>CM049927.1:10236429-12835894 GCA_027405835.1 Asclepias syriaca | reverse complement strand
CTGGAGCCCCCTACCACCACAGCTTCGCCAAAACTTCAGGTATCTTTTCTTCCATTCGAGACTTGCATGCAATACCTTTACTAACATTGGCAGGAAGGCACACAAATCCCAAGAAATTTCATTCCTAGACACGTTCCTCCTGGACACGTTGCTATGATTGTGAGGAATCTTACAAATAAGTCGAGGAAGCAGTCCGTGGGGCTCGAGCCATTCAATGAATAGGCCACTACCTAGAGCTCGACGATGAAGGATCGAAGCTGACATCATCCTTCCAGTATCTAGAGCTTACAGAGTCAAGATGCCTCAGCAATAGCACATGGCTAAGGTGAAGAGCCAATTGATAGATCATAGAAGACCCTTCTGCTCGCGACATGAAGGGAGTTTTTCTAATCCTCATATTCCTTTATTTATTTATTTGTGTCTGTTTTGTTATTTCTATTATCATTGTTGTTTTGTTGCGTTATTTCTCTCTTACCCTTAGTTAGTCAAATAAGTGTGGGTAAGAGTTCTTTATTTTGTTTTCATTTCTTCTTGTTTTCAAATAAGTGTGGGGTAATTAGCTATGCATGAACACTGAGGACAGTGCCAACTTAAGTGTGGGGTAGCAGTGCACGGTGCACTGTAGGCAGTTTGAAGCAGTTGAAAATTTTTTTGTTTTCCCCGTATTTTCACACCCTTCCAAAATTTTTTCAAAATCTTTCCGTCTTTCAGACTTCTAAATGCAATATGCTTGGTTAAACAAATTGCTTAGTCTGTGATATGTAGGTAGTATGTTATGGTTAGTAGGAGATAGTTGATAGCTATCTTGGACTGATTGACTAGAAATAGGGAATTCCTGATAACTGAGCACAACCTTGTTGGATTAGAGACCTCAACCAATTGCCTATTCGAGACTAACTAACTAGAAAACTAGACCAGTTGTGGATATATTGGCAGTTAATGACTAGATGAGACTCTGAGCTAAAAGTGAAAGAACTTAAGGAAATTAATTATAATAAGGGTAGTTTGCCAGCGGCTTCGCTACTCGAGCACCACTCCTTCGGGGAATTTAAAGCCTGATGCCCTAAGGCCGTGTAGGTCTGGGAGTCATCGAGTGGGACTCGTTACATGGGTAGTTGGAGTTGACGTGTTCTAAGCAGACTCGAAATACCCTGAATCTAAAAGAATATAATTAAGTGCTGAAACATTAAAAATCTGATCACCAAAGCTCAGAACTCAGAAAAGCTATCTGTTGTCAGTATGTCTAGCGATAGGTTCGAAGGGTTATCTGGTAACAGTTAAGATAAGAGTTCATTGTGTTGACTATCTGGTCTGGACTAGTACACACACTACACATCAGAAGACCTTATGACTAAGAGAAAGGTTCAACCTAGTTGTTGATTTATTTTCTGCCTGATCATAACAAGCTACTAAAAACATCTGAGACCTTGTCATAAGCAACCTAACCAGTCAGACCTGTGTTAAGAATTGTCTGAAGAATTTTTGGAATAAAAAATGACTAGGAATTTAAGTGACTGCACTACGGTTTAGAATCACTAACTCCATGTAGACTTTGCTTGAGACAAGCAAAAAGCTAAGTGTGGGTTATCTGATACGCGAAAATCGTATCACATTTTTAGCATGTTTTTATATATGTTTTAATGTGAAATTGAGAGTAAATTGACAGTAATTGTTTACTATTTACTTGATTTCACGGTTTTTTATGATTTGGAAGTGTCAGGTGAAAAGTAGACGAAAACAGCAACTTTTGGGCAAAACGCAATTTTTGGAAAAGTTGACCCGGTCAAAGGTCCAGGACGGGCGTCCCGAACCCGGGACGGGCGTCCCGACCCAGTCAAACCGCCGGGACGGGCTTCCTGACCCGGGACGGGCGTCCCGAACCTGGTCAACGAATCAGGACGGGCGTCCCGAACCGGGACGGGCGTCCCGAACCGCCAGAAGCTGTCCCACATCGAATTTTTCAGAGATTTTCACTCCTGGAAGCTGCTATAAATACCCTAGGCCTCCAGCAGTTGAATTCATCCCTCTCCACTCGATCTGAGTCATTTAGTGGTGTCTAGTGTACAATTCTCTCGTACACAACTCACTCAGAGACTCAGATCTCAGTTTTCTTTCTTGTTAGTGTTTTGCTCTAGTTTTGAGAATTAGTCTCAGATCCTAGGTTTCTATAGATAGGTTCGTTTCTGGTATTCATAGAATACCCGGGATTTCGTTAGGAGATCCTAAGAGGGCTCTAGGCGTTCGAAGAGTCAGTCCACAGGGCTGGGCTTAAGCCGAGAGTCGAAGGTAAAGCCCAGTTACTAGGCTGAGGAAGCGTCCTCCGAATGCTCTGTCAAATAGAGTCGGGTCGGCCGTACGACATACAAAGGAGCACAGTCCCACGGCAGTGACTACGTAAGGGTGATTTCTTTATGGCATTGGTCCCCCCGGTCCCTCTCTTTATATGTTGTTACTGTGTCTGTCCAAATACTTATTTTGAATATCAGACTATGATTGTTATGAATATGTTTTATGTGTTGAAGTTGTTATGTTTTTCCGGAAATAGCCACCTGCTAAATATTCATTATGTCTGCATGTCTAATAGTTTCTTTTAAACTAAAGTTGAGGTTATAGACAATTCCTAACCACGGTCTATTCATAACCTGTTTAGTTTAACAGCCATCAATTAGTATTGGTGTCTGCCATGCTAGATAAAATAACATGCTGATCACCTTGTATGTTAGAGTAGTCTAGGAAGGCTGAGTAGAGCGTTATGCCAGCGATTACGAGCCTTCAGAGTGATCCCCGAAAGTGACATAGGGCTTTCATATCTGTCTCTGTTCGTACCGTGAGTAGGGCCGTTTACCCTTGATGAGTGAGGGGGCGGTAACATAGAAACTCAGATGTGGTAAACCTTTAGACACAGAACATAATTGCATTCCAGGCTAAGATATATCTAAAACACTCGATGTAGGTCAATCAAATAGGAACAGTAATAACATAAAATCAGAATTTATCTTTAAAACACTTCTAGGGTTAATTAGACTTGAACCTAGTGGAGATGGATCACCCTCTCATCAAAGAATTTGATGAGATGCATAACTGGATCTAAGATAAGAGTTAGGATAGAGGCTAGTTACTACTAGCCGTTGCCACTTCCCTGGGAGTACGATAATTAAAATCGTAGATACTTTCCAATAGACTAGCACGATAGGTACTCTGCCTTAGATTCTGGCTTGATTAAGTGACACCATAAGAAACGTGACAATTAGTTAATCACAGCCTTAATTAATAATAATCCTCATAGGGTAAATAACAAACCTATTTAGTAAGTCAACCGGGAATCCACACATCAGATTTTTGGCGCCGTTGCGGGGAAAATTATAATGAATTTAGGATTCCTGATCAAAATTCTAGAGACTTATGATAGGTAACGGTAGTAACCTAGACTTTAGACCCAACACTTGTCTTATACCAGTTAGACAATCAATTCCGAAATATAGGGTTATCATAACTAATTAATTTAGATAATATCTGGAATTAAGACACTTAGGATAATCAATTTTAGAAAATCATTCTAGAACATATTAAGGAAATTTACCTGCTTTCTAAATTAAACATAAAAAAAAAAAAAAAAAATTGTAAAAATTTAAAATCCCAAAAAGAATGTATCTTTCTTGCTCAACGGTGAGTTGTTCCTTTTCCCTTTTAGTTGTTTCTTAGTTACTCTGTTTCGTGTTTTTTTTTTTCTTTTTTATTTAATTTCGAAAAAAAAATAATAAAAATGGAAATGAGAATAGAAATTTTTCTGAGTTGTCAATTTTTGGCTAAGGTTTTAATCTGGAAGAAATATCATTGTGGAGTTTTCTTAGGTCATGCTTAGTCTATTAGACAGAATCATGAAATAAAATTTTCTTTAATAGACAGACCTCTGAGTATTCTAATGAGAAAGGATGTTCCTTTGATTGATGATAAATGCATGAGATTGTTTAAACGAAAGGAATTACTGCACCATTATGGCATCACCTGATTGAAATCTGCTTTTTGAATTAATATGTGATGTAATGATGTAGTAGAATTGTTTTAGGACAGAAACATGATAAGAAAGTTCACATATGATAAAATTCCGATCTTATCTGGTCTTATCTAAAACAATAGGTTTCCTGTGAAAATAATTACATCATAGTAGTCGTGGAACATTTTTTCAAAATGGCCTGAGCCACAGGATTACCTACTAATGTTAAAGTCATGTGCAGATTCTATGAGAAATTGTTTTCCAGATTCAGAGTGCCAATGTCTTAGGAAGAAACCGTTGAGTCTATGTATCTAATCTGTGAAGTCTGCCAAGTACCACACTCTAGCCGGGATTGCTATGGGAATGACGACCATTCCAAAAGAGGTAGGAGTAGGTTACTGCAGAATGCTGCTCCAATGGAAATGCATACAATCCTAGGAGAAATCATACGGGATTTAGCTGAGGAATAATTCAGAAGCTGGAAACATTCAAAAAGACACCACCACAGCAAAACCCTACTCGCAGAATCAATAGATGAGATACTGGCAACAATTAAAGCCAGACCAGTGCAAGCAAGTGATCTACCAAGTGGTATCGAAGGGTAAAAGGATATAGAAGAATTTGGCGTTGTATCAGGAGCATAGCAATGGAGGAGCTTGCATTCCCTGCATACCAATCAGCTGTGAGAAACTTCCCCGAGGAAGTCTCAAATACTTGGGCCCAGATCTACACAACTGGAGCCCCCTAACCACAGCTTCGCCAAAACTTCAGGTATCTTTTCTTCCATTCGAGACTTGCATGCAATACCTTTACTAACATTGGCAGGAAGGCACACAAATCCAAGAAATTTCATTCCTAGACACGTTCCTCCTGGACACGTTGCTATGATTGTGAGGAATCTTACAAATAAGTCGAGGAAGCAGTCCGTGGGGCTCGAGCCATTCAATGAATAGGCCACTACCTAGAGCTCGACGATGAAGGATCGAAGCTGACATCATCCCTTCCAGTATCTAGAGCTTACAGAGTCAAGAATGCCTCAGCAATAGCACATGGCTAAGGTGAAGAGCCAATTGATAGATCATAGAAGACCCTCTGCTCGCGACATGAAGGGAGTTTTCTAATCCTCATATTCCTTTATTTATTTATTTTGTGTCTGTTTTGTTATTTCTATTATCATTGTTGTTTGTTGCGTTATTTTCTCTCTTACCCTTAGTTAGTCAAATAAGTGTGGGGTAAGAGTTCTTTATTTTGTTTTCATTTCTTCTTGTTTTCAAATAAGTGGGGGTAATTAGCTATGCATGAACACTGAGGACAGTGCCAAACTTAAGTGTGGGGTAGCAGTGCACGGTGCACTGTAGGCAGTTTGAAGCAGTTTGAAAAAATTTTTTGTTTTCCCCGTATTTTCACACCCTTCCAAATTTTTTCAAAATCTTTCCGTCTTTCAGACTTCTAAATGCAAATTGCTTGGTTAAAAAATTGCTTATGTCTGTGATATGTAGGTAGTATGTTATGGTTAGTAGGAGATAGTTGATAGCTATCTTGGACTGATTGACTAGAAATAGGGAATTCCTGATAACTGAGCACAACCTTGTCTGGATTAGAGACCTCAACCAATTGCCTATTCGAGACTTAACTAGATAAAACTAGACCAGTTGTGGATATATTGGCAGTTAGAATGACTAGATGAGACTCTGAGCTAAAGTGAAAAGAACTTAAGGAAATTAATTATAATAAGGGTAGTTTGCCAGCGGCCTTCGCTACTCGAGCACCACTCCTTCGGGGATTTAAAGCCTGATGCCCTAAGGCCGTGTAGGTCTGGGAGTCATCGGAGTGGGACTCGTTACATGGGTAGTTGGAGTTGACGTGTTCTAAGCAGACTCGAAATACCCTGAATCTATAAAGAATATAATTAAGTGCTGAAACATTAAAAATCTGATCACCAAAGCTCAGAACTCAGAAAGCTATCTGTTGTCAGTATGTCTAGCGATAGGTCGAAGGGTTATCTGGTAACAGTTAAGATAAGAGTTCATTGTGTTGACTATCTGGTCTGGACTAGTACACACACTACACATCAGGAAGACCTTATGACTAAGAGAAAGGTTCAACCTAGTTGTTGATTTATTTTCTGCCTGATCATAACAAGCTACTAAAAACATCTGAGACCTTGTCATAGCAACCTAACCAGTCAGACCTGTGTTAAGAATTGTCTGAAGAATTTTTGGAATAAAAACATGACTAGGAATTTAAGTGACTGCACTACGGTTTAGAATCACTAACTCCATGTAGACTTTGCTTGAGGACAAGCAAAAAGCTAAGTGTGGGGTTATCTGATACGCGAAAATCGTATCACATTTTTAGCATGTTTTTATATATGTTTTAATGTGAAATTGAGAGTAAATTGACAGTAATTGTTTACTATTTACTTGATTTCACGGTTTTTATGATTTTGGAAGTGTCAGGTGAAAAGTAGACGAAAACAGCAACTTTTGGGGCAAAACCGCAATTTTTGGAAAAGTTGACCCGGTCAAAGGTCCAGGACGGGCGTCCCGAACCCGGGACGGGCGTCCCGACCCAGTCAAACCGCCGGGACGGGCTTCCTGACCCGGGACGGGCGTCCCGAACCTGGTCAACGAATCAGGACGGGCGTCCCGAACCGGGACGGGCGTCCCGAACCGCCAGAAGCTGTCCCACATCGAATTTTCAGAGATTTTCACTCCTGGAAGCTGCTATAAATACCCTAGGCCTCCAGCAGTTGAATTCATCCCTCTCCACTCGATCTGAGTCATTTAGTGGTGTCTAGTGTACAATTCTCTCGTACACAACTCACTCAGAGACTCAGATCTCAGTTTTCTTTCTTGTTAGTGTTTTGCTCTAGTTTTTGAGAATTAGTCTCAGATCCTAGGTTTCTATAGATAGGTTCGTTTCTGGTATTCATAGAATACCCGGGATTTTGTTAGGAGATCCTAAGAGGGCTCTAGGCGTTCGAAGAGTCAGTCCACAGGGCTGGGCTTAAGAGCCGAGAGTCGAAGGTAAAGCCCAGTTACTAGGTGAGGAAGCGTCCTCCGAATGCTCTGTCAAATAGAGTCGGGTCGGCCGTACGACATACAAAGGAGCACAGTCCCACGGCAGTGACTACGTAAAGGGTGATTCTTTATGGCATTGGTCCCCCCGGTCCCTCTCTTTATGTTGTTACTGTGTTGTCCAAATACTTATTTTGAATATCAGACTATGATGTTATGAATATAGTTTTATGTGTTGAGTTGTTATGTTTTTCCGGAAATAGCCACCTGCTAAATATTCATTATGTCTGCATGTCTAATAGTTTCTTTAAACTAAAGTTGAGGTTATAGACAATTCCTAACCACGGTCTATTCATAACCTGTTTAGTTTAACAGCCATCAATTAGTATTGGGTCTGCCATGCTAGATAAAATAACATGCTGATCACCTTGTATGTTAGAGTAGTCTAGGAAGGCTGAGTAGAGCGTTATGCCAGCGATTACGAGCCTTCAGAGTGATCCCCGAAAGTGACATAGGGCTTTCATATCTGTCTGTTCGTACCGTGAGTAGGGCCGTTTACCCTTGATGAGTGAGGGGGCGGTATAACATAGAAACTCAGATGTGGTAAACCTTTAGACACAGAAACATAATTGCATTCCAGGCTAAGATATATCTAAAACACTCGAATGTAGGTCAATCAACATATAGGAACAGTAAATACATAAATCAGAATTTATCTTTAAAACACTTCTAGGGTTAATTAGACTTGAACCTAGTGGAGAATGGATCACCCTCTCATCAAAGAATTTGATGAAGATTGCATAACTGGATCATAAGATAAGAGTTAGGATAAGAGGCTAGTTACTACTAAGCCGTTGCCACTTCCCTGGGAGTACGATAATTAAAATCGTAGATACTTTCCAATAGACTAGCTACACGATAGGTACTCTGCCTTAGATTCTGGCTGATTAAGTGACACCATAAGACTAAACGTGACAATTAGTAATCACAGTCCTTAGTTAATCATAATCCATAGGGTAAAATAACACCTATTTAGTAAGTCAACCGGAATCCACACATCAGATTTTTGGCGCCGTTGCCGGGGAAATATCATAATGAATTTAGGATTCCTGATCAAAATTCTAGAGACTTATGATAGGTAACGGTAGTAACCTAGACTTTAGACCCAACACTTGTCTTATACCAGTTAGACAATCAATTTCCGAAATATAGGGTTATCATAACTAATTAATTTTAGATAATATCTGGAATTAAGACACTTAGGATAATCAAATTTTAGAAAATCATTCTAGAACCATATTAAGGAAATTTACCTGCTTTCTAAATTAAACATAAAAAGAAAAAAAAAATTAAAATTTAAAATCCCAAAAAGAATGTATCTTTCTTGCTCAACGGTGAGTTGTTCCTTTTCCCTTTTAGTTGTTTTCTTAGTTACTCTGTTTCGTGTTTTTTTTTTCTTTTCTTTATTTAATTTCGAAAAAAAAATAATAAAAATGGAAATGAGAATAGAATATTTTTCTGAGTTGTCAATTTTTGGCTAAGGTTTTAATCTGGAAGAAATATCATTGTGGAGTTTTCTTAGGTCATGCTTAGTCTATTAGACAGAATCATGAAATAAAATTTTCTTTAATAGACAGACCTCTGAGTATTCTAATGAGAAAGGATGTTCCTTTTGATTGATGATAAATGCATGAGATTGTTTAAACCGAAAGGAATTACTGCACCCATTATGGCATCACCTGATTGAAATCTGCTTTTTGAATTAATATGTGATGTAATGATGTAGTAAGAATTGTTTTAGGACAGAAACATGATAAGAAAGTTCACATATGATAAAATTCCGATCTTATCTGGTCTTATCTAAAAACAATAGGTTTCCTGTGAAAATAATTACATCATAGTAGTCGTGGAACATTTTTTTCAAAATGGCCTGAGCCACAGGCATTACCTACTAATGATGTTAAAGTCATGTGCAGATTCTATGAGAAATTGTTTTCCAGATTCAGAGTGCCAATGTCTTAGGAAGAACCGTTGAGTCTATGTATCTAATCTGTGAAGTCTGCCAAGTACCACACTCTAGCCGGGATTGCTATGGGAATGACTGACCATTCCAAAAGAGGTAGGAGGAGTAGGTTACTGCAGAATGCTGCTCCAATGGGAAATGCATACAATCCTAGCTGGAGAAATCATACGGGATTTAGCTGAGGAATAATTCAGAAGCTGGAAACATTCAAAAAGACACCACCACAGCAAAACCCCTACTCGCAGAATCAATAGATGAGATACTGGCAACAATTAAAGCCAGACCAGTGCAAGCAAGTGATCTACCAAGTGGTATCGAAGGGTAAAAGGATATAGAAGAATTTGGCGTTGTATCAGGAGCATAGCAATGGAGGAGCTTGCATTCCCTGCATACCAATCAGCTGTGAGAAACTTCCCCGAGGAAGTCTCAAATACTTGGGCCCAGATCTACACAACTGGAGCCCCCTACCACCACAGCTTCGCCAAAACTTCAGGTATCTTTTCTTCCATTCGAGACTTGCATGCAATACCTTTACTAACATTGGCAGGAAGGCACACAAATCCCAAGAAATTTCATTCCTAGACACGTTCCTCCTGGACACGTTGCTATGATTGTGAGGAATCTTACAAATAAGTCGAGGAAGCAGTCCGTGGGGCTCGAGCCATTCAATGAATAGGCCACTACCTAGAGCTCGACGATGAAGGATCGAAGCTGACATCATCCTTTCCAGTATCTAGAGCTTACAGAGTCAAGAATGCCTCAGCAATAGCACATGGCTAAGGTGAAGAGCCAATTGATAGATCATAGAAGACCCTTCTGCTCGCGACATGAAGGGAGTTTTTCTAATCCTCATATTCCTTTATTTATTTATTTTGTGTCTGTTTTGTTATTTCTATTATCATTGTTGTTTTGTTGCGTTATTTTCTCTCTTACCCTTAGTTAGTCAAATAAGTGTGGGGTAAGAGTTCTTTATTTTGTTTTCATTTCTTTTTTTTCAAATAAGTGTGGGGTAATTAGCTATGCATGAACACTGAGGACAGTGCCAAACTTAAGTGTGGGGTAGCAGTGCACGGTGCACTGTAGGCAGTTTGAAGCAGTTTGAAAAAAGTTTTTTGTTTTCCCCGTATTTTCACACCCTTCCAAAATTTTTTTCAAAATCTTTCCGTCTTTCAGACTTCTAAATGCAATATGCTTGGTTAAACAAATTGCTTATGTCTGTGATATGTAGGTAGTATGTTATGGTTAGTAGGAGATAGTTGATAGCTATCTTGGACTGATTGACTAGAAATAGGGAATTCCTGATAACTGAGCACAACCTTGTCTGGATTAGAGACCTCAACCAATTGCCTATTCGAGACTTAACTAGATAAAACTAGACCAGTTGTGGATATATTGGCAGTTAGAATGACTAGATGAGACTCTGAGCTAAAAGTGAAAAGAACTTAAGGAAATTAATTATAATAAGGGTAGTTTGCCAGCGGCCTTCGCTACTCGAGCACCACTCCTTCGGGGAATTTAAAGCCTGATGCCCTAAGGCCGTGTAGGTCTGGGAGTCATCGGAGTGGGACTCGTTACATGGGTAGTTGGAGTTGACGTGTTCTAAGCAGACTCGAAATACCCTGAATCTATAAAGAATATAATTAAGTGCTGAAACATTAAAAATCTGATCACCAAAGCTCAGAACTCAGAAAGCTATCTGTTGTCAGTATGTCTAGCGATAGGTCGAAGGGTTATCTGGTAACAGTTAAGATAAGAGTTCATTGTGTTGACTATCTGGTCTGGACTAGTACACACACTACACATCAGGAAGACCTTATGACTAAGAGAAAGGTTCAACCTAGTTGTTGATTTATTTTCTGCCTGATCATAACAAGCTACTAAAAACATCTGAGACCTTGTCATAGCAACCTAACCAGTCAGACCTGTGTTAAGAATTGTCTGAAGAATTTTTGGAATAAAAACATGACTAGGAATTTAAGTGACTGCACTACGGTTTAGAATCACTAACTCCATGTAGACTTTGCTTGAGGACAAGCAAAAAGCTAAGTGTGGGGTTATCTGATACGCGAAAATCGTATCACATTTTTAGCATGTTTTTATATATGTTTTAATGTGAAATTGAGAGTAAATTGACAGTAATTGTTTACTATTTACTTGATTTCACGGTTTTTATGATTTTGGAAGTGTCAGGTGAAAAGTAGACGAAAACAGCAACTTTTGGGGCAAAAACGCAATTTTTGGAAAAGTTGACCCGGTCAAAGGTCCAGGACGGGCGTCCCGAACCCGGGACGGGCGTCCCGACCCAGTCAAACCGCCGGGACGGGCGTCCTGACCCGGGACGGGCGTCCCGAACCTGGTCAACGAATCAGGACGGGCGTCCCGAACCGGGACGGGCGTCCCGAACCGCCAGAAGCTGTCCCACATCGAATTTTTCAGAGATTTTCACTCCTGGAAGCTGCTATAAATACCCTAGGCCTCCAGCAGTTGAATTCATCCCTCTCCACTCGATCTGAGTCATTTAGTGGTGTCTAGTGTACAATTCTCTCGTACACAACTCACTCAGAGACTCAGATCTCAGTTTTCTTTCTTGTTAGTGTTTTGCTCTAGTTTTTGAGAATTAGTCTCAGATCCTAGGTTTCTATAGATAGGTTCGTTTCTGGTATTCATAGAATACCCGGGATTTCGTTAGGAGATCCTAAGAGGGCTCTAGGCGTTCGAAGAGTCAGTCCACAGGGCTGGGCTTAAGCCGAGAGTCGAAGGTAAAGCCCAGTTACTAGGCTGAGGAAGCGTCCTCCGAATGCTCTGTCAAATAGAGTCGGGTCGGCGTACGACATACAAAGGAGCACAGTCCCACGGCAGTGACTACGTAAAGGGTGATTTCTTTATGGCATTGGTCCCCCCGGTCCCTCTCTTTATATGTTGTTACTGTGTCTGTCCAAATACTTATTTTGAATATCAGACTATGATTGTTATGAATATATGTTTTATGTGTTGAAGTTGTTATGTTTTTCCGGAAATAGCCACCTGCTAAATATTCATTATGTCTGCATGTCTAATAGTTTCTTTTAAACTAAAGTTGAGGTTATAGACAATTCCTAACCACGGTCTATTCATAACCTGTTTAGTTTAACAGCCATCAATTAGTATTGGTGTCTGCCATGCTAGATAAAATAACATGCTGATCACCTTGTATGTTAGAGTAGTCTAGGAAGGCTGAGTAGAGCGTTATGCCAGCGATTACGAGCCTTCAGAGTGATCCCCGAAAGTGACATAGGGCTTTCATATCTGTCTCTGTTCGTACCGTGAGTAGGGCCGTTTACCCTTGATGAGTGAGGGGGCGGGGGGCGGGGGGTGGTGGTAACATAGAAACTCAGATGTGGTAAACCTTTAGACACAGAACATAATTGCATTCCAGGCTAAGATATATCTAAAACACTCGAATGTAGGTCAATCAACATATAGGAACAGTATAACATAAAATCAGAATTTATCTTTAAAACACTTCTAGGGTTAATTAGACTTGAACCTAGTGGAGAATGGATCACCCTCTCATCAAAGAATTTGATGAAGATTGCATAACTGGATCATAAGATAAGAGTTAGGATAAGAGGCTAGTTACTACTAAGCCGTTGCCACTTCCCTGGGAGTACGATAATTAAAATTGTAGATACTTTCCAATAGACTAGCTACACGATAGGTACTCTGCCTTAGATTCTGGCTGATTAAGTGACACCATAAGACTAAACGTGACAATTAGTTAATCACAGTCCTTAATTAATCATAATCCTCATAGGGTAAAATAACACCTATTTAGTAAGTCAACCGGAATCCACACATCAAGGTGTATTTTCAAATTGATATTCCAGGGTATTTTTGTGTTTGCTTTCACACATCAACTTTGACTACCCAGGTATCGAGCACCACTCCGATGGCTCCCAGATCTACATGACCTTAGGGCATCAGGCATTAAATTCGCTTAAGAAGAGGTGCTCGAGTAGCAAAGGACGCTTGCAAAACTACCCCTTTTTAAGCTTCTTCACTTCCAGCTCAAAATATCATTTAGTCATTCAAGTTGCTAACACACTCTAGACTAGTCTAATGTTATTCAGTTTTAGTTTTGAAAAGATATTCAGTAGATTTTTCTAATCTAAACTAAGTTGTGCTCAATAATATCAGGAATACCCTACTTCTAAGTGATGAATTCAGTAAAGTCATTAACTTGTTTCCTAATGGTCATAATACTCTACTAAACATATATCATACACACAAGCATTTCTTCAATCAATCAATACTGATTTTGAAGTCTGAAAGATGCAATTTTGAAATTGATTTTGAAATTTTTTTGGAAGGGTGCAATTTCAGTGAAAAGTATGGAAAAACATGCAAATTGTTACTATAATGCACCGTGCACTACTACCCCACACTTAAGCTTAACACTGTCCTCAGTGTTCATGCATGTCCTATCACCCCACACTTATTTGAAAAATAATAGAAAAATAATAAACAGTAAATAAAACAACACCGAGGATAGTGTTAATCTTAAGTGTGGGGTAGTAGTCCATAGTGCACTTAAGTAACAATTTGCATGTTTTTCCATACTTTTCATTGAAATTGCACCCTTCCAAAAATATTTCAAAAATTTTTCACTCTTTCAGACTTCAAAATCAGTATTGATTGATTGAAGAAATGCTTATGTCTATGATATATGTTTAGTAGAGTATTATGATCATTAGGAAACAAGTTAATGACTTTACAAAATTCATCACTTAGAAGTAGGGAATTCTTGATATTATTGAGCACAACTTAGTTTGGATTAGAAAATCAACTGAATATCCTTTCAAAACTAAAACTGAATAATATTAGACCAGTCGAGAATGTGTTAGCAACTTGAATAACTAGATGATATTCTGAGCTGAAAGTGTAAAAGCTTAAAAAGGGGTAGTTTTGCAAGCATCCTTTGCTACTCGAGCACCCCTTCTGAAGGGAATTTAATGCCTAATGCCCTAAGGTCGTGTAGGTCTGGGAGTCATTGGAGTGGGGCTCGATACCTGGGTAGTCAAAGTTGATGTGTGAAAGCAAACACAAAAATACCCTGGAAGGATTGACACCTAGTGATGCGTTCCGACTTATATACTAAAATAGGTGTTGTTTTACCCTATGTTGATTATGAGTAAGTAAGGACTTATCCTGATTAATTGTCACATTTAGTCTCTATGTTGTCACTTAATCAATCAGAACCTAAGGCAGAGTACCTATCGTGTAGCTAGTTTGTTGGAAAGTATCTATGATTTTAATTAAATCAAATATCGTACTCCCAGGGAAGTGGTAACGGCTTAGTAGTAACTATCCTCTTACCCTAACTCTTATCTTATGATCCAGTTATGCAATCGTTCATCAATATCTTTGATGAGACGGTGATTCATTCTCCACTAGGTTTAAGTCTATTTAAGCCTAAAAGTGTTTTACAGATAATGTCCTGATTCTATGTTATACTGTTCCTACATGTTGATTGACCTATCTTCGAGTATTTTAGACATGTCTTGGCCTGGATTGCAACTATGTACTGAGTCTAAAGCTGTACCACATTTGAGTTACCTGATAAACCGCCCTACCTTAATGATGGCCCTACTCACGGTTCTAGCTAAAGGCATCCATGAAAGCCCTATGTCACTTCGGGGATCATGCCGCTCGCCCTAACACCGGCATAAACACACAAACTCAGCCTACTTAGACTACTCTATCAAACATGGTGATCTATAGGTTATTTCATCTAATATGGCAGACATTAATGCATCCCGATGGGGAAGTCCTAAATTAATGCCTGTTAAACTAAACAGGTTATGATTAGACCATGGTTAGGAATTATCTATAACCCTACGTTTAGTTTAAAAGAAACTACATTAGACATGCAGACATAATGAAAGTTAAGCTGGTGGCCATTTCCAGAAAATCATAAATTACTTCAACATGCATAACAACTATTCATAAAATCATAATCTAATAATCATAACAAATGTTTAGACGAACACAGTACAAACATATAAAGAGAGGGACAGGGGGACTGATGCCATAAAGAATTCACCCTTTACATAGTCTCGCCGATGGAGCAACTGCTTGTATATGTTGGACTGCTCGACCCGACTCTGCTCAACAGAACCTTCGGAGGACGCTTCCTCAGCCTAGTAGCTGGACTTTACCTTAATACCCAACTTAAGCCCAGCCCTGTTGACTGACTCTTCGAATGCCTAGAGCCCTCTTAGGATCTCCTAACGAAACCCCGGGTATTCTATGAATACCAGAAACGAACCTATCTAGTCGTATCCTAGGATCTGAGACTAACTGTCAGAAATAAAGAACACGACACACTATCTAGAAATATAAAGAAAGTTATACTGAAACCTGAGTCTCTAAGTGACTTGTATACTATGGAAAACTGTATACTTGAAGTCACTAAATGACTCACATAGAGTGGAGAGGAATGATTTCAACTGAGGAAGTCCTGGGGTATTTATAGCAGCTTTCTGGAGTAAATTTCTCTCAGAAATTCGATGTGGGACTCTGAACTGTGGCTCGGGACGCCCGTCCCAGACTGTTGACCAGGTCAGGACGGCCGTCCTGAGTCCTGGACGCCCGTCCTGGCCTGTTGACCAGGTCAGGACGCCCATCCTCACTTCGGGACGCCCACCCCGACTTCTGAACTTCTGAAAATCACATTTTTGCCCCGAAATTTGCCATTTTCTTCTACTTTTCACCTGACACTTCCAAAATCACAAAAACTATGAAATTTTGTTAATAATAAGCAATTAAGATCGATTTACCATCAATTTCACCCTAAATTATACCTAAAAATATGCTAAAAATGTGATATGATTTATGCATATCATCTAGTGTATTCTTTTATTAAAAATCGTACTAGAAAGCATTGACACCAAAGCTCAGAACCCGGAAGGTCGTTTGTTTTGCTATTATATTCGAAGATTAATCGAATTAATATTTGGAAAAAGTTTAGGAAAGCTTATTCTGAGTTGACAATCTAGTCTAGACTAGTTCACACACTACACATCAGGAAGACCTTGTGACTGAGCGTAGAATTCAATCACGTTATTGAACTGTTTCCTCTACATGGTCATGACACATTTACCAAATATTTGAGACCTTTACATAGCAACTCGATTAGTCATGTCTATTTTATGAATCATCTGACTCAGTGAGAAATTTTGCTAGAAACATTGCTAAGACCCTTATGTGATTGCACCTATGATTTAGCTTTCAGTAATTTCATATAAGTTTTGCTTGAGGACAAGCAAAAAGCTAAGTGTGGGGTTTTGATATGCACAAATCATATCACCTTTTTAGCATGCTTTTAGGAACAAATTAGGGCAGAATTGGAACCAAATTAATCTTAATCGATTGATATTAACATAATTTTGCAGAATTTGTGGTTTTGGAAGTTTCAAGTGAAATGTGCAAGAAAATAGCAATTATTGGGGCAAAAATGCAATTTTTGGAAATTCTGAGTTTGGCACGTGTTGCGTTGTGTGTGTGTGTCACAATTTGTGAAGATAAGAAAATGAAGTCAATCAACGTAATCTTAACAAGTGCAAGTATACACCGGTCAACAAGTAATATATGCACCTAAATACAAGATTATCGATCCCACAGGGACTAAGTGTGCCAATTACAAATGCAAATATGATTGTACAATTGGTTATCAAAAGAATAAAGAATAATGAATGGAGGTTTGTCTAATGCTACGGCAACGCTAATGCTACGACACAGCTAAACTAACAGTTAAGGGTCAGCCTACTGGAATTATCCACAAGAGTACTGCAGGTAATACAATGCTGCGACATTCAAGCCCAAAATGTAAGTACAAACCAGAAATGAATCTAAACATACAAAACATGCTCTCCATTTCCAAATCAATGCTACAGTGATCTGATTTCAGCCAGATTACTTGACTTGCTAGTTTAGAGCCTCAATACCATCGTCTCATGGAGTACGACGTACCGTGGTCTAAAGCAACACTAGTCAGGGAATTTGGTCATGTCCTCTGTAGTATTTAGTGCATGGTCATGCTACTCAAGCTAATGCCACTTAATTATCTTATCAACTAGCTCCCTTTCAGTTAGAATGATAGATACTAGTTCGATGTGTAACTTGGACAGTTGTAACTGCAAGTTACATTAAATCTTTTTAGGTAATTAAATGAGTAAATCAAGCATGCCCCATACAAGCATTAATTGTAAAAATAGAAAATAGTGCTAGAGCATATTCATAATCGTTTTCAAAATAGTGTACACAACTTGTTCATACTTAGCTAAGCTACAGCAATTTCAGATTACAAATAAGCATTTAATGAAGGGAATAACGAAACATATGAATTAAAGTAATGGAATAAACTGCTCCTATGGTCATAGTGAACAATTCTACTATGAAACAAGTTTAATTAATCCCACATTCGTCTCCAACTTTTACCCGAAAGTCAAGTAAAAGTTTATACAAGATAGTGAATAAAATGAGGAAATGGGTAGAGAGTTACTCGGGTCTGAGATCACCCTTCTGCCCAGATCAGTTTAATCAAAATGACCACTGTTATTCCTCCTCTGAATGATGCCACGACTTCTCTTCTGCCCAGCTTGTAATTCCTTAGCAAGTCGCCTTGCTTCCTCTCGGATTTTTCCCTAAACAAAACTAAACACTACTACCGTCTACTCACTACGACTACTCTTGATAAAAAGTGATATATTGTATCTTGTATATCCTCCTTCTCGGGTTTCATGAGGTATTTATAGGTGTCTCTCTACTCCTAAATTCCCTCTTGATACCGCCAGTTGTCCAGATAATTGCTTAATAACTAGTAATTCCAGCAAATAAAAAGTGTGAATAATCCAAAATAAATTCTAATTTCTGGCAGCTTGTTTAACTGATTTTTGTATTTTTCTTCCATGCTGCAGGATTCCTCCGAGTGTCAAGCTGCAGCTGCCACAATTGATATGCATAAATCATATCACATTTTTAGCATGTTTTAGGCATAATTTAGGGTGAAATTGATAGGAAATCGGTCTTAATTAATTGTTATTAACTCAATTTCACATTTTTTGTGATTTTGGAAGTGTTAGGTGAAAAGTAGAAGAAAATGGCAAATTTCGGGGCAAAAACGCGATTTTTAGAAATTTAGACGTCGGAGTGGACGTCCTGAATCAGGATGGGCGTCCTGACCTGGTCAACAGGCCAGGACGGGCATCCTAATCCAGGACGGGCGTCCCGGATGCCTGGTCAAAGTCCCACATCGAAATTCTTGGAAATATTCACTCCAGAAAGCTGCTATAAATACCCCAGGCCTTCCTCAGTTGAAAGCATTCCTCTCCACTCGATCTAAATCATTTAGTGACTTCAAGTACACAGTTTTCTAGTATACAAGTCACTTAGAGACTCAGATTTCAGTATAAGTTTTCTTTTATTTCTAGATAGTGTCTCGTTTTCTTTGTTTCTGAGAATTAGTCTCAGATCCTAGGATACGATAGATAGGTTCGTTTCTGGTATTCATAGAATAACCAGGAATTCATTAGGAGATCCTAAGAGGGCTCTAGGCGTTCGAAGAGTTAGTCCACAGGGCTGGGCTTAAGCTGGGTATTAAGGTAAAGTCCAGCTACTATGCTGAGGAAGCGTCCTCCGAAGTTTCTGTCGAGCAGAGTCGGGTCGAGCAGTCCAACATATACAAGCAGTTGCTCCATCGGCGAGAATAAGTAAAAGGTGAATTCTTTATGGCATCAGTCCCCCTGTCCCTCTCTTTATATGTCGGTACTGTGTTCGTCCAAATATTAATTATATTTATTGGATTATGATTTCATGAGTATTTGTTATACATGTTGAAGTTCTTATGATTTTCCGGAAATGGCCACCAGCTTAATATTCATTATGTCTGCATGTCTAATGTAGTTTCTTTTAAACTAAATGTAGGGTTATAGACAATTCCTAACCACGGTTTAATCATAACCTGTTTAGTTTAACATGCATCAATTTAGGAAGCATTGGTGTCTGCCATATTAGATAAAATAACCTACAGAACACCCTATTTGTTAGAGTAGTCTAAGTAGGCTGAGTTGTGTCTTTATGCCAGTGTTAGGGCGAGCGGCATGATCCCCTAAGTGACATAGGGCTTTCATGGATGCCTTTAGCTCGAACCGTGAGTAGGGCCGTCAATGGCGATGGGGCGGTTTATCAGGTAACTCAGATGTGGTACACCTTTAGACTCAGTACATAGTTGCAATCCAGGCCAAGACATGTCTAAAATACTCGAAGATAGGTCAATCAACATGTAGGAACAGTTTAACATAGAATCAGGACATTATCTATAAAACACTTTTAGGCTTAAATAGACTTAAACCTAGTGGAGAATGAATCACCCTCTCATCAAAGATATTGATGAACGATTGCATAACTGGATCATAAGATAAGAGTTAGGGTAGGAGGATAGTTACTACTAAGCTGTTACCAGTTCCCTAGGAGTACGATATTAATAAATTAAAATCGTAGATACTTTCCAAGAACTAGCTACACGATAGGTACTCTGCCTTAGGTTCTGATTGATTAAGTGACAACAATTGAATGCTAAAGTGACAGTTAGTAAGACTCGGTCCTTAATTACTGATGCTGCTCTGATTGATATGCTAAATAGGTGTTGATTTACCCTATGTTGATTATGAGTAATTAAGGACTGAGATTGACTAATTGTCACGGTTAGTCTTTATAGTGTCACTTAATCAGTCAGAACCTAAGGCAGAGCACCTATCGTGTAGCTAGTATGTTGGAAAGTATCTATCGTAGATACTTTCCAAGAACTAGCTACACGATAGGTACTATGTCTTAGGTTCTAATTGATTAAGTGACAACAATTGAATGCTAAAGTGACAGTTAGTAAGACTCAGTCCTTAATTACTCATAATCGACATAGGTAAATAAAGTCTATCTTTTAGCATACCAATCGGAACGCATCAGATTTTTGGCGCCGTTGCCGGGGAAATATCATAATGAATTTAGGATTCTTGATCAAAATTCTAGAAACTTATAATAGGTAACGGTAGTAACCTAGACCTTAGACCCAACACTTATTTAATGCTAGTTAGACAATCAATTTCCGAAATATAGGGTTATCATAACTAATTAATTTTAGACATTATCTGAAATTAAGACATTTAGGATAATCAAATTTTAGAAAATCATTCTAAAACCATATTGAGAAAATTTAACTGCTTTCGAAATAAAAAAAAAGAAAAAAAATGTTAAACAAAATTTAAACCCGAAAAAAATGTATTTTTCTTGCTCAATGGCAAGTTGTTCTTTTTCCTATCTCTTGTATTATTTGTTCTTGAACATTTGTTTTCTTTCAATTTTTTCTTTTCTTTTCTTTTCTTCTATAAATTTTTCTGAAAAATATTATTTTCCAGAAGATATAAATTTTTCGTGTTTACAATTTTCCTGCCTGTTTTGTTTTTAAAAACAAAAGTATGGAAGTGAAAAAAATATATATTTTCTTCTGAGTTGTAAACAGTTTGGCTTAGATTTTTATCGGGAAGAAATTCCATTTTAGAATTTTCTTAGAGTCTTGCCGGCTTTATTAGGACGAGTTATGAAAAAAAAATTCCTTAATAGCCAGACCTTTGAATGTTCTATTGAAAAAAGGATGTTCCTTTTGTTTTGCTGATAATTGCATGAGATCTTTTAAACCAAAAGGAATTACTACACCCATTATGGCATCACCTGATTGGAATCTGCTTTTTGGACAGAATTGTTTTAGTAAGAATTGTTTTAGGACAGAAACATGATAAGAAAGTTCATGTATGATAAATTCCGATCTTATCTAGTCTTGTCTAAAAACAATAGTTTACATTGATCACTCTGAGATATCTGTGTTCAATAAAACTAATGCTGAACCATAATTGATTAAGTTAAGTTTTATTGTTATTTGAATTTGATATAGAATGAAGGGATAAGAAAAAGGGTTGAAAATCTAGAGAGCAAACCATTTGTCTAGATTAGAAAACCCCGAGTTAGAGGCTATTGTAATACTGATAAATTTTTGGATGAAAACTTATTTGCATTGTTTTCTATGTATAATAATTCTCATTTGTGGTTTATTGTTGTTGCAAATTATCTAGTCACTGAATGGGTTCCAAGTAATATGACTTATCAGCAAAAGAAGAAATTCTTTGCTAATTTGAAATATTACTACTGGGTAGATTTCTCTTCTATTTCAAATTTTTGCAGATCAGTGATCAGAAGATGTGTCTCGAAAGACACTACGAGAGGCTATTTGACTACTAGCAACACTGTTCGGAAAGTGTTGGAAGCATGATATTACTGGCCCACTATTCAAAGATTTTGTATCCTTAATACAGTCCGATGATGCTTGAAAAATAACAAGTAACACGTCTTCCCAAGATCATCTACCCCAACAAGGTATACAGAATACTAAAATTTCTTATATCTGGGGTACTGATTAAATCCTTTTCTCTTTCTTCCTGTGAAAATAATTACATCATAGTAGTCGTGGAACACTTTTCAAAATGTCCTGAACCACAGGCATTACCTACTAATGATGTTAAAGTCATGTGCAGATTTTATGAGAAGTTGTTTTCCAGATTCAGAATGCCAATGTCTTAGGAAAAAACGTTCAGTCTGTGTATCGAATCTGTGAAGTCTGCCAAGTACTTCACTTTAGCGGGAGTTGCTATGTGAATGGAATACTGACCATTCCAAAAGAGATAGGAGTAGGTTACTGCAGAATGCTGCTCCAATGGGAAATGTATACAATCCCAACTAGAGGAATCATACGGGATTTAGCTGAGGAATAATTTGGAAGTTGGAAACTTTCAGAAGATACCACCACAGCAAAACCCCTACCCGCAGAATCAATAGATGAGATACTGGCAACAATTAAAGCCAGACTAGTGCAAGCAAGTGATCTACCAAGTGATATCGAACGGTCGAGGGATATAGAGGAATTTGGCGTTGTATCAGGAGCATAGCAATGGAGGAGCTTGCATCCCCTGCATACCAATCAGCTGTGAGAAACTTCCCCGAGGAAGTCTCAAATACTTGGGCCCAGATCTACACCACTGGAGCCTCCTACCACCACGGCTTCGCCAAAGCTTCAGGTATCTTTTCTGCCATTCGAAACTTGCATGCAATACCTTCACTGACATTGGCAGGTAGGCACACCAATCTAAAGAAGTCTCATTCCTAGACAAGTTCCTTCTGGACACATTGCTACGATTACGAGAACCTTTGCAAATGATTCAAGGAAACAGTCCTTGGGCTTCAGTCATTCATCAAATGGATAGGCCACTACCTAGAGCTCGATAATGAAGGATCGGAGCTGACGTCATCCGTTCCAATATCTAGAGCTTACAGAGTCAAGAACGCCTCAGCAATAGCACATGGCTAAGGTGAAGAGCCAATTGACAGATCAGAGAAGACCCTTCTGCTCGAGACATGAAAGGAGTTTTTCTAATCCTCATATTCCTTTACTTTTATTTTATTTTCTTTGTTTTGTGTTCTGTTTTGTTATTTCAATTATCCTTCTTGTTTTGTTGCTTTATTTTCTCTCTTACCCTTAGTTAGTCGAATAAGTGTGGGGTATGAGCTATCTGTTTTGTTTCTATCTCTTCTTGTTTTCAAATAAGTGTGGGGTAATTTAGATATGCATGAACACTGAGGACAGTGTCAGACTTAAGTGTGGGGTAGCAGTGCATGGTGCACTGTAGTAGTAGAAAATGTTTGCATGATTTTTGCATGTTTTCCCCGTATTTTCACACCCTTCCAAAATTTTTCAAAATTTTTCATTCTTTCAGACTTCAAAATGCAATATGATTGGTAAAACATTGCTGATGTCTATGATATGTAGGTAGAATGTTATGATTAGTAGGAGACAATGTGATGACTATTTTGAACTTATTGATTAGGAATAGGGAATTCCTGATAATTGAGCACAACTTAGTCTGGATTAGAGACCTCATCCAATTACCTTTTCAAAACATAACTAGCTAAGATTAGATCAGTTGAGGATGTATTGACAATTAGAATGACTAGATGAGGCTCTGAGCTAAAAGTGAAAAGAAAAAAAAAGAGAGTTAATTAAATAGGGTAGTTTGCTAGCGGCCTTTGCTACTCGAGCACCACTCCTTATGGGAACTTAAAGCCTGATGCCCTAAGGTCGTGTAGGTCTGGGAGTCATCGGAGTGGGACTCGCTACATGGGTAGTTAAAGTTGACGTGTTAAAGCAGACTCAAAATACCCTGAAAAATCTATAAAAGAAAAAAATGATAAATGCTAAATAAATTAAAAATCTGATGACCAAGGCTCAGAACTCAGAAAGTTATCTGTTGTTAGTATGTCTAGCGACAGGTCGAAGTGTTATCTAGTAGTAGTTAAGATGAGAGTATATTGTGTTGACTATCTGGTCTAGACTAGTACACACACTACACATCAGGAAAACCTTGTGACTGAGAGAAGAGTTCAATCTAGTTGTTAAGTTGTTAAACCTGCTTGATCATAATAATCTACTAGAGACATTTGAGACCTTGTCATAGCAACCTAACTAGTCAGACTTGTGTTGTGAACTGTCTGAATAATTTTTGGAATAAAAACATGACTAGAAAATTTAAGTGACTGCACATATGATTTAAAATCACTAACTTCAGGTAGACTTTGCTTGAGGACAAAGTCTACCTGAAGTGTGGGGTTATCTTATATGCATAAATCATATCACATTTTTAGCATGTTTTTAGGCATAATTTAGGGTGAAATTGATAGGAAATCGGTCTTAATTGATTGTTATTAACTCAATTTCACAGTTTTTGTGATTTTGGAAGTGTCAGGTGAAAAGTAGAAGAAAATGGCAAATTTTGGGGCAAAAAAAGTGATTTTCAGAAATTCAGACGTCGGGGTAGGCGTCCCGAATCAGGATGGGCATCCTGTCCTGGTCAACAGGCCAGGACGGGCTTCTAGGACTCGGGACAGCCATCCTGACATGGTCAACAGGCCGGGACGGGCGTCGCAATCCAGGACGGGCGTCCCGGATGCCTGGTCAAAGTCCAACATCGAAATTCTTAGAAAAATTCACTCCAGAAAGCAAATATAAATACCCTAGGCCTTCCTCAGTTGAAATCATTCCTCTCCACTCGATCTGAGTCATTTAGTGACTTCAAGTATACAGTTTTCCAGTAGATAAGTCACTTAGAGACTCAGATTTCAGTATAAGTTTTCTTTTATTTCTAGATAGTGTCTCGTTTTCTTTGTTTTTGAGAATTAGTCTCAGATCCTAGGATACGATAGATAGGTTCGTTTATGGTATTCATAGAATACCCAGGAATTCATTAGGAGATCCTAAGAGGGCTCTAGGCATTAGAAGAGTTAGTCCACAGGGCTGGGCTTAAGTTGGGTATTAAGGTAAAGTCCAGCTACTAGGCTGAGGAAGCGTCCTCCGAAGGTTCTGTCGAGTAGAGCCGGGTCGAGCAGTCCAACATATACAAGTCGTTGCTCCATCGGCGAGACTAAGTAAAGGGTGAATTCTTTATGGCATCAGCCCCCATGTCCCTCTCTTTATATGTCTATACTGTGTTTGTCCAAATTTTAATTATGTTTTTTGGATTATGATTTTATGAGTATTTGTTATACATGTTGAAGTTCTAATGATTTTCCAGAAATGGCCACCAGCTTAATATTCATTATGTCTGCATGTCTAATGTAGTTTCTTTTAAACTAAATGTAGGGTTATAGACAATTCCTAACAACGGTCTAATCATAACCTGTTTAGTTTAACAGGCATCAATTTAGGAAGCATTGGTGTCTGCCATATTAGATAAAATAACCTACAGAACACCGTGTTTGTTAGAGTAGTCTAAGTAGGCTGAGTTATGTCTTTATGCCAGCGTTAGGGCGAGCGGCATGATCCCCTAAGTGACATAGGGCTTTCATGGATGCCTTTAGCTCGAACCGTGAGTAGGGTCGTCAATGGCGATGTGGCGGTTTATCAAGTAACTCAGATGTGGTACACCTTTAGACTCAGTGCATAGTTGCAATCCAGGCTAAGACATGTCTAAAATACTCGAAGATAGGTCAATCAACATGTAGGAACAGTTTAACATAGAATCAGGACATTATCTGTAAAACACTTTTAGGCTTAAATAGACTTAAACCTAGTGGAGAATGAATCACCCTCTCATCAAAGATATTGATGAACGATTGCATAACTGGATCATAAGATAAGAGTTAGGGTAGGAGGATAGTTACTACTAAGCTGTTACCAGTTCCCTAGGAGTACGATATTAATAAATTAAAATCGTAGATACTTTCCAAGAACTAGCTACACGATAGGTACTCTGCCTTAGGTTCTGATTGATTAAGTGACAACAATTGAATGCTAAAGTGACAGTTAGTAAGACTCGGTCCTTAATTACTGATGCTGCTCTGATTGATATGCTAAATAGGTGTTGATTTACCCTATGTTGATTATGAGTAATTAAGGACTGAGATTGACTAATTGTCACGGTTAGTCTTTATAGTGTCACTTAATCAGTCAGAACCTAAGGCAGAGCACCTATCGTGTAGCTAGTATGTTGGAAAGTATCTATGATTTACTAAGTTAAATATCGTACTCCCAGGGAAGTGGTAACGGCTTAGTAGTAACTAGCCTTTTATCCTAACTCTTATCTTATGATTCAGTTATGCAATCTTCATCAATAACTTTGATGAGAGGGTGATCCATTCTCCACTAAGTTTAAGTCTAATTAAGCCTAAAAGCATTTTATAGATAATGTCCTGATTCTATGTTATACTGTTCCTATATGTTGATTGACCTATCTTCGAGTGTTTTAGATGCATCTTAGCCTGGATTGCAACTATGCTCTGAGTCTAAAGGTGTACCACATCCGTGGTCTCTGATAAACCGCCCCATTGTTAAGGTTAACGACCCTACTCACGGTTCGAGCTAAAGACATCCATGAAAGCCCTATGTCACTTCGGGGATCATGCTGCTCGCCCCTAACCGCCGGCATAAACGCTCAACTCAGCCTACTTAGACTACTCTAACAAACAGGGTGTTCTGAAGGTTATTTTATCTAATATGGCAGACACCAATACTAATTGATGCCTATTAAACTAAACAGGTAATGAATAGACCGTGGTTAGGAATTGTCTATAACCCTAATTTTAGTTTAAAAGAACACATTAGACATGCAGACATAGTGAATATTAAGCAGGTGGCTATTTCCGGAAAATCATAAGAACTTCAACATATAAAACAAATACTCATAAAAATCATAATCTCGTAAACATAATTAGTATTTGGACAATCACAATACAAACATATAAAGAGAGGGACAGGGGGATTGATGCCATAAAGAAATCACCCTTTAGTTAGTCTCGCCGATGGAGCAACTACTTGTATATGTCGTATTGCTCTCCAGAACCTTCGGAGGACGTTTCCTCAGCCTAGTAACTAGGCTTTACCTTAATACCCAGCTTAAGCCCAGCCCTGTGGACAGACTCTTCAAACGCCTAGAGCCCTCTTAGGATCTCCTAACGAAATCCCGGGTATTCTATGAATACTAGAAACGAACCTATCTATCGAAGTGATGCGTTCCGATTGGTATGCTAAAAGATAGGCTTTATTTACCTATGTCGATTATGAGTAATTAAGGCCTGAGTCTTACTAACTGTCACTTAGCATTCAATTATTGTCACTTAATCAATCAGAACCTAAGGCAGAGTACCTATCGTGTGGCTAGTCTGTTGGAAAGTATCTACGATTTTATTAAGTTAAATATCGTACTCCTAGGGAAGTGGCAACGGCTTAGTAGTAACTAGCCTTTTAATCCTAACTCTTATCTTATGATCCAGTTATGCAATCTTCATCAATAACTTTGATGACATGGTGATCCATTCTCCACTAGGTTTAAGTCTAATTAATCCTAAAAGTGTGTTCTAGATAATGTCATGATTTTATGTTATACTGTTCCTACATGTTGATTGACCTATCTTCGAATATTTTAGATATATCTTAGCCTGGATTGCAACTATGTTCTGTGTCTAAAGGCGTACCACATCCGAGGTCTCTAATAAACCGCCCTACCTTAATGACGGCCCTACTCATGGTTCGAGACGAAGGCATCCATGAAAGCCCTATGTCACTTCGGGGATCATACCGCTTGCCCTAGCCGCCGGCATAATCGGACTCAGCTCGGCCCCTACCTAGACTACTTTAACAGGCAGGGTGTTCCACAAGTTATTTTATCTAGCATGGTAGACACCAATACTAATTGATGCTTGTTAAACTAAACAGGTTATGAATAGACCGTGGTTAGGAATTGTCTATAACCCTAACTTTAGTTTAAAAGAGCACATTAGACATGCAGACATAATGAATATTTAGCAGGTGGCTATTTTCGGGAAAAACATAACAACTTCAACATATAAACAAATATTCAAAAAAATCATAATCTTGTATTCATAAATTAATATTCAGATAAAACAATTCGTAAACATACAGAACCTCGTCTAGGGGACCCATTGGCATAAAGTAATCACCGCTTTATGCAGGTCCAGCCGGTGCTGCAGCTCCTGTATGCTCCTGACTGCTCGATCCTACTCTGCTTGGTAGAGCCTTCGGAGAACGCTCCTCAGACATAGTAGCAATTGCTTTACCTTACATCCCGGGCTTAAGCAAATTGCCCTAATCTGACTAAGAACACGCACCCTATCTCTCTCTTAGGATCTCCTAACAAAATCCCGGTATTCTATGAATACCAAAAACGAACCTATCTATCGAAGGCTAAGATCTGAGACTATTTCTCAGAAACTAAGAAAAGGAAACACTAAAGAAAGAAAGAAAACTGAAACTGAAACCCGAGTCTCTCAGTGACTTGTGTACTCGAGAATTGTACACTGGAAGTCTCTGAATGACTCAGATCGAGTGGAGAGGGATGATATCAACTGCTGGAGGCCTGGGGTATTTATAGCAGCTTCCCGGGGTGATTTTTCATCAAAAATTCGATGTGGGACTTGATTTGGAGGTTCGGGACGCCCGTCCTGGTCTGTTGACCAAGTCAGGATGCCCGTCCCTGTGCTTTGACTGGGTCGGGACGCCCGTCCCGAACCGTTGACCAAGTCAGTATTTCCAAAAATTGCATTTTTGCCCCAAAATATGCTGTTTTCGTCTACTTTTCACCTGACACTTCCAAAATCATAAACACTTAGAAATTGAGTTAATAACAATCAATTAAGACCGATTTCCTATCAATTTCACCCTAAATTATGTCTAAAAACATGCCGAAAAAGTGAAATGATTTTTGCATATCAGATAACCCCACACTTAGCTTTTTGCTTGTCCTCAAGCAAAGTCTACCTGAAGTTAGTGATTCTAAATCATATGTGCAGTCACTTACTAGTCATGTTTTTATTCCAAAAATTACTCAGACAATTCTTAACACAGGTATGACTGGTTAGGTTGCTATGATAAGGTCTCAAATGTCTCTAGTAGATTGTTATGATCAAGTAGAAAACAACTTAACAACTAGGTTGAACTTTTCTCTCAGTCACAAGGTCTTCCTGATGTGTAGTGTGTGTACTAGTATAGACCAGATAGTCAACACAATATACTCTCGTCTTAACTCCTACCAGATAACATTTCGACCCGTCGCTAGACATACTGACAACTGACAACTTTCTGAGTTCTGAGCCTTGGTGATCATATTTTTAGTTATTTAGCGTTTATTGAGTTTTTTCTTTTATAGATTTTTCAGGGTATTTTGAGTCTGCTTAGAACACGTCAACTTCAACTACCCATGTAGCGAGTCCCACTCCGATGACTCCCAGACCTACACGACCTTAGGGCTTCAGGCTTTAAGTTCCCCGAAGGAGTGGTGCTCGAGTAGCGAAGGCCGCTGGCAAACTACCATTATTTAATTAACTCTGTTTTGTTTCTTTTCACTTTTAGTTCAGAGTCTCATCTAGTCATTCTAATTGTCAATATATTCACAACTGGTCTAATTTTATCTAGTTAAGTCTTGAAAAGGTAATTGGCTGAGGATTCTAATCCAGACTAAATTGTGCTCAGTTATCAGGAATCCCCTATTCCTAATCCATAAGTTCAAAATAGTCATAAATCATCTCCTACTAATCATAATACTCTACCTACATATCATAGACATAAGCAATGTTTAACCAATCATACTGCATTTAGAAGTCTGAAAGAATGAAAAAATTTGAATTTTTTTTGGAAGGGTGTGAAATTACGGGGAAAACATGCAAAATCATGAAATATTTTTTCAAAAACTACTACAGTGCACCGTGCACTGCTACCCCACACTTAAGTCTGACACTGTCCTCAGTGTTCATGCATATCTAAACTACCCCACACTTATTTGAAAACAAGAAACAAAAACAAAATAGAAAACTCGTACCCCACACTTATTTGACTAACTAAGGGTAAGAGAGAAAATAAAACAACCAAAGAAATAACAAAACAGGACACAAAAATGAAGAAAATAAAAGTAAAGGAAGATGAGATTAGAAAAACTCCCTTCTTGCCTCGAGCATAAGGGTTTTCTCTGGGATGTCAATTGACTCTTCACCTTAGCCATGTGCTATTGCTGGGGTGTTCTTGATTCTGCAATCTCTAGATATTGGAACGGATGACGTCAGCTCCGATCCTTCATTGTCGAGCTCTAGGTAGTGGCATATCCATTTGAGGAATGGCTCAATCCCCAAGGACTGTTTCCTCGAATCATTTGTAAGATTTCTCATAATCATAGCAACGTATCCAGGGGGAACGTGTCTGGGAATGAGACTTCTTGGGATTTGTGTACCTTCTTGCCAATGTTAGTAAAGGTATTGCATGCAAGTCTCGAATGGAAGAAAAGATACCTGAAGTTTTGGCGAAGCTGTGGTGGTAGGGGGCTCCAGTTGTGTAGATCTGGGCCCAAGTATTTGAGACTTCCTCGGGGAAGTTTCTCACAGCTGATTGGTATGCAAGGAATGCAAGCTCCTCCATTGCTATGCTCTTGATACAACGCCAAATTCCTCTATATCTTTTGACCCTTCGTTACCTCTTGGTAGATCACTTGCTTGCACTAGTCTGGCTTTAATTGTTGCCAGTATCTCATCTGTTGATTCTGCGGGTAGGGGTTTTGCTATGGTGGTATCTTCTGAAAGTTTCCAGCTTCCGAATTATTCCTCAGCTAAATCCCGTATGATTCCTCTAGTTGGGATTGTATGCATTTCCCATTGGAGCAGCATTCTGCAGTAACCTACTCCTACCTCTTTTGGAATGGTTAGTCATTCCCATAGCAATCCCTGCTAAAGTGTGGTACTTAGCAGACTTCACAGATTTGATACACATGTTGAACATTTCTTCCTAAGACATCGACACTCTGAATCTGGAAAACAACTAGAATCTGCACATGACTTTAACATCATTAGAAGGTAATGCCTGTGGTTCAGGCCATTTTGAAAAGTGTTCCACGACTACTATGATGTAATTATGTTCAAAGGAAGAAAAAGAAAAGGATTCGAAATACCCTTGATATCAACGGTTGCAACATTCTGTGTACGTCGCTGGGGTAGATGATCTCTGGAAGATGTGTTACCTGTTATTTGGCAAGCATCGCAGGACTGTATCAGAGATACAAAAGTCCTTGAATATGGTGGGTCAACAAGATCCTGCTTTCAACACTTTCCGGACAGTGTTGATAGCAATTAATTGGTCTCCCACAGATTCCTGCAATGCTTCAAAATCATGTGGCCTTCGCTTTCCGAGATACATCCTGTGATCGCTTTACTCTGCAAAAATTTGAAATAGAAGAGAAATCTGCCCAGTAGTAATATTTCAAATCAACAAAGAATTTATTCTTTTGCTGATAAGTCATATCACTTGGGAATAATTAGCAGCTAGATAATTAGTAATATCAGTAAACCACGGAGGAGAATCATTACTCATAGCAAACAATGAAAATAGATCCTTATTCAGAAATTTATCAGATACTACTGTCTCGTCAATAGCCTCTAACTCAGGGTTTCCTAATCTAGACCAAAGGTTTGCTTTCTAGATTCTTAACCCTTTTTCTTACCCATTCATTCTATATCAAACTCAAGTAACAATAAAACCTAACTTAATCAATTATGGTTCAGCACTAGTTTTATTGAACACAGATATCTCAGAGTGATCAGTGTAACCTATTGTTTTAGACAAGACTAGATAAGATCAGGATTTATCATACATGAACTTTCTTATCATGTTTCTGTCCTAAAACAATTCTTACTACATCATTACATCACATATTCATTCAAAAAGCATATTTTAATCAGGTGATGTCATAATGGGTGCAGTAATTCCTTTTGGTTTAAAAGATCTCATGCAATTATCAGCAAAACAAAAGGAACATCCCTTTTTTCAATAGAACATTCAAAGGTCTGGCTATTAAGGAAAAATAACTCGTCCTAATAAAGCCGGTATGACTCTAAGAAAATTCTAAAATGGAGTTTCTTCCCAATAAAAATCTAAGACAAAATTTTACAACTCAGAAGAAAATATTTATTTATCCTCATTTCCATTTTTATTTCTTCGAAATTAAATAACACGAAAAAAATAGCAATTAAGAAAACAACTAAGAAAGAACAAGAGATAGGAAAAAGAACAACTTACCATTGAGCAAGAAAAATACATTTTTTTTTTCGGATTTTAAATTTTTAAATTTTTTTTTTCTCTTTTTTTTCGAAAGTAGTTAAATTTCCTCAATATGGTTTTAGAATGATTTTCTAAAATTTGATTATCCTAAGTGTCTTAATTTTAGATAATATCTAAAATCAATTAGTTATGATAATCCTATATTTCGGAAATTGATTGTCTAACTAGCAGAAAATAAGTGTTAGGTCTAAGGTCTAGGTTACTACCGTTACCTATCATAAGTATCTAGAATTTTGATCAGTGTCTAGAATTTTGATCAGGAGTCCTAAATTCATTATGATATTTCCCCGGCAACGGCGCCAAAAATCTGATGTGTTCCGATTGGTATGCTAAAAGATAGGCTTTATTTACATATGTTGATTATGAGTAATTAAGGACTGAGTCTTACTAACTGTCACTTAGCATTCAATTATTGTCACTTAATCAATCAGAACCTACGGTAGAGTACCTATCGTGTAGCTAGTCTGTTGGAAAGTATCTACGATTTTATTAAGTTAAATATCGTACTCCCAGGGAAGTGGCAACGGCTTAGTAGTAACTAGCCTTTTAATCCTAACTCTTATCTTATGATCCAGTTACGCAATCTTCATCAATAACTTTGATGAGATGGTGATCCATTCTCCACTAGGTTTAAGTCTAATTAATCCTAAAAGTTTGTTCTAGATAATGTCATGATTTTATGTTATACTATTCCTACATGTTGATTGACCTATCTTCGAGTATTTTAGATATATCTTAGCCTGGATTGAAACTATATTCTGTGTCTAAAGGCGTACCACATCCGAGGTCTCTAATAAACCGCCCTACCTTAATGACGGCCCTACTCACGGTTCGGAACGAAGGCATCCATGAAAGCCCTATGTCACTTCGGGGATCATACCGCTTGCCCTAGCCGCCGGCATAATCGGACTCAGCTCGGCCCCTACCTAGACTACTTTAACAGGCAGGGTGTTCCACAAGTTATTTTATCTAGCATGGCAGACACCAATACTAATTGATGCTTGTTAAACTAAACAGGTTATGAATAGACCGTGGTTAGGAATTGTCTATAACCCTAACTTTAGTTTAAAAGAGCACATTAGACATGCAGACATAATGAATATTTAGGAGGTGGCTATTTCCGGAAAAACATAACAACTTCAACATATAAACAAATATTCATAAAAATTGTAATCTTGTATTCATAAATTAATATTCAGATAAAACAATTCGTAAACATACAGAACCTCGTCTAGGGGACCCATTGGCATAAAGTAATCACCGCTTTATGCAGGTCCAGCCGGTGCTGCAGCTCCCGTATGCTCCTGACTGCTCGATCCTACTCTGCTTGGTAGAGCCTTCGGAGAATGCTCCTCAGACCTAGTAGCAATTGCTTTACCTTACATCCCGGGCTTAAGCAAATTGCCCTAATCTGACTAAGAACACGCACCCTATCTCTCTCTTAGGATCTCCTAACAAAATCCTGGTATTCTAGGAATACCAAAAACGAACCTATCTATCGAAGCCTAAGATCTGAGACTATTTCTCAGAAACTAAGAAAATGAAACACTAAAGAAAGAAAGAAAACTGAAACTGAAACCCGAGTCTCTCAGTGACTGGTGTACTCGAGAATTGTACACTGGAAGTCTCTGAATGACTCAGATCGAGTTGAGAGGGATGATATCAACTGCTGGAGGCCTGGGGTATTTATAGCAGCTTCCCGGGGTGAGTTTTCATCAAAATTTCGATGTGGGACTTGATTTGGGGGTTCGGGACGCCCATCCCGGATTGGGATGCCCATCCTGGTCTGTTGACCAAGTCGGGACGCCCGTCCTGGTCTGTTGACCAAGTCGGGACGCCCATCCCGAACCGTTGGCCAAGTCAGCAATTCAAAAAATTGCATTTTTGCCCCCAAATTTGCTGTTTTCGTCTACTTTTCACCTGACACTTCCAAAATCATAAAAACTGTGAAATTGAGTTAATAACAATCAATTAAGACCGATTTCCTATCAATTTCAACCTAAATTATGTCTAAAAACATGCCGAAAAAGTGATATGATTTTTGTATATCACGAAGCCTAAGATCTGAGACTAATTCTCAGAAACAAAGAAAACGAAACACTAACTAGAAAGAAAGAAAACTTATACTTAACCCGAGTCTCTCCGTGACTTATGTACTCGAGAAAAGTGTACAATCGAAGTCACTAAATAACTCAGATCGAGTGGAGAGGAATGATTTCAACTGAGGAAGGCCTGGGGTATTTATAGTAGCTTTCTGGAGTGATTTTTCTTCAAAAATTCGATGTGGGACTTGGAACTGCAGCTTGTGATACGCGAAAATCGTATCACATTTTTAGCATGTTTTTATATATGATTTAGGGTGAAATTGAGGGTAAAATGATCTTAATTGTTCATTATTTACTTAATTTCACAGTTTTTTTGATTTTGGAAGTGTCAGGTGAAAAGTAGACGAAAACAGCAAATTTTGGGGTAAAACGCAATTTTTGGAAATGTTGACTTGGTCAAAGGGTCAGGACAGGCGTCCCGACCTAGTCAAAGCACCGGGACGGGCGTCCAGGACTCGGGACGGGCGTCCCGACCTGGTCAACAAATTAGGACGAGCGTCCCGAACCCCCAGATCTAGTCCCACATTGAATTTTTGATGAAAAATCACCCCGAGAAGCTGCTATAAATACCCCAGGCCTCTAGCAGTTGAATTCATTCCTCTCCACTCGATCTGAGTCATTAAGTGGTTTCCAGTGTACTCTTCTCTAGTACACAACTCACTCAGAGACTCGGATCTCAATTTTCTTTCTTATTAGTGTTTTGTTTTAGTTTTTGAGAAATAGTCTCAGATCTTAGGCTTCTATAGATAGGTTCGTTTCTGGTATTCATAGAATACCCGGGATTTCGTTAGGAGATCCTAAGAGGGCTCTAGGCGTTCGAAGAGTCAGTCCACAGGGCTGGGCTTAAGCTGGGTATTAAGGTAAAGCCCAGTTACTTGGCTGAGGAAGCGTCCTCCGAAGGTTCTGGCGAGCAGTGTCAGGGCGAGCAATACGACATATACAGCAGTACGCTCCGTCGTCGAGACTATGTAAAGGGTGATTTCTTTATGGCATCAGTCCCCTTGTCCCTATCTTATATGTTGTTATTGTGTTGTTCTAAATATTTTTTATGAATACGAGATTACGATTTTTATGAATAGTTGTTTTATATGTTGACGTTATTATATTTTTCTGGAAATAGCCACCTACTTAACATTCACTATGTCTGCATGTCTAATGTGGTCTTTTAAACTAAAGTTAGGGTTATGGACAATTCCTAACCACGGTCTAATCATAACCTGTTTAGTTTAACAGGCATCAATTAGTATTAGTGTCTACCATGCTAGATAAAATAACCTGCTGAACACCTTGTTTGTTAGAGTAGTCTAGGGTAAGCCGGGCCGAGTCCGATTATGCCGGCGGCTAGGGCAAGCGGTATGATCCCCGAAGTGACATAGGGCTTTCATGGATGCCTTCATCCCGAACCGTGAGTAGGGCCGTCATTAAGGTAGGGCGGTTTATTAGAAACCTCGGATGTGGTACGCCTTTAGACACAGAACATAGTTGCAATCCAGGTTAAGACATGTCTAAAATACTCGAATATAGGTCAATCAACATATAGGAACAGTATAACATAGAATCAGGACTCATCTATAAAACACTTCTAGGATTAATTAGACTTAAACCTAGTGGAGAATGAATCACCCTCTCATCAAAGTATTTGATGAAGATTGCATAACTGGATCATAAGATAGGAGTTAGGATAAAAGGCTAGTTACTACTAAGCCGTTGCCACTTCCCTGGGAGTACGATAATTAACTTAATAAAATTGTAGATACTTTCCAATAGACTAGCTACACGATAGGTACTCTGCCTTAGGTTCTGGTTGATTAAGTGACAATAATTGAATGCTAAGTGACAGTTAGTAAGACTCAGTCCTTAATTACTCATAATCGACATAGGTAAATAAAACCTATCTTTTAGCATACCAATCGGAACGTCATCAGCTTGGGACGCCCGTCCTGGACTGTTGACCAGGTCAGGACGTCCGTCCTGATTCGGGACGCCCTCCCCAAAGTCCGAACTTCTGAAAAATTGCGTTTTTGCCCCGAAATTTGCCATTTTCTTCTACTTTTCACCTGACACTTCCAAAATCACAAAAACTATGAAATTGAGTTAATAACAAACAATTAAGATCGATTTGCCCTCAATTTCACCCTAAATTATGCCTAAAAACATGCTAAAAATGTGATATGATTTATGCATATCAGATAACCCCACACTTAGCTTTTTGCTTGTCCGCAAGCAAAGTCTAACTGAAGTTAGTGATTCTAAATCATTGTGTAGTCACTTAGATTTCCTAGTCATGTTTTTATTCCAAAAATTATTCAGACAATTCTTAACATAGGTCTGACTGGTTAAGTTGCTATGACAAGGTCTCAAATGTCTTTAGTAGATTGTTACAATCAAGTAGAAAACAACTTAACAACTAGATTGAACTCTTCTCCCAGTCACAAGGTCTTCCTGATGTGCAGTGTGTGTACTAGTCTAGACCAAATCATCAACAATTTACTCTCGTCTTAACTACTACCAGATAACACTTCGACTCGTCGCTAGACATACTAACAATAGACAACTTTCTGAGTTCTGAGCCTTGGTGATCAGTTTTTTAATTGTTTCTTTTATTGATTTTCTTTCTTTTATAGCTTCGGGGTATTTTGGGTCTGCTTTGAACACGTCAACTTCAACTACCCATGTAACGAGTCCCACTCCGATGACTCCCAGACCTACACGACCTTAGGGCATCAGGCTTTAAGTTCCCTGATGGGTTTCCAGCCGATATGCTAAATAGGTGTTATTTTACCCTATATTGATTATGAGTAATTAAGGACTGTGATTGACTAATTGTCACATTTAGTCTCTATGGTTTCACTTAATCAGCCAGAACCTAAGGCAGAGTACCTATCGTGTAGCTAGTCTGTTGGAAAGTATCTACGATTTTATTCAATAATTATCGTACTCCCAAGAAAGTGGTAACGACTTAGTAGTAACTAGCCTTTTATCCTAACTCTTATCTTATGATCCAGTTATGCAATCTTCATCAATAACTTTGATGAGAGGGTGATCCATTCTCCACTAGGTTTAAGTCTAATTAAGCCTAAAAGTGTTTTGTAGATTAAATCCTGATTCTATGTTATATTGTTCCTATATGTTGATTGACCAATCTTTGAGTGTTTTAGATATATCTTAGCCTGGAATGCAACTATGTTATGAGTCTAAAGGTGTACCACATCTGAGTCTCTATGCTACCGCCCCATCGCCAAGGTAAATGGCCCTACTCACGGCTACTACTAAAGACAGCTATGAAAGCCCTATGTCACTTCGGGGATCATGCCGCTTGCCCATAACCGCCGACATAACGCTCTACTCAGCCTACCTAGACTACTCTAACAAACAGGGTGTTCCCAGGTTATTTTATCTAGTATGGTAGACACCAATACTAATTGATGCTTGTTAAACTAAACAGGTTATGAATAGACCGTGGTTAGGAATTGTCTATAACCCTAATTTTAGTTTAAAAGAAACTGCATTAGACATGCAGACATAATGAATATTTAGCAGGTGTCTATTTCCAGAAAATCATAAGAACTTCAACATATATGACAAATATTCTTGAAAATCATAATCTCATATTCATAATTAATATTTGGAACAAACACAGTACAAACATATAAAGAGAGGGACAGAGGGGGACTGATGCCATAAAGAAATCACCCTTTACGTAGTCACGCCATTGGAGCAACTGCTTGTATATGTCGTACTGCTCGACCCGACTATGCTCGCCAGAACCTTCGGAGGACGCTTCCTCAGCATAATAACTGGGCTTTACTTTAATACCCAGCTTAAGCCCAGCCCTATGGACTGACTCTTCGAACGCCTAGAGCCCTCTTAGGATCTCCTAACGAAATCCCGGGTATTCTATGAATACCAGAAACGAACCTATCTATCGAACCCTAGGATCTGAGACTATTTCTCGAAAACTAAGAAAAACGAAACACAAAAAGGAAAGAAAGAAAACTTATACTGAAATCTGAGTCTCCGAGTGAGTTGTGTACTCGAGAATTGTACACTGGAAACCACTGAATGACTCAGATCGAGTGGAGAGGGATTATTTCAACTGAGGAAGGCCTGAGGTATTTATAGCAGCTTTCTGGAGTGATTTTCTCTCAAAAATTCGATGTGGGATTCTGAATTCTGGTTGGAGACGCCCGTCCCGGTCTGTTGACCAGGTCAAGACGGCCTTCCCGAGTCCTGGACGCCCGTCCCGACCTGTTGACCATGTCAGGACGCCCGTCCTGAACCGGGACGCCCTCCCCGAAGTCCGAACTTCTGAAAAATTGCATTTTTGCCACGAAATTTGCCATTTTCTTCCACTTTTCACCTGACACTTCCAAAATCATAAAAATTGTGAAATTGAGTAAATAACAATCAATTAAGACCGATTTCCTATCAATTTCACCCTAAATTATGCCTAAAAACATGCTAAAAACGTGATATGATTTATGCATATCAGATAACCCCACACTTAGCTTTTTGCTTGTCCTCAAGCAAAGTCTACCTGAAGTTAGTGATATGTGCCGTCACTTAAATTCTTAGTCATGTTTTTTTCCAAAAATTATTCAGACAGTTCTTAACACAGGTCTGACTGGTTAGGTTGCTATGACAAGGTCTCAAATGTCTCTAGTAGACTGTTATGATTGAGCAGAAAACAACTTAACAACTAGGTTGAACTCTTCTCTTAGTCACAAGGTCTTCCTGATGTGTAGTGTGTGTACTAGTCCAGACTAGATAGTCAGCACAATAAACTCTTGTCTTAACTTTTACCGGATAATACTTCGACCCGTCGCTAGACATACTAACAATAGACAACTTTCTGAGTTCTGAGCCTTGGTGATAAGATTTTACTTATTTAGCGTTTATTGAGTTTTTTCTTTTATAGATTTTTCAGGGTATTTTGAGTCTGCTTAGAACACGTCAACCTCAACTACCCATGTAGCGAGTCCCACTCCAATGACTCCCAGACCTACATGACCTTAGGGCATCAGGCTTTAAGTTCCCCGAAGGAGTGGTGCTCGAGTAGCGAAGGCGGCTGGCAAACTACCCTTATTTGATTAACTTTCTTTTGTTTCTTTTCACTTTTAGCTCAGAGTCTCATCTAGTCATTCTAATTGTCAAAACATCCACAACTGGTCTAAATTTTATCTAGTTAAGTCTCGAAAAGGTAATTGGCTGAGGTTTCTAATCCAGACTAAGTTGTGCTCAGTTATCAGGAATTCCCTATTCCTAATCAATGAGTTCAAAATAGTTCTCAATTGTCTCCTACTAACCATAACATTCTACCTACATATCATAGACATCAGCAAATGTTCACCAATCATACTGCATTTAGAATTCTGAAAGAGTGAAAAATTTTGAAAAAATTTTGGAAGGGTGTGAAAATATGGGGAAAACAAGCAAAATCATGAAAAACGTTTCTCACTACTACAGTGCACTGTGCACTGCTACCCCACACTTAAGTCTGACACTGTCCTCAGTGTTCATGCATAGCTAAACTACCCCACACTTATTTGCAAACAAGAAGAAATGAAAACAAAATAAAGAACTCTTACCCCACACTTATTCGACTAACTAAGGGTAAGAAGGAAAATAAAGCAACAAAACAAGAAGGATAAATGGAAATAACAAAACAGAACACAAAACAAAATAAAAGTAAAGAAATATGAGGATTAGAAAAACTCCCTTCATTTCGCGAGCAGAAGGGTCTTCTCTGATCTGTCAATTGGCTTTTCACCTTAGCCATGTGCTATTGCTGAGGTGTTCTTGACTCTGCAAGCTCTAGATATTGGGATGAATGACGTCAGCTCCGATCCTTCATTGTCGAGCTCCAGGTAGTGGCATATCCAATTGAGGAATGACTCAAGCCCAAGGACTGTTTTCTCGAATCATTCGCAAAGTTTCTTGTAATCGTAGCAACGTGTCTAGGAATGAGATTTCTTTGGATTGGTGTGCCTACCTGCCAATGTCAGTGAAGGTATTGCATGCAATTTTCGAATGGCAGAAAAGATACCTGAAGCTTTGGCGAAGCCGTGGTGGTAGGAGGCTCCAGTGGTGTAGATCTGGGCCCAAATATTTGAAGCTTCCTCGGGGAAGTTTCTCACAGCTAATTGTATGCAGGGGATGCAAGATCCTCCATTGCTATGCTCTTGATACAATGCAAAATTCCTCTATATCATTCGACCGTTCGATACCACTTGGTAGATCACTTGCTTGCACTTGTCTGGCTTTAATTGTTGCCAGTATCTCATCTGTTGATTCTACGGGTAGGGGTTTCGCTGTGGTGGTATCTTCTGAAAGTTTCCAGCTTCCGAATTACTCCTCAGTTAAATCCCATATGATTCCTCTAGTTGGGACTGTATGCATTTCCTATTGGAGCAGCATTCTGCAGTAACCTACTCCTACCTCTTTTGGAATGGTCAGTATTCCATTCCCATAGCAATCCCTGCTTGAGTGTGGTACTTGGCAGACTTCACAGACTTGATACACAGACTGAACGTTTCTTCTTAAGACATTGGCACTTTGAACAACTTCTCATAGAATCTTGCTGGGGTAGGCGATCTCTGGAAGAGGTGTTACCTGTTATTTGGCAAGCATCGCAAGACTGTATCAGAGATACAAAATCCTTGAAAATGGTGGGTCAATAATATTCTACTTCCAACACTTTCCGGACAGTGTTGATAGTAGTTAATTGGTCTCCCATAGATTCCTGCAATGCTTCAGAATCATGTGGCCTTCACTTTCCGAGATACATCCTCTGATCACTTTACTCTGCAAAAAATTTGAAATAGAAGAGAAATCTGCCCAGTAGTAATATTTCAAATCAGCAAAGAAATTCTTCTTTTGCTGATAAGTCATATCACTTGGGAATAATTAGCATCTAGATAATTAGTAATATCAGTAAACCACGGAGGAGAGTCATTACTCATAGCAAACAATGGAAATAGATCCTCATTCAGAAATTTATCAAATACTACTGTCTCGTCAATAACCTCTAACTCAGGGTTTCTTAATCTAGACCAAAGGTTTGCTTTCTAGATTCTGAAACCCTTTTTCTTACCCCTTCATTCTATATCAAATTCAAGTAACAATAAAACCTAACTTAATTAATTATGGTTCAGTATCAGTTTTATTGAACACAGACATCTCACAGTGATTAGTGTAACCTATTGTTTTTAGACAAGACTAGATAAGATCGGAATTTATCATACATGAACTTTCTTATCATGTTTCTGTCCTAAAACATTTCTTACTACATCATTACATCACATATTCATTCAAAAAGCGGATTTCAATCAGGTGATGTCATAATGGGTGCAGTAATTCCTTTTGGTTTAAAAGATCTCATGCAATTATCAGCAAAACAAAAGGAACATCCTTTTTTCAATAGAACATTCAGAGGTCTGGCTATTAAGAAAAAATTATTTCATAACTCGTCCTAATAAAGCCGGCATGACTCTAAGAAAATTTTAAAATGGAATTTCTTCCAAAAAAATCTAAGCCAAAATTTTACAACTCAGAAGAAAATATGTTTTATCCTCATTTCCATTTTTATTTCTTCGAAAAAGAGCAACAAATGTACAACTAAGAAAACAACTAAGAAATAACAAGTGATAGGGAAAAGAACAACTTACTATTGAGCAAGAAAAATACATTTTTTTCGGGTTTTAAATTTTTAACATTTTTTTTCTTTTGTTTTTTCAAAAGCAGTTAAATTTCCTCAATATGGTTTTAGAATGATTTTCTAAAATTTGATTATCCTAAGTGTCTTAATTTTAGATAATATCTAAAATTAATTAGTTATGATAACCCTATATTTCGGAAATTGATTGTCTAACTAGTAGAAAATAAGTGTTAGGTCTAACGTCTAGGTTACTACCGCTACCTATCATAAGTCTCTAAAATTGTGGCCTTTAATCCTAAATTCATTATGATATTTCCCCGGCAACGGCGCCAAAAATCTAATGGATTTCCAGCCGATATGCTAAATAGGTGTTATTTTACCATATGTTGATTATGAGTAATTAAGAACTGTGATTGACTAATTGTCACATTTAGTCTCTATGGTGTCACTTAATCAGCCAGAACCTAAGGCAGAGTACCTATTGTGTAGCTAGTCTGTTGGAAAGTATCTACGATTTTATTAAATAATTATCGTACTCCCAGGAAAGTGGTAACGGCTTAGTAGTAACTAGCCTTTTATCCTAACTCTTATCTTATGATCCAGTTATGCAATCTTCATCAATAACTTTGATGAGAGGGTGATCCATTCTCCACTAGGTTTAAGTCTAATTAAGCCTAAAAGTGTTTTGTAGATTAAATCCTGATTCTACGTTATATTGTTCCTATATGTTGATTGACCTATCTTCGAGTGTTTTAGATATATCTTAGCCTGGAATGCAACTATGTTATGAGTCTAAAGGTGTACCACATCTGAGTCTCTATGCTACCGCCCCATCGCCAAGGTAAACGGCCCTACTCACGGCTACTACTAAAGACAGCTATGAAAGCCCTATGTCACTTCGGGGATCATGCCGCTCGCCCATAACCGCCGGCATAACGCTATACTCAGCCTACCTAGACTACTCTAACAAACAGGGTGTTCCGCAGGTTATTTTATCTAGTATGGCAGACACCAATACTAATTGATGCCTGTTAAACTAAACAGGTTATGAATAGATCGTGGTTAGGAATTGTCTATAACCCTAATTTTAGTTTAAAAGAAACTGCATTAGAAATGAAGACATAATGAATATTTTGCAGGTGGCTATTTCCGGTAAATTATAAGAACTTCAACATATATGACAAATATTCATGAAAATCATAATCTCATATTCATAATTAATATTTGGAACAAATACAGTACAAACATATAAAGAGAGGGACATGGGGGACTGATGCGATAAAGAAATCACCATTTATGTAGTCACGCCGTTGGAGCAAATGCTTGTATATGTTGTACTGCTCGACCCGACTCTGCTCGCCAGAACCTTCGGAAGACGCTTCCTCAGCCTAGTAACTGGGCTTTACCTTAATACCCAACTTAAGCCCAGCCCTATGGACTGACTCTTCGAACGCCTAGAGCCCTCTTAGGATCTCCTAACGAAATCCCGGGTATTCTATGAATACCAAAAACGAACCTATCTATCGAACCCTAGGATCTGAGACTATTTCTCAGAAACTAAGAAAAACGAAACACAAAAAGGAAAGAAAGAAAACTTATACTGAAATCTGAGTCTATGAGTGAGTTGTGTACTCGAGAATTGTACACTGGAAACCACTGAATGACTCAGATCGAGTGGAGAGGGATGATTTCAACTGAGGAAGGCCTGGGGTATTTATAGCAGCTTTCTGGAGTGATTTTCTCTCAAAAATTCAATGTGGGATTCTGAATTCTGGTTCGGGACGCCCGTCCCGGATTGGACCGCCCGTCCCGGTCTGTTGACCAGGTCAGGACGGCCGTCCCAAGTCCTGGACGCCCGTCCCGACCTGTTGACCAAGTCAGGATGCCCGTCCTAAATCGGGACGCCCTCCCCGAAGTCCGAACATCTGAAAATTTGCGTTTTTACCCCGAAATTTGCCATTTTCTTCCACTTTTCACGTGACACTTCCAAAATCATAAAAATTGTGAAATTGAGTAAATAACAATCAATTAAGACCGATTTCCTATCAATTTCACCCTAAATTATGCCTAAAAACATGCTAAAACGTGATATGATTTATGCATATCATTCCCAGAAGGAGTGGTGCTCGAGTAGCAAAGGCCGCTGGCAAACTACCCTATTTAATTAATTCTCTTTTGTTTCTTTTCACTTTTAGCTCAGAGTCTCATCTAGTCACTCTAATTGTCAATACATCCACAACTGGTCTAATCTTATCTAGTTAAGTCTTGAAAAGGTAATTGGCTGAGGTTTCTAATCCAGACTACATTGTGCTCAGTTATCAGGAATCCCATATTCCTAATCAATAAGTTCAAAATAGTCATCACATTGTCTCCTCCTAACCCTAACATCCTACACACATATCATAGACATAAGCAATGTTTTACCAATCATACTGCATTTAGAAGTCTGAAAGAATGAAAAATTTTGAAATTTTTTGGAAGGGTGTGAAAATACGGGGAAAACATGCAAAATCATGCAAAAGTTTTTCAAAAACTACAGTGCACCGTGCACTGCTACCCCACACTTAAGTCTGACACTGTCCTCAGTGTTCATGCATATTTAAACTACCCCACACTTATTTGCAAACAAGAAGAAATGAAAACAAAACAAAGAACTCTTACCCCACACTTATTTGATTGACTAAGGGTAAGAGAGAAAATAAAGCAACAAAACAAGAAGGATAATGGAAATAACAAAACAGAACACAAAACAAATAAAATAAAAGTAAAGGAATATGAGGATTAGAAAAAACTCCCTTCATGTCGCGAGCAGAAGGGTCTTCTCTGATATGTTAATTGGCTCTTTACCTTAGCCATGTGCTGTTACTGAGGTGTTCTTTAACTCTGCAAACTCTAGATATTGGAACGGATGACGTCAGCTCCGATCATTCATTGTCGAGCTCCAGGTAGTGGCATATCCATTTGAGGAATGACTCAAGCCCCAAGGACTGTTTCCTCGAATCATTTGCAAAGTTCCTCGTAATCGTAGTAACGTGTCCAGAAGGAACGTGTCTAGGAATGAGACTTCTTTGGATTGGTGTGCCTACCTGCCAATGTCAACAAAGGTATTGCAAGCGATTTTCGAATGGCAGAAAAGATACCTGAAGCTTGGGCGAAGCCGTGGTGGTAGGAGGCTCCAGTAGTGTAGATCTGGGCCCGAGTATTTGAAGCTTCCTCGGGGGAAGTTTCTCACAGCTGATTGTATGCAGGGGATGCAAGCTTCTCCATCGCTATGCTCCTGATACAACGCCAAATTCCTCTATATCCTTCGACCCTTCGATATCACTTGCTTGCACTGGTCTGACTTTAATTGTTACCAGTATCTCATCTCTTGATTCTGCGGGTAGGGGTTTTGTTGTGGTGGTATCTTTTGAAAGTTTCCAGCTTCCGAATTATTCCTCAGTAAAATCCCGTATGATTCCTCCAGCTGGGATTGTATGCATCTCCCATTGGAGTAGCATTCTGCAGTAACCTACTCCTACCTCTTTTGGAATGGTCAGTATTCCATAGCAACTCCCGCTAAAGTGAAGTACTTGGCAGTCTTCACAGATTCGATACAGTGACTGAACGTTTTTTCCTAAGACAATGGCATTCTGAATCTGGAAAACAACTTCTCATAGAATCTGCACAAGACTTTAACATCATTAGTAGGTAATGTCTGTGGTTCAGGCCATTGAAAAGTGTTCCACGACTACTATGATGTAATTATTTTCAGTGGAAGAAAGAGAAAAGGATTTAATAATACCCCATATATCGAAATATTGCAACACTCTGTATACTTTGATGGGGTAGATGATCTCTGGAAAGATGTGTTACCTGTTATTTTTCCAGCATCATCGGACTGTATTAAGGATACGAAATCTTCGAATAGTGGGCTAGTAATATCATGCTTCCAACACTTTCCGGACAGTGTTGCTAGCAGTTGATGCATTCCGGTCGATATGCTAAATAGGTGTTATTTTACCCTATGTTGATTATGAATAATTAAGGACTATGATTGACTAATTGTCACATTTAGTCTCTATGGTGTCAGTTAATCAGCCAGAACCTAAGGCATAGTACCTATCGTGTAGCTAGTCTGTTGGAAAGTATCTACGATTTTATTAAATAAATATCGTATTCCCAAGGAAGTGGTAACGGCTTAGTAGTAACTAGCCTTTATTCGCTTATCTTATAATCCAGTTATGCAATCTTCATCAATAACTTTGATGAGAGGGTGATTCATTCTCCACTAGGTTTAAGTCTAACCAAACCTGAAAGTGTTTTATAGATGAGATCCTGATTTTATGTTATACTGTTGCTATACGTTGATTGACCTATATTCGAGTATTTTCGACATGTCTTGGCTTGGATTGCAACTATGTTATGAGTCTAAAGGTGTACCACATCTGAGTCTCTACGCCCTCGCCCCATCGTTAAGGGTAACGACCCTACTCACGGCTCAGACAAAAGTCAGCAATGAACGCCCTATGTCACTTCGGGGATCATATTGCTCGTCTCATAACCGCCAGCATAACACTCTACTCAGCCTACCTAGACTACTTTCAACTAACAGGGTGTTCCGGAGATTATTTTATCTAGTATGGCAGACACCAATACTAATTGATGCCTGTTAAACTAAACATGTTATGAATAGACCGTGGTTAGGAATTGTCTATAACCCTAATTTCAGTTTAAAAGAACGGTAATAGACATGCAGACATAATGAATATTCAAGCAGGTGGCCATTTCTAGAAAAACATAATAACTTCAACATATATCATAAATATTCATAATAATCATAATCTGGTATTCAAAACTGTTATTTGGACAAACACAATAACACCATTTAAGAGAGGGACAAGGGGACCGATGCCATAAAGAAATCACCCTTTACGAAGTCTCGCCGATGGAGCGTACTGCTGTATATGACGTATTGCTTGACCCGACTCTGCTCGACAGAACCTTCAGAGGACGCTTCCTCAGCCTAGTAACTGGGCTTTACCTTAATACCCAACTTAAGCCTAGCCTTGTGGACTGACTCTTAGAACGCCTAGAGCCCTCTTAGGATCTCCTAACGAAATCCCGGGTATTCTATGAATACCAGAAACGAACCTATCTATAGAAGCCTAAGATCTGAGACTATTTCTTAGAAACTAAAACAAAACACTAACAAGAAAGAAAACTGAGATCCGAGTCTCTGAGTGAGTTGTGTACTAGAGAAGTGTACACTGGAAACCACTTAATGACTCAGATCGAGTGGAGAGGAATGAATTCAACTGCTGGAGGCCTGGGGTATTTATAGCAGCTTCCCGGGGTGATTTTTCATCAAAAATTCGATGTGGGACTTGAACTGGGGGTTCGGGATGCCCGTCCCGGATTGGGACGCCCATCCTGGTCTGTTGACCAAGTCGGGACGCCCGTCCCGGTGCTTTAACTGGGTCGGGACACCCGTCCCGAACCGTTGACCAAGTCAGCATTTCCAAAAATTGCATTTTTACCCCAAAATTTGATGTTTTCGTCTACTTTTCACCTGGCACTTCCAAAATCATAAAAACTGTGAAATTGAGTAAATAACAATCAATTAAGATCGATTTCCTATCAATTTCACCCTAAATCATACATAAAAACATGCTAAAAAAGGTATATGATTTTCGCGTATCAGATAACCCCACACTTAGCTTTTTGCTTGTCCTCAAGCAAAGTCTACCTGAAGTTAGTGATTATAAATCATATGTGCAGTCACTTAAATTTCTAGTCATGTTTTTATTCCAAAAATTCTTCAGATAATTCTTAACACAGGTCTGACTGGTTAGGTTGCTATGACAAGGTCTCAAATATCTCTAGTAGTTTGTTAGGGTTGAGTAGAAAGTAACTTAACAACTAGGTTGAACTTTTCTCTTAGTTATAAGGTCTTCCTGATGTGTAGTGTGTGTACTAGTCCAGACCAGATAGTCAACACAATAAACTCTTGTCTTAACTATTACCAGATAACACTTCGACCTATCGCTAGACACACTGACAACAGATAACTTTATGAGTTCTGAGCTTTGGTGATCAGATTCTATCATTTAGCATTTATTGATTTCTTTCGTTTATAGATTTTCTAGGGTATTTTGAGTCTGCTTAGAACACGTCAACTTCAACTACCCATGTAGCGAGTCCCACTCCGATGACTCCCAGATCTACACGACCTTAGGGCATCAGGCTTTAAGTTCCCCGAAGGAGTGCTGCTCGAGTAGCGAAGGCCGCTGGCAAACTACCCTATTTTTTTTTCATCATCATTTTTTTTTCTTTTCTTTTCACTTTTAGCTCAGAGTCTCATCTAGTCATTCTAATTGTCAGTGCATCCTACAACTAGTCTAATTTTATCTAGTTAAGTCTTGAAAAGGTAATTGGCTGAGGTCTCTAACCCAGACTAAGTTGTGCTTAATTATTAGGAATTCCCTACTCCTAATCAATAAGTTCAAAAATAGTCATCGATTATCTCCTACTAACCATAACATTCTACCTACATATCATAGACATAAGCAATTGTTTAACTAAGCATACTGCATTTAGAAGTCTGAAGGACGGAAAATTTTTGAAAAGTTTTTGGAAGGGTGTGAAAATACGGGGAAAACAAGCAAAATCATGCAAACATTTTGTCAACTGCTACAGTGCACCGTGCACTGCTACCCCACACTTAAGTCTGACACTGTCCTCAGTGTTCATGCATAGCTAAACTACCCCACACTTATTTGCAAACAAGAAGAAATGAAAACAAAACAAAGAACTCTTACCCCATACTTATTTGACTAATTAAGGGTAAGAGAGAAAATAAAACAAGAAGGATAATGGAAATAACAGAACACAAAACAAAGAAAACAAAAGTAAAGGATCATGAGGATTAGAAAAACTCTCTTCATGTCGCGAGCAGAAGGGTCTTCTCTGATCTGTCAATTGGCTCTTCACCTTAGCCATGTGCTATTGCTGAGGTGTTCTTGACTCTGCAAGCTCTAGATATTGGAACGGATGACGCCAGCTCCGATCCTTCATTGTCGAGCTCTAGGTAGTGGCATATCCATTTGATGAATGACTCAAGCCCCAAGGACTGTTTCCTCGAATCATCTGCAAAGTTTCTCGTAATCGTAGCAACGTGTCCAGAAGGAACGTGTCTAGGAATGAGACTTCTTTGGATTGGTGTGCCTACCTGCCAATGTTAGTGAAGGTATGTCATGCAAGTTTTGAATGGTAGAAGAGATACCTAAAGCTTTGGCTAAGCCGTGGTGGAAGGAGGCTCCAATGGTGTAGATCTGGGCCCAAGTATTTGAAACTTCCTCGGGGAGGTTTCTCACAGCTGATTGGTATGCAGTGTTTGCAAGCTCCTCCATTGCTATGCTCCTGATACAATGCCAAATTCCTCTATATCCTTCGACCGTTCGATATCACTTGGTAGATCACTTGCTTGCACTGATCTGGCATTAATTGTTACCAGTATCTCATCTGTTGATTCTGCGGGTAGGGGTTTTACTATGGTGGTATCTTCTGAATGTTTCCAGCTTCCGAATTACTTCTCAGCTAAATCCCGTATGATTCCTCTAGCGGGGATTGTATGCGTCTCCCATTGGAGCAGCATTCTGCAGTAACCTACTCCTACCTCTTTTGGAATGGTCAGTCATTCCCATAGCAATCCCTGCTAAAGTGTGGTACTTAGCAGACTTCACAGATTTGATACACAGGCTGAACATTTTTTCCTAAGACATCGGCACTCTGAATCTGGAAAACAACTAGAATCTGCACATGTCTTTAACATCATTAGTAGGTAATGCCTGTGGTTCAGGCCATTTTGAAAAGTGTTCCACGACTACTATGATGTAATTATGTTCAAAGGAAGAAAGAGAAAAGGATTCGAAATACCCCTGATATCAACGGTTGCAACATTCTGTGTACATCGCTGGGGTAGATGATCTCTGGAAGATGTGTTACCTGTTATTTGGCAAGCATCGCAGGACTGTATCAGAGATACAAAAGTCCTTGAATATGGTGGGTCAACAAGATCCTGCTTTCAACACTTTCCAGACAGTGTTGCTAGCAGTTAAATAGCCTCTAGTAGATCGTCGATGACAATGCTCCAAAATTTTATGGCCTTTGTCTTTCGAGACACATTTTCTGATCAACTGATCTGCAAAAATTTGAAATAGAAGAGAAATCTGCCCAATAGTAATATTTCAAATCAGCAAAGAATTTCTTCTTTTGCTGATAAGTCATATTACTTGGAACCCATTCAGTGACTAGATAAATTGCAACAACAATAAACCACAGATGAGACTTATTATACATAGCAAACAATGCAAATAAGTTTTCATCAAAAGAAAATTTATCAGTATTACCATAGCCTCTAACTCGGGGTTTCCTAATCTAGACAAATGGTTTGCTTTCTAGATTTTCAACCCTTTTTCTTATCCCTTCTTTCTATATCAAATTCAAGTAACAACAAAACTTAACTTAATCAATTATGGTTCAGCATTAGTTTTATTGAACACAGATATCTCAGAGTGATCAGTGTAACCTATTATTTTTAGACAAGACTAGATAAGATCGGAATTTATCATATATGAACTTTCTTATCATGTTTCTGTCCTAAAACAATTCTTACTACATCATTACATCACATATTCATTCAAAAAGCAGATTTCAATCAGGTGATGACCTAATGGGTGCAGTAATTCCTTTTGGTTTAAAAGATCTCATGCAATTATCAACATAACAAAAGGAACATCCCTTTTTTTCAATAGAACATTCAAAGGTCTAGCTATTAAGGAAAAATTATTTCATAACTTGTCCTAATAAAGCCGGCATGACTCTAAGAAAATTCTAAAATGGAGTTTCTTTCCGATAAAAATCTAAGCCAAAATTTTACAACTCAGAAGAAAATATATTTTATCCTCATTTCCATTTTTATTTATTCGAAATAATTGAAAAAAAAATTACGAGAAAAAAAAAGCAACTAAGAAAACAATTAAGAAAGAACAAGAGATAGGGAAAAGAACAACTTACCATTGAGCAAGAAAAATACAATTTTTTTTCAGGTTTTAAATTAAAAAAAGAAATTTTCCCTTTTTTTTTCAAAAGCAATTAAATTTCCACAATATGGTTTTAGAATGATTTTCTAAAATTTGATTATCCTAAGTGTCTTAATTCCAGATAACCTCTAAAATTAATTAGTTATGATAATCCTATATTTCGGAAAGTGATTGTCTAACTAGTGTAAGATAAGTGTAGGTCTAAGGTCTAGGTTACTACCGTTACCTATCATAAGTATCTAGAATTTTGATCAGTGTCTAGAATTTTGATCAGGAGTCATAAATTCATTATGATATTTCCCCGGCAATGGCGCCAAAAATCTGATGCATTCCGGTCGATATGCTAAATAGGTGTTATTTTAACCTATGTTGATTATGAATAATTAAGGACTGTGATTGACTAATTGTCACATTTAATCTCTATGGTGTCACTTAATCAGCCAGGACCTAAGGCAGAGTACCTATCGTGTAGCTAGTCTGTTGGAAAGTATCTACGATTTTATTAAATAAATATCGTACTCCCAGGGAAGTGGTAACGGCTTAGTAGTAACTAGCCTTTATTCCTAACTCTTATCTTATAATCCAGTTATGCAATCTTCATCAATAACTTTGATGAGAGGGTGATTCATTCTCCACTAGGTTTAAGTCTAACCAAACCTGAAAGTGTTTTATAGATGAGATCCTGATTTTATGTTATACTATTACTATACGTTGATTGACCTATATTCGAGTATTTTATACATGTCTTGACCTAGATTGCAACTATGTTCTGAGTCTAAAGGTGTACCACATCTGAGTCTCTACGCTACCGCCCCATCGTTAAGGGTAACGGCCCTACTCATGGCTCGGACAAAAGTCAGCAATGAACGCCCTATGTCACTTCGGGGATCATACTGCTCGTCTCATAACCGCCGACATAACAGCCTACCTAGACTACTTTCAACCAACAGGGTGTTCCGCAGATTATTTTATCTAGTATGGCAGACACCAATACTAATTGATGCCTGTTAAACTAAACAGGTTATGAATAGACTGTGGTTAGGAATTGTCTATAACCCTAATTTCAGTTTAAAAGAACGGCAATAGACATGCAGACATAATGAATATTTAAGCAGGTGGCCATTTCTAGAAAAACATAATAACTTCAACATATATCACAAATATTCATAATAATCATAATCTGGTATTCAAAACTGTTATTTGGACAAACACAATAACAACATATAAGAGAGGGACAGGGGGACCGATGCCATAAAGAAATCACCCTTTACGAAGTCTCGCCGATGGAGCGTACTGCTGTATATGCCTTATTGCTTGACCCGACTCTGCTCGACAGAACCTTCGGAGGACACTTCCTCAACCTAGTAACTGGGCTTTACCTTAATACCCAGCTTAAGCCCAGCCCTGTGGACTGACTCTTCGAACGCCTAGAGCCCTCTTAGGATCTCCTAACGAAATCCCGGGTATTCTATGAATACCAGAAATGAACCTATCTATAGAAGCCTAAGATCTGAGACTATTTCTTAGAAACTAAAACAAAACACTAACAAGAAAGAAAACTGAGATCCGAGTCTCTGAGTGAGTTGTGTACTAGAGAAGTGTACACTGGAAACCACTTAATGACTCAGATCGAGTGGAGAGGAATGAATTCAACTGCTGGAGGCCTGAGGTATTTATAGCAGCTTCCCGGGGTGATTTTTCATCAAAAATTCGATGTGGGACTTGAGCTGGGGGTTCGAGATGCCCGTCTCGGATTGGGACGCCCGTCCCGAGTCTTGGACGCCCGTCCCGGTGCTTTGATTGGGTCGGGACGCCCGTCCCGGACCGTTGACCAAGTCAGCATTTCCAAAAATTGCATTTTTACACCAAAATTTGCTGTTTTCGTCTACTTTTCACCTGACACTTCCAAAATCATAAAAACTGTGAAATTGAGTAAATAACAATAAATTAAGATCAATTTCCTATCAATTTCACCCTAAATCATACATAAAAACATGCTAAAAAAGGTATATGATTTTCGCGTATTAGCAGTCAAATAGCCTCTCGTAGATCGTCGATGACAATACTCCAAAATGTTTGTGGCCTTTGTCTTTCGAGACAGATCTTCTAATCAACTGATCTGTAAAAATTTGAAATAGAAGAGAAATCTGCCCAGTTGTAATATTTCAAATCAGCGAAGAATTTCTTCTTTTGCTGATAAGTCATATCACTTGGAACTCATTCAGTGACTAGCTAATTTGTAACAACAATAAACCACAGATGAGAAGTATTATACATAGCAAACAATGAAAATAAGTTTTCATCCAAAAATTTATCACTATTACAATAGCCTCTAACTAGGGGTTTTCTAATCTAGACAAATGGTTTGCTTTCTAGATTTTCAACCTTTTTTCTTATCCCTTCATTCTATATCAAATTCAAGTAACAATAAAACTTAACTTAATCAATTATGGTTCAGCATTAGTTTTATTGAACACAGATATCTCAGAGTGATTAGTGTAACCTATTATTTTTAGACAATACTAGATAAGATCGGAATTTATCATATATGAACTTTCTTATCATGTTTCTGTCCTAAAACAATTCTTACTACATCATTACATCACATATTCATTCAAAAAGCAGATTTCAATCAGGTGATGCCATAATGGGTGCAGTAATTCCTTTTGGTTTAAAAGATCTCATGCAATTATCAGCAAAACAAAAGGAACATCCTTTTTTCAATAGAACATTCAAAGGTCTGGCTATTAAGGAAAAATTATTTCATAACTCGTCCTAATAAAGCCGGCATGACTCTAAGAAAATTCTAAAATGGAATTTCTTCCCAATAAAAATCTAAGCCAAAATTTTACAACTCAGAAGAAAATATATTTTATCCTCATTTCCATTTTTATTTCTTCGAAATTAAATAGAAGAAAAACACGAAAAAGAGCAACTAAGAAAACAACTAAGAAAGAACAAGAGATAGGGAAAAGAACAACTTACCATTGAGCAAGAAAATTACATTTTTTTCGGGTTTTAAATTTTAAAATTTTTTCTTTTTTTTTCGAAAGCAGTTAAATTTCCTCAATATGGTTTTAGAATGATTTTCTAAAATTTGATTATCCTAAGTGTCTTAATTTTAGATAATGTCTAAAATTAGTTAGTTATGATAATCTTATATTTCGGAAAGTGATTGTCTAACTGGCATAAGATAAGTGTAGGTCTAAAGTCTAGGTTACTACCGTTACCTATCATAATTCTCTAGAATTTTGATCAGCAATTCTAAATTCATTATGATATTTCCCCGACAACGGCGCCAAAAATCTGATGCTGCTCCGACTGATATGCTAAATAGGTGTTGATTTACCCTATGTTGATTATGAGTAATTAAGGACTGGGATTGACTAATTATCACGGTTAGTCTTTATAGTGTCACTTAATCAGTCAAAACCTAAGGCAGAGTACCTATTGTGTAGCTAGTCTGTTGGAAAGTATCTACGATTTTACTAAGTTAAATATCGTACTCCCAGGGAAGTGGTAACGACTTAGTAGTAACTAGCCTTTTATCCTAACTCTTATCTTATGATTCAGTTATGCAATCTTCATCAATAACTGTGATGAGAGGGTGATCCATTCTCCACTAAGTTTAAGTCTAATTAAGCCTAAAAGCGTTTTATAGATAATGTCCTGATTCTATGTTATACTGTTCCTATATGTTGATTGACCTATCTTCGAGTGTTTTAGATGCATCTTAGCCTGGATTGCAACTATGCTCTGAGTCTAAAGGTGTACCACATCCGAGGTCTCTGATAAACTGCCCCATCGTTAAGGTTAACGGCCCTACTCACAGTTCGAGCTAAAGATATCCATGAAAGCCCTATGTTACTTCGGGGATCATGCCGCTCGCCCCTAACTGTCGGCATAAACGCTCAACTCAGCCTACTTAGACTACTCTAACAAACAGGGTGCTCTGCAGGTTATGTTATCTAATATGGTAGACACCAATACTAATTGATGCTTGTTAAACTAAATAGGTTATGAATAGACCGTGGTTAGGAATTGTCTATAACCCTAATTTTAGTTTAAAAGAACACATTAGACATGCAGACATAGTGAATATTAAGCAGGTGGCTATTTCCAGAAAATCATAAGAACTTCAACATATAAAACAAATACTCATAAAAATCATAATCTCATAAACATAATTAGTATTTGGACAATCACAATACAAACATATAAAGAGAGGGACAGGGGGACTGATGCCATAAATAAATCACCCTTTAATTAGTCTCGCCGATGGAGCAACTGCTTGTATATGTCGTACTCCTCGACCCGACTCTGCTTGCCAGAACCTTCGGAGGACGCTTCCTCAGCCTAGTAACTGGGCTTTACCTTAATACTCAGCTTAAGCCCAGCCTTGTAGACTGACTCTTCGAACGCCTAGAGCCCTCTTAGGATCTCCTAACGAAATCCTGGGTATTCTATGAATACCAGAAACGAACCTATCTATCGAAGCCTAAGATCTGAGACTAATTCTCAGAAACTAAGAAAATGAAACACTAACTAGAAAGAAAGAAAACTTATACTGAACCCGAGTCTCTCAGTGACTTATGTACTCGAGAAAAGTGTACAATAGAAGTCACTTGATATGCATAAATCATATCACATTTTTAGCATGTTTTTAGGCATAATTTAGGGTGAAATTGAGAGCAAATCGGTCTTAATTGTTCGTTATTAACTCAATTTCACAGTTTTTATGATTTTAGAAGAAAATGGCAAATTTCGAGGCAAAAACGCAATTTTTCAGAAGTTCGGAAGTTGGGGAGGGCGTCCCGAATCAGGACAGGCGTCCTGACCTGGTCAACAGACCGGGACGGGCGTCCCAATCCAGGACGGGCATCCCGGGTGCTTGGTCCAAGTCCCACATCGAAAATCTTGGAAACATTCACTCTAGAAAGCTGCTATAAATACCCCAGGCCTTCCTCAATTGAAATCATCCCTCTCCACTCGATCTGAGTCATTTAGTGACTTCGATTGTACACTTTCCTCGAGTACATAAGTCACTGAGAGACTCGGGCTCAGTATAAGTTTTCTTTCTTTCTAGTTAGTGTTTCGTTTTGTTAGTTTCTGAGAATTAGTCTCAGATCTTAGGCTTTGATAGATAGGTTCGTTTCTGGTATTCATAGAATACCCGGAATTTCGTTAGGAGATCCTAAGAGGGCTCTAGGCGTTCGAAGAGTCAGTCCACAAGGCTGGGCTTAAGCTGGGTATTTAGGTAAAGCCCAGTTACTAGGCTGAGGAAGCGTCCTCCGAAGGTTCTGGCGAGCAGAGTCGGGTCGAGCAGTATTACATATACAAGCAGTTGCTCCATCGGCGAGACTAAGTAAAGGGTGATTTCTTTATGGCATCAGTCCCCCTGTCCCTCTCTTTATATGCTTGTATTGTGATTGTCCAAATACTAATTATGTTTACGAGATTATGATTTTTATGAGTATTTGTTTTATATGTTGAAGTTCTTATGATTTTTCGGAAATAGCCACCTGCTTTAATATTCACTATGTCTACATGTCTAATGTGTTCTTTTAAACTAAAATTAGGGTTATAGACAATTCCTAACCACGGTCTATTCATAACCTGTTTAGTTTAACAAGCATCAATTAGTATTGGTGTCTGTCATACTAGATAAAATAACCTGCGGAACACCCTGTTTGTTAGAGTAGTCTAGGTAGGCTGAGTTGAGCGTTTATGCCGGCGGTTAGGGGCGAGCGGCATGATCCCCGAAGTGACATAGGGCTTTCATGGCTGTCTTTAGCTCGAACCGTGAGTAGGGCCGTTAACCTTAACGATGGGGCGGTTTATCAGAGACCTCGGATGTGGTACACCTTTCGACTCAGAACATAGTTGCAATCTAGGCTATGATGCATCTAAAATACTCGAAGATAGGTCAATCAACATATAGGAACAGTATAACATAGAATCAGGACGTTATCTATAAAACACTTTTATTAGACTTAAACTTAGTGGAGAATGGATCACCCTCTCATCAAAGTTATTGATGAAGATTGCATAACCGGATCTTAAGATAAGAGTTAGGATAAAAGGTTAGTTACTACTAAGCCGTTACCACTTCCCTGGGAGTACGATCTTTAACTTAATAAGATCGTAGATACTTTCCAACATACTAGCTACACGATAGGTACTCTGCCTTAGGTTCTGACTGATTAAGTGACACTATAAAGACTAAACGTGACAATTAGTCAATCACAGTCCTTAATTACTCACAACAAACATAGGGTAAATCAACACCTATTTTAGCATATCAGTCGGGAAGCCATCATCACTAAATGACTCAGATCGAGTGGAGATGAATGATTTCAACTGAGGAAGGCCTGGGGTAATTATAGTAGCTTTCTGGAGTGATTTTTCTTCAAAAATTCGATGTGGGACTTGGAACTGCAGCTCGGGACGCCCGTCCTGGCCTGTTGACCAGGTCAGGACACCCGTCCTGATTCGGGACGCCCTCCCCGAAGTCCAAACTTCTGAAACATTGCATTTTTGCCCCAAAATTTGCCATTTTCTTCTACTTTTCACATGATACTTCCAAAATCACAAAAACTGTGAAATTGAGTTAATAACAAATAATTAAGATCGATTTGCCCTCAATTTCACCCTAAATTATGCCTAAAAACATGCTAAAAATGTGATATGATTTATGCATATCAATTACTCATAATCGACATAGGTAAATAAAGCCTATCTTTTAGCATACCAATCCGAACACATCAACAATTATCTTTAATTAAAATGAATTTATATGCTAAAAATTGTTGGGAATTTTATAACAAATTCAAAATCAATCGGTCAATCAACTTTTTTACCAATTTCATCTATCTCATTCCCTCTTTTACCCTTGTCATCATAAATCATTTTTAAACAAATTTCGGCTGAAAAATAAGTAATTTCAATTTGTAACAAAAATCGGGAATTATTTCAATTAAATTGACCTCTTTGACATTTAAACCACCACTCTTCATAAAAGGGGAGAAAATAGCAACTAGATGCAATCTAGCTCAAAATCATGCACAAATTTAATCATTTGATAGCAAAATATGGGTAAAACTCATGTGAATAACTCTATTATTTTAGAGTTATCAGCACGGGCGTCCCAAGCTCGGGACATACATCTCGACCCGCTCAAAGCATCGGGACGGGTGTCCCAAGTGGCAGATACAAGTCCTACATCTGAAATTGAAGAGAAATTCCCTCATTTCCCCTACTATAAATACCCTAGGCCTTCCTCAGTTGAAATCATCCCTCATCAATCAATCTGAGTCATCTATTGACTTCAAGTGTATATTTTTACACTCGATATAAGTCATTCAGTAGCTCAAGTGCATCTTTCTGCACTCACACGAGTAGATAGCACTATAAGAGTGTCTCGTTTTCTTTGCTTCCTGAGTGTTTATCTCAGGTTCTTAGAATTTGATTAGATATGGTTCATTTTTGGTATTCATAGAATACCTGGGATTTTTTAGGAGATCCTAAGAGGGCATTAGGTAGTGAAGAGGTAGTCAACATGGCATTGCTTAAGCTTAGGATGTAAGGTAAAGCAATCGCTACTAGTCTAAGGAAGCGTACTCCGAAGGTTTTGCTGATCAGATTCAGTTCAAGCAATCCAGGGTATATTAGTAGTCGCTCCACCGAAGGACCTGATAAAGGGTGAATACTTTATGGTGGTGGTCCTCTAGATCCTCTCTATATATTCTGTGTTGTGTTTGTCTAAACATTAATTTGAATTTCAAACTATGATTGTTGTGTTATATATGCTTTGCATGTTGAAGTTACACTCATTTTTCTGAAAAGGTCACCAGCTAAACATACATTATGACTGAATTATATGCTTGCTCTTCTAAACTAAATGAATGGTTATAGACAATTTCTAACCATGGTCTAATCATAACCTGTTTAGTTTAACAGGCATTAATTTAGGATAAAAAAGCATTAAGGTTTGCCATATTAGGTAAAATAATTTATAGATCACCATGTTTGTTAGAGTAATTTAATGAGGCTGAGTTTGTTCTCTATGCTGGCTTTAGGGTGAGTGGCATGAATTCTTGAGTGACACAGGTTTTCATGGATACATTTGACTCGAACCGTGAGTAGGGCCATCATTAAGGTAGGGTGGTTTATCAAGAAACTCAAATGTGGTACACATGCAAGATACAATACATAATTGTAGTCTAGACCAAGATATATCTAAAATACTTGAAGATAGGTCAATCAAAGTGTATAAACAATACAACATACATCAGAACTCATGTCTATTTGATATTCTTGCATGCTAATTACTTATGTGTTATGTGTGGGTGGGATCACAACTTCATCAAAATTATTGATGAAAGATTGGTTAATTGCATGAATAAATGCATGTTAGGGTTAAAGGATAGTTGCTACTAAGCCATTACTAGTTCCTTAGGATTTCGATAATAATAAATTAAAATCGTAGGTACTTTCCAAACAACTAGCTACACAATAGGTACTCTGCCTTAGGTTCTGATTGATTAAATGACAACCATTATTGCTAAAAGTGACAATTAGTAAAACTTAGTCCTTAATTATTCATAATCAATATAGGTAAATAAATCCTATCTTTTAGCATGTCTAATCGGAACACACAATTCGTCTAAGTACTTATTTGAATACCAAATTATGATTGCTCTATTATATATGTTTTGCATGTTGAAGTGATATTCATTTTTCCGGAAAGGTCACATGCTGAATTTACATTATGACTGAATTATCTGCTTGCTCTTTTAAACTAAATGAACGGTTATAGACAATTCCCAACCATGGTCTAATCATAACATGTTTAGTTTAACAAGCCTTAATTTAGGATAAAAATGCATTAAGGTCTGCCATATTAGGTAAAATAACTTACATATCACCATGTTTGTTAGAGTAATTTAATGAGGCTGAGTTTGTTCTCTATGCCGGCGTTAGGGTGAGTGGCATGAATTCTTGAGTGACACAGGTTTTCATGGATACCTTTAACTCAAACCGTGAGTAGGTCATCATTAAGGTAGGGTGATTTATCTGGTAACTCAGATGTGGTACACAGGTAAGATACAGTACATAATTGCATTCTAGACCAAGATATATATAAAATACTCGAAGATAGGTCAATCAACATGTAGAAACTATAAAACATACATCAGGACAGATGTCTATTTGATACTCTTGCATGTTAATTAGTTATGTGCTATGTGTGGTTGGGATCACCAACTCATCAAGATTATTGATGAATGATTGATTAATTGCACGATAAGATAAATGTTAGGGTTAAGGGATAGTTACTACTAAGTCGTTACCAGTTCCCTGGGAGTACGATATTAATAAATTAAAATCGTAGATACTTTCCAAAGAACTAGCTACACGATAGGTACTCTGCCTTAGGTTCTGATAGATTAAGTGACAACAATTATTCCTAAAAGTGACAATTAGTAAGACTCAGTCCTTAATTATTCATAATGAATATAGGTAAATAAATCCTATCTTTTAGCATATCAAATTTTTGGCGCCGTTGCCGGGGACATATCATAAAATTTTAGGATTCCTGATCAAAATTCTAGACGCTTATGATAGGTAATGGTAGTAATCTATACTTTTGTTAACAATTATGCTTATTCTAATTAGCCAATCAAATTTCCTGAAATATAGGGTTACCTTAAATAATTAATTTTAGAAATTATCTAAACTTAAGAAATTTAGGTTAATCAAATTTTAGAAAATCATTCTAAAACCATATTAAGGAAATCAAACTGAAAAGCAAAATATAAAAATAGAAAAAGTTAAAAACAAAATAATTTCTTTTCGCACTTTTCCTTTCTTCTATAAATTCTATTTTCTGAAAAATATGATTTTCCAGAAAGTACAAGAAATAAAAATTTCCTCGTTACAGTTTTTTTCCTGCTTGTTTATTATTCAATTTTTAATATTTTTTCCCCAAAGTTATTCTCTTTGAATTATTTTAACTCCACTAACTTTTTGCTTAGACTTAACGTGTGCTTTTGTAGTTATATGACTTGAACCTCAGAAGCTGACCTTGAACCCCCAGTTGAAAACCTTAAAAACCTCATCCATATAACTAACAAAAGAAGAGAAGAAATGACTGCCGAAAAACCTCCACTTGAATCGTACATCTAGCCACAAACCATTCCGATGTCCTCCGCTATTAGGATTCTTGGAAATCCTCGTTATGACCTTAAGCCAAATGTGCTCCAACTAATAATAAATTGGGTTCAGTTTGGAGGAACTGGGGCCAAAAATCCGCTCGAGCACTTGACCGAATTCTCAACTCTCTACGAATGTCTTAAAGGATACAACATTGCTGAGGTAACTAAGCTAAACCTCTTTCCCTGTTCACTTAGGGATAGAGCTAAAAGATGGCTGGCACAGTTGCCTACTAACTCAATCACAACTTGGGATGAGTTAAGTAAGGCATTCTTGGAGGAATACTATTCCGCAGCAAGAGTCTTAGAATATCGCAAAGCTCTTTCCAGTTTTACTCATGCTGCAGACGAGACAGTAAACGAGGTCTGGGACAGATTCAAGGAACTCCTCAGACTCTACCCTCAGCACAGACATACTGAAGCTTTGCTAATCCAACAATTTTATGGGGGTATGATAGAAATAGGCAAGCAAGTTCTTGATGGACTTAACCCTCAGTGCGGTTTCAATGGCCTTAACAAAGTAGACGCTAGGAATGCCCTAGTGAGACTCTACAAAAATAGTAAGAATTGGTGCACAAGTGGTCGCACCAAGAAATAAACGGTTAATGCGGCTATGAAAATGGAATATTAACTATTCCAAAAGAAATGGAACAAGTTGAGGCAATTAACTCTGCCCCTATGGGAAATACATACAACCCCAGCTAGAAGAACCATCCAGGGTTTAGCTAGAGAAACAACTCTGGAAATGCGAGTTTCCATAAGCGAGCACCTCAGCAAATGCCCTATCCGCAGAACCAGCAAGTTGCCTTACCTGCACAAAAAAAATATGTTCCAGTCGACCCTATGCAAGAATTTTGAGACATACTGAAGAGCATCGCGGACTCTAACTAGGAAATGATGGAGTCGAATAAAAAGATTCAAGAGTCTCATGCAGAAAGGATTAAGCAAAATGAGAATAGGCAGCAGCAAACTGAGCAGATAGTTAGAAACACCCAAGCTACCTTGCAGACCTTGGAAAGACAGATGGGCAACTCTCGACCCATTTATCTCACAAGTCTCATGGAACGTTACCAAGCAACACTGAGACCAACCCAAAAAATGAATGCAAGACCATTACTCTAAGATCTAGTAAAGTTCTACCTCCTTCTCCCTCAAAATCTTCTGATCCTCCTACTCATATGCAGGAAGAAGAAGAAAGCTCCAAAGAACCAACGCCGACGGTAGTCGAAACTGAAGTAGCGAGGGTAGGGAAGAAGGAGTCCGTCCCTGAGTGCCGACCAAGAGTACCTTACCCTACAAGACTAATGCAGAATAAAGATAAGGAGCAATTTGAAAAGTTTTTCAAAAGTTTTAGTCAGATTCATGTTAATTTACCTTTACTTGATGTTATTTATGAAATGCCTAAATATGCTAAGTTTTTAAAAGAAATTATTAGTAATAAAAGAAAATTTGACATGGACACGGTGGTTCTTAATGAAGACTGCTCGGCAGTTCCACTGAACAAATTTCCCTCCAAACAGAATAATCCAAGCTGCTTTACCTTGCCATGTACGATTGGAAATCTTACTAATATGCATGCATTAGCAAATTTAGGAGCTAGTATCAATTTGATGCCATCTAGTTTATTTGATAAATTAGGATTGCATGAGTTGAAAATGACTAGAATGTGCATACAACTTGTTAATAGGACAGTTAAGATTCCCAGGGGGATAGTTGAAGACCTCTTAATAAAGGTTGGAAAATTTATCTTTCCTGTGGATTTTGTTGTCATGGATATGAATGGCGAGGGTGGTGTACCCTTGATTCTAGGCCGACCTTTTCTAGCTACCTCTAAGGCATTGATAGATGGCAGTAATGGTCAAATAAAACTAAGGGTAGAAAATGAAGATATCACATTTGATCTAAATGAAACCCTTAAGTATCCCATGTATTTAGATGACATATGTTTTGTGTGGATGCTATTGACTAACTAATTGAAGTTAACATGACAGATCTATGCTCAAACTAACCAGTCTTGAGAGAAGACTCTTCAGAATTGGAAAAAACTGATCTCAGTTTTCCAATTACGAAATTAGCTCTCACAATTTTGCTGAGATAGGTACTCATGAGATGAATAAAGAACAAACATCATTTGAAGATCCACCAGACTTGGAGCTAAAGGAATTGCCAACTCGTCTATGTTACAAATTCCTGGAAGAAAACAAAAAAACATCCCATCATTCTTGCAGCTTAGGACGAGCGTCCTGACCCAGCCAACCAACCAAGACGGGCATCCCAACCCGGTCAAACCACTGGGATGGGCATCCCAGACCTGGGATGAGCATCCTTACCCGGTCAACAAACTCGGGATGAGCATTGATATGCATAAATCATATCACTTTTTAGCATGTTTTAGGCACAAATTAGGGTAAAATTGGAGATAAATCGTTCTTAATTGGTTGATATTAACACAATTTTGCAGTATTTGTGATTTTGGATGTTTCAGGTGAAATGTGCAAGAAAATAGCAAATATTGAGGCAAAAACATGATTTTTAGAACTTTTTGGTTTAGGACGGGCGTCCCGACCTGGTCAAAGCACCCAGACAGGCATCTTGACCCAGTCAATAGACTCGGGACGGGCGTCTCGAGCTCCATGGCAGAATCCCACATCGAATTTCACAGAGAAAAATGCCCAGTTTCCCTACTATAAATACTCAGGCCTTCCTCAGTTGAAATCACCCATCTTCACTCGATCTGAATCATCTAGTGACTTCAAGTATACATTTTTCCACTGTATACAAGTCATTCAGTGATTTCAGGTGCATCACACGAATAGTTTAGTATACGAGAGTGTCTCGTTTTCTTTGCTTTCCGAGTGTTTATCTCAGAATCTTAGAATTCGACTAGATATGGTTCGTCTTTGGTATTCATAGAATACTCGGGATTTCGTTAGGAGATCCTAAGAGGGCATTAGGTGAGCGAAGAGCTAGTCAACAGGGCTTTGCTTAAGCCCAGGATGTAAGGTAAAGCAATTGCTACTAGGTTAAGGAAGCGTTCTCCGAAGGTTCTATCAAGCAGAGTCAAGCAAGCAACAATCAATTGATAATGATTTAACACCGATTTCGCCCTAAATTGTGCCTAAAAACATGCTAAAAAGTGATATGATTTGTGCATATCATATAACCCCACACTTAGCTTTTTGCTTGTCCTCAAGCAAAGTCTTCCTAAAGTTATTGATTTTAAATCATAGGTACAGTCACTTAAAATTTCTAGCCATGTTTTTATTCCAAAATTTATCACTGAATCAGATAATTCACAACACAGGTCCGAATGGTTTAGTTGCCATGACAAGGTCTCAAATGTCTCTAGTAGATTATCATGATCAAGCAGGGTTAACAACTTCATAACTAGATTGAACACTTCTCTCAGTCACAAGGTCTTCCTGATGTGTAGTGTGTGTACTAGTCCAGACTAGATTGTCAACACAATATACTCTTATCTTGACTCTTATCAAATAATACTTCGACCGGTCAATAGACATACCACCAACAAACAACCTTCTGAGTTCTGAGCTTTGGTGACAAGATTTTCAATTAAGCATTTCAATATAAGAATACACTAGGCTATGTATTTTTAGATTGATTTTTTAGGGTATTTTGTGTTTGCTTTTACACGTCAACTTTAACTACCCATCTAGTGAGTCCCACTCCGATGACTCCCAGACCTACACGACCTTAGGGCATCAGGCTTTAAGTTCCCTTAAGGAGTGGTGCTCGAGTAGCAAAGGCCGCTTGCAAACTACCCTATTTATTTAACTTTTTTCACTTTTGGCTCAAAGCATCATCTAGTTAGTTAGACTGCTAATATATCCTCAACTGGTCTAATATTATTTAGCTAAGTCTTGAAAAGGTATTTGGTTGAGGTCTCTAATCCAAACTAAGTTGTGCTCAAGTATCAGGAATTCCTTATTTCTAATTGATAAATTTAAGAAAGTTATCACGTTGTCTCCTACTTATCATAATATTCTACATACATATCATAGACATAAGCATTTCTTTACCAATCATAACTGCATTTTGAAGTCTAAAAGAGTGAACATTTTTGAAACTTTTTTTTGGAAGGGTGTAATTCTAGTAAAAATATGGGAAAACATGCAAAACTTTTACTTCTACAGTGCATTGTGCATTGCTACCCTACACTTAAGTCTGACACTATCCTCATTGTTCATGCATATCTAACTACCCCACATTTATTTGAAAAAAAATATTTAAAACATAACATATAAAACTCTTACCCTACACTTATTTGACTAACTAAGGGGAAGAGAAAGAAAAGAAACAAGACAAAACAATAAGGGTAATAGAAATAACAAAATAGAACACAAAATGAAGATAAAAAATTAAAGGAAAACAAAATAAAAGTAGAGGAAGATGAGGATTAGAAAAACTCCCTTCATGTCTCGAGCAGAAGGATCTTCTCTGATTTGTCAATTAGCTTTTCACCTCAGCCATGTGCTAATGCTGAAATGTCCTCGACTCTATAAGCTCTGAATGTTGGAGTTGCTGACTCTACAGTGTGCTTCGTATGGAGGGTGTGGTGTGTCTACCTGTGACGGTATTGTATGCAAGTATCGAAGGGCAGAAAAGATACCTGAAGATTTGGCAAAGCCGTGGTGGTAGGGGGCTCCAATGGTGCATATTTGGGCCCAAATAGTTGAGACTTCCTCGGGGAAGTTTCACACAACTGACTAGTATGCAGGGGATGCAAGCTCCTCCATAGCTATACTCCTGATACAACGCCAAACTCTTCTATATCTATCGATCGATTGATACCGCTTGGTCTGTAGGTCACTTACTCGCACTTGTACAACTTTAATTGTTGCACGTTCACCTTTTTAGTAGTGTTGTCTTGATCCATTATAACACAAACTTCCCATGACGACACTTCTGTAACAGTAAACGGGTCTGACCATTAACATCTCCTCTGTTGATTCTGCAGCTAGGGACTTTGTTGTGCTGGTATTTTCTGGAAGTTTTTAGCTCCCGAGTTATTCCTCCACTAAATCCCGAATGATTTCTTCGATAGGGATTGTATGTGTGTCCCATTGGAGCAGCATTCTGCAGTAACCTGCTCCTACTTCTTTTGGAATGGTCAGTATTCCATTCCCATAGCAATCCCTGCTAAAGTGTGGTACTTGGCAGACTTCACAGATTTGATACATAGGCTGAACGTTTCTTCTTTGTTGAAAGGTATTAATTTGAATGTTATCATTAGCTATTAATGCCTCCAACTGCTCATCAGAAGAAGCGTTAGCTGCGTTGATTGGCGGACAACCCTTTATCACTTATCAAGACATTGACACATCTGAATCTGGAAAATAGTTTCTCACAGAATCTGCACATGACTTTATCATCATTAGTAGGTAATGCATGTGGTTCAGGCTATTTTTTGAAAAGTGTTCCACGACTACTATGATGTAATTGTTTTCACAGGAAGAAAGAGAAAAGGATTCAATCAATACCCCAAATATCAAAGGTTGCAACACTCTGTATACGTCGCTGGGGTAGATGATCTTTGGAAGACGTGTTACCTTTAATTGGCGAGCATTGTGGGACTGTATCAAGGATATAGAATCCTTGAATATTGTGGGTCAATAAGATCCTACTTCCAACACTTTCCAGATAGTGTTGATAGCAGTCAATTGGTCTCCCGTAGATCTTTGATGGCATTGCTCCAAAATTTTGTGGGCTTCGTCTTTTTGAGACACATCTTCTGATCAATTACTCTGCACAATTCAAAATAGAGAAGGGATCTTCCCAGTAGTAATATTTCAAATCAACAAAGAATTTCTTCTTTTGTTGATAGGTCATATCACTCGAGAATATTTCAGCAACTAGATAATTTGCAATATTGATAAACCGAGGAATATGATTATTATACATAGCAAACAATGAAAATAAATTCTCATCCAAAAGTTTATCAGATATTATTGTCTTACCAATAGCCTCTAACTCGGGGTTTTCTAATCTAGACCAATGGTTTGATTTCTAGATATTCAGCACCTTTTTTTCCCTTATTTCTATATCAAATTCTGGTAACAATAAAACTCAATAAATCTTAGTTCAACATCAGTTTTATTGAACACATATCTCAGAGTGATTAGTATATACTATTGTTTTGGATGGAGCTAGGTATGATATGAATTTATCGCAGAGTATACAACAACTAGTAATCCCTTTTTAGTAGTGTTATGGTTATACTGGGCATCAGTAAAGGTTTTACTTGCATAGTATATAACATGAAATTTCTAATCATGCCTTTTTCCTAAAACAATTCTTACTGCATAATTACTAACATCACATATCAATTAAAAAAAACAATCTCCAATCTAGTGATGTCAGAATGGGTGCAGTAATAAATAGTTCATTTAGTTTGTTTAAAAAAATATCATGCAATTATCAGCAAAAACAAAAGGAACATTGATGGGTTTCCGACCGATGTGCTAAATAGGTGTTATTTTACCCTATGTTGATTATGAATAATTAAGGATTGTGATTGACTAATTGTCACATTTAGTCTTTATGGTGTCACTTAATCAGCCAGAACCTAAGGCAAAGTACCTATCGTGTAGCTAGTCTGTTGGAAAGTATCTACGATTTTATTAAGTTAAATATCGTACTCCCAGGGAAGTGGCAACGGCTTAGTAGTAACTAGCCTTTTATCCTAACTCCTATCTTATAATCCAGTTATGCAATCTTCATCAAATACTTTGATGAGAGGGTGATTCATTCTCCACTAGGTTTCAGTCTAATTAATCCTAGAAGTGTTTTATAGATGAGTCCTGATTCTATGTTATACTGTTCCTATATGTTGATTGACCTATATTCGAGTATTTTAGATATATCTTAGCATGGATTGCAACTATGTTCTGTGTCTAAAGGCGTACCACATCCGAGGTCTCTAATAAACCGCCCTACCTTAATGACGGCCCTACTCACGGTTCGGGACATCCATGAAAGCCCTATGTCACTTCGGGGATCATACCGCTTGCCCTAGCCGCCGACATAATCGGACTCAGCTCGGCCCCTACCTAGACTACTTTAACAGGCAGGGTGTTCAACATGTTATTTTATCTAGCATGGCAGACACCAATACTAATTGATGCCTGTTAAACTAAACAGGTTATGATTAGACCGTGGTTAGGAATTGTCTATAACCCTAACTTTAGTTTAAAAGAGCACATTAAACATGCAGACATAGTGAATATTTAGCAGGTGGCTATTTCCGGAAAAACATAATAACGTCAACATATAAAACAACTATTCATAAACATCGTAATCTTGTATTCATAATATGTATTTAGAACAAAACAATAACAACATATAAGAGAGGGACATGGGGACTGATGCCATAAAGAAATCACCCTTTACGTAGTCTCGCCGACGGAGCGTACTACTGTATATGTCGTATTGCTTGCCCTGACTCTGCTCACCAGAACCTTCGGAGGACGCTTCCTCAGCCTAGTAACTAGGCTTTACCTTAATACCCAGCTTAAGCCCAGCCCTGTGGACTGACTCTTCGAATGCCTAGATCCCTCTTAGGATCTCCTAACGAAATCCCGGGTATTCTATGAATACCAGAAACGAACCTATCTATAGAAACCTAAGATCTGAGACTATTTCTCAGAAACTAAAACAAAACACTAATAAGAAAGAAAACTGAGACCCAAGTCTCTAAGTGAGTTGAGTACTAGAGAAGAGTACACCGGAAACCACTAAATGACTCAGATCGAGTGGAGAGGAATAATTTCAACTGCTGGAGGCCTGGGGTATTTATAGCAGCTTCCTGAGGTGATGTTTCATCAATAATTCGATGTGGGACTGGTTCTGGGGGTTTGGGACGCCCGTCCCGAGTCCTGGACGCCCGTGCCGGCGGGTTGACTGGGTTGGGACGCCCGTCCCGGGTTCGGGACGCCCGTCCAGACCTGTTGACTAAGTCAATATTTCCAAAAATTGCGTTTTTGCCCCAAAATTTGCTGTTTTCGTCTACTTTTTACCTGACACTTCCAAAATCAGAAAAACTGTGAAATTAAGTAAATAATGAACAATTAAGATCAATTTACCCTTAATTTCACCCAAATTCATACATAAAAACATGCTAAAAAGGTGATACGATTTTCGCGTATTAGATAACCCCACACTTAGCTTTTTGCTTGTCCTCAAGCAAAGTCTACCTGAAGTTACTTAATTCCCTAGTCATGTTTTTATTCCAAAAATTCTTCAGACAAGTCTTAACACATGTTTGACTGGTTAGGTTGCTCTGACAAGGTCTCAGATGTTTTTAGTAGCTTGTTATGATTAGGCAGAAAACAAATCAACAACTAGGTTGAACTTTTTTTTTTCCTTAGTCACATGGTCTTCCTGATGTGTAGTGTGTGTACTAGTCCAGACCAGATAGTCAACATAATGTACTCTTGTCTTAACTACTACCAGACAACTTTTTGAGTTCTGAGCTTTGGTGATCAGATTTTTAATGTTTTAGCATTTAGTTATTTTCTTTATAGATTCAGGGTATTTTGAGTCTGCTTAGAACACGTCAACTTCAACTACCCATGTAGCGAGTCCCACTCCGATGACTCCCAGATCTACACGACCTTAGGGCATCAGGCTTTAAATTCCCCGAAGGAGTGGTGCTCGAGTAGCGAAGGCCGCTGGCAAACTACCCTTATTTGATTAACTTCCTTTAATTTCTTTTCACTTCTAGCTCAGAGTCTCATCTAGTCATTCTAACTGCCAATAAATCCACAACTGGTCTAATTTTATCTAGTTAAGTCTCGAACAGGTAATTGGTTGAGGTCTCTACTCCAGACAAAGTTGTGCTCAGTTATCAGGAATTCCCTATTCCTAATGAATTAGTCCAAGATAGCTATCAATTATCTCCTACTAACCATAACATACTACCTACATATCATAGACATAAGCAATTGTTTAACCAAGCATACTGCATTTAGACGTCTGAAAGACGGAAAAAATTTTGAAAATTTTTTGGAAGGGTGTGAAAGTACGTGAAAACAAGCAAAATCATGCGAAAAATTTTGCAAACTGCTACAGTGCACCGTGCACTACTACCCCACACTTAAGTCTGGCACTGTCCTCAGTGTTCATGCATATCTTGCTACCCCACACTTATTTGAAAATAAGAAATAAAACAGAAAAGATTCTTACCCCACACTTATTTGAAAATAAGAAGTAAAACAGAAAAGAGAGGATTCTGTATGGGTAAGTAAGACATAAAAAAAATAAAATAATGCAAACAATTCTGTATGTCATATAGATCAATTTTATACATAGATTCATACGTCATACAGCCCAGACATGTTTATACACATAGAACAAGAAAAACAAAAGCAAAAGGAAGGAAAGGAAAGGAAAGGAAAGAAGGAGAGAGAGACTAAGAACCCGGTGGATCGTCGTCCAATGGACCTAAGTCTGCTAAGTCAAACTCGAAGTTTTCCGCCACTCGAGAAGTCTGCTGATGTATCTCCTCAATCCTGCTGGTGTTCATGGCGATCCTATCATCTATCATCGCCAACCGTCTGTCAATCTTGTCCTCCATCATCGTCAGCCGTCTGTCAATCCTGTCCATGCCTCGACTGTATCGGGCCGATAGTTCTGCCAAACCGTGCGACATGTGTCGTTCGAAGGCAGTACGTGGCACGAACGTCTCGGATGGAGGGATATGCACTGGAAATGCTTCCGATGCCGATGCCTGTCCTGTCTGCTCCGTGTGGATGGTGTCGCGGCCATTCGCATCCCGGACAACCATTCCCATGTTCCGTAGAATGGTAACATCTGTGGGAATGGTGGTCGGGGCGACCAGAGTAAGCTCCGAGCCCTCTATGTCCAACTCCAGGTAGCGGGCTAGCCTGGTGATGTATGGTCCGAGCCCCAGACACTGTTTCCTGGTGTCTGTAGCGAATCCTCGCATGACGACCGCTATGAGTCTAGCAATCTCTACTGTAGATCCCATGTGCATGTTGGCTAGAAGGAACGTCTCCATCCGGGTGACAGTTCCGGGCGCTGTCAGTCATCCTGACAATGTGTGTGCAATGATAGCATGCAGGTAACGAAGAGTAGGATAAATACCTGTGGCTTTTGCAAAGCCATGCTGGTATGGGACACCCGTCATGCAGATCTGAGCCCAAGCAGTGGAGACGTCTGCAGACGTGAAGTCTCGAACTGCTGTGGTGTATGCGGGCGTATCCAGCTCATCTCTCTGCCAGATACCTAGGGCGACGCCAAACTCGGCCATGCTCATCGACCGATCTATTCCGCCTAAACGGAATGTGATCTGCTCCTGGTGGCAAGTAAAAGATGCATAGAACTCACATACCAGTTCCAGGTATGTGGGCTCTGTGACGATGAATACTCGACTGTAAGGTGCACGTCGAGTATGCGTCTGACTTCCGGCTCTACTCCCAGCGTCTGTACTGCTGCCCAATCCAGTGTTCTGCCCGTCAGTATCGTACGCTCGATGTACCCAGTGCATCTTTCTTGGTATGCTGTGCTGGAGGGAAACAACATAAAAGGATGTGCCACTGAGGTAACTGTCATGGTAGATGTGGTACGAGCACGTTTGGGAGCCATTGAAAACGTACGAGAGAGTTTAGGTGGGAAAGAAAGCTTTAAACTCAAATTCTAGAGTTGACTTTGAATTCAGAAGGATGAAATTAGGTTAGGGAAGGATTTTGAATTTTTGGCGGGAAAATCGAATTTTGGAGGGAAATTCGAATTTTTGGGTGAAGTTTAAAATTCAAATTTTGGAGGGAAATTCAAATTTTTAAACTTTGAAGAGTTTGCCAAAAATTTGTAGAGAGAAGGTAGAGAGAAATATTTAGAGAGATGAATTTTTGGTTGAAGATTTGAGAGAAAATGAAAAAAAATTGAATTTTTATAGAAGGGGCGGCCTTCGGGACGCCCGTCCCGGAGGCAGGACTCCCGTCCCGCTAGACGCCCGTCTAGAATCGGGACGCCCATCCCGGGTTGCTTCGGGACGCGTGCCAATTCCGAAAATTTTTTTCTCGTAATTCCGTGAAAATCTCAAGATACCAAAAATAATCATAATTCTTAACAAGGCTTCATGTTTATCCAATGAAATTCAGAAGTTGTTAAAAACTCTATGCAAAAATTCCTCAGTCTTTTTTTTTTCGAAAATTGTGACTACCCTAATTTTATCCCAACTTAAATTCAGCAAGAATTTCAGAAAAACAAAAACTGAGTTTGTGTAATGTAATTAGTGGAAAATAAACTGTATTTGCAAAACTCTTGTTTTTCATAGAAATTCGAAATAAAATGTCTGAAGAAAGTTGTTGAATATAAAGGACCCTTTTAAAATGTTTGAGAATAGAAAAATATGGGTCAATTATTCAAGTTTCAATTCAAACGAATTTGAGAGTAAAAGGACCCTTTTTAACGACCCTTATCTCTGATCTCCTGTAGCTCCGCCTGAATGTTTCGCATCTCTTGCAATTCTACTTGTATGTTGCGCATTTCCTCCTGCTGGTTCCTTTGTTCCTTTAAGATTTCCATCATCTCTTGGAGTAATTGCACATTTTGGCGTTCTATTGTGGTTCTGAGTTGGGTTACTTCAGAACTTAAGGTTAGAACAGCCTGATATGATCGTCTTAGTCCGCCCGATATTGTTTGAGTCATAGCGCTTATCCTGTGAGATATAGCATCTACCCGGGCAGCCAAGGCTGATTGAGAACTGTCAGTGCTATCCTCTGATGAAGGTGGTTGGTCGTTAGGTGCAGGGGATGCAGGAGTATATTCAGGAGATTTCGGGGTGTACTCGGGAGATTTAGGAGTATATTCGGGAGAAGCAAGAGTATATTCGGGAGAAGCAAGAGTGTATTCGGGAGAAGCAGGAATTGTTTGGATTTCTGGGGAAGTGTTATGTTCTACTTCGTCCAGAATATCCTGGGCTCTTGTTCCCTTCATCTCTGAGTGCAAAGTCTGGTTAGAAATAACAAAAACAAAAATAGGAAAATAAAACAAAAAATATTTTTAGGGATTTTGAATTTTATTCAGAAAGCAGGTAAATTTCCTCAATATGGTTTTAGAATAATTTTCTAAAATTTGATTATCCTAAGTGTCTTAATTTCAGATATTATCTAAAATTAATTAGTTATGATAATCCTATATTTAGGAAAGTGATTGTCTAACTGGTATAAGATAAGTGTAATTCAAAAGTCTAGGTTACTACCGTTACCTATCATAAGTTTCTAGAATTGTGGCCAATAATCCTAAATTCATTATGATATGTCCCAGGCAACGGCGCCAAAAGTCTAATGGGTTTCCGACCGATGTGCTAAATAGGTGTTATTTTACCCTATGTTGATTATGAATAATTAAGGACTGTGATTGACTAATTGTCACATTTAGTCTCTATGGTGTCACTTAATCAGCCAGAACCTAAGGCAGAGTACCTATCGTGTAGCTAGTCTGTTGGAAAGTATCTACGATTTTATTAGTTAAATATCGTACTCCTAGGGAAGTGGCAACGGCTTAGTAGTAACTAGCCTTTTATCCTAACTCCTATCTTATAATCCAGTTATGCAATCTTCATCAAATACTTTGATGAGAGGGTGATTCATTCTCCACTAGGTTTCAGTCTAATTAATCCTAGAAGTGTTTTATAGATGAGTCCTGATTCTATGTTATACTGTTCCTATATGTTCTTTGACCTATATTCGAGTATTTTAGATATATCTTAGCCTGGATTGCAACTATGTTCTGTGTCTAAAGGCGTACCACATCCGAGGTCTCTAATAAACTGCCCTACCTTAATGACGGCCCTACTCACGGTTCGGGACGAAGGCATCCATGAAAGCCTTATGTCACTTCGGGGATCATACCGCTTGCCCTAGCCGCCGGCATAATCGGACTCAGCTCGGCCCCTACCTAGACTACTTTAACAGGCAGGGTGTTCAACATGTTATTTTATCTAGCATGGCAGACACCAATACTAATTGATGCCTGTTAAACTAAACAGGTTATGATTAGACTGTGGTTAGGAATTGTCTATAACCCTAACTTTAGTTTAAAAGAGCACATTAAACATGCAGACATAGTGAATATTTAGCAGGTGGCTATTTCCAGAAAAATATAATAACGTCAACATATAAAACAACTATTCATAAACATCGTAATCTCGTATTCAAAATATGTATTTAGAACAAAACAATAACAACATATAAGAGAGGGACATGGGGACTGATGCCATAAAGAAATCACCCTTTATGTAGTCTCGCCGACGGAGCGTACTGCTATGTGTAATTCAAAGTCTAGGTTACTACCGTTACCTATCATAAGTCTCTAAATTGTGGCCAATAATCCTAATTCATTATGAATTTCCTTCCCCCGGCAACGGTGCCAAAAATCTGATGGAATTCCGGTTGACGTGCTAATAGGTGTTATTTTAACCCTATGTGATTATGAATAATTAAGACTGTGATTGACTATTGTCACATTTAGTCCTCTATGGTGTCACTTAATCGCCAGAACCTAAGGCAGAGTACCACGTGTATAGTCTGTTGGAAAGTATCTACGATTTTTATTAAATAAATATCGTACTCCCAGGAAGTGGTAACCGGCTTAGTAGTAACTAGCCTTTATTCCTAACTCTTACCTTATAATCCAGTTATGCAATCTTCATCATGCAATAACTTTGATGAGACGGTGATTCGTTCTCCACTAGGTTTAAGTCTAATTAATCCTAGAAGTGTTTTATATTAGTCCCTGATTCTATGTTATATTGTTCCTATATGTTGATTGACCTATATTCGAGTGTTTTAAATATATCTTAGCCTGGATTGCAACTATGTTGTGTCTAAAGGTTTACCACATCTGAGTCTCTATGCTACCCCCCTGCCCCATCGCCAAGTAAACGACCCTACTCACGGCTATTACTAAGACAGCTATGAAAGCCCCTATGTCACTTCGGGAATCATGCCGCTTGCCCATAACTGCCGGCTAAACGCTCTACTCCAGCCTACCTAACTACTCTACAAACAGGGTGCTCCGCAGGTTATTTTATCTATTATGGCAGACACCAATACTAATTGATGCCTGTTAACTAAAATGTTATGAATAGACCGTGGTTAGGAATTGTCTATACCCTAATTTTAGTTTAAAAGAAACTACATTAGACATGCAGACATAATGAATATTTAAGCAGTGGCTATTTCCGGAAAACATAATAACTTCAACAAATATACAAATATTCATAGTAATCATAATCTTGTATTCAAATCAGTATTTGGACAAACACAGTAACACTATAAGAGAGGGACAAGGGGGACTGATGCCATAAAGAAATCACCCTTACGTAGTCACGCCGTTGGAGCGTACTGCTATATATGCCGTACTGCTTGACCCCGACTCTGCTCGTCAGAACCGTCGGAGGACGCTTCCTCCCTAGTAGCTGGGCTTTACTTAACAACCTGTCTTAAGCCCAGCCCTGTGGACTGACTCTCTCGAACACCTCGAGCCCTCTTAGGATCTCCTAACGAAATCCCGGGTATTCTATGTATACCAGAAACGAACCTATCTATGTAAGCCTAAGATCTGAGACTATTTCTCAGAAACTAAAACAAAACACTAACAAGAAAGAAAACTGAGATCCGAGTCTCTGAGTGAGTTGTGTACTAGAGAAGTGTACACTGGAAACCACTTAATGACTCAGATCGAGTGGAGAGGAATGCAATCAACTGCTGGAGGCCTGGGGTATTTATAGCAGCTTCTCGGGGTGATTTTTCATCAAAAATTCGATGTGGGACTGGATATGAGGGTTCGGGACGCCCGTCATGGTCTGTTGACCAGGCCGGGACACCCGTCCCGAATCCTGGACGCCTATCCCGGTGCTTTGACTGGGTCGGGACGCCCGTCCTGACCCTTTGACCAAGTCAACATTTCCAAAAAATGCGTTTTTACCCCAAAATTTGCTGTTTTTGTCCACTTTTCACCTGACACTTCCAAAATCATAAAAACTGTGAAATTGAGTAAATAACAAACAATTAAGATCAATTTGCCCTCAATTTCACCCGAAATCATACATAAAAACATGCTAAAAAGGTGATATGATTTTCGCGTATCAAGATCCTAAGAGAGCAATAGGTTAGCATAGGCTTAGTCCACATGGAATTGCTTAAGCCCAGGACGTAAGGTAAAGCAATTGCTACTAGGCTAAGGAAGCGTTCTCCCAAGGTTCTGCCGTCTAGAGTAGGATCGAGCAGCGCAAAACATACATGATTGGCAACGCCGGCGGACCTCATAAAGTGGGGACTACTCTATGGACATGGCCCCCTAGATCCTTTCTGTATTACTTTTGAGTTGTGTTCATCTAAATATCTATTTGGATACTAAATTATGATACTATATTATACATGGTTTACAAGTTGAGGTTCTGCTCATTTTTCTGGAAAGGTCATAAAGCTAAATTAACATTATGTCTGATAATCTGTTTGATCTTTTAAACTAAATCTAAGGTTATAGAAAACTCCTAACCACGGTCTAAATCATAACTTGTTTAGTTTAACAAATTCTAAAGGTCTGCCAGATTAGGAAGAAATAACAATACAGATCACCATGTTTGTTAGAGTATCCTAATAAAGCTGAGTTTGCATGTTAGGCCAGCCCTAGGTGGGTGGCATGTTACTGAAGTGACATAGGTCTTCATGGATACTTTAACCCGATAGGTGAGAAGAGTCATCCCTCTTTAAGGGTGAATACACTAGGTAACTTAGATATGACACACAAATGGATATAGTTCATAATTGCATTCCATACCAAGATATATCTAAAATATTTGAAGATAGGTCAACCAAATTGTATAAACATGAGTATACACCAGAATGCATATCTATTTGATTACTTTTGAATGCTTGATACTAGCATGTGCTGTTGTAATAAAAACTACTCTCAAGATATTGATAATCGATTGTTTGGTTCTTTTGATAAGATGATTGTTAGGATTAAGTTATAGTTACTACTAAGTCATTGTCAGTTCCTTGAGATTATAACATTATAAATGTAAAATCGTAGATACTTTCCAATAACTAGCTACATGATAGGTACTTTGTCTTAAGTTCTGTTTGATTAAGTGACAAATATTTAAATGCTAAATTCTAAGTCCTTAATTACTCATAATCAACATAGGTAAATAAACCCTATTGATATGCACAAATCATATCACTTTTTAGCACGTTTTAGGCACAAATTAGGGCAAAATTGGAACCAAATCGACCTTAATTGATTGATATTAACATAATTTTACAGAATTTGTGATTTTGGAAGTTTCAAGTGAAATGTGCAAGAAAATAGCAAATATTGAGGCAAAAATGCAATATTTTGGAACTTCTCAGTTCAGGATGTGTGTCCCAAGCTCAGGACTGGCGCCCCGACTGATATGCAAAAATCATATCACTTTTTTAGCATGTTTTTAGGCACAATTTAGGGTGAAATTGGTGTTAAATCGTTCTCAATTGATTGTTATTAACTCGATTTCGCAGTTTGTGTGATTTTGGAAGTGTCAGGTGAAATATGCAAGAAAATGGCAAATTTCGAGGCAAAAACGTGATTTTCAGAAGTTCGAAAGTCGGGATGGGCATCCAGAACCCAGGACGGGCGTCCAGGACTTGGGACGGCCGTCCTGACCTGGTCAATAGTCTGGGACGGGCGTCCTGAATGCCTGGTCAAAGTCCCACATCAATTTTTGTAGAAAAATTCACCAAGTTCCCCTGCTATAAATACCCCAGGCCTTCCTCAATTGAAATCATTCCTCTCCACTCGATCTGAGTCATTTAGTGACTTCAAGTATACAATTTTCTATAGTATACAAGGCACTTAGTGATTTCAGGTTTTTAGTTAGGTATATTTATAGTTTTTGAGAGTGTCTTGTGTTCTTCGTTTCTGAGAGTTTGAATGTAACTCTGGTGGAGCGACTACTTGTATATCCTGGGTTGCTCTACATGACTTTGTTCAGCAGAACCAATGGAGAACACTTCCTTAGACTAGTAGCGATTGCTTTACCTTACATCATGGGCTTAAGCAATGCCTTGTTGACTAGCTCTTCGCTCACCTAATGCCCTCTTAGGATCTCCTAACGAAATCCTGGGTACTCTATGAATACCAAAAATGAACACTATCTAGTCGAATTCTCAGAATCTGAGATAAACACTCATAAACCAAAGAAAATGAGACACTCTTTTATTGCTAAACTACTCGTGTAAGTGCAGAAAGATGTACTTGAAATCACAAAATGACTTGTATCGAGAGTGAAAAGATACACTTGAAGTCACTAAATGACTCAGATCGAGTGATGAGGGATGATTTCAAGTGAGGAAGGCCTGGGGTATTTATAGCAGGTTTCTGGAGTGAATTTCTCCAAAATTTCCGATGTCGGAGAGTTTTGGTGCTCGGGACGCCCGTCCCGAACTCAGAAGTTTCGAAAATTGTATTTTTGCCCTAATATTTGCTGTTTTCTTGCACATTTCAACTCAAACTTCCAAAATCACAAATTATGCAAAATATGTTAATATTAATCAATTAAGATCAATTAGGTTCCCATTTTGCTTTAATTTGTGCCTAAAACATGCTAAAAAAGTTATATGATTTGTGCACATCATAAACCCCACACTTAGCTTTTTGCTTGTCCTCAAGCAAAACCTATATGAAATTAGTGAATGCTAAATCATAGGTGCAATCACAACAAGGGTCTTAGTAGTGTTTTTAGCAAAACGTTTCGCTGAGTCAGATGATTCAGAAAACAGACATAGACTGATCGAGTTGCTATGGAAATGTCTCAAATGTTCGGTAAATGTGTCATGACCATGTAGCTGAAACAGTTTAATAACCTGATTGAGCTCTACACTTAGTCACAAGGTTTTCTTGAGGTGTAGTGTGTGAGCTGGTCTAGACTAGATTGTCAACTTAGAATAAACTTTCCTAAACCGTTACCAAATAATAATTCGACCAATTTTTGAATATAATAGCAAAACAAATGACCTTCTGGATTCTGAGTTTTGGTGCCAATACTTTCTAGTTATGATCCCCAATAAAAATAATACACTAGGTGTATGTTTAAATTGATTTCTAGGGTATTTTTGTGTTTGCTTTCACACATCAACTTTGACTACCTAGCTATCGAGACCCACTCCGATGACTCCTAGATCTACACAACCTTAGGGCATTTGGCATTAAATTCCCTTCAGAAGGGATGCTCGAGTAGCAAAGGACGCTTGCAAACTACCCCTTTTTTACTTTTAAACTATGACACTTTCAGCTCAGAATATCATCTAGTCATTCAGGTTGCTAACATATTCTTGACCGGTCTAATATTATTTGGCTTAGCTTGAAAAGATATTGGTTTGATTTTTCTAATCCAAAATGAGTTGTGCTCAAGAAAATCAGGAATTCCCTACTTCTAAGTGATGAATTCAGTAAAGTAATCAAATTGTTTCCTAATGGTCATAACACTCTACTGAACATATATCACAGACATAAGTAGTTCTTCAATCAATCAATACTGATTTTGAAGTCCGAAAGAGTGAAAAATTTTGAATTTTTTTTGGAAGGGTGCAATTTCAGTGAAAAATATGGAAAAACATGCAAATATTTACGTGAGTGCACTATGCACTACTACCCCACACTTAAGAGTAACACTGTCCTCAGTGTTCATGCATATCCTATCACCCCACACTTATTTGAAAAATTAATAGTAAAACGAAAAATAGTAAACTTAATGAAACAACAAGAAACAAAAACAACAATGTTGTTATATCATATAAATCAAAGTTTGTCATACATAGAGGTATATCTTATACAACCTAGATTATCATATAAGCATATAAACAATTAGGGAAGAAAAAGAAAAGAAAGAAGACTAAGAACCCGATCATCATCTGGCGCAAAGAAGTAGACTTCATTATTATCCCGGTTGTTGGCATATACTGATACATCTCCTCTATCAGGCTGCTGTTCCTGCTGACCTTGTCATCTATCATCATCAGTTGCCTCTGGATATTTGCCATATCCAGGCTATGCCAGGATTGCAGATATGCTAACCCCTGTGTCATGTACCGCTCGAAGGCAGTGTGTGGTACAAAAGTAGAGCCAGAGGTGTTTGCTGCGTGGCAGGTCCTGATGCCGATGACTCTCCTGGCTGCTCCGTGTGTATGGAGTACTCGCCATCTGCATCTTGAACTACCATCCCCATGTTCTAGAGAATAGTCAAGTCAGTAGGGATGGTAGATGGAGCTATTTGGTCAACTCTGAGCCCTCGATGTCTAACTCCAAGTAATGTGCTATCTGGGTGATGAAAGGCCTGAGCCCCAAACACTACTTCCTAGTTTCTGTCGTGAAGCCTCGCATGGCTACTATAATGAGTCTAGCCATATCCAAAGTGATGCCTCTGTGCATGTTGGCCAGAAGGAACGTCTCCATTTGGGTGACATTCCCTGGAGCAGTTCGTCGCCCTGCTAGCTTATGGGCTGCGATGGTATGTAAATAGCCAAGGGCCGGAAAAATACCTGAAGCCTTCGTGAAGTCGTGCTGATAGGGGACTCCAGTCATACAAATTTGGGCCCAGGCGGTAGAGACATCAACGGAAGTGAAGTCTCGCATGACTGTTACGTATGTAGGCGTGTCTAGCTCCTCTCACTGCTAGACTCCAAGCACAATACCAAACTCGGCCATGCTCATCGACCGGTCTATTCCACTTAGTCGATCTACTCTCGCTGGAATGTGAAAGAAGCATAGAACTCGCATACCAGATCAAGGTAGGTCAACTCGGTGATGATGAAAACTCAGTTGTATGGAAGAGTGCCGAGCATGCGCCTGATCTCCTGCTCTACACCAAGTGTCTGGATTGCCGCCCAGTCGAGCGTCCTGCCTGCCAGAATGCAGCGTTCGATCAATCCCTGACTCCTCTCTTGATAGGTTTGTACTGCAGGGAAGAGCATGAATCGATGTGTCACAGCTGTGACAGTCATTGCTGCGGTGACACGTGCACGTTTAGGAGCCATTTGAGAAATTTGAACTTTTTATGAAAAAATCAAATTTGGCGGGGAAATTCAAGAATTGGTGGGAAAAAGTTTTAAATTCAAATTTTGAAAGCCGATTCGAATTCAGAGGGGAAGATTTGCTTTGGGTGGAGATTTTGACTTTTGGCGGAAAAATTCGAATTTTGGAGGGAAATTCGAATTTTATAAAGAAATTCAAAAATTCAAATTTTTGGAGGGAAAACTTGAAAATTCAAAATTTTTCAGATTTTTGGAGGGAAAATTGTAGAGAGAAAATTGTTGGAGGGAAGATAAATTTTGGTGTAAGAATTTGTAAGGGGGAGTGGCTATTTATAAGGCATTTTCTTCCCTCGGGACGCCCGTCTCGATTGCCTCGGGATGCGTGCTATGACCGTTTTTTTATTTCCATCGATTTTCTGATCTTCTTTTTATTTTGCAATATTCTGCAAACTATTTTACAGAAAAATTATATTCTATGATCAAACAAATTATCACAGTGGCTCAATTTAACATAGAATTTTCTCTCTTTTTTTTCGTTCAAAAATTTCCTTTGCCATAATCATTCTTCACCTTGCATACAACAAGTATTCTTGTACTTGAAAAATAAATTTGAAAAATAAATCAAGAATGAAAATCTTTCATAAAAACGTTTCATAAAGAACATAAATTATTTGAATAGAATTTTGAAAGAAAATTAATAAAAACCCAATTATTGATTTTGAAATAAAAATTAGGTTAATGGGTAAATTATTAATTCACATCATAATTCTAAACATATAATTTATTTGCTGATAAAAAAGAAATCTTCCCTTTTTATTTGTCCTTATTCCTCATTTTCCTCATTTCGGCTCTTATTGCTTTCATCTCCTCTAGTTGCCTCCTTTGCTCGTCTCGTATTTCACTTAATTCCTGTAATATGAGTGCATTTTGGTCTTCTTGAAGATTCACCAGAGCTCTAAGATGATCTACACTTGTGGTGACATTCAGTATAACCTGATTTGGTCGTCTGATCTATAGAGTAGATCATGTTAGTTAGATTGTCAATTTGCACAGATAAAACTGATTGAAAACCATTCGTGCTTCCCCCGGATGAAGGTGTTTGATCATTAGGCATTGGGGTAAACTCTGGAGATGTGGGTGAATTTGGGGTATGATCGAAAGTTGGTAGATTTTCAGGAACTCTTTGGATTGGAGTATGAACTGGAGATTTTGGTGGTTCATCTCTTGGATGAAAAGTATCTTCAGAAGGATCTTTCTCTTCCACAGAACTCGGTACACATGCATTAAAGAATTTATTCACTAGAGCACTAGTGTCTTGGCTTGAGTTAACTTCTATAGCTTGTGGAGGGTTAGTCTCCTGAGGTGCTTCGTTTTCTAGTTTAGACAGTCCTTCTAGTTTCTTTTTCTTCCGAACAAGAGTTTCAGGATTTTCTAATTTCTCTACTATTTTGTTAGTAGCTGCTCTTGTTCTCTTCATCTATAACAACAAAGTCTAGATTAGATCAATTTCTAAAAATTATTTCATTAAAAATAAGATAACAAATAAATAAGAAAACTTGTAAACAGGAAAAATTTGTTTTTAACTTTTTAGTTTTTTTTTTGAAATTTGAAATTTTCTTTTTCAAAAACAATTAAATTTCCTTAATATGGTTTTAGAATAATTTTTTTAAAATTTGATTATACTAAATTTCTTAATTTTAGATAATTTCTAAAATTAATTAATTATGATAACCCTATACTTCAAGAAATTTATTGACTAATTAGAATAAGAATGACTGTTAATTAAAGTATAGATTACTATCGTTACCTATCATAAGCCTCTAGAATTTTGATCACGAATCCTAAAATTTTATGAGTGTTCCCCAGCAACGGTGCCAAAAATCTGATGTGGAAATTTTGATTGACATGCTAAAAGATAGGATTTATCTAAAATGTTCGAAGATAAGGTCAAACAAATTGTAATAACTGAGCTTAAATTGATGAATGCATGTCTACTCTTGAATGCTATTTGCTTGTTATGGGTGATTGGGATCACCAATCAATCTCAAAGTATTGATTATCGATTGACTATTTAGATAAATAAGATGAATGTTAGGATTAAGGGAGAGTTGCTACTAAGCCGTTACCAGTTCCCTAGGAGTACAATATTAATAAATTAAAATCGTAGATACTTTCCAAGAACTAGCTACACGATAGGTACTCTGCCTTAGGTTCTGATTGATTAAGTGACAACAATTGAATGCTAAAGTGACAGTTAGTAAGACTCAGTCCTTAATTACTCATAATCGACATAGGTAAATAAAAGCCTATCTTTTAGCATACCAATCGGAACACATCGGATTTTTGGCACCGTTGCCGGGGAACATATCATAAAATTTTTGGATTCTTGATCAAAATTCTAAGAGGCCTATGATAGGTAACGGTAGTAATCTATACTTTAGTTAACATTTATTCTTATTCTAATTAATCAATCAATTTCCTGAAATATAGGGTTATCTTGAATAATTAATTTTAGAAATTATCTAAAATTAAGACATTTAGGAAAATCAATTTTAGAAAATAATTCTAAAACCATACTAAGGAAATCAAATTTAAAAACAAAATAATTTCTTTTCTTTCCTTTTATTCTTTTAATTTCTGAAAAATATTATTTTCCAGAAATTAATCTAATAAATTTTTCCTGTTTTCCTGCTTGTTGCTATTTTTTTTAATTTCGAAAAAAAAGTATGGAAGTGAGGAGAAAAAATTTTATTCTGAATTGTCAAATTTTGGCTTAGGTTTTAATTGAGAAGAAATTCCAGTTTAGAATTTTCTTAGGGTCATAATAGCTTTATTAGGACGAGTTATGAAATGATTTTTCCTTAATAGTCAGACCTTTGAATATTCTATTGAGAAAGGATGTTCCTTTTGTTTTTGCTGATAATTGCATGATATCTTTTTAAACAAACTAAAGGAACTATTTATTACTGCACCCATTCTGACATCACTCGATTGGAGATTGCTTTTTGAATTGATATGTGATGTTAGTAATTATGCAGTAAGAATTGTTTAGGACAAAGGCGTGATTAGACATTTCATGTTACTATGCAAGTAAAACCTTTATTGATGCCTAATAGAACTATACCCCTACTGAAAAAGGAATTACTAGCTATCGTATATGCATGTGTTACAATCATATCATACCTAGTCTAAACAATAGTATATACTGATCACTCTGCTTTGAAATATCTATTCAATAAAACTAATGTTGAACCACGATTGATTAAGTTGAGTCTTATTATTACTAGAATTTGATATAGAAATAAGGGAAAAGAAAAGAGGATGAATATCTAGAAAGCAAACCATTGGTCTAGACTAGAAAACCCTGAGTTAGAGGCTATGGATGAGACTGTATATCTGATAAATTATTTTTAGATGATAATTTATTTGCATTGTTTGCTATGTATGATAAATCTCCTCTGAAGTTTACCGATCTTACAAACTACCTAGTCGCTAAACTGTTCCCAAGTGATATGACTTATCAGCAAAAGAAGAAATTCTTTGCTGATTTAAAATATTACTACTGGAAAGATTCCTTTTCTATTTCAAATTTTTGCAGATCAGTTGATCAGAAGATGTGTCTCGAAAGACAAAGGCCACAAAATTTTGGAGCATTGTCATCAAAGATCTACGAGAGGCTATTTGACGGCTAGCAACACTGTCCGGAAAGTGTTGGAAACAAGATATTACTAGCCCACTATTCAAAGATTTTGTATCTCATATGCATAAATCATATCACATTTTTAGCATGTTTTTAGGCATGATTTAGGGTGAAATTGAGGGTAAATTGGTCTTAATTGTTCATTATTAACTCAATTTCACAGTTTTTATGATTTTGGAAGTGTCAGGTGAAAAGTAGAAGAAAATGGCAAATTTCGGGGCAAAAACGCAATTTTTCAGAAGTTCGGACTTCGGGGAGGGCGTCCTGACCTGGTCAACAAACTGGGACGGGCGCCCCGAACGCAATTTTGGAAGTGTCAGGTGAAAAGTAGAAGAAAATGGCAAATTTCGGGGCAAAAACGCAATTTTTCAGAAGTTTAGACTTTAGGGAGGGCGTCCTGACCGGTCAACAGGTCGGGACGGGCGTCCAGGACTCGGGACAGCCGTCCTGACCTGGTCAATAGACCGGGACGGGCATCTTGAACCAGAATTCAGAATCCCACATCGAATTTTTGAGAGAAAATCACTCCAGAAATCTGCTATAAATACCCTAGGCCTTCCTCAGTTGAAATCATCCCTCTCCACTCGATCTGAGTCATTCAGTGACTTCCAGTGTACAATTCTCGAGTACACAACTCACTCGGAGACTCAGATTTCAGTATAAGTTTTCTTTCTTTCCTTTTTGTGTTTCATTTTTCTTAGTTTCTAAGAAATAGCCTCAGATCCTAGGGTTCGATAGATAGGTTCGTTTCTGGTATTCATAGAATACCCGGGATTTTGTTAGGAGATCCTAAGAGGGCCCTAGGAGTTCGAGAGTCAGTCCACAGGGCTGGGCCTAAGCCCAGGACGTAAGGTAAAGTCCAGCTACTAGGCTGAGGAAGCGTCCTCCGAAGGTTCTGACGAGCAGAGTCGGGTCAAGCAATACGACATATACAACAGTACGCTCCATCGGCGAGACTAAGTAAAGGGTGATTTCTTTATGGCATCAGTCCCCCTGTCCCTCTCTTATATGTTGTTATTGTGTTTGTCCAAATATCAATTATGAATACTGGATTATGATTGTTATGAATATTTATTTTACATGTTGAAGTTGTTATGTTTTTTCGGAAATAACTACCTGCTTAAATATTCATTATGTCTGCATGTCTAATGTATTTTCTTTTAAAGTAAAATTAGGGTTATAGACAATTCCTAACCACGGTCTATTCATAACCTGTTTAGTTTAACAGGCATCAATTAGTATTGGTGTCTGCCATACTAGATAAAATAACCTGCGGAACACCCTATTTGTTAGAGTAGTCTAGGTAGGCTGAGTAGAGCGTTTATACCGGCGGTTTTGGGCCAGCGGCGTGATCCCCTAAGTGACATAGGGCTTTCATAGCTGTCTTTTGTTCGAACCTTGAGTAGGGCCGTTTACCTTGGCGATGGGGCGGTATATCATATTACTCAGATGTGGTACACCTTTAGACTCAGAACATAGTTGCAATCCAGGCTAAGATATATCTAAAATACTCGAAGATAGGTCAATCAACATATAGGAACAATAAAACATAGAATCAGGATTTTGTCTATAAACACTTTTAGGCTTAATTAGACTTAAACCTAGTGGAGAATGGATCACCCTCTCATCAAAGTTATTGATGACGATTGCATAACTGGATCATAAGATAAGAGTTAGGATAAAAGGCTAGTTACTACTAAGTCGTTACCACTTTCCTGGGAGTACGATATTTATTTAATAAAATCGTAGATACTTTCCAACAAACTAGCTACACGATATGTACTCTGCCTTAGGTTCTCACTGATTAAGTGACACCATAGAGACTAAATGTGACAATTAGTCAATCTCAGTCCTTAATTACTCATAATCAACATAGGGTAAAATAACACCTATTTAGCATATCAGTCGGAGCAGCATCAGATTTTTGGCACTGTTGCCGGGGAAATATCATAATGAATTTAGGATTATTGGCCACAATTCTAGAGACTTATGATAGGTAACGGTAGTAACCTAGACTTTAGACTTACACTTATCTTATACTAGTTAGACAATCACCTTCCGAAATATAGGATTATCATAACTAACTAATTTTAGATATTATCTGAAATGAAATTAAGACATTTAGGATAATCAAATTTTAGAAAATTATTCTAAAACCATATTGAGGAAATTACCTGCTTTCTAAATAAAATATAAAAGAAAAAAAAAGTTAAAAAAATTTAAAATCCCTAAAAATATTTTTCTTGCTTTTCTATCTTGCTTTCCTTTCTATTTTTGTTATTTGTTATTTCTAACCAGACTTTACACTCATAGATGACGAGAGCAAGAGCCCAGGATATTCTGGCCGAATTAGAAAATAACATCAATCCTTTCCCAGAGATCTAAACAACTCCTGCATCTCCCGAATATACTCCAAAATCCCCCGAATACACTCCAAAATCTCCTGAGTATACTCCTGCATCCCCAGCACCTAACAAACAACCACCTTCATCAGGGGATAGCACTAACAGTTCTCAATCAGCCTTGTCTGCCCAGGTAGATGATATATCTCACAGGATAAGCGCCATGACTCAGACAATACTAGGCAGACTAAGACGGTCATATCAGGTTGTTCTAGTTGTAAGTTTTGAAGTAACCCAACTCAGAACCACAATAGAATGCCAAAATGTGCAAATACTCCGAGAGGTGAGGGAAATCTTGAAAGAACAAAGGAACCAGCAGGAGGAGATGCGAAACATACGAGCAGAACTACAAGAGATGCGAAACATTCAGGCAGAGCTACGTGAGATCAGAGATAAGGGTCGTTGAAAAAGGGAAGATTCTTTTACTCTTATTTTCAGCAAATAAATGGTTTGAACTAAAATTAAATAATTGACCCCTATTTTCTATTTCCAAAACTTTTTAAAGGGTCCTTTATTTTATTCAACAATTTTCATTCAGACATTTTATTTTCAAATTTCTATGAAAAACAAAAGTTTTGCAAATACAGTTTATTTTTCACTAATTAAATTGTATAAACTCAGTTTTTGTTTTTCTGAAATTCTTGCTGAATTCAAGTTGGGATAAGATTAGGGTAGTCATGATTTTCGAAAAAGGTTGAGGAATTTTTACACAGAGTTTTTAACAGCTTTTGAATTTGATTGGATAAACATGAAGACTTGTTAAAAGTTATGATTATTTTTGGTGTACTGAGATTTGCAGGGAATTACGAAAAAAAAAATTCGGAATTGGCACGCGTCCCGAAGCAACCTGGGACGGGCGTCCAGCGGGACGGGAGTCCTGCCTCCGGGATGGGCGTCTCGAAGGCCGCCCCTCCTACAAACAATCCATTTTTCTCATTTTCCCTCAAACCAACTTCCAAAAATTCATCTCTCTAAAAATTTTCTCTCTACCTTCTCTCTACAAATTTTTGGCGAACTTCCCAAAGTTCAAAATTCAAATTTCCATCCAAATTTTGAATTTTAGACTTCTTTCCAAAATTCGAATTTCCCTCCAAAATTCGAATTTCCCGCCAAAAATTCAAAATCATTCCCTAACCAAAATCCATCCTCCCGAATTCGAATCTCCCTTCCCGCCTAAATTCTCAAAATCTCTCAAACACTCTCAACCCAAATGGCTCCCAAACACGCCCGTATCACGTCTACCATGACCGTCACATCGGTGGCACATCCTTTCATGCTGTTTCACTCCAGCCCAGCATACCAGGAGAGATGTCACGGATACATCGGACGCACCATACTGACTGGTAGAACACTTGATTGGGCAGCAGTACAGACGCTAGAGGTGGAGCAGGAAGTCAGACGCATGCTCGACGTACTACCCTACAGTCGAGTATTCATCGTCACTGAGCCGACATACCTAGAGTTGGTATGTGAGTTCTATGCGTCGTTTACGTACCATCAGGAGCAGATCACATTCCGCTTAGGCGGAATAGATCGGTCGATGAGCATGGCCGAGTTCGGCATTGCCTTGGGTATCTGGCAGAGAGACGAGCTGGATACGCCCGCCTACACCACAATAGTTCGAGACTTCACGTCTGCAGACGTCTCCACTGCTTGGGCTCAGATCTATATGACGGGTGTTCCCTACCAGCATGGCTTTGCGAAAGCCATAGGTATTTATCCTGGTCTTCGTTACTTACATGCCATTATCACACACACTTTGTCAGGACGACGGACGGCCCCCAGGAATGTCACCCAATTGGAGACATTCCTCTTGGCCAACATACACATGGGATCCACAGTAGAGATGGCTCAACTTATCATGGTCATCATGCAAGGTTTCGCTACGGACAATCGAAAACAGTGTCTGGGGCTCGGGCCATTCATCACCAGGATAGCTCACTACTTGGAGTTGGACATCGAGGGCTCGGAGCTGACCCAGGTTGCCCCGACCACCATTCCTACGAACCTTACCATCCTACGGAACATGGGAATGGTCGTACGGGATGCAAATGGGCGCTACTCCATCCACACGGAGCAGCCAGGACAGGCCTCGGCACCAGGAGCAATTCCAGCACACATACCTCCGTCCGAGATGTTTGTTCCACGCACTGCCTTCGAACAACATATGTCACATGGATTGGCAGAACTCTCAGCCCGATATAGCCGGGACATGGAGAGGATCGAGAGACGGCTGACGGTGATGGATGACAGAATCACTATGAACACCAGCCGGATCGAGGAGATTCATCAGCATACCTCCCACTTGGTGGAAAACACCGAGGTCCACTCTCCGGCAGACTTTCTGACAGACTTTCCGGCAGACTTCGGTCCACCTAACGACTGCGAACCGGGTTCTTAGCCTTTCTTTCCTTTTCTTTTCCCTTTGTTGTTTTCATTCTATGTGTGTGATCATGTCTAGGCTGTATGAAATATGAATCTCTGTGTAACATTGATTGATATGACATAACAGCATTGTTTTCTTTATGTTATCTTGTTATTTTCATTGCCTTATTTTCCTTCTTACCCATAGTTATTCAAATAAGTGTGGGGTAAGAATCTTGTCTGTTTTGTTTCATATTTTCAAATAAGCGTGGGGTAATTAGAAATGCATGAACACTGAGGACAATGTCAGACTTAAGTGTGGGGTAGTAGTGCACGGTACACTGTAGTAGTTTGAAAAATTTTGCATGATTTTTGCTTGTTTTCCCCTTATTTTCACACCTTTCCAAAAACTTTTCAAAATTTTTTCATTCTTTCAGACTTCTAAATGCAGTATGATTGGTAAACATTTGCTGATGTCTATGATATGTAGGTAGAATGTTATGGTTAGTAGGAAACAATTGAGAACTATTTTGAACTAATTGATTAGAAATAGGGAATTCCTGATAACTGAGCACAACTTAGTCTGGAGTAGAGACCTCAGCCAATTACCTTTTCGAGACTTAACTAGATAAAATTAGACCAGTTGTGGATATATTGGCAATTAGAATGACTAGATGAGACTCTGAGCTAAAAGTGAAAAGAAACAAAAAGAGAGTTAATTAAATAAGGGTAGTCTGCCAGCGGCCTTCGCTACTCGAGCACCACTCCTTCGGGGAACTTAAAGCCTGATGCCCTAAGGTCGTGTAGGTTTGGGAGTCATCGGAGTGGGACTCGCTACATGGATAGTTGAAGTTGACGTGTTCTAAGTAGACTCAAAATACCCTGAATCTATAAAGAAAATCAATAAATGCTAAATCATTAAAAATCTGATCACCAAGGCTCAGAACTCAGAAAGTTGTCTATTGTTATTATGTCTAGCGACAGGGTCAAAGTATTATCTGGTAGTAGTTAAGACGAGAGTATATTGTGTTGACTATCTGATCTAGGCTAATACACACACTACACATCAAGAAGACCTTGTGACTAAGAGAAAAGTTCAACCTAGTTGTTAAGTTGTCAACTGCTTGACAATAACAATCTGCTAGAGACATTTGAAACCTTGTCAAAACAACCTAACCAGTCAGACCTGTGTTAAGAATCGTCTGAATAATTTTTGGAATAAAAACATGAGTAGGAAATTTAAGTGACTGCACTATGATTTAGAATCACTAACTTCAAGTAGACTTTGCTTGAGGACAAGCAAAAAGCTAAGTGTGGGGTTATCTGATATGCATAAATCATATCACATTTTTAGGCATGATTTAGGGTGAAATTGAGGGTAAATTGGTCTTAATTGTTCATTATTAACTCAATTTCACAGTTTTATGATTTTGGAAGTGTCAGGTGAAAAGTAGAAGAAAATGGCAAATTTCGGGGCAATAACGCAATTTTTCAGAAGTTCGGACTTCGGGGAGGGCATCCTGACCTGGTCAACAGATCGGGACGGGTGTCCAGGACTCGGGACAGCCGTCCTGACCTGGTCAACAGACCAGGACGGGCGTCCCAAACCAGAATTCAGAATCCCACATCGAATTTTTGAGAGAAAATCACTCCAGAAAGCTGCTATAAATACCCCAGGCCTTCCTCACTTGAAATCATCCCTCTCCACTCGATCTGAGTCATTCAGTAACTTCCAGTGTATAATTCTCGAGTACACAACTCACTCGGAGACTCAGATTTCAGTATAAGTTTTCTTTCTTTCCTTTTTGTGTTTCGTTTTTCTTAGTTTCTCAGAAATAGTCTCAGATCCTAGGGTTCGATAGATAGGTTCGTTTCTGGTATTCATAGAATACCCGGGATTTCGTTAGGAGATCCTAAGAGGGCCCTAGGCGTTCGAAGAGTCAGTCCACAGGGTTGGGCTTAAGCCCAGGACGTAAGGTAAAGTCCAGCTACTAGGCTGAGGAAGCGTCCTCCGAAGGTTCTGGCGAGCAGAGTCGAGTCAAGCAATACGACATATACAACAGTACGCTCCATCGGCGAGACTAAGTAAAGGGTGATTTCTTTATGGCATCGGTCCCCCTGTCCCTCTCTTATATGTTGTTATTGTGTTTGTCCAAATATCAATTATGAATACTGGATTATGATTGTTATGAATATTTGTTTTACATGTTGAAGTTGTTATGTTTTTCCAGAAATAGCTACTTGCTTAAATATTCATTATGTCTGCATGTCTAATCTAGTTTCTTTTAAACTAAAATTAGGGTTATAGATAATTCCTAACCACGGTCTATTCATAACCTGTTTAGTTTAACAGGCATCAATTAGTATTGGTGTCTGCCATACTAGATAAAATAACCTGCGGAACACCTTGTTTGTTAGAGTAGTCTAGGTAGGCTGAGTAGAGCGTTTATGCCGGCGGTTATGGGCCAGCGGCGTGATCCCCTAAGTGACATAGGGCTTTCATAGCTATCTTTTGTTCGAACCGTGAGTAGGGCCGTTTACCTTGGCGATGGGGCGGTATATCATATTACTCAGATGTGGTACACCTTTAGACTCAGAACATAGTTGCAATCCAGCCTAAGATATATCTAAAATACTCGAAGATAGGTCAATCAACATATAGGAACAATATAACATAGAATCAGGACTTTGTCTATAAACACTTTTAGGCTTAATTAGACTTAAACCTAGTGGAGAATGGATCACCCTCTCATCAAAGTTATTGATGACGATTGCATTACTGGATCATAAGATAAGAGTTAGGATAAAAGGCTAGTTACTACTAAGCCGTTACCACTTTCCTGGGAGTACGATATTTATTTAATAAAATCGTAGATACTTTCCAACAAACTAGCTACACGATAGGTACTCTGCCTTAGGTTCTGATTGATTAAGTGACACCATAGAGACTAAATGTGACAATTAGTCAATCTCAGTCCTTAATTACTCATAATCAACATAGGGTAAAATAACACCTATTTAGCATATCAGTCGGAGCAGCATCAGTATCCTTGATACAGTCCGGCGATGCTTGGTAAATAACAGGTAACACGTCTTCCTGAGAACATCTACCCCAGTAAGGTATACCGAATACTAAAATCTTTTATATCTAGGTTATTGATTTAATGAATCCTTTTTCTTTCTTCCTTTGAAAACAATTACATCATACTAGCCGTGGAACACTTTTCAAAATAGCCTGAAGCACAGGCATTACATACTAATGATGTTAAAGTCATGTGCAAATCCCTTGAGAAACTATTTTCCAGATTCCGATGTGCCAATTTCTTGATGTGCAATAAAGAGACGTTCAGTCTGTGCATCAAATCTGTGAAGTCTGCCAAGTACCTCACTTTAGTAGGGATTGTTATGGGAATGGAATATTGACCATTCCAAAAGAGGTAGGAGTAGGTTGCTGGAGAATGCTGCTCCAATGGGAAACACATACAATCCCTACCGAAGAAATCATCCAGGATTTAGTGGAGAAATAACTCTGGAGCTAAAAACTTCTAGAAAATACCACCACAACAAAGTCCCTAGCTGCAGAATCAACAGAGGAGATATTGTTAATGGTCAGACCCGTTTACTGTTACAAAAGTGTTTTCATGGGAAGCTTGTGTTATAATGGATCAAGAAAATACTACTAAAAAGGTAAACGAGTAACAATTAAAGCTATACAAGTGCGAGCAAGTGACCTACAGACCAAGCGGTATCAATCGATCAATAGATATAGAGGATTTTGGCATTGTATCAGGAGTATAGATGTGGAGGAGCTTGTGTCCCCTGCATACTAGTCAGTTGTGTGAAATTTCCCTGAGGAAGTCTCAATTATTTGGGCCCAGATCTGTACCATTGGAGCCCCCTACCACCACGGCTTTGCCAAATCTTCTGGTATCTTTTCTGCCCTTTCGATACTTGCATGCAATACCGTCACAGGTAGGCGCACCACTCTAGAGAAGTCACGTTCCTAGACACATTCCTCTTGGAAACGCTGCTCTGATATCGAGAAAACTTTGCAAATAATTCAAGGAAGCAGTCCATGGGGCGCGGGCCATTCATCACAAGGGTAGCTCCATCTACCAGACCCATCGACCTGAATCTTCTTCAAAAAATAGGGATGGTAGTTCGCGACCTAGAAGGTAGACACACCCTCCATACGGAGCACACTGTAGAGTCAGCAGCTCTAGCATTTAGAACTTACAGAGTCAAGGGCATTTCAGCAATAGCACATGGTTGAGGTGAACATCCAATTGACAGATCAGAGCAGACCCTTCTAATCGATACATGAAGGGAGTTTTTCTAATCCTCATCTTCCTCTACTCTTATTTTGTTTTGTTTTTATTTTATTTTCATTTTGTGGTTTGTTTATTTTTTCCTGTTTTTGTTTTTAAACTCTTATTTCTCAAATAAGTGTGGGGTAAGAGTTTTGTTTGTTTTTCCTGCTTTTCTTTTTCTTTCTCTTATTGAGTCAAATAAGTGTGGGGTAATAGGATATGCATGGACACTGAGGACAGTGTCAACCTTAAGTGTGGGGTAGTAGTGTACAGTGCACTATAGCAAATGTTTGCATGTTTTCCATTATTTCTCACTACAATTGCACCCTTCCAAAATTTTTCAAAATTTTCTCACTCTGCCAGACTTCAAAATGCAGTATTGATTGGTTTAAGAAATGCTTATGTCTATGATATATGTGAGTAGAGCATTGTGATCAGTAGGAAACAAGTTGATAACTTTATTGAATTCCTCGATTAGAAATAAGGAATTCCTGATAATTGAGCACAACCTAGTTTGGATTAGAGACATTAACCAAATACCTTTTCGAGACTTAAATAAATAATATCAGACCAGTTGAGGATGCACTAGCAAGTTAAATGACTAGATGATACTCTGAGCTGAAGTGAAAAAGCTAAGTAAATAGGGTAGTTTGCAAGCGTCCTTTGCTACTCGAGCACCACTCCTTAAGGGAACTTAAAGCCTGATGCCCTAAGGTCGTGTAGATCTGGGAGTCATCGGAGTGGGACTCGCTACATGGGTAGTTAAAGTTGATGTGTGAAAGCGAACACAAAAATACCCTGAACAATCAATCTAAAAATACATAGCCCAATCTGTTCTTTTATTGAAAATTTCAATTGAAAAGCCTTGACACCAAAGCTCAGAACTCATAAGGTTGTTTGTTGCTGTTATGTCCAGCGATTAGTCGAAGTATTATTTGGTAAGAGTTAAGAGAAGACTATATTGTGTTGAATTCTCAGATTAAGGCAGTTTTGTTTTCTTTCTATTAATCTTTTTCATTTGTCTTACCTTTATTCTTGTTATTTCTATTGCCTTTGTTGTTTTTCTTATTTCTTTTCTTTTTCTTTCTCTTATTTATTTAAATAAGTGTGGGGTGATAGGATATGCATGCACACTGAGGACAGTGTAAACCTTAAGTGTGGGGTAGTAGTGTACAATGCACTCATTTTGCATATTTTTCCTAGCATTTTCACTAAAAATTGCACCCTCCAAAAATTTTCAAAATTTTTCACTCTTACATACTTCTAAATTCAGTATTGATTGATTGAGACCAGCTTGTGTCTATGATATATGTTTAGTAGAGTGTTATGACTATTAAGAAATAATTTGATTACTTTGCTGAATTCATCAATTAGAAGTAGGGAATTCCTGACTATCTTGAGCACAACTAAGTTTGGATTAGAAAAATCAACCCAATATCTTTTCAAGCTGAAATTAAATAGTACTAGACTAGTCAAGAATATGTTAGCAACTTGAATGACTAGACGGTATTCTGAGCTGAAAATGTCATAGCTTAAAAGTAAAATAGGGGTAGTTTACAAGCGGCCTTTGCTACTCGAGCACCCCTTCTGAATGGAATTTAATGCCTGGTGCCCTATGGTCGTGTAGATTTGGGAGTCATCGGAGTGGGGCTCGATACCTGGGAAGTTAAAGTTGACGTGTGAAAGCAAACACAAAAATACCCTGGAAATCAATTTAAACATACACTTAGTGTATACATTTTATTGAAAATCATAACCAGAAAGTGTTCACACCAAAGCTCAGAACCTGTAAGGTCATTTGTTTTGTTATTACGTTCGGAAATTGGTTGAATTACTATTTAATAGCAATGTAGGAAATTTATTTTGAGTTGATAATCTAACCTAGACTAGTTCACACACTACACATCAGGAAATCCTTATGACTAAGTGAAGAGCTGAGTAGGGCCATGAAACTGTTTTATCTAAATAGTCATGACATTCTTGCCGGATATTTGAGACCTTTACATAACAACTCGGTCAATGCATGTATGTTTTCTGAATCATCTGACTCATTGAGGAATTTTGCTAAAAACATTGCTAAAACCCTTTTTGTGATTGCACCTATGGTTATCACTCATTAAATGTCCTATAGACTTTGCTTGAGGACAAGCAAAAAGCTAAGTGTGGGGTTATATGATGTGCATAAATCATATCACTTTTTAGCATGTTTTTAGGCACAAATTAGGGCAAAATGGGAACTAAATCGAGCCTAATTGAATGTGCAAGAAAACAGCAAATATTGGGGGTAAAAATGCAATTTTTAGAACTTCTAAGTTCAGGACGGGCGTCACAAGCTCGAGACTGGCATCCTGACTAGGTCAAGGCATCGGGACGGGCATCCCGACCAGGTCAAGGCAATAGGACGGGCATCCCTACTTGGTCAAAGCACTGGGACGGGCATCTCGACAACTAGTGCAGAATCCCACATCAGTTTTTGAAGAGGAAATCACTCCAGAGACCTGCTATAAATACCCCAGGCCTCCAACAGTTAAAATCATCCCTCATCACTCGATTTGAATCATTTAGTGACTTCAAGTGTACATTTCTACACTCAATACAAGTCATTCAGTGATCTCAGGTGCATCACACGAGTAGTTTAGCAATAAGAGAGTATCTCGTTTTCTTTGCTTTCTGAGTGTTTATCTCAAAATCATAGAATTCAAATAGATAGGGTTCGAGTTTTGTATTCATAGAATACCAGAGATTTCACTGGGATATTCTAAGAGGGCATTAGGTGAGTGAAGAGCTAGTCAACAGGGCTTTGCTTAAGCCCAAGATGTAGAAGTGTTCTCTGAAGGTTCTATCAAACAGAGTCAGGTCAAGCAATCCAGGATATACAAGTAGTCACTCCGTCGGCGGACCTGATAAAGGGTAAATACTTTATTGTGGTGGTTCCCTAGATCCTCTCTGTATATTCTGTATTGTGTTTGTCTAAATAACAATTTAAGTATTGAATTATGATGCTAAGTTATATATATTTTGCATGTTGAAGTTACATTCATTTTTCCAGAAAGGTCACCTACTTAATTAAATATTATGACTGAATATCTGCTTGATCTTTTAAACTAGATGAATGGTTATAGACAATTCCTAACCATGGTCTAAATAATAACCTGTCTAGTTTAACAGGCCTTAAGTTAAGGTAGAATATATTAAGGTCTGCCATATTAGGTCAAATAACTTATAGATCACCATATTTGTTAAAGTAGCCTAATGAGGCTGAGTTTTGGTGTTTATGCCGGTGTTAGGGTGAGTGGCATGATTTCCTGAGTGACACATGCTTTCATGGATATCTTTAACTCGAACCGTGAGTAGGGCCATCAATGGCGATGGGGCAGTTTATCAGGTAACTCAGATGTGGTACACAAGTAAGATATAGTCTATAATTGCATTCTAGACCAAGATATATCTAAAATATTCGAAGATAGGACAATCAACACGTAGGAACAATAGAACATAAATCAGAATACTTGTCTATAAAATACTCTTCGATGCTTGATACGCGAAAATCGTATCACATTTTTAGCATGTTTTTATATATGATTTAGGGTGAAATTGAGAGTAAATTGGTCTTAATTGTTTATTATTTACTTAATTTCACAGTTTTTATGATTTTGGAAGCGTCAGGTGAAAAGTAGACCAAAACAGCAAATTTTGGGGCAAAAACGCAATTTTTGGAAATGCTGACTTAGTCAAAGGCTTAGGACGGGCGTCCCGACCCAGTCAAAGCACCGGGACGGGCATCCAGGCCTCGGGACGGGCATCCAGGCCTCGGGACGGGCGTCCCGACTTGGTCAACAAACCAGGACGGGCGTCCCAATCCGGGACGGGCGTCCCGAACCCCCAGATCAAGTCCCACATCGAATGTTTGATGAAAAATCACCCCGGGAAGCTGTTATAAATACCCTAGGCCTCCAGCAGTTGAAATCATTCCTCTCCACTCGATCTGAGTCATTAAGTGGTTTCCAGTGTACACTTCTCTAGTACACAACTCACTCAGAGACTCGGATCTCAATTTTCTTTCTTGTTAGTGTTTTGTTTTAGTTTCTGAGAAATAGTCTCAGATCTTAGGCTTCTATAGATAGGTTCGTTTCTGGTATTCATAGAATACCCGGGATTTCGTTAGGAGATCCTAAGAGGGCTCTAGGCATTCGAAGAGTCAGTCCACAGGGTTGGGCTTAAGCTGGGTATTAAGGTAAAGCCCAGTTACTAGGCTGAGGAAGCGTCCTCCGAAGGTTCTAGCGAGTAGAGTCGGGTCAAGCAATATGGCATATACAGCAGTACGCTCCATCGGCGAGACTTCGTAAAGGGTGATTTCTTTATGGCATCGGTCCCCCTGTCCCTCTCTTATATGTTGTTATTGTGTTTGTCCAAATAACAGTTTTGAATACCTGATTATGATTATTATGAATATTTGTTATATATATTGAAGTTATTATGTTTTTCTAGAAATGGCCACCTGCTTAAATATTCATTATGTCTGCATGTCTATTGCCATTCTTTTAAACTGAAATTAGGGTTATAGACAATTCCTAACCACGGTCTATTCATAACCTATTTAGTTTAACATGCATCAATTAGTATTGGTGTCTGCCATACTAGATAAAATAATCTGCGGAACACCATATTAGTTGAAAGTAGTCTAGGTAGGCTGAGTAGAGTGTTATGCCGGTGGTTATGAGACGAGTAGTATGATCCCCAAAGTGACATAGGGCGTTCATTGCTGACTTTTGTCCGAGCCGTGAGTAGGGCCGTTACCCTTAACGATGGGGCGGTAGCGTAGAAACTCAGATGTGGTACACCTTTAGACTCAGAACATAGTTGCAATCCAGGCCAAGACATGTCTAAAATACTCGAATATAGGTCAATCAACGTATAGTAACAGTATAACATAAAATCAGGATCTCATCTATAAAACACTTTCAGGTTTGATTAGACTTAAACCTAGTGGAGAATGAATCATCACCCTCTCATCAAAGTTATTTATGAAGATTGCATAACTGGATTATAAGATAAGAGTTAGGAATAAAGGCTAGTTACTACTAAGCCGTTACCACTTCCCTGGGAGTACGATATTTATTTAATAAAATCGTAGATACTTTCCAACAGACTAGCTACACGATAGGTAATCTGCCTTAGGTTCTGGCTGATTAAGTGACACCATAGAGACTAAATGTGACAATTAGTCAATCACAGTCCTTAATTATTCATAATCAACATAGGATAAAATAACACATATTTAGCATATCGACCGGAACGCATCAGATTTTTGGCGCCGTTGCCGGGGAAATATCATAATGAACTTAGGATTCCTGATCAAAATTCTAGAGACTTATGATAGGTAACGGTAGTAACCTAGACTTTAGACCTACACTTATCTTACACTAGTTAGACAATCACTTTCCGAAATATAGGGTTATCATAACTAATTAATTTTAGATGTTATCTGAAATTAAGACACTTAGGATAATCAAATTTTAGAAAATTATTCTAAAACCATATTGAGGGAATTTAAGTGCTTTTGAAATATTAAAAAGAAAAAAAATGTTAAAATTTAAAATCCGAAAAATTGTACTTTTCTTGTTCAATGGTGTGTTGTTCTTTTCCCTATCTCTTGTATTACTTTTCTTTTTCCTTTTCACAGTTAAATAGTTATTTTTCTTCTGAATTTTTAATTTTTCACTTCCCCTGTAACCCCACTAACCAGTTTGCTCAGGCTAAAACGTATTCTTCTCTGTAGTTGCATGACTCGAACTTCAGAAGCTAACCTTGAAACACCAGTTGAGAATCCTGAACGTCTCATTCGTACAGCTAACAGGCGAAGAACAGAGATGGCTGCTGAAAGACCTACCCTCGAATCCTACATCCAGCCACAGACTATCCCAGTCTCATCCTCCATCCGAATCCCTGGGAACCCTCGCTATGATCTTAAACCGAATGTGATCCAGCTGATTATAAATCGGGTCCAGTTTGGAAGAACTATAGCCGAGAATCCGTTGGAACACCTATCTGATTTCTCTTATCTCTGCGAAGGCCTCAAGGGAGATCATACTGCAGAAGTAACTAAACTCAACCTTTTTCCCTACTCACTGAGGGACAGAGCTAAGAGATGGTTGGCCCAGCTACCAACTAATTCCATCACCTCTTGGGACGAGTTAAGCAAAGCCTTCCTAGAAGAGTACTACTCTGCAGCAAGAGTCCTAGAATATCGAAGGGCTCTATCCAGTTTTACTCAAGCTGCTGATGAGACAGTGATCGAAGCTTGGGACAGATTCAAGGAACTACTCAGGCTCTCCCCCCAACATGGACTTACCGAAACATTGCTAATCCAGCAATTTTACGGGGGTATGACAGACATGGGTAAGCAAGTTCTTGATGGACTCAATCCCCAGAGCGGTTTCAATGGAATGAGTGATGTAGATGCTAGAAACGCTCTGGAGAGACTCTATAGGAATAGCAAGAACTGGCGCACAAGTGGCTGAGCTAAGAAGCAACTAGTAAATGCGGCAGTTACCTCCACTGATGATCAATTTGAGGCACTGAAGGCTAGCATTGCTAATCAGCTGAATGCTTTCCAACAAGGGAAAAGCGTTCAGCCAGTACACCAAGTCTGCGAATTTTGCCAAGGACCGCATTTCAATGGAGATTGTTATGGTAACAGAATATTAACTATTCCAGAGGATATGGAACAAGTGGATGCAGTGAATTCTGCTCCTATAGGAAATACCTACAATCCCACTTGGAAGAACCATTCGGGATTCAGTTGGAGAAACAATTCCGGGACTACTAACTTCCAGAAAAGAGTACCTCAACAATTGCCATATCCGCAGAACCAGCAAGTTGCTCTGCCGGCACTAAGGAACTACATCGTTCCAACCGACCCCATGCAAGAACTCAGGGACATGATTAAGAGTATTGCCGACTCTAACAAGGAAATGATAGAGTCCAACCGAAAAGTTTAGGAAGCTCACGCAAAAAGAATCCAGCAGAACGAGAATACACAGAAGCAGACCGAGCAAACAGTCAAAAATACACAAGCTGCTATCCAAACCTTAGAGAGACAAATGGGTTAACTATCTACCCATATCTCTCACCGGTCCCAGGGAACGCTACCAAGCAACACTGAGACCAACCCTCAAACTGAATGCAAGACCATCACTCTAAGATCTGGTAAAATTCTATCTCCATCTCCACCCAAACCATCTGACCCTCCTATTCTTGTGAAGGAACCAGAAGAAGGCTCCAAGGATACAACGCCGATGGATGTCGAAATCGAAGTAGCAAGGAAAGGGAAGACGGAGTTATTCCTGAGTACCGGCCAAAAGTACCTTACCCTGCCAGACTTATGCACAATAAAGATAAGGAGCAATTTGAAAAATTTCTTAAGAATTTTAGTCAGATTCATGTTAATTTACCTTTACTTGATGTTATTTCTGAAATGCCAAAGTATGCTTGATGCGATTCCGGTTGACGTACTAAATAGGTGTTATTTTACCCTATGTCGATTATGATTAATTAAGGACTGTGATTGACTAATTGTCACGTTTAGTCTTATGGTGTCACTTAATCAGCCAGAATCTAAGGCAGAGTACCTATCGTGTAGCTAGTCTATTGGAAAGTATCTACGATTTTACTAAGTTAATTATCGTACTCCCGGGGAAGTGGCAACGGCTTAGTAGTAACTAGCCTCTTATCCTAACTCTTATCTTATGATCCAGTTATGCAATCTTCATCAAATACTTTGATGAGAGGGTGATCCATTCTCCACTAGGTTTCAGTCTAATTAATCCCAGAAGTGTTTTATAGATGAGTTCTGATTCTATGTTATACTGTTCCTATATGTTGATTGACCTATCTTCGAGTATTTTAGACATGTCTTGGCCTGGATTGCAACTATGTTCTGTGTCTAAAGGCTACCACATCTGAGTTTCTACGCTACCGCCCCATCGTTAAGGGTAACGGCCCTACTCACGGCTCGGACTAAAGTCAGCAATGAACGGTACCCTATGTCACTTCGGTATCATGCTGCTCGTCTCATAACCGCCGGCATAACACTCTACTCAGCCTACCTGGACTACTTTCAACCAACAGGGTGTTCCGCAGATTATTTTATCTAGTATGGCAGACACCAATACTAATTGATGCCTGTTAAACTAAACAGGTTATGAATAGACCGTGGTTAGGAATTGTCTATAACCCTAATTTCAGTTTAAAAGAACGGCAATAGACATGCAGACATAATGAATATTTAAGCAGGTGGCCATTTCCGGAAAATCATAATAACTTCAGCATATAAAACAGATATTCATAAGAATCGTAATCTGATATTCAAATTAATATTTAGATAAAACAATTCGTAAACATACAGAACCTCGTCTAGGGGACCCACTGTCATAAAGTAATCACCACTCTATGCAGGTCCAGCCGGCGCTGCAGCTCCTGTATGCTCCTAACTGCTCGATCCTACTCTGCTCGGCAGAGCCTTCGGAGAACGCTCCTCAGACCTAGTAGCAATTGCTTTACCTTACATCCCGGGCTTAAGCAAATTGCCATAATCTGACTAAGAACACGCACCCTATCTCTCTCTTAGGATCTCCTAACGAAATCCCGGTATTCTATGAATACCAAAAACGAACCTATCTATAGAAACCTAAGATCTGAGACTATTTCTCAGAAACTAAAACAAAACACTAATAAGAAAGAAAACTGAGATCCGAGTCTCTGAGTGAGTTGTGTACTAGAGAATTGTACACTGGACACCACTAAATGACTCAGATCGAGTGGAGAGGAATGATTTCAACTCCTGGAGGCCTGGGGTATTTATAGCAGCTTTCTGGAGTGAAAAATTCCAAAAAATTCGATGTGGGACAAATTCTGGTGCTTCGAGACACCCGTCCTGGATTGGGACGCCCGTCCCGGACCGTTGACCAAGTCAACATTTCCAAAAATTGCATTTTTGCCCCAAAATTTGCTGTTTTCGTCCAATTTGCTCCTGAAACTTCCAAAATCGAAATTTAAGCAATATTATGTCAATTTGATTCAATTAAGATCAAATACATTCAAATATGGCCCTAATTTATGTCTAAAAACAAGCTAAAAAGGGTATATGATTTGTGCACATCAAATAACCCCACACTTAGCTTTTTGATTGTCCTCAAGCAAAGTCTACCTGAAGTTAGTGATTTTAAATCATATGTGCAGTCACTTAAATTTTCTAGTCATGTTTTTACTCCAAAAGTTATTCAAACAATTCTTAACACAGGTCTGACTGGTTAGGTTGCTATGACAAGGTCTCAAATGTCTCTAGCAGATTGTTACAATCAAGCAGGAAACAACTTAACAACTAGGTTGAACTTTTTCTCAGTCACAAGGTCTTCCTGATGTGTAGTGTGTGTACTAGCCTAGACCAGATAGTCAACACAATAAACTCTCGTCTTAACTACTACCAGATAATATTTCAACCCGTCACTAGACATACTAAAAACAGACAACTTTCTGAGTTCTGAGCCTTGGTGATCAGATTTTTAATTATTTAGCATTTTATTGATTTTTTCTTTTATAGATCTTTCAGGGTATTTTGAGTCTGCTTAGAACACGTCAACTTCAACTACCCATGTAGCGAGTCCCACTCCGATGACTCCCAGATCTACACGACCTTAGGGCATCAGGCTTTAAGTTCCCCGAAGGAGTGGTGCTCGAGTAGCGAAGGCCGCTGGCAAACTACCCTTATTTAATTTACTCTCTTTTGTTTCTTTTCACTTTTAGCTCAGAGTCTCATCTAGTCATTCTAATTGTCAATACATCCTCAACTGGTCTAATCTTATCTAGTTAAGTTTTGAAAAGGTAATTGGCTGAGGTCTCTAATCCAGACTAAGTTGTGCTCATTTATCAGGAATTCCCTATTCCTAATCAATAAGTTCAAAATAGTCATCACATTGTCTCCTACTAACCATAACATTCTACCTACATATCATGGACATAAGCAACGTTTAACCAATCATACTGCATTTTGAAGTATGAAAGAATGAAAAATTTTGAAAAATTTTGGAAGGGTGTGAAAATACTGGAAAAACAAACAAAATCATGCAAAACTTTTCTCAAACTACTACAGTGCACTGTGCACTGCTACCCCACACTTAAGCCTGACACTGTCCTCAGTGTTCATGCATATCTAATCTACCCCACACTTATTTGCAAACAAGAAGAAATGAAAACAAAATAGAAAACTCTTACCCCACACTTATTTGACTAACTAAGGGTAAGAGAGAAAATAAAACAAGAAGGATAATGGAAATAACAAAACAGAACACAAAACAAAGAAAACAAAAGTAAAGGATCATGAGGTTTAGGAAAACTCCCTTCATGTCGTGAGCAGAAGGGTCTTCTCTGATCTGTCAATTGGCTCTTCACCTTAGCCATGTGTTATTGCTGAGGCATTCTTGACTCTGCAAGCTCTATATATTGGAACGGATGACATCAGCTCCGATCCTTCATTGTCGAGCTCCAGGTAGTGGCATATCCACTTGACTCAATCCCCAAGGACTGTTTCCTCGAATCATTTGTAAGATTTCTCATAATCATAGCAAAGTGTCCAAGGGGAACGTGTCTAGGAATGAGATTTCTTGGGATTTGTGTGCCTTCCTACCAATGTTAGTAAAGGTATTGCATGCAAGTCTCGAATGGAAGAAAAGATACCTGAAGTTTTGGCGAAGCTGTAGTGGTAGGGGGCTCCAGTTGTGTAGATCTGGGCCCAAGTATTTGAGACTTCCTCGGGGAAGTTTCTCACAGCTGATTGGTATGCAGGGAATGCAAACTCCTCCATTGCTATGCTCCTGATACAACGCCAAATTCCTCTATATCCTTCGACCCTTCGTTACCTCTTGGTAGATCACTTGCTTGCACTGGTCTGGCTTTAATTGTTGCCAGTATCTCATCTATTGATTCTGCGAGTGTGGGTTTTGCTGTGGTGGTGTCTTCTGAAAGTTTCCAGCTTCCGAATTATTCCTCAGCTAAATCCCGTATGATTCCTCTAGCTGGGATTGTATGCATTTCCCATTGGAGCAGTATTCTGCAGTAACTTACTCCTACCTCTTTTGGAATGGTCAGTCATTCCCATAGCAATCCCTGCTAAAGTGTGGTACTTAGCAGACTTTACAGATTTGATACATAGGCTGAACATTTCTTCCTAAAACATTGGCACTCTGAATCTGGAAAACAACTAGAATCTGCACATGACTTTAACATCATTAGTAGGTAATGCCTGTGGTTCAGGCCATTTTGAAAAGTGTTCCACGACTACTATGATGTAATTATGTTTAAAGGAAGAAAGAGAAAAGGATTCGAAATACCCCTGATATCAAAGGTTGCAACATTCTGTGTACGTTGCTGGGGTAGACGATCTCTGGAAGATGTGTTACCTATTATTTGGCAAGCATCGCAGGACTGTATCAGAGATACAAAATCCTTGAATATGGTGGGTCAACAAGATCATGCTTTCAACACTTTTCGGACAGTGTTGATAGCAGTCAATTGGTCTCCTGTAGATCCTTGATGACAATGCTCCAAAATTTTGTGGCCTTCGTCTTTCGAGACACGTCTTCTGATCAACTGATCTGCCAAAAATTTGAAATAGAAGAGAAACTGCCCAGTAGTAATATTTCAAATCAGCAAAGAATTTCTTCTTTTGCTGATAAGTCATATCACTTGGAACTTATTCAGTGACTAGATAATTTGAAATAAACCACAGATGCGAATTATTATACATAGCAAACAATGCAAATAAGTTTTCATCCAGAAATTTATCAGTATTATACTAGCCTCTAACTCGGGGTTTTCTAATCTAGACCAATGGTTTGCTTTCTAGATTTTCAACCCTTTTTCTTATCCCTTTATTCTATATCAAGTTCAAGTAACAATAAAACTTAACTAAATCAAGTATGGTTCAGTATCAGTTTTATTGAACACAGATATCTCAAAGTGATCAGTGTAACCTATTGTTTTTAGACAAGACTAGATAAGATTAGGATTTATCATGCATGAACTTTCTTATCATCAAACAATTCGTACTACATCATTACATCACATATTCATTCAAAAAGCAGATTTCAATCAGGTGATGCCATAAATGGTGCAGTAATTCCTTTCAGTTTAAACAATCTCATGCATTTATCATCAAACAAAAGGAACATCCTTTCTCATTAGAATACTCAGAGGTCTGTCTATTAAAGAAAATTTTATTTCATGATTCTGTCTAATAGACTAAGCATGACCTAAGAAAATTCCACAATGATATTTCTTCCAGATTAAAACCTTAGCCAAAAATTGACAACTCAGAAAAATATTCTATCCTCATTTCCATTTTTATTTTTTTTCGAAATTAAGTAATAGGGAAAAAAACGAAAAAGAAAAACAATGTACGAAAAAAAACAACTAAGGAAGAACAAGAGATAGGGAAGAAGAACAACTTACCATTAAACAAGAAAAAGTACAATTTGTTTTTCGGATTTTTAGAAAAAAAAATTTCCTTTTAATATTTCGAAAGCGATTAAATTTCCTCAATATGGTTTTAGAATAATTTTCTAAAATTTGATTATCCTAAGTGTCTTAATTCCAGATAACATCTAAAATTAATTAGTTATGATAATCCTATATTTCAGAAACTGATTGTCTAACTGGTGTAAGAGAAGTGTTGGGTTAAGGTCTAGGTTACTACCGTTACCTATCATAAGTCTCTAGAATTTTGATCAGGAATCCTAAATTCATTATGATATTTCCCCGGCAACGGCGCCAAAAATCTGATGCGATTCCGGTTGACGTACTAAATAGGTGTTATTTTACCCTATGTCGATTATGATTAATTAAGGACTGTGATTGATTAATTGTCACGTTTAGTCTTATGGTGTCACTTAATCAGCCAGAATCTAAGGCAGAGTACCTATCGTGTAGCTAGTCTATTGGAAAGTATCTACGATTTTACTAAGTTAATTATCGTACTCCCAGGGAAGTGGCAACGGCTTAGTAGTAACTAGCCTCTTATCCTAACTCTTATCTTATGATCCAGTTATGCAATCTTCATCAAATACTTTGATGAGAGGGTGATCCATTCTCCACTAGGTTTCAGTCTAATTAATCCCAGAAGTGTTTTATAGATGAGTTCTGATTCTATGTTATACTGTTCCTATATGTTGATTGACCTACTTCGAGTATTTTAGACATGTCTTGGCCTGGATTGCAACTATGTTCTGTGTCTAAAGGCTACCACATCTGAGTTTCTACGCTACCGCCCCATCGTTAAGGGTAACGGCCCTACTCACGGCTCGGACTAAAGTCAGCAATGAACGGTACCCTATGTCACTTCGGTATCATGCTGCTCGTCTCATAACCGCCGGATAACACTCTACTCAGCCTACCTAGACTACTTTCAACCAACAGGGTGTTCCGCAGATTATTTTATCTAGTATGGCAGACACCAATACTAATTGATGCCTGTTAAACTAAACAGGTTATGAATAGACCGTGGTTAGGAATTGTCTATAACCCTAATTTCAGTTTAAAAGAACGGCAATAGACATGCAGACATAATGAATATTTAAGCAGGTGGCCATTTCCGGAAAATCATAATAACTTCAGCATATAAAACAGATATTCATAAGAATCGTAATCTGATATTCAAATTAATATTTAGATAAAACAATTCGTAAACATACAGAACCTCGTCTAGGGGACCCACTGTCATAAAGTAATCACCACTCTATGCAGGTCCAGCCGGCGCTGCAGCTCCTGTATGCTCCTAACTGCTCGATCCTACTCTGCTCGGCAGAGCCTTCGGAGAACGCTCCTCAGACCTAGTAGCAATTGCTTTACCTTACATCCCGGGCTTAAGCAAATTGCCCTAATCTGACTAAGAACACGCACCCTATCTCTCTCTTAGGATCTCCTAACGAAATCCCGGTATTCTATGAATACCAAAAACGAACCTATCTATAGAAACCTAAGATCTGAGACTATTTCTCAAAAACTAAAACAAAACACTAATAAGAAAGAAAACTGAGATCCGAGTCTCTGAGTGAGTTGTGTACTAGAGAATTGTACACTGGACACCACTAAATGACTCAGATCGAGTGGAGAGGAATGATTTCAACTCCTGGAGGCCTGGGGTATTTATAGCAGCTTTCTGGAGTGAAACATTCCAAAAAATTCGATGTGGGACAAATTCTGGTGCTTCGGGACGCCCGTCCTGGATTGGGACGCCCGTCCTGGTGGTCTGACTGGGTCGGGACGCCCGTCCCGAATTCGGGACGCCCGTCCCGGACCGTTGACCAAGTCAACATTTCCAAAAATTGCATTTTTGCCCCAAAATTTGCTGTTTTCGTCCAATTTGCTCCTGAAACTTCCAAAATCGAAATTTAAGCAATATTATGTCAATTTGATTCAATTAAGATCAAATACATTCAAATATGGCCCTAATTTATGTCTAAAAACATGCTAAAAAGGGTATATGATTTGTGCACATCAATGCTTAAGATTTTAAAAGAAGTTGTTAGTAATAAAAGAAAATTTGACATGGACAAGGTGGTTCTTAATGAAGAATGTTCGGCGGTTCTGTTGAATAAACTACCGTTTAAACACAAAGATCCTGGTTGTTTTACCTTGCCATGTACAATTGGAAATATTACTAACATGCATGCATTAGAAGACTTAGGAGCTAGTATTAATCTTATGCCATCTAGTTTATTTGATAAATTAGGATTGCATGATTTGAAAACGACTAGGATGTGCATACAACTTGCAGATAGGATAGTCAAAATCCCCAAGGGAATAATTGAAGATCTCTTAGTAAAGGTCGGAAAATTTGTGTTTCCTGTGGACTTTGTTGTTATGGATATGAATGGGGAAGGAGGAGTGCCCCTGATCCTAGGTCGACCATTTCTAGCGACCTCAAAAGCATTAATAGACGTCAGTAATGGTCAAATCAAGTTAAGGGTAGGAAATGATGACATCACTTTTGATCTAAATGAGACCCTTAGGTATCCCATGCATTTAGATGATACTTGTTTTTGTGTGGATGCCATGGAACACTTGATTGCAATTAACGTGACAGACCTATGCTCAAACTATCAAGTCCTGAGTGAGGACTCCCTAGAATTAGAGGAGCCCGAACTTAGCCCAACTGAAAATGAAAATACTTCTGATAGTTTCACTGAGATAGGTGATGATGAGATGAAGAAAGAACGAACCTCGTTTGAAGATCCACCAGACTTGGAGCTGAAGGAACTGCCCACTCATTTATGCTACGAATTCCTAGATGACAACAAGAAACTTCCCATTATTCTTGCAGCTGATCTGACTGCAGAACAAAGGAAGCTGACCGTGGACATGTGCAGAAAGTATAGAAGAGCCTTCGCCTACAAAATTGCAGACATTCCAGGTATTAATCCAAGCTTTTGTTCGCATAAGATTCTTCTAGAAAATGAGTATAAGCCATGTGTGCAACCTCAAAGGAGGTTGAACCCTAATGTGTGTGATGTTGTTAAGAAAGAAGTCATCAAACTGTTAGATGCAAGACTTATCTACCCTATCTCAAATAGTGAGTGGGTAAGCCCGGTGCAACATAAAACTACTTTCACATGCCCTTTTGGAACATTTGCATATAGAAGGATGCCTTTTGGGTTGTGTAATGCACCTGCTACATTTCAACGTTGTATGACTGCTATCTTTGAGGACATGTTAGGAAAATCTATGGAAGTGTTTATGGATGACTTTTCTGTTTTTGGTAATTCATTTGAGGTTTGTCTAAAGAACTTGGAGTTAATGTTGAAACGTTGTATAAAATCTAACTTGGTTTTAAATTGGGAAAAATGCCACTTCATGGTAAAAGAGGGAATCATTTTAGGACATAAGATCTCACACCTAGGTATGGAAGTAGATAAGGCCAAAATTGAAGTTATTTCAAAACTACCTCCTCCCAAAAATGTGAGAGCCGTTAGAAGTTTTTTTGGACACGCTGGCTTTTATCGTAGGTTTATAAAGGATTTCTCATTAATAGCCAGGCCGTTGACCAATTTACTCGGAAAAGATGTTCCATTTGTCTTTGATGAAAAATGTCTAAAAGCTTTTAATAGACTTAAGGAACTCTTAACCACTGCACCTATCATGACATAACCCGACTAGAGTTTACCTTTTCAGCTTATGTGTGATGCCAGTGACTATGAGGTAGGAGTAGTTTTAGGACAAAGACATGATAAGAAATTTTAGGTAATATATTATGCTAGTAAAACCTTAACTGATGCTCAGGAAAATTACACCACGACAGAAAAGGAATTATTAGCAGTAGTATATGCAATTGACAAGTTCCGATCTTATCTAGTCCTGTCTAAAACTATTGTTTATACTGATCATTCTGCATTAAAATACTTGTTCAATAAAACCGACGCAAAGCCAAGATTAATCAGATGGGTTTTATTGCTTTAAGAATTCGACATAGAAATTCGGGATAAAAAAGGGGCAGAAAACTTAGCCGCAGACCACTTGTCTAGGCTAGAAAATCCGACCCTAGAGGCTATTGATGAATCAATTATCTGATAAATTCCCAGATGAGAATTTGTGTGCAATGTTTGCTATCTTCTCACCCCCTTGGTTTGCAGATATAGCAAATTACTTGGCAGCCCGGACTCTCCCTATTGATATCACTGCTCAACAAAGAAAAAAGTTCTTTGCTGACCTGAAATATTACTATTGGGAAGATCCTTTTCTATTTCAAATATGTGTAGATCAGATGATCAGAAGGTGTGTATCTCAAGAAGAAGGTTTCCAAATTCTGGAACATTGTCACTGCGGACCAACAGGCGGTCACTTAGCTGCAGCTAATACCGCCCGAAAAGTATTAGAAGCAGGCTTTTACTGGCCTACCATATTCAAAGATGCCGCAGCATTTACAGGATCGTGCGATGCCTGTCAGAAAGCGGGAACCATATCTTCTCGAGACAGTCTGCCCCAACAGGTAATCCAAAGTGTAGAAATATTCGACATATGGGGTATAGACTTCATGGGTCCGTTTCCTCCTTCTTTTGGTATGAAGTACATCATAGTAGCTGTAGAATATTTTTCAAAATAGCCTGAGGCACAGGCCCTACCTACTAATGATTCTAGAGCCGTATGCAGATTCCTTAAGCAGATTTTTGCCAGATTTGGATGCCCGAAAGCCCTAATCAGTGATCGAGGTACGCACTTATGTATCTCTCAATTGCAGAAGGTGCTTCATCATTACGGAGTTCAGCATCGCGTTTCCATAGCATACCACCCCCAAACCAATGGGTAGGCTGAGGTAACCAATAGGGGAATAAAGAAAATCTTAGAAAAGACTGTGGGTGTTAACCATAAGGATTGGGCCAATAAGCTGGAAGATGCATTATGGGCCTTCCGTACAGCATACAAGACCACTACGGGATTCTCACCTTATCGACTTGTCTATGGAAAAGCATGCCACCTTCCAGTTGAACTCGAACACAGAGCTTACTGGGCAGTACAAAAATGCAATCTCAATGAAAACTTAACTAAGGAACACCGGATTCTACAACTGAACGAATTGGATGAGTGGAGGCTCAAAGCCTATGAAAATTCACATCAGTTCAAGATGACAAGTAAACTCCGGCATGACAGACGACTTAGAGCCCAGAAAAATTTTGAACCAGGAGACAAGGTATTATTGTACAACTCACGTTTAAAATATTTCCCAGGAAAGCTGCGTAGCTGTTGGTCAGGACCATTCACAATCACGAAAGTATCACCTTTCGAAGCATGTGACATAATGGATTCTGATGGCATTATTCAAAAAGTAAACGGACAACGCCTGAAGATTTACAGAGAGCCGTTTGACTCGTCCGAGCAGACTGTGTACTTCACAGAATAAGGGAGTATCTCTTTCATTTTATTTCATGTTTTGTTATTTCTTTCAGTACTCTATATTTTTTTTCTTACCCGTAGTTAGTTGAATAAGTGTGGGGTAAGAATTCTTTGTGTTATTTTGTTTTATTTCTTGTTTTCAAATAAGTGTGGGGTAGTTAGTTATGCATGACCACTCAGGACAGTGTCCGACTTAAGTGTGGGGTAGCAGTGCACGGTGCACTGATGCAGTTTGCAAAATTTTTTGCATGCTTTTGCTTGTTTTCCCATATTTTCACACCCTTCCAAAAATTTTCAAAATTTTCCGTCTTTCAGACTTCTAAATGCAGTATGCCTGGTTAACCAATTGCTTATGTCTATTGATGGGTTTCCGACCGATGTGCTAAATAGGTGTTATTTACCCTATGTTGATTATGAATAATTAAGGACTGTGATTGACTAATTGTCACATTTAGTCTCTATGGTGTCACTTAATCAGCCAGAACCTAAGGCAGAGTACTTATCGTGTAGCTAGTCTGTTGGAAAGTATCTATGATTTTATTAAATAAATATCGTACTCCCAAGGAAGTGGCAACGGCTTAGTAGTAACTAGCCTTTTATCCTAACTCCTATCTTATAATCCAGTTATGCAATCTTCATCAAATACTTTGATGAGAGGGTGATTCGTTCTCCACTAGGTTTCAGTCTAATTAAACCTAGAAGTGTTTTATAGATGAGTCCTAATTCTATGTTATACTGTTCCTATATGTTGTTTGACCTATATTCGAGTATTTTAGATATATCTTAGCCTGGATTGCAACTATGTTCTGTGTCTAAAGGCGTACCACATCCGAGGTCTCTAATAAACCGCCCTACCTTAATGACGGCCCTACTCACAGTTCGGGACGAAGGCATCCATGAAAGACCTATGTCACTTTGGGGATCATACCGCTTGCCCTAGCCGCCGGCATAATCGGACTCAGCTCGGCCCCTACCTAGACTACTTTAACAGGCAGGGTGTTCAACATGTTATTTTATCTAGCATGGCAGACACCAATACTAATTGATGCCTGTTAAACTAAACAGGTTATGATTAAACCGTGGTTAGGAATTGTCTATAACCCTAACTTTAGTTTAAAAGAGCACATTAAACATGCAGACATAGTGAATATTTAGCAGGTGGCTATTTCCGGAAAAACATAATAACGTCAACATATGAAACAACTATTCATAAAAATCGTAATCTGATATTCATAATAAGTATTTAGGACAAAACAATAACAACATATAAGAGAGGGGTATGGGGACTGATGCCATAAAGAAATCACCCTTTACTTAGTCTCGCCGACAGAGCGTACTGCTGTATATGTCGTACTGCTCGCCCTGACTCTGCTCACCAGAACCTTCGGAGGACGCTTCCTCAGCCTAGTAACTGGGCTTTACCTTAATACCCAACTTAAGCCCAGCCCTGTGGACTGACTCTTCGAACGCCCTGGGCCCTCTTAGGATCTCCTAACGAAATCCCGGGTATTCTATGAATACCAGAAACGAACCTATCTATAGAAACCTAAGATCTGAGACTATTTCTCAGAAACTAAAACAAAACACTAATAAGAAAGAAAACTGAGATCCGAGTCTCTGAGTGAGTTGTGTACTAGAGAATTGTACACTGGACACCACTAAATGACTCAAATCGAGTGGAGAGGAATGAATTCAACTGTTGGAGGCCTGGGGTATTTATAGCAGCTTCCCGGAGTGAAAATCTCTGAAAAATTCGATGTGGGATAGCTTCTGGCGGCTCGGGACGCCCGTCCCGGGTTGGGACGCCCGTCCTGGTGGCTTGACTTGGTCGGGACGCCCGTCCCGACCCTTTGACCGGTCATCATTTCCAAAAATTGCGTTTTTGCCCCAAAATTTGCTGTTTTCGTCTACTTTTCACCTGACACTTCCAAAATCATAAAAACTGTGAAATTAAGTGAATAATGAACAATCAAGATCAAATTACCCTCGATTTCACCCAAATTCATACATAAAAACATGCTAAAAAGGTGATACGATTTTCGCGTATCAGATAACCCCACACTTAGCTTTTTGCTTGTCCTCAAGCAAAGTCTACCTGAAGTTACTTAAATTCCTAGTCATGTTTTTATTCCAAAAATTCTTCAGACAAGTCTTAATACAGGTCTGTCTGGTTAGGTTGCTATGACAAGGTCTCAAATGTCTCTAGTAGCTTGTTATGATCAGTCAGAAAATAAATCAACAACTAGGTTGGTCTTTTTTCTTAGTTACAGGATCTTCCTGATGTGTAGTGTGTGTACTAGTCCAGACCAGATAGTCAACACAATGTACTCTTGTCTTAACTACTACCAGATAACACTTCGACCTATCGCTAGACATATTAACAACAGACAACTTTTTGAGTTCTGAGCTTTGGTGATCAGATTCTTGATGTTTTAGCATTTAGTTATATATTTTTTTTTTTTATAGATTCAGGGTATTTTGAGTCTGCTTAGAACAAGTCAACTTCTACTACCCATGTAGCGAGTCCCACTCAGATGACTCCCAGATCTACACGACCTTAGGGCATCAGGCTTTAAATTCCCCGAAGGAGTGGTGCTCGAGTAGCGAAGGCCGCTGGCAAACTACCCTTATTTGATTAACTTCTTTTAATTTCTTTTCACTTCTAGCTCAGAGTCTCATCTAGTCATCCTAACTGCCAATATATCCACAACTGGTCTAATTTTATCTAGTTAAGTCTCGAACAGGTAATTGGTTGAGGTCTCTAATCCAGACAAAGTTGTGCTCAGTTATCAGGAATTGCCTATTCCTAATCAATTAGTCCAAGATAGCTATCAATTATCTCCTACTAACCATAACATACTACCTACATATCATAGATATAAGCAATTGTTTAACCAAGCATACTGCATTTAGACGTCTGAAAGACGGAAAATTTTTGAAAAAATTTTGAAAAGGTGTGAAAGTATGTGAAAAACAAGCAAAATCATGTGAAAAATTTTGCAAACTGCTACAGTGCACCGTGCACTGCTACCCCACACTTAAGTCTGGCACTGTCCTCAGTGTTCATGCATATCTAATTACCCCACACTTATTTGACTAACTAAGGGTAAGAGAGAAAATAAAGCAACAAAACAAGAAGGATAGCAAAACAGAACACAAAACAAATAAAATAAAAGGAATATGAGGATTAGAAAAACTCCCTTCATGTCGCGAGCAGAAGGGTCTTCTCTGATATGTCAATTGGCTCTTCACCTTAGCCATGTGCTATTGCTGAGGTATTCTTGACTCTGTAAGCTCTAGATACTGGAACAGATGACGTCAGCTTCGATCCTTCATCGCCGAGCTTTAGGTAGTGGCCTATTCATTAGATGAATGGCTCGAGCCCCAAGGACTGTTTCCTCGAATCATCTGCAAAGTCTCTCGTAATCGTAGCAACGTGTCTAGAAGGAACGTGTCTGAAGTTTTGGCAAAGCTGTGGTGGTGGGGGCTCCAGTTGTATAGATCTGAGCCCAAGTATTTGAGACTTCCTCGGGGAAGTTTCTCACAGCTGATTGGTATGCAGGGAATGCAAGCTCCTCCATTGCTATGCTTCCTGATACAACGCCAAATTCCTCTATATCCTTCAACCGTTCGATATCACTTGGTAGATCACTTGCTTGCACTGGTTTGGCTTTAATTGTTTCCAGTATCTCATCTGTTGATCATGCGGGTAGGGGTTTTGCTGTGGTGGTATCTTCTGAAAGTCTCCAGCTTTCGAATTACTCCTCAGCCAAATCCCGTATGATTCCTCTAGTTAGGATTGTATGCATTTCCCATTGGAGTAGCATTCTGCAGTAACCTACTCCTACCGCTTTTGGAATGGTCAGTCATTCCCATAGCAATCCCTGCTAAAGTGTGGTGCTTAGCAGACTTCACAGATTTGATACACAGGCTGACATTTCTTCCTAAGACATCGGCACTCTGAATCGGGAAAACAACTAGAATCTGCACATGACTTTAACATCATTAGTAGGTAATGCCTGTGGTTCAGGCCATTTTGAAAAAGTGTTCCACGACTACTATGATGTAATTGTTTTCAAAGGAAGATTCTTACTACATAATTACCTCACATATTCATTCAAAAGGCAAATTTTGATCAGGTGATGCCCCAATGGGTGCAGTAATTCCTTTTGGTTTAAACAATCTCATGCATTTATCATCAAACAAAAGGAACAACCTTTCTCATTAGAATACTTAGAGGTTTGTCTATTAAAGAAAATTTTATTTCATGATTCTGTCTAATAGACTAAGCATGACCTAAGAAAATTCCATAATGATATTTCTTCCAAATTAAAACCTGAGCCAAAAATTTTACAACTCAGAAGAAAACATATTTTATCCTCATTTCCATTTTTATTCGAAATTAAATAATAGAAAAACACGAAAAAGAGCAACTAAGAAAACAATTAAGAAAGAACAAGAGACGTGGAAAAGAACAACTTACCGTTGAGCAAGAAAAATACATTTTTTTTTCGGTTTTTAAATTTAAATTTTTTTTTCTTTTTTTTTTCAAAAGCAGTTAAATTTCCTTAATATGGTTTTAGAATGATTTTCTAAAATTTGATTATCCTAAGTGTCTTAATTCCAGATAACATCTAAAATTAATTAGTTATGATAACCCTATATTTCGGAAACTGATTGTCTAACTAGTATAAGAGAAGTGTTGGGTTAAGGTCTAGGTTACTACCGTTACCTATCATAAGTTTCTAGAATTGTGGCCTTTAATCCTAAATTCATTATGATATTTCCCCGGCAACGGCGCCAAAAATCTGATGGGTTTCCGACCGATGTGCTAAATAGGTGTTATTTACCCTATGTTGATTATGAATAATTAAGGACTGTGATTGACTAATTGTCACATTTAGTCTCTATGGTGTCACTTAATCAGCCAGAACCTAAGGCAGAGTACCTATCGTGTAGCTAGTCTGTTGGAAAGTATCTACGATTTTATTAAATAAATATCGTACTCCCAGGGAAGTGGCAACGGCTTAGTAGTAACTAGCCTTTTATCCTAACTCCTATCTTATAATCCAGTTATGCAATCTTCATCAAATACTTTAATGAGAGGGTGATTCGTTCTCCACTAGGTTTCAGTCTAATTAAACCTAGAAGTGTTTTATAGATGAGTCCTGATTCTATGTTATACTGTTCCTATATGTTGTTTGACCTATATTCGAGTATTTTAGATATATCTTAGCCTAGATTGCAACTATGTTCTGTGTCTAAAGGCGTACCACATCCGAGGTCTCAATAAACCGCCTACCTTAATGACGGCCCTACTCACGGTTCAGGACGAAGGCATCCATGAAAGCCCTATGTCACTTTGGGGATCATACCGCTTGCCCTAGCCGCCGGCATAATCGGACTCAGCTCGGCCCCTACCTAGACTACTTTAACAGGCAGGGTGTTCAACATGTTATTTTATCTAGCATGGCAGACACCAATACTAATTGATGCCTGTTAAACTAAACAGGTTATGATTAGACCGTGGTTAGGAATAGTCTAAACCCTAACTTTAGTTTAAAGAGCACATTAAACATGCAGACATAGTGAATATTTAGCAGGTGGCTATTTCCGGAAAAACATAATAACGTCAACATATGAAACAACTATTCATAAAAATCGTAATCTGATATTCATAATAAGTATTTAGGACAAAACAATAACAACATATAAGAGAGGGGTATGGGGACTGATGCCATAAAGAAATCACCCTTTACTTAGTCTCGCCGACAGAGCGTACTGCTGTATATGTCGTACTGCTCGCCCTGACTCTGCTCACCAGAACCTTCGGAGGACGCTTCCTCAGCCTAGTAACTGGGCTTTACCTTAATACCCAGCTTAAGCCCAGCCCTGTGGACTGACTCTTCGAACGCCTAGAGCCCTCTTAGGATCTCCTAACGAAATCCTGGGTATTCGATGAATACCAGAAACGAACCTATCTATAGAAACCTAAGATCTGAGACTATTTCTCAGAAACTAAAACAAAACACTAATAAGAAAGAAAACTGAGATCCGAGTCTCTGAGTGAGTTGTGTACTAGAGAATTGTACACTGGACACCACTAAATGACTCAGATCGAGTGGAGAGGAATGAATTCAACTGCTGGAGGCCTGGGGTATTTATAGCAGCTTCCCGGAGTGAAAATCTCTGAAAAATTTGATGTGGGACAGCTTCTAGCGGCTCGGGACGCCTGTCCCGGATTGGGACGCCCATCCTGGTCAGTTGACCAGGTCGGGACACCCGTCCCGGGTTGGGACGCCCGTCCTGGTGGCTTGACTTGGTCGGGACCCCCGTCCCGACCCTTTGACCGGTCAATATTTCCAAAAATTGCGTTTTTGCCCCAAAATTTGCTGTTTTCGTCTACGTTTCACCTGGAACTTCCAAAATCATAAAAACTGTGAAATTAAGTGAATAATGAACAATCAAGATCAAATTACCCTCGATTTCACCCAAATTCATACATAAAAACATGCTAAAAAGGTGATACGATTTTTGCGTATCATCTATGATATGTAGGTAGTATGTTATGGTTAGTAGGAGATAATTGATGACTATTGTTGAACTAATTGATTAGGAATAGGGAATTCCTGATAACTGAGCACAACTTTGTCTGGATTAGAGACCTCAACCAATTACCTTTTCAAGACTAAACTAGATAAAATTAGACCAGTTGTGGATGTTTTGACAATTAGAATGACTAGATGAGACTCTGAGCTAAAAGTGAAAAGAAATTAAAGAAAGTTAATTAAATAAGGGTAGTTTGCAAGCGGCCTTCGCTACTCGAGCACCACTCCTTCGGGGAACTTAAAGCCTGATGCCCTAAGGTCGTGTAGATCTGGGAGTCATCGGAGTGGGACTCGCTACATGGGTAGTTGAAGTTGACGTGTTCTAAGCAGACTCAAAATACCCTACATCTATAAAGAGAATCCATAAATGCTAAATCATTAAAAACCTGATCACCAAGGCTCAGAACTCAGAAAGTTGTCTTTTGTTATTATGTCTAGCAACATGGTCGAAGTTTTATCTGGTAACAGTTAAGACAAGAGTTATTGTGTTGACTATCTGGTCTGGACTAGTACACACACTACACATAAGGAAGACCTTATGAGTAAGAGAAAAGTTCAACCTAGTTGTTAAGTTACTTTCTGCTTTACCCTAACAATCTGCTAGAGACATTTGAGACCCTGTCATAGCACCCTGACCAGTCAGACCTGTGTTAAAAATTATCTGAAGATTTTTTGGAATAAAAACATGACTAGGAATGCACATATGGTTTAGAATCACTAACTTCAGGTAGACTTTGCTTGAGGACAAGCAAAAAGCTAAGTGTGGGGTTATTTGATACGCGAAAATCGTATCACCTTTTTAGCATGTTTTTATATATGATTTAGGGTGAAATTGAGAGTAAATTGATCTTAATTGTTTATTATTTACTTAATTTCACAGTTTTTATGATTTTGGAAGTGCCAGGTCAAAAGTAGACGAAAACAGCAAATTTTGGGGCAAAAATGCAATTTTTGGAAATGCTGACTTAGTCAAAGGCTTAGGATGGGCGTCCCGACCCAGTCAAAGCACCAGGATGGGCGTCCCGACTTGGTCAATAGACCAGGACGGGCGTCCCAATCCGGGACGGGCGTCCCGAACCCCCAGATCAAGTCTCACATCGAATGTTTGATGAAAAATCACCCCGGGAAGCTGCTATAAATACCCCAGGCCTCCAGCAGTTGAAATCATTCCTCTCCACTCGATCTGAGTCATTAAGTGGTTTCCAGTGTACACTTCTCTAGTACATAACTCACTCAGAGACTCGGATCTCAATTTTCTTTCTTGTTAGTGTTTTGTTTTAGTTTCTGAGAAATAGTCTCAGATCTTAGGCTTCTATAGATAGGTTCGTTTCTGGTATTCATAGAATACCCGAGATTTTGTTAGGAGATCCTAAGAGGGCTCTAGGCATTCGAAGAGTCAGTCCACAGGGCTGGGCTTAAGCTGGGTATTAAGGTAAAGCCCAGTTACTAGGCTGAGGAAGCATCCTCCGAAGGTTCTAGCGAGTAGAGTCGGGTCAAGCAATATGGCATATACAGCAGTACGCTCCATCGGCGAGACTTCGTAAAGGGTGATTTCTTTATGGCATCGGTCCCCCTGTCCCTCTCGTATATGTTGTTATTGTGTTTGTCCAAATAACAGTTTTGAATACCTTATTATGATTATTATGAATATTTGTTATATATGTTGAAGTTATTATGTTTTTCTAGAAATGGCCACCTGCTTAAATATTCATTATGTCTGCATGTCTATTTCCGTTCTTTTAAACTGAAATTAGGGTTATAGACAATTCCTAACCACGGTCTATTCATAACCTATTTAGTTTAACATGCATCAATTAGTATTGGTGTCTGCCATACTAGATAAAATAATCTGCGAAACACCATGTTAGTTGAAAGTAGTCTAGGTAGGCTGAGTAGAGTGTTATGCCAGTGGTTATGAGACGAGCAGTATGATCCCCAAAGTGACATAGGGCGTTCATTGCTGACTTTTGTCCGAGCCGTGAGTAGGGTCTTTACCCTTAACGATGGGGCGGTAGCGTAGAAACTCAGATGTGGTACACCTTTAGACTCAGAACATAGTTGCAATCTAGGCCAAGACATGTCTAAAATACTCGAATATAGGTCAATCAACGTATAGTAACATTATAACATAAAATCAGGATCTCATCTATAAAACACTTTCAGGTTTGATTAGACTTAAACCTAGTGGAGAATGAATCACCCTCTCATCAAAGTTATTTATGAAGATTGCATAACTGGATTATAAGATAAGAGTTAGGAATAAAGGCTAGTTACTACTAAGCCGTTACCACTTCCCTGGGAGTACGATATTTAATTAATAAAATCGTAGATACTTTCCAACAGACTAGCTACACGATAGGTACTCTGCCTTAGGTTCTGGCTGATTAAGTGACACCATAGAGACTAAATGTGACAATTAGTCAATCACAGTCCTTAATTATTCATAATCAACATAGGATAAAATAACACATATTTAGCATATCGACCGGAACGCATCAATGCTTAATGAACTCATGTCTTGTGTAGTAAGGATCACCAATTCATCAAAGATTTTGATGAACGATTGCATAACTAGATAATAAAATGAAAGTTAGGGTGAAGGATAGTTGCTACTAAGCCGTTACCACTTCCTTGGGAGTACAATAGTTTCTAATTAAAATCGTAGGTACTTTCCAATAGACTAGCTACACGATAGGTACTCTACCTTAGGTTCTGATTGATTAAGTGACAAACATAGATGCTAAAAATGACAATTAGTAAGTCTATGTCCTTAATTATTCATAATCGATATAGGGTAATAATTCCTGTCTTTAGCATGTCAATTCAGAACACACCAAGCATATAAACAGCTATGAAAGAAAAAGAAAAGAAACGAAACTAAGAACTCATATCATCATCTGGTGCAAAGAAGTAGACTTAATTGTCTTCCCGGTTGCTGGCATAATGTTGATACATCTCCTCTATCCGGCTACTGTTCCTGCTGACTTTGTCATCAATCATCATCAGCTGCCTCTGGATATTTGCCATATCCATGCTATGCCTGGCTTGCAAATCTGCCAGCCTTTGTGTCATGTGCTGCTCGAAAGCGGTGTATGGTACAAAAGTCGGGACCGGAGGTGTCTGCTGCGTGGCTGGTCCTAACACCAATGACTCACCTGGTTGCTCGGTATGAATGGAGTATCTCCCCTCTACATCTCGTACTACCATCCCCATGTTCCATAGAACAGTCAAATCTGTGGGGGTGGTAGTCGGAGCTATTTGGGTCAACTCTGATCCCTCGATATCTAGCTCCAGGTCTAGGCCCAAGTAGTGGAGACATCAGCGGAAGTGAAGTCTTGCACGTCCATCAAGTAGGTGGAGGTCTCCAGGTGCCAAAAACCGAGTGCAATGCCAAACTTAGCCATGCTCATCGACCGGTCTAGTCCACCAAGTCGGAACGTAATGTGCTCACGCTGGAATGTAAAAGAGGCGTAGAACTCACTTACCAGCTCTATGTAAGTAGGCTCGGTGATGATGAAGACTCGGCTGTAAGGAAGGACTTCGAGCATATGCCTAATCTCCTGCTCCACTCCAAGTGTCCTGACTGTAGTCCAGTCAAGCGTCCTGCCTACCAGAATGTTGTGTCCGATCAACCCCTAGCTCCTCTACTGGTAAGCCGGGACGACAGGGAAGAGCGTGAAAGGGTGTGTCACAGATGTGACAGTCATTGATGGAGTGACACGTGCACGTTTTGGAGCCATTTTAGAAATTTGAACTTTTTTGTGAAAAATTCAAATTTGGTGGGAAAAAGTTTTAAATTTTATTTACTATAATAATTTGTTTGAATATAATTTTTTGTGTAAAAGTGTTTGCAGGAGATTACAAGGTAAAATGAAGATTGAAAAATCGATGAAAATAAAAAACAAGTGGAACACGCATCCCGAGGCAATCGGGACAAGCATCCCGCAGGCTGGATGGCCGTCCAGATCGGGACGGGAGTCCTGAGGGAGAAAAACCCTTTAAATATTACCTTTTCCCTCATAATTTTATACCAAAAATCACTTTTCCCTCTCTCTAAAAAATTTTCTCTTCACAAATTCTCTTCCAAAAATATAAAATCTTAAATTTTCAAATTTTCCCTCCAAAAATTTGAAATTTTGAATTTCTTCCTAAAGTTCGAATTTCCCTCCAAAATTAGAATTTTCCCTCCAAAATTCGAATTTTCTAGCTGATAGCGATTCCGGTTGACGTACTAAATAGGTGTTATTTTACCATATATCGATTATGATTAATTAAGGACTGTGATTGACTAATTGTCACGTTTAGTCTTCTGGTGTCACTTAATCAGCCAGAATCTAAGGCAGAGTACCTATCGTGTAGCTAGTCTATTGGAAAGTATCTACGATTTTACTAAGTTAATTATCGTACTCCCAGGGAAGTGGCAACGGCTTAGTAGTAACTAGCCTCTTATCCTAACTCTTATCTTATGATCCAGTTATGCAATCTTCATCAAATACTTTGATGAGAAGGTGATCCATTCTCCACTAGGTTCAAGTCTAATTAACCCTAGAAGTGTTTTAAAGATAAGTTCTGATTCTATGTTATACTGTTCCTATATGTTGATTGACCTATATTCGAGTGTTTTAGATATATCTTAGCCTGGAATGCAACTATGTTCTGTGTCTAAAGGTGTACCACATCTGAGTCTCTATGCTACCGCCCCCTATCATTAAGGTAAACGGCCCTACTCACGGTTCGAACAAAGACAGTTATGAAAGCCCTATGTCACTTTCGGGGATCACTCTGAAGGCTCGTAATCGCTGGCATAACGCTCTACTCAGCCTACCTAGACTACTCTAACAAGCCAGGTGTTCAGCATGTTATTTTATCTAGTATGGCAGACACCAATACTAATTGATGCCTGTTAAACTAAACAGGTTATGAATAGACCGTGGTTAGGAATTGTCTATAACCCTATTTTAGTTTAAAAGAAACTACATTAGACATGCAGACATAATGATTATTTAGCAGGTGGCTATTTCCGGAAAAACATAATAACTTCAACAGACAAAACAACTATTCATAAAATCATAATCTGATATTCATAATTGATGTTTAGGACAAAGCAATAAAACATATAAGAGAGGGGTATGGGGACTGATGCCATAAAGAAATCACCCTTTACTTAGTCTCGCCTACAGAGCATACTGCTGTATACGTCGTATTGCCCGCCCTGACTCTGCTCGCCAGAACCTTCGGAGGACGCTTCCTCAGCCTAGTAGCTAGACTTTACCTTACGTCCTGGGCTTAAGCCTAGCCCTGTGGACTGACTCTTCGAACGCCTAGAGCTCTCTTACGGTCTCCTAACGAAACCCCGGGTATTCTATGAATACCGGAAACGAACCTATCTATAGAAACCTAAGATCTGAGACTATTTCTCAGAAACTAAAACAAAACACTAATAAGAAAGAAAACTGAGATCCGAGTCTCTGAGTGAGTTGTGTACTGGAAAACTGTACACTGGAAACCACTTAATGACTCAGATCGAGTGGAGAGGGATGATTTCAACTGCTGGAGGCCTGGGGTATTTATAGCAGCTTCCCGGAGTGAAAACTTCTGAAAAATTCGATGTGGGACAGCTTCTGGCGGCTCGGGACGCCCGTCCCGGTTCGGGACGCCCGTCCTGATTCGTTGACCAGGTTCAGGACGCCCGTCCTGGCGGTTTGACCGGGTCGGGACGCCCGTCCCGGACCTTTGACCGGGTCAACATTTCCAAAAATTGCGTTTTTGCCCCAGAATTTGCTGTTTTCGTCTACTTTTCACCTGACACTTTCAAAATCATAAAAACCGTGAAATCAAGTAAATAGTAAACAATTAATGTCAATTTACTCTCAATTTCACATTAAAACATATATAAAAACATGCTAAAAATGTGATACGATTTTCGCGTATCAGATAACCCCACACTTAGCTTTTTGCTTGTCCTCAAGCAAAGTCTACATGGAGTTAGTGATTTTAAACCGTAGTGCAGTCACTTAAATTCCTAATCATGTTTTTATTCCAAAAATTCTTCAGACAATTCTTAACACAGGTCTGATTGGTCAGGTTGCTATGACAAGGTCTCAAATGTCTCTAGTAGTTTGTTATGATCAGGCAGAAAACAAATCAACAACTAGGTTGGACTTTTTTCTTAGTCACAGGGTCTTCCTGATGTGTAGTGTGTGTACTAGTCTAGACCAGATAGTCAACACAATGAACTCTTATCTTAACTGCTACCAGATAATACTTTGACCTATCGCTAGACATACTGACAACAGATAACTTTCTGAGTTCTGAGCTTTGGTGATCAGATTTTTAATGTTTTAGCACTTAGTTATTTTCTTTATAGATTCAGGGTATTTCGAGTTTGCTTAGAACACGTCAACTTCAACTACCCATGTAGCGAGTCCCACTCCGATGACTCCCAGATCTACACGACCTTAGGGCATCAGGCTTTAAGTTCCCCGAAGGAGTGGTGCTCGAGTAGCGAAGGCCGCTGGCAAACTACCCTATTGTAATTAACTTCCTTAAGTTCTTTTCACTTTTAGCTCAGAGTCTCATCTAGTCATTCTAACTGCCAATATATCCACAACTGGTCTAATTTTATCTAGTTAAGTCTCGTATAGGGAATTGGTTGAGGTCTCTAATCCAGACAAGGTTGTGCTCAGTTATCAGGAATTCCCTATTCCTAATCAATTAGTCCAAGATAGCTATCAATTATCTCCTACTAACCATAACATACTACCTACATATCATAGACATAAGCAATTTGTTTAACCAAGCATACTGCATTTAGAAGTCTGAAAGACGGAAAATTTTTGAAAATTTTTGGAAGGGTGTGAAAATACAGGGAAAACAAGCAAAAGCATGCGAAATTTTTTTTCAAACTGCTACAGTGCACCGTGCACTGCTACCCCACACTTAAGTTTGGCACTGTCCTCAGTGTTCATGCATATCTAGCTACCCCACACTTATTTGAAAACAAGAAATAAAACAGAAAAGATTCTTACCCCACACTTATTCGACTAACTAAGGGTAAGAGAGAAAATCAGGCAACAAAACAGGAAGGATAGCAAAACAAAACACAAAACAAATAAAATAAAAGGAATATGAGGATTAGAAAAACTCCCTTCATGTCGCGAACAGAAGGGTCTTCTCTGATCTGTCAATTGGCTCTTCACCTTAGCCATGTGCTATTGCTGAGGTGTTCTTGACTCTGCAAGCTCTAGATATTGGAACAGATGACGCCAGCTCCGATCCTTCATTGTCGAGCTCTAGGTAGTGGCATATCCATTTGATGAATGACTCAAGCCCCAAGGATTGTTTCCTCGAATCATCTACAAGGTTTCTCGTAATCGTAGCAACGTGTCCAGAAGGAACGTGTCTAGGAATGAGACTTCTTTGGATTGGTGTGCCTACCTGCCAATGTTAGTAAAGGTATTGCATGCAAGTCTCGAATGGAAGAAAAGATACCTGAAGTTTTGGCGAAGCTGTGGTGGTAGGGGCTCTAGTTGTGTAGATCTGGGCCCAAGTATTTGAGACTTCCTCGAGGAAGTTTCTCACAGCTGATTGGTATGCAGGGAATGCAAGCTCCTCCATTGCTATGCTCCTGATACAAAGCCAAATTCCTCTATATCCTTCGACCCTTCGTTACCTCTTGGTAGATCACTTGCTTGCACTTGTCTGGCTTTAATTGCTGCCAGTATCTCATCTATTGATTCTGCGAGTGTGGGTTTTGCTGTGGTGGTATCTTCTGAAAGTTTCCATCTTCCGAATTATTCCTCAGCTAAATCCCGTATCATTCCTCTAGCTGGGATTGTATGCATTTCCCATTGGAGCAGCATTCTGCAGTAACCTACTCCTACCTCTTTTGGAATGGTCAGTCATTCCCATAGCAATCCCTGCTAAAGTGTGGTACTTAGCAAACTTCACAGATTTGATACACATGCTGAACATTTCTTCCTAAAACATTGGCACTCTGAATCTGGAAAACAACTAGAATCTGCACATAACTTTAACATCATTAGTAGGTAATGCCTGTGGTTCAGGCTATTTTCGAAAAGTGTTCCACGACTACTATGATGTAATTATGTTCAAAGGAAGAAAGGAAAAGGATTCGAAACAGAGTGATCGGTGTAACCTATTGTTTTTAGACAAGACTAGATAAGATCGGAATTTATCATGCATGAACTTTCTTATCATGTTTTTGTCCTAAAACAATTCGTACTACATCATTACATCACATATTCATTCAAAAAGCAGATTTTAATGGGTGCATTAATTCCTTTTGGTTTAAAACATTCTCATGTAATCATCAGCAAAACAAAAGGAACATCCTTTTTCCAATAGAACATTCAAAGGTCTGGCTATTAAGGAAAAACTATTTCATAACTCATCCTAATAAGGCCGGCATGACTCTAAGAAAATTCTAAAATAGAATTTTTTTTTTCCAATCTAAGCCAAATATTTTACAACTCATAAGAAAATATATTTTATCCTCATTTCCATTTTTATTTCTTCGAAATTAACTAAAGGAAGAAAAACACGAAAAAGAGCAACTAAGAAAACAACTAAAAAAAAACAAGAGATAGGGAAAAGGATCAACTCACCGTTGAGCAGAAAAGATACATTCTTTTGGGATTTTAAATTTTTAACATTTTTTTTCTTTTATGTTTAATTTAGAAAGCAGGAATTCCTTAATATGGTTTTAGAATAATTTTCTAAAATTTGATTATCCTAAGTGTCTTAATTTCAGATATTATCTAAAATTAATTAGTTATGATAACCCTATATTCGGAAAGTGATTGCCTAACTAGTATAAGATGAGTGTAGGTCTAAGGTCTAGGTTACTACCGTTACCTATCATAAGTCTCTAGAATTGTGGCCTTTAATCCTAAATCATTATGATATTTCCCCGGCAACGGCGCCAAAAATCTGATAGCGATTCCGGTTGACGTACTAATAGGTGTTATTTACCTATGTCGATTATGATTAATAAGGACTGTGATTGACTAATTGTCACGTTAGTCTATGGTGTCACTTAATCAGCCAGAATCTAAGGCAGTAGTACCTATCGTGTAGCTAGTCTATTGGAAGTATCTACGATTTTACTAAGTTAATTATCGTACTCCCAGGGAAGTGGCAACGGCTTAGTAGTAACTAGCCTCTTATCCTAACTCTTATCTTATGATCCGTTATGCAATCTTCATCAATACTTTGATGAGAAAGGTGATCCATTCTCCACTAGGTTCAAGCTAATTAACCCTAGAAGTGTTTTAAAGATAAGTTCTGATTCTATGTTCTACTGTTCCTATATGTTGATTGACCTATATTCGAGTGTTTTAGATATATCTTAGCCTGGAATGCAACTATGTTCTGTGTCTAAAGGTGTACCACATCTGAGTCTCTATGCTACCGCCCCCTATCATTAAGGTAAACGGCCCTACTCACGGTCGAACAAAGACAGTTATGAAAGCCCTATGTCACTTTCGGGGATCACTCTGAAGGCTCGTAATCGCTGGCATAACGCTCTACTCAGCCTACCTAGACTACTCTAACAAGCCAGGTGTTCAGCATGTTATTTTATCTAGTATGGCAGACACCAATACTAATTGATGCCTGTTAAACTAAACAGGTTATGAATAGACCATGGTTAGGAATTGTCTATAACCCTATTTTAGTTTAAAAGAAACTACATTAGACATGCAGACATAATGATTATTTAGCAGGTGGCTATTTCCGGAAAAACATAATAACTTCAATAGACAAAACAACTATTCATAAAATCATAATCTGATATTCATAATTGATGTTTAGGACAAAGCAATAAAACATATAAGAGAGGGGTATGGGGACTGATGCCATAAAGAAATCACCCTTTACTTAGTCTCGCCTACAGAGCGTACTGTTGTATACGTCGTATTGCCTGCCCTAACTCTGCTCGCCAGAACCTTCGGAGGACGCTTCCTCAGCCTAGTAGCTAGACTTTACCTTACGTCCTGGGCTTAAGCCTAGCCCTGTGGACTGACTCTTCGAACGCCTAGAGCTCTCTTAGGGTCTCCTAACGAAACCCCGGGTATTCTATGAATACCGGAAACGAACCTATCTATAGAAACCTAAGATCTGAGACTATTTCTCAGAAACTAAAACAAAACACTAATAAGAAAGAAAACTGAGATCCGAGTCTCTGAGTGAGTTGTGTACTGGAAAACTGTACACTGGAAACCACTTAATGACTCAGATCGAGTGGAGAGGGATGATTTCAACTGCTGGAGGCCTGGGGTATTTATAGCAGCTTCCCGGAGTGAAAAATTCTGAAAAATTCGATGTGGGACAGCTTCTGGCGGCTCGGGACGCCCGTCCTGATTTGTTGACCAGGTTCGGGACGCCCGTCCCGAAGGACCCCCGTCCTGAGGGATGCCCGTCCTTAGGGATGCCCGTCCCGGACCGTTGACCAAGTCAACATTTCCAAAAATTGCGTTTTTGCCCCAAAATTTGCTATTTTCGTCTACTTTTCACCTGACACTTCCAAAATCATAAAAACCGTGAAATCAAGTAAATAATAAACAATTAACATCAATTTACTCTCAATTTCACCCTAAAACATATATAAAAACATGCTAAAAAGGTGATATGATTTTCGCGTATCAGCTAGTGATACGCGAAAATCGTATCACATTTTTAGCATTTTTTTATATATGTTTTAATGTGAAATTGAGAGTAAATTGACATTAATTGTTTACTATTTACTTGATTTCATGGTTTTTATGATTTTGGAAGTGTCAGGTGAAAAGTAGACGAAAACAGCAAATTCTGGGGCAAAAACGCAATTTTTGGAAATGTTGACCCGGTCAAAGGTCCGGGACGGGCGTCCCGACCCGGTCAAACCGCCAGGACGGGCGTCCTGAACCGGGACGGGCGTCCCGAACCTGGTCAACGAATCAGGACGGGCGTCCCGAGCCGCCAGAAGCTGTCCCACATCGAATTTTTCAGAATTTTTCACTCCAGGAAGCTGCTATAAATACCCCAGGCCTCCAGCAGTTGAATTCATCCCTCTCCACTCGATCTGAGTCATTAAGTGGTTTCCAGTGTACAATTTTCCAGTACACAACTCACTCAGAGACTCGGATCTCAGTTTTCTTTCTTATTAGTGTTTTGTTTTAGTTTCTGAGAAATAGTCTCAGATCTTAGGTTTCTATAAATAGGTTCGTTTCCGGTATTCATAGAATACCCGGGGTTTCGTTAGGAGACCCTAAGAGAGCTCTAGGCGTTCGAAGAGTCAGTCCACAGGGCTAGGCTTAAGCCCAGGACGTAAGGTAAAGTCTAGCTACTAGGCTGAGGAAGCGTCCTCTGATGGTTCTGGCGAGCAGAGTCAGGGCGGGCAATACGACGTATACAGCAGTACGCTCTGTAGGCGAGACTAAGTAAAGGGTGATTTCTTTATGGCATCAGTCCCCATACCCCTCTCTTATATGTTTTATTGCTTTGTCCTAAACATCAATTATGAATATCAGATTATGATTTTATGAATAGTTGTTTTGTATGTTGAAGTTATTATGTTTTTCCGGAAATAGCCACCTGCTAAATAATCATTATGTCTGCATGTCTAATGTAGTTTCTTTTAAACTAAAATAGGGTTATAGACAATTCCTAACCACGGTCTATTCATAACCTGTTTAGTTTAACAGGCATCAATTAGTATTGGTGTCTGCCATACTAGATAAATAACATGCTGAACACCTGGCTTGTTAGAGTAGTCTAGGTAGGCTGAGTAGAGCGTTATGCCAGCGATTACGAGCCTTCAGAGTGATCCCCGAAAGTGACATAGGGCTTTCATAACTGTCTTTGTTCGAACCGTGAGTAGGGCCGTTTACCTTAATGATAGGGGGCGGGGGCGGGTGCGGTAGCATAGAGACTCAGATGTGGTACACCTTTAGACACAGAACATAGTTGCATTCCAGGCTAAGATATATCTAAAACACTCGAATATAGGTCAATCAACATATAGGAACAGTATAACATAGAATTAGAACTTATCTTTAAAACACTTCTAGGGTTAATTAGACTTGAACCTAGTGGAGAATGGATCACCCTCTCATCAAAGTATTTGATGAAGATTGCATAACTGGATCATAAGATAAGAGTTAGGATAAGAGGCTAGTTACTACTAAGCCGTTGCCACTTCCCTGGGAGTACGATAATTAACTTAGTAAAATCGTAGATACTTTCCAATAGACTAGCTACACGATAGGTACTCTGCCTTAGATTCTGGCTGATTAAGTGACACCATAAGACTAAACGTGACAATTAGTCAATCACAGTCCTTAATTAATCATAATCGACATAGGGTAAAATAATACCTATTTAGTACGTCAACCGGAATCGCATCAGATTTTTGGCGCCGTTGCCGGGGAAATATCATAATGAATTTAGGACTCTTGATCAAAATTCTAGACACCGATCAAAATTCTAGATACTTATGATAGGTAACGGTAGTAACCTAGACTTTAGACCCAACACTTCTCTTATACTAGTTAGACAATCAGTTTCCAAAATATAGGATTATCATAACTAACTAATTTTAGACATTATCTAAAATTAAGACACTTAGGATAATCAAATTTTAGAAAATTATTCTAAAACCATATTAAGGAAATTTACCTGCTTTCTAAATTAAACATAAAAAGAAAAAAAAATGTTAAAAATTTAAAATCCCAAAAAGAATGTATCTTTCTTGCTCAACGGTGAGTTGCTCCTTTTCCCTATCTCTTGTTTTTTTTGTTGTTTTCTTAGTTGCTCTTTTTCGTGTTTTTCTTCCTTTAGTTAATTTCGAAGAAATAAAAATGGAAATGAGGATAAAATATATTTTCTTCTGAGTTGTAAAATGTTGGCTTAGATTTCTTTAGGGAAGAAACTCTATTTTAGAATTTTCTTAGAGTCATACCAGCCTTATTAGGATGAGTTATGAAATAGTTTTTCCTTAATACCTAGACCTTTGAATGTTCTATTGAAAAAAAGGATGTTCCTTTTGTTTTGCTGATAATTGCATGAGATTTTTTTTAAAACCAAAAGGAATTATTGCACCCATTGTGACATCACCTGATTGAAATATGCTTTTTGAATGAATATGTAATATAGTAAGAATTGTTTTAGGACAGAAACATGATAAGAAAGTTCATGTATGATAAATCCTAATCTTATCTAGTCTTGTCTAAAAACAATAGGTTACACTGATCACTCTGAGATATCTGTGTTCAATAAAGCTGATACTGAACCATACTTGATTTAGTTAAGTTTTGTTGTTACTTGAACTTGATATAGAATAAAGGGATAAGAAAAAGGGTTGAAAATCTAGAAAGCAAACCATTGGTCTAGATTAGAAAACCCCGAGTTAGAGGCTAGTGTAATACTGATACATTTTTGGATGAAAACTTATTTGCATTGTTTGCTATGTATAATAATTCTCATCTGTGGTTTATTGCAAATTATCTAGTCACTGAATAAGTTCCAAATGATATGACTTATCAGCAAAAGAAGGAATTCTTTGCTGATTTGAAATATTACTACTGGGCAGTTTCTCTTCTATTTCAAATTTTTACAGATCAGTTGATCAGAAGATGTGTCTCAGAAGATGAAGGACACAAGATTTTGGAGCATTGCCCTAAAGAATCTACGGGAGACCAATTGATGGCTATCAACACTATCCGGAAAATGTTGAAAGCAGGATCTTGTTGACCCACTATATTCAAGGATTTTGTATCTCTGATACAATCTCGCGATGCTTGCCAAATAACAGGCAACACATCCTTCAGAGATCATCTACCCCAACAAGATTCTAGTTGTTTTCCAGATTCAGAGTGCCAATGTTTTAGGAAGAAATGTTCAGCCTGTGTATCAAATCTGTGAAGTTTGCTAAGTACCACACTTTAGCAGGGATTGCTATGGGAATGACTGACCATTCCAAAAGAGGTAGGAGTAGGTTACTGCAGAATGCTGCTCCAATGGGAAACGCATACAATCCCAACTAGAGGAATTGTACGAGATTTAGCTGAGGAGTAATTCGGAAGCTGGAAACTTTCAGAAGACACCACCACAGCAAAACCCACACTCGCAGAATCAATAGATGAGATACTGGCAACAATTAAAGCCAGACCAGTGCAAGCAAGTGATCTACCAAGAGGTAACGAACGGACGACAGATATAGAGGAATTTGGCATTGTGTCGGGAGCATAGCAATGGAGGAGCTTGCATTCCCTGCATACCAATCAACTGTGAGAAACTTCCCCGAGGAAGTCTCAAATACTTGGGCCCAGATCTACACAACTGGAGCCCTCTACCACCACAGCTTCGCCAAAACTTCAGGTATCTTTTCTTCCATTCGAGACTTGCATGCAATACCTTTACTAACATTGGCAGGTAGGCACACCAATCCAAAGAAGTCTCATTCCTAGACACGTTCCTTCTGGACACGTTGCTACGATTACGAGAAACCTTGTAGATGATTCAGGGGAAACAGTCCTTGGGGCTTGAGTCATTCATCAAATGGATATGCCACTACCTAGAGCTCGACAATGAAGGATCGGAGCTGGCGTCATCCGTTCCAATATCTAGAGCTTGCAGAGTCAAGAACACCTCAGCAATAGCACATGGCTAAGGTGAAGAGCCAATTGACAGATCAGAGAAGACCCTTCTGTTCGCGACATGAAGGGAGTTTTTCTAATCCTCATATTCCTTTTATTTTATGTTTTGTGTTTTGTTTTGCTATCCTTCCTGTTTTGTTGCCTGATTTCTCTCTACCCTTAGTTAGTCGAATAAGTGTGGGGTAAGAATCTTTTCTGTTTTATTTCTTGTTTTCAAATAAGTGTGGGGTAGCTAGATAATGCAGAACACTGAGGACAGTGCCAAACTTAAGTGTGGGGTAGCAGTGCACGGTGCACTGTAGCAGTTTGAAAAAATTTTCGCATGCTTTTGCTTGTTTTCCCTGTATTTTCACACCCTTCCAAAAAATTTTTTTTTTTTCAAAATTTTTCCGTCTTTCAGACTTCTAAATGCAGTATGATTGGTTAAACAATTGCTTATGTCTATGATATGTAGGTAGTATGTTGTGGATAGTAGGAGATAATTGATGACTATTGCTGAACCTATTGATTAGGAGTAGGGAATTCCTGATAATTGAGCACAACTTAGTCTGGATTAGAGACCTCAGCTAGTTTCAAGACTTAGCTAGATAAAATTAGACCAATTGTAGGATGCATTGACAATTGGAACGACTAGATGAGCCTCTGAGCCAAAAGTGAAAAAGAAAAAAATTTGTGCTAATTACAATAAGGGTAGTTTGCCAGCGGCCTTCGCTACTCGAGCACACTCCTTCGGGGAACTTAAAGCCTGATGCCCTAGGTCGTGTAGACCTGGGAGTCATCGGAGTGGGACTCGCTACATGGGTAGTTGAAGTTGACGTGTTCTAAGCAGACTCGAAATATATGAATCTATAAAGAAAATAACTAAATGCTGAAACATTAAGAATCTGATCACCAAAGCTCAGAACTCAGAGAGTTATCTGTTGTCAGTGTATCTAGCGATAGGTCGAAGTGTTATCTGGTAACAGTTAAGATAAGAGTTCATTGTGTTGACTATCTGGTCTGGACTAGTACACACACTACACATCAGGAAGACCTTATGACTAAGAGAAAGGTTCAACCTAGTTGTTGACTTGTTTTCTGCCTGATCATAACAAGCTACTAAAAACATCTGAGACCTTGTCATAGCAACCTAACCAGTCAGACCTGTGTTAAGAATTATCTGAAGATTTTTGGAATAAAAACATGACTAGGAATTTAAGTGACTGCACTACGGTTTAGAATCACTAACCCCATGTAGACTTTGCTTGAGGACAAGCAAAAAGCTAAGTGTGGGTTATCTGATACGCGAAAATCGTATACCTTTTTAGCATGTTTTTATATATGTTTTAGGTGAAATTGAGAGTAAATTGATGTTAATTGTTTATTATTTACTTGATTTCACGGTTTTTATGATTTTGGAAGTGTCAGGTGAAAGTAGACGAAAATAGCAAATTTTGGGGCAAAAAACGCAATTTTTGGAAATGTTGACTTGGGTCAACGGTCCGGGACGGGCATCCCTAAGGACGGGCATCCTAAGGACGGGCATCCCTCAGGACGGGGGTCTCGGACGGGCGTCCCCGAACCTGGTCAACAATCAGGACGGGCGTCCCGAGCCGCCAGAAGCTGTCCCACATCGAATTTTTCAGAATTTTCACTCCGGGAAGCTGCTATAAATACCCCAGGCCTCCAGCAGTTGAATTCATCCCTCTCCACTCGATCTGAGTCATTAAGTGGTTTCCAGTGTACAATTTTCCAGTACACAACTCACTCAGAGACTCGGATCTCAGTTTTCTTTCTTATTAGTGTTTTGTTTTAGTTTCTGAGAAATAGTCTCAGATCTTAGGTTTCTATAGATAGGTTCATTTCCGGTATTCATAGAATACCCGGGGTTTCATTAGGAGACCCTAAGAGAGCTCTAGGCGTTCGAAGAGTCAGTCCACAGGGCTAGGCTTAAGCCCAGGACGTAAGGTAAAGTCTAGCTACTAGGCTGAGGAAGCGTCCTCCGAAGGTTCTGGCGAGCAGAGTCAGGGCGGGCAATACGACGTATACAGCAGTACGCTCTGTAGGCGAGACTAAGTAAAGGGTGATTTCTTTATGGCATCAGTCCCCATACCCCTCTCTTATATGTTTTATTGCTTTGTCCTAAACATCAATTATGAATATCAAATTATGATTTTATGAATAGTTGTTTTGTCTGTTGAAGTTATTATGTTTTTCCGGAAATAGCCACCTGCTAAATAATTATTATGTCTGCATGTCTAATGTAGTTTCTTTTAAACTAAAATAGGGTTATAGACAATTCCTAACCACGGTCTATTCATAACCTATTTAGTTTAACAGGCATCAATTAGTATTGGTGTCTGCCATACTAGATAAAATAACATGCTGAACACCTGGCTTGTTAGAGTAGTCTAGGTAGGCTGAGTAGAGCGTTATGCCAGCGATTACGAGCCTTCAGAGTGATCCCCGAAAGTGACATAGGGCTTTCATAGCTGTCTTTGTTCGAACCGTGAGTAGGGCCGTTTACCTTAATGATAGGGGGCGGTAGCATAGAGACTCAGATGTGGTACTCCTTTAGACACAGAACATAGTTGCATTCCAGGCTAAGATATATCTAAAACACTCGAATATAGGTCAATCAACATATAGGAACAGTATAACATAGAATCGGAACTTATCTTTAAAACACTTCTAGGGTTAATTAGACTTGAACCTAGTGGAGAATGGATCACCCTCTCATCAAAGTATTTGATGAAGATTGCATAACTGGATCATAAGATAAGAGTTAGGATAAGAGGCTAGTTACTACTAAGCCGTTGCCACTTCTTCCCTGGGAGTACGATAATTAACTTAGTAAAATCGTAGATACTTTCCAATAGACTAGCTACACGATAGGTACTCTACCTTAGATTCTGGCTGATTAAGTGACACCATAAGACTAAACGTGACAATTAGTCAATCACAGTCCTTAATTAATCATAATCGACATAGGGTAAAATAACACCTATTTAGTACGTCAACCGGAATCGCATCACTAGCCAAAAATTCAAAATCTTCACTTAAGCCAATTCCTTTCTTCTATATTCGAATTTGCCTCTAGAATTTGAATTTGAAATTTTCCCGCCATTTTTCATAAAAGTTCAAATGACTCCAAAACGTGCACGTGCCACTCCATCCATGACTGCCACAGCTATGACACACCCTTTCACGCTCTTCTCTACCATCCCGGCTTATCAGGAGAGGAGCCAGGGATTGATCGGACGTAGTATCCCAGTAGGACGAACTCTTGACTAGACTGCAGTCAGGACACTAGGAGTCGAGCAGGAGATTCGGCGCATGCTCGACATCTTTCCCTACAATCGAGTCTTCATCATCACCGAGCCGACTTATCTAGAGTTAGTTTGTGAGTTCTATGCTTCTTTCACATTCCAACATGAGTAGGTTACATTCTGACTGGGTGGAATAGACCGGTAAATGAGCATGGCCGAGTTCGGCATTGCACTCGGTGTTTGGCATCGGGAGGAGCTGGAAACCTCCACTTACGTGACGGCTATACGAGACTTCACTTAAGCTGATATCTCCACTGCTTGGGCCCAGATCTGTACGACCGGAGTCCCCTATCAGCATGGCTTCACGAAAGCCACAGGTATTCTTCCAACCTTATGCTATTTACATACCATTGTAGCCCATATGCTAGCAGGGCGGCAGACTGCTCCAGGGAATGTCACCTAGATGGAGACATTCCTTTTGGCCCATATGCACGGAGGCATCACTATGGATATGGCCAGACTTATCACCGTCGTCATGCGAGGTTTCACAACAAACACTAGGAAGCAATGTCTGGGGCTCGAGCCGTTCATCACCTGGATAGCCCACTACTTGGACCTAGATATCGAGGGTTCGGAGTTGACCTAGATAGCTCTGACGACTATCCCCACTGACTTGACTATTCTATGGAACATGGGGATGGTAGTGTGAGATGCAGAGGGATGATACTCCATCCATACTGAGCAGCCAGGGGAGTCATTGACACTAGAACCAGCAGCACAGCAGACACCGCCAGCCCTGACTTTTGTTCCATGCCACAAGGGATGGCAAATTTGCAAGCCTGGTACAGCATGGATATGGCAAATATCCAAAGGCAATTGATGATGTTAGATGACAAAGTTAGCAGAAACAGCAGCTGGATATAGGAGATGTACTAGTACTATGTCAGCAACCGGGATGACAATGAAGTTTACTTCTTTGCGCCAGATGATGATCCGGGTTCTTAGATTCTTTTATTTTCTTTCTTAGTTGATTATGTGATTATGTGATTATGTGATAGTCTGGGCTGTATGACATATATCTCTTTGTATGACAAACTTGAATTTATATGATATAACAACATTGTTATTTTTTCTTATTTTGTTTTATGTTTATTATTTTTCAAATAAGTGTGGGGTGATAGGACATGCATGAACACTGAGGATAGTATTAATCTTAAGTGTGGGGTAGTAGTGCATAATGCACTATATAGTAAAGAAAGATTTTTGCATGTTTTCCATACTTTTCACTGAAATTGCACCATTCCAAAAAAAATTTCAAAAATTTTCACTCTTTCAGACTTCAAAATCAGTATTGATTTATTGAAGACATGCTTATGTCTATGATATATGTTAGTAGAGTATTATGATCAGTAGGAAACAAGTTGATGACTTTACTAAATTCATCACTTAGAAGTAGGGAATTCCTGATATTATTGAGCACAACTTAGTTTAGATTAGAAAAATCAACTGAATATCTTTGCAAAACTAAAACTGAATAATATTAGACCAGTCGAGAATGTGTTAGCAACTTGAATGACTAGATGATATTCTGAGCTGAAAGTGTAAAAGCTTAGAAATTTAAAAAAGGGTAGTTGCAAGCGTCCTTTGCTACACGAGCACCCCTTCTGAAGGGAATTTAATGCCTGATGCCCTAAGCTCGAGCCCCACTCCGATGACTCCAAGATCTACACAACCTTAGGGCATCAAGCATTAAATTCCCTTCAGAAGGGGTGCTCGAGTAGCAAAGGACGCTTGCAAACTACCCTTCTTTAATTTTTAAGCTTTTACACTTTCAGCTCAAAATATCATCTAGTCATTCAAGTTGCTAACACATTCTCGACTGGTCTAATATTATTCAGTTTTAGTTTTGCAAAGATATTCAGTTGATTTTTCTAATCTAAACTAAGTTGTGCTCAATAATATCAGGAATTCCCTACTTCTAAGTGATGAATTCAGTAAAGTAATCAACTTGTTTCCTACTGATCATAATACTCTACTAACATATATCATAGATGATATGCATAAATCATATCACATTTTTAGCATGTTTTTAGGCATGATTTAGGGTGAAATTGAGGGTAAATTGGTCTTAATTGTTCATTATTAACTCAATTTCACAGTTTTTATGATTTTGGAAGTGTCAGGTCAAAAGTGGAAGAAAACAGCAAATTTGGGGCAAAAATGCAATTTTTGGAAATGCTGACCTAGTCAACGGGTCAGGACGGGCATCCCGAATCGGGACGGGCGTCCCGACCCAGTCAAAGCACCAAGACGGCCGTCCCAATCCAAGATGGGCGTCCCGAAGCACCAGAAGTTGTCCCACATCAAACTTTTTGGAGATTTTCACTCCATAAAGCTGCTATAAATACCCCAGGCCTCCAAGAGTTGAAATTATTCCTCTCCACTCGATCTGAGTCATTCAGTGGTTTCCAGTGTACAATTCTCCAGTACACAACTCACTCGGAGACTCAGATTTTAGTAGAAGTTTTCTTTCTTTCCTTTTTGTGTTCGTTTTTCTAGTTTCTGAGAAATAGTCTCATATCTTAGGGTTTGATAGATAGGTTCGTTTCTGGTATTCATAGAATACCCAAGATTTCCTAAGAGGGCTCTAGGCGTTCGACGAGTCAGTTCATAGAGCTGGGCTTAAGCTGGGTATTAAGGTAAAGCCCAGTTACTAGGCTGAGGAAGCGTACTCCGAAGGTTCTAGCGAGCAGAGTCGGGTCAAGCAGTACGACATATATAGCAGTATGCTCCAACGGCGCGACTACGTAAAGGTTGATTTCTTTATGGCATCAGTCCCCCCTGTCCCTCTCTTTATATGTTGTTACTGTGTTTGTCCAAATACTGATTTGAATACAAGATTGTGATTATTATGAATATTTGTTATATTTGTTGAAGTTGTTATGTTTTTCCGGAAATAGTGATGGGGTTTCCTACTGATATGCTAAATAGGTGTTATTTTTACCCTATGTTGATTATGAGTAATTAAGGACTGGGATTGACTAATTGTCACATTTAGTCTCTATGGTGACACTTAATCAGTCAGAACCTAAGGCAGAGTACCTATCGTGTAGCTAGTCTGTTGGAAAGTATCTACGATTTTATTAAATAAATATCGTACTCCCAGGAAAGTGGTAACGACTTAGTAGTAACTAGCTTTTATTCCTAACTCTTATCTTATAATCCAGTTATGCAATCTTCATCAATAACTTTGATGAGAGAGTGATTCATTCTCCACTAGGTTTAAGTCTAATTAATCCTAGAAGTGTTTAATAGATGAGTCCTGATTCTATGTTATACTGTTCCTACATGTTGATTGACCTATCTTCGAGTATTTTAGATGCATCTTAGCCTGGATTGCAACTATGTTCTGTGTCTAAAGGCGTACCACATCCGAGGTCTCTAATAAACCGCCCTACCTTAATGACGGCCCTACTCACAGTTCGGGACAAAGGCATCCATGAAAGCCCTATGTCACTTCGGGGATCATACCGCTTGCCCTAGCCGCCGGCATAATCGGACTCAGCTCGGCCCCTACCTACACTACTTTAACAGGCAGGGTGTTCAGTAGGTTATTTTATCTAGCATGGCAGACACCAATACTAATTGATGCCTGTTAAACTAAACAGGTTATGATTAGACTGTGGTTAGAAATTGTCTATAACCCTAACTTTAGTTTAAAAGAGCGCATTAAACATGCAGACATATTGAATATTTAGCAGGTGGCTATTTCCGGAAAAACATAACAACGTCAACATATAAAACAAGTATTCATAAAAATCGTAATCTCATATTCATAATAGATATTTAGAACAACACAATAACAACATATAAGAGAGGGACATGGGGACTGATGCCATAAAGAAATCACCCTTTACGTACTCTCGCCGACGGAGCATACTGCTGTATATGTCGTATTGCTCGCCCTGACTCTGCTCACCAGAACCTTCGGAGGACGCTTCCTCGCTCTGACTCTTCGAACGCCTAGAGCCCTCTTAGGATCTCCTAACGAAATCCCGGGTATTCTATGAATACCATAAACGAACCTATCTATAGAAGCCTAAGATCTGAGACTATTTCTCAGAAACTAAAACGAAACACTAATAAGAAAGAAATTGAGATCCGAGTCTCTGAGTGAGTTGTGTACTAGAGAAGTGTACACTGGAAACCACTAAATGACTCAGATCGAGTGGAGAGGAATGATTTCAACTGCTGGAGGCCTAGGGTATTTATAGCAGCTTCCCGGGGTGATTTTTCATCAAACATTCGATGTGGGACTTGATCTGGGGGTTCGGGACGCCCGTCCCGGATTGGGACGCCCGTCCTGGTTTGTTGACCAAGTCGGGACGCCTGTCCCGAGGCCTGGATGCCCGTCCCGAGGCCTGGATGCCCGTCAAAAATTCGATGTGGGACTGGTTCGGGACGCCCGTCCTGATCTGTTGACCAGGTCGGGACGCCCATCCCGGTGCTTTGACTGGGTCGGGATGCCCGTCCTGATCCTTTGACCAAGTTAACATTTCCAAAAATTGCGTTTTTGCCCCAAAATTTGCTGTTTTCTTCTACTTTTCACCTGACACTTCCAAAATCAAAAAAACTATGAAATTAAGTAAATAATGAACAATTAAGATCAATTTACTCTCAATTTCACCCTAAATCATATATAAAAACATGCTAAAAATGTGATACGATTTTCGCGTATCAGATAACCCCACACTTAGCTTTTTGCTTGTCCTCAAGCAAAGTCTATCTGAAGTTAGTGATTCTAAACCATAGTGCAGTCACTTAGATTCCTAGTCATGTTTTTATTCCAAAAATTCTTCAGATAGTTCTTAACACAGGTCTGACCGGTTAGGTTGCTATGACAAGGTCTCAGATGTTTTTAGTAGCTTGTTATGATCAGGCAGAAAACAAATCAACAACTAGGTTGAACTTTTTTCTTAGTCACAGGGTCTTCCTGATGTGTAGTGTGTGTACTAGTCTAGACCAGATAGTCAACCCAATGTACTCTTGTCTTAACTACTACCAGATAACACTTCGACCCATCGCTAGACATATTAACAACAGACAACTTTTTGAGTTCTGAGCTTTTGGTGATCAGATTTTTAATGTTTTATCATTTAGTTATTTTCTTTATAGATTCAGGGTATTTTGAGTCTGCTTAGAACACGTCAACTTCAACTACCCATGTAGCGAGTCCCACTCCAATGACTCCCAGACCTACACGACCTTAGGGCATCAGGCTTTAAATTCCCTGAAGGAGTGGTGCTCGAGTAGCGAAGGCCGCTAGCAAACTACCCTTATTTGATTAACTTTCTTTTGTTTCTTTTCACTTTTTAGCTCAGAGTCTCATCTAGTCATTCTAACTGCCAATATATCCACAACTGGTCTAATTTTATCTAGTTAAGTCTCGAACAAGCAATTAGCTGAGGTCTCTAATCCAGACAAAGTTGTGCTGAGTTATCAGGAATTCCCTATTCCTAATCAATTAGTTCAGCAATAGTCATCAATTATCTCCTACTAACCATAACATACTACCTACATATCATAGACATAAGCAATTGTTTAACCAAGCATACTACATTTAGAAGTCTGAAAGACGGAAAAATTTTGAAAACATTTTGGAAGGGTGTGAAAATACGGGGAAAACAAGCAAAAGCATGCAAATAAATTTTTTGCAAACTGCTACAGTGCACATTGCACTGCTACCCCACACTTAAGTCTAACACTGTCCTCAGTGTTCATGCATAGCTAAACTACCCCACACTTATTTGCAAACAAGAAGAAATGAAAACAAAACAAAGAACTCTTACCTCACACTTATTTGACTAATTAAGGGAAAGAGAGAAAATAAAACAAGAAGGATAATGGAAATACAAAACAGAACACAAAACAAATAAAACAAAAGTAAAGGATCATGAGGATTAGAAAAACTCCCTTCATGTCGTGAGCAAAAGGGTCTTCTCTGATCTGTCAATTGGCTCTTCACCTTAGCCATGTGCTATTGCTGAGGTGTTCTTGATGAATTTAGCAAAGTAATCAAATTATTTCCTAATAGTCATAACACTTTACTGAACATATATCCCAGACATAAGCTGGTCTCAATAATCAATACTGAATTTAGAAGTCTGAAGGAGTGAAAAATTTTGAAAATATTTTGGAGGGTGCGATTTTTAGTGAAAATGCTAGGAAAAATATGCAAATATTCGAAAAATGAGTGCACTGTGCACTACTACCCCAAACTTAAGGTTTACACTATCCTCAGTGTGCATGCATATCCTATTACCCCACAATTATTTGAGAAATGAAAAATAAAAGAAGGAAAAACAAACAAAATTCTTACCCCACACTTATTTGAGAAATAAGAGTTTAAAAATAAAAACAATAAAAAAGAAACAAAACACTAAATGAGGATAAAAAATAAAAAGAAAACAAAATTTACTAAAAGTAGCGAAATATGAGGATTAGAAAAACACCCTTCATGTATCGAGTAGAATGGTCTGCTCTAATATGTCAATTGGCTGTTTACCTCAGCCATGTGTTGTTGTTGAAATGTCCTCGACTCTTGGCTCGAGTCCCAAGGACTGCTTCCTCAAATCATTTGCAAAGTTTCTTGCAATCATAGCAACGTTTCAGGAGGAATGTGTCCATGAGCGTGAGATTCCTTGAATCTTTGGTGAAGTTGTGATGGTAGGGGCCTCCAGTAGTACAGATCTAGGCCCAAGTAGTTGAGACTTCCTCGGGGGAGTTTCGTACAGCTGACTAGTATATAGGGGACATAGGTTCCTCCGCTGCTATACTCTTGATACAATGCCAAACTCTTTTATATCCATCAATAGGTTGATACCACTTGGTCGGTATGTCACTTGATTGCACTAGTATGGCTTTAATTGTTGTTCGTTTACCTTTTGAGTAGTGTCATCTTCATCCATTATAACCCAGGCTCCAAATGGTGACACTTCTATAACAGTAAATGGGTCGTATCTCATCTGTTGATTCTACGGATAGGGACTTTGTTGTGGTTGTATCTTCTGGAAGTTTTTAGCTCCAAAATTATTCCTCAAACTAAGTCCTGGATGATTTTTTCAATAGGGATTGTATGTGTTTCCCATTGGAGCAGCATTGACTGCAGCAACCTGCTCCTACCTCTTTTGGAATGGTCAGTATTCTATTCCCATAGCAATCCCTGCTAAAGTGTGGTACTTGGCAGACTTCACAGTTTGATACACATGTTGAACATTTCTTCTTTGTTGAAAGGCATTAATTTGGCTGTTATCATTAGCCATTAATGCCTCCAATTGCTCATCAGAAGAAGCATTTGTTGTGCTAACTGGCTGACCCCCTTTATCACTTATCAAGACATTGGCACATCTGAATCTGGAAAACAGTTTTTAAGGAATCTGCACATGACTTTAACATCATTAGTAGGTAATGCCTGTGGTTTAGGCCATTTTGAAAAGTGTTCTACAACTACTATGATGTACTTGTTGCAAAAAGGAAGAAAGAAAAAGGATTCAATGAATACCCCAGATATCAAAAGATTGCAACACTTTGTATACCTTGCTGGGGTAGACGATCTCTGGAGGATGTGTTACCTATTATTTGGCATGCATTGCAGGATTGTATCAAGGATATAGAATTCTTGAATATTGTGGACCAATAAGATCCTGCTTTCAACACTTTCCGAACAGTGTTGATAGCAGTCAATTGGTTTCTCGTAGATCTTTGATGGCAATACTCCAAAATCTTGTGGCCTTTGTCTTCCGAGACACATCTTCTGATCATCTACTCTACACACATTCAAAATAGAGAAGGGATTTGCCCAGTAGTAATATTTCAAATCAGCAAAGAATTTATTCTTTTGTTGATAAGTCATATCACTTGGGAATAATTCAGCGACTATATAATTTGCAACATCGATTTACCACAAATGAGAATTATTATACATAGCAAACAATGCAAATAAATTCTCATCAATATTACTGCCTCAATAATAGCCTATAACTCGGGGTTTTCTAATCTAGACAAATGGTTTGCTTTCTAGATTTTCAACCCTTTTCTTATCCCTTCTTTCTATATCCAATCCTTGTAACAATAAAACTCAACCAATTAATCTTGGTTCAACATTAGTTTTATTGAACAGATATCTCATAGCAGAGTGATCAGTATATACTATTGTTTTAGGTATGATATGAATGTATCATCGGGATATACGACAACTAGTATTTCCTTTTTCAGTAGTGGTATAGTTCTAATGGGCATCAATAAAGGTTTTACTTGCATAGTATATAACATGAAATGTCTAATCATGCCTTTGTCCTAAACAATTCTTACTGCATAATTATTAACATCACATATCAATTCGAAAAGCAATCTCTAATTAAGTGATGTTAGAATGGGTGCAGTAATAAATAGTTCCTTTAGTTTGTTTAAAAACGATATCATGCATTTATCAGCAAAAACAAAAGGAACATCCTTTCTCAATAGAATATTTAGAGGCTTGGCTATTAAAGAAAAATATTTCATAGCTCGTCTAATAAAGCCAACGTGACCTAAGAAAATTCTAAAATGGCATTTCTTCCGAATTAAAACCTAAGCCAACATTTGACAACTCAAAAGAAAATATTTTCTCCTCACCCCCATACTTTTTTTTTCGAAATTAAATATAAAAACAAACAAACAGGAAAACTGTAAACAGAAAAAAAAATTGTTTTTGTATTTTTTGGAAAATAATATTTTTCAGAGAATAGAATAAAAGAAAAGAAATTATTTTGTTTTTGACTTTTTCCATTTTTATATTCTGTTTTTAAATTTGATTTCCTTAGTATGGTTTTATAATTATTTTCTAAAATTTGATTATCCTAAATGTCTTAATTTTAGATAATTTCTAAAATTATTTATTTAAGATAACCCTATATTTCAAGAAACTGATTGTTTAACTAGAATAAAATGAATGTTTGTCTAAGGTATAGATTACTGCCGCTACCTATCATAAGCCTCTACAATTTTGATCAAGAATCCTAAAATTTTATGATATTTCCCCGGCAACGGCGCAAAAAATCTAATGCGTTCCGATTGGTATGCTAAAAGATAGCTTTTATTTACCTATGTCGATTATGAGTAGTTAATGACTGAGTTTTACTAACTGTCACTTTAGCATTAATTGTTGTCACTTAATCAATCAAAACCAAAGGCAGAGTACCTATCGTGTAGCTAGTCCTTGGAAAGTATCTACGATTTTAAAATTATTAATATTGTACTCCCATGGAACTCGTAACGGATTAGTAGCAACTATCCCTTAATCCTAACACTTATCTTATCATGTAATTAATTGATATGCACAAATCATATCACTTTTTTAGCATGTTTTTAGGCACAATTTAGGGCGAAATCGGTCTTAAATCGTTATCAATTGACTGTTATTAACTCGATTCCACAGTTTTTGTGATTTTTGAAGTGTCAAGTGAAAAGTGCAAGAAAATGGCGAATTTCGAAGCAAAAATGTGATTTCAAGAAGTTCAGAAGTCGGGATGGGCGTCAAGAACCCAGGATGGGCGTCCTGACCTGGTCAACAAACCAGGACGGGCGTCCAGGACTTGGGATGGCCGTCCTAACCTGGTCAACAGGCCAGGACGGGCGTCCCGAATGCCTGGTCAAAGTCACACATCGAATTTTTGAGAGAAATTCACCTAGTTCCCCTGCTATAAATACCCCAGGCCTTCGTCAGTTGAAATCATTCCTCTCCACTCGATTTGAGTCATTTAGTGACTTAAAGTATACAATTTTCTATAGTATACAAGTCACTTAGTGATTTTAGGTTTTAGTATACGTATATTTATTGTTTTAGAGAGTGTCTCGTGTTCTTCGTTTCTAAGAGTCTGTCTCAGATCTTAGAATATGACTAGATAGGTTAATTTTTGGTATTCATAGAATACCCAAGATTTCGTTAGGAGATCCTAAGAGGGCACTAGGCGTTCGAAGAGTCAGTCAACAGGGCTGTACTTAAGCTGGGTATTAAGGTAAAGCATAGCTACTAGGCTGAGGAAGCGTCCTCCGAAGGTTCTACCGGGCAGAGTCGGGTCGAGCAGTCCAACATATACAAGCAGTTGCTCCATCAGCGGACTACGTAAAGGGTGAATACTTTATGGCATCGGTCCCCTTGTCCCTCTCTTTATATGTCTGTACTATGTTCGTCCAAATAACTATTATGAATATCAAACTATGATTGTATGAATATGTGTTTTGCATGTTGAAGTCATTTATATTTTTTCGGAAATAGTCACCAGCTTAACTATCATTATGACTGCATGTCTACTGTAGTTTCTTTTAAACTAGATGAATGGTTATAGACAATTCCTAACCACGGTCTAATCATAACCTATTTAGTTTAACATGCATTAATTTAGGACTTCCTGTTGGAAGCATTAATGTCTGCCATATTAGATGAAATAACCTATAGATCACCATGTTTGTTAAAGTAATCTAAGTAGGCTGAGTTTGTGTGTTTATGCCGGCGTTAGGGTGAGGGGCATGATCTTCTGAGTGACACAAGACTTTCATGGATGCCTTTAGCTCGAACCGTGAGTAGACCGTCATTAAGGTAGGGAAGTTTATCAGGTAACTTAGATGTGGTACACTGGTAGAATCAGTACATAATTGCAATCTAGACCAAGATATATCTAAAATACTCGAAGATAGGTTAATCAACATGTAGGAACAGTATAACATAAAATCAGAATATTATCTGTAAAACACTCTTGTAGGCTTAAATAGACTTGAACCTAGTGGAGAATGAATCACCCTCTCATCAAAGATTTTGATGAACGATTGCAAAACTGGATCATAAGATAAGAGTTAGGGTAAGAGGATAGTTACTAATAAGTCGTTACCACTTCCATGGGAGTACGATAAATTGATTAAATTAAAATCGTAGATACTTTCCAACAGACTAGCTACATGATAGGTACTCTGCCTTAGGTTCTGATTGATTAAGTGACAACATAGAGACTAAATGTGACAATTAGTCATTCTAAGTCCTTAGTTATTCATAATCAACATAGGGTAAAATAACGCCTATTTTAGCTTATCAGTCAGAACGCATCGGATTTTTGGCGCCGTTATCGGGGAAATATCATAATGAATTTAGGATTATTGGCCACAATTCTAGAAGCTTATGATAGGTAACGGTAGTAATCTATAGCTTAGACCCAACACTTATTTTATGCTAGTTAGACAATCATTTTCTGAAATATAGGGTTATCATAACTAATTAATTTTAGACATTATCTGAAATTAAGACATTTAGGATAATCAAATTTTAGAAAATTATTCTAAAACCGTATTAAGGAATTTAACTGCTTTCGAAAAAAACAAAATATAAAAATATAAAAAGTTAAAAACAAAATAAATTCTTTTCTTACTCGAATATAGGTCAATCAATGTATAGTAACAGTATAACATAGAATCAGAACTCATCTTTAAAACACTTTTAGGATTAATTGGACTTGAACCTAGTGGAGAATGGATCACCCTCTCATCAAAGTATTTGATGAAGATTGCATAACTGGATCATAAGATAGGAGTTAGGATAAAAGGCTAGTTACTACTAAGCCGTTGCCACTTCCCTGGGAGTACGATAATTATTTAATAAAATCGTAGATACTTTCCAATAGACTAGCTACACGATAGGTACTCTGCCTTAGGTTCTGGCTGATTAAGTGACACCACAGAGACTAAATGTGACAATTAGTCAATCACAGTCCTTAATTATTCATAATCAACATAGGGTAAAATAACACCTATTTAGTACGTCAACCAGAATAGCATCAGGCATCAACTGTCCCAACTGAATTTTGTAATATTTACAAATATCCACAAATAGTGGGTGCAAAGGAAACCGCAACCCTGCTCGCAGGTGAGCTACGTAGGTGGTTGATACGCGAAAATCGTATAACCTTTTTAGCATGTTTTTAAGTATGATTTCGGGTGAAATTGAGGGAAAAGTGATCTTAATTGTTTGTTAATTACTCAATTTCACGGATTTTATGATTTTGGAAGTGCCATGTGAAAATTAGACGAAAACAACAAATTTTGGGGCAAAAATGCAATTTTTGGAAATGTTGACTTGGTCAAAGGGTCAGGACGGGCGTCCCGACCCAGTCAAACCGCCGGGACGGGCGTCCAGGACTCGGGATGGGCATCCCGACCTGGTCAACAGATCAGGACGGGCGTCTCGAACCCCCAGAACTAGTCCCACATCGAATTTTTGATGAAAAATCACCCCGGGAAGCTGCTATAAATACCCCAGGCCTCCAGCAGTTGAAATCATTCCTCTCCACTCGATCTGAGTCATTAAGTGGTTCCAGTGTACACTTCTCCAATACACAACTCACTCAGAGACTCGGATCTCAGTTTTCTTTCTTATTAGTGTTTTGTTTTAGTTTCTGAGAAATAGTCTCAGATCTTAGGCTTCTATAGATAGGTTAGTTTCTGGTATTCATAGAATACCCAGGATTTCGTTAGGAGATCCTAAGAGGGCTCTAGGCGTTCGAAGAGTCAGTCCACAGGGCTGGGCTTAAGCTGGGTATTAAGGTAAAGCCCAGTTACTAGGCTGAGGAAGCGTCCTCCGAAGGTTCTGGTGAGCAGAGTCAGGGCGAGCAATACGACATATACAACAGTACGCTCCGTCGGTGAGACTACGTAAAGGGTGATTTCTTTATGGCATCAGTCCCCATGTCCCTCTCTTATATGTTGTTATTGTTTTGTTCTAAATACATATTATGAATACAAGATTACGATTTTTTATGAATAGTTGTTTTATATGTTGACGTTGTTATATTTTTCCGGAAATAGCCACATGCTAAATATTCACTATGTCTGCGTGTTTAATGTGCTCTTTTAAACTAAAGTTAGGGTTATAGACAATTCCTAACCACGGTCTAATCATAACCTATTTAGTTTAACAGGCTTCAATTAGTATTGGTGTCTGCCATACTAGATAAAATAACATGTTGAACACCCTGCTTGTTAAAGTAGTCTAGGTAGGGGCCGAGCTGAGTCCGATTATGCCGGCGGCTAGGGCAAGCGGTATGATCCCCGAAGTGACATAGGGCTTTCATGCATGCCTTCGTCCCGAACCGTGAGTAGGGCCGTCATTAAGGTAGGGCGATTTATTAGAGACTTCGGATGTGGTACGCCTTTAGACACAGAGCATAATTGCAATCCAGGCTAAGATGCATCTAAAATATTCGAATCTAGGTCATTCAACATATAGGAACATTATAACATAGAATCAGAACTCATCTATAAAACACTTCTAGGATTAATTAGACTGAAACCTAGTGGAGAATGAATCACCCTCTCATCAAAGTATTTGATGAAGATTGCATAACTGGATTATAAGATAGCAGTTAGGATAAAAGGCTAGTTACTACTAAGTCGTTGCCACTTCCCTGGGAGTACGATATTTAACTTAATAAAATCGTAGATACTTTCCAACAGACTAGCTACACGATAGGTACTCTGCCTTAGGTTCTAGCTGATTAAGTGACACCATAGAGACTAAATGTGACAATTAGTCAATCACAGTCCTTAATTATTCATAATCAACATAGGGTAAAATAACACATATTTCGCACGTCAACCGGAATCCCATCAGATTTTTGGCGCCATTGCCGGGGAAATATCATAATGAATCGTAGATACTTTCCAACAGACTAGCTACACGATAGGTACTCTGCCTTAGGTTCTGGCTGATTAAGTGACACCATAGAGACTAAATGTGACAATTAGTCAATCACAGTCCTTAATTATTCATAATCAACATAGGGTAAAATAACACCTATTTAGTACGTCGGTCGGAAACCCATTAGATTTTTGGCGCCGTTGCCGGGGAAATATCATAATGAATTTAGGATTCATGATCAAAATTCTAGAGACTTATGATAGGTAGCGGTAGTAATCTAGACCTTAGACCCAACACTTGTTTTATGCTAGTTAGACAATCAATTTCCGAAATATAGGGTTATCATAACTAATTAATTTTAGATAATATCTGAAATTAAGACACTTTGGATAATCAAATTTTAGAAAATTATTCTAAAACCATATTGAGGAAATTTAACTGCTTTCGAAAAAACAAAAAAAAGAAACAATTTTGGAAAATTCAAAACCCAAAAAAAATTGTATTTTTCTTGCTCAATGGTAAGTTGTTCTTTTCCCTATCTCTTGTCCTTTCTTAATTGGTTTTCTTAGTTGCTCTTTTTCGTATTGTTTTCTATTTTTCGGAGAAATAAAAATGGAAATGAGGATAAAATATGTTTTCTTCTGAGTTGTAAAATTTTGGCTTAGATTTTTATTGGGAAGAAACTCCATTTTAGAATTTTCTTAGAGTCATACCGGCTTTATTAGGACGAGTTATGAAATAATTTTTCCTTAATAGCTAGACCTTTGAATGTTCTATGAAAAAAAGGGATGTTCCTTTTGTTATGTTGATAATTTCATGAGATCTTTTAAACCAAAAGGAATTACTGCACCCATTATGGCATCACCTGGTTGGAATATGCTTTTTGAATTAATATGTGATGTAATGATGTAGTACGAATTGTTTTAGGACAGAAACATGATAAGAAAGTTCATGCATGATAAATTCCGATCTTATCTAGTCTTGTCTAGAAACAATAGGTGACACTGATCACTCCAAGATATCTGTGTTCAATAAAACTAATGTTGAACCATACTTGATTAAGTTAAGTTTTATTGTTACTTGAACTTGATATAGAATAAAGGGATAAGAAAAAGGGTTGAAAATCTAGAAAGCAAACCATTGGTCTAGATTAGAAAACCCCGAGTTAGAGGCTAGTGTAATACTGATAAATTTTTGGATGAAAACTTATTTGCATTGTTTGCTATGTATAATAATTCTCATCTGTGGTTTATTTCAAATTATCTAGTCACTGAATAAGTTCCAAGTGATATGACTTATCAGCAAAAGAAGAAATTCTTTGCTGATTTGAAATATTACTACTGGGCAGTTTCTCTTCTATTTCAAATTTTTGGTAGATCAGTTGATCAGAAGACGTGTCTCGAAAGACGAAGGCTACAAAATTTTGGAGCATTGTCATCAAGGATCTACAGGAGACCAATTGACTGCTATCAACATTGTCCGGAAGGTGTTGAAAGCAGGATCTTATTGACCCACCATATTCAAGGACTTTTGTATCTCTGATACAGTCCTACGATGCTTGCCAAATAACAGGTAACACATCTTCCAGAGATTATCTACACCAGTGACGTACACAGAATGTTGCAACCGTTGATATCAGGGGTATTTCGAATCCTTTTCTTTTTCTTCCTTTGAAAATAATAACATCATAGTAGTTGTGGAACACTTTTCAAAAACGGCCTGAGCCACAGGCATTACCTACTAATGATGTTCAAGTCATGTGCAGATTCTATGAGAAGTTGTTTTCCAGATGCAGAATGCCAACGTCTTAGGAGATACTGGCGACAATTAAAGCCAGACCAGTGCAAGCAAGTGATCTACCAAGTGGTATCGAACGGTCGAAGGATATAGAGGAATTTAGCATTGTATCAGGAGCATAGCAATGGAGGAGCTTGCATTCCCTGCATACCAATTAGCTGTGAGAAACTTCCCCGAGGAAGTCTCAAATACTTGGGCCCAGATCTATACAACTGGAGCCCCTACCACCACAGCTTTGCCAAAACTTCAGGTATCTTTTCTTCCATTCGAGACTTGCATGCCATACCTTCACTAACATTGGCAGGTAGGTACACCAATCCAAAGAAGTCTCATTCCTAGACACGTTCCTTCTGGACACGTTGCTACGATTACGAGAAACTTTGCAGATGATTCGAGGAAACAGTCCTTGGGACTTGAGTCATTCATCAAATGGTTATGCCACTACCTAGAGCTCGACAATGAAGGATCGGAGCTGGCATCATCCGTTCCAATATCTAGAGCTTGCAGAGTCAAGAATACCTCAGTAATAGCACATGGCTAAGGTGAAGAGCCAATTGACAGATCAGAGAAGACCCTTCTGCTCGCGACATGAAGGGAGTTTTTCTAATCCTCATATTCCTTTTATTTTATTTGTTTTGTGTTCTGTTTTGCTATCCTTCTTGTTTTGTTGACTTATTTTCTCTCTTACCCTTAGTTAGTCGAATAAGTGTGGGGTAAGAGTTCTTTGTTTTGTTTTTATTTCTTGTTTTCAAATAAGTGTGGGGGTAGTTTAGCTATGCATGAACACTGAGGACAGTGTCAGACTTAAGTGTGGGGTAGCAGTGCACGGTGCACTGTAGCAGTTTGCATTAAATTTTTCGCATGCTTTTGCTTGTTTTCCCCGTATTTTCACACCATTCCAAAAAAATTTCAAAATTTTTCCGTCTTTCAGAGTTCTAAATGCAGTATGCTTGGTTAAACAATTGCTTATGTCTATGATATGTAGGTAGTATGTTATGGTTAGTAGGAGATAATTGATAGCTATCTTGGACTAATTGATTAGGAATAGGGAATTCCTGATAACTGAGCACAACCTTGTCTGGATTAGAGACCTCAGCCAATTGCCTGTTCGAGACTTAACAAGATAAAATTAGACCAGTTGTGGATATATTGGCAGTTAGAATGACTATATGAGACTCTGAGCTAGAAGTGAAAAGAAATTAAAGGAAGTTAATCAAATAAGGGTAGTTTGCCAGCGGCCTTCGCTACTTGAGCACCACTCCTTCGGGGAACTTAAAGCCTGATGCCCTAAGGTCGTGTAGATCTGGGAGTCATCGGAGTGGGACTCGCTACATGGGTAGTTGAAGTTGACGTGTCCTAAGCAAACTCAAAATACCCTGAATCTATAAAGAAAATAACTAAATGCTAAAACATAAAAAAAAAATCTGATCACCAAAGCTCAGAACTCAAAAAGTTGTCTATTGTTAATATGTCTAGCGATAGGTCGAAGTGTTATATGGTAATAGTTAAGACAAGAGTACATTGTGTTGACTATCTGGTCTGGACTAGTACACACACTACACATCAGGAAGACCCTGTGACTAAGAAAAAAAGTTCAACCTAGTTGTTGATTTGTTTTCTGCCTAATCATAACAAGCTACTAAAAACATCTGAGACCTTGTCATAGCAACCTAACCAGTCAGACCTGTGTTAAGAATTATCTGAATAATTTTTGGAATAAAAACATGACTAGAATTTAAGTGACAGCACATATGATTTAGAATCACATATGATTTAGATCAGGACGGGCGTCCCGAACCCCCAGAACCAGTCCCACATCAAATTTTTGATGAAAAATCACCCCGGGAAGCTGCTATAAATACCCCAGGCCTCCAGCAGTTGAAATCATCCCTCTCCACTCGATCTGAGTCATTCAGAGACTTCCAGTGTACAATTCTCGAGTACACAAGTCACTGAGAGACTCGGGTTTCAGTTTCAGTTTTCTTTCTTTCTTTCATGTTTCGTTTTCTTAGTTTCTGAGAAATAGTCTTAGAGCTTAGGCTTCGATAGATAGGTTCATTTTTGGTATTCATAGAATACCGGGATTTCGTTAGGAGATCCTAAGAGAGAGATAGGGTGCGTGTTCTTAGTCAGATTATGGCAATTTGCTTAAGCCCGGGATGTAAGGTAAAGCAATTGCTACTAGGTCTGAGGAGCGTTCTCCGAAAGCTCTGCCGAGCAGAGTAGGATCGAGCAGTCAGGAGCATACAGGAGCTGCAGCGCGCTGGACCTGATAGAGTGGTGATTACTTTATGACAGTGGGTCCCCTAGACGAGGTTCTGTATGTTTACGAATTGTTTTATCTAAATATTAATTTGAATATCAGATTACGATTCTTATGAATATCTATTTTATATGTTGAAGTTGTTATGATTTTCCCGAAATGGCCACCTGCTTAAATATTCATTATGTTTGCATGTCTATTGTCGTTCTTTTAAACTGAAATTAGGGTTATAGACAATTCCTAACCACGGTCTATTCATAACCTGTTTAGTTTAACAGGCATCAATTAGTATTGGTGTTTGCCATACTAGATAAAATAATCTGCGGAACACCCTGTTGGTTGAAAGTAGTCTAGGTAGGCTGAGTAGAGTGTTATGCCGGCGGTTATGAGACGAGCAGCATGATACCGAAGTGACATAGGGTACCGTTCATTGCTGACTTTAGTCTGAGCCGTGAGTAGGGCCGTTACCCTTAACGATGGGGCGGTAGCGTAGAAACTCAGATGTGGTAACCTTTAGACACAGAACATTGTTGCAATCCAGGCCAAGACATGTCTAAAATACTCGAAGATAGGTCAATCAACATGTATGAACAGTATAACATAGAATCAGGACATTATCTATAAAACACTTTTAGGCTTAATTAAACTTAAACCTAGTGGAGAATGAATCACCCTCTCATCAAAGTATTTGATGAAGATTGCATAACTGAATTATAAGATAGGAGTTAGGATGAAAGGCTAGTTACTACTAAGCCGTTGCCACTTCCCTGGGAGTACGATATTTAACTTAATAAAATCGTAGATACTTTCCAACAAACTAGCTACACGATAGGTACTCTGCCTTAGGTTCTGGATGATTAAGTGACACCATAGAGACTAAATGTGACAATTAGTCAATCACAGTCCTTAATTATTCATAATCAACATAGGGTAAAATAACACCTATTTAGTACGTCGGTCGGAAACCCATCAATTGGCAGTTAGAATGACTAGATGAGACTCTGAGCTAAAAGTGAAAAGAAACAAAAGGAAGTTAATCAAATAAGGGTAGTTTGCCAGCGGCCTTCGCTACTCGAGCACCACTCCTTCGGGGAATTTAAAGCCTGATGCCCTAAGGTCGTGTAGATCTGGGAGTCATCGGAGTGGGACTCGCTACATGGGTAGTTGAAGTTGACGTGTTCTAAGCAGACTCAAAATACCCTGAATCTATAAAGAAAATAACTAAATGCTAAAACATTAAAAATCTGATCACCAAAGCTCAGAACTCAAAAAGTTGTCTGCTGTTAATATGTCTAGCGATGGGTCGAAGTGTTATCTGGTAGTAGTTAAGACAAGAGTACATTTTGTTGACTATCTGGTCTAGACTAGTACACACACTACACATCAGGAAGACCCTGTGACTAAGAAAAATGTTTAACCTAGTTGTTGATTTCTGCCTGATCATAACAAGCTACTAAAAACATATGAGACCTTGTCATAGCAACCTAACCAGTCAGACCTGTGTTAAGACTTGTCTGAAGAATTTTTGGAATAAAAACATGACTAGGAATTTAAGTGACTGCACTACGATTTAGAATCACTAACTTCAGGTAGACTTTGCTTGAGGACAAGCAAAAAGCTAAGTGTGGGGTTATCTGATACGCGAATATCGTATCACCTTTTTAGCATGTTTTTATGTATGATTTCGGGTGAAATTGAGGGAAAAGTGATCTTAATTGTTTGTTAATTACTCAATTTCACAGTTTTTATGATTTTGGAAGTGTCAGGTGAAAAGTACACGAAAACAGCAAATTTTGGGGCAAAAACGCAATTTTTGGAAATGTTGACTTGGTCAAAGGGTCAGGACGGGCGTCCCGACCCAGTCAAACTGCCGGGACGGGCATCCAGGACTCGGGACGGGCATCCCGACCTGGTCAACAGATCAGGACGGGCGTCCCGAACCCCCAGAACCAGTCCCACATCGAATGTTTGATGAAAAATCACCCCGGGAAGCTGCTATAAATACCTCAGGCCTCCAGCAGTTGAAATCATTCCTCTCCACTCGATCTGAGTCATTAAGTGGTTCCAGTGTACACTTCTCCAGTACACAACTCACTTAGAGACTCGGATCTCAGTTTTCTTTCTTATTAGTGTTTTGTTTTAGTTTCTGAGAAATAGTCTCAGATCTTAGGCTTCTATAGATAGGTTCGTTTCTGGTATTCATAGAATACCCGGGATTTTGTTAGGAGATCCTAAGAGGGCTCTAGGCGTTCGAAGAGTTAGTCCACAGGGCTGGGCTTAAGCTGGGCATTAAGGTAAAGCCCAGTTACTAGGCTGAGGAAGCGTCCTCCGAAGGTTCTGGTGAGCAGAGTCAGGGCGAGCAATACGACATATACAGCAGTACGCTCCGTCGGCGAGACTACGTAAAGGGTGATTTCTTTATGGCAACAGTCCCCATGTCCCTCTCTTATATGTTGTTATTGTTTTGTTCTAAATACATATTATGAATAAAAGATTACGATTTTTTATGAATAGTTGTTTTATATGTTGACGTTGTTATATTTTTCCGGAAATAGCCACCTGCTAAATATTCACTATGTCTGCATGTTTAATGTGCTCTTTTAAACTAAAGTTAGGGTTATAGACAATTCCTAACCACGGTCTAATCATAACCTGTTTAGTTTAACAGGCATCAATTAGTATTGGTGTCTGCCATGCTAGATAAAATAACATGTTGAACACCCTGCCTGTTAAAGTAGTCTAGGTAGGGGCCGAGCTGAGTCCGATTATGCCGGCGGCTAGGGCAAGCGGTATGATCCGCAAAGTGACATAGGGCTTTCATGGATGCCTTCGTCCCGAACCGTGAGTGGGGCCGTCATTAAGGTAGGGCGGTTTATTAGAGACCTCGGATGTGGTACGCCTTTAGACACAGAACATAGTTGCAAGCCAGGCTAAGATGCATCTAAAATATTCGAATTTAGGTCATTCAACATATAGGAATAGTATAACATAGAATCAGAACTCATCTATAAAACACTTCTAGGATTAATTAGACTGAAACCTAGTGGAGAATGAATCACCCTCTCATCAAAGTATTTGATGAAGATTGCATAACTGGATTATAAGATAGGAGTTAGGATAAAAGGCTAGTTACTACTAAGTCGTTGCCACTTCCCTGGGAGTACGATATTTAACTTAATAAAATCGTAGATACTTTCCAACAGACTACCTACACGATAGGTACTCTGCCTTAGGTTCTAGCTGATTAAGTGACACCATAGAGACTAAATGTGACAATTAGTCAATCACAGTCCTTATTTATTCATAATCAACATAGTGTAAAATAACACCTATTTAGCACGTCAACCGAAATCACATCAGTGATCACACAGTTCACTGGGGGAGTGTGAATTAGCTGATTGGCATCCGGACAAATGGTCACGTACGTTATTGGGAAATGATAATGTTCCCGGATGCCCTCCAAGATACGGGATTCAGACACGGTCGTCTTATAGTGAGGAACCTGGAGATTATCTTTTTCTTCACACCCCTTAGTCTTCGGTTCTTTCCTCACCGGTCCCACTTCCTCCTTTGGCCTTCGGTAAGCCATTCCAGTGCTTACATCTTTCTCATCTATCAAGGAGAAATAGAAGTCCTCCCCATCCATCCTGTACCATACACTTGCATCCCGATCCCTTGACGAACCTATGGGACCCATCCATTCCACTAACTCCTCAAATCCCACTGACCCACTAGACCCTTTAGACGTACTTTCTTGCCCATCACCCAAACCCGTTTTATCTGAAGCACTCATTATACCCGTGTGTTTCTTTCTCTAACCTAACTACTTTGTATCTTCTTCCCTTCTTCCCCAAGCCCTACCCAGAAAATGCAAATCAATAGAACAACAAAGTACCTAAAATTTGTCGAGGAGCCATGTTTTAGCACAGAAAGTCCAAGCACAATCACACAAAAGCAATAGCACACAAGCACTGCAGAATAACAACAAAAAACACATTTATCGGTTAAACCCATATTCAACGCAGTTCAACACCCTACACAGATCACCCACACACAGAAGCATATTATCACATCACACATCTATAGAACCCCTCCCATTTCAAACCCCACAATAATATGATATAGTAAACACACTAACCTGCAACCTTCACAACAGACCAGGAGCCTTCCTTACACTTCAAGACGTTCACAACAAATCGCAATAATCGGATGAAGCTTTACAGATCACAAGCACAAATGCCGATTTCTTCTAAAGGGCACGGAGAGCACAGTTAGGAAAAATGTGTTCAAATAAAACCCCTCGATTGTTCCTCTGCCCCTTATATTTTTCAAAACACAAACCCCTTTTACCGGGTCCCAAAAATCTGTGCAACTATATTCTTTGATTTTTTACATCCGCACGCGCTCCTCTGCGCACACGTCCTCCACACGCCACCAGCCGAACCATTCCCACGCGCCTTCTCTCCCATCGAAGTGTCAGAAGAGTCTTGTCATTTCCACACACGTACCCACGCCCATCATTACCACCTGACTCCCTAACCCACCAACTTGCAGCCCCATTCCCACGCTACATCCACATCCCGTCTCTAACACCATTCTTTTTCCCCCGAATCCTCCCTTTCCCCCGTCCCCCATTTCACCCCCTATCACCCCCTATCCGAAACCCTCTCCTATATCCCGTCTCCAAAGCCATTCTTTCCACACCCCCCCGAATCCCCCTTCCGCCCGTCCCCCATCTCATTTCCCATCTCAAGCCCACTTCCATTCGTACCTATTTCTGCACCCCCTTCAATTTTTTACCTTTCCCAATCGCCCCGCGCCCCCTGCCACATTTGCCTCTAATCCAGATCTTCCAAAAAAAAAGCTTATGGTATATGTACCATAACCCCATACATACAACATATCTCCACAACACAAAATATCCCAAAAACCCGTATACAAAATCCCATCATTATACCAGCCAAAGATCCAAAATATCTAGGAACGACCCATAACACAAAAGGCCCACATATTGTAGATAATAGTAAATAAATACTTCCCTAAGAGAGAAGGCCAGGGCATCTAAGATAATCACCACACACGCACACAAAGGGAAAAAGAGAGAACGCCAAGAAGAACACAACGTTGCCAAGAACAAGGAAATTAAATATCAACAAAAACCTTCAAGAAAAGGAGGATCCCGGAAGAGAAAGGGAAGAACATAAAGGGAATTAGAGCAATTAGAATCAGGCCACATCATCTATGGTACATGTAGAAGATCTAGGCAAAGAAATATCAATATATCTGTGGTATATGTAGAAGAACTAGGCAAAGAAATATCAACATATCCGTGGTACATGTAGAAGAACTAGGCAAAGAAATATCAATATATCCGTGGTACATGTAGAAGGACTTGAAGAACTAGGCAAAGAAATATCAATATATCCATGGTACATGTAGAAGAACTTGGCAAAGAAATATCAATATATCCATGGTACATGTAGAGAAACTTGGCAAACAAATATCAATATCACGTATATGATCACTTACAGAAGGAAGGAGTATGAGAGGAAGAATGAGCTGCAAATGGGAAAATATAATTCATAAAAAATATAATAATTTGTTGAAATTCTTTTGAAGCCTCAAGCAAAGGATTATCCATGGTACATGTAGAAGAACTAGGCAAAGAAATATCAATATATCCGTGGTACATGTAGAAGAACTAGACAAAGAAATATCAATATATCCGTGGTACATGTAGAAGAACTAGGCAAAGAAATATCAATATATCTGTGGTACATGTAGAAGAACTAGGCAAAGAAATATCAATATATCCGTGGTACATGTATAAGAATTAGGCAAAGAAATATCAATATATCTGTAGTACATGCAGAAGAACTAGGTAAAGAAATATTAATATATCCGTGGTAGAAGAACTAGGCAAACAATTATCAATATATCTGTGGCACATGTAGAAGATCTAGGCAAATAAATATCAATATATTCGTGGTATATATAGAAGAACTAGGCAAACAAATATCAACATATCTATGGTACATGTAGAAGAACTAGGCAAAGAAATATCAATATATCTGATATGCATAAATCATATCACTTTTTTAAGCATGTTTTTAGATATAATTTAGGGTGAAATTAATAGGAAATCGGTCTTAATTGATTATTATTTACTCAATTTCACAATGTTTATGATTTTGGAAGTGTTAGGTGAAAAGTAGACGAAAACAGCAAATTTTGGGGCAAAAAAGCAATTTTTGGAAATACTGACCTGGTCAACGGGTCAGGATGGGCGTCCCGAATCAGGACGGGCGTCCTGAACCAGTCAAAGCACCAGGACGGCCGTCCCAATGCAGGACGGATGTCCCGAAGCACTAGAAGTTGTCCCACATCGAATTTTTGATGAAAAATCACTCCAGGAAGCTGCTATAAACCCCACACTTATTTGACTAACTAAGTTTAAGAGAGAAAATAAAACAACCAACAAAACAAGACACAAAAATGAAGAAAATTAAAGTAAAGGAAGATGAGATTAGAAAAACTCCCTTCTTGCCTCGAGCAGAAGGGTTTTCTCTGATCTGTCAATTGGCTCTTCACCTTAGCCATGTACTATTGCTGAGGTGTTCTTGACTCTGCAAGCTCTAGATATTGGAACGGATGACGCCAGCTCCGATCCTTCATTGTCGAGCTCTAGGTAGTGGCATATCTAGTTGATGAATGACTCAAGCCCCAAGGAATGTTTCCTCGAATCATCTGTGAAGTTTCTCGTAATCGTAGCAACGTGTCCAGAAGGAACGTGTCTAGGAATGAGACTTCTTTGGATTGGTGTGCCTACCTGCCAATGTTAGTGAAGGTATGGCATGCAAGTCTCGAATGGAAGAAAAGATACCTGAAGTTTTGGCAAAGCTGTGGTGGTATGGGCTCCAGTTATGTAGATTTGGGCCCAAGTATTTGAGACTTCCTCGGGGAAGTTTCTCACAGCTGATTGGTATGCAGGGAATGCAAGCTCCTCCATTGCTATGTTCCTGATACAACACCAAATTCCTCTATATCCTTCGACCCTTCGTTACCTCTTGGTAGATCACTTGCTTGCACTGGTCTGGCTTTAATTGTTGCCAGTATCTCATCTATTGATTCTGCGAGTGTGGGTTTTGCTGTGGTGGTGTCTTCTGGAAGTTTCCAGCTTCCGAATTACTCCTCAGTTAAATCCCGTATGATTCCTCTAGCAGGGATTGTATGCGTCTCCCATTGGAGCAGCATTCTGCAGTAACCTACTCCTACCTCTTTTGGAATGGTTAGTCATTCCCATAGCAATCCCTGCTAAAGTGTGGTACTTAGCAGACTTCACAGATTTGATACACAGGCTGAACATTTCTTCCTAAAACATTGGCACTTTGAATCTGGAAAACAACTAGAATCTGCACATGACTTTAACATCATTAGTAGGTAATGCATGTGATTCAGGCCATTTTGAAAAGTGTTCCACGACTACTATGATGTAATTATGTTCAAAGGACGAAAGAGAAAAGGATTCGAAATACCCCTGATATCAACGGTTGCAACATTCTGTGTACGTTGCTAGGGTAGATGATCTCTGGAAGATGTGTTACCTGTTATTTGGCAAGCATCGCAGGACTGTATCAGAGATACAAAAGTCCTTGAATATGGTGGGTCAACAAGATCCTGCTTTCAACACTTTCCGGACAGTGTTGATAGCAGTCAATTGGTCTCCTGTAGATCCTTCATGACAATGCTCCAAAATTTTGTGGCCTTCGTCTTTCGAGACACGTCTTCTGATCAACTGATCTGCCAAAAATTTGAAATAGAAGAGAAACTGCCCAGTAGTAATATTTCAAATCAGCAAAGAATTTCTTCTTTTGCTGATAAGTCATATCACTTGGAACTTATTCAGTGACTAGATAATTTGCAATAAACCACAGATGAGAATTATTATACATAGCAAACAATGCAAATAAGTTTTCATCCAAAAATTTATCAGTATTACACTAGCCTCTAACTCGGGGTTTTCTAATCTAGACCAATGGTTTGCTTTCTAGATTTTCAACCCTTTTTCTTATCCCTTTATTCTATATCAAGTTCAAGTAACAATAAAACTTAACTTAATCAAGTATGGTTCAGCATTAGTTTTATTGAACACAGATATCTCAGAGTGATCAGTGTAACCTATTATTTTTAGACAAGACTAGATAAGATTAGGATTTATCATACATGAACTTTCTTATCATGTTTCTGTCCTAAAACAATTCTTACTACATCATTACATCACATATTCATTCAAAAAGCAGCTTTCAATCAGGTGATGTCATAATGGGTGCAATAATTCCTTTTGGTTTTAAAAAAATCTCATGCAATTATCAGCAAAACAAAAGGAACATCTTTTTTTTTCAATAGAACATTCAGAGGTCTGGCTATTAAGGAAAAATTATCCCATAACTCGTCCTAATAATGCCGGTATGACTCTAAGAAGATTCTAAAATGGAATTTCTTCCCAATAAAAATCTAAGCCAACATTTTACAACTCAGAAGAAAATATATTTTATCCTCATTTCCATTTTTATTCGAAATTAAATAATAGAAGAAAAACACGAAAAAGAGCAACTAGGAAAACAATTAAGAAAGAACAAGAGATGGGGAAAAGAACAACTTACCATTGAGCAAGAAAAATACATTTTTTTCAGTTTTTAAATTTTAAAAATTTTTTTTCTTTTTTTTTTTCGAAAGCAGTTAAATTTCTTCAATATGGTTTTAGAATGATTTTCTAAAATTTGATTATCCTAATTGTCTTAATTTCAGATATTATCTAAAATCAATTAGTTATGATAATCCTATATTTCGGAAACTGATTGTCTAACTAGCATAAAACAAGTGTTAGGTCTAAGGTCTAGGTTACTACCGCTACCTATCATAAGTATCTAGAATTTTGATAAGTGTCTAGAATTTTGATCAGGAGTCCTAAATTCATTATGATATTTCCCCGGCAACGGCGCCAAAAATCTGATGCGATTCCGACCGATGTGCTAAATAGGTGTTATTTTACCATATGTTGATTATGAGTAATTAAGGACTGTGATTGACTAATTGTCACATTTAGTCTCTATGGTGTCACTTAATCAGCCAGAACCTAAGGAAGAGTACCTATCGTGTAGCTAGTATGTTGGAAAGTATCTACGATTTTATTAAATAAATATCGTACTCCCAGGGAAGTGGCAACGGCTTAGTAGTAACTAGCCTTTTATCCTAACTCCTATCTTATAATCCAGTTATGCAATCTTCATCAAATACTTTGATGAGAGGGTGATTCATTCTCCACTAGGTTTCAGTCTAATTAAACCTAGAAGTGTTTTATAGATGAGTCCTGATTCTATGTTATACTGTTCCTATATGTTGTTTGACCTATATTCGAGTATTTTTGATATATCTTAGCCTGGATTGCAACTATGTTCTGTGTCTAAAGGCGTACCACATCCGAGGTCTCTAATAAACCGCCCTACCTTAATGACGGCCCTACTCACGGTTCGGGACGAAGGTATCCATGAAAGCCCTATGTCACTTCGGGGATCATACCGCTTGCCCTAGCCGCCGGCATAATCGGACTCAGCTCGGCCCCTACCTAGACTACTTTAACAGGCAGGGTGTTCAACATGTTATTTTATCTAGCATGGCAGACACCAATACTAATTGATGCCTGTTAAACTAAACAGGTTATGATTAGACCGTGGTTAGGAATTGTCTATAACCCTAACTTTAGTTTAAAAGAGCACATTAAACATGCAGACATAGTGAATATTTAGCAGGTGGCTATTTCCGGAAAAACATAATAACATCAACATATGAAACAACTATTCATAAAAATCGTAATCTGATATTCATAATAAGTATTTAGGACAAAACAATAACAACATATAAGAGAGGGGTATGGGGATTGATGCCATAAAGAAATCACCCTTTACTTAGTCTCGCCGACAGAGCGTACTGCTGTATATGTCGTATTGCTCGCCCTGACTCTGCTCACCAGAACCTTCCGAGGACGCTTCCTCAGCCTAGTAACTGGGCTTTACCTTAATACCCAGCTTAAGCCCAGCCCTGTGGACTGACTCTTCGAACGCCTAGAGCCCTCTTAGGATCTCCTAACGAAATCCCGGGTATTCTATGAATACCAGAAACGAACCTATCTATAGAAACCTAAGATCTGAGACTATTTCTCAGAAACTAAAACAAAACACTAATAAGAAAGAAAACTGAGATCCGAGTCTCTGAGTGAGTTGTGTACTGGAGAATTGTACACTGGACACCACTAAATGACTCAGATCGAGTGGAGAGGAATGAATTCAACTGCTGGAGGCCTGGGGTATTTATAGCAGCTTCCCGGAGTGAAAATCTCTGAAAAATTCAATGTGGGACAGCTTCTGGCGGCTCAGGACGCCCGTCCCGGGTCCTGGACGCCCGTCCAGGTGGCTTGACTTGGTCGGGACGCCCGTCCCGACCCTTTGACCGATCAACATTTCCAAAAATTGCGTTTTTGCCTCAAAATTTGCTGTTTTTGTCTACTTTTCACCTGACACTTCCAAAATCATAAAAACTGTGAAATTAAGTGAATAATGAACAATCAAGATCAAATTACCCTCTATTTCACCCAAATTCATACATAAAAACATGCTAAAAAGGTGATACGATTTTCGCGTATCACCTACCTAGACTACTCTAACAAACAGGGTGTTCCGCAGGTTATTTTATCTAGTATGGCAGATACCAATACTAATTGATGCCTGTTAAACTAAACAGGTTATGAATAGACCGTAGTTAGGAATTGTCTATAACCCTAATTTTAGTTTAAAAGAAACTACATTAGATATGCAGACATAATGAATATTTACGTAGGTGGCTATTTCCGGAAAAACATAATAACTTCAACATATATAACAACTATTCATAACAATCAAAATCCAGTATTCATAATTGCTATTTGGACAAACACAATAACAACATATAAGAGAGGGACAAGGGGACTGATGCCATAAAGAAATCACCCTTTACTTAGTCTCGTCGATGGAGCGTACTGCTGTATATGTCGTATTGCTTGACCCGACTCTGCTCTCCAGAACCTTCCGAGGACGCTTCCTCAGCCTAGTAACTGGGCTTTACCTTAATACCCAGCTTAAGCCCAGCCCTGTGGATTGACTCTTCGAACGCCTAGAGCCCTCTTAGGATCTCCTAACGAAATCCCGGGTATTCTATGAATACCATAAACGAACCTATCTATCGAACCCTAGGATCTGAGACTAATTCTTAGAAACTAAGAAAAATGAAACACAAAAAGGAAAGAAAGAAAACTTATACTGAAATCTGAGTCTCCCATTGAGTTGTGTACTCGAGAATTGTACACTGGAAACCACTGAATGACTCAGATCGAGTGAAGAGGGATGAATTCAACTGAGGAAGGCATGTGGTATTTATAACAGCTTTCTGAAGTGATTTTCTCTCAAAAATTCGATGTGGGACTTGACTTTCTGGTTCAGGACGCCCGTCCCGGATTAGGATGCCTGTCCCGGATTAGGACGCCCGTCCCGGTCTGTTGACCAGGTCAGGACGCCCATCCCGAGTCCTGGATTCCCGTCCCGACCTATTGACCAGGTCAGGACGCCGGTCCTGAACCGGGACGCCCTCCCCGAAGTCTGAACTTCTGAAAAATTGCGTTTTTACCCCGAAATTTGCCATTTTCTTCCACTTTTCACCTGACACTTCCAAAATCATAAAAAGCTGTGAAATTGAGTTAATAATGAATAATTAAGACCAATTTACCCTCAATTTCACCCTAAATCATGCCTAAAAACATGTTAAAAATGTGATATGATTTATGCATATCAGCAACTCCGCAGCCCACGCCTGCCTTCCTTCTATAAAAGGGACGCTCAGCCAACCCCAAAGTCATTCGCTACTGCACACTTGCTCGGCCACTGCCAGAGCTGCCCCGCACCAACGGGACAAAGGGGCTCACAAACCACCCCCACTTAAGCTGTCGACGTCCTCGTCGACCTTTGTTGCTTCCGAAAGTCAGCAATGTGATCCTCAAATTGCCAGAGGGTCACATCTCTTTCCCACGTGGCATCAATCTCGGCCTCCCCCTTCCATTGTACAAGGAATTCAGTCCTACGATTCTTCTTACTTTGGCCCATAGTCCGATGGTCCAAAATCTTCTCAACCAGCTTGTCAAACTATTTCCGAATCACAGGTGGAGCCCTCCTAGACTTTTGCCTTTCTCTTTCGAATTCATCCTTGTTGTTCTTCTTCAAGTAACTCACATGGAAAGTAGGATGAATCTTAAACCTGTCAGGTAGCTTAAGTCGATATGCAACATTGCCTACCCTTTTGATTACCTCGAATGGTCCATCATACTGAGGCATCAATCCACGATGAACAGCTTTCCGGCTAATCTTCTTCCAAATTTGAGGGGTCAGTTTCAGCAACACCAAGTCACCTACCTCAAATTGCACGTCACGTCGATGCTTATCAGCATACTTCTTCATCCTTCTTTGAGCCATCTCCAAATTGTCTCTTGCTTTGGCAATCATCTCTTGCTTTGCCTTGGCAAATCTCTGAGCTACTGGACATGTTCCAACACTTGGCACAACCATTGCCAAATCCTGTTGAGTCGTTGGCTGTTGTCCATTCACTAACTCAAATGGACTCATCTTCGTTGCAGAAGATCGATGAAGATTGTAACAAAATTGAGCTGAGTCAAGAAGATTAACCCAATTCTTCTGACTTGCCGTCACATAATACCTCAGGTACTCCTCCAACAAGGCATTGATCCTCTCTGTCTGACCATCAGTCTGAGGAAGATTGGCAGTCGAAAACTTCAATTCAGATCCCAGCAATCCGAACAGCGCTACCCCAAATCTACCAGTAAATCTGGCATCCCTGTCACTCACTATGTCCTTTGGAATACCAAAGTATTTTACAACATGTTTGAAAAACAATCCAGCTGCCACATCAACTGGACAAGATGATGGCGCTGGGACAAATACAGCCTATTTCGAAAACCTATCCACTATTACAAAAATAGAACTCAGGTCGTTCACCTTGGGCAATCCAAAGATGAAATCCATTGAAATACTCTACCACGGTCCCTCAGGAATGGGAAGAGGTTGTAGCAAACCAGGTTCCCTCCGCCTTTCCACCTTGTCTTGTTGACATACCAAACACGTTCGGACGTATGCTTCGATGTCATCCTCCATCTTTGGCCAAAAGAATCTTCTTGCTAGCAAAGAACGAGTTCTTTCAATGCCGGGATGACCAGCCTATAACGAGTCATGTGCTTCCTTAAGCAACATCCTTCTCAACTCTCCACTCGGGACATAGGCTCGTCCACCTTTGGCATACAACAAGCCATCGTCGAGCCAATACCTTCTCACAGTGCCATCTTGCACTAAAGATATCAATTGTTGATAGATAGGGTCTTTAGGTGCGTACTCACGTATTTTCGCCACAAAGTCCGATTCCACAATCAAAACTGCCGACAATGTCATGCACTCAGTTCGCCTACTCAGTGCATCTGCCACTACGTTTGCCTTGCCCGCTCTATGCACCCACTCGAAATCAAATTCTGCCAAGAATTCTTGCCAACGAGCTTGCTTTGCAGACAACTTCTTCTGCGTCTTGAAATATGTGTTCGCCACATTGTCTGTCACCACTGTGAAAGACGAGCCCAACAAGTAGTGCCTCCAAATCGTAAGGCAATGGATCACAGCTGTCATCTCCTTCTCATGGGCAGAATAATGCTGCTCACAATCCTTCATCTTGCGGCTCTCAAATGCTACTGGGTGTTGTCCTTGCATCAACACACCACCGATCCCACGATCAGACGCATCCCTGTGCACCTCAAAGGGCACATCAAAATTAGGCAACTGTAGCACAGGGGCTGTCACAATAGCCCTCTTGAGCTTCTGGAATGCTTCCACACACTCCTTGCTCCACTTCCAATCTACTCCCTTCTTCAAGAGGTCGGTCAAAGGGCTTGCCACACTTGCATACCCACTAATGAATCTTCGGTAATAATTGGCCAATCCTAAGAAATATCTCAATTCTGCTACTGTCAACGGGGCAGACCAACTTTCAATAGCCTCCACCTTTCGAGGATCCATTCTCACTGACCCATGGCTAATTATGTGCCCAAGGAACTTAATTTCCTCCTTACAAAATTCGCACTTCTCCCTCTTGACATAGAGTACATACTCCCTCAATTTTGCAAACACGAGTCTTAGATGTCTAACATGCTCCTCTAAGCACTCACTATAGATGACAATATCATCCAAATGGACAACTACGAATTTATCCAAAAATTCATACAAAACATCATTCATCAATTTGCAAAATGTCGCACGGGCATTAGTTAAGCCAAACGACATCACTAAAAATTCGAATGAGCCATACCTTGTCACAACCGTGGTTTTGGCTTCATCACCATTGGCAATCCGCACTTGCCAATATCCTGACCGCAGATCGATCTTAGTGAAGTACCTTCCTTTCACTAGCCTATCGAACAAATCCAACTGATTTGGGATAGGGTACTTGTTCTTCACTATCAACTTGTTCAAGGCTCGGTAATCCACACAGAATCGCATCGAGCCATCTGCCTTCCTCTGGAACAAGGCAGGGGTACCATAAGGGGCCTTTGAGGGTCTGATAAATTGCGCTTCCAGCAATTCTCCCAACTGTTTCCTCAATTCCAGCAACTCTGCTGGTCCCATCCGATATGGTGCTTGCGCGGGTGGTACTGCTCCAGGTACCAACTCCATTTGGTGATCAATGGCACCCCTTGGGGGCAGCATCTTGGGCAACTCATCGGGCATCAAATCAGCAAACTCGTCCAACACTTTGGACACGGATTCAGGCAACTCTGAGTGATCCCCATCCGTCCCTTCCAACAAGACAGCCAAAAATGTTGGTTCACCCCGTCTCAACCCATCCTTCAACTGCATCGCCGACAACATCCCCTTTGCATCCTTTTGATCCAAGTCCTTGTACGTACATTGTACAAAGTTTGGTATCCCCTCGTCCATAATCATCAATCCACGCAAATGTGGCATCACTGCCACCTTGGCCATAGCCAAGAATTCAATCCCTAGAATGAGATCGAAGTCGTCCAATGGAACGGCCATCACCTTGCACTGGCCTTCCCACGCTCCCATCTTCAATGACACCATGGCACTGCCTTTCACCCGCTGTTCTACGACATTGACAGTCTTAATGGTATGGGAACTCTCTTGCAGTGCCAACTGCAAGCGCGTGGCTTCTCGATTAGCCACAAAGTTGTTTGTTGCGCCAGAGTCTATCATTGCCCACAGCTTCACACCATTCACAACCACTTGCACGTACATCAACCCACGTACCGGTTGTGGTCGCTCAGACACTTGAATGGCATTGCACAACTGAATAGGATTCACACGAGCAGGTGGATCCCTTTCGGTGTCATCTTCAATTTGGACAACAACTAAATTTTGATTCCTCCTCGGCTTAGGACATTGATATGACATGTGTCCAATCTCCTTACAATTGAAGCACTTGACATGGAAATCCTTAGTTTTCCCGACAGCAACATCTCTCTTCTTGGGTTTGTCATTCCAAGACTTACCCTTGTTCTTCGATGGAACACTTTTTCTCTCTGGGGTAGGAGGAGCTGAAGATTGTAAATCCGTCAATCTTTCTGCCATTGAATAGGCCTCCCTCATATCTTTAGGGTTTTGCCTCATTAGCTAGATCCTAGCCCACTTCTTCAACCCTGACAAAAAGTTGAACAACTTGTCCTCCTCGGACATGTTAGGTATATTTAGAAGGATTGCAGAGAATTGATTCACGTACTCTCGAATAGTCCCTGTCTGTTCTAGTCTCTTCAAGCTCTCACGAGCCATCCACGTAGAATTCTTTGGCAAGAATTGCTCCATCAATTCCTCCTTCATGTGTCTGAAAGATCGGACTACTTCTTTCGTAGGGTCCGCTTCCCTTGTCTGCCACCATAACTTGGCAGTGTCAACGAGGAACAACGATGTAATCGGCACTTGTTCACTATCCGGGACTCTAGCCGTCGCAAAGTACTTCTCCAGATCCCACAAGAAACTCCTGATCAACGTCGCATCCCGAACACCAGAATATGTTCTAGGCTCAGGCACCCTGAACAATGGTTGTCTAACACTGGTTCCAACAGTATTAGATTGCAGTGCCGCAACACTAGCCTGCAATGCGTTGATGCTTGCCTTCATGTTGTCGACAATCTCTTGGAGTTGGTGCAAATCCGCCACCACATCTGGCGGCCCTTGGATCTGATCTATCAAGGGACGAGCATTCTGCACATGCTCTAACACACCAATCGCCTGCACATGATGCGAAAACAAGGTCTCCAGCCTTGTCAATCAATCCGCAGTAGAGGCATGCGGATTCGGCGTACTGTCGAGGCGTATCAGTACTATCCTAAGCAAATCTTCGGACGAACTAGACATTTCCGCAAGGGTCAGACTGCGCTCTGATACCAATTTGTCACGAAGTGCCTCTTCCTGGTCCAGCCACCAGTTCTGGACACTCAACCCGACTTGCACGGGTACATGCGCACGTACAGGCACACACACACAGCGGATAAAATAACAAGTATGGAGATGGACATGATAATTACGGGAAACTCACCCAACCTTTCTATATTAATCAAATAGTAAGGTATTACAAGTATTCGCAACCACAAGGCTGCACGGCCACACAGGCCTACAAGATAGAACAACCTAGTCTATCACTCTATCTCTCTTGTTGCGCTCTCGCTCAGCACTTGCTATGCTCTCGCTAGCTCTTGTTGTGCTCTCGCTCAACTGCTTTCTCCCTTGCCTATCTGCCCCTATTTATAGCCACTAGGGATGGGTAGGGTTTGAGTCAACCCATGATCCACGGATCATGTCTACAATCTCGGTTTGACTCTTTCCACTTAGATATCATTAGGGTTTCTAACGGTCTGGGTCTGGGCCTCAGCCTACTCTGCAACTCCACAGCCCACGCCTGCCTTCCTTCTATAAAAGGGACGCTCAGCCAACCCCAAAGCCATTCGCTACTGCATACTTGCTCGGCCACTGCCAGAGCTGCCCCGCACCAACGGGAAAAGGGGCTCACAGTAAGCTAGAAAGGCTCAAACGATTCAAGAACATGCCTTAATCATTTCTATATTACCAAATCTACTAGGATTTCGCCTCAAGGGATATAACAAACGAGTCTAAAGATTCTGAACCTTCATACCAAAGCTAACTCTTGTTATAAACATGAAATCTCCAAGTAAGACTATGTGCAAAGATTTTTGTGGGAGCAAAAATTTTCACTTAAATCTAGTTAATATCAACATATTCTAAGTACTAAAGGCTCACTACCATACAAGAGTTATGAAATCATATCAACATGAATTATCATCATAAATAATCTTCCCAAATTTACATAATCCTGCTAAAATGATTCACTAGAGTATGATCATGCTAGAGAGATTTAATAGATAATGCGGGAGCAATAACACATTCATTCAGCTCATTCATAAAAAAACACAGCAACAAACGTATTCATTCACTTTAATAACAAGAAATGCTCTTGAACTGACAAAAGGACACCCTCCCCCAAATTGAAGAGGAGCAATGTCCTCATTGCTGTAGCAACAGGGGGAAAAATGCCATTGGACCGATCATAAAAAGGGAAAAACTAGTTCAACACGAAGCACCAGAAATGAATGGAGATAAAAACATAATAGTACAAATAAAGTCAGCGGGAAGTAGAGAAAAATAGGATAGAAACAACTCCCACAAGATCATGAGAGTTCATCATTCATCATTGCCGTCATCCTCCATGTTCTGAGGAGTGTTCACGGAAGGGTCCGGATCAATTCCTTGGTTACACAAACTCTCCCAATTTAGTCTCTGTATGGCTGCTAGGGTAGCCGAGGGCAGTGGGTATGGTTCCTCGCCAGTTAAAATGAACTCCAAATCAGCCTGCAAGGCCCGCTCGTTGTACCATTCCTCATATCTTATTTCAGCATCAAGGGGAGCAATTTTTTCCATAATAACAATCTTTCTTGCAACCTGTTTGATCTTTGGCATCTTTACATTATCCGAACATAAAATATATAAATGCAATGTAGGAGCATGTCAAGAAAATGTAACACAACAGCATTAGTGGCACATAAGTTCTCAATTCTCGGGTGAGAAGAAAGCAAACACAAATTTACCAACAATTCAGGCGGCATTGTTACTAAGTAAAAACATGAAGACCATTAAGACATGAAATTTGTTTTGAATCATAACCACTCGTTTGCCCAACACAATAAGCCGAGATACACATCAACTGGCAGAGCTGTCATTTCTACAAGCATGCTCACACACAAGAACTCAAGTATAACTAGAACCCTAAATACAACCAATACAATCCTCTATCCATTGGTAATGCAAAAATTGTCCTCCATAAATTCTATACATGCTACTCAAGGACTGTATGCTCACAATAAGATAAGAGAAATGAACCAGAAATTTTTTTCTTGCAAGTACCATACATCAACTCACATTACCGAGAAGAAATAAAAATGTAGAAAAGTGAGTACTAACCTTGAATCTTCTGGTTTGTTGAAGGCTGAAAATAGAGTTTGAAGAGAAGGAAAGTAGAAGACCATGTGTGTAGAGAAATTTGTGTCCTTTAGATAATTCCCCACTTCTTTCTCTCTTTGTCTTTTCAATTCAGACACATTCTCCACAAATAAAATATAAAAAATAAACTAACCTTTTTGGTTTCCCAACAAGTTCTAGTTGTATGCCACCCATTTTGAAATTGAAAGGAACTAGGGCTGCTTGCATAAGTAATCAATTCATGGAAGTCCCTTGTTAAATTGCACCGCCTGAATTTTGAAATTGAAATTGGACTAAGGCAGCCTTGAATGGCTTTGTAGGTGTGTGGCAGCCTGTTGTCACAGCATTTTTGCCGAGAGGCAGTGGCAAGTCCCATTTCTTTAATAAAATAGCCTTGACTCCTTTTGCTCTTTGATCATAGGCATACCTGTATTAACAAGCAGAAGAGTACCGATAAGAGAGAAAGAAAACGGCAGTGCAATATGAAATTGAAGTCTCAAAACCAATTCTGAAAATTCTGAAAGAAACTTAGGAGTAAACAGCCATTAATTCCGAATTGAAGCACCTAAAAATAAAAGAACAACAATTAAAACAAAATAAGGAAAAGAAATCGAATGCTGAAAATAAAAACAAACAAACAAGAAGAAATAAGAAAACAAAATAAAAAGAAATGCAATAAATAATAGATGAAAGTGTTCACTTATAGATTGTGCTCAATTAACTACTTAGCATCGACAAGTATTATAAGTGAAGAGTTTTGCCCAATGTCCTCTTTAACCATGAAGTGACACTTCTTCCAATTGAGGACTAGGTTGGTGTCCTCACAACATTTAAGCACCTTGGCCACATTCTCTAAGCATTTTTCAAAAGAGTCCCCAAATATGGAGAAGTCATTCATGAAAACCTCTAAATATTGCTCCACCATATCTGTGAAAATGGCCATCATATATCGTTGGAACATTGTTGGAGCATTACACAGTCTGAATGGCATTCTTCTGAATGCGAAAGTACCATAAAGATAAGTGAAGGTCATTTTGTTCTGGTCCTCTGGTGCTATAGCAATCCGATTGTAGCCAGAATACCCATCCAGAAAGCAATAAGAATCCCGTCCAGCCAACCTATTCAACATTTGATTAATAAAAGGCAGTGGGAAGCGGTCGTTTCTTGTGGCTTTGTTTATCTTCTTGTAAGCCATGCAAATTCTCCATCCCCAGCGCTGTCAGATATAGGATAAATAATGCTAAAATCTAGCCACTTGATAATTTGTTCCTTTACCACTTCCTTCGTAATTGGATTTACTCATTTCTGCCCCTCTATTAAATTTTTGGAATTATCTTCCAAAATTATCTTGTGCATGCATAAGGTTGGTCATATACCTTTGATATAATCTATGGTCCAGCACATAACTCTCTTATGCTGCTGCAAAGCTCCAAGCAATTCTCCTCCTGTTCTGCACTCATCAGTGCTAAAATAATCATTGGAAGTATCGAGTCTGCTCCTAGAAAACCATACTTCAAATGCTGCGGCAATTGCTTCAATTCCAGCTGTAGTGGTTCTTCCACGGAAGGTTTTGTTATCTTGAAATCTCGAGAAGACAACTCCAAGGATTCAAATTACGCGCGAAATTTGAACCTTTAGGGGTTTGCTTCTAACCAAGCTGAATGTGCTTCGGTCTCCATATTACCATCATCATGTAGACTTTCCTCCGTCAATGCATCTGTGACATCCTCATCTTGCTCTTCATCTTTTTCTTCCCAAGAATCACTGGTGGTGATCTGAAAACACTCACCTTCGTTATGAAATTTCATGGCTTTGAAAAGAGTCCTTCATGTAGCACTCTCTAGAATATTGCATTGCTGCAGCATCTCCGTTGTTCTGGAATGGTATTTTTCTGCAGCAGTTGCGATGATGCAACATTCGGCTGTTCTGGAATACTGTTTTGCTGCAGCATTTGCGGCTGCGGCATTTGGCTCCCCTAATTTTTTCCCCAGCTACTGGAATTTCTGCATTTTGGCTGGACTCACTGGTCTTCTCAGCTGCTCCAGACTTCATTTTTAGCTCGTCCAGTATTCTGCCACTTCATAGTGTTATCGCTTTGCAATGTTCGTTTCTTCTCTCCTTGGATTCTCTATATCACTTGGAAGTGATCCTTCTGGTCTGTTTCTCATCTCTTGGGCTAAATGCCCCATTTGGCTTTCCAAGTTCGAAACAGTAGATGATAGTCCTTGGAGAGTTGTTTCTATTCTTGCCATGAAGTCTCTCATCATATTTTATGTTGTAGAGGTCTTAGGGAGTACGAGAACAATTTCAGCTTCAACACTTCATCTGCTATCCCGTTTGCAACATTTGAAACATCACTGGTTTCAGCTCGAACTGGGTTGTAGTAATCTCTGGTCTTACAATGCTTGGATTCAATTCATTAAACATAGGGACCGCATACTGTCGAATAGCATGGTCCCTATCGTTTGCCAACACCACAGGATTATAGACATGTTCATTTTCTACAACACGCTGCTCTGCCATGTCTACCTTGTCCTTGGTTTGTTTCTTTTTCCTCAACGCCTTGGTGGTTCTCTCAATCTCTGGATCAAGTGGCAGCACTGTAGCTTGAGAGCCCTTGCGAGTTTTACTCATGCAAAATAGCACACGTTAAGGAATGAATGATACACAAGCTGAAATTTAACAACTAATTCAGATCAATAATTCACAAAAATAGTTCAGCCCATGCATATTTATTTGTCCCTCATACATCATTTCAATAATCTCATAAGCTCAAGAATGAGTATAACATAAAACAACAAAAGTAACCAAATGCAAACAATATTTACAAGCAATTGACTCCAAAATCCCCGGCAACGGCACCAAAAACTTGTTACGTTGTGTGCGTGTGTCACAAATTGAGAAGATAATAAAATAGAATAAATCAACGCAATCTTAACAAGTGCAAGTATACACCGGTCAACAAGTAATATATGTACCTAAGTACAAGATTATCGATCCCACGGAGATTTTGTATGCCAATTATGCATGCAAACATGATTTACATTTGGTTAAAAGAATAAAAGAATAAAGAATGATGAATATTGGGTGGAGATTCGGAGGTTAAGCTACTGCTAAGATATTGTTGCAACAACGGAAATGCTGCAGCATCACCAATGCCGCAGCAATTCTACCTAACTACTACTACAAGACATCCTACTGGAAAATCACCATGAGAATACAACAGGTAATACAATGCTGTAAAAATCAAGCCAAAAATGCAAATACAAACCAATAGTGAATCCAAAAATGCTAAGCATGCTTTTCGGTTTCCAAATTAACACTACAGCGGTCTGGTTCTACCCAGACTACTTAGCCTACTAGTCTAAACCCCCGATAACATCGTCTCATGGAGTACGAAGTACCGTGAACCTAGAACAACACAAGGCAGTGAAATTGGTCGTGTCCCCTGCAATATTGACCGCACGGTCATGCGCCTCAAGCAAGTGCCATGCAATTAACGTGTCAACTAGACCCCTTCCGGTTAGAAAGCCAGATACTAGTTCGATACATAACTTGGATAGTCGTAACCGCAAGTTATTCCTAGTCCATTTAAGTAATTGCATGAATAAACTAAGCATGCCCCATACAAGCATCAATAAAGAAAACGATACACAAAACTTATGCATTATATTCATCTTATGCCACATTACGTTTTTCCACATGTTTATAATTTACTAGACTACAACACCTTCAGGTTATGAATATATTTTTTGCTGAAACGAATCATGAAAGACAAGGATTAAAGTAATAGGAAAAACAGTCCCTAGGTCCATAGTGACACCAATCAACGGAGCCAATCCCAAGACGGAAAACATATCAATCCCAAAACACTTTTAATTAATCCTTGAAAACATGTAAACATTCTCATATCACCAAGAATATTCAATTACAAAACAGTAGCAATTTGAAGAACATTCAATTACAAAACAGTAGCATCTTGACGAAATGGAGAGAGGATTACTCTGGGTCGGAGATCACCCTACTGCCCAAATCAAATTTAATCAACGTGATGCTACCCTTCGTTCCCTCTGCGTGGTGCTGCTGCCCTCGATCATGAACAGCCCGAAAAATTCCAGCAAAGTCGCCCCAGCTTTCTCAGGTTCGTTTCCACTCTAAAAGACTCTAAAACACTCTAAAACACACTACCCACTGCCTATATTCTAAGCTGCCCGAAATTAAACACAAACAAACTATATCTACGGTACTTACAATATTTCTCTTCTTCTCCTCCCCAAACTTTTCTTTACTGTTTTTTCTTCTTCTTTTAACCTCCATAATTTCTTTTCTTGCTTCCCGAACTTGTTGTGCATAATTGACAGATGTCCATTATTCTCCCAAAACAACCTACATCTTCTTGGTATTTTTGTGTTGCTGCCGGTTCTTCCAGTGGTGAGTCACAATGCCAGCTGGATTTAACTAATTTTTGTATCTAGAAATTCAGAAATTCCAATTTAATTCTGCAGGATTTCACCGAATGCTTAGCTGCAATATGTATGTATTTTGTCTTATCTTCAGCTGTAATTGATTTGGAGTTTGAGAATATATATATATATATATTAATATTATATATATATATATATATATATATATATATATATATATGTAACAATTGTAGCTGCTTTCCCTCCTGAAAATCTGCCAGAAATGAGCACCTACTGCCGTTCCATCCCTTCATTCTTTGTCCTTTGGCCTTTTTGTCTTTTGTGCCCACTTGTCAACTTGCATGTGCATATATATATATATATATATATATATATGTCTCGGTACAATTCCCTACAATAGTTGACCATAATTTTGACCAGCCATATCCCCATTTTACCCTTGGTCAATTAATTCAAAAAATTAGGGATTTCTTCAACTAAAATAGCCATTTTCAACAATTAATCCACAAAATTAAAATTGGGAAGATGAGTATGCAATTTAACAAAATCTAACTCAAAATCATAAATAAGTCAAGCAGTTGGAGTTAGAAAATAGGCAAAATAAGTGCAAATAACTCTACTTTCGTAGAGTTATCAATCACCAAGGCTCAGAACTCAGAAAGTTGTCTGTTGTTAGTATGTCTAGCTACGGGTCGAAGTGTTATATGGTAGTGGTTAATATGAGAGTATATTGTGTTGACTATCTGGTCTAGACTAGTACACACACTACACATCAGGAAAACCTTGTGACTGAGAGAAGAGTTCAATCTAGTTGTTAAGTTGTTAAACCTGCTTGATTATAATAATCTACTAGAGACATTTGAGACCTTGTCATAGCAACCTAACCAGTCAGACTTATGTTATGGATTGTCTGAATAATTTTTGGAATAAAAACATGACTAGAAAATTTAAGTGACTGCACATATGATTTAAAATCACTAACTTCAGGTAGACTTTGCTTGAGGACAAGCAAAAAGCTAAGTGTGGGGTTATATGATATGCATAAATCATATCACATTTTTAACATGTTTTTAGGCATAATTTAGGGTGAAATTGATAGTAAATCGGTCTTAATTGATTGCTATTAACTCAATTTCACAGTTTTTGTGAGTTTGGAAGTGTCAGGTGAAAAGTAGAAGAAAATGGCAAATTTTCAGGCAAAAATGCGATTTTCAGAAATTCAGACGTCGGGGTGGGCGTCCCGAATCAAGATGGGCGTCCTGACCTGGTCAACAGGCCGGACGGGTGTCCCAATCTAGGATGGGAGTCCTGAGATGCAGTTTCAGAGTCCCACATCGAAGTTTTGGGAGAAAATCACTCCAGGAAGCTGCTATAAATACCCCAGGCCTTCCTTAGTTGAAATCATTCCTCTCCACTCGATCTGAGTCATTTAGTGATGATGGGTTTCCAGCCGATATGCTAAATAGGTGTTATTTTACCCTATGTTTGGCTTTAATTGTTGTCAGTATCTCATCTTTTGATTCTGCGAGTAGGGGTTTTGCTGCGGTGGTATCTTCTGAAAGTCTCCAGCTTCCGAATTATGCCTCAGCTAAATCCCGTATGATTCCTCTAGCTGGGATTGTATGCGTCTCCCATTGGAGTAGCATTCTACAGTAACCTACTCCTACCTCGGTTGGAATGGTCAGTATTCCATAGCAACTCCCACTAAATTGAAGTACTTGGCAGTCTTCACAGATTCGATACAGTGACTGAACGTTTCTTCCTAAGACATTGGCACTCTGAATCTGGAAAACAACTTCTTATAAATTCTGCACATGACTTTAACATCATTAGTAGGTAATGCCAGTGGCTCATGCTATTTTTTTTTGAAAAGTGTTCCACAACTACTATGATGTAATTATTTTCAAAGGAAGAAAGGAAAAGGATTCGATCATACCTTAGATATTAAAGATTTCAAGACTCTATATACCTTGCTGGTGTAGGTGATCTCTGGAAGAGGTGTTACCTGTTTTTTGGCAAGCATCGCAGGACTGTATCAGGGATACAAAATCCTTGAATATGGTGGGTCAACAAGATTCTACTTCCAACACTTTCCGGACAGTGTTGATAGCAGTTAATTGGTCTCCCATAGATTCCTGCAATGCTTTAGAATCATATGGCCTTTGCCTTCCGAGATACATCTTCTGATCAACTGATCTGCAAAAATTTGAAATAGAAGAGAAATCTGCCCAGTAGTAATATTTCTAATCAGCAAAGAATTTCTCCTTTTGCTGATAAGTCATATCACTTGGGAATAATTAGCAGCTAGATAATTAGTAATATCAATAAACCACGGAGGAGAATCATTACTTATAGCAAACAATGAAAATAGATCCTCATTCAGAAATTTATCAGATACTATTATCTCGTTAATAGCCTCTAACTCAGGGTTTCCTAATCTAGACCAGAGGTTTGCTTTCTAGATTCTTAACCCTTTTTCTTACCCCTTCATTCTATATCAAACTCAAGTAACAATAAAACCTAACTTAATCAATTATGGTTCAGTATCAGTTTTATTGAACACAGACATCTCAGAGTGATTAGTGTAACCTATTGTTTTTAGACAAGACTATATAAGATCGGAATTTATCATACATGAACTTTCTTATCATGTTTCTGTCCTAAAACAATTCTTACTACATCATTACATCACATATTCATTCAAAAGGCAGATTTTGATCAGGTGATGCCCTAATGGGTGCAGTAATTCCTTTTGGTTTAAAAGATCTCATGCAATTATCAGCAAAACAAAAGGAACATCCTTTTTTCAATAGAACATTCAAAGGTCTGGCTATTAAGAAAAAATTATTTCATAACTCGTCCTAATAAAGCCGGCATGACTCTAAGATAATTCTAAAATAGAGTTTCTTCCCGATAAAAATCTAAGCCAAAAGTTTTACAACTCAGAAGAAAATATATTTTTTATCCTCATTTCCAATTTTATTTCTTCGAAATAATAGAAAAACACGAAAAAGAGCAATTAAGAAAACAACTCAGAAAGAACAAGAGATAGGGAAAAGAACAACTTACCATTGAGCAAGAAAAATACATTTTTTTCAGTTTTTTAAATTTTAAAAATTTTTTTCTTTTTTTTAAAGCAGTTAAATTTCCTCAATATGGTTTTAGAATGATTTTCTAAAATTTGATTATCCTAAATGTCTTAATTTCAGATAATATCGAAAATTAATTAGTTATGATAACCCTATATTTCAGAAAGTGATTGTCTAACTAGTGTAAGATAAGTGTAGGTCTGAAGTCTAGGTTACTACTGTTACCTATCATAAGCCTCTAGAATTTTGATCAGGAATCCTAAATTCATTATGATATTTCCCCGGCAACGGCGCCAAAAATCTTATGGGTTTCCAGCCGATATGCTAAATTAGTGTTATTTTACCCTATGTTGATTATGAGTAATTAAGGACTGAGATTGACTAATTGTCACATTTAGTCTCTATGGTGTCACTTAATCAGCCAGAACCTAAGGCAGAGTACCTATCGTGTAGCTAGTCTGTTGGAAAGTATCTACGATTTTATTAAATAAATATCGTACTCCCAGGAAAGTGGTAACGGCTTAGTAGTAACTAGCCTTTTATCCTAACTCTTATCTTATGATCCAGTTATGCAATCTTCATCAATAACTTTGATGAGAGGGGGTGATCCATTCTCCACTAGGTTTAAGTCTAATTAATCCTAAAAGTGTTTATAGACAAAGTTCTGATTCTATGTTATATTGTTCCTATATGTTGATTGACCTATCTTCGAGTGTTTTAGATATATCTTAGCCTAGAATGCAACTATGTTCTGAGTCTAAAGGTGTACCACATCTGAGTCTCTATGCTACCGCCCCATCGCCAAGGTAAACGGCCCTACTCACGGCTACTACTAAAGACAGCTATGAATGCCCTATGTCACTTCGGGGATCATGCCGCTTGCCCATAACCGCCGACATAACGCTCTACTCAGCCTACCTAGACTACTCTAACAAACAGGGTGTTCCGCAGGTTATTTTATCTAGTATGGCAGACACCAATACTAATTGATGCCTGTTAAACTAAACAGGTTATGAATAGACCGTGGTTAGGAATTGTCTATAACTCTAATTTTAGTTTAAAAGAAACTGCATTAGACATGCAGACATAATGAATATTTAGTAGGTGGCTATTTCCGGAAAATCATAAGAACTTCAACATATATGACAAATATTCATGAAAATCACAATCTCATATTCATAATTAATATTTGGAACAAACACAGTACAAACATATAAAGAGAGGGACAGGGGGGACTGATGCCATAAAGAAATCACCCTTTACGTAGTCACACCGTTGGAGCGTACTGCTATATATGTCGTACTGCTCGACCCGACTCTGCTCGACAGAACCTTCGAAGGACGCTTCCTCAGCCTAGTAACTGGGCTTTACCTTAATACCCAGCTTAAGCACAGCCCTATGGACTGACTCTTCGAACGCCTAGAGCCCTCTTAGGATCTCCTAACGAAATCCTGGGTATTCTATGAATACCAAAAATGAACCTATCTATCGAACCCTAGGATCTGAGACTATTTCTCAGAAACTAAGAAAAACAAAACACAAAAAGTAAAGAAAGAAAACTTATACTGAAATCTGAGTCTCTGAGTGAGTTGTGTACTCTAGAATTGTACACTGGAAACCACTGAATGACTCAGATCGAGTGGAGAGGGATGATTTCAACTCTTGGAGGCCTGGGTATTTATAGCAGCTTTCTGGAGTGAAAATCTCCAAAATTTCGAAGTGGGACAACTTCTGGTGCTTCGGGACGCCCGTCCTGGATTGGGACGACCCTCCTGGTGCTTTGACTGGGTCAGGATGCCCGTCCTGACCCGTTGACCAGGTCAGCATTTCCAAAAATTGCATTTTTGCCCCAAACTTTGCTGTTTTCGTCTACTTTTCACCTGACACTTCCAAAATCATAAAAAATGTGAAATTGAGTAAATAACAATCAATTAAGACCAATTTCCTATCAATTTCACCCTAAATTATGCCTAAAAACATGCTAAAAAGTGATATGATTTATGCAAATCAGATAACCCCACACTTAGCTCTTTGCTTGTCCTCAAGCAAAATCTACCTGAAGTTAGTGATTCTAAATCATATGTGCAGTCACTTAAATTCCTAGTCATGTTTTTATTCCAAAATTTATTCAGACAATTCTTTAACACAGGTCTGACTGGTTAGGTTGCCATGACAAGGTCTCAAATATCTTTAGTACATTGTTATGATCAAGCAGAAAACAACTTAACAACTAAATTGAACTCTTTTCTTAGTCACAAGGTCTTCCTGATGTGTAGTGTGTGTACTAGTCTAGACCAGATAGTCAACACAATATCCCCTCGTCTTAACTACTACCAGATAACACTTCGACCCGTCGCTAGACATACTAACAACAGACAACTTTCTGAGTTCTGAACCTTGGTGATTAGATTTTTACTTATTTAGCTTTTATTGAGTTTTTTCTTTTATAGATTTTTCAGGGTATTTTGAGTCTGTTTAGAACACGTCAACTTCAACTACCCATGTAGCGAGTCCCACTCCGATGACTCCCAGACCTACACGACCTTAGGGCATCAGGCTTTAGGTTCCCCGAAGGAGTGGTGCTCGAGTAGCGAAGGCCACTGGCAAACTACCCTTATTTAATTAATTATCTTTTGTTTCTTTTCACTTTTAGCTCAGAGTCTCATCTAGTCACTCTAATTGTCAATACATCCATAACTGGTCTAATTTTATCTAGGTAAGTCTCGAAAAGGTAATTGGCTGAGGTCTCTAATCCAAACTAAGTTGTGCTCAGTTATCAGGAATTCCCTATTCCTAATCAATAAGTTCAAAATAGTCATAAATCATCTCCTACTAATCATAACACTCTACCTACATATCATAGACATAAGCAATGTTTAACCAATCATACTGCATTTAGAAGTCTGAAAGAATGAAAAATTTTGAAAAACGTTTGGAAGGGTGTGAAAATATGGGGAAAACAAGCAAAATCATGCAAAAATTTCAAAAATTTTCAAACCACTACTACAGTGCACTGTGCACTGCTACCCTACACTTAAGTCTGATACTGTCCTTAGTGTTCATGCATAGTAACTACCCGACTCTTATTTGAAAACAAGAAGAAAATAAAAATAAAACAGATAGCTCATACCCCACACTTATTCGACTAACTAAGGGTAAGAGAGGAAATAAGGTAACAAAACAAGAAGGATATCAAAACAGAATACAAAACAAATAAAATAAAAGTAAAGGAATATGAAGATTAGAAAAACTCCCTTCATGTCGCGAGCAGAAGGGTCTTCTCTGATCTGTCAATTGGCTCTTTACCTTAGCCATGTGCTATTGCTGAGGTGTTCTTGACTCTGCAATCTCTAGATATTGGAACGGATGACGTCAGCTCCGATCATTCAATGCCGAGCTCTAGGTAGTGGCCTATCCATTTGATGAATGACTCGAGTCCTAATGACTGATTCCTCGATTCACTTGCAAAGTTTCTCGTAATCTTAGCAACGTGTCCAGAAGGAACGTGTCTAGGAATGAGACTTCTTTGGATTGGTGTGCCTACCTGCCAATGTCAGTAAAGTATTGCATGCAAGTTTTGAATGGTAGAAGAGATACCTGAAGCTTTGGCTAAGCCGTGGTGGTATGAGGCTCCAGTGGTGTAGATCTGGGCCCAAGCATTTGAAATAGCTGATTGTATGCAGAGGATGCAAGCTCCTCCATTGCTATGCTCCTGATACAATGCCAAATTCCTCTATATCCTTCGACCGTTCGGTATCACTTGGTAGATCACTTGCTTGCACTAGTTTGGCTTTAATTGTTGTCAGTATCTCATCTGTTGATTCTGCGGGTAGGGGTTTTGCTGCGGTGGTATCTTCTGAAAGTCTCCAGCTTCTGAATTATGCCTCAGCTAAATCCCGTATGATTCCTCTAGCTGGGATTGTATGCGTCTCCCATTGGAGTAGCATTCTGCAGTAACCTACTCCTACCTCGGTTGGAATGGTCAGTATTCTATAGCAACTCCCACTAAAGTGAAGTATTTGGCAGTCTTCACAGATTCGATACAGTGACTGAACGTTTCTTCCTAAGACATTGGCACTCTGAATCTGGAAAACAACTTCTCATAGATTCTGCACATGACTTTAACATCATTAGTACGTAATGCCTGTGGCTCAGGCCATTTTTTTTGAAAAGTGTTCCACGACTACTATGATGTAATTATTTTCAAAGGAAGAAAGGAAAAGGATTCGATCAATACCTCAGATATTAAAGATTTCAAGACTCTATATACCTTGCTGGGGTAGGTGATCTCTGGAAGAGGTGTTACCTGTTATTTGGCAAGCATCGCTGGACTGTATCAGGGATACAAAATCCTTGAATATGGTGGGTCAACAAGATTCTACTTCCAACACTTTCCGGACAGTGTTGATAGTAGTTAATTGGTCTCCCATAGATTCCTGCAATGCTTCAGAATCATGTGGCCTTCGCCTTCCGAGATACATCTTCTGATCAACTGATCTGCAAAGATTTGAAATAGAAGAGAAATTTGCCCAGTAGTAATATTTCTAATCAGCAAAGAATTTCTCCTTTTACTGATAAGTCATATCACTTGGGAATAATTAGCAGCTAGATAATTAGTAATATTAATAAACCACGGAGGAGAATCATTACTCATAGCAAACAATGAAAATAGATCCTCATTCAGAAATTTATCAGATAATACTGTCTCGTCAATAGCCTCTAACTCAGGGTTTCCTAATCTAGACCAGAGGCTTGCTTTCTAGATTCTTAACCCTTTTTCTTACCCCTTCATTCTATATCAAACTCAAGTAACAATAAAACTTAACTTAATCAATTATGGTTCAGTATCAGTTTTATTGAACACAGACATCTCAGAGTGATCAGTGTAATCTATTGTTTTTAGACAAGACTAGATAAGATCGGAATTTATCATACATGAACTTTCTTATCATGTTTCTATCCTAAAACAATTCTTACTACATCATTACATCACATATTCATTCAAAAGGCAGATTTTGATCAGGTGATGCCCTAATGGGTGCAGTAATTCCTTTTGGTTTAAAAGATCTCATGCAATTATCAGCAAAACAAAAGGCACATCCTTTTTTCAATAGAACATTCAAAGGTCTGGCTATTAAGAAAAAATTATTTCATAACTCGTCCTAATAAAGCCGGCATGACTCTAAGACAATTCTAAAATGGAGTTTCTTCCCGATAAAAATCTAAGCCAAAAGTTTTACAACTCAGAAGAAAATATATTTTTTATCCGCATTTCCAATTTTATTTCTTCGAAATAATAGAAAAACACGAAAAAGAGGAATTAAGAAAACAACTTAGAAAGAACAAGAGATAGGGAAAAGAACAACTTACCATTGAGCAAGAAAAATACATTTTTTTTCAGTTTTTTAAATTTTTAAATTTTTTTTCTTTTTTTTAAAGCATTTAAATTTCCTCAATATGGTTTTAGAATGATTTTCTAAAATTTGATTATCCTAAATGTCTTAATTCCAGATAATATCTAAAATTAATTAGTTATGATAACCCTATATTTCGGAAAGTGATTGTCTAACTAGTGTAAGATAAGTGTAGGTCTGAAGTCTAGGTTACTACCGTTACCTATCATAAGCCTCTAGAATTTTGATCAGGAATCCTAAATTCATTATGATATTTCCCCAGCAACGGCCCCAAAAATCTGATGGGTTTCCAGCCGATATGCTAAATTTGTGTTATTTTACCCTATGTTGATTATGAGTAATTAAGAACTGATATTGACTAATTGTCACATTTAGTCTCTATGGTGTCACTTAATCAACTAGAACCTAAGGCAGAGTACCTATCGTGTAGCTAGTCTGTTGGAAAGTATCTACGATTTTATTAAATAAATATCGTACTCCCAGGAAAGTGGTAACGGCTTAGTAGTAACTAGCCTTTTATCCTAACTCTTATCTTATGATCCAGTTATGCAATCTTCATCAATAACTTTGATGAGAGGGGGTGATCCATTCTCCACTAGGTTTAAGTCTAATTAAGCCTAAAAATTGCATTTTTGCCCCAAAATTTGCTGTTTTCGTCTACTTTTCACCTGACACTTCCAAAATCATAAAAATTGTGAAATTGAGTAAATAACAATCTATTAAGACCAATTTCCTATCAATTTCACCCTAAATTATGCCTAAAAACATGCTAAAAAGTGATATGATTTATGCATATCAAGTGACTTCAAGTATACAATTTTCCAATATTCAAGTCACTTAGAGACTCAGATTTCAGTATAAGTTTTCTTTTATTTCTAGATAGTGTCTCATTTTCTTTGTTTCTGGGAATTAGTCTCAGATCCTAGGGTACGATAGATAGGTTCGTTTTTGGTATTTATAGATTACCCGGGATTTCTTTATGAGATCCTAAGAGGGCTCTAGGCATTCGAAGAGTCAGTCCACAAGGTTGGGCTTAAGCTGGGTATTAAGGTAAAGTCCAGCTACTAGGCTCAGGAAGTGTCCTTCGAAGGTTCTGTCGAGCAGAGTCGGGTCGAGCAGTCCAACATATACAAGCAGTTGCTCCATCGGCGAGACTAAGTAAAGGGTGAATTATTTATGGCATCAGTCCTCCTGTCCCTCTCTTTATATGTCTGTACTGTGTTCGTCCAAATATTAATTATGTTTATTGGATTATAATTTTATGAGTATTTGTTATACATGTTGAAGTTCTTATGATTTTCCGAAAATGGCCACCTGCTTAATATTCATTATGTCTGCATGTCTAATGTAGTTTCTTTTAAACTAAAGGTAGGGTTATAGACAATTCCTAACCGCGGTCTAATCATAACCTGTTTAGTTTAACAGACATCAATTTAGGACTTTCCCGTTGGAAGCATTGGTGACTGCCATATTAGATGAAATAACCTAGAGATCACCCTGTTTGTTAGAGTAGTCTAAGTAGGCTGAGTTTGTGTGTTTATGCCGGCGTTAGGGCGAGCGGCATGATCCCCTAAGTGACATAGGGCTTTCATGGATACCTTTAGCTCGAACCGTGAGTAGGGCCGTCAATGGCGATGGGGCGATTTATCAGGTAACTCAGATGTGGTACACCTTTAGACTCAGTACATAGTTGCAATCCAGGCCAAGATATATCTAAAATACTCGAAGATAGGTCAATCAACATGTAGGAATAGTATAACATAGAATCAGGACATTATCTGTAAAACACTTTTAGGCTTAAATAGACTTAAACCTAGTGGAGAATGAATCACCCTCTCATAAAAAATATTGATGAACGATTGCATAATTGGATCATAAGATAAGAGTTTGGGTAAGAGGATAGTTACTACTAAGCCGTTACCACTTCCCTGGGAGTATGATATTTAATTTAAATAAAATCGTAGATACTTTCCAACAGACTAGCTACACGATAGGTACTCTGCCTTAGGTTCTGACTGATTAAGTGACAACATAGAGACTAAATGTGACAATTAGTCAATCTAAGTCCTTAATTACTCATAATCAACATAGGGTAAAGCAACACCTATTTTAGCATATCAGTCGGAGCAGCATCAATAGACAACTCCTAACCATGATCTAATCATAACCTATTTAGTTTAACCGGCATTAATTTAGGACTTTCCCGTCGGAAAGCATTAATATCTGCCATATTAGATGAAATAACCTATAGATCACCATGTTTGTTAGAGTAGTCTAAGTAGGCTGAGTTTGTTTGTTTATGCCGGCGTTAGGGCGAGCGGCATGATCTCCTAAGTGACATAGGACTTTCATGGATGCCTTTAGCTCGAACCGTGAGTAGGGCCATCATTAAGGTAGTGCGGTTTATCAGGTAACTCAGATGTGGTACACCTTTAGACTCAATACATAATTGCAGTCTAGGCCAGGATATATCTAAAATACTCGAAGATAGGTCAATCAACATGTAGGAACATTATAATATAGAATCAGAACATTATCTGTAAAACACTCTTAGGCTTAAATAGACTTAAACCTAGTGGAGAATGAATCAACCTCTCATCAGTTATTTTGATGAATGATTGCATAACTGGATAATAAGATAAGAATTAGGGTAACAGGATAGTTACTACTAAGCCGTTACCACTTCCCTGGGAGTACGATATTTGATTTAATTAAAATCGTAGATACTTTCCAACAGACTAGCTACACGATAGGTACTCTGCCTTAGGTTCTGATTGATTAAGTGACAGTATAGCGACTAAATGTGACAATTAGTCAGGCTAAGTCCTTAATTACTCATAATCAATATAGGGTAAAACAACACCTATTTTAGTATATCAGTCAGAACGCATCACTCTCTTTATATTTTTGTACTGTGTTTGTCCAAAGACCCATTTGATTATTAAATTATGATATTATGAATATGAGTTTTGCATGTTGAAGATATTTACATTTTTCTGGAAAGGTCACCAGCTTAATTATCATTATGACTGTATGTCTACTTGCTCTTTTAAATTAGATGAACGGTTATAGAAAATTCCTTACCACGGTCTAATCATAACATGTCTAGTTTAACATGCCTTAATTTAGGGCTTTGTGTGAGGAAGAAAGCATTAAGGTCTACCATATTAGATGAAATAACCTATAGATCACCATGTTTGTTAAAGTAATCTAAGTAGGCTGAGTTCGTGTGTTTATGCCGGTGTGGTACACAAGTAGATTAAATAACCTTAATTTATGGGGCAGTTTATTAGATAACTCAGATGTGGTACACAAGTAGAATCAGTATATAATTGCAATCTAGACCAAGATATATCTAAAATATTCGAAGATAGGTCAATCAACATGTAGGAATAATATAACATATATCAGAACACTGTATGTAAAATACTCTTGCATGCTTAATGAACTCGAACCTAGTGTAGAATAGATCAACCTCTCATCAAAGGATATTGATGAATGATTGCATAACTGGATGATAAAATGAGAGTTAGGGTAAAAGGATAGTTGCTACTAAGCCGTTACCACTTCACTGGGAGTACGATAATTTCTTAAATTAAAATTGTTTGTACTTTCCAACAGACTAGCTACACGATAGGTACTCTCCCTTAGGTTTTGATTGATTAAGTGACAACATAGATGCTAAATGTGACAATGAGTAATTCTATGTCCTTAATTATTCATAATTGATATAGGGTAAATAAAACCTATTTTTAGCATATCGATCGGAACGCATCACCCTTTCATGCTTTTCCCTTCCATTTCAGTGTATCAGGAGAAGTGCCACGGACACATTAGATGCAGCATACTGGTAGGCAGAACGCTCGACTGGACAGCAGTTCAGACACTAGGAGTCGAGCGGGAGATTCAATGCATACTCGACGTACTACCATACAATCGAGTATTCATCATCAGTGAGCCGACCTACCTCGAGCTAGTGTGTGAGTTTTACGCTTCCTTCACATTCCAGCGAGAGCAGATAACATTCTGGCTGGGTGGAACAGACCGGTCGATGAGCATGGCCGAGTTCAGCATTGCTTTGGGTATCTGGCAGAGGGAGGAGCTGGACACACCTTCCTACACTACGGCAGTACGAGACTTCAACTCTGCTGACGTCTCCGCCGCCTGGGCCCAGATCTGCACTACTGGCGCCCCCTACCAGCATGACTTCACGAAGGCCACATGTATCCATCCAGCCCTTCATTATTTGAATACTATAGTAGCGTATACTCTAGCATGAAGACGTACTGCTCCAGGGAATGTCACCCAGATGGAGACATTCCTCCTAGCCAATATGCACAGAGGCATCACTATGGATATGGCTAGGATTATTACCGTCATCATATGGGCTTTTGCGATAGACACCCGAAAGTAGTATCTGGGGCTCAGGCCGTTCATCACCCGGATAGCCCCCTACCTAAAGCTGGACATCGAGGGCTCGGAGTTGACCCAGATTGCTCCAACCACCATTCCCACGGACTTGACTATTCTACAGAACATGGGAATGGTCGTACGAGATACAGCCAGGCGATACTCTATCCATACTGAGCAGCATGGGGAGTCATCTGTACCAGGACCAGCAGTAGACCAGGCACCACCGATTCAGATATTCGTACCACGCACTGCCTTCGAGCGACATATGTTGCAGGGATTGGAAGAACTCACTGCCAGACATAGCCAGGATATGGAGAACATCCATAGGCAGATGGCAATAATGGATGATAGAATTAGCAGGACCAGCAGTCGGGTTGAGGAGATCTATCAGCAGACTGGTCGGTTTATCGAAGACCCCGAGGTCTACTTCTGGCCACCTGATGATGATGATCTCAGTTCTTAGTTTCTCTTTCTCTTTCTTTCGTTCTCCGCTTTATTTGTGATTATGTGATAAGTCTGGGATGTATGACATATGAATGTTTGTATGCAAAATGTTGATCTATATGACATAATAGCATTGTTTTTCTTTTATTCTTTTTTGTTATTCCTATGATGTGTGATATGCATAAATCATATCACTTTTTAGCATGTTTTTAGGCACAATTTAGGGTAAAATTGGAGTTAAATCATTCTTAATTGACTGTTATTAACACAATTTCGCAGTTTTTGTGATTTTGGAAGTTTCAGGTGAAATATGCAAGAAAATGGCAAATTTCGGAGCAAACACATGAATTTTGGAAGTTCAGGAATCAGGATGGGCGTCCCAAGATCAGGACGGGCATCCCGACTCGGTCAAAGACCAGGGATGGGCATCCTAACCCTATCAAAGCACCGGGACGGGCATCCCGACCCGATCAAAGCACCAGGACGAGCGTCCTGGACCCAGGACGGGCGTCCTGACCTGGTCAACAAATCGGTGGCATCCCGGACTTGGGATGGGTATCCTAAACCCATGAACAATATCCCACATCTTTTTCTGAAGAGAAAATCACTCAGCTTCCCTGCTATAAATACCCTAGGCCTTTCTCAGTTGAAATCATCCCTCTCCACTTGATATGAATCATTTAGTGGCTTCCAGTATACATTTTTCTACTGTATACGAGACATTCAGTGATCTCAAGTGTTTTCGTTCAAGTAAGTTTTAGTATACGAGAGTTTCTCGTGTTCTTTATTTTCTGAGAGTTTTTCTCAGGATCTTAAAATACGACTAAGATAAGGTTAATTTTTGGTATTCATAGAATACCAGGGATTTCGTTAGGAGATCCTAAGAGAGCACTAGGTGATAGAAGAGTTAGTCAACATGGCTTTTCTTAAGCCCGGGACGTAAGGTAAAGCAATAGCTGCTAGGCTAAGGAAGCATTCTCTGAAGGTTCTGTCGAGCAGAGACGGGTCAAGCAGTCCAGGATATACAAGTAGTTGCTCCATCAGCGGACCTAATAAAGGGTGAATACTTTATGGTGGTGGTCCCCTTATCCCTCTCTTTATATTTTTGTAATGTGTTTGTTCAAAGACCCATTTGAATATTAAATTATGATATTATGAATATGTGTTTTGCATGCTGAAGATATTTACATTTTTCAAGAAAGGTCACTAGCTTTATTATCATTATGACTGTATGTCTACTTGCTCTTTTAAATTAGATGAACAGTTATAGACAATTCCTAACCACGATCTAATCATAACCTGTCTAGTTTAACAAGCCTTAATTTAGGGCTTTGTGTGAGGACTGAAGCATTAAGGTATACCATATTAGATAAAATAACATATAGATCACCATATTTGTTAGAGTAGTCTAATGAGGCTGAGTTCGTGCGTTTATGCCGGTGTTAGGGCGAGCGGCATTCCAAAATTTGAACTTTTGAATTTCTCTCCAAAATTCGAATTTCATGCCAAAAACTCGAAATCCTTTCCTAAGAAAAATCCTCCCTTCTAAATTCGAATTTGCCTCCAAAATTTGAATTTGAATTTTCTTCCCTGCTAAAATTTTGAACTTTCTCGAATTCCTTCAACCAAATGGCTCCAAAACGCGCACGTATCACCTCTTCCATGACTGTCATAGCTTTGGCACACCCCTTCATGCTCTTCCCTTCCATCTCGGCGTATCAGGAGAGTTGCCACAGGCACATTGGATGCAGCATATTGGTCAGCAGAATGCTCGACTGGGCAACAGTTTGGACACTAGGAGTCGAGCGGGAGATTCAGTGCATACTCGACGTACTACCCTATAGTCGAGTTTTCATCGTCACCGAGCTGACCTACCTCGAGCTGGTATGTGAGTTCTACGCTTCCTTCACATTCCAGCAAGAGCAAATCACATTCTAATTGGGTGGAATAGACCGGTCGATGAGCATGGCCGAGTTCGGCATCGCTTTGGGTATTTGGCAGAGGGAGGAGCTGGACACACCTGCCTACACTACAGTAGTACGAGACTTCACCTCTGCTAACATCTCCGCCGCCTGGGCCCAGATTTGTACGACTGGCGCCCCCTAGCAGCATGGCTTCATGAAAGCCACAAGTATCCACCCAACCCTTCGCTATTTACATACCATCGTAGCACATACTTTGGCAGGTCGACGTACTGCCCCAGGGAATGTTACCTAGATGGAGACATTCCTCCTGGCTAATATGCACAGGGGCACTACTGTGGAGATGGCCCGACTCATTACCGTCATCATGCGGGGTTTTGCTATAGATACCCAGAAATAGTATCTGGGGTTTGGGCCGTTCATCACCCAGATAGCCCACTCCTGGAGCTAGATATCGAGGGCTCGAAGTTGACCTAGATTGCTCCGACCACTATTCCCATGAACTTGACTGTTCTACGAAACATAGGAATGGTCGTACGGGATGCAGCTAGGCAATACTCCATCCACACGGAGCAGCAAGGAGAGTCATCGGTACCAGGACCGATAGCAGAGCAGGCACCACCGACTCAGATGTTCGTACCACGCACCGCCTTCGAGCGACATATGTCGCAGGGGTTGGCGGAACTCACTGCCCAACATAGCCAGGATATGGAGAACATCCAAAGGTGGATGACGATGATGGATGACAGAATTAGCATGACCAGCAGTCAGGTGGAGGAGATTTATCAGCAGACCGCCCGGTCTACTGAAGACCCCGAGGTCTACTTCTGGCCACCTGATGATGATGATCCCAATTCTTAGTTTCTCCTTCTTTCATTTTTCGCTTTATGTGTGATTATGTGATAAGTCTGGGCTGCATGAAATATGAATCTTTGTATGCAAAATGTTGATTTGTATGACATAACAGCATTGTTCTTTTATTCTATTTTGTTATTTCTATTACCTTTTTGTTTTGATGTTTTGTTTCTCTTCCCCTTAGTCAGTCAAATAAGTGTGGGGTAAGAGTTTTACGTTTTCCAACTTTATTTTTTCAAATAAGTGTGGGGTAATAGGATATGCATGAACACTGAGGATACTGTAAACCTTAAGTGTGGGGTAACAGTGCACACTGCACTATAGTAGTAAAACTTTGCATGTTTTCACATATTTCTCACTAGAATTGCACCCTTCCAAAACAATTTCACAAATTTTCACTCTTTCAGACTTCAAAATGCAGTATTTATTGGGTAAAGAAATGCTTATGTCTATGATACATGTGAGTAGAGCATTATGATCAGTAGGAAACAAGTTGATAACTTTATTGAATTCCTCGATTAGAATAGGGATTCCTGATAATTGAGCACAACCTAGTTTGGATTAAAGACATCAACCAAATACCTTTCCATGACTTAACTAAATAATATTAGACCGGTTGAGGATGTATTAGTAATTTGAATGACTAGATGATACTCTTAGCTGGAAGTGAAAAAACGTTAAATAAATAGGGTAGTTTGCAAGGGAACTACTTAAGGGAACTTAAAGCTGGATGCCCTAAGCTCGTGTAGATCTGGGAGTCATCGGAGTGGGACTCGCTACATGGGTAGTTAAAGTTGATGTGTGAAAGCGAACACAAAAATACCCTAAACAATCAATCTAACAATACATTGCCCAGTGTGTTCTTTTATTGAAAATTTTAATTGAAAAGCCTTGACACCAAAGCTCAGAACTTAGAAGGTTGTTTGTTACTGTTATGTCCAGCGATTGGTTGAAGTATTATCTGGTAAGAGTTAAGAGAAGACTATATTGTGTTGAAAATCTAGTCTAGACTAATACACACACTACACATCAGGAAGACCTCGTGACTAAGAATAGAGTTCAGTCTAGTTATCGAATTGTTATACCTAGATGACCATGATAATTTACTAAGAAATTTGAGACCTTATCATAGCAACTTGACCAGTCAGGCCTGTTTTATGAATCATCTGACTCAATGATTAAATTTGGCTAATAAACACTGCTAGGAAATTTAAGTGACTACACCTATGATTTAAAATATCAATAGTTTCATGTAGACATTGCTTGAGGACAAGCAAAAAGCTAAGTGTGGGGTTATATGATGTCCATAAATCATATCACCTTTTTAGCATGTTTTTAGGCACAATTTAGGGAAAAATTCGAGTTAAATCATTCTTAATTGACTATTATTAATACAATTTTGCAGTATTTGTGATTTTGGAAGTTTCAGGTGAAATGTGCAAGAAAATGGCAAATTTCGGGGCAAAAATATGATTTTTGGAAGTTTAGGAATCAGGACGGGCGTCCTGACCTGGTCAAAGACCCGGGATGGGCGTCCCGAACTTGGGATGGGCATCCTAACCCAGTTAAAGCACCAGGACTGGATCTTGACTTGGTCAACAGATTGGGACGGGTGTCCCGAACCCCTGAACAGTATCCCACATCAATTTCTGCATAAATAATCACTCAGCTTCCTTGTTATAAATACCCCAAGGCTTCCTCAGTTGAAATTATCCCTCTCCACTTGATCTGAATCATTTAGTGGCTTCAAGTATACATTTTCCTACTGTATACGAGTCATTTAGTGATATCAGGTGTTTTCTTTCAAGTAGTTTAGTATACGAGAGTTTTCTCGTGTTCTTTGCTTTCTGAGAGTCTGTCTCAGAATCTTAGAATACGACTAGATAGGGTTTATTTTTGGTATTCATAGAATACCTGAAACTTCCTTAGGAGATCCTAAGAGGGCATTGGGTGAGCGAAGAGTTAGTCAACAGCGCTTTGCTTAAGCCCGGGACGTAAGGTAAAGCAATAGCTGCTAGGCTGAGGAAGCGTACTCCGAAGGTTCTGTCGAGCAGAGTCGGGTCAAGCAGTCCGGGATATACAAGTAGTTGCTCCATCAGCGGACCTAATAAAGGGTGAATACTTTATGGTGGTGGTCCCCTTGTCCCTCTCTTAATATTCTGTACTGTGTTTGTCTAAAAACGTATTTGAATATTAAACTATGATGTTATGAATATGTGTTTTGCATGCTGAAGCTATTTACATTTTTTCGGAAAGGTCACCAGCTTAATTATCATTATGATTGTATGTCTACTTGCTATTTTAAATTATATGAACGGTTATAGACAATTCCTAACCACGGTCTAATCATAACCTGTCTAGTTTAACAGGCCTTAATTTAGGGCAATGTGTGAGGACGGAAGCATTAAGGCCTGCCATATTAGATAAAATAACCTATAGATTACCATGTTTGTTAGAGTAGTCTAATAAGGCTGAGTTCATGTGTTTATGCTGGCGTTAGGGTGATGGCATTCCGATTGATATGCTAAAAATAGGTTTTATTTACCCTATATCGATTATGAATAATTAAGGACTTAGAATTACTAATTGTCACATTTAGCATCGATGTTGTCACTTAACCAATCAGAACCTAAGGCAAAGTACCTATCGGGTAGCTAGTCTATTGGAAAGTACCTACGATTTTAATTTAAGAAATTATCGTAATCCCAGGGAAGTGGTAACGACTTAGTAGCAACTATCCTTTTACCTTAACTCTCATTTTATTATCTAGTTATGCAATCATTCATCAATATCTTTGATGAGAGGTTGATCCATTCTACACTAGGTTCAAGTTTACTTAAGCATGCAAGAGTATTTTACAGACATTGTTCTGATACATGTTATATTGTTTCTACATGTTGATTGACCTATCTTCGAGTTATAGATATATCTTGGTCTAGATTGCATTTATATACTGATTTTACTTGTGTACCACATCTAAGTTATCTGATAAACAGCCCCATCGCCATTGACGGTCCTACTCACGGTTCGAGCTAAAAGGCATCCATGAAAGTCTTGTGTCACTCAGGAGATCATGCCGCTCACCCTAACACCGGTATAAACACACGAACTCAGCCTACTTAGACTACTTTAACAAACATGGTGATTTATAGGTTATTTCATCTAATATGGCAGACCTTAATGCTTCCGTCCTCACACAAAGCCCTATATTAAGGCTTGTTAAACTAGACAGGTTATGATTAGACCATGGTTAGGAGTTGTCTAAAACCGTTCACCTAATTTAAAAGGGCAAATAGATATACAGTCATATTGATAATTAAGCCGGCGACCGTTCCAGAAAAATGTAAATATCTTCAACATGCAAAACACATATTCATAATATCATAATTTAGTATTCAAATGGGTCTTTGGACAAACACAGTACAAAAATATAAAGAGAGGGACAAGGGGACCACCACCATCAAGTATTCACCCTTTATTAGGTCCGCTGATGGAGCAACTACTTGTATATCCTGGACTGCTTGACCCGACTCTACTCGACAGAACCTTCGGAGGATGCTTCCTTACCCTTGTAGCTATTGCTTTTCCTTCCTTCCCTTCCCTCCTCGTCTTAAGCAAAGCCCTGTTGAATAATTCTTCGAACGCCTATTGCTCTCTTAGGATCTCCTAATGAAATCTCGGGTATTCTATGAATACTAAAAATAAACCCTATCTAGTCGTATTCTAAGATCTGAGATAGACTCTCAGACAACAAAGAACACGAGATACTCTCAAATATTAGAAATCTACTTGAACGATTCTGAGTTCTGAGCCTTGGTGACCATATTTTTAATTAAGCATTTATTGATTTTTCTCTTTTATTGATTTTTCAGGGTATTTTGTGTCTGCTTTCACACGTCAACTTTAACTACCTATGTAGCGAGTCCCACTCCGATGACTCCCAGACCTACATGACCTTAGGCCATCAGGCTTTAAGTTCCCCTAAGGAGTGGTGCTCGAGTAGCAAAGACCGCTTGCAAACTACCCTATTTATTAACTCTCTTTATTTTTCTTTTCACTTTCAACTCAGAGCATCATCTAGTCATTTTGATTGCCAATACATCCTCAACTAGTCTAATCTTATCTAGTTAAGTTTTGAAAAGGTATTTGGCTGAGGTTTCTAATCCAAACTATGTTGTGCTCAATTATCAGGAATTCTCTATTTCTAATCGATAAATTCAAGAAAGCCATCACATTATCTCCTACTGACCATAACATTCTACCTACATATCATAGACATCAGCAATGTTTTACCAATCATACTGCATTTTGAAGTCTGAAAGAGTGAAACATTTTGAAAAAAAATAAAAAAATTCGGAAGGGTGTGAAAATAAGGGAAAAACATGCAAAAATCATGCAAAAAAGTTTTCCTACTACAGTGCACTGTGCACTGCTACCCCACACTTAAGTTTGACACTGTCCTCAGTGTTCATGCATATCTAAATTACCCCACACTTATTTGAAAATAAGAAGGAATAAAAACAAAACAGAAACTTCTTACCCCACACTTATTTGACTAACTAAGGGTAAGAGAAAGAAAATAAAACAAAGCACGAATGGTAACATAAATAACAAAGCAATGAAGAGAAAACAAAATAAAATGAGAGGGAGATGAGGATTAGAAAAACTCCCTTCATGTATCGAGTAGAAGGGTCTACTCTGATATGTCAATTGGCTATTCAGCTTAGCCATGTGTTGTCGCTGAAATGTCCACGATTCTGTAAGCTCTGAATGTTGGAGCTGCTAACTCTACAGTGTGCCTCGTATGGAGGGTGTGTCTCCCTTCTGGGCCGTGAATTGCCATCCCCATTTTCTGAAGGATATTCAGGTCGGTGGGTCTGGTCGATGGAGCTGTCCTTGTCAGCTCCTATCCATCAATGTCGAGCTCCATGTAGTGGCTATCAGTGTGATGAATGACTCGAGCCCCATGGACTGAAGATTTGGCGAAGCCGTGGTGGTAGGGAGCTCCAGTGGTGCAGATCTGGGACCAAATACTTGAGACTTCCTCAGGGAAGTTTCACACAACTAACTAGTATGCAGGGGACGCAAGCTCCTCCACAGCTATACTCCTGATACAATGCCAAGCTCCTCTATATCTTTTGACCGGTTGATACCGCTTGGTCCGTAGGTCACTTGCTCGCACTTGGATAGCTCAAATTGTTTCCCGTTTACCTTTTTAGTAGTGTTGTCATGATCCATTATAACATAAGCTTCCTATGCCGACACTTCTGTCATAGTAAATGGGTTTGACCATTAACAGCATCTCATCTGTTGATTCTGCGGCTAGGGACTTCGTTGTGGTGGTATTTTCTAGAAGTTTTTAGCTCCAGAGTTATTCCTCCACTAAATCCTGGATGATTTCTTCGGTAGGGATTGTATATGTTTCCCATTGGAGCAACATTCTGCAGTAACCTACTCCTACCTCTTTTTGGAATGGTCAGTATTTCATTCCCATAGCAATCTCTGCTAAAGTGTGGTACTTGGAAGACTTCACAGATTTGATACAAAGGCACATCTGAATCTAGAAAACAATTTTTCACAGAATCCCATATATCAAAGGTTGCAACATTTTGTATACGTCGCTGGGGTAGACGATCTCTGGAAGACGTGTTACCTTTAGTTGGCGAGCATTGCATGACTGTATCAAGGATGTAGAATCCTTGAATATTATGGGCCAATAAGATCCTGCTTCCAACTCTTTCCGGGCAGTGTTGATAGCAGTCGATTGGTCTCTTGTAGATCCTTGATGGCATTGCTCTAGAATCTTGTGGCCTTCGTCTTCTGAGACACATATTTTGATCAATTGATCTACAAAAATTTGAAATAGAAGAGGGATCTGCCAAGTAGTAATATTCCAAATCAGCAAAGAATTTCTTCTTTTGCTGATAAGTCATATCACTTGGGACTAATTTAGTGACTAGATAATTTGCAACATCGATAAGCCACATATGAGAATTATACATAGCAAATAATGCAAATACGTTTTCATCCAAAAATTCATCAATATTACTGATTCAACAATAGCCTCTAACTCGGGGTTTTCTAATCTAGACCAATGGTTTGCTTTCTAGATTTTTATCCCCTTGTCTTTTCCCCTAACTTATACCTCAAATTCAAGTAACAATAAAACTTAACTTAATCAATTATGGTTCATCAACAGTTTTATTGAACAGATATCTTAGAGTGATCACTGTATACTATTGTTTTAGATGAAACTAAAGATGGTATGAATCTATCATCATATACAACGACTAGTAATCCCTTTTCAGTAGTGGTATGGTTCTACTGGGCATCAGTAAAAGGTCTTACTTGCATAGTGTATAACATGAAGGTTCTAATCATGCCTATTTCCTAAAACAATCATTACTACTCTAACAAACATGGTTATCTATAGGTTATTTAATCTAATATGGCATACATTAATGCATCCCGACGGGGAAGTCCTAAATTAATGCCTGTTAAACTAAACAGGTTATGATTAGACCATGGTTAGGAATTGTCTATAACCCTACATTTAGTTTAAAAGAAACTACATTAGACATGCACACATAATGAAAGTTAAGCTGGTGGCCATTTTCGGAAAATCATAAAGTACTTCAACATGCATAACAAATATTCATAAAATCATAATCCAATAGTCATAATAAATGTTTGGACGAAGACAGTACAGACATATAAAGAGAGGGACAGGGGGACCAATGCCATAAAGTATTCACCCTTTACGTAGTCACGCCGATGGAGCAACTGCTTGTATATGTTGGACTGCTCGACCCGACTTTGCTCGACAGAACCTTCGGAGGACGCTTCCTCAGCCAAGTAGCTGGAATTTACCTTAATACCCATCTTAAACACAACCCTATTGACTAACTCTTCGAACGCCTAGAGCACTCTTAGGATCTCCTAACGAAATGCCGGGTATTCTATGAATACCAGAAACAAACCTATCTAGTCGTATTCTAGGATCTGAGACAAACTCTCAGAAACAAAGAACATGAGACACTATCTAAGAATATAAATAAACCTATACTAAAACCTGAGTCGCTAAGTGACTTGTATACTATGGAAAACTGTATACTTGAAGTCACTAAATGACTCAAATTGAGTGGAGAGGAATGATTTCAAGTGAGGAATGCCTAGGGTATTTATAGTAGGGGAGCTGGGTAATTTTCTCTCAAAATTTTGATGTGGGATTCTGAATTGGGGCTCGGACGCCCGTCCCGGCCTGTTGACCAGGTCAGGACGGCCGTCCCAAGTCCTGGACGCCAGTCCTGGCTTGTTGACTAGGCCAGGACGCCCATCCTGGGTTCGGGACGCCCATCTTGACTTCCGAACTTCTGAAAATCAAGTTTTTGCCCCAAAATTGCCATTTTCTTCTACTTTTCACTTGATACTTCCAAAATCACAAAAACTGTGAATTTGAGTTAATAACAATCAATTAAGAGCGATTTACCATCAATTTCACCCTAAATTATGCCTAAAAACATGCTAAAAATGTGATATGATTTATGCATATCAGATAAGGAACAAAGACCGATAGAAAAAGGGAAGATTCTTTTTATTTTTCAGCAAATAAATTGTTTGAACTAAAGTTTAATAACCGACCCCTACATTCTATTTTCAAAATTTAAATGGGTCTTTTATTCAGAAATTTTTCATCAGACATTTTATTTTAGCAATTCTTTACGAAAAACAACTGTGTTAAAAAAACAATTTATTTTTCATTAATTAAATTGTATGAATTTAGTCTTTTGTTTTTCTAAAATTTTTGTTGAATAGAAGTTAGGATATGATTAGGGTAGTTATGGTTTTTGAAAAGAGACTAAGAATTTTTGCAAGGGCTTTTAACAACTTCTATATTTTATAGGCTAACCATGAAGATTTGTTAAAGATTATAATTGTTTTTGGTGTATAAAGATTTGCAAGAAATTTCAAAAAAAATCCGGAAGTAACACACATCTCGAGGTAGCCGGGACGGGCGTCCCATTTCTAGACGGTCGTCCAGCCGAGACGGGCTTCTCGAGGGCGGCCCCTCTCTATAAAAACCCAAAATTTTCCCATTTCCTCCTAAATCAACCACCAAAAATCATCTCTCTACAAAATTCTCTCCACCTTCTCTCTACAAATTTTTGGCAAACTCTTGAATTTCAAAATTCAAATTTCCCTCCAAAAATTTGAACTTTTGAATTTCCTTCCAAAATTCGAATTTCCCGCCAAAAACTCAAAATCATTCCCTAACGAAAATTCATCCTTCTGAATTCGAATTTACCTCCAGAATTTGAATTTGAATTTTCTTTCCCGCCAAAATTCGCGAACCCTCTAAAACTCTTCAAACAGATGGCTCCAAAACGCGCTCGTATTACTTCTTCTATGACTGTCACATCTGTGGCACATCCTTTTATGCTCTTTCCTTCCATTCCGACATATCAGGAGAGGTGCCATGGACACATTGGACGCAGCGTACTGGTTAGCAGGACGCTCGACTGGGCAGCAGTCCCGACACTGGGAGTCAAGCAGGAGGTCCAGCGCATACTCGACGTACTACCCAACACCGAGCCGACCTACCTCGAGCTGGTATGTGAGTTCTATGCTTCCTTTACATTCCAGCAGGAGCATATCACATTCCGACTAGGCAGAATGGATCGATCGATGAGCATGGCCGAGTTCGGCATCGCCTTGGGTATTTGGCAGAGGGAGGAGCTGGATACGCCCGCCTACACTACAACAGTGAGAGATTTCACCTCTGCAGACGTCTCCACCGCTTGGGCTCAGATTTGTACGACTAGCAATCCCTACCAGCATGGCTTTGTGAAAGCCACAGGTATTCATCCTGCCCTTCGCTATTTACATGCTATTATAGTGCATACTCTGTCAAGATATCGGGCAGCCCCCGGGAATGTCACCCAGATGGAGACATTCCTCCTGGCTAACATGCATAGTAGTGCTACGGTAGAGATGGCTCGACTCATCACTGTCATCATGCAGGGTTTCGCTACAGACACTCAGAAGTAGTGTCTGGGGCTCGGGAAGTTCATCACCAAGATAGCCCACTACCTGGAGCTGGACATCGAGGGCTCAGAGTTGACCCAGGTTGCCCCGACCACCATTCCTACGGACCTGACCATTCTACGGAACATGGGGATGGTCGTACGGGATGCGACTGGGCGCTACTCCATCCACACGGAGCAGCAAGGAGAGTCATTGGTACCGGGACTAGCCCCAGAGTATAAACCTCCGACCTAGACATTCATCCCACGAACCGCCTTTGAGCGACATATGTCGCAAGGATTGGGAGAACTCACAGCTCGACATAGCCAGGATATGGCAAACATTGAGAGGCGGATGTCGATGATGGAAGATAGAATCAGCATGAGCAGCAGCAGCAGGGTCGAGGAGGTTTTCCAACAGACTTCCCAGTTGGTCGAAGACCTAGAGGTCTACTTCTATGCACCCGATGATGATGAGCCCGGTTCTTAGTTTCTCTTTTTCCTTTTTCTTTCTTTCGTTTTTTATGCTTTTTGTGTGATTATGTGTTAAGTCTGGGTTGTATGAAATATGAATCTGTGTATGCAAAACGATTGATTTATATGACATAACAGCATTGTTTCTTGTATTACATTTTGTTATTTCTATTACCTGCTTTGTTATTTTATTTTCTTTCTCTTCCCCTTAGTTAGTCAAATAAGTGTGGGGTAAGAGTTTTATGTTCATTTTGATTTTTGCTCTGTTTTTCAAATAAGTGTGGGGTGTTTATATGTGCATGAACACTAAGGACAGTGTCAAACTTAAGTGTGGGGTAGCAGTGCACTATGCACTATAGTAGCAGTAAAACTTTTGCATGTTTTCCCATATTTTTCACTAAAACTACACCCTTCCAAAAAAATTTCAAAATTTTTCACTCTTTCATACTTCAAAATGCAGTTATGATTGGTAAAGAAATGCTTATGTCTATGATATGTATGTAGAGCATTATGATCAATAGGAAACAACGTGATAACTTTATTGAATTCATCGATTAGAAATAAGGAATTCCTGATACTTGAGCACTAGTTTGGATTAGAGACATCAACCAATTACCTTTTCGATACTTAGCTAAATAATATTAGACCGATTGAGGATGCATTAGCAATTTAAATGACTAGATGATGCTCTGAGCTAAAGTGAAAAAGTTAAATAAATAGGGTAGTTTGCAAGCGTCCTTTGCTAGTCGAGCACCACTCCTTAAGGGAACTTAAAGCCTGATGCCCTAAGGTCGTGTAGATCTGGGAGTCATCGGAGTGGAACTTGCTACATGGGTAGTTAAAGTTGACGTGTGGAAGCGAACACAAAAATACCCTAAATGCTCAATCTAATAATACATAGCCCAGTGTGTTCTTATATTGAAATTTTTAAATTGAAAAACCTTGACACCAAAGCTCAGAACTCAGAAGGTTGTTTGTTGCTGGTATATCTAGCGACTAGTCGAAGTATTATCTAGTAAGAGTCAAGGGGAGACTATATTGTGTTGACAATCTAATCTGGACTAATACACACACTACACATCAGGAAGACCTCGTGACTAAGAGTAGAGTTCAGTTTAGTTATTAATTTGTTAACCCTATCTGACCATGATAACCTACTAAAGACATTTGAGACCTTGTCATGGCAACTTAACCAGTCAGACCTGTTTTGTGAATCATCTAACTCAGTGGTCAATTTTGGAATAAAAACATTGATAGGAATTTTAAGTGACTGCACCTATGATTTAAAATCAATAATTTCATGTAGACTTTGCTTGAGGACAAGCAAAAAGCTACGTGTGGGGTTATATGATATGCATAAATCATATAACGTTTTAGCACGTTTTAGGCACAATTTAGGGTGAAATTGGAGTTAAATCATTCTTAATTAACTGTTATTAACGCAATTTTACAGTTTTGGTGATTTTGGAAGCTTCAGGTGAAATATGCAAGAAAATGGCAAATTTCGGGGTAAAAACGTGATTTTTCAGAAGTTCAAAAGTCAGGACGGGCATCTAGGACCTAGGACGGGCATCTAGGACCTGGGACGGGCGTCAACAGGCCGGGACGGGCTTCCCGAATCCGTGAACAATATCCCACATCGATTTCTGAAGAGAAATTCACTTAGTTCCCCTACTATAAATACCCAATGCCTTTCACAGTTGAATTCATTCCTCTCCACTTGATCTGAGTTATTTAGTGACTTCCAGTACATAGTCTTCCACTGTCTACAAGTCATTCAGTGATTTCAGGTGTTTGTTCAAGTAGATTTCTAGTTTTCGAGAGTGTCTCGTGTTCTTCGTTTCTGAGATTCTATCTCAGATCTTAGAATACGACTAGATAGGTTCATTTTTAATATTCATAGGATACACGGGATTTCTTTAGGAGATCCTAAGAGAGCACTAGGTGTTCGAAGAGTTAGTCAATAGGGCTTTGCTTAAGCCCGGAACGTAAGGTAAAGTAATAGCTACTAGGCTGAGTGATATGCACAAATCATATCACTTTTTAGCATGTTTTTAGGAACAATTTAGGGCGAAATTGGTGTTAAATCGTTCTCAATTGACTGTTATTAACACAATTTCACAGTTTTTATGATTTTGGAAGTGTCAGGTGAAATATGCAAGAAAATGGTAAATTTGTGATTTTCGGAAGTTCAAAAGTCGAGATGGGCGTCCAAAACCCGGGACAAGCGTCCTGACCTGGTCAACAGACCAGGACTGGCGTCCAGGATTCGGGACGGCCGTCCTGGCCTGGTCAACAGGTCGGGACTGGCGTCCCAGATCCAGGATGGGCGTCCCGAACGCCTGGTCAAACTCCCACATCAATTTTTGAAGAGAATTTCACCCAGTTCCCCTGCTATAAATATCCCAGGCCTTCCTCGGTTGAAATCATTCCTCTACACTCGATCTGAGTCATTTAGTGACTTACAGTATACATTTTTCTATAGTATACAAGTCACTTAGTGATTTCAGGTGTTTTTCGTTTAGGTAGATTTATAGTTTTCGAGAGTGTCTCGTGTTCTTCATTTCTGAGAGTCTGTCTCAAATCTTAGAATACGACTAGATAGGTTTGTTTTTGGTATTCATAGAATACCCGGGATTTCGTTAGGAGATCCTAAGAGAGCACTAGGCGTTCGAAGAGTCAGTCAACTGGGCTGTGCTTAGGCCGGGTTATAAGGTAAAGCATAGCTACTAGGCTGAGGAAGCATCCTCCGAATGTTCTGTCGAGCAGAGTCAGGTCGAGTAGTCCAGCATATACAAGCAGTTGCTCTATCAGCGGACCTAATAAAGTGTGAATACTTTATAGCGGTGGTCCCCTTGTCCCTCTCTTTATATGTCTATACTGTGTTTGTCCAAATACTTATTTTGAATATTAAATTATGATTTTATGAATATGTGTTTTGCATGTTGAAGTCATTTACATTTTTCCGGAAAGGTCACCAGCTTAACTATCATTATGACTGCATGTCTACTTACTCTTTTAAACTAGATGAATGGTTATAGACAACTCCTATCAACGGTCTAATCATAACCTGTTTAGTTTATCAGAACTTGATTTAGGACTTCCCGTTGGAAGCACTAAGGTCTTCCATATTAGATGAAATAACCTATAGATCACCATGTTTGTTAAAGTAGTCTAAGTTTGTGTCTTTATGCTGGTGTTAGGGCGAGTGGCATGATCTCTTGAGTGACATAGGACTTTCATGGACACCTTTAGCTCGAACCGTGAGTAGGGCCGTCAATGGCGATGGGGCGGTTTATTAGGTAACTCAGATGTGGTACACAAGCAAAATTAGTACATAATTGCAATCTAGACCAAGATATATCTAAAATACTCGAAGATAGGTCAATCAACATGTCGGAACAATATAACATAAATCAGAATACTATTTGTAGAACACTCTTGTAGGCTTAAATAGACTTGAACCTAGTGGAGAATGAATCAACCTCTCATCAAATATCTTGATGAACGATTGCATAACTGGATCATAAGATAAGAGTTAGGGTAAAAGGATAGTTACTACTAAGCCGTTACCACTTCCTTGGGAGTACGATAAATTATTAAATTAAAATTGTAGATACTTTCCAACAGACTAGCTACAAGATAGGTACTCTACCTTAGGTTCTGATTGATTAAGTGACAACATAGAGACTAAATGTGACAATTTGTCATTCTAAGTCCTTAAGTTATTCATAATCGATATAGGGTAAAATAACACCTATTTTAGCATATCAGTCAGAAACGCATCAGATTTTTGGCGTCGTTGCTGGGGAAATATCATAACAAATTTAGGATTCCTGATCAAAATTCTAGAGACATATGATAGGTAACGGTAGTAATCTATACCTTAGACATATCACTCATTTTATGCTAGTTAGACAATCAATTTCCTGAAATATAGGATTATCATAACTAATTAATTTTAGAAATTATCTGAAATTAAGAAACTTAGGATAATCAAATTTTACAAAATTATTCTAAAACCATACTAAGGAAATCAAATTTAAAAACAAAATAGAAAAATATAAAAATTTAAAAACAAAATAATTTCTTTTCTTTCCTTTTATTCTTTTAATTTATGAAAAATATTATTTTCCATAAATTAATCTAATAATTTTTTCCCGTTTTCCTGTTTGTTTGTTTTTTTTATTTAATTTCAAAAAACAAAAGTATGGAAGGGAGGAGAAAAATATTTTCTTGTGAGTTGTAAAATTTTGGCTTAGATTTTCATTGGGAAGAAATTCCATTTTAGAATTTTCTTAGGGTCATGCCAGCTTTATTAGGACGAGTTATGAAATGATTTTTCCTTAATAGCCAGACCTTTGAATATTATATTGAGACAGGATGTTCCTTTTCTTTTTGTTGATAATTGCATGATATCTTTTTTTAAAGGAACTATTTACTACTGCACCCATTCTGACATCACTTGATTGGAAATTGCTTTTTGAATTGATGTTAGTAATTATGTAGTAAGAATTGTTTAGGGCAAAGGCATGATTAGACATTATTCATATCATACATAGTCTAAACAATATTCCCTGTTTACTCTACTCTGAGATATCTGTTCAATAAAACTAATGTTGAACCAAGATTGATTAATTGAGTTTTATCGAATTTGTTATAGAAAGACGGGATAAAGAAAAAGGGCTGAAAATCTAGAAAGCAAACCATTGGTCTAGATTAGAAAACCCCGAGTTAGAGGCTATTGACGAGACAGTAGTATCTGATAAATTTCTGGATGAGAATTTATTTTCATTGTTTGCTATGTATAATAATCATCTTCCTTGGTTTATCAATATTGCAAATTATCTAGTTGCTGAAATATTCCCGAGTAATATGACCTATCAGAAAAAGAAGAAATTCTTTGTTGATTTGAAATATTACTACTGGGAAGATCCTTCTCTATTTTGAATTGTGCAGAGTAATTGATCAGAAGATGTGTCTCAAAAAGACGAAGCCCACAAGATTCTGGAGAAATGCCATCAAAGATCTACGGGAGACCAATTGACTGCTACCAACACTTTCCGAAAAGTGTTGGAAGCAGGATCTTATTGGCCCACAATATTCAAGGATTCTATATCCTTGATACACTCCTGCAATGCTCGCCAATTAAAGGTAACACGTCTTCCAGAGATCGTCTACCCCAGCGACGTATACAGATTGTTGCAACCTTTGATATCTGAGGTATTGATTGAATCCTTTTCTCTTTCTTCCTGTGAAAACAATTACATCATAGTAGTCGTGGAACACTTTTCAAAAATAGCTTGAAGCACATGCATTACCTACTAATGATGTTAAAGACATGTGCAGATTCCTTGAAAAACTATTTTCCAGATTCAGATGTGCCAATGTCTTGATGAGCGATAAATGGTTGTCCGCCAGTTAACGTAGCTAACGCTTCCTCTGATGGGCAGTTGGAGGCATTAATAGCTAATGATAACAGTCAAATTAATGCTTTTCAACAAAGAAGAAACGTTCAGCCTATGTATCAAATCTGTGAAATCTACCAAGCACCGTATTTAGCAGGGATTGCTATGGGAATGGAATACTGACCATTCCAAAAGAAGCAGGAGCAGGTTGCTGCAGTCAGTGCTGCTCCAATGGGAAACGCATACAATCCCAACTGGAGGAATCATATGGGATTTAGCTGAGGAATAATTCTGAAGTTGAAAACTCCTAGAAGATACCACCACAGTAAAGTCCCTACCTGCAGAATCAATAGATGAGATACTGTTATTGGTCAAACCCATTTACTGTTATAGAAGTGCACTTCTCAAAAAGTAAACGGGTAACAATTAAAGCCATACCAATGCAAGCAAGTGACCTACTGACCAAGTAGTATCGAAAGGTTGATGGATATAGAGGAATTTGGCATTGTATCAGGAGCATAGCAATGGAGGAGCTTGCATCCCCTGCATACTAATCAGTTGTGAGAAACTTCCCTGAAGAAGTCTCAAATACTTGGGCCCAGACCTACACCACTAGAGCCTCCTACCACCACAGCTTCGCCAAAGCTTCAGATATCTTTTCTGCCATTCGAAACTTGCATGCAATACCTTCACAGACATTGGCAGGTAGGCACACCAATCTAAAGAAGTCACGTTCCTAGACACGTTCCTCCTAGACACGTTGAACTGATTGCGAGAAACTTCGCAAATAATTTAAGGAAGCAGTCCATGGGGCTCTAGCCATTCATCACACTGATAGCCACTACTTGGAGCTCGACATTGAAGGATCGGAGCTGACAAGGATAGCTCCATCTACTAGACCCACTGACCTGAATATTCTTCAGAAAATGGGGATGGCAATTCACGACCCAGAAGGTAGACACACCCTCCATACGAGGCACACTGCAGAGTTAGCAGCTCCAGCATTCAGAGCTTACAGAATCGAGGACATTTCAGCTACAACACATGGCTGAGGTGAACAGCTAATTGACATATCAGAGCAGACCCTTCTACTCGATACATGAAGGGAGTTTTTCTAATCCTCATCTTCCTCTACTTTTATTTTGTTTTCTTTTAATTTTTATCTTCATTTTGTGTTATGTTTTGTTATTTCTATTACCCTTCTTGTTTTGTTGTTATGTTTTCTGTCTCTTCCCCTTAGTTAGTCAAATAAGTGTGGGGTAAGAGTTTTATATGTTATGTTTTCCAAATTTTGTTTTTCAAATAAGTGTGGGGGTGATAGGATATGCATGTACACTGAGGATGATACGCGAAAATCGTATCACATTTTTAGCATGTTTTTATATATGTTTTAATGTGAAATTGAGAGTAAATTGACATTAATTGTTTATTATTTACTTGATTTCACGGTTTTTATGATTTTGGAAGTGTCAGGTGAAAAGTAGACGAAAATAGCAAATTCTGGGGCAAAAACGCAATTTTTGGAAATATTGACCCGGTCAAAGGTCCGGGACGGGCGTCCCGAACCCGGGACGGGCGTCCCGACCCAGTCAAACCGCCAGGACGGGCGTCCTGACCCGGGACGGGCGTCCCGAACCTGGTCAACGAACCAGGACGGGCGTCCCGAACCGCCAGAAGCTGTCCCACATCGAATTTTTCAGAGATTTTCACTCCTGGAAGCTGCTATAAATACCCTAGGCCTCCAGCAGTTGAATTCATCCCTCTCCACTCGATCTGAGTCATTTAGTGGTTTCCAGTGTACAATTTTCCAGTACACAACTCACTCAGAGACTCAGATCTCAGTTTTCTTTCTTATTAGTGTTTTGTTTAGTTTCTGAGAAATAGTCTCAGATCTTAGGTTTCTATAGATAGGTTCGTTTCCGGTGTTCATAGAATACCCGGGGTTTCGTTAGGAGATCCTAAGAGGGCTCTAGGCGTTCGAAGAGTCAGTCCACAGGGCTGGGCTTAAGCCGAGAGTCGAAGGTAAGCCCAGTTACTAGGCTGAGGAAGCGTCCTCCGAAGGCTCTGTCAAATAGAGTCGGGTCGGCAGTACGACATACAAAGGAGCACAGTCCCACGGCGAGCAGTGACTACGTAAAGGGTGATTTCTTTATGGCATTGGTCCCCCGGTCCCTCTCTTTATATGTTGTTACTGTGTCTGTCCAAATACTTATTTTGAATATCAGACTATGATTGTTATGAATATATGTTTTATGTGTTGAAGTTGTTATGTTTTTCCGGAAATAGCCACCTGCTAAATATTCATTATGTCTGCATGTCTAATAGTTTCTTTTAAACTAAAGTTGAGGTTATAGACAATTCCTAACCACGGTCTATTCATAACCTGTTTAGTTTAACAGCCATCAATTAGTATTGGTGTCTGCCATGCTAGATAAAATAACATGCTGATCACCTTGTATGTTAGAGTAGTCTAGGAAGGCTGAGTAGAGCGTTATGCCAGCGATTACGAGCCTTCAGAGTGATCCCCGAAAGTGACATAGGGCTTTCATATCTGTCTCTGTTCGTACCGTGAGTAGGGCCGTTTACCCTTGATGAGTGAGGGGGCGGTAACATAGAAACTCAGATGTGGTAAACCTTTAGACACAGAACATAATTGCATTCCAGGCTAAGATATATCTAAACACTCGAATGTAGGTCAATCAACATATAGGAACAGTATAACATAAAATCAGAATTTATCTTTAAAACACTTCTAGGGTTAATTAGACTTGAACCTAGTGGAGAATGGATCACCCTCTCATCAAAGAATTTGATGAAGATTGCATAACTGGATCAGATAAGAGTTAGGATAAGAGGCTAGTTACTACTAAGCCGTTGCCACTTCCCTGGGAGTACGATAATTAAAATCGTAGATATTTCCAATAGACTAGCTACACGATAGGTACTCTGCCTTAGATTCTGGCTGATTAAGTGACACCATAAGACGCGTGACAATTAGTCAAGTCCAGTCCTTAGTTAATCATAATCGACATAGGGTAAAATAACACCTATTTAGCAACGTCAACCGGAATCCACACATCAGATTTTTGGCGCCGTTGCCGGGGAAATATCATAATGAATTTAGGATTCCTGATCAAAATTCTAGAGACTTATGATAGGTAACGGTAGTAACCTAGACTTTAGACCCAACACTTGTCTTATACCAGTTAGACAATCAATTTCCGAAATATAGGGTTATCATAACTAATTAATTTTAGATAATATCTAGAATTAAGACACTTAGGATAATCAAATTTTAGAAAATTATTCTAAAACCGTATTGAAGAAATTTAATTGCTTTTGAAATATAAAAAGAAAAAAAAATGTTAAAAAATTTAAAATCCAAAAAGAATGTATTTTCTTGCTCAATGGTAAGTGTTTTTTTCCCTATCTTTGTTCTTTTCGTGTTTTCTTAGTGTACATTTGTATTCTTTTCGAAAAAAAAAAAATGGAAATGAGGATAGAATATTTTCTGAGTTGTCAATTTTTGGCTAAGGTTTTAATCTGGAAGAAATCTCATTGTGGAGTTTTTTAGGTCATGCTTAGTCTATTAGACAGAATCATGAAATAAAATTTTCTTAATAGACAGACCTTGAGTATTCTAATGAGAAAGGATGTCCTTCTGTTTGATGATAAATGCATGAGATTGTTTAAACCGAAAGGAATTACTGCACCCATTATGGCATCACTGATTGAAATCTGCTTTTTGAATTAATATGTGATGTAATGATGGTAGAATTGTTTTAGGACAGAAACATGATAAGAAAGTTCACATATGATAAAATTCCGATCTTATCTGGTCTTATCTAAAAACAATAGGTTTCCTGTGAAAATAATACATCATAGTAGTCGTGGAACATTTTTTTCAAAATGGCCTGAGCCACGGCATTACTACTAATGATGTTAAAGTCATGTGCAGATTCTATGAGAAATTGTTTTCCAGATTCAGAGTGCCAATGTCTTAGGAAGAACCGTTGAGTCTATGTATCTAATCTGTGAAGTCTGCCAAGTACCACACTCTAGCCGGGATTGCTATGGGAATGACTGACCATTCCAAAAGAGGTAGGAGTAGGTTACTGCAGAATGCTGCTCCAATGGGAAATGCATACAATCCTAGCTGGAGAAATCATACGGGATTTAGCTGAGGAATAATTCAGAAGCTGGAAACATTCAAAAAGACACCACCACAGCAAAACCCACACTCGCAGAATCAATAGATGAGATACTGGCAACAATTAAAGCCAGATCAGTGCAAGCAAGTGATCTACCAAGAGGTAACGAACGGTCAGCAGATATAGAGGAATTTGGCATTGTGTCGGGAGCATAGCAATGGAGGAGCTTGCATTCCCTGCATACCAATCAGCTGTGAGAAACTTCCTCGAGGAAGTCTCAAATACTTGGGCCCAGATCTACACAACTGGAGCCCCCTACCACCACAGCTTCGCCAAAACTTCAAGTATCTTTTCTTCCATTCGAGACTTGCATGCAATACCTTTACTAACATTGGCAGGTAGGCACACAAATCCAAAGAAGTCTCATTCCTAGACACGTTCCTTCTGGACACGTTGCTACGATTACGAGAAACTTTGTAGATGATTCGAGGAAACAGTCCTTGGGGCTTGAGTCATTCATCAAATGGATATGCCACTACCTAGAGCTCGACAATGAAAGATCGGAGTTGGCGTCATCCGTTCCAATATCTAGAGCTTACAGAGTCGAGAGCGCCTCAGCAACAGCACAAGGCTAAGGTGAAGAGCCAATTGACAGATCAGAGAAGACCCTTCTGTTCGCGACATGAAGGGAGTTTTTCTAATCCTCATATTCCTTTTATTTGTTTTGTGTTTTGTTTTGCTATCGTTCCTGTTTTGTTGCCTGATTTTCTCTCTTACCCTTAGTTAGTCGAATAAGTGTGGGGTAAGAGTTCTCTGTCTTGTTCTTGAGTTCTTTGTTTTTGTTCTTGTTTTCAAATAAGTGTGGGGTAGATATGCATGAACACTGAGGACAGTGCCAGCCTTAAGTGTGGGGTAGCAGTGCACGGTGCACTTAGCAGTTTGAAAAATTTTTCGCATGCTTTTGCTTGTTTTCCCTGTATTTTCACACCCTTCCAAAAATTTTTCAAAATCTTTCCGTCTTTCAGACTTTAAATGCAGTATGCTTGGTTAAACAAATTGCTTATGTCTATGATATGTAGGTAGTATGTTATGGTTAGTAGGAGATAGTTAATAGCTATCTTGGACTGATTGATTAGGAATAGGGAATTCCTGATAACTGAGCACAACCTTGTATGGATTAGAGACCTCAACCAATTGCCTATTCGAGACTTAACTAGATAAAATTAGACCAGTTGTGGATATATTGGCAGTTAGAATGACTAGATGAGACTCTGAGCTAAAAGTGAAAAGAACTTAAGGAAATTAATTACAATAGGGTAGTTTGCCAGCGGCCTTCGCTACTCGAGCACCACTCCTTCGGGGAACTTAAAGCTTGATGCCCTAAGGTCGTGTAGATCTGGGAGTCATCGGAGTGGGACTCGCTACATGGGTAGTTGAAGTTGACGTGTTCTAAGCAAACTCGAAATACCCTGAATCTATAAAGAAAATAACTAAGTGCTAAAACATTAAAAATCTGATCACCAAAGCTCAGAACTCAGAAAGTTATCTGTTGTCAGTATGTCTAGCGATAGGTCGAAGTATTATCTGGTAGCAGTTAAGATAAGAGTTCATGGTGTTGACTATCTGGTCTAGACTAGTACACACACTACACATCAGGAAGACCCTGTGACTAAGAAAAAAGTCCAACCTAGTTGTTGATTTATTTTCTGCCTGATCATAACAAACTACTAGAGACATGTGAGACCTTGTCATAGCAACCTAACCAATCAGACCTGTGTTAAGAATTGTCTGAAGAATTTTTGGAATAAAAACATGATTAGGAATTTAAGTGACTGCACTACGGTTTAAAATCACTAACTCCATGTAGACTTTGCTTGAGGACAAGCAAAAAGCTAAGTGTGGGGTTATCTGATACGCGGAAATCGTATCACATTTTTAGCATGTTTTTATATATGTTTTAATGTGAAATTGAGAGTAAATTGACATTAATTGTTTATTATTTACTTGATTTCACGGTTTTTATGATTTTGGAAGTGTCAGGTGAAAAGTAGACGAAAATAGCAAATTCTGGGGCAAAAACGCAATTTTTGGAAATATTGACCCGGTCAAAGGTCCGGGACGGGCGTCCCGAACCCGGGACGGGCGTCCCGACCCAGTCAAACCGCCAGGACGGGCGTCCTGACCCGGGACGGGCGTCCCGAACCTGGTCAACGAACCAGGACGGGCGTCCCGAACCGGGACGGGCGTCCCGAACCGCCAGAAGCTGTCCCACATCGAATTTTTCAGAGATTTTCACTCCTGGAAGCTGCTATAAATACCCTAGGCCTCCAGCAGTTGAATTCATCCCTCTCCACTCGATCTGAGTCATTTAGTGGTTTCCAGTGTACAATTTTCCAATACACAACTCACTCAGAGACTCAGATCTCAGTTTTCTTTCTTATTAGTGTTTTGTTTAGTTTCTGAGAAATAGTCTCAGATCTTAGGTTTCTATAGATAGGTTCGTTTCCGGTGTTCATAGAATACCCGGGGTTTCGTTAGGAGATCCTAAGAGGGCTCTAGGCGTTCGAAGAGTCAGTCCACAGGGCTGGGCTTAAGCCGAGAGTCGAAGGTAAAGCCCAGTTACTAGGCTGAGGAAGCGTCCTCCGAAGGCTCTGTCAAATAGAGTCGGGTCGGCAGTACGACATACAAAGGAGCACAGTCCCACGGCAGTGACTACGTAAAGGGTGATTTCTTTATGGCATTGGTCCCCCCGGTCCCTCTCTTTATATGTTGTTACTGTGTCTGTCCAAATACTTATTTTGAATATCAGACTATGATTGTTATGAATATATGTTTTATGTGTTGAAGTTGTTATGTTTTTCCGGAAATAGCCACCTGCTAAATATTCATTATGTCTGCATGTCTAATAGTTTCTTTTAAACTAAAGTTGAGGTTATAGACAATTCCTAACCACGGTCTATTCATAACCTGTTTAGTTTAACAGCCATCAATTAGTATTGGTGTCTGCCATGCTAGATAAAATAACATGCTGATCACCTTGTATGTTAGAGTAGTCTAGGAAGGCTGAGTAGAGCGTTATGCCAGCGATTACGAGCCTTCAGAGTGATCCCCGAAAGTGACATAGGGCTTTCATATCTGTCTCTGTTCGTACCGTGAGTAGGGCCGTTTACCCTTGATGAGTGAGGGGGCGGTAACATAGAAACTCAGATGTGGTAAACCTTTAGACACAGAACATAATTGCATTCCAGGCTAAGATATATCTAAAACACTCGAATGTAGGTCAATCAACATATAGGAACAGTATAACATAAAATCAGAATTTATCTTTAAAACACTTCTAGGGTTAATTAGACTTGAACCTAGTGGAGAATGGATCACCCTCTCATCAAAGAATTTGATGAAGATTGCATAACTGGATCATAAGATAAGAGTTAGGATAAGAGGCTAGTTACTACTAAGCCGTTGCCACTTCCCTGGGAGTACGATAATTAAAATCGTAGATACTTTCCAATAGACTAGCTACACGATAGGTACTCTGCCTTAGATTCTGGCTGATTAAGTGACACCATAAGACTAAGCGTGACAATTAGTCAAGCACAGTCCTTAGTTAATCATAATCGACATAGGGTAAAATAACACCTATTTAGCAACGTCAACCGGAATCCACACATCAGAGGACAATGTCAACCTTAAGTGTGGGGTAGCAGTGCATAGTGCACTGTAGTAGTAAATGTTTTGCATGTTTTCCCATATTTTCACTAGAATTACACCCTTCCAAAAAAATTTCAAAACTTTTCACTCTTTCAGACTTCAAAATGCAGTTATGATTGGTAAAGAAATGCTTATGTCTATGATATGTATGTAGAGCATTATGATCAGTAGGAGACAACGTGATAACTTTATTGAATTCATCGATTAGAAATAAGGAATTCCTGATACTTGAGCACAACTTAGTTTGGATTAGAGACCTCAACCAAATACCTTTTCAAGACTTAGCTAAATAATATTAGACCAGTTGAGGATATATTAGCAATCTAAATGACTAGATGATGCTCTGAGTTGGAAGTGAAAAAGTTAAATAAATAGGGTAGTTTGCAAGCGTCCTTTGCTGCTACTCGAACACCACTCCTTAAGGGAACTTAAAGCTTGATGCCCTAAGGTTGTGTAGTGATATGCATAAATCATATCACTTTTTTAGCATGTTTTTAGGCACAATTTAGGGTGAAATTTGTATTAAATCGTTATCAATTGACTATTATTAACTAGATTTCACAGTTTTTGTGATTTTGGAAGTGTCAGGTGAAAAGTGCAAGAAAATAGAAAATTTTGGGGCAAAACGTGATTTTTAGAAGTTCGGAAGTCGGGATGGGCATCTAGGACGGGCGTACTGACCTGGTCAACAGACCTGGACGGGCGTCTAGGACTTGGGACGACCATCTTGACCTGGTTAACAGGCCGGGACGGGCGTCCCAAATGCCTGGTCAAAGTCCCACATCGAATTTTTGAGAGAAATTCACCCAGTTCCCCTGCTATAAATACCCCAAGCCTTCCTCAGTTGAAATCATTCCTCTCCACTCGATCTGAGTCATCTAGTGACTTCAAGTATACAATTTTCTATAGTATACAAGTCACTTAGTGATCTCAGGTTTTAGTATAGGTATATTTATAGTTTTAGAGAGTGTCTCGTGTTCTTTGTTTCTGAGAGTCTGTCTCAGATCTTAGAATACGACTAGATAGGTTTATTTTTGGTATTCATAGAATACCCGGGATTTCGTTTGGAGATCCTAAGAGGGCACTAGGCATTCGAAGAGTCAGTCAACATGGTTGTGCTTAAGTTGGGTATGAAGGTAAAGCATAGCTACTAGGCTGAAGAAGCATCCTCCGAAGGTTCTGTCGAGCAGAGTCGGGTCGAGCAGTCCAACATATACAAGCAGTTGCTCCATCAGCGGACTACGTAAAGGGTGAATACTTTATGGCATCGGTCCCCTTGTCCCCCTCTTTATATGTCTGTACTGTGTTCGTCCAAATAACTATTATGAATATTAAACTATGATTGTATGAATATGTGTTTTGCATGTTGAAGTTATTTATATATTTCTGGAAATGGTCACCAGCTTAACTATCATTATGACTGCATGTCTACTGTAGTTTCTTTTAAACTAGATGAATGGTTATAGATAACTCCTAACCACGATCTAATCATAACCTGTTTAGTTTAATAGGCATTAATTTAGGACTTCCCATCGGAAGTATTAATGTCTGCCATATTAGATTAAATAACCTACAGATCACCATGTTTGTTAAAGTAGTCTAAGTAGGCTGAGTTTGTGCATTTATGCCGGCGTTAGGGCGAGCGGCATGATCTCCTGAGTGACACAGGACTTTCATGGATGCCTTTAGCTCGAATCGTGAGTAGGGCCGTCATTATGGTAGGGCGGTATATCAGGTAACTCAGATGTGGTAGACTTATGATAGGTAACGGTAGTAACCTAGACTTTAGATCCAACACTTATGTTATACCAGTTAGACAATCACTTTCCTAAATATAGGATTATCATAACTAATTAATTTTAGATAATATCTGAAATTAAGACACTTAGGATAATCAAAATTTTAGAAAATTATTCTAAAACCATATTAAGGAAATTTACCTGCTTTCAACATAAAAAGAAAAAAAAATGTTAAAAATTTAAAAATCCCAAAAAGAATGTATCTTTCTTGCTCAACGGTGAGTTGTTCCTTTTCCCTATCTCTTGTTTTTTTAGTTGTTTTCTTAGTTGCTCTTTTTCGTGTTTTTCTTCCTTTATTTAATTTCGAAGAAATAAAAATGGAAATGAGGATAAAATATATTTTCTTCTGAGTTGTAAAATGTTGGCTTAGATTTTTATCCGGAAGAAACTCTATTTTAGAATTTTCTTAGAGTCATGCCGGCCTTATTAGGATGAGTTATGAAATAGTTTTTCCTTAATAGCCAGACCTTTGAATGTTCTATTGGAAAAAGGACGTTCCTTTTGTTTTGCTGATGATTGCATGAGAATTTTTAAAACCAAAAGGAATTATTGCACCCATTATGACATCACCTGATTGAATCTGCTTTTTGAATGAATATGTGATGTAGTAAGAATTGTTTTAGACAGAAACATGATATGAAAGTTCATGTATGATAAATCCTAATCTTATCTAGTCTTGTTTAAAAACAATAGGTTACACTGATCACTCTGAGATGTCTGTGTTCAATAAAACTGATACTCAACCATAATTGATTAAGTTAGGTTTTATTGTTACCTGAGTTTGATATAGAAAGAAGGGGTAAGAAAAAGGGTTGAAAATCTAGAAAGCAAACCATTGGTCTAGATTAGAAAACCCCGAGTTAGAGGCTAGTGTAATACTCATAAATTTTTGGATGAAAACTTATTTGCATTGTTTGCTATGTATAATAATTCTCATCTGTGGTTTATTTCAAATTATCTAGTCACTGAATAAGTTCCAAGTGATATGACTTATCAGCGAAAGAAGAAATTCTTTGCTGATTTGAAATATTACTACTGGGCAGTTTCTCTTCTATTTCAAATTTTTGCAGAGCAGTTGATCAGAAGATGTGTCTCAGAAGATGAAGGACACAAGATTTTGGAGCATTGCCCTAAAGAATCTACGGGAGACCAATTGATGGCTATCAACATTGTCTGGAAAGTGTTGAAAGCAGGATCTTGTTGACCCACCATATTCAAGGACTTTTGTATCTCTGATACAGTCCTGCGATGCTTGCCAAATAATAGGTAACATATCTTCCAGAGATCATCTACCCCAGCGACGTACACAGAATGTTGCAACCGTTGATATCAGGGGTATTTCGAATCCTTTTATTTTTCTTTCCTTTGAAAATAATTACATCATAGTAGTCGTGGAACACTTTTCAAAATGGCCTGAACCACATGCATTACCTACTAATCATGTTAAAGTCATGTGCAGATTCTAGTTGTTTTCCAAATTCAGAGTGCCGATGTCTTAGGAAGAAATGTTCAGCCTGTGTATCAAATCTATGAAGTCTGCTAGGTACCACACTTTAGCAGGGATTGCTATGGGAATGACCGACCATTCTAGAAGAGGTAGGAGTAGGTTGCTGCAGAATGCTGCTCCAATGGGAGACGTATACAATCCCAGCTAGAGGAATCATACGGGATTTAGCTGAGGAATAATTCAGAAGCTGGAAACTTTCAGAAGATACCACCACAGCAAAACCCCTACCCGCAGAATCAACAGATGAGATACTGGCAACAATTAAAGCCAGACCAATGCACGCAAGTGATCTACCAAGAGGTAACGAAGGGTCAAGGGATATAGAAGAATTTGGCATTGTATCAGGAGCATAGAAATGGAGGAGCTTGCATCCCCTACATACCAATCATCTGTGAGAAACTTCCCCGAGGAAGTCTCAAATACTTGGGCCCAGATCTACACAACTGGAGCCCCCTACCACCACAACTTCGCCAAAACTTCAGGTATCTTTTCTTCCATTCGAGACTTACATGCAATACCTTTACTAACATTGGCAGGAAGGCACACAAATCCCAAGAAATCTCATTCCTAGACACGTTCCTCCTGGACACGTTGCTATGATTGTGAGAAATCTTACAAATGATTCGAGGAAGCAGTCTGTGGGGCTCGAGCCATTCATCAAATAGATATGCCACTACCTAGAGCTTGACAATGAAGGATCGGAGCTGGCGTCATCCGTTCCAATATCTAGAGCTTGTAGAGTCAAGAACACCTCAGCAATAGCACATGGCTAAGGTGAAGAGCCAATTGACAGATCAGAGAAGACCCTTCTGCTCGCGACATGAAGGGAGTTTTTCTAATCCTCATGATCCTTTACTTTTGTTTTCTTTGTTTTGTGTTCTGTTTTGCTATTTCTATTATCCTTCCTGTTTTATTTTCTCTCTTACCAAGAATTAGTCATATAAGTGTGGGGTAAGATTCTTTGTTTTATTTTCATTTCTTCTTGTTTGCAAATAAGTGTGGGGTAGTTTAGCTATGCATGAACACTGAGGACAGTGTCAGACTTAAGTGTGGGGTAGCAGTGCACGGTGCACTGTAGCAGTTGGCAAAATTTTTGCATGATTTTACTTGTTTTCCCCGTATTTTCACACCCTTCCAAAAAAAATTTCAAAATTTTTCCGTCTTTCAGACTTCTAAATGCAGTATGATTGGTTAAACAATTGCTTATGTCTATGATATGTAGGTAGTATGTTGTGGTTAGTAGGAGATAATTGATAACTATTGCTGAACCCATTGATTAGAAGTAGGGAATTCCTGATAATTGAGCACAACTTAGTCTGGATTAGAGACCTCAACCAATTACCTTTTCAAAACTTAACTAGATAAAATTAGACCAGTTGTAGGATGCATTGACAATTGGAATGACTAGATGAGACTCTGAGCCAAAAGTGAAAAAGAAAAAAAAATGAGCTAATTAAAATAGGGTAGTTTGCCAGCGGCCTTCGCTACTCGAGCACCACTCCTTCGGGGAACTTAAAGCCTGATGCCCTAAGGTCGTGTAGATCTGGGAGTCATCGGAGTGGGACTCGCTACATGGGTAGTTGAAGTTGACGTGTTCTAAGCAGACTCAAAATACCCTAGAAAATCTATAAACGAAAGAAATCAATAAGAGCTAAATAATTAAAATCTGATCACCAAGGCTCAGAACTTAGAAAGTTATCTGTTGTCAGTGTGTCTAGTAACAGGTCGAAGTGTTATCTGGTAATAGTTAAGACAAGGGTTTATTGTGTTGACTATCTGGTCTGGACTAGTACACACACTACACATCAGGAAGACCTTATGACTAAGAGAAGAGTTCAACCTAGTTGTTAAATTGTTTTCTGCTCAATCCTAACAATCTACTAGAGACATTTGAGACCTTGTCATAGCAACCTAACCAGTCAGACCTGTGTTAAGAATTATCTGAATAATTTTTGGAATAAAAACATGACTAGAAATTTAAGTGACTGCACATATGATTTAAAATCACTAACTTCATGTAGAGTTTGCTTGAGGACAAGCAAAAAGCTAAGTGTGGGGTTATTTGATATGCACAAATCGTATACCTTTTTTAGCACGTTTTTTTGTATGATTTAGGATGAAATTGATAGGAAATCGATCTTAATGGATTGTTATTTACTCAATTTCACAATTTTTATGATTTTGGAAGTGTCAGGTGAAAAGTAGACGAAAACAGCAAATTTTGGGGCAAAAATGCAATTTTTGGAAATGTTGACTTGGTCAACGGTCCGGGACGGGCGTCCCGACCCAGTCAGACCACCAGGATGGGCGTCCCAGTCCAAGACGGGCGTCCCGAGCCGCCAGAAGCTGTCCCACATTGAATTTTTTGGAATTTTTCACTCCAGAAAGCTGCTATAAATACCCCAGGCCTCCAGGAGTTGAAATCATCCCTCTCCACTCGATCTAAGTCATTTAGTGGTGTCCAGTGTACAATTCTCTAGTACACAACTCACTGAGAGACTCGGGTTTCAGTTTCAGTTTTCCTTCTTTCTTTAGTGTTTCGTTTTCTTAGTTTCTGAGAAATAGTCTCAGATCTTAGGTTTCTATAGATAGGTTCGTTTTTGGTATTCATAGAAAACCGGGATTTCGTTAGGAGATCCTAAGAGAGAGATAGGGTGCGTGTTCTTAGTCAAATTAGGGCAATTTACTTAAGCCCGGGATGTAAGGTAAAGCAATTGCTACTAGGTCTAAGGAGCGTTCTTCGAAGGCTCTGCCGAGCAGAGTAGGATCGAGCAGTCAGGAGCATACAGGAGCTGCAGCGCCGGCTGGACCTGCATAGAGTGGTGATTACTTTATGACAGTGGGTCCCCTAGACGAGGTTCTGTATGTTTACGAATTGTTTTATCTAAATATTAATTTGAATATCAGATTACGATTCTTATGAATATTTGTTTATATGTTGAAGTTGTTATGTTTTTCCAGAAATGGCCATCTGCTTAAATATTCATTATGTCTGCATGTCTATTGCCGTTCTTTTAAACTGAATTTAAGGTTATAGACAATTCCTAACCACGGTCTATTCATAACCTGTTTAGTTTAACAGACATCAATTAGTATTGGTGTCTGCCATACTAGATAAAATAATCTGCGGAACACCCTGTTGGTTGAAAGTAGTCTAGGTTGGCTGAGTAGAGTGTTATGCCAGCGGTTATGAGACGAGCAGCATGATACCGAAGTGACATAGGGTACCGTTCATTGCTGACTTTAGTCTGAGCCGTGAGTAGGGCCGTTACCCTTAACGATGGGGCGGTAGCGTAGAAACTCAGATGTGGTAACCTTTAGACACAGAACATAGTTGCAATTCAGGCCAAGACATGTCTAAAATACTCGAATATAGGTCAATCAACGTATAGTAATAGTATAACATAGAATCAGGACTCATCTATAAAACACTTTTGGGATTAATTAGACTTAAACCTAGTGGAGAATGGATCACCCTCTCATCAAAGTATTTGATGAAGATTGCATAACTGTATCATAAGATAAGAGTTAGGATAAAAGGCTAGTTACTACTAAGCCGTTGCCACTTCCCTGGGAGTACGATATTTAACTTAATAAAATCGTAGATACTTTCCAACAGACTAGCTACACGATAGGTACTCTGCCTTAGGTTCTGATTGATTAAGTGACAACAAGTGAATGCTAAAGTGACTGTTAGTAAGACTCAGTCCTTAATTACTCATAATCGACATAGGTAAATAAAGCCTATCTTTTAGCATACCAATCGGAACGCATCAGTTATAGACAATTCCTAACCACGGTCTATTCATAACCTGTTTAGTTTAACAGACATCAATTAGTATTGGTGTCTGCCATACTAGATAAAATAATCTGCGGAACACCCCGTTGGTTGAAAGTAGTCTAGGTAGGCTGAGTAGAGTTTTATGCCAGCGGTTATGCGACGAGCAGTATGATCCCCAAAGTGACATAGGGCGGTCATTGCTGACTTTAGTCCGAGCCGTGAGTAGGGCCGTTACCCTTAACGATGGGGCGGTAGCGTAGAAACTCAGATGTGGTAGCCTTTAGACACAGAACATAATTGCAATCCAGGCCAAGACATGTCTAAAACACTCGAATATAGGTCAATCAACGTATAGTAACAGTATAACATAAAATCAGGATCTAATCTTTTAAAACACTTTTAGGTTTGGCTAGACTTAAACCTAGTGGAGAATGAATCACCCTCTCATCAAAATTATTGATGAAGATTGCATAACTGGATTATAAGATAAGAGTTAGGAAGAAAGGCTAGTTACTACTAAGCCGTTGCCACTTCCCTGGGAGTACGATATTTATTTAATAAAATCGTAGATACTTTCCAACAGACTAGCTACACGATAGGTACTCTGCCTTAGGTTCTGGCTGATTAAGTGACACCATAGAGACTAAATGTGACAATTAGTCAATCACAGTCCTTAATTACTCATAATCAACATAGGGTAAAATAACACCTATTTAGCACATCGGTCGGAAACCGCATCAGATTTTTGGCGCCGTTGCCGGGGAAATATCATAATGAACTTAGGATTCCTGATCAAAATTCTAGAGACTTATGATAGGTAACGGTAGTAACCTAGACCTTAACCCAACACTTCTCTTATACTAGTTAGACAATCAGTTTCCGAAATATAGGATTATCATAACTAATTAATTTTAGATGTTATCTGGAATTAAGACACTTAGGATAATCAAATTTTAGAAAATCATTCTAAAACCATATTGAGGGAATTTAATTGCTTTCAAAATATTAAAAAGAAAAAGAAAAAAAAATGTTAAAAATTTAAAATCCAAAAAGAATGTATTTTTCTTGCTCAACGGTAAGTTGTTCTTCTTCCCTATCTCTTGTTTTTCCTTAGTTGTTTTTTTTTCGTACATTTGTTTTTCTTTTTCGTTTTTTTCCCTATTACTTAATTTCGATGGGAATAAGGATAGAATATTTTTCTGAGTTGTCAATTTTTGGCTAAGGTTTTAATCTGGAAGAAATATCATTGTGGAATTTTCTTAGGTCATGCTTAGTCTATTAGACAGAATCATGAAATAAAATTTTCTTTAATAGACAAACCTCTGAGTATTCTAATGAGAAAGGATGTTCCTTTTGTTTGATGATAAATGCATGAGATTATTTAAACCAAAAGGAATTACTGCACCCATTATGACATCACCTAATTGGAATTTGCTTTGTGAATTAATATGTGATGCTAGTGACCATGTAGTAATGATTGTTTTAGGAAATAGGCATGATTAGAACTTCATATTATACACTATGCAAGTAAGACCTTTTACTGATGCCTAGTAGAACCTTACCACCACTGAAAAGGGATTACTAGTTATTGCATATGCCTATGATACATTCATGCCATGCCTAGTCTAAACAATAGTATACACTAATTACTTTACTCTAAGATATCTGTTCAATAAAACTAATGATGAACCAAGATTGATTAGTTAAGTTCTATTGAATTTGATATAGAAACGGCTAAAAATCTAGAAAGCAAACCTTTGGTCTAGATTAGAAAACCCCGACTTAGAAGCTATTGACGAGACAGTAGTATCTGATAAACTTCTGAATGAGAAATTATTTGCTATGAATAATGATTCTCCTCCGTAGTTTACTGATGTTACTAATTATCTAGTTGCTAATTATTCCCAAGTGATATGACTTATCAACAAAAGAAGAAATTCTTTGTTGATTTGGAATGTTACTACTAGGGAGATCCGTTTTTCTATTTTGGATCATTGCAGGGTAAGTGATCAAAAGACGTATCTCAGAAGACGAAGGACACAAGATTTTGGAGCATTGCCCTAAAGAATCTACAGGAGACCAATTGACTGCTATCAACACTGTCCGAAAAGTGTTGAAAGCAGGATCTTGTTGACCTACCATATTCAAGGACTTTTGTATCTCTGATACAGTCCTGCGATGCTTGCCAAATAACAGGTAACACGTCTTCCAGAGATCATCTACCCCAGCGACGTACACAGAATGTTGCAACCGTTGATATCAGGGGTATTTCGAATCCTTTTCCTTTCTTCCTTTGAACATAATTACATCATAGTAGTTGTGGAACACTTTTCAAAAAATGGCATGAGCCACAGGCATTACCTACTAATGATGTTCAAGTCATGTGCAGATTCTAAGAGAAGTTGTTTTTCAGATTCAGAATGCCAACGTCTTAGGAGAAAGGTTCAGTCTATGTATCTAATCTGTGAAGTCTGCTAAGTACCACACTTTAGTAGGGATTGCTATGGGAATGACTGACCATTCCAAAGAGGTAGGAGTAGGTTACTGCAGAATGCTGCTCCAATGGGAAATGCATACAATCCCAGCTGGAGGAATCATACGGGATTTAGCTGAGGAGTAATTCGGAAGCTGGAAACTTTTAGAAGAAACCACCACAGCAAAACCCACACTCGCAGAATCAATAGATGAGATACTGGCAACAATTAAAGCCAAACCAATGCAAGCAAGTGATCTACCAAGAGGTAACGAAGGGTCGAAGGATATAGAGGAATTTGGCGTTGTGTCGGGAGCATAGCAATGGAGGAGCTTGCATTCCCTGCATACCAATCAGCTGTGAGAAACTTCCCCGAGGAAGTCTCAAATACTTGGGCCCAGATCTACACAACTAGAGCCCCCTACCACCACAGCTTCGCCAAAACTTCAGGTATCTTTTCTTCCAGTCGAGACTTGCATGCCATACCTTTACTAACAGTGGCAAGAAGGCACACAAATCCCAAAGAAGTCTCATTCCTAGGCACGTTACTCCTGGACACGGTGCTATGATTGTGAGAAATCTTACAAATGATTCGAGGAAGCAGACCGTAGGGCTCGAGCCAGTCATCAAATGAATAGGCCACTACCTGGAGCTCGACAATGAAGGATCAAAGCTGACATCATCCGTTACAGTATCTAGTGCTTACAGAGTCAAGAATGCCTCATCAATAGCACATGGCTAAGGTGAAGAGCCAATTGACAGATCAGAGAAGACCCTTCTGCTCGCGACATGAAGGGAGTTTTTCTAATCCTCATGTTCCTTTACTTTTATTTTCTTTGTTTGGTGTCCTGTTTTGTTATTTCTTTGGTTGTTTTATTTTCTCTCTTACCCTTAGTTAGTCAAATAAGTGTGGGGTAAGAGTTTTCTATTTTGTTTTTGGTTCTTGTTTTCAAATAAGTGTGGGGTAGTCTAGATATGCATGAACACTGAGGACAGTGTCAGAAATAAGTGTGGGGTAGCAGTGCACGGTGCACTGTAGTAGTTTTTGAAAACCTTTTTGCATGATTTTGCTTGTTTTCCCCGTATTTTCACACCCTTCCAAATTTGTTTTTCAAATTTTTTCATTCTTTCAGACTTCTAAATGCAGTATGATTGGTTAAACAATTGCTTATGTCTATGATATGTAGGTAGTATGTTGTGGTTAGTAGGAGATAATTGATAACTATTGCTGAACCCATTGATTAGAAGTAGGGAATTCCTGATAATTGAGCACAACTTAGTCTGGATTAGAGACCTCAACCAATTACCTTTTCAAAACTTAACTAGATAAAATTAGACCAGTTGCAGGATGCATTGACAATTGGAATGACTAGATGAGACTCTGAGCTAAAAGTGAAAAAGAAAAAAAATGAGCTAATTAAAATAGGGTAGTTTGCCAGCGGCCTTCGCTACTCGAGCACCACTCCTTCGGGGAACTTAAAGCCTGATGCCCTAAGGTCGTGTAGATCTGGGAGTCATCGGAGTGGGACTCGCTACATGGGTAGTTGAAGTTGACGTGTTCTAAGCAGACTCAAAATACCCTAGAAAATCTATAAACGAAAGGAATCAATAAATGCTAAATGATAGAATCTGATCACCAAAGCTCAGAACTCAGAAAGTTATCTGTTGTCAGTATGTCTAGCGATAGGTCGAAGTGTTATCTGGTAATAGTTAAGATAAGAGTTTATTGTGTTGACTATCTGGTCTGGACTAGTACACACACTACACATCCGGAAGACCTTATGACTAAGAGAAGAGTTCAACCTAGTTGTTAAATTGTTTTCTGCTCAATCCTAACAATCTACTAGAGACATTTGAGACCTTGTCATAGTAACCTAACCAGTCAGACCTGTGTTAAGAATTATTTGAATAATTTTTGGAATAAAAACATGACTAGAAATTTAAGTGACTGCACATATGATTTAGAATCACTAACTTCAGGTAGACTTTGCTTGAGGACAAGCAAAAAGCTAAGTGTGGGGTTATCTGATACACGAAAATCATATACCTTTTTTAGCATGTTTTTATGTATGATTTAGGGTGAAATTGATAGGAAATCGATCTTAATTGATTGTTATTTACTCAATTTCACAATTTTTATGATTTTGGAAGTGTCAGGTGAAACGTAGACGAAAACAGCAAATTTTGGGGTAAAAATGCAATTTTTGGAAATGTTGACTTGGTCAACGGTCCGGGACGGGCGTCCCGACCCAGTCAGACCACCAGGACGTGCGTCCTAATCCGGGACGGGCGTCCCGAGCTGCCAAAAGCTGTCCCACATCGAATGTTTCAGAAATTTTCACTCCAGGAAGCTGCTATAAATACCCCAGGCCTCCAGTAGTTGAATTCATTCCTCTCCACTCGATCTGAGTCATTTAGTGGTGTCCAGTGTACAATTCTCTAGTACACATCTCACTCAGAGACTCGGATCTCAGTTTTCTTTCTTGTTAGTGTTTTGTTTTAGTTTCTGAGAAATAGTCTCAGATCTTAGGTTTCTATAGATAGGTTCGTTTTTTGTATTCATAGAATACCCGGGATTTCGTTAGGAGATCCTAAGAGGGCTCTAGGCGTTCGAAGAGTCAGTCCACAGGGCTGGGCTTAAGCTGGGTATTAAGGTAAAGCCCAGTTACTAGGCTGAGGAAGCGTCCTCCGACGGTTCTGGCGAGCAGAGTTGGGTCAAGCAATACGGCATATACAGCAGTACGCTCCATCGGTGAGACTTCGTGAAGGGTGAATTCTTTATGGCATCGGTCCCCTTGTCCCTCTCTTATATGTTGTTATTGTGTTTGTCCAAATAACTGTTTGAATACCAGATTATGTTTTTATGAATATTTGTTATTTATGTTGAAGTATTATGTTTTTCTAGAAATGGCCACCTGCTTAAATATCCATTATGTCTGGATGTTTATTGCCGTTCTTTTAAAATGAAATTAGGGTTATAGACAATTCCTAACCACGGTCTATTCATAACCTGTTTAGTTTAATAGACATCAATTAGTATTGGTGTCTGCCATACTAGATAAAATAATCTACGGAACACCCCGTTGGTTGAAAGTAGTCTAGGTAGGCTGAGTAGAGTTTTATGCCGGCGGTTATGCGACGAGCAGTATGATCCCCAAAGTGACATAGGGCGGTCATTGCTGACTTTAGTTCGAGCTGTGAGTAGGGACGTTACCCTTAACGATGGGGCGGTAGCGTAGAAACTCAGATGTGGTAGCCTTTAGACACAGAACATAATTGCAATCCAGGCCAAGACATGTCTAAAACACTCGAATATAGGTCAATCAACGTATAGTAACAGTATAACATAAAATCAGGATCTAATCTTTTAAAACACTTTCAGGTTTGGCTAGACTTAAACCTAGTGGAGAATGAATCACCCTCTCATCAAAATTATTGATGAAGATTGCATAACTGGATTATAAGATAAGAGTTAGGAAGAAAGGCTAGTTACTACTAAGTCGTTGCCACTTCCCTGGGAGTACGATATTTATTTAATAAAATCGTAGATACTTTCCAACAGACTAGCTACACGATAGGTACTCTGCCTTAGGTTCTGGCTGATTAAGTGACACCATAGAGACTAAATGTGACAATTAGTCAATCACAGTCCTTAATTACTCATAATCAACATAGGTTAAAATAACACCTATTTAGCACATCGGTCGTAAACCGCATCAGCTACTCAGGCTCTGCCCCCAACATGGACTTACCGAAGTACTGCTGATCCAGCAATTCTACGGGGGTATGACAGACATGGGCAAGCAAGTTCTTGATGTACTCAATCCCTAGAGCGGTTTCAATGGAATGAGTGATGTAGATGCTAGAAACGCTCTGGAGAGGCTCTATTGGAATAGCAAGAACTGGCGCACAAGTGACCGAGCTAAGAAACAACTAGTAAATGCGGCCTTCGCCTCCACTGATGATCAATTTGAGGCACTGAAGGCCAGCATTACTAATCAACTGAATGCTTTCCAACAAGGGAAAAGCGTTCAGCCAGTATATCAAGTCTGCAAATTTTGCCAAGGACCACATTTTAGTGGAGATTGTTATGGTAATGGAATATTGACTATTCCAGAAGATATGGAACAAGTAGACGCAGTTAACTCTGCTCCTATGCGAAATACCTACAATCCCACATGGAAGAACCATCCGGGATTTAGCTAGAGAAATAATTTCGGGACTACTAACTTCCAGAAAAGGGTGCCTTAGCAATTGCCCTACCCGCAGAATCAGCAAGTCACTCTGCCCGCACCAAGGAACTACATCATTTCAGTCGACCCCATGCAAGAATCCCAGGATATACTGAAAGGCATTGCCGACTCTAACAAAGAGATGATAGATGATGGGATTCCGGTTGACTTGCTAAATAGGTGTTATTTTACCCTATGTTGATTATGAATAATTAAGGACTGTGATTGACTAATTGTCACATTTAGTCTCTATGGTGTCACTTAATCAGCCAGAACCTAAGGCAGAGTACCTATCATGTAGCTAGTCTGTTGGAAAGTATCTACGATTTTATTAAGTTAATTATCGTACTCCCAGGGAAGTTGCAACGGCTTAGTAGTAACTAGCCTTTTATCATAACTCCTATCTTATGGTCCAGTTGTGCAATCTTCATCAAATACTTTGATGAGAGGGTGATTCATTCTCCACTAGGTTTAAGTCTAATTAATCCTAGAAGTGTTTTATAGATGAGTCATGATTCTATGTTATACTGTTCCTATACGTTGATTGACCTATATTCGAGTATTTTAGACATATCTTGGCCTGGATTGCCACTATGTTCTGTGTCTAAAGGTTACCACATCTGAGTCTATATGCTACCGCCCCATCGCCAAGGTAAACGGCCCTACTCACGACTCGGACTAAAGTCAGCAATGAACGCCCTATGTCACTTTGGGGATCATACCGCTCGTCTCATAACCGTCGGCATAAAACTCTACTCAGCCTACCTAGACTACTTTTAGCCAACAGGGTGTTCTGCAGATTATTTTATCTAGTATGGCAGACACCAATACTAATAGATGTCTGTTAAACTAAACAGGTTATGAATAGACCGAGGTTAGGAATTGTCTATAACCTTAAATTCAGTTTAAAAGAACGGCAATAGACATGCAGACATAATGGATGTTTAAGCAGGTGGCCATTTCTAGAAAAACATAATATCTTCAACATATATCACAAATATTCATAAAAACATAATCTGGTATTCAAATAAGTATTTGGACAAACACAGTAACAACATAAAAAGAGAGGGACAGGGGGGACTGATGCCATAAAGAAATCACCCTTTACTTAGTCACGCCGTTGGAGCGTACTGCTATATATGCTTTACTGCTTGACCCGACTCTGCTCGTCAGAACCGTCGGAGGACGCTTCCTCAGCCTAGTAACTGGGCTTTTCTTAACAACCCGGCTTAAGCCCAGCCCTGTGGACTGACTCTTCGAACGCCTCGAGCCCTCTTAGGATCTCATAACGAAATCCCGGGTATTCTATGAATACCAAAAACGAACCTATCTATGTAATCCTAAGATCTGAGACTATTTCTCAGAAACTAAAACAAAACACTAATAAGAAAAAAAAACCGAGATCCGAGTCTCTGAGTGAGTTGTGTACTAGAGAAGAGTACACTGGAAACCACTAAATGACTCAGATCGAGTGGAGAGGAATGATTTCAACTAGTGGAGGCCTGGGGTATTTATAGCAGCTTCCCGGGGTGATTTTTCATCAAAAATTCGATGTGGGACTAGTCCTGGGAGTTCGGGATGCCCGTCCCAGATTGGGACGCCCGTCCTGATCTGTTGACCAGGTCGGGACGCCCGTCCCGAGTCCTGGACGCCCGTCCCGGTGGGTTGACTGGGTCAATATTTCCAAAAATTGCGTTTTTGCCCCAAAATTTGCTATTTTCGTCTACTTTTCACCTGACACTTCCAAAATCATAAAAACCGTGAAATTGAGTAATTAACAAACAATTAAGATCAATTTCCTATCAATTTCACCCAAAATCATACATAAAAACATGCTAAAAAAGTGATACGATTTTCGCGTATCAATAGAGTCCAATAGGAAAGTCTAGGAAGCTCATGCAGAGAGAATCCAGCAGAACGAGAACAGACAGAAGCAGACCGAGCAAATAGTCAGAAACACATAAGCTGCTATACAACCCTTGGAGAGACAAATGGGCTATATATCCACCCATCTCTCTCACAAGTCACAGGGAACGCTACCAAGCAACACTGAGACCAACCCCCAAACTGAATGCAAGACCATTACTCTAAGATCTGGTAAAGTTCTATCTCCATCTCCTTCCAAACCATCTGACCCTCCTATTCTTGTGCAGGAACCAGAAGAAGGCTCCCAGGACCCAACGCCGACGGATGTCAAAACCGAAGTAGCAAGGAAAGGGAAGACGAAGTTTATTCCTGAGTACCGACCAAAAGTACCTTACCCTGCCAGACTTATGCAGAATAAAGATAAGGAGCAATTCGAAAAGTTTCTTAAGAATTTTAGTAAGATTCATGTTAATTTACCTTTACTTGATTTTATTTCTGAAATGCCAAAGTATGCTAAGTTTTTAAAAGAAGTCGTTAGTAATAAAAGAAAATTTGACATGGACAAGGTGGTTCTTAATGAAGAATGCGCGGCAGTTTTACTGAATAAACTACTTTCTAAACAGAAAGATCCTGGTTGCTTTACCTTGCCATGTACAATTGGAAATATTACTAACATGCATGCATTAGCAGACTTAGGAGCTAGTATTAATCTCATGCCATCTAGTTTATTTGATAAATTAGGATTGCATGATTTGAAAATGACTAGGATATGCATACAACTTGCAGATAGGACAGTCAAAATCCCCAAGGGAATAATTGAAGATCTCCTAGTAAAGGTTGGAAAATTTGTGTTCCTTGTGGACTTTGTTGTCATGGATATGAATGGGGAAGGAGGAGTGCCCCTGATCCTAGGTCGACCATTTCTAGCTACCTCAAAGGCATTAATAGACGGCAGTAATGGACAAATCAAGTTAAGGGTAGGTAATGAGGACATCACCTTTGATCTAAATGAAACCCTTAGGTATCCCATGCATTTAGATGATGTTTGCTTTTGTGTGGATGCTATTGAACACTTGATTGAAATTAACGTGACATACCTATGCTCAAACTATCAAGTCTTGAGAGAAGACTCTCTAGAACTAGAGGAGACTGAACTTAGCTCCTCCGAGTATGAAATTAACCCTGATAGTTTCACTGAGATAGGTGATGATGAGATGAAGAAAGAACAGACTTCATTTGAAGATCCACCAGACTTGGAACTGAAGGAATTGCCCACTCATCTGTGCTATGAATTCCTAGACGACAACAAGAAACTTCCCATCATTCTCGCATCTGATCTGACTGCAGAACAACAGAAGTTGACCGTGGACATATGCAAAAAGTATAAAAGAGATTTTGCCTACAAAATTGCATATATTCCAGGTATTAATCCAAGTTTTTGTTCGCATAAGATTCTTCTGGAAAATGATTATAAGCCATGTGTGCAACCTCAAAGGAGGTTGAATCCTAATGTGTATGACATTGTTAAGAAAGAAGTAATCAAACTATTGGATGCGGGACTTATCTATCCTATCTCAAATAGTGAATGGGTAAGCCCGGTACAGGTAGTACCTAAGAAAGGTTGAATAACAGTTGTCAGAAATGAACATAATGAATTAATTCCTACGAGAACTGTTACTGGTAATCGTGTATGCATAGACTATAGGAAACTAAACACGGCCACACGAAAAGACCATTTCCCTCTTCCTTTTATTGACCAAATGTTAGAAAGATTATCTGGACATATGTTTTATTGCTTTCTTGATGGGTTTTCCGGTTATTTTCAAATTCCTATTTCCCTAGAAGACCAGCATAAAACTACTATCACATGCCCTTTTGGAACATTTGCATATAGAAGGATGCCTTTTGGTTTGTGTAATGCACCTGCTACATTCCAACGTTGTATGACTGCTATCTTTGAGGACATGTTAGGAAAGTCTATGGAAGTATTCATGGATGACTTCTCTGTTTTTGGAAATTCATTTGGGATTTGTCTAAAGAACTTGGAATTAATGTTGAAACGTTGTATAAATTCAAATTTGGTTCTAAATTGGGAAAAATGCCACTTCATGGTAAAAGAGGGAATTGTATTAGGACATAAGATCTCACACCGAGGTATGGAAGTAGATAAGGCCAAAATTGAAGTTATTTCAAAACTACCTCCACCCAATACTGTGAGAGCCGTTAGAAGTTTTTTGGGACACACTGGCTTTTATCGTAGATTTATAAAAGAAAAGTAATAGCATTGGGTTAAAGTTCATGTCAGACTAGGACTAAGTTTTGAGCCTACTTTTTATCTATATTTTTCCTACCTTAGCCCTAGCCTACATTACAACCAAATTAAGACCTCTTTGATCTTTATTGCTGAATTTGCTACATTAGTGGAGAGTGGTGTAATAGATTGAGTTTGAAGATGCAAAATGAATCTTAGGATTACCATACGTTGACTTATGAATGAGAGATTGAAAAGAAAAGACTATTCACACACACACTGGAGTAGAAATTCTTTGAGCTTGGGTTGGTTAATATTTGGTTATTCAACTAAGGATGGAACATTGTGTCTGCTTGAATTTTGAATTTTTCTCTCTGAAATCACTGGTCCCAGGTTTAGCTGAAACTGCTGAGCAAAGTTTTTAGTGGGAATGTATGTTTCATTTTGCTTTCGCATTGCTGCAGCATTGCTCGGGACGAGCAATGATTTAAGTTTGGGGGAGTGATAACTCTAAAATAATAGAGTTATTCGCATTCAATTTGCCACGTTTTACTTTGGAATTAACTGAATTTATTTGGAAAATGGAATTAAAATACGTTGATTTGATATTTTCTCTCTTTTTACCGAAAAATGTGGTTTTATTGTTAAATGTCAATTTAATTTAATTAATTTTCAAATATTTGTAGGAGCTGTATTTATTGATTATTATTTGGAAATTAATTTGAATTGATTTATTGTGACAATGGTAAAAAGAGAATAAAAATTCAATTCTATTATTCAGCCATTTTTCAAAATTTATTTTATCTTTAACTTATTCAAAACGTGGCAGAGAAAAAAGACAAAAATCTTGCAGAGGATCCTGCGGCAAGCAGAGGAAAAAGACAAAAACTTCAAAAGGCAGCTGGAATTTATTTTTGGACTATTCAGTTATTTGCTGGAATTTTTGGAGAAAATTCCAGAAATATGGACAGATAGCAGCTTAAGGATGGCTCTCGGTACAAGAGGATGCTCTATATATAGTTGCAAAACCGAGAGGAGTAGGGTTGTTGTTGGTTGGTCATTTTTAGCGAGAGATTGGTTTTTCTTAGTTTTCTTAGGTAGTTCAGTAGTATTTCGGTAGGATAGTTTAGCTTTTCTTTTTAGTTTTAGATTAACTTTCAGTAGGGAAAAACCCAAGAGTGAGCGGCGTGACTTGCTGAAGTATTCATCAGCTGAGCAGAAAAGGCACCGCAGCATCCAGCAGAGGAGAATAGCACTGGACAAGCGTGATTAAACTGATTTGGGAAACAACGTGATCTCAAGACCCGAGTAATTCTCTGCTCATTTCCTCATTATTGTTCATTGTCTTGTATAGATTCTTGCTTAAATATTGGGCATGAGTTGAGGACGATTTTTATGGATTGACATCACTTGCGGTTACGACTATCCAACGTATGAATCGAACTAGCGTCTGGCCTTCTGGCGGAGGGGAGCTAGTGGACGTGATAATTATGTGGCACTAGATTGAGACGCACGGGAGTACGCTTGATACGCGAAAATCGTATCACTTTTTTAGCATGTTTTTATGTATGAATTTGGGTGAAATCGAGGGTAATTTGGTCTTGATTGTTCATTATTCACTTAATTTCACAGTTTTTATGATTTTGGAAGTGTCAGGTGAAAAGTAGACGAAAACAGCAAATTTTGAGGCAAAAACGCAATTTTTGGAAATGTTGACTCGGTCAAAAGGTCAGGACGGGCGTCCCGACCAAGTCAAGGCACCGGGACGGGCGTCCAGGACCCGGGACGGGCGTCCCGACCAGGTCAACTGACCAGGACTGCCATCCCAATCTGGGACGGGCGTCCCGAGCCGCCAGAAGCTGTCCCACATCGAATTTTTCAGAAATTTTCACTCCGGGAAGCTGCTATAAATACCCCAGGCCTCCAGCAGTTGAATTCATTCCTCTCCACTCGATCTGAGTCATTTAGTGGTGTCCAGTGTACAATTCTCTAGTACACAACTCACTCAGAGACTCGGATCTCAGTTTTCTTTCTTGTTAGTGTTTTGTTTTAGTTTCTGAGAAATAGTCTCATATCTTAGGTTTCTATAGATAGGTTCGTTTCTGGTATTCATAGAATACCCGGGATTTCGTTAGGAGATCCTAAGAGGGCTCTAGGCGTTCGAAGAGTCAGTCCACAGGGCTGGGCTTAAGCTGGGTATTAAGGTAAAGCCCAGTTACTAGGCTGAGGAAGCGTCCTCCGACGGTTCTGTCGAGTAGAGTCGGGTCAAGCAATACGGCATATACAGCAGTACGCTCCATCGGCGAGACTTCGTGAAGGGTGAATTCTTTATGGCATCGGTCCCCCTGTCCCTCTTTATATGTTGTTATTGTGTTGTCCAAATAACTGTTTGAATACCAGATTATGTTTTTATGAATATTTGTTATTTATGTTGAAGTATTATGTTTTTCTAGAAATGGCCACCTGCTTAAATATCCATTATGTCTGCATGTTTATTGCCGTTCTTTTAAACTGAAATTAGGGTTATAGACAATTCCTAACCACGGTCTATTCATAACCTGTTTAGTTTAACAGACATCAATTAGTATTGGTGTCTGCCATACTAGATAAAATAATCTGCGGAACACCCCGTTGGTTGAAACTAGTCTAGGTAGGCTGAGTAGAGTTTTATGCCGGCGGTTATGCGATGAGTAGTATGATCCCCAAAGTGACATAGGGCGGTCATTGCTGACTTTAGTCCTAGCCGTGAGTAGGGCCGTTACCCTTAACGATGGGGCGGTAGCGTAGAAACTCAGATGTGGTAGCCTTTAGACACAGAACATAATTGCAATCCAGGCCAAGACATGTCTAAAATACTCGAATATAGGTCAATCAACGTATAGTAACAGTATAACATAAAATCAGGATCTAATCTTTAAAACACTTTCATGTTTAGCTAGACTTAAACCTAGTGGAGAATGAATCACCTTCTCATCAAAATTATTGATGAAGATTGCATAACTGGATTATAAGATAAGAGTTAGGAAGAAAGGCTAGTTACTACTAAGCCGTTGCCACTTCCCTGGGAGTACGATATTTATTTAATAAAATTGTAGATACTTTCCAACAGACTAGCTACACGATAGGTACTCTGCCTTAGGTTCTGGCTGATTAAGTGACACCATAGAGACTAAATGTGACAATTAGTCAATCACAGTCCTTAATTATTCATAATCAACATAGGGTAAAATAACACCTATTTAGCACATCGGTCGGAAACCCATCAGATTTTTGGCGCCGTTGCCGGGGACATATCATAATGAATTTAGGATTATTGGCCACAATTCTAGAAACTTATGATAGGTAGCGGTAGTAACCTAGACTTTTGACTTACACTTATCTTATACTAGTTAGACAATCACTTTCCTAAATATAGGATTATCATAACTAATTAATTTTAGATAATATCTGGAATTAAGACACTTAGGATAATCAAATTTTAGAAAATTATTCTAAAACCATATTAAGGAAATTTACCTGCTTTCTAAATAAATCAAAATCCATAAAAATATTTTTCTTGCTTTCTTGTTTCAATGTCCTACTTTTTGCTATTTGTTATTTCTAACCAGACTTTGCACTCAAAGATGAAGAGAACAAGAGCAGCTACTAATCAGGCAAAGAAGACAGAAAACCCTGACACTCCAGGACCGAAGAAGACAAAACTAGAGGGCCCCTCTAGGCTTGCACCAGAAGTACCACGAGGGACTCTTCCTTCACAACCAGTGGAAGTAAACTCAAGCTCTGATGCCAGTGAACTAGTGAGATGATTCCTGAACACCCGTGAGCATAGTCCCACGGAAGAAGATCCTTCTGAGGATACCTTCCCTCCTAGAGAAGTACCCCAGAGATCTCCAATTCACCCTCCTGCCCAGAGAGTTCCTATAAATCCACCCCCTACTGACCAAACCCAAAATTCACCAACCTCTCCTGCATACACCCCAACACCTAACGAGTGCACCCCTTCATCTGCGGGGAGTACAAATGGTTATTATTCAATGTTGTCCGTGCAAATAGACACACTAACTCAAAGGGTCTATGAGATGGACCAAGGGATTTCCAGCAGACTGTGTCATTTAGACCAACTCAGTCTGAATATCACAACTAACGTAGACCGACTCAGAGCCACGGTCAATCTTCAGGAGAACCAAGGTGCACAACTACTCCGAGAGATGGCTGATTTACACAGTGAGCAGAACAGGCAGAGGGATGAGATGAGAACCATACGCATAGAAATGTGAAGCATTCGAATAGAACTACAGGAGATCAGAGATAGGATTCGTTAAAAAGGGAAGATTCTTTTACTTTCAACAAATAATTCGTTTGAACTGAAACTTGAATAATTGACCCTTCTTTTTCTATTTTTTCAAACATTTTTAAAGGGTCCTTTATATTCAACAATTTTCTTCAGACATTTTATTTCGAATTTCTATGAAAAATAAGAGTTTTGCAAATACAGTTTATTTTCCACTAATTACATTGCACAAACTCAGTTTTGTTTTTCTGAAATTCTTGCTGAATTTAAGTTAGGATAAAATTAGGGTAGTCACAATTTTCGAAAAGAGACTGAGGAATTTTTGCATAGAGTTTTTAACAACTTCTGAATTTCATTGGATAAACATGAAGCCTTGTTAAGAATTATGATTATTTTTGGTATCTTGAGATTTTTAGGGAATTACGAAGAAAAAAAAATTTCCGGAATTGGCACGCGTCCCGATGCAACCCGGGACGGGCGTCCTGAAGACCGCCCCTTCTATAAAAATTCAAATTTTTTCATTTTCTCTCAAATCTACAACCAAAAATTCATCTCTCTAAAAATATTTCTCTCTAGCCTCTCTCTACAAATTTTTGGCAAACTCCTCAAAGTTTAAAAAATTCGAATTTCCCTCCAAAATTTGAATTTTAAACTTCACCCAAAAATTCGAATTTCCCTCCAAAATTCGATTTTCCCGCCAAAAATTCAAAATCCGTCCCTAACCTAATTTCATTCTTCTGAATTCAAATTCACCTCTAGAATTTGAGTTTAAAGCTTTCTTCCCCACCTACACTTTCTCATACGTTTTAAATGGCTCCCAAACGTGCTCGTACCACATCTACCATGACAGTTACCTCAATGGCACATCCTTTTATGCTGTTTCCCTCCAGCACAGCATACCAAGAGAGATGCACTAGGGACATCGGGCGTACGATACTAACGGGCAGAACGCTGGATTGGGCAGCAGTACAGACACTGGGAGTGGAGCTAGAAGTCAGACGCATACTCGACGTGCCACCCTACAGTCGAGTATTCATCGTCACAGAACCCACATACCTGGAGCTGGTATGTGAGTTCTATGCGTCTTTTACTTGCCACCAGGAGCAGATCACATTCCGTTTAGGCGGAATAGATCGGTCGATGAGTATGGCCGAGTTCGGCATCGCCCTAGGCATCTGGCAGAGAGATGAGCTGGATATGCCCGCATACACCACAACAGTTCGAGACTTCACGTCTGCAGACGTCTCCACTGCTTGGGCTCAGATCTGCATGACGGGTGTCCCATACCAGCATGGCTTTGCAAAAGCCACATGTATTTATCCTACTCTTCGTTACTTGCATGCTATCATTGCACACACATTGTCAGGGCGACTGACAGCGCCTGGAACTGTCACCCGGATGGAGATGTTCCTTCTAGCCAACATGCACATGGGATCTACAGTAGAGATAGCTAGACTCATAGCGGTCATCATGCGAGGATTCGCTACAGACACTAGGAAACGGTGTCTGGGGATCGGACCATACATCACCAGGCTAGCCCGCTACCTGGAGTTGGACATAGAGGGCTCGGAGCTTACTCTAGTCGTCCCGACCACCATTCCCACAGATGTTACCATTCTACGAAACATGGGAATGGTTGTCCGGGATGCGAATGGCCGCGACACCATCCATACGGAGCAGACAGGACAAGCATCGGCATCGGAAGCATTTCCAGCGCATATCCCTCCGTCTGAGACGTTCGTGCCACGTACTGCCTTCGAACGACACATGTCGCACGGATTGGCAGAACTATCGGCCCGATACAATCGAGATATGGACAAGATTGACAAACGGTTGGCGATGATAGATGATAGGATCGCCATGAACACCAGCAGGATTGAGGAGATACATCAGCAGACTTCCCGAGTAGCGGAAAACTTTGAGTTTGACTTAGCAGACTTAGGCCCACTGGACAACGATCCGCCGGGTTCTTAGTCTCTCTCTCCTTCTTTCCTTTTCTTTCCTTTTCTTTTGTTTTTGTTTTTCTTGTTCTATGTGTATAAACATGTCTGGGCTGTATGACGTATGAATCTATGTACAAATTTGATTTATATGACATACAGAATTGTTTGCATTATTTTATTTTATGTCTTACTTACCCATATAGAATCCTTTATTTTTCTATTTTACTTCTTATTTTCAAATAAGTGTCGGGTAAGAATCTTTTCTGTTTTATTTCTTATTTTCAAATAAGTGTGGGGTAATTAGATATGCATGACCACTGAGGACAGTGCCAGACTTAAGTGTGGGGTAGCAGTGCACGGTGCACTGTAGCAGAGTACAAAATTTTTCGCATGATTTTGCTTGTTTTCACGTACTTTCACACCCTTCCAAAAACAATTTCAAAATTTTTTCCGTCTTTCAGACGTCTAAATGCAGTATGCTTGGTTAAACAATTGCTTATGTCTATGATATGTAGGTAGTATGTTATGGTTAGTAGGAGATAATTGATAGCTATCTTGGACTAATTGATTAGGAATAGGGAATTCCTGATAACTGAGCACAACTTTGTCTGGATTAGAGACCTCAACCAATTACCTCTTCGAGACTTAACTAGATAAAATTAGACCAGTTGTGGATATATTGGCAGTTAGGATGACTAGATGAGACTCTGAGCTAAAAGTGAAAAGAAATTAAAAGAAGTTAATCAAATAAGGGTAGTTTGCCAGCGGCCTTCGCTACTCGAGCACCACTCCTTCGGGGAATTTAAAGCCTGATGCCCTAAGGTCGTGTAGATCTGGGAGTCATCGGAGTGGGACTTGCTACATGGGTAGTTGAAGTTGACGTGTTCTAAGCAGACTCAAAATACCCTGAATCTATAAAGAAAATAACTAAATGCTAAAACATTAAAAATCTGATCACCAAAGCTCAGAACTCAAAAAGTTGTCTGTTGTTAATATGTCTAGCGATAGGTCGAAGTGTTATCTGGTAGTAGTTAAGACAAGAGTACATTGTGTTGACTATCTGGTCTGGACTAGTACACACACTACATATCAGGAAAACCCTGTGACTAAGAAAAAAGTCCCACCTAGTTGTTGATTTATTTTCTGCCTGATCATAACAAGCTACTAGAGACATTTGAGACCTTGTCATAGCAACCTAACCAGACAGACCTGTATTAAGACTTGTCTGAAGAATTTTTGGAATAAAAACATGACTAGGAATTTAAGTAACTTCAGGTAGACTTTGCTTGAGGACAAGCAAAAAGCTAAGTGTGGGGTTATCTGATACGCAAAAATCGTATCACTTTTTTAGCATGTTTTTATGTATGAATTTGGGTGAAATCGAGGGTAATTTGGTCTTGATTGTTCATTATTCACTTAATTTCACAGTTTTTATGATTTTGGAAGTGTCAGGTGAAAAGTAGATGAAAACAGCAAATTTTGGGGCAAAAACGCAATTTTTGGAAATGTTGACTCGGTCAAAAGGTCAGGACGGGCGTTCCGACCAAGTCAAGGCACCGGGACGGGCGTCCTGACCTGGTCAACTGACCAGGACGGGCGTCCCAATCCGGGACGGGCGTCCCGAGCCGCCAGAAGCTGTCCCACATCGAATTTTTCAGAAATTTTCACTCCGGGAAGCTGCTATAAATACCCAACGCCTCCAGCAGTTGAATTCATTCCTCTCCACTCGATCTGAGTCATTTAGTGGTGTCCAGTGTACAATTCTCTAGTACACAACTCACTCAGAGACTCGGATCTCAATTTTCTTTCTTGTTAGTGTTTTGTTTTAGTTTCTGAGAAATAGTCTCAGATCTTAGGTTTCTATAGATAGGTTCATTTCTGGTATTCATAGAATACCCGGGATTTCGTTAGGAGATCCTAAGAGGGCTCTAGGCGTTCGAAGAGTCAGTCCACAGGGCTGGGCTTAAGTTGGGTATTAAGGTAAAGCCCAGTTACTAGGCTGAGGAAGCGTCCTCCGACGGTTCTGGCGAGCAGAGTCGGGTCAAGCAATACGGCATATACAGCAGTACGCTCCATCGGCGAGACTTCGTGAAGGGTGAATTCTTTATGGCATCGGTCCCCATGTCCCTCTCTTATATGTTGTTATTGTGTTTGTCCAAATAACTGTTTGAATACCAGATTCTATTTTTATGAATATTTGTTATTTATGTTGAAGTATTATGTTTTTCTAGAAATGGCCACCTGCTTAAATATCCATTATGTCTGCATGTTTATTGCCGTTCTTTTAAACTGAAATTAGGGTTATAGACAATTCCTAACCACGGTCTATTCATAACCTGTTTAGTTTAACAAACATCAATTAGTATTGGTGTCTGCCATACTAGATAAAATAATCTGCGGAACACCCCGTTGGTTGAAAGTAGTCTAGGTAGGCTGAGTAGAGTTTTATGCCGGCGGTTATGCGACGAGCAGTATGATCCCCAAAGTGACATAGGGCGGTCATTGCTGACTTTAGTCCTAGCCGTGAGTAGGGCCGTTACCTTTAACGATGGGGCGGTAGCATAGAAACTCAGATGTGGTAGCCTTTAGACACAGAACATAATTGCAATCCAGGCCAAGACATGTCTAAAATACTCGAATATAGGTCAATCAACGTATAGTAACAGTATAACATAAAAGCAGGATCTATTCTTTAAAACACTTTCAGGTTTAGCTAGACTTAAACCTAGTGGAGAATGAATCACCCTCTCATCAAAATTATTGATGAAGATTGCATAACTGGATTATAAGATAAGGGTTAGGAAGAAAGGCTAGTTACTACTAAGCCTTGCCACTTCCCTAGGAGTACGATATTTATTTAATAAAATCGTAGATACTTTCCAACAGACTAGCTACACGATAGGTACTCTGCCTTAGGTTCTGACTGATTAAGTGACACCATAGAGACTAAATGTGACAATTAGTCAATCACAGTCCTTAATTATTCATAATCAACATAGGGTAAAATAACACCTATTTAGCACATTGGACGGAAACCCATCAACGCTCAACATTGCAGTGGAAATGACCAAATTCACTGACTAGTGTTGCTCTAGGTCAACGGTACTTCGTACTCCATGAGACGATGTTATCGAGGATCTAGACTAGTAGATCAAGTAATCTTGGTGGAACTAGATACGCTGTAGCATTGATATTGAAACTGAAAGCATGTTTGTATATTTAGATTGATCTATGGTTGTACTTGCATTTTGGGCGTGAATGCCGCAACATTGTATTACCTGCAGTACTCTTGTGGTTATTTCCAGTAGGCTAACCCTTAACTGTTAGTTTAGTTTTTCTTTAGGAGTAGGATTGCCGTAGCATTAAACCAATCTCTGTTCATGATTCATCATTCTTTATTCTTTATTCTTTATTCTTTTAACCATTTGTACAATCATATTTGCATTTGTATTGGCACACTTAGTCCCTGTGGGATCGATAATCTTGTACTTAGGTACATATATTACTTGTTGACCGGTGTATACTTGCACTTGTTAAGATTGCGTTGATTTATTCTATTTTCTTATCTCTACAAATTGTGACACGCGCACACAACGCAAACCAAGTTTTTGGCGCCGTTGTCGGGGCCTTTGGAGTCAATTGATTGTAAATACTGATTGTTTGCATTTGGTTACTTTTATTTTTCAATTTATTTTTATACTCATTCTTGAGCTTATGAGATTATTGAAATGATTGTATGAGGGACAAATAAATTATGCATGGGCTAAACTGTTTTGTGGATTTATTGATCTGAATTATTTGTTAAATTTCAGCTTGCGTATCATTCATTCCTTAACGTGTGCTGTTTTGCATGAGTAAAACGCGCAAGGTCTCTCAAGCTTCATTGCTGTCACTCGATCCAGAAATTGAGAAAACAGCCAAGGCGTTAAAGAAGAAGAAACAGACCATGGATAAGGCAGTTATGGCGGAACATCGGGAAATTCAACCTGAACCTGCCCATAATCCAGTGGTAATGGCAGACGATAGGGACCATGCTATTCGGCAGTATGCAATCCCTATGTTTAATGAGTTGAACCCCAGTATTGTGCGACCGGAGATTACCGCAACATAGTTTCAAATGTTGCAAACAGTAGGGCAGTTTGGTGGATCACCTGCTGAAGATCCACACTTGTACCTACGGTTGTTCTTGGAAGTAAGCGACTGTTTTAAGTTAACATGGGTATCGGACGATGCTTTGAGGCTGAAATTGTTTCCATATTCTCTGAGAGACAAAGCTAGAGAATGGCTTAACTCTCTACCCTTTGGTAGTGTGACTACATGGCAGCAGCTTACTGAGAAAGTTTTGATGAAATATTTTCCTCCTACGAAAAATACTCGGTTGAGAAATGAAATCACCTCTTTTCAACAAATAGAAGATGAATCATTGTATGAGGCATGGGAAAGATTCAAAGAGTTGTTAAGAAGGTGCCCACATCACGGAATCCCACACTGCATTCAAATGGAAACATTTTACAATGGGTTGAATGCACACACAAGAATGATAGTTGATGCTTCAGGAAATGGAGCACTTTTGGCAAAGACATATAATGAGGCCTATGAACTAATTGAGAGGATTGCCAACAACTATCAGTGGCCTACAACAAGAATACCTAGTGGAAGAAAAGTGACTGGAGTATTGGAGTTAGACCCAATAACTTCGCTTTCAGCCCAAGTGTCAACAATGACCAATATGCTCAAAACACTAAGTATGCAACCACATGGCGGGCAGGTGGCAGAACCATCAAACCAGCCCAATGTAAGCTAGGTACAGAACGTGTGCTGTGTTTATTGTGGAGAGGGGCATCTATTTGAGGATTGTGTTCACAATCCTGCATCAATCTGTTACATGGGGAATCAAAACAGAGGTAACGGTCTTCAATCAAATACTTTCAACCCTACTTGGAGGTAGCATCCAAATTTTTCTTGGAGTGATCAAGGGATGCACCCCACTCAAGGTGTGAACCCAAGACCACTGCTCCAGCAGCAACAGCAGTACCCCCAGCAGCAGCAACAACAACTCCAACACCAACAAGGACCTCTACAACAACAATCACCTTCAAGTGCTTTAGAAAACATGATGAGAGACTTCATGGCAAGGACAGAAACAACCATATAAGGACTATCATCTACTGTTCGGAACTTGGAAACCCATATGGGGCAGTTAGCCCAAGAGATAAGGAGCAGACCACAAGGATCACTTTCGAGCGATACAGAAAATCCAAGAAGAGAAGGAAAAGAACATTGCAAGGTTGTAACATTACGAAGTGGCAGAATATTGGACGAGCCAAAAATGAAGTCTGGAGCAGCGGAGAAGTCCAGCGAGCCCAGACAGAATGCTGAAATTCTAGTAGCTGAACCAGAACCAGTGGAGCCAAATGCTGTAGCATCGCCAATGCTACAGCAAAGTACTATTCCAGAACAGTCGGATGCCGCAGCATCACCGATGCCGCAACAATGTAATATTCCAGAAAGCAAACCAGTACAACAACGAATGCCTTTTCCACAGAGGTTTGCCAAAAAGAAACAAGATGAGCAGTTCAAGAAGTTCTTAGACGTTTTGAAACGGTTGCACATCAACATTCCATTGGTAGAAGCAATAGAACAAATGCCTAACTATGCCAAATTCTTGAAGGATATCCTTACAAAGAAGAGAAAGTTGGGAGAACATGAAATTGTTTCTGATGTGTTCCCGACTGATATGCTAAATAGGTATTGTTTTACCCTATGTTGATTATGAGTAATTAAGGACTTAGATTGACTAATTGTCACTTTTAGTCTCTATGCTGTCACTTAATCAGCCAGAACCTAAGGCAGAGTACCTATCGTGTAGCTAGTCTGTTGGAAAGTATCTACGATTTTATTAAGTTAAATATCGTACTCCCATGGAAGTGGTAACGGCTTAGTAGTAACTAGCCTTTTACCCTAACTCTTATCTTATGATTCAGTTATGCAATCGTCATCAATAACTTTGATGAGAGGGTGATTCATTCTCCACTAGGTTTAAGTCTATTAAAGCCTACAAGTGTTTTATAGATAATGTCCTAATTCTATGTTATATTGTTCCTATATGTTGATTAACCTATCTTCGAGTGTTTTAGACATGTCTTGGCCTGGATTGCAAATATGTTCTAAGTCTAAAGGTGTACCACATCCGAGTTATCTGATAAACCGCCCCATCGCCAAGGTTAACGGCCCTACTCACGGTTCGAGCTAAAGATATCCATGAAAGCTCTATGTCACTTCAGGGATCATGCCGCTCGCCCCTAACCGCCGGCATAAACGCTCAACTCAGCCTACCTAGACTACTCTAACAAACAGGGTGTTCCGCAGGTTATTTTATCTAATATGGCAGACACCAATACTAATTGATGCCTGTTAAACTAAATAGGTTATGAATAGACCGTGGTTAGGAATTGTCTATAACCCTAATTTTAGTTTAAAAGAAACTACATTAGACATGCAGACATAATGAATATTAAGCAGGTGGCCATTTTCGAAAAATCATAAGAACTTCAACATATAAAATAGATATTCATAAAAGTCATAATCTCATATCCATAACAAATCTTTGGACAAACACAATACAAACATATAAAGAGAGGAACAGGGGGACTGATGCCATAAAGAAATCACCCTTTACTTAGTCTCGCCGATGGAGCAACTGCTTGTATATGTCGTACTGCTCGACCCGAATCTGCTCGACAGAACCTTCGGAGGACGCTTCCTCAGCCTAGTAGCTGGACTTTACCTTAATACCCAGCTTAAGCCCAGCCCTGTGGACTGACTCTTCGAACGCCTAGAGCCCTCTTAGGATCTCCTAACGAAATCCCGGGTATTCTATGAATACCATAAACGAACCTATCTATCGAAGCCTAAGATCTGAGACTAATTCTCAGAAACTAAGAAAACGAAACACTAACTAAAAATAGAAGAAAACTTATACTGAACCCAAGTCTCTAAGTGACTTATGTACTCGAGAAAAATGTACAACTTAAGTCACTAAATGACTCAGATTGAGTGGAGAGGAATGATTTCAACTGAGGAAGGCCTGGGGTATTTATAGCAGCTTTCTGGAGTGATTTTTCATCAAAAATTCGATGTGGGACTTGGAATTGCAGCTCGGGATACCCGTCCTGGATTGGGACGCCCGTCCTGGACTATTAACCAGGTCAGGACGGCCGTCCCGAGTCCTGGACGGCCATCCTGGCCTGTTGACCAGGTCAGGACGCCCTCCTCGAAGTTCGAACTTTTGAAAAATTGTGTTTTTGCCCCGAAATTTGCCATTTTCATCTACTTTTCACCTGACACTTCCGAAATCACAAAAACTGTGAAATTGAGTTAATAATAAACAATTAAGATCGATTTGCCCTCTATTTCACCCTAAATTATGCCAAAAAACATGCTAAAAATGTTATATGATTTATGCATATCAGATAACCCCTCACTTAGCTTTTTATTTATCCTCAAGCAAAGTCTACCTGAAGTTAGTGATTCTAAATCATATGTGCGGTCACTTAATTTTTCTAGTCATGTTTTTATTCCAAAAATTATTCAGACAATTCTTAACACAGGTCTGACTGGTTAGGTTGCTATGACAAGGTCTCAAATGTCTCTAGTAGATTGTTATAATCAAGCAGAAAACAACTTGACAACTAGATTGAACTTCTCTCTCAGTCACAAGGTCTTCCTGATGTGTAGTGTGTGTACTAGTCTAGACCAGATCGTCAACAATTTACTCTCGTCTTAACTACTACTAGATAACACTTCGACCCGTCGCTAGACATACTAACAATAGACAACTTTCTGAGTTCTGAGGCTTGGTGATCAGATTTTTAATTATTTAGCGTTTATTGATTTTCTTTCTTTTATAGATTCAGGGTATTTTAAGTCTGCTTTGAATACGTCAACTTCAACTACCCATGTAGCGAGTCCCACTCTGATGACTTCCAGACCTACACGACCTTAGGGCATCAAGCTTTAAATTCCCCGAAGGAGTGGTGCTCGAGTAGCAAAGGCCGCTGGCAAACTACCCTTATTTAATTAACTTTCTTTTGTTTCTTTTCACTTTTAGCTCAGAGTCTCATCTAGTCACTCTAATTGTCAATACATCCACGACTGGTCTAATCTTATCTAGTTAAGTCTTGAAAAGGTAATTGGTTGAGGTCTCTAATCCAGACTAAATTGTGCTCAATTATCAGGAATTCCCTATTCCTAATCAATAAGTTCAAAATAGTCATCACATTGTCTCCTACTAACCATAACATTCTACCTACATATTGATGCGATTCCGGTTGACGTACTAAATAGGTGTTATTTTACCTTATGTCGATTATGATTAATTAAGGACTGTGATTGACTAATTGTCACGTTTAGTCTTATGGTGTCACTTAATCAGCCAGAATCTAAGGCAGAGTACCTATCGTGTAGCTAGTCTATTGGAAAGTATCTACGATTTTACTAAGTTAATTATCGTACTCCCAGGGAAGTGGCAACGGCTTAGTAGTAACTAGCCTCTTATCAAAACTCTTATCTTATGATCCAGTTATGCAATCTTCATCAAATACTTTGATGAGAGGGTGATCCATTCTCCACTAGGTTCAAGTCTAATTAATCCTAAAAGTGTTTTAAAGATGAGTTCTGATTCTATGCTATACTATTCCTATATGTTGATTGACCTGTCTTCGAGTATTTTAGATGCATCTTAGCCTGGAATGCAACTATGTTCTGTGTCTAAAGGTGTACCACATCTGAGGTCTCTACACTACCGCCCCATCGTTAAGGTAAACGGCCCTACTCACGGCCCGGACTAAAGTCAGCAATGAACGGTACCCTATGTCACTTCGGGGTCATGCTGCTCGTCGCAAAACCACCGGCATAACTCTCTACTCAGCCTACCTAGACTACTCTAACAAACAGGGTGTTCCGTTGGTTATTTTATCTAGTATGGCAGACACCAATACTAATTGATGCCTGTTAAACTAAACAGGTTATGAATAGACCGTGGTTAGGAATTGTCTATAACCCTAGTTTTTAGTTTAAAAGAGACTTACATTAGACATGCAGACATAATGAATATTTAGCAGGTGGCTATTTCCGGAAAAACATAATAACTTCAACATACAAAACAACTATTCATAAAATCATAATCTGATATTCATAATTGATGTTTAGGACAAAGCAATAAAACATATAAGAGAGGGGTATGGGGACTGATGCCATAAAGAAATCACCCTTTACTTAGTCTCGCCTACAGAGCGTACTGCTGTATACGTCGTATTGCCCGCCCTGACTCTGCTCGCCAGAACCTTCGGAGGACGCTTCCTCAGCCTAGTAGCTAGACTTTACCTTACATCCTGGGCTTAAGCCTGGCCCTGTGGACTGACTCTTCGAACGCCTAGAGCTCTCTTAGGGTCTCCTAACGAAACCCCGGGTATTCTATGAATACCAGAAACGAACCTATCTATAGAAACCTAAGATCTGAGACTATTTCTCAGAAACTAAAAACAAACACTAATAAGAAAGAAAACTGAGATCCGAGTCTCTGAGTGAGTTGTGTACTGGAAAACTGTACACTGGAAACCACTTAATGACTCAGATTGAGTGGAGAGGGATGAATTCAACTGCTGGAGGCCTGGGGTATTTATAGCAACTTCCCGGAGTGAAAAATTCTGAAAAATTCGATGTGGGACAGCTTCTGGCGGCTCGGGACGCCCGTCCTGATTCGTTGACCAGGTTCGGGACGCCCGTCCTGAGGGATGCCCGTCCTTAGGGATGCCCGTCCCGGACCGTTGACCAAGTCAACATTTCCAAAAATTGCGTTTTTGCCCCAAAATTTGCTATTTTTGTCTACTTTTCACCTGACACTTCCAAAATCATAAAAACCGTGAAATCAAGTAAATAATAAACAATTAACATCAATTTACTCTCAATTTCACCCTAAAACATATATAAAAACATGCTAAAAAGGTGATACGATTTTCGCGTATCAGATAACCCCACACCTAGCTTTTTGCTTGTCCTCAAGCAAAGTCTACATGGAGTTAGTAATTTTAAACCGTAGTGCAGTCACTTAAATTCCTATCATGTTTTTATTCCAAAAATTCTTCAGACAATTCTTAACACAGGTCTGACTGGTTAGGTTGCTATGACAAGGTCTCAAATGTTTCTAGTAGCTTGTTATGATCAGGCAGAAAACAAATCAACAACTAGGTTGGACTTTTTTCTTAGTCACAAGGTCTTCCTGATGTGTAGTGTGTGTACTAGTCTAGACCAGATAGTCAACACAATGAACTCTTATCTTAACTGCTACCATATAATACTTCGACCTATCGCTAGACATACTGACAACAGATAACTTTCTGAGTTCTGAGCTTTGGTGATAAGATTTTTAATGTTTTAGCACTTGGTTATTTTCTTTATAGATTCAGGGTACTTAGAGTTTGCTTAGAACACGTCAACTTCAACTACCCATGTAGCGAGTCCCACTCTGATGACTCCCAGATCTACACGACCTTAGGGCATCAGACTTTAAATTCCCCGAAGGAGTGGTGCTCGAGTAGCGAAGGCCGCTGGCAAACTACCCTATTGTAATTAACTTCCTTAAGTTCTTTTCACTTTTAGCTCAGAGTCTCATCTAGTCATTCTAACTGCCAATATATCCACAACTGGTCTAATTTTATCTAGTTAAGTCTCGAATAGGCAATTGGTTGAGGTCTCTAATCCAGACAAGGTTGTGCTCAGTTATCAGGAATTCCCTATTCCTAATCAATTAGTCCAAGATAGCTATCAGTTATCTCCTACTAACCATAACATACTACCTACATATCATAGACATAAGCAATTTGTTTAACCAAGCATACTGCATTTAGAAGTCTGAAAGACGGAAAAATTTTGAAAAAATTTTGGAAGGGTGTGAAAATACGGGGAAAATAAGCAAAAGCATGCGAAAAATTTTTCAAACTGCTTAAGTGCACCGTGCACTGCTACCCCACACTTAAGTCTGGCACTGTCTTCAGTGTTCATGCATATCTAATTACCCCACACTTAAGTTTGAAAATAAGAAATAAAAACAAAACAAAGAACTCTTACCCCACACTTATTCGACTAACTAAGGGTAAGAAGAAAATAAGGCAACAAAACAAGAAGGATAGCAAAACAGAACACAAAATAAAAGGAATATGAGGATTAGAAAAACTCCCTTCATGTCGCGAGCAGAAGGGTCTTCTCTGATCTGTCAATTGGCTCTTCACCTTAGCCATGTGCTATTGTTGAGGTGTTCTTGACTCTGCAAGCTCTAGATATTGGAACGGATGACGCCAGCTCCGATCCTTCATTGTCGAGCTCTAGGTAGTGGCATATCCATTTGATGAATGACTCAAGCCCCAAGGACTGTTTCCTCGAATCATCTACAAAGTTTCTCGTAATCGTAGCAACGTGTCCAGAAGGAACGTGTCTAGGAATGAGACTTCTTTGGATTGGTGTGCCTACAGTTTTGGCGAAGCTGTGGTGGTAGGGGGCTCCAGTTGTGTAGATCTGGGCCCAAGTATTTGAGACTTCCTCGAGGAAGTTTCTCACAGCTGATTGGTATGCAGGGAATGCAAGCTCCTCCATTGCTATGCTCCCGACACAATGCCAAATTCCTCTATATCTGCCGACCGTTCGTTACCTCTTGGTAGATCACTTGCTTGCACTAATTTGGCTTTAATTGTTGCCAGTATCTCATCTATTGATTCTGCGAGTGTGGGTTTTGCTGTGGTGGTGTCTTCTGAAAGTTTCCAGCTTCCGAATTACTCCTCAGCTAAGTCCCGTACAATTCCTCTAGTTGGGATTGTATGCGTTTCCCATTGGAGCAGCATTCTGCAGTAACCTACTCCTACCTCTTTTGGAATGGTCAGTCATTCCCATAGCAATCCCTGCTAAAGTGTGGTACTTAGCAAACTTCACAGATTTGATACACAGGCTGAACATTTCTTCCTAAAACATTGGCACTCTGAATCTGGAAAACAACTAGAATCTGCACATGACTTTAACATCATTAGCAGGTAATGCCTGTGGTTCAGGCTATTTTCGAAAAGTGTTCCACGACTACTATGATGTAATTATGTTCAAAGGAAGAAAGGAAAAAGATTCAAAATAGAGTGATCGGTGTAACCTATTGTTTTTAGACAAGACTAGATAAGATCGGAATTTATCATGCATGAATGTTTTTGTCCTAAAACAATTCGTACTACATCATTACATCACATATTCATTCAAAAAGCATATTTCAATCAGGTGATGCCATAATGGGTGCAGTAATTCCTTTCGGTTTAAACAATCTCATGCATTTATCATCAAACAAAAGGAACATCCTTTCTCATTAGAATACTCAGAGGTCTGTCTATTAAAGAAAATTTTATTTCATGATTCTGTCTAATAGACTAAGCATGACCTAAGAAAACTCCACAATGAGATTTCTTCCAGATTAAAACCTTAGCCAAAAATTGACAACTCAGAAAAATATTCTATCCTCATTTCCATTTTTATTTTTTCGAAAAAGAGCAACAAATGTACAACTAAGAAAACAACTAAGAAAGAACAAGAGATAGGGAAAAGAACAACTTACCATTGAGCAAGAAAAATACATTCTTTTTGGATTTTAAATTTTTAACATTTTTTTTCTTTTTATATTTCGAAAGCAATTAAATTTCCTCAATACGGTTTTAGAATAATTTTCTAAAATTTGATTATCCTAAGTGTCTTAATTCTAGATAACATCTAAAATTAATTAGTTATGATAATCCTATATTTCGGAAACTGATTGTCTAACTAGCATAAAACAAGTGTTAGGTCTAAGGTCTAGGTTACTACCGCTACCTATCATAAGTCTCTAGAATTTTGATCAGGAATCCTAAATTCATTATGATATTTCCCCGGCAACGGCGCCAAAAATCTGATGCGATTCCGGTTGACGTACTAAATAGGTGTTATTTTACCATATGTCGATTATGATTAATTAAGGACTGTGATTGACTAATTGTCACGTTTAGTCTTATGGTGTCACTTAATCAGCCAGAATCTAAGGCAGAGTACCTATCGTGTAGCTAGTCTATTGGAAAGTATCTACGATTTTACTAAGTTAATTATCGTACTCCCAGGGAAGTGGCAACGGCTTAGTAGTAACTAGCCTCTTATCAAAACTCTTATCTTATGATCCAGTTATGCAATCTTCATCAAATACTTTGATGAGAGGGTGATCCATTCTCCACTAGGTTCAAGTCTAATTAATCCTAAAAGTGTTTTAAAGATGAGTTCTGATTCTATGCTATACTGTTCCTATATGTTGATTGACCTGTCTTCGAGTATTTTAGATGCATCTTAGCCTGGAATGCAACTATGTTCTGTGTCTAAAGGTGTACCACATCTGAGGTCTCTACACTACCGCCCCATCGTTAAGGTAAACGGCCCTACTCACGGCCCGGACTAAAGTCAGCAATGAACGGTACCCTATGTCACTTCGGGGTCATGCTGCTCGTCGCAAAACCGCCGGCATAACTCTCTACTCAGCCCTACCTAGACTACTCTAACAAACAGGGTGTTCCGTTGGTTATTTTATCTAGTATGGCAGACACCAATACTAATTGATGCCTGTTAAACTAAACAGGTTATGAATAGACCATGGTTAGGAATTGTCTATAACCCTAGTTTTTAGTTTAAAAGAGACTTACATTAGACATGCAGACATAATGAATATTTAGCAGGTGGCTATTTCCAGAAAAACATAATAACTTCAACATACAAAACAACTATTCATAAAATCATAATCTGATATTCATAATTGATGTTTAGGACAAAGCAATAAAACATATAAGAGAGGGGTATGGGGACTGATGCCATAAAGAAATCACCCTTTACTTAGTCTCGCCTACAGAGCGTACTGCTGTATACGTCGTATTGCCCGCCCTGACTCTGCTCACCAGAACCTTCGGAGGACGCTTCCTCAGCCTAGTAGCTAGACTTTACCTTACATCCTAGGCTTAAGCCTAGCCCTGTGGACTGACTCTTCGAACACCTAGAGCTCTCTTAGGGTCTCCTAACGAAACCCTGGGTATTCTATGAATACCAGAAACGAACCTATCTATAGAAACCTAAGATCTGAGACTATTTCTCAGAAACTAAAAACAAACACTAATAAGAAAGAAAACTGAGATCCGAGTCTCTGAGTGAGTTGTGTACTGGAAAACTGTACACTGGAAACCACTTAATGACTCAGATTGAGTGGAGAGGGATGAATTCAACTGCTGGAGGCCTGGGGTATTTATAGCAGCTTCCCGGAGTGAAAAATTCTGAAAAATTCGATGTGGGACAGCTTCTGGCGGCTCGGGACGCCTGTCCCGGTTCGGGACGCCCGTCCTGATTCGTTGACCAGGTTCGGGACGCCCGTCCTGAGGGATGCCCGTCCTTAGGGATGCCCGTCCCGGACTGTTGACCAAGTCAACATTTCCAAAAATTGCGTTTTTGCCCCAAAATTTGCTATTTTCGTCTACTTTTCACCTGACACTTCCAAAATCATAAAAACCGTGAAATCAAGTAAATAATAAACAATTAACATCAATTTACTCTCAATTTCACCCTAAAACATATATAAAAACATGCTAAAAAGGTGATACGATTTTCGCGTATCACATATCATAGACATAAGCAATGTTTAACCAATCACACTGCATTTAGAAGTCTGAAAGAATGAAAAATTTTGAAATTTTTTTGGAAGGGTGTGAAAATACGGGGAAAACAAGAAAAATCATGCAAAACGTTTGTCAAACTACTACAGTGCACCGTGCACTGCTACCCCACACTTAAGTCTGACACTGTCCTCAGTGTTCATGCATAGCTAAACTACCCCACACTTATTTGAAAATAAGAAACAAAAACAAAACAGAAGACTCTTACCCTACGCTTAGTCGACTAACTACGAGTAAGAAGGAAAATAGAACAATAGAAGAAAAAACGAATAACAAAACATGAATTAAAATGAAAGAGATACTCCTTTATTCTGCGAAGTCAACAGTCTGCTCGGACAAGTCAAAAGGCTCTCTGTAAATCTTTAAGTGTTGTTCGTTCACTTTTCGAATAATGCCGTTAGAATCCATGATGTCACATGCTCCGAAAGGTGATACTTCCGTGATTGTGAACGGGCCTGACCAACAGCTATGTAGCTTTCCTGGGAAAATTTTGAAACGTGAGTTGTACAACAATACCTTATCTCCTGGTTCAAAATTCTTCTGGGCTCTGAGTCGTCTGTCATGTCGGAGTTTACTTGTCATCTTGAATTAATGTGAGTTCTCATAGGCTTTGAGCATCCACTCATCCAATTGGTTGAGTTGTAGAATCCGGCGTTCCTTAGTTAAATTATTGTCGAGGTTGCATTTTTGCACCGCCCAATAAGCTCTGTGTTCAAGTTCAACCGGAAGGTGGCATGCTTTTCCATAGACTAGTCGATAAGGTGAGAACCCCGTAGTGGTCTTGTATGCTGTACGGAAGGCCCATAATGCATCGTCCAGCTTTATGGCACAATCCTTACGGTTAACACCTACAATCTTTTCTAGGATTCTCTTTATTCCCCTATTGGTTACCTCAGCCTGCCCATTGGTTTGAGGATGGTAGGCTGTGGAAACGCGATGCTGAACTCCGTATTGCTGAAGTACCTTCTGCAATTGAGAGTTGCAGAAGTGCGTACCTCGATCACTAATTAGGGCTTTTAGACATCCAAATCTGGCGAAAATCTGCTTAAGGAATCTACATACGACTCTAGCATCATTAGTAGGTAGGGCCTGTGCCTCAGGCCATTTTGAAAAATATTCTACTGCTACTATGATGTACTGCTTACCAAAGGAGGGAGGAAACGTTCCTATGAAATCTATACCCCATATGTCAAATATTTCTACACTTTGAATTACCTGTTGGGGTAGACTGTCTCGAGAAGATATGGTTCCAGCTTTCTAACAAGCATCGCACGATCCTGTGAATGCTGCGGCATCTTTGAATATGGTAGGCCAGTAGAAGCCCGCTTCTAATACTTTTCGGGCGGTATTAGCTTCAGTTGAGTGACCACCTGTTGGTCCGCAGTGACAATGTTCCAGAATTTGGAAACCTTCTTCTTGAGAGACACATCTCCTGATCATCTGATCTGCACATATTCGAAATAGAAAAGGATCTTCCCAATAGTAATATTTCAGGTCAGTAAAGAATTTTCTTCTTTGTTGAGCAGTGATATCACTAGGGAGAGTCCGGGCTGCCAAGTAATTTGCTATATCTGCAAACCAAGGGGGTGAGAAAGTAGCAAACATTGCACACAGATTCTCATCTGGAAATTATACAGATATAATTGATTCATCAATAGCTTCTATGGTCGGATTTTCTAGCCTAGACAAGTGGTCTGCGGCTAAGTTTTCTACCCCTTTCTTATCCCGAATTTCTATATCAAATTCTTGAAGCAATAAAACCCATCTGATTAATCTTGGCTTTGCGTCATTTTTATTGAACAAGTATTTTAATGCGGAATGATCAGTATAAACAATAGTTTTAGACAGGACTAGATAAGATGGAAACTTGTCAAATGCATATACTACTGCTAATAATTCCTTCTCTGTCGTAGTGTAATTTTCCTTAGCATCAGTTAAGGTTTTACTAGCATAATATATTACATGAAATTTCTTATCATGTCTTTGTCCTAAAACAACTCCTACTGCATAGTCACTAGCATCACACATAAGTTCAAAAGGTAGACTCCAGTCGGGTGACGTCATGACGGGTGTAGTAGTTGAAAGTTCCTTAAGTCTATTAAAAGCTTTTAGACATTTTTCATCAAAGACAAATGGAACATCTTGTCCGAGTAAATTGGTCAACGGCCTGTCTATTAATGAGAAATCTTTTATAAACCTACTATAAAAGCCAGCGTGTCCCAAAAAACTTCTAACTGCTCTCACATTCTTGGGTGGAGGTAGTTTTGAAATAACGTCAATTTTGGCCTTATCTACTTCCATACCTAGGTGTGAGATCTTATGTCCTAAAACGATTCCCTCTTTTACCATGAAATGGCATTTTTCCTAATTTAAAACCAAGTTAGATTTTATACAACGTTTCAACATTAACTCCAAGTTCTTTAGACAAACCTCAAATGAATTACCAAAAACAGAAAAGTCATCCATGAATACTTCCATAGACTTTCCTAACATGTCCTCAAAGATAGCAGTCACACAATGTTGAAATGTAGCAGGTGCATTACACAAACCAAAAGGCATCCTTCTATATGCAAATGTTCCAAAAGGGCATGTGAAAGTAGTTTTATGCTGGTCCTCAGGGGAAATAGGAATTTGAAAATAACCAGAAAATCCATCAAGAAAGCAATAAAACATATATCCAAACAATCTTTCTAACATTTGGTCAATAAAAGGAAGGGGGAAGTGGTCTTTTCGTGTGGCCGTATTTAGTTTTCTATAGTCTATGCATACACGATGACCAGTTATAGTTCTCATAGGGATTAATTCATTATGTTCATTCCTGACAACTGTTATACCGCCTTTCTTAGGTACTACCTGCACCTGGCTTACCCACTCACTATCTGAGATAGGGTAGATAAGTCTTATATCTAACAGTTTGATTAATTCTTTCTTAACAACATCACACACATTAGGATTCAACCTCCTTTGAGGTTGCACACATGGCTTATACTCAGTTTCTAGAAGAATTTTATGCGAACAACAGCTTGGATTAATACCTGGAATGTCTGCAATTTTGTAGGCGAATGCTCTTCTATACTTTCTGCATATGTCCACGGTCAGCTTCCGTTGTTCTGCAGTCAGATCGACTGCAAGAATAATGGGAAGTTTCTTGTTGTCATCTAGGAATTCGTAGCACAGATGAGTGGGCAGTTCCAAGTCTGGTAGATCTTCAAACGAAGTCCGTTCTTTCTTCATCTCATCGTCACCTATCTCAGTGAAACTATCAGAAGTAATTTCATTTTCAGAAGAGCTAAATTCAGTCTCCTCTAATTCTAGGGAGTCCTCACCCAGGACTTGATAGTTTGAGCATAGGTCTGTCACGTTAACTGCAATCAAGTGTTCAATAGCATCCACACAAAAACAAGTATCATCTAAATGCATGGGATACCTAAGGGTCTCATTCAGATCAAAAGTGATGTCCTCATTACCTACCCTTAACTTGATTTGACCATTACTGACGTCTATTAATGCTTTTGAGGTAGCTAGAAATGGTCGACCTAGGATCAGGGGCACTCCTCCTTCCCCATTCATATCCATGACAACAAAGTCCACAGGGAATACAAATTTTCTGACCTTTACTAAGAGATCTTCAATTATTCCTTTGGGGATTTTGACTGTCCTATCTGCAAGTTGTATGCACATCCTAGTTGACATGCATAAATCATATCACATTTTTAGCATGTTTTTAGGCATGATTTAGGGTGAAATTGAGGGCAAATTGGTCTTAATTGTTCATTATTAACTCAATTTCATAGTTTTTATGATTTTGGAAGTGTCAGGTGAAAAGTAGAAGAAAATGGCAAATTTCGGGGCAAAAACACAAATTTTCAGAAGTTCGGACTTCGGGGAGGGCGTCCCGGTTCAGGACGGGTGTCCTGACCTGGTCAACAGGTCGGGACGGGCATCCAGGACTTGGGATGGCCGTCCTAACTTGGTCAACAGAACCAGACGGGCGTCCCGAACTAGAAATTCAAGTCCCACATCGAATTTTTGATGAAAAATCACTTCAGGAAGCTGCTATACATACCCCATGCCTTCCTCAGTTGAAATCATCCCTCTCCACTTGATCTGAGTCATTTAGTGACTTCAAGTGTACACTTTTCTCTTTACATAAGTCACTGAGAGACTCGGGTTTAGTATAAGTTTTCTTTCTTTCTAGTTAGTGTTTCGTTTTCTTAGATTCTGAGAAATAGTCTCAGATCTTAGGTTTCGATAGATAGGTTCGTTTCTGGTATTCATAGAATACCCGGGATTTCATTAGGAGATCCTAAGAGGGCTCAAGGCGTTCGAAGAGTCAGTCCACAGGGCTGGGCTTAAGCCGGGTATTAAGGTAAAGCCCAGTTACTAGGCTGAGGAAGCGTCCTCCGGAGGTTTTGTCGAGTAGAGTCGGGTCAAGCAGTACGACACATACAAGCCGTACGCTCCATCAACGAGACTAAGTAAAGGGTGATTTCTTTATGGCATCAGTCCCCCTGTCCCTCTCTTTATATGTTGTACTATGTTTGTCCAAATATCAATTATGAATACTGGATTATGATTTCTATGAATATTTGTTTTATATGTTGAAGTTCTTATGATTTTCCAAAAATGGCCACCTGCTTAATATTCATTATGTCTGCATGTCTAATGTAGTTTCTTTTAAACTAAATGTAGGGTTATAGATAAATCCTAAACACGGTCTATTCATAACCTGTTTAGTTTAACAGGCATCAATTAGTATTGGTGTCTGCCATACTAGATAAAATAACCCGCGGAACACCCTGTTTGTTAGAGTAGTCTAGGTAGGCTGAGTTGCTTTTTTATGCTGGCGTTAGGGCGAGCGGCATGATCCCCGAAGTGACATAGGGCTTTCATGGATGCCTTTAGCTCAAACCGTGAGTAGGGTCGTCATTAAGGTAGGGCGGTTTATTAGTTGACTCGGATGTGGTACACCTTTAGACTCAGAACATAGTTGCAATCCAGGCTAAGAGGTATCTAAAATACTCGAAGATAGGTCAATCAACATGTAGGAACAATATAACATAGAATCATGACGTTATCTATAAAACACTTTTAGGCTTAATTAGACTTAAACCTAGTGGAGAATAGATCACCCTCTCATCAAAGTTATTGATGACGATTGCATAACTGAATCATAAGATAAGAGTTAGGATAAAAGGCTATTTACTACTAAGTCGTTACCACTTTCTTGGGAGTACGATATTTAATCTAATAAAATCGTAGATACTTTCCAACATACTAGCTACACGATAGGTACTCTGCCTTAGGTTCTGACTGATTAAGTGACACCTTAAAAGACTAAATGTGACAATTAGTCAACCTCAGTCCTTAATTACTCATAATCAACATAGGGTAAAAAAATACCTATTTAGCATATTAGTCGGGAAGCCATCACTAGTCGTTTTCAAATCATGCAATCCTAATTTATCAAATAAACTAGATGGCATGAGATTAATACTAGCTCCTAAGTCTGCTAATGCATGCATGTTAGTAATATTTCCAATTGTACATGGCAAGGTAAAACAACCAGGATCTTTCTGTTCAGACGGCAGTTTATTCAACAAAACCGTCGAACACTCTTCATTAAGAACTGATATGCATAAATCATATCACATTTTTAGCATGTTTTTAGGCATGATTTAGGGTGAAATTGATAGGAAATCAGTCTTAATTGATTGTTATTAACTCAATTTCACAGTTTGTGATTTTGGAAGTGTTGGATGAAAAGTAGACGAAAACATCAAATTTTGGGGCAAAAATGCAATTTTTGGAAATGCTGACCTGGTCAACGGGTCAGGACGGGCGTCCCGACCTAGTCAAAGCACCAAGACGGTCGTCCCAATCCAGGACAGGCATCCCGAAGCACCAGAAGTTGTCCCACATCGAAAGTTTTGGAGATTTTCACTCCAGAAACCTGCTATAAATACCACATGCCTCCAAGAGTTGAAATCATCCCTCTCCACTGGATCTGAGTCATTCAGTGAATTCCAGTGTACAATTCTCTAGTACACAAATCACTCAGAGACTCAGATTTCAGTATAAGTTTTCTTTCTTTCCTTTTTGTGTTTTGTTTTTCTTAGTTTCTTAGAAATAGTCTCAGATCCTAGGGTTCGATAGATAGGTTCGTTTCTGGTATTCATAGAATACCCGGGATTTCGTTAGGAGATCCTAAGAGGGCTTGAGGCTTTCGAAGAGTAAGTCCATAGGGCTTGGCTTAAGCTAGGTATTAAGGTAAAGCCAAGTTACTAGGCTGAGGAAGCGTCCTCCGAAGGTTCTGTCGAGCAGAGTCGGGTCAAGCAGTACGACATATACAAGAAGTACGCTCCAACGGCGTGACTACGTAAAGGGTGATTTTTTATGGCATCGGTCCCCCTTGTCCCTCTCTTTATATGTTTGTATTGTGATTGTCCGAAAATTTATTATGAATATAAGATTATGATTTCTATGATTATTTGTTTTATATGTTGAAGTTGTTATGTTTTCCCGGGAATAGCCACCTGCTTAATATTCATTATGTCTGCATATCCAATGTGCTCTTTTAAACTAAAATTAGGGTTATAGACAATTCCTAACCACGGTCTATTCATAACATGTTTAGTTTAACAAGCATCAATTAGTATTGGTGTCTGCCATGCTAGATAAAATAACCTGTGGAACACCCTGTTTGTTAGAGTAGTCTAGGTAGGAGCCGAGTAGAGCGTTTATGCCGGCGGTTATGGGCAAGCAGCATGATCCCCGAAGTGATATAGGGCTTTCATAGCTGTCTTTAGTAGTAACCGTGAGTATGGCCGTTTACCTTGGCGATGGGGTGGTTTATCAGAGACCTCGGATGTGGTACGGCTTTAGACATAGAACATAGTTGCAATCCAGGCTAAGATGCATCTAAAATACTCGAAGATAGGTCAATCAACATGTAGGAACAGTATAACATAGAATCAGGACACTATCTATAACACACTTTTAGGCTTAATTAGACTTAAGCCTAGTGGAGAATGGATCACCCTCTCATCAAAGTTATTGATGAAGATTGCATAACTGGATCATAAGATAAGAGTTAGGATAAAAGGCTAGTTACTACTAAGTCGTTACCACTTTCCTGAGAGTACCATATTTATTTAATAAAATCGTAGATACTTTCCAACAGACTAGCTACTCGATAGGTACTCTGCCTTAGGTTCTGACTGATTAAGTGACACCATAGAGACTAAATGTGAATATTAGTCAATCCCAGTCCTTAATTACTCATAATCAACATAGGGTAAAATAACACCTATTTAGCATATGAATCGGAAACCCATCAGATTTTTGGCGCCGTTGCCGGGGAAATATCATAATGAATTTAGGACTCCTGATCAAAATTCTAGATACTTATGATAGGTAGCGGTAGTAACCTAGACCTTAGACCTAACACTTATTTTATGCTAGTTACACAATCAATTTCTGAAATATAGGGTTATCATAACTAATTGATTTTAGATATTATCTAAAATTAAGACACTTAGGATAATCAAATTTTAGAAAATCATTCTAAAACCATATTGAGGAAATTTAACTGCTTTCAAAAAAAAAGAAAACAAAATTTTAAAATTTAAAACCCGAAAAAAATGTATTTTACTTGCTCAATGGTAAGTTGTTCTTTTCCCTATCTCTTGTTCTTTCTGGGTTGTTTTCTTAATTGCTCTTTTTCGTGTTTTTCTATTATTTCGAAGAAATAAAAATGGAAATGAGGATAAAATATATTTTCTTCTGAGTTGTAAAATCTTGACTTAGATTTTTATTGGGAAGAAATTCCATTTTAGAATTTTCTTAGAGACATGCCGGCTTTATTAGGACGAGTTATGAAATAATTTTTCCTTAATAGCTAGACCTCTAAATGTTCTATTGAAATAAGGATGTTCCTTTTGTTTTGTTGATAATTGCATGAGATCTTTTAAACCAAAAGGAATTACTGCACCCATTAGGGCATCACCTGATCAAAATCTACCTTTTGAATGAATATGTGATGTAATGATGTAGTAAGAATTGTTTTAGGACAGAAACATGATAAGAAAGTTCATGTATGATAAATCCTAATCTTATCTAGTCTTGTCAAAAACAATAGGTTACACTGATCACTCTGAGATGTCTGTATTCAATAAAACTGATACTGAACCATAATTGATTAAGTTAGGTTTTATTGTTACTTGAATTTGATATAGAATGAAGGGGTAAGAAAAAGGGTTAAGAATCTAGAAAGCAAACCTTTGGTCTAGATTAGGAAACCCTGAGTTAGAGGCTATCGACGAGACAGTAGTATCTGATAAATTTCTGAATGAGGATCTATTTTCATTGTTTGCTATGAGTAATGATTCTCCTCCGTGGTTTACTGATATTACTAATTATCTAGCTGCTAATTATTCCCAAGTGATATGACTTATCAGCAAAAGAAGAAATTCTTTGCTGATTTGAAATATTACTACTGGGCAGATTTCTCTTCTATTTCAAATTTTTGCAGAGTAAAGTGATCAGAGGATGTATCTCGGAAAGCGAAGGCCACATGATTCTGAAGCATTGCAGGAATCTATGGGAGACCAATTAACTGCTATCAACACTGTCTGGAAAGTGTTGGAAGTAGAATCTTGTTGACCCACCATATTCAAGGATTTTGTATCGCTGATACAGTCCTGCGATGCTTGCCAAATAACAAGTAACACCTCTTCCAGAGATCATCTACCCCAGCAAGGTATACAGAATACTAAAATCTCTTATATATGGGGTATTGATTGAATCCTTTTCCCTTCTTCCTTTGAAAATAATTACATCATAGTAGTCATGGAACACTTTTCAAAAATGGCCTGAACCACAGGCATTACCTACTAATGATGATAAAGTCATGTGCAGATTCTATGAGAAGTTGTTTTCCAGAGTGCCAATGTCTTAGGAAGAAACGTTCAGTCTATGTATATAATCTGTGAAGTCTGCCAAGCACCACCCCTACCCGCAGAATCAACAAATGAGATACTGGCAACAATTAAAGCCAGACCAGAGCAAGCAAGTGATCTACCAAGTGATATCAAACGGTCGAAGGATATAGAGGAATTTGGAATTGTATCAGGAGCATAGCAATGGAGAGGCTTGCATCCCCTGCATACAATCAGCTGTGAGAAACCTCCCCAAGGAAGTTTCAAATACTTGGGCCCAGATCTACACCACTGGAGCCTCCTACCACAACGGCTTCGCCAAAGCTTCAGGTGTCTTTTCTGCCATTCAAAAATTGCATGCAATACCTTCACTGACATTGGCAGGTAGGCACACTAATCCAAAGAAATCTCATTCCTAGACACGTTCCTTCTGGACACGTTGCTACGATTACGAGGAACTTTGCAAATGATTCGAGGAAATAGTCCTTGGGGCTTGAGTCATTCATCAAATGGATAGGCCACTACTTGGAGCTCGACAATAAAAGATCGGAGCTGACGTCATCCGTTCCAATATCTAGAGCTTACAGAGTCAAGAACACCTCAGCAATAACACATGGCTCAGAACCCATAAGGTTGTTTGTTGTCAGTACGTCTAGCGACGGGTCGAAGTGTTATCTGGTAACAGTCAAGACGAGAGTTTATTGTGTTGACTATCTGGTCTAGACTAGTACACACACTACATATCAGGAAAACTTTGTGACTAAGAAAAGAGTTCAACCTAGTTGTTAAGTTGTTTTCTACTTGATCATAACAATTTACTAAAGACATTTGAGACCTTGTCATAGCAGCCTAACTTGTCAGACCTGTGTTATGAATTGTCTGAATAATTTTTGGAATAAAAACATGACTAAGAATTTAAGTGACTGCACATATGATTTAAATTCACTAACTTCAGGTAGACTTTGCTTGAGGACAAGCAAAAAGCTAAGTGTGGGGTTATCTGATATGCATAAATCATATCACATATTTAGCATGTTTTTAGGCATGATTTAGGGTGAAATTGATAGGAAATCAGTCTTAATTGATTGTTATTAACTCAATTTCACAGTTTTTGTGATTTTGGAAGTGTTAGGTGAAAAGTAGACGAAAACAGCAAATTTTGGGGCAAAAATGCAATTTTTGGAAATGCTGACCTGGTCAACAGGTCAGGACGGGCGTCCCAATCCAGGACGGGTGTCCCGAAGCACCAGAAGTTATCCCACATCGAAAGTTTTGGAGATTTTCACTCCAGAAAGCTGCTATAAATACCCCAGGCCTCCAAGAGTTGAAATCATCCCTCTCCACTTGATCTGAGTCATTCAGTGAATTCTAGTGTACAATTCTCTAGTACACAAATCACTCAGAGACTCAGATTTCAGTATAAGTTTTCTTTCTTTCCTTTTTGTGTTTCATTTTTCTTAGTTTCTGAGAAATAGTCTTAGATCCTAGGGTTCGATAGATAGGTTCGTTTCTGGTATTCATAGAATACCCGGGATTTCATTAGGAGATCCTAAGAGGGCTTGAGGCGTTCGAAGAGTCAGTCCATAGGGCTGGGCTTAAGCTGGGTATTAAGGTAAAGCCCAGTTACTAGGCTGAGGAAGCGTCCTCCGAAGGTTCTGTCGAGCAGAGTTGGGTCAAGTAGTATGACATATACAAGCAGTACGCTCCAACGGCGTGACTACGTAAAGGGTGATTTCTTTATGGCATCGGTCCCCCCTGTCCCTCTCTTTATATGTTTGTATTGTGATTGTCCAAAACTTTATTATGAATATGAGATTATAATTTCTATGATTATTTGTTTTATATATTGAAGTTGTTATGTTTTCCTGGGAATAGCCACCTGCTTAATATTCATTATGTCTGCATGTCTAATGTGCTCTTTTAAACTAAAATTAGGGTTATAGACAATTCCTAACCACGGTCTATTCATAACCTGTTTCGTTTAACAGGCATCAATTAGTATTGGTGTCTGCCATGCTAGATAAAATAAGCTACGGAACATACTGTTTGTTAGAGTAGTCTAGGCAATTCCGAAGTGACATAGGGTTTTCATAGCTGATATGCATAAATCATATCACATTTTTAGCATGTTTTTAGGCATGATTTAGGGTGAAATTGAAGGTAAATTGGTCTTAATTGTTCATTATTAACTCAATTTCACAGTTTTTATGATTTTGGAAGTGTCAGGTGAAAAGTGAAAGAAAATGGCAAATTTCAGGGCAAAAACACAAATTTTCAGAAGTTCAGACTTCGGGGAGGGCGTCTCGGTTCAGGACGAGCGTCCAGGACTCGGGACGGCCATCCTGACCTAGTCAACAGACCGGGACGGGCGTCCCGAACCAAAAATTCAAGTCCCACATCGAAGTTTTGAGAGAAAATCACTCCAGAAAGCTACTATAAATACCCCAGGCCTTCCTCAGTTGAATTCATCCCTCTCCACTCGATCTGAGTCATTCAGTGGTTTCCAGTGTACAATTCTCGAGTACACAACTCACTCGGAGACTCAGATTTCAGTAGAAGTTTTCTTTCTTTCCTTTTTGTGTTTTGTTTTCTTAGTTTCTGAGAAATAGTCTCAGATCCTAGGGTTCGATAGATAGGTTCGTTTATGGTATTCATAGAATACCCGGGATTTTGTTAGGAGAAATAGTCTCAGATCCTAATGTGTGTGATGTTTACTCAAGCTGCTGATGAGACAGTGATCGAAGCTTGGGACAGATTCAAGGAGCTACTCAGGCTCTGCCCCCAACATGGACTAACCGAAGCATTGCTGATCCAGCAATTTTACGGGGCTATGTCAGACATGGGTAAGCAAAATTCTTGATGGACTCAATCTCTCGAGTGGTTTCAATGGAATGAGTGATGTAGATGCTAGAAACGCTCTGGAGAGACTCTACAGGAATAGCAAGAACTGGCGCAAAATTGGCCGAGCTAAGAAGCAACCAGTAAATGCGGTCGTTGCCTCCACTGATGAGCAATTTGAGGCACTGAAGGCCAGCATTACTAATCACCTGAATGCCTTCCAACAGGGGAAAAGCGTTCAGTCAGTATACCAAGTCTGCAAATTTTGCCAAGGACCACATTTCAGTGGAGATTGTTATGGTAATGGGGTATTAACTATTCCAGAGGATATGGAACAAGTGGATGTAGTGAATTCTGCTCCTATAGGAAATACCTACAATCCCACTTGGAAGAACCATCCGGGATTTAGCTGGAGAAACAATGTCGGGACTACTAACTTCCAGAAAAGAGTACCTCAGCAATTGCCATATCTGCAGAACCTGCAAGTTGCTCTGCCTGCACCAAGGAACTACATCGTTCCAACTGACCCCATGCAAGAATTCAGAGACATGCTGAAGAGTATTTCCGACTCTAACAAGGAGATGATAGAATCTAACAGGAAAATCCAAGAAGCTCACGCAGAAAGAATCCAGTAGAACGAGAACAGACAGAAGCAGACCGAGCAAACAATCAGAAACACACGAGCTGCTATACAAACTTTAGAGAGACAAATGGGTCAGCTATCCACCCATTTCTCTCACAGGTCCCAGGGAATGCTACCAAGCAACACTGAGACCAACCCTCAAACTGAATGCAAGACTATCACTCTAAGATCTGGTAAAATTCTATCTCCATCTCCACCCAAACCATCTGACCCTCCTATTCTTGTGCAGGAACCAGAAGAAGGCTCCAAGGACCCAACGCCGACAGATGTCGAAATCGAAGTAGCAAGGAAAGGGAAGACGGAGTTTATTCCTGAGTACCGGCCAAAAGTACCTTACCCTGCCAGACTTATGCACAATAAAGATAAAGAGCAATTTGAAATATTTCTTAAGAATTTTAGTCAGATTCATGTTAATTTACCTTTACTTGATGTTATTTCTGAAATGCCAAAGTATGCTAAGTTTTTAAAAGAAGTTGTTAGTAATAAAAGAAAATTTGACATGGACATGGTGGTTCTTAATGAAGAATGTTCAGCGGTCCTGTTGAATAAACTACCGTCTAAACAAAAAGATCCTGGTTGTTTTACCTTGCCATGTACATTGGAAATATTACTAACATGCATGCATTAGCAGACTTAGGAGCTAGTATCAATCTTATGCCATCTAGTTTAATTGATAAATTAGGATTGCATGATTTGAAAACGACTAGGATGTGCATACAACTTGCAGATAGGACAGTCAAAATCCCCAAAGGAATAATTGAAGATCTCTTAGTAAAGGTCGGAAAATTTGTGTTTCCTGTGGATTTTGTTGTCATGGATATGAATGGGGAAGGAGGAGTGCCCCTGATCCTAGGTCGACCATTTCTAGCTACCTCAAAAGCATTAATAGACGTCAGTAATGGTCAAATCAAGTTAAGGGTAGGAAATGATGACATCACTTTTGATCTAAATGAGACCCTTAGGTATCCCATGCATTTAGATGATACTTGTTTTTGTGTGGATGCCATGGAACACTTGATTGCAATTAACGTGACAGACCTATGCTCAAACTATCAAGTCCTGAGTGAGGACTCCCTAGAATTAGAGGAGCCTGAACTTAGCTCTTCTGAAAATGAAAATACGTCTGATAGTTTCACTGAGATAGGTGATGATGAGATGAAGAAAGAACGAACCTCGTTTGAAGATCCACCAGACTTAGAGCTAAAGGAACTACCCACTCATCTGTGCTACGAATTCCTAGATGAGAACAAGAAACTTCCCATTATTCTTGCAGCTGATCTGACTGCAGAACAAAGGAAGCTGACTGTGGACATGTGTAGAAAGTATAGAAGAGCCTTTGCCTACAAAATTGCAGACATCCCAGGTATTAATCCAAGCTTTTGTTCGCATAAGATTCTTCTAGAAAATGAGTATAAGCCATGTGTGCAACCTCAAAGGAGGTTGAATCCTAATGTGTGTGATGTTGTCAGGAATGAACATAATGAACTAATCCCTACGAGAACTGTAACTGGTCATCGTGTATGCATAGACTATAGAAAACTAAATACGGCCACACAAAAAGACCTCTTCCCCCTTCCTTTTATTGACCAAATGTTAGAAAGATTAGCTGGACATATGTTTTATTGCTTTCTTGATGGGTTTTCTGGTTATTTTCAAATTCCTATTTCCCCTGAGGACCAGCATAAAACTACTTTCACATGCCCTTTTGGAACATTTGCATATAGAAGGATGCCTTTTGGTTTGTGTAATGCACCTGCTACATTTCAACGTTGTATGACTGCTATCTTTGAGGACATGTTAGGAAAATCTATGGAAGTATTTATGGATGACTTTTCTGTTTTTGGTAATTCATTTGAGGTTTGTCTAAAGAACTTGGAGTTAATGTTGAAACGTTGTATAAAATCTAACCTGGTTTTAAATTGGGAAAAATGCCACTTCATGGTAAAAGAGGGAATCGTTTTAGGACATAAGATCTCACACCTAGGTATGGAAGTAGACAAGGCAAAAATTGAAGTTATTTTGAAACTACCTCCTCCCAAAAATGTGAGAGTCGTTAGAAGTTTTTTGGGACACGCTGGCTTTTATCGTAGGTTTATAAAAGATTTTTCATTAATAGCCAGGCCGTTGACCAATTTACTCGGAAAAGATGTTCCATTTGTCTTTGATGAAAAATGTCTGAAAGCTTTTAATAGACTTAAGGAACTCTTAACTACTGCACCTATCATGACATCACCGGACTGGAGTCTACCTTTTGAGCTTATGTGTGATGCTAGTGACTATGCAGTAGGAGTAGTTTTAGGACAAAGACAGGATAAGAAATTTCGGGTAATATATTATGCTAGTAAAACCTTAAGTGATGCTCAGGAAAATTACACTATGACAGAAAAGGAATTATTAGCAGTAGTATATGCATTTGATAAGTTTTGATCTTATCTAGTCTTGTCTAAAACTATTGTTTATACTGATCATTCTGCATTAAAGTACATGTTCAATAAAACCGATGCAAAACCAAGATTAATTAGATGGGTTTTATTGCTTCAAGAATTCGACATAGAAATTCGGGATAAGAAAGGGGCAGAAAACTTAGCCGCGGACCACCTGTCCAGGCTAGAGAATCTGACCCTAGAAGCCATTAATGAAACAATCATATCTGATAAATTTCCGGATCAGAATCTATGTGCATTGTTTGCTATTTTCTCACCCCTTTGGTTTGCAGATATAGAAAATTACTTGGCAGCCTGGACTCTCCCTAGTGATATCACTGCTCAACAAAGAAAAATATTCTTTGCTGACCTGAAATGTTACTATTGGGAAGATCCTTTTCTATTTTGAATATGTGCAGATCAGATGATCAGGAGATGTGTCTCTCAAGAAGAAGGCTTCCAAATACTGGAACATTGTCACTGCGGACCAACAGGCGGTCACTTAGCTGCAGCTAATACCGCCCGAAAAGTATTAGAAGCATGCTTCTACTGGCCTACCATATTCAAGGATGCCGCAGCATTCACAGGATCGTGCGATGCCTGTCAGAAAACTGGAACCATTTCTTCTCGAGACAGTCTACCCCAACAGGTACTTCAAAGTGTAGAAATATTTGACATATGGGGTATAGACTTCATGGGTCCATTCCCTCCCTCTTTTGGTAAGCAGTACATCATAGTAGCTGTGGAATATTTTTCAAAATGGCTTAAGGCACAGGCCCTACCTATTAATGATGCTAGAGTCGTATGCAAATTCCTTAAGCAAATTTTCGCCAGATTTGGATGTCCAAAAGCACTAATCAGTGATCAAGGTACGCACTTCTGCAACTCTCAATTACAGAAGGTACTTCAGCAGTACGGAGTTCAGCATCTCATTTCCACAGCCTACCATCCCCAAACCAATGGGCAGGTTGAGGTAACCAATAGGGGTATAAAGAGAATACTAGAAAAGACTGTGGGTGTTAACCATAAGGATTGGGCCAATAAGCTGGAGGACGCATTATGGGCCTTCCGTACAGCATACAAGACCACTACAGGATTCTCACCCTATCGATTAGTCTATGGAAAAGCATGTCACCTTCCAGTTGAACTTGAACACAGAGCTTATTGGGTGGTACAAAAATGCAACCTCGACGATAATTTAACTAAGGAACGCCGGATTCTACAACTCAATGAATTGGATGAGTGGAGGTTCAAAGCCTATGAAAACTCACACCAATTCAAGATGACAAGTAAACTCCGGCACGACATGCGACTCAGAACCCAGAAGAATTTTGAACCAGGAGATAAGGTATTGCTATACAACTCACGTTTAAAATTTTTCCCAGGAAAGCTGCGTAGCTATTGGTCAGGACCATTTACAATCACGAAAGTATCACCTTTCGGAGCATGTGACATCATGGATTCTGACGGCATTATTCAAAAAGTAAACGGACAACGTCTGAAGATTTACAGAGAACCGTTTGACTCGTCTGAGCAGACTGTGGACTTCACAGAATAAGGGAGTATCTCTTTCATTCTATTTCATGTTTTGTTATTTCTTTTAGTACTCTATGTTTCTTCTTACCCGTAGTTAGTTGAATAAGTGTGGGGTAAGAATTCTTTGTGTTGTTTTGTTTTATTTCTTGTTTTCAAATAAGTGTGGGGCAGCTTAGAAATGCATGAACACTGAGGACAGTGTCAGACTTAAGTGTGGGGTAGCAGTGCACAGTGCACTGTAGTGAGAAAATGTTTGCATGATTTTGCTTGTTTTCCCCATATTTTCATATTTTCACACCCTTCCAAATGTTTTTTCAAAATTCTCATTCTTTCAGACTTCTAAATGCAGTATGATTGGTTACACATTGCTTATGTCTATGATATGTAGGTAGAATGTTATGGTTAGTAGGAGATGATTGATGACTATCTTGAACTTATTGATTAGAAATAGGGAATTCCTGATAACTGAGCACAACTAAGTCTGGATTAGAGACCTCAACCAATTACCTTTTCGAGACTTAACTAGATAAAATTAAGACCAGTTGTGGATGTATTGACGATTAGAATGACTAGACGAGAATCTGAGCTAAAAGTGAAAAGAAATAAAAGAAAGTTAATTAAATAAGGGTAGTTTGCCAGCGGCCTTCGCTACTCGAGCACCACTCCTTCGGGGAACTTAAAGCCTGATGCCCTAAGGTAGTGTAGGTTTGGGAGTCATCGGAGTGGGACTCGCTACATGGGTAGTTGAAGTTGACGTGTTCTAAGCAGACTCAAAATACCCTACATCTATAAAGAAAATCAATAAATGCTAAATCATTAAAAATCTGATCACCAATGCTCAGAACTCAGAAAGTTGTCTTTTGTTATTATGTCTAGCAACAGGGTCGAAATATTATCTGGTAGTAGTTAAGACGAGAGTATATTGTGTTGACTATCTGGTCTAGACTAGTACACACACTACACATCAGGAAGACCTTGTGACTAAGAAAGGAGTTCAACCTAGTTGTTAAGTTGTTTTTTGCTTGACTATAACAATTTGCTAGAGACATTTGAGACCTTGTTATAGCAACCTGACCAGTCAGACCTGTGTCGAATTGTCTGAATAAAGTTTTGGAATAAAAACATGACTAGGAATTTAAGTGACTGCACTGTGATTTAGAATCACTAACTTCAAGTAGACTTTGCTTGAGGACAAGCAAAAAGCTAAGTGTGGGGTTATATGATATGCATAAATCATATCACATTTTTAGCATGTTTTAGGCATGATTTAGGGTGAAATTGAGGGTAAATTGGTCTTATTAACTCAATTTCACAGTTTTTATGATTTTGGAAGTGTGAGGTGAAAAGTGAAAGAAAATGGCAAATTTCGGGGCAAAAACACAATTTTTCAGAAGTTTGGACTTCGGGGAGGGCGTCCTGACCTGGTCAACATACCGGGACGGGCGTCCCAATCCGGGACGGGCATCCCGAACCAGAAATTCAAGTCCCACATCGAATTTTTGAGAGAAAATCACTCCAGAAAGCTGCTATAAATACCTCAGGCCTTCCTCAGTTGAATTCATCCCTCTCCACTCGATCTGAGTCATTCAGTGGTTTCCAGTGTACAATTCTCGAGTACACAACTCACTCGGAGACTCATATTTCAGTAGAAGTTTTCTTTCTTTCCTTTTTGTGTTTTGTTTTTCTTAGTTTCTGAGAAATAGTCTTAGATCCTAGGGTTCGATAGATAGGTTCATTTCTGGTATTCATAGAATACCCGGGATTTCGTTAGGAGATCCTAAGAGGGCTCTAGGCGTTCGAAGAGTCAGTCCACAGGGCTGGGCTTAAGCCCAGGACGTAAGGTAAAGTCCAGCTACTAGGATGAGGAAGCGTCCTCCGAAGGTTCTAGCGAGCAGAGTCGGGTAAAGCAATACGACATATACAACAGTACACTCCAACGGCGCGACTACGTAAATGGTGATTTCTTTATGGCATCAGTCCCCCATGTCCCTCTCTTATATGTTGTTATTGTGTTGTCCAAATATCGATTATGAATACTAGATTACGATTGCTATGAATATTTGTTATATTTGTTGAAGTTATTATATTTTTCCGGAAATAGCCACCTGCTTAAATATTCATTATGTCTGCATGTATAATGTAGTTTCTTTTAAACTAAAATTAGGGTTATAGACAATTCCTAACCACGGTCTATTCATAACCTGTTTAGTTTAACAGACATCAATTAGTATTGGTGTCTGCCATACTAGATAAAATAACCTGCGGAACACCCTGTTTGTTAGAGTAGTCTAGGTAGGTTGAGTAGAGCGTTTATGCTTGCGGTTATGGGTAAGCGGCATGATCCCCGAAGTGACATAGGCTTTCATAGTTGTCTTTAGTAGTAACCGTGAGTAGGGCCATTTTACCTTGGCGATGGGGCAGTATATCAGATTACTCAGATGTGGTACACCTTTGGACTCAGAACATAGTTGCAATCCAGGCTAAGATATATCTAAAACACTCGAAGATAGGTCAATCAACATATAGGAACAATATAACATAGAATCAGGACTTTGTCTATAAATACTTTTAGGCTTAATTAAACTTAAACCTAGTGGAGAATGGATCACCCTCTCATCAAAGTCATTGATGAAGATTGCATAACTGGATCATAAGATAGGAGTTAGGATAAAAGGCTTGTTACTACTAAGCCATTACCACTTCCCTGGGAGTACGATAATTATTTAATAAAATCGTAGATACTTTCCAACAGACTAGCTACGCGATAGGTACTCTGCCTTAGGTTCTGGCTGATTAAGTGACACCGTAGAGACTAAATGTGACAATTAGTCAATCTCAGTCCTTTATTACTCATAATCAACATAGGGTAAAATAACACCTATTTATCATATCGGCTGGAAACCCATCAATAGCTGTCTTTAGTAGTAACCTTGAGTAGGGCCGTTTACCATGGCGATGTGGCGGTTTATCAGAGACCTCGGATGTGGTACGCCTTTAGACACAGAACATAGTTGCAATCCAGGCTAAGATGCATTTAAAATACTCGAAGATAGGTCAATCAACATGTAGGAACAGTATAACATAGAATCGGGACACTATCTATAACACACATTTAGGCTTAATTAGACTTAAACCTAGTGGAGAATGGATCACCCTCTCATCAAAGGTATTGATGAAGATTACATGAGATCTTTTAGACCAAAAGGAATTATTGCACCCATTATGGCATCACCTGATTGAAATCTACTTTTTTGAATGAATAAGTGATGTAATTATGTAGTAAGAATTGTTTTAGGACAGAAACATGATAAGAAAGTTCATGTATGATAAATCCTGATCTTATCTAGTCTTGTCTGAAACAATAGGTTACACTGATCACTCTGAGATATCTGTGTTCAATAAAATTAATGTTAAACCATAATTGATTAAGTTAGGTTTTATTGTTACTTGAGTTTGATATAGAATGAAGGGGTAAGAAAAAGGATTAAGGATCTAGAAAGCAAACCTTTGGTCTAGATTAGGAAACCCTGAGTTAGAGGCTATTGACGAGACTGTAGTATCTGATAAATTTCTGAATGAGGATCTATTTTCATTGTTTGCTATGAGTAATGATTCGCCTCTGTGGTTTACTGATATTACTAATTATCTAGCTGCTAATTATTCCCAAGTGATATAACTTATCAGCAAAAGAAGAAATTCTTTGCTGATTTGAAATATTACTACTGGGCAGATTTCTCTTCTATTTCAAATTTTTGCAAATCAGTTGATCAGAAGATGTATCTCGGCAGGCAAAGGCCACATGATTCTGAAGCATGGCAGGAATCTATGGGAGACCAATTAACTGCTATCAACACTATCCGGAAAGCGTTGGAAGTAGAATCTTGTTGACCCACCATATTCAAGGATTTTGTATCTCTGATACAGTCCTACGATGCTTGCAAAATAAAAGGTAACATGTCTTTCCAGAGATCGTCTACCCCAGCGACGTATACAGAGTATTGCAACCTTTGATATCTGGGATTCTATGAGAAGTTGTTGTCCAGATTCAGAGTGCCAATGGGAAATGCATACAATCCCATCTGGAGGAATCATACGGGATTCAGCTGAAGAATAATTCGAAAGCCGGGAACTTTCAGAAGATACCACCACAACAAAACTCATACCCACAGAATCAACAGATGAGATACTGACAACAATTAAAGCCAGACCAGTGCAAGCAAGTGATCTACCAAGTGACATCGAACGGTCAAAGGATATAGAGGAATGTGGCATTGTATCAGGAGCATAGCAATGGAGGAGCTTGCATACCCTGCATACAATCAGTTGTGAGAAACCTCCCCGAGGAAGTTTCAAATGCTTGGGCCCAGATCTACACCACTGGAGCCTCATACTACCACGGCTTAGCCAAAGCTTCAGGTATCTTTTCTACCATTCGAAAATTGCATGCAATACCTTCACTGACATTGGCAGGTAGGCAAACCAATCCAAAGAAGTCTCGTTCCTAGACACGTTCCTTCTGGACACGTTGCTACGATTACGAGAAACTTCACAAATGATTCAAGGAAATAGTCCTTGGGGCTTGAGTCATTCCTCACATGGATATGCCACTACCTGGAGCTCGACATTGAAGGATCGGAGCTGACGTCATCCGTTCCAATATCTAGAGCTTGCAGAGTCAGAAACACCTCAGCAATAGCACATGGCTAAGGTGAAGAGCCAATTGACAGATTAGAGAAGACCCTTCTGCTCGCGACATGAAGGGAGTTTTTCTAATCCTCATATTCCTTTACTTTTATTTTAGTTGTTTTGTGTTCTGTTTTGCTATCCTTCTTGTCTTGTTGCGTTATTTTCTCTCTTACCCTTAGTTAGTCAAATAAGTGTGGGGTAAGAGTTCTTTGTTTTGTTTTCATTTCTTCTTGTTTGCAAATAAGTGTGGGGTAGTTTAGGAATTCATGAACACTGAGGACAGTGTCAGACTTAAGTGTGGGGTAGCAGTGCACGGTGCACTCTGTAGTAGTTGAAAATTTGTTTGCATGATTTTGCATGTTTTCCCCGTATTTTCACACCCTTCCAAAAATTTTCAAAATTTTTCATTCTGTTAGACTTCTAAATGCAGTATGATTGGTGAACATTTGCTGATGTCTATGATATGTAGGTAGAATGTTATGGTTAGTTGGAGACAATTGAGAACTATTTTGAACTCATTAATTAGGAATAGGGAATTCCTGATAACTGATTAGAAACCTCAGCCAATTACCTTTTCGGGACTTAACTAGATAAGATAAGACCAGTTGTGGATGTTTTGAGAATTAGAATGACTAGATGAGACTCTGAGCTAAAAGTGAAAAGAAACAAAAGAAAGTTAATCAAATAAGGATAGTTTGCCAGCGGCCTTCGCTACTTGAGCACCACTCCTTCGGGGAACTTAAAGCCTGATGCCCTAAGGTCATGTAGGTCTGGGAGTCATCGGAGTGGGACTCGCTACATGGGTAGTTGAAGTTGACGTGTTCTAAGTAGACTCAAAATACCCTTAATCTATAAAGAAAAAAATCAATAAATGCTAAATCATTAAAAATCTGATCACCAAGGCTCAGAACTCAGAAGATTATTTGTTGTCAGTATGTCTAGCGACGGGTCGAAGTGTTATCTGGTAATAGTTAAGACAAGAGTGTATTGTGTTGACTATCTGGTCTAGACTAGTACACACACTACACATCAGGAAGACCTTGTGACTAAGAGAAGAGTTCAACCTAGTTGTTAAGTTGTTTTCTGCTCAATCATAACAGTCTACTAAAGACATTTGAGACCTTGTCATAGCAACCTGGCCAGTCAGACCTGTGTTAAGAATTGTTTGAATAATTTTTGGAATAAATACATGACTAAGAATTTAAGTGACGGCACATATCACTAACTTCAGGTAGACTTTGCTTGAGGACAAGCAAAAAGCTAAGTGTGGGGTTATCTGATATGCATAAATCATATCACGTTTTTAGAATGATTTTAGGCATAATTTAGGGTGAAATTGATAGGAAATCGGTCTTAATTGATTGTTATTTACTCAATTTCACAATTTTTATGATTTTGGAAGTGTCAGGTGAAAAGTGGAAGAAATTGGCAAATTTCAGGGCAAAAACACAAATTTTCAGAAGTTCGGACTTCGGGGAGGGTCTCCAGGACTCGGGACGGCCGTCCTGGCCTGGTCAACAGACTGGGACGGGCGTCCCGAACTAAAAATTCATGTCCCACATCGAATTTTTGAGAGAAAATCACTCCAGAAAGCTACTATAAATACCCCAGACCTTCCTCAGTTGAAATCATCCCTCTCCACTCGATCTGAGTCATTCAGTGGTTTCCAGTGTACAATTCTAGAGTACACAACTCACTCGGAGACTCAGATTTCAGTATAAGGTTTCTTTCTTTCCTTTTTGTGTTTCGTTTTTCTTAGTTTCTGAGAAATAGTCTTAGATCCTAGGGTTCGATAGATCGGTTCATTTCTGGTATTCATAGAATACCCGGGATTTCGTTAGGAGATCCTAAGAGGGCTCTAGGCGTTCGAAGAGTCAGTCCATAAGGCTGGGCTTAAGTTGGGTATTAAGGTAAAGCCCAGTTACTAGGCTGAGGAAGCGTCCTCCGAAGGTTCTGGCGAGCATAGCCGGGTTGAGCAGTACGCTCCAACGACGTGACTATGTAAAGGGTGATTTCTTTATGGCATTAGTCCCCCATGTCCCTCTCTTTATATGTTTGTACTGTGTTTGTTCCAAATATTAATTATGAATATGAGATTATGATTTTCATGAATATTTGTCATATATGTTGAAGTTCTTATGATTTTCCGGAAATAGCCACCTGCTAAATATTCATTATGTCTGCATGTCTAATGTAGTTTCTTTTAAACTAAAATTCGGGTTATAGACAATTCCTAACCATGGTCTATTCATAACCTATTTAGTTTAACAGGCATCAATTAGTATTAGTGTCTGCCATACTAGATAAAATAACCTGCGGAACACCCTGTTTGTTAGAGTAGTCTAGGTAGGCTGAGTAGAGCGTTATGCCGGCGGTTATGAGCAAGTGGCATGATCCCCGAAGTGACATAAGGCTTTCATAGCTGTCTTTTAGTAGTAGCCGTGAGTAGGGCCGTTTACCTTGGCGATGGGGCGGTAGCATAGAGACTCAGATGTTGTACACCTTTAGACTCAGAACATAGTTGCATTCCAGGCTAAGATATATCTAAAACACTCAAAGATAGGTCAATCAACATATAGGAACAATATAACATAGAATCAGAACTTTGTCTATAAACACTTTTAGGCTTAATTAGACTTAAACCTAGTGGAGAATGGATCACCCTCTCATCAAAGTTATTGATGAATATTGCATAACTGGATCATAAGATAAGAGTTAGGATAAAATGCTAGTTACTACTAAGCCGTTACCACTTTCCTAGGAGTACGATATTTAATTTAATAAAATCGTAGATACTTTCCAACAGACTAGCTACACGATAGGTACTCTGCCTTAGGTTCTGGCTGATTAAGTGACACCATATAGACTAAATGTGATAATTAGTCAATCTCAATCCTTAATTACTCATAATCAACATAGGGTAAAATAACACCTATTTAGCATATCGGTTGGAAACCCATCAGATTTCCCGAAGGCCGCCCCTCCCACAAATAATCCATTTTTTTTCATTTCCCCTCAAATCAACTTCCAAAAATTCACCTCTCTCAAATAATTCTCTCTATCTTCTCTCTACAAATTTTTGGCAAACTTCCCAAAGTTAAAAATTCAAATTTCCCTCCAAAATTTGAATTTTAAATTTCCTTCCGAATTCGAATTTCCCTCCAAAATTTGAATTTCCCGCCAAAAATTCAAAATCATTCCCTAACAAAAATCTATCCTCCCGAATTCAAATTCACGTCCAGAATTCAAATTTGAATCTTCCTTCCTGCCTAAATTATCAAAATCTCTCAAACGCTCTCAACCCAAATGGCTCCCAAATGCGCCTGTATCACATCTACCATGACCGTCACATCGGTGGCACATCCTTTCATGTTGTTTCACTCCAGCCCAGCATACCAGGAGAGATGTCACGGATACATCGGACGCACCATACTGACAGGCAGAACACTTGACTAGGCAGCAGTACAGACGCTAGAGGTGGAGCAGGAAGTCAGACGCATGCTCGACGTACTACCCTACAGTCGAGTATTCATCGTCACTGAGCCGACATACCTAGAGCTGGTATGTGAGTTCTATGCCTCATTTATGTACCATCAGGAGCAGATCACATTCCGCTTGGGCGGAATAGATTGATCGATGAGCATGGCCGAGTTCGGCATGGCCTTGGGTATCTGGCAAAGAGACGAGCTGGATACGCCCGCCTACACCATTGTAGTTCGAGACTTCACGTCTGCAGATATCTCCACTACTTTGGCTCAGATTTGTATGACGGGTGTCCCCTACCAGCATGGCTTTGTGAAAGCCACAAGTATTTATCCTGCTGTTCGCTACTTACAAGCTATTATCGCACACACATTGTCAGGACTACGGACGGCCCCCGGGAATGCCAACAAATGGAGACATTCCTCTTGGCCAACATGCACATGGGATCTACAGTAGAGATGGCTCGACTTATCACGGTCATCATGCGGGGTTTCGCTACAGACACTCGGAAACAGTGTCTGGGACTCGGGCCATTCATCACCAGGATAGCTCACTACCTGGAGTTGGACATAGAGGGCTCGGAGTTGACCCAGGTTGCCCCGACCACCATTCCTATGGACCTTACTATCCTACGGAACATGGGAATGGTCGTACGGGATGCAAATGGACGCTACTCCATCCACACGGAGCAGCCAGGACAGGCCTCCGCACCAGGAGCAGTTCCAGCACACATACCTCCGTCCGAGACGTTTGTTCCACGCACTGCCTTCGAACGACACATGTCGCACAGATTGGCAAAACTCTCAGCCCGATATAGCCGAGATATGGAAATGATCGAGAGACGGCTGACGTTGATAGAGGATAGAATCGCTATGAACACCAGCAGGATCGATGAGATTCATCAGCATACCTCCCACCTGGTGGAAATCTCCAAGGTCCACTTTCTGGCAGACTTTCTGGTAGACTTTCTGGCAGCCTTCGGTCCACCTAATGACGGCGAGCCGGGTTCTTAGTTTTTCTTTCCTTTTCTTTTCCTTTTGTTGTTTTCATTCTATGTGTGTGATCATGTCTGGGCTGTATGAAAAATGAATCTATGTGTAACATCGATTGATATGACATAACATCATTTTTTTCTCTATGTTTTCTTGTCATTTCCCTTATTGCCTTATTTTCTGTCTTACCCATGGTTATTCAAATAAGTGTGGGGTAAGAATCTTTTCTGTTTTGTTTCTTGTTTTCAAATAAGTGTGGGGTAGCTTAGAAATGCATGAACACTGAGGACAGTGTCAGACTTAAGTGTGTGGTAGCAGTGCATAGTGCACTGTAGTGGTTTGAAATTTTTTGCATGATTTTGCTTGTTTTCCCCATATTTTCACACCCTTCCAAAAATTTTTCAAAATTTTTCTCTCTTTCAGAATTCTAAATGCAGTATGATTGGTGAACAATTGCTGATGTCTATGATATGTAGGTAGAATATTATGGTTAGTAGGAGACAATTAAGAACTATTTTGAACTCATTAATTAGGAATAGGGAATTCCTGATAACTAAGCACAACTTAGACTGGATTAGAAACCTCAGCCAATTACCTTTTCGAGACTTAAGTAGATAAAATTAAGACCAGTTGTGGATGTTTTGACAATTAGAATGACTAGATGAGACTCTGAGCTAAAAGTGAAAAGAAACAAAAGAAAGTTAATCAAATAAGGGTAGTTTGCCAGCGGCCTTCGCTAATCGAGCACCACTCCTTCGGGGAACTTAAAACCTGATGCCCTAAGGTCGTGTAGGTCTGGGAGTTATCGGAGTGGGACTCGCTACATGGGTAGTTGATATGCATAAATCATATCACATTTTTAGCATGTTTGTAGGCATGATTTAGGGTGAAATTGAGGGTAAATTGGTCTTAATTGTTCATTATTAACTCAATTTCACAGTTTTTATGATTTTGGAAGTGTCATGTGAAAAGTGAAAGAAAATGGCAAATTTCAGGGAAAAAATGCAAATTTTCAGAAGTTCGGACTTCGGGGAGGGTATCCTAACCTGGTCAATAGGTCGGGAAGGGCGTCCAGGACTTGGGACGGCCGTCCTGACCTGGTCAACAGACCGGGACGGGCGTCCCGAACTATAAATTCAAGTCCCACATCGAATTTTTGAGAGAAAATCACTCCAGAAAGCTGCTATAAATACCCCAGGCCTTCCTCAGTTGAATTCATCCCTCTCCACTCGATCTGAGTCATTCAGTGGTTTCCAGTGTACAATTCTTGAGTACACAACTCACTCAGAGACTCATATTTCAGTAGAAGTTTTCTTTCTTTCCTTTTTGTGTTTCGTTTTTCTTAGTTTCTGAGAAATAGTCTCAGATCCTAGGGGGACATAGATAGGTTCGTTTCTGGTATTCATAGAATACCCAGGATTTTGTTAGGAGATCCTAAGAGGGCTCTAGGCGTTCGAAGAGTCAGTCCACAAGGCTGGGCTTAAGCCCAGGATGTAAGGTAAAGTCCAGCTACTAGGATGAGGAAGCGTTCTCCGAAGGTTCTAGCGAGCAGAGTCGGGTAAAGCAATACGACATATACAGCAGTACGCTCCAACGACGCAACTACGTAAAGGGTGATTTCTTTATGGCATCAGTCCCCACTGTCCCTCTCTTATATGTTGTTATTGTGTTGTCCAAATATCGATTATGAATACTAGATTACGATTGCTATGAATATTTGTTATATTTGTTGAAGTTATTATATTTTTCCGGAAATAGCCACCTGCTTAAATATTCATTATGTCTGCATGTCTAATGTAGTTTCTTTTAAACTAAAATTAGGGTTATAGACAATTCCTAACCACGGTCTATTCATAACTTGTTTAATTTAACATGCATCAATTAGTATTGGTGTCTGCCATACTAGATAAAATAACCTGCGGAACACCTTGTTTGTTAGAGTAGTCTAGGTAGGCTGAGTAGAGCATTTATGCCTGCGGTTATGGGCAAGCGGCATGATCCCCGAAGTGACATAGGCTTTCATAGTTGTCTTTAGTAGTAACCGTGAGTAGGGCCGTTTACCTTGGCGATGGGGCGGTATATCAGATTACTCAGATGTGGTACACCTTTGGACTCAGAACATAGTTGCATTCCTGGCTAAGTGATACGCGAAAATCGTATCACATTTTTAGCATGTTTTTATATATGTTTTAATGTGAAATTGAGAGTAAATTGACAGTAATTGTTTACTATTTACTTGATTTCACGGTTTTTATGATTTTGGAAGTGTCAGGTGAAAAGTAGACGAAAACAGCAACTTTTGGGGCAAAAACGCAATTTTTGGAAAAGTTGACCCGGTCAAAGGTCCAGGACGGGCGTCCCGAACCCGGGACGGGCGTCCCGAACCCGGGACGGGCGTCCCGAACCCGGGACGGGCGTCCCGACCCAGTCAAACCGCCGGGACGGGCTTCCTGACCCGGGACGGGCGTCCCGAACCTGGTCAACGAATCAGGACGGGCGTCCCGAACCGGGACGGGCGTCCCGAACCGCCAGAAGCTGTCCCACATCGAATTTTTCAGAGATTTTCACTCCTGGAAGCTGCTATAAATACCCTAGGCCTCCAGCAGTTGAATTCATCCCTCTCCACTCGATCTGAGTCATTTAGTGGTGTCTAGTGTACAATTCTCTCGTACACAACTCACTCAGAGACTCAGATCTCAGTTTTCTTTCTTGTTAGTGTTTTGCTCTAGTTTTTGAGAATTAGTCTCAGATCCTAGGTTTCTATAGATAGGTTCGTTTCTGGTATTCATAGAATACCCGGGATTTCGTTAGGAGATCCTAAGAGGGCTCTAGGCGTTCGAAGAGTCAGTCCACAGGGCTGGGCTTAAGCCGAGAGTCGAAGGTAAAGCCCAGTTACTAGGCTGAGGAAGCGTCCTCCGAATGCTCTGTCAAATAGAGTCGGGTCGGCGTACGACATACAAAGGAGCACAGTCCCACGGCAGTGACTACGTAAAGGGTGATTTCTTTATGGCATTGGTCCCCCCGGTCCCTCTCTTTATATGTTGTTACTGTGTCTGTCCAAATACTTATTTTGAATATCAGACTATGATTGTTATGAATATATGTTTTATGTGTTGAAGTTGTTATGTTTTTCCGGAAATAGCCACCTGCTAAATATTCATTATGTCTGCATGTCTAATAGTTTCTTTTAAACTAAAGTTGAGGTTATAGACAATTCCTAACCACGGTCTATTCATAACCTGTTTAGTTTAACAGCCATCAATTAGTATTGGTGTCTGCCATGCTAGATAAAATAACATGCTGATCACCTTGTATGTTAGAGTAGTCTAGGAAGGCTGAGTAGAGCGTTATGCCAGCGATTACGAGCCTTCAGAGTGATCCCCGAAAGTGACATAGGGCTTTCATATCTGTCTCTGTTCGTACCGTGAGTAGGGCCGTTTACCCTTGATGAGTGAGGGGGCGGTAACATAGAAACTCAGATGTGGTAAACCTTTAGACACAGAACATAATTGCATTCCAGGCTAAGATATATCTAAAACACTCGAATGTAGGTCAATCAACATATAGGAACAGTATAACATAAAATCAGAATTTATCTTTAAAACACTTCTAGGGTTAATTAGACTTGAACCTAGTGGAGAATGGATCACCCTCTCATCAAAGAATTTGATGAAGATTGCATAACTGGATCATAAGATAAGAGTTAGGATAAGAGGCTAGTTACTACTAAGCCGTTGCCACTTCCCTGGGAGTACGATAATTAAAATCGTAGATACTTTCCAATAGACTAGCTACACGATAGGTACTCTGCCTTAGATTCTGGCTGATTAAGTGACACCATAAGACTAAACGTGACAATTAGTAATCACAGTCCTTAATTCATAATCCTCATAGGGTAAAATAACACCTATTTAGTAAGTCAACCGGAATCCACACATCAGATTTTTGGCGCCGTTGCCGGGGAAATATTATAATGAATTTAGGATTCCTGATCAAAATTCTAGAGACTTATGATAGGTAACGGTAGTAACCTAGACTTTAGACCCAACACTTGTCTTATACCAGTTAGACAATCAATTTCCGAAATATAGGGTTATCATAACTAATTAATTTTAGATAATATCTGGAATTAAGACACTTAGGATAATCAAATTTTAGAAAATCATTCTAGAACCATATTAAGGAAATTTACCTGCTTTCTAAATTAAACATAAAAAGAAAAAAAAATTGTTAAAAATTTAAAATCCCAAAAAGAATGTATCTTTCTTGCTCAACGGTGAGTTGTTCCTTTTCCCTTTTAGTTGTTTTCTTAGTTACTCTGTTTCGTGTTTTTTTTTTTTTTTTCTTTATTTAATTTCGAAAAAAAAATAATAAAAATGGAAATGAGAATAGAATATTTTTCTGAGTTGTCAATTTTTGGCTAAGGTTTTAATCTGGAAGAAATATCATTGTGGAGTTTTCTTAGGTCATGCTTAGTCTATTAGACAGAATCATGAAATAAAATTTTCTTTAATAGACAGACCTCTGAGTATTCTAATGAGAAAGGATGTTCCTTTTGATTGATGATAAATGCATGAGATTGTTTAAACCGAAAGGAATTACTGCACCCATTATGGCATCACCTGATTGAAATCTGCTTTTTGAATTAATATGTGATGTAATGATGTAGTAAGAATTGTTTTAGGACAGAAACATGATAAGAAAGTTCACATATGATAAAATTCCGATCTTATCTGGTCTTATCTAAAAACAATAGGTTTCCTGTGAAAATAATTACATCATAGTAGTCGTGGAACATTTTTTTCAAAATGGCCTGAGCCACAGGCATTACCTACTAATGATGTTAAAGTCATGTGCAGATTCTATGAGAAATTGTTTTCCAGATTCAGAGTGCCAATGTCTTAGGAAGAACCGTTGAGTCTATGTATCTAATCTGTGAAGTCTGCCAAGTACCACACTCTAGCCGGGATTGCTATGGGAATGACTGACCATTCCAAAAGAGGTAGGAGTAGGTTACTGCAGAATGCTGCTCCAATGGGAAATGCATACAATCCTAGCTGGAGAAATCATACGGGATTTAGCTGAGGAATAATTCAGAAGCTGGAAACATTCAAAAAGACACCACCACAGCAAAACCCCTACTCGCAGAATCAATAGATGAGATACTGGCAACAATTAAAGCCAGACCAGTGCAAGCAAGTGATCTACCAAGTGGTATCGAAGGGTAAAAGGATATAGAAGAATTTGGCGTTGTATCAGGAGCATAGCAATGGAGGAGCTTGCATTCCCTGCATACCAATCAGCTGTGAGAAACTTCCCCGAGGAAGTCTCAAATACTTGGGCCCAGATCTACACAACTGGAGCCCCCTACCACCACAGCTTCGCCAAAACTTCAGGTATCTTTTCTTCCATTCGAGACTTGCATGCAATACCTTTACTAACATTGGCAGGAAGGCACACAAATCCCAAGAAATTTCATTCCTAGACACGTTCCTCCTGGACACGTTGCTATGATTGTGAGGAATCTTACAAATAAGTCGAGGAAGCAGTCCGTGGGGCTCGAGCCATTCAATGAATAGGCCACTACCTAGAGCTCGACGATGAAGGATCGAAGCTGACATCATCCTTTCCAGTATCTAGAGCTTACAGAGTCAAGAATGCCTCAGCAATAGCACATGGCTAAGGTGAAGAGCCAATTGATAGATCATAGAAGACCCTTCTGCTCGCGACATGAAGGGAGTTTTTCTAATCCTCATATTCCTTTATTTATTTATTTTGTGTCTGTTTTGTTATTTCTATTATCATTGTTGTTTTGTTGCGTTATTTTCTCTCTTACCCTTAGTTAGTCAAATAAGTGTGGGGTAAGAGTTCTTTATTTTGTTTTCATTTCTTCTTGTTTTCAAATAAGTGTGGGGTAATTAGCTATGCATGAACACTGAGGACAGTGCCAAACTTAAGTGTGGGTAGCAGTGCACGGTGCACTGTAGGCAGTTTGAAGCAGTTTGAAAAAAGTTTTTTGTTTTCCCCGTATTTTCACACCCTTCCAAAATTTTTTTCAAAATCTTTCCGTCTTTCAGACTTCTAAATGCAATATGCTTGGTTAAACAAATTGCTTATGTCTGTGATATGTAGGTAGTATGTTATGGTTAGTAGGAGATAGTTGATAGCTATCTTGGACTGATTGACTAGAAATAGGGAATTCCTGATAACTGAGCACAACCTTGTCTGGATTAGAGACCTCAACCAATTGCCTATTCGAGACTTAACTAGATAAAACTAGACCAGTTGTGGATATATTGGCAGTTAGAATGACTAGATGAGACTCTGAGCTAAAAGTGAAAAGAACTTAAGGAAATTAATTATAATAAGGGTAGTTTGCCAGCGGCCTTCGCTACTCGAGCACCACTCCTTCGGGGAATTTAAAGCCTGATGCCCTAAGGCCGTGTAGGTCTGGGAGTCATCGGAGTGGGACTCGTTACATGGGTAGTTGGAGTTGACGTGTTCTAAGCAGACTCGAAATACCCTGAATCTATAAAGAATATAATTAAGTGCTGAAACATTAAAAATCTGATCACCAAAGCTCAGAACTCAGAAAGCTATCTGTTGTCAGTATGTCTAGCGATAGGTCGAAGGGTTATCTGGTAACAGTTAAGATAAGAGTTCATTGTGTTGACTATCTGGTCTGGACTAGTACACACACTACACATCAGGAAGACCTTATGACTAAGAGAAAGGTTCAACCTAGTTGTTGATTTATTTTCTGCCTGATCATAACAAGCTACTAAAAACATCTGAGACCTTGTCATAGCAACCTAACCAGTCAGACCTGTGTTAAGAATTGTCTGAAGAATTTTTAGAATAAAAACATGACTAGGAATTTAAGTGACTGCACTACGGTTTAGAATCACTAACTCCATGTAGACTTTGCTTGAGGACAAGCAAAAAGCTAAGTGTGGGGTTATCTGATACGCGAAAATCGTATCACATTTTTAGCATGTTTTTATATATGTTTTAATGTGAAATTGAGAGTAAATTGACAGTAATTGTTTACTATTTACTTGATTTCACGGTTTTTATGATTTTGGAAGTGTCAGGTGAAAAGTAGACGAAAACAGCAACTTTTGGGGCAAAAACGCAATTTTTGGAAAAGTTGACCCGGTCAAAGGTCCAGGACGGGCGTCCCGAACCCGGGACGGGCGTCCCGAACCCGGGACGGGCGTCCCGACCCAGTCAAACCGCCGGGACGGGCTTCCTGACCCGGGACGGGCGTCCCGAACCTGGTCAACGAATCAGGACGGGCGTCCCGAACCGGGACGGGCGTCCCGAACCGCCAGAAGCTGTCCCACATCGAATTTTTCAGAGATTTTCACTCCTGGAAGCTGCTATAAATACCCTAGGCCTCCAGCAGTTGAATTCATCCCTCTCCACTCGATCTGAGTCATTTAGTGGTGTCTAGTGTACAATTCTCTCGTACACAACTCACTCAGAGACTCAGATCTCAGTTTTCTTTCTTGTTAGTGTTTTGCTCTAGTTTTTGAGAATTAGTCTCAGATCCTAGGTTTCTATAGATAGGTTCGTTTCTGGTATTCATAGAATACCCGGGATTTCGTTAGGAGATCCTAAGAGGGCTCTAGGCGTTCGAAGAGTCAGTCCACAGGGCTGGGCTTAAGCCGAGAGTCGAAGGTAAAGCCCAGTTACTAGGCTGAGGAAGCGTCCTCCGAATGCTCTGTCAAATAGAGTCGGGTCGGCCGTACGACATACAAAGGAGCACAGTCCCACGGCAGTGACTTAAAGGGTGATTTCTTTATGGCATTGGTCCCCCCGGTCCCTCTCTTTATATGTTGTTACTGTGTCTGTCCAAATACTTATTTTGAATATCAGACTATGATTGTTATGAATATAGTTTTATGTGTTGAAGTTGTTATGTTTTTCCGGAAATAGCCACCTGCTAAATATTCATTATGTCTGCATGTCTAATAGTTTCTTTTAAACTAAAGTTGAGGTTATAGACAATTCCTAACCACGGTCTATTCATAACCTGTTTAGTTTAACAGCCATCAATTAGTATTGGTGTCTGCCATGCTAGATAAAATAACATGCTGATCACCTTGTATGTTAGAGTAGTCTAGGAAGGCTGAGTAGAGCGTTATACCAGCGATTACGAGCCTTCAGAGTGATCCCCGAAAGTGACATAGGGCTTTCATATCTGTCTCTGTTCGTACCGTGAGTAGGGCCGTTTACCCTTGATGAGTGAGGGGGCGGTAACATAGAAACTCAGATGTGGTAAACCTTTAGACACAGAACATAATTGCATTCCAGGCTAAGATATATCTAAAACACTCGAATGTAGGTCAATCAACATATAGGAACAGTATAACATAAAATCAGAATTTATCTTTAAAACACTTCTAGGGTTAATTAGACTTGAACCTAGTGGAGAATGGATCACCCTCTCATCAAAGAATTTGATGAAGATTGCATAACTGGATCATAAGATAAGAGTTAGGATAAGAGGCTAGTTACTACTAAGCCGTTGCCACTTCCCTGGGAGTACGATAATTAAAATCGTAGATACTTTCCAATAGACTAGCTACACGATAGGTACTCTGCCTTAGATTCTGGCTGATTAAGTGACACCATAAGACTAAACGTGACAATTAGTTAATCACAGTCCTTAATTAATCATAATCCTCATAGGGTAAAATAACACCTATTTAGTAAGTCAACCGGAATCCACACATCACTAAGATATATCTAAAACACTCGAAGATAGGTCAATCAACATATAGGAACAATATAACATAGAATCAGGACTTTGTCTATAAACACTTTTAGGCTTAATTAAACTTAAACGTAGTGGAGAATGGATCACCCTCTCATCAAAGTCATTGATGAAGATTGCATAATTGGATCATAAGATAGGAGTTAGGATAAAAGGCTAGTTACTACTAAGCCGTTACCACTTCCCTGGGAGTACGATAATTATTTAATAAAATCGTAGATACTTTCCAACAGACTAGCTACACGATAGGTACTATGTCTTAGGTTCCGGCTGATTAAGTGACACCATAGAGACTAAATGTGACAATTAGTCAATCTCATTCCTTAATTACTCATAATCAACATAGGGTAAAATAACACCTATTTAGCATATCGGCTGGAAACCCATCAGATTTTTGGCGCCGTTGCCGGGGAAATATCATAATGAATTTAGGATTATTGGCCACAATTCTAGAGACTTATGATAGGTAGCGGTAGTAACCTAGACTTTTGATATACACTTATCTTATGCTAGTTAGACAATCACTTTCCAAAATATAGGACTATCATAACTAACTAATTTTAGATATTATCTGAAATTAAGACATTTAGGATAATCAAATTTTAGAAAATTATTCTAAAACCATATTGAGGAAATTTACCTGCTTTCTAAATAAAATATAAAAAGAAAAAAAATTTTAAAATTTAAAATCCCTAAAAATATGTCTCTTGGTTTTCTATTTTACTTTTCCTCCTATTCTTGTTATTTGTTATTTCTAACCAGACTTTGCACTCATAGATGAAGGGAACAAGAGCCCAGGATATTCTGGACGAATTAGAAAATAACATCAATCCTTTCCCAAAGATCCAAACAACTCCTGCTTCTCCCGAATATACTCCTGCTTCTCCCGAATATACTCCTGCATCTCCCGAATATACTCCAGAATCCCCCGAATACACTCCGAAATCTCCTGAGTATACTCCTGCATCCCCAGCACCTAACAACCAACCACCTTCATCAGAGGATAGCATTAACAGTTCTCAATTAGCCTTGGCTGCCCAGGTAGATGATATATCTCACAGGATAAGCGCCATGACTCAGACAATACTAGGCAGACTAAGACGGTCATATCAGGCTGTTCTAGCCGTAAGTTCTGAAGTAACCCAACTCAGAACCACAATAGAACGCCAAAATGTGCAAATACTCCGAGAGGTGATGGAAATCTTAAAGGAACAGAGGAACCAGCAGGAGGAGATGCGAAACATACGAGCAGAACTACAAGAGATGCGAAACATTCAGGCAGAGCTACGTGAGATCAGAGATAAGGGTTGTTGAAACAGGGAAGATTCTTTTACTTTTATTCTCAGCAAAAAAATTGTTTGAACTAAACCTGAATAATTGACCCCTATTTTCTAATTTCAAAAGTTTTAAAGGGTCCTTTATATTCAACAATTTTCTTCAGACATTTTATTTTCAAATTTCTATGAAAAACAAAAGTTTTGCAAATGCAGTTTATTTTTCACTATTAAATTGTACAAACTCAGTTTTTGTTTTTCTGAAATTTTTGCTGAATTCAAGTTGGGATAAAATTAGGGTAGACATGATTTTTGAAAAAGGTTGAGGAATTTTTGCATAGAGTTTTTAACAGCTTCTGAATTTGATTGGATAAACATGAAGACTTGTTAAAAATTATAATTATTTTTGGTATCCTGAGATTTGCAGGGAATTACGGAAAAAAACAATTTCGGAATTGGCACGCATCCCGAAGCAACCCGGGACGGGCGTCCCGAAGGCCGCTCGTCCCACAAATAAGCCATTTTTTTTATTTCCCCTCAAATCAACTTCCAAAAATTCACCTCTCTCAACTAATTCTCTCTATCTTCTCTCTACAAATTTTTGGCAAACTTCCCAAATTTAAAAAAAATTCAAATTTCCCTCCAACAAAATTTGAATTTCCTTCCAAATTCGAATTTCCCGCCAAAAATTCAAAATCATTCCCTAACCAAAATCCATCCTCCCGAATTCAAATTCACCTCTAGAATTCAAATTCGAATCTTCCTTCCTGCCCAAATTCTCAAAACCTCTCAAACGCTCTCAACCCAAATGGCTCCCAAACGCGCCCGTATCACATCTACCATGATCGTCACATCGGTGGCACATCCTTTCATGCTGTTTCACTCCAGCCCAGCATACCAGGAGAGATGTCACAGATACATCGGACGCACCATACTGACGGGTAGAACACTTGACTGGGCAGCAGTACAGACGCTAGAGGTGGAGCAGGAAGTCAGACGCATGCTTGACGTACTACCCTACAGTCGAGTATTCATCGTCACTGAGCCGATATACCTAGAGCTGGTATGTGAGTTCTATGCGTCATTTACGTACCATCAGGAGCAGATCACATTCTGCTTGGGCGGAATAGATCGGTCGATGAGCATGGCCGAGTTTGGCATTGCCCTGGGTATCTGGCAGAGAGACGAGCTGGATACGCCCGCCTACACCACGGCAGTTCGAGACTTCACGTCTGCAGACGTCTCCACTACTTGGGCTCAGATCTGTATGACGGGTGTCCCATACCAGCATGGCTTTGCGAAAGCCACATGTATCTATCTTGCTCTTCGATACTTGCATGCTATTATTGCACACACTTTGTCAGGACGACGGACGGCCCCCGGGAATGTCACCCAAATGGAGACATTCCTCTTGGCCAACATGCACATGGGATCCACAGTAGAGATGGCTCGACTTATCACGGTCATCATGCAGGGTTTCGCTACGGACACTCGGAAACAGTGTCTGGGGCTTGGGCCATTCATCACCAGGATAGCCCACTACCTGGAGTTGGACATCGAGGGCTCGGAGCTAACCTAAATTGCCCCAACCACCACTCCCACAGATCTCATCATCCTATGGAACATGGGAATGGTCGTACGGGCTGCAAATGGGCGCTACTCCATCCACACGGAGCAGCCAGGACAAGCATTGATACGCGAAAATCGTATCACCTTTTTAGCATGTTTTTATGTATGATTTAGGGTGAAATTGAGGGAAAATTGATCTTAATTGTCTGTTATTTACTCAATTTCACAGTTTTTATATTTTGGAAGTGTCAGGTGAAAAGTAGACGAAAACAGCAAATTTTGGGGCAAAAACGCAATTTTGGGAAATGTTGACTCGGTCAAAGGGTTAGGACTGGCGTCCCGACCCAGTCAAAGTACCGGGATGGGCATCCAGGACTCGGGACGGGCGTCCCGACCTGGTCAACAGACGAGGATGGGCGTCCTAATCCGGGGCGGGCATCCCGAACCCCCAAATCCGGTCCCACATCGAAGTTTTCATTAAAAATCACCCCGGAAAGCTGCTATAAATACCCCAGGCCTCTAGCAGTTGAAATGATTCCTCTCCACTCGATCTGAGTCATTTAGTGGTTTCCAGTGTACACTTCTCTAGTACACAACTCACTCAGAGACTCGGATCTCAGTTTTCTTTCTTATTAGTGTTTTGTTTTAGTTTCTGAGAAATATTCTCAGATCTTAGGCTTCTATAGATAGGTTCATTTCTGGTATTCATAGAATACCCGGGATTTCGTTAGGAGATCCTAAGAGGGCTCTAGGCGTTCGAAGAGTCAGTCCACAGGGCTGGGCTTAAGCTGGATATTAAGGTAAAGCCCAGTTACTAGGCTGAGGAAGAGTCCTTCGAAGGTTCTGGCGAGCAGAGTCGGGGCGAGCAATACGACATATACAGCAGTACGCTCCGTCGGCGAGACTACGTAAAGGGTGATTTCTTTATGGCATCAGTCCCCATGTCCCTCTCTTATATGTTGTTATTGTGTTGTTCTAAAGATTTATTATGAATACGAGATTACGATTTTTATGAATAGTTGTTTTATATGTTGACATTGTTATGTTTTTCCGGAAATAGCCACCTGCTTAACATTCACTATGTCTGCATGTCTAATGTGCTCTTTTAAACTAAAGTTAAGTTATAGACAATTCCTAACCCCGGTGTAATCATAACCTGTTTAGTTTAACAGGCATCAATTAGTATTGGTGTCTACCATGCTAGATAAAATAACCTGTTGAACACCCTGTTTGTTAGAGTAGTCTAGGTAAGTCGAGCCGAGTCCGATTATGCCGGCGGCTAGGGCAAGCGGTATGATCCCCGAAGTGACATAGGGCTTTCATGGATGCCTTCGTCCCGAACCGTGAGTAGGGTCGTCATTAAGGTAGGGCGGTTTATTAGAAACCTCGGATGTGGTACGCCTTTAGACACATAACATAGTTGCAATCTAGGCCAAGACATGTCTAAAATACTCGAATATAGGTCAATCAACATATAGGAACAGTATAACATAGAATTAGGACTCATCTGTAAAACACTACTAGGATTAATTAGACTTAAACCTAGTGGAGAATGGATCACCCTCTCATCAAAATCATTGATGAAGATTGCATAACTGGATCATAAGATAGGAGTTAGGATAAAAGGCTAGTTACTACTAAGCCGTTACCACTTCCTTGGGAGTACGATATTTAACTTAATAAAATCGTAGATACTTTCCAACAGACTAGCAACACGATAGGTACTCTGCCTTAGGTTCTGGTTGATTAAGTGACAATAATTGAATGCTAAGTGACAGTTAGTAAGACTCAGTCCTTAATTACTCATAATCGACATAGGTAAATAAAACCTATCTTTTAGCATACCAATCGGAACTGCATCGGATTTTTGGTGCCATTGCCGAGGAAATATCATAATGAATTTAGGATTCCTGATCAAAATTCTAGATACTTATGATAGGTAGCGGTAGTAATCTAGACCTTAAATCTAACACTTATTTTATGCTAGTTAGACAATCAATTTCCGAAATATAGGATTATCACAAGTAATTAATTTTAGATATTATTTGGAATTAAGACACTTAGGATAATCAAATTTTAGAAAATTATTCTAAAACCATATTGAGGAAATTTAATTGCTTTCGAAATAAAAAGAAAAAAAATTTAAAAATTTGAAAACCGAAAAAAATGTATTTTTCTTGCTCAATGGTAAGTTGTTCTTTTCCCTATCTCTTGTTCCTTCTTAGTTGTTTTCTTAGTTCTACATTTGTTGCTCTTTTTCGTGTTATTTCTATTATTTAATTTCGAAAAAATAAAAATGGAAATGAGGATAGAATATTTTTCTGATTTGTCAAATTTTGGCTCAGATTTTAATCGGGAAGAAATATCATTATGGAATTTTCTTAGGCCATGCTTAGTTTATTAGACGGAATCATGAAATAAAATTTTCTTTAATAGACAGACCTCTGAGTATTCTAATGAGAAAGGATGTTCCTTTTGTTTGATGATAAATGCATGAGATTGTTTAAACCAAAAGGAATTACTGCACCCATTATGACATCACCTAATTGGAATTTGCTTGGTGAATTAATATGTGATGCTAGTGACCATGTAGTAATGATTGTTTCAGGAAATAGGCATGATTAGAACTTCATACAAGTAAGACATTTTACTGATTCCTAGTAGAACCTTACCACCGCTGAAAAGGGATTACTAGTTATTGCATATGCCTATGATACATTCATACCATGCCTAGTCTAAACAATAGGTTACACTGATCACTCTGAGATATCTGTGTTCAATAAAACTAATGCTGAACCATAGTTGATTAAGTTAGGTTTTATTGTTACTTGAATTTGATATAGAATGAAGGGATAAGAAAAAGGGTTGAAAATCTAGAAATCAAACCATTTGTCTAGATTAGAAAACCCCGAGTTAGAGGCTAGTGTAATACTGATAAATTTTTGGATGAAAACTTATTTGCATTGTTTGCTATGTATAATAATTCTCATCTGTGGTTTATTTCAAATTATCTAGTCACTGAATAAGTTCCAAGTGATATGACTTATCAGCAAAAGAAGAAATTCTTTGCTGATTTGAAATATTACTACTGGGCAGTTTCTCTTCTATTTCAAATTTTTGGCAGATAAGTTGATCAGAAGACGTGTCTCGAAAGACGAAGGCCACAAACTTTTGGAGCATTGTCATCAAGGATCTACAGGAGACTAATTGACTGCTATCAACACTATCTGGAAAGGGTTGAAAGCAGGATCTTGTTGACCCACCATATTCAAGGACTTTTGTATCTCTGATACAGTCCTGCGATGCTTGCCAAATAACATGTAACACATCTTCCAGAGATCATCTACCCCAGCGACGTACACAGAATGTTGCAACCGTTGATATCAGGGATTCTATGAGAAATTGTTTTCCAGATTCAGAGTGCCAATGTCTTAGGAAGAACCGTTGAGTCTATGTATCTAATCTGTGAAGTCTGCCAAGTACCACACTCTAGCAAGGATTGCTATGGGAATGAAATACGAACCATTCCAAAAAGAGGTAGGAGTAGGTTACTGCAGAATGCTACTGCAATGGGAAATGCATACAATTCCAACTGGAGGAATGATACGGGACTTAGCTGAGGAATAATTCAGAAGCTGGAAACTTTCAGAAGATACCACCACAGCAAAACCCCTACTCGCAGAATCAATAGATGAGATACTGGCAACAATTAAAGCCAGACCAGTGCAAGCAAGTGATCTACCAAGTGGTATCGAAGGGTCAAGGGATATAGAAGAATTTGGCGTTGTATCAGGAGCATAGCAATGGAGGAGCTTGCATCCCCTGCATACCAATCAGCTGTGAGAAACTTCCCCGAGGAAGTCTCAAATACTTGGGCCAAGATCTACACAACTGGAGCCCCCTACCACCACAGCTTCGCCAAAACTTCAGGCATCTTTTCTTCCATTCGAGACTTGCATGCCATACCTTCACTAACATCTGCAGGTAGGCACACTAATCCAAAGAAATCTCATTCCTAGACAAGTTCCTTCTGGACACGTTGCTACGACTACGAGAAACCTTGCAAATGATTCGAGGAAGCAGTCCGTGGGGCTCGAGCCATTCATCAAATGGATATGCCGCTACCTAGAGCTTGACAATGAAGGATCAGAGCTGGCATCATCCGTTCCAATATCTAGAGCTAGCAGAGTCAAGAACACCTCAGTAATAGCACATGGCTAAGTTGAAGAGCCAATTGACAGATCAGAGAAGACCCTTCTGCTCGCGACATGAAGGGAGTTTTTCTAATCCTCATGATCCTTTACTTTTATTTTCTTTGTTTTGTGTTCTGTTTTGTTATTTCCATTATCCTTCTTGTTTTATTTTCTCTCTTACCCATAATTAGTCAAATAAGTGTGGGGTAAGAGTTCTTTGTTTTGTTTTCATTTCTTCTTGTTTGCAAATAAGTGTGGAGTAGTTTAGCTATGCATGAACACTGAGGACATTGTCAGAATTAAGTGTGGGGTAGCACTGTAGCAGTTTGCAAAAATTTTTGCATGCTTTTGCTTATTTTCCCCATATTTTCACACCCTTCCAAAAAATTTCAAAATTTTTCCGTCTTTCAGACTTCTAAATGCAGTATGCTTGGTTAAACAATTGCTTATGTCTATGATATGTAGGTAGTATGTTATGGTTAGTAGGAGATAATTGATGACTATTTTTGAACTTATTGATTAGGAGTAGGGAATTCCTGATAATTAAGCACAACTTAGTCTGGGTTAGAGACCTCAGCCAATTACCTTTTCAAGACTTAACTAGATAAAATTAGACCAGTTGTAGGATGCATTGACAATTAGAATGACTAGATGAGACTCTGAGCTAAAAGTGAAAAGAAATTAAAGAAAGTTAATTAAATAAGGGTAGTTTTCCAGCGGCCTTCGCTACTCGAGCACTACTCCTTCGGGGAACTTAAAGCCTGATGCCCTAAGGTCTTATAGATCTGGGAGTCATCGGAGTGGGACTCGCTACATGGGTAGTTGAAGTTGATGTGTTCTAAGCAGACTCAAAATACCCTAGAAAATCTATATACGAAAGAAATCAATAAATGCTAAATAGAATCTGATCACCAAAGCTCAGAACTCAGAAAGTTATCTGTTGTCAGTGTGTCTAGCAATAGGTCGAAGTGTTATCTGGTAACAGTTAAGACAAGAGTTTGTTGTGTTGACTATCTGGTCTGGACTAGTACACACACTACACATCAGGAAGACCTTATGACTAAGAGAAAAGTTCAACCTAGTTGTTAAGTTACTTTCTGCTCAACCCTAACGAACTACTAGAGACATTTGAGACCTTGTCATAGCAACCTAACCAGTCAGACATGTGTTAAGAATTGTCTGAAGAATTTTTGGAATAAAAACATGACTAGGAATGCACATATGGTTTAGAATCACTAACTTCAGGTAGACTTTGCTTGAGGACAAGCAAAAAGCTAAGTGTGGGGTTATCTGATACGCGAAAATCGTATCACCTTTTTAGCATGTTTTTATGTATGATTTCGGGTGAAATTGAGGGTAAATTGATCTTAATTGTTTGTTATTTACTCAATTTCACAGTTTTTATGATTTTGGAAGTGTCAGGTGAAAAGTAGACGAAAACAGCAAATTTTGGGGCAAAAATGCAATTTTTAGAAATATTGACTCGGTCAAAGGGTCAGGACGGGCGTCCCGACCCAATCAAAGCACCGGGACGGGCGTACCGAACCCCCAGATCCAGTCCCACATTGAATTTTTGATGAAAAATCACCCCGGGAAGCTGCTATAAATACCCCAGGCCTCCAGCAGTTGAAATGATTCCTCTCCACTCGATCTGAGTCATTTAGTGGTTTCCAGTGTACACTTCTCTAGTACACAACTCACTCAGAGACTCGGATCTCAGTTTTCTTTCTTATTAGTGTTTTGTTTTAGTTTCTGAGAAATAGTCTCAGATCTTAGGCTTCTATAGATAGGTTCGTTTCTGGTATTCATAAAATACCCATGATTTAGTTCGGAGATCCTAAGAGGGCTCTAGGCGTTCGAAGAGTCAGTCCACAGGGTTGGGCTTAATCTGGGTATTAAGGTAAAGCCCAGTTACTAGGCTGAGGAAGCGTCCTCCGAAGGTTCTGGCGAGCAGAGTCGGGGCGAGCAATACGACATATACAGCAGTACGCTCCGTCGGCGAGACTACGTAAAGGGTGATTTCTTTATGGCATCAGTCCCCATGTCCCTCTCTTATATGTTGTTATTGTGTTGTTCTAAAGATTTATTATGAATACGAGATTACGATTTTTATGAATAGTTGTTTTATATGTTGACGTTGTTATGCTTTTCTGGAAATAGCCACCTGTTTAACATTCACTATGTCTGCATGTCTAATGTGCTCTTTTAAACTAAAGTTAGGGTTATAGACAATTCCTAACCACGGTCTAATCATAACCTGTTTAGTTTAACAAGCATCAATTAGTATTGGTGTCTGCCATGCTAGATAAAATAACCTGCTGAACACCTTGTTTGTTAGAGTAGTCTAGGTAAGTCGAGCCGAGTCCGATTATGCCGGCGGCTAGGGCAAGCGGTATGATTCCCGTAGTGACATAGGGCTTTCATGGATGCCTTCGTCCCGAACCGTGAGTAGGGCCGTCATTAAGGTAGGGCAGTTTATTAGAAACCTCGGATATGGTACGCCTTTAGACACAGAACATAGTTGCAATCCAGGCCAAGACATGTCTAAAATACTCGAATATAGGTCAATCAACATATAGGAACAATATAACATAGAATCAGGACTCATCTGTAAAACACTTCTAGGATTAATTAGACTTAAACCTAGTGGAGAATGGATCACCCTCTCATCAAAATCATTGATGAAGATTGCATAACTGGATCATAAGATAGGAGTTAGGATAAAAGGCTAGTTACTACTAAGCCGTTACGACTTCCCTGGGAGTACGATATTTAACTTAATAAAATCGTAGATACTTTCCAACAGACTAGCTACACGATAGGTACTCTGCCTTAGGTTCTGGCTGATTAAGTGACAGCATAGAGACTAAAAGTGACAATTAGTCAATCTAAGTCCGTAATTACTCATAATCAAGATATGGTAAAACAACACATATTTAGCATATCAGTCGGGAACACATCAGATTTTTGGTGCCGTTGCCGGGGAAATATCATGATGAATTTAGGATTCCTGATCAAAATTCTAGAGAATTATGATAGGTAATGGTAGTAACCTAGACTTTAAACCCAACACTTATCTTACGCTAGTTAGACAATCAATTTCCAAAATATAGGTTTATCATAACTAATTAATTTTAGATATTATCTGGAATTAAGACACTTAGGATAATCAAATTTTAGAAAATGATTCTAAAACCATATTGAGGGAATTTAATTGCTTTCAAAATATAAAAAGAAAAAAAAAGTTAAAATTTAAAATTCGAAAAAAAATTGTACTTTTCTTGTTCAAATGGTAAGTTGTTCTTTTTCCTATCTCTTGTATGATTTTCTTTTTCCCTTTCATAGTTAAATAGTTGTTTTTCTTCCGAATTCTTAATTTTTCGCTTTCCATGCAACTCCACTAACCAGTTTGCTCAGGCTTAAACATATTCTTCTTTGTAGTTGCATGACTCGAACTTCAGAAGCTAACCTTGAAACACCAGTTGAGAATCCTGAACGTCTCATTCGTACATCTAACAGGCGAAGAATAGAAATGGCTGCTGAAAGACCTCCCCTCGAATCCTACATCCAGCCATAGACTGTTCCAGTATCATCCGCCATCCAAATCCCTGGGAACCCTTGCTATGATCTTAAACCGAATGTGATCCAGTTGATTATTAATCGGGTTCAGTTTGGAAGAACTGCAGCCGAGAATCCGCTAGAACACTTATCTGATTTCTCTTCTCTCTGCGAAGGCCTCAAGGGAGATCATACTGCAGAAGTAACTAAACGAAACCTCTTTCCCTACTCACTGAGGGACAAAGCTAAGAGATGGTTGGCCCAGCTACCCAATAACTCTATCACCTCTTGGGACGAGTTGAGCAAAGCCTTCCTAGAAGAGTACTACTCTGCAGCAAGGGTCCTAGAATACCGAATGGCTCTATCCAGTTTTACTCAAGCTGCTGATGAGACAGTGATCGAAGCTTGGGACAGATTCAAGGAGCTACTCAGGCTCTGCCCCCAACATGGACTTATCGAAGCATTGCTAATCCAGCAATTCTACGGGGGTATGACGGACATGGGTAAACAAGTTCTTGATGGACTCAACCCTTAGAGCGGTTTCAATGGAATAAGTGATGTAGATGCTAGAAATGCTCTGGAGAGGCTATATAGAAATAGCAAGAATTGGCACACGAGTGGCCGAGCTAAGAAGCAACCAGTAAATCCGGCCATCGCCTCCACTGATGATCAATTTGAGGCACTGAAGGCCAGCATTACTAGTCAACTGAATGCTTTCCAACAAGGGAAAAGCGTTCAGTTAGTGTATCAAGTCTGCGAATTTTGCCAAGGACCGCATTTCAGTGGAGATTGTTATGGTAATGGAATATTAACTATTCCAGAGGATATGGAACAAGTGGATGCAGTTAACTCTGCTCCTATAGAAAATACCTACAATCCCACTTGGAAGAACCATCCGGGATTCAGCTGGTGAAACAATTCCGGGGCTGCTAACTTCCAGAAAAGGGTGCCTCAGCAACTGCCATATCTGCAGAACCAGCAAGTCGCTCTGCCTGCACCTAGGAACTACATCGTTCCAACTGACCCCATGCAAGAATTTAGGGACATGCTAAAAAGCATTGACGACTCTAACAAGGAAATGATAGAGTCTAACAGGAAGGTCCAGGAAACTCACGCAGAAAGAATCCAACAGAACGAGACTAGACAGAAGCAGACCGAGCAAACAGTCAGAAATACACAAGCTGCTATACAAACCTTAGAGAGATAAATGGGTCAGCTATCCATCCATCTCTCTCACAGGTCCCAGGGAACGCTACCAAGCAATACTGAGACCAACCCTCAAACTGAATGCAAGACCATCACTCTAAGATCTGGTAAAATTCTATCTCCATCTCCACCAAAACCATCTGACCCTCCTATTCTTGTGCAGGAACCAGAAGAAGGCTCCAAGGATCCAACGCCGACGGATGTCGAAATCGAAGTAGCAAGGAAAGGGAAGACAGAGTTTATTCCTGAGCAACGGCCAAAAGTACCTTACCCTGCCAGACTTATGCACAATAAAGATAAGGAGCAATTTGAAAAGTTTCTTAAGAATTTTAGTCAGATTCATGTTAATTTGCCTTTACTTGATGTTATTTCTGAAATGCCAAAGTATGCTAAGTTTTTAAAAGAAGTCGTTAGTAATAAAAGAAAATCAACATGAGCCTTGGTGATAAGATTTTTACTTATTTAGCGTTTATTGATTTCCTTTTATAGATTTTCCAAGGTATTTTGAGTCTGCTTAGAACACATCAACTTCAACTACCCATGTAGCGAGTCCCACTCCGATGAATCCCAGACCTACACGACCTTAGGGCATCAGGCTTTAAGTTCCCCGAAGGAGTGGTTCTCGAGTAGCGAAGGCCGTTGACAAACTACCCTTATTTGATTAACTTTCTTTTGTTTCTTTTCACTTTTAGCTCAGATTCTCGTCTAGTCATTCTAATCGTCAATACATCCACAACTGGTCTTAATTTTATCTAGTTAAGTCTCGAAAAGGTAATTGGCTGAGGTCTCTAATCCAGACTAAGTTGTGCTCAGTTATCAGGAATTCCCTATTCCTAATCAATTAGTTCAAAATAGTTCTCAATTGTCTCCTACTAACCATAACATTCTACCTACATATCATAGACATCAGCAATTGTTTAACCAATTGTACTGCATTTAGAGGTCTAAAATAATGAAAAATTTTGAAATTTTTTTGAAGGGTGTGAAAATACGGGAAAACAAGCAAAATCATGCAAAAAGTTTCAAACTACTACAGTGCACTGTGCACTGCTACCCCACAGTTAAGTTTGACACTGTCCTCAGTGTTCATGCATATCTAAACTACCCCACACTTATTTGCAAAAAAGAAGAAATGAAAACAAAACAAAGAACTCTTACCCCACACTTATTCGACTAACTAAGGGTAAGAAGGAAAATAAAGCAACAAAACAAGAAGGATAAATGGAAATAACAAAACAGAACACAACACAAAATAAAAGTAAAGGAATATGAGGATTAGAAAAACTCCCTTCATGTACCGAGCAGAAGGGTCTTCTCTGATCTGTCAATTGGCTTTTTACCTCAGCCATGTGCTATTGCTGAGGTGTTCTTGACTCTGCAAGCTCTAGATATTGGAGTGGATGTCGTCATCTCCGATCCTTAATTGTCGAGCTCCAAGTAGTGGCATATCCATTCGAGGAATGACTCGAGCCCCAAGGACTATTTTCTCGAATCATTTGCAAAGTTTCTCTTAATCGTAGCAACGTGTCCAGAAGGCACGTGTCTAGGAATAAGATTTCTTTGGATTGGTGTGCCTACCTGCCAATGTCAGTGAAGGTATTGCAAGAAATTTTCGAATGGTAGAAAAGATACCTGAAGCTTTGGCAAAGCCGTGGTGGTAGGAGGCTCCAATGGTGTAGATCTAGGCCCAAATATTTGAAGCTTCCTCGGGGAAGTTTCTCACAGCTGATTGTATGCAGGGGATGCAAGCTCCTCCATTGTTGTGCTCTTGACACAATGCCAAATTCCTCTATATCCTTCGATCGTTCAATATCACTTGGTAGATCACTTGCTTGCACTGGTCTGGCTTTAATTGTTGTTAGTATCTCATCTGTTAATTCTGCTGGTAGGGGTAGTGCTTGGCAGACTTCACAAATTAGAAACATAGACTGAACATTTCTTCCTAAGACATTGGCACTTTGGAAAACAACTTCTCATAGAATCTGCACATGACTTTAACATCATTAGTAGGCCTGTTGACCAGGTCAGGACAGCCATCCCGAGTCCTGGACGCCCGTCCTGGCATGTTGACCAGGTTAGGCGCCCTCCCCAAAATTGCATTTTTGCCCCGAAATTTGCCATTTTCCTCTACTTTTCACCTGACACTTCCAAAATCACAAAAACTGTGAAATTGAGTTAATAATAAACAATTAAGACCGATTTGCCCTCAATTTCACCCTAAATTATGCCTAAAAACATGCTAAAAATGTGATATGATTTATGCATATCAGTTTCACTAACTAAAGAATGCAGTTTCCTTTTGCAGGACAAGTTGCCCCATAAAATGAAAGATCCGGGGAGCTTTAATATTCCTTGTTCTATTGGAGACTCATACTGTGGTATGGCCTTATGTGATCTTGGTGCTAGCATAAATTTGATGCCTATGTCAGTTTTCAAGCAATTGGGCCTAGGTAAGGTAAGACCTATGACGGTAACACTATAATTGGCAGATAGGTCTATAACTCACCCAAATGGAAAGATTGAAGACGTCCTGGTAAGGGTTGATAAATTTATTTTTCCAACTGATTTTATTGTTCTTGATTATGAAGCACATAGAGAAGTTCCAATTATTTTGGGGAGACCTTTCCTTGCTACGGGAAGGACCCTTATTGATGTTCAAAAAGGAGAACTCACCATGAGGTTTCAAGAGGATAAAGTCACGTTCAATGTATTCAAAGCCATGAAATTCCATGATGAAGGTGAGGATTGTTTTTGCATATCCACTTTTGATTCTTTGACAAGTGAAGATGAAGAATGGAGGAACTATGGAGAATATACATTGGAAAGAGTGTTGATGGAGGAAATGTTGCACTATGGTAATGAAGAAGAAGAAGAATACTCAGCGTGGTAAGAAGAAAATTCTCATGGTTTCAAGTTTTGCGCGCAATTTGAATCCTTGGACTTGTCTTCTCAGGAGATCAAAGTGACAAAACCTTCTGTGGAAGAACCACCTGAACTGGAACTGAAGTCATTGCCGCAGCATTTGAACTACGGATTTCTGGGAGTAGACTTAACTTTGCCTGTGATTATTTCAGCATTACTGAATGCTGAACAAGAAGAAAAATTACTTGGAGTTCTGAAGCAGCATAAGAGAGCTATGGGCTGGACCATAGCTGACATAAAAGGTATAAGTCCAACCTTATGCATGCATAAAATCATTTTGGAAGAAAATTCCAAAAATTCAGTTGAGGGGCAACGAAGATTAAATCCTGTTATGAAGGAAGTGCTAAAGGAGCAAATTATCAAGTGGCTGGATTTTGGCATAATTTATCCTATTTCTGACAGTTCTTGGGTAAGTCCTATACAATGTGTGCCCAAGAAAGGGGGAATTATTGTGGTGTAGAATGAAGATAATGAATTGATTCCCACCAGAGCTATCACGGGATGGAGGATTTGCATTGACTATAGAAAGGTCAACAAAGCCACACGGAAAGACCACTTCCCACTGCCCTTCATTGACCAAATGTTGGATAGGTTGGCTAGACGTGATTACAACTGTTTTCTGGATGGTTATTCTAGTTACAACCAGATTGCTGTAGCACCAGGGGACCAGGACAAAACGACTTTCACTTGTCCCTATGGTATATTTGCTTTTAGAAGGATGTCGTTCGGATTATGCAATGCTCCAGCAACGTTCCAACGCTGTATGATGGCCATTTTCACAGATATGGTGGAACAATACTTAGAAGTTTTTATGGATGACTTCTCCGTATTTGGGGACTCTTTTGATGAATGTTTAGAGAATTTGGCCATGGTGCTCAAACGTTGCGAGGAGACCAACTTAGTCCTCAACTGGGAAAAGTGTCACTTTATGGTTAGGGAAGGAATTGTGTTGGGACACCGGATTTCGAAGAAAGGTCTTGAAGTGGACCGAGCCAAGATAGAAGTAATTGAAAAGTTACCAACCCCAACAACTGTGAAACACATTCGAAGCTTCCTGGGACATGTGGGCTTCTATCGACGATTCATTAAAGACTTTTCAAAGGTATCTAAGCCCCTATGTAAATTATTAGAAAATGATAATGTGTTTTCTTTTGATGCAGCATGTGCCGCAGCATTTGTGGAGCTTAAACAGAAGCTTATTTCAGCCCCCATTATCATAGCACCCGATTGGAGTCTACCACTTGAGCTAATATGTGATGCTAGTGACTATGCAGTTGGTGCAGTTTTGGGTCAGCGGCGTAACAAAATTTTTCATTCCATCTATTATGCCAGCAAGACACTCACGGATGCTCAGGTAAATTATACTGTTACTGAAAAAGAGTTGCTTGCTGTTGTATTTGCCTTTGATAAATTCAGGTCCTATTTGGTGGGCACAAAAGTGATAGTCTACACCGATCATTCTGCCATCAAATATTTACTTGCAAAGAAGCACGCAAAACCAAGGCTCATTAGATGGATTCTAGTCCTACAATAATTTGATATGGAAATCAAGGTGATGGCTTCCCGACTGATATGCTAAATAGGTGTTATTTTACCTTATGTTGATTATGAGTAATTAAGGACTGAGATTGACTAATTGTCACATTTAGTCTCTATGGTGTCACTTAATCAGCCAGAACCTGAGGCAGAGTACCTATCGTGTAGCTAGTCTGTTGGAAAGTATCTACGATTTTATTAAATAAATATTGTACTCCCAGGAAAGTGGTAATAGCTTAGTAGTAACTAGCCTTTTATCCTAACTCTTATCTTATGATCCAGTTATGCAATCGTCATCAATAACTTTGATAAGAGGGTGATCCATTCCCCACTAGGTTTAAGTCTAATTAAGCCTAAAAGTGTTTATAGACAAAGTCATGATTCCATGTTATACTGTTCCTACATGTTGATTGACCTATCTTCGAGTATTTTAGATATATCTTAGCCTGGAATGCAACTTTGTTCTGAGTCTAAAGGTGTACCACATCTGAGTCAACTAATAAACTGCCCTACCTTAATGACGGCCCTACCTTAATGACGGCCCTACTCATGGTTCGAGCTAAAGGCATCCATGAAAGCCCTATGTCACTTCGGGGATCATGTCGCTCGCCCTAACGCCGGCATAAAAATGCAACCCAGCCTACCTAGACTACTCTAACAAGCAGGGTGTTCCGCAGGTTATTTTATCTAGTATGGCAGACACCAATACTAATCGATGCCTGTTAAACTAAACAAGTTATGAATAGACCGTGGTTAGGAATTTTCTATAACCCTAATTTTAGTTTAAAAGAAACTACATTAGACATGCAGACATAATGAATATTTAAGCAGGTGGCTATTTCCGGAAAATCATAAGAACTTCAACATATAAAACAAATATTTATAGACATCATAATCCAGTATTCATAATTGATATTTGGACAAACACAGTAACAACATATAAGAGAGGGACACGCGGAATGATGCCATAAAGAAATCATCCTTTACTTAGTCTCGCCGATGGAGCGTACTGCTGTATATGTCGTACTGCTTGACCCGACTCTACTCACCAGAACCTTCGGAGGATGCTTCCACAGCCTAGTAACTGGGCTTTACCTTAATACCCAGCTTAAGCCCAGCCTTGTGGACTGACTCTTCGAATGCCTAGAGCCCTCTTAGGATCTCCTAACGAAATCCCGGGTATTCTATGAATACCAGAAACGAACCTATCTATCGAACCCTAGGATCTGAGACTATTTCTCAGAAACTAAGAAAAACGAAACACAAAAAGGAAAGAAAGAAAACTTATACTAAAATCTGAGTCTCCGAGTGAGTTGTGTACTCGAGAATTGTACACTGCAAGTCACTGAATGACTTAGATCGAGTGGAGAGGGATGATTTCAACTGAGGAAGGCATGAGGTATTTATAGCAGCTTTCTGGAGTGATTTTTCATCAAAAATTCGATTTTGGACTTGAATTTCTGGTTTGGGACACCCGTCCCGGTCTGTTGACCAGGTCAGGACGGCCATCCCGAGTCCTGGACGCCCATCCTGACCTGTTGACCAGGTCAGGATGCCCGTCCTGATTCGGGACGCCCTCCCCGAAGTCCAAACTTTTGGAAAATTGCATTTTTGCCCCGAAATTTTCCATTTTCTTCCACTTTTCACCTGTCACTTCCAAAATTAGAAAAACTATGAAATTGAGTTAATAATGAACAATTAAGACCAATTTACCCTCAATTTCACCCTAAATCATGCCTAAAAATATGCTAAAAACGTGATATGATTTATGCATATCACAAGGACAAGAAGGGAGTGGAAAATCAAGTGGCTGATCATTAGTCTCGATTGGAACAATAAGAGGGATTTCGGATCCCAAGTAATGAACATTTTCCTGATGAACAATTGCTGGAAATTCAAGAAGACATGAAAATGCCATGGTATGCTGACTTTGCTAATTTTCTGGCCAGTGGTGAAATGCCGCTGGATTTCTCATACCAAGAACGAAAGAAGTTTCTCCATGATGTAAAAAGTTATTTTTGGGAGGAACCCTTTTTGTTCAAACAATGCAAAGACCAAATGATTCGGAGATGTGTAAACGACGATGAAATTGAGGACATCATTTTTCAGTGTCACAACTCACCGCTGGAGGACATTTTGGAGGGTCAAGAACTGCAGCAAAGGTACTACAATCTGGTTTCTTTTGGCCTTCATTATTTAGAGACTGCTATGAGTTTGTGGCATGGTGTGATCGCTGCCAAAGGGTAGGAAACATCTCAAGAAGAAAAGAAATGCCTCTGACCAACATTTTGGAAGTTGAACTTTTTGATGTGTGAGGGTATTGACTTCATGGGACCTTTCCCCCCTTCTTTTGGAAAATCTTACATTTTGATGGCAGTAGACTACGTTTCAAAGTGGGTGGAAGCCGCAGCATTCCCCACCAATGATTCCAAGGTTGTGATGAACTTTTTAAGGAGAAACATCTTCACATGATTTGGGACTCCACGGGCGATTATTAGTGATGAAGGAACTCATTTCGTTAACAGATGGCTACGTGTCATGTTAGCCAAGTATAATGTTCGTCACAAGATTGCCCTGCCTTATCATCCTCAAACCAATGGACAAGTTGAATTGTCCAACCGAATCATTAAAGGTATACTTGAGAAGGTGGTAAACCCTAATAGAAAAGATTGGTCAAAAAGGTTAGATGATGCTCTATGGGCTTACCGGACAGCTTTCAAGACTTCAATAGGTATGTCTCCTTATAGACTCGTTTTTGGGAAAGCTTGTCACTTACCCATTGAGTTAGAGCACAAAGCATACTGGGCACTGCAGCATCTCAATCTAGATATAGATGCTGCTGGAAACAAGCGAATGTTGCAGCTTTCAGAACTGGATGAGCTGAGGTTATTTTCTTATGAAAATGCCAAATTATGCAAAGAGAAAACGAAGAGATGGCATGATAAACCCATCCAGCCAAGGAATTTTGAAATTGGGCAACGAGTTCTGATTTTTAATTCGAGATTAAGATTATTTCCAGGTAAATTGAAATCGAGATGGACCGGACCATACACAATTGAACAAATATACCCTTATGGAGTGGTCTCGGTCGTGGGCAAGAAGGGAAACAAATTTAAAGTCAACGGGCATAGATTAAAACTCTACAGAGATGGTGACCAAGAGAAAACGGTTGCTTCTATATTATTGGTCAATGTTGAAGAATTAAGTGGACCCAACACAAGTGAAAAATTCACGTGAACACTTTTCATTTTTGTTTTATTTTTCTGTTTATTTATTGCTTCTGTCTTTTGTTTTATTAAGTGTCGGGTACCCTTGTACCCGACCACTGTTGGTTTTTTCTGTTTTGTTGTTTTCTTTGTTTTTATTTCAGTTTGGGGATGACTTATGCACATTGTATATATTTTTGGCAAAATATATACACCAAATCTGGATAAGGAGAGAAAGCAATTAAAGCAGCATATGGATAAGTGGAAAGTCCATTCAACTTTCTGGCTTTTGGGCAGAGTCAAACAGAGTGGGAAATGGCGTCTTTCAGGAGTAAAGGCAACTTTTCAGTTGCCAAACATCTTTCCAAGGCATTGGGACAAGTAAGTACTCATTATTATTATTTTATATTTGATTTTTACAAAGGAATGAGTATTAACTAGTTCAAGAAACCGAAAAGGCACCAACATTCTTTTATTTTGTCTATACTTTCACAACTAAAACATCAAGGAAGTTTCATTTAAAACAAGAAAAAAAGACAGCACTTGCTTCCATATTCTGTCAACTGCCATTTTTCAAAAACCATTTATGTTCTTCTACATTACTCTCGTGACCGACAGTACCGACACCTACGTTTCCTCCAAACAAGTTTTTGAGAATTTGATACACTAAAGGTATGTTTTTCTTTGATTAATCTAAAGGATAAGTTGCATTGAACTGCAATAAACGGATGACCCATTCTGGGTTAACCATTTTTTTAAAAAACAAGGGTTCTTACTTACTGATCTGCGCGTCTATGTGCGATTTTAGTTCGGATTTGAATTTTTTTAGTTGAAAACTTGGGTTTTTTTCCTGATTAGGTTGGTACGTTGTTGGATCTATTAATTGCTGCTTATGGGTTTAGCATGACAGTACGGAAAATGGGATTTTTCTTTGAAAATGAGTGTTTTAGTTGCGTTTTTTTACTATGTGTTCGGTTTTGTTGTTTTCTACGGAATGTATGTTTCTACTTCGATAGTATGGTTTACTTTGTCTAGATCTGCTGATATTTTGAGTTTTGTTATTTCTTATCTTCTGGGCTTGAGTACAGTTTTCAGAAAAACGGGTTTATTTCAAAATGGGTTAGACGCTTTCTCTGATTATTTTTGGATTTTTGTTATGAAACCTATACCCATCTGTGATTTTTCTGAAAGTCTTTGAGATTTCTTGTGTCTGGGTAAATACTTGTTTTCTGAAAGGAATTGACTTGGATATACTGTAGGTTTTACATTTTTTTTATTTCTATTGTGTGTGCGAGCATGTTTAGTGGAGAAAAAGTGAGGATAGATTTGACTGAATTTTTTTGAAATCGGGACTTGATTTCGCTTATTTTTCTGTGTTGATTGCGTCCCATCTTTGAGATTTATTCTCACATTATTCATTTTTTTAGATGCCGAGAATTAAGCAGGTGGCCCAAAAATGCACTAAGGAAAGGTTCTCTTCATCAGACGTTGAGGCAAGATTTGAGGAGTTATATTCAGAAAACTAGTACCTGGCTGACTTAGGTTTTATCCTGACTGGAGACACGCCGTACCCTCTGCCAGATGAATGTCAAAATATTATCCTAATACTAGGTTGGGAATGGCTTTGTGCTCAAAGGGTAGAGCCGGATACTTCGATTATTCGGGAATTCTACGCGAACCTATGGCCTAACAGTGTATATGCGGCTTTTGTCCGAGAGCATTTGGTCGCGCTAAACCCAAGAGCAATCAACCAGCTCTTTGATTTGATGGACTATAGCAATGATTCTGATGACTTCTACTCTTTTCTTGCTGATCATGAGACCTGTGATAAAATTCTACAAGAGGTCACTGTTCCGAGTACGCAGTGGTCCTTGTCCAAGCAAGGAAACAAGACCTGCCGCAGAGAGTTTTTGATCGATGAAGCAAAAATTTGGTTCTATTTTCTAAGGCACTCCTTGATGCCCACTGGTCACACGTCATCCTTAAATGTTGAGAGAGTTGTTTTGTTGGCCTGTATTATTAAGGCCAGAACGATTAATGTGGGAAAATTAATTTGTGAGCAAATACGTGCCTGTGCTAACAAAAGGAGTGGGGAAATGTTTTTCCCCACTTTGATTTGCTTATTGTGTAGGGCTTTCGGAGTGAAGGTGGCCATAGAGGACGACGACTTTTACCCTCAAGGGACAATTTTTGCTTATAACTTAAGCAGAATCCCCCCTCTTGCACCGCAACCTCGTCCGCCAGATAGCACTCCTACAGCCCAGACTCCTCTCTCAACCGCAACAGATGCTCCAACAACAACTCCAACGGATGCCCCAGCATCGACCACCACAGATGCTACGGCAATGACAACACATATCCTTGGCCAACTGCAGATTTATTGGAGATATGCAAGAGAGCGTGATGCAGCATACCTCAGATCGTTGCCGCGGTAAAGGCAACATGCTGGCAACCGGTGGCCAAGCTTTCCCAATCAACTCTTACCCGAAGAAGACCCGGACAGGATGAATGACGATGTCAACATACCTTGAAGCACTCCCGTCTCAATGGGAGTAGCTATTTCTCTAACTCTTTTACTTTTGCTTTTGCTTTTTGGCATGTACTGTGTTTACCTGCTGAGCAGGTTTGGACATCTTTTCTTTTGTTTTATTTTTCTATTATCTGTACAATGCTGCTGCCTGTTATCCGATGTTTTGCAATGAGGACATTGCTTCTCCTTCAGTTGGGGGGAGGGTGTCCTCTGGTACAAATTTTTTTTTCTTTTTCCTGCTGTCCTTGAATGCATGAATGAATGAATATCCTCGATGTTGTGATCTAAATGAATGAATATCTGAGTAAGTGATCTATCTGACTGCATATCTGAATGCATGAATGACTTATCTGAATGAATGTTTGATGATGCCTTACAGAATGAATGATCTAGCATATAAGAACTATTTGCATGAATGCGGCAACATTTCAATATGTCCCAGTAGAACCTTGGCTTAAGCAGGATTAGTGTAGACTTTGGGACCCGATTAATGATGACACCTTAAAAACAAAAATACATTCTTGTAGACTTTGTACCTCTTTTTAGAATAAGTAGGTGATATGCATAAATCATATCACATTTTTAGCATGTTTTTAGGCATAATTTAGGGTGAAATTAATAGGAAATCGGTCTTAATTGTTTGTTATTAACTCAATTTCACAGTTTTAGTGATTTTGGAAGTGTCAGGTGAAAAGTAGAAGAAAATGGCAAATTTCGGGGCAAAAACGCAATTTTCAAAAATTCAGAAGTCGGGGTGGGTGTCCCGAATCAGGATGGGAGTCCTGACCTGGTCAACAGGCCAGGACGGGCGTCCAGGACTCGGGACGGCCATCCTGACTTGGTCAACAGGCCGGGACGGCCGTCCCAATCCAGGACGGGCGCCCCAGATGCCTGGTCAAAGTCCCACATCGAAATTCTTGGAAAAATTCACTCCAGAAAGCTGCTATAAATACCCCAGGCCTTCCTCAGTTGAAATCATTCCTCTCCACTCGATCTGAGTCATTTAGTGACTTCAAGTGTACATTTTTCTCGAGTACATAGGTCACTGAGAGACTCAGGTTCAGTAGAAGTTTATTTTTCTTAGATAGTGTCTTGTTTTCTTTGTTTCTGAGAATTAGTCTCAGATCCTAGGATACGATAGATAGGTTCGTTTCTGGTATTCATAGAATACCCGGGATTTCGTTAGGAGATCCTAAGAGGGCTCTAGGCGTTCGAAGAGTCAGTCCACAGGGCTGGGCTTAAGCTGGGTATTAAGGTAAAGTCTAGCTACTAGGCTGAGGAAGCGTCCTCCGAAGGTTCTGTCAAGCAGAGTCGGGTCGAGCAGTACACCATATACAAGCAGTTGCTCCATTGGCGAGACTAAGCAAAGGGTGAATTCTTTATGGCATCAGTCCCCATGTCCCTCTCTTTATATGTTTGTATTGTGTTCGTCCAAATATTGATTATGTATATTGGATTATGATTTTATGAGTATTTGTTATGCATGTTGAAGTTCTTATGATTTTCCGGAAATGGCCACCTGCTTAATATTCATTATGTCTGCATGTCTAATGTAGTTTCTTTTAAACTAAATGTAGGGTTATAGACAATTCCTAACCACGGTCTATTCATAACCTGTTTAGTTTAACAGGCATCAATTAGCATTGGTGTCTGCCATATTAGATAAAATAACCTACAGAACACCCTGTTTGTTAGAGTAGTCTAAGTAGGTTGGGTTGTGTGTTTATGCAGGCGTTAGGGCGAACGTCATGATCCCCGAAGTGACATATGGCTTTTATGGATGCCTTTAGCTCAAACCGTGAGTAGGGCCGTCATTAAGGTAGGGCGGTTTATCAGGTGACTCAGATGTGGTACACCTTTAGACTCAGTACATAGTTGCAATCCAAGCCAAGATATGTCTAAAATACTCAAGATAGGTCAATCAACATGTAGGAACAGTATAACATAGAATCAGGACATTATCTGTAAAACACTTTTAGGCTTAAATAGACTTAAACCTAGTGGAGAATGAATCACCCTCTCATCAAAGTTATTGATGACGATTGCATAACTGGATCATAAGATATAAGAGTTAGGGTAAAAGGCTAGTTACTACTAAGCCGTTACCACTTCCCTGGGAGTACGATATTTAATAAAATCGTAGATACTTTTCCAACAGACTACTACACGATAGGTACTCTGCCTTAGGTTCTGACTGATTAAGTGACACCATAGAGACTAAATGTGACAATTAGTCAATCTCAGTCCTTAATTACTCATAATCAACATAGGGTAAAACAACACCTATTTTAGCATATCAGTCGGAAGCCATCAGATTTTTGGCGCCGTTGCCGGGGAAATATCATAATGAATTTAGGATTATTGGCCACAATTCTAGAGACTTGTGATAGGTAGCAGTAGTAACCTAGACTTTAGACCTACACTTATCTTATGCTAGTTAGACAATCAATCTCCGAAATATAGGGTTATCATAACTAATTAATTTTAGACATTATCTAAAATTAAGACACTTAGGAGAATCAAATTTTAGAAAATTATTCTAAAACCATATTGAGGAAATTTATCTGCTTTCTAAATAAAATATAAAAAGAAAAAAATGTTAAAAATTTTAAAAACCCGAAAAATATCTTTCTTACTTTTCTTTTTCTAATTTGTTTTATTTCTGTCTTTGTTATTTGTTATTCCTAACCAGACTTTGCACTCATAGATGATGAGAACAAGAGCAGCTATTAATCAAGCAAAGCAAACAGAAAACCCTGACACTCCAGGACGAAAGAAGACCAAACCAAAAGGACCATCTAGGCCTGAACCAGAAATACCTCGGGAGAACCCTCCTTCCCAACCTATAGAAATAAACTCAAGCCTAGATACCAGTGACTTAGTGAGAAGATTACTGAACGCCCGTGAGCCTAGTCCCACGGAAGAAGATCCTTCTGAAGATACCTTTCTTCCGAGAGAAGAACCTCAAAGATCTCCAGTTCACACTCCTACCCAGAGAGTTCATATAAATCCACCACCCCTTGACCAAACCCAAAACTCACCAACATCTCCTGAGTACACTCCAACGCCTAACGAGCACACCCCTTCATCCGGGGGAAGTACTAACGGTTCTCATTCAGTGTTGTCCGTGTAGATAGATACTTTGGCTCAAAGGATCTATGAGATGGACCAAGGAATTGCACGCAGATTGTGTCATTTAGACCAATGTATTCTGAATATCACAACCAACATGGACCAACTCAGGGCCACAGTAAGCCTCTAGGAAAACCAAGGTGCACAAATACTCCGGGAGTTAGCTGACTTACGAAGTGAGCAGGGCAGGCAAAGGGATGAGATGAGAGCCATGCGCATAGAAATGCGAACCATACAAGCAGAGATACGAGAGATCAGAAATAAGGGCCATTGAAAAATGGAAGATTCTTTTCACTATTCTTTTCAGCAAATAAATTGTTTGAACTAAAATTAAATAATTGACCCCTACTTTTTTTTGTTTTCAAACTTTTTAAAAAGGGTCTCTTATTTTATTCAGCAATTTTTCTTCATACATTTTATTTCTCAAATTTTTTATGAAAAACAAAGGTGTTTCAAATGCAGTTTATTTTTCACTAATTAAATTGTATAAACTCAGTTTTTGTTTTTCTGAAATTCTTGCTGAATAGAAGTTAGGATAAGATTAGGGTAGTCATGATTTTCGAAAAAGAGATTGAGAAATTTTTGCAAAGAGTTTTTAATAGCTTCTAAATTTGATAAGGTTAAACATGAAGACCTGTTATATATTATGATCGTTTTTTGTGTACTGAGATTTGCAGGGAATTATGAAAAAAAAAATCCGGAAGTGGCACGCATCCCGAAGCAACCTGCCTTTATGGCATCGGTCCCCTTATCCCTCTCTTTATATGTCTGTACTGTGTTCGTCCAAATATGTATTATGAATATTGAACTTTGATTATATGAATGTGTTATGCATGTTGAAGTACTTTATGTTTTTCTGGAAATGGTCACCAGCTTAACTTTCTTTATGACTGCATGTCTGCTGTAGTTTCTTTTAAACTAAATGAACGGTTATAGACAACTCCTAACCACGGTCTAATCATAACCTGTTTAGTTTAACAGGCATTAATTTAGGACTTTCCCGTCGGAAAGCATTAATGTCTACCATATTAGATGAAATAACCTATAGATCACCATGTTTGTTAGAGTAGTCTAAGAAGGCTGAGTTTGTGTGTTTATGCCGGCGTTAGGGCGAGCGGCATGATCTCCTAAGTGACATAGGACTTTCATGGATGCCTTTAGGTCGAACCGTGAGTAGGGCCGTCAATGGCGATGTGGCGGTTTATCAGGTAACTCATATGTGGTACACCTTTAGACTCAATACATAATTGCAATCTAGACCAAGATATATCTAAAATACTCGAAGATAGGTCAATCAACATGTAGGAAGAGTATAACATAAAATCAGAACATTATTTATAAAACACTTTTTAGGCTTATATAGACTTAAACCTAGTGGAGAATGAATCACCCTCTCATCAAAGATTGTGATGAATGATTGTATAACTGGATCATAAGATAAGAGTTAGGGTAAGAGGATAGTTACTAATAAGCCGTTACCACTTCCCTGGGAGTACGATAATTAATCTAATTAAAATCGTAGATACTTTCCAACAGACTAGATACACGATAGGTACTCTGCCTTAGGTTCTGATTGATTAAGTGACAGCATAGAGACTAAATGTGACAATTAGTCAATCTAAGTCCTTAATTACTCATAATCAACATAGGGTAAAATAACACCTATTTTAGTATATCAGTTGGAATGCATCAGAGTTTTGGCGCCGTTGTCGGGGAAATATCATAATGAATTTAGGATTCCTGATCAAAATTCTAGAACTTAAGATAGGTAACGGTAGTAACCTAGACCTTAGACCTAACACTTATTTTATGCTAGTTAGACAATCAATTTCCGAAATATAGGGTTATCATAACTAATTAATTTTAGACATTATCTAAAATTAAGACATTTAGGATAATAAAATTTTAGAAAATTATTCTAAAACCATATTGAGGGAATTTAACTTCTTTCGAAATAAAATATAAAAAAAAGAAGAAATGTTTTTTTTTAAAATTTAAAAACCTGAAAAAAAATGTATTTTTCTTGCTCAACAGTAAGTTGTTCTTCTTCCCTATCTCTTGTATTATTTGTTCTTTCATAGTTAAACATTTGGTTTCTTTCAATTTTTTATTTTCTTTTCTTTTCTTCTATAAAATTTTCTGAAAAATATTATTTTCCAGAAGATAAAAGAAATAAATTTTTCGTGTTTACAGTTTTCCTGTTTGTTTTTTTAAATTTCGAAAAACAAAAGTATGGAAGTGAGGAAATAAAAATATTTTCTTCTGAGTTGTAAAATTTTGGCTTAGATTTTTATTGGGAAGAAATTCCATTTTAGAATTTTCTTAGAGTTATGCCGACTTTATTAGGACGAGTTATGAAATGATTTTTCCTTAATAGTCGGACTTTTGAAAATTCTATTGAGAAAGGATGTTCCTTTTTGATGATAAATGCATGATATCTTTTTACTGAAGGAACTTTCTATTACTGCACCCATTATGACATCACTTGATTGGAGTTTTCTTTGAAATTGATGTGTGATGCTAGTGATTATGCAGTAGGAGTTGTTTTAGGACAAAGACATGATAAGAAATTTCATGTAATTTACTATGCTAGTAAAACTTTAACTGATGCTCAGGAGAATTACACAACTACTGAAAAGGAATTACTAGTTGTAGTATATGCTTTCGATAAATTTAGATCTTATCTAGTCTTGTCTAAAGCAATAGTTTACACAGATCATTCTTCTTTGAAATACCTATTCAATAAAACTGATGCAAAACCAAGATTGATTGATGGGTTTTATTGCTATAGGAATTTGATATATAAATAAGAGATAAGAAAGGGGCTGAAAATTTAGCCGCAGATCATCTATCTAGATTAGAAAACCCTGGATTAGGAGTAATAGAAGAAACAGTAATATCAGATAAATTTCTGGATGATATTTGCATTATCTGCTATCTTTTCTCCTCCGTATTTTGCTGACATTACCAATTACTTAGTTGCTCAATCTCTCCCGAGTAATATGGATAAGCAGCAAAGAAAGAAATTCTTTGTTGAATTGAAAAATTACTACTAGGAAGATCCTTTTCTATTTCAAATTTGTAAAGATCAAATGATCAGAAGGCGCGTCTCATAAGAAGAAGGATATAAGATCCTGGAGCATTGCCATAAAGATTCTACAGGAGACCAATTGACAACTATCAACAATGTCCGGAAAGTGTTGAAAGCAGGATCTTATTGGTCTACAATATTCAAGAATTATGTATCCTTGATACAGTCCGGCGATGCTTGCCAAATAACAGGTAACACATCCTTCAGAGATCATCTACCCCAACAAGATTCTGCGAGAAGTTGTTTTCCAGATTCAGAGTGCCAATGTCTTGATAAGTGATAAAGGGTTGTCCGCCAGTTACCACAGCTAACGCTTCCTCTGATGGGCAGCTGAAGGCATTAATAACTACTGATAACACTTGAATTAATGCCTTTCAACAAGGAAGAAACGTTCAGTCTGTGTATCAAATCTGTGAAGTCTGCCAAGTACTTCAGTTTAGCGGGAATTGCTATGGGAATGGAATACTGACCATTCCAACAGAAGTAGGAGCAAGTTGCTACAGTCAATGTTGCTCCAATGGGAGACGCATACAATCCCAGTTGGAGAAATCATACGAGATTTAGCTGAGGAATAATTCGGAAGCTGGAAACTTTTAGAAGATACCACCACAACAAAATCCCTACCCGCAGAATCAACAGATGAGATACTGGTCAGACCCGTTTTACTATTACAGAAGTGTAGCCATATGGAGCATATGTTATAATGGAGCAAGACATCACTTCTCAAAAAGTAAACGGGCAACAATTAAAGTCATACCAGTGCAAGCAAGTGACCTACCAAGTAGTATCGAACGGTCGAAAAATATAGAGGAATTTGGCGTTGTATCAGGAGCATAGCAATGGAGGAGCTTGCATCCCCTGCATACCAATCAGCTGTGAGAAACTTCCCCAAGGAAGTCTCAAATACTTGGGCCTAGATCTACACCACTGGAGCCTCCTACCACCACGGCTTCGCCAAAGCTTCAGGTATCTTTTCTGCCATTCGAAACTTGCATGCAATACCTTCACTGACATTGGCAGGAAGGCACACCAATCCAAAGAAGTCTCATTCCTAGACACGTTCCTCTTGGACACGTTGCTATGATTGCGAGAAACTTTACAAATGATTCGAGGAAACAGTCCTTGGGGCTCGAGTCATTCATAAATTGGATAGGCCACTACCTGGAGCTCGACATTAAAGGATCAGAGCTAACGTCATCCGTTCCAGTATCTAAAGCTTACAGAATCAAGAACACCTCAACAATAGCACATGGCTGAGGTGAAGAGCCGATTGATAGATCCGTGATATGCATAAATCATATCACATTTTTAGTATGTTTTTAGGCATGATTTAGGGTGAAATTGAGGGCAAATCGGTCTTAATTGTTCGTTATTAACTTAATTTCACAGTTTTTATGATTTTGGAAGTGTCAGGTGAAAAGTAGAAGAAAATGGCAAATTTCGGGGTAAAATGCAAATTTTCAGAAGTTCGGACTTCGGGGAGGGCTTCCCGGTTCAGGACGGGCATCCTGACCTGGTCAACAAACCGGGATGGGCGTCCCAATCCAGGACGGGCATCCCGAACCAGAATTCCAAGTCCCACATCGAATTTTTGAAGAAACATCACTCCAGAAAGCTGCTATAAATACCCCAGGCCTTCCTCAGTTGAAATCATCCCTCTCCACTTGATCTGAGTCATTCAGTGACTTCCAGTGTACAATTCTCGAGTACACAAGTCGCTCAGAGACTCATATTTCAGTATAAGTTTTCTTTCTTTCTTGTTAGTGTTTCGTTTTTCTTAGTTTCTGAGACATAGTCTCAAATCCTAGGGTTCGATAGATAGGTTCGTTTCTGGTATTCATAGAATACCTGGGATTTCGTTAGGAGATCCTAAGAGGGCTTGAGGCGTTCGAAAAGTCATTCCACATGGTTGGGCTTAAGCTGGGTATTAAGGTAAAGCCCAGCTACTAGGTTGAGGAAGCGTCCTCCGAAGGTTCTGTCGAGCAGAGTCGGGTCGAGCAGAGTCGGGTCGAGCAGTACGACATATACAAGAAGTTGCTCCATTGGTGAGACTAAGTAAAGGGTGATTTCTTTATGGCGTCAGTCCCCCTTGTTCCTTTCTTTATATGTTTGTATAGTGATCGTCCAAATAACAATTATGTTTATCAGATTATGATTTTTATGAATATTTGTTATACATGTTGAAGTTCTTATGATTTTCTGGAAATAGCCACCTGCTTAATATTCATTATGTCTGCATGTCTAATGTAGTTTCTTTTAAACTAAATGTACGGTTATAGACAATTCCTAACCACGGTCTATTCATAACCTGTTTAGTTTAACAGGCATCAATTAGTATTGATGTCTGCCATATTAGATAAAATAACCTACGGAACACTCTGTTTGTTAGAGTAGTCTAAGTAGGCTGAGTAGAGCGTTTATGCTGGCGTTAAGGGCTAGCAGCGTGATCCCCTAAGTGAAATAGGGCTTTCATAGTTGACTTTTGCTCGAAATGTGAGTAGGGCCATTTACCTTGGCGATGGGGCGGTTTATTAGATACTCAGATGTGGTACACCTTTAGACTCAGAACATAGTTGCAATCCAGGCTAAGATGCATCTAAAATACTCGAAGATAGGCCAATCAACATGTAGGAATAGTATAACATAGAATCATGACGTTATCTGTAAAACACTTTTAGGCTTAAACCTAGTGGAGAATGGATCACCCTCTCATCAAAGTTATTGATGAAGATTGCATAACTGGATCATAAGATAAAGAGTTAGGATAAAAGGCTAGCTACTGCTAAGCCGTTACCACTTCCCTGGGAGTATGATATTTATTTAATAAAATCGTAGATACTTTCCAATAGACTAGCTACACGATAGGTACTCTGCCTTAGGTTCTGGCTGATTAAGTGACACCATAGAGACTAAATGTGACAATTAGTCAATCTCAGTCCTTAATTACTCATAATCAACATAGGGTAAAATAACACCTATTTAGCATATCAGTCGGAGCAGCATCAGATTTTTGGCGCCGTTGTCGGGGAAATATCATAATGAACTTAGGATTCCTGATCAAAATTCTAGAGACTTATGATAGGTAACGGTAGTAACCTAGACCTTAGACCCAACACTTATTTTCTACTAGTTAGACAATCAATTTCCGAAATATAGGATTATCACAACTAATTGATTTTAGACATTATCTAAAATTAAGACATTTAGGATAATCAAATTTTAGAAAATCATTCTAAAACCATATTGAGGAAATTTAACTGCTTTAAAAAAAAAGAAAAAAAATTGTATTTTTCTTGCTCAATAGTAAGTTGTTCTTTTCCCTATCTCTTGTTCTTTCTTAGTGGTTTTCTTAATTGCTCTTTTTCGTGTTTTTTAATTTCGAAGAAATAAAAATGGAAATGAGGATAAAATATATTTTCTTCTGAGTTGCAAAATTTTGGCTTAGATTTTTATTGGGAAGAAACTCCATTTTAGAATTTTCTTAGAGTCATGCCGGCTTTATTAGGACGAGTTATGAAATAATTTTTCCTTAATAGCCAGACCTTTGAATGTTCTATTGAAAAAAGGATGTTCCTTTTGTTTTGCTGCTAATTGCATGAGATCTTTTAAACCAAAAGGAATTACTGCACCCATTATGGCATCACCTGATTGAAATCTGCTTTTTGAATGAATATGTGATGTAATGATGTAGTAAGAATTGTTTTAGGACAGAAACATGATAAGAAAGTTCATGTATGATAAATTCCGATCTTATCTAGTCTTGTCTAGAAACAATAGGTTACACTGATTACTCTGAGATATCTGTGTTCAATAAAACTAATGCTGAACCATAATTGATTAAGTTAAGTTTTATTGTTACTTGAATTTGATATAGAATGAAGGGATAAGAAAAAGGGTTGAAAATCTAGAAAGTAAATCATTTGTTTAGATTAGAAAACCCCGAGTTAGAGGCTATTGTAATACTGATAAATTTTTGGATGAAAACTTATTTGCATTGTTTGCTATGTATAATAATTCTCATCTGTGGTTTATTGTTGTTGCAAATTATCTAGTCACTGAATGGGTTCCAAGTAATATGACTTATCAGCAAAAGAAGAAATTCTTTGCTGATTTGAAATATTACTACTGGGGTAGATTCTCTTCTATTTCAAATCTTTGCAGATCAGTTGATCAGAAGATGTGTCTCGAAAGATAAAAGGCCACAAAATTTTGGAGCATTGTCATCGACGGTCTACGAGAGGCTATTTGACTGCTAGCAACACTGTCCGGAAAGTGCTGGAAGCATGATATTACTGGCCTACTATTCGAAGATTTTGTATCCTTGATACAGTCCGATGATGCTGGAAAAATAACAGATTTTAAGAAATTGTTTTCTAGATTCAGATGTGCCTATGTATCAAATCTGTGAAGTCTGCCAAGTACTTCACTTTAGCGGGAATTGCTATGTGAATGAAATACGAACCATTCCAAAAAGAGGTAGGAGTAGGTTATTGCAGAATGCTACTCCAATGGGAGACGCATACAATCCCAGCTGGAGGAATCATACGGGATTTAGCTGAGGAATAATTTGGAAGCTGGGAACTTTCAGAAGATACCACCACAACAAAACCCCTACCCGCAGAATCAACAGATGAGATACTGGCAACAATTAAAGCCAGACCAGTACAAGCAAGTGATCTACCAAGTGATATCGAACGGTCGAGGGATATAGAGGAATTTGGCGTTGTATCAGGAGCATAGCAATGGAGGAGCTTGCATCCCCTGCATACAATCAGCTGTGAGAAACTTCCCCGAGGAAGTTTCAAATACTTGGGCCCAGATCTACACCACTGGAGCCCCCTACCACCACGGCTTCGCCAAAGCTTCAGGTATCTTTTCTACCATTCGAAAATTGCATGCAATACCTTTACTAACACTGGCAGGTAGGCACACCAATCCAAAGAAGTCTCATTCCTAGACACGTTGCTACGATTACGAGGAACTTTGCAAATGATTCAAGGAAACTGTCCTTGGGGCTTGAGTCATTCATCAAATGGATAGGCCACTACCTGGAGCTTGACAATAAAGGATCAGAGCTGACTTCATCCGTTCCAATATCTAGAGCTTGCATAGTCAAGAACACCTCAACAATAGCACATGGCTAAGGTGAAAAGTTAATTGACAGATCAGAGAAGACCCTTCTGCTCGAGACATGAAGGGAGTTTTTCTAATCCTCATATTCCTTTACTTTTGTTTTGTGTTGTTATTTCCATTATCATTCTTGTTTTGTTGCGTTATTTTCTCTCTTACCCTTAGTTAGTCAAATAAGTGTGGGGTAAGAGTTCTCTGTTTTATTTTTGTTCCTTGTTTTCAAATAAGTGTGGGGTAGTTTAGGTATGCATGAACACTGAGGACAATGTCAGACTTAAGTGTGGGGTAGCAGTGCACGGTACACTGTAGTGGTTTGCGAAAAGTTTTGCATGATTTTGCTTGTTTTCCCCGTATTTTCACCCTTCCAAAATTTTTTTCAAAACTTTTCATTCTTTCAGACTTCTAAATGCGGTATGATTGGTTAAACATTGCTCATGTCTATGATATGTAGGTAGAATGTTATGGTTAGTAGAAGATAATTGAGGACTATTTTGAACTTATTGATTAGGAATAGGGAATTCTTGGTAACTGAGCACATTTTAGTCTGGATTAGAGACCTCAGCCAATTACCTTTTCAAGACTTAACTAGATAAGATTAGACCAGTTGTGGATGTATTGACAATTAGAATGACTAGATGAGAATCTGAGCTAAAAGTGAAAAGAAACAAAAGAAAGTTAATTAAATAAGGGTAGTTTGCCAGCGGCCTTCGCTACTTGAGCACTACTCCTTCGGGGAACTTAAAGCCTGATGCCCTAAGGTCATGTAGGTCTGGGAGTTATCAGAGTGGGACTCGCTACATGGGTAGTTGAAGTTGACGTGTTCTATGCAGACTCAGAATACCCTGAATCTATAAAAGAAAAAAATCAATAAGTGCTAAATAATTAAAATCTGATCACCAAGGCTCAGAACTCAAAAAGTTGTCTGTTGTTAGTATGTGATACGCGAAAATCGTATCACATTTTTAGCATGTTTTTATGTATGTTTTAATGTGAAATCGAGAGTAAATTGACATTAATTGTTTATTATTTACTTGATTTCACGGTTTTTATGATTTTGGAAGTGTCAGGTACAGAGTAGACGAAAACAGCAAATTTTGGGGCAAAAACGCAATTTTTGGAAATGTTGACTCGGTCAAAGGTCCGGGACGGGCGTCCCGACCAAGCCAAGCCAGAAGGACGGGCATCCAGAACCAGGGACGGGCGTCCCGAGCTGCCAGAAGCTGTCCCGCATCGAATTTTTCAGAGATTTTCACTCCGGGAAGCTGCTATAAATACCCCATGCCTCCAGCAGTTGAATTCATCCCTCTCCACTCGATCTGAGTCATTAAGTGGTTTCCAGTGTACAATTTTCCAGTACACAACTCACTCAGAGACTCGAATCTCAGTTTTCTTTCTTATTAGTGTTTGTTTTAGTTTCTGAGAAATAGTCTCAGATCTTAGGTTTCTATAGATAGGTTCGTTTCTGGTATTCATAGAATACCCGGGATTTCGTTAGGAGATCCTAAGAGAGCTCTAGGCGTTCGAAGAGTCAGTCCACAGGGCTAGGCTTAAGCCCAGGACGTAAGGTAAAGTCTAGCTACTAGGCTGAGGAAGCGTCCTCCGAAGGTTCTGGTGAGCAGAGTCAGGGCGAGCAATACGACATATACAGCAGTACGCTCCGTAGGCGAGACTTCGTAAAGGGTGATTTCTTTATGGCATCGGTCCCCATGTCCCTCTCTTATATGTGTTATTGCTTTGTTCTAAATATGAATTATGAATATCAGATTACGATTTTATGAATAGTTGTGTTATATGTTGAAGTTTTTATGTTTTTTCCGGAAATAGCCACCTGCTAAACATTCATTATGTCTGCATGTCTAATGTAAGTCTCTTTTAAACTAAAACTAGGGTTATAGACAATTCCTAACCACGGTCTATCGATAACCTGTTTAGTTTAACAGGCATCAATTAGTATTGGTGTCTGCCATACTAGATAAAATAACCAACGGAACACCTTGTTTGTTAGAGTAGTCTAGGTAGGCTGAGTAGAGAGTTATGCCGGCGGTTTTGCGACGAGCAGCATGACCCCGAAGTGACATAGGGTACCGTTCATTGCTGACTTTAGTCCGGGCCGTGAGTAAGGCCGTTTACCTTAACGATGGGGCGGTAGCGTAGAGACCTCAGATGTGGTACACCTTTAGACACAGAACATAGTTGCATTCCAGGCTAAGATATATCTAAAACACTCGAATATAGGTCAATCAACATATAGGAACAGTATAACATAGAATCAGAACTCATCTTTAAAACACTTTTAGGATTAATTAGACTTAAACCTAGTGGAGAATGGATCACCCTCTCATCAAAGTATTTGATGAAGATTGCATAACTGGATTATAAGATAGGAGTTAGGATAAAAGGCTAGTTACTACTAAGACGTTGCCACTTCCCTGGGAGTACGATAATTAAATTAATAAAATCGTAGGTACTTTCCAATAGACTAGCTACACGATAGGTACTCTGCCTTAGGTTCTGGCTGATTAAGTGACACCATAGAGACTAAATGTGACAATTAGTCAATCACAGTCCTTAATTATTCATAATCAACATAGGGTAAAATAACACCTATTTAGCACGTCAACCGGAATCGCATCAGATTTTTGGCGCCGTTGCCGGGGAAATATCATAATGAATTTAGGATTACTGGCCACAATTCTAGAAACTTATGATAGGTAGCGGTAGTAACCTAGACTTTTGACTTACACTTATCTTATACTAGTTAGACAATCACTTTCCTAAATATAGGATTATCATAACTAATTAATTTTAGATAATATCTGAAATTAAGACACTTAGGATAATCAAATTTTAGAAAATTATTCTAAAAACCATATTAAGGAAATTTACCTGCTTTCTAAATAAATCAAAATCCATAAAAATATTTCTTACTTTCTTGTTTCACTGTCCTACTTTTTGCTATTTGTTGTTTCTAACCAGACTTTGCACTCAAAGATGAAGAGAACAAGAGCAGCTACTAATCAGGCAAAGAAGACAGAAAACCCTGACACTCCAGGACCGAAGAAGACAAAACCAGAGGGCCCCTCTAGGCCTGTACCAGAAGTACCACGAGGGACTCTTCCTTCACAACCAGTAGAAGTAAACTCAAGCCCTGATGCCAGTGAACTAGTGAGACGATTCCTGAACACCCGTGAGCATAGTCCCACGGAAGAAGATCCTTCTGAGGATAACCTTCCCTCCTAGAGAAGTACCCCAGAGATCTCCAATTCACCCTCCTACCCAGAGAGTTCCTCTAAATCCACCCCCTACTGATCAAACCCAAAATTCACCAACCTCTCCTGCATACACCCCAACACTCACGAGCGCACCCCTTCATCTGCGGGGAGTACTAACGGTTATTATTCAATGTGTCCGTGCAGATAGACACACTAACTCAAAGGGTCTATGAGATGGACCAAGGGATTGCCAGTAGACTGTGTCATTTAGACCAACTCAGTCTGAACATCACAACTAACGTAGACCGACTCAAAGCCACGGTCAATCTCCAGGAGAACCAAGGTGCGCAACTACTCCGAGAGATGGCTGATATACGCAGTGAGCAAAACAGGCAGAGGGATGAGATGCGAATAATACGCATAGAAATGCGAAGCATTCGGACAGAACTACAAGAGATCAGAGATAGGATTCGTTGAAAAGGGAAGATTCTTTTACTCTCAACAAATAATTCGTTTGAACTGAAACTTGAATAATTGACCCTTATTTTCTATTTTTCAAACATTTTTAAAGGGTCATTTATATTCAACAATTTTCTTCAGACAGTTTATTTCGAATTTCTATGAAAAACAAGAGTTTTGCAAATACAGTTTATTTTCCACTAATTACATTGCACAAACTCAGTTTTATTTTTCTGAAATTCTTGCTGAATTTAAGTTAGGATAAAATTAGGGTAGTCACAATTTTCGAAAAGAGACTGAGAATTTTTTTTCATAGAGTTTTTAACAACTTCTGAATTTTATTGGATAAACATGAAGCCTTGTTAAGAATTATGATAATTTTTGGTATTTTGAGATTTTCAGGGAATTACCAAAAAAAAAATTTTTCCACCGGAATTGGCACGCGTCCCGATGCAACCCGGGATGGGCGTCCCGAAGGTCACCCTTCTATAAAAATTCAATTTTTTTCATTTTCTCTTAAATCTACAACCAAAAATTCATCTCTCTAAAAACATTTCTCTCTAGCCTCTCTCTACAAATTTTTGGCAAACTCCTCAAAGTTTAAAAATTCGAATTTGCCTCCAAAATTTGAATTTTAAACTTCACCCAAAAAATCGAATTTCCCTCCAAAATTCGATTTTCCCGCCAAAAATTCAAAATTCGCCCCTAACCTAATTTCATCCTTCTGAATTCAAATTCACCTCCAGAATTTGAGTTTAAAGCTTTCTTCCCCACCTACACTCTCTCATACGTTTTAAATGGCTCCCAAACGTGCTCGTACCACATCTACCATGATAGTTACCTCAATGACACATCCTTTTATGCTGTTTCCCTCCAGCACAGCATACCAAGAGAGATGCACTGGGTACATCGGGCGTACGATACTAACGGGCAGAACGCTAGATTGGGCAGCAGTACAGACACTGGGAGTAGAGCCGGAAGTCAGACACATACTCGACGTACCACCCTACAGTCGAGTATTCTTCGTCACCGAGCCCACATACCTGGAGCTGGTATGTGAGTTCGATGCGTCTTTTACCTGCCAACAGGAGCAGATCACATTCCGTTTAGGCGGAATAGATCGATCGATGAGCATGGCCGAGTTCGGCATCGCCCTAGGCATCTGGCAGAGAGATGAGCTGGATACGCCCGCATACACCACAGCAGTTCGAGACTTCACGTCTGCAGACGTCTCCACTGCTTGGGCTCAGATCTGCATGACGGGTGTCCCATACCAGCATGGCTTTGCAAAAGCCACAGGTATTTATCCTACTCTTCGTTACCTGCATGCTATCATTGCACACACATTGTCAGGACGACTGACAGCGCCCGAAACTTTCACCCGGATGGAGACGTTCCTTCTAGCCAACATGCACATGGGATCTACAGTAGAGATGGCTAGACTCATAGCGGTCGTCATGCGAGGATTCGCTACAGACACTAGGAAACAGTGTCTGGGACTCAGACCATACATCACCAGGCTAGCCCGCTACCTGGAGTTGGACATAGAGGGCTCGGAGCTTACTCTGGTCGCCCCAACCACTATTCCCACAGACATTACCATTATACGGAACATGGGAATGGTTGTACGGGATGCGAATGGCCGCGACACCATCCACACGGAGTAGACAGGATAGGCATCGGCATCGGAAGCATTTCCAGCGCATATCCCTCCATCCGAGACGTTCGTGCCACGTACTGCCTTCGAACGACACATGTCGCACTGATTGGCAGAACTATCGGCCCGATACAGTCGAGACATGGACAGGATTGACAGACGGCTGACGATGATGGAGGACAGGATTGACAGACGGTTGGCGATGATAGATGATAGGATCGCCATGAACACCAGCAGGATTGAGGAGATACATCAGCAGACTTCCCGAGTAGCAGAAAACTTTGAGTTTGATTTAGCAGACTTAGGTCCACTGGACAACGATCCGCCGGGTTCTTAGTCTCTCTCTCCTTCTTTCCTTTTCTTTCTTTTTCTTTTGTTTTTGTTTTTCTTGTTCTATGTGTATAAACATGTCTGGGCTGTATGACGTATGATTTATATGACATACAGAATTGTTTGCATTATTTTATTTTATGTCTTACTTACCCATACAGAATCCTTTATTTTTCTGTTTTATTTCTTATTTTCAAATAAGTGTGGGGTAGCTAGATATGCATGAACACTGAGGACAGTGCCAGACTTAAGTGTGGGTAGCAGTGCACGGTGCACTGTAGCAGTTTGCAAAATTTTTCGCATGAATTTGCTTGTTTTCCCCATATTTTCACACCCTTCCAAAAAAAAATTTCAAACTTTTTCCATCTTTCAGACTTCTAAATGCAGTATGCTTGGTTAAACAATTGCTTATGTCTATGATATGTAGGTAGTATGCTATGGTTAGTAGGAGATAGTTGATAGCTATCTTGGACTAATTGATTAGGAATAGGGAATTCCTGATAACTGAGCACAGTTTGCTGGATTAGAGACCTCAACCAATTACCTTTTCAAGACTGAACTAGATGAAATTAGACCAGTTGTGGATGTTTTGACAATTAGAATAACTGGATGAGACTCTGAGCTAAAAGTGAAAGGAAACAAAGATAGTTAATCAAAGGGTAGTTTTGCCAGTGGCCTTCGCTACTCGAGCACACTCCTTCGGGGTACTTAAAGCCTGATGCCCTAAGGTCGTATAGATCTGGGAGTCATCGGAGTGGGACTCGCTACATGGGTAGTTGAAGTTGACGTGTTCTAAGCAGACTCAAAATACCCTGAATCCATAAAGAAAATAACTAACTGCTAAAACATTAAAAATCTTATCACCAAAGCTTTGAACTCATAAAGTTATCTGTTGTCAGTGTGTCTAGCGATAGGTCGAAGTATTATCTGGGTAGCAGTTAAGATAAGAGTTCATTGTGTTGACTATCTGGTCTAGACTAGTACACACACTACATCAGGAAGACCCGTGACTAAGAAAAAATCCAACCTAGTTGTTGATTTGTTTTCTGCCTGATCATAACAAGCTACTAGAGACATTGAGACCTTGTCGTAGCAACCTAACCAATCAGACCTGTGTTAAGAATTGTCTGAAGAATTTTTGGAATAAAAACATCTAGGAATTTAAGTGACTGCACTACGGTTTAGAATCACTAACTCCATGTAGACATGCTTGAGGACAAGCAAAAGCTAAGTGTGGGTTATCTGATACCGAAAATCGTATCACATTTTAGCATGTTTTTATGTATGTTTTAATGTGAAATCGAGAGTAAATTGACATTAATTGTTTATATTTTACTTGATTTCACGGTTTTTGATTTTGGAAGTGTCAGGTGCAGAGTAGACGAAAACAGCAAATTTTGGGGCAAAAACACAATTTTTGGAAATGTGGACTCGGTCAAAGATCCGGGACGGGCGTCCCGAACCAAGCCAAGCCAGAAGGACGGGCGTCCAGAACCAGGGACGGGCGTCCCGACCTGGTCAACAGACCAGGACGGGCGTCCCGAGCCGCCATAAGCTTCCCACATCGAATTTTTCAGAGATTTTCACTCCGGGAAGCTGCTATAAACCCCAGGCCTCCAGCAGTTGAATTCATCCCTCTCCACTCGATCTGAGTCATTAAGTGGTTTTCCAGTGTACAATTTTCCAGTCACAACTCACTCAGAGACTCGGATCTCAATTTTCTTTTTCTTATTAGTGTTTGTTTAGTTTCTGAGAAATAGTCTCAGATCTTAGGTTTCTATAGATAGGTTCGTTTCTGGTATTCATAGAATACCTGGGATTTCGTTAGGAGATCCTAAGAGAGCTCTAGGCGTTCGAAGAGTCAGTCCACAGGGCTAGACTTAAGCCCAGGACGTAAGGTAAAGTCTAGCTACTAGGCTGAGGAAGCATCCTCCGAAGGTTCTGGTGAGCAGAGTCAGGGCGAGCAATACGACATATACAGCAGTACGCTCCGTAGGCGAGACTTCGTAAAGGGTGATTTCTTTATGGCATCGGTCCCCATGTCCCTCTCTTATATGTGTTATTGCTTTGTTCTAAATATGAATTATGAATATCAGATTACGATTTTACGAATAGTTGTGTTATATGTTGAAGTTTTTATGTTTTTTTTCCGGAAATAGCCACCTGCTAAACATTCATTATGTCGCATGTCTAATGTAAGTCTCTTTTAAACTAAAACTAGGGTTATAGACAATTCCTAACCACGGTCTATCCATAACCTGTTTAGTTTAACAGGCATCAATTAGTATTGGTGTCTGCCATACTAGATAAATAACCAACGGAACACCTTGTTTGTTAGAGTAGTCTAGGTAGGCTGAGTAGAGAGTTATGCCGGCGGTTTTGCGACGAGCAGCATGACCCGAAGTGACATAGGGTACCGTTCATTGCTGACTTTAGTCCGGGCCGTGAGTAGGGCCGTTTACCTTAACGATGGGCGGTAGCGTAGAGACCTCAGATGTGGTACACCTTTAGACACAGAACATAGTTGCATTCCAGGCTAAGATATATCTAAAACACTCTCGAATATAGGTCAATCAACATATAGGAACAGTATAACATAGAATCAGAACTCATCTTTAAAACACTTTTAGGATAATTAGACTTAAACCTAGTGGAGAATGGATCACCCTCTCATCAAAGTATTTGATGAAGATTGCATAACTGGATTATAAGATAGGAGTTAGGATAAAAGGCTAGTTACTACTAAGCCTTGCCACTTCCCTGGGAGTACGATAATTAAATTAATAAAATCGTAGATACTTTCCAATAGACTAGCTACACGATAGGTACTCTGCCTTAGGTTCTGGCTGATTAAGTGACACATAGAGACTAAATGGTGACAATTAGTCAATCACAGTCCTTAATTATTCATAATCAACATAGGGTAAATAACACCTATTTAGCACGTCACCGGAATCGCATCAGATTTTAGCGCCATTGCCGGGAATATCATAATGAATTTAGGATTACTGGCCACAATTCTAGAAACTTATGATAGGTAGTGGTAGTAACCTAGACTTTTGACTTACACTTATCTTATAACTAGTTAGACAATCACTTTCCAAATATAGGATTATCATAACTAATTAATTTTAGATAATATCTGAATTAAGACACTTAGGATATCAAATTTTAGAAAATTATTCTAAAAACCATATTAAGGAAATTTACCTGCTTTCTAAATAAATCAAAATCCATAAAATATTTCTTACTTTCTTGTTTCACTGTCCTACTTTTGCTATTTGTTGTTTCTAACCAGACTTTGCACTCAAAGATGAAGAGAACAAGAGCAGCTACTAATCAGCAAAGAAGACAGAAAACCCTGACACTCCAGGACCGAAGAAGACAAACCAGAGGGCCCCTCTAGCCTGTACCAAAGTACCCGAGGGACTCTTCCTTCACAACCAGTAGAAGTAAACTCAAGCCCTGATGCCAGTGAACTAGTGAGACGATTCCTGACACCCGTGAGCATAGTCCCACGGAAGAGATCCTTCTGAGTACCTTCCTCCTATAGAAGTACCCCAGAGATCGCCAATTCACCCTCCTACCCAGAGAGTTCCTCTAATCCACCCCCTACTGATCAAACCCAAAATTCACCAACCTCTCCTGCATACACACCCCAACACCTCACGAGCGCACCCCTTCATCTGCGGGGAGTACTAACGGTTTTATTCAATGTTGTCCGTGCAGATAACACACTACTCAAAGGGTCTATGAGATGGACCAAGGGATTGCCAGCAGACTGTGTCATTTAGACCAACTCAGTCTGAACATCACAACTAACGTAGACCGACTCAAAGCCACGGTCAATCTCCAGGAGAACCAAGGTGGCAACTACTCCGAGAGATGGCTGATATACGCAGTGAGCAAAACAGGCAGAGGGATGAGATGCGAATATACGCATAGAAATGCGAAGCATTCGGACAGAACTACAAGATATCAGAGATAGGATTCGTTGAAAAGGGAAGATTCTTTTACTCTCAACAATAATTCGTTTGAACTGAAACTTGAATAATTGACCCTTATTTTCTATTTTTCAAACATTTTTAAAGGGTCATTTATTCAACAATTTTCTTCAGACAGTTTTTTCGAATTTTCTATGAAAACAAGAGCTTTGCAAATACAGTTTATTTTCCACTAATTACATTGCACAAACTCAGTTTTATTTTTTCTGAATTCTTGCTGAATTTAAGTTAGGATAAATAGGGTAGTCACAATTTTCGAAAAGAGACTGAGAATTTTTTTTCATAGAGTTTTAACAACTTCTGAATTTTATATGGATAAACATGAAGCCTTGTTAAGAATTATGATAATTTTTGGTATTTTGAGATTTTCAGGGAATTACCAAAAAAAATTTTTTTTCCACCGGAATTGGCACGCGTCCCGATGCAACCCGGGGATGGGCGTCCCGAGGTCACCCTTCTATAAAAATTCAATTTTTTTCATTTTCTCTCTACAACCAAAAATTCATCTCTCTAAAAACATTTCTCTCTAGCCTCTCTCTACAAATTTTTGGCAAACTCCTCAAAGTTTAAAAATTCGAATTTGCCTCCAAAATTTGAATTTTAAACTTCACCCAAAAATTCGAATTTCCCTCCAAAATTCGATTTTCCCGCCAAAAATTCAAAATTCGCCCCTAACCTAATTTCATCCTTCTGAATTCAAATTCACCTCCAGAATTTGAGTTTAAAGCTTTCTTCCCCACCTACACTCTCTCATAAAATTTTAAAGGCTCCCAAACGTGCTCGTACCACATCTACCATGATAGTTACCTCAGTGACACATCCTTTTATGCTGTTTCCCTCCAGCACAGCATACCAAGAGAGATGCACTGGGTACATCGGGCGTACGATACTAACGGGCAGAACGCTATTGGGCAGCAGTACAGACACTGGGAGTAGAGCCGGAAGTCAGACGCATACTCGACGTGCCACCCTACAGTCGAGTATTCATCGTCACCGAGCCCACATACCTGGAGCTGGTATGTGAGTTCTATGCGTCTTTTACCTGCCAACAGGAGCAGATCACATTCCGTTTAGGCGGAATAGATCGATCGATGAGCATGGCCGAGTTCGGCATCGCCCTAGGCATCTGGCAGAGAGATGAGCTGGATACGCCCGCATACACCACAGCAGTTCGAGACTTCACGTCTGCAGACGTCTCCACTGCTTGGGCTCAGATCTGCATGACGGGTGTCCCATACCAGCATGGCTTTGCAAAAGCCACAGGTATTTATCCTACTCTTCGTTACCTGCATGCTATCATTGCACACACATTGTCAGGACGACTGACAGCGCCCGGAACTGTCACCCGGATGGAGACGTTCCTTCTAGCCAACATGCACATGGGATCTACAGTAGAGATGGCTAGACTCATAGCGGTCGTCATGCGAGGATTCGCTACAGACACTAGGAAACAGTGTCTGGGACTCACCATACATCACCAGGCTAGCCCGCTACCTGGAGTTGGACATAGAGGGCTCGGAGCTTACTCTGGTCGCCCCAACCTATTCCCACAGACGTTACCATTCTACGGAACATGGGAATGGTTGTACGGGATGCGAATGGCCGCGACACCATCCACACGGAGTAGACAGGACAGGCATCGGCATCGGAAGCATTTCCAGCGCATATCCCTCCATCCGAGACGTTCGTGCCACGTACTGCCTTCGAACGACACATGTCGCACGGATTGGCAGAACTATCGGCCCGATACAGTCGAGACATGGACAGGATTGACAGACGGCTGACGATGATGGAGGACAGGATTGACAGACGGTTGGCGATGATAGATGATAGGATCGCCATGAACACCAGCAGGATTGAGGAGATACATCAGCAGACTTCCCGAGTAGCGGAAAACTTTGAGTTTGATTTAGCAGACTTAGGTCCACTGGACAACGATCCGCCGGGTTCTTAGTCTCTCTCTCCTTCTTTCCTTTTCTTTCTTTTTCTTTTGTTTTTGTTTTTCTTGTTCTATGTGTATAAACATGTCTGGGCTGTATGACGTATGATTTATATGACATACAGAATTGTTTGCATTATTTTATTTTATGTCTTACTTACCCATACAGAATCCTTTATTTTTCTGTTTTATTTCTTATTTTCAAATAAGTGTGGGGTAGCTAGATATGCATGAACACTGAGGACAGTGCCAGACTTAAGTGTGGGGTAGCAGTGCACGGTGCACTGTAGCAGTTTGCAAAATTTTTCGCATGAATTTGCTTGTTTTCCCCGTATTTTCACACCCTTCCAAAAAAAAATTTCAAACTTTTTCCATCTTTCAGACTTCTAAATGCAGTATGCTTGGTTAAACAATTGCTTATGTCTATGATATGTAGGTAGTATGCTATGGTTAGTAGGAGATAGTTGATAGCTATCTTGGACTAATTGATTAGGAATAGGGAATTCCTGATAACTGAGCACAGCTTTGTCTGGATTAGAGACCTCAACCAATTACCTTTTCAAGACTGAACTAGATGAAATTAGACCAGTTGTGGATGTTTTGACAATTAGAATAACTGGATGAGACTCTGAGCTAAAAGTGAAAGGAAACAAAAGATAGTTAATCAAATAAGGGTAGTTTGCCAGTGGCCTTCGCTACTCGAGCACCACTCCTTCGGGGTACTTAAAGCCTGATGCCCTAAGGTCGTATAGATCTGGGAGTCATCGGAGTGGGACTCGCTACATGGGTAGTTGAAGTTGACGTGTTCTAAGCAGACTCAAAATACCCTGAATCCATAAAGAAAATAACTAACTGCTAAAACATTAAAAATCTTATCACCAAAGCTCAGAACTCAGAAAGTTATCTGTTGTCAGTGTGTCTAGCGATAGGTCGAAGTATTATCTGGTAGCAGTTAAGATAAGAGTTCATTGTGTTGACTATCTGGTCTAGACTAGTACACACACTACATCAGGAAGACCCCGTGACTAAGAAAAAAATCCAACCTAGTTGTTGATTTGTTTTCTGCCTGATCATAACAAGCTACTAGAGACATTTGAGACCTTGTCGTAGCAACCTAACCAATCAGACCTGTGTTAAGAATTGTCTGAAGAATTTTTGGAATAAAAACATGACTAGGAATTTAAGTGACTGCACTACGGTTTAGAATCACTAACTCCATGTAGACATTGCTTGAGGACAAGCAAAAAGCTAAGTGTGGGGTTATCTGATACGCGAAAATCGTATCACATTTTTAGCATGTTTTTATGTATGTTTTAATGTGAAATCGAGAGTAAATTGACATTAATTGTTTATTATTTACTTGATTTCACGGTTTTTATGATTTTGGAAGTGTCAGGTGCAGAGTAGACGAAAACAGCAAATTTTGGGGCAAAAACACAATTTTTGGAAATGTGGACTCGGTCAAAGATCCGGGACGGGCGTCCCGAACCAGCCAAGCCAGAAGGACGGGCGTCCAGAACCAGGGACGGGCGTCCCGACCTGGTCAACAGACCAGGACGGGCGTCCCGAGCCGCCATAAGCTGTCCCACATCGAATTTTTCAGAGATTTTCACTCCGGGAAGCTGCTATAAATACCCCAGGCCTCCAGCAGTTGAATTCATCCCTCTCCACTCGATCTGAGTCATTAAGTGGTTTCCAGTGTACAATTTTCCAGTACACAACTCACTCAGAGACTCGGATCTCAATTTTCTTTCTTATTAGTGTTTGTTTTAGTTTCTGAGAAATAGTCTCAGATCTTAGGTTTCTATAGATAGGTTCGTTTCTGGTATTCATAGAATACCTGGGATTTCGTTAGGAGATCCTAAGAGAGCTCTAGGCGTTCGAAGAGTCAGTCCACAGGGCTAGACTTAAGCCCAGGACGTAAGGTAAAGTCTAGCTACTAGGCTGAGGAAGCATCCTCCGAAGGTTCTGGTGAGCAGAGTCAGGGCGAGCAATACGACATATACAGCAGTACGCTCCGTAGGCGAGACTTCGTAAAGGTGATTTCTTTATGGCATCGGTCCCCATGTCCCTCTCTTATAGTGTTATTGCTTTGTTCTAAAATATGATTATGAATATCAGATTACGATTTTACGAATAGTTGTGTTATATGTTGAAGTTTTTATGTTTTTTTCCGGAAATAGCCACCTGCTAAACATTCATTATGTCTGCATGTCTAATGTAAGTCTCTTTTAAACTAAAACTAGGGTTATAGACAATTCCTAACCACGGTCTATCCATAACCTGTTTAGTTTAACAGGCATCAATTAGTATTGGTGTCTGCCATACTAGATAAAATAACCAACGGAACACCTTGTTTGTTAGAGTAGTCTAGGTAGGCTGAGTAGAGAGTTATGCCGGCGGTTTTGCGACGAGCAGCATGACCCCGAAGTGACATAGGGTACCGTTCATTGCTGACTTTAGTCCGGGCCGTGAGTAGGGCCGTTTACCTTAACGATGGGGCGGTAGCGTAGAGACCTCAGATGTGGTACACCTTTAGACACAGAACATAGTTGCATTCCAGGCTAAGATATATCTAAAACACTCGAATATAGGTCAATCAACATATAGGAACAGTATAACATAGAATCAGAACTCATCTTTAAAACACTTTTAGGATTAATTAGACTTAAACCTAGTGGAGAATGGATCACCCTCTCATCAAAGTATTTGATGAAGATTGCATAACTGGATTATAAGATAGGAGTTAGGATAAAAGGCTAGTTACTACTAAGCCGTTGCCACTTCCCTGGGAGTACGATAATTAAATTAATAAAATCGTAGATACTTTCCAATAGACTAGCTACACGATAGGTACTCTGCCTTAGGTTCTGGCTGATTAAGTGACACCATAGAGACTAAATGTGACAATTAGTCAATCACAGTCCTTAATTATTCATAATCAACATAGGGTAAAATAACACCTATTTAGCACGTCAACCGAATCGCATCAGATTTTCGCCATTGCCGGGGAAATATCATATGAATTAGGATTATGGCCACAATTCTAGAAACTTATGATAGGTAGTGGTAGTAACCTAGACTTTTGACTTACACTTATCTTATACTAGTTAGACAATCACTTTCCTAAATATAGGATTATCATAACTAATTAATTTTAGATAATATCTGAAATTAAGACACTTAGGATAATCAAATTTTAGAAAATTATTCTAAAAACCATATTAAGGAAATTTACCTGCTTTCTAAATAAATCAAAATCCATAAAAATATTTCTTACTTTCTTGTTTCACTGTCCTACTTTTGCTATTTGTTGTTTCTAACCAGACTTTGCACTCAAAGATGAAGAGAACAAGAGCAGCTACTAATCAGGCAAAGAAGACAGAAAACCCTGACACTCCAGGACCGAAGAAGACAAAACCAGAGGGCCCCTCTAGGCCTGTACCAGAAGTACCACGAGGGACTCTTCCTTCACAACCAGTAGAAGTAAACTCAAGCCCTGATGCCAGTGAACTAGTGAGACGATTCCTGAACACCCGTGAGCATAGTCCCACGGAAGAAGATCCTTCTGAGGATACCTTCCCTCCTAGAGAAGTACCCCAGAGATCTCCAATTCACCCTCCTACCCAGAGAGTTCCTCTAAATCCACCCCCTACTGATCAAACCCAAAATTCACCAACCTCTCCTGCATACACCCCAACACCTCACGAGCGCACCCCTTCATCTGCGGGGAGTACTAACGGTTATTATTCAATGTTGTCCGTGCAGATAGACACACTAACTCAAAGGGTCTATGAGATGGACCAAGGGATTGCCAGCAGACTGTGTCATTTAGACCAACTCAGTCTGAACATCACAACTAACGTAGACCGACTCAAAGCCACGGTCAATCTCCAGGAGAACCAAGGTGCGCAACTACTCCGAGAGATGGCTGATATACGCAGTGAGCAAAACAGGCAGAGGGATGAGATGCGAATAATACGCATAGAAATGCGAAGCATTCGGACAGAACTACAAGAGATCAGAGATAGGATTCGTTGAAAAGGGAAGATTCTTTTACTCTCAACAAATAATTCGTTTGAACTGAAACTTGAATAATTGACCCTTATTTTCTATTTTTCAAACATTTTTAAAGGGTCATTTATATTCACAATTTTCTTCAGACAGTTTATTTCGAATTTCTATGAAAAACAAGTTTTGCAAATACAGTTTATTTTCCACTAATTACATTGCACAAACTCATTTTATTTTCTGAAATTCTTGCTGAATTTAAGTTAGGATAAAATTAGGGTAGTCACAATTTTCGAAAAGAGACTGAGAATTTTTTTTCATAGAGTTTTTAACAACTTCTGAATTTTATTGGATAAACATGAAGCCTTGTTAAGAATTATGATAATTTTTGGTATTTTGAGATTTTCAGGGAATTACCAAAAAAAAATTTTTTTCCACCGGAATTGGCACGCGTCCCGATGCAACCCGGGATGGGCGTCCCGAAGGTCACCCTTCTATAAAAATTCAATTTTTTTCATTTTCTCTTAAATCTACAACCAAAAATTCATCTCTCTAAAAACATTTCTCTCTAGCCTCTCTCTACAAATTTTTGGCAAACTCCTCAAAGTTTAAAAATTCGAATTTGCCTCCAAAATTTGAATTTTAAACTTCACCCAAAAAATCGAATTTCCCTCCAAAATTCGATTTTCCCGCCAAAAATTCAAAATTCGCCCCTAACCTAATTTCATCCTTCTGAATTCAAATTCACCTCCAGAATTTGAGTTTAAAGCTTTCTTCCCCACCTACACTCTCTCATACGTTTTAAATGGCTCCCAAACGTGCTCGTACCACATCTACCATGATAGTTACCTCAATGACACATCCTTTTATGCTGTTTCCCTCCAGCACAGCATACCAAGAGAGATGCACTGGGTACATCGGGCGTACGATACTAACGGGCAGAACGCTAGATTGGGCAGCAGTACAGACACTGGGAGTAGAGCCGGAAGTCAGACACATACTCGACGTACCACCCTACAGTCGAGTATTCTTCGTCACCGAGCCCACATACCTGGAGCTGGTATGTGAGTTCGATGCGTCTTTTACCTGCCAACAGGAGCAGATCACATTCCGTTTAGGGGAATAGATCGATCGATGAGCATGGCCGAGTTCGGCATCGCCCTAGCATCTGGCAGAGAGATGAGCTGGATACGCCCGCATACACCACAGCAGTTCGAGACTTCACGTCTGCAGACGTCTCCACTGCTTGGGCTCAGATCTGCATGACGGGTGTCCCATACCAGCATGGCTTTGCAAAAGCCACAGGTATTTATCCTACTCTTCGTTACCTGCATGCTATCATTGCACACACATTGTCAGGACGACTGACCGCGCCCGGAAACTTTCACCCGGATGGAGACGTTCCTTCTAGCCAACATGCACATGGGATCTACAGTAGAGATGGCTAGACTCATAGCGGGTCATGCATCGAGGATTGCTACAGACACTAGGAAACAGTGTCTGGGACTCAGACCATACATCACCACTAGCCCGCTACCTGGAGTTGGACATAGAGGCTCGGCTTACTCTGGTCGCCCCAACCACTATTCCCACAGACATTACCATTCTACGGAACATGGGAATGGTTGTACGGGATGCGAATGGCCGCGACACCATCCACACGGAGTAGACAGGACAGGCATCGGCATCGGAAGCATTTCCAGCGCATATCCCTCCATCCGAGACGTTCGTGCCACGTACTGCCTTCGAACGACACATGTCGCACTGATTGGCAGAACTATCGGCCCGATACAGTCGAGACATGGACAGGATTGACAGACGGCTGACGATGATGGGGACAGGATTGACAGACGGTTGGCGATGATAGATGATAGGATCGCCAGCCATGAACACCACAGATTGAGGAATACATCAGCAGACTTCCGAGTAGCGGAAACTTTGAGTTTGATTAGCAGACTTAGGTCCCCTGGACAACGATCCCCGGTTCTTAGTCCTCTCTCTCCTTCTTTCCTTTTCTTCTTTCTTCTTTGTTTTTGTTTTTCTTGTTCTAGGTGTATAAACATGTCTGGGCTGTATGACGTATGATTTATATGACATACAGAATTGTTTGCATTGTTTTATTTTTATGTCTTACTTACCCTACAGAATCCTTTATTTTTCTGTTTTATTTCTTATTTCAAATAAGTGTGGGGTAGCTAGATATGCATGACACTGAGGACAGTGCCAGACTTAAGTGTGGGGTAGCAGTGCACGTGCACTGTAGCAGTTTGCAAAATTTTTCGCATGAATTTTGCTTGTTTTCCCCGTATTTTCACACCCTTCCAAAAAAAAATTTCAAACTTTTTCCATCTTTCAGACTTCTAAATGCAGTATGCTTGGTTAAAAACATTGCTTATGTCTATGATATGTAGGTAGTATGCTATGGTTGTAGGAGATGTTGATAGCTATCTTGGACTAATTGATTAGGAATAGGGAATTCCTGATAACTGAGCACAGCTTTGTCTGGATTAGAGACCTCAACCAATTACCTTTTCAAGACTGAACTAGATGAAATTAGACCAGTTGTGGATGTTTTGACAATTAGAATAACTGGATGAGACTCTGAGCTAAAAGTGAAGGAAACAAAAGATAGTTAATCAAAATAAGGGTAGTTTGCCAGTGGCCTTCGCTACTCGAGCACCACTCCTTCGGGTACTTAAAGCTGATGCCCTAAGTCGTATAGATCTGGGAGTCATCGGAGTGGGACTCGCTACATGGGTAGTTGAAGTTGACGTGTTCTAAGCAGACTCAAAATACCCTGAATCCATAAAGAAAATAACTAACTGCTAAAACATTAAAAATCTTATCACCAAAGCTCAGAACTCAGAAGTTATCTGTTGTCAGTGTGTCTAGCGAAGGTCGAAGTATTATCTGGTAGCAGTTAAGATAAGATTCATTGTGGTTGACTATCTGTCTAGACTAGTACACACACACCTACATCAGAAGACCCCGTGACTAAGAAAAAAATCCAACCTAGTTGTTGATTTGTTTTCTGCCTGATCATAACAAGCTACTAGAGACATTTGAGACCTTGTCGTAGCAACCTAACCAATCAGACCTGTGTTAAGAATTGTCTGAAGAATTTTTGGAATAAAAACATGACTAGGAATTTAAGTGACTGCACTACGGTTTAGAATCACTAACTCCATGTAGACATTGCTTGAGGACAAGCAAAAAGCTAAGTGTGGGGTTATCTGATACGCGAAAATCGTATCACATTTTTAGCATGTTTTTATGTATGTTTTAATGTGAAATCGAGAGTAAATTGACATTAATTGTTTATTATTTACTTGATTTCACGGTTTTTATGATTTTGGAAGTGTCAGGTGCAGAGTAGACGAAAACAGCAAATTTTGGGGCAAAAACGCAATTTTTGGAAATGTGGACTCGGTCAAAGATCCGGGACGGGCGTCCCGAACCAGCCAAGCCAGAAGGACGGGCGTCCAGAACCAGGGACGGGCGTCCCGAGCCGCCATAAGCTGTCCCACATCGAATTTTTCAGAGATTTTCACTCCGGGAAGCTGCTATAAATACCCCAGGCCTCCAGCAGTTGAATTCATCCCTCTCCACTCGATCTGAGTCATTAAGTGGTTTCCAGTGTACAATTTTCCAGTACACAACTCACTCAGAGACTCGGATCTCAGTTTTCTTTCTTATTAGTGTTTGTTTTAGTTTCTGAGAAATAGTCTCAGATCTTAGGTTTCTATAGATAGGTTCGTTTCTGGTATTCATAGAATACCCGGGATTTCGTTAGGAGATCCTAAGAGAGCTCTAGGCGTTCGAAGAGTCAGTCCACAGGGCTAGGCTTAAGCCCAGGACGTAAGGTAAAGTCTAGCTACTAGGCTGAGGAAGCATCCTCCGAAGGTTCTGGTGAGCAGAGTCAGGGCGAGCAATACGACATATACAGCAGTACGCTCCGTAGGCGAGACTTCGTAAAGGGTGATTTCTTTATGGCATCGGTCCCCATGTCCCTCTCTTATATGTGTTATTGCTTTGTTCTAAATATGAATTATGAATATCAGATTACGATTTTACGAATAGTTGTGTTATATGTTGAAGTTTTTATGTTTTTTTCCGGAAATAGCCACCTGCTAAACATTCATTATGTCTGCATGTCTAATGTAAGTCTCTTTTAAACTAAAACTAGGGTTATAGACAATTCCTAACCACGGTCTATCCATAACCTGTTTAGTTTAACAGGCATCAATTAGTATTGGTGTCTACCATACTAGATAAAATAACCAACGGAACACCTTGTTTGTTAGAGTAGTCTAGGTAGGCTGAGTAGAGAGTTATGCCGGCGGTTTTGCGACGAGCAGCATGACCCCGAAGTGACATAGGGTACCGTTCATTGCTGACTTTAGTCCGGGCCGTGAGTAGGGCCGTTTACCTTAACGATGGAGAATGGATCTAGTGGAGAATGGATCACCCTCTCATCAAAGTATTTGATGAAGATTGCATAACTGGATTATAAGATAGGAGTTAGGATAAAAGGCTAGTTACTACTAAGCCGTTGCCACTTCCCTAGGAGTACGATAATTAAATTAATAAAATCGTAGATACTTTCCAATAGACTAGCTACACGATAGGTACTCTGCCTTAGGTTCTGGCTGATTAAGTGACACCATAGAGACTAAATGTGATAATTAGTCAATCACAGTCCTTAATTATTCATAATCAACATAGGGTAAAATAACACCTATTTAGCACGTCAACCGGAATCGCATCAGTATGTCTAGCGACGGGTCCAAATATTATCTGGTAGTAGTTAAGACAAGAGTATATTGTGTTGACTATCTGGTCTAGACTAGTACACACACTACACATCAGGAAGACCTTGTGACTAAGAGAAGAGTTCAACCTAGTTGTTAAGTTGTCAATTGCTTGACTATAACAATCTACTAGAGACATTTGAGACCTTGTCATAGCAACCCAACCGGTCAGACCTGTATCAAGAATTATCTGAATAATTTTTGGAATAAAAACATGACTAGGAAAATTAAGTGACTGCACATATGATTTAGAATCAGTAACTTCAGGTAGACTTTGCTTGAGGATAAGCAAAAAGCTAAGTGTGGGGTTATCTGATATGCATAAATCATATCACATTTTTAGCATGTTTTTAGGTATGATTTAGGGTGAAATTGAGGGCAAATCGGTCTTAATTGTTCGTTATTAACTCAATTTCATAGTATTTATGATTTTGGAAGTGTCAGGTGAAAAGTAGAAGAAAATGGCAAATTTCGGTGCAAAAACGCAAATTTTCAGAAGTTTGGACTTCGGGGAGGGCGTCCTGACCTGGTCAACAGGTCGGGACAGGCGTCCAGGACTCGGGACGGCCGTCCTAACCTGGTCAACAGACCGGGACGGGCATCCCAATCCAGGACGGGCATCCCGAACCAGAATTCCAAGTCCCACATCGAATTTTTGAAGAAAAATTACTCCAGAAAGCTGCTATAAATACCCCAGGCCCTCCTCAATTGAAATCATCCCTCTCCACTTGATCTGAGTCATTCAGTGACTTCCAGTGTACAATTCTCGAGTACACAAGTCGCTCAGAGACGCAGATTTCAGTATAAGTTTTCTTTCTTTCTTGTTAGTGTTTCCTTTTTCTTAGTTTCTGAGAAATAGTCTCAGATCCTAGGGTTCGATAGATAGGTTCGTTTCTGGTATTCATAGAATACCTGGGATTTCGTTAGGAGATCCTAAGAGGGCTCGAGGCGTTCGAAGAGTCAGTCCACATGGTTGGGCTTAAGCTGGGTATTAAGGTAAAGCCCAACTACTAGGCTGTGGAAGCGTCCTCCGAAGGTTCTGTCGAGCAGAGTCGGGTCGAGTAGTACGACATATACAAGAAGTTGCTCCATTGGCGAGACGAAGTAAAGGATGATTTCTTTATGGCGTCAGTCCCCCTTGTCCCTTTCTTTATATGTTTGTATTGTGATCGTCCAAATAACAATTATGTTTATCAGATAATGATTTTTATGAATATTTGTTATACATGTTGAAGTTCTTATCATTTTCCGGAAATAGCCACCTGCTTAATATTCATTATGTCTGCATGTCTAATGTAGTTTCTTTTAAACTAAATGTAGGGTTATAGACAATTCCTAACCACGGTCTATTCATAACCTGTTTAGTTTAAGATGCATCAATTAGTATTGATGTCTGCCATATTAGATAAAATAACCTGCGGAACACCCTGTTTGTTAGAGTAGTCTAAGTAGGCTGAGTAAAGCGTTTATGCCGGCGTTAAGGGCCAGCAGCGTGATCCCCTAAGTGACATAGGGCTTTCATAGTTGACTTTTGCTCGAAACGTGAGTAGGGCCATTTACCTTGGCGATGGGGCGGTTTATTAGATACTCAGATGTGGTACACCTTTAGACTCAGAACATAGTTGCAATCAAGGCTAAGATGCATCTAAAATACTCGAAGATAGGTCAATCAACATGTAGGAATAGTATAACATAGAATCAGGACGTTATCTATAAAACACTTTTAGGCTTAAACCTAGTGGAGAATGGATCACCCTCTCATCAAAGTTATTGATGAAGATTGCATAACTGGATCATAAGATAAAGAGTTAGGATAAAAGGCTAGCTACTGCTAAGCCGTTACCACTTCCCTGGGAGTACGATATTTATTTAATAAAATCATAGATACTTTCCAACAGACTAGCTACACGATAGGTACTCTGCCTTAGGTTCTGGCTGATTAAGTGACACCATAGAGACTAAATGTGACAATTAGTCAATCTCAGTCCTTAATTACTCATAATCAACATAGGGTAAAATAACACCTATTTAGCACATCAGTCAGAGCAGCATCAATCCGAGAAGACCCTTCTGCTCGAGACATGAAGGGAGTTTTCCTAATCCTCACTTCCTATACTTTTATTTTATTTTCTTCATTTTGTGTTCTGTTTTGTTATTTCTATTACCCTTCTTGTTTTGTTATTTTATTTTCTTTCTCTTACCCTTAGTTAGTCAAATAAGTGTGGGGTAAGAATTTTCTATTTTGTTTTTATTTCTTCTTGTTTGCAAATAAGTGTGGGGTAATTTAGATATGCATGAACTCTGAGGACAGTGTCAGACTTAAGTGTGGGGTAGCAGTGCACAGTGCATTGTAGTAGAAAAATATTTTGCATGATTTTTGCTTGTTTTTCACGTAGTTTCACACCCTTCCAAATTATTTTTTCAAAATGTTTGACTTCAAAATGCAATATGATTGGTAAAGAATTGCTGATATCTATGATATGTAGGTAGAATGTTATGATCAGTAGGAGACAACGTGATGACTTGCTTGAATTTATCGATTAGAAATAGGGAATTCCTGATAATTGAGCACAACTTAGTTTGGATTAGAGACCTCAACCAAATCCCTTTTCAAAACGTAACTAGATAAGATTAGACCAGTTGAGGATGTATTGGCAATCAAAATGACTAGATGACGCTCTGAGCTGAAAGTGAAAAGAAAAAAAAGAGAGTTAACTAAATAGGGTAGTTTGCAAGCGGCCTTCGCTACTCGAGCACCCTCCTTAGGGGAACTTAAAGCCTGATGCCCTAAGGTCGTGTAGGTCTGGGAGTTATCGGAGTAGGACTCGCTACATGGGTAGTTAAAGTTGACGTGTGAAAGCAGACACAAAATACCCTGAGAAATCAATAAAAGAAAAATCAATAAATGCTTAATTAAAAATCTTGTCATCAAGGCTCAAAACTCAGAAATTTGTTTGTTGTTGGTATGTCTAGCGACGGGTCAAAGTATTATCTAGTAAGAGTCGAGATGAGAGTATACTGTGTTGACAATCTAGTCTGGACTAGGCCACACACTACACATCAGGAAGACCTTGTGACTGAGAGAAGAGTTCAATTTAGTTATTAAGTTGTTAACCTTGCTTGATCATGATAGTCTACTAGAGACATTTGAGACATTGTCATAGCAACTTAACCAGTCAGACCTGTGTTGTGAATTATCTGATTCAGTGATAAATGTTGGAGTAAAAACATGGCTAGAAATTTTAAGTGACTGCACCTATGATTTAAAATCACTAACTTCAGGTAGACTTTGCTTGAGTACAAGCAAAAAGCTAAGTGTGGGGTTATATGATATGCATAAATCATATCACTTTTTTAGCATGTTTTAGGCACAATTTAGGGTGAAATTTATGTTAAATCGCTCTTAAATGATTATTATTAACTCAATTTCAACTGTGAAATTGAGTTAATAACAATCAATTAAGAGCGATTTAACACCAATTTCACCCTAAATTGTGCCTAAAACATACTAAAAAAGTGATATGATTTATGCATATCAATGTCTATACTGTGTTTGTCCAAAGACCCATTTGAATACTGAATTATGATATTATGAATAAGTGTTATGCCTGTTGAAGTTATTTACATTTTTCCATAAAGGTGATTTGCATAAATCATATCACATTTTTAGCATGTTTTAGGCATAATTTAGGGTGAAATTGATGGTAATTCGTTCTTAATTGATTGTTATTAACTCAATTTCACAGTTTTTGTGATTTTGGAAGTGTCAGGTGAAAAGTAGAAGAAAATGGCAAATTTTAGTGCAAAAATGTGATTTTTAGAAGTTCAGAAGTCGGGGTCGGCGTCCCGAAGTTAGGATGTGCGTCCTGACCTGGTCAACAGGCTAGGACGAGCGTCCAGGACTCGGGATGGACATCCTGACCTGGTCAACAGGCCAGCACGGGCATCCCAGATCCAGGACGGGCGTCCTGAGTTGCAGTTTAGAATCCCACATCGAAATTCTGAGAGAAAATCACCCAGCTCCCCTACTATAAATACCCCAGGCATTCCTCAGTTGAAATCATTCCTCTCCAGTCGATCTGAGTCATTTAGTGACTTCATGTATACAATTTTTCATAGTATACAAGTCACTTAGCGACTCAGGTTTTAGTATAAGTTTATTTACATTCTTAGATAGTATCTCGTGTTCTTTATTTCTGAGAGTTTGTCTCAGATCTTAGGATACGACTAGATAGGTTCGTTTCTGGTATTCATAGAATACCCAGGGTTTCGTTAGGAGATCCTAAGAGGGCTCTAGGCATTCGAAGAGTCAGTCAATAGGGTTGTGCTTAAGCTGGTTACTAAGGTAAAGTCTAGATACTAGGCAGAGGAAGCGTCCTCCGAAGGCTCTGTCGAGAATATTCGGGTCAAGCAGTCCAACATATATAAGCAGTTACTCCATCAGCAAGACTAAGTAAAGGGTGAATACTTTATGGCATCAGTCCCCCTGTCCCTCTCTTTATATGTCTGTATTGTGTTCGTCCAAACATTCATTATGTCTATTGGATTATGATTTTATGAATATTTGTTATGCATGTTCAAGTACTGTATGATTTTCCAGAAATGGCCACCAACTTAACTTTCATTATGTCTGCATGTCTAATGTAGTTTCTTTTAAACTAAATGTAGGGTTATAGACAATTCCTAACCATGGTCTAATCATAACCTGTTTAGTTTAACAGGCATTAATTTAGGACTTCCCCGTCTGGATGCATTAATGTCTGCCATATTAGATGAAATAACCTATAAATCACCATGTTTGTTTGAGTAGTCTAAGTAGGCTGAGTTCGTGTGTTTATGTCGGTGTTAGGGCGAGCGGCATGATCCCCTAAGTCACATAAGACTTTCATGGATGCCTTTAGCTCGAACCGTGAGTAGGGCCGTCAATGGCGATGGGGCGGTTTATCAGGTAACTCAGATGTGGTACACCTTTAGACTCAGTACATAGTTGCAATTCAGGCCAAGATATATGTAAAATACTCGAAGATAGGTCAATCAACATGTCGGAACAGTATAACATAGAATCAGGACATTATCTGTAAAATACTATTAGGCTTAAATAGACTTAAACCTATGATATGCATAAATCATATCACATTTTTAGCATGTTTTTAGGCATGATTTAGGGTGAAATTGAGGGTAAATCGGTCTTAATTGTTTATTATTAACCCAATTTCACAGTTTTTATGATTTTGGAAGTGTCAGGTGAAAAGTAGAAGAAAATGGCAAATTTCAGGGCAAAAACGCAATTTTTCAGAAGTTTGGACTTCGGGGAGGGCGTCCCGGTTCAGGACGAGCGTCCTGACCTGGTCAACAGGTCAGAAATTTTTATGTTTTTGCTGATAATTGCATGATATCTTGTTGAACGAATTAAAGGAACTAGTTATTACTGCACTCATTCTAACATCACTTGATTGGAAATTTCTTTTTGAATTGATGTTAGTAATTATGCAGTAAGAATTGTTTAGGACAAAGGCATGATTAGACATTATTCATATCATACCTAGTCTAGACAATATTATACCCTGAGTACTCTACTCTGAGATATATGTTCAATAAAATTGATGTTGAACCAAGATTGATTAATTGAGTTTTATTGAATTTGATATAGAAAGATGGGATAAAGAAAAAGGGCTGAAAATCTAGAAAGCAAACCATTGGTCTAGATTAGAAAACCCCGAATTAGAGGCTATTGACGAGACAGTAGTATCTGATAAATTTCTGCATGAGAATTTATTTTCATTGTTTTCTATGAGTAATGATTCTCCTCCGTTGTTTACCAATATTACTAATTATCTGGCTGCTAATTATTCCCAAGTGATATGACTTATCAGCAAAAGAAGAATTCTTCGTTGATTTGGAATATCACTACTAGGGAGATCCGTTTTTCTATTTCAAATTAGTGCAGAGTAATTGATCAGAAGATGTGTCTCGGAAGGCGAAGACCCCAAGATTCTGGAGCATTGCCATAAAAAAATCTACAGGAGACTAATTGACTGCTATCAACACTGTCCGGAAGGTGTTGAAAGTAGGATCTTATTGGCCCATAATATTCAAGGATTCTATATCCTTGATACAGTCCTGCAATGCTCGCCAACTAAAGGTAACACGTCTTCCAGAGATTGTCTACCCCAGCAAGGTACACAAAGTGTTGCAATCTTTTGATATATGGGGTATTCATTGAATCCTTTTTCTTACAAGTACATCATAGTAGCTGTAGAACATTTTCAAAATGGCCTGAAACACAGGCATTACCTACTAATGATGTTAAAGTCATGTGCAGATTCTGTGAGAAACTGTTTTCTAGATTCATATGTGCCTATGTATCAAATATGTGAAGTCTTCCAAGTACCACACATTAACATGGATTGCTATGGGAATGAAATACTGACCATTCCAAAAAGAGGTAGGAGTAGGTTACTGCAGAATGCTGCTCCAATGGGAAACACATACAATCCCTACCGAAGAAATTATACGGGATTTAGCTGAGGAATAATTCGGAAGTTGGAAACTTTCAGAAGATACCACCATAGCAAAGTCTCTACCCACAGAATCAACAGATGAGATACTGGTCAGACCCGTTTTACTATTACAGAAGTGTAGCCATATGGAGCATATGTTATAATGGAGCAAGACGTCACTTCTCAAAAAGTAAACGGGCAACAATTAAAGTCATACCAGTGCAAGCAAGTGACCTACCAAGTAGTATCGAACGGACGACAGATATAGAGGAATTTGGCGTTGTATCAGGAGCATAGCAATGGAGGAGCTTGCATCCCCTGCATACCAATCAGTTCTGAGAAACTTCCCCGAGGAAGTCTCAAATACTTGGGCCCAGATCTACACCACTGGAGCCTCCTACCACCGCGGCTTCGCCAAAGCTTCAGGTATCTTTTCCGTCGTTCGAAACTTGCATACAATACCTTCACTGACATTGGCAGGTAGGCACACCAATCCAAAGAAGTCTCATTCCTAGACACGTTCCTCTTGGACACGTTGCTATGATTGCGAGAAACTTTACAAATGATTCGAGGAAATAGTCCTTGGGGCTCGAGTCATTCATCAAATGGATAGGCCACTACCTGGAGCTCAACATTGAAGGATCGGAGCTGACGAAGGTAGCCCCATCTACCAGACTTGGCCGTTCTTCAAAACATGGGGATGGTAGTTCATGACTCAGAGGGTAAATGCACTCTCCATAAGGAGCACACTACAGAGTCATCCATTCCAGTATCTAGAGCTTACAGAGTCAAGAACACCTCAGCAATAGCTCACAGCTGAGGTGAAGAGCCGATTGACAGATCAGAGAAGACCCTTCTACTCGAGGTATGAAGGGAGTTTTTCTAATCCTCATCTTCCTCTACTTTTATTTTATTTCTTCATTTTATGTTCTGTTTTGTTATTTCTATTACCCTTCTTGTTTTGTTATTTTATTTTTGATCTTACCCCTAGTTAGTCAAATAAGTGTGGGGTAAGAATTCTCTGTTTTGTTTTTTCTTCTTGTTCTCAAATAAGTGTGGGGTAATTTAGATATGCATGAACACTGAAGACAGTGTCAGACTTAAGTGTGGCGTAGCAGTGCACAGTGCACTGTAGTAGGAAAAACGTTTGCATGTTTTTCCCGTATTTTCACACCCTTCCAAATTTTTTTCAAATTTTTCATTCTTTCAAACTTCAAAATGCAGTATGATTGGATAGAATGGCTGATGTCAATGATATGAGTGTAGAATGTTATGATTAGTAGGAGACGATGTGATGGCTTTCTTGAATTCATCGATTAGGAATAGGGAATTCCTGATAATTGAGCACAACTTAGTTTGGATTAGAGACCTCAGCCAAATACCTTTTCAAAACTTAACTAGATAAGATTAGACCACTTGAGGATGTATTGGCAATCAAAATGACAAGATGATGCTCTAAGCTGAAAGTGAAAAGAAAAATAAAGAGAGTTAACTAAATAGGGTAGTTTGCAAGCGGCCTTTGCTAATCGAGCACCACTCCTTAGGGGAACTTAAAGCCTGATGCCCTAAGGTCGTGTAGGTCTGGGAGTCATCGGAGTGGAACTCGCTACATGGGTAGTTAAAGTTGACGTGTGAAAGCAGACACAAAATACCCTGAAAAATCAATAAAAGAGAAAAATCAATAAATGCTAAAATAAAAATCTGGTCTCCAAGGCTCAGAACTCAGAAAGTTGTTTGTTGTTAGTATGTCTAGCGACGGGTCAAAGTATTATCTTGTAATAGTCGAGATGAGAGTATATTGTGTTGACTATCTAGTCTAGACTAGTACACACACTACACATCAGGAAGACCTTGTGACTGAGAGAAGAGTTCAATCTAGTTATTAAGTTGTTAAACCTGCTTAACCATGATAATCTACTAGAGACATTTGAGACCTTGTCATAGCAACTTAACCAGTCAGACCTGTGTTGTGAATTATCTGATTCAGTGAAGAATTTTGGAGTAAAAACATGACTAGAAATTTTAAGTGACTGCACCTATGATTTAAAATCACTAACTTTAGGTAGACTTTGCTTGAGGACAAGCAAAAAGCTAAGTGTGGGGTTATATGATATGCATAAATCATATCACAATTTTAGCATATTTTTAGGCATAATTTAGGGTGAAATTAATGGTAATTCATTCTTAATTGATTGTTATTAACTCAATTTCACAGTTTTTGTGATTTTGGAAGTCTCAGGTGAAAAGTAGAAGAAAATGGCAAATTTTGGGGCAAAAACATGATTTTCAGAAGTTCAGAAGTCAGGGTGGGCGTCCCGAAGTCAGGATGGGTGTCCTGACCTAGTCAACAGGCTAGGACGGGCGTCCAAGACTCGGGACGGCCGTCCTGACCTGGTCAATAGGCCGGGACGGGCGTCCCAGATCCAGGACAGGCGTCCTGAGCCGCAGATCAGAATCCCACATCGAAATTCTGAGAGAAAATCACCTAGCTCCCCTACTATAAATACCCCAGGCATTCCTCAGTTGAAATCATTCCTCTCCACTCGATCTGAGTCATTTAGTGACTTCAAGTATACAATTTTTCGTAGTATACAAGTCACTTAGCGACTCAGGTTTTAGTACAAGTTTATTTACATTCTTAGATAGTGTCTCGTGTTCTTTATTTCTAAGAGTTTGTCTCAGATCTTAGGATACGACTAGATAGGTTCGTTTCTGGTATTCATAGAATACCCGGGATTTCGTTAGGAGATCCTAAGAGGGCTCTAGGCGTTCGAAGAGTCAGTCAATAGGGCTGTGCTTAAACTGGGTATTAAGGTAAAGTCCATCTACTAGGATGAGGAAGCGTCCTTCGAAGGTTCTGTCGAGCAGAGTCGGGTCGAGCAGTCCAACATATACAAGCAGTTGCTCCATCGGCGAGACTAAGTAAAGGGTGAATACTTTATGGCATCAGTCCCCCTGTCCCTCTCTTTATATGTTTGTACTGTGTTTGTCCAAACATTCATTATGTCTATTGGATTATGATTTTATGAATATTTGTTATGCATGTTGAAGTACTGTATGATTTTTCGAAAATGACCACCAACTTAACTTTCATTATGTCTGCATGTCTAATGTAGTTTCTTTTAAACTAAATGTAGGGTTATAGACAATTCCTAACCATGGTCTAATCATAACCTGTTTAGTTTAACAGGCATTAATTTAGGACTTCCCCTTCGGGATGCATTAATATCTGCCATATTAGATGAAATAACCTATAGATCACCATGTTTGTTAGAGTAGTCTAAGTAGACTGAGTTTGTGTGTTTATGCCGGTGTTAGGGCGAGCGGCATGATCCCCTTAGTGACATAGGGCTTTCATGGATGCCTTTAGATCGAACCGTGAGTAGGGCCATCAATGGCGATGGGGCAGTTTATCAGGTAACTCAGATATATCTAAATTACTTGAAGATAGGTCAATCAACATGTAGGAACAGTATAACATAGAATCAGGACATTATCTGTAAAACACTCTTAGGCTTAAACAGACTTAAACCTAGTGGAGAATGAATCACCCTCTCATCAAAGATATTGATGAACGATTGCATAACTGGATCATAAGATAAGAGTTAGGGTGAGAGGATAGTTACTACTAAGCCGTTACCACTTCCCTGGGAGTACGATATTTGATTTAATTAAAATCGTAGATATTTTCCAACAGACTAGCTACATGATAGGTACTCTGTCTTAGGTTCTAATTGATTAAGTGACAGTATAGAGACTAAATGTGACAATTAGTCAAGCTAAGTCCTTAATTACTCATAATCAACATAGGGTAAAACAACACCTATTTTAGTATATCAGTCGGAACGCATCAAAAGGTCACCAACTTAACTATCATTATGACTGCATGTCTACTTGCTCTTTTAAATTAGATGAACGGTTATAGAGAACTCCTAACCACGGTCTAATCATAACTTGTCTAGTTTATCAGGCCTTAATTTAGGGCTTTGTGTGCGGACGGAAGCATTAAGGTCTACCATATTAGATGAAATAACCTATAGATCACCATGTTTGTTAAAGTAGTCTAAGTAGGCTGAGTTCGTGTGTTTATGCTGGCGTTAGGGCGAGCGTCATGATCTCCTGAGTGACACATGACTTTCATGGATGCCTTTAGCTCAAACCGTAAGTAGGGTCGTCAATGGCGATGGGGCGGTTTATTAGATAACTCAGATGTGGTACACAAGTAGAATCAGTACATAATTGCAATCTAGACCAAGATATATCTAAAATACTCAAAGATAGGTCAACTTAACCAATCAGACCTGTTTTGTGAATCATCTGACTCAGTGATCAATTTTGGAATAAAAACATTGCTAGAAATTTTAAGTGACTGCACCTATGATTTAAAAATCAATAAATTCATGTAGACTTTGCTTGAGGACAAGCAAAAAGCTAAGTGTGAGGTTATATGATATGCACAAATCATATCACTTTTTTAGCATGTTTTAAGCACAATTTAGGGCAAAATTGGAGTTAAATTGTTCTCAATTGACTGTTATTAATACAATTTCGCAGTTTTTGTGATTTTGGAAGCTTCAGGTGAAATATGCAAGAAAATGGCCAATTTCGGGGCAAAAACATGATTTTTGGAAGTTCAGAAGTCAGGACGGGCGTCCCAAGACCAGAACAGGCATCTAGGACCCAGGACGGGCGTCCCAACCCGGTCAAAGCATCGGGATGGGCATCCCGAGCCCCTATACAGACTCCCACATCATTTTCTGCATCAAAAATCACTCAGCTCTCCTGCTATAAATACCACAGGCCTTTCATAGTTGAATTCATTCCTCTCCACTTAATCTGAGTCATTCAGTATCTACGAGTCATTTAGTGATTTCAGGTGTTTTCGTTTGAGTAGATTTTTAGTATTTGAGAGTGTCTCGTGTTCTTCGTTTCTGAGAGTCTATCTTAGATCTTAGAGTACGACTAGAATACCCGAGATTTCGTTAGGAGATCCTAAGAGAGCACTAGGCATTTGAAGAGTTAGTCAACAGGGCTTTGCTTAAGCCCGGGACGTAAGGTAAAGCAATAGCTACTAGGCTGAGGAAACGTCCTCCGAAGGTTCTATCGAGTAGAGTCGGGTCAAGCAGTCCAGGATATACAAGCAGTTGCTCCATCAGCGGACCTAATAAAGGGTGAATACTTTATAGTGGTGGTCCCCTTGTCCCTCTCTTTATATGCTTGTATTGTGTTTGTCCAAAGACCTATTTGAATATTAAATTATGATAATATGAATATGTGTTATGCATGTTGAAGCTATTTACATTTTTCCGGAAAGGTCACCAGCTTAATTATCATTATGACTGCATATCTACTTGCTCTTTTAAATTACATGAAACGGTTATAGACAACTCCTAACCACGATCTAATCATAACTTGTCTAGTTTATCAGGCCTTAATTTAGGGCTTTGTGTGCGGACGGAAGCATTAAAGTCTGCCCTATTAGATGAAATAACCTATAGATCACCATGTTTGTTAAAGTATTCTATGTAGGCTGAGTTCGTGTGTTTATGTCGGCGTTAAGGCGAGCGGCATGATGTCCTGAGTGACACAGAACTTTCATGGATGCCTTTAGCTCGAACCATGAGTAGGGCCGTCAATGGCGATGGGGCGGTTTATTAGATAACTCAGATGTGGTACACAAGTAGAATCAGTATATAATTGCAATCTAGACCAAGATATATCTAAAATACTCGAAGATAGGTCAATCAACATGTAGAACAATATAACATATATCATAACACTATCTGTAAAACACTCTTATATGCTTAAGTAAACTTGAACCTAGTGTAGAATGAATCAACCTTTCATCAAAGATTTTGATGAACGATTGCATAACTGGATAATAAAATGAGAGTTAGGGTAAAAGGATATTTACTACTAAGCCGTTACCACTTCCCTAGGAGTACGATAATTTCATAAATTAAAATTGTAGGTACTTTCCAACAGACTAGCTACACGATAGTTACTCTGCCTTAGGTTCTGATTGATTAAGTGACAAGATAGATGATAACTGTGACAATTAGTAATTCTATGTCCTTAGTTATTCATAATCGATATAGGGTAAATAAAACCTACTTTTAGCATATCAGTCGGAACGCATCAATCACCAACTCATCAAGATTATTGATGAATGATTGATTAATGGCATGATAAGATGAATATTAGGGTTAAAAGATAGTTACTACTAAGTCGTTCCCAGTTCCCTGAGAGTACGATATTAATAAATTAAAATTGTAGATACTTTCCAAAGAACTAGCTACAGGATAGGTACTCTGCCTTAGGTTTTGATTGATTAAGTGACAACAATTATTGCTAAAAGTGACAATTTGTAAGACTCGGTCCTTAATTATTCATAATCAATATAGGTAAATAAATCCTATCTTTTAGCATACCAATCGGAACTCGTCAGATTTTTTGGGCCATTGTCGGGGAACATATCAAAAAATTTTAGGGTTCCTGATCAAAATTCTAGAGGCTTATGATACGTAATGGTAGTAATCTATACTTTGATTAACAATCATTGATATGCACAAATCATATCACGTTTTAGCATGTTTTTAGGCACGAATTAGGGTAAAATTGGAACCAAATCGATCTTAATTGATTGATATTAACACATTTTTGCAGAATTTGTAGTTTTGGAAGTTTCAAGTGAAATGTGCAAGAAAATAGCAATTATTAAGGGCAAAAATGCAATTTTTGGAACTTCTGAGTTTTGGACGGGCGTCTCGACCCAGTTAAACCACTGGGACGGGCATCCCGAGCGGCAGATGTAAGTCCCACATCGAGAAATGAAGAGAAATTCCCTCATTTCCCTTACTATAAATACCACATGCCTTCCACAATTGAAATAATCCCTCTCCACTCAATCTGAGTCATTTTGCAGCTTCGAGTGCATTCCTAATCACTCGATCTAAGTCATTCAGTGGCTCAAGTGCATCTTTCTGCACTCACACAAGTAGATAGCAGTATAAAAGTGTCTCATTTTCTTTGCTTTCTGAGTGTTTATCTCAGGTTCTTAGAATTCGATTAGATAGGGTTCATTTTTGGTATTGATAGAATGCCCGGGATTTCGTTAGGAGATCCTAAGTGGGCATTAGGTGAGTGAAGAGCTAGTCAACTGGGCATTGATTAAGCCCAGGATGTAAGGTAAAGTAATCGCTACTAATTTAAGGAAGCGTTCTCTGAAGGTTCTACTGATCATAGTCAGGTCAAGCAATCCAGGGTATACAAGTAGTCACTCCGCTGACGGACCTGATAAAGGGTGAATACTTTATGGTGGTGTTCCCCTAGATCCTCTTTGTATATTCTGTGTTGTGTTTGTCCAAACACTTATTTGAATATCAAACTATGATTGATTTGTTATATATGCTTTGCATGTGGAAGTTAGAATCATTTTTCCGGAAAGGTCATCAGTTAAACATACATTATGACTGATTATCTGCTTGCTCTTTTAAATTAAATGAACGGTTATAGAAAATTAATAACCACGGTCTAATCATAACCTGTTTAGTTTAACAGACCTTAATTTAGGATAAAGAAGCATTAAGGTCTGTCATATTACGTGAAATAACTTATAGATTACCATGTTTGTTAGAGTAGTCTAATGAGGCTGAGCTTGTTCTCTATGCTGGCGTTAGGGTGAGTGCCATGAATTCTTGAGTGACACAAGTTTTCATGGATACCTTTAACTCGAACTGTGAGTAGGCCATCATTAAGGTAGGGTGGTTTATCAAGTAACTCAGATGTGGTACACAGGCAAGATACAGTACATAATTTCATTCTAGACCAAGATATATCTAAAATACTCGAAGATAGGTCAATCAACATGTATAAACAATACAACATACATCAGAACTCATGTCTATTTGAAACTCTTGCATGCTAATTACTTATGTGCTGTGTGTGGGTGGGATCATGATAACTCTAAAATAATGGAGTTATTCACATGAGTTTTACCCATATTTTGCTATCGAATGATTAAATTTATGCATATTCTTAGCTAAATTGCATCTAGTTGCTATTTTCTCCCCTTTTACAAAGAGTTGTAGTTTAAATGTCAAAGAAATCAATTTAATTGAAATAATTTCCGACTTTTGTTACAAATTGAAATTACTTATTTTTCAACCGGAATTTGTTTTAAAATGATTTATGATGCCAAGGGTAAAAGTGGGAGTGAGATAGATGAAATTGGTAAAAAAATTGATTGACCGATTGAGTTTAAATTTATTATAAAATTCCCAACAATTTTTAGCATGAAAATTCATTTTAATTAAAGATAATTATGCCAGCTGCAGCTTGACACTTGGAGGAATCCTGCAGCATGGAAGAAAAAGACAAAAATCAGTTAAACAAGCTGTCGAAAATTAGAATTTATTTTGGATTATTCACATTTTTAATTTACTAGAATTATTGGTTATTAAGTAATTGTCTTGACAGTTGGCTGTATCCAGAGGGAATTCAGGAGTAGAGAGACACCTATAAATACCTCAAGAAACCCGAGAAGGAGGAGATACAATATACTACTTTTGATCAAGAGTAGTCGTAGCGAGTAGACGACGGTAGTGTTTAGTTTTCTTTTAGCTTAGATTAATTTGTTTAGGCAAAAATCTGAGAGGAAGCAGGGTGACTTGCTAAGGAATCACAAGCTGAGCAGAAGAGAAGCCGCGACATCATTCAGAGGAGGAATAGCAGTGGGCATTTTGATTAAACTGATCTGGGCAAAAGGGTGATCTCAGAACCGAGTAACTCTCTACCCATTTCCATTTGTTCATTGTCTTTTATAAACCTTTACTTGACTTTCGGGTAAAAGTTGGAGACGAATCTGGGATTAATTAAACTTGTTTCAGAGTAGAATTGTTTACTATGACCATAGGAGCAGTTTATTGCATTACCTTAATTCATGTGTTTCGTTATTCCCATCATTGAGTGCTTATTTGTAATCTGAAATTGTTGTAGCTTAGCTACGTATGAACAAGTTGTGTACACTGTTTTGAAAACGATGATGAATATGCTCTAGCACTGTTTTCTGTTTTTATGATTAATGCTTGTATGGGGCATGCTTGATTTATTCTTTTAATTACTTAAAAATACTTAGTGTAACTTGTGGTTACGAATGTCCAATTTACACATCGAACTAGTATCTATCATTCTAACCGAAAGGGAGCTAGTTGACAAGATAATTAAGTGGTATTAGCTTGAGTAGCATGACCGTGTGCTCAATACTGGAGGGGACATGACCAAATTTCCTGACTAGTGTTGCTTTAGACCACAGTACATCGTACTCCATGAGACGATGGTATTGAGGGTCTAAACTAGTAAGTCAAGTAATCTGGCTGAAATCAGATCACTGTAGCATTGATTTGGAAACTGAGAGCCTATTTTTTATGTTTAGATTCATTTCTAGTTTGTACTTACATTTTGGGCTTGAATGCCGCAGCATTGTATTACCTGCAGTACTCTTGTGGTTAATTCCAGTAGGTTTACCCTTAATTGTTAGTTTAGCTTTGCCGTAGCATTAGAACAACTTCTATTCATTATTCTTTATTCTTTTGATAACCAATTGTACAATCATATTTGCATTTGTAATTGGCACACTTAGTCCCTGTGGGATCGATAATCTTGTACTAAGGTACATATATTACTTGTTAACCGGTGTATACTTGCACTTGTTAAGATTGCGTTGATTTACTTCATTTTCTTATCTTTACAAATTGTGACACACGCACACAACGCAACAAGTTTTTGGTGCGGTTGCCGGGGACTTTGGAGTCAGTTATTTGTAAATATTGATTGTTTTTGGGTTATTTTTATGCACTCATACTTGTGTTTAAGAGTATTAAATGTGTGTATGAGTATTTGTACATAGGCTGAAATTTATTTGAGCATTATTGATATTAACCATTTGTTAATTTTCAGCTTGTGTGTATATCATTCATTCATTAACGTGTGCTGTTTTGCATGAGTAAAATGCGAAAGAGCTCTCAAGCTACATTGCTGCCACTAGATCCAGAGATTGAGAGAACAACCAAGGCGTCATGGCTGAACAACGTGACATTCAAAATGAACCCGTCTACAATCATGTGGTAATGGCAGATGATAGGGACCATGCTATTCGACATTACGCTGTCCCTATGTTCAACAAGCTTAACCCAAGCATTTTGCGACCGGAGATTGCCGCAGCACAGTTTGAGCTAAAACTAGTGATGTTTCAAATGCTGCAGACAGTAGGGCAGTTTGGTGGACTACCTGCTGAGGATCCACACTTGCACCTACGACTATTCATGGAAGTAAGTGACTGTTTCAAGTTACCAGGGGTTACAGGCTATGCTTTGAGGCTGAAATTATTCCCGTATTCCCTAAGAGATAAAGCTAGAGCATGGCTGAACTCTTTACCCTCGGGTAGTGTAACAACATGGCAGTAGTTTACGGAAAGATTTCTGATGAAGTATTTTCCTCCAACAAAAAATGCAAGGTTGAGGAATGAAATTAATTCTTTTCATCAATTGGAAGAAGAGTCATTGTATGAGGCATGGGAAAGATTTAAAGAGTTGTTAAGAAGATGTCCACACCATGGAATCCCACATTGCATTCAAATGGAGACATTCTACAATGGGTTGAATGCACACACACGGATGATAGTTGATGCTTCAGCAAATGGTGCATTATTGGCAAAGACCTATAATGAAGCATATGACTTAATTGAGAGAATTGCCAACAACAACTATCAATGGCCTACAACTAGACTGCCTAGTGGAAGAAGAGTGGCTGGAGTTTTGGAGTTAGACTCATTAATTTCAGTTTCAGCTCAAGTATCATCCATGTCCAACATGCTAAAAACACTGAGTATGCAGCAGCATGGCGGGCAGACGACTGAGGAATCAAATCAGTCTAATGTGAGTCAAGTGCAAGATGTGTGTTGTGTCTACTGTGGTGAGGGATATTCTTTTGAGGATTGTATTCACAATCTAGCATCAGTATGCTACATGGGGAACCAGAACAGAGGTAATGGTTTGCAGTCAAACTCATACGACCCTACTTGGCGGCAGCATCCCAATTTTTCTTGGAGAGACCAAGGGATGCAAAACAACCAAGGTATGAACCAAAGGCCAATGTTCCAACAACATCAATACCCCCAGCAGCAACAACTTCAACAACAACAAAGGCATCAACAACCACCACCACCTTCAAATTCATTGGAAATTATGATGAGAGATTTTATGGCAAGGACGGAAACTACCATTCAAGGCTTGTCATCCACTGTACGGAACCTTGAGAACCAGATGGGGCAGTTGGCCCAAGAATTGAAGAACAGACCACAAGGGTCACTTCCAAGTGACACCGAGAATCCAAGGAAGGATGGAAAGGAACATTGCAAGGCAGTGACACTACGGAATGAAAAAGTACTATAAGAACCAAAGGTCAAGCCTAGAGCAGTGGAGAAATCCAGCGAGCCCAGCAAGGAGGATAAAGAAGAAGAGATTCCAGTATCTGAACCAGCCAGAGTGGAGCCCGATGCTGTAGCATCACCTTTGCCGCAACAAAGCAAAGTTCTAGAGAGTAAACCAGTACAACAGAGGATGCCTTTTCCACAGAGGTTTGCTAAGAAGCAGGATGAGCAGTTCAAGAAATTTTTGGATATTTTGAAACAACTGCACATCAACATTCCTTTGGTAGAAGCAATAGAGCAAATGCCCAACTACGCTAAATTCATGAAGGATATCCTTACAAAGAAAAGGAGGTTGGGTGAGTATGAAATTGTTTCACTAACTAAGGAATGTAATTTCTTTTTCAGGATAAGTTACCTCCTAAAATGAAAGATCCAGACATCTTCAACATTCCTTGTTCTATTGGAGACTCGTATTGTGGCATGGCATTGTGAGATCTTGGCGCCAGCATTAACCTCATGCCTATGTCAGTTTTTAAACAATTAGGCATAGGTAGGTAAGACCTACAATAGTGACGTTGCAACTAGCGGACAGGTCTATAGCCCATTCGGATGGAAAAATTAAGGATGTCTTGGTAAGAGTGGATAGATTTATTTTTCCAGCTGACTTTATTGTTCATGACTATGAAGCCAATAGAGACGTTCCCATCATTTTGGGGAGACCCTTCCTTGCTTCGGGAAGGACTCTCATTGATGTTCAAAAGGGGTGAACTCACTATGAGAGTGCAAGATGATAAAGTCACACTCAATGTGTTCAAAGCCATGAAATTTCTTGATGAAGGTGAGGATTATTTCCAAGTATCTGCATAAATCATATCACATTTTTAGCATGTTTTTAGGCAAGATTTAGGGTGAAATTGAGAGAAAATCAGTCTTAATTGTTTATTATTAACTCAATTTCATAGTTTTTGTGAGTTTGGAAGTGTCAGGTGAAAAGTAGAAGAAAATGGCAAATTTCGGGGTAAAAACACAATTTTTCAGAAGTTCGGACTTCGGGGAGGGCGTCCCGAATCAGGACGGGCATCCTGACATAGTCAACAGGCCAGGACAGGCGTCCAGGACTCGGGACGGCCGTCTTGACCTGGTCAATAGTCCAAGATGGGCATCCCAATCCAGGACGGGCGTCCCGAGTTGCAATTCCAAGTCCCACATCGAATTTTTGATGAATAATCACTCCAGAAAGCTGCTATAAATACCCGAGGCCTTCCTCAGTTGAAATCATTCCTCTCCACTCAATCTGAGTCATTTAGTGACTTAAGTTGTACATTTTTCTCGAGTACATAAGTCACTTAGAGACTCGGGTTCAGCATAAGTTTTCTTATATTTTTAGTTAGTGTTTCGTTTTCTTAGTTTCTGAGAATTAGTCTCAGATCTTAGGCTTCGATAGATAGGTTCATTTTTGGTATTCATAGAATACCCGGGATTTCGTTAGGAGATCCTAAGAGGGCTCTAGGCGTTCGAATAGTCAGTCCACAGGGTTGGGCTTAAGCTACTAGGTTGAGGAAGCATCCTCCGAATGTTTTGTCGAGCAGAGTCGGGTCAAGCAGTACGACATATACAAGCAGTTGCTCCATCGGCGAGACTAAGTAAAGGGTGATTTCTTTATGACATTAGTCCCCCTGTCCCTCTCTTTATATGTTTGTATTGAGTTTGTCCAAAAATTTATTATGAATATGAGATTATGATTTCTTTGAATATTTGTTATATATGTTGAGTTTTTATGATTTTCTGGAAATGGCCACCTGCTTAATATTCATTATGTCTGCATGTCTAATGTAGTTTCTTTTAAACTAAAATTAGGGTTATAGACAATTCCTAACCATGGTCTATTCATAACCTGTTTAATTTAACAGGCATCAATTAGTATTGGTGTCTGCCATATTAGATAAAATAACCTGCGGAACACCCTGTTTGTTAGAGTCGTCTAAGTAGGATGAGTTGAGCGTTTATGCTGGCGGTTAAGGGCGAGCGGCATGATCCCCAAAGTGACATAGGGCTTTCATGGATGTCTTTAGCTCGAACCGTGAGTAGGGCCATTTACCTTGGCGATGGGGCGGTTTATCAGATAACTCGGATGTGGTACACCTTTAGACTCAGAACATAGTTGCAATCCAGGCCAAGAAATATCTAAAACACTCGAAGATAGGTCAATCAACATATAGGAACAGTATAACATAGAATCAGGACATTATCTATAAAACACTTGTATGCTTTAATAGACTTAAACCTAGTGGAAAATGAATCACCCTCTCATCAAAGTTATTGATGACGATTGCATAATTGAATCATAAGATAAGAGTTAGGATAAAAGGCTAGTTACTACTAAGCCGTTACCACTTCCCTGGGAGTACGATCTTTAACTTAATAAAATCATAGATACTTTCCAACATACTAGCTACACGATAGGTACTCTGCCTTAGGTTCTGACTGATTAAGTGACACTATAAAGACTAAACGTGACAATTAGTCAATCCCAGTCCTTAATTACTCATAATCAACATAGGTTAAATCAACACCTATTTTAGCATATCAGTCGGGAACACATCATATTTTTGGCGCCGTTGCCGGGGAAATATCATAATGAATTTAGGATTCCTAATCAAAATTCTAGAGAATTATGATAGGTAACGGTAGTAACCTAGACTTTAAACCCAACACTTACGCTAGTTAGACAATCAATTTCCAAAATATAGGGTTATCATAACTAATTAATTTTAGATATTATCTGGAATTAAGACACTTAGGATAATCAAATTTTATAAAATGATTCTAAAACCATATTGAGGGAATTTAATTGCTTTCGAAATATAAGAAAAGAAAAAAAATGTTAAAATTTAAAATCTGAAAAAAAATTGTACTTTTCTTGTTCAAATGGTATGTTGTTCTTTTTCCTATCTCTTGTATGATTTTCTTTTTCCCTTTCATAATTAAATAGTTGTTTTTCTTCCGAATTCTTAATTTTTCACTTTCCGTGTAACTCCACTAACCAGTTTGCTCAGGCTTAAACATATTCTTCTCTGTAGTTTCATGACTCGAACATCAGAAGCTAACCTTGAAACACCAGTTGAGAATCCTGAACGTCTCATTCGTACAGCTAACAAGCGAAGAACAGAAATGGCTGCTGAAAGACCTCCCCTCGAATCCTACATCCAGCCACAGACTGTTCCAGTATCGTCCGCCATCCAAATCCCTGGAAACCCTCGCTATGATCTTAAACCGAATGTGATCCAGTTGATTATTAATCGGGTTCAGTTTGGAGGAACTGCAGCAGAGAATCCGCTAGAATACTTATCTGATTTCTATTCTCTCTGCGAAGGCCTCAAGGGAGATCATACTGCAAAAGTAACTAAACTAAACCTCTTTCCCTACTCACTGAGGGACAGATCTAAGAGATGGTTGGCCCAGCTACCCACTAACTCTATCACCTCTTGGGACGAGTTGAGCAAAGCCTTCCTAGAAGAGTACTACTCTGCAGCAAGGGTCTTAGAATACCGAAGGGCTCTGTCTAGTTTTACTCAAGCTGCTGATGAGACAGTGATCGAAGCTTGGGACAGATTCAAGGAGCTACTCAGGCTCTGCCCCCAACATGGACTTACCGAAGCATTGCTGATCTAGCAATTTTACGGGGGTATGACAGACATGGGTAAACAAGTTCTTGATGGACTCAACCCTCATAGCGGTTTCAATGGAATGAGTGATGTAGATGCTAGAAATACTCTAGAGAGGCTCTATAGGAATAGCAAGAACTGGCGCACGAGTGGCCGAGCTAAGAAGCAACCAGTAAATGCGGCCATCGCCTCCACTGATGATCAATTTGAGGCACTGAAGGCCAGCATTACTAGTCAACTGAATGCTTTCCAACAAGGCAAAAGCGTTTAGTCAGTGTATCAAGTCTGCGAATTTTGCCAAGGACCGCATTTTAGTGGAGATTGTTATGGTAATGGAATATTAACTATTCCAGAGGATATGGAACAAGTGGATGCAGTTAACTCTGCTCCTATAGGAAATACCTCGATCCCACTTGGAAGAACCATCCGGGATTCAACTGGAGAAACAATTCAAGGACTGCTAACTTCCAGAAAAGGGTACCTCAGCAACTGCCATATCCGTAGAACCAGCAAGTCGCTCTGCCTGCAACTAGGAACTACATCGTTCCAACTGACCCCATGCAAGAATTTAGGGACATGCTGAAAAGCATTGCCGACTCTAATAAGGAAATGATAGAGTCCAACAGGAAGGTCCAGGAAGCTCACGCAGAAAGAATCTAACAGAACAAAAATAGACAAAAGCAGACCGAGCAAACAGTCAGAAATACACAAGCTACTATACAAACCTTAGAGAGACAAATGGGTCAGCTATCCACCCATCTCTCTCACAGGTCCCAGGGAAACCTACCAAGCAACACTGAGACCAACCCCCAAACTGAATGCAAGACCATTACTCTAAGATCTGGTAAAATTCTATCTCCATCTCCACCCAAACCATCTTACCCTCCTATTCTTGTGCAGGAACCAGAAGAAGGCTCCAAGGATCCAACGCCGATGGATGTCAAAATCGAAGCAAGGAAAGGGAAGACGGAGTTTATTCCTGAGTACCGGCCAAAAGTACCTTACCCTGCCAGACTTATGCACAATAAAGATAAGGAGCAATTTGAAAAGTTTCTTAAGAATTTTAGTCAGATTCATGTTAATTTGCCTTTACTTGATGTTATTTCTGAAATGCCAAAGTAAGCTAAGTTTTTAAAAGAAGTCGTTAGTAATAAAAGAAAATTTGACATGGACAAGGTGGTTCTTAATGAAGAGTGTTCGGCGATTTTGTTGAATAAACTGCCGTCTAAATAGAAAGATCTTGTTGTTTTACTTTGCCATGTACAATTGGAAATATTACTAACATGCATGCATTAGCAGACATAGGAGCTAGTATTAATCTCATGCCATCTAGTTTATTTGATAAATTAGGATTGCATGATTTGAAAACGACTAGGATGTGCATACAAGTTGTAGATAGGATAGTCAAAATCCCCAAAGGAATAATTGAAGATCTCTTAGTAAAGGTAAGAAAATTTGTGTTCCCTGTGGACTTTGTTGTCATGGATATGAATGGGGAAGGAGGAGTGCTCCTGATCCTAGGTCGACCATTTCTAGCTACCTCAAAAGCATTAATAGACATCAGTAATGGTCAAATCAAGTTAAGGGTAGGAAATGATGACATCACTTTTGATCTGAATGAGACCCTTAGGTATCCCATGCATTTAGACGATACTTGTTTTTGTGTGGATGCTATTGAACACTTGATTGCAGTTAACGTGACAGACCTATGCTCAAACTATCAAGTCCTGAGTGAGGACTCCCTAGAATTAGAGGAGACTGAATTTAGCTCTTCTGAAAATGAAATTACTTCTGATAGTTTCACTGAGATAAGTGACGATGAGATGAAGAAAGAACGGACTTCGTTTGAAGATCCACCAGACTTGGAACTGAAGGAACTGCCCACTCATCTGTGCTACGAATTCCTAGATGACAACAAGAAACTTCCCATTATTCTTGCAGCCGATCTGACTGCAGAACAACGGAAGCTGACCGTGGACATATGCAGAAAGTATAGAAGAGCCTTCGCCTACAAAATTGCAGACATTCCAGGTATTAATCCAAGCTTTTGTTCGCATAAGATTCTTCTAGAAAATGAGTATAAGCCATGTGTGCAACCTCAAAGGAGGTTGAATCCTAATGTGTGTGATGTTGTTAAGAAAGAAGTAATCAAACTGTTAGATGCAGGACTTATCTACCCTATCTCAGATAGTGAGTGGGTAAGCCCGGTGCAGGTAGTACCTAAGAAAGGCGGTATAACAGTTGTCAGGAATGAACATAATGAACTAATCCCTACGAGAACTGTAACTGGTCATCGTGTATGCATAGACTATAGAAAACTAAATACGGCCACACGAAAAGACCACTTTCCCCCTTTTATTGACCAAATGTTAGAAAGATTGTCTGGACATATGTTTTATTGCTTTCTTGATGGGTTTTCTGGTTATTTTCAAATTCCTATTTCCCTGAGGACCAGCATAAAACTACTTTCACATGCCCTTTTGGAACATTTGCATATAGAAGGATGCCTTTTGGTTTGTGTAATGCACCTGCTACATTTCAACGTTGTATGACTGCTATCTTTGAGGACATGTTAGGAAAGTCTATGGAAGTATTCATGGATGACTTTTCTGTTTTTGGCAATTCGTTTGACGTTTGTCTAAAGAACTTGGAATTAATGTTGAAACGTTGTATAAAATCTAACTTGGTTTTAAATTGGGAAAAATGCCACTTCATGGTAAAAGAGGGAATCGTTTTAGGACATAAGATCTCACACCTAGGTATGGAAGTAGATAAGGCCAAAATTGAAGTTATTTCAAAACTACCTCCACCCAAGAATGTGAGAGCCGTTAGAAGTTTTTTGGGATATGCTGGCTTTTATCGTAGGTTTATAAAAGATTTCTCATTAATAGCCAGGCCGTTGACCAATTTACTCGGAAAAGATGTTCCATTTGTCTTTGATGAAAAATGTCTAAATGCTTTTAATAGACTTAAGGAACTTTTAACTACTGCACCTGTCATGACATCACTCGACTGGAGTCTACCTTTTGAACTTATGTGTGATGCTAGTGACTATGTAGTAGGAGTTGTTTTAGGACAAAGACATGATAAGAAATTTCAGGTAATATATTATGCTAGTAAAACCTTAACTGATGCTAAGGAAAATTACACTATGACAGAGAAGGAATTATTAGCAGTAGTATATGCATTTGACAAGTTTCGATCTTATCTAGTCCTGTCTAAAACTATTGTTTATACTAATCATTCTGCATTAAAATACTTGTTCAATAAAACCGACACAAAGCTAAGATTAATCAGATGGGTTTTATTGCTTCAAGAATTTAATATAGAAATTTGAGATAAGAAAGGGGCAGAAAACTTAGCCGCAGACCACCTGTCTAGGCTAGAAAATCTGACCCTAGAAGCTATTGATGAATCAATTATATCTGATAAATTTCCAGATGAGAATCTGTGTGCAATGTTTGCAATTTTCTCACCCCCTTAGTTTGCAGATATAGCAAATTAATTGGCAGCCCGGACTCTCCCTAGTGATATCACTGCTCAACAAAGAAGAAAATTCTTTGCTGACCTGAAATATTACTATTGGGAAGATCCTTTTCTATTTCGAATATGTGCAGATCAGATGATCATGAGATGTGTCTCTCAAGAAGAAGGTTTCCAAATTCTGGAACATTGTCACTACGGACCAACAGGCGGTCACTTAGCTGTAGCTAATACCGCCCGAAAAGTATTAGAAGCGGGCTTCCACTGGCCTACCATATTCAAAGATGCCGCAGCATTCACAGGATCGTGCGATGCCTGTCAAAAAGCTGGAACCATATCTTCTCGAGACAGTCTACCCCAATAGGTAATTCAAAGTGTAGAAATATTTGACATATGGGGTATACACTTCATGGGTCCGTTTCCTCCCTCCTTTGGTAAGCAGTACATCATAGGAGCAGTAGAATATTTTTCAAAATGGCCTGAGGCACAGGCCCTACCTACTAATGATGCTAAAGTCGTATGCAGATTCCTTAAGCAAATTTTCGCCAGATTTGGATGTCCGAAGGCCCTAATCAGTGATCGAGGTACGCACTTCTACAACTCTCAATTGCAGAAGATACTTCAGTAATATGGAGTTCAGCATCACGTTTCCACAGCCTACCATCCTCAAACCAATGGGCAGGCTGAGGTAACCAATAGGGGAATAAAGAGAATCCTAGAAAAGATTGTGGGTGTTAACCGTAAGGATTGGGCCATAAAGCTGGACGATGCATTATGGGCCTTCCGTACAGCATACAAGACCACTACGTGGTTCTCACCTTATCGACTAGTCTATGGAAAAGCATGCCACCTTCCGGTTGAACTTGAACACAGAGCTTACTGGGCGGTACAAAAATGCAACCTCGACGATAATTTAACTAAGGAAAGCCGGATTCTACAACTCAACGAATTGGATGAGTGGAGGCTCAAAGCCTATGAGAACTCACATCAATTCAAGATGACAAGTAAACTCCGACATGACAGACGACTTAGAGCCCAACAAAATTTTGAACCAGGAGATAAGGTATTGTTGTACAACTCACGTTTCAAATTTTTCCCAAGAAAGCTGCATAGCTGTTGGTCAGGCCCGTGCACAATCACGGAAGTATCACCTTTCGGAGCATGTGACATCATGGATTCTGAGAATTAGTCTTAGATCTTAGAGACTCGGGTTCAACATAAGTTTTCTTCTATTTTTAGTTAGTGTTTCATTTTCTTAGTTTCTGAGAATTAGTCTTAGATCTTAGGCTTCGATAGATAGGTTTGTTTCTGGTATTCATAGAATACCCAGGATTTCGTTAGGAGATCCTAAGAGGGCTCTAGGCATTCGAAGAGTCAGTCCACAGGGCTGGGCTTAAGCTGGGTATTAAGGTAAAGTCCAGCTACTAGGCTGAGGAAGCGTCCTCCGAAGGTTCTGTCGAGCAGAGTCGGGTCAAGCAGTACGACATATACAAGCAGTTGCTCCATCGGCGAGACTAAGTAAAGGGTGGTTTCTTTATGGCATCAGTCCCCCTGTCCCTCTCTTTATATGTTTGTATTGAGTTTGTCCAAAAATTTATTATGAATATGAGATTATGATTTCTATGAATATTTGTTATATATGTTGAGTTTTTATGATTTTCCGGAAATGGGCACCTGCTTAATATTGATTATGTCTGCATGTCTAATGTAGTTTCTTTTAAACTAAAATTAGGGTTATAGACAATTCCTAACCACGGTCTATTCATAACCTGTTTAGTTTAACATGCATCAATTAGTATTGGTGTCTGCCATATTAGATAAAATAGCATGCGGAACACCCTGTTTGTTAGAGTAGTATAGGTAGGCTGAGTTGAGCGTTTATCCCGGCGGTTAGGGGCGAGCGGTGATACGCAAAAATTGTATCACTTTTTTTAGCATGTTTTTATATATGATTTAGGGTGAAATTGATAAGAAATCGGTCTTAATTGATTGTTATTTACTCAATTTCACAGTTTTTATGATTTTGGAAGTGTCAGGTGAAAAGTAGAAGAACATGGCAAATTTCGGGGCAAAAATGCAATTTTTCAGAAGTTCGAAGCTCCGGGAGGGCGTCCCGAATCAGGACGGGCGTCCTGACCTGGTCAACGGGTCGGGACGACCGTCCTGACTTGGTCAAATGACCGAGACGGGCGTCCCGAACCCCCAGATCAAGTCCCACATCGAATTTTTGATGAAAAATCACCCCGGGAAGCTACTATAAATACCCCAGGCCTCCAGCAGTTGAAATCATCCCTCTCCACTCGATCTGAGTCATTCAGAGACTTCCAGTGTACACTTCTCGAGTACACAAGTCACTGAGAGACTCAGGTTTCAGTTTCAGTTTTCTTTCTTTCTTTAGTGTTTCGTTTTCTTAGTTTCTGAGAAATAGTCTCAGATCTTAGGCTTCGATAGATAGGTTCATTTATGGTATTCATAGAATACCAGGATTTCGTTAGGAGATCCTAAGAGAGAGATAGGGTGCGTGTTCTTAGTCAGATTAGGGCAATTTGCTTAAGCCCGGGATGTAAGGTAAAGCAATTACTACTAGGTCTGAGAAGCGTTCTCCGAAGGCTCTGCCGAGCAGAGTAGGATCGAGCAGTCAGGAGCATACAGGAGCTGCAACACCGGCTGGACCTGCATAAAGCAGTGATTACTTTATGCCAGTGGTTCCCCTAGACGAGGTTCTGTATGTTTACGAATTGTTTTATCTGAATATTAATTTATGAATACGAGATTACGATTCTTATGAATATTTGTTTATTTGTTGAAGTTGTTATGTTTTTCCGGAAACATGCTAAATACTCATTATGTCTGCATGTTTAATGTGCTCTTTTAAACTAAAGTTAGGGTTATAGACAATTCCTAACCACGGTCTATTCATAACTTGTTTAGTTTAACAGGCATCAATTAGCATTGGTGTCTGCCATGCTAGATAAAATAACTTGCGGAACACCTTGCCTGTTAAAGTAGTCTAGGTAGGGGCCGAGCTGAGTCCGATTATGCCGGAGGCTAGGGCGAGCGGCATGATCCCCGAAGTGACATAGGGCTGTCATGGATTCCTTTAGCCCGAACTATGAGTAGGGCCGTCATTAAGGTAGGGCGGTTTATTAGAGACCTCGGATGTGGTACGCCTTTAGACACAGAACATAGTTGCAATCCAGGCTAAGATATATCTAAAATACAAGATAGGTCAATCAACATGTGGGAACAGTATAACATAGAATCAGGACACTATCTATAAAACACGTTTAGGATTAATTAGACTTAAACCTAGTGGAGAATGGATCACCCTCTCATCAAAGTATTTGATGAAGATTGCATAACTGAATCATAAGATAAGAGTTGGGATAAAAGGCTAGTTACTACTAAGCCGCAACCACTTTCTTGGGAGTACGATATTAATAAAATAAAATCGTACGTACTTTCCAACAGACTAGCTACACGATAGGTACTTTGCCTTAGGTTCTGACTGATTAAGTGACACCTTAAAAGACTAAATGTGACAATTAGTCAACCTCAGTCCTTAATTACTCATAATCAACATAGGGTAAAATAACACCTATTTAGCATATCAGTCGGAAACGCATCAGATTTTTTGTGCCGTTGCCGGGGAAATATCATAATGAATTTAGGATTCCTGATCAAAATTCTAGAGACTTATGATAGGTAACGGTAGTAACCTAGACCTTAGACCCAACACTTGTCTTATGCTAGTTAGACAATCACTTTCCGAAATATAGGATTATCATAACTAATTGATTTTAGATATTATCTGGAATTAAGACACTTAGGATAATCAAATTTTAGAAAATCATTCTAGAACCATATTGAGGAAATTTAACTGCTTTCGAAAAAAAAAGGAAAATATTTTTTAAAAAAATTCAAAACTCGAAAAAATTTGTATTTTTCTTGCTCAATGGTAAGTTGTTCTTTTCCCTATCTCTTGTTTTTTTTGTTTTCTTAATTGCTCTTTTTCGTGTTTTTCTTCCTTTATTTAATTTCGAAGAAATAAAAATGGAAATGAGGATAAAATATATTTTCTTCTGAGTTGTAAAATGTTGGCCTAGATTTTTATCGGGAAGAAACTCTATTTTAGAATTTTCTTAGAGTCATGCCGACCTTATTAGGATGAGTTGATACGCGAAAATCGTATCACCTTTTTAGCATGTTTTTATGTATGATTTCTGGTGAAATTGAGGGTAAATTGATCTTAATTGTTTGTTACTTACTAAATTTCACAGTTTTTATGATTTTGGAAGTGTCTAGTGAAAAGTAGACCAAAACAGCAAATTTTGGGGCAAAAACGCAATTTTTGGAAATGTTGACTCGGTCAAAGGGTCAGGACGGGCGTCCCGACCCAGTCAAAGCACCGGGACGGGCGTCCCGACCTGGTCAACAGACCAGGACGGGCGTCCCAATCTAGGACGGGTGTCCCAATCTAGGACGGGCGTTCCGAACCCCCAGATCCAGTCCCACATCGAATTTTTGATGAAAAATCACCCCGGGAAGCTGCTATAAATACCCCAGGCCTCCAGCAATTGAAATCATTCCTCTCCACTCGATCTGACTCATTAAGTGGTTTCCAGTGTACACTTCTCTAGTACACAACTCACTCAGAGACTCGGATCTCAGTTTTCTTTCTTGTTAGTGTTTTGTTTTAGTTTCTGAGAAATAGTCTGAGATCTTAGGCTTACATAGATAGGTTCGTTTTTGGTATTCATAGAATACCCGGGATTTCGTTAGGAGATCCTAAGAGGGCTCGAGGCGTTCAAAGAGTTAGTCCACAAGGCTGGGCTTAAGCTGGGTTGTTAAGTAAAGCCTAGCTACTAGGCTGAGGAAGTGTCCTCCAAAGGTTCTGACGAGCAGAGTCGGGTCAAGCAGTACGACATATATAGCAGTACGCTCCAACGGCGTGACTACGTAAAGGGTGATTTCTTTATGGCATCAGTCCCCCCTGTCCCTCTATTTATATGTTGTTATTGTGTTTGTCTAAATACTGATTTGAATACCAGATTATGTTTTTATGAATATTTGTGATATATGTTGAAGTTATTATGTTTTTCTAGAAATGGCCACCTGCTTAAATATCCATTATGTCTGCATGTCTATTGTCGTTCTTTTAAACTGAAATTAAGGTTATAGACAATTCCTAACCATGGTCTATTCATAACCTGTTTAGTTTAACAGACATCAATTAGTATTGGTGTCTACCATACTAGATAAAATAATCTGCGGAACACCCCGTTGGTTGAAAGTAGTCTAGGTAGGCTGAGTAGAGTTTTATGCAGGCGGTTATGAGATGAGCGGTATGATCCCCAAAGTGACATATGGCGTTCATTGCTGACTTTAGTCCGAGCCGTGAGTAGGGCCGTTTACCTTGGCGATGGGGCGGTAGCATAGAGACTCAGATGTGGTAACCTTTAGACACAGAACATAGTTGCAATCCAGGCCAAGACATGTCTAAAATACTCGAATATAGGTCAATCAATGTATAGTAACAGTATAACATAAAATCAGGATCTCATCTATAAAACACTTCTAGGATTAATTAGAGTTAAACCTAGTGGAGAACGAATCACCATCTCATCAAAGTTATTGATGAAGATTGCATAACTGGATTATAAGATACGAGTTAGGAATAAAGGCTAGTTACTACTAAGCCGTTACCACTTCCCTGGGAGTACGATATTTATTTAATAAAATCGTAGATACTTTCCAACAGACTAGCTACACGATAGGTACTCTGCCTTAGGTTCTGGCTGATTAAGTGACACCATAGAGACTAAATGTGACAATTAGTCAATCACGGTCCTTAATTACTCATAATCAACATAGGGTAAAATAACACCTATTTAGCACGTCAACCGGACCCCCATCAGATTTTTGGCGCCGTTGCCGGGGAACTATCATAATGAATTTAGGATTCCTGATCAAAATTCTAGAGGCTTATGATAGGTAACGGTAGTAACCTAGACTTTAGACCCAACACTTATGTTATACCAGTTAGACAATCAATTTCCGAAATATAGGATTATCATAACTAATTAATTTTAGATGTTATCTGGAATTAAGACACTTAAGATAATCAAATTTTAGAAAATCATTCTAGAACCATATTGAGGGAATTTAATTGCTTTCGAAATATAAAAAGAAAAAAAATGTTAAAAATTTAAAATCCAAAAAGAATGTATTTTTCTTGCTCAATGGTAAGTTGTTCTTTTCCCTATCTCTTGTTCTTTCTTAGTTGTTTTCTTAGTTCTACATTTGTTGCTCTTTTTCGTGTTATTTCTATTTGTTAATTTCAAAAAAAATAAAAATGGAAATGAGGATAGAATATTCTTATGAGTTGTAAAATTTTGGCTTAGATTTTTATTGGGAAGAAATTCTATTTTAGAATCTTCTTAGAGTCATGCCGGCATTATTAGGACGAGTTATGGAATAATTTTTCCTTAATAGCAAGGCCTCTGAATGTTCTATTGAAAAAAAAGGATGTTCCTTTTGTTTTGCTGATAATTGCATGAGATTTTTTAAAACCAAAAGGAATTATTGCACCCATTATGACATCACCTGATTGAAAGCTGCTTTTTGAATGAATATGTGATGTAATGATGTAGTAAGAATTGTTTTAGGACAGAAACATGATAAGAAAGTTCATGTATGATAAATCCTAATCTTATCTAGTCTTGTCTAAAAATAATAGGTTATACTGATCACTCTGAGATATCTGTGTTCAATAAAACTAATGTTGAACCACAGTTGATTAAGTTAGGTTTTATTGTTACTTGAATTTGATATAGAATGAAGGGATAAGAAAAAGGGTTGAAAATCTAGAAAGCAAACCATTTGTCTAGATTAGAAAACCCCGAGTTAGAGGCTAGTGTAATACTGATAAATTTTTGGATGAAAACTTATTTGCATTGTTTGCTATGTATAATAATTCTCATCTGTGGTTTATTGCAAATTATCTAGTCACTGAATAAGTTCCAAGTGACATGACTTATCAGCAAAAGAATAAATTCTTTGCTGATTTGAAATATTACTACTGGGCAGTTTCTCTACTATTTCAAATTTTTGCAGATCAGTTGATCAGAAGATGTGTCTCAGAAGATGAAGGACACAAGATTTTGGAGCATTGCCCTAAAGAATCTACGGGAGACCAATTGATGGCTATCAACACTGCCCGGAAAGTGTTGAAAGCAGGATTTTGTTGACCCACTATATTCAAGGACTTTGTATCTCTAATACAGTCTTGCGATGCTTGCCAAATAATAGGTAACACATCCTTCAGAGATCATCTACCCCAATAAGGTACACAAAGTTTTACAATCTTTTTTATATTTGGGGGTATTCATTAAATCCTTTCTTTTTCTTTCCTTTGAAAATAATTACATCATAGTAGTCGTGGAACACTTTTCGAAAATAGCCTGAACCACAGGCATTGCCTACTAATGATGTTAAAGTCATGTGCAGATTCTAGTTGTTTTCCAGATTCAGAGTGCCAATGTTTTAGGAAGAAATGTTCAGTCTGTGTATCAAATCTGTGAAGTCTGCTAAGTACCACACTTTAGCAGGGATTGCTATGGGAATGACTGACCATCCCAAAAGTGGTTGGAGCAGGTTACTGCAGAATGCTGCTCCAATGGGAAATGCATACAATCCTAGCTGGAGAAAGCATACGGGATTTAGCTGAGGAATAATTCAGAAGCTGGAAACATTCAAAAAGACACCACCACAGCAAAACCCCTACTCGCAGAATCAATAGATGAGATACTGGCAACAATTAAAGCCAGACCAGTGCAAGCAAGTGATCTACCAAGTGGTATCGAAGGGTCAGGGATATAGAAGAATTTGGCGTTGTATCAGGAGCATAGCAATGGAGGAGCTTGCATCCGCTGCATACGAATCAGCTGTGAGAAACTTCCCCGAGGAAGTCTCAAATACTTGGGCCCATATCTACACAACTGGAGCCCCCTACCACCACAGCTTCGCCAAAACTTCAGGTATCTTTTCTTCAATTCGAGACTTGCATGCAATACCTTCACTGACATTGGCAGGTAGGCACACCAATCCAAATAAGTCTCAGTCTTAGACACGTTCCTTCTGGACATGTTGCTACGATTACGAGAAACTTTGCGAATGATTCGAGAAAATAGTCCTTGGGGCTTGAGTCATTCCTCACATGGATATGCCACTACCTGGAGCTCGAGAATGAAGGATCGGAGCCGACGTCATCCGTTCCAATATCTAGAGCTTGCAGAGTCAAGAACACCTCAGCAATAGCACATGGCTAAGGTGAAGAGCCAATTGACAGATCAGAGAAGACCCTTCTGCTCGCGACATGAAGGGAGTTTTTCTAATCCTCATGATCCTTTACTTTTGTTTTCTTTATTTTGTATTCTGTTTTGTTATTTCCATTATCCTTCTTGTTTTATTTTCTCTCTTACCCTTAATTAGTCAAATAAGTGTGGGGAAAGAGTTCTTTGTTTTGTTTCATTTCTTCTTGTTTGCAAATAAGTGTGGGGTGGTTTAGCTATGCATGAACACTGAGGACATTGTCAGACTTAAGTGTGGGGTAGCAGTGCATGGTGCACTGTAGCAGTTTGCAAAATTTTTCGCATGCTTTTGCTTGTTTTCCCCGTATTTTCACACCTTTCCAAAAAAAATTCAAAATTTTTCCGTCTTTCAGACTTCTAAATGCAGTATGCTTGGTTAAATAATTGCTTATGTCTATGATATGTAGGTAGTATGTTATGGTTAGTAGGAGATAATTGATGACTACTGCTAAACTAATTGATTAGGAATAGGGAATTCCTGATAACTGAGCACAACTTTGTCTGGATTAGAGACTTCAGCCAATTGCCTGTTCGAGACTTAACTAGATAAAATTAGACCAGTTGTGGATATATTGGCAGTTAGAATGACTAGATGAGACTCTGAGCTAAAAGTGAAAAGAAACAAAAGAAAGTTAATCAAATGAGGGTAGTTTGACAGTGGCCTTCGCTACTCGAGCACCACTCCTTCAGGAACTTAAAGCCTGATGCCCTAAGGTCGTGTAGATCTGGGAGTCATCGGAGTGGGACTCGCTACATGGGTAGTTGAAGTTGACGTGTTCTAAGCAGACTTAAAATACCATGAATCTATAAAGAAAATAACTAAATGCTAAAACATTAAAAATCTGATCACCGAAGCTCAGAACTCAAAAAGTTGTTTGTTGTTAGTATGTCTATCGATGGGTCGAAGTGTTATCTGGTAGTAGTTAAGACAAGAGTACATTGTGTTGACTATCTGGTCTAGACTAGTACACACACTACACATCAGGAAGACCATGTGACTAAGAAAAAGTCTAACCTAGTTGTTGATTTGTTTTCTGCCTGATCATAACAAGCTACTAAAAACATCTGAAACCTTGTCATAGCAACCAAACCAGTCAGACATGTGTTAAGAACTGTCTAAAGAATTTTTGGAATAAAAACATGACTAGGAATTTAAGTGACTGCACTACGGTTTAGAATCACTAACTTCAAGTAGACTTTGCTTGAGGACAAGCAAAAAGCTAAGTGTGGGGTTATATGATACGCAAAAATCGTATCACCTTTTTAGCATGTTTTTATGTATGATTTCGGGTGAAATTGAGGGTAAATTGATCTTAATTGTTTGTTACTTACTCAATTTCACAGTTTTTATGATTTTGGAAGTGTCAGGTGAAAAGTAGACGAAATCAGCAAATTTTGGGGCAAACACGCAATTTTTGAAAATGTTGACTCGGTCAAAGGGTCAGGACGGGTGTCCCGAACACAGGACGGGCGTCCCGACCCAGTCAAAGCACCGGGACGGGCTTCCCACATCGAATTTTTGATGAAAAATCACCCCAGGAAGCTGCTATAAATACCCCAGGCCTCCAGCAGTTGAAATTATTCCTCTCCACTCGATCTAAGTCATTAAGTGGTTTCCAGTGTACACTTCTCTAGTACACAACTCACTCAGAGACTCGGATCTCAGTTTTCTTTCTTGTTAGTGTTTTGTTTTAGTTTCTGAGAAATAGTCTGAGATCTTAGGCTTACATAGATAGGTTCATTTTTTGTATTCATAGAATACCCGGGATTTTGTTAGGAGATCCTAAGAGGGCTCGAGGCATTTGAAGAGTCAGTCCACAGGGCTGGGCTTAAGCCGGGTTGTTAAGTAAAGCCCAGCTACTAGGCTGAGGAAGCGTCCTCCGAAGGTTCTGACGAGCAGAGTCGGGTCAAGCAGTACGACATATATAGCAGTACGCTCCAACGGCATGACTACGTAAAGGGTGATTTCTTTATGGCATCAGTCCCCCCTGTCCCTCTCTTTATATGTTGTTACTGTGTTTGTCCAAATACTGATTTGAATACCAGATTATGTTTTTATGAATATTTGTGATATATGTTGAAGTTATTATGTTTTTCTAGAAATGGCCACCTGCTTAAATATCCATTATGTCTGCATGCCTATTGCCGTTCTTTTAAACTGAAATTACGGTTATAGACAATTCCTAACCATGGTCTATTCATAACCTGTTTAGTTTAACAAACATCAATTAGTATTGGTGTCTGCCATACTAGATAAAATAATCTGCGGAACACCCCGTTGGTTGAAAGTAGTATAGGTAGGCTGAGTAGAGTTTTATGCCGGCAGTTATGAGACGAGCGGTATGATCCCCAAAGTGACATAGGGCGTTCATTGCTGACTTTAGTCCGAGCCGTGAGTAGGGCCATTTACCTTGGCGATGGGGCGGTAGCATAGAGACTCAGATGTGGTAACCTTTAGACACAGAACATAGTTGCAATCTAGGCCAAGACATGTCTAAAATACTCGAATATAGGTCAATCAATGTATAGTAACAGTATAACATAAAATCAGGATCTCGTCTATAAAACACTTCTAGGATTAATTAGACTTAAACCTAGTGGAGAACGAATCACCATCTCATCAAAGTTATTGATGAAGATTGCATAACTGGATTATAAGATACGAGTTAGGAATAAAGGCTAGTTACTACTAAGCCGTTACCACTTCCCTTTGAGTACGATATTTATTTAATAAAATCGTAGATACTTTCCAACAGACTAGCTACACGATAGGTACTCTGCCTTAGGTTCTGGCTGATTAAGTGACACCATAGAGACTAAATGTGACAATTAGTCAATTATAGTCCTTAATTACTCATAATCAACATAGGGTAAAATAACACCTATTTAGCACGTCAACCGGAATCCCATCATGAGTTATGAAATAGTTTTTCCTTAATAGCTAGACCTTTGAATGTTCTATTGAAAAAAGGATGTTCCTTTTGTTTTGCTGATGATTGCATGAGAACTTTTAAACCGAAAGGAATTACTGCACCCATTATGGCATCACCAGATTGAAATCTGCTTTTTGAATTAATATGTGATGTAATGATGTAGTACGAATTGTTTGATGATAAGAAAGTTCATGCATGATAAATTCCGATCTTATCTACTCTTGTCTAAAAACAATAGGTTACACTGATCACTCTGAGATATCTGTGTTCAATAAAACTAATGTTGAACCATAATTGATTATGTTAGGTTTTTTTTGTTACTTGAACTTGATATAGAATGAAGGGATAAGAAAAATGGTTGAAAATCTAGAAAGCAAAACATTTGTCTAGATTAGGAAACCCTAAGTTTGAGGCTAGTTTAATACTGATGAATTTTTGGATGAAAACTTATTTGCATTATTTGCTATGTATAATAATTCTCATCTGTGGTTTATTGTTGTTGCAAATTATCTAGTTACTGAATAAGTTCCAAGTGATATGACTTATCAGCAAAAGAAGAAATTCTTTGCTGATTTGAAATATTACTACTGGGCAGTTTCTCTTCTATTTCAAATTTTTGTAGATCAGTTGATCAGAAGATGTGTCTCAGAAGACGAAGGCCACAAGAGTTTGGAGCATTGCCCTAAAGAATCTACGGGAGACCAATTGACTACTATCAACACTGTCTGGAAAGTGTTGAAAGCAGGATCTTGTTGACCCACCACATTCAAGGATTTTGTATCTCTGATACAGTCCTACGATGCTTGCCAAATAACAGGTAACACCTCTTCCAGAGATCGCCTACCCCAGCAAGGTATACAGAATACTAAAATCTCTTATAACCGGGGTACTGCTTAATTCCTTTTCTTTTCTTCCTGTGAACTATTTTCATTATAGTAGTTGTGGAACACTTTTAAAAAATGGCCTGAACCACAGGCATTACCTACTAATGATGTTAAAGTCATGTGCAGATTCTATGAGAAGTTGTTTTCCAAATTCAGAGTACCAATGTCTTAGGAAGAAAAGTTCAGCCTGTGTATCAAATCTGTGAAGTCTGCTAGGTACCACACTTTAGCAGGGATTGCTATGGGAATGACCGACCATTCCAGAAGAGGTAGGAGTAGGTTGCTGCAGAATGCTGCTCCAATGGGAAACGCATATAATCCCAACTGGAGAAATCATACGGGATTTAGCTGATGAGTAATTCGGAAGCTGGAAACTTTCAGAAGATACCACCACAGCAAAGCCCCTACTCGCAGATTCAACAAATGAGATACTGGCAACAATTAAAGCTAGACCAGTGCAAGCAAGTGATCTACCAAGTGGTATCGAAGGGTCAAGAGATATGAAGGAATTTGGCGTTGTATCAGGAGCATAGCAATGGAGGAGCTTACATTCCCTGCATACCAATCGGCTGTGAGAAACTTCCCCGAGGAAGTCTCAAATACTTGGGCCCAGATCTACACAACTGGAGCCCCCTACCACCACAGCTTCGCCAAAACTTCAGGTATCTTTTCTTCCATTCGAGACTTGCATGCCATACCTTTACTAACATTGGCAAGAAGGCACACAAATCCCAAGAAGACTCATTCCTAGACACATTCCTCCTGGACACGTTGCTATGATTGTGAGAAATCTTACAAATGATTCGAGGAAGCAGTCCGTAGGGCTCGAGCCATTCATCAAATGAATAGGCCACTACCTGGAGCTCGACAATGAAGGATCGGAGCTGACATCATCCGTTACAGTATCTAGAGCTTACAGAGTCAAGAATGCCTCATCAATAGCACATGGCTAAGGTGAAGAGTCAATTGACAGATCAGAGAAGACCCTTCTGCTCGCGACATGAAGGGAGTTTTTCTAATCCTCATGTTCCTTTACTTTTATTTTCTTTGTTTGGTGTTCTGTTTTGTTATTTCCATTATCCTTCTGGTTTTATTTTCTCTCTTACCCTTAATTAGTCAAATAAGTGTGGGGTAAAAGTTCTTTGTTTTATTTTCATTTCTTCTTGTTTGCAAATAAGTGTGGGGTAGTTTAGCTATGCATGAACACTGAGGACAGTGTCAGACTTAAGTGTGGGGTAGCAGTGCACAGTGCACTGTAGTGAGAATAGTTTTGCATGATTTTGCTTGTTTTCCCCATATTTTCACACCCTTCCAAAATTTTCAAAATTTTCCATCTTTCAGACTTCTAAATGCAGTATGCCTGGTTAAACAATTGCTTATGTCTATGATATGTAGGTAGTATGTTATGGTTAGTAGGAGATAATTGATGATTATTGTTGAATCTATTGATTAGAAATAGGGAAGTCCTGATAATTGAGCACAACTTAGTCTGGATTAGAGACCTCATCCAATTACCTTTTCGAGACTTAACTAGATAAAATTAGACTAGTTGTAGGATGCATTGACAATTGGAATGGCTAGATGAGATTCTGAGCCAAAAGTGAAAAAAAGTGAGCTAATTAAAATAGGGTAGTTTGCCAGCGGCCTTCGCTACTCGAGCACCACTCCTTCGGGGAACTTAAAGCCTGATGCCCTAAGGTCGTGCAGATCTGGGAGTCATCGGAGTGGGACTCGCTACATGGGTAGTTGAAGTTGATGTGTTCTAAGCAGACTCAGAATACCCTAGAAAATCTATAAACGAAAGAAATCAATAAATGCTAAATAGAATCTGATCACCAAAGCTCAGAACTCAGAAAGTTATCTGTTGTCAGTGTGTCTAGCAATAGGTCGAAGTGTTATCTGGTAACAATTAAGACAAGAGTTTATTGTGTTGACTATCTGGTCTGGACTAGTACACACACTTCACATCAGGAAGACCTTATGACTAAGAGAAAAGTTCAACCTAGTTGTTAAGTTACTTTCTGCTCAACCCTAACAAACTACTAGAGACATTTGAGACCTTATCATAGCAACCTAACCAGTCAAACCTGTGTTAAGAATTGTCTGAAGAATTTTTGGAATAAAAACATGACTAGGAATGCACATATGGTTTAGAATCACTAACTTCAGGTAGACTTTGCTTGAGGACAAGCAAAAAGCTAAGTGTGGGGTTATCTGATACGCAAAAATCGTATCACTTTTTTTAGCATGTTTTTCTATATGATTTAGGGTGAAATTGATAAGAAATCGGTCTTAATTGATTGTTATTTACTCAATTTCACAGTTTTTATGATTTTGGAAGTGTCAGGTGAAAACTAGAAGAAAATGGCAAATTTCGGGGCAATAATGCAAATTTTCAGAAGTTCGAAGCTCGGGGAGGGTGTCCCAAATCAGGACGGGCGTCCTGACCTATTCAACGGGTCGGGACGGGCATCCCGGACTCAGGACGGCCGTCCAGACTTGGTCAAATGACCGGGACGGGCGTCCTGAACCCCCAGATCAAGTCCCACATCGAATTTTTGATGAAAAATCACCCCGGGAAGCTGTTATAAATACCCCAGGCAGTTGAAATCATCCCTCTCCACTTGATCTGAGTTATTCAGAGACTTCCAGTATACACTTCTCGAGTACACAAGTCACTGAGAGACTCGGGTTTCAGTTTCAATTTTCTTTCTTTCTTTAGTGTTTCGTTTTCTTAGTTTCTGAGAAATAGTCTCAGATCTTAGGCTTCGATAGATAGGTTCGTTTCTGGTATTCATAGAATACCGGAATTTCGTTAGGAGATCCTAAGAGAGAGATAGGGTGCGTGTTCTTAGTCAGATTAGGGCAATTTGCTTAAGCCGGGGATGTAAGGTAAAGCAATTGCTACTAGGTCTAAGAAGAGTTCTTCGAAGGCTTTACCGAGCAGAGTAGGATCGAGCAGTCAGGAGCATACAGGAGCTGCAGCACCGGCTGGACCTGCATAAAGCGGTGATTACTTTATGCCAGTGGGTCCCCTAGACGAGGTTCTGTATGTTTACGAATTGTTTTATCTGAATATTAATTTATGAATACGAGATTACGATTCTTATGAATATTTGTTTATATGTTGAAGTTGTTATGTTTTTCCAGAAATAGCCACATGCTAAATATTCATTATGTCTGCAAGTCTAATGTGCTCTTTTAAACTAAAGTTAGGGTTATAGACAATTCCTAACCACGGTCTATTCATAACCTGTTTAGTTTAACAGGCATCAATTAGCATTGGTGTCTGCCATGCTAGATAAAATAACTTGCGGAACACCCTGCCTGTTAAAGTAGTTTAGGTAGGGGCCGAGCTGAGTCCGATTATGCAGGCGGCTAGGGCGAGCGGCATGATCCCCGAAGTGACATAGGGCTTTCATGGATGCCTTTAGCCCGAACCGTGAGTAGGGCCGTCATTCAGGTAGGGCGGTTTATTAGAGACCTCGGATGTGGTACGCCTTTAGACACATAACATAGTTTCAATCCAGGCTAAGATATATCTAAAATACTCGAAGATAGGTCAATCAACATGTAGGAACAGAATAACATAGAATCAGGACACTATCTATAAAACACTTTTAGGATTAATTAGACTTAAACCTAGTGGAGAATGGATCACCCTCTCATCAAAGTATTTGATGAAGATTGCATAACTGAATCATAAGAGTTGGGATAAAAGGCTAGTTACTACTAAGCCGCTACCACTTTCCTGGGAGTACGATATTAATAAAATAAAATCCTAGGTACTTTCCAACAGACTAGCTACACGATAGGTACTCTGCCTTAGGTTCTGATTGATTAAGTGACACCTTAAAAGACTAAATGTGACAATTAGTCAACCTCATTCCTTAATTACTCATAATCAACATAGGGTAAAATAACACCTATTTAGCATATCAGTCGGAAACGCATCAAGCGGCATGATCCCCAAAGTGACATAGGGCTTTCATGGATGTCTTTAGCTCGAACCGTGAGTGGGGCCGTTTACCTTGGCGATGGGGCGGTTTATCAGATAACTCGGATGTGGTACACCTTTAGACTCAGAACATAGTTGCAATCCAAGCCAAGACATGTCTAAAACACTCGAAGATAGGTCAGTCAACATAGAGGAACAGCATAACATAGAATCAGGACATTATCTATAAAACACTTGTAGGCTTTAATAGACTTAAACCTAGTGGAGAATGAATCACCCTCTCATCAAAGTTATTGATGACGATTGCATAACTGAATCATAAGATAAAAGTTAGGATAAAAGGCTATTTACTACTAAGCCGTTCCACTTCCCTGGGAATACGATCTTTAACTTAATAAAACCGTAGATACATTCCAACATACTAGCTACACGATAGGTACTCTGCCTTAGGTTCTGACTGATTAAGTGACACTAAAAGACTAAACGTGACAATTAGTCAATCCTAGTCCTTAATTACTAATACGCGAAAATTGTATCACTTTTTTAGCATGTTTTTATGTATGAATTTGGGTGAAATCGAGGGTAATTTGATCTTGATTGTTCATTATTCACTTAATTTCACAATTTTTATGATTTTGGAAGTGCCAGGTGAAAAGTAGACGAAAACAGCAAATTTTGGGGTAAAAACGCAATTTTTGGAAATGTTGACTCGGTCAAAGGGTCGGGGCGGGCGTCCCGACCAAGCCAAGCCACCGGGACGGGCGTCCTGACCTGGTCAACAGACCAGGACGGGCGTCCCAATCCGGGATGGGTGTCCCGAGCCGCCAGAAGCTGTCCCACATCGAATTTTTCAGAGATTTTCACTCCGGGAAGCTGCTATAAATACCCCAGGCCTCCAGCAGTTGAAATCATTCCTCTCCACTCGATCTGAGTCATTTAGTGGTGTCCATTGTACAATTCTCTAGTACACAACTCACTCAGAGACTCGGATCTCAGTTTCTTTCTTATTAGTGTTTTGTTTTAGTTTATGAGAAATAGTCTCTGATCTTAGGTTTCTATAGATAGGTTCGTTTCTGGTATTCATAGAATACCCGGGATTTCGTTAGGAGATCCTAAGAGGGCTCTAGGCGTTCGAAGAGTCAGTCCACAGGGCTGGGCTTAAGCTGGGTATTAAGGTAAAGCCCAGTTACTAGGCTGAGGAAGCGTCCTCCGAAGGTTCTAGCAAGCAGAGTCAGAGTGAGCAATACGACATATACAGCAGTACGCTCTGTCGGCGAGACTACGTAAAGGGTGATTTCTTTATGGCATCAGTCCCCATACCCCTCTCTTATATGTTGTTATTGTTTTGTCCTAAATACTTATTATGAATATCAGATTACGATTTTTATGAATAGTTGTTTCATATGTTGAAGTTAGTATGTTTTTCTGGAAATAGCCACCTGCTAAATATTCACTATGTCTGCATGTTTAATGTGCTCTTTTAAACTAAAGTTAGGGTTATAGACAATTCCTAACCACGGTCTAATCATAACCTGTTTAGTTTAACAGGCATCAATTAGTATTGGTGTCTGCCATGGTAGATAAAATAACATGTTGAACACCCTGCCTATTAAAGTAGTCTAGGTAGGGGTCGAGCTGAGTCCGATTATGCCGGCGGCTAGGGCAAGCGGTATGATCCCCGAAGTGACATAGGGCTTTCATGGATGCCTTCGTCCCGAACCGTGAGTAGGGCCGTCATTAAGGTAGGGCGGTTTATTAGAGACCTCGAATGTGGTACGCCTTTAGACACAGAACATAGTTGCAATCCAGGCTAAGATGCATCTAAAATACTCGAATATAGGTCAAACAACATATAGGAACAGTATAACATAGAATCAGGACTCATCTATAAAACACTTCTAGGATTAATTAGACTGAAACCTAGTGGAGAATGAATCACCCTCTCATCAAAGTATTTGATGAAGATTGCATAACTGGATCATAAGATAGGAGTTAGGATAAAAGGCTAGTTACTACTAAGCCGTTGCCACTTCCCTGGGAGTACGATATTTATTTAATAAAATCGTAGATACTTTCCAATAGACTAGCTACACGATAGGTACTCTGCCTTAGTGGCTGATTAAGTGATACCATAGAGACTAAATATGACAATTAGTCAATCACAGTCCTTAATTATTCATAATCAACATAGGGTAAAATAACACCTATTTAGCACATCGGTCGGAAATCCCATCAGATTTTTGGCGCCGTTGCCGGGGAAATATCATAATGAATTTAGGACTCCTGATCAAAATTCTAGACACTGATCAAAATTCTAGATACTTATGATAGGTAACGATAGTAACCTAGACCTTAGACCCAACACTTGTTTTATGCTAGTTAGACAATCAGTTTCCGAAATATAGGATTATCATAACTAATTGATTTTAGATAATATCTGAAATTAAGACACTTAGGATAATCAAATTTTAGAAAATGATTCTAAAACCATATTAAGGAAATTTAACTGCTTTCGAAAAAAAAAAGAAATTTTTTTTAAATTTAAAACCCGAAAAAAAATGTATTTTTCTTGCTCAATGGTAAGTTGTTCTTTTCACTATCTCTTGTTCTTTCTTAGTTATTTTCTTAATTGCTATTTTTCGTGTTTACAGTTTTCCTATTTGTTTGTTTTTATTTAATTTCGAAAAAAAAATGGAAATGAGAAAAGAATATTTTTCTTTTGAGCTGTCAATTTTGGCTTAGGTTTTAATTAGGAAGAAATGTCGTTCTATGTTGGTATTGATTGAGTCCTCTTCTTTTTCTTCCTGTAAAAACATTTACATCATAGTAGTCGCGGAACACTTTTCAAAAATAGCCTGAAGCACAGGCATTACCTACTAATGATGTTAAAGTCATGTGCAGATTCTAGTTGTTTTCCAGATTCAGAGTGCCGATGTCTTAGGAAGAAATGTTCAGCCTGTGTATCAAATCTGTGAAGTCTGCTAAGTACCACACTTTAGCAGGGATTGCTATGGGAATAACTGACCATTCCAAAAGAGGTAGGAGTAGGTTACTGCAGAATGCTACTCTAATGGGAGACGCATACAATCCCCGCTAGAGGAATCATACGGGATTTAGGTGAGGAGTAATTCGGAAGCTGGAAACTTTCAGAAGACACCACCACAGCAAAACCCCTACCCGCAGAATCAACAGATGAGATACTGGCAACAATTAAAGCCAGACAAGTGCAAGCAAGTGATCTACCAAGTGGTATCGAAGGGTCGAAGGATATAGAGGAATTTGGCGTTGTATCAGGAGCATAGCAATGGAGGAGCTTGCATCCCCTGCATACCAATCAGCTGTGAGAAACTTCCCCGAGGAAGTCTCAAATACTTGGGCCCAGATCTACACAACTGGAGCCCCCCTACCACCACAGCTTCGCCAAAACTTCAGGTATCTTTTCTTCCATTCGAGACTTGCATGCAATACCTTTACTAACATTGGCAGGAAGGCACACAAATCCCAAGAAATCTCATTCCTAGACACGTTCCTCATGGACACGTTGCTATGATTGTGAGAAATCTTACAAATGATTCGAGGAAACAGTCCGTGGGGCTCGAGCCATTCATCAAATGAATAGGCCACTACCTAGAGCTCGACAATGAAGGATCGGAGGTGACGTCATCCATTCCAATTTCTAGAGCTTACAGAGTCAAGAGCGCCTCAGCAATAGCACATGGTTAAGGTGACGATCCAATTGATAGCCTAGAGAAAACCTTTCTGCTCGAGGCAAGAAGGGAGTTTTTCTAACCCTCATCTTCCTTTTATTTTCTTCATTTCATGTTTTGTTATTTGTTATTTACTTCATTACTTCATTTTCCTTCTTACCCTTAGTTAGTCAAATAAGTGTGGGGTAAGAAATTTATATTTTGTTTTTGTTTCTCCTTGTTTTCAAATAAGTGTGGGGTAGTCTAGATATGCATGAACACTGAGGACAATGTCAGAAATAAGTGTGGGCTAGCAGTGCACGGTGCACTGTAGTAATTTAAACAAAATTTTTGCATGCTTTTGCTTGTTTTCCCCTTATTTTCACACCCTTCCAAAATTTTTCAAAATGATTCCGTCTTTCAGACTTCTAAATGCAGCATGCTTGGTTAAACAATTGCTTATGTCTATGATATGTAGGTAGAATGTTATGGTTAGTAGGAGATAATTGATAACTATTGCTGAACCCATTGATTAGAAGTATGGAATTCCTGATAATTGAGCACAACTTAGTTTGGAGTAGAGACCTCAACCAATTACCTGTTCGAGACTTAACTAGATAAAATTAGACCAGTTGTGGATATATTGGCAGTTAGAATGACTAGATGAGACTCTGAACTAGAAGTGAAAAGAAATTAAAAGAAGTTATCAAATAAGGGTAGTTTGCCAGTGGCCTTCGCTACTCGAGCACCACTCCTTCGGGGAATTTAAAGCCTGATGCCCTAAGGTCGTGTAGATCTGGGAGTCATCGGAGTGGGACTCGCTACATGGGCAGTTGAAGTTGACATGTTCTAAGCAGACTCAAAATACCCTGAATCTATAAAGAAAATAACTAAATGCTAAAACCTTAAGAATCTGATCACCAAAGCTCATAACTCAAAAAGTTGTCTGTTGTTAATATGTCTAGCGATAGGTCGAAGTGTTATCTGGTAGTAGTTAAGACAAGAGTACATTGTGTTGACTATCTGGTCTGGACTAGTACACACACTACACATCAGGAAGACCCTGTGACTAAGAAAAAGGTCCAAACTAGTTGTTGATTTGTTTTCTGCCTGATCATAACAAGCTACTAGAGACACTTGAGACCTTGTCATAGCAACCTAACCAGACAGACCTGTATTAAGACTTGTCTGAAGAATTTTTGGAATAAAAACATGACTAGGAATTTAAGTAACTTCAGGTAGACTTTGCTTGAGGACAAGCAAAAAGCTAAGTGTGGGGTTATCTGATACGCGAAAATCGTATCACTTTTTTAGCATGTTTTATGTATGAATTTGGGTGAAATCGAGGGTAATTTGATCTTGATTGTTCATTATTCACTTAATTTCACAGTTTTTATGATTTTGGAAGTGTCAGGTGAAAAGTAGACGAAAACAGCAAATTTTGGGGCAAAAACGCAATTTTTGGAAATGTTGACTCGGTCAAAGGGTCAGGACGGGCGTCCCGACCAAGCCAAGCCACCGGGACGGGCATCCAGGACCAGGGACGGGCGTCCTGACCTGGTCAACAGATCAGGACGGGCGTCCCAATCCAGGACGGGCGTCCCGAGCCGCCAGAAGCTGTCCCACATCGAATTTTTCAGAGATTTTCACTCTGGGAAGCTGCTATAAATACCCCAGGCCTCCAGCAGTTGAAATCATTCCTCTCCACTCGATCTGAGTCATTTAGTGGTGTCCAGTGTACAATTCTCTAGTACACAACTCACTCAGAGACTCGGATCTCAGTTTCTTTCTTATTAGTGTTTTGTTTTAGTTTCTGAGAAATAGTCTCTGATCTTAGGTTTCTATAGATAGGTTCGTTTCTGGTATTCATAGAATACCCGGGATTTCGTTAGGAGATCCTAAGAGGGCTCTAGGCGTTCGAAGAGTCAGTCCACAGGGCTGGGCTTAAGTTGGGTATTAAGGTAAAGCCCAGTTACTAGGCTGAGGAAGCGTCCTCCGAAGGTTCTAGCAAGCAGAGTCAGAGCGAGCAATACGACATATACAGTAGTACGCTTTGTCGGTGAGACTACGTAAAGGGTGATTTCTTTATGACATCAGTCCCCATACCCCTCTCTTATATGTTGTTATTGTTTTGTCCTAAATACTTATTATGAATATCAGATTACGATTTTTATGAATAGTTGTTTCATATGTTGAAGTTAGTATGTTTTTCCGGAAATAGCCACCTGCTAAATATTCACTATGTCTGCATGTTTAATGTGCTCTTTTAAACTAAAGTTAGGGTTATAGACAATTCCTAACCACGGTCTAATCATAACCTGTTTAGTTTAACAGGCATCAATTAGTATTGGTGTCTGCCATGCTAGATAAAATAACATGTTGAACACCCTGCCTATTAAAGTAGTCTAGGTAGGGGCCGAGCTGAGTCCGATTATGCCGGCGGTATGATCCCCGAAGTGACATAGGGCTTTCATGGATGCCTTCGTCCCGAACCGTGAGTAGGGCCGTCATTAAGGTAGGGCGGTTTATTAGAGACCTCAGATGTGGTACGCCTTTAGACACAGAACATAGTTGCAATCCAGGCTAAGATGCATCTAAAATACTCGAATATAGGTCAAACAACATATAAGAACAGTATAACATAGAATCAAGACTCATCTATAAAACACTTCTAGGATTAATTAGACTGAAACCTAGTGGAGAATGAATCACCCTCTCATCAAAGTATTTGATGAAGATTGCATAACTGGATCATAAGATAGGAGTTAGGATAAAAGGCTAGTTACTACTAAGTCGTTGCCACTTCCCTGGGAGTACGATATTTATTTAATAAAATCGTAGATACTTTCCAACAAACTAGCTACACGATAGGTACTCTGCCTTAGGTTCTGGCTGATTAAGTGACACCATAGAGACTAAATGTGACAATTAGTCAATCACTGTCCTTAATTATTCATAATCAACATAGGGTAAAATAACACCTATTTAGCACATCGGTCGGAAATCCCATCAATTACTCATAATCAACATAGGGTAAATCAACACCTATTTTAGCATATCAGTCGGGAACGCATATCTACCATTTACTCTTTGACGAAGAAAGATGAGGAGCAAAAGAAGTATGGAGATGATGCACTGGAGAGAGTGTTGACAAAAGAGAATTTGCATAATGATGGCAATGAGGAGAAAGAAGAATATTCAGCTTGGCTAGAAGCAAACTCCTAATGCTTCAAATTTAGAGCTCAATTTGAATCTTTGAACTTGTCTTCTAGGGATTTCAAAGTAACAAAACCTTCTTTGGAAGAACCACCCAAGCTGGAATTGAAATTAGTGCCACAACATCTAAAGTATGGATTCCTGGGGGCAGATTCAACACTGCCAGTAATTATTTCAGCACTGCTGAGTGCGGAGCAAGAAGAAAAACTGCTTGGAGTTTTGCGGCAGCATAAGAGAGCTATGGGCTGGACCATAGCTGACATCAAAGGTATAAGTCCAAACTTATGCATGCCCAAGATTATTTTGGAAGAAAATTCCAAAAATTCAATTGAGGGGCAGAGAAGATTAAATCCCATTATGAAGGAAGTGGTGAAGGAACAAATCATTAAGTGGTTAGATTTTGGCATTATTTATCCTATCTCTGACAGCTCTTGGGTAAGTCATGTACAGTGTGTGCCCAAGAAAGGGGAATTACTGTTGTGAAAAATGAAGATAATGAACTAATTCCCACAAGAACGATCACGGGATGGAGAATTTGCATGGACTATAGGAAGCTCAACAAAGCCACAAGAAAAGACCACTTTCCACTGGAAGAGATTATTATTGCTTTCTGGATGGTTACTCTGGTTACAACCAGATTACTGTAGCACTAGAGGACCAGGGCAAAACGACGTTTACTTGTCCTTATGGTACTTTTGCATTCAGAAGAATGCCATTCGGACTGTGTAATGCTCCAGCAACCTTCCAACGATGTATGATGGCCATTTTCACAGATATGCTGGATCAATATTTAGATGTATTCATGGATGACTTCTCCATATTTGGGCATAATTTAGGGTGAAATTGATGGTAAATCGATCTTAATTGCTTATTATTAACTCAATTTCATAGTTTTTGTGATTTTGGAAGTGTTAGGTGAAAAGTAGAAGAAAATGGCAAATTTCGAGGCAAAAACGTGATTTTCAGAAGTTTGGAAGTCGGGGTGGGCGTCCCGAAGTCAGGATGGGCATCCTGACCTGGTCAACAGGCTAGGACGGGCGTCCAGGACTCGGGACGGCCGTCCTGACCTGGTCAATAGGCCGGGACGGGCGTCCCGAGCCGCAGTTTAGAATCCCACATCGAAATTCTGAGAGAAATTCACTCCAGAGAGCTACTATAAATACCCCAGGCCTTCCTCAGTTGAAATCATTCCTCTCCACTCGATCTGAGTCATTTAGTGACTTCAAGTATACAGTTTTCCATAGTATACAAGTCACTTAGCGACTCAGGTTTCAGTATAAGTTTCTTTATATTCTTAGATAGTACCTCGTGTTCTTTGTTTCTGAGAGTTAGTCTCAGATCCTAGGATACGACTAGATAGGTTTGTTTCTGGTATTCATAGAATACCCGGGGTTTCGTTAGGAGATCCTAAGAGGGCTTTAGGCGTTCGATGAGTCAGTCAACAGGGCTGGGCTTAAGCTGGGTATTAAGGTAAAGTCCATCTACTAGGCTGAGGAAGCGTCCTCCGAAGGTTCTATTGAGCAGAGTCGGGTCGAGCAGTCCAACATATACAAGCAGTTGCTCCATCGGCGAGACTAAGTAAAGGGTGAATTCTTTATGGCATCAGTCCCCCTGTCCCTCTATTTATATGTCTGTATTGTGTTCGTCCAAACATTTGTTATGATTATTGGATTATGATTTTATGAATATTTGTTATGCATGTTGAAGTACTTTATGATTTTCCGGAAATGGCCACCAGCTTAACTTTCATTCTGTCTGCATGTCTAATGTAGTTTCTTTTAAACTAAATGTAGGGTTATAGACAATTCCTAACCATTGTCTAATCATAACCTGTTTAGTTTAACATGTATTAATTTAGGACTTCCCTGTCGGGATGCATTAATGTCTGCCATATTAGATGAAATAACCTATAGATCACCATGTTTGTTAGAGTAGTCTAAGTAGGCTTAGTTTGTATGTTTATGTCGGCGTTAGGGCGAGCGGCATGATCCCCAAAGTGACATAGGGCTTTCATGGATGCCTTTAGCTCGAACCGTGAGTAGGGCCATCATTAAGGTAGGGCGGTTTATCAGGTAACTCAGATGTGGTACACCTTTAGACTCAATACATATTTGCAATCTAGGCTAAGACATGTCTAAAATACTCGAAGATAGGTCAATCAACATGTAGGAACAATATAACATAGAATCAGGACATTATGTGTAAAACACTTTTAGGCTTAAATAGACTTAAACCTAGTGGAGAATGAATCACCCTCTCATCAAAGATATTGATGAACGTTTGCATAACTGGATCATAAGATAAGAGTTAGGGTAAGAGGATAGTTACTACTAAGCCGTTACCACTTCCCAGGGAGTACGATATTTGATTTAATTAAAATCGTAGATACTTTCCAATAGACTAGCTACACGATAGGTACTCTTCCTTAGGTTCTGATTGATTAAGTGACAGTATAGAGACTAAATGTGACAATTAGTCTGGCTAAGTCCTTAATTACTCATAATCAACATAGGGTAAAACAACACCTATTTTAGTATATCAGTCGGAAAGCATCAATAAGTTTCCAATTGAACACTCTGAATTTATGTTTCATTTTGTTCTACATTTATTTACGTTCGTTTATTTGTTTCCTTTTTAGAGTCGAATATTTTTCTTGTATCCGACCACTGTTCTCCTTTCTTTTTGTTAATTCTCGTTTTTTATTCCTTTGTTTTTAATTAAGTATTGGGATGCAATTTACCATATCCACGACCTAATTTGTTGTATTTATGAGTGTCAAACCTAGTATGCCGAGGAATTTATGAGGCAACTAGACACTTGAAACGTGGAAGAGACAAGGTCATTATACTTCTCGGGCAGAGGTGCGGCGACGGGCTTTGGGAAGAGGAAGCGTCAGGAATAAGCTGCCTCCTCCAGTTTGCAGACACTGCAATCAACACATCGGGGAAGCATAAAGTGGTTAGTCATTTAAATTGTGTAATTTCAAATGGAGGAAAAGGCTGGGTAGATGAAGGGATTGTGAGAAAATTTAATTTGAGCCAAAGAATGCGTCTGTGATTTAAGACATCGGGAGTTAGAAAAAAAAATTTTGTTTAAGCAAATAACTGCTGCAGTTGAACTCCCATTCCTTAAATAACCTCTATTGTTATCCGAGTTCTTTTATCTTTCACTGCAATTGCAAAGAACATAAGAAAAATGACGCTAACTCTCAGAATAACTCTCCAGAACCCTAAAGACAAACAATATGTTCTCTCTTATGCGGTTTCGTTTTATGTTGAAATATCATTTGCTTAACTATGGGTCGTCTCTGAGTGGCGCATCTAAGAATTGCTAAATGAATTTGTTGACGGACATATATGAAAGATTTGTAAGTTAGGGTTACTATTGTTGTTTCTGTACACTGTCTTCTGAGTATGCTTTTGGAAAATATCTTTCTTTAGATGCCAAAATCAAAAAAATGTTTAGATGCCAAGAACAAAATAAGTTGCCCAAAAATGCACAAAGGAAAGATTCGCTTCGCTTGATGCTGAAACTAGATTTCAGGAACAATACTGTGAAAAATAGTATTTATCCGATTTGGGGTTCATCCTCAGTGGGGAGGCGCCTTATCCACTGCCCACGAAGTGCCGAGATATGATTAGAGCATTGGGTTAGGAGAAGTTTTGTAACTAGCGAGCAAAACCTGACCCTTCCATTGTTCGCGAGTTTTACTCAACCTGTGGCCAAACAATGTATATTCAGTTTTTGTAAGGGAGCGACAAATTCCCTTAAACCCTAGAGCCATCAACCAATTGCTCGATCTACGCAACTACAACGATGACACTGACGACTATTTTTCCTTGTTCTCTAACCTAATTGACGAAGTGTGCGACAAATTATTGCAGGAAGTGACGGTCTCGGGCACACAGTGGACTTGTTCCAAACAGGGGAACAAGATGTACCATCGGGAATTTCTGACTACAGAAGCAAAATTGTGGTTTTACTTTATTCACCATTCTTTGATGCCCACGGGCCATACTTCCTCCCTAAACATGGAAAGGATTTTCTTATTGGCCTGTATTGTTAAGGGTCGATCCATCAACGTAGGAAAGCTAATTTGTGAGCAAATTAAGGCTTGTGCTAACAAAAAAAGTGGGGAAATGTTTCTCCCAACTCTGATTTGTCTGCTCTGTAGGGCCTCGGGAGTTGTGGTAGCCATGGTAGACGACGACTACTATTCACAAGGCACCATCTCTGTGTATGACTTGAGCCGAATTCTTCCCACTCAATCGACGCATCCACCAAGAGCCAGCTCACAAACACCATCTGCTCAGACCCCATTCAAACTATCCTCGGCTCCCACTGATGCTCCGGTAATGACCCTGGCGTAGCTGCATGAACATTAGCAGTTGTACTGGTAATATGCCAGGGACAGAGATTTTGCACACTTTTGATCATTGTCGAGGCAACGCCAACAAGCGGGTACCCCATGGCCGACCTTTCCTCATCAGCTCCTGCCGGATGAACCTCAGACCATGGAGGACGATAGTGACAATGCTTAAGTCACTCCCTGCACATTGGGAGTGGTTTTATTTCTCCATCTTTCTCTTTACTGAACTATTTTCTTTTATTCCAGTTCCATTTGTACTGTTTTAATTATCCTGCCGTGCAGGCCTAAACTTTTTTGCCGTTTCTACTTTGCTTGGTTTAAGTTGTTGATCGTTATGGTTACTGTCCCTTTTTGCAATGGGGACATTGCTCCTCCTTGAGTTTGGGGGAGGGTGTCCCTTTGTTGGACTTGTTGATATTATCCCTTTGCTGGACTTATTAATATTCTCCCGTTGATGGATTTATTTTGTTGGAAACTGCTAAAATTATCATGTGTTAGATTCTTGAGTACTACTGAATGCTATGATGATATTTGTGATATTTGTATAAAGAAAGCTTGAATGAGATGACAAATGATTGTGTTTACATTTTATTCGATGATTGGTTTTAGCATGTTTATGATAAACTTGGGAGCTCGATTTATGATGATTTCTTCTTGAGCTTATTTTAAATAAATTCTTGTATGCTATCATTTTTTTGAAAATATATAGATATTAGCTGGTATTAGGTGATAATTCTTTTTACTCCCACTCTCTTGCACAATAGTCTTGACTTAGATATATTCCTTGTTCATAAAAAGAATTAGCTTTGGCATGAAGAAACAGAAATTTTTTTGATTCAATTATGATATCCCTTGAGGCGAAATCATAGTAGATTTGATAATACTAAAATGATTGAGGCATGTTCTTGAAACGATTGAGCTTTTCTAGCCTTACCTTAATGCATTATTTCCCCTAGTAAACCAAGTTGAGTGATGCGTTCTGATCGATATGCTAAAAATAGGTTCTATTTACCCTATATCGATTATGAATAATTAAGGACTTAGAATTACTAATTGTCACATTTAGCATCTATGTTGTCACCTAATCAATCAGAACCTAAGGCAGAGTACTTATCGTGTAGCTAGTCTGTTGGAAAGTACCTACGATTTTAATTTAAGAAATTATCGTACTCCTTGGGAAGTGGTAACGGCTTAGTAGCAACTATCCTTTTACCTTAACTCTCATTTTATTATCCAGTTATGCAATCATTCATCAATATCCTTTGATGAGAGGTTGATCCATTCTACACTAGGTTTGAGTTCATTAAGCATGCAAGAGTATTTTACAGACAGTGTTCTGATATATGTTATATTGTTCCTACATGTTGATTGACCTATCTTCGAATATTTTAGATATATCTTGCTCTAGATTACAATTATATACTGATTCTACTTGTGTACCACATCTGAGTTATCTAATAAACCGCCCCATCGCCATTGACGGCCCTACTCACAGTTCGAGCTAAAGGCATCCATGAAAGTCATGTGTCACTCAAGAGATCATGTCGCTCGCTCTAATGCCGGCATAAACACACGAACTTAGCCTACTTAGACTACTTTAACAAACATGGTGATCAATAGGTTATTTCATCTCATATGGTAGACCTTAATGCTTCCGTCCTCACACAAAGCCCTAAATTAAGGCCTGTTAAACTAGACAGGTTATGATTAGACCGTGGTTAGTAATTGTCTATAACCGTTCATCTAATTTAAAAGAGCAAGTAGACATACAGTCATAATGATAATTAAGCTAGTGACCTTTCCGAAAAAATGCAAACATCTTCAACATGCAAAACACATATTCATAATATCATAATTTAATATTCAAATGGGTCTTTGGACAAACACAATACAAAAATATAAAGAGAGGGACAAGGGGACCACCACCATAAAGTATTCACCCTTTATTAGGTCCGTTGATGCAGCAACTACTTGTATATCCTAGACTGCTTGACCCGACTCTGCTCGACAGAGCCTTCGGAGAATGCTTCCTCAGCCTAGCAGCTATTGCTTTACCTTACGTCCCGAGCTTTAGCAAAGCCCTGTTGACTAACTCTCCGAACGCCTAGTGCTCTCTTAGGATCTCCAAACGAAATCTTGGGTATTCTATGAATAATAAAAACAAACCCTATCTAGTCGTATTCTAAGATCCTGAGACAGACTCTCAAAGAACAAAGAACACAAGAAAGTCTCGTATACTAAAAATCTACTTGAACGAAAACACATGAGATCACTGAATGACTTGTAAACAGTAGAAAACTATGTACTGGAAGCCACTGAATGATTCAGATCAAGTGGTGAGGGATGATTTCAACTGTAAAGGCCTATGGTATTTATAGCAGGGAAGCTGAGTGAATTTCTCTTCAGAAAATGATGTGGGACACTGTTCATGGGTTCGAGATGCCCGTCCCGATCTGTTGACCAGGTCAGGACGCCCATCCCATTACTTTGACAGGGTCGGGACGCCCGTCCCGGTTCTTTGACCAGGTCAGGACGCCCGTCCTGGTCTTGGGACTCCCATACCGACTTCTAAACCTCCGAAATCACATTTTTACCCTGAAATTTGCCATTTTTACCCAGAAATTCACCTGAAACTTCCAAAATCACAAAAATTGCAAAATTGTGTTAATAACAGTCAATTAAGAACGATTTAACTCCAATTTCGCCCTAAATTATGCCTAAAAATATGCTAAAAAGTGATATGATTTATGCATATCATATAACCCCACACTTAGCTTTTTGCTTGTCCTCAAGCAAAGTCTATATGAAACTATTGATAATTCAAATCATAGGTGCAGTCACTAAAAATTTCTAGCAATGTTTTTAGCTAAAATTAATCACTGATTCAGATGATTCACAAAACAGGCTTGACTGGTTAAGTTGCTATGACATGGTCTCAAATATCTTAGTAGATTATCATGGTCATGCAGGTTTAACAATTTAATAACTAGACTGAACTCTACTCTTAGTCATGAGGTCTTCCTGATGTGTAGTGTGTGTATTAGTCCAGACTAGATTGTCAACACAATATAGTCTTCTCTTAACTCTTACCAGATAATACTTCGATCAGTCGTTGGACATAACAACAACAAACAACCTTCTGAGTTCTGAGCTTTGGTGTCAAGGCTTTTAAATTAAAATTTTCAATAAAAGATAACCGTGTGCTATGTATTTTTAGATTGATTGTTCAGGGTATTGATATGCACAAATCATATACCCTTTTTTGCATGTTTTTAGACATAAACTATGGCAATATTTGAATGTATTTGATATTAATTGAATCAAATTGACATAAAATTGCTTAAATTTTGATTTTGGAAGTTTCAGAAGCAAAATTGCACGAAAATAGCAAATTTTGGGGCAAAAATGCAATTTTTGGAAATGCTGAGTTCAGGACGGGCATCCCGACCCAGTCAAAGCACCAGGACGGCCATCCCTAGCTTTGGACGGGCGTCCGAGCACCAGAAGTTGTCCCACATCGAAATGTTTGGTGAAATTCACTTCAAAAAGCTGTTATAAATACCCCAGGCCTCCAACAGTTGAAATCATCCCTCTCCACTCGATCTGAGTCATTTAGTGACTTCAATTGTACATTTTTCTCGAGTATATAAGTCAATGAGAGACTCGGGCTCAGTATAAGTTTATTTCTATTCTTAGATAGTTTCTCGTTTTCTTTGTTTTTTGAGAGTCTGTCTCAAAATCTTAGATTACGATTAGATAGGGTTCGTTTTTCGTATCACAGAATACCGGGATTTCGTTAGGAGATCCTAAGAGAGAGATAGGGTGCATGTTCTTAGTCAGATTATGGCAATTTGCTTAAGCCCGGGATGTAAGGTAAAGCAATTACTACTAGGTCTGAGGAGCGTTCTCTGATATGCAAAAATCATATCCCTTTTTCAGCATGTTTTTAGATATAATTTAGGGTGAAAGTGATAGGAAATCGGTCTTAATTGATTGTTATTAACTCAATTTCACAGTTTTTTGATTTTGGAAGTGTCAGGTGAAAAGTAGACGAAAACAACAAATTTTGGGGCAAAAATGCAATTTTTGGAAATGCTGACTTGGTCAACGGTTGGGGACGGGCGTCCCGACCCAGTCAAACCACCAGGATGGGCATCCCAATCCAGGACGGGCGTCCCGAAGCACCAGAATTTGTCCCACATCAAAATTTTTGGAGATTTTCACTCCAGAAAGCTGCTATAAATACCCCAGGCCTCCAAGAGTTGAAATTATTCCTCTCCACTCGATCTAAGTCATTCAGAGACTTCCAGTGTATAATTCTCAAGTACACAAGTCACTGAGAGACTCGGGTTTCAGTTTCAGTTTTCTTTCTTTCTTTAGTGTTTCGTTTTCTTAGTTTCTGAGAAATAATCTCAGAGCTTAGGCTTCGATAGATAGGTTCGTTTTTGGTATTCATAGAATACCGGGATTTCATTAGGAGATCCTAAGAGAGAGATAGGGTGCATGTTCTTAGTCAGATTAGGGCAATTTGCTTAAGCCCGGGATGTAAGGTAAAGCAATTGCTCTGAGGAGCGTTCTCCGAAGGCTCTACCGAGCAGAGTAGGATCGAGCAGTCAGGAGCATACAGGAGCTGCAGCACCGGTTGGACCTGCATAAAGCGGTGATTACTTTATGCCAATGGGTCCCCTAGACGAGGTTCTGTATGTTTACGAATTGATTTATCTGAATATTAATTTATGAATACGAGATTACGATTTTTATGAATATTTGTTTATATGTTGAAGTTGTTATGTTTTTTCAGAAATAGCCACCTGCTAAATATTCATTATGTCTGCATGTCTAATGTGCTCTTTTAAACTAAAGTTAGGGTTATAGACAATTCCTAACCACGGTCTATTCATAACCTGTTTAGTTTAACATGCATCAATTAGTATTGGTGTCTGCCATGCTAGATAAAATAACTTGTGGAACACCCTGCCTGTTAAAGTAGTCTAGGTAGGGGCCGAGCTGAGTCCGATTATGCCGGCGGCTAGGGCGAGCGGCATGATCCCCGAAGTGACATAGGGCTTTCATGGATGCCTTCGTCCCGAACCGTGAGTAGGGCCGTCATTAAGGTAGGGCGGTTTATTAGAGACCTCGAATGTGGTACGCCTTTAGACACAGAACATAGTTGCAATCCAGGCTAAGATATATCTAAAATACTCGAAGATAGGTCAATCAACATGTAGGAACAGTATAACATAGAATCAGGACCTCATCTATAAAACACTTTTGGGCTTAATTAAACTTAAACCTAGTGGAGAATGGATCACCCTCTCATCAAAGTCATTGATGATGATTGCATAACTGGATCATAAGATAGGAGTTAGGATAAAAGGCTAGTTACTACTAAGTCGTTGCCACTTCCCTGGGAGTACGATATTTAACTTAATAAAATCGTAGATACTTTCCAACAAACTAGCAGCATGATAGGTACTCTGCCTTAGGTTCTGATTGATTAAGTGACAATAATTGAATGCTAAGTGACAGTTAGTAAGACTCAGTCCTTAATTACTCATAATCGACATAGGTACATAAAGCCTATCTTTTAGCATACCAATCGGAACGCATCATATTTTTGGCGCCGTTGCCGGGGAAATATCATAATGAATTTAGGATTCCTGATCAAAATTCTAGAGGCTTATGATAGGTAACGGTAGTAACCTAGACTTTAGACCCAACACTTATGTTATACCAGTTAGACAATCAATTTCCGAAATATAGGGTTATCATAACTAATTAATTTTAGATATTATCTGGAATTAAGACACTTAGGATAATCAAATTTTAGAAAATTATTCTAAAACCATATTGAGGGAATTTAATTGCTTTCGAAATTAAACATAAAAAGAAAGAAAAAATGTTAAAAATTTAAAATCCAAAAAGAATGTATTTTTCTTGCTCAATGGTAAGTTGTTCTTTTCCCTATCTCTTGTTCTTTCTTAGTTGTTTTCTTAGTTGTCCATTTATTGCTCTTTTTCGTGTTTTTCTTTTTTTTTTTAATTTCGAAGAAATAAAAATGGAAATGAGGATAAAATATATTTTCTTCTGAGTTGTAAAATTTTGGCTTAGAGTTTTATTGGGAAGAAATTCCATTTTAGAATTTTCTTAGAGTCATGCCGGCCTTATTAGGATGAGTTATGAAATAATTTTTCCTTAACAGCCGGACCTTTGAATGTTCTATTGAAAAAAGGAAGTTCCTTTTGTTTTGTTGATAATTGCATGAGATCTTTTAAACCAAAAGGAATTACTGCACCCAGTATGGCATCACCTGATTGAAATATGCTTTTTGAATGAATATGTGATGTAATGATGTCGTAAGAGTTGTTTTAGGACAGAAACATGATAAGAAAGTTCATGTATGATAAATCCTGATCTTATCTAGTCTTGTCTAAAACAATAGGTTACACTGATCACTCTGAGATATCTGTGTTCAATAAAACTGATACTGAACCATAATTAATTAAGTGAGGTTTTATTGTTACTTGAGTTTGATATAGAATGAAGAGGTAAGAAAAAGGGTTAAGAATCTGGAAAGCAAACCTTTGGTCTAGATTAGGAAACCTTGAGTTAGAGGCTATTGACTAGACAGTAGTATCTGATAAATTTCTGAATGAGGATCTATTTTCATTGTTTGCTATGAGTAATGATTCTCCTCCGTGGTTTATTGATATTACTAATTATCTAGCTGCTAATTATTCCCAAGTGATATGACTTATCAGCAAAAGGAGAAATTCTTTGCTGATTAGAAATATTACTACTGGGCAGATTTCTCTTCTATTTCAAATTTTTGCAGATCAGTTGATCAGAAAATGTATCTCGGAAGGCGAAGGCCACATGATTCTGAAGCATTGCAGGAATCTAAGGGAGACCAATTAACTGCTATCAACACTGTCCGGAAAGTGTTGGAAGTAGAATATTATTGACCCACCATATTCAAGGATTTTTGTATCTCTGATACAGTCCTGCGATGCTTGCCAAATAACAGGTAACACCTCTTCCAGAGATTGCCTACCCCAACAAGGTATATAGAGTCTTGAAATCTCTAATATCTGGGGTATCGAATCCTTTTCTTTTTCCTCCTTTGAAAACAATTACATCATAGTAGTCGTGGAACACTTTTCGAAAATAGCCTGAACCACAGGTATTACCTACTAATGATGTTAAAGTCATGTGCAGATTCTAGTTGTTTTCCAGATTCAGAGTGCCAATGTCTTAGGAAGAAATGTTCAGCCTGTGTATCAAATATGTGAAGTCTGCTAAGTACCACACTTTAGCAGGGATTGCTATGGGAATGACTAACCATTCCAAAAAGAGGTAGGAGTAGGTTACTGCAGAATGCTGCTCCCATGGGAAATGCATACAATCCCAGCTGGGGAAATCATACGGGATTTAGCTGAGGAATAATTTGGAAGCTGTGGGAAACACATACAATCCCTACCAAAGAAATCATCCAGGATTTAGTGGAGGAATAACTCTGGAGCTAAAAACTTCTAGGAAATACCACCACAACAAAGTCCCTAGCCGCATAATCAACAGATGAGATGCTGTTAATGGTCAAACTCATTTTACTATTACAGAAGTGTAGCCATACGGAGCATATGTTATAATGGAGCAAGATGTCACTTCTTAAAAAGTAAACGGCCAACAATTAAAGTCATACCAGTGCAAGCAAGTGACCTACCAAGTAGTATCGAACGGTCGACAGATATAGAGGAATTTCGCGTTGTATCAGGAGCATAGCAATGGAGGAGCTTGCATCCCCTACATACCAATCAGTTGTGAGAAACTTCCTCGAGGAAGTCTCAAATACTTGGGCCCAGATCTACACCACTGGAGCCTCCTACCACCACGGCTTCGCCAAAGCTTCAGGTATCTTTTCTGCCATTCGAAACTTGCATGCAATACCTTCACTGACACAGGTAGGCACACCAATCCAAAGAAGTCTCCTTCCTAGACACGTTCCTCCTGGACAAGTTGCTATGATTTCCAGAAACTTTACAAACGATTCAAGGAAACAGTCCTTGGGGCTCGAGTCATTCATCAAATGGATAGGCCACTAACTGGAGCTCGACATTGAAGGATCGGAGCTGACGAAGATAGCTCCATCTACCAGACTTGACCGTTCTTCAAAACATGGGGGATGGTAGTTCGCGACTCAGAGGGTAAATACACTCTCCATACGGAGCACACTACAGAGTCATCCGTTCTAGTATCTAGAGCTTACAGAGTCAAGAACACCTCAGCAATAGCACATGGCTGAGGTGAAGAGCCAATTGACAGATCAGAGAAGACCCTTCTGCTCGAGACATGAAGGGAGTTTTTCTAATCCTCATCTTCCTCCACTTTTATTTTATTTTCTTCATTTTGTGTTTTGTTTTGTTATTACTATTACCCTTCTTGTTTTGTTATTTTAGTTTCTTTCTCTTCTCCTTAGTTAGTTAAATAAGTGTGGGGTAAGACTTTTATGTTTTGTTTTTATTTCTTCTTGTTTTCAAATAAGTGTTGGGTAATTTAGATATGCATGAACACTGAGGACAGTGTCAAACTTAAGTGTGGGGTAGCAGTGCACAGTGCACTGTAGAAGTACACCCTTCCAAAACAAATTTCAAAAATTTTCACTCTTTCAGACTTCAAAATGTAGTTATGATTGGTAATGATTTGCAGATGTCTATGATATGTATGTAGAATATTATGATTAGTAGGAGACAACGTGATAACTTTCTTGAATTTATCGATTAGAAATAGGGAATTCCTAATACTTGAGCACAACTTAGATTGGATTAGAGACCTCGACCAAATACCTTTTCAAAACTTAACTAGATAAGATTAGACCAGTTGAGGATGTATTGGCAATCAAAATGACTAGATGACACTAAGAGCTAAAAGTGAAAAGAAAAAGAGAGTTAACTAAATAGGGTAGTTTGCAACCGGCCTTTGCTACTCGAGCACCACTCCTTAGGGGAACTTAAAGCCTGATACCCTAAGGTCGTGTAGGTCTGGGAGTCATCGGAGTGGGACTCGCTACATGGGTAGTTAAAGTTGACGTGTGAAAGCAGACACAAAATACCTTGAAAAATCAATATAAGAAAAATCAATAAATGCTTAATTAAAAATCTTGTCACCAAGGCTCAGAACTCAGAAAGTTGTTTGTTGTGTCGAGTGAAGAGGGATTGTTTCATCTGAGGAAGACCTGGAGTATTTATAGCAGGGAACTTGAGGATTTTTCTTTGTGATTCCCGATGTGGGATTCTGCACTAGTGCTCGGGACGCCCGTCCCGAGTTTGTTGACCGGGTCAGGACTCCCGTCTTGAGATTGGGACGCCCGTCCTAAACTTAGATGTTCTGAAATTTTAATTTTTACCCCAAAATTTGTTGTTTTCTTGCACATTTCACCTAAAACTTCCAAAATCACAAATTATGCGAAAATGTGTTAATATCATTCAATTAGGCTCAATTTAGTTCCCATTTTATCCTAATTTGTGCCTTAAAACATGCTAAAAAGTGATATGATTTATGCACATCATATAACCCCACGCTTAGCTTTTTGCTTGCCCTCAAGCAAAGTCCATATGACATTTAATGAGTGATAACCATAGGTGCAATCACACAAAGGGTTTTAGTAATGTTTTTAACAAAATTATTCACTGAGTCAAATGATTCAGAAAACAGACATGCATTGATCGAATTGCTATGTAAAGGTCTCAAATATCCGGCAAGAATGTCATAACGATTTAGATAAAACAGTTTAATGGCCCTACTGAGCTCTTCGCTTAGTCATAAGGATTTCCTGATGTGTAGTGTGTGAACTGGTCTAGGTTAGATTGTCAACTCAAAATAAGTTTCCTACACTGTTATTAAATAGTAATTCGACCAATTTCTGAACGTAATAGCAAAACAAACGACCTTCCCGGTTCTGAGCTTTGGTGTCAGCACTTTCTAGTTATGATTTTCAATAAAACGTATACACTAAGTGTATGTTTAAATTAATTTTCGTGGTATTTTTGTGTTTGCTTTCACACGTCAACTTTAACTACCCAAGTATCGAGCCCCACTCTGATGACTCCTAGATCTACATGACCTTAGGGCACCAGGCATTAAATTCCCTTCAGAAGGGGTGCTCGAGTAGCAAATGTCGCTTGCAAACTACCCCTATTTTACTTTTAAGCTATGACATTTTCAGCTCAGAATACCGTCTAGTCATTCAAGTCGCTAACATATTCTAGACTGGTCTAGTACTATTCAATTTCAGCTTTGAAAAGATATTGGGTTGAGTTTTCTAATCCAGACTTAGTTGTGCTCAAGATAGTCAAGAATTCCCTACTTCTAATTGATGAATTCAACAAATTAATCAAATTATTTCCTAATAGTCATAACACTCTACTGTTATATATCACATACATAAGCTGGTCTCAATCAACCAATATTGAATTTAGAAGTCTAAAAGAGTGAAAAATTTTGAAAACAATTTGGTGGGTGCAATTTTTAGTGAAAATGCTAGGACAAATATGCAAATATTTGAAAAATGAGTGCAATGTGCACTACTACCCCACACTTAAGGTTTACACTGTCCTCAGTGTGCATGCATATCCTATCACCCCACACTTATTTGAAAAATTCAAAATAAAAGAAGGAAAAACAAACAAAACTCTTACCCCACACTTATTTGAGAAATAAGAGTTTAAAAACAAAAACAGGAAAAAACAAACAAAACACGAAATGAAGATAAAAAATAAATAGAAAACAAAATTTACTAAAAGTAGCGAAAGATGAGGATTAGAAAAACTCCCTTCATGTATCGAGTAGAAGGTCTGCTCTGATATGGCTGTTCACCTCAGCCATGTGTTGTTGTTGAAATGTCCTCGACTCTTGGCTCAAGTCCCAAGGACTGCTTCCTCAAATCATTTGCAAAGTTTCTCGCAATCATAGCAACGTTTCCAGGAGGAATGTGTCCAGGAGCGTGACATTCCTTGAATCTTTGGCGAAGTCGTGATGGTAGGGGCCTCCAGTAGTGCAGATCTAGGCCCAAGTAGTTGAGACTTCCTCGGGGGAGTTTCACACAACTGACTAGTATGCAGAGGACACAGACTCCTTCGATGTTATACTCTTGATACAATGCCAAACTCTTCTATATCCGTCGACCGGTTGATACCACTTGGTCGGTAGGTCACTTGATTGCACTAGTATGGCTTTAATTGTTGCTCTTTACCTTTTGAGTAGTGTCGTCTTCATCCATTGTAACCCATGCTCCATATGGCGACACTTCTATAACAATAAACGGGGCCTGACCAATAACAATATCTCATCTGTTGATTCTACGAATAGGGATTTTGCTGTAGTTGTATCTTTTGGAAGTTTTTAGCTCCAGAATTATTCCTCAAACTAAATCTCGCATGATTTTTTTAGTAGAGATTGTATGTGTTTCCCATGGGGGCAGAGTTAACTACTTCCACTTTTTCTATATCCTCTGGAATAGTCAGTATTCCATTACCATAACAATCCCCGCTAAAATGCGGTCCTTGGTAAAATTCACAGACTTGATATACGGGCTGAATGCGCTTTCCCTGTTGGAAGGCATTTAGTTGACTAGTAATACTAGCTTTGAATGCTTCGAATTGCTCATCAGTGGAGGCATTTGCTGCATTAACTGGTTGTTTCTTGGCGCGACCACTGCTGCGCCAGTTCTTGTTGTTCCTATAGAGTCTCTCCAGGGCGTTTCTAGCATCTACTTCATTAATTCCATTGAAACCGCACTAGGGGTTAAGTCCATCAAGAACTTGCTTGCCCATTTATGTCATACCTCCATAGAATTGTTGGATTAGCAGAGCTTTAGTAAGTCCATGTTGCGGGCAGAGTCTGAGGAGTTCCTTGAATTTGTCCCAAGCTTCGATTACTGTCTCATCGGCAGCTTGAGTAAAACTGGAAAGAGCTTTGCGATACTCTAGGACTCTTGTTGCGGAGTAGTATTCCTCCAAAAAGGCCTTACTTAACTCATCCCAAGTTGTGATTGGGTTAGTAGGTAACTGTGCCAACCACCTCTTAGCTCTGTCCCTAAGTGAGTAGGGGAAGAGGTTTAGCTTGGTTACTTCCGGGGTGTTATCTCCCTTGAGACCTTCGCAGAGAGTGGAGAATTCGGTCAAGTTCCTTCAAAAACTGTGTTGACTGATTAAAAATTGCTTTTGTATGTGATACATATTTAGTAGAGTATCGTGAACATTAGGAACATTTCTTCTGTTTTACTGAATTCATCACTTAGAAACTAGTTCTGGTTAGAAAAATTAACCGAATGTCTTTTTGAGTTGAACTAAATAATACCAGACCATTTGAGAATATGATAGCACTATGAAGGACTAGATGGAATTCTGAGTTGAAGTGTCACAATTTAAATGTCATAAGGGTAGTTTGCAAGTATCCTTTGTTACTCAAGCACCCCTTCAAAAGGGAACTTAATGTCTGGTGCCCTAAGGTCATGTAGATCTGGGAGTCATCGGAGTGGGGCTCGATACCTAAATAGTTAAAGTTAATATGTGAAAGCAAACATAAAAATACCCTAAAAGTCAATTAAAAAATACACTTAGTGTATTTTTCTTTGAAAATCTCAAAAGTAAAGTGTTAGCACCAAAGCTTAGTGTTTTGTTTTGTGAATTTATGTAAAGACTTTTCCAAAAGTAAAGAAAATTTTTGGATCAAAATTATTTAGAAATGAGTTGGGGGTGGGGGGGGGGGGGGGCATGTTTTTAATTATAAGTTCTGAATTATCTGGTGAACATTAGATTTAAGACATTTTTTAAAATTTATTTTATATCGAAAAGAAAATTTGTATTAATTGGGTGGAAACTCAAAGGATGTAATTGTGTTATGACTTTAAATTTAGAATTTTATAATTTTTAAATTGGGTCCGCATTTGAGGTTTCTTGTTAAATTTATTGAAGATACATTAAACATTTTATATTATACTTCTATAAAATCCACAAAAAAGTAATTGTTTAATGTTCATAAGGAATAACATTCTTAAGCAATAAAATGCTACATACATATATATTAATGTTTCAATTTATTTAAAGACAATAAATAATGGAATATTAAAACAAATACACATTAAGGGGAAAATAGAAATTAATTATTGAGCAACCTTTTGAATTTAGCCATTTTCAGAAGTATTGAGACATAGAGCGCGTCTTGCATGTTACACATCAAGTTGAAATAGGTAATTCTCCAAGACCTACTGAAGAGTAAAGAACCCAAAGTTCCCCAAAGACCAACTACAAAACCAATACCAATGGCAATGTCGAAACTAGAACTTTTGAACCATTCTTCCTCCTCATCAACTCGATGAAATCGGTTACTACTTGAAGTAAAATTTTGTTGATCTTCTTCAGGGCATAGCTTAGAAAGAGGAAGTCCACAAAGACCTGGATTTCCTGAACAGGACAAAGCCTTGAAGCTTTGTAATTGAGTACTCAACGGGATTCTTCCTGACAAATTGTTAGCTGACAAGTTTAAATCCTCCAAAAGATTCAATCTTGACAAATCAAGAACTTCTAGTTGTCGTAAGAGAACGATTTGTTGAGGGATATGCCCGTTTAATTTGTTTCCTGAAATGTTTAGTGCAACCAAACCATCAAGAAGGGTGATTTCATTTGGAATTTCTCCAATTATCTGGTTGCTTGAAAGATCAATGCTTTTCACTAATTTCAAATTATTGTTGTTGTATTCTGATTCTTTCCCCTTCCACATCAACGAAGCAGTTTCTGGGTATTCAAAATACGTGCCTCCTCGCCTTCTTGCGGAAAAATGGGGGTATCTGTCTCCACTTCCTTGCTTGGTCATAGATTTCAAATTTCCAAAACAATTGGGTAACTTTCCATATATACTATTGTTAGAGAGATCCAAGATTTGAAGGAACGACAGATAGCATAAATTCGATACTATTGTTCCTTGGAATTGATTTGACGGAAGACTAAGACTAACTTAGATGTGGAAAATTCTCTCCTAACCATCTTGGAATTTCACCCATAAATTTATTGTGACCAAAATCAATGATTTTTAAATTTGTACACTGGTTCAAGGATATGGGGAACTCTCCATCTAAACTATTGTGTCGTAAATGTAAGGACATAATCTGAGTGAGATTTCCAATTGAGCTTGGGAGTTTCCCAAAAAAATTGTTTTTTCCCAAATTCAAATAAACTAAGTTAGTTAATTTGGTCAAGCAATTAGGAATTATTTCTGAAAAAAGGTTATTGGAAAGGTCTAGATAAGTTAAATAATCAGTACTCAAATTACAAATGAAAGATATCGGGGTTTGAAACTTGTTTGAGCTCATATCAATTACTTCTAAAGTACCAAAATCATTTGACCATTCAGGAAGACTTCCATGAATTTGATTATTTGACAAATTCAGACTTTGGAGTCGAGGAAAATTATGTCCAAACCAATTAGGAATAACATCATGAATTCCACATCCAGATAGATTCAAATCCACTAAATGTGCTTGATTTTTCAACCACGAGGGGAAACGAGGTCCAATTTTGCAATTTCCCAAACTTAGTTTAGAGAGATTGAAAGGTGAAACCCAACCCGAGTTTAATTTCAAAATCAAGGAATTATGAGATAATTCTAATACTGTCAACTTGAAAAGATTCTGCAGGTGTACCTCAGTTATAGATCCTGTGAGACCATTTGAAGAAAGATCAAGCAATTTTAATTCCCTCAGGTTTCCCATACTTTGGGGTAAACTTCCTGTGAGTTTATTAGAATGTAAATCAATTTCAATCAGCAGAGATGATAACAAGAATTCTGGAATTTTTCCCTGAAATAGATTTTTGGGCATTAGAAGGATCTCAAGCTTTGGTAGCATTAGTAAACCTGGAGGAATGGTTCCATTGAGTTTATTATAAGAAAGATCCAAAAACTTTAAGGTAGTCAAGTTTCCAATGGAATTTGTAATCTCTCCTTCTAACCCATTCCAAGAAAAATCCAAATATTCTAGGGATTGCATTTTTCCAAAATCCAGAGGAATTACCCCAAGTAATTGGCTATGCACAATATTAATTCCTGTAAGGGTGGTGGCACTGTGATTAAGAAAGCAATAGAACCTTGAAAGTTCAATCCCAAAATTGTTATATGATAGATCAAGGATGGATAAAGATGTGGTAAAATTAACAGAAGGTACAATTTTGGTCAGAGGCATTCCAGGAAGTTCACAATTAGACAACTTCAATTCTTTAAGGAAAGGTAGACTATTGATTGTTTGTGTCCAATCATAAGCCATACTCAAGTTTACCCAACTTAGATTGAGGCTTCTCAGAGAAGAAAGGTGTGAAAGGCCGTTGATACTTTTGGCAAAAAGATCGGAATTGTGACTAAGATCAAGATACAACAAATCAGACAAGTTCCAAAGTTGGACAGGAATTTCACCGGAAAATGCACAACCACTCAAATTCAGAGACTTTAATCTCATTAGTGAACCAATGAAATTTGGAATTGGACTTCTGGGACTGTAAAATAAACTCAAGTCCAAGTAAGTTAAATACTCCAACTCAAGCAATGAAGGAGTAAGCTTACCTCCTAAGATTATCAGATTCCCTTCTTCAACGTAATTGTTTGCAGAAGAAAGATAAAGGGAAATGACATGACTGCTTCGATTGCTGCACCCAACTCCTTTCCATTCACAACAATCAACTTCGGTTTGCCAAGAGGAAAGAAAGCCATATTCATCCTTTAGGCCCTCCTTAAACTTCACAAGAGCCTGTTTCTCATTCTCCCTGCATCTTCTTATTTGGCTATTTATCCTTCTTGACAATACAAGTAGAAATACAAAAATTACAAAATTTAGATGAAAAAGTTGTTTGCTACTGACGAAGAGTTCCATATCCAAAAACAACTTTTGATTAATGTTGTTCTACAATACACCACATATATATATAACCACCAATTGATACGTAAACTTCTCAATTCTTAGTAGACTTGCAACTCAAAACTAACCGTTAATATTGCGCATCTGATTTGTAACTTAGTTTACAAAAAAAAAAAAAAAAAAAAAAGTTGCCAAAGTTGACAATGTAGAGCTTTGTTTTTTTTTAAAAAAATATGTTATATATCTTTTTCTGTTTACAAAAAAAAAAAACACATTTTCTAATGACAATATAAAATATCATGACTTTTATTTTTTTTTTTTAACTTCAATCTCTTTTCATTTCTTTTTTTTCACTTCATTTTCTAACTTGTCACTTTTTATGTTCAAACATTCATTATTATAACTCTTTATTTTTATTCTTTTTAAATTTTTCTGTTGTTACTTTTCTTTTTCTCTTCTACATTATCTCTTCATTCTTTTTAGTTTTAAACATTTCATTTTATCTACAATTCTTTTACAAACTTTTAAAATTTACTTGTATTAATTTTATTACACGATTTTTTGTTTTTGTTTTTTTTTATTGTCTAGAAAGTGTTACTTATAAACATTCTCACTTATAACTGAGAGATCATGAGTTCGAAATGAAAGTCGTACGAATTTCAATTAACATTAAAAAAAATTTCTTTTTTTTCTAATTTATCTTCTTCACATAAATATATATATATTCTTTAAAAACATTTTGCAATAAAATTTATAAAACAAATAAAATAATATAAACTTTTAATATTTTAAAATTTTATATATTATATATAATTTAAATGTTATAGTATTTATATTTAAAAAATTGAAGTTTATTATTATTATTATTATTCAAAATATGTTTATTTTAATTATTTATTAAAATAAAATTTATACAAAATAATCTAAATTAAAAGGAATAATAAATTAAAAATTTAAATTATATAAAATATATATATATTCCCCACTTAGGGAATATGTATATCTAGTATACTTATATGATAATTGGTTCACTTCTCAAATTTATAGAAATTTGGCATTTAATATTCATTGTCAATTATATATATTTTGATATAATAATGACATTAATAAATAATTAACTGAATGACAAGCTAAAAAGAATAGCATTAACTAAAATTACCAACAAAATAAAATTACATCATTAAAATTATAAACTAAATGTTTTATGGCCTAAAAAAAAATGTTTAATATCTTTTAGGATTTATCATTCAATTTTTTTTTTTTTTACACTTTTTGTTTGGGGTATGTGGAAATGAGAAAATCTTTAACATTTTTCATGAATATATATAACATTAATACACTAACTTTCACGTGCAACTTTTTATTTTTTTATTTTTAAAATTTTTTATTTGAAACTCATGAATTTTTAAAGTAACAAGTGAGAGGATTATTATGTAGTGGGTAAAAACGAGAGAAATAAAATAATTGATAAGTATTTCAGTTTAAAATACTAAAAATATCATTGACTAACAATCTTTAAACTAAATCGAAAAATATAAATTACAAAACATTAATTATATAGGAATATATAAATATAAAAAATATATGTATATATATATATATATATTTTTTAATATGATAAATAAAAAAAATCAAATTTTCTCTGTTATATGTTATATTAATTAAATATATTTCAATGAAAGTTAGAGACTTTAAAAATAAATAAAATACATATATATTTTAAGGTTAACATTAGTAAAATATAAATTTATTTGAAATTAAATTTACTGGTTATTTTATTGAAAAATAAATGAATATTTTATGATAAAATAACATTTTGGTTCTTTCATTTTCATTCCTTTCCAATTATTAGATTCCTTTCATAGCATTTAGATAAAAAATAAAAAGAAAAAGAAAAAGAAAAAGAAATTATGTGATGACTTTTCCAAATATTGGAAGCTTCAAAAACAACAATCTTGCTTCACTTGGATGATGACTTCCAAGTCCACAAGTCTTGTGATTATGACTTGCATGCATTTTTAAATATAAATTGTCTTTTTCCTATTGAATTATTGCAACTTTAGAATCAAAATTTGTATCCACAATTTTTCGATACTTTGCATTAAAATTTTTAACACACTTTTTTATAGGTTACAAAACTTTCCTTTAACGAAACATGTACTACCTTTTAATCAATTTTATATTAGGCATTATTAACTTTTTAAGATTATACTTTATATGCCCTAAAATTTAAATAGATTCTTATATGCAATCTTATTTTTTATAAAAAATATTTAAGAAATATTTTAAACCGTATATCATAATTAAATTTTTATTAAAATTATATTATGTATTATAAATTATATATATAACTCAATACATATGGCTCTTCTCTCGCTAACCCTAAAAAGAGTGGAATCCTTGGGGTATTTTGAAATAATGACAGTAAATGGTTGCTAGGCTACTAAAGATATATACCATATGCAAAAAAAAAAATTAATAAAAAAAAAAATAATAATAATAAAAAAATCGATATGAAAGTTTTGACAACAAAGGAAGGCTTAGAAATTGCTATCCAACTTTATTATCTACATGTTATCATCAAATCTAATTCTATCATTGCACACTTATTAATTGAAAAGAATAAATTCTTAAGTCTTAAATATAAATTTTTGATACAAAGAATAAATTTAGTGAAATTAAAACATACTTTTAGAGAAAGCAACAAAATTGTCCACAAGCAAGAACATTGAATTTCTAGCAAATACAACAAATGACAATTCCGACAGATGCCCTAATAAATCTATTGAAGTTTGATAATGGGCCAAACACCGAACAACGATTTGTCAAGTCTGGGATGAACTAAGATCCTAGTTGCTTGTATTTTGCTTTATATATATGTTTTACCTAGTCCATCTTTTTTTTCTTTCAAGTCTGTTACTTTTCATGGCTTTTAGTTTCTACCGTTGTTGGAGGGTGTATTTATTTATTTTATTTTATTTTTGTATAACAAAGGATAAAAATAATTGCAAATAAGAAGGTTTAAGCTGTTAACCCCTAATACAACTTAAAACATAAGTAAATCAGTTAAAGAAAAGAGATAAAGACAACAACAACAAAAAACAATCCATAAGATAGGGAATACAACAGGCCCACAAAAAATACTTAACAACAACGAAAAAACGAAAAGGGAATGTAGAGGTAAGCCTCCTATTTAGCCCATCCCAGTCTTGGCGAATCGAAGATCAATATTCGGCCAATTATCGAAACCCTAGTAGTTGACTGTGAACAACAATAAGGACTTATTCAGAAGATTTCATGGAAAACATAAGAATATTTAGAAGGCAGAAGGGGTTTATGAGTTTGAGAATTACTAGGGTTGAATTCTCTCTTATTTTGCCCAATCCACACTGCGAGCAAGCGAAAGTAAAGAATACATTCCAAAGGGTATAGGAATTCAGAGTTGGAGTGTGTATTTTAATGGTTCGTGTTTATGTTTGTAGTAGTGGTAACCTAATAAACTTTCTTATTTTCTATTATTATTTTTTATTTTATTTATATTTGAGCATATTTTCTATTAATTATAACTCTTATTTCTCAAAAAAAAATCATTTATCCAAAAAAAAAAGGTTTATTTCCTTTTATTTCTTTTTTTTAATTATTTTGAAGGGGTAATAGGGAGTGCCAAAAATGGTTTTAAAAACTAAACATGTCACAATTATAGGACGAAAATGATTGAGTAATACATAGTTACAATATTAAGTTTAAAAAAAATTTAATTCTATTTCTGAAGTCAAGAAGGCGTTGCTCTAATGATAAGTGTTATGAAGTGCCTCTTTTTGGCACAACCACCAATTCAGGGCACTCAACATAGTGTTGCGCACAGCACGTGCACAAGCACACACACACTAAGCGGGCAAAAATTCACAAGGGACAACAATAATATTTACGGACCAAATACCCAACCTTTTTATATTATTCAATAGTAAGAATTACAATCATTGAGCACCTATAAGCAAGGTTGCTCGGCCACACAAGGCATACAGATAGAACTCACCTATTCTATCTATCCCACTATCCCTTTATCAAGCTATGTGTACAACTCTCTATCCCACTATCTCTCTCTGCCAATGTTGCTCCCAACTATCCTGATTTATAACCATCTTGGGATTGACAAAGTTTAGAGTCGTCCACATGGTCCATGACCCATCCATGGTCTCCCAAACTATCTAGGACTAGCTTAGGGTTCCGACTTATTCGGACTAGGGTTCCATCTTATTCGAACTTGTGCCTCAACCCGTGCCACAATTCCTCAGTCATGTCTCGGTCCATGCACAATACTCGGTCTTATATAAAGGGTTGGAACACAGCAAAAATCCTAGGTCGCATGCCACACGCATACTTGCCCCGCTGCTACCAGGGTTGTCCCACACCCTCGGGACAAAGGGTCTCACATATCTCTCCCACTTATGTCATCGACATCCTCGTTGATCTTTGTTGCTTCGAATAATTAGAAATGTGATCCTCAAAGTACCAAAGGGTCACATCTCTAATCACACGTAGCATCAATCTTGGACTCGCCCTTCCAATGCACAAGGAAGTCTGTCCTGCGATTCTTCTTACTTTGGCCCATGGTCTGATGGTCCAAAATCTTCTCTACCAATTTCTCAAACTATTTCCAAATCATGGGTGGAGCCCTTCTAGACTTTTGGCTTTCCCTTTCAAATTCATCTTTGTTATACTTTTTCAAATAGTTAACATGAAAAGTAGGATGAATTTTTAACCTGTCTAGAAGCTTGAGTCGATAAGCAACATTTCCTACCTTTTTGACTACCTCAAATGGTCCATCATACTGAGGTGTCAATCTATGATGAACAGCTTTTTGACTGATCTTCTTCCAAATTTGAGGGGTCAGTTTCAGTAACTCCAAGTCACCTACCTCAAATTGCATATCATGTCTATGCTGATCAACGTACTTCATCCTCTTTTGAGCAAACTCTAAACTATCTCTTGTATCGGCAATCATTTCATGTTTTGCCTTAACAAATCTTTGCACTGGTGGACATGTTCCAACACTGATGACGTTCCAACTGATATACTAAAATAGGTGTTCTTTTACCCTATGTTGATTATGAGTAATTAAGGACTTATTCTGACTAATTGTCACATTTAGTCTCTATACTGTCACTTAATCAATCAGAACCTAAGGCAGAGTACCTATCGTGTAGCTAGTCTGTTGGAAAGTATCTACGATTTTATTTAAATTAAATATCGTACTCCCAGGGAAGTGGTAACGGCTCAGTAGTAACTATCATCTTACCCTAACTCTTATCTTATGATCCAGTTATGCAATCGTTCATCAATATCTTTGATGAGAGGGTGATTCATTCTCCACTAGGTTGAAGTCTATTTAAGCCTAAAAGTGTTTTACAAATAATGTCCTGATTCTATGTTATACTGTTCCTACATGTTGATTGACCTATCTTCGAGTGTTTTAGATATATCTTGGCCTAGATTGCAACTATGTACTGAGTCTAAAGGTGTACCACATCTGAGTTACCTGATAAACCACCCTACCTTAATGACGGCCCTACTCACGGTTCGAGCTAAAGGCATCCATGAAAACCTATGTCACTTAGGAGATCATGCCGCTCGCCCTAACGCCGGCATAAACACACAAACTCAGCCTACTTAGACTACTCTAACAAACATGGTGATCTATAGGTTATTTCATCTAATATGGCAGACATTAATGCAACCCGACGGGGAAGTCCTAAATTAATGCTTGTTAAACTAAACAGGTTATGATTAGACCATGGTTAGGAATTGTCTATAACCCTAAATTTAGTTTAAAAGAAACTACATTAGACATGCAGACATAATGAAAGTTAAGCTGGTGGCCATTTCCGGAAAATCATAAAGTACTTCAACATGCATAACAATATTCATAAAATCATAATCTAGTAATCATAACAAATGTTTGGACGAACACAGTAAAGTAATCACCCTTTACGAAGTCTCGCCGATGGAGCAACTGCTTATATATGTTCGACTGCTCGACCCGACTCTGCTCAACAGAACCTTCGGAGGACGCTTCCTCAGCCTAGTAGCTGGACTTTACCTTAATACCCAGCTTAATCCCAGCCTTGTGGACTGACTCTTTGAACGCCTAGAGCCCTCTTAGGATCTCCTAACGAAACCCCAGGTATTCTATGAATACCAGAAACGAACCTATCTAGTTGTATCCTAGGATCTGAGACTAACTCTCAGAAACAAAGAACACAAAAACACTATCTAGAAATAAAAAGAAACTTATACTGAAACCTGAGTCTCTAAGTGACTTGTATACTGGAAAACTGTATACTTGAAGTCACTAAATGACTCAGATCGAGTGGAGAGGAATGAATTCAACTGAGGAAGGCCTGGGGTATAGATAGCAGCTTTCTGGAGTGAATTTCTCTCAGAATTTTGATGTGGGATTCTGAACTGTGGCTCGGGACGCCCGTCCCGGCCTGTTGACCAAGTCAGGACGGCCATCCCGAGTCCTGGACGCCCATCCTGACTTCGGGACGCCCACCCCGACTTCCGAACTTCTGAAAATCACGTTTTTACCCCGAAATTTGCCATTTTCTTCTACTTTTCACCTAACACTTCCAAAATCACAAACACTGTGAAATTGAGATAATAACAATCAATTAAGACCGATTTACCATCAATTTCACCCTAAATTATGCCTAAAAACATGCTAAAAATGTGATATGATTTATGCATATCAAACACTTGGCACCACCATTGCCAAATCTTGTGGGGTCGTTGGTTATTGTCCATTCACCAGCTCAAAAGGACTTATCTTCGTTGTAGAAGATCGATGAACATTGTAACAAAACTATACCGAGTCCAGAAGATTCACCTATTTCTTCTGACTTGCTGTCACATAATACCTCAAGTATTCATCCGACAAGGCATTGATCCTCTCCATCTAACCATCGGTTTGAGGATGATTTACAGTCGAAAACTTTAGTTCGAATCCCAACAATCCAAACAAAGTCACCTAAAATCTACCGGTAAATCTAACATCCTTGTCACTGATTATGTCCCTTGGTACACCAAATTACTTCACAAATGTTTGAAAAACAACTCAGCTGCAACCTCAACTGGACAAGATGATGGGGCAAGGACAAACACAACATATTTCGAAAATCTATCAACAATTACAAAAATAGAAGTCAAATCATTCACGTTGGGCAACCCAGAGATGAATTTCATTGAAATACTTTGCCAAGACCCATCGAGAATAGGAAGTTGCTGCGACAAACAAGGTTCCCTTCGTCTTTCAACCTTGTCTTGTTGACACACCAAACACGTTCGGACGTTTGCTTCGATGTCATCCTCCATCCGCGACCAGAAGAATTGTCTTGCCAACAAAGAGCATTCTTTCTATGCGAGGATGACCAGCCCACAACGAGTCATGTGCTTCCTTAAGAAACTTCCTTCTCAACTCTCCACTAGGGACATAGGCTCGTCCCCTTTGGCATACAACATGCCGTCATTGAGCCAATATCTTCTCACAGTGCCCTCCTGCACTAAAGATATTAGTTTCTGATAAATAGGGTTATTAGGGGCATACTCACGAATTTTCTCCACAAATTCTGATTCCACCATTGAAACCACAGACAAGGTCATGCACAAAGCTCTTCTACTCAATGCATCCGCCACCAAATTTGTCTTGCCTAGCCAATGCATCCACTCAAAATCAAATATGACATAAAATGACGTATCATTAATAATAATAATAATGGTAAGCAATTCAAGATTTAATTTTTTTTTTAACTTTTGAAATCAATTTTTTTAAAAAAGAAAACATTTAGTACTAAATTTACCATAATTTTAATCTAAAAATTATATTTATATTCTTGAAATAAGTGATTTAATAAATTATATTATATATTACATAAAAATATTTTATTTAAATAGATTAAAAAATAAAAATTTATTTTTATTTTTGATTTGATGAATTAGAAAGAAAAAACATTCATGACAAGTCATTAAAATTTTTATAAAAAAAAAATATTAATAATTAAAAAACGAAAACAATATCAACCATTCATTCAAATTTTATTTTTCTAAACCATAAATAATACATAATTAAATTTTAATATAAATTTTTTTGAAATTAAATTTTAATATAATTTTAATAATATAAAAATTATAAGAAAAAAATATTAAATATATCTAATTACGAGATATACCATAAAAATTTATTTTAATAAAAACTTAAGTTATAAAATATAATATACCACATATAATTACTATTTTTATCTAAATTATTTTTATATATTTTATGTCAAATAACTATGAATATAAAAAAAAATTATATAATTTTTTTATAATGAAGATAAAAATGTAATACATTATAGAATAATTTAAAAAAGCATTTAAACAATAAATAAGAATACAACAATTATTCATTGGTTATAATCATAACCAGATGTTCCACATCCTCCTTGGTGGCTGATGTTGCCGGATTAGAGATCTTCCAGATTATTTTCCTCAGAACTATTCTTAGGGTTCTTGAATCTCCCAAAAAACCGTTTTCTCATCTTAGAAGGGCTTTTATTTATCATTGTCTATAGGTCGTGGGCCTTCTATGCCATGGGCTTTTTTAGATATTTGATATTGTGACTACATAACGAAAAGATATGATGATATGCTATATGCGGGTTGCTCGAGATATTTTATGTTGTGATGCTATACTGTATAATATCGTATGAGAGTGGGGGGTATATAAGCATTTTTTTAAGGATCCGGGATGATTGTGTGGATGTTACTGAGGGTGTGAAGGTAAGGGTGTGGCCGAAAGTTATCGGGGAAATGGAACAAAAACAGAAAAAAAAAGGAAAGACATAAGGAAAGGGTTTCGGGTGAATGAAGAAAGGGGAGAAACAAAAAAAAGGTTTCAAGTGATGGGAATGGTTGTAAATCAGTTTTTTGGATGTAAGTTTCGAAGGCGAGTCGTGATTCTGGTATGTTAGGGTATCAGGTTGTAACGATAACTTTTGGTATTCGTGCGGCTGTGAAAGGACGTGTCTGGCGCTTCGATGGAAAAGATGGCGCGTGGCGACTGTTCAGCTAGTGTCATACGAGACACGTGCTCGCGTGAAAGCACGTGCAGACGTGAAAATGTATTCAATGTAGTTTCGCGAGAAATTTAGGGTTCAGTGATTACATCCCTTATTAGTACTATCAGGTACAACTAGGACAATTGAATTTTTACTAAAGTCGGGTCGCTTTCGAAGCAGTTTTGAGTAATAAAGTTAGATCCTTTATTTTAGGAATATATGTATATTTCTAAGTAAAGTCGAGACTTTCATTTTTTACTAAAGCCGGGAGTCGCTTTTGGAGTAGTTTTGAGTAATAAAATTGGAGCCTTTATTTTAGGAATATATGTATATTTTTAAGTAAAGTCGAGACTTTCATTTTTTAATAAAGGCGAAAGTCGCTTTCGGAGTAATTTTGAGTAATAAAGTTGGAGCCTTTATTTTAGGAATATATATATATTTTTAAGTAAAATCGAGACTTTCATTTTTTACTAAAGCCAAAAGTCGCTTTCGGAGTAGTTTTGATTAATAAAGTTGGTGCTTTTATTTTAGAAATATATGTATATTTTTAAGTAAAGTCGAGACTTTCATTTTTTACTAAAGTCGCAAGTCTCTTTCGGAGTAGTTTTGAGTAATAAAGTCTTCTGACTTTCGGGAGCATAAAGCTTTAGCGCAGAGCTTTTTGTTTGTAGTAAAGCACAGAGCTAAAGTCGAAAGTCGCTTTCGGGAGCATTTTTTAGTAATAAAATATTCCGACATTCGGGAGCATAAAGCTGTTTTTTTGTTTTTGTTTTTTTATAAAGCGCAGAGTTTTTTATTTTGTATGAAAGATGAAGCGCAGAGCTTTTTGTTTGTAGGAAAACGCGATACCAAAGCACAGAGCTTTTTTGTTTGTAGGAAAGCACAGAGCTTTTTGTTTGTAGGAAAGCGCAGTACCAAAGCGCGAAGCTTTGTTGTTTGTACCAAAGAAAGCAAGAGGTGAAAATTATGAGAAAATATTGGTAATAATAGTAAAAAATGAAGAGGATAGGTCAGTAAATCTATCAATCATATAAAAACGATAGATTGTGTGTTGGACTATAGAAAAAGATATAATAGATTGTGAGTTGGACTATAGAAAAAATAAATAAATAAAGGATAAAATTCTGTAGAGAAAGAAGGTTGCTATACAAATGAAAAACGATTAGAAAAAGAAGTAGGAAAATGAAAATTTAGACTCATCAAATAAGACATGGCGACAAATAAAATTTTTATTAGTAGATAAATCTAGACATTTGCAACTTCTGTGATTCGGAGGGTACCTAAAACCATACATGGAGTGACACAAGTCTGTAATTTATTACGAGAGACAAAGAGAATAAGAAATAAGATGAAAACAAAGAAAACAAAAACACGTAAATGATGATAAGTTGGAATTTTATGATAAAGAGTGTGAGTAGAGTAGATAAATTTTAGTGCGAGGGGAAGAATATTTAACATGGCTAAGTGAAGGCCATATGACAAAAAACATGAGGGAACAGAAGCGTGAGAGAATAGTGCGTATAATATTATTTATTGGATAGATTTTGCATTCACATTTGCCATTTTGGGAGGAGGTACAAGAATAGGAAAAAAGAAAATTAATTTTATGGGACTGCAAACAAATATTATCAAATTGTTTACCACTATTGTCATATTACACGAATTTCATAACACATTCAAATTTAGTAACAATATAAGAATGTAAATTAATAAAAACGGAAAAACTTGAGAAGTATGAGAAATAGGAAAAGTCCATTTAAAATAAATTGTAAAATCATAATAAATAATAACGATGACTAGTAGAACTGAGAACATGAGATGTCCAAATATGTATTAAGTCAAAAGACATTTGAAGTAATTGGTAAAAACAATTACGAATTTAATAAATTTTCCTAAATGACAAGAGGAATAGAAAGATGCAAAGAATACGAAGCATTGATGAACGAATAATTTATCTAATTAAGATAAAGAGAAAGCAACATAATGAAATTACGAATCCTAAATCTTGGAGACAACCAACGAGGATATAAAGACGGAAAGAATATATATCGAATCAACAACACGAACATCAACAATCAAAACAAATTCAAAACGCGATCATAAAAAATAACTTTGATCCATCATTAACAAACCTCTACCGTCGAGTAAAAGTGTAACTTTATATAATAAATATCAATTAAATAGTTTACAGAAGCATATCTGAATGAACGGCGACTAAAATTATGGTTTGGCCTTACTTGCTTCGATAAGTTAAGAGATTTTAGTCAGTAAGAACTACTCTGAGTATTCCAGAATTATTCAAATCTCGGCTAGGTTGTTATCTTTTCGACAAAAATAAAAAAAAACACGGTAGGCGCCAATATGATGTTGCCGGATTAGAGATCTTCCATATTATTTTCCTCAGAACTATTCTTAAGGTTCTTGAATCTCCCAAAAAACCCTTTTCTCATCTTAGAAGGGTTTTTATTTATCATTGTCTATGGGTCGTGGGCCTTCTATGTGATGGGCTTTTTTAGATATTTGATATTGTGACTACATAACGGAAAGATATGATGATATGCTATATGCGGGTTGCTCGGGATATTTTATGTTGTGATGCTATACTATATAATATCGTATGAGAGTGGGGGGGGGGTATATTTGTACATATACCAGTGGCCTCAAACGATATCAATCTTGTAAATTGATCATACTGTAAGTACGTAATCTGTGATCATCAACATCAGTAATAGTTCCCTCATATCCACCTGTCATATACATTTGAACAAATAAATATCTCCCAGTATAATTTGAATTTGACAGATTCGAGTGATATGCTACATTTGTCGGTATGGAAGTGAGAGTATTATCATATGAAGTAGAACCTGCAAACTGTGTACAATTTGATGAGGGTGACATACTGATAGGGACAGAAGAAGATCGTGTAAAGTGCAATCTTGAAAATGAAGAGGGGTTAACATTCGATAGCATTGGCGATGGTCTATATTCTTGTCCATATACACCAAATTGTGTGAATGGTGTGATCGATGAAGATTGATCTATACTAGATATGAGATGCTCACTTTGAGAAGGTTAGTGCTCGATAATGCTCGGATCCCAGTGAGCTATAGAAGATGATGGACTAGCTCAACATATATGAGCAACTGTTCAACGTCGTTCAAGAGATAATCTATTTGTTGTCGATCGAAAATTAAGGTGACTAGTGAATTGTCGAGGATCAATTATTGTGAATCTGGCATCATTGTATGTTGGTCAACAATCCAATCGAGACAACCGTCCTTGTCACGACTCAGACCCGTAGGCCCGTGTCGCAACTATAGGTCAAGCAACACCAATAATCAACTACTTGGTATTATCCTTATTGTACCAAATGGAATACCCCGAATAGACTATGAGTACCTAGACCCATTCTTATATATCATTGCACATTCTCTTCACTTATCAATGTGGGATGGGGTATCACATTCACCCCCTCTTAAGGCTTAGCGTCCTCACTAGGGTTCACTATAACAATAATAAGCCTCGACCCAAAATCAATTAGTGGACGTTTGAGATTCTAGAGGTGGCTCTCACCCTCGAGTGTAGCACTTAGTTCTCATAATTCGGACCGGTTACTTGCTCTGATATCAATTGTCACAATCTGGACCTATAAGCTCGTGTCGCAACTATGGGTCTGGCAGTATCCACAATCAACTACTTGGTATTGTCCTCACTATACTAAAAGGGATACCCTGAATTGACTATGAGTACCTAGGCTTATTCTTATATATCATTGCACAGTCTCTTCACTTATTGATGTGGGACGGGGTATCACAGTCCTAATCTCATAAAAGCATTTATGCAACCATTTTTTAGGCGATGCTAGAAGCTTTTGGTCTTGTTATCTATATTAGGAGTTCTAATGAACTCATTAATATCATAGTATGGTTGATGCAAAAAATTGGTCTATTTTGATCGTTTAAAAAATCATGCATTTATATATATATATATAAGTTATTTGTAAGATATGATAAATGAAACTAAATTATTTATCTTACCAAATAGGTATCTCCAAATGCGCTGCCTTCAACTTTAGTTTGTACCATAATGGTCCATACTTTCAAGTGGGCCAATGTAATGTTCTTTGTACCACTCCCAATATATTTGGTCTAATCTCATGACATTATTTGTGTTATGATCGTGTGCAATAGGATCTGGCCTATGATTCCAAAATGCTATGTACTATTGCATATTCAATTTCCAAATTTATGGTATTGTGTCCTCAGGTAACTAAATGTAACTTTGAGGAAGTTGTTGGATCCACTGGTATGGTCTGCATCTGTCCAAATTTCCTAAGAACTCGATCAGGATAATGTATCTCTACAATGTGGAAATATACTAATGGTACCCTACACTTCCACACTAGTCGTCCAGCTACACAAAAACGAGGTAAAGATTGTAGTATTTGAGGTGTATAATGCATCCAAATAAACTTTAAAATTAAATATTATTTATATATAAGTAATTGTGATATCACATAAACATGTATTAAGATGTGTGTATCAAATACAATAAATATACATAAAAATACATGTTGAACACTTAGACTATTTAAAGAATCTCTGTAACCTCTCAACATATTTGTTGTTGTAGTTGAAGATGACAATCGAGTTCACCAACAAGCAGCTAGTGGGACACCCCCTTCACCTACGACTATGGTGTCTCTTACATTGGGATTCATTGTTGGAAACCGCTCTCAAACCCAAACCTAGTTAGATTTTGATAATAATAGATTAATATATATATATAATAAAATGAATTAAAATATGTAATAATTATTCATTTTATTAAGAATAATATTCAATACCTGAAAAAGTAAAGCAAGTCATGCTATCTCTTTTGACTACAAGTGTTGCACTACCCCCAACTATAATTCGCAACCATATTAATATCATGAACAACTCTAATAATGAGACATGAACCATTCGATCTAATTTATCTGCAAATAAAAGTCCACATAGTGCAATCTACTCTTCAGTTGCATGAGGAGGAACATCAATATCGATGAACTCAGTAAATGAAGTGAGACTCATGCGACTACCATCAAATATTGAGATAGGGGAAGAGAAACCAATCAACTTTTGACATATCTTCTGCCAATCGTGTGTTGTACGTAAGTATCAGCGCAGATAACATGGTAAACATCTACACGAAGACCCCATAGTATCTCAACATCTTGTCATATGATGCTGACCTCACCAAATGGCATCCAAAAAGTATGAGTCTCTTGGTGCTAACGCTTCACAAAAACAATAATAAATGATTAATTATATTTGAGTTGACCTAAGTGTCTACAACATTTATAAATAACTCCAAAATCAAAATGTAAAATATACGCCTTCATGCATGGGTCAAAAGGAATAGCATTCCAAAATATTTTATCTGAACGTCGACACTTTAAAACCTTATCTCTACCCTCTGAAGAAGTACATCGTGATCTATGTTGTTGTTGTAAATATAGGAGTCTGTCTCTCGTATTATCCATAATGTAGTGTGAAACTGTAAAATATATAAATAAAATTATTTAATTAAAAATAAATTTTAGTAAACAAATTTATGTTATAATATACATAATTATAAATTTAGCATGTAAAATTTTATAATAGAAAAATAAATAAAATATCTAATAGATTAAAAAACACATATAAAATATAATATATTATAAAAAAGAAAAATAATAACTACTTCAGTTAAATGTACAACAGACAAGAGGAAAATTTTAAAATTCAGTTAAATATATTACAAACAAGAAAGAAATTCAATACTAATAATTCACTCAAAATCCTCCCAAAACATGTGAGTCTATTATGACCAGGTGTGTGACAAATGCTACATCGAGAGGGACCACGATGATCCATCTTATTTCGAATTCTCGTAAAATGAATCTTGTCTAATCTAAAATTTTGGAGTCACTCTCGAGATTATTTTTAATTGCAAGTTTGTATTCAATCATTAATCCTCATGTGGAATAGGAACAAATTGTGTTGCATATGTTGCTTGACATTCATCCCATCAAAAAATTGAACTCACAAAGATAGATGGATTAACATTTAATTTTTACAAACTGCTATAGCATGAGAACATGGTATTTTATAGATAACTCATTTTCCACATCTATAATAACGCTCATTTAAATTAATGGTCACTACTAGAAAAACATGATTTAGCGACGGTTATATCTGTCGAAAAGTCGTCGCAAAATAGCATTTGCGACGGATTTGTAACAAATATGACTATCGCTAAAAACGTCATTGCTAATAGTGACAGCAGTAAGATTTGGTCGCTATTTCTAATGGATTTACAACTATGTACTCCTGTCACTATTTGCAACCAATTTACAACAACATACGACCGTCACTAATTGTAATAGATTTTTAATTACCAATGTCTGTCGCTATTAGTGTTGGATTTTTGACAATCTAAGATCGTCGCTAGTTGCGACCGATTTTCAACTCCCTACGACCGTCGCTATTTGCGACAAATTTGTAACTACCCATAATTGTAGTTATTTGCGATGAATTTGCGTCTTTACACGGCCTTTGTTATTTGTGACGAATTTTCAATTACAAAAGTTCATCCCTATTTGGACGAATTTTCAACTACCGAAGTCCGTCACTATTTGAGATGAATTTTCTGCTAACAAATTCGTCACTATTTGAGTGATTTTCAATGATTGTGCATGGCAATTCCGTCACAAATCTTATTTTTAAAAAAATAAATAAATTATTTTTATTATTTTTAATTTAATAATTTTATGAAATTATTTATTAAATATCTTAAATTTTATATAAATATATTTAAAAAATATTTAATTATATATAAATCTCAATTTCAAAATATATATATATATATATATATATAACGTAACATTAAAAATCATATAATAATAATATTTCTAGTAAAATGTAAATAAAATTCAAATAACAACAATCATTCAATTAAAAAAACAATCATTTTAAATGTCATGGTAATAATATCAAGTAGTGAATGGTCCAGCAGAAGAGCCCAATGGTGGTGGATCACGATCATCATGAGTGTTAGGAGATGGATATTCGTTGATATGCACAAATCATATCACATTTTTAGCATATTTTTAGACACAAATTAGTATATTTTGAAACCGATTTGATCTTAATTGATTAAAATTAATATCGTTTTCCATAATTTGTGATTTTGGGAGTCTCAAGAGTAAATTACATAAAAACAGCAAATATTGGGACAAAAGTGCAATTTTTGAAAGAGGCTTTGACTCGGTCAGGGCGGGCATTCTGACCGCCCCCAAGCTCAGAACATCTAAAAATCACACTTTTGCCCCGATATTTGTTGTTTTCTTACAAATTTCTCCTGAAACTTCCAAAATCACAAATTATGCAAAAATATGTTAATATCAATCAATTAAGATCGATTTGGTTCCCATTTTGTCCTTATTTGTGTCTAAAAACATGCTAAAAAGTGATATAATTTGTGCATATTAATTCTCATATTTGAATTTTTTCGTTGTTTTTCTCTAGCTTTTTTTAGATCTGAACTTTATGATATTCTCATATTTGATTATTTTTTCATATTTGGATTTTTGTTAAATTTCTTCTGATTTATTTTTGTTAAATTTCTTCCGATTTGAGTTTTTTTTTTAAATTTCAGATTAGAGTTTCTTTAAATTTGTATTTTTCTTCAAATTTCTTAAGATTTGAATTTTCTTTATATTTTTTAGATTGAATTTTCTTCAAAAATTTTTAGATTTGGATCTTCTTTAAATTTGTTTTTCAGATTTCTTAAAATTTGAATCTTCTTTAAATTTGGATTTTGTTCAAAACATTTCTTAAAAATTTGAGTTTTCTTCATATTTGTATTCTTCAAATTTCTTTATTTTGGGTTAGAATCTAATGATCCGTGATGATTCATTGATGTTGTTGTGTTATTGTTCTCACTTGCGATGGTCAATGAATATCATTGTTGTTGCGGTCATCCCTACCATAACTATTGCAAAAAAATTCCTAATTTCACCCGTGTTGATCTACAAAACCTCTTGAAGCTGTAGTTCTTGCGGCATAATTTGGAGGAATTTTGTTAGGCAGAATCGAGGAAAATCTTTTGCTCAATTGTTTTTATTTCTTGGTGCAAGGAAGAAGGCTTCAATCTTTTCAGAAGAGGGCTTCAATTTTGGGGAATTTTGTTAAACTCAATTGAAGAAGTAAAAATATTTTTTTTACCTGCATCTTCCAATGAAGAATAAAAAGAATGAAGGCAGAGGGAAGCTTTTCACTCTTGCTAGATTCTACCCATGACTAGATGCTAAATTTTGCCTCCGTTGCTGCTACCACAATGTGTCATCGGCAATGTAGAAGAATAACTAGAGTTAGGAAAAAACTTTCCTAATAGTTTTTTAACATCAATCAGATAGTATTGATAAAATATCAGGATAATCGGATGGGAAAAAAAACTCTCTCGGAATTTGTCATTGTTGTTGTCGATTTCTCTATGATTGTAGATAGTTGTCTATAGTATTGCATTAAAATAATAATAATAATAATAATTAGGGTTAGAGTTTAATTTTATTTAGAATTACAAAATTACCCCTTAAACAATAAAAGAAATTTTTTTTATTAAATGACAAAAATTCTGTTACCCTAAATGATGTTGTTTTGTCCAAAGAATTGAAAGGTCAAATTTTTTAAAAACTATTCCACTGCAGCATTTTTGGATAAAAATGCTCCTGGGAAAAACAGTGAAATATGAGAGTTAACGAGAAAAAGTTGACCTAACGGCCAAAATGGACGAAAGGACACGTAATGAGAAAGTTTGAGTATGGGCAGCAAGACAAAATAAAGTTTAGGCGCTAAAGTTAGATATTGGAATAGTTATCAAAATTGTTTATCCTTAAATATATAATGATTATTTTTCATAATTAACTTTAAAAAATTATAACAAAATAAATAAATATGTGAAATTTTAAAGATAAAAATAATTAAATAATAATATACATTAAATGATGATTGTTTTCTATCATGAAATCAAGCGAAAGAAAAAGTCCAAAATTTCGAAGTATCAATTTAGCTAAAAGCTCTTTCTAAAAAAATAAAAATTTAAAAATTTAGTGAAAAGCTTGTTCGTCATAAATTTGGACTTCTCCTTTGGGAGTAAAATCCTTGTTGATATTAAATAGTTGGTAAATCTCTTCAAAATTAGAAAGCTTAATGTAATCGTAGACAGCTCTACATGTTAAATCTATAAGACTATCTATATTCAAGTACGAGGTAGAATTAATAGTCTCAAACTAAAGTATCCCAATCTACATCCACAAATTCTCTGTCAAATTTTTCAATATCATCGCAATCAATTGTCGTAGAATCAGGAACGGACGGGGCGTGAAAGAAAACATGATAAAGAAATAGCATAAAGATTGAAACATTCTCAATGAATGTTGTAATCTTTACAGTGCGGCGCATCCATAAAAAAGGGAATGACCAGCTATATATACTAGCTTAGGAAACATCCAGAAGGTGATGCAAATAAACCCTACTCTATATAAGACAAAATAAGCTCCCAATGGCTAGCTCATAGCTGTGATCCAAAGCTGTAACACATGTGTGAATCAAACGTGGGAGGACTCATTAAATAATCTGACATCAGCATGAAATTCATCAACTAGCTCCATGTAATCACCATCATCCATGCAAGTCTACAACTTCCTCATGAAAACTGACTCCTTGCCTTTTACTCCTCCTTAATTCAAGCTTTGGATGAGGAACCACTGTTATTGCTTCTCATTCTTGCGAAGAATTGTATACTTAATGCCTTAGTAAGAATGCCTGCCTTCTGATCAATAGAAGGAACATAATCAACTTGCACTAGACCTGCATCAACCTTTTCTCTAACAATGTGGTAATCTAATTCAATGTGTTTTGTTCTTTCATGGAGTGTTGGATTGGATGACAAATATATGGCACTCTGGTTGTCTATCCAGATCCTTGGCACATGCTTCTGTTCTTCTTTAAGCTCAACAAGAAGATACCTTATCCATGAGATTTCAAAAATGACTTGAGCTAGGCTTCTATACTCAGCTTCAATGCTAGATCTTGACACACTGTGTTTCTTCTTGCTTGACCAAGATACCAAGTTTCCTCCAACATACACACAATATCCTGATACTGACCTTCTATCATCAACATAAGCCCTCAGTCACTGTCTCAGAAACCAACAACATTCAAGTTATGAGATGTTTGAATCTTCAGTCCATAATGTAGTGTTCCTGCCAAGTATCTTAGAATTCTCTTAACTGCTCCCAGTGTGGCTCCAAAGGATTAGCCATGAATTGACTGACTTTACTCACTGCAAAACAGATTTCTGGTCTAGTGATGGTGACATAGTGTAAAGCTCCCACTATACTTCTATACATTGCTGCATCCTTGATTTGATCTCCTTCAAACTTTGATAAATGGACAGATGTAACCATAGGTGTTGGACAACTCTTAGTCTGCGCCATTTTGCCCTTGAGAGAAGTTTTCTGATGTATTCCCTTTGATAGAGATGAAGTCCATTGTTAACCTTACTAACTTCTATCCCAAGAAAATGATGAACTTCTCCAAGGTCTTTGACATAAAAACTTTGTTTAAGCTTCTCTATGATCCTCTGTATTGCCTCATCACTACTTCCAGTTATAACGATGTCATCAACATATATCAGGACAAAAATTTTAACTCCGCCTTTAATACTCAGAAACAATGAATTATCTGCCTTAGAGTTCACAAAACCAAAATTTGAAAGAGTTTCCTTCACCTTAGTGTACCAAGCTCTTGATGCTTGTTTAAGCCCATAAAGAGCTTTGTTTAACCTGCATACCTGACCATTTTCTTTCTCAAAACCTTCTGGCAGCCTCATGTATATTTCTTCTGTTAACTCTCCATTTAAGAAAGCATTGCTGACATCTAATTGTTTCACCTTCCAAGAATGAGCTAAAGCTACTGAAAGCATAACTCTTATTGTTGTAGGCTTCACAACAGGAGAAAAAGTTTCATGAAAGTCACATCCTGGAGTTTGAGTATATCATTGTGCAACAAGCCTAGCTTTATGTCTCTCCACCTTTCCTTCAGCATCTCTTTTTACCTTGAAAACTCATCTACATCCAACAACATTTGCTCCTTTAGGCAGAAAAGTAAGGGTCCAGGTAATGCCTCATATTCTTCCTTCATGGCTTTTCTCCAAACACTGTTAGTTAAGGTCTCTTTAGTATTCCTTGGTTCAAGATCATCTATAACTTCAGCTGATAAGATTTTTGGATTAAACACTTTGTTGGCTCTAGTCAGCATTGGATGCTGATTTGTTGGCTGCTGATTCCTTTGTGTAATTGATGTAGAATTATCAGGTGAACTGGACTGTAGATAAACAGCTGATGGAGCACTATTATCACTGTGCTGAGAATTTTCAAAATTTTGAGAGGAGTTTTCAAAGGGCAGGTAAACTCTCAATGGAACAGTTTCTGAACTTTCATGGTTATTTTGAGTATTATGAGAGGATGATGCTGGAGTTTGTGGCTGATTATCTTGCAAAAAGGTGGGAAAAGTGACAACTGTTGGTTCATTAGATATGAAGATTGGATTCAGATTTTGCTTCTCAGAAGATTCTTCATTGCTGCTGTTAAAAAAAGGAAAACAATCTTCTTGAAATAAAGCATGCCTTGTTATCATCACAATCCTTTGTACTGTGGACTATATCCAAGAAAAACACCTGCAACAGATCTATACTGCAGCTTGTGCTGGTTGTAAGGTCTTGTAAAAGGATAGGTGATGCGTTTCCGACTGATATGCTAAATAGGTATTATTTTACCATATGTTGATTATGAGTAATTAAGGACTGAGATTGACTAATTGTCACGTTTAGTCTTTATAGTGTCACTTAATCAGTCAGAACCTAAGGCAGAGTAACTATCGTGTGGCTAGTCTTGTTGGAAAGTATCTACGAATTTATTAAATAAATATTGTACTCCCAGGAAAGTGGTAACGGCTTAGTAGTAACTAGCCTTTTATCCTAACTCTTATCTTATGATCCAGTTATGCAATCTTCATCAATAACTTTGATGAGAGGGTGATCCATTCTCCACTAGGTTTAAGTCTAATTAAGCCTCAAAGTGTTTATAGACAAAGTCCTGATTCCATGTTATACTGTTCCTACATGTTGATTGACCTATCTTCGAGTGTTTTAGATATATCTTAGCCTGGAATGCAACTATGTTCTGAGTCTAAAGGTGTACCACATCCGAGTCAACTAATAAACCGCCCTACCTTAATGACGGCCCTACTCACGGTTCGAGCTAAAGGCATCCATGAAAGCCCTATGTCAATTCGGGGATCATGCCGCTCGCCCTAACGCCAGCATGAAAACGCAACTCAGCCTACCTAGACTACTCTAACAAACAGGGTGTTTTGTAGGTTATTTTATCTAGTATGGCAGACACCAATACTAATTGATGCATGTTAAACTAAATAGGTTATGAATAGACCGTGGTTAGGAATTGTCTATAACTCTAATTTTAGTTTAAAAGAACACATTAGACATGCAGACATAATGAATATTAAGCAGGTGGCTATTTCTGGAAAAACATAATAACTTCAACATATATAATAAATATTCATAACAACCATAATCCAGTATTCAAAATCATTCTTTGGACAAACACAATAACAACATATAAGAGAGGGACAGGGGGACTGATGCCATAAAGAAATCACCCTTTAGTTAGTCTCGCAGATGGAGCGTACTGTTGTATATGTCGTACTGCTTGACCCGACTCTGCTCGCCAGAACCTTCGGAGGATGCTTCCTCAGCCTAGTAACTGGACTTTACCTTAATACCCAGCTTAAGCCCAGCCATGTGGACTGACTCTTCGAACGCCTCGAGCCCTCTTAGGATCTCCTAACGAAATCCCGGGTATTCTATGAATACCAAAAACGAACCTATCTATGTAAGCCTAAGATTTGAGACTATTTCTCAGAAACTAAGAAAAATGAAACACTAAAAGGAAAGAAAGAAAACTTATACTGAAATATGTGTCTCTGAGTGATTTGTGTACTCGAGAATTGTACACTGGAAGTCACTGAATGACTCAGATCGAGTAGAGAGGGATGATTTCAACTAAGGGAGGCCTGGGGTATTTATAGCAGCTTCCTGGAGTGATTTTTCATCAAAAATGCGATGTGGGACTTGAATTTCTGGTTCGGGACGCCCGTCCTGGATTGGGACGCCCGTCCCGGTCTGTTGACCAAGTCAGGATGGCCGTCCCGAGTCTTGGACGCCCGTCCTGATTCGGGACGCCCTCCCCGAAGTCTGAACTTCTGGAAAATTGCATTTTTGCCCCGAAATTTGCCATTTTCTTCTACTTTTCACCTGACACTTCCAAAATCATAAAAACTATGAAATTGAGTTAATAACAAACAATTAAGATCGATTTACCCTCAATTTCACCCTAAATCATGCCTAAAAACATGCTAAAAACATGATATAATTTATGCATATCAGATAACCCCACACTTAGCTTTTTGCTTATCCTCAAGCAAAGTCTACCTGAAGTTAGTGATTCTAAATCATAGTACAGTCACTTAAATTTCCTAGTCATGTTCTTATTCCAAAAATTATTCAGACAATTCTTAATACAGGTCTGACTGGTTGGGTTGCTATGACAAGGTCTCAAATATCTCTAGTAGATTGTTATGATTGAGCAGAAAACAACTTAACAACTAGGTTGAACTCTTCTCTTAGTCACAAGGTCTTCCTGATGTGTAGTGTGTGTACTAGTCCAGACTAGATAGTCAACACAATAAACTCTTGTCTTAATTATTACTAGATAACACTTCGACCCTATCGCTAGACATACTGACAACAGACAACTTTCTGAGTTCTGAGCCTTGGTGATCATATTTTAGTATTTATTGATTCTTTTCTTTTATAGATTTTTCAGGGTATTTTGAGTCTGCTTAGAACATGTCAACTTCAACTACCCATGTAGTGAGTCCCACTGCGATGACTCCCAAATCTACACGACCTTAGGGCATCAGGCTTTAAGTTCCCCGAAGGAGTGGTGCTCGAGTAGCAAAGGCCGCTGGCAAACTACCCTTATTTAATTAACTCTTTTTTTTCTTTTCACTTTTAGCTCAGAGTCTCATATAGTCATTCTAATTGCCAATACATCCACAACTGATCTCATCTTATCTAGTTAAGTTTTGAAAAGGTAATTGGTTGAGGTCTCTAATCCAGACTAAGTTGTGCTCAATTATCAGGAATTCCCTATTCCTAATCAATAAGTTCCAACCAATCATAAATCGTCTCCTACTGATCATCACATTCTACATACATATCATAGACATCAGCAAATGTTTAACCAATCATACTACATTTAGAAGTCTGAAAGAATGGAAAATTTTGAAAAAATTTGGAAGGGTGTGAAAATATGGGCAACCCTTCCAAAATCATACTACAGTGCACTGTACACTGCTACCCCACACTTAAGTCTGACACTGTCCTTAGTGTTCATGCATTTCTAATTACCCCACACTTATTTGAAAACAAGAAACAAAAACAAAACAGAAAAGACTCTTACCCCACACTTATTCGAACAACTATGGGTAAGAAGGAAAATAAGGCAATAAAAGAAATAACAAGAAAACATAGAGAGAACAATGCTGTTATGTCATATCAATCAATGTTACACAGAGATTCATATTTCATACAGCCCAAACATGATCACACACATAGAAAGAAAACAACAAAAGAAAAAGAAAAGGAAAGAAAAACTAAGAACCCGGCTCACCGTTGTTAGGTGGACCGAAGTCTGCTGGAAAGTAGACCTCGGTGTTTTCCACCATGTGGGAGGTATGCTAATGAATCTCCTCGATCATGCTGGTGTTCATAGAAATTCTGTCATCCATCATCGTCAGCCGTCTCTCGATCCTCTCCATATCCCATCTATATCGAGCTGAGAGTTCTACCAATCCGTGTGACATATGTTGTTCGAAGGCAGTGCTTGGAACAAATGTCTCGGATGGAGGTATGTGTGCTGGAACTGCTCCTGGTGCCGAGGCCTGTCCTGGCTGCTCTGTGTGGATGGAGTAGCGCCCATTTGCATCCCGTACGACCATTCCCATGTTCCGTAGAATGGTAAGGTCCGTAGCTCCGAGCCCTCGATGTCCAACTCCAAGTAGTGAGCTATCCTGGTGATGAATGGCCCGAGTCCCAGACACTGTTTCTGAGTGTCCGTAGCGAAACCCCGCATGATGACCGTGATGAGTTGAGCCATCTTCACTGTAGATCCCATGTGCATGTTGGCCAAGAGGAATGTCTCCATTTGGGTGACATTCCCAGGGGCCGTCCGTCGTCCTGACAGAGTGTGTGCGATAATGGCATGTAAGTAGCGAAGAGCAAGATAAATACTTGTGGCTTTCGCAAAGCCATGCTGGTAGGGAATACCCATCATACAGATCTGAGCCCAAGCAGTGGAGACGTCTGCAGACGTGAAGTCTCGAACTGCTGTGGTGTAGGCGGGCGTATCCAGGTCGTCTCTCTGCCAGATACCCAAAGCAATGCCAAACTCGGCCATGCTCATCGATCGATCTATTTCGCCCAAGCGGAATGTGATCTGCTCCTGATGGTACGTAAACGATGCATAGAACTCACAGACCAGTTCTAGGTATGTCGGTTCAGTGACGATGAAGACTCGACTGTAAGGTAGTACGTCGAGCATGCGCTGACTTCCTGCTCAACCTCTAGTGTCTGTACTGCTGCCCAGTCAAGTGTTCTGCCCGTCAGTATGGTGCGTCCGATATATCCATGACATCTCTCCTGGTATGCTGGGCTGGAGTGAAATAGCATGAAAGGATGTGCCACCGATGTGACGGTCATGGTAGACGTGATACTGGCGCGTTTGGGAGCCATTTGGGTTGAGAGAGTTTGAGAGATTTTGAGAATTTAGGCAGGAAGGAAGATTCGAATTCGAATTCTGGAAGTGAATTTGAATTAGGAAGGATGGATTTAGGTTAGGGAAGGATTTTGAATTTTTGGCGGGAAATTCGAATTTGGAAGGAAGTTTAAAATTCAAATTTTGATCTTTGGGAAGTTTGCCAAAAATTTGAAGAGAGAGTAGAGAGAATTATTTTAGAGAGATGAATTTTTGGAAATTGATTTGAGGGAAAATGAGAAAAATGGAATATTTGTAGGAGGGGCGGCCTTCGGGACGCCCGTCCAGGAGGCAGGACTCCCGTCCCGCTGGACGCCCATCCAGAATAGGGACTCCCATCACGGGTTACTTCAGGATGCGTGCCAATTCCGAAAAAAAAAATTTTCTTAATTCCATGCAAGTCTCAGTACACAAAAATAACATTTAACAAGTCTTCATGTTTATCCAATCAAATTCAGAAGCTGTTAAAAACTCTATGCAAAAATTTCTCAATCTCTCTTTTCGAATATCATGACTACCCTAATCTTATCCTAACTTAAATTCAGCTAGAATTTCAGAAAAACAAAAACTGAGTTTATGCACTTTAATTAGTGAAAAATAAACTGCATTTGCAAAACCTTTGTATTTCATAGAAATTTGAAAAATAAAATGTCTGAAGAAAAATTGTTGAATAAAATAAAGGACCCTTTAAAAAGTTGAGAATAGAAAATAGGGGTCAATTATTTAATTTTTAGTTCAAACAATTTATTTGCTGAGAATAAAAGTAAAAGAATCTTCCCTTTTTCAACGGCACTTATCTTTGATCTCACGTAGCTATGCCTGAATGTTTCGTATCTCTATGCGCATGGCTCTCATCTCATCCCTTTGCATGCCCTGCTCACTTCGTAAGTCAGCCATCTCCCGGAGTAGTTGTGCACCTTGGTTCTCCTGGAGACTGACCGTGGCTCTGAGTCGGTCCATGTTGGTTGTGATATTCAGACTGATTTGGTCTAAATGACACAATCTACTTGCAATTCCTTGATCCATCTCATAGATCTGTCGAGCCAAGGTATCTATCTGCACGGACAACACTGAATGAAAATCGTTAGTACTTCCCCCGGATGAAGGGGTGTGCTCGTTAGGTGTTGGAGTGTATGCATGAGATGTTGGTGAATTCTGGGTTTGGTCAAGGGGTGGTGGATTTATAGGAACTCTCTGGGTAGGAGTGTGACCTGGAGATCTTTGAGGTTCTTCTCTAGGAGGGAAGAACCTCAAAGATCTCCAGGTCACACTCCTACCCAGAGAGTTCCTATAAATCCACCACCCCTTGACCAAACCCAGAATTCACCAACATCTCATGCATACACTCCAAGGGAAGGTATCTTCAGAAGGATCTTCTTCCGTGGGGCTAGGCTCACGGGCGTTCAGTAATCTTCTCACTAAGTCACTGGTATCTAGGCTTGAGTTTACTTCTACAGGTTGGGAAGGAAGGTTCCCTCGTGGTATTTCTGGTTCAGGCCTAGATGGTCCTTCTGGCTTTGTCTTCTTTGGTCCTAGAGTGTCAGGGATTTCTGTTTTCTTTGCTTGGTTAGTAGCTGCTCTTGTTCTTTTCATCTCTGAGTGCAAAGTCTGGTTAGAAATAACAAATAACAAAAATAGGAAGAAAAGCAAAATAGAAAAGCAAGAAAGATATTTTTAGGGATTTTTAATTTTTAACAATTTTTTTTCTTTTATATTTTATTTAGAAAGCAGATAAATTTCCTCAATATGGTTTTAGAATAATTTTCTAAAATTTGATTATCCTAAATGTCTTAATTTCAGATAATATCTAAAATTAGTTAGTTATGATAATCCTATATTTCGGAAAGTGATTGTCTAACTAGTACAAGATAAGTGTGGGTCTAAAGTCTAGGTTACTACTGCTACCTATCATAAGTCTCTAGAATTGTGGCCAATAATCCTAAATTCATTATGATATTTCCCCGGCAACGGCGCCAAAAATCTGATGCGTTTCCGACTGATATGCTAAATAGGTATTATTTTACCCTATGCTAAATAGGTATTATTTTACCCTATGCTGATTATGAGTAATTAAGGATTGAGATTGACTAATTGTCACGTTTAGTCTTTATAGTGTCACTTAATCAGTCAGAACCTAAGGCAAAGAACCTATCGTGTTGCTAGTCTTGTTGGAAACTATCTACGATTTTATTAAATAAATATCGTACTCCCAGGAAAGTGGTAACGACTTAGTAGTAACTAGCCTTTTATCCTAACTCTTATCTTATGATCCAGTTATGCAATCTTCATCAATAACTTTGATGAGAGGGTGATCCATTCTCCACTAGGTTTAAGTCTAATTAAGCCTCAAAGTGTTTATAGACAAAGTCCTGATTCCATGTTATACTATTCCTACATGTTGATTGACCTATCTTCGAGTGTTTTAGATATATCTTAGCCTGGAATGCAACTATGTTCTGAGTCTAAAGGTGTACCGCATCCGAGTCAACTAATAAACCGCCCTACTTTAATGACGGCCCAACTCACGGTTCGAGCTAAAGGCATCCATGAAAGCCCTGTGTCACTCCGGGGATCATGCCGCTCGCCCTAACGCCGACATAAAAACGCAACTCAGACTAACAAACAGGGTGTTCCGCATGTTATTTTATCTAGTATGGCAGACACCAATACTAATTGATGTCTGTTAAACTAAACAGGTTATGAATAGACAGTGGTTAGGAATTGTCTATAACCCTAATTTTAGTTTAAAAGAATACATTAGACATGCAGACATAATGAATATTACGCAGGTGGCTATTTCTGGAAAAACATAATAACTTCAACATATATAACAAATATTCATAACAACCATAATCTAGTATTCAAAATCATTCTTTGGACAAACACAATAACAACATATAAGAGATGGACAGGGGGACTGATGCCATAAAGAAATCACCCTTTACTTAGTCTCGTCGATGGAGCGTACTGTTGTATATGTCGTATTGCTTGACCCGACTCTGCTCGCCAGAACCTTCGGGGGACGCTTCCTCAGCCTAGTAACTGGACTTTACCTTAATACCCAGCTTAAGCCCAGCCCTGTGGACTGACTCTTCGAACGCCTCGAGCCCTCTTAGGATCTCCTAACGAAATCCCGGGTATTCTATGAATACCAGAAACGAACCTATCTATCGAAGCCTAAGATCTGAGAATATTTCTCAAAAACTAAGAAAAATGAAACACTAAAAGGAAAGAAAGAAAACTTATACTGAAATTTGAGTCTCTAAGTAATTTGTGTACTCGAGAATTGTACACTGGAAGTCACTGAATGACTAAGATCGAGTGGAGAGGGATGATTTCAACTGAGGGAGGCATGGGGTATTTATAGCAGCTTCTTGGAGTGATTTTTCATCAAAAATTTGATGTGGGACTTGAATTTCTGGTTCGGGACGCCCGTCCTGGTCTGTTGACCAAGTCAAGACGGCCGTCCCGAGTCCTGCACGCCAGTCCCGACCTGTTGACCAGGTCAGGACGCCCGTCCTGATTCGGGACGCCCTCCCCGAAGTATGAATTGCTGGAAATTTGCATTTTTGCCCTGAAATTTGCTATTTTCTTCAACTTTTCACCTGACACTTCCAAAATCATTAAAACTGTGAAATTGAGTTAATAACAAATAATTAAGATCGATTTACCCTCAATTTCACCCTAAATCATGCCTAAAAACATGCTAAAAACGTGATATGATTTATGCATATCAATAGGCCAAACAACCAAACACTTTAAGAGTGGAATAATCTGGCTTCTGCTTGGTTAATTTCTCCAAAGGGGATAGATACTGAATGGTCTTGGCTGGAACTATATTTATTAGGTATGTTGCTGTCACAAAGGCATCATCCCAGTACTTCAATGGCATGTTAGACTCAGCAAGAAGTGACAAAGCCATCTCAACTATATGCATGTGCTTTCTCTCAGCACATCCATTTTGCTGTGGAGTATATGGACATGAAATTCTATGCAAGATCCCTTTATCCTTGAAGAAACTGAAAAGTGGTTTGTATTCTAACCTCTATCACTTTGCACTGCTTTTATTTTGGTTTTATACTGTGTTTCAATAAACTTATGAAAATGCACAAATGTACTATTAACTTCTGATTTAAGCTTCAACAGATATATCCAAGTAAACTTGCTATAATCATCAATGTAGGAAACATAATACTTGTATCCATTAACAGATTGGATAGGGGCAGGCCCCCACAGATCAGTGTGAACTAAATCAAAGGGTGAGTTTGACTGACTTTCTGAAGCATTGAAAGGAAGTTTATGACCTTTAGCTAAAGCACATGAAGAGAAAATTTTGGAATCACAATGATTTTTAAAGGGGATATTACAACTTCTCAAAGCCTTCTTGACAATATTATAACTACTATGTCCCAATCTTTTGTGCCACAGCTCAATATTCAACAGATTACAACCCGACACAGTAAGAGCATGAACATTATTCTGGACAGCAAGTTCCTTATTTCTAGCAGATCTACTGTGATCAAGATTGAAACTATATAAGCTTTCCTTAAGCTCCCCCTTGAGTAGAACCTCCTGAGATTCCTGATCCTTGACAACACAAAATGATGGATGAAACTCAAAGTATACATTATTATCTAAGGCAAACTTGGAAACACTTATGAGTTTCTTTGTTATTGAAGGAACATGAAGAAGATCCTTGAGATAAAAACATCTACTTGACTGATTAGAGTGAAGGATGGAGTTACCTATGTGGCTTATTTGCTCATTGTTTCCATTTCCCATATGAAGTCTGTTGGATCCATTATACTCTGAGACAGATTGCAGATTGTTAAAATCATTAGTGACATGATTTGAGGCTCCTGAATCAGGAAACCACCACCCTTCATCATTTGATCCAATACTGCTGCCAGGCATTTGAACCATATTCCGTGTGAGATTCTTGTTCTGTGAATCATTGTTGCCTCCAGTGGTCTGTGAACCTCCTTGTATCCCATAGTTTTGATCAAACCTATGCCAACATCTATCTGCAGTATGACCTGAAATGTGACAAACTTGACAAGTAACTTTGTTTCCTTGAAATCTACCTCCTCTCCCCCTTGTAGCTCCTCTATTTCCTCTGCCTCTAAAGGTATAAGAACCTCTTCCTCTGGGATTAAAACTCCTTCTTTGATTAGGTGCAGCATAATTGACAGTAGGGAGAGAAGCATCCTGATTAACCATACTTGCAGAACTCAAACCAGCAGCACCTTCTAGTCTAGCCTCAAAACTTAACAACAAAGCTTGAATATCATTCAAACTAAAAGCATTAATTCCAGCAGTAACAGTAACCATCATATGATCATATTCAGATCCTAAACCAGAAAGAATGTGCATAATGTGATCATTCTGTGAAACAGGATTTCCAGTGGCAGCAAGCAACTCACAACACATTTTAATCTTGGCCAAATACTCTCTCATACTTAAATTTCCTTTTCTTGTTGTTTGAAGTTGCAGCTTATATTGTAAAGTTTTAGCCTTGGATTGATTAGCAAAATTAGTTTCAAGAACATTCCATATTTCACTGGAGGAACTCAAACCTATCATAAGTGGAAGAACATTCTCTAATAAGGAAGAAAGAATCCATGAGGTAAGAATCTGAACTTGTCTTGTCCAGAGAGTAAAAGATGTATTAGTAACCTGAAGTTGTGAGCTGCCAATGACATATTGATCAGGAATCCATGGCTGCAAGCAGATAAAGTCCTCCCATCCATAACCCTTAATAGCTGTTGTGACTCGTGTCTTCCATATGAGGTAGTTAGCTTATGTGAGCTTCATTGATATTAGCTAGTTTTGAGGATATATTAACTGAGTGATTTCTTCACCTATGGTTGCAAGTGAAGTAATATTTTCTGAGTTGTTATCGTCAGCCATTTATTCAAGAGGAAAGAAATTTTTTTTTGAAATCAATAGGTAATCAGAGCCATGCCTCTGATACCATGAAAGAACATGATAAAGAAATAGCATAAAGATTGAAACATTCTCATTGAATGCTGTAATGTTTACAGTGTGGCGCATCCATAAAAAAGGGAATGACCAACTATATATATTAGCTTAGGAAACATCCAGAAGGTGCTGCAAATAAGCCCTACTCTATATAAGATAAAATAAGCTCCCAATGGCTAGTTCACAGCTATGATCCAAAGCTGTAACACATGTGTGAATCAAACGTGGGAGATGACTCATTAAATAATCTGACATCAGCATGAAATTCATCAACTAGCTCCATGTAATCACCATCATTCATGCAAGTCTACAGCTTCCTCATGCAAGTTGACTCTTTGCCTTTTAGGGCGAAAGATGTCGAGGCAAAGTTAGAATCGATAGACGCACCCCAACCGATATCATCCCCAATTTCTAGGTCAGATTTTTTAATATCATCATTACAAATCTTAGTAGAATCAAGAACGGAGGAGGGGGCAGAAGATACTGAGACAGAGATGGAGTGGATAGGCTTATCCCAATCGATACCATCACCAATTTCCAGGTTAAATGTTTTAAAATCAGAGGTAGTGACGATGGAGGATTCCTTAACAGCGGCGGTATCATGACGGTGACAATATTCAACTATCCATTCTATGTAGCTAGATACGTTTGGTACGAGAATAGGAGTGTTGTCGTAGAAACTATCTTCTATCATGTGCCTTATGGTCTTTGATTGCATAGTCGCTGCCTCTTCAATTTCAAATATCTCATTATCTGAACTCTTCAAAGTAATCATGTTCTTCTTTTCTATGTTAAAAATATAACTTCTGAGAGAAAAAAAGAATAAACAATTTATTGTGTATAGCTGCAATAGAAAAAGAAGAATAAACAATTTGTTGTCTTAATGAAAGAAAAACCTATATTATTTATAGTTGTGATAAGGATAAACATTTCCCACTTCAAAGTAGGAAAATATATATATTATTTTTTATATGATATAGTTTTTTAATTTAGATTGTGATTTGGTCTCCTTAAAAGAAAAAGAAATAAAATGGTTAAATGTTTATATATCATATTTTGTATGTCCATAACTCCTACTACTTCCACTATCTCCATATAACTTTCACCACCTCCATATAACTTCCACTGCCTTCATATAACCTCCATGAAGTTATATATGTAACATATGTATACATTTATATTAGTATATATATGGGTATGTAGGTTACACATATGTATACCTATAAATATGTGGTAGTTTTGTATGTTTTGTTACAAGAAAAATATATACACAAGTTTAAACTATTTTGATTTCTACTTCTTTAGTATTGTTTCATTATTGTTATAAATATTTTATAATACATTATTAGCACGAGTTTGCTCTTCGGAAGAGAATCATTTCGTAATTTTTTTCTATTAAGGTACGCTTTTATCTATCATGTCGAATCTCTCAAAACTCGAATTTGTTGCTCTTGATATTTCTGGAAAGAATTATTTGTCATGGATACTAAATGTTGAAATTCATCTTGATGCTATGGGTCTTGGAGATACTATAAAAGATGGAAATATAGCATCAATGCAAGATCGAGCTAAGGCAATGATATTCCTCCGTCACCATCTTCATGAAGGACTAAAGTCCGAATACCTAACGGTAAAAGATCCACTTATTCTTTGGAAAAATATAAAAGAAAGGTATGACCACAAAAAATGTTGATATGCACAAATCATATCACATTTTTAGCATGTTTTTAGGCACAAATTAAGGCAAAATGAGAACCAAATCAATCTTAATTGATTGATATTAACACATTTTTGCAGAATTTGTGATTTTGGAAGTTTCAGGTGAAATGTGCAAGAAAATAGCAAATATTGGGGCAAAAAATGCAATTTTTGGAACTTCTGAGTTCGGGACAGACCTCCCCGACCAAGTCAAACGGCCGGGACGAGCTTCCCGAGCAGTAGAATATTGTCCCACATTGGAAATCCAAGAGAAATTCACTCATTTCACCTACTATAAATACCCCAAGCCTTCCTCAGTTCAAATCATCCCTCATCACTCGATCTGAGTTATTTAGTGACTTCAAGTGTATCTTTTTACACTCGATACAAGTCATTCAGTGACTCAAGTGCAACTTTTTGCACTCACGCGAGTAGTTTGCAATAAAAGAGCATCTCATTTTCTTTGTTCCCTGAGTGTTTATCTCAGGTTCTTAGAATTCGATTAGATAGGGTTCATTTTTTGTATTCATAGAATACCCAGGATTTCGTTAGGAGATCCTAAGAGGGCATTAGGTGAGCGAAGAGCTAGTCAACATGGCATTGCTTAAGCTCAGGATGTAAGGTAAAGCAATCACTACTAGTCTAAGGAAGCGTTCTCCGAAGGTTCTTTTGATAAGAGTCAGGTTGAGCAACCCAGGGTATACAAGTAGTCGCTCCGCCGGCGGACCTGATAAAGGGTGAATACTTTATGGTGGTGGTCCCCTAGATCCTCTTTGTATATTCTATGTTGTGTTTGTCTAAACATGAATTTGAATACTAAACTATGATTGCTCTGTTATATATGTTTTGCATGTTGAAGTTATATTCATTTTCCCGAAAAAGTCACCTGTTAAATTTACATTATGATTGAATTATCTGCTTGCTCTTTTAAGCTAAATGAACAGTTATAGACAATTCCTAACCATGGTCTAATCATAACCTGTTTAGTTTAACAGACCTTAATTTAGGATAAAATTGCATTAAGGTCTGCCATATTAGGTAAATAACTTACAGATCACCATGTTTGTTAAAGTAATCTAATGATGCTGAGTTTGTTCTCTATGCTGGTGTTAGGGTGAGTGGCATGAATTCTTGAGTGACACAGGTTTTCATGGATACATTTAACTAGAACCATGAGTAGGGTCATCATTAAGGTAGGGTGATTTATCAGGTAACTCATATGTGGTACACAGGCAAGATACAGTACATAATTGTATTCTAGACCAAGATATATCTGAAATAATCGAAGATAGGTCAATCAACATGTAGAAACAATAAAACATACATCAGAACTTATATCTATTTGATACTTTTGCATGCTAATTACTTATGTGCTATGTGTGGTTGGGATCACCAACTCAACAAGATTATTGATGAATGATTAATTCATTGCATGATAAGATGAATGTTAGGGTTAAATGATAGTTACTACTAAGCCGTTACAGTTCCCTAAGAGTACGATATTAATAAATTAAAATCGTAGATACTTTCTAAAGAACTAGCTACACGACAGGTACTCTGCCTTAGGTTCTAATTGATTAAGTGACAACAATTATTGCTAAAAGTGACAATTAGTAAGACTCGGTCCTTAATTATTCATAATCAACAGAGGTAAATAAATCCTATCTTTTAACATGCTAGTCAGAATGCATCAGATTTTTGGCGCCGTTGTCGGGGAACATATCATAAAATTTTAGGATTCCTTATCAAAATTCTAGAAGTTTATGATAGGTAATGGTAGTTATCTATACTTTAACTAAACAGTCATTCTTATTCTAATTAGTCAAACAATTTTCTGAAGTATAGTGTTATCATAATTAATTAATTTTAGAAATTATCTAAAATTAAGAAATATAGGATAATCAAATTTTAGAAAATTATTCTAAAATCATATTAAGGAAATTTAATTATTTTCTAATATTATATATATAATTATATATATATTATATATATATATTTAAAATTTTAAAAAAGTTTAAAAAATAAAAAAAATTTCATGTTTACAGTTTTCTTATTTGTTTGTTACTTTTCTAAATATCTGAAAATATTATTTTTAGAAATTGATATAACCCAGACTTTGCACTTATAGATGAAGAAAACAAGAGCAACTACTAACAAAATAGTAGACCAATTAGAAAATCCCGAAACTTTTGTTTGGAAGAAAACGAAACCCGAAGGACCATCAAATCCCGTAAACGAGGGACCACTAAGAATTAACCCTCCACAAGCAATAGAAATAAACTCAAGCCAAGACACTAGTGCTCTAGTGAATAAATTCTTGAATGCATGTGTACCTAGCTCTATGGAAGAGGAAGATCCTTCTGAAGATACTTTTCCTCCAAGAGATGAACCACCAAAATCTCCAGTTCATACTCCAATCCAAAGAGTTCCTGAAAATCTACCAACTTTTGATCACACCCCGAATTCACCCACATCTCCTGAGTTTACCCCAACGTCTAATGATCAAACATCTTCATCTGGGGGAAGCACTAATGGTTTTCAATCAATTTTAGCTGTGCAGATAGACAATCTGACTAACAAGATCTATTCGATGGATCAGACGATAGTAGACAAATTCTGTCATTCATATCAAGTTGTACTGAATGTCACCGCTAGTGTAGATCAACTCAAAGCAATGGTGAATCTCCAAGAAGATCAAAATGCACTTATACTACGGGTGTTAAGCGAGATCCGAGATGAGCAAAGAACATAGCGAGAAGAGATGAGAGCAATAAGAGCCGAAATGCGAGAAATAAGGAATAAGGGCAACTAAAAAGGGAAGGTTTTTCTTTGAGCAAATAAATTATCTGCTTAGAATTATGATATGAATTAATAATTTACCCATTTTCTTAATTGTTATTTAAAAATCAATAATTGGGTTTTTATTAATTTTATTTTCAAATTCTATTCAAATAATTTTTGTTCTTTATGAAAAATTTATATGAAAGATTTTTTATATGCATAAATCATATCACATTTTTAGCATGTTTTTAGGAATAATTTAGGGTGAAATTGATGGTAAATCTATCTTAATTGATTATTATTAACTCAATTTCATAGTTTTTGTGATTTTGGAAGTGTCAGGTGAAAAGTAGAAGAAAATGGCAAATTTCGGGGCAAAAATGTGATTTTTAGAAGTTCGGAAGTCGGGGTGGGCGTCTCGAAGTCAAGATGGGGGTCCTGACCTGGTCAACAGGCCGGGACGGGCGTCCCAGATCCAGGACGGGCATCCAGAGCCGCAGTTCAGAATCCCACATCGAAATTTTGAGAGAAATTCACTCCAGAAAGCTGCTATAAATACCCCAGGCCTTCCTTAATTGAAATCATTACTCTCCACTCGATCTGAGTCATTTAGTGACTTCAAGTATACAATTTTCCAGAATACAAGTCACTTAGAGACTCAGGTTTTAGTATAAGTTTCTTTTTATTTCTAGATAGTGTTTTCGTGTTCTTTGTTTCTGAGAGTTAGTCTCAGATCCTAGGATACAACTAGATAGGTTAGTTTCTGGTATTCATAGAATACCCGGGGTTTCGTTAGGAGATCCTAAGAGGGCTCTAGGCATTCAAAAAGTCAGTCCACAGGGCTGGGCTTAAGCTGGGTATTAAGGTAAAGTCCAGCTACTAGGCTGAGGAAGCGTCCTCCGAAGGTTCTGTCGAGCAGAGTCGGGTCGAGCAGTCCAACATATATAAGCAGTTGCTCCATCGGTGAGACTTCGTAAAGGGTGATTACTTTATGGCATCGGTCCCCCTGTCCCTCTCTTTATATGTCTGTATTGTGTTCGTCCAAACATTTGTTATGATTATTAGATTATGATTTTATGAATATTTGTTCTGCATGTTGAAGTAGTTTATGATTTTCCGGAAATGGCCACCAGCTTAACTTTCATTATGTCTGCATGTCTAATGTAGTTTCTTTTAAACTAAATGTAGGGTTATAGATAATTCCTAACCATGGTCTAATCATAACCTGTTTAGTTTAACAGGCATTAATTTAGGACTTCCCCGTTAAGTTGCATTAATGTCTGCCATATTAGATTAAATAACCTATAGATCACCATGTTTGTTAAAGTAGTCTAAGTAGGCTGAGTTTGTGTGTTTATGCCGGTGTTAGGGCGAGCTGCATGATCTCCTAAGTGACATAGGCTTTCATGGATGCCTTTAGCTCGAACAGTGAGTAGGGCAGTCAATGGCGATGAGGCGGGTTATTAGGTAACTTAGATGTGGTACACCTTTAGACTCAGTACATAATTGCAATCTAGGCCAAGACATGTCTAAGCTGTTACCACTTCCCTGGGAGTACGATATTTGATTTAATTAAAATCGTAGATACTTTCCAACAGACTAGCTACACGATAGGTACTCTGCCTTAGGTTCTAATTGATTAAGTGACAGTATAGAGACTAAATGTGACAATTAGTAAGGATAAGTCCTTAATTATTCATAATCAACATAGGGTAAAACAACACCTATTTTAGTATATCAGTCGGAATGCATGAGATTTTTGGCGCCGTTGCCGGGGAAATATCATAATGAATTTAGGATTATTTGCCACAATTCTAGAAGCTTATGATAGGTAACAGTAGTAACCAAGACCTTAGACCTAACACTTATTTTATGCTAGTTAGACAATCAATTTCTGAAATGTAGGATTATCATAACTAATTAATTTTAGATATTATCTGAAATTAAGACAATTAGGATAATCAAATTTTAGAAAATTATTCTAAAACCGTATTGAGGAAATTTAACTGTTTTCGAAATAAAATATAAAAAGAAAAATAAATTAAAATTTAAAACCCGAAAAATGTATTTTTCTTGCTCAACCGTAAGTTGTTCTTCTTCCATATCTCTTTTATTTTTTGTTCTTTCATAGTTGAACATTTGTTTTCTTTCAAATTTTTTTTCTTTCTTTTCTTTTCTTTTCTTCTATAAAATTTTCTGAAAAATATTATTTTCCAGAAGATAAAATAAATAAATTTTTCGCGTTTACAGTTTTCCTGTTTGTTTGTTTTTTTTATTTCGAAAAACAAAAGTATGGAAGTGAGGAGGAATTTTTTTTTTCTTCTGAGTTGTAAAATTTTGGCTCATATTTTTTTTATTGGGAAGAAATTCCATTTTAGAATTTTCTTAGAATAATGCCGGCTTTATTAGGACAAGTTATGAAATGTTTTTTCCTTAATAGCCAGACCTTTGAATGTTCTATTGAGAAAGGATGTTCCTTTTGTTTTTGCTGATAATTGCATGATATCTTGTTGAACAAATTAAAGGAACTAGTTATTACTGCACTCATTCTGACATCACTTGATTGGAAATTTCTTTTTGAATTGATGTTAGTAATTATGCAGTAAGAATTGTTTAGGACAAAGGCATGATTAGACATTATTCATATCATACCTAGTCTAGACAATATTATACCCTGATTACTCTACTCTTAGATATATGTTCAATAAAACTGATGTTGAACCAAGATTGATTAATTGAGTTTTATTGAATTTGATATAGAAAGACGGGATAAAGAAAAAGGGCTAAAAATGTAGAAAGCAAACCATTGGTCTAGATTAGAAAAACCCGAGTTAGAGGCTATTGACGAGACAGTAGTATCTGATAAATTTCTGAATGAGAATTTATTTTCATTGTTTGCTATGAATAATGATTCTCCTCCGTGGTTTACTGATACTACAAATTATCTAGTGCTAATTATTCCCAAGTGATATGACTTATCAGCAAAAGAAGAAATTCTTTGTTGATTTGGAATATTACTACTAGGGAGATCCGTTTTTCTATTTTGAATTATTGCAGAGTAATTGATCAGAAGAAGTGTCTCGGAAGGCGAAGACCACAAGATTCTGGAGCATTGCCATAAAAAATCTACGGGAGACCAATTGACTGCTATCAACACTGTCCGGAAAGTGTTGAAAGCAGGATCTTATTGGACCACAATATTCAAGGATTCTGTATCCTTGATACAGTCCTGCGATGCTTGCCAAATAACAGATTTTGTGAGAAACTATTTTCTAGATTCAGATGTGCCTATGTATCATATCTGTGAAGTCTGCCAAGTACTCCACTTTAGCGGGAATTGCTATGTGAATGGAATACTGACCATTCCAACAGAAGTAGGAGCAGGTTGCTGCAGTCAATGCTGCTCCAATGGGAGACGCATACAATCCCAGCTGGAGAAATCATACGGGATTTAGTTGAGGAATAATTCGGAAGCTGGAAACTTTCAGAAGATACCACCACAGCAAAACCCCTACCTGTAGAATCAATAGATGAGATACTGGCAACAATTAAAGCCGGACCAGTGCAAGCAAGTGATCTACCAAGTGGTATCGAAGGGTCGAGGGATATGGAGGAATTTGGCATTGTATCAGGAGCATAGTAATGGAGGAGCTTGCATCCCCTGCATACCAATCAGTTGTGAGAAACTTCCCCGAGGAAGTCTCAAATACTTGGGCCCAAATCTACACCACTGGAGCCTCCTACCACCACGGATTCGCCAAAGCTTCAGGTATCTTTTCTGACATTGGATTCGAAACTTGCATGCAATACCTTCACTGACATTGGCAGGTAGGCACACCAATCCAAAGAAGTCTCATTCCTAGACACGTTCCTCCTGGACACGTTGCTATGATTGCGAGAAACTTCACAAATGATTCGAGGAAGCAGTCCTTGGGGCTCGAGTCATTCAATAAATGGATAGGCCACTACCTAGAGCTCGACAATGAAGGATCGGAGATGACGTCATCTGTTCGAGTATCTAGAGCTTACAGAGTCAAGAGTGCCTCATCAATAGCACATGGCTAAGGTGAAGAGCTAATTGACATCTCAGAGAAAACTTTCTGCTCGAGACAAGAAGGGAGTTTTTCTAACCCTCATCTCCTTTGCTTTTATATTATTCTATATTTCCTTGTTGTTTTCATTTCGCGGTTTGTTTGTCTTGTTTTATTTCCTATCTTCCCCTTAGTTAGTCAAATAAGTGTGGGGTAAGAATTTTCTATTTTGTTTTTATTCCTTCTTGTTTTCAAATAAGTGTGGGGTAATTTAGATATGCATGAACACTGAGGACAGTGTCAGAATTAAGTGTGGGGTAGCAGTGCACAGTGCACTGTAGTAGAAAAAACATTTGCATGTTTTCCCGTATTTTCACACCCTTCAAAAAATTTTCAAAATTTTTCATTCTTTCAGACTTCAAAATGAAATATGATTGGTAAAGAATTGCTGATGTCTATGATATGTAGGTAGAATGTTATGGTTAGTAGGAGACAACGTGATGACTTTCTTGAATTTATCGATTAGGAATAGGGAATTCCTGATAATTGAGCACAACTTAGTTTGGATTAGAGACCTCAGCTAAATACCTTTTCAAAACTTAACTAGACAAGATTAGACCAGTTGAAGATGTATTAGCAATCAAAATTGTTAGATGATGCTCTGAGCTGAAAGTGAAAAGAAAAATAAAGAGAGTTAACTAAATAGGGTAGTTTGCAAGCGGCCTTTGCTACTCGAGCACCACTCATTAGGGGAACTTAAAGCCTGATGCCCTAAGGTCGTGTAGGTCTGGGAGTCATCGGAGTGGGACTCGCTACATGGGTAGTTGAAGTTGACGTGTGAAAGCGGACACGAAATACCCTGAAAAATCTATAAAAGAGAAAAGTCAATAAATGCTAAATAATTAAAAATCTTGTCACCAAGGCTCAGAAACTCAGAAAGTTGTTTGTTGTTAGTATGTCTAGCGACGGGTCGAAGTATTATCTGGTAATAGTCAAGATGAAAGTATATTGTGTTGACTATCTAGTCTAGACTAGTACACACACTACACATCAGGAAGACCTTGTGACTGAGAGAAGAGTTCAATCTAGTTATTAAGTTGTTAAACCTGTTTGACCATGATAATCTACTAGAGACATTTGAGACCTTGTCATAGCAACTTAACCAGTCAGACCTGTGTTGCGAATTATCTGATTCAGAGAAGAATTTTGGAGTAAAAACATGACTAGAAATTTTAAATGACTGCACCTATGATTTAAAATCACTAACTTCAGGTAAACTTTGCTTGAGGACAAGCAAAATGCTAAGTGTGGGGTTATATGATATGCATAAATCATATCACATTTTTAGCATGTTTTAGGCATAATTTAGGGTGAAATTGATGGTAAATCGATCTTAATTTATTATTATTAACTCAATTTCATAGTTTTTGTGAATTTGGAAGTGCCAGGTGAAAAGTAGAAGAAAATGGCAAATTTTGGGGCAAAAACGTGATTTTCAGAAGTTCAGAAGTCGGGGTGGGCATCCCGAAGTCGGGATGGGCGTCCTGACCTGGTCAACAAGCCAGGACGGGCGTCCCGAGCTGCAGTTCTGAATCCCACTTCGAAATTCTGAGAGAAATTCACTCCAGAAAGCTACTATAAATACCCCAAGCCTTCCTCAGTTGAAATTATTCCTCTCCACTCGATCTGAGTCATTTAGTGACTTCAAGTATACAGTTTTCCAGAATACAAGTCACTTAGATACTCAGGTTTTAGTATAAGTTTCTTTTTATTTCTAGATAGTGTTTTCGTGTTCTTTGTTTCTGAGAGTTAGTCTCAGATCCTAGGATACAACTAGATAGGTTCGTTTATGGTATTCATAGAATACCTAGGGTTTCATTAGGAGATCCTAAGAGGGCTCTAGATGTTCGAAGAGTCAGTCCACAAGGCTGGGCTTAAGCTGGGTATTAAGGTAAAGTCCATCTACTAGGCTGAGGAAGCGTCCTCCGAAGGTTTTGTCGAGCAGAGTCGGGTCGAGCAGTCCAACATATATAAGCAGTTGCTCCATCAGCGAGACTTCGTAAAGGGTGATTACTTTTTGGCATCGGTCCCCCTGTCCCTCTCTTTATATGTCTGTACTGTGTTCGTCCAAACATTTGTTATGATTATTAGATTATGATTTTATGAATATTTGTTATGCATGTTGAAGTAGTTTATGATTTTCCGGAAATGGCCACCAGCTTAACTTTCATTATGTCTGCATGTCTAATGTAGTTTCTTTTAAATTAAATGTAGGGTTATAGACAATTCCTAACCATGGTCTAATCATAACCTGTTTAGTTTAACAGGCATTAATTTAGGACTTCCCCGTCGGGTTGCATTAATGTCTGACATATTAGATGAAATAACCTATAGATCATCGTGTTTGTTAAGTAGTCTAAGTAGGCTGAGTTTGTGTGTTTATGCCGGTGTTAGGGTGAGCGGCATGATCTCCTAAGTGACATAGGCTTTCATGGATGCCTTTAGCTCGAACCGTGAGTAGGGCCGTAAATGGCGATGGGGCGGTTTATCAGGTAACTCAGATGGGGTACACCTTTAGACTCAGTACATAATTGCAATCTAGGCCAAGACATGTCTAAAATACTCGAAGATAGGTCAATCAACATGTAGGAATAGTATAACATAGAATCAAGACATTATCTGCAAAATACTCTTAGGCTTAAATAGACTTAAACCTAGTGGAGAATGAATCACCCTCTCATCAAAGATATTGATGAACGATTGCATAACTGGATCATAAGATAAGAGTTAGGGTAAGAGGATAGTTACTACTAAGCCGTTACCACTTCCCTGGGAGTACGATATTTGATTTAAATAAAATCGTAGATACTTTCCAACAGACTAGCTACACGATAGGTACTCTGCCTTAGGTTCTGATTGATTAAGTGACAGTATAGAGACTAAATGTGACAATTAGTCAGGATAAGTCCTTAATTACTCATAATCAACATAGGGTAAAACAACACCTATTTTAGTATATCAGTCGGAACGCATCAATTTTCATTCTTGATTTATTTTTCAAATTTATTTTTCAAGTACAAGAATGTTTGTTATATGGAAGGTACAGAATGATTATGGTGAAAGAAAATTTTGAACGAAAAAAAGAGAGAAACAAGAATTTTTTCGAGAATCTTTCAAACAAATTCTGTGTTGAAGCCACTGTAATAATTTGTTTGATCTTGGAATATAATTTTTTGTGTAAAAGAGTTTGCAGGATATTGCAAAATAAAAAGAAGCTTGAAAAATCGATGGAAATTAAAAAAGGGCGTAGCACACATCCGGGGGCAATCGGGACGGGCGTCCCGCAAGTTGGACGGCCATCCAGATCGGGATGGGCGTCCCGAGGGGAGCAAATTTTTTTTATAAATATATCACTCCCCGTCATAATTTTCACAAAAGAAATTATCTTCCCTCTCTCAAAAATTCTCTCTCTACAATTTTTCCTCCAAAAATTTGAAATTTGAAACTTTCAAATTTTCCCTCCAAAAATTTGAATTTTTGAATTTCTTTATTAAATTCAAATTTCCCTCCAAAATTTGAATTTTCCCGCCAAAAGTTAAAATCTCCACCCAAAGCCAATCTTCTCCTCTAAATTCGAATTAGATTTCAAAATTCGGATTTAAAACTTTTTCCCGTCAATTCTTGAATTTTCCCGCCAACTTTGATTTTTTCACAAAATGTTCAAATTTCTCTAATGGCTCCAAAACGTGCACGTGACACTCTATCTATAACTGTCACAGCTGTGACACACCCTTTCACGCTCTTCCCTACCGTCTCAGCTAACCAGGAGAGGAGCCAGTGGTTGATCGACATAATATTCTGGTAGGTAAGACACTTGACTGGACTGCAGTCAAGACACTTGGAGTAGAGCAGGAGATTCGGCGTATGCTCGACGTCCTACCCTACAGTCGAGTCTTCATCCTCACCTAGCCTACTTACTTAGAGCTGGTATGTGAGTTCTACGCCTCTTTTACATTCCAGCGTGAGCAGGTGACATTCTGACTTGGTGGCATAGACCGGTCGATGAGCATGGCCGAGTTCGGCATAGCACTCGGTGTCTAGCAGTGGGAGGAGATGGAAACCTCCACCTATTTGATGGTCGTGCGAGACTTCACTTCCGCTAATGTCTACACCGCCAGGGCCCAGATCTGTACGACTGAAGTCCCCTATTAGCACGGCTTCACGAAGGCCACATGTATTTTTTCAGCCCTTCGCTATTTACATACCATCGCAGCCCATAAGTTAGCTGGGCGGCGAACTGCTCCAGGGAATGTCACCTAGATGGAGACGTTCCTTCTGCTCCACATGCACAGAGGCATTACTGTGGATATGGCCAGACTCATTACCATCGTCATGAGGAGTTTTGCGACAGATACCAAGAAGCAGTGTTTGGGGCTCGGGCCGTTCATCACTCAAATAGCCTACTACCTGGAGCTAGATATCGAGGGTTTGGAGTTGACCCAGATAGCTTCGACTACCATCCCCACCGATTTGACTATTCTACGGAACATGAGGATGGTAGTACGAGATGCAGAGGGAAGATACTCCATTCATACCGAGCAGCTAGGTGAGTCATCGGCATCAGGACCAGCCACGCAACAGACACCTCCGGCCCTGACTTATGTACCAAGCACCGCCTTCGAGAGGCACATGACACAGGGGCTGGCAGATCTACAAGCCAGGCATAACATGGATATGGCAAATATCCAGAGGCAGCTGATGATGATTGATGATAAAGTCAGTAGGAACAGCAGCTGGATAGAGGAGATGTATCAGCATTATGCTAGCAACCTGGACGACAATGAAGTTTACTTCTTTGCGCCAGATGATGATCCGGGTTCTTAGTTTCTTTTCTTTTCTTTTTCTTCCCTATCTTTTTATATGCTTATATGATAGTTTGGGCTGTATAACATATATCTCTCTGTATAACAAACTTTGATTTATTTGATATAACAACATTGTTATTTTTATTTCTTGTTGTTTCATTATTTTTCAAATAAGTGTGGGGTGATAGGATATGCATGAACACTAAGGACAGTGTTAATCTAAAGTGTGGGGTAGTAGTGCACAGTGCACTCAAGTAAAAATTTGCATGTTTTTTCATACTTTTCATTGAAATTGCACCCTTCCAAAAAAAATTCAAAAATTGTCACTCTTTTAGACTTCAAAAATCAGTATTGATTGATTGAAGTACTGCGTATATCTGTGATATAAGTTATGTAGAGTGTTAGGACCATTAGGAAATAATTTGATTACTTTACTGAATTCATCACTTAGAAGTAGGGAATTCCTGATTTTCTTGAGCACAACTCAGTTTGGATTAGAAAAATCAACCCAATATCTTTTCAAGCCAAAACTAAATAATTTTAGACCGGTCGAGAATGTGTTAGCAACCTGAATGACTAGATGATATTCTGAGCTGAAAGTATAATAGCTTAAAAGTTAAAAGGGGTAGTTTGCAAGCGTCCTTTGTTACTCGAGCACCCTTTCTGAAGGGAATTTAATGCCTGATGCCCTAAGGTCATGTAGATCTAGGAGTCCTCAAAGTGGGGCTCGATACCTGGGTAGTCAAAGTTGATGTGTGAAAGTAAACACAAAAATACCTTGGAAAAACAATTTAAAAATACACCTAGTGTATTCTTTTTATTGGGGATTGTAACTAGAAAGTAGTGGCACCAAAGCTCAGAACCTGGAAGGTCATTTATTTTGCTATTATATTCGAAAACGGATCGAATTATTATTTGGTAACGGTTTAGGAAAGTTTATTCTGAGTTGACAATCTAGTCTAGACCAGTTCACACACTACACATCAGGAAAACCTTGTGACTAAGAGTAGAGTTTAATAAGGTTATTAAAATGTTTTAGCTAAATGGTCATGACACATTTACCGGACATTTGAGACCTTTCCATGGCAACTCGATCAGTTCATGTCTGTTCTCGGAATCATCTAACTTAGTGAGAAATTTTGCTAAAAACATTGCTAAGACCCTTGTTGTGATTGCACCTATGATTTAGCATTCACTAATTTCATATAGGTTTTGCTTGAGGACAAGCAAAAAGCTAAGTGTGGGGTTATATGATATGCACAAATCATATCACTTTTTCAGCATGTTTTTAGGCACAAATTAAGGTAAAATGAGAACCAAATCGATCTTAATTGATTGATATTAACACATTTACGCAGAATTTGTAATTTTGGAAGTTTCAGGTGAAATGTGTAAGAAAACAGCAAATATTGGGGCAAAAATGTAATTTTCAAAACTTTTGAGTTCGGGACGGGCATCCCGACCAAGTCAAACGTCTAGGACGGGCATCCTGAGTAGCAGAATGTTGACCCACATCAGAAATCCAAGAGAAATTCACTCATTTCACCTACTAAAATACCCCCGACCTTCCTCAGTTGAAATCATCCCTCATCACTCGATCTGAGTCATTTAGTGACTTCAAGTGTATCTTTTTACACTCAATACAAGTCATTCAGTGACTCAAGTGCATCTTTCTGCAGTCACACGAGTAGTTAGCAATAAAAGAGCATCTCGTTTTCTTTGTTCCCTGAGTGTTTATCTTAGGTTCTTAGAATTCAATTAGATAGGGTTCATTTTTTGTATTCATAGAATACCCGAGATTTCGTTAGGAGATCCTAAGAGGGCATTAGACGAGCGAAGAGCTAGTCAACAAGGCATTGCTTAAGCCCAGGATGTAAGGTAAAGCAATCGTTACTAGTCTAAGGAAGCGTTCTCCGAAAGTTCTGCTAATGAAAGTCAGGTCAAGCAACCCAAGGTATACAAGTAGTCCCTCCGCCGGCGGACCTAATAAAGGGTGAATACTTTATGGTGGTGATCCCCTAGATCCTCTCTGTATATTCTATGTTGGGTTCGTCTAAACATGAATTTGAATACTAAATTATGATTGCTCTGTTATATATGTTTTGCATGTTGAAGTTATATTCATTTTTCCGGAAAGGTCACGTGCTAAATTTACATTATGACTGAATTATCTGCTTGCTCTTTTAAACTAAATGAACGGTTATAGAAAATTCCTAACCATGGTCTAATCATAACCTGTTAAATTTAACATGCCTTAATTTAGGATAAAATTGCATTAAGGTCTACCATATTAGATAAAATAACTTACAGATCACCATGTTTGTTAAAGTAATCTAATCAGGATGAGTTTGTTCTCTATGCCAGCGTTAGGGTGAGTGGCATGAATTCTTGAGTGACACTAGTTTTCATGGATACCTTTAACTCGAACTGTGAATATGGTCATCATTAAGGTAGGGTGATTTATCAGGTAACTCATATGTGGTACACAGGCAAGATACAGTACATAATTGCATTCTAAACCAAGATATATCTAAAATAATCGAAGATAGGTCAATCAACATGTAGAAACAAAAAAACATGCATCAGAACTTATGTCTATTTGATACTCTTGCATGCTAATTACTTATGTGTTATGTGTGGTTGGGATCACCAACTCATCAAGATTATTGATGAATGATTGACTAATTGCATGATAAGATGAATGTTAGGGTGAAAGGATAGTACTACTAAGTCGTTACCAGTTCCCTAGGAGTACGATATTAATAAATTAAAATCGTAGATACTTTCCAAAGAACTAACTACACGATAGGTACTCCACCTTAGGCTCTAATTGATTAAGTGACAACAATTATTGTTAAAAGTGACAATTAGTAAGACTTGGTCCTTAATTATTCATAATCAACATAGGTAAATAAATCCTATCTTTTAGCATGCCAGTCAGAACGCATTAACTGTTATTCTTCCAAAAGCTCGTTCTGAATGGCTGCATTTGTGGTCACAAGATTTGAAATCTGTTAGTGAGTATAACTACGCTATGTTTCGTATAAGTTCTAAACTAAAATTATGCGGAGAAAATGTAAGTGAAAATGATATGTTAGAGAAAACATTTTCTACTTTCCATGCCTCCAATATGCTCCTGCAGCAGTAGTATCGAGAAAAAGATTTTACAAAATACTCACAATTAATCTCATGTCTTCCTGTGGCTGAACAAAATAACAAGTTATTGTTAAAAATCATGAAGCTTGTCCCACTAGTTCCGTTCCATTTCCTGAAGTGAATGTGACTATGATGAATAATAATGGAAGGGGACGAGGATGTGGTTATGGTCGAGGCCGAGGCTGTGGTCGTGATTGTAGTCGTGGTCATAATAATAAATATGTGTCTACTTATCACCAGAAGTGGTATAATAAAGAGGACAAACAAAAAGACAAAAGAGGACAGAAAATGGTTGTAAAAAATCTGAAAATTTATGTTTCTATTGTGGAATGAAAGGACATTGGACATATACCCGTCGTACTGCAAAACACCTTGTTGATCTTTATGAAGCCTTTGTGAAAGAAAAAGGAAAAGATGTGGAAACAAATTTTGCAAATTGTTTTGATGATATTGACAATGATCCTATTGACACCACGCACTTGGACGTGTCAGATTTGTTTGCTAACCTGCAAGAAAACAATGAGATCCTCGGTGACGGAGAATATATAAATTAATTGATCTAGTATGATTTTTCAAGAATTGTTGTTTAATTTCTAAGTATTGTTATTATTGTTGAAGAATAAATGTTGTTTAGTTTTTTTTAAAAAAATTCTAATTTTGTTATTTTTATGAATTGTACTTTTGTTCTCCTATTGAATTTTACATTTTACATAAAGATTTACTTATAATTATATTGAAATATATATATATATATATATATATATTGATTCTGCACGAATCTGTCAAAGGGTAAAAAAGTAAATTGAAGTGCCGAGAATTTGGGAAGCTCTATGATTGACTCGTTAAGAAGGCTTTTTAGTTAGGTCAAAGTCAAAGAAGACCGTTTTCTGGGAAGGCGAAGAATAACTCTCGGGGAGCGATACTTCGCTGGGCGCTCTTAGTACTTCGGGGTACCGCACTTAGCGTCTCGAAAGCCTACAAAAGAAGTATGTTCAATGGGGAGTTTGTACCCCGTGAACTCTCCGATGCTTAAGTCAGTAGAGTATTTTTGGATATCTAGAAATTGGGAAAAAAGTCCTTACCTTATGCTCAGATCTCTCTTTTATAGGAGTCTGGTAATGAGATTACCGTTGTGGATTTGGGCCGTTTTGACCGTTATGAGTAACGGGTCAAAATGTGGAATTAAAGATGTAACGTCTAGTCTTGATGAGGCCCATTAATGTGTGTTTATGATGTCAGGTGACATCAGGGGTAATTAAGGTGTGACAAAATTACCGTTTTACCCCTGAGGTATTTTTCTGACTGTTCAGTGGCCCCTCGTCGAAGTTCCATCTGACGAAGTAGGGGAGCTTTGGCGGGATAAGCGTGTTGAGTACTTTAACTTGTGGCTGAAGTTAGGGTCTTTGATTATGGCTGGCTGTCTTTTCGTCTTTTGCGCCTGTCATTTGTTGCAGAATGTCAGCCACCAGAGTTACTTTTTCGCTTTCCCCGGTGCATCAATTCTGGCAAGTAATCATTTTAAAAAAGCTTCCCCTCGTTTATTTAGTGATCTTCTCCCTTTCATAAGCTTTTTCTTTTACTTTTGCTTCCTTGCCTTTATAGTTTTCTACCATTAACGCTTTCTGAAGATTCCTTTGTCTTCATAGTTTTCCGCCATTAAAGCTTTCTGAAGATTCTTTTTGTCTTCGTTTCCTTCGCGAATTCAATCACATTCCTTCAGATTTTACCTCAAGTTCAGACACAAAAAAAAGGTATGTTTTGTCTTCTTATGGTCTGGTTTCTGTTTGCTTCTTCTGTATGCTCTGTTTTTTCTGAGGATTAATAAGGGTAGAACTATATTTATTGTGGGCTTAGGGTTTATCTTTCTAGGTAGCTCCTTTGTTTGAGTGGGGTTCTAAATGTTGGACATCCATTCGCAGGTGATGGCTGCCTAGAGAGAAGATGAAAGGGAGGTTGAGGATCTTATGAATGAGGGTTTTGGTAATCCTCAACCTGCCCAGCTAGAGGTGACAGTGGCAGCTAGGGATGGTGAGGGTGAGGTTCCTGAGGGAGTGTCATTCCAGCCTTCTATGCCGCCTCTTCCTCCTGATTTTCCCTTAGATAGAAATAGGATCACCCGTGAGCAAGCCGAGTCTTTTGCCCGTAGGTATAGCGTAGACCCTAGGACTTATAGAGTCTTCGCTGCTCCTCTGCCAGGGAGAATATCTCTTCGTTGTATTCCTATTCCCCTGGCTCACTTCGAAGTTGGTCTTCGTCTTCCCATGGACCCTTCTTTTGTTGACTTTCTAGTTTTTGCTCGAATTCAGCCCGGGCAGGTGCACCCAAATGCTGTCCGCACCATTTTTTGTCTTATCTGTCTTTGTCGTAGATTAGGCTTTGAGTTATCCTCTAACATTCTCAGAATGTTTTTCTTTTCACTTCGGATGCTGGACAATACTCTTTCACTCCGTCCACGCCGAAATAAGGTTGTCCTTTTTTATTCCCCACCCAATAAGGTAGATTTCAAGGGTAGGTGGATGAATGTCGAGTCACGTATAGGTTTTCCCTTCCGTCCCTGTGTTAGTGAAAACTTCTAGTGGACTCAGATAGAGGGTCCTTTTTCCATTAGCCACTCCGAAAAGGCATTTCTAGAGGTCATTACCCGGGACTTAGGAGATAGTCGCCAACACCAAACCCGGGTATATTCCTCCGTAGATCTGTTGAGTGAAGTCAGCCTGAAGTGGTGTGGCATAGGGGCTGGTTTGACTGAGAGGAAGAGGGAGCTGGGGTTTGTTGAGGAAAGTCCGAACGAAGACTGGACTATACACCCCGGGACTGTTTTTTCTTTTCAATGTGACCCTTGTAGTCTTACTAGACTTGGGTGTGGCAGAGGCCGGGGTAATGTGTTGTTTTTTGTGTTTGTGTTTTTTTATTGATCTTCATACTTCGTAAGAGAAACTGACTTGATTATTTTGTTGCATGTCCCACCATGTTTAGCAAGGCCTGGGGGAATCGAGTAGAGGAAAGGGATTGTCCGACAGTCACATCTAGACTCCCTTTCACGGTTTCCTCCTCGTCTGATAGACCGAGGTGCAGTGGGGGAGACTCCCTTTACTTACCCATCCTCTGCCAGTCCGCGCGGGCGGGGTAGGACCTCTCGCCGAGCGAGAGATGGGCAAGTAAGAAGCAGGACTCCTCGTTCTGCACTCGGACTTCGCCGGGAAGCCACACCCGAAGTGGCGGAAGATGAGGAGGAGCAACTCTGTCCTCGTCAAAGGCGGAGAACTTTTCCTCGCCGTCCTTCAATCGAGGTAACCTCTTCTTCTTCTCCTCCTCCTTCTCCTCCTTCTCCTGTTTCAACGGATGCCTTGGATGCTGTCCCCTTGGCATCCCAAAGGAACTCAGAGCCGGCTCCTATGGAAGAGTGCACCAACTACCAAAGTTGAGGCTGCTCCTGCTGCCGAAGCCGAGGTGAACTCTGGGAGCTTCGGTCCTTCTTGGCTCCAGCCGGGGTTCCAGCTGCCCGAACTCCTCCCCTCAACAACCTCTGCTTCAACACAAGTATGCGGCAGACATGCTTGGGGGTGCAGTCTTGGATCGAGCTCATGACCCCGAGAGCTTGATTGGGATGAAGGACATGGGGGTTGAGAAGGCCACCAACTGGGTAGGCGCCTTGATAGCCCGGGTGAGTCTCTTTCTACTTCTTTCTTTGTCCTTGGAAAATTTCTTGTTATAACCTTTATCTCACTTCTTTTCTTTTTTTTTCAAGGTTTCCTCCTTAGTGAAGCATATCTCTAAGTGCCAAACTTCGGAGCAATCCGGGCGAGCTGCGGAGGACGCTGAGTGGCGGGTAGCCCATGAACCTCGCCTGGCTGTTATGGAGTCAAAAGTGGCTGACCAAGCTTCGAAATTGGAGTTAGCCAATTCTGAAAAACTTCAGATGTTCAGCGGGCTGGCGGAGCTGAGGGAGCGGCTGGCCAAAGTAGAAGAGGAAAACTCGGAGTTGAAAACAGCCAACACCAGTCTGAATTCGGCTAGGGATGAAGCTGTGGCAAGTCGGATATCCATGCAGGAGGAGTTGGAGTACTGTCGCTCTGAGGATTACAAGAAGAAAGTTGTTGACGACTTCAAGAGCTCCCCTGCATTCCATGAAGAGATCGCTCGCGAGGCTGGTTCCTTTTTGGACAAAGGACGTGTGCACATTATCCGGCAGCTTCACCCGTACTTCGAAGACAAGTCCATCCTTCTGCAAGCCTTCAAATCAAACTTCGACAATGACTTGTGCAGGCAAGGAGCGGACTTTATCCCATTCACTACTGAAGAGCTAGAGGTACTCCGGGAGAGGGACGATAAGAGAGGTAGGCCTTTTTGGAGGATGTCGTGGCCTACTACTCCAACCTTCTGGGACATGCTTGACGGGGGATCAACCTCGGCAGCTCCTCGTTGACTATTTTTGTAACTTAGGCCTTAGGGATTTTTGATGTACTTAGACTTTTAATGTCATTCTTTTGTACTTTGTACTTCTTCTTTGTGAACTTCAATGAAATTTTCTCTCAACATATGAACCTCGCGTCTTTAGGTCTTTTTGAATCTTGAGTTTTCCTAACTTCATACTTCGTAATAACAAATACTTCCTTCAAGTCTTCATTGTCTGACTTTATACTTCGTAACAACAAATATTTTCTTCAAGTCTTAACTTGATACCTCGTAGCAAGAAATTACCTCGTATTTCAAAACTCCAAGTATACTTTTAACTTGGTATTCTACAACCACTTTGTAACCACGACCTTTCTCATGGTAGTTTGATTTTCCAAGTATTAACTTTGTCACCACGACCTTTTTCGTGGATTTCTTCCAAGATTTAACTTGGTACTTCGTAACCACGACTTGTCTCGTGGGTTTTTCCAAGCTTTAACCTGGTGTTTCGTGACCACGACCTTTTTCATGGATTTTTTCCAAGCCTTAGCCTGGTAATTCGTCACTGTGACCTTTCTTGAGGGTTTTTGATTTTCCAAGTCTTAACTTGGTATTTCGTTACCACGACCTTACTCGTGGGTTTTAGTATCTTTCAAGATCGTGCTCAAATTTAAACTTGAATAATAATCGAGATCGTGCTCGAAGTTAAACTTGAATAATAATAGAGATCGTGCTCGAGTTTGTACTTGAATAATAACTTTATTTTTAGGCAGAACATTTTTGGAAATTGAATCAACAACTTGCCTTAATGACGACTTGATATTCAAAACAAAGTTTGCCCAAATGCATCTCATACATAGTACCTTTTTAGATGATTTACATGCCACGGATTTGGTAGAAGAACACCATCCTTGTTCAAGAGTTTGTAGGTGTCGGGTCTTACTTCATGTTTCACGAGGTACGGTCCTTCCCAGTTTGGGGTCAGCTTGTTTGCCTTTATATGTCTTGACGTGCCCTCTATTTTTAGAAGTACCCAGTCCACAATCTTTATCGGCCGCTTGAATAATTTTTTATCGTGGGCCCTTTTCGTCTTTTCCTTGAATGACTATGACCTTAGGCGGCTTGCTATTCTTCTTTCCTTCTAGTAGATCTAGCTCCATGCTTCTCCTTTCTTTGTTGGCATCCTCGCTGTACATCGCTACTCTGGCCGTGGGCAATGCCACTTCGGTTGGTGCTACTGCTTCAGACCCGTACACCAGTGCGTAAGCCGTTTCTCCCGTGGGGCCCCTAGTCGAAGTGCGAATTGCCCATAGAGTTGGGTTTAATTCGTCAGCCCACTTGTTGGATTTTCCTTCCAAATGTTTCCTTAGCGCTGTCAACACCGGCTTGTTGGTCGCTTCTGCCTGACCGTTTCCCTAGGGGTGCGCTACTGACGACTTCCAGTGCTTAATATGCAATCTTTGGCATTCTGCGGTGAATTTTGCTGAAAATTGCACTCCGTGATCTGTAATGATTGCCCTGGGTATCCCGAGCGACATAAAACATGTTCTCGGAAGAACTTAGAAACATTTTCCTCTGTTTGGTGTGTGAGGGCTTTTGCTTCTATCCATTTTGAAAAATAATCCACCGCTACAACCAAGTATTCACATCCATTTCTCGTCTTCGGGAATTTTCCCATTAAATCCATGCCCCACATGTCGAATGGCCAAGCTGCCACTACCGGGGTTTGTTCCACTGAGGGTAACTGCGAAACAGTTCCAAAAATTTGGCATGTCTCGCACTTTTTGACATATTTTCTGGCATCCTCTCTGAGTGTTGGCTAGTAATACCCTTGGTTTATTACCCTTTCGGCCAGAGCTCGGGCCCCTGGATGTCCTCTGCATACTCCTTCATGTATCTCGGCAAGCAGGTTATCGACTTGAGAGGGAGGGATGCAGCGGAGTAAAGGTCTTGAAAAGGATCATCTGTACAATATATCTTCGTGAATGGTGTACCTCACAGACTGCCTTTTGACTTGTCTAGCCCGAGTAGCATCATCCGGAAGGGTTCCATGTTGGATGAAGTTTTTTATTTCTTCATCCCAATTCTCCGAAGTAGGGCGCAGACATTGAATGAACTCTGGTTCCTTGACGTTAGCTGGAACCCTTTCTATGGGAATGCCTTCTTCATTTGGTGTTTCTCCGGAGGTGATTTTTTCCAGTCGATCTGCTTGCTGATTATCCTTTCTACTGATCAAGGATAACGAGAAAGGAGAAAATGTTTCTCTCCATTTTCGTGCTTCGTCCACATAAGGTTGTAAGCCCTCTGCTTGTATTGTATAGGTCCCATGGACTTGATTTACCACCAACTGAGAGTCGCTGTATACCTTCAGTGCTCTGATGCTTGCCCCATGGGCCCATTCTAGCCCGTTCAACAATGCTTCATACTCCACCTGGTTGTTTGAGAGATTTGGCTTTAACTCGATGGCTCGCATCTCCGTGTATTCTTTGTTAGGCGAAGTTAAGACAAGCCCTACCCCAACTCCGCTGGAGTTAACTGCTCCATCGACTCTCAATTCCCACGGCTCTTTTGCATGTTCTACAGCTTCGAGGCTTGAGTATGTATATGATCCTTCTGCGAGGAAGTCTGCCAAAGCCTGTGCTTTGATTGTTGTCCGAGGTTTAAAAATGATTTCTTGCCTGCATAGCTTGATGGACCATCGCAGCCTTCTTCCGGATTGATCGAATTTATGAAAAACTTGTTTTATGGGGCGTTGGTATAGACCACAATAGGATGAGACTCGAAGTATGGCTTGAGTTTCCGTGCAGAAATCACCAAGGCATAAGCTAACTTCTCAATATTAGAATACTTAGATTCCGCATCATTCAACACCTTGCTGACGAAGTATACGGGGTGTTGCTTTGTTCCTTCCTCCTTTATTAGTACGGATGCTACGATCACATCTGAGAAGGACAAGTATAGGCAGAGTCTTTCCCCGTAGCTCGGAGGTCGCAGCAAGGGAAGATCTAAGAGATGATCTTTTAGCTCTCTCCAGGAGCGACTACATTCCGGGGTCCAAACAAAATTGTTCTTCGAATTCTTCAGGGCTTTGAAGAAAGGGAGGCATCTTTTCGCCAATTTTGAGATAAATCGGCCCAATACCGCAATACACCCATTTAGCCTTTGGATATCTTTGACACATCGGGGCTCAGTGAGCAGAGCTATAGCCTCCAATTTCTCCGGGTTGGCTTCTATTCCATGCTCTGATGTCATGAAGCCTAGAAATTTACCGGATTTCACTCCAAATGTACACTTCGTTGGATTGAGCTTGAGGTTGTACTTCGCCAAGTTGGAGAAGGTTTCCTCTAAGTCCTCCAGGTGTGAGGTGCCATGCTTGATTCATCATGCACTGGTATGTCGCTCCTGCATTCTTCAATTCGAAAGGCATGACATTATAACAGTAAATGGCCCCTGCAGCTCAGAACGAAGTATGTACCTGATCACTTGGCTTCATTTTTATCTGGTGGTATCCTGAAAAGGCGTCCATGAAGCTCAGGTACTCGTACCCCGCTGTTGAATCTACTAGTGCATCGATTCGGGGTAACGGGTAGCAGTTTTTGGGGCATGCTTTATTGAGGTCGGTGTAGTCCACATATATTCTCCATTTTCCAGTGGACTTCTTAACCATTACCACATTAGCGAGCCAAGTGGGATACTTGATCTCGCGGATATACCATGCTTTCAAGAGTTTATTTACCTCGTCTTTCATGCCTTGTATTTTTTCCTCACAAAACTGCCTGGACTTCTGTTTGATCGGGTTGTTTGTCAGGCTTATGTTCAAGGCATGCTCGGTGATGGAGGTGTCAATGCCCGACATATCTTTTGTACACCTGGCGAAGCTATCTTGATGATCTTTTAAAAATTGGATGATATCTTGCCGAAGTTGATTTGGCATTTCCCTTCCAATTTTGACAAGTTGTTGAGGATACTTCGGATTTATCGACACCTCGTCGAACTCGCTCTTGTGTGATGCTTCGCGATGCTTCGCGGACAAGGTCGTAGATCTGTTTCTCCATGACCTGCTGTATCCTCAGGTCGGGGTCCTCTGTCACCATGTTGACACTCTCGACTTTGTCGGGAGAATCCCTTTTCCTTTTTAGTTTCATTATTTGTCCCAGCAGACTTCGTGGATTGCTCCTTACAAAACTAACTCCTCGCGAAGTGTTGAACGTCACCTATTGGTGGGATGTAGAGATGACTAGGTCGAAAGCCGCGTGGAAAGGCGTCCCTACTATGATATTGTAGGGTGATTCCAAGTCCACGACATAGAATTTGATCTCTTCGGTCCTGGCTTTATCTCCTTCTCCTTGGGTGACCTGCATTCTCACTGTTCCTTTGACGGGCACCTTGTGAGGTGTGAACCCCTCCAGCACCATTCTGCTGGTTTTGAGATGTTCCTCCTTTAAGCCTATTTCCTCGAAACATCTCCAGTACATGATATTCCTTGTGGCTCCAGTGTCGACTAGAACCCTTCTGATTGTACATTTGTCAATCACCTCTCTGGTCATCCGCATCTCGATGACTATAGGACTGACTCTGGCCTCCTCATTACTTTCTAGCTCTTCGTTGGTGAAAGTAATGACTTCCTTTTGCTCGAATTCATACCTCGGGACGAGGTATGATTTGGTGAGATTGTAGATTCTCTTCTTAATTCTTCTCACCGAGCTCAATTTTGGGTTAATCATGTTGATTACCCTTTCCCCCTTGTCTTTCTGCTGTTGTATACCAGCAATGTACTCTTTCAAGCATCCTTCCTGAATGAGTTTTTCGATGGCTCTCTTCAGTTGGAAGCATTCTTCCGTCGTATGACCGTAGTCTCTGTGGAATCCACAGAACTTGGTCTTATCCCGCGAGGCGTACGTTTGTGCCTTCATCGGAGCGGGATCCCTTACTCCGTGCTTCTCCTCTATAACTGCAATCAAACTTTCCTTTGGAACATTCAAAGGTGTGAACGTTTCAAATTTCTTACCTCGAATTTTGTCCCTTCATTCTGGGAAATTCGAGGCCACATGCTTTGGTTGCTCGGGTTGTTTATCCTTCCTTCTGGTGGTAGATTCAAGTGCACTGCTCTCCACCAGTGCTACTTTCCGAGCAACATTGAACATTTCTCCAATGGTTTCCAGCTTCCTCAATTGAAGCTCGGTGTACAGCATCTGGGATCTGAATCCTCCCTCGAAGCAGGTGATGACAGTGTCTTGGCTAATTCCCTCGATGTCATCATAAGTTTTCTTGAATCTTTCCAAGAAAGAGAGGAGAGTCTCATCTTCTCGCTGCTTGATGTTAGCCAAGTCTCCTCTGGTCTTGGGTATGGTTCATGCGGTGCTGAACTTGTCCAAGAACATTTTTTCTAATGTGTGCCAGGAGTCGATAGTACCTGCTTTGAGGGACGTGAACCAGGTTAGAGCTTTGTCTGATAGCGTGCTCGGGAACGCCTTGCATAAGATAGCTTCATCATTAGTGACTAACCCATGGCCGATTTGTAACGGCATATGTGCTCGAGAGGTCAGGATGACCCCGCGTACAGGACGAACTGTGGGATTTTAAGGCTTGGATCCGGGGAAACATTTTGGATCCATTTGGCGAAAGACCCCAGTTCGATTGATCTGGATTTGTGAACTTTGGTGGGGTTCTTTCCAGTCTCTGGACTACCTTCTGGGGACTGTGTTTTAGCCCATCTTTTGTGAACTGGCTTAGAGGAATGATGGCTTTCCCCTACTTCGCTGACTGCCTGTTTCCTGCTCGTCCACGTTCCACGCCTTTCATCTTTCTTGGTGGCTATTTGTGTCCGTTGTGGAAGCTCTGAGGGGGCTTCGGACAATCTTGGCAGGGGAAGATCTGCACCAGCCTTTCTGAATTTAGCCCTCAGCTTTAGCCATTGCTGTGAGAGCTCTTGATCCCGCTTCAGTTGTTCGTTTTCTCGTTGTAGTCGCTGTAGTTCCCTTTCTGTTTCCACCATTCTTTTGGAATTGAGTTGCTCCCGTAGATCTTGGGAGCGTCGGGAAGTCTCTGGTTGGAGTCCCAACCTCTCTGAGATGGGATGGCGACTGGAGCTGGGTGATGATGAGGAACGTGATATCCTCGTCCCAGTCTCACGGAAAGAAAATTGTCGCACGGTGCGTCGGTCTCCTGACTGTCTAGACATGTTTTTGTTTTTGGGAGAGTAAAATTTCTGAATGTTTCTCGGTAACAGAACCAAACTGATTCTGCACGAATCTGTCAAAGGGTCAAAAAGTAAATTGAAGTGCCGGGAATTTGGGAAGCTCTATGATTGACTCGTTAAGAAGGCTTTTTAGTTAGGTCAAAGTCAAAGAAGACCATTTTTTGGGAAGGCGAAGTATAACTCTCGGGGAGCGATACTTCGCTGGGCGCTCTTAGTACTTCGGGGTACCGCACTTAGCGTCTCGAAAGCCTGCAAAAGAAGTATGTTCAATGGGGAGTTTGTACCCCGTGAACTCTCCGATGCTTAAGTCAGTAGAGTATTTTTGGATATCTGGAAATTGGGAAAAAAGTCCTTACCTTATGCTCAAATCTCTCTTTTATAGGAATCTAGTAATGAGATTATCGTTGTGGATTTGGACCGTTTTGACCGTTATGAGTAACGGGTCATAAATGTGGAATTAAAGATGTAACGTCTGGCCTTGATGAGGCCCATTAATGTGTGTTTATGACGTCAGGTGAGATGAGGGGTAATTAAGGTGTGACGAAATTACCGTTTTACCTCTGAAGTATTTTTCTGACGGCTCAATATATATATAATATATAATATATGTGCATAATATATATGCATAATATATATTTAATTACTAATTAAATATTACATAATATAACATGTATAACCTCCTCTATGTACTAAATATATATTAAATGCTCTTAAAATAATTGTTATATTAGAGACATACTATATAAACAATGCATATATAAATACGCCATCATGTGTGTAGTACATTTAATGATATATACAATATGTATGTATATATATTTGTTTTGGATAGAAAAAATATATATTATATATATAATATTGTATTGTTTTGGACACACATATATGTATGTACAATGCATATATTTTGGCCATTGTTTTATATATATATATATATATATATATATGAATGTTTTATATAGTTTTTGGATATATATAGTGCATCTTCCTATATATTTTAGTATTCTTTTTAGTATCTTTTATTGTTTAGGACTTACTTAGATAAAAATAAATGATATAGGGGCTTTTGAACCTATGACTTATATAAGTTTGGTAAGAATAAATTATTCCACAACACCACTTAAACAAGATATGTATATTTTTGTTAAATGAATGCTATTTAACTCAAAGTTTGCGAATGTCATTGTTATTATTATTATTATTATTTCATTTTTTTTAATTATAATATTTTTTTTATTTGCTTGAAGAATATGGATGAAGATATATGCCTAGTCAATAGTGCAACTACTCACACTATTCTTAAAAATAAAAAATATTTTATTGCAAAAAAAATGAATGAGGCATATGTTACTATAATTTCGAGTAGTACAAAAATAATTGAAGGCTCCGAAAGAGCCATTATAATGTTACCCAATGGAACAAAATTGAATATAAACAATACTTTATTTTCATCTAAGTCTCAAAGAAATTTGTTAAGTTTCAAAGATATTAGTCTTAAGGGATATGATGTGGAGACTGTAAATGAAGGAAATGATGAGTACCTTCATATTACAAGCATTGTTTCGAATAAGAAAATTGTATTAGAAAAATTGAATATATTTTCTTCTGGCTTGTACTACACAAGAATAAATGCAATTGAAATACATTCAATAAACCAAAAGTTTATTGATTAAAAAACGTTCACTATTTGGCATGACCGATTGAGGCATCCTGGTTCAAGCATGATAGTGAAATATTATTGAAAATTTGCATGGACACTCATTGAAAAACCTAAAGATTTTTCAATCAAAAGAATTTTCTTGTGCTGCTTGTTCTCAAGGAAAATTGTTTATTAAGCCATCACCAGCTAAAGTAGGAATTGAATCTCCAACATTTTTAGAAATAATTCTGGGTGACATGTGTGGACCAATTCACCTTTCATGTGGACCATTTCGATATTTTATGGTTCTAATAGACGCATCTAACAGATGGTCTCATGTTAGCTTACTATCAACTCGCAACCTGACGTTTGCAAGATTGCTTGCTCAAATTATTAGATTACGAACACAACTTCCAGATTATACAATTAAATCAATACGTCTGGATAATGCTAGTGAGTTCTCGTCTCAAGCCTTCAATGATTAGTGTAAATCTATTTGTATAAATGTTGAACATCTTGTAGCTCATGTTCATACACAGAATGGGTTAGCTGAATCTTTCATTAAAAGACTTCAATTGATAGCTAGATCTATAATTATGAGAACTAAATTACCCATTTCAGCTTGGGGTCATACAGTTTTGCATGCAGCAACACTTGTACGTGTTAGACCAACAAGTTATCATAAATATTTCCCATTGCATTGCCTTATGGTTGGGAGCTAAATTTTTCCCATTTTAGAATTTTCAGATGTGCGGTATATGTTCCTATTGCTCCACCACAACGCACAAAAATAGGTCCTCAAAGAAGATTAGAGATATATGTTGGTTTTGATTCTCCTTCTATTATAAGATATCTTGAACCTATGACAGGAGATCTTTTTACGGCACGATTTGTCGATTGTCATTTTGATGAATCAATGTTCTCAGGATTAAGGGGAGAAAAAGAAAAATAGCTTGGTAAAAATATTACATGGAATACTTTGCAACATCTTGATACTCGTACAAATCAGTGTGAACTTGAAGTTCAAAAGATAATACATTTGCAAAGTATAGCAAATCAACTACCAGATGCATTTACCGACCTAAAGAGAGTGACTAAGTCACATATACCAGTTGAAAATACTCCTATACGGATTGATGTCCCAGAAGGACAATCTGTAAATAAAATAGTAAATCAGTCTATAGCACACCAGAAGCGTAGTAGACCAATTGGTTCAAAAGATAAAAAATGCCCGTAAAAAGAAGGGAGCAAATGTTAATAATGAACCCAGGCTTAATACTCCAGAAGAGTCAAGAGACATAATAAATGAAATAACTCCAGAAGAAGTTCAGGTACCTAAAGATATTGAAATTATGGAAAACATAGATAATGATAAGATCTAAATAAATTATGTCTCGACGGGGAAATGATTGAACCGAGAAGAAGTAACTATCGATAGTATTTTTGTATATAATATAGCATTAGCTATTATAAATGAAAATAATTATAATAAGCCTAAATCCGTTGATGAATGTCGACGTAGAAGTGATTGGCTGAAATGGAAAGATGCAATTCAGGAAGAATTAAACTCACTTGCAAATTGTGATAGTTTTGGACCCATAGCCCGGACACTTGAAGATGTCATACTTGTAGGGTACAAATGGGTATTTGTACGAAAAAAATGAAAAAAATGAAATTGTAAGATATAAAGCACGTCTTGTTGCACAAGGTTTTTCTCAAAGACCGGGAATTGACTATGAGGTCACTTATTCTCCTGTGGTGGATGCAATTACTTTTCGTTATCTCTTTAGTTTGGCAGCTAATGAGAAACTTGGTATGCGTCTTATGGATGTAGTTACAGCCTATTTATATGACTCATTTGATAGTGATATTTATATGAAAATCCCTGAAGGATTTAAAATGCTTGAAACATAAAAATCAGATTTTAAAGAATTATATTCAATAAAATTACAAAGATCTTTGTATGGTTTAAAACATTTTGGACGAATGTGGTACAATCGTCTTAGTGAATATTTATTAAAAGAAGGTTATCAAAATAACCAAATTTGTCCATGTGTATTTATCAAGAAAGAAAGTTCAGGGTTTGCTATAATAGTTGTATATGTTGATGATTTAAATATCATTGGAACTCCTGAAGAAATTTTAAAAGTAGTAAATTTTTTGAAGAAAGAATTTGAGATGAAAGATCTCGAAAAAACAAAGTTTTGTCTTGGCCTGCAGATCGAGCATTTAAAAGATGAATTGGAATTTTTGTTCATCAATCAAATTATATCGAAAAGGTCCTTAAAAAATTCTACATGGACAAGGCACATCCATTGAGTACTCCAATGGTTGTTCGATCACTTGATGTGAAAAATGACATTTTTCAACCTCGTGAGGATAATGAAAAAGTTCTTGGTCCAGAAGTACCATATCTTAGTGCAATAGGTGCACTAATGTATCTGGCTAATAATACAAGACCTGATATAGCTTTTGTTGTTAATTTGTGAGAAAGGTTTAGTTCATATCCAACTAAAAGACATTGGAATGAAATTAAACATGTCTTCTGATACCTTCGAGGTACAATTGATATGAGATTGTTATATCCTCATAGTTCTAAATCACAACTTGTTGGTTATGCTGATGTTGCTTACTTGTCTGATCCACATAAAGTCAGATCTCAAACAAGCTATGTTTTTACATGTGGATGAATTGTTGTTTCATAGCATTCTACAAAGCAAACATTAGTTGATACTTCTTCGAATCATGCATAAATTATAGCAATCCATGAAGCAAGTCGTGAATGTGTTTGTTTAAGATCTATGTCTCAACACATTCGATAGATATGTAGTTTATCTTCAGGCAAAGAACTTCCAACAATAATTTATGAAGATAACAGGAAGAATATATCAAACAAGATCGCACAAAGCATATTTCACCAAAAATTTTCTTTACACATGATCTTCAGAAAAATTGTGATATTAATGTACAACAAATTTGTTCAAGTGATAATTTAGCAGACTTGTTCACAAAAGCATTACCAACTTCAACATTTGAAAGACTTGTCCATAATATTGGAATGCGACGATACAAAAATATTATGTAATGATCAGGGGGAGTGTACAAGGAATTATGTCCTCTTTTTCCTTCACTAGAATTTTTTATCCCACTAGATTTTTCTCTAGTAAGGTTTTAATGAGACATATTCCTTGTACAATGGACATTCAAAAGGAGGAGTTTTATAAATCATATTTTGTATGTCCATAACTCCCACTACTTCTACCATCTCGATATAACTTCTAATACCTCTATATAACCTCCATGTAACTTCCATGAAGTTATATTTATAACATATGTATACATTTATATTAGTATGTATATGGGTACGTAGGTTATACATATGTATACCTATAAATATCTGGTAGTTTTGTATGTTTTGTTATAAGAAAAATATATATACATGTTTATACTATTTTGATTTCTACTTCTTTAGTATTGTTTTATTGTTATAGATATTTTATAATAATAGATTTTTTTTATAAATAATTAAATATACGATAATATTTAAATAATATTATAATTTAAATAGGAGAAAGAATTATTATCTTTTACACTATTATATTATTTTATTTTGAGTTAATTTGTCTTTCTATTTTTAATTTGAGAACATTTTATTAATTTTTTATATTTTATTTTTTAAAATTACAATTTTATATATTAATGATCATAAATAATAAAATTCCTCATTCATAATATAATTTATTTTATTTATATATTAGATATTTTAAAATTTTGTAAATATATTTATAATTTATCATTTTTTATGTATATATATATATATATATAATATTATATATAATATTTATTTATTATATGGGTAGTATCTAAATTTAATTATATATTTAAAATATATAATTAAATCTTATTTAATATATATATTTTTTGAAAATATTTACTTTCGTCTCTAATATGTGTTAGAATTTATGACCTATAAGTTATAAGTGATGGTACTTATCATCAGAACAACTCCTTCGCGACAATATATAAATATTTATATATTAAAATATTGAGAGATTTACCTCTTAAATCAGTGACATTTATCATTGATTGTTATCTTCTCCATCTATAAATAGAGGATCAAATTTTCTTTAGAAAAAGACGAACGTAGAGGTGAGATGTAGAAACAAATACATAAGCGGAGAGAATAAAAATCATACTGAAATTTTGTTGTAGTCCATTTTGAGAAAATCAAGTTGTTCGAAGTTGAATCCAATCCCAAATTAACCCATGAAATTCTGTTATAGTCCATTATGAAAAAATCAAAGGCCTCTGAAAAAATTCATAGTTGTTCGAAGTTGAATCCAGTCTGAGATTAACCCAAAACGCCGGTCCGAGAAATTAAAATTCGTTCGAAGTTGAATCCAGTTTGAGATTAACCGAAAAAGCCCTTGGAGAAATTAAAATTCATTGAATTGAGATAAAGCAAAAAAAAACCCTCAAATTAAGAGATTGATAGAAATAGAACATGAAATATATTATTTGTAATTTTATTACACTTAACTTATTTTTAAAAAAAATTATTTGTAATTTTATTAGATGTAACCTATTTTTTTGTAATTTTCGATTTACTAGAAATACACGAAAGCAAATTTGTTTACAATATGCACAAATAATAATTTTTAAAAATATTATATTATTTATATAAAATTTATAAAAAAAATATAATGAATAAATAATAAATTAATATATATATAATTTATTTTTTTTCCCTTAATTTTATTTTTATTTTTATTATTTTTAGATATTGAAGTCATACAAATCTGTATATTTCTAACTGCTATAAACCCGCTGCATTTCCTCTGGAACAATATAAGATTTCTTTCTTTATTCTTCAATTAACTAATTAATGATAAAACATATTATTAGAATACCGAACATTCCAATCGTTCATCATCTTATTTGGCCTAATTAATATTGCTCAACTTAATTATAAATTCTGTTCTTATTGATACCAGAAATCTTTATGCTCCCCATGCTTGTTTAGCTGCAATTATTAGACCAAAAAAAAAAAAGAATTAAAAAAAATCTTGAAAAAAAAAAATTCGATTTCAAAATAATTTTGTGATGTGCTGACCTTGTTTAGAAAGAGCCCAGTTGGAATCAGCGCCAACATGCCAAGCAAAGTATCCTAGCAGCCCTTTTTGTTTAGCAAATGCAACCTTTGCAGAAATTGTGCGAGGACCATCAAAACCTATCCATGTCGTTCCGGAATAGCAGTAACCTGTTCCGACAGCTGAATCATAGACAGTAATAGCTTTATTCTGGTTAATGAATTCCGTAATCCTATTGTAACCAATGGAACCATCCTCGGAAAACAGGGGTCCATTCGCCGGAGCTTGGAGTCCATGGTTATTAGGGTTTACCAAACGCCAAGCGTACCCATAAAAAGGGAATCCGAGAACTAATTTGTTTTCGGGAACTTTTGCTCGGATCCAATCTTCAATGCCGTCGCGAGCGCTGATTCGAGTTGAGGACGAGGGATCGTTTAACGCAGCGTGAGAATTTGTTACTTTTGCGTTTGCTCTGTTTGGGGCGAAGAAATCGTAAGCCATTACATTGATCCAATCCAAGTTTCTGGAAATTGATTCGACTGGGTAACGTAATCCGTCAACCACCGGTTTGTACGAAACCGCGGCGGCTAAAAGTAACCGTCCTCTGCCAGAATTTCCAGCGGCCTCGTTATTCACCGCCGCGCGCCATTCGTTGAGGAGTATACCTAAATTTGTCATATCGGAGTTTGAAGTTGGGTATTCCCAGTCCAAATCCAAACCGTGGAATCCATTAGATCTGGCTAATCTAATCGAAGAATCAATGAAAGCCTTCCTGGAAGCCGATTGACTAGCCATGACCGCGAAATCTCGTTTGTTCGAATCTCCACCACCGATTGACAGAAGTGTTTTAACACTAGGATTCTTAGCTTGGACGGTATTGGTAAATTGGGAAAAAACAGCAGCATCCGAAGCAGATATTGTAATCTGTTTGGATTGGGAATCGAGATTTGCAAATGCACAAAACAAGTGAGTAAACAGAGTGGAATCGATATTTGAGACCGGAAATTCACTGCGTGGAAACCAATAGCCTGCTCTTACACCAGCTTGTGCAATACATTGGTTTATCTGAAGAAAAGGGATCACTGAAACTAAAACTACAAAGAGTTGCAAACCTCTGGGCGCCATTGTTATGGAAGCGTCAAAGGTTAGAAAAATTCCCCTTTTAAATATTTTATATATAAAATCAAATCCTTATTTATAAAGTTGAATGAAGTTATCATTTTGAAAAAGTCAGTCCATAAAGTATGCGTCATTGGGTAAGATCAAAATGGGAGGAAAGGTCCAAGAAAATAACAAAGTCATTAGCGTCGGCCTAATTTGAGAAAACGGCGCCACGTGTAGCTGTATAGCGCACGCTACAGTTTTCTCCAATTTTTTCCCAAACTTTTTCTCTTAATAGTTCCACGTGTAGCTGTATTGCTGTACGTTGTATTGAATTCAGTACAAATTATATCCATCTAGTAAAAAAAAATTGCTCTGGACTCTTACAAATTGTACCTTACCTATATCTTAGATACAAAATAAGCTTAAAATGTACATTATGAAACTTTAAGTCACTATATATAAATATATTAGAGCTGCAGACTAATAATAAAAAGACAAAAGAATGAAAAATACATTTTTTTTGTGGTTGTGCAATGTAAGAATTTAGAATATTAAATTATAAGAGTCATAAAAGATTAGCATTGGTTGTGCAGGAGTGGTTATCCGCATGACTAGAAATTATGTGGTCCCGCGCATGTCGAATCTTGATGATTACATTTTTTTGGTATTGATGTGTCGGAAATTAGTGATAAGTCACGTGTCTTTTAAACGATGTTGTCTAATGATATTTACTAAGTTGAGGCAACAGAAATTGGCGACAGGTATCGTGTCGTGCTGGTAATTTCATCTAATAATGACTGCAAAAAATAAAAGTTCATAATAGAGGTGATGAAACTCTGATGATTAAGTCAGTATTCTGATCTTGACTAGAGAGTATTTAATTTAGCAGAGTTATTCTAAAATAATTTGGCCTTATCTTTACTTTTAAGGGGTAGTTTTTATAGATGTAAGTCACCACATGAGAAATAGGTAAGTCGGATGGTATGATATGGAGAATATGGTAGTTACTAGATTTTGTAGATAAATCCAAAATTTATCTGTTTTAGGGAAATTTTGGAGATTTTTGACTGAGCCTTTTAAGATTGAGTGTTAGTCAAATGATATCTTTTGAGGAAGTTTCCAGAAGTAGTTTGCCTAGCTGGCAGTCAGACTTCAGGCGAAGTGGGTTGCTTGAGAGGCTAGTCTGCGAACTTCGGTGCCTTCTGTGGCGGAGTTGTGGGCTTCATCGGGTTTGGTGGATGGACACCTGACGGAATTGTGGGCATTGCCGTGCTTGATGGACGGACATGTCAGATTGTCATGTCATCTTTCATTCCACGTTAGCATATGGGTATTTTTATATCTCTCAGTAGCCCCTCGTCGAAGTGGAAGAGTAACTTTTCTTTCACTTCGACGTAACTGAAAATACATTGTACTTCGGACTGCTCACCTTCTGCGGACTTGATAAGGACGTTGAGTCGATCTCCGCTGCGGAGGTGATGAGAGACAGAGTGCAGATATGTGTCCTGACTGCCTGATGCGAGGTTTGGGACAGTGGGCACCAGTTCGGTTACCCGGGTGACAGCTGGATCTTGCAAGTGGGAGTCAATGATGTCGTTCGCACTACCCCATGCATAGGTAATGATGCCTACTGTGCATAGGGGAAGAGAGAACTGACGTTTGGTGTGACTCAGACTCGGCTGAAAACGGGTTCGGGCGAAGCTTGCTCGAGAAGCTTCCCTTTTTTAAAATAAAATTTTTTGCCCCTTCATCTTCTCCTCTCCTTCTATAAATAAGTCGATCGTCTTCTTTGAAGATCTTTCACTTTCTTTCAAGTTTTTCTGCAACTCAAGAATACCTTTTTCTTCATTCTTCTCCTTGTACCCGTGTTGGCCTGCACTTTCGCTCCCATTTCCTTAGTGATTTACTGAGGAATCTTCATCTTTCAAACATCTCATCAGGTAATGAGGATTTATGATTGCCGACTTTGCTTTTTCTTACTGGTTTTTGTCTTTAGTTTCTGATGGACGTTGGGCAGTTCATCATTTTGCATGGGTTTTTTCTGGGCTTTTGGGTGTTCCTCTGGGTTTCTGTGGGTTTTCTTTTGAGTCTGGTATTGAAAATATAAGTTTTCCCCGTAAAAACTGTAGTTGGTTGGGCATACGGAAGCCTTTTAGGTAAAAATTTGTTGGAGAAAAATTTTCTAGGGTGAAGAACTTGTTGAAGGCGAAGTGTGGGGACTTAAGAACAAAACTTAGAAACTGATAGGAATTTTGTTCTCAGGTTAAGCATGTCGAACTCAGAAAATAGCAAAGTTCTCGTTCCCGTAGTTGAGGTCGAGTCTAGTCCAACAGCATCTACTTCGGTAGATAGGTCAACTAACAGTAGTTCTAGTACTTCAAGTGATGAGAGCATGGGTACTAGTGCCGGACAAACTCTACCAACCAGCATGGACATCGATGTTGGACAAACCCTACCAACCAGCATGAACATCGATGTTGGAGTCCTTGCGGTGCTTGTGGTGCGAGCTTCGACGAGCACCTCTTATGACGGATTGACCATCCCTGTTGTCGTCCCCTTAGATGCAAAAACCCCTAGGACCACCTGCGCCAGAGTGACTGCTACGGGTCTGACTACTAGAGACCTACTTGATCCCAGCATTCTCTAGGGGAGGGTGCTGACTCTGATGGCTCCGAAGAGCTCCCAAAGATCAAGAAACGATTGCCGGGAGACTTCGTTCTAAAAAATAACACCGTTAGTCTTGAATTTCCCGCCCTAGCTTTAGAGGTCGACCGAAGTAGGTTTATGATGTTTTCCATACCAACATGCGGGGCTATGTTTGACTTCTACGTGCCTATACTCGTTGACCATTTTCTGGCCAGGCTGAGTATACCCCTAGACCCTACATTCTGCGATTGTTTTACCATGATTCGTTCCCAACATTTTTCTCCATGCTTCGTATGAACAACCTCACCCTTTCTTTGTGGCTAGACCCAGCATGGAGACCCTTTTTCAACCCCCACCCAACAAATTAGGATCTTGGAGAGAGAGATGCGTATGCGTAGAGTCTAAATCAGGCTTTCCGTTCTACCCAAAGTGTAAGTCTCTCCGGGCTTGGCACCCAGTGAAGAAGAACACTAGGTACTCCGATTCGGATAGAAAGTTTTTGGACTTCGTTAGGAGTGAGCTTGGGTATAACCCAAGGAGTCAGACCAAAATTTTCTTGACTTCGGACTTGATTGCCAAGGAGAGTAGATACTCTTGTGGGATAGGTGGCCAGTCAATTGATGCTCGTCGAAGAGAGCTATGCCTAGAGGACAATGAGGAATATCCGGTGTGGAGGTTACATGCAAATAGGGTGTTCTCGAATGAGTGTCCAGAGTGCTCCAATCCTAACAACTCTGGGAATCCAGTGGTGAAGGGTAGCTTTTGCCTTGTCATTTTTTCATTCAAGTTTCATCACTTCGTTTATTATTATTACTTCACTAACTTGTTTTCTTCACTTGTCTTTATCAGATATGGGGCTTTCCTTTACTGAATGTCGCAAAGTAGCGAGGCGTGCTCGTGAGGTAGCTGTTCAACATTCCACACCAAATCCTGCGAGGGCGGTGGAATGCACTTTGCTGGCTGCTGTGGTTATTACTTCGTCGGGGGACACCACCACTCCGACTACTACCTCGGGGACCTCTGCAGGTCAATGCCCACAGATGGCAAGACAGACGGACCACTCCAAGGGGAAGGAGCCCATTCACTCTGCTGCCAAGAGGACCCGCGAGGGGAGCGCGGTTGAGCCATCCAGAAAGAGGGCCTCGTAGGATCCTCGCTTGCTTGACTCCGCCGGACTGTGGGAGGTGGCCCCTGCCATGACACAAGTCTTGGCACTCCAGACCTCTCAAGGGGAAAGTTCTTCTGGTCTATCTTCCTGCCCTTGAACCAGAGTCAATCCTAGGGTTAAGTCGCACAATTCCGGACTGTGGGAGGTGGCCCCTTTGGAACTTGTTAATTTAAAGTTAATCTTGGAATTCATCATTTCATTATACTTCAAGTCAATCTTGGAGTTTTGTTTCGAGTCAACCTTAGAACGTGTTAATTTCGAGTTAATCTTGGAATTCATCATTTCATTATACTTCAAGTCAATCTTGGAGTTTTGTTTCGAGTCAATCTTGGAACTTGGTAATTTAGAGTTAATCTTGGAATTCATCATTTCATTATACTTTGAGTCAATCTTGGAACTTATTAATTTAGAGTTAATCTTGGAATTCATCATTTCATTATACTTCAAGTCAATCTTGGAGTTTTGTTTCGAGTCAATCTTGCAACTTGGTAATTTCAAGTTAATCATGGAATTCATCATTTCAATATACATCGAGTCAACCTTGGAGTTTTGTTTTGAGTCAATTGATGCGTTCCGATTGATATGCTAAAAATATGTTTTATTTACCCTTTATCGATTACGAATAATTAAGGACTTAGAATTACTAATTGTCACATTTAGCATCTATGTTGTCACTTAATCAATAAGAACCTAAGACAGAGTACCTATCATGTAGCTAGTATGTTGGAAAGTACCTACAATTTTAATTTAAGAAATTATCGTACTCCCAGGAAAGTGGTAACGGCTTAGTAGCACCTATACTTTTACCCTAACTCTCATTTATTATCTAGTTATGCAATCGTTCATCAATTCTTTGATGAGAGGTTGATCCATTCTACACAAGATTCAAGTTCATTAAGCATGCAAGAGTATTTTACAGATAGTGTTCTGATAAATGTTATACTGTTTCTACACGTTGATTGACCTATCTTCGAGTATTTTAGATATATTTTGGTCTAGATTGCAATTATATACTTATTCTACTTGTGTACCACATCTGAGTTATCTGATAAACCATCCCATCGCCATTGACGGCCCTACTCACGGTTCGAGTTAAAGGCATCCATGAAATTCCTGTGTCACTCAGGAGATCATGTCGCTCGCCCTAACGTTGGCATAAACACACGCACTCAGCCTCATTAGACTACTCTAACAAACATGGTGATCTATATGTTATTTTATCTAATATGGCAGACCTTAATACTTTCGTCCTCACACAAAGCCTTAAATTAAGGCCTGTTAAACTAGATAGGTTATGATTAGACCGTGGTTAGGAATTGTCTATAACCGTTCATCTAATTTAAAAAGAGCAAGTAGACAAACAGTCATAATGATAATTAAGCTGGTGACCTTTTCGGAAAAATGAAAATATCTTCAACATGCAAAACACATATTCATAATATCATAATTTAATATTCAAATGGGTCTTTGGACAAACACAGTACAAAAATATAAAGAGAGGGACAAGGGGACCACCACCATAAAGTATTCACCCTTTATTAGGTCCGCTGATGGAGCAACTACTTGTATATCCTGAACTGCTTGACCCGACTCTGCTCGACAGAACCTTCGGAGAACGCTTCCTCAGCCTAGTAGCTATTGCTTTACCTTACGTCCCGGGCTTAAGCAAAGCTTTGTTGACTAACTCTTCAATCACCTAGTGCTCTCTTAGGATCTCCTAACGAAATCCCGGGTATTCTATGAATACTAAAAGTGAACCCTATCTAGTCGTATTCTAAGATCCTGAGACAGACTCTCAGAAAACAAAGAACACGAGAAACTCTCGTATACTAAAACCTACTTGAACGAAAACACCTGAGATCACTGAATAACTCGTATACAATAGTAAAATGTATACTAGAAGCTACTGAATGATTCAGATCAAGTGGAGAGGGATGATTTCAACTGAGGAAGGCCTAAGGTATTTATAGCAGGGAAGCTGAGTGATTTTCTCTTTAGAAAATGATGTGGGATACTATTCATGGGTTCGGGACGCCCGTCCTGGGGTTCGGGAGGCCTGTCCCGGTGCTTTGATTGGGTCAGGACGCCCGTCCTGATTCTCGAACTTTTGAAAATCACATTTTTACCCCGAAATTTGCCATTTTCTTGCATATTTCACCTGAAACTTCCAAAATCACAACAACTGTGAAATTCTGTTAATAACAGTCAATTAAGAACGATTTAACTCCAATTTCGCCCTAAATTATGCCTAAAACATGCTAAAAAGTGATATGATTTATGCATATCATATTACCCCACACTTAGCTTTTTTTCTTGTCCTCAAGCAAAGTCTATATGAAACTATTGATAGTATAAATCATAGGTGCAGTCACTTAAAATTCCTAGCAATGCTATATACCAAAATTGATCACTGAGTCAGATGATTCACAAAATAGGCATGACTGGTTAAGTTGCTATGACAAGGTCTCAAATGTCATAGTAGATTATCATGGTCATGCAGGTTTAACAATTTAATAACTAGACTGAACTCTACTCTTAGTCACGAGGTCTTCCTGATGTGTAGTGTGTGTATTAGTCCAAACTAGATTGTCTACACAATATAGTCTTCTCTTAACTCTTACTAGATAATACTTCGACCAGTTGCTGGACATAACAGCAACAAACAACCTTTTGAGTTCTGAGCTTTTGTGTCAAGGCTTTTCAATTAAAATTTTTCAATAAAAGAACACACTGGGCAATGTATTTTTAGATTGATTGTTCAGGGTATTTTTGTGTTCGCTTTCACACATCAACTTTAATTACCCATGTAGCGAGTCCCACTCCGATGACTCCTAGATCTACACAACCTTAGGGCATCAGGCTTTAAGTTCCCTTAAGAAGTGGTGCTCGAGTAGCAAAGGACGCTTGCAAACTACCCTATTTATTTAATTTTTTCACTTTAAGCTCAGAGTATCATCTAGTCATTCAAATTGCTAATACATCCTCAACCGGTCTAATATTATTTAGTTAAGTCTTGAAAAGGTATTTGGTTGATGTCTCTAATCCAAACTAAATTGTGCTCAATTATCAGGAATTCCCTATTTCTAATAGAGGAATTTCAGTAAAGTTATCAGCTTGTTTCCTACTGATCATAATGCTCTACTCAACATATATCATAGACATAAGCATTTCTTATACCAATCACTACTGCATTTTGAAGTCTGAAAGAGTGAAAAATTTTGAAATAAAAATTTGGAAGGGTGCAATTTTAGTGAGAAATATGTGAAAACATGCAAAAGTTTACTACTACAATGCACAGTGCATTGCTACCCCACACTTAAGGTTTATACTATCCTCAGTGTTCGTGCATATCCTATCACCCCACACTTATTTGAAAAACAGAAGTTGGAAAACATGACATATAAAACTCTTACCCCATACTTATTTGACTAACTAAGGGGAAGAGACAGAAAACAGAACAACAAAACAAAAAAGGAAATAGAAATAACAAAGTAGAATAAAAGAACAATGTTGTTATGTCATACAAATCAACGTTTTACATACAAAGATTCATATTTCATACAACCCAGACTTATCACATAATCACACATAAAGCGAAAAACGAAAGAAAGAAAAAGGAAAAGAGAAACTAAGAACCGGGCTCATCATCATCAGGTGGCCAGAAGTAGACCTTGGGGGTCTTCAGTAAACCGGGAGGTCTGCTGATAAATCTCCTCGACCCGATTGCTGGTCTTGCTGATTCTATCATCCATCATCTCCATCCGCCTCTCAATGTTCTCCATATCCCAACTGTGTCGGGCAGTGAGTTCCGCCAACCCCTGCGACATATGTCGCTCGAAGGCGGTGCATGGTACGAACATCTAGGTCGGTGGTGCCTGCTCTACTGCTGGTCCCGGTACCGATGACTCTCCTTGCTGCTCCGTGTGGATGGAGTATCGTCCAGCTGCATCTTGTACGACCATTCCCATGTTCTGTAGAACCGTCAAGTCCATGGGAATGGTGGTCAGAGCAATCTGGGTTAACTCTGAGCCCTCGATATCCAGCTCCAGATAGTGGGCTATCCGGGTGAAGAACGGCCTAAGCCCCAGACACTACTTCTGAGTATCTATAGCAAAACCCCGCATGATGATGGTAATGAGCCGGGCCATCTCCATAGTAGTGCCCCTGTGTATATTAGCCAGGAGGAATGTCTCCATCTGGGTGACATTCCCTGGGGCAGTACGTCGACCTGCTAGAGTATGTGCTATGATGGTATGTAAATAGCAAAGGGCCAGATGGATACCTGTGGCTTTCGTGAAGCAATGCTGATAGGGGGCACCAGTCGTACAAATTTAGGCCCAAGCAACGGAGACGTCAGCCGAGGTGAAGTCTCGTACAACCGTAGTGTAGGCAGGTGTGTCCAGCTCCTCTCTCCGCCAGATACCCAAAGCAATGCCGAATTTGGCCATGCTCATCAACTGGTCCATTCCGCCCAATCATAATGTGATATGCTCTCACTGGAATGTGAAGGAAGCGTAAAACTCACAAACCAGCTCGAGGTAGGTCGGCTCGGTGATGGTGAAGACTCGACTATAGGGTAGTACGTGGAGTATGCGCTGGATCTCACGCTCAACTCCTAGTATCTGAACTGCTGCCCAGTCGAGCATTCTGCCAACCAGTATGCTACTTCCAATGTGCCCGTGGCATCTCTTCTGATACACTAGAATGGAAGGGAAAACCATGAAGGGGTGTGCCACAGATGTAACAGTCATGGAAGAAGTAATACGTGCACGTTTTGGAGCCATTTGTTGGAAGGAATTTGAGAAAGTTCGAAAATTTGGTGGGAAAGAAAATTCAAATTCGAATTCTGGAGGCAAATTTGAATTCAGAAGGGAGGATTTTGTTTAGGAAAGGATTTTGAGTTTTTGGCCAGAAATTCGAAATTTGGGGGGAAATTTGAATTTTGGAATGAAATTCAAAAGTTCAAATTTTTTGAGGGAAAAGTTGAAATTTGAAAATTCAAGAGTTTGCCAAATTTTTGGAGAGAATTTTTGTAGAGAGATGATTTTTGGTGTTTGGTTTTGGAGGAAAATGGGAAAAATTAGGTGTTTATAGAGAGGGGCCTCCCTCGGGATGCCCGTCCTAGCTAGACGGTCGTCCAGAAGTCGGGATGCTCGTCCCGGCTACCTCGGGATGCATGCCGCTTCAGAAAAAAATTTTATTTTATTTTTTGAAATTTCCTGCAAATCTTTATACACCAAAAACAATTATAATTTTTAACAAATCATCATGGTTAGCCTATGTAATACAGAAGTTGTTAAAAACCTTTGCAAAAATTCTCAGTCTATTCTCTTTTCAAAAATCATAATTGCCCTAATCATATACTTACTTTCTATTCAGCAAATATTCTAGAAAAACAAAAGACTAAATTCACACAATTTAATCAATGAAAAAAAATTGTATTTTTAACACATTTGTTTTTCGCATAGAATTGAAAAATGCCTGAAGAAAAATTTCTGAACAAAATAAAAGACCCATTTAAAATTTTGAAAATAAAAAGAAGGGACCAGTTATTAAACTTTAGTTCAAACAATTTATTTGCTGCAAAAAATAAAAAGAATCTTCCCTTTTTCTATCGGCCTTTATTTCTCATATCTCACAGTTCAGCTCATATGGCTCTCATCTCTTCCTGCTGCTTCCTTTGCTCCTCTAGGATTTTGGTTAGCTCCCAGAGTATACGTGCACCTTGACTCTCTTGGAAATCTACTGTGGTTCTGAGTTGGTTCACGTCAGAACTTACGGCTAAAATATTCTGATCTGAGCGACTGAATCTGCTCGCTATTGTCTCAGCCATGGCACAGATCCTGTGAGTCATGTCATCTACCTGGGCAGACAAGGCTGATTGGAAATTGTTAGTGCTGTCCCCTGATGATGGTGTTTGATCGTTAGGTGCTGCGGATGCAGGATTGTACTCAAGAGATTTTGGAGTATACTCAGGGGATGCAGGAGTGTACTCAGGTGATGCAAGAGCTGTTTGGATCTCTGGGAAAGGGTTAAGGTTGTTCTCTAATTTGTCCAAAATATTTTGGGCTCTTATTCTAATGGTATCCAAGAATGTGAGTGTTTTTATTCTGCCTTCCTCATCAGAACTTTCTATTGGAATGGGGCATCTTTTTAATCTTTTGGCTCTACGGGAGAAGGTTTGTGGCTTACTCAATCTTTCTCTCTTCATCTATAAGTGTAGAGTCTGGATAGAATAAAAACGATAGAAAAAATAATGAAAAATAATAAAAAACAAAATAAAACAAACAAAAGAGAAACAAAATACGAAGGAGATTTAAAAACAATAAAATATTTTTCGGGTTTTTTTTCAAAAGCAATTTAAATTTCCTTAATAAGGTTTTAGAATAATTTTCTAAAATTTGATTATCCTAAATGTCTTAATTTTAGATTATTTCTAAAATTAATTAGTTATGATAACTCTATATTTTAGGAAATTAATTGTCTAACTAGAATAAAGTGAGTGTTATGTCTAAGGTATAGATTACTACCACTACCTATCATAAGCCTCTAGAATTTTGATCAGGAATCCTAAATTTGTTAGGATATTTCCTCGGCAACGACCCCAAAAATCTGATGTGTTTCGATTGATATGCTAAAAATATGTTTTATTTACCCTATATTGATTATGAATAATTAAGGACTTAGAATTACTAATTGTCACATTTACTAATTGTCGTACAAGATGCAGCTGGACGATACTCCATCCACACGGAGCAGCAAGGAGAGTCATCAGTACCGGGACTAGCAGTAGAGCAGGCACCACCGACCTAGATGTTCGTACCATGCACCGCCTTCGAGCGACATATGTCGCAGGGGTTGGCGGAACTCACTGCCCGACATAGCTGGGATGTGGAGAACATTGAGAGGCGGATGGAGATGATGGATGATAGAATCAGCAAGACCAGCAGTCAGGTCGAGGTGATTTATCAGCAGACCGGTTTACTGAAGACCCCAAGGTCTACTTCTGGCCACCTGATGATGATGAGCCCAATTCTTAGTTTCTCTTTTCCTTTTTCTTTCTTTCGTTTTTCGCTTTATGTGTGATTATGTGATAAGTCTGGGTTGTATGAAATATGAATCTTTGTATGTAAAACGTTGATTTGTATGACATAACAACATTGTTCTTTTATTCTACTTTGTTATTTCTATTTCCTTTTTTGTTTTGTTGTTCTGTTTTCTGTCTCTTCCCCTTAGTTAGTCAAATAAGTATGGGGTAAGAGTTTTATATGTCATGTTTTCCAACTTCTGTTTTTCAAATAAGTGTGGGGTGATAGGATATGCATGAACACTGAGGATAGTATAAACCTTAAGTGTGGGGTAGCAGTGCACTGTGCATTGTAGTAGTAAAATTTTGCATGTTTTCACATATTTCTCACTAAAATTGCACCCTTCCAAATTTTTATTTCAAAATTTTTCACTCTTTCAGATTTCAAAATGCAGTAGTGATTGGTATAAGAAATGCTTATGTCTATGATATATGTTGAGTAGAGCATTATGATTAGTAGGAAACAAGCTGATAACTTTACTGAAATTCCTCTATTAGAAATAGGGAATTCCTAATAATTGAGCACAACTTAGTTTGGATTAGAGACATCAACCAAATACCTTTTCAAGACTTAACTAAATAATATTAGACCGGTTGAGGATGTATTAGCAATTTGAATGACTAGATGATACTCTGAGCTTAAAGTGAAAAAGTTAAATAAATATGGTAGTTTGCAAGCGTCCTTTGCTACTCGAGCACCACTTCTTAAGGGAACTTAAAGCCTGATGCCCTAAGGTTGTGTAGATCTAGGAGTCATCGGTGTGGGACTCGCTACATGGGTAATTAAAGTTGATGTGTGAAAGCGAACACAAAAATACCCTGAACAATCAATCTAAAAATACATTGCCCAGTGTGTTCTTTTATTGAAAAGCCTTGACACAAAAGCTCAGAACTCAGAAGGTTGTTTGTTGCTGTTATGTCCAGCGACTGGTCGAAGTATTATCTAGTAAGAGTTAAGAGAAGACTATATTGTGTTGACAATCTAGTCTGGACTAATACACACACTACACATCAGGAAGACCTCGTGACTAAGAGTAGAGTTTAGTCTAGTTATTAAATTGTTAAACCTGCATGACCATGATAATCTAATATGACATTTGAGACCTGGTCATAGCAACTTAACCAGTCATGCCTATTTTGTGAATCATCTGACTCGGTGATCAATTTTGGTATATAACATTGCTAGGAATTTTAAGTGACTGCACCTATGATTTATACTATCAATAGTTTCATATAGCCTTTGCTTGAGGACAAGCAAAAAGCTAAGTGTGGGGTTATATGATATGCATAAATCATATCACTTTTTTAGCATGTTTTAAGGCACAATTTAGGGCGAAATTGGAGTTACATCGTTCTTAATTGACTGTTATTAACAGAATTTCACAGTTGTTGTGATTTTGGAAGTTTCATGTGAAATATGCAAGAAAATGGCAAATTTCGGGGCAAAAATGTGATTTTCAAAAGTTCGAGAATCAGGACGGGCATCCCGACCCAATCAAAGCACCGGGACAGGCCTCCCGAACCCCAGGATGGGCGTCCCGAACCCATGAACAGTATCCCACATCATTTTCTAAAGAGAAAATCACTCATCTTCCCTGCTATAAATACCTTAGGCCTTCCTCAGTTGAAATCATCCCTCTCCACTTGATCTGAATCATTCAGTAGCTTCTAGTATACATTTTACTACTGTATACGAGTTATTCAGTGATCTCAGGTGTTTTCGTTCAAGTAGGTTTTAGTATACGAGAGTTTCTCGTGTTCTTTGTTTTCTGAGAGTCTGTCTCAGGATCTTAGAATACGACTAGATAGGGTTCACTTTTAGTATTCATAGAATACCCGGGATTTCGTTAGAAGATCCTAAGAGAGCACTAGGTGATTGAAGAGTTAGTCAACAGAGCTTTGCTTAAGCCCGGGACGTAAGGTAAAGCAATAGCTACTAGGCTGAGGAAGCGTTCTCCGAAGGTTCTGTCGAGCAGAGTCGGGTCAAGCAGTTCAGGATATACAAGTAGTTGCTCCATCAGCGGACCTAATAAAGGGTGAATACTTTATGGTGGTGGTCCCCTTGTCCCTCGCTTTATATTTTTGTACTGTGTTTGTCCAAAGACCCATTTGAATATTAAATTATGATATTATGAATATGTGTTTTGCATGTTGAAGATATTTACATTTTTTCGGAAAGGTCACCAGCTTAATTATCATTATGACTGTATGTCTACTTGCTCTTTTAAATTAGATGAACGGTTATAGACAATTCCTAACCACGGTCTAATCATAACCTATCTAGTTTAACAGACCTTAATTTAGGGCTTTGTGTGAGGACGGAAGTATTAAGGTCGCCCATATTAGATAAAATAACCTATAGACCACCATGTTTGTTAGAGTAGTCTAATGAAGCTGAGTGCGTGTGTTTATGCCAACGTTAGGGCTAGCGGCATGACCTCCTGACTGGCACAGGACTTTCAAGGATGCCTTTAGCTCGAACCGTGAGTAGGGTCGTCAATGGCGATGGGGCGGTTTATTAGATAACTCAGATGTGGTACACAAGTAGAATCAGTATATAATTGCAATCTAGACCAAGATATATCTAAAATACTCGAAGATAGGTCAATCAACATGTAGAAACAATATAACATATATCAGAATACTGTTTGTAAAATACTCTTGCATGCTTAATAAACTTGAATCTTATGTAGAATGGATCAACCTCTCATCAAAGAATTGATGAACGATTTCTTAACTAGATAATAAAATGAGAGTTAGGGTAAAAGGATAGTTGCTACTAAGCCGTTACCACTTCCCTTGGAGTACGATAATTTCTTAAATTAAAATCGTATGTACTTTCCAATAGACTAGCTACACGATAGGTACTCTGCCTTAGGTTCTGATTGATTAGGTGACAACATAGATGCTAAATGTGACAATTAGTAATTCTAAAGTCCTTAATTATTCATAATCGATATAGTATAAATAAAACGTATTTTTAGCATATAAATCGGAATCACACCAGCGTACTTCATCCTTGTTTAGGTAGGGACCTTCCCAGTTTGGTGTCAGCTTGTTTTCTTTGATCAGTTTGGCAGTTCCCTCGATCTTTCTAAGTACCCAGTCTCCAACGCATAAAGGTCTCTTTACCAGGCTCTTATCATGTGCCAGCTTAGTTTTTTGTTTGAATATTTCTGCCTTCCGGTGGGTAGCTATCTGTTTTTCCTCTAGTAGGTCCAAGTCTAGGCATCGTTGTCGCTTATTGCTATCCTCGTCATACGTAGATATTTTGTATGATGTGAGCGAGCTCGGCTGGTGATACAGCTTCAGATCCAAATACTAAGGCATAGGCTGTTTCTCCCGTGGAGCCCCTAGCCGAGGTTCAGACTACCTAGAGTGTGGCTGGGAGTTCGTCGACCCATTTGTTAGATTTTCCCTCCAAGTTCTTTTTCAGTGTTGTGAGGACCAACTTATTTGTCACCTCTTCTTGTCCGTTTCCCTATGGGTGTGCAACAAATGACTTCCAATGTTTTATTCCCAAGCAGGAGCATTCTGCCACGAATTTGGTAGCAAACTGAGTGCCGTGATTTGTTATAAGGGCTCGCGGTATCCCGTATATGCATAGTACAAAATCATGGAGGAAGTTGAGTGTGTTTTCTTCTGTAGGAGTGGCCAGTGGTTTTGCCTCTATCCATTTGGAGAAGTAGTCTACGACCACGATTAGGTATTCACTTCCTCCTCGGGACTTGGGGAATTTAACAATGAGGTCGATTCCCCACATGTCAAAGGGCCATGCGGCAAGTACAAGTGTCTGTGGGACGGAAGGTAGCTGGGGGATTTTTCCAAACTTTTGGCATACCTCACAATGCTTCACGTACCTTTCTGCATCCTTTTGCAGCGTCATCCAGTAATATCCTTGGTTGATAACTTTTTTCTAACAATGGTCTCGAACCCGAGTGTCCGCCACATACTCCTTCATGTAATTCTTCCAGAATTACTTGAGTGAGATTGGGCGGGACACAATGCAGTAGAGGCTTTGTGAAGGAATGCCGATATAAGATGCCGTTGAGCACCTTGTACCAAGCTATGCATTTTTGGACCTGTCTCTCTCTATCCTTGTCCTCTGGCAGGATATCCATAGATATGTAGTTTACTAGCTCATCCACCCAGGTGGAGGAATCAGAGGTCGCTAGCTGTAGCGGGTGGATATTTTCTAGAGTAGAGAGAGTTCTATCTTGACTCCTAGGTCATTGGGAGTTTCTCCCGATGCTATTTTAGCCAGTCTATCTGCCGCTTCATTATTGTTCCGGTCCACTTTTCCCAAGGCAAAGTATCAAAATTGGGTGGCTAACAGGTTGACCCTCTCTACGTACTCTTTCAAGTTGTCTGAGTTCACTACATACTCGTTGTTCACTTGCCCTACGACAACTTGGGAGTCGCTGAAGACTCTTAGGGAGCTTATGCCTGTGTCCAGGGCCCACTACATTTCGATGATGAGGGTTTCATACTCGGCTTGATTCTTTGACAGGGGTAGTTGAGCTTCACACTTAGGACACCCTCATGCTATTCAGAGGGGGATGTTATCGTGATGCCCACTCCTACCCCTTTTGTGTTGACTGCTCCATCTACCATCACTATCCAAGTTTCTCCTTCCGTGGACGCAAGGATTGTTTCTCCTGCGGTGTAGTCTCTGAGAAGGAGCATTCTGCCAGGAAGTCTGATAAGGTTTGGGCTTTGATTGCGGTCCGTGGTACAAATTTGAGATCCAAATCATAGAGTTCGATGGACCATCTCAGCATTCTTTCGGACTTGTCCAACTTGTGAAAGATCTGCTTTAACGGATGGTTAGTGTAGATGGTGACAGAGTGTGATTCGAAGTATGCTAGAAGCTTCCGTATGCTTATGACCAATGCATACGCCATCTTTTCAATGTATGATTACCGTACTTCGGCATCCATGAGTACTTGGCTGACGAAGTAGATTGGAAGTTATTTTTCCTCTAACTCTTTGACTAGGACTGATGCTACTGCATGTTGAGAGACCGACGGTACATATACAGTGCTTCGCCCGGTGTGGGTGCACTCAGCAAGGATAGATCTGTCAAGTAGCTCTTTAGGCCTTCCCATGCTTTCGTGCATTCTTCACTCCACTAGAAGGTTTTCCCGGATAGTTTTAGCGCTTTGAAAAATGGTGTACACTTTTCAGCTGACTTGGACACAAATCTTTCCAAGGCAGCTATGCAACCATTTAGTCTCTGGATGTCTTTGACGCAGCGGGGCTCAGCCAACGCCAATACTGCTTCGATCTTGCTGGGCTTGGCTTCAATGCAGCGTTCCGACATCATGAATCCCAGAAATTTCCTGAACTTGAAGCCGAATGTGCACTTTCTGGGGTTAAGCTTTAGACCGTACTCTGATAAACTGGTGAATGTCTTACTTAGATCTTCCAGGTGGGAGCAGCCCCGTCTGGTTTTGACAATCATATCATCCACGTAGGTTTCTATGTTCTGACCTATTTGGTTCTGTAGAAGTTTGTTCATCATTCTCTGGTAGGTTGTTGATGCGTTCCGACTAATATACTAAAATAGGTGTTGTTTTACCTTATGTTGATTATGAGTAATTAAGGACATAGCCTGACTAATGTCACATTTAGTCTCTATACTGTCACTTAATCAATCAGAACCTAAGGCAGAGTACCTATCATGTAGCTAGTCTTTTGGAAAGTATCTACGATTTTAATTAAATCAAATATCGTACTCCAAGGGAAGTGGTAATGGCTTAGTAGTAACTATCCTCTTACCCTAACCCTTATCTTATGATCCAGTTATGCAATCTTTCATCAATATCTTTGATGAGAGGGTGATTCATTCTCCACTAGGTTTAAGTCTATTTAAACCTAAGAGTGTTTTACAGATAATGTCATGATTCTATGTTATACTGTTCCTACATGCTGATTGACCTATCTTCGAGTATTTTATATATATCTTGGCCTGGATTGCAACTATGTACTGAGTCTAAAGGTGTACCACATCTGAGTTACCTGATAAACCGCCTCATTGCCATTGACGGCCCTACTCACAGTTCGAGCTAAAGGCATCCATGAAAGCCCTATGTCACTTAGGGGATCATGCCGCTCGCCCTAACGCTGGCATAAACACACAAACTCAGCCTACTTAGACTACTCTAACAAACATGGTGATCTATAGGTTATTTCATCTAATATGGCATAAATTAATGCAACCCGACGGGGAAGTCCTAAATTAATGACTGTTAAACTAAACAAGTTATGATTAGACCATGGTTAGGAATTGTCTATAACCCTACATTTAGTTTAAAATAAACTACATTAGACATGCAGACATAATGAAAGTTAAGCTGGTGGCCATTTCCGGAAAATCATAAAGTACTTCAACATGCATAACAAATATTCATAATATCATAATACAATAGACATAATGAATGTTTGGACGAACACGGTACATACATATAAAGAGAGGGACAGGGGGATTGATGCCATAAAGTATTCACCCTTTACTTAGTCTCGCCGATAGAGCAACTGCTTGTATATGTTGGACTGATCGACCTGACTCTGCTCGACAGAACCATCGGAGGACGTTTCCTCAGCCTAGTAGCTGGACTTTACCTTAATACCCAGCTTAAGCAGAGCCTTGTTGACTGACTCTTCGAAAGCCTAGAGCCCTCTTAGGATCTCCTAATGAAACCCCGGGTATTCTATGAATACCAGAAACGAACCTATCTAGTCGTATCCTAGGATCTGAGACTAACTCTTAGAAACAAAGAACACGAGACACTATCTAAGAATATGAAGAAACTTATACTAAAACCTGAGTCCCTAAGTGACTTGTATACTATGGAAAACTGTATACTTGAAGTCACTAAATGACTTAAATCGAGTGGAGAGGAATGATTTCAACTAAGGAATGCCTGGGGTATTTATAGTAGGGGAGCTAGGTGATTTTCGCTCAAAATTTCGATGTGGGATTCTGAACTGCGGCTCGGGACGCCCATCCCGGCCTGTTGACCAGGTCAGGACGGCCGTCCCGAGTCCTGGACTCCCATCCTGGCCTGTGGACCAGGTTAGGACGCCCATCCTGACTTCGGGACGCCTATCCCGACTTTCGAACTTTTGAAAATCACGTTTTTGCCCCAAAATTTTCCATTTTCTTCTACTTTTCACTTGACACTTCCAAAATTACAAAAACTGTGAAATTGAGTTAATAACAAACAATTAAGAACGAATTACCATAATTTCACCCTAAATTATGCCTAAAAACATGCTAAAAATGTGATATGATTTATGCATATCATATAACCCCACACTTAGCTTTTTGCTTGTCCTCAAGCAAAGTCTACCTGAAGTTAGTGATTTTAAATCATAGATGCAGTCACTTAAAATTTCTAGTAATGTTTTTACTCCAAAATTCTTCACTGAATCAGATAATTTACAACACAGGTCTGACTGGTTAAGTTGCTATGACAAGGTTTCAAATGTCTCTAGTAGATTATCATGGTCAAGCAGGTTTAACAACTTAATAACTAGATTGAACTCTTCTCTCAGTTAGAAGGTCTTCCTGATGTGTAGTGTGTATACTAGTCTAGACTAGATAGTCAACACAATATACTCTCATCTCGACTATTACCAGATAATACTTCGACCCGTCGCTAGACATACTAACAACAAACAACTTTTTGAGTTCTTAGCCTTGGTGACAAGATTTTTAATTAAGCATTTATTGATTTTTCTTTTATAGATTTTTCAGGGTATTTTGTGTCTACTTTCACACGTCAACTTCAACTACCCATGTAGTGAGTCCCACTCCGATGACTCCCAAACCTACACGACCTTAGGGCATCAGGCTTTAAGTTCCCCTAAGGAGTGGTGCTCGAGTAGCAAAGGCCGCTTGCAAACTACCCTATTTAGTTAACTCTCTTTATTTTTCTTTTCACTTTTAGCTCAGAGCATCATCTAGTCATTTTGATTGCCAATACATCCTCAACTGGTCTAATCTTATCTAGTTAAGTTTTGAAAAGGTATTTGGCTGAGGTCTCTAATCCAAACTAAGTTGTGCTCAATTATCAGGAATTCCCTATTTCTAATCGATAAATTCAAGAAAGCCATCACGTTGTCTCCTAGTGATCATAACATTCTACCTACATATCATAGACATCAGCAATTCTTTACCAATCATATTGCATTTTGAAGTCTGAAAGAATGAAAAATTTGAAATTTTTTTTGGAAGGGCGTGAAAATACGGGAAAAACATGCAAAATGTTTTCCTACTACAGTACACTATGCACTACTACCCCACACTTAAGTCTGACATTGTCCTCAGTGTTCATGCATATCTAAATTACCCCACACTTATTTACAAACAAAAAGTAATAAAAAACAAAAAACTCTTACCCCACACTTATTTGACTAACCAAGGGTAAGAGAAAGAAAATAAAACAAAGCCCGAATGGTAACATAAATAACAAAGCAACGAAGAGAAAACAAAATAAAATGAGAGGAAGATGAGGATTAGAAAAAATCTCTTCATGTATTGAGTAGAAGGGTCTGCTATGATATGTCAATTGGTTGTTCACCTCAACCATGTGTTATCGCTGAAATGCCCTCGATTATGTAAGCTCTAAATGCTGGAGCTGCTAATTCTGAGTGTGCCTCGTATGGAGGGTGTGTCTCCCTTCTGGGTCGTGAATTGCCATCCCCATTTTCTGAAGGATATTCAGGTCGGTGGGTCTGGTCGATGGAGCTATCGTTGACAGCTCCGATCCTTCAATGTCAAGCTCCAGGTAGTGGCTATCAGTGTGATGAATGACTCGAGCCCCATGGACTGAAGATTTGGCAAAGCCGTGGTGGTAGGGGGTTCCAGTGGTGCAAATCTAGGCCCAAATAATTGAGACTTCCTCAGGGAAGTTTCACACAGCTGACTAGTATGCAGGGGATGCAAGCTCCTCCACAGCTATACTCCTGATACAATGCCAAGCTCCTCTATATCTATCGACCGGTTGATACCGCTTGGTCTGTAGGTCACTTGCTCGCACTTGGATTGCTCAAATTGTTGCCCATTTACCTTTTTAGTAGTGTTGTCTTGATCCATTATAACACAAGCTTCCTATGATGACACTTCTGTCATAGTAAATGGGTTTGACCATTAACAGCATCTCATCTGTTGATTCTGCGGCTAAGGACTTTGTTGTGGTGGTATTTTCTGGAAGTTTTTAGCTTCAGAGTCATTCCTCCACTAAATCCCAGATGATTTCTTTGGTAGGGATTGTATGTGTTTCCCATTGGAGTAGCATTCTGCAGTAACCTACTCCTACCTCTTTTTGGTATGGTCCGTATTTCATTCCCATAGCAATCCCTGCTAAAGTGTGGTACTTGGCAGACTTCACAGATTTGATACATAGGCACATCTGAATCTAGAAAACAGTTTCTCACAGAATCTGCACATGACTTTAACATCATTAGTAGGTAATGCCTGTGCTTCAGGCTAATTTTGAAAAGTGTTCCACGACTACTATGATGTAATTATTTTCACAGGAAGAAGGAGAAAAGGATTCGATCAATACCCCATATATCAAAGGTTGCAACACTCTGTATACGTCGCTAGGGTAGACGATCTCTGGAAGACGTGTTGCCTTTAATTGGCGAGCATTGCGGGACTGTATCAAGGATATAGAATCCTTGAATATTATGGGCCAATAAGATCCTGCTTCCAAATATTTTCGGACAGTGTTGACAGCAGTCAATTGGTGTCCCGTAGATCTTTGATGGCATTGCTCCAGAATCTTGTGGCCTTCGTCTTCTGAGACACATCTTCTGATCAACTGATCTGCAAAAATTTGAAATAGAAGAAGGATATGCCCAGTAGTAATATTTCAAATCAACAAAGAATCTCTTCTTTTGCTGATAGGTCATATCACTCGGGAATATCTTAGCGGCTAGATAATTTACAGAATCGATAAACCAAGGAGGAGAAATATTATACATAGCAAGCAATGAAATTAAATTCTCATCCAAAAAAACTGTTTCATCAATAGCCTCTAACTCAGGGTTTTCTAATCTAGACCAATGGTTTGCTTTTCTAGATATTCATCCCCTTGTCTTTTCCCCTTCCTTCTACATCAAATTCAAGTAACAATAAAACTTAACTTAATCACTTATGGTTCATCAACAGTTTTATTGAATAGATATCTCAGAGTGATCAGTGCATACTATTGTTTTAGATGAAACTAGATATGGTATGAATCTATCATCATATACAACGACTAGTAATCCCTTTTCAGTAGTGGTATGGTTCTACTGGGCATCAGTAAAAGGTCTTACTTGCATAGTGTATAACATGAAGGTTCTAATCATGCCTATTTCCTAAAACAATCATTACTACATGGTCACTAGCATCACATATCAATTCAGAAAGAAAACTCCAATCAAGTGATGTCATAATGGGTGCAGTAATAAACAGTTCCTTTCAGTAAAAAGATATCATGCATTAATCATCAAAAAGGAACATCCTTTCTCAATAGAGTTTTCAAAAGTCTGGCTATTAAGGAAAAATTATTTCATAGCTTGTCTAATAAAGCTAGCATGACTTAAGAAAATCCTAACATAGAATACATTTCTTCCTAATTAAAACCTAAGCCAAAATTGACAGCTTAATAGAAAAATATTCTTTCCTCATTTACATTTTTATTTATATTTTTTTTCTTTCGAAATTAAATAACACGAAAAAGAGCAACAAATGTACAACAAAGAAAACAACTAAGAAAGAACAAATAATATAAGAGATAGGGAGGAAGAACAACTTACTAATGAGCAAGAAAAATACAATTTTTTTTCAGGTTTTAAATTTTTGACTTTTTTTTCTTTTTATATTTAATTTCGAAAGGAGTTAAATTTCCTTAATATGGTTTTAGAATAATTTTCAAAAATTTGATTATCCTAATTGTATTAATTTAAGATGATATCTAAAATCAATTAGTTATGATAACCCTATATTTCAGAAAGTGATTGTCTAACTAGCATAAGATAAGTGTTAGGTCTAAGGTCTAGGTTACTACCGTTACCTATCATAAGCTTCTAGAATTGTGGCCAATAATCCTAAATTCATTATGATATTTCCCCGGCAACGGCGCCAAAAATCGGATGCGTTCCGACTGATATACTAAAATAGGTGTTGTTTTACCCTATGTTGATTATGAGTAATTAAGGACTTAGCATGACTAATTGTCACATTTAGTCTCTATACTATCACTTAATCAATCAGAACCTAAGGCAGAGTACCTATCGTGTAGCTAGTCTGTTGGAAAGTATCTACGATTTTAATTAAATCAAATTTCGTACTCCCAGGGAAGTGGTAACGGCTTAGTAATAACTATCCTCTTACCCTAACTCTTATCTTATGATCCAGTTATGCAATCGTTCATCAATATCTTTGATGAGAGGGTGATTCATTCTCCACTAGGTTTAAGTCTATTTAAGCTTAAGAGTGTTTTACAGATAATGTCCTGATTCTATGTTATACTGTTCCTACATGTTGATTGACCTATCTTCGAGTATTTTAGATATATCTTGGCCTGGATTGCAACTATGTACTGAGTCTAAAGGTGTACCACATCTGAGTTACCTAATAAACCGCCCCATCGCCATTGACGGCCCTACTCACGGTTCGAGCTAAAGGCATCCATGAAAGCCCTATGTCACTTAGGGGATCATGCCGCTCGCCCTAACGCCGGCATAAACACACAAACTCAGCCTACTTAGACTACTCTAACAAACATGGTGATCTATAGGTTATTTCATCCGATATGGCAGATATTAATGCAACCCGACGGGGAAGTCCTAAATTAATGCCTGTTAAACTAAACAGGTTATGATTAGACCATGGTTAGGAATTGTCTATAACCCTACATTTAGTTTAAAAGAAACTACATTAGACATGGAGACATAATGAAAGTTAAGCTGGTGGCCATTTCCGGAAAATCATAAAGTACTTCAACATGCATAACAAATATTCATAAAATCTTAATCCAATAGACATAATGAATGTTTGGATGAACACAATACAAACATATAAAGAGAGGGACAGGGGGACTGATGCCATAAAGTATTCACCCTTTACTTAGTCTCGCCGATGGAGCAACTGCTTGTATATGTTGGATTGCTCGACCCGATTCTGCTCGACAGAACCTTCGGAGGATGCTTCCTCAGCCTAGTAGCTGGACTTTTCCTTAATACCCAGCTTAAGCACAGCCCTGTTGACTAACTCTTCGAACGCCTAGAGCCCTCTTAGGATTTCCGAACGAAACCCCGGGTATTCTATGAATACCAGAAACTAACCTATCTAGTCGTATCCTAGGATCTGAGACTAACTCTCAGAAACAAAGAACACGAGACACTATCTAAGAATATAAAGAAACTTATACTAAAACCTGAGTCGCTAAGTAACTTGTATACTATGGAAAATTGTATACTTGAAGTCACTAAATGACTCAGATCGAGTGGAGAGGAATGATTTCAACTGAGGAATGTCTGGGGTATTTATAGTAGGGGAGCTGGGTGATTTCTCTCAAAATTTTGATGTGGAATTCTGAACTGCGGCTCGGGACGCCCGTCCCGGCCAATTGACCAGGTTAGGACGGCCGTCCCGAATCCTGGACACCCGTCCTGGCCTGTTGACCAGGTCAAGATGCCCATCCTGACTTCGGGACGCCCATCCCGACTTCCGAACTTTTGAAAATCACGTTTTTGCCCCGAAATTTGCCATTTTCTTCTACTTTTCACCTGACACTTCCAAAATCACAAAAACTGTGAAATTGAGTTAATAACAAATAATTAAGAACGAATTACCATCAATTTCACCCTAAATTATGCCTAAAACATGCTAAAAATGTGATATGATTTATGCATATCAGTTGCTCCAGCGTTCTTCAATCCGAATGACATCACATTATAACAGTAAGTGGCACATGCCACCCGAAAAGATGTGTTGATCTGGTCATGTAGCTTCATTCTAATTTGGTGATATCCGGAGAAAGCATCCATGAAGATGAGGTACTCGTATCTCGATGTGGAGTCTACCAGGGGGTCAATGTGTGGAAGTGGGTAGCAGTCTTTGGGACATGCTTTGTTCAGATCCGTGTAGTCCACGCACATTCTCCACTTTCCATTTGACTTTGTCACCATTACCACATTGGCCAACCAAGAAGGATAGTCGATGATATGCACAAATCATATAACTTTTTAGCATGTTTTTAGGCACAAATTAGGGAAAAATTGGAACCAAATAGATCTTAATTGATTGATATTAACACATTTTTGCAGAATTTGTGGTTTTGGAAGTTTCAAGTGAAATGTGCAAGAAAATAGTAATTATGGGGGCAAAAACATAATTTTTGGAACTTCTGAGTTCGGGACGGGCATCCCAAGCTTGGGACGGGGGTCCCAACCCAGCCAAACCATCGGGACGGGTGTCCCGAGCGGCAGATGCAAGTCCCACATCGAGAAATGAAGAGAAATTCCCTCATTTCCCCTACTATAAACACCACAACCCTTCCTCAGTTGAAATCATCCCTCACCACTGAATACAAGTCATTTAGTGATTTCGAGTGGATCCCTCACCACTCAATCTGAGTCATTTAGCAACTTTGAGTGCATTCCTAATCACTCGATCTAAGTCATTGTTGCGTTGTGTGCGTGTGTTACAATTTGTAAAGATAAGGAAATGAAATAAGTCAATGCAAGCTTAACAAGTGCAAGTATACACCAGTCAACAAGTAATATATGTACCTAAGTACAAGATTATCGATCCCACAGAGACTAAGTGTGCCAATTACAAATGCAAATACGATTGTACAATTGGTTAAAAGAATAAAAGAATAAAGAATTGTGAATAATGAATAGAGATTGGTCTAATGCTACGGCAATGCTAATGCTACAGTTAAAGTTAAACTAACAGTTAAGGGTCAGCCTACTGGAAATAATCACAAGAGTACTACAGGTAATACAATGCTGCGGCATTCACGCCCAAAATGTAAATACAAACCAGAGATGAATCTAAACATACAGAACATGCTTTCAGTTTCCAGATTAATGCTACGGCGATTTGGTTCTACCTAGATTACTTGACCTACTAGTCTAGATCCTAGATATCATCGTCTCATGGAGTACGAAGTACCGTTGGTCTAGAGCAACACTAGTCAGTGAATTTGGTCATGTCCCCTGCAATGTTGAGAGCACGGTTATGCGTCTCAATCTAGTGCCACGTAACTATCTTGTCAACTAGCTCCCTTCCAGTTAGAAAGCCAGATACTAGTTCGATACATAACTTGGACAGTCGTAACTGCAAGTTATGCTAAATCTATTTAAGTAATTACATGAATAAAACAAGCATGCCCCATACAAGCATTAATCATAAAAACAGAGAACAATGCTACATCATATTTATCATCATATTCAAACAGTGTCAACAAAATGTTCATACTTAACTATGCCACAACAACTTCAGGTTATAAATATACATTCAGTACTGAGAATAACGAAATCCAGGAATTAAAGTAATGTAATAAAATGCTCCTATGGTCATAGTGAATAATTCTATTACAAAACAATTTTAATTAATCCCTAAATTCACCTTCAACTTATACCCAACATTCAAGCAAGAGTTTATACAAGACAATGAACAATAATGAAGAAATGGGCAGAGAATTACTCGGGTCTGAGATCACCCTACTACCCAAATCGGTTTAATCACCCTTGCCCACTGTTATTCCCCTCTGACTGATGTCGCGACGTCCTTTCTGCTCAGCTGATGAATACTCAACAAGTCACCTTGCTTCCTCTCAGGTTTTTCCCTACAGAATTAATCTAATGCTAAAAAGAAATGCTAAAACTCTACTGCCGATTTTCTACTGTATTAAAATGAGTAAAACCAATCTCTTCTTTTGCCAAAAGTCCTTTCTTCTCTCGGTTTTTCAAGTATATATAGTATCTCTTCTTTCTACCGAGATTCAACTTCATCCCGCCATCTATCCAGATTTATGGAATTTCCTTTTAATATTCAGCAAATAAAATGAATAATCCAAAAATTAATTACAGCTGCATTCTGATTTCTGTCTTTTTCCTCCATGCTGCAGGATTCTCTCAGGTTTCAAGCTACAGATGCCACGTAATTAATTAATTAAAATATAACATAATAATTTCTGAAAATAACTAAATAATAAATTGGTAAATTGATTCTTCATCTCATTCCCCTTTTTACCCTTGTCACAATAAATCAATTAGAACCAAATCCCAAATAATAATTAGATAAAATCAACTCGTAACAAAAATTTGGAAATTAATTAAATTAAATTGACTTATTGATATTAAAACCATACTTTTCGTAAAAAGGGAAAGAAAAATCAACTAGATGTATTTTAACTCCAATTCACGCACAAATTCAATCATATTAAAAGCAAAACGTGGCAAATTTTATGTGAATAACTCTATTATTTTAGAGTTATCACACCTCCAAACTTAAACTATTGCTCATCCCGAGCAATGCTACAACAAAACAAAGATACAATGAAATGCGTACATCTACTAGAGAATTTGGCTCAGCAATTTTAGCTAAACTTGGGACCAGTGATTTCAGAGAGAAATTTTTTAAAAATTCAAGTAAGCATCATGTTCCATCTTTCTTTAAATAGCAAAATATTAACCAACCCAAGCTCAAAAACAAATTCACTCCAGTGTGTGTGTGCATAGTCCAGCCTATCAAATTCTTTCATTCATGAATCAGCAATTGATAATCCTAAGATTCATTTTGCATAGTTAGAATTCAATTTATCATACCGCTCTCCACTAATGTAGCAAACTCACTAACAAAGATCAAAGAGGGCTTACTGATGGCTTCCCGACTGATATGCTAAATAGGTGTTGTTTTACCCTATGGTGATTATGAGTAATTAAGGACTGAGGTTGACTAATTGTCACATTTAGTCTTTTAAGGTGTCACTTAATCAGTCAGAACCTAAGGCAGAGTACCTATCGTGTAGCTAGTCTGTTGGAAAGTATCTATGATTTTATTAGATTAAATATCGTACCCCTAGGGAAGTGGTAACGGCTTAGTAGTAACTAGCCTTTTACCCTAACTCTTATCTTATGATTCAGTTATGCAATCGTCATCAATAACTTTGATGAGAGGGTGATTCATTCTCCACTAGGTTTAAGACTATTTAAGCCTAAAAGTGTTTTATAGATAATGTCCTGATTCTATGTTATACTGTTCCTATATGTTGATTGACCTATCTTCGAGTATTTTAGACATGTCTTGGCCTGGATTGCAACTATGTTCTGAGTCTAAAGGTGTACCACATCAGAGTCACTAATAAACCGCCCCATCGCCAAGGTTAACGGCCCTACTCACGGTTCGAGCTAAAGGCATCCATGAAAGCCCTATGTCACTTAGGGGATCATGTCGCTCGCCCTAACCGCCGGCATAAACGCTCAACTCAGCCTACTTAGACTACTCTAACAAACATGGTGTACTGTAGGTTATTTTATCTAATATGGCAGACACCAATACTAATTGATGCCTGTTAAACTAAACAGGTTATGAATAGACCATGGTTAGGAATTGTCTATAACCCTAAATTTAGTTTAAAAGAGACTACATTAGACATGCAGACATAATGAATATTAAGCAGGTGGCCATTTCTGGAAAATCATAAAAACTTCAACATATATAACAGATACTCATAACAATCATAATCTCATATTCATAATAAATCTTTGGACAAACACAATACAAACATATAAAGAGAGGGACAGGGGGACTTATGCCATAAAGAAATCACCCTTTACTTAGTCTCGCCGATGGAGCAACTACTTGTATATGTCGTACTGCTCAACCTGACTCTGTTCGACAGAACCTTCGGAGGACGCTTCCTCAGCCTAGTAGCTGGAATTTACCTTAATACCCAGCCTTGTGGACTGACTCTTCGAACGCCTAGAGCTCTCTTAGGATCTCCTAATTAAATCCCTGGTTTCTATGAATACCAGAAACGAACCTATCTATCGAAGCCTAAGATTTGAGAATAATTCTCAGAAACTAAGAAAAGGAAACACTAACTAAAAATAGAAGAAAACGTTTACTGAACCCTAGTCTCTAAGTGACTTATGTACTCGAGAAAAATGTACAACTTAAGTCACTAAATGACTCAGATTGAGTGGAGAGGAATGATTTCAACTAAGGAAGGCCTGAGGTATTTATAGTAGCTTTCTGGAGTGATTTTGCTTCAAAAATTTGATGTGGGACTTGGAATTGTAGCTCGGGACGCCCGTCCTGGACTGTTGACCAGGTCAGGATGGCCGTCCCGAGTCCTGGACGCCTGTCCTGGCCTATTAACCAGGTCAGGACGCCCATCATGACTTCCGAACTTCTGAAAATTGCATTTTTGCCCCGAAATTTGCCATTTTCTTCTACTTTTCACCTAACACTTCCAAAATCATAAAAAATGTGAAATTGAGTTAATAATAATCAATTAAGACCGATTTGCCCTCAATTTCACCCTAAATTATGCCTAAAAATATGCTAAAAATGTGATATGATTTATGCATATCAGATAAGCCCACACTTAGCTTTTTGCTTGTCCTCAAGCAAAGTCTACCTGAAGTTAGTGATTCTAAATCATATGTGCAGTCACTTAAATTTCCTAGTCATGTTCTTATTCCAAAAATTATTCAGACAATTCTTAACACAAGTCTGACTAGTTAGGTTGCTATGACAAGGTCTCAAATGTCTCTAGTAAATTGTTATAATCAAGCAGAAAATAACTTAACAACTAGGTTGAACTTTTCTCTCAATCACAAGGTCTTCCTGATGTGTAGTGTGTGTACTAGTCTAGACCAGATCATCAACAATTTACTCTCGTCTTAACTACTACTAGATAACACTTCGACCCGTCACTAGACATACTAACAATAGACAACTTTCTGAGTTTTGAGCCTTGGTGATCAGATTTTAATTATTTAGCATTTATTGATTTTTTTCTTTTATAGATTCAGGGTATTTTGAGTCTGCTTTAACACGTCAACTTTAACTACCCATGTAACGAGTCCCACTCCGATGACTCCCAGATCTACACGACCTTAGGGCATCAGGCTTTAAGTTCCCCTAAGGAGTGGTGCTCGAGTAGCAAAGGCTGCTAGCAAACTACCCTATTTAATTAACTCTCTTTTTTTTCTTTTCACTTTCAGCTCAGAGCCTCATCTAGTCATTCTAATTGTCAATACATCCTCAACTGATCTAATCTTATCTAGTTAAGTTTTGAAAAGGTAATTGGCTGAGGTCTCTAATCCAGACTAAGTTGCGCTCGATTATCAAGAATTCTCTATTCCTAATCAATAAGTTCAAACTAGTCAGCACATTGTCTCCTACTAATCATAACATTCTACACACATATCATAGACATCAGCAATGTTTTACCAATCATACTGCATTTTGAGGTCTGAAAAAATGAAAAATTTTGAATTTTTTGGAAAGGTGTGAAAATACGGGGAAAACAAGCAAAATCATGCAAAAATTTCTCAAACTACTACAGTGCACCGTGCATTGCTACCCCACACTTAAGTCTGGCATTGTCGTTAGTGTTCATGCATATCTAAACTACCCCACACTTATTCGAAAAGAAGAAGAAATAGAAACAAAACAAAGAACTCTTACCCCACACTTATTTGACTAACTAAGGGGAAGAGAAAGAAAAGAAATAAGAAAAAACAATAAGGGTAATAGAAATAACAACACAAACAAGACAAAATAAACAAAACATGAAATGAAGATAAAAATAAAAGGAAAATAAAAGTAGATGAAGATGAGGATTAGAAAAACTCCCTTCTTGTCTCGAGCAGAAGGGTTTTCTCTGATCTGTCAATTGGCTCTTCACCTTAGCCATGTGCTATTGCTGAGGTATTCTTGACTCTGTAAGCTCTAGATATTGGAACGGATGACGTCAGCTCCGATCCTTCAATGTCGAGCTCCAGGTAGTGGCCTATCCATTTCATGAATGACTCAAGCCCCAAGGACTATTTCCTCGAATCATTTGCAAAGTTTCTTGTAATCGTAGCAACGTGTCCAGAAGGAACGTGTCTAGGAATGAGACTTTTTTGGATTGGTGTGCCTACCTGCCAATGTCAGTGAAGGTATTGCATGCAAGTTTTGAATGGAAGAAAAGATACCTGAAGCTTTGGTGAAGCCGTGGTGGTAGGAGGCTCCAGTGGTGTAGATCTAGGCCCAAGTATTTGAGACTTCCTCGAGGAATTTTCTCACAGCTGATTGGTATGCAGGGGATGCAAGCTCCTCCATTGCTATGCTCCTGATACAACGCCAAATTCCTCTATATCCCTCGACTATTTGATACCTCTTGGTAGATCACTTGCTTGCACTAGTCTGGCTTTAATTGTTGCTAGTATCTCATCTATTGATTCTGTGGGTAGGGGTTTTGCTGTGGTGGTATCTTCTGAAAGTTTCCAGCTTCCGAATTATTCCTCAGCTAAATCCCGTATGATTTCTCCAGCTGGGATTGTATGCGTCTCCCATTGGAGCAGCATTCTGCAGTAATCTACTCCTACCTCTGTTGGAATGGTCAGTATTCCATTCACATAGCAATTCCCGCTAAAGTGAAGTACTTGGCAGACTTCACAGATTTGATACACAGACTGAATGTTTCTTCCTAAGACATTGGCACTCTGAATCTGGAAAACACATCTCATAGAATCTGTTATTTGGCAAGCATCACAGGACTGTATCAAGGATACAGAATTCTTGAATATTGCTTTCAATACTTTCCGAACAGTGTTGATAGCAGTCAATTGGTCTCCCGTAGATTCTTGCAATGCTTTAGAATCGTGTGGCCTTCACCCTTCTGAGATACATCCTCTGCTTACTTACTCTGCAACAAATAGAAAAAAACGGATCTTCCTAGTAGTAATATTCCAAATCAACAAAGAATTTTTTCTTTTGTTGATAAGTCATATCACTTGGGAATAATTAGCAACTAGATAATTAGTAATATCAGTAAACCACGGAGGAGAATTATTATTCATAGCAACCAATAAATTCTCATTCAGAAATTTATCAGATACTACTGTCTCGTCAATAGCCTCTAACTCGGGGTTTTCTAATCTATACCAAAGGTTTGCTTTCTAGATTTTTAGCACTTTCTCTTATCCCGTCTCTCTATATTAAATTCAATAGAACTTAACTAATCAATCTTGGTTCATTATTAGTTTTATTGAACAGATATCTCAGAGTAAAGTAATCAAATAAACCTAGCATGACCTAAGAAAATGATAGTTTTTTCCAAATTAACACCTAAGCCAAAACTTGATAGCTCAAAAGAAAAAAATATTCTTTCCTCATTTCCAATTTTTTTTTCGAAAATAGAAATAACACGAAAAAGAGCAGCAAATGTTCAACTAAGGAAAAAAAACAAATAAGGCAAGAGATAGGGTTGAAGAACAACTTACTGTTGAGCCCGTCCCGGGTTCGGGACGCCTGTCCTGACCCTTTGACCAAGTCAACATTTCCAAAAATTGCGTTTTTGCCCCAAAATTTGCTATATTCGTCTGCTTTTCACCTAACACTTCCAAAATCATAAAAACTGTGAAATTAAGTAAATAATGAACAATTAAGATCAATTTACCCTCAATTTCACCCTAAATCATATATATAAAAACATGCTAAAAAGGTGATACGATTTTCGCGTATCAGTAGTCTTTTCATGTGGCTGTGTTTAGTTTTCTATAGTCTATGCATACACGATGACCAGTTACAGTTCTCGTAGGGATTAGTTCATTATGATCATTCCTAACAACTGTTATACCGCCTTTCTTAGGTACTACCTGCACCAGGCTTACCCACTCACTATCTGAGATAGGGTAGATAAGTCCTGCATCTAATAGTTTAATGACTTCTTTCTTAACAACATCACACATATTAGGATTCAACCTCCTTTGAGGTTGCACACATGGCTTATACTCATTTTCTAGAAGAATCTTATGCGAACAAAAGCTTGGATTAATACCTGGAATATCTGCAATTTTGTAGGCAAAGGCTCTTCTATACTTTCTGCACATGTCCACAGTCAGCTTCCTTTGTTCTGCAGTCAGATCAGCTGCAAGAATAATGGGAAGTTTCTTGTTGTCATCTAGGAATTCATAGCACAGATGAGTGGGCAGTTCCTTCAGCTCCAAGTCTGGTGGATCTTCAAACGAGGTTCGTTCTTTCTTCATCTCATCATCACCTATCTCAGTGAAACTATCAGAAGTATTTTCATTTTCAGAAGGGCTAAGTTCAGGCTCCTCTAATTCTAGGGAGTCCTCACTCAGGACTTGATAGTTTGAGCATAGGTCTGTCACGTTAATTGCAATCAAGTGTTCCATGGCATCCACACAAAAACAAGTATCATCTAAATGCATGGGATACCTAAGGGTCTCATTTAGATCAAAAGTGATGTCATCATTTCCTACCCTTAACTTGATTTGACCATTACTGACGTCTATTAATGCTTTTGAGGTCGCTAGAAACTGTTGACCTAGGATCAGGGGCACTCCTCCTTCCCCATTCATATCCATAACAACAAAGTCCACAGGAAACACAAATTTTCCGACCTTTACTAGGAGATCTTCAATTATTCCCTTTGGGATTTTGACTGTCCTATCTGCAAGTTGTATGCACATCCTAGTCGTTTTCAAATCATGCAATCCTAATTTATCAAATAAACTAGATGGCATAAGATTAAGACTAGCTCCTAAGTCTGCTAATGCATGCATGTTAGTAATATTTCCAATTGTACATGGCAAGGTAAAACAACCAGGATCTTTCTGTTTAGACGGTAGTTTATTCAACAGAACCGCCGAACATTCTTCATTAAGAACCACCTTGTCCATGTCAAATTTTCTTTTATTACTAACAACTTCTTTTAAAAACTTAGCATACTTTGGCATTTCAGAAATAATATCAAGTAAAGGTAAATTAACATGAATCTGACTAAAATTCTTAAGGAATTTCTCAAATTGCTCCTTATCTTTATTGTGCATAAGTCTGGCAGGGTAAGGTACTTTTGGTCGGTACTAAGGAATAAACTTTGTCTTCCCTTTCCTTGCTACTTCGATTTCGACATCCGTCGGCGTTGGGTCCTTGGAGCCTTCTTCTGGTTCCTGCACAAGAATAGGAGGGTCAGATGGTTTGATTGGAGATGGAGGTAGAATTTTACCAGATCTTAAAGTGATGGTCTTGCATTCAGTTTGAGGGTTGGTCTCAGTGTTGCTTGGTAGCGTTCCCTGGGACCTGTGAGAGAAATGGGTGGATAGCTAACCCATTTGCCTCTCTAAAGTTTGTATAGCAGCTTGTGTGTTTCTGATTGTTTGCTCGGTCTGCTTCTGTCTGTTCTCATTCTGCTGGATTCTTTCTGTGTGAGCTTCCTGAATCTTTCTGTTGGACTCTATCATTTCCTTGTTGGAGTCGGAAATGCTCTTCAGCATGTCTCTGAATTCTTGCATGGGATCAGTTGGAACGATGTAGTTCCTCGGTGCAGGCAGAGCGATTTGCTGGTTCTGCGGATATGGCAGTTGTTGAGGTACTGATACGCGAAAATCGTATCACATTTTTAGCATGTTTTTATATATGTTTTAATGTGAAATTGAGAGTAAATTGACATTAATTGTTTACTATTTACTTGATTTCACGGTTTTTATGATTTTGGAAGTGTCAGGTGAAAAGTAGACGAAAACAGCAAATTCTGGGGCAAAAACGCAATTTTTGGAAATGTTGACCCGGTCAAAGGTCCGGGACGGGCGTCCCGAACCCGGTCAAACCGCCAGGACGGGCGTCCTGAACCGGGACGGGCGTCCCGAACCGCCAGAAGCTGTCCCACATCGAATTTTTCAGAATTTTTCACTCCGGGAAGCTGCTATAAATACCCCAGGCCTCCAGCAGTTGAAATCATCCCTCTCCACTCGATCTGAGTCATTAAGTGGTTTCCAGTGTACAGTTTTCCAGTACACAACTCACTCAGAGACTCGGATCTCAGTTTTCTTTCTTATTAGTGTTTTGTTTTAGTTTCTGAGAAATAGTCTCAGATCTTAGGTTTCTATAGATAGGTTCGTTTCCGGTATTCATAGAATACCCGGGGTTTCGTTAGGAGACCCTAAGAGAGCTCTAGGCGTTCGAAGAGTCAGTCCACAGGGCTAGGCTTAAGCCCAGGACGTAAGGTAAAGTCTAGCTACTAGGCTGAGGAAGCGTCCTCCGAAGGTTCTGGCGAGCAGAGTCAGGGCGGGCAATACGACGTATACAGCAGTACGCTCTGTACGCGAGACTAAGTAAAGGGTGATTTCTTTATGGCATCAGTCCCCATACCCCTCTCTTATATGTTTTATTGCTTTGTCCTAAACATCAATTATGAATATCAGATTATGATTTTATGAATAGTTGTTTTGTATGTTGAAGTTATCATGTTTTTTCGGAAATAGCCACCTGCTAAATAATCATTATGTCTGCATGTCTAATGTAGTTTCTTTTAAACTATAATAGGGTTATAGACAATTCCTAACCACGGTCTATTCATAACCTGTTTAGTTTAACAGGCATCAATTAGTATTGGTGTCTGCCATACTAGATAAAATAACATGCTGAACACCTGGCTTGTTAGAGTAGTCTAGGTAGGCTGAGTAGAGCGTTATGCCAGCGATTACGAGCCTTCAAAGTGATCCCCGAAAGTGACATAGGGCTTTCATAACTGTCTTTGTTCAAACCGTGAGTGAGTAGGGCCGTTTACCTTAATGATAGGGGGCGGTAGGAGGTAGCATAGAGACTCAGATGTGGTACACCTTTAGACACAGAACATAGTTGCATTCCAGGCTAAGATATATCTAAAAACACTCGAATATAGGTCAATCAACATATAGGAACAGTATAACATAGAATCAGAACTTATCTTTAAAACACTTCTAGGGTTAATTAGACTTGAACCTAGTGGAGAATGGATCACCCTCTCATCAAAGTATTTGATGAAGATTGCATAATGGATCATAAGATAAGAGTTAGGATAAGAGGCTAGTTACTACTAAGCCGTTGCCACTTCCCTGGGAGTACGATAATAACTTAGTAAAATCGTAGATACTTTCCAATAGACTAGCTACACGATAGGTACTCTGCCTTAGATTCTGGCTGATTAAGTGACACCATAAGACTAAACGTGACAATTAGTCAATCACAGTCCTTAATTAATCATAATCGACATAGGGTAAATAACACCTATTTAGTACGTCAACCGGAATCGCATCAGATTTTTGGCGCCGTTGCCGGGGACATATCATAATGAATTTAGGATTATTGGCCACAATTCTAGAGACTTATGATAGGTAACGGTAGTAACCTAGGCTTTTGATTAACACTTAAGTTATACTAGTTAGACAATCACTTTCCTGAATATAGGATTATCATAACTAATTAATTTTAGATAATATCTGGAATTAAGAGACTTAGGATAATCAAATTTTAGAAAATTATTCTAGAACCATATTGAGGAAATTTACCTGCTTTCTAAATAAATTTTAAAATCCATAAAAATATTTTTTCTCGTTTTTCTTCACTTTCCTATGTTTGTTATTTGTTATTTCTAAACCAGACTTTGCACTCAAAGATGAAGAGAACAAGAGCATCTACTAACCAGGCAAAGAAAACAGAAAACCCTGACACTCCAGGACCAAAGAAGACGAAACCAGAAGGCCCCTCTAGACCCGCACCAGAAGTACCACGAGGGACTCTACCCTCACAACCAGTAGAAGTACACTCGAGCCCTGATGCCAGTGAACTAGTGAGACGATTCCTGAACACCCGTGAGCATAGTCCCACGGAAGAAGACCTTCTGAGGATACCTTCCCTCCTAGAGAAGTACCCCAGAGATCTCCAATTCACCCTCCTACCCAGAGAGTTCCTCTAAATCCACCCCCTACTGATCAAACCCAGAATTCACCGACCTCTCCTGCATACACCCCAACACCTCACGAGCGCACCCCTTCATCTGCGGGGAGTACTAACGGTTATTATTCACTGTTGTCCGTGCAGATAGACACACTAACTCAAAGGGTCTATGAGATGGACCAAGGGATTGCCAGCAGACTGTGTCATTTAGACCAACTCAGTCTGAACATCACAACTAACGTAGACCGACTCAGAGCCACGGTCAATCTCCAGGAGAACCAAGGTGCACAACTACTCCGAGAGATGGCTGATCTACGCAGTGAGCAAAACAGGCAGAGGGATGAGATGCGAACAATACGCATAGAAATGCGAAGCATTCGGACAGAACTACAGGAGATCAGAGACAGGATTCGTTAAAAAGGGAAGATTCTTTTACTTTTATTTTCAGCAAATAATAAGTTTGAACTGAAACTTGAATAATTGACCCATATTTTTCTATTTTTCAAACATTTTTTAAAGGGTCCTTTATTTTCAACAATTTTCTTCAGACATTTTATTTCTATGAAAAACGAAAATTTTGCAATTACAGTTTATTTTTCATTAACTAAATTGTATAAATTCAAATTTTTGTTTTTCTTGCTGAATTTAAATAAGAATAAAATTAGGGTAGTATGATTTTCGAAAAAGTGAGACTGAGGAATTTTTGCATAGAGTTTTTTTACAACTTCTGAATTTCATTGGATAAACAGGAAGCCTTGTTAAAAATTATGATTATTTTTGGTATACGGAGATTTGCAGGAATTAAGAAAAAAAAAATTTTGGAATTGGCACGCGTCCCGAGGCAACCCGGGACGGGCGTCCCGATTCTGGACGGGCGTCCAGCGGGACGGGAGTCCTTCCTCCGGGACGGGCGTCCCGAAGGCCTCCCCTTCTATAAAATCTCAATTTTTTCATTTTTCCCTCAAAATTCACTTCCAAAAATCCACCTCTCTCAAATAACTCTCTCTTCACCTTTGGCAAACTTTTCAAATTTAAAATTTCAAATTTCCCTCCAAAATTTAAATTTTAAATTTCCTTCCAAATTCGAATTTCCCTCCAAAATTCGAATTTCCCGCCAAAAATTTCGAAATCTCTCCCTAGCCTAATTTCACCCTTTTGAATTCAAATTCACCTCCAGAATTCGAATTCGAACCTTCCTTCCTACCTAAAATCCCCAAAAGTCTCTCAAACACTTTCAAACCAAATGGCTGCCAAACGTGCTCGTACCCCATCCACTATGACAGTTACCTCAGTGACACATCCTTTTATGCTGTTTCCCTCCAGCACAGCATATCAGGAGAGATGCACTGGGTACATCGGACGCACGATTCTGACGGGCAGAACGCTGGATTGGGCAGCAGTACAGACACTGGGAGTAGAGGCTGAGGTCAGACGCATACTCGATGTACTACCCTACAGTCGAGTATTCATCGTCACAGAGCCCACGTACCTGGAGCTGGTATGTGAGTTCTATGCATCCTTTGCATGCCACCAGGAGCAGATCACATTCCGCTTAGGCGGAATAGATCGGTCGATGAGCATGGCCGAGTTCGGCATCGCTTTGGGTATCTGGCAGAGAGAGGAGCTGGATACGCCCGCCTACACCACAGCAGTTCGGGACTTCACTTCTGCAGAGTCTCCACTGCTTGGGCTCAGATCTGTATGACGGGTGTTCCCTACCAGCATGGCTTTGCGAAAGCCACAGGTATCTATCCTGCTCTTCGCTACTTACATGCCATTATTGCACACACTTTGTCAGGACGACGGACGGCCCCCGGGAATGTCACCCAGATGGAGACATTCCTCTTGGCCAACATGCATATGGGATCCACAGTAGAGATGGCTCGACTTATCACAGTCATCATGCGGGGTTTTGCTACGGACACTCGGAAACAGTGTCTGGGGCTCGGGCCATTCATCACCAGGATAGCCCGCTACCTGGAGTTGGACATAGAGGGCTCGGAGCTTACTCTGGTCGCCCCAACCACTATTCCCACAGACGTTACCATCCTACGGAACATGGGAATGGTTGTCCGGGATGCGAGCGGCCGCTACACCATCCACACAGAGCAGCCAGGACAGGCTTCGGCATCAGAAGCAGCTCCACCGCATATCCATCCATCCGAGACGTTCGTGCCACGTACTGCCTTCGAACGACACATGTCGCACGGATTGGCAGAACTATCGGCACGATACAGTCGAGACATGGACCGGATTGACAGTCGGCTGGCCATGATGGATGACCGGATTGACAGACGACTGGCGGTGATGGATGACAGGATCGCCATGATCACCAGTAGGATTGAGGAGATACATCAGCAGACTGCCCGAGTAGCGGAGAACTTCGAGTTTGACCTAACAGACCTCGGTCCACTGGATGGCGACCCGCCGGGTTCTTAGTCTCTCTCTCCCCTTCTTTTCTTTCTTTTTCTTTTGTCTTTTGTTTATCTTGTTCTTTGTGTATGTCTGGGCTGTATGACTATGAATCTTTGTACAAAATTGATTTATATGACATACAGAATTGTAGCATTATTTTGTTTCTTGTTTTTTTTTTATGTTTTATTTCTTGTCTTCAAATAAGTGTGGGGTAATTAGCTATGCATGAACACTGAGGACAGTGCCAAACTTAAGTGTGGGGTAGCAGTGCACGGTGCACTGTAGCAGTTTGAAAAAAATTTTCGCATGCTTTTGCTTGTTTTCCCTGTATTTTCACACCCTTCCAAAAATTTTTCAAAATTTTTCCGTCTTTCAGACTTCTAAATGCAGTATGCTTGGTTAAACAAATTGCTTATGTCTATGATATGTAGGTAGTATGTTATGGTTAGTAGGAGATAGTTGATAGCTATCTTGGACTAATTGATTAGGAATAGGGAATTCCTGATAACTGAGCACAACCTTGTCTGGATTAGAGACCTCAACCAATTGCCTATTCGAGACTTAACTAGATAAAATTAGACCAGTTGTGGATATATTGGCAGTTAGAATGACTAGATGAGACTCTGAGCTAAAAGTGAAAAGAACTTAAGGAAGTTAATTACAATAGGGTAGTTTGCCAGCGGCCTTCGCTACTCGAGCACCACTCCTTCGGGGAACTTAAAGCCTGATGCCCTAAGGTCGTGTAGATCTGGGAGTCATCGGAGTGGGACTCGCTACATGGGTAGTTGAAGTTGACGTGTTCTAAGCAAACTCGAAATACCCTGAATCTATAAAGAAAATAACTAAGTGCTAAAACATTAAAAATCTGATCACCAAAGCTCAGAACTCAGAAAGTTATCTGTTGTCAGTATGTCTAGCGATAGGTCGAAGTATTATCTGGTAGCAGTTAAGATAAGAGTTCATTGTGTTGACTATCTGGTCTAGACTAGTACACACACTACACATCAGGAAGACCCTGTGACTAAGAAAAAAGTCCAACCTAGTTGTTGATTTATTTTCTGCCTGATCATAACAAACTACTAGAGACATGTGAGACCTTGTCATAGCAACCTAACCAATCAGACCTGTGTTAAGAATTGTCTGAAGAATTTTTGGAATAAAAACATGATTAGGAATTTAAGTGACTGCACTACGGTTTAAAATCACTAACTCCATGTAGACTTTGCTTGAGGACAAGCAAAAAGCTAAGTGTGGGGTTATCTGATACGCGAAAATCGTATCACATTTTTAGCATGTTTTTATATATGTTTTAATGTGAAATTGAGAGTAAATTGACATTAATTGTTTACTATTTACTTGATTTCACGGTTTTTATGATTTTGGAAGTGTCAGGTGAAAAGTAGACGAAAACAGCAAATTCTGGGGCAAAAACAATTTTTGGAAATGTTGACCCGGTCAAAGGTCCGGGACGGGCGTCCCGAACCCGGACGGGTCCCGACCCGGTCAAACCGCCAGGACGGGCGTCCTGAACCGGGACGGGCGTCCCGAACCTGGTCAACGAATCAGGACGGGCGTCCCGAGCCGCCAGAAGCTGTCCCACATCGAATTTTTCAGAATTTTTCACTCCGGGAAGCTGCTATAAATACCCCAGGCCTCCAGCAGTTGAATTCATCCCTCTCCACTCGATCTGAGTCATTAAGTGGTTTCCAGTGTACAGTTTTCCAGTACACAACTCACTCAGAGACTCGGATCTCAGTTTTCTTTCTTATTAGTGTTTTGTTTTAGTTTCTGAGAAATAGTCTCAGATCTTAGGTTTCTATAGATAGGTTCGTTTCCGGTATTCATAGAATACCCGGGGTTTCGTTAGGAGACCCTAAGAGAGCTCTAGGCGTTCGAAGAGTCAGTCCACAGGGCTAGGCTTAAGCCCAGGACGTAAGGTAAAGTCTAGCTACTAGGCTGAGGAAGCGTCCTCCGAAGGTTCTGGCGAGCAGAGTCAGGGCGGGCAATACGACGTATACAGCAGTACGCTCTGTAGGCGAGACTAAGTAAAGGGTGATTTCTTTATGGCATCAGTCCCCATACCCCTCTCTTATATGTTTTATTGCTTTGTCCTAAACATCAATTATGAATATCAGATTATGATTTTATGAATAGTTGTTTTGTATGTTGAAGTTATTATGTTTTTCCGGAAATAGCCACCTGCTAAATAATCATTATGTCTGCATGTCTAATGTAGTTTCTTTTAAACTAAAATAGGGTTATAGACAATTCCTAACCACGGTCTATTCATAACCTGTTTAGTTTAACAGGCATCAATTAGTATTGGTGTCTGCCATACTAGATAAAATAACATGCTGAACACCTGGCTTGTTAGAGTAGTCTAGGTAGGCTGAGTAGAGCGTTATGCCAGCGATTACGAGCCTTCAGAGTGATCCCCGAAAGTGACATAGGGCTTTCATAACTGTCTTTGTTCGACCGTGAGTAGGGCCGTTTACCTTAATGATAGGGGGCGGTAGCATAGAGACTCAGATGTGGTACACCTTTAGACACAGAATATAGTTGCATTCCAGGCTAAGATATATCTAAAACACTCGAATATAGGTCAATCAACATATAGGAACAGTATAACATAGAATCAGAACTTATCTTTAAAACACTTCTAGGGTTAATTAGACTTGAACCTAGTGGAGAATGGATCACCCTCTCATCAAAGTATTTGATGAAGATTGCATAACTGGATCATAAGATAAGAGTTAGGATAAGAGGCTAGTTACTACTAAGCCGTTGCCACTTCCCTGGGAGTACGATAATTAACTTAGTAAAATCGTAGATACTTTCCAATAGACTAGCTACACGATAGGTACTCTGCCTTAGATTCTGGCTGATTAAGTGACACCATAAGACTAAACGTGACAATTAGTCAATCACAGTCCTTAATTAATCATAATCGACATAGGGTAAAATAACACCTATTTAGTACGTCAACCGGAATCGCATCAGGTACTCTTTTCTGGAAGTTAGTAGTCCCGGAATTGTTTCTCCAGCTAAATCCCGGATGGTTCTTCCAAGTGGGATTGTAGGTATTTCCTATAGGAGCAGAGTTCACTGCGTCCACTTGTTCGATATCCTCTAGAATAGTTAATATCCCATTACCATAACAATCCCCACTGAAATGTGGTCCTTGGCAAAATTCGCAGACTTGGTATACTGACTGAATGTTTTTCCCTTGTTGGAAAGCATTCAGCTGATTAGTAATGCTGGCCTTCAGTGCCTCAAATTGATCATCAGTGGAGGCAACGACCGCATTTACTGGTTGCTTCTTAGCTCGGCCACTTGTGCGCCAATTCTTGCTGTTCCTGTAGAGTCTCTCCAAAGCGTTTCTAGCATCTACATCACTCATTACATTGAAACCGCTCTGGGGATTGAGTCCATCAAGATTTGCTTACCAATGTCTGACATACCCCCGTAAAATTGCTGAATCAGCAATGCCTCGATAAGTCCGTGTTGGGGGCAGAGCCTGAGTAGCTCCTTGAATCTGTCCCAAGCTTCGATCACTGTCTCATCAGCAGCTTGAGTGAAACTAGACAGAGCCCTTCGATATTCTAGGACTCTTGCTGCAGAGTAGTACTCTTCTAGGAAGGCTTTGCTTAACTCGTCCCAAGAGGTGATGAAGTTAGTAGGTAGCTGGGCCAACCATCTCTTAGCTCTGTCCCTCAGTGAGTAGGGAAAAAGGTTAAGTTTAGTTACTTCTGCAGTATGATCTCCCTAGAGGCCTTCGCAGAGAGAAGAGAAATCAGATAGGTGTTCCAACGGATTCTCGGCTGCAGTTCCTCCAAACTGAACCCGATTTATAATCAGCTGGATCACATTCGGTTTAAGATCATAGCGAGGGTTCCCAGGGATTCGGATGGCGGATGAGACTGGGATAGTCTGTGGCTGGATGTAGGATTCGAGGGTAGGTCTTTCAGCAGCCATCTCTGTTCTTCGCCTATTAGCTGTGCGAATGATTCGTTCAGGATTCTCAACTGGTGTTTAGAGGTTAGCTTCTGAAGATCGAGTCATGCAACTACAGAGAAGAATACGTTTTAGCCTGAGCAAACTGGTTAGTGGGGTTACAGGGAAAGTGAAAAATTTAAAATTCGGAAAAAAAGAGAAAAAAAAAACAAAACAACTATTCAATTATGAAGAGGAGATAACACAAAAGATAGGGAAAAGAGAACAACTTACCATTAAACAAGAAAAAGTACAATTTTTTTTCGGATTTTTAAATTTTAACAATTTTTTTTTTCTTTTTAATATTTCAAAAGCAATTAAATTCCCTCAATATGGTTTTAGAATGATTTTCTAAAATTTGATTATCCTAAGTGTCTTAATTCCAGATAACATATAAAATTAATTAGTTATGATAATCCTATATTTCGAAAACTGATTATCTAACTAGTGTAAGAGAAGTGTTGGGTTAAGGTCTAGGTTACTACCGTTACCTATCATAAGTCTCTAGAATTTGGATCAGGAATCCTAAATTCATTATGATAGTTCCCCGGCAACGGTGCCAAAAATCTGATGCGTTCCAGTTGATATGCTAAATAGGTGTTATTTTACCCTATGTTGATTATGAATAATTAAGGACTGTGATTGACTAATTGTCACATTTAGTCTCTATGGTGTCACTTAATCAGCCAGAACCTAAGGCAGAGTACCTATCGTGTAGCTAGTCTGTTGGAAAGTATCTACGATTTTATTAAATAAATATCGTACTCCCAGGGAAGTGGTAACGGCTTAGTAGTAACTAGCCTTTATTCCTAACTCTTATCTTATAATCCAGTTATGCAATCTTCATCAATAACTTTGATGAGAGGGTGATTCATTCTCCACTAGGTTTAAGTCTATCCAAACCTGAAAGTGTTTTATAGATGAGATCCTGATTTTATGTTATGCTGTTACTATACGTTGATTGATCTATATTCGAGTATTTTAGACATGTCTTGGCCTGGATTGCAACTATGTTATGTGTCTAAAGGTTACCACATCTGAGTTTCTACGCTACCGCCCCATCGTTAAGGGTAACGGCCCTACTCACGGCTCGGACTAAAGTCAGCAATGACCGCCCTATGTCACTTCGGGGATCATACTGCTCGTCTCATAACCGCCGACATAAAACTCTACTCAGCCTACCTAGACTACTTTCAACCAACAGGGTGTTCCGCATATTATTTTATCTAGTATGGCAGACACCAATACTAATTGATGCATGTTAAACTAAGCAGGTTATGAAAAGACCGTGGTTAGGAATTGTCTATAACCCTAATTTTAGTTTAAAAGAACGACAATAGACATGCAGACATAATGGATAATTAAGCAGGTGGCCATTTCTAGAAAAACATAATAACTTCAACATATATCACAAATATTCATAATAATCATAATCTGGTATTCAAACACAAACACAATAACAACATATAAGAGAGGGACAAGGGGACCGATGCCATAAAGAAATCACCCTTTACGAAGTCTCGCCGATGGAGCGTACTACTGTATATGCCATATTGCTTGACCCGACTCTGCTCGCCAGAACCGTCGGAGGACGCTTCCTCAGCCTAGTAACTGGGCTTTACCTTAATACCCAGCTTAAGCCCAGCCATGTGGACTGACTCTTCGAATGCCTAGAGCCCTCTTAGGATCTCCTAACGAAATTCCGGGTATTCTATGAATACCAGAAACGAACCTATCTATGTAAGCCTAAGATCTGAGACTATTTCTCAGAAACTAAAACAAAACACTAACAAGAAAGAAAACTGAGATCCGAGTCTCTAAGTGAGTTGTGTACTGGAGAAGTGTACACTGGAAACCACTTAATGACTCAGATCGAGTGGAGAGGAATGATTTCAACTCCTGGAGGCCTGGAGTATTTATAGCAGCTTTCTGGAGTGAAAAAATCCAAAAATTTGGATGTGGGACAACTTCTGGTGCTTCGGGACGCCCGTCCCGGACCGTTGACCAAGTTAACATTTCCAAAAATTGCATTTTTTCCCCAAAATTTGCTGTTTTCGTCTACTTTTCACATGACACTTCCAAAATCATAAAAACTGTGAAATTGAGTTAATAACAATCAATTAAGATCGATTTCCTATCAATTTCACCCTAAATCATATATAAAAACATGCTAAAAAAGTGATACGATTTTTGCGTATCAGATAACCCCACACTTAGCTTTTTGCTTGTCCTCAAGCAAGGTCTACCTGAAGTTAGTGATTCTAAACCATATGTGCATTCCTAGTCATGTTTTTATTCCAAAAATTCTTCAGACAAGTCTTAACACAGGTCTGACTGGTTAGGTTGCTATGACAAGGTCTCAGATGTTTTTAGTAGCTTGTTATGATCAGGCAGAAAACAAATCAACAACTAGGTTGAACTTTTTTTCTTAGTCACAGGGTCTTCCTGATGTGTAGTGTGTGTACTAGTCTAGACCAGATAGTCAACACAATGTACTCTTGTCTTAACTACTACCAGATAACACTTCGGCCCATCGCTAGACGTATTAACAACAGACAACTTTTTGAGTTCTGAGCTTCGGTGATCAGATTTTTTTTTATGTTTTAGCATTTAGTTATTTTCTTTATAGATTCAGGGTATTTTGAGTCTGATTAGAACACGTCAACTTCAACTACCCATGTAGCGAGTCCCACTCCGATGACTCCCAGATCTACGCGACCTTAGGGCATCAGGCTTTAAATTCCCCGAAGGAGTGGTGCTCGAGTAGCGAAGGCCACTGGCAAACTACCCTTATTTGATTAACTTCCTTTTGTTTCTTTTCACTTTTAGCTCAGAGTCTCATCTAGTCATTCTAACTGCCAATATATCCACAACTGGTCTAATTTTATCTAGTTAAGTCTCGAACAGGTAATTGGCTGAGGTCTCTAATCCAGACAAAGTTGTGCTCAGTTATCAGGAATTCCCTATTCCTAATCAATTAGTTCAGCAATAGTCATCAATTATCTCCTACTAACCATAACATACTACCTACATATCATAGACATAAGCAATTGTTTAACCAAGCATACTGCATTTAGAAGTCTGAAAGATGGAAAATTTTGAAGAATTTTGAAAAACTTTTGGAAGGGTGTGAAAATATGGGAAAAACAAGCAAAAGCATGCAAAAAATTTTGCATACTGCTACAGTGCACCGTGCACTGCTACCCCACACTTAATTCTGGCACTGTCCTCAGTGTTCATGCATATCTAAACTACCCCACACTTATTTGAAGACAAGAAGAAATGAAAACAAAATAGAAAACTTTTACCCCACACTTATTTGACTAACTAAGGGTAAGAGAGAAAATAAAATAACCAACAAAACAAGACACAAAAATGAAGAAAATAAAAGTAAAGGAAGATGAGATTAGGAAAACTCCCTTCTTGCCTCGAGCAGAAGGGTTTTCTCTGATCTGTCAATTGGCTCTTCACCTTAGCCATGTGCTATTGCTGAGGCATTCTTGACTCTGTAAGCTCTAGATACTAGAACGGATGACGTCAGCTTCGATCCTTCATCGTCGAGCTGTAGGTAGTGGCCTATTCATTTGATGAATGGCTCGAGCCCCACGGACTGCTTCCTCGAATCATTTGTAAGATTTCTCACAATCATAGCAACGTGCCCAGGAGGAACGTGTCTAGGAATGAGATTTCTTGGGATTCGTGTGCCTGCCTGCCAATGTTAGTAAAGGTATTGCATGCAAGTCTCGAATGGAAGAAAAGATACTTGAAGTTTTGGCGAAGCTGTGGTGGTAGGGGGCTCCAGTTGTGTAGATCTGGGCCTAAATATTTGAAGCTTCCTCAGGGAAGTTTCTCACAGCTGATTGTATGCAAGGGATGCAAGCTCCTCCATTGCTATGCTCCCTATACAATGCCAAATTCCTCTATATCCTTCGACCCTTCGTTACCTCTTAGTAGATCACTTGCTTGCATTGGTCTGGCTTTAATTGTTGTCACTATCTCATCTGTTGATTCTGCGGGTAGGGGTTTTGCTGTGGTGGTATCTTCTGAAAGTTTCCAGCTTTCGAATTATTCCTCAGCTAAATCCATTATGATTCCTCTAGCTGGGATTGTATACATTTCCCATTGGAGCAGCATTCTGCATTAACCTACTCCTACCTCTTTTGGAATGGTCAGTCATTCCCATAGCAATCCCTGCTAAAGTGTGGTACTTAGCAGACTTCACAGATTTGATACACAGGCTGAACATTTCTTCCTAAGACATCGGCACTCTGAATCTGTTATTTGGCAAGCATCGCAGGACTGTATCAGAGATACAAAATCCGTGAATATGGTGGGCCAACAAGATCCTATTTTCAACACTTTCCGGACAGTGTTGATAGCAGTCAATTGGTCTCCTGTAGATCCTTGATGACAATGCTCCAAAATTTTGTGGCCTTCGTCTTTCGAGACACGTCTTCTAATCAACTGATCTGCCAAAAATTTGAAATAGAAGAGAAACTGCCCAGTAGTAATATTTCAAATCAGCAAAGAATTTCTTCTTTTGCTGATAAGTCATATCACTTGGAACTTATTTAGTGACTAGATAATTTGAAATAAACCACAGATGAGAATTATTATACATAGCAAACAATGCAAATAAGTTTTCATCCAAAAATTTATCATTATTACACTAGCCTCTAACTCGGGGTTTTCTAATCTAGACAAATGGTTTGCTTTCTAGATTTTCAACCCTTTTTCTTATCCCTTCATTCTATATCAAATTCAAATAACAATAAAACCTAACTTAATCAACTATGGTTCAACATTAGTTTTATTGAACACAGACATCTCAGAGTGATCAGTGTAACCTATTGTTTAGACTAGGCATGGCATGAATGTATCATAGGCATATGCAATAACTAGTAATCCCTTTTCAGTGGTGGTAAGGTTCTACTAGGCATAAGTAAAAGGTCTTACTTGCATAGTTTATAATATGAAGTTCTAATCATGCCTATTTCCTAAAACAATCATTACTACATGGTCACTAGCATCACATATTAATTCACAAAGCAAATTCCAATTAGGTGATGTCATAATGGGTGCAGTAATTCCTTTTGGTTTAAACAATCTCATGCATTTATCATCAAACAAAAGAAACATCCTTTCTCATTAGAATACTCAGAGGTTTGTCTATTAAAGAAAATTTTATTTCATGATTCTGTCTAATAGACTAAGCATGACCTTAGAAAATTCCACAATGATATTTCTTCCAAATTAAAACCTGAGCCAAAAATTGACAACTCAGAAAAATATTCTATCCTCATTTCCATTTTTATTTTTTTCGAAATTAAGTAATAGGGAAAAAACGAAAAGGAGAAACAAATGTACGAAAAAAAACAACTAAGAAAGAACAAGAGATAGGGAAGACGAACAACTTACCGTTGAGCAAGAAAAATACATTCTTTTTGGATTTTAAATTTTTAACATTTTTTTCTTTTTATGTTTAATTTCAAAAGCCATTAAATTCCCTCAATATGGTTTTAGAATAATTTTCTAAAATTGGGTTATCCTAAGTGTCTTAATTCCAGATAATATCTAAAATCAATTAGTTATGATAACCCTATATTTCGGAAATTGATTGTCTAACTAGTATAAGATAAGTGTAGGTCTAAGGTCTAGGTTACTACCGTTACCTATCATAAGTCTCTAGAATTGTGGCCTTTAATCCTAAATTTATTATGATATTTCCCCGGCAACGGCGCTAAAAATCTGATGCGTTCCGGTCGATGTGCTAAATAGGTGTTATTTTACCCTATGTTGATTATGAATAATTAAGGAATGTGATTGACTAATTGTCACATTTAGTCTCTATGGTGTCACTTAATCAGCCATAACCTAAGGCAGAGTACCTATCGTGTAGCTAGTCTGTTGGAAAGTATCTACGATTTTATTAAATAAATATCGTACTCCCAGGGAAGTCGTAACGACTTAGTAGTAACTAGCCTTTATTCCTAACTCTTATCTTATAATCCAGTTATGCAATCTTCACCAATAATTTTGATGAGAGGGTGATTCATTCTCCACTAGGTTTAAGTCTAACTAAACCTGAAAATGTTTTATAGACGAGATCCTGATTTTATGTTATACTGTTACTATACGTTGATTGACCTATATTCGAAAATCGTATCACCTTTTAAGCATGTTTTTATATATGATTTAGGGTGAAATTGAGGGTAAATTGATCTTAATTATTTATTATTTACTTAATTTAACAGTTTTTATGATTTTGGAAGTGTCAGGTGAAAAGTAGACGAAAACAGCAAATTTTGGGGCAAAAATGCAATTTTTGGAAATGCTGACTTGGTCAAAGGCTCAGGACGGGCGTCCAGGACTCGGGACGGGCGTCCCGACTTGGTCAACAGACCAGGACGGGCGTCCCGAACCCCCAGATCAAGTCCCACATCGAATTTTTGATGAAATATCACCCCGGGAAGCTGCTATAAATACCCCAGGCCTCCAGCAGTTGAAATCATTCCTCTCCACTCGATCTGAGTCATTCTATGGTTTCCAGTGTACAATTCTCTAGTAGACAACTCACTCGGAGACTCGGATTTCAGTAGAAGTTTTCTTTCTTTCCTTTTTTGTTTTTCGTTTTTCTTAGTTTCTGAGAATTAGTCTTAGATCCTAGGGTTCGATAGATAGGTTCGTTTCTGGTATTCATAGAATACCCGGGATTTCGTTAGGAGATTCTAAGAGGGCTCTAGGCGTTCGAAGAGTCAGTCCACAGGGCTGGGCTTAAGCTGGGTATTAAGGTAAAGCCCAGTTACTAGGCTGAGGAAGCGTCCTCCGAAAGTTCTGGCGAGCAGAGTCGGGGCGAGCAATACGACATATACAGCAGTACGCTCCATCGGCGAGACTACGTAAAGTGTGATTTCTTTATGGCATCAGTCCCCATGTCCCTCTCTTATATGTTGTTATTGTGTTGTTCCAAAAAATTGATTATGAATACGAGATTACGATTTTTATGAATATTTGTTTTATATGTTGACGTTGTTATGTTTTTTCCGGAAATGGCCACCTCCTTAATATTCACTATGTCTGCATGTCTAATGTGCTCTTTTAAACTAAAGTTAGAGTTATAGACAATTCCTAACCACGGTCTAATCATAACCTGTTTAGTTAACATGCATCAATTAGTATTGGTGTCTGCCATGCTAGATAAAATAACCTGCTGAACACCCTGTTTGTTAGAGTAGTCTAGGTAGGCCGAGCTGAGTCCGATTATGCCGGCGGCTAGGGCAAGCGGTATGATCCCCGAAGTGACATAGGGCTTTCATGGATGCCTTCGTCCCGAACCGTGAGTAGGGCCGTCATTAAGGTAGGGCAGTTTATTAGAGACCTCGGATGTGGTACGCCTTTAGACACAGAACATAGTTGCAATCCAGGCCAAGACATGTCTAAAATACTCGAAGATAGGTCAATCAACATGTAGGAACTGTATAACATAGAATCAGGACCTCATCTATAAAACACTTTTGGGCTTAATTAAACTTAAACCTAGTGGAGAATGGATCACCCTCTCATCAAAGTTATTGATGAAGATTGCATAAATGGATCATAAGATAGGAGTTAGGATAAAAGGCTAGTTACTACTAAGCCGTTACCACTTCCCTAGGAGTACGATATTTAACTTAATAAAATCGTAGATAATTTCCAACAGACTAGCTACATGATAGGTACTCTGCCTTAGGTTCTGGTTGATTAAGTGACAATAATTGAATGCTAAGTGATAGTTAGTAAGACTCAGTCCTTAATTACTCATAATCGACATAGGTAAATAAAGCATATCTTTTAGCATACCAATCGGAACGCATCAGATTTTTGGCGCCGTTGTCGGGGATATATCATAATGAATTTAGGATTCCTGATCAAAATTCTAGAGACTTATGATAGGTAACGGTAGTAACCTAGACCTTAAAACCTAACACTTGTTTTATGCTAGTTAGACAATCAATTTCCGAAATATAGGATTATCACAACTAATTAATTTTAGATATTATTTGGAATTAAGACACTTAGGATAATCAAATTTTAGAAAATTATTCTAAAACCATATTGAGGAAATTTAACTGCTTTCGAAATAAAAAGGAAAAAAATTTAAAAATTTAAAAACCGAAAAATGTATTTTTCTTGCTCAATGGTAAGTTGTTCTTTTCCCTATCTCTTGTTCTTTCTTAGTTGTTTTCTTAGTTCTACATCTGTTGCTCTTTTTCGTGTTATTTCTATTTGTTAATTTCGAAAAAATAAAAATGGAAATGAGGATAGAATATTTTTCTGATTTGTCAAATTTTGGCTCAGATTTTAATCTGGAAGAATCATTATGGAATTTTCTTAGGTCATGCTTAGTTTATTAGATGGAATCATGAAATAAAATTTTCTTTAATAGACAGACCTCTGAGTATTCTAATGAGAAAGGATGTTCCTTTTGTTTGAGGATAAATGCATGAGATTGTTTAAACCAAAAGGAATTACTGCACCCATTATGACATCACCTAATTGGAATTTGCTTGGTGAATTAATATGTGATGCTAGTGACCATGTAGTAATGATTGTTTAAGGAAATAGGCATGATTAGAACTTCATACAAGTAAGACCTTTTACTGATGCCTAGTAGAACCTTACCACCACTGAAAAGGGATTACTAGTTATTGCATATGCCTATGATACATTCATGCCATGCCTAGTCTAAACAATAGGTTACACTGATCACTCTGAGATATCTGTGTTCAATAAAACTAATGCTGAACCATAGTTGATTAAGTTAGGTTTTATTCTTACTTGAATTTGATATAGAGTGAAGGGATAAGAAAAATGGTTGAAAATCTAGAAAGCAAACCATTTGTCTCGATTAGAAAACCCCGAGTTAGAGGGTAGTGTAATACTGATAAATTTTTGGATGAAAACTTATTTGCATTGTTTGCTATGTATAATAATTCTCATCTGTGGTTTATTTCAAATTATCTAGTCACTGAATAAGTTCCAAGTGATATGACTTATCAGCAAAAGAAGAAATTCTTTGCTGATTTGAAATATTACTACTGGGCAGTTTCTCTTCTATTTCAAATTTTTGGCAGATCAGTTGATCAGAAGACGTGTCTCGAAAGACGAAGGCCACAAAATTTTGGAGCATTGTCATCAAGGATCTACAGGAGACCAATTGACTGCTATCAACACTGTCTGGAAAGTGTTGAAAGCAGGATCTTGTTGACCCACCATATTCAAGGACTTTTGTATCTCTGATACAGTCCTGCGATGCTTGCCAAATAACAGGTAACACATCTTCCAGAGATCATCTACCCCAGCGACGTACAAGAATGTTGCAACCGTTGATATCAGGGTATTTCGAATCCTTTTCTCTTTCTTCCTTTGAACATAATACATCATAGTAGTCGTGGAACACTTTTCAAAATGGCCTGAACCACAGGCATTACCTACTAATGATGTTAAAGTCATGTGCAGATTCTAGTTGTTTTCCAGATTCAGAGTGCCAATGTCTTAGGAAGAAATGTTCAGCCTGTGTATCAAATCTGTGAAGTCTGCTAAGTACCACACTTTAGCAGGGATTGCTGTGGGAATGACTGACCATTCCAAAAAGAGGTAGGAGTAGGTTACTGCAGAATGCTGCTCCCATGGGAAATGCATACAATCCCAGCTGGGGAAATCATACGGGATTTAGCTGAGGAATAATTCGAAGCTGGAAACTTTCAGAAGACACCACCACGCAAAAACCCTACCCGCAGAATCAACAGATGAGATACTGGCAACAATTAAAGCCAGATCAGTACAAGCAAGTGATTTACCAAGTGGTATCAAAGGGTCGAGGGATATAGAAGAATTTGGCGTTGTATCGGGAGCATAGCATTGGAGGAGCTTGCATTCCCTGCATATCAATCAGCTGTGAGAAACTTCCCCGAGGAAGTCTCAAATACTTGGGCCCAGATCTACACAACTGGAGCCTCCTACCACCACAGCTTCGCCAAAACTTCAGGTATCTTTTCTTCCATTCGAGACTTGCATGCAATACCTTTACTAACATTGGCAGGAAGGCACACAAATCCCAAGAAGTCTCATTCCTAGACACGTTCCTCCTGGACACGTTGCTACAATTATGAGAAATCTTACAACTGATTTGAGGAAACAGTCCGTGGGGCTCGAGCCATTCATCAAATGAATAGGCCACTACCTGGAGCTCGACAATGAATGATCGGAGGTGACGTCATCCGTTCCAATATCTAGAGCTTACAGAGTCAAGAGCGCCTCAGCAATAGCACATGGCTAATGTGAAGAGCCAATTGATAGCCTAGAGAAAACCCTTCTGCTCGAGGCAAGAAGGGAGTTTTTCTAACCCTCATCTTCCTTTACTTTTATTTTCTTCATTTCATGTTTTGTTATTTGTTATTTACTTTGTTACTTCATTTTCCTTCTTACCCTTAGTCAGTCAAATAAGTGTGTGGTAAGAAATTTCTGTTTTGTTTTTGTTTCTCCTTGTTTTCAAATAAGTGTGGGGTAGTCTAGATATGCATGAACATTGAGGACAGTGTCAGACTTAAGTGTGGGGGTAGCAGTGCACGATGCACTGTAGTAGTCTGAGAAAATGTTTGCATGCTTTTGCTTGTTTTCCCCATATTTTCACACCCTTCCAAAAGTTTTCAAAATTTTTCCATCTTTCAGACTTCTAAATGCAGTATGATTGCTTAAACAATTTCCATGTAGGTAGTATGTTATGGTTAGTAGGAGATAATTGATGACTATTGCTGAACCTATTGATTAGAAATAGGGAAGCCCTGATAATTGAGCACAACTTAGTCTGGATTAGAGACCTCAACCAATTACCTTTTCGAGACTTAACTAGATAAAATTAGACCAGTTGTAAGATGCATTGACAATTGGAATGACTAGATGAGACTCTGAGCCAAAAGTGAAAAAGAAAAAAAAGTGAGCTAATTAAAATAGGGTAGTTTGCCAGCGGCCTTCGCTACTCGAGCACCACTCCTTCGGGGAACTTAAAGCCTGATGCCCTAAGGTCGTGTAGATCTGGGAGTCATCGGAGTGGGACTCGCTACATGGGTAGTTGAAGTTGACGTGTTCTAAGCACACTCAAAATACCCTAGAAAATCTATAAATGAAAGAAATCAATAAATGCTAAATAGAATCTGATCACCAAAGCTCAGAACTCAGAAAGTTATCTGTTGTCAGTGTGTCTAGCAATAGGTCGAAGTGTTATCTGGTAACAGTTAAGACAAGAGTTTATTGTGTTGACTATTTGGTCTGGACTAGTACACACACTACAAATCAGGAAGACCTTATGACTAAGAGAAAAGTTCAACCTAGTTGTTAAGTTACTTTCTGCTAAACCCTAACAAACTACTAGAGACATTTGAGACCTTGTCATAGCAACCTAACCAGTCAGACCTGTGTTAAGAATTGTCTGAAGAATTTTTGGAATAAAAACATGACTAGGAATGCACATATGGTTTAGAGTCACTAACTTCAGGTAGACTTTGCTTGAGGACAAGCAAAAAGCTAAGTGTGGGGTTATCTGATACGCGAAAATCGTATCACCTTTTTAGCATGTTTTTATATATGATTTAGGGTGAAATTGAGGGTAAATTGATCTTAATTGTTTATTATTTACTTAATTTCACAGTTTTTATGATTTTGGAAGTGTCATGTGAAAAGTAGATGAAAACAGCAAATTTTGGGGCAAAAACGCAATTTTTGGAAATGCTGACTTGGTCAAAGGCTTAGGACAGGCGTCCCGACCCAGTCAAAGCACCGGGACGGGCGTCTAGGACTCGGGACGGGCATCTCGACATGGTCAACAGACCAGGACGGGCGTCCCAATCCGGGACAGGCGTCCCGAACCCCCAGATCAAGTCCCACATCGAATGTTTGATGAAAACTCACCTCGGGAAGCTGCTATAAATACCCCAGGCCTCCAGCAGTTGAAATCATTCCTCTCCACTCGATCTAAGTCATTCAGTGGTTTCCAGTGTACAATTCTCTAGTACACAACTCACTCGGAGACTCGGATTTCAGTAGAAGTTTTCTTTCTTTCCTTTTTTGTTTTTTGTTTTTCTTAGTTTCTGAGAATTAGTCTCAGATCCTAGGGTTCGGTAGATAGGTTCGTTTCTGGTATTCATAGAATACCCGGGATTTCGTTAGGAGATCCTAAGAGGGCTCTAGGCGTTCGAAGAGTCAGTCCACAAGGCTGGGCTTAAGCTGGGTATTAAGGTAAAGCCCAGTTACTAGGCTGAGGAAGCGTCCTCCGAAGGTTCTAGCGAGCAGAGTCGGGGCGAGCAATACGACATATACAGCAGTACGCTCCATCGGCGAGACTATGTAAAGTGTGATTTCTTTATGGCATCAGTCCCCATGTCCCTCTCTTATATGTTGTTATTGTGTTGTTCCAAAAATTGATTATGAATACGAGATTATGATTTTTATTAATATTTGTTTTATATGTTGACGTTGTTATGTTTTTCTGGAAATGGCCACCTGCTTAATATTCACTATGTCTGCATGTCTAATGTGCTCTTTTAAACTAAAGTTAGGGTTATAGACAATTCCTAACCACGATCTAATCATAACCTGTTTAGTTAACAGGCATCAATTAGTATTGGTGTCTGCCATGCTAGATAAAATAACCTGCTGAACACCATGTTTGTTAGAGTAGTCTTGGTAGGCCGAGCTGAGTCCGATTATGCCGGCGGCTAGGGAAAGGGGTATGATCCCCGAAGTGACATAGGGCTTTCATGGATGCCTTCATCCCGAACCATGAGTAGGGCCGTCATTAAGGTAGGGCGGTTTATTAGAGACCTCAGATGTGGTACGCCTTTAGCCACAGAACATACTTGCAATCCAGGCCAAGACATGTCTAAAATACTCGAAGATAGGTCAATCAACATGTAGGAACAGTATAACATAGAATCAGGACCTCATCTATAAAACACTTTTGGGCTTAATTAAACTTAAACCTAGTGGAGAATGGATCACCCTCTCATCAAAGTTATTGATGAAGATTGCATAACTAGATCATAAGATAGGAGTTAGGATAAAAGGCTAGTTACTACTAAGCCGTTACCACTTCCCTGGGAGTACGATATTTAACTTAATAAAATCGTAGATACTTTGCAATAGACTAGCTACATGATAGGTACTCTGCCTTAGGTTCTGGTTGATTAAGTGACAATAATTGAATGCTAAGTGACAGTTAGTAAGACTCAGTCCTTAATTACTCATAATCGACATAGGTAAATAAAGCCTATCTTTTAGCATACCAATCGGAACGCATCAGCCGCCGGATTTCTCATACCAGGAGCGAAAGAAGTTTCTCCATGATGTAAAAAGTTATTTTTGGGAGGAACCCTTTTTGTTCAAACAATGCAAAGATCAAGTGATTCGGAGATGTGTAAACGATGATGAAATTGAGGACATCATTTTTCAATGTCACAACTCACCATGTGGAGGACATTTTGGAGGGTCAAGGACTGCATCAAAGGTACTACAAGCTGGTTTCTTTTGGCCTTCATTATTTATAGATTGTTATGAGTTTGTGGAAAAGTGTGATCGCTGCCAAAGGGTAGGAAACATCTCAAGAAGAAACGAAATGCCTCTCACCAACATTTTGGAAGTTGAACTTTTTGATGTGTGGGGTATTGACTTCATGGGACCTTTCCCCACTTCTTTTGGAAAGTCATACATTTTGATGGCAGTAGATTATGTTTCAAAGTGGGTGGAAGCCGCAGCATTCCCCACCAATGATTCCAAGGTTGTGATGAACGTTTTAAGGAAAAACATTTTCACAAGATTTGGAACTCCACAGGCAATTATTAGTGATGAAGGAACTCATTTTGTCAACAGATGGCTACGTGTCATGTTAGCCAAGTATAATGTTCGTCACAAGATTGCACTACCCTATCATCCTCAAACCAATGGGCAAGTTGAGTTGTCCAATCGAATCATTAAGGGTATACTTGAGAAGGTGGTGAACCTTAACAGAAAAGATTGGTCAAAAAGGTTAGATGATGCTCTATGGGCCTACAGGACTGATACGCTAAAATCGTATCACATTTTTAGCATGTTTTTATGTATGTTTTAATGTGAAATTGAGAGTAAATTGACATTAATTGTTTACTATTTACTTGATTTCACGGTTTTTATGATTTTGGAAGTGTCAGGTGAAAAGTAGACGAAAACAGCAAATTCTGGGGCAAAAATGCAATTTTTGGAAATGTTGACCCGGTCAAAGGTCCGGGACGGGCGTCCCGAACCCGGGACGGGCGTCCCGACCCGGTCAAACCGCCAGGACGGGCGTCCTGAACCGGGACGGGCGTCCCGAACCTGGTCAACGAATCAGGACGGGCGTCCCGAACCGGGACGGGCGTCCCGAGCCGCCAGAAGCTGTCCCACATCGAATTTTTCAGAATTTTTCACTCCGGGAAGCTGCTATAAATACCCCATCCAGTTATGCAATCTTCATCAATAACTTTGATGAGAGGGTGATCCATTCTCCACTAGGTTTAAGTTTAATTAAGCCTAAAAGTGTTTTATAGATAAGTCCTGATTCTATGTTATACTGTTACTATACGTTGATTGACCTATATTCGAGTATTTTAGACATGTCTTGGCCTGGATTGCAACTATGTTCTGTGTCTAAAGGTGTACCACATCTGAGTTTCTACGCTACCGCCCCATCGTTAAGGGTAACGGCCCTACTCACGGCTCGGACAAAAGTCAGCAATGAACGGTACCCTATGTCACTTCGGTATCATGCTGCTCGTCTCATAACCGCCGGCATAACACTCTACTCAGCCTACCTAGACTACTTTCAACCAACAGGGTGTTCCGTAGATTATTTTATCTAGTATGGCAGACACCAATACTAATTGATGCCTGCTAAACTAAACAGGTTATGATTAGACTGTGGTTAGGAATTGTCTATAACCCTAATTTCAGTTTAAAAGAACGGCATTAGACATGCAGACATAATGAATATTTAAGCAGGTGGCCATTTCTGGAAAATCATAACAACTTCAGCATATAAAACAGATATTCATAAGAATCGTAATCTGATATTCAAATTAATATTTAGATAAAACAATTCGTAAACATACAGAACCTCGTCTAGGGGACCCACTGTCATAAAGTAATCACCACTCTATGCAGGTCCAGTCGGCGCTGCAGCTCCTGTATGCTCCTGAATGCTCGATCCTACTCTGCTCGGCAGAGCCTTCGGAGAACGCTCCTTAGACCTAGTAGCAATTGCTTTACCTTACATCCCGGGCTTAAGCAAATTGCCCTAATCTGACTAAGAACACGCACCATGTCTCTCTCTTAGGATCTCCTAACGAAATCCCGGTATTCTATGAATACCAAAAACGAACCTATCTATCGAAGCCTAAGATCTGAGACTATTTCTCAGACACTATGAAAACGAAACAGTAAAGAAAGAAAGAAAACTGAAACTGAAACCCGAGTCTCTCAGTGACTTGTGTACTCGAGAATTGTACACTAGAAGTCTCTGAATGACTCAGATCGAGTGGAGAGGAATGATTTCAACTCCTGGAGGCATGGGGTATTTATAGCAGCTTTCTGGAGTGAAAAATTCCAAAAAATTCGATGTGGGACAAATTCTGGTGCTTCGGGACGCCCGTCCTGGTGGTCTGACTGGGTCGGGACGCCCGTCCCGGACCGTTGACCAAGTCAACATTTCCAAAAATTGCATTTTTACTCCAAAATTTGCTGTTTTCATCTACTTTTCACCTGACACTTCCAAAATCATAAAAACTGTAAAATTGAGTAAAAAACAATCAATTAAGATCGATTTCCTATCAATTTCACCCTAAATCATACATAAAAACATGCTAAAAAAGTATATGATTTTCGCGTATCAATATCACTGCTCAACAAAGAAAAAAGTTCTTTGCTGACCTGAAATATTACTATTGGGAAGATCCTTTTCTATTTCGAATATGTGCAGATCAGATGATCAGAAGGTGTGTATCTCAAGAAGAAGGTTTCCAAATTCTGGAACATTGTCACTGCGGACCAACAGGCGGTCACTTAGCTGCAGCTAATACCGCCCGAAAAGTATTAGAAGCAGGCTTTTACTAGCCTACCATATTCAAGGACGCCGCAGCATTTACAAGATCGTGCGATGCCTGTCAGAAAGCGGGAACCATATCTTCCCGAGACAGTCTGCCCCAACAGGTAATCCAAAGTGTAGAAATATTCGACATATGGGGTATAGACTTCATGGGTCCGTTTCCTCCTTCTTTTGGTATGAAGTACATCATAGTAGTTGTAGAATATTTTTCAAAATGGCCTGAGGCACAGGCCCTACCTACTAATGATTCTAGAGCCGTATGCAGGTTCCTTAAGCAGATTTTTGCCAGATTTGGATGTCCGAAAGCCCTAATCAGTGATAGAGGTACGCACTTCTGCAACTCTCAATTGCAGAAGGTGCTTCATCATTACGGAGTTCAGCATTGCGTTTCCACAGCCTACCACCCAAAACCAATGGGCAAGCTGAGGTAACCAATAGGGGAATAAAGAGAATCTTAGAAAAGACTGTGGGTGTTAACCGTAAGGATTGGGCCAATAAGCTGGAAGATGCATTATGGGCCTTCCGTACAACATACAAGACCACTACGGGATTCTCACCTTATCGACTTGTCTATGGAAAAGCATGCCACCTTCCAGTTGAACTCGAACACAGAGCTTACTGGGCAGTACAAAAATGCAATCTCAATGAAAACTTAACTAAGGAACACCGGATTCTACAACTGAACGAATTGGATGAGTGGAGGCTCAAAGCCTATGAAAATTCACATCAGTTCAAGATGACAAGTAAACTCCGGCATGACAGATGACTCAGAGCCCAGAAAAATTTTGAACCAAGAGACAAGGTATTATTGTACAACTCACGTTTAAAATATTTCCCAAGAAAGCTGCGTAGTTGTTGGTCAGGACCATTCACAATCACGAAAGTATCACCTTTCGGAGCATGTGACATAATGGATTCTGATGGCATTATTCAAAAAGTAAACGGACAACGCCTGAAGATTTACAGAGAACCGTTTGACTCGTCCGAGCAGACTATGTACTTCATAGAATAAGGGAGTATCTCTTTCATTTTATTTCATGTTTTGTTATTTCTTTCAGTACTCTATGTTTTTTCTTACCCGTAGTTAGTTGAATAAGTGTGGGGTAAGAATTCTTTGTGTTATTTTGTTTTATTTCTTGTTTTCAAATAAGTGTGGGGTAGTTAGTTATGCATGACCACTGAGGACAGTGTCCGACTTAAGTGTGGGGTAGCAGTGCATGGTGCACTGTAGCAGTTTGCAAAATTTTTTGCATGCTTTTGCTTGTTTTCCCCATATTTTCACACCCTTCCAAAATTTTTCAAACTTTTCCGTCTTTCAGACTTCTAAATGCAGTATGCCTGGTTAAACAATTGCTTATGTCTATGATATGTAGGTAGTATGTTATGGTTAGTAGGAGATAATTGATGACTATTGCTGAACTAATTGATTAGGAATAGGGAATTCCTGATAATTGAGCACAACTTAGTCTGGATTAGAGACCTCAACCAATTACCTTTTCAAGACTGAACTAGATAAAATTAGACCAGTTGTAGGATGCATTGACAATTGGAATGACTAGATGAGACTCTGAGCCAAAAGTGAAAAAGAAAAAAAAAGTGTGCTAATTAAAATAGGGTAGTTTGCCAGCGGCCTTCGCTACTCGAGCACCACTCCTTCGGGGAACTTAAAGCCTGATGCCCTAAGGTCGTGCAGATCTGGGAGTCATCGAAGTGGGACTCGCTACATGGGTAGTTGAAGTTGACGTGTTCTAAGCACACTCAAAATACCCTAGAAAATCTATAAATGAAAGAAATCAATAAATGCTAAATAGAATCTGATCACCAAAGCTCAGAACTCAGAAAGTTATCTGTTGTCAGTATGCCTAGCAATAGGTCGAAGTATTATCTAGTAGTAGTTAAGACAAGAGTGCATTGTATTGACTATCTGGTCTAGACTAGTACACACACTACACATCAGGAAGACCCTGTGACTAAGAAAAAAGTTCAACCTAGTTGTTGATTTGTTTTCTGCCTGATCATAACAATCTACTAAAAACATCTGAGACCTTGTCATAGCAACCCAACCAGTCAGACGTGTGTTAAGACATGTCTGAAGAATTTTTGGAATAAAAACATGACTGAGAACTTTAAGGGACTGCACATACGGTTTAGGATCACTAACTTCAAGTAGGCTTTGCTTGAGGACAAGCAAAAAGCTAAGTGTGGGGTTATCTGATACGCGAAAATCGTATCACGTTTTTAGCATGTTTTTATGTATGATTTCGGGTGAAATTGAGGGTAAATTGATCTTAATTGTTTGTTATTTACTCAATTTCACAGTTTTTATGATTTTGGAAGTGTCAGGTGAAAAGTAAACGAAAATAGCAAATTTTGGGGCAAAAATACAATTTTTGGAAATGATGACTCGGTCAAAGGCTCGGGACGGGCGTCCCGACCCAGTCAAAGCACCGAGACGGGCGTCCCGACTTGGTTAATAGATCAGGACGGGCGTCCCGAACCCCCAGATCAAGTCCCACATCGAATGTTTGATGAAAAATCACCCCGGGAAGCTGCTATAAATACCCCAGGCCACCAGCACTTGATTTCATTCCTCTCCACTCGATCTGAGTCATTAAGTGGTTTCCAGTGTACACTTCTCTAGTACACAACTCACTCAGAGACTCGGATCTCAGTTTTCTTTCTTGTTAGTGTTTTGTTTTAGTTTCTGAGAAATAGTCTCAGATCTTAGGCTTCTATAGATAGGTTCATTTCTGTTATTCATAGAATACCCGGGATTTCGTTAGGAGATCCTAAGAGGGCTCTAGGCGTTCGAAGAGTCAGTCCACAGGCCTGGGCTTAAGCTGGGTATTAAGGTAAAGCCCAGTTACTAGGCTGAGGAAGCATCCTCCGAAGGTTCTGGCGAGTAGATTCGGGTCAAGCAATACGGCATATACAGTAATACGGAATATACAGCAGTACGCTCCATCGGCGAGACTCCGTAAAGGGTGATTTCTTTATGGCATCGGTCCCCATGTCCCTCTCTTATATGTTGTTATTGTGTGTGTCCAAATAACAGTTTTGAATACCAGATTATGATTATTATGAATATTTGTTATATATGTTGAAGTTGTTATGTTTTTCTAGAAATGGCCACCTGCTTAAATATCCATTATGTCTGCATGTCTATTGCCGTTCTTTTAAACTGAAATTAGGGTTATAGACAATTCCTAACCACGGTCTATTCATAACCTGTTTAGTTTAACAGGCATCAATTAGTATTGGTGTCTGCCATACTAGATAAAATAATATGCGGAACACCCTGTTGGTTGAAAGTAGTCTAGGTAGGCTGAGTAGAGTGTTATGCCGGCGGTTATGAGACGAGCAGTATGATCCCCAAAGTGACATAGGGCATTCATTGCTGACTTTTGTCCGAGCCGTGAGTAGGGCCGTTACCCTTAACGATGGGGCGGTAGCGTAGAAACTCAGATGTGGTACACCTTTGACTCAGAATATAGTTGCAATCCAGGCCAAGACATGTCTAAAATACTCGAATATAGGTCAATCAACGTATAGTAACAGTATAACATAAAATCAGGATCTCATTTATAAAACACTTTCAGGTTTGGTTAGACTTAAACCTAGTGGAGAATGAATCACCATCTCATCAAAGTTATTGATGAAGATTGCATAACTGGATTATAAGATAAGAGTTAGGAATAAAGGCTAGTTACTACTAAGCCATTACCACTTCCCTGGGAGTACGATATTTATAAATTAAAATCGTAGATACTTTCCAACAGACTAGCTACACGATAGGTACTCTGCCTTAGGTTCTGGCTGATTAAGTGACACCATAGAGACTAAATGTGACAATTAGTCAATCACAATCCTTAATTATTCATAATCAACATATGGTAAAATAACACCTATTTAGCACATCGACCGGAACGCATCAACATGTTGAAGTTCTTATGATTTTCTGGAAATAGCCACCTATTTAATATTCATTATGTCTGCATGTCTAATGTAGTTTCTTTTAAACTAAATGTAGGGTTATAGACAATTCCTAACCATGGTCTATTCATAACCTATTTAGTTTAACAAGCATCAATTAGTATTGGTGTCTACCATATTAGATAAAATAACCTGCGGAACACCCTGTTTGTTAGAGTAGTCTAAGTAGGCTGAGTAGAGCGTTTATGCCGGCGGTTATGGGCGAGCAGTATGATCCCCGAAGTGACATAGGGCTTTCATAGTTATCTTTAGTTCGAACCGTGAGTAGGGTCGTTTACCTTGGCGATGGGGCGATTTATTAGATACTCAGATGTGGTACACCTTTAGACTCAGAACATAGTTGCAATCCAGGCTAAGATGTATCTAAAATACTCGAAGATAGGTCAATCAACATGTAGGAACAGTATAACATAGAATCAGGACGTTATCTATAAAATACTTTTTGGCTTAATTAGACTTAAACCTAGTGGAGAATGGATCACCCTCTCATCAAAGTTATTAATGAAGATTGCATAACTGGATCATAAGATAAGAGTTAGGATAAAAGGCTAGTTACTACTAAGTCGTTACCACTTCCCTGGGAGTACGATATTTAACTTAATAAAATCGTAGATACTTTCCAACAGACTTGCTACACGATAGGTACTCTGCCTTAGGCTCTGTCTGATTAAGTGACACCATAGAGACTAAATGTGACAATTAGTCAATCTTAATCCTTAATTACTCATAATCAACATAGGGTAAAATAACACCTATTTAGCATATCAGTCGGGAACGCATCAAGAGAAGTTGGAGAGAATTTTGTAGAGAGATGATTTTTTGTGGTTGATTTGGGAGGAAATGGGAAAATTTTGGATTTTTATAGAGAGGGGCCGCCCTCGGGACGCTCGTCTCGGCTGAACGGCCGTCCCGGCTGCCTCAAGATACGTGATGCTTCCGAAAATATTTTTTCGAAATTCCCTGCAAATCTTTATACACCAAAAACAATTATAATCTTTAACAAATCTTCATGGTTAGCCTATGAAATACAAAAGTTGTTAAAAGTCTTTGCAAAAATTATCAGTCTTATTCTCTTTTCAAAAACCATAACTACCCTAATCATATCCTAATTTCTATTCAGCAAAATTCTAGAAAAACAGAAGACTTAGATTCATACAATTTAATTAATGAAAATTAAATTGTATTTTTAACACATTTGTTTTTTGTAAAGAATTGAAAAAAAAAAATGTCTGAAGAAATTTTTTTGAATAAAATAAAAGACCCGTTTAAGTTTTGAAAATAAAAAGTAGGGGTCAGTTATTAAACTTTAGTTCAAACAATTTATTTGTTGAAAAATAAAAAGAATCTTCCCTTTTTAATGGCCTTTATTCCTTATCTCTCGCATCTCTACTCGCATAGCTCTCATCTCATCCCTTTGCCTACCTTACTCACTTCGTTCAGCTAACTGATGCGTTCCGATTGGTATGCTAAAAGATAGGCTTTTATTTACCTATGTCGATTATGAGTAATTAAGGACTGAGTCTTACTAACTGTCACTTTAGCATTAATTGTTGTCACTTAATCAATCAGAACCTAAGGCAGAGTACCTATCGTGTAGCTAGTTCTTGGAAAGTATCTACGATTTTAATTTATTAATATCGTACTTCCAGGGAACTGATAACGGCTTAGTAGTAACTATCCCTTAATCCTAACATTCATCTTATATCTAATTAGTCAATCGATAATCAATACTTTGAGATTGATTGGTGATCCCACTCACCCATAACAAGCAAATAGCATTCAAGAGTAGACAGGCATTCATCAATTTAAGCTCAGTTATTACAATTTGTTTGACCTTATCTTCGAACATTTTGGATATATCTTGATCTCTAAGGAAATTATGAAATGTAACCATCTGTTTACCATATCTGAGTTACCTGGTGTATTCACCCCTACCTTGGGATGATCCTTCTCATCTGTCGGATTAAACTATCCATGAACGGTACCCTATGTCACTTCGGTATCATGTCACTTAACCCTAGGATTGGCCTAGCGTACAAACTCAGCTTTATTAGGGTACTCTAACAAACATGGTGATCTGTTTTGTTATTTCTTCCTAATATGGCAAACCTTTTACAGTCTGTTAAACTAAACCGGTTAGGATTCAGACCTTGGTTAGGAGTTGTCTATAACCCTAGTTTAATTTAAAAGGACACGACAGTTCAACATTCATAATGATAATTCTAGCTCTATGATCTTCCCGGGAAAATGAACAGTATCTCAAATTGTAAAACATGTATGATAATAAATTCAGTATCAAATTAATATTCAGATAAAACAATTAGTAAACATATAGAACCTTGTCTAGGGGACCCACTATCATAAAGTAGTCACCGCTTTATGCAGGTCCAGCCGGCGCTGTAGCTCCTGTATGCTTCTGACTGCTCGATCCTACTCTGCTCGGCAGAGCCTTCGGAGAACGCTCCTCAGACCTAGTAGCAATTGCTTTACCTTACATCCCGGGCTTAAGCAAATTGCCGTAATCTGACTAAGAACATGCACCCTATCTCTCTCTTAGGATCTCCTAACGAAATCTCGGTATTCTATGATACCGAAAACGAACCCTATCTAGTCGTAATCTAAGATTCTGAGACAGACTCTCAGAAAATAAAGAAAACGAGAAACTCTCTAAGAATAGAAATAAACTTATACTCATCCCGAGTCTCTCACTGACTTATGTACTCGAGAAAAATGTACAATCGAAGTCACTAAATGACTCAGATCGAGTGGAGAGGGATAGTTTCAACTCTTGGAGGCCTGGGGTATTTATAGCAGCTTTCTGGAGTGAAAATCTCCAAATATTTCGATGTGGGACAACTTCTGGTGCTTCGGGACGCCCGTCCTGACCTGTTGACCAGGTCAGCATTTCCAAAAATTGCATTTTTGCCCCAAAATTTGCTGTTTTCGTGCAATTTGCTACTGAAACTTCCAAAATCGAAATTTAAGCAATTTTATGTCAATTTGATTCAATTAAGATCAAATACATTCAAATATTGCCCTAATTTATGTCTAAAAACATGCTAAAAGGGTATATGATTGGTGCATATCAAATAACCCCACACTTAGCTTTTTGCTTGTCCTCAAGCAAAGTCCACCGGAAGTTAGTGATTTTAAATCATATGTGCAGTCACTTAAATTCCCAGTCATGTTTTTATTCCAAAAATTATTCAGATAATTCTTAATACAGGTCTGACTGGTTAGGTTGCTATGACAAGGTCTCAAATGTCTCTAGCAGATTGTTATAATCAAGCAGGAAACAACTTAACAACTAGGTTGAACTTTTTCTCAGTCACAAGGTCTTCCTGATGTGTAGTGTGTGTACTAGTCTAGACCAGATAGTCAACACAATAAACTCTCGTCTTAACTACTACCAGATAATATTTCGACACGTCGCTAGACATACTGACAACAGACAACTTTCTGAGTTCTGAGCCTTGGTGATCAGATTTTTAATTATTTAGCATTTATTGATTTTTTTTCTTTTACAGATTTTTCAGGGTATTTTGAGTCTGCTTAGAACACGTCAACTTCAACTACCCATGTAGCGAGTCCCACTCTGATGACTCCCAGATCTACACGACCTTAGGGCATCAGGCTTTAAGTTCCCCGAAGGAGTGGTGCTCGAGTAGCGAAGGCCGCTGGTAAACTACCCTTATTTAATTAATTCTCTTTTTGTTTCTTTTCACTTTTAGCTCAGAGTCTCATCTAGTCATTCTGATTGTCAACACATCCATAACTGGTCTAATTTTATCTAGGTAAGTCTCGAAAAGGTAATTGGCTGAGGTCTCTAATCCAAACTAAGTTGTGCTCAGTTATCCGGAATTCCCTATTCCTAATCAATAAGTTCAAAATAGTCATAAATCATCTCCTACTAATCATAACACTCTACCTACATATCATAGACATAAGCAATGTTTAACCAATCATACTGCATTTAGAAGTCTGAAAGAATGAAAACTTTTGAAATTTTTTTTGGAAGGGTGTGAAATTACGGGGAAAACATGTAAAATCGTGCAAAAATTTTCTCAACTGCTACAGTGCACCGTGCACTGCTACCCCACACTTAAGTCTGACACTGTCCTCAGTGTTCATGCATTTCTAATTTACCCCACACTTATTTGAAAACAAGGAGAAATAAAAACAAAACAGAAAAACTCTTACCCCACACTTATTCGACTAACTAAGGGTAAGAAGGGAAATAAAGCAATGAAAAAAATAACAAAAAACAAAACACGAAATAAAATGAAAAGAGATACTCCCTTTACTCGTTGAGCAGAAAGACTTGCTCAGACCTGTCCATTGGCTCTCGGTATAGTTTTAAACGTTGCCCGTTTACTTTTTGAGAGATGTTATCTTGATCCACGATGACGACTGCTCCGAATGGTGACACCTCTGTAACGGTAAACGGACCTGACCAATAACTTTTTAGTTTTCCTGGAAACAATTTCAAACGTGAGTTGTATAACAACACTTTATTGCCTGGTTCAAAATTTTTCTGGGATCTAAGTCTGTTATCATGTCGAATTTTACTCTTCATTTTAAATTGGAGAGAATTCTCATATGCATTAAACCTCCACTCATCCAATTCATTGAGTTGTAACATCCTATTTTCCTTAGACAAATTATCATCTAGATTGCATTTCTGCAAAGTCCAAAATGCTTTATGCTCTAGTTCAACAGGCAAATGGCATGCTTTTCCGTAAACCAATTTGTAAGGTGAAAATCCTGTAGAGGTTCTATACCGTACGAAAGCCCATAGGCATCATCTAATTTTATGGCCAATCTTTACGGTTAACTCCTACAGTTTTTTCTAAAATTCTTTTGATACCTCTATTGTTACCTCAACCTGCCCATTGGTCTGTGGGTGATAGGCCGTGGAAAAATGGTGGTGAACTCCATATTGCTTGAGTGCTTTCTGCAATTGTGAGTTGCAGAAGTGCGCACCTCTGTCGCTTATGAGGGCTTTGGGACATCCAAATCTGGAAAACAATTTCTTAAGGAATCTGCACACAGTTTAGCATCATTAGTAGGCAATGCCTGGCTTCAGGCCATTTTGAAAAATAGTCTACATACTATGATGTAATTATTTCCAAAGGAAGAAGGAAAAGGACCCATGAAGTCAATACCCCAGATATCAAATATTTCGACACTTTGTATCACCTGCTGGGTAGACCGTCTCTAGAAGAAATATTACCTGTTCTCTGGCAAGCATCACAGGACTGAATGTATGCTGCTGCATCCTGAAAATAGTAGGCCAATAGAATCCTGCTTCCAACACTTTCCTGGTAGTGTTGGTGGCAGCCAGATGGCCTCCAGTAGGTCCACAATGACAATTCTCCAGGATCTTATATCCTTCTTCTTCTGAAACGCACCTTCTGATCATCTGATCTTTACAAATTCGAAATAGAAAAGGATCTTCCCAGTAGTAATTTTTCAATTCAGCAAAGAATTTCTTTCTTTGCTGCTATCCATATTACTTGGGAAGAGTGAGCAACTAAGTAATTGGCAATGTCAGCAAACCATGGAGGAGAAAGGATAGTAGATAATGCAAATAAGTTCTCATCCGGAAATTTATCTGATATTACTGTTTCATCTATTGCTCCTAATCCAGGGTTTTCTAATCTAGACAGATGATCTGCAGCTAAATTTTCAGCCCCTTTCTTATCTCTTATTTCTATATCAAATTCATGTAGCAATAAAACCCATCTAATCAATCTTGGTTTTGCATCAGTTTTATTGAACAGGTATTTCAAAGCAGAATGATCAGTGTAAACTATTGTTTTAGACAAGATTAGATAAGATCTAAATTTATCGAAAGCATATACTACAGCTAGTAATTCCTTTTCAGTAGTTGTGTAATTCTCCTGAGCATCAGTTAAGGTTTTACTAGCATAGTAAATTACATGAAATTTCTTATCATGTTTTTGTCCTAAAACAACTCCTATTGCATAATCACTAGCATCACACATCAATTCGAAGGGTAAACTCCAATCAGGTGATGTCATAATAGGTGTAGTAGTCAATAGTTCCTTAAGTTTATTAAATGATTTCATGCATTTCTCATCAAAACCGAAAGGAACATCTTTACCCAATAAGTTTGTCAAAGGTCTGGCTATTACTAAAAAATCTTTTATGAAATGCCTATAAAAGTCAACATGACCTAAGAAACTTCTCACAGATCTTACAGATTTAGGCGGAGGTAGTTTTGAGATCACTTCAATTTTAGCTTTATCTACCTCCATACCTCTCTGCGAAATCTTATGTCCTAAAACAATTCCTTCTTTAACCATGAAATGACATTTCTCCCAATTTAGATTTTATACAACGTTTAAGCATAGATTCCAGGTTATTCAAACAGATAACAAATGAGTCACCAAACACTGAGAAATCATCCATAAATACTTCCATAGACTCTCCTAACATGTCATCAAAAATAGAGGTCATGCAAAGCTGAAATGTAGCAGGGGCATTACATAATCCAAAAGGCATCCTTCTATATGCAAATGTTCCAAAAGGGCAAGTAAACGTAGTTTTATGCTGATCTTCAGGAAAGATGGGGATTTGAAAATAACCAGAAAATCCATCAAGAAAGCAATAAAACATGTGTCCCGATAACCTTTCTAACATTTGGTCGATAAAAGGAAGGGAGAAGTGATCTTTTCGTGTGGCAGTATTTAGTTTCCTATAATCAATGCATACACGATGACCAGTGATAGTTCTAGTAGGAATTAGTTCATCATTTTCATTCCTAATAACTGTTATTCCTCCCTTTTTGGGTACTACTTGCACTGGGCTAACCCATTCGCTATCAGAAATAGGATAGATTAGTCCGGCATCTAGTAATTTAATTACCTCTTTCTTCACCACATCACACACATTAGGATTCAACCTCCTTTGAGGTTGCACACAAGGCTTATACTCATTTTCTAAAAGAATCTTATGCGAACAAAAACTAGGATTTATACCTGGTATATCCGCAATTTTGTATGCAAAGGCTCTCTTATTCCTTCTGAGTATGTCCAATGTTGACTTCTTTTGTTCTGCAGTCAGGTCTGCTGCAAGAATAATGGGAAGCTTTTGTTCAGCGTCTAGGAAGTCGTAACACAGATGGCTCGGTAATTCCTTCAATTCCACTTCTGGGGGCTCTTCTAAAGAGATCTTTTCTAATCTCAACTCATGAGCACCTATCTCAACGAAATCATTAGTACTGGTTTCATAATCAGAATAGTCAAAGTCAGGTTTTTCCAGGACTGGATAATCAGAGATTAAGTCCAACAGGTTAGTTCCAATCAAATGGTCAAATGCATCCACAAAATAACAATCATCATCTAAATGCATAGGATACTTAAGGGTTTCATTCAAGTTGAAAGTCATATCTTCATTTTCTACCCTTAGTTTTATTTGACCATTGTTGACGTCAATCAATGCCTTAGAGGTAGCTAGAAAAGGTCGACCGAGAATCAAGGGTACATCACTTTCACCATTCATATCCATGACAACAAAATCCACAGGAAAGACAAATTTTCCAATCTTTACTAAGAGATCTTCAATTATCCCCCTAGGAATTTTCACTGTCCTATCAGCAAGTTGTATGCACATTCTAGTCGTTTTCAAATCATGTAAACCTAATTTATCAAATAAACTAGATGGCATTACATTTATGCTAGCTCCTAAGTCTGCTAAAGCATGCATATTAGTAATATTGCCTATTATACACGGCAAGGTGAAACAGCCTGGATCTTTCTTTTTGGAAGGCAATTTGTTCGAGAGAACTGCCGAACATCCTTCATTAAGAATTACTTTGTCCATGTCAATCTTTCTTTTATTACTAATAATATCCTTCAGAAATTTAGCATATTTAGGCATTTCATAAATAACGTCAAGAAAAGGTAAATTAACGTGAATTTTACCAAAAGTTTTGAAAAACCTCTCGAGTTGCTCCTTATCTTTATTATGCATTAGTCTTGTAGGGTAAGGTACTCTTGGTCGGTACTCAAGGATGGACTCTTTCTTCTCTTTCTCTGCTACTTTGTTTTCAACTACTGTCGGCGTTAATTCCTCGGAGCTATCTTCTTTTTCCTATACACAAGTAGAAGTGTGAGAAGATTTTGGGAAAGAAGGATTTAGAGTTTTACCAGATCTCAGAGTTAAGGTCTTGCAATCATTTAATGGGTCAGTCCCAGTGTTGCTAAATAGCGTTCCTTGTGACCGATGAGGTAGATGGGTTGATAACTGTCCCATTTGTCTTTCTAATGTCTGCAAGGAGGCTTGTGTGTCCCTGACTATCTACTCAATCTGCTTCTGCCTATTCTCATTTTGCTGAATTCTTTCTGCATGAGCTTCCTGGACCCTCCTGTTTGACTCTATCATTTCCTTATTAGAGTCAGCAATGCTCTTCAAAATATCTCGGAATTCTTGCATTGGAGCAACTGGAACGATGTAATTCCTTGGTGCGGGCAGAGCGACTTGCTGGTTCTGCGGATAGGGCAGTTGTTGAGGCACCCTTTTTTGGAAGTTAGCAATCCCGGAATTGTTTCTCCAACTGAATCCCGGATGGTTCTTCCAGGTGGGATTGTAGGTATTTCCTATAGGAGCAGAGTTAACTGCATCCACTTGTTCCATATCTTCTGGAATAGTCAATATTCCATTACCATAACAATCTCCACTAAAATGCGGTCCTTGGCAAAATTCGCAGACTTGATATACTGGCTGAACACTTTTCCCTTGTTGGAAAGCATTCAGTTGATTAGTAATGCTGGCCTTCAGTGCCTCAAATTGATCATCAGTGGAGGCGATGGCCACATTTACTGGTTGCTTCTTAGCTCAGTCACTTATGCGCCAGTTCTTGCTATTTCTATATAGCCTCTCCAGAGCGTTTCTAGCATCTACATCACTCATTCCATTGAAACTGCTCTGGGGATTGAGTCCATCAAGAACTTGTTTACCCATGTCTGTCATACCCCCGTAGAATTGCTGGATCAGCAGTGCTTCGGTAAGTCCATGTTGGGGGCAGAGCCTGAGTAGCTCCTTGAATTTGTCCCAAGCTTCAATCACTGTCTCATCAGCAGCTTGAGTAAAACTAGATAGAGCCCTTCGATATTCTAGGACTCTTGCTGCAGAGTAGTACTCTTTTAGGAAGGCTTTGCTTAACTCGTCCCAAGAGGTGATGGAGTTAATAGGTAGCTGGCCCAACCATCTCTTAGCTATGTCCCTCAGTGAGTAGGGAAAGAGGTTTAGCTTGGTAACTTCTGCAGTATGATCTCCCTTGAGGCCTTCGCAGAGAGGAGAAATCGGATAAATGTTCCAGCGGGTTCTCGGTTGCAGTTCCTCCAAACTGGACCCGATTAATTATCAACTGGATCACATTAGGTTTTAGATCATAGCGAGGGCTCCCAGGGATTTGGATGGCGGATGAACATGGAACAGTCTGTGGCTGGATGTAGGATTCGAGGGGAGGTCTTTCAGCAGCCATCTCTGTTCTTCGTCTATTAGCTGTACGAATGAGATGTTCAGGATTCTCAACTGGTGTTTCAAGGTTAGCTTCTGAAGTTCGAGTTATGCAACTACAGAGAAGAATACGTTTAAGCCTGAGCAAACTGGTTAGTGGAGTAACACAGGAAGTGAAAGATTCATAATTAAAAATTTGGAAGAAAAACAACTATTCAATTACTAAAGGGAAATAATACAAGAGATAGGGAAAAGAACAACTCACCATTGAACAAGAAAAGTACAATTTTTTTGGATTTTAAATTTTAACATTTTTTTCTTTTTAATATTTCGAAAGCACTTAAATTCCCTCAATATGGTTTTAGAATGATTTTCTAAAATTTGATTATCCTAAGTGTCTTAATTCCATATAACATCTAAAATTAATTAGTTATGATAACCCTATATTTCGGAAAGTGATTGTCTAACTAGTGTAAGATAAGTGTAGGTCTAAAGTCTAGGTTACTACCGTTACCTATCATAAGTTTCTAGAATTTTGATCAGGAATCCTAAATTCATTATGATATTTCGATGCGTTCCGATTGGTATGCTAAAACATAGGCTTTTATTTACCTATGTCGATTATGAGTAATTAAGGACTGAGTCTTACTAACTGTCACTTTAGCATTAATTGTTGTCACTTAATCAATCAGAACCTAAGGCAGAGTACATATCGTGTAGCTAGTTCTTGGAAAGTATCTACGATTTTAATTTATTAATATCGTACTCCCAGGGAACTGATAACGGCTTAGTAGTAACTATCCCTTAATCCTAACATTCATCTTATATCTAATCAGTCAATCGATAATCAATACTTTGAGATTGATTGGTGATCCCACTCACCTATAACAAGCAAATAGCATTCAAGAGTAGACATGCATTCATCAATTTAAGCTCAGTTATTACAATTTGTTTGACCTTATCTTCGAACATTTTAGATATATCTTGATCTCTAAGGAAATTATGAAATGTAACCATCTGTTTACCATATCTGAGTTACCTGGTGTATTCACCCCTACCTTGGGATGATCTTTCTCATCTGTCGGATTAAACTATCCATGAACGGTACCCTATGTCACTTCGGTATCATGTCACTTAACCCTAGGATTGGCCTAGCGTACAAACTCAGCTTTATTAGGGTACTCTAACAAACATGGTGATCTGTTTTGTTATTTCTTCCTAATTTGGCAGACCTTTTACAGTCTGTTAAACTAAACCGGTTATGATTCAGACCTTGGTTAGGAGTTGTCTATAACCCTAGTTTAATTTAAAAGGACACGACAGTTCAACATTCATAATGATAATTCTAGCTCTATGATCTTCTCGGGAAAATGAACAGTATCTCAAATTGTAAAACATGTATGATAATAAATTCAGTATCAAATTAATATTCAGATAAAACAATTAGTAAATGTATAGAACCTCATCTAGGGGACCCACTATCATAAAGTAGTTACCGCTTTATGCAGGTCCAACCGGCGCTGCAGCTCCTGTATGCTTCTAACTGCTCGATCCTACTCTGCTCGGTAGAGCCTTCGGAGAACGCTCCTCAGACCTAGTAGCAATTGCTTTACCTTACATCCCAGGCTTAAGCAAATTGCCCTAATCTGACTAAGAACACGCACCCTATCTCTCTCTTAGGATCTCCTAACGAAATCCCAGTATTCTATGATATCGAAAACGAACCCTATCTATCGTAATCTAAGATTCTGAGACAGACTCTCAGAAAACAAAGAAAATGAGAAACTCTCTAAGAATAGAAATAAACTTATACTGAGCTCGAGTCTCTTAGTGACTTATGTACTCGAGAAAAATGTACAATCGAAGTCACTAAATGACTCAGATCGAGTGGGGAGAGATAGTTTCAACTCTTGGAGGCCTGGGGTATTTATAGCAGCTTTCTGGAGTGAAAATCTCCAAATATTTCGATGTTGGACAACTTCTGGTGCTTCGGGACACCCGTCCTGGATTGGGATGCCCGTCCTGGTGCTTTGACTAGCTCAGGACGCCCGTCCTGACCCGTTGACCAGGTCAACATTTCCAAAAATTGCATTTTTGCCCCAAAATTTGTTGTTTTCGTGCAATTTGCTCCTGAAACTTCCAAAATAGAAATTTAAGCAATTTTATGTCAATTTGATTCAATTAAGATCAAATACATTCAAATATTGCCCTAATTTATGTCTAAAAACTTGCTAAAAAGGGTATATGATTTGTGCATATCACTAACTCCCGTAGTATCTGTGCACCTTAGCTTTCTTGGAGGTTTACCGTGGCCCTGAGTTGGTCCATGTTGGCTGTGATATTCAGAATGCTATGTTTCGAGTGACACAATCTGCTTGCGATGGCTTGATCCATCTGGTAGACCCTGTGAGTCAAAGTATCTATCTGCACGGACAAAACTGATTGAAAACCATTAGTACTTCCTCCGGATGAAGGTGTGTGCTCGTTAGGCGTTGGGGTATACTCAGGAGATGTTGGTGAGTTTTGGGTTTGGTCAAGGGGTTGTGGATTTCTAGGAACTCTTTGGGCATGAGTGTGAACTAGAGATTTTTGAGGTTCTTCTCATGGAGGAAAGGTTTCTTCAGAATGGTCCTCTTCCGTGGGACTGGGTTCACGGGTGTTCAGTAATCTTCTTACTAAATTACTAGTGATATGCATAAATCATATCACATTTTTAGCATATTTTTAGGCATGATTTAGGGTGAAATTGAGGGTAAATTGGTCTTAATTGTTCATTATTAACTCAATTTCACAGTTTTTATGATTTTGGAAGTGTCAGGTGAAAAGTAGAAGAAAATGGCAAATTTCGGGGCAAAAACGCAATTTTTCGGAAGTTTGGACTTCGGGGAGGGCGTCCTGACCTGGTCAATAGGTCGGGACGGCCGTCCAGGACTCGGGACGGCCGTCCTGACCTAGTTAACAGACCGGGACGGGCGTCCCGAACCAGAAATTCAATTCCCACATCGAATGTTTGATGAAAAATCACTCCATGAAGCTGCTATAAATACCCCAGGCCTTCCTCAGTTGAATTCATCCCTCTCCACTCGATCTGAGTTATTCAGTGACTTCCAGTGTACAATTCTCGAGTACACAACTCACTTGGAGACTCAGATTTCAGTATAAGTTTTCTTTCTTTCCTTTTTGTGTTTCGTTTTTCTTAGTTTCTGAGAAATAGTCTCAGATCCTAGGGTTCGATAGATAGGTTCGTTTCTGGTATTCATAGAATACCTGGGATTTCGTTAGGAGATCCTAAGAGGGCCCTAGGCGTTCGAAGAGTTAGTCCACAGGGCTGGGCTTAAGCCCAGGATGTAAGGTAAAGTCCAGCTACTAGGTTGAGGAAGCATCCTCCGAAGGTTCTGGCGAGCAGAGTCAGGTCAAGTAATACGACATATATAGCAGTACGCTCCATCGGCGAGACTAAGTAAAGGGTGATTTCTTTATGGCATCAGTCCCCCTGTCCCTCTCTTATATGTTGTTATTGTGTTTGTCCAAATATCAATTATGAATACTGGATTATGATTGTTATGAATATTTGTTATATATGTTGAAGTAGTTATGTTTTTCCAGAAATGGCCACCTGCCTAAATATTCATAATGTCTGCATGTCTAATGTAGTTTCTTTTAAACTAAAATTGGGGCAATAGACAATTCCTAACCACGGTCTATTCATAACCTGTTTAGTTTAACATGCATCAATTAGTATTGGTGTCTGCCATACTAGATAAAATAACCTGCGGAACACCCTATTTGTTAGAAGTAGTCTAGGTAGGCTGAGTAGAGCGTTTATGCCTGCGGTTATGGGCCAGCGGCGTGATCCCCTAAGTGACATAGGGCTTTCATAGCTGTCTTTTGTTCGAATCGTGAGTAGGGTCGTTTACCTTGGCGATGGGGCGGTATATCAGATTACTCAGATGTGGTACACCTTTAGACTCAGAACATAGTTGCAATCCAAGCCAAGACATGTCTAAAATACTCGAAGTTAGGTCAATCAGCATGTAGGAACAATATAACATAGAATCAGGACATCATCTATAAAACATTTTTAGGCTTAATTAGACTTAAATCTAGTGGAGAATGGATCACCCTCTCATCAAAGTTATTGATGAAGATTGCATAACTGGATCATAAGATAAGAGTTAGGATAAAAGGCTAGTTACTACTAAGTCGTTACCACTTCCCTAGGAGTACGATATTTATTTAATAAAATCATAGATACTTTCCAGCAGACTAGCTACACGATAGGTACTCTGCCTTAGGCTCTGGCTGATTAAGTGACACCATAAAGACTAAATGTGACAATTAGTCAACCTCAGTCCTTAATTACTCATAATTAACATAGGGTAAAATAACACCTATTTAGCATATCAGTCGGAAAGCCATCAGATTTTTGGCGCCGTTGTCGGGGAAATATCATAATGAATTTAGGATTCCTGATCAAAATTCTAGAGAATTACGATAGGTAACGGTAGTAACCTAGACTTTAGACCTACACTTATCTTACACTAGTTAGACAATCACTTTCCGAAATATAGGATTATCATAACTAATTAATTTTAGATGTTATATGGAATTAAGACACTTAGGATAATCAAATTTTAGAAAATCATTCTAAAACCATATTGAGGAAATTTAATTGCTTTCGAAATATATAAAAAGAAAAAAAATTTATATTTAAAAACCGAAAAAAATTGTAATTTTCTTGTTCAATGGTAAGTTGTTCTTTTCCCTATCTTTTGTGTTATTTCACTTTCATAATTGAATAGTTGTTTTTTTTCTTTTTATCTTCCGAATTTTTAATTTTTCACTTTCCGTATAACCCCACTAACCAGTTTGCTCAGGCTAAACGTATTCTTCTCTGTAGTTGCATGACTCGAACTTCAGAAGCTAACCTTGAAACACCAATTGAGAATCATGAACGTCTCATTCGTACAGCTAATAGGCGAAGAACAAAGATGGCTGCTGAAAGACCTACCCTCGAATCCTACATCCAGCCACAGACTGTTCCAGTATCATCCGCCATCCAAATCCCTGGGAACCCTCGCTATGATCTTAAACCGAATGTGATCCAGCTGATTATAAATCGGGTTCAGTTTGGAGGAACGGCAGCCGAGAATCCGCTAGAACACTTATATGATTTCTCTTCTCTCTGCGAAGGCCTCAAGGGAGATCATACTGCAGAAGTTACTAAACTAAACCTCTTTCCCTACTCACTGAGGGACAGAGCTAAGAGATGGTTGGCCCAGCTACCTACTAACTCCATCACCTCTTGGGACGAGTTAAGCAAGGTCTTCCTAGAAGAGTACTACTCTACAGCAAGAGTTCTAGAATATCGAAGGGCTCTGTCCAGTTTTACTCAAGCTGCTGATGAGACAGTGATCGAAGCTTGGGACAGATTCAAGGAACTACTCAGGCTCTGCCCCCAACATGGACTTACCGAAGCATTGCTGATCCAGCAATTTTACGGGGGTATGACAGACATGGGTAAGCAAATTCTTGATGGACTTAATCCCCAGAGCGGTTTCAATGGAATGAGTGATGTATATGCTAGAAACGCTCTGGAGAGGCTCTACAGGAATAGCAAGAACTGGCGCACAAGTGGCCGAGCTAAGAAGCAACCAGTAAATGCAGTCGTTGCCTCCACTGATGATCAATTTGAGGCATTGAAGGCTAGCATTGCTAATCAGCTGAATTCCTTTCAACAAGGGAAAAGCGTTCAGTCAGTGTATCAAGTCTGCGAATTTTTCCAAGGACCACATTTCAGTGGAGATTGTTATGGTAATGGGATATTAACTATTCCAGAGGATATGGAACAAGTGGATGCAGTCAATTATGCTCCAATAGGAAATACCTACAATCCCACTTGGAAGAACCATCCGGGATTTAACTAGAGAAACAACTCCAGGACTACTAACTTCCAGAAAAGGGTACCACAGCAACTGCCATATCCGCAGAACCAACCAGTCGCTTTGCCCGCACCGAGGAACTACATCGTTCCAACTGACCCCATGCAAGAATTCAGAGACATGCTGAAGAGCATTTCCGACTCTAACAAGGAAATGATAAAGTCAAACAGAAAGGTCCATGAAGCTCACGCAGAAAGAATCCAGCAGAACGAGAACAGACAGAAGTAGACCGAGCAAATAATCAGAAACACACAAGCTGCTATACAAACTTTAGAGAGACAAATGGGTCAGCTATCCACCCATTTCTCTCACAGGTCCCATGGAGCGCTACCAAGCAACACTGAGACCAACCCTCAAACTGAATGCAAGACCATCACTCTAAGATCTGGTAAAATTCTATCTCCATCTCCACCCAAACCATCTGACCCTCCTATTCTTGTGCAGGAACCAGAAGAAGGCTCCAAGGATCCAACGCCGACGGATGTCAAAATCGAAGTAGCAAGGAAAGGGAAGACAGAGTTTATTCCTGAGTACCGGCCAAAAGTACCTTACCCTACCAGACTTATGCACAATAAAGATAAGGAGCAATTTGAAAAAAATTTTAAGAACTTTAGTCAGATTCATGTTAATTTGCCTTTACTTGATGTTATTTCTGAAATGCCAAAGTATGCTAAGTTTTTAAAAGAAGTCGTTAGTAATAAAAGAAAATTTGACATGGACAAGGTGGTTCTTAATGAAGAATGTTCGGCGGTTCTGTTGAATAAACTACCGTTTAAACAGAAAGATCCTGGTTGTTTTACCTTGCCATGTACAATTGGAAATATTACTAACATGCATGCATTAGCAGACTTAGGAGTTAGTATCAATCTTATGACATCTAGTTTATTTGATAAATTAGGATTGCATGATTTGAAAACAACTAGAATGTGCATACAACTTGCAGATAGGACAGTCAAAATCCCCAAGGGAATAATTGAAGATCTCTTAGTAAAGGTCAGGAAATTTGTGTTCCCTGTGGACTTTGTTGTCATGGATATGAACGGGGAAAGAGGAGTGCCCCTGATCCTAGGTCGACCATTTCTAGATACCTCAAAAGCATTAATAGACGTCAGTAATGGACAAATCAAGTTAAGGGTAGGTAATGAGGACATCACTTTTGATCTAAATGAGACCCTTAGGTATCCCATGCATTTAGATGATACTTGTTTTTGTGTGGATGCTATGGAACACTTGATTGCAATTAACGTGACAGACCTATGCTCAAACTATCAAGTCCTAAGTGAGGACTCCCTAGAATTAGAGGAGCCTAAACTTAGCCCTTCTGAAAATGAAATTACTTCTGATAGTTTGACTGAGATAGGTGATGATGAGATGAAGAAAGAACGAACCTCGTTTGAAGATCCACCAGACTTGGAACTGAAGGAATTGCCCACTCATCTATGCTACGAATTCCTAGATGACAACAAGAAACTTCCCATTATTCTTGCATCCGATCTGATTGGAGAACAAAGGAAGCTGACCGTGGACATGTGCAGAAAGTATAGAAGAGCCTTTGCCTACAAAATTGCAGACATTCCAGGTATTAATCCAAGCTTTTGTTTGCATAAGATTCTTCTAGAAACTAAGTATAAGCCATGTGTGCAACCTCAAAGGAGGTTGAATCCTAATGTGTATGATGTTGTTAAGAAAGAAGTCATTAAACTGTTAGATGCAGGACTTATCTACCCTATCTTAGATAGTGAGTGGGTAAGCCCGGTGCAAGTAGTACCTAAAAAAGGCTATAACAGTTGTCAGGAATGAACATAATGAACTAATCCCTACGAGAACTGTAACTGGTCATCGTGTATGCATAGACTATAGAAAACTAAATACGGCCACACGAAAAGACCACTTCCCCCTTCCTTTTATTGACCAAATGTTAGAAAGATTAGCTGGACATATGTTTTATTGCTTTCTTGATGGGTTTTCTGGTTATTTTCAAATTCCTATTTCCCCTGAGGACCAGCATAAACCTACTTTCACATGCCCTTTTGGAACATTTGCATATAGAAGGATGCCTTTTGGTTTTGTGTAATGCACCTGCTACATTTCAACGTTGTATGACTGCTATCTTTGAGGACATGTTAGGAAAATCTATGGAAGTATTTATGGATGACTTTTCTGTTTTTGGTAATTCATTTGAGGTTTGTTTAAAGAACTTGGAGTTAATGTTGAAACGTTGTATAAAATCTAACTTGGTTTTAAATTGGGAAAAATGCCTCTTCATGGTAAAAGAGGGAATCGTTTTAGGACATAAGATCTCACACTTAGGTATGGAAGTAGACAAGGCAAAAATTGAAGTTATTTCGAAACTACCTCCTCCCAAAAATGTGAGAGTCGTTAGAAGTTTTTTGGGACACGATGGCTTTTATCGTAGGTTTATAAAAGATTTTTCATTAATAGCCAGGCCGTTGACCAATTTACTCGGAAAAGATGTTCCATTTGTCTTTGATGAAAAATGTCTAAAAGCTTTTAATAGACTTCTAACTACTGCACCCGTCATGACGTCACCTGACTGGAGTCTACCTTTTGAGCTGATGTGTGATGCTAGTGATTATGCAGTAGGAGTTGTTTTAGGACAAAGACATGATAAGAAATTTCATGTAATATATTATGCTAGTAAAACCTTAACTGATGCTCAGGAAAATTACACTACTACATAGAAGGAATTATTAGCAGTAGTATATGCATTTGACAAGTTTCGATCTTATCTAGTCCTGTCTAAAACTATTGTTTATACTGATCATTCTGCATTAAAATACCTGTTCAATAAAACCGACGCAAAGCTAAGATTAATCAGATGGGTTTTATTGCTTCAAGAATTCGACATAGAAATTCGGGATAAGAAAGGGGCAGAAAACTTAGCCGCAGACCACCTATCCAGGCTAGAGAATCCGACCCTAGAAGCCATTGAAGAAACAATCATATCTGATAAATTTCCGGATGAGAATCTATGTGTATTGTTTGCTATTTTCTCGCCCCCTTGGTTTGCAGATATAGCAAATTACTTGGCAGCCCGGACTCTCCCTAGTAATCTCACTGCTCAACAAAGAAGAAAATTCTTTGCTGGCCTGAAATATTACTATTGGGAAGATCCTTTTCTATTTCGAATATGTGCAGATCAGATGATCAGGAGATGTGTCTCTCAAGAAGAAGGCTTCCAAATTCTGGAACATTGTCACTGCGGACCAACAGGCAGTCACTTAGCTGCAGCTAATACCGCCCGAAAAGTATTAGAAGCAGGCTTCTACTGGCCTACCATATTCAAGGATGCCGCAGCATTCACAGGTCGTGCGATGCCTGTCAGAAAGCTGGAACCATTTCTTCTCGAGACAGTCTACCCCAACAGGTAATTCAAAGTGTAGAAATATTTGACATATAGGGTATAGACTTCATGGGTCCGTTTCCTCCCTCTTTTGGTAAGCAATACATCATAGTAGCTGTGGAATATTTTTCAAAATGGCCTGAGGCACAGGCCCTACCTACTATTGATGCTAGAGTCGTATGCAAATTCCTTATGTAGATTTTCGCCAGATTTGGATGTCCGAATGCCCTAATCAGTGATCGAGGTACGCACTTCTGCAACTCTCAATTGCAGAAGGTACTTCAGTAGTACGGAGTTCAGCATTGCATTTCCACAGCCTACCATCCCCAAACCAATGGGCAGGCTGAGGTAACCAATAGGGGAATAAAGAGAATCCTAGAAAAGACTGTGGGTGTTAACCGTAAGGATTGGGCCAATAAGCTGGAGGATACATTATGGGCCTTCCGTACAGCATACAAGACCACTACGGGATTCTCACCTTATCGACTAGTCTATGGAAAAGCATGTCACCTTCCGGTTGAACTTGAACACAAAGCTTATTGGGCGGTACAAAAATGCAACCTCGACGATAATTTAACTAAGGAATGCCGGATTCTACAAATCAACGAACTGGATGAGTGGAGGCTCAAAGCCAATGAAAACTCACATCAGTTCAAGATGACAAGTAAACTCCGACATGACAAGCGACTCAGAACCTAGAAGAATTTTGAACCAGGAGATAAGGTATTGCTATACAACTCATGTTTAAAATTTTTCCCAGGAAAGCTGCGTAGCTATTGGTCAGGACCATTCACAATCACGGAAGTATCACCTTTCGGAGCTGTGACATCATGGATTATGACGGCATTTTATTTCATGTTTTGTTATTTCTTTCATTACTCTATTTTCCCTCTTACCCGTAGTTAGTCGAATAAGTGTAGGGTAAGAGTTCCTTGTTTTGTTTTGTTTTATTTCTGTTTTTGTTTTCAAATAAGTGTGGGTAGCTATGCATGAACACTGAGGACAGTGTCAGACTTAAGTGTGGGGTAGTGCACAGTGCACTGTAGTAGTTTGAGAAAAATTTTGCATGATTTTGCTTGTTTTCTCCGTAATCTCACACCCTTCCAAAATTTTTCAAAATTTTTCATTCTTTCATACTTCTAAATGCAGTATGATTGGTTAAACATTGCTCATGTCTATGATATGTAGGTAGAGTGTTATGGTTAGTAGGAGATGATCTATGACTATTTTGAACTCATTGATTAGGAATATAGAATTCCTGATAACTGAGCACAACTTAGTCTGGATTAGAAACCTCAGCCAATTACCTTTTCAAGACTTAACTAGATAAAATTAAGACCAGTTGTGGATGTTTTGACAATTAGAATGACTAGATGAGACTCTGAGCTAAAAGTGAAAAGAAACAAAAGAAAGTTAATCAAATAAGGGTAGTTTGCCAGCTACCTTTGCTACTCGAGCACCACTCCTTCGGGGAACTTAAAGCCTGATGCCCTAAGGTCGTGTAGGTCTGGGAGTCATCGGAGTGGGACTCGCTACATGGGTAGTTGAAGTTGACGTGCTCTAAGCAGACTCAAAATACCCTGAATCTATAAAGAAAATTAATAAATGCTAAATCATTAAAAATCTGATCACCAAGGCTCAGAACTCAGAAAGTTGTCTATTGTTATTATGTCTAGCGACAGGGTCGAAGTGTTATCTGGTAACAGTCAAGATGAGAGTTTATTGTGTTGACTATCTGGTCTAGACTAGTACACACACTACACATCAGGAAAACCTTGTGACTAAGAAAAGAGTTCAACCTAGTTGTTAAGTTGTTTTCTGCTTGATCATAACAATCTACTAGAGACATTTGAGACCTTGTCATAGCAACCTAACCAGTCAGACATGTGTTAAGAATCGTCTGAATAATTTTTGGAATAAAATATGACTAGGAAATTTAAGTGACTGCACTATGATTTAGAATCACTAACTTCAAGTAGACTTTGCTTGAGGACAAGCAAAAAGCTAAGTGTGGGGTTATCTGATATGCATAAATCATATCACATTTTTAGCATGTTTTTAGGCATGATTTAGGGTGAAATTGAGGGTAAATTGGTCTTAATTGTTCATTATTAACTCAATTTCATAGTTTTTATGATTTTGGAAGTGTCAGGTGAAAAGTAGAAGAAAATAGCAAATTTCGGGGCAAAAACGCAATTTTTCAGAAGTTCGGACTTCGGGGAGGGCGTCCCGGTTCAGGACTGGCATCTTGACATGGTCAACATGTCGGGACGGGCGTCCAGGACTCGGGATGGCCGTCCTGACCTGGTCAACAGACCGGGACGGGCGTCCCGAACCAGAAATTCAAGTCCCACATCGAATTTTTGATGAAAAATAACTCCATTAAGCTGCTATAAATACCCCAAGCCTTCCTCAGTTGAATTCATCCCTCTCCACTAGATCTGAGTCATTCAGTGACTTCCAGTGTACAATTCTCGAGTACAAAACTCACTCGGAGACTCAGATTTCAGTATAAGTTTTCTTTCTTTCCTTTTTGTGTTTCGTTTTTCATATTTCTGAGAAATAGTCTCAGATCCTAGGGTTCGATAGATAGGTTCGTTTCTGGTATTCATAGAATACTCGGGATTTCGTTAGGAGATCCTAAGAGGGCCCTAGGCGTTCGAGTAGTCAGTCCACAGGGTTGGGCTTAAGCCCAGGACGTAAGGTAAAGTCCAGCTACTAGGCTGAGGAAGCGTCCTCCGAAGGTTCTGGCAAGCAGAGTCGGGTCAAGCAATACGACATATACAGTAGTACGCTCCATTGGCGAGACTAAGTAAATGGTGATTTCTTTATGGCATCAGTCCCCCTGTCCCTCTCTTATATGTTGTTATTGTGTTTATCCAAATATCAATTATGAATAATGGATTATGATTGTTATGAATATTTGTTATATATGTTGAAGTTGTTATGTTTTTCCGGAAATGGCCACATGCCTAAATATTCATTATGTCTGCATGTCTAATGTAGTTTCTTTTAAACTAAAATTAGGGTTATAGACAATTCCTAACCACAGTCTATTCATAACCTGTTTAGTTTAAAATGCATAAATTAGTATTGGTGTCTGCCATACTAGATAAAATAACCCGCGGAACACCCTGTTTGTTAGAGTAGTCTATGTAGGCTGAGTAGAGCGTTTATTCCTGCGGTTATGGGCCAGCAGCGTGATCCCCTAAGTGACATAGGGCTTTAATAGCTGTCTTTTGTTCGAATCGTGAGTATGGCCGTTTACCTTGGCGATGGTGCGGTATATCAGATTACTTAGATGTGGTACACCTTTAGACTCAGAACATAGTTGCAATCCAGGCCAAGACATGTCTAAAATACTCGAAGCTAGGTCAATCAACATGTAGGAACAATATAACATAGACTCAGGACCTCATCTATAAAACACTTTTAGGCTTAATTAGACTTAAATCTAGTGGAGAATGGATCACCCTCTCATCAAAGTTATTGATGAAGATTGCATAACTGGATCATAAGATAAGAGTTAGGATAAAAGGCTAGTTACTACTAAGCCGTTACCACTTCCCTGGGAGTACGATATTTATTTAATAAAATCGTAGATACTTTCCAGCAGACTAGCTACAAGATAGGTACTCTGCCTTAGGTTCTGGCTGATTAAGTGACCACATAAAGACTAAATGTGACAATTAGTCAACCTCAGTCCTTAATTACTCATAATCAACATAGGGTAAAATAACACATATTTAGCATATCAGTCGGAAAGCCATCAACTGGTGTCTAGGCTTGAGTTTATGTTTATAGGTTATGGAGGATTGTTCTCCCATGGTATTTCTGGTTCAGGCCTAGATGGTCCTTCTAGTTTCGTCTTCTTTCGACCTAGAGCATCGGGATTTTCTATTTTCTTCGCTTGGTTTTTAGCTGCTCTTGTTCTTTTCATCTATGAGTGTAAAGTCTGGTTAGATCAAAAATAATAAAACAAATAATAAAAATAAACTAGAACAAGCAAAAAGGGAAAAACAAAACACGGAAGAATTTAAAAACAAGAAAATATTTTGTTTTCATGTTTTCATTTTTTTATAAAGCAATTAAATTTCCTTAATAAGGTTTTAGAATAATTTTCTAAAATTTGATTATCCTAAATTTCTTAATTTCAGATAATTTCTAAAATTAATTAGTTATGATAACCCTATATTTCAGAAACTGATTGTCTAACTAGCATAAAATGAATGTTATGTCTGAGGTATAGATTACTACCGTTACCTATCGTAAATCTCTAGAATTTTGATCAGGAATCCTAAATTTGTTATGATATGTCCCCAGCAACGGCGCCAAAAATCTAGTGTGATTCTGACTGATATGCTAAAAATAGGTTTTATTTATCCTATATCGATTATGAATAACTAATGACTTAGAATTACTAATTGTCACATTTAGCATCTATGTTGTCACTTAATCAATCAGAACCTAAGACAGAGTACCTATCGTGTAGTTAGTCTATTGGAAAGTACCTATGATTTTAATTTAATAATTTATAGTACACCTAGGGAAGTGGTAACGGCTTAGTAGCAACTATCCTTTTACCCTAACTCTCATTTTATTATCCAGTTATGCAATCGTTCATCAAAATCTTTGATGAGAGGTTGATTCACTCTACACTAGGTTCAAGTTTACTTCAGCAGACAAGAGTGTTTTACAGACAGTGTTCTGATATATGTTATATTGTTCCTACATGTTGATTGACCTATCTTTGAGTATTTTAGATATATCTTGGTCTATATTGCAATTATGTACCGATTCTACTTGTGTACCACATCTGAGTTATCTAAAAAACCACCTCATCGCCATTGACGGCCCTACTCACGGTTCGAGGTAAAGGCATTCATGAAAGTCCTGTGTCACTCAGGAGATCATGCCGCTCGCCCTAACGCCAGCATTAACACACGAACTCAGCCTACTTTAACAAATATGGTGATCTATAGGTTATTTCATCTAATATGGCAGACCTTAATGCTTTTGTCCTCACACAAAGCCCTAAATTAAGGCATGATAAACTAGACAGGTTATGATTAGACCGTGGTTAGGAGTTGTCTATAACCGTTCATCTAATTTAAAAGAGCAAGTAGACATGCAGTCATAATGATAGTTAAGCTGGTGACCTTTCCGGAAAAATGTAAATAACTTCAACATGCATAACATATATTCATAATATCATAATTCAGTATTCAAATGGGTCTTTGACAAATAGAGTACAGACATATAAAGAGAGGGACAAGGGGACCACCACCATAAAGTATTCACCCTTTATTAGGACCATTGATGGAGCAACTTCTTGTATATCCTAGACTGCTTGACCCAACTCTGCTTGACAGAACCTTCAGAGGACGCTTCCTCAGCCTAGTAGCTATTGCTTTACCTTACGTCCCGGGCTTAAGCAAAGCCCTGTTGACTAACTCTTCGAATGCCTAGTGCTCTCTTAGGATCTCCTAACAAAATCCCGGGTATTCTATGAATATTAAAAACGAACCTATCTAGTCATATTCTAAGATCTGAGATAGATTCTCAGAAACGAAGAACATGAGACACTCTCGAAAACTAGAAATCTACTTAAACGAAAAACACCTGAAATCACTGAATGACTTGTATACTGTAGAAAAATGTATACTTGAAGTCATTGATATGCATAAATCATATCACATTTTTAGCATGTTTTAGGCATAATTTAAGGTGAAATTGATGGTAAATCGCTCTTAATTGATTGTTATTAACTCAATTTCACAATTTTTGTGATTTTGGAAGTGTCAGGTGAAAAGTAGAAGAAAATGGCAAATTTTGGGGCAAAAACGTGATTTTTAGTGACCTATCTTTGAGTATTTTAGATATATCTTGGTCTATATTGCAATTATGTACCGATTCTACTTGTGTACCACATCTGAGTTATCTAAAAAACCACCTCATCGCCATTGACGGCCCTACTCACGGTTCGAGGTAAAGGCATTCATGAAAGTCCTGTGTCACTCAGGAGATCATGCCGCTCGTGATTTTTAGCAAAAACGTGATTTTGGGGCAAATTTTGGGACGGGCGTCCCGAACCTAGGATGGGCGTCCTGACCTGGTCAACAAGCCAGGACGGGCGTCCTGACCTAGTCAACAGGCCGGGACGGGCTTCCCAGATCCAAGACGGGCGTCCCGAGCCCCAGTTCAGAATCCCACATCGACATTTTGAGAGAAAATCACCCAGCTCCCCTACTATAAATATCCCAGGCATTCCTCAGTTGAATTCATTCCTCTCCACTCGATCTGAGTCATTTAGTGACTTCAAGTATACAGTTTTCTATAGTATACAAGTCACTTAGCGACTCAGGTTTTAGTATAGGTTTATTTATATTCTTAGATAGTGTTTCGTGTTCTTTGTTTCTGAGAGTCTATCTCAAATCCTAGGATACGACTAGATAGGTTCGTTTCTGGTATTTATAGAATACCCGGGGTTTCGTTAGGAGATCCTAAGAGGGCTCTAGGCGTTCGAAGAGTCAGTTAATAAGGTTGTGCTTAAGCTGAGTATTAAGGTAAAGTCCAGCTAGTAGGCTGAGGAAGCGTCCTCCGAAGGTTCTGTCGAGCAGAGTCGGGTTGAGCAGTCCAACATATACAAGCAGTTGCTCCATCGGCGAGACTACGTAAAGGGTGAATACTTTATGTCATCAGTCCCCCTATTCCTCTCTTTATATTTCTGTACTATGTTCGTCCAAACATTTATTATGTCTATTGGATTATGATTTTATGAATATTTGTTATGCATGTTGAAGTACTTTATGATTTTCCGGAAATGGACACCAGCTTAACTTTCATTATGTCTGCATGTCTAATGTAGTTTCTTTTAAACTAAATGTAGGGTTATATACAATTCCTAACCATGGTCTAATCATAACCTGTTTAGTTTAACAGGCATTAATTTAGGACTCCCCCGTCTGGATGCATTAATGTCTACCATATTAGATGAAATAACTTATAGATCACGATGTTTGTTAGAGTAGTCTAAGTAGGCTGAGTTTGTGTGTTTATACCGGCGTTAGGGCTAGCGGCATGATCCCCTAAGTGACATAGGGCTTTCATGGATGCCTTTAGCTTGAACCGTGAGTAGGGCCATCATTAAGGTAGAGCGGTTTATCAAGTAACTTAGATGTGGTACACCTTTAGACTCAGTACATAGTTGCAATCTAGGCCAAGATATATCTAAAATACTCGAAGATAGGTTAATCAACATGTAGGAACATTATAACATAGAATCGGGACATTATCTGTAAAACACTTTTAGGCGTAAATATACTTAAACCTAGTAGAGAATGAATCACCCCCTCATCAAAGATATTGATGAACGATTGCATAACTGGATCATAATATAAGAGTTAGGGTAAGAGGATAGTTACTACTAAGCCGTTACCACTTCCCTGGGAGTACGATATTTGATTTAATTAAAATCGTAGATACTTTCCAACAGACGAGCTACACGATAGGTACTCTGCCTTAGGTTCTGATTGATTAAGTGACAGTATAGAGACTAAATGTGACAATTAGTCAGGCTAAGTCCTTAATTACTCATAATCAACATAGAGTAAAACAACACCTATTTTTGTATATCAGTCGAAATCCCATCATATTTTTGGCGTCGTTGCCGGGGAAATATCATAATGAATTTAGGATTATTTGCCACAATTCTAGAAGCTTATGATAGGTAACGGTAGTAACCTAGACCTTAGACCTAACACTTATTTTATGCTAGTTAGACAATCAGTTTCCGAAATATAGGGTTATCATAACTAATTAATTTTAGATATTATCTGAAATTAAGACATTTAGGATAATCAAATTTTAGAAAATTATTCTAAAACCATGTTGAGGAAATTTAACTGCTTTCTAAATAAAATCAAAAAAATGTTAAAAATTTAAAACCCGAAAAAAATGTATTTTTCTCGTTCAACAGTAAGTTGTTCTTCAACCCTATCTCTTGTCTTATTTGTTCTTTCATAGTTGAACATTTGTTTTCTTTAAATTTTTTTTCTTTTCTTCTCTTTTCTTCTATAAACTTTTCTGAAAAATATTATTTTCCAGAAGATAAAAGAAATAATTTTTTTGTGTTTACAATTTTCCTGTATGTTTGTTTTTTTTTCGAAAAACAAAAGTATGGAAGTGAGAAAACAAAAATATTTTCTTCTGAGTTGTAAAATTTTGGCTTAGATTTTTATTGGGAAGAAATTCCATTTTAGAATTTTCTTAGAGTCATGCCAGTTTTATTAGGACAAGCTATGAAATAAATTTTCCTTAATAGCCAGACTTTTGAAAATTCTATTGAGAAAGGATGTTCCTTTTTTATGATAAATGCATGATATCTTTTTACTGAAGGAACTGTTTATTACTGCACCCATTATGACATCACTTGATTGGAGTTTTCTTTCTGAATTGATATGTGATGCTAGTAACCATGTAGTAATGATTGTTTTAGGAAATAGGCATGATTAGAACCTTCATGTTATACACTATGCAAGTAAGACCATTTACTGATGCCCAGTAGAACCATACCACTACTGAAAAGGGATTACTAGTCGTTGTATATGATGATAGATTCATATCATATCTAGTTTCATCTAAAACAATAGTATGCACTGATCACTCTGAGATATATGTTCAATAAAACTGTTGATGAACCATAATTGATTAAGTTAAGTTTTATTGTTACTTGAATTTGATGTAGAAGTAAGGGGAAAAGACAAGGGGATGAAAATCTAGAAAGAAAACCATTCGTCTAGATTAGAAAACCCCGAGTTAGAGGCTATTGTTGATGCAGTAATATTGATGAATTTTTGGATGAAAACTTATTTGCTATGTATAATTCTCATATGTGGCTTATCGATGTTGCAAATTATCTAGTCACTAAATTAGTCCCAAGTGATATGACTTATCAGCAAAAGAAGAAATTCTTTGCTAATTTGCAATATTACTACTGGCAGATCCCTCTTCTATTTCAAATTTTTGCAGATCAGTTGATCAGAAGATGTGTCTCAGAAGACGAGGGCCACAAGATTCTAGAGCAATGCCATCAAGGATCTAAGGGAGACCAATTGACTGCTATCAACACTGTCCGGAAAGAGTTGGAAGCAGGATCTTATTGGCCCATAATATTCAAGGATTCTATATCCTTGATACAGTCCCGCAATGCTCGCCAACTAAAGGTAACACATCTTCTAGAGATCGTCTACCCCAGCGACGTATACAGAGTGTTGCAACCTTTGATATCAGGGGTATTGATCGAATCCTTTTCTCTTTCTTCCTATGAAAATAATTACATCATAGTAGTCGTGGAACACTTTTCAAAAATAGCCTGAAGCACAGGCATTACCTACTAATGATATTAAAGTCATATGCAGATTCTGTGAGAAACTATTTTCTAGATTCAGATGTGCCTATGTATCAAATTTCTGAAATCTGCCAAGTACCACACTTTAGCAGGGATTGCTATGGGAATGAAATACGGACCATTCCAAAAAGAGGTAGGAGTAGGTTACTGCAGAATGCTACTCCAATGGGAAACACATACAATCCCTACCGAAGAAATCATCCAGGATTTAGTGGAGGAATGACTCTGGAGCTAAAAACTTCCAGAAAATACCACCACAACAAAGTCCCTAGCCGCAGAATCAACAAATGAGATGCTGTTAATGGTCAAACCCGTTTACTATGACAGAAGTGTCGTCATAGGAAGCCTGTGTTATAATGGATCAAGACAACACTACTAAAAAGGTAAACGGGCAACAATTTGAGCTATCCAAGTGCGAGCAAGTGACCTACAGACCAAGCGGTATCAACCGGTCAATAGATATAGAGGAGCTTGGCATTGTATCAGGAGTATAGCTATGGAGGAGCTTGCATCCCCTGCATACTAGTCATCTGTATGAAACTTCCCTGAGGAAGTCTCAATTATTTGGGCCCAGATCTGCACCACTGGAGCCCCCCACCACCACGGCTTCGCCAAATCTTCAATCCATGGGGCTCGAGTCATTCATCACACTGATAGCCACTACCTGGAGCTCGACATTGAAGGATAGGAGCTGACAAGGATAGCTCCATCGACCAGACCCACCGACCTGAATGTCCTTCAGAAAATGGGGATGGCAATTCACGACCCAGAAAAGAGACACACCCTCCATACGAGGCACACTCAAAGTTAGCAGCTCCAGCATTCTGAGCTTACAGAATCGAGGGCATTTTAGCGACAACACATGGTTGAGGTGAATAGCCAATTGACATATCATAGAAGACCCTTCTACTCGGTACATGAAGGGAGTTTTTCTATTCCTCATCTTCCTCTACTTTTATCTTATTTTCTTCATTTTGTGTTCTGTCTTGTTATTTTTATTACCCTTCCTGTTATTATATTTTGTTATTTCTTTTAATTGCTTTACTTTCTTTCTTACCCTTAGTTAGTCAAATAAGTGTGGGGTAAGAATTCTATGTTTTGTTTTTATTTCTTCTTGTTTTCAAATAAGTGTGGGGTAATTTAGATATGCATGAACACTGAGGACAGTGTCAGACTTAAGTGTGGGGTAGCAGTGCACAATGCACTGTAGTAGGAAAATATTTTGCATGATTTTTGCATGTTTTTCCCATATTTTCACACCCTTCCAAATTTTTTTTTTCAAAATTTTTCACTCTTTCAGACTTCAAAATGCAGTATGATTGGTAAAACATTGCTGATGTCTATGATATGTAGGTAGAATGTTATGATCAGTAGGAGACAGCGTGATAGCTTTCTTGAATTTATCGATTAGAAATAGAGAATTCCTGATAATTGAGCACAACTTAGTTTGGATTAGAGACCTCAGCCAAATACCTTTTCAAAACTTAACTAGATAAGATTAGACCAATTGAGGATGTATTGGCAATCAAAATGACTAGATGATGCTCTGAGCTGAAAGTGAAAAGAAAAATAATGAGAGTTAACTAAATAGGGTAGTTTGCAAGTGGCCTTTGCTACTCGAGCACCACTCCTTAGGGGAACTTAAAGCCTGATGCCCTAAGGTCGTGTAGGTCTGGGAGTCATCGGAGTGGGACTCGCTACATGGGTAGTTAAAGTTGACGTGTGAAAGCAAACTCAAAATACCCTGGAAAAAAATCAATAAAAGAGAAAAATCATTAAATGCTTAATTAAAAATCTTGTCACCAAAGGCTCAGAACTCAGAAAGTTATTTGTTGTTAGTATGTCTAGCGACGGGTCGAAGTATTATCTGGTAATAGTCAAGATGAGAGTATATTGTGTTGACTATCTAGTCTAGACTAGTACACACACTACACATCAGGAAGACCTTGTGACTGAGAGAAGAGTTCAATCTAGTTATTAAGTTGTTAAACCTGCTTGACCATGATAATCTACTAGAGACATTTGAGACCTTGTCATAGCAACTTAACCAGTCAGACCTGTGTTGTGAATTATCTGATTCAGTGAAGAATTTGGGACTAAAAACATGACTAGAAATTTTAAGTGACTGCACCTATGATTTAAAATCACTAACTTCAAGTAGACTTTTCTTGAGGACAAACAAAAAGCTAAGTGTGGGGTTATATGATATGCATAAATCATATCACATTTTTAGCATGTTTTTAGGCATAATTTAGGGTGAAATTGATGGTAAATTGCTCTTAATTAATTTTTATTAACTCAATTTCACAGTTTTTGTGATTTTGGAAGTGTCAAGTGAAAGGTAGAAGAAAATGGCAAATTTTGGGGTAAAAACGTGATTTTCAGAAGTTCAGAAGTCGGGATGGGCGTCCCGAACCCAGGATAAGCGTCCTGACCTGGTCAACAAGCCAGGACGGGCGTCCAGGACTTGGGACGACCGTCTTAACCTGGTCAACAGGCTGGGACAGGCGTCCCAGATCCAGGACGGGCGTCCCGAGCCCCAGTTCAAAATCCCACATTGAAATTTTGAGAGAAAATCACCCAGCTCCCCTACTATAAATACCCTAGGCAATCCTCAGTTGAATTCATTCCTCTCCACTCGATCTGAGTCATTTAGTGACTTCAAGTATACAGTTTTCCATAGTATACAAGTTACTTAGTGACTCAAGTTTAGTATAGGTTTATTTATATTCTTAGATAGTGTCTAGTGTTCTTTGTTTTTGAGAGTCTGTCTCAGATCCTAGGATACGACTAGATAGGTTCGTTTCTGGTATTCATCGAATACCCGGGGTTTCGTTAGGAGATCCTAAGAGGGCTCTAGGCATTCGAAGAGTCAGTCAACATGGATGTGCTTAAGCTGGGTATTAAGGTAAAGTCCAGCTACTAGGCTGAGGAAGCGTCATCCGAAGGTTCTATCGAGCAAAGTCGGGTCGAGCAGTCCAACATATACAAGCAGTTGCTCCATCGGCGAGACTACGTAAAGGGTGAATACTTTATGGCATCAGTCCCCCTGTCCCTCTCTTTATATGTTTGTACTGTGTTCGTCCAAACATTTATTATGTCTATTAGATTATGATTTTATGAATATTTGTTATGCATGTTGAAGTACTTTATGATTTTCCAGAAATGGTCACCAGCTTAACTTTCATTATGTCTACATGTCTAATGTAGTTTCTTTTAAACTAAATGTAGGGTTATAGACAATTCCTAACCATGGTCTAATCATAACCTGTTTAGTTTAACAGACATTAATTTAGGACTTCCCCGTCGGGATGTATTAATGTCTGCCATATTAGATGAAATAACCTATAGATCACCATGTTTGTTAGAGTAGTCTAAGTAGGCTGAGTTTGTTTGTTTATGCCAGCGTTAGGGCGAGCGGCATGATCCCCTAAGTGACACAGGGCTTTCATGGATGCCTTTAGCTCGAACCGTGAGTAGGGTCGTCATTAAGGTAGGGCGATTTATCAAGTAGCTCAGATGTGGTACACCTTTAGACTCAGTACATAGTTGCAATCTAGGCCAAGATATATCTAAAATACTCGAAGATAGGTCAATCAACATGTAGGAACAGTATAACATAGAATCAGGACATTATCTGTAAAATACTTTTAGGCTTAAATAGACTTAAACCTAGTGGAGAATGAATCGCCTCCTCATCAAAGATATTGATGAACGATTGCATAACTATATCATAAGATAAGAGTTAGGGTAAGAGGATAGTTACTACTAAGCCGTTACCACTTCCCTAGGAGTACGATATTTGATTTAATTAAAATTGTAGATACTTTCCAACAGACTAGCTACACGATAGGTACTCCGCCTTAGGTTCTGATTGATTAAGTGATAGTATAGAGACTAAATGTGACAATTAGTCAGACTAAATCCTTAATTACTCATAATCAACATAGGGTAAAACAACACCTATTTTAGTATATCAATCGGATCCCATCAGTCACTGAATGACTCAGATCAAATGGAGAGGAATGAATTAAACTGTGAAAGACCTAGGGTATTTATAGCAGGGGAACTGAGTGAATTTCTCTTCAAAAATCGATGTGGGATACTGTTCACGGATTCGGGATGCTTGTCCCAACCGGTTGACCGGGTCAGGACGCCCGTCCCGGTGCTTTGACCGGGTCGGGATGCCCATCCTGGGTCTTGGACACCCGTCCCGGGTCTTTGACCGGGTCGGGACGCCCGTCCGGACTTTTGAATTTTCAAAAATCACGCTTTTGCCCCGAAATTTGCCATTTTCTTGCATATTTCACTTGACACGTCTAAAATCACAAAAACTGTGAAATTGTATTAATAACAGTCAATTGAGAACGATTTAACTCCAATTTCGCCCTAAATTGTGCCTAAAAACATGCTAAAATATGATATGATTTGTGCATATCAACCTAGGATTGGCCTAGCGTACAAACTCAGCTTTATTAGGTACTCTAACAAATATGGTGATCTGTTTTGTTATTTCTTCCTAATCTGGCAGACCTTTTACAGTCTGTTAAACTAAACCTGTTATGATTCAGACCTTGGTTAGGAGTTGTCTATAACTCTAGTTTAATTTAAAAGGACACGACAGTTCAACATTCATAATAATAATTCTAGCTCTATGATCTTCCCGGAAAAATGGATAATATCTCAAATTGTAAAACATGTATGATATAGAAATTCAGTATCAAATCAATATCTAGATAAAATAATTCATAAACATACAGAAACTCGTCTAGGGGACCCACTACCATAAAGTAGTCACCGCTTTATGCAGGTCCAGCCGGCGTTGCAGCTCCTGTATGCTTCTGATTGCTCGATCCTACTCTGCTCGGCAGAGCCTTCGGATAACGCTTCTTAGACCTAGTAGCAATTGTTTTACCTTACATCCCGAGCTTAAGCAAATTGCCCTAATCTGACTGAGAACACGCACCCTATCTCTCTCTTAGGATTTCCTAACAAAATCCCGGTATTCTGTGATACAAAAAATGAACCCTATCTAGTCTTAATCTAAGATTCTGAGACAGACTCTCAGAAAGCAAAGAAAACGAGAAACTCTCATATACTAAACTACTTGAATGAAACACATGAGATCACTCAATGACTTGCATACTGCAGAAAAATGTATACTTGAAGTCACTGAATGATTCAGATCAAGTGGAGAGGGATGATTTCAACGGAGGAAGGTCTTGGGTATTTATAGCAGGTAAGATGAGTGATTTTTGATGTAGAAATCGATGTGGGATACTGTTTAGGGGCTCGGGACACCTGTCCCGATCGGTTGACCGGGTTAGGACGCTCGTCCCAGGTCTGGGATGCCCATCCCGGTGCTTTAACCTGGTCAGGAAGCCCATCTCGAGTCCGGGATACCCGCCTCGGGTCTTTGACCGGGTCGGGATGCCCGTCTTGATCCACGAACTTCTGAAAATCACGTTTTTACCTCGAAATTTGCCATTTTCTTACACATTTTGCCTGAAACTTCCAAAATCACAAAAATTGCAAAATTGTATTAATATCAATAAATTAAGAACGATTTATCTCCAATTTTGCCCTAATTTGTGCCTAAAAACATGCTTAAAAAGTGATATGATTTATGCATATCATATAACCCCACACTTAGCTTTTTACTTGTCCTCAAGCAAAGTCTACATGAAATTATTGAAATTTTAAATCATAGGTGCAATCACTTAAAATTCCTAGCAATGTTTTTTAGCCAGAATTAATCACTGAGTCAGATGATTCACAAAACAGGCATGACTGGTTAAGTTGCTATGACAAGGTCTCAAATGTCGTAGTAGATTATCATGGTCATGCAGGTTTAACAATTCAATAACTAGACTGAACTCTACTCTTAGTCACGAGGTCTTCTTGATGTGTAGTGTGTGTATTAGTCCAGACTAGATTGTCAACATAATATAGTTTTCTTTTAACTCTTACCAGATAATACTTCGACCAATCGCTGAACATAACAGCAACAAACAACCTTTTGAGTTCTGAGCTTTGGTGTCAAGGCTTTTCAATTATATTTTCAATAAAAGAACACACTGAGGTACAATTAATATGAGATTGTTATATCCTCATAGTTTTAAACACAACTCGTTGGTTATGTTGATGCTGGTTACTTGTTTGATCCACATAAAGCAAGATTTCAAACAAGCTATGTTTTTACATGTGGAGGAACTACTGTTTCATGGTGTTTTACAAAGCAAACATTAGCATAGCAATCCATGAAACAAGTCGTGAATGTGTTTGGTTAAGATCCATGTCTCAACACATTCGAGAGACATGTGGTTTATCTTCAGGCAAAGAACTTCCAACAATAATTTATGAAGATAACACTGCATGTATAGCTCAATTACATGAAGGATATATCAAACAATATCGCACAAAGCATATTTCACAAAAAAAAAATTTACACACGATCTTCAGAAAAATGGTGATATTGATGTACAACAGATCCGTTCAAGTGATAAATTGGCAGACTTGTTCACAAAAGCATTACCAACTTCAACATTTGAAAGACTAGTCCATAATATTGGAATGCGACGATACAAAGATATTATGTAATGATCAGGGGGAGTGTACAAGGAACTATGTACTCTTTTTCCTTCACTAGGGTTTTTTTATCCCATTGGGTTTTGCTCTAGTAAGGTTTTAATGAGGCATATTTTTTGTACAATGGACATCCAAAATGTGGAGTTTTATAAATCATATTTTGTATTTCCATAACTCCCACTACTTCCACTACCTCCATATAACTTCCACTACTTTCACTATCTCCATATAACTTCCACTACCTCTATATAACCTCCACTACCTCCATATAACCTCCATGTAACTTTCATGAAGTTATATTTGTAACATATGTATACATTTATATTAGTATGTATATGGGTATGTAGTTTACACATATGTATTTCTCTATAAATATGTGATGGTTTTGTATGTTTTGTTACAAGAAAGATACACACAAGTTAATACTACTTTGATTTCTATTTCTTTAATCTTATTTCATATTATTATAGCTATTTCATAACATTTTCATTTTTATGTGTGCATTTATTTAAGAATATTGTTGAATACATATGTAATCATTAGGTCGTACTCTCTCTAATTTTCGTTGGGCACCAACATAGTAGTCATAGTCCGAGAAGATTCCAACCAAAGAAAGATTAGGAATTTGATATTTTTCTTTCCATATTTATCCCTTAAATTTAAATATATTTTATATAAATATTTTTTATGAATCTTGACCGTTAGTTCATGTTAATTTAATGATAAAAAGATAAATTTACGAAATGATTAAAATAAGAGATGAAATAATATAAAAATTTTAAATAGTAATAAAATTACATAAATTATATAATTTTAATGAATGAAATTTATTAATTTACCTAATTTAAATATATAATTAAATTTTATATTATATTTTAATATATATATATATATATATATATATATATATATATATATATATATTGAGAGGTATGAAAATTTAATTATATACATGAAGAATACCTAAATCAAAGTTAAGCTTCAAAGTTGAAGTGTGTATATATATTGAGAGATATATACACGAAGAATACCTAAATCAAACCCCAAAGGAAAATTCTAAATTCGTTAGATCCAAATTAAACCCAAAAAACCCTTGAATTCACAATAAATTGAATTGACGGATTCATAAAAATATGACCATAAATTATTATATTTTTATAAATTACTTTGTCACATTTGTAATTTGTATTTTAATGTATTTTTTTTATAGAAAAATATAAGAATTATTGTTCTATATCTGTTTAATTTAAACTTAATTTATATTATAATTCAATTGATAATACTCTCAATTATAATTTTAAATGATTTTGAATTTGGAGACATAATAAAGATATAAGATCTTAAAAATATTTAGAAAAAAATTTATTTTAAAATATTATTGTTTATTCACAAATATTTAGAAAATAATATGAGTTTAGAAAGAAAAGTTTAAATTTAAGTAGATAAAAAAAAAACCTAATCAAATATAAAATAAATTTTATTTATTTTTATAGAGAGGGAGTCTCTATTTTATAATAACTAATAGAAATGTTGACAAAAGCCCGTTGGAATATAAATAAAGTGGAGAGCGGTGGTAGTGCTGAGCTAAGCTTTACAAAGGATTAATGATAAATAGTCACATCCATCACATCAACCTCTCTCAACTTACAAAAAAAAAAAAAAAAAAAGAAAAAGAAAATCAACCTCTCTCTCTCTCTCTCTCTCTCTCTCTCTCTCTCTCTCTCTCTCTCCCCGTTCCATTTACGAAGACTCCCTTCTTAAGCTTCTGGATCTCTTTCAGATTTCTACATTAACTATTTACTCATCCAACAATCGCTCGATTTCATTTTCAATTCAATTTACTTTCTATCTTCAATGAAAAGAAAGAGCTCAATCCTGGTGTTTCTGCTAAGCTAGTTCTAATTTTTGGAGTTGTCGATCCCCTGAGTTTTGCTCCAAATTCAGTATAAGTTAGTCAAATCTACTGTTTATTGCATAGTTAAAATCGTTTTTTTATTTTGCTAGCTTCCTGGCGGTTTAGCAAATCTTTGCCGGAGACTATTCAAATTTCAATGGAAGAGTACGTACTTCTCTAACCTTTTTGTTTTGTATTTGAATTATTAAAAATGTAGAAATTCAATCTAGTCTTTTATTGATTTTCAGCTCTGCATCTATTTTTTTTAGTAGGATTGGTTGGTAAAAAATCCTCTTTATGAAGATGAACTTATTGTTTGGGGAAAATAGCATGCAGAGAAGCATAATTTGGCGAAATATATAAGAAATGTAACCTATAATTCCGCGGTGATATCTCAGAAGAGGCTTTTAGGACTATTGTTTTGAGTTTTGCTCGGCTTAAGACGTGCTCAGTTTAAATTTGTGCTTAGTGGACTTTTAGATTCTTTATTTATTATTATTGGGATTGAATATTTTTAACTTTCTACTGAATGTATTCTCTAGAGTCCGTTTGATAAAGTTCTCAACTTTCTTTGTTTATTTTATCACATTTACATTTGGTTAGAGCCTTTCTCTCCGTAATATTCTTATGCAAATTCATGAAAGGTAATCTTATTTCATACTATTAGTATACAGATCAAAGTTATTCGATATCCTTTCTGTTTTAGTATTACTCTAGTAAATTCTGAATTGTGATGAACATGAATGGGTGATTAAGGTCATGTTTTTGGTCAAAGATGAAGTTATTTTTCCTAAATATGTGTAGGGAAAATTCTCTTGAAGTTTTGCAACGGTATAGACGGGACCGGCGTGTGCTATTAGACTTCATGTTATCTAGTAGCTTAATCAAGAGGGTAGTAATGCCTCCAGGGGCAGTTTCATTGCATGATGTGGATCTGGATCAAGTTAGTGTGGATTATGTTCTCAATTGTGCCAAAAAAGGTATTGAATATGATTTAGTTGCATAGATTTTAATTTGGTAAATGCTTATGAGGAAAATGAAATTACTAATTCCAATTCAATCATTGTAGGAGGAATGCTTGAGCTCTCAGAAGCTATTAGAGATTATCATGATGCCACTTTGTTCCCAAATGTGGTAAGCCAAAGTTGTTCAGATCTCTTATTGTTTTGACTTATATTCTATATATATAGAAAAAGAGCTGTTTTTTTGGTGTCTTGAACTTTAATGTGATACAACCACACACTATGTTGCATTCATACACTTCTATAATATGCATCCTTATAGATTTTCTTTATCATTGTTCATTTTATCCTTGTATGATTATAATTTAAAAAATTTATTTACTGAGAGCTGGTTTGCCCCTGATAACTATTTCCTGTAATTGTTCTTTAGCTACTGATAATTAATAATATATTAATTTTCCACAAATCAGTTAGCTGTAATATATTTTGTGGAAATTTGGCCTGAATTTACAATTTTTCTTTTGAAAAAAGAACGATGCAGGTCCTGCCAGTGAATTCTTTTTGGTTACTGATCCCGAGTCCTCAGGTTCACCTCCAGTAAGAGCACCTCCTGCCATTCCCATGATAACAGCATCACCCATTTTGCCACATTTGGCAACTTTAGACACTGCTGATTCTGGAGAAGCTGAAGAGTTGCCTAGCTTATCAAAATCTCAATCACTTAACTCCCCACAAGTTCAAGAACTAACTGTAGAAGATATTGACGACTTTGATGATGATGAATTAGATGAACTTGATAGTCAGCAGTATTCAAGAAGGGTGTTGAATGATGCTACTGATCTTGTATTGGCTTTGCCTTCCTTTGCCACAGGTAAAAACTAAGCACTGTTACTCTTCAACTTTGAAAGTTATATGAATCGATGATGACATATCTTTTCATGTTATGGTTGAAATTCTTTACTTGCTTTGCCGATTTAATAATGCCTCATCCGGGAATACACAAGTATGAAAGTCAAACTATCTTAGGAAGTAATTACACTTTTGATCTGACATTGGCACTAAAGCTATGATACCGATTTAAAATTTTCATGATTTTGCTCAGCTTCATCATGTGCATTTGATGTCAATTAACATAGTGAGCACAGTGTTGACTATTCACTTTCGATAAGCTCCAACACCAATAAAATAGTGCTTTATCACAACATTCAATTTATTATGTAAGTACATGATTCTTTGTTTGAAATGAGAATCGTTTCCTATTTACCTATTGTGAAAATAAATTGTGATGAACTCAGTAGCTAAGTTGAGTTAGTGAAAGGTATGAATCATTTTCAAATTCCTTTGTCAACTACTAAATTAAAATGAACATTTGTCTCCAAAGTCCTCAAATGAAATGAAATTTGTTGATACGATGATTACTTATATTAATAATTATATTTTTAGAGTTTAAAAGAAGATATGTATTTTGGTTTAAGAAAGTTGCATCTCTGATCATGTTTATTGAATAAAAATGAGAACATTAGGTCTTTGTTAGTGGCTTCCAACTTCACTAGTTTTAATCTGAAATAGAAGAGTATTTTGGATCTATTCTTCCCTTCTAATGGGATTGTCTAGATCGTGTCAAATATCACCAAGAACTTCCTAAATTTTTGGAACTTCTACAGAGAAGCAAGACTGCCTTATGATGAAGCACTCCACATTATGTCTCTGTGCATTTATATGAAAATAGAAGCAAATGGTGTAAACAATAGAGCAGGAATTTTTGATATATTCATTCCATGCTACAGCTCTGTATGTACGTCTAAGACTATAATAGAATAGGAAACTACTACATACTAATTACAATCAATCACCATCCCTAAGATCATAATTCCACTAATTGGGTAGCTTACAATCACACTAATTGAGTAATTTACAATATATCACAATACTCCCTCTCAAACTTTCAGGAAGGAAATAGTACCAACTACTTAGTAGAAATTCTCTTGGTGTCTTTGGTGCTGAAATTTTAAGATTGTTCATCACCTTTAAAAGGGTTAACCTCATCCAAGCCTTCAGATCACACATATATATCATCTATGAATCACAGAAATTCTAATTTCTTCTCTATGAAGTCAGTGAAACTGCCTGAAGAGGTAAGCGTCACTAATGTAGTTAAGCATAAAATGCTTATACAGCAACACTTCAAGAAGAAGAAATATATATATATATATATATATATATATATATAAAATATATATCTTGGTGTCTTTGGTGCTGAAATTTTAAGATTGTTCATCACCTTTAAAAGGGTTAACCTCATCCAAGCCTTCAGAACACACATATATATCATCTATGAATCACAGAAATTCTAATTTCTTCTCTATGAAGTCAGTGAAACTGCCTCAAGAGGTAATATATATATATATATAAATATATATCTTGGTGTCTTTGGTGCTGAAATTTTAAGATTGTTCATCACCTTTAAAAGGGTTAACCTCATCCAAGCCTTCAGAACACACATATATATCATCTATGAATCACAGAAATTCTAATTTCTTCTCTATGAAGTCAGTGAAACTGCCTCAAGAGGTAAGCGTCACTAATGTAGTTAAGCACAAAATGCTTATACAGCAACACTTCAAGAAGAAGAAATATATATATATATATATATATATAATATATATATATATTAAGCCCATGCAGCAATGGAAGACTAGGTTATGGAATCTATATGGACAGATCCCTTCAAAATAATTGTTGTTGAAATCATTTGCTTCATATTTAATTAGTTGAGCACTTTCCTGATACTTTGTTTAGAGATAATTTCTTATCATGACAAATAAGGAAAGGTTTATCCATGTTAGCATAATTTTCTTTCCTATGCTTATTCATGTGTTTGCTTGTGGAATTAAGGTCAATAAGTAAAAGCACATGAGTCTATGCATGGGTTAGCTGGCCTTTACTGTGAATGTGGTGGTCAGGACTACTTTTATGGAGTGAACGTGTTTAGGACTCTAAAAGTAAAGGGAAAAGAAAAAGAATGGTTGGAAATCTTGTGAGAAAAAATAGTTTAATGAGTAAATAGACTGATTTTTCTCTTAAGGAAAAAATTTTTTGTGAGCAGCCCATACATAAGGGGTGTGTTTAGAGGATAGATTGAACTTCTCTCTGTAAGATTAAACTTTTAGAGTGTGATAATTTAACCCGATTTAACACTGGAAAAGAATGACCATAGGATAAAATAATACTCTCGGTCCATTTTAAGATTCCTAATTGTTATTTTAATGTTACATAAGAACTTGTCAAGTTTTCTGATATAAAGTACTTGAATACCCTATATACTCTTAATATTCCAAAGAAAATAATCATCATTCTTCCTTCTTTCTCATTATCTCTCCCCATTCCTTAATATGTAAGGAATTTTGAAAATTCATCCTGGGAAAGTGCCAAACTCTCTGGTTTTTATTCAAATTTCATTATAGGGAAATAGTATCCTTGAAAATTTAGTCCATTAATGCGGAAGGCGTGGATACAATATTATTTGAGAAAAGGATCCTAATACTACCTTTGTCAATAAGTATATAATTAAAACAAACAAAAATAAAATTTAGGAGATGTAAAAAGGGGTGCAGGGACGGACTAAAGAACTAGACTTCTCTTTAGTATCGATGGAAATGATTGAGAGATCTAATCTGCTTGTACAAATTGAAAGTAATTTTTCCTGTTTTCTCTCTTTCCCTGAGGCATTCTCCACATTTTAATTACTTGTCCTGGTTTAATCTTCTTCAGCACAAAGAAATTCTTAAATGGGACTTCTATTATCAATTGTTACATCATTATTCTACTTCTCATCAGGCCTTACAGATGATGATCTCCGTGAAACTGCATATGAGATCCTTTTAGCTGCTGCTGGAGCTTCAGGGTACATTCCAAATTTTGAAGCTTGTGAATCTAGATATTATTTGGTTATCAAGTGATTGAACATTTATAATTCCAATTGTTCCATGAGCAGAGGCCTTATTGTACCATCAAAAGAGAAAAAGAAGGATAAGAAATCACGATTGTTGAGGAAGCTAGGCAGGAGTAAGAGTGAACAAATAGCAAACCAATCTCACTATAGTTCTGGACTAGTTGGCCTTCTAGAGATAATGCGTGTACAGATGGAGGTAAGCAGTGTCCATTCCTTTTCCTTCTTTTTTTCTTTTTTTTATTCAGTTAGACATACTAGCCACTTCTGTTAAATTATCTTTAGCTTAATATATAGTCTGTTTCTAGAGCACAAAATGTCCCAATTCAAGTACATACAATCATGGCTCTAAATTTTGGGTCATGCCCAAAATTTGTTCACTTAATGATTCAGGCCAGAGGATGATCCCTTTTCATAGCCTAGAAGTCATTCTTATGAAAAGCAAAATTTGACTGAAGTACTAATTTCTTTGTCACTTGTTTATCTTCCATGTGTACTTTCCTACCATAGGAAATGTAGAGCTTGCCGATGAAATGTGATACCCTAATACTAACTAATTAGAACATTACATGTTGTTTAGGCTAGATATTGATAACAATCCAGACTTCTTTATTAAATTTGAATTTTGAAAGCTAATTCTATGTTTCTGTTTTGCGAATATTTTTTCACTTCGGAAATACTATTTTGAGTTACTTTCTGTTTAGGGGTCTAAATATCCAGTTTTTCCTTTTCTCTTGCTCTTCCCATTTTCTTCCCTCTTCCTCCTCATCTTCAGGCCAGTTTTAAAGCCATTATTGAACTGTATTTTCTTTTAGTGGATTTTAGATCAAAGCTTAATTTTAGAAAATATGCAATAGACATGGCAGAAAAACTTCATGTCTGCCATGTCTTTCCTCCAAAAACTAAAATATTTAATATCTAACAAAAGTTTAAAAACATAAATCAAGCTTTGTCTGATTCTCTACTTAGTGTGGTGATCAAACAATTGCCCTGGATAACTCTTTTTCATGACTGGGCATTTCTCTGTAGTTCTGGATTGCTCAAATATTCACTGGCGCAAAATTTTTGCTTTAGGTTGCAGTCCTGGGTTGGTATTGTGTGGCTGGAACTTGGGGAAGTAGAGGAGAAAGGGAGTGAAAACAGAGCACAAGGAAAAATAAACTGCTTTGCTATAGTGGAAATGTTGTTGTAACTCCAACTAACCAGTCAAATAAGTGGGTCATACCCCACTACCATATTAGAAAATGGTAAAGTGTCTATATGCCAAACATTGTTTAAGTTCTCTGAACTTACTTGTCCTAGTCCAGAACCAATTAAAGCACATATTTAAGGAGTGCTCTGGAAAATGGTGAGGTGTCACTCTCTTGGCGACCATTGCCCTTAAGATGTATATATCTTTAGTGCATGAACAAGCTTCTTTTCTTGTTATTATCTTATCATTTTATTTGTTTACCCATCTAGATGGATTAGTCACATATATTTATAATGTCCTACTACACAAGGGTATAGAGAACTAAAGGGCACATTATCTGACTGGTTGCTTAACCAATCAGTTGTCCTGCCCATTAAAGGATATTTCTACTGGTATATACTTATTGAAATGATAAATGACATCAAATCTCTTTAGGAATCCTAAAATTTCATCAATATAGAAATACTTCATGAACATATATGGTTGTTTTCTTATTACACATTTTTATTATCTGCAGATTTCAGAGGGGGCGGACATTAGGACTAGAAGGGGACTTTTAAATGCCATGACAGGAAAAGTGGGTAAAAGAATGGACACTCTTTTGATTCCATTGGAATTACTATGCTGTATCTCCCGAAGCGAGTTTCCTGATAAGAAGGCATACATAAAGTGGCAAAAAAGACAAGTATACACAATTATCTTTCCTTCCTTCCAGTCCTGCCTACCATGATTTTCTTTCACTTCATTACAAGACCAAATTTACTCGAAGTCATTTGTTGAGTATTTTCATTTTTGTGTCAGCTCAGTTGAATATGTTGGAAGAGGGGCTCGTTAATCATCCTGCTGTTGGATTTGGTGAATCTGGGAGGAAAGCAAGTGAGCTTAGGACTCTTTTGTCAAAAATTGAGGAATCTGAGGTTTGCATATTATTCTTATAATGATTTTTTTCTTATTTTACAATCAAGTTGAATACTTGTAAGGTTTTTTGGCCTTGGTCTCTAGTTATTCGAACCTTTGTAGCTTTCGTCTTCCTCTATTGGCTCATTGTCTGTTTGACTATATGAGCTGATATTTTTTTAAGAGAACATATTATGTCCTTTTTTTCCATGCCCGGTAGTTTAGTTACACATACTTTGTCTAGTCCGATTGCGTTACCTTTACAATCTCAAGATAGTTTCTTTATTGTGTAAACTTTTCCATTCTAATTCTTCATTTTTTGTGCTTGTTATGATCTCATTACATCTTTAATGTCTTGTATATTACTGTATGCTAGTTCAAAGTTTCATATTGTATGTCAAAATATCATTTCATCTACTTTCATTTTGAGAAGTTCAAAGGATATCTAACCTCTGTCTTAAGTCATTATGTCTGGCTCTTGTTACCGTTGGCAATATGCGTGCATATGGGATGTTATAATATTATTTTCCTTCTATATGTTGACATTTGAATAACTGCATTATCCTCTTTATTTTCAACCTTAAAATGTCATGCTGGGGGTTACCGTTTCAGTCAATTGCATATCAACTATGGAAACATTTTATTAATGTACACCTTCAACATCAAACATTTTGCTAGAATTCTGCTTTCGGGTTGAAACATATCCAAATATTTCTATGTTAGTGGGTAACTACTTAATGTTAGTGGATGAGTAAGTTATGGTAGTTATGATTCATTATTTAGTGGGTAGTTAATACGAGTAATGGAATAGTGTTATATGTTGTGGTTATGTGTGTATCTAGTTATTGATTTTGTAAGTCTATAAATAGGTTTCACTTAATAAATCAAGTTAATCATCTTCTTATCAAGCATTTCTCTTATTCCTATTTCCAACACATTTCATGTAGGATAGCATCCTCTATTGATTTTCTTCAACTTACTTCATGAGATTACTTTTCATTCACTTTAATGGATCTGAATATTTTCTAGTTCCAGTTAAACTTCAGATATTCTGTTACATTAAAGAATACACCTTTTAAAAAAGTTGAGCTTATTCTACATATTTGCATCTGCCTTTTTGAAGGGAATTTGTCTAATAAGTTGAAATTATCAGTATTTTATTTTATTTTGTTTTACATCTTTACTGATACTTATCTGTACAATTTTCTTTTATAAAAATCATTGTGCGTATAAATTATACTCCATCTATCAAGTTAGACTTTTAACTGAGGTGATAATTCCATGGTGTTAGAGTGGGATGTCATATGTTCTGAATGTTGCTGCCACCCATTATATGTTTTAAGCTTTTAGGAAAGGTGATGGTTAAGATAAAGGGCTTTCCTGGTAGTTTTGTTATTTGTCCCTTTAGTCATTCTGGATTTCTCTTTGTATCAGCTGCTCCCTCCATCTACTGGGGACCTACAACGAACAGAATGTTTCAGATCATTGAGAGAGATTGCACTTCCACTTGCAGAGAGGCCTGCTCGGGGCGATTTAACTGGTGAAGTATGCCATTGGGCCGATGGCTATCACCTAAATGTCAGACTATATGAGAAATTGCTGCTCAGTGTATTTGACGTTCTTGATGAGGGAAAGCTTACAGAGGTTTGAATTTTCTTTTATGGAAATAATTAAAGAGTTTTTTATCTCTGTTTGTGTAGGATATCCATATCATTCTCTGAAGTCACTGTTCATGTCAAGTAATGACGCAAGTTTTATATGCATAGAATATGAAGTATAACTGGTGAAATATTGCAGCAGTGACAAGTTACTTCTTGGAACAAACATCTGAACCTACTAATGACCAGATCTTTTATTGAATCTAGAGTGTGGTGGAGGGAGATAGTTTAAATTTTGCATCAAGAAATAACTCTGTTCTTATGGATATATGATCCTATTAGCATTGTTCTAATGGTCAGGAGGTGGAGGAGATTTTGGAGCTCTTGAAGTCCACATGGCGTATTCTTGGAATTACAGAAACTATTCATCATACTTGCTATGCATGGGTGCTGTTTCGCCAGGTATCAAGATTTCATTATCTAGATAATTTTCTGTTAGCATTACTAGATTTTTAATTATATTGATATGTCTCTGTGTATCTTTACTATTAGTTAGTATATTAAAGAAATTTTTTAGCTATAAATGTATTTTAGTTGTTTTGCCTAAAATATACTATTTCCTAAAAACAGTGGATTTGATTTAGTTCCTGATTTAGTGAGATTTAATTTCTGATTTAGTGGAATTTCCTTGGTAAGCTATATTGTATAAATATTTAGCTATTTCATGAATAATATACATTGAGAATTTTCTAATCATATTGTTGGGATTCAAAACACAAACGGAAGCAATTATAAGAACAAAAGTAAACAACAAGAATTGGAGACACAAAGATTTATCTTCTGCACTAGAACTGTATTTCTTACACTCAAAATTAGAGTTTACAAGTTACATGTGTGATACCCATCCCACATCGATAAGTGAAGTTAATGTGTAATGGTATATAAGAATGAACTTAGGTATTCATAGGCAACTTGGGTGTCCCTTTTGGTACACAATACCAAGTAGTTGACCCTATACGTTGCCTGACTCATAGTGCATCATTCTTACTAAACCATTTGTGAGATTGAAGTGAACCCCTAAAGGTGTACCGCTAATCTTGGGATTATACTTTCCCAATATACTTCTTATCCCTGTTCATACCAAAATCAATTTTGCAGTTGATTTCATCCATATTAGAACTTGCACCTTACGTGTTAATATGATATAGGATGGACCAAATCCATGACATATTTCTTGTACCCTTTCCTACTCATTTACTTGTTTCAGGCCATACAAACTTTTAGACAACTTACAGACCAAGTTCTTCTTCACAGCTATTTGAAAACCTTTTGGTTGCACCATATAGATTATCTTCATCAAGATCATCATGTAAGAACGTCTTTTTAACATCTAGCTGATCTAGATGTAGATCTTCTATAGCCACAATACTCTAATGATAGTCATTTTAAATACATGTGAGAAAAATCTCGTTACAGTCAATACCTCTTTTCTACTAAAAGCTTTTCACCACTAATATTGTCTTGTATCTCTTGCTACCATCATGTTCTTTCTTGATCTTGAACCCTCACTTTATCTACAACACCCTCTTTTCTGGGGGTTGGTTAGTCAAATACCAAGTTTGATTCTTTGCAAGTGAATTCATTTTCTCTTGCATAGCTAACTGCCACTTAGGCTGCATCATCCATTTGCAATGCCTCATGATAACACAGAGGTTCTCCGTTATCAATCAACAACAAGTAATTTGTTGAAGGATAGAATTTCTGAGGTGGCCTACTAACTCTACTAGATCTTCTTACTTTAGCCACTACAGTGGTTTCCATAACTGTCCTCTTAATTCTCACTTTTTCCTGCAAGATCGTCTTTTATACTATCCTTTGACATTGCTTTTTCTTTCTCCGTTGGTTTCCTTTCACCTTTAGCATTTATTTCATGTCTGTCCTTGTACACTGCATTTTCATTGAATATAACATCTTTACTTCTAATCACTTTTTTGTTCTGGTCATTCCAGAAGCAATATCCCATATCATTTGCACCATAGCCAATAAAAATGCACTTTCTTGCTTTAAAATCTAGTTTGTCCTTGTCAACATTTCTAACATAAGAAACATAATCAAACACTTTTAAACGTGAGTGAGACTTACATCTATTCCTTGTCTTCCTCCTTTGGACTCTTGAATTGAATGAGAATTGAGGGTCCTCGAGTAATGAGATATGCTGTTGTGCTCACTGAATTTGCTTAGAATGTTTTTGGTTATCTTATATAAATTCTCATATTTTTTTCGCCCTCTCATTCAAGTTCTTCCTATTCATTCTTTCAACAACACCATTTTGTTGAGGTGTCTTAGAAATAATTTTCAACATTCTAATTCCATTCTCAAAGCAATAATCAATAGATTAAGTACTATTATATATACCACCATTATAAGACTTTAAACATTTAAGTTTTGACCATATTTTATTCTCAACAATAGCTTTCCACTTCAAAGGTAATATATATTTTTTATTTTTGTTTCAAAAAGTAACCTATAGCTTTTGGTGGAATCATGAATAAAGATGACATAGTATCATGATCTTCTCAACGATGGGTCTGATGTTGACCTGTAATTTGTATGAACAAGCTCCAACAGCTCAACATTGAGTATCCTCTTTGACTTGGCAAAAGTACCTCTTTTGCTTCCCAAATGCACATGGTTCACATAAACCAACTTCTACCTCCTTTAGCTTTGGAATCTTCCCCTTTGAGACTAGTATCTTCATACCCTTGTCACTCATATGATCAAGTCTTTGCAAGTAATTTTACCATGTAAAGAGTTTTCATCTTCCAATGACGAGCTATAATTAGATTACCCTTTTATCATCTTCCATTGGCCTTCGTTGAATATAACTCGATATCCCTGAACATCTAACATACCCAAAGAGATCAACATCCTCTTAAGTCGTAGAATATATCTGACATCCTTGAGTGTTTAGATTGTACTAGTAGAAGTTCTAAGGTTTATATCTCCCTTGTCTGTGATGTCTAAAGCTTCATCATTTGTTAGATGAACTTTGCCAAAATTTACAGCACTAAAATTTTGCATCAAATCCTTGCAAGGATAGACATGGAAAGATGAACTAGAATACATGATTCGTGATTCAAACATACCCTTAACGTAATAGATCAACACATCATCAATGTTTTCTTGTGCTGCAGTTACTGTGTTGTCGTGCTTCTTTCCTTTAGAAGCAGTATAAGGAGTGCACTAGCTTTTGAAGTGATCGTTCTTATGGCAATTCCAATAGGTAATATCCTTGCGAGAAGTGGACTGCCCTTGCTTCTTGGACTTTGAATTGCCATTCCTAGATCTTTGCCCCTTTTCAAGCCTTTCGCCTCTACTTTCTGTGCTAAATAAAGAACCTGTTGATTCTCCAACATTCCTCCTACAAATATTCTAACTAAGAATCAAATCCCTAATCCTTTGAAAGTCAATTTTGTAGTCCCACATGCTTGACCAATTACAAAACAACGAAGATAGTGTCAACAAGGCTTGTACTTCATTATGAAATTTAATATCTACTAACACTAGTTTTGACAGTAAAAAATTAAATTCCTTCACATGATATATAACACTAGTACCTTCTTGCATCTTTGTATTAGCTAATTGACGAATAAAAAATACCTTATTTGATACTAATGGCTTCTTGTACATGTTTGATAACACTTTTATTAAACCATATATCGCCTTCTCCTTGATTATGTTGTAGGCGACATTCTTTGCCAACATCAATATAATGATACCCATAGCTTGCCAATCTAACACTTCCAATCTACTTTAGACATTGTTTTCAGTTTCTCCTTGTATAGAAGCTAGAGGCTGGTGTAGCTTCTTCTAATATAGATAATATTCATTCTGCATTCCAAAATCCAAAGTTGATGTCATCAAACTTGTCGATCTTTACTTTCTGTCTACTGCTATTGCTCCAGTCACTTGAAACCCTAAGCTCTGATACCAGTTGTTAGGATCTAAACACAAACACGAGTAATTATAAGAACGAAAATAAACAAGAAGATTTAGGAGACACAGAGATTTATATGGTTCGGTCGAAAGACCTATATTAATGTGTTTTTATGTATCTTAATTATTAGTTAGTATATTAGAATTTTATTTCTTAGCTGTAAATATATTTTAGCTGATGCCTAAAATCTACCATTTCCTAAACATAGAGGATTTGGTTTAGTGGGATTTCCCTTATAAGCTATGTTGTATAAATATTTAACTATTCCATGAATAATATACATTGAGAATTTTCTCTTCATATCTTATTTTATTTTCCATCTGTTGAAGTTACACTAAATGCATTACAGAAATGATTCTTTCTAAACTGAAGCATCTAAATAATGTTGATTATGATGCATATGACCATGAGGTTGAGTGTTTCTGTGAATTCTTTTGCTTTTGGTCCTTCATTAGATGTTTACAAATGATTATTTTATCAATGGCACCATACTTAATCATATTAATTAAGTAGCAATAACCTTTCATTTCCTATTGTTCTGATTCATTTTTTGTTGTAGTTTGTCCTTACCAGTGAGAGAGGAATCCTGCTACATGCCATTGATCAGTTAAAGAAAATACCTTTGAAGGAACAAAGGGGACAACAAGAGAGACTGCAGTTGAAAATTTTGCTCTGCAGAATTGAAAGTGACAAAATTTCTCAGGAAATGACTTTTTTACAGTCTTTTCTATCACCTATCCTGAAATGGGCAGATAAGCATCTTGGAGATTACCACTTGCATTATCCTGAGGTAAGTAAATGAATTGTTATAAGTATTTTGCTTTGTGCATGGATGAATTTTTGTGGGTGGTACATGTATGCTTCATTATCCCGACAAAGGAGTGAAATTTATTTTTTGGGAAAGAGCAAAATCTGAGAACAATGATGTGGATGATTAACCATAATCTCAAAACCTGTGAACATAAATCTGTGGTACAAGAAACCAGAAAATGGTTTAACTGGAAACTAGGGTTTAGTTAATCATTGATCCAAATAGTCATCGCTATTAAACATATTTTGAACTCCAAATTAAGTTAAAGAATTGGTGAACTGGGCTGTATTGAAGTCCAAGGAATTAACCTAACAGCTAGCAAAAGACCTTCCTTTTGTTGGGAATTTGATACTATGTCCTCCACTTTATTATTACATAGAGATGGAAATCATCTGTTTAACTCAATATAATAGAATAAATAGCAAAAAAAAAATAAAAATTAATAATAAAAAAAAAAAACTGAATTACTGACCCAAGAATTGGGTATTATACTTCCACTAAGAGTGGTTCATATTCAAATGTGAGAAGTATGATTGTCCTGGGGTGGTCCACTGGATATTCATATAGCTTAGAATTGGTCAAGTATTATAATCCCAAATCCCAAATCCCAACTGTGAAATTGCATGAAATCAAAACTGACTCAGATTATGGTCATCTGAACTGAAGCTGCATCTGTAATCACAAGAGTTTCAGTTACATAGCTATTCACTGTGTTATTGTCTTCTGTAGGGATCAATGATAATGGAGAACATGCTATCAGTTGCAATGGTTGTCCAAAGACTACTCTCTGAAGAACCTCAAAAGGTATTTGCTCGTGTTTTACTTTTGTAAGTTTCTTACTTCATACCATGTAATAAATAACTGGTAACACTGTCTGCTATTCAAATTGCTGTAACCTTTCATGTTTCTCTTGTTCTTGGTCCTTTCGCATTTAATATATAGTAGACTGTTGGGCTTTTAAATTGCTTCATCTGGTTACAGGTGAATGTTCTTATGCTGCGAATTTTTGTTAAGGTTGGAGGTAATATAGAATATAAAGTTTGTTTGTTCACAATTCTGTCATTTCCTGCAGGCAATGGAGTTTGGTTCAACCACTGGAACTGAGCAGATAGAGTTGTATGTGACATCATCTATTAAAAATGCATTTGGAAGGGTAAGTTATTAATTTCTTCAGCTTTGAAGGTAACTTATCCTTTGTTATTTTGAGGATTAATTGCATTTACTTATATACAAAGGTTGACTTAGTGAGATGTTCATCTTTATGCTTGAGAAAATGCCTCCTTTGTCTCACCATTATATAACAATTATCTTCATTTACGTCAATCAACATATGTTATAACATTTGGCATTCTAGTCCCAAAATACCAATGACAACATTTGGAATTCTAGTCCAGAGTGTGCTGTGTGAATTTCATTAATGAACTGTGTGGATGGCATTATTAAGCTTATGGGTCTCTTTCTCTTTGATACTACATTAGGATGAGATTTGTAAACTGTGAATATGCAAACCATACCCATGTGCTCCGAAAAGTCTGGTTGTTTATTATCTCCTTAACATGGAGCAAGACTTTTTGGAGAGGATCAAACAAGAACAAATTCGTGTACTTTTAAGGTGGTTTTGAATTGGGGGTATTAAAAATAATTTGTTTATTATTATTGTTATTATTAATTTTTTTTTTGAAAATTCTTTATTCTCTTTGTGTTCTTATTTTTACCTTGGACATTTCTTTCATGAATTTTTTAGAAGTCATACCTATCTTCTTATTAGTGTATATATTATAAAGTTTGACAAATATTTTAGGTTATCCTGGAAATTCAAAATATATACATGCAAACATATTAATTTCTTGGTTTTCTTGAAATAGAGAATCTGTGTTACTGACTGCACTTCTTCTTGCAGATAATTAGGGATGTTGAGATGATATCTGATGCATCAGATGAACATCCTTTGGCATTGCTTGCGGAGCAGACTAACAAACTTTTGAAGAGAGAAGCAACGATTTACACGGCAGTTCTATCTAAGTGGCATGATAATGCTACTGCTGTGTCAGCTTCTCTTATTCACAAGCTCTATGGAATAAAATTGGTAAGCTAACATATTGTGCTTTGGTGTCACACTGCAAATATGTGAATCTCCTATCTGCTCCTGCTACTTCAGGCTTAATAATTTTTATTTCTGCAGAAACCATTTATCGACAGTGTGGAACATCTTACTGAAGATGTTGCTGCTGTATTTCCTGCTGCTGATAGTCTGGAGCAATCTGTAAGTGAAGTTATCACGTCTTCATGTGATGAAGGTACTGCAGATGCCTACTGTCGGAAACTTAATTTGTACAAGGTAATCTTTGTTTCTGGATCAACTTCCTTTTTATAGTCAAGTAAGCTTATTGTGGCTTTGATGTGTTACCTGGTTTATTAACTTTCATTCTCTCTATCAAATGGAAGTAAACTGACTGCAATGTTGACCTAAAAGCCTGAAACTTGTGCAACAGATTATCTTAGGAAGATGCTCTTAGGATCAGTTTCATTGAGTACCAAACATGGTTTTACAAATTGTTCTTTCATTATTTGTGGTTTTATATAATTGGAAGTAGAACTTGACTATTTGTGTTTCTTAATTTTGAAGCTTTCAAAACACTCCTCCAGTATAATATCTTAGTAACCTGATATGTTCTTTGGTTAAATGACACACAGTACTCATCCCTTATTTAAGGATGAAAACTTATAAAACTATGGAAGAAAGACCAAGAGTAACTAACTCCAATGGTAATGACTAAAGTACCCTGCAACACTATGTTTAGATTTTGCAGGTTTAGATAGAAAATTAGGCAGAAGGTAAATCTTCAACATCACTCCTAAGACCACACAACATTTCCTTTTAGGTTTGATTGGATCACGAAATAGTATTTTAAAGAATACATATATATATTTTTTTTACTCTATTGATTGCATAGACATGCACATGTATAATAGAGAATTCTTCTCCAAAGATTAAATCCTAAACCAACTAGGATTAACTTCTTTAAAAGATTTTTAAAAAATGAAATAAAAAACTAGGGCAAACTCTGATTTCTTTTCCAACGGAAGTTAAAGATCCAAACTAGAAGCTTTTGCGACATATTAGATTATTAAACAACCTTAAGACTAGAAAATGCATCAACTGAATATAGGAGCACTTAGACTAAACCTCAAAAATGCTTAAAATGAAGGTTTATTGGTTCTTATCACTTGTCACTTGTCACTGGTTGAATTAAAACTTTTGGAGCAGGTAACAATATAAGGTGAAATTAGAGTAGGTCTTGTGTTTGAGCCTTAGCTCCCCTATTATGGGTTATAGTGTACATATTGGGTCTCGTTTTAAAAATTTATATTCATCTCACAAATTTTACTCTTCTTTATCAATTTAAACATTAAAGCATACAGAAAATTTAACATCACTCTTAATTGAAATCCCATGATTTAGTGCAAATACTTGCATACTTGAGTTTTATCCTTCCATATTAAAGGTGGGGATGAGATTTATGCAGATGAGGTTACCAGTGAAGAGTCAAAGTAGGAAGTATGCTTAAGAAAAGATTGAGCATTTATATTAGGTTTTAAAATTCAGAGAATAGAATAAAATTTTGTTTTTATTACCTATATATTTAGGTAACCCATGGTCTAGATATACATGTAATAGTACACTAACTTATCTACCTATTGGATATTATATGATATCAGATATACATATACACACTTACCACATATCAACTATAACAAGATTATTGCCGGGGAACCTGAAATATAATTAAAATCACCTGTATTGGTTGAAATACTAGCATACTTGAATTTCATTTAACTGACCTCTGATAGAGTATCTTATGTAGGCTAGATATTAAATAAATTATTTAGCATTCACAAATACTATAGTGTCACCTAAATCGGTTTCAGGTGCTTATTGAATTGTTTGTTCTATAAAAATGAGTTTTGATGCTGTGCTTTCCTATTAAAGGAACTTGTTTCTACTGTGCATCTCTCCTGCATTCTCTCTCTTCTTTTAACATTTCTAAAGATCAAATATGACTGTATCATTGACTTTCCAGATTGAAACTATATCTGGAACACTGGTGCTGAGATGGGTCAATTCACAGCTAGGCAGACTTTTAGGTTGGGTGGAGAGGGCTATTCAACAAGAGGTACTATTTTAAGTTACAAAAATACACACACAGATATATACAATATTTTTTTCCTCTTAATTCATGGTGGACATGCAATTTTTTGTTAAACATTGTGTCAGTTGTCATGAATAAATAAAACCTAGATAGTCTGAGGGTTATATACAACAACCAACTATCCATTAAATGTTCCTTGGAGTCAACTAGTAATTTTATTCTTTGCATTAAACTTTGGGCTCTATTATATGCATTAAGTTTTCCTGGATTCAGACACATTTTCACTTGAAGCTTTCAATTCTATTATTGAACTAATTCTTTCATTCTTCATCTAGAGATGGGTACCTGTTTCACCTCAGCAAAGGCATGGTAGTTCAATTGTTGAAGTCTACAGAATTGTGGAGGAGGTATTCAATTAATTATCTTTTATAGCTCTCTCTCTCTCTCTTGTTGAGTAGTATTTTTCTATTTGTAGTTGCCTTCATTAGTTGCACTTATATTACATGTTATGGTGCAATAAAAATTTGAGAAAGCATATCTAATGCAAGGGTGAGGAGGAAGTAATTCAGTGCAGGATGAATTGGTGATTGTAATTAGAGCTGACAGTTCAAATATAAGGGAATAAATTGGTGGTGGTTATATGACTTTGAAAACAATAGGTGGTTGCTATTGTGATTAGGCTTTACAGTACATGACAGTAGCAGATACATCATAATAGCATAGCCATTTTTTATTAAAACTGAGTAACTTGAGAATAAATGAAAGTATTGTTTTAAGGACATGAAGTATGGCTATGAAATGCTTGGATTAACTTACAAACATTATGGATGAATTATCTTGGAATTAACTACCATGTATGCACATGTGTCTTCTCTTTGTCATCCTTCCCCTTCCCTGAGCCCATATGTTATTGTTATTATATTCCTCCAGTAAGCTGATACTTTATTGAAAATATCATTACAATTTTACCAAGGATTCAATTGAAGCAGCATGAGTATCTGATTCACAGATATAACCTGTTTTAGAGGTAGGAAAAATGTAGAGAGAATGATATTGTGTTGTTGATCCTCCTCATTAGGAAGAATGCCTTAAACTTCTCTGATTCGTATTTCCTGTTTTCTTTGTACTACCACATACCATTTCTACTCTTCTTATTTAATGAGACTTACCAAATTTATTTCTTTGGTTTAAACACAAGTTTAAAGAGTGAATGATTTGTCTCCCTAGCCCAATGGACTATTATCTTTTGGTGTCTTTTGAGTATGATTGAACTATGGTATCTTTAGGTTTGGGATTGAAAATTTTGGCTTGTTTTGTTTTAGGGTAGTGAGAAACCATGTTACTGAAAAACATGAATTCAAGAAAGTAGATCTGCGATCTGAATAAATAAAAAAAAAACACCAAGCTTTACAATCATGAAATCTATGGACGCCTTTTTTCCTAAATCATTAGATGCTATTGCTAAAAAATTGAAAGAAAATGGTCTCTCTGAAGTTTTTTGAATAGGTAATATTAATCTTTAGAGATCATGCTATTCATTCCTTTCTATTTGCTAAGAAAAGGAAAAGGGTAATAGTACAAAGAAAAAGATATTTTAATTTCCCCCTCGCTTGCTCTTAACATAACTGGCACATCTAGCTGGATGAAATATAGAACCATGTTAGACATTCCCATTTCTCATCAAGAAAAGTTAAAAGTTCCTCCAGGAGCTCCTTGTTATCTGAGGATAAAGGAAAAAGATGATAATTTCTTTAACTACTGGAATTGAACATTTAGCAATACCTGGCCGCAAAGCAGTACAGGCACCTCTCAGTCCAGAAGACTCTAAAGCTAATCATATTTTAAGTTTGATGTTTATGAAAAGCTACTATTGCTCTAGATGTGTCACTTTCCTTATAATGCCATTTGAAACTCATGACCTTCTAACATGGGAATGATGTTTTTCATGCACCACTTACAGTAACTAAAGTTGAAGCAGTTTTCTGGGATGAAGTAAAAATGGATGTACTCAAATTTATTTCTCAAATTCCTCAAATTTTGTCAAATCAATCAATATCACTGATACAAGAACTTCTTCATGAAAGGCTCCTCTTCTTTTAAATTGTAAACAGAAAGGGGAAAAAGACTCAACAGCTTGTGGTAGTGAATAGGAATTTTATTTGTTCTTTACTTTCCTTTTTCAAATATAAAATGCTGGCAGTGAGGCTATTGCACAAAAGTGAAGTAAAATTTGTAAGAAGTCTTGAAAGACTATCATGCCCTGCGCTCGTGAACCCATGGAGCGGCTATAGGTTTTGTAGTACCTATGGTCAACAACTTGGAAACTATCCCTTAGGGTCTCCTGGGTTTCCAATGGATACCTTAAGCCTATCTTATTTTTCATATCAGATTCTTATATATTTCAAATGTTGGTTGAGGGAATTCAAAGACCATAAATGAAAAGTTTCTCCCTCTAAATTGGTGAGGGTCAGAGTGATTTATTCTTTGCCCTCTCTTTTTTAGTACCATTTTCTTGAAGTTTCTACTTGAACATCCTTTGTTCGACTCTTACCGTGTTTTGCTGAGAGCACAAAATATGTTGCTGTCTTCCTCTGAATTGCCAAAATTTGAAGAATTCAGCTATAATTTCTCTTTATGCTTTCTGATTTTCTTGTTAAAAAGTTCAAAGAATTGAGAATAAAGGGATTATTCCTGCAGACAGTGGATCAATTTTTTGCTCTCAAAGTTCCAATGAGATCATCTGAATTGAGCAGCCTCTGCCGTGGAATTGACAATGCATTTCAAGTGTACGCGAAACTTGTAGTCAATCAATTAGGTAAGTCCTTTATTCTTAATCTCAGATATCTTTGGTGTTTGAATATCATATCAATTACACGTTGCTGTCTATTCTTTGTTAGTGTAATCCATAAATAAGGCTTGCCCTGTGTATTTTCTAACATAGAATTTTTCATTTTTATGCTTGTTTTAAAGAAGTAAAATAAAATCCTTGATTAGCTTCTACTTGGACCTTTTACAGTTTGTGTTCTTTCTTTGTTTTTTTTTTTTTGTTGGAGTGTATATTTATTTAGATATATTGGAGGACATACCGACATCAATAGTATTTGATAAGATACTTCCTTTTCAGCTCTGTATGTGCTTTATAAATTTCCAGTTCATGGTGAATGTTTGTTATTTGGCCATTCAGTTAACAAGGAAGATATCATTCCACCCGTGCCAATTCTTACGCGGTACTCTAGGGAAGGTGGTATTAAGGCTTTAGTAAGAAAGGAACATAAGGATCCAAGGCTACCTGATCTGAGAACGTCTACAGAAATAAATAGTTTGACGACGCCGACACTTTGTGTTCAATTAAATACCCTTTATGTGAGTTTCATCTTATTTCCTTGCTTTCATTTTCATACTTTTATTTTTTACTTTTGTTTACTTGTTTCTCTTTAAAAGTTTCATCCATCTTTCATTTGCTCCATAAATCTAACTCTTCTAAACTTCAAAAGCTGATTAACAAATCAAAGATTTGTTCTTCCAATATATAAACCCTTTTCAAAGATCATGTAAAAGTACTATAACACTTCTATTCTTGACATAAGCATGTACATACATACCTATATGTTTGCATTCATGTATCTGGAATATCACAGCATAAATACCAAAAGGGAAGTGCAAAATATTTAAAAGTTTCCATCAAATCCTTGAACTTTCATAAGCTTCAAAATTTGTGCTTCATATCAGTTTAAATTTTTTAGATTGTTGTTCAAAATATAATTGACACATTCAAAAAATTGATTTTTGTATAAAGTCATAAAGGTGATCAAGTTTTAAATAATTTAATTTTTAAATAAAAAATGATTGGCAAAATCTTTCAGAAAACTGTACCATAATATAGTGTGTCATTTCAGCAAATTTGAATGAAAAAGTTAAGATAAAGGCTAAATTGATAATTTTTACAAAACTTGAGGATTAAATTTAAAATTAAACAAACTTCAAAGATTTGATTGAAAATCCTTTGATATTTTGATGGGCTGATTTTCGTTTTTACCCTAAGAAAAATATATATTTGCATCTTATTGATATATTTTCACTTGTTTCCTTGTCTGTGTAAGGAATACTTGGGGTTTTTTATTGTCAATCTGATACATAGTAATTTAACATTTTAGCGCTAGGTAATTGACTCTTAAGGAGCTACAATAAGAATACATAGTATTTGGTTAATTTTGAAGCTGAGTTGATTTTAAAATGTATACATTCAGAGAATACAAGAATTTCTTCTTGTTATTCAATAGTAAAATATATATATATATATATATACACACACATATATACAAGTAAGAGAATGTTTTCTAACGTTTATCTAGGAAACTAAAATTGGAGGCTGGAATTCGGAAGATTAACTGCTAAATTATTATTAAGCTGGTATTTGAATTACTTGTGGTTGCAATAACATTGGTAGATCATGAGTTGAATGAAGGTATTCTGGACCTGTTATTTTCTGTTTTCTTTTTATCTGAAAATACCAGTGGTTTCTATTTTATCACATCATATTAAATCGTTCCGACATTTAAAAATGAGAACATAACTAATTCTTTGGTTTATAATTCCATTCTTGTCATCCTACTTGTTTCTTTATTGGGATAGTTGTTCTCAAAAAACATTGCATGCTAATACAAGATCCCTTTTGTAACCCTCCATCAACAGTATGCAATTAGCCAGCTGAATAAGTTGGAAGACAGCATTTGGGAAAGATGGATGAAAAAAGTGCTTCGTGATAAATCAATACGTAGGTTCTTCCAAATACATTTTTGATTATTACAGTTAGAAAATTTCCAATAATAGCATACATTTCACTGTTTACAGAGAACTTGGTTGTAATTAATGGTGTGTTGTTTCTTTTCTTTGTTGTTTTCAATGCTTGTGGCTTTTTTCCTTTAGGGAGGCCCAAAGAGGAGAATATGAGAAGTTCGACAAAGAAAGAAACATTCGATGGATGTAGAAAAGATGTTAACTCAGCTATTGATCGGATTTGTGAGTTTACTGGTGAGTATCTTTGTAACTTTCTAGAAATTTTACAAAATAACAAATGCAATCATATTGGTTTATCCCAATATTTTTTGTAGGTATGAAAGTCGTTTTCTGGGATCTGAGGGAGCCATTTATTGACAATCTTTATAGACCTAATGTTTCTCAGTCTAGATTGGAAGCATTAATTGAACAGTTGGACCTGGTATGTTTTACCATCTCTTTCCATATTCTGTTAGCATACAGCCCACATTGCTTTCCTGGGCATAAGACTTTATGAAAAGACTATTGCAACTTCTTGATAAACTTAATTGTTGGGATTCTATGGCATAGATAAATCTTTCATTCCTATATATCTTAAAGCATCAATGCATGTCTTGTCAACTTCATATCTAAGTTGAGCCAAAAGGGACAATTCAGAATATAAAATAGGCATTGGCTGGTGGGTAATGGTGGGATGTTTTTCCTATTCTCACTTTTACGCAATCAATTATATTCTAAAAAGTAGCTAGAATTCTGGGAGGATCTAGTCATCTAGATGACATTAAATACTTGTCAAAGCTTAACCTTCACCTTCACAGAACAGTTGCTCTTTTTGCATACCAACCACCACTTACATGGTTGAATGTGATAGTTCTTAATATTTCTTCTCTTTCTTGAAATTAAGAACTTTGACCGGGTCCTTACATTTGAAGATCTTCACATGTAAAAGCAAATATAATTGTTTTAGAGAACTTTTTTCTAAGCATAAAAGAAATAACAAAGCGAAGATAATCTTAATAATCTCTTGTGATCCTTTTTAGTAACAAATATTGATGCTGAATATTCATGCCCATTCCTTTGGCTGGGAGTAGGTTCTTAATCAACTGTGTGACATAATTGTGGAGCAACTTCGAGATCGTGTCGTGACAGGTCTTCTCCAAGCCTCACTGGTATGTTTGTGGACTAATTCTCATCTCTAAGTTTCCTATTAATTATACAAATTTTTTACCAGTATAAGATCATTCTATACTATATTTCAGGATGGGTTACAACGTGTCGTATTAGATGGAGGTGCATCGCGTGTATTCTCTCAAGCTGATGCAAAGCTATTGGAAGAAGACCTAGAGGTTTTAAAGGTTGAAATAGAGGATATTTAATCTCAAACCTAAACAATACTAATTTGATGCCTCATTATTGGCATTAGCATTATTATTATATTTACTGATTGGCTCATTTTTTTGGAGTGTTTGGAATAATTAAGCATAATCCTGAATTTTAGTTTTGTAACTATTTCTTTCATCCTTTCTCAGGAATTTTTCATTTCCGGAGGAGATGGACTTCCTCGTGGAGTTGTTGAGAATCAAGTTGCCCATGTCCGGCAGGTGATAAAGTTGCATGGCTATGAGGTTAGCTTTTTTTACAGGATCCATATGAAAGTTCTCCAACAAAGACAAACTAGAAACTTGGAGCTACAATTTTATGTTTAATTTCTATTTTCTCGCAGACACGAGAGTTGATCGAGGACTTGAAATCTGCTGGAGATTTAGATGCGGAGGGTGGCAGAAGCAAATTTGGTGTTGATGCTAAGACATTGCTGAGAATTTTGTGCCACAGAAATGATTCAGAGTCATCTCAGTTCCTCAAGAAACATTACAAGATACCCAAGTCCACTGCTTAACCTGCTGTAATTATTACACACAAGTACTTGTTAAGCAATTATTTATTTTAAAATGTAATTTGATCTTTCTAACCCCTATTTGTACAGTGTACTATGGTGTCTGAATTATTCTTACATAAGCTTCTAATTTTGAGTTAAATGCTTACTCTATTTTTCTGCGAAGAAACAAAGAGACTTTGTAAAGAAACAAGGGATGATTATTCAGGGGGTTTGTAGTGATAATATGGAACATATTTATTTTGAGGGCTAAGACTGAGTTGATTTATCAGAAAATCAGAAACACCATTTTCATGATCGATCATCCATCCAAATTTATGCTTTGTTCTGTCATGTTGTATAGGGTTATGAGGCTGATTTGTTGTCGCAATCAAAAATAAAACTAGGACCTTTCCATTTGATTCTCGAATCTTCTAGAATAATCTTCAACCAAAGTAATTCACATAATCCTTGTTCAATAGTCATGAACTCTGATCTTGCCACCACATTTTTGTTTTTCGCTCCTCCATTACCTCTAAGAAAAGTATAGTACTAGTTATTATCTCCTAGTTGATCTTGAACCGTCATAGTGTTAGCATTGCGTTTTTAAGTAGTGCAACACAACACCCTGCTAGCTTCAAGAAAAAGTTGTCTTGGATCGTGCATAAATTGATTAATCATACTCACTAATCAAAGCTATGTATGAGTCTATTAACCAATTTTTTTTGGGTGCATTCTCCTACAACTGATTTGGATTTATCAAAATAGTGTACTTTTATTGAGATATGAAAATATATCGAATAATTATTCAATTCAATCAATAATCACTAAAACTCAAAAGCAATTAAGAGAATCTAACACGAGTTTGGAGCAAAAAAAAAAAAAAAAAAAACTCTCTATAAAGTCAACGCCCTCTCTAGAACAGTAACATTCTGTTTTCAATCCGAAGCAAACCACATGTGCTTGCGAGATGTCAGATCTTACTAGGCTTTCCAGCGAAGAGATTGATGATTTGGAAAGAAGCATCAAACGCATTAAAGACAGGGGAATTCCTATATCCGAAAGCCAGCAAGTAAATACAACTATGAATGTGGATCTTGACTCTGCAAGTAAGAACTCCTACATGGAAAACTGGTATGTCAGACCCCTCATAATATGTCTATTAACTTCTCTCCTACTATGTCATCTTCCCATCTGACCCTTGAGGAAACTAACCACAACTCCGAAAATTTCATACCTCTTTCGGTAGAAGACAAGATACGGTTATATAAACCGTGGGAAAAATCCCTTATTATTAAATTGTGTGGTAGGAAAATTGGCTACCGCTACCTACTACATAAACTTAAAAACATGTGGCAGTTCTCAGAGGAACTAGTACTTATGGATCTAGGGAATGATTTCTACCTAATAAAGTTTAAGGATGAAAATAATTACATAAAGGTATTTCATGGTGGTCCTTAATTTATAGGAAATCACTTTCTTATCATTAGATATTGGGAACTAAAATTTAATGCTCATACATCAGAATGCATACATCAGACTACCGAATTTTATGAATTAAACATGTTAAAAAAAAAAGGTATAAAGTTAGGAACTCTCTTAACTAATGATGTTTTTAGAGGACAATATGCAAGACTGTGTTCAGGTTGTCTTAGATAAACCACTAAAAATAGTGGTTTACATTGGTGATCATACACAAAGAGTTGTTTATGATGGGCTAAATATGGTATGCTTTAAGTGCGGGAAATTGGACCATAAGGACACTGAATGCTCAGAAGTTCTAAATCATTCTCCTGTATCCCCTACATCTAGTTCGGACGTTGAACCATCTAATTCTAGCCAACCCACAATTAGCCAAAACCAAACACAGATAGGCATATCGAACACAGAGACCATAGGACAACTAGGCCCATGGATGGTGGTTAGGCATAAGAAAACTCAACCAAAATGTAATAAACCAACACTTAAGGATAGTATGAGCCATATGTCTATACTAGGGCCCTATAACTCTAGAAAGGAGTCCAATACGGATGAGCTAGTTAAGACCACAAATAACAATAAAGCTTCCTCTTTACAAGATACAAATAAAAAAAAATCAAAACAGTTCCCAAATCTTTCTTTTGATTCTAGATTAAACCTAGTAGCACCCTATGAAGCTCGCTGCCACGCTGCTATCACCTCTTCCAAGGCTTGTGAGATGACCCCCTCGAGTGCCACAAAATCTGAAAGGAAATTTGTGGAATTAAATGTTAGTCACTTTCCACAAGAAACCTTCAATTCTGAAATAACTAACAAGAAAAAGAATAATACAGATGAAGGTTTAATACCCTCATTCTTAAATGGCAAATAGCCAAATCATCACATCTACTCAAATAAAGAAAGTCAACCAGATAAAGTACGTTATGTTGATAAACTATATATGAACCAGCCTCAGCTTACCAAAAATGGCATAACACCAGCACAAACTGAAATTCCTATTCCTATACGAGGACACTGTACTACCTTAGACATATCTAAAAATGTCGAGACAACAAACTCAGAACAACCTCAACTGGTTCAACAGAAAGTGAAGGAACAGACATCAAAACCTCAACCCTCACCATTCAAATTCAACAACAGAAAATCAAAGTCATCAACAACAAAATCCTACCATACACTACTCGCAACCATCAATTCCAACACCCTCTCTCCCCAACAGTTAACCCGAGAACCTTCATGTAACCTGTTGAGGATACTTAGCCATTACCATATTTGACCCTTGATTCTCGGCTAATATCTTGCATCCATTTACTGCTACTTTCCTTTTACTTTGTAATCTATTTTGATCTTATTTGATTTGTAAATGATTGTAATATATTCTGATTTGATTTGTAAATGATTGTAATATATTCTGATTTGATTTGTAAATGATTGTAATCTATTCTGATTTTATTTGATTTGTAAATGATTATAAATAGAAAACTCTCACCACCTTTTAAGTGTGGTGGTTTCTGCAATTATTCTCATGGTATCAGAGCATACTCCGGTTTAACAACCCCGATCCCTTCTTCTCCATGGCTTCCGAATCCTCTTCTCATCTCCTTCCTTTCAACACTCTAATCCATATGATCACCATCAAGCTTTCTTCCTCCAATTATCTTCTCTGGAAAAGCCAACTTCTCCCTCTCCTTGAGAGTCAAGACCTGCTGGGCTACGTTGATGGAACTCTGGTTTCACCACCTCGTTTTGAACCAGAAAACTCTACCACACTCAGCCCCAAATATTTGGCGTGGAAAGCAGCCGATCAACGGCTTCTCTGTCTCCTGCTCTCCTCTCTCACCGAGGAAGCCATTGCTGTCGTCGTTGGTCTCTCCACTGCCCGTGATGTTTGGCTTGCGTTGGAGACTACGTTCAGCCATCATTCGAAAGCACGTGAACTGAAACTCAAGGATGACTTGCAACTGATGAAACGCGGCACCAAACCTGTTGCTGAGTATGCCCGTACCTTCAAAACAATCTGTGATCAGCTTCATGCCATTGGCAGACCCGTCGAGGACACTGACAAAGTGCACTGGTTCCTTCGTGGACTCGGCACCGACTTCTCAAGTTTTTCTACTGCTCAAATGTCTCTCACCCCTCTCCCCTGTTTTGCAGATTTAGTCTCTAAAGCCGAAAGCTTTGAGTTGTTCCAGCGCTCCCTTGAGCCTTCTCTTCCACTCCCATCTTTCTCCTCGTTTTTGGGTTGACGCTTTCAGCACTGCAGCCTATATCATCAACCGGTTGCCCACTCCACTTCTTGGAGGTAAGTCACCCTTTGAACTTCTATACGGCTACTCTCCACATTATGACAATTTTCATCCTTTTGGTTGTCGTGTTTATCCTTACTTGCGTGATTATATGCCTAACAAACTTTCTCCCCGCAGCATTCCTTGCATTTTCTTGGGTTATAGTCCCTCTCATAAAGGGTTTCGTTGTCTCGATCCCACCACCACTAGGCTTTACATCACTCGCCACGCTCAATTTGATGAAACGCACTTTCCTGCTGTCCCTAGCTCCCAGGCCCAACCCCTTTCCTCTCTTCATATTTCAAATTTCTTGGAACCGCGTCTTTACCACATTGATCCATCCCCCCCTACCCCTCCTTCACCGCACCTTTCTCGGTCCAGCTCCTCTTCGTGTGATATTTGTTCTGACCTTGTGGATGAGTCTGTGCAGGTTGATACTTCTCTTGCAGGTTCCTCTTTGCCACCCTCGGCTTCTGATCCGCCCGCTATTGAACCTGCTGCTCCTACCACTTCTTCCTTGGGCTCTCATCCTATGATCACACGAGCCAAAGCGGGTATTTTCAAGACTCGTCATCCAGCAAATCTTGGTGTTTTGGGCTCATCTGGACTTCTCTCTGCTCTTCTTGCCTCCACTGAGCCCAAAGGATTCAAATCTGCTGCTAAGAATCCTGCTTGGCTTGCTGCCTTGGATGAGGAAGTTCGCGCTTTACAACAAAATGGCACTTGGATTTTGGTTCCTCGTCCTGCCAACACAAACATCGTGGGCTCTAAATAGGTGTTTCGCACTAAATATTTACCAGATGGATCTGTCGAGCGTCTCAAGGCTCGTCTTGTTGCCAAAGGTTATACTCAGGTTCCTGGTCTCGACTACACCGACACTTTCAGTCCGGTTGTCAAAGCTACTACTGTCCGTGTTGTGCTTTCTCTTGCTGTCACCAATAAATGGCCCCTTCGACAACTTGATGTCAAAAATGCTTTTCTCAATGGCACTCTTACTGAACATGTTTATATGGAACAACCTCCTGGGTATATTGATCCTCGCTTTCCCACTCATGTCTGTCTATTAAAGAAAGCCCTCTATGGCTTAAAGCAAGCTCCTCGCGCCTGGTTTCAGCGTTTCAGCTCATTTCTTCTCACACTTGGTTTTTCTTGCAGTCGCGCTGACACGTCACTTTTTGTCTTTCATCAGCAGTCTAACCTTATTTATTTACTTCTTTATGTTGATGACATTATTGTTACTGGCAACAACCCATCTCTTCTTGACCGCTTTACTCGCAAGCTTCATTCTGAGTTTGCTACCAAGGATTTGGGCTCTCTCAGTTACTTTCTGGGTCTTGAAGCTTCACCCACTCCTGATGGTCTCTTATCAGTCAGTTAAAATATGCTCGAGATATTCTTACTCGTGCTCAGTTGCTCGATAGCAAACCAGTCCACACCCCCATGGTTTTTCTCAACACCTGACTGCTGATGGTTCTCCTTTCTCTGATCCTACTCTCTATCGATCTCTTGTTGGCGCCCTTCAGTACTTGACCATTACGCGTCCAGATATTGCCCATGCTGTCAATTCTGTCAGTCAATTTTTGCATGCCCCTACTGCAGATCATTTTCTTGCTGTCAAGCGTATTCTTCGCTATGTTAAGGGCACACTCCACTTTGGCCTTACCTTTCGTCCATCCACTGTTCCTAGTGCGCTAGTGGCTTATTCGAATGCTGACTGGGCTGGCTGTCCCGATACTCGTCGTTCCACCTCCGGCTACTCTATTTATCTTGGTAACAATCTCGTTTCTTGGAGTGCCAAGAAGCAACCTACTGTCTCACGCTCCAGCTGTGAATCTGAGTATCGTGCTCTTGCCATAACTGCTGCTGAACTTCTTTGGCTTACGCATCTTCTGCATGACCTCAAGGTCCCCATTCCACAGCAGCCCTTGCTCTTATGTGACAACAAAAGTGCTATTTTTTTGAGCTCCAATCCCATTTCTCACAAGCGGGCCAAGCATGTTGAATTAGATTATCATTTCCTTCGGGAACTTGTTGTCGCTGGCAAACTTCGCACACAGTATGTGCCCTCCCATCTCCAGGTTGCTGACATCTTCACCAAAAGTGTTTCTCGACCTCTCTTTGAATTTTTCAGATCCAAGCTTCACGTTTGCTCCAATCCGACGCTTAGCTTGCGGGGGGGTGTTGAGGATACTTAGCCATTACCATATTTGACCCTTGATTCTCGGCTAATATCTTGCATCCATTTACTGCTACTTTCCTTTTACTTTGTAATCTATTTTGATCTTATTTGATTTGTAAATGATTGTAATATATTCTGATTTGATTTGTAAATGATTGTAATCTATTCTGATTTTATTTGATTTGTAAATGATTATAAATAGAAACTCTCACCACCTTTTAAGTGTGGTGGTTTCTGCAATTATTCTCATAACCATTCCCCAACCAGCAAACTTCACCCATCATCACTGATGGAATGGGGGTTCCTGGGACTGAATCTAAACCTCACTTTTCAAGCAAATGCCCAACAAATATCTATGAACATTCAGGACCCCAGATACATGAGCCAACTAGTTGCAGAATCTCTAAAAATATGCATAGAAAGCCTACTACAGAACCCCTGGTTGCTACAAACACTTCTAAACTAGCCATGGAGCCCTCACCAACAGATAGCACCGATTCAGAATCAGGTCTGGGATCAAAATTGGATTTTCCCTGTGGAACTGCCACTTTTTCTAAATGCTCAAACTATCTTATATAACACTTAGTTGATTCCACAACATCAGGAACCATTTGTGTTCCAAGCCCAACCAGTGCAAAGAAACCTCTCCCCCCCCCAGCAAACCAGTCATAAAAAAAACCCACATCCCTTAACACCACTAAGCTTGGTCACCGAATCTTCCCCTACCCCCCTAGAGGAACAGCTAAACATGAACTTACTATCAATGACCCCAGACATAACTCATATGATTTCATTTCCAGAGTTTGTAGAACTAAGAAACCTCATAAAAGATGCAGCCTACCTAGCAAGCATTCGGAAGCTTGTTCTATACAATTGTCACCCTAGTGTATGCAAGGTGTCCATGATCATCAGGACCACTCATCTTCTAGAACTACAACAGATGAGGTACACTATGGTTCTAATGCCCACCACTTTGGACCAGATGACTAACTTATTACCACAACACCTCATTCAGGAGGAGAACCTACACCTACTATCTAACATGATAATCCTGCTACAGAATTATAGAGGGGCAGGTGAGCAAGAATTTTTATTAAACTTTAAGGAACTCATCTCTATTAACAAACCTGATCTGGTTATACTTACAGAGACAAAGATTACACAAGAAAAAGATGCCCAAATTATTCCTACCTTAGGATATCAAAACAGTACTATAGCCCCTTCTGAGAGGAACTCGGGAGGCATACTGGTACTTTGGAATGACTTAGATTTGGAGCTAGTAGGGTAGACTCGACAGGAACTTCACTTTTGTGTGAAAGTTAGTAACAATACTCTCTTTTATCTTTCTGCTATTTACTGTCTTAGTAATGCAAATGCTAAGAAGGTATTCTGGAAAAATATAGGGAACTTAAGAACGCATATTGATGCGTTCCGATTGGTATGCTAAAAGATAGAGTTTATTAACTTCTATTGATTATGAATAGTTAAAGACTTAGTATTACTAACTGTCACTTTAGCATTTATTGGTTGTCATTTAATCAATCAGAACCTATAAACTGTATTTGCCTGTGTACCACATCTGAGTTACCTTATGTATTCACCCTACCTTAATGATGACCCTTCTCACGTTTCGGGTTAAAGTATCCATGAAAGCATGTGTCACTCAGGAAATCATACCACTCACCCTAATGCCGACATAGTGTCCAAACTCAGCCTCATTATGCTACTTTAACAAACATGATGATCTGTAAGTTATTTTACATAATATGACAGACCTTAATATATTCTACCCTAACTTAAGGCTTGTTAAACTAAATAGGTTATGATGTAAACCATGGTTAGGAATTTTCTATAACCGTTCATTTAGTTTAAAAGAGCAAATAGATTATCCGGCATAATATTAATTTAGCAGGTGATCTTTTCGGAAAAATGAGCAGAACCTCAACGTGCAAAACATGTATAATATAGCAATCATAATTCAGTATTCAAATCGATGTTTAGAAGAATACAACATAAAGATATATAGAGAGGATTTAGGGGACCACCACCATAAAGTATTCATCCTTTATCAGGTCTGCCGGTGTTGCCAATACTTGTATACTTTGGGTTGCTCGACCTGACTCTAATCGGTAGAACCTTCGGAGAATGCTTCCTTAGCCTAGTAGAAATTACTTTACCTTACATCCAGAGCTTAAGCAATACCCTGTTGACTAGCTATTCGCTCACCTAATGCTCTCTTAGGATCTCCTAACGAAATCTTGGGTATTCTATAAATACCAAAGACAAAACTATCTAATCAAATTCCAGAAATCTAAGATAAACACTCAAAACATAGAGAAAACGAGACACTCTTTATTGCTAGATGGCTTGTGTTGAGTGATGTGGGATATCTCTAACCTTCCAACCCCTGGGGTATTTATAGAGGTGAAAAGGAAGAGATTTTACAAGAAAATTCGATGTGGGACAAAGGATTTCTGATCGGGATGCTCGCCCTGAGCCCTTGACTCGGTCAGGATGGACATTCTGGCTCCGGGATGCCCGTCTCGAGCTCAAAACTTCCGAAAATTGTATTTTTGCCCAGATATTTATTGTTTTCATGCAATTTACTCATGAAACTTTCAAAATCACAAATTATGCAAAAAGATGTCAATTTCAATCAATTTAGTCCCAATTATGCCCTAATTTGTGTCTAAAAATATGTTAAAAATATATATGATTTGTGCATATCAGGGTGAAAGGAGTGATTTTTGCTTGAGAAACCTGTGGAACTCCACTTTGCTACTTGGGATGCCCGTCCCGAGCTTTGACCAGGTCAGGGGGGTGTCCTGACCTCTAGGACTGCCACCCCGAGCCTTGACTCGATCAGGGTGGGCATCCCGAGCTTTGGGACAGCCACCCCGAGTCCAACTCTTCCAAAAATTGAACTTTTGCCCCAATATTTGCTATTTTTATACAATTTACTTCTAAGACTTGCAAAATCACAAATTACGTAAAATGATGTTAATTTAAATAAATTATGATCAAATCGGTTCCAATATTGCCCTAATTTGTGTAAAAAATATCTAAAAACGTGATATGATTTGTGCATATCATATAACCCCACACTTAGCTTTTTGCTTGTCCTCAAGAAAACCTATATGAGATTAAAGAAAGGCTAAATCATAGGTGTAATCACAAAATAGTTTTCCGCAATGTTTTTAGCAAAATTCCTCACTGATTCAGATGGTTCAGAAAACATGCGTAGACTGATCAAGCTACTATGTAAGGGTCTCAACATTTAGCAGATGTGTCATGACCGTAAAGGCTGGAAAACAGTTCAAAAGCTTTACTGAGTTCTAGCTCTACTTTAGTCACATGGTCTTCTTGATGTGTAGTGTGTGAAATAGTCTTGATTAGATTATCAACTCACAATAAGCTTCTCAAGCAGTCACCAAATAATAGTTTGACCAGTTATGATGAACATAAATAGCATAATAAATGACTTTCTAGGTTCTGAGCTTTGGTGCCAACACTTTACTTTTGAGATTTTCAAAGAAGAATACACTTAGTGTATAACTTATTTGACTTTTCGGGGTATTTTTGTATTTGTTTTCACATATCAACTTTAACTACCCAGGTATCGAGCCCCACTATGATGACTCCCAGATCTGCACGACCTTAGTGCACCAGGTATTAAGTTCCCTTTAGAAGGGGTGCTCGAGTAGCAAAGGATACTTGCAAACTACCCTTATGACATTTAAGTTATGGCACTTTAGCTCAGAATTCCATCTAGTCATTCATGTGGCTATCATATTCTCAAACGATATGATATTATTTAGCTCAACTTAAAAAGGTACTCGGATGATTTTTCTAATCAAAACTAGATTGTGCTAAAAAATTAGTAATTCCCTACTTCTAAGTGATGAATTCAGTAAAGTAAAGCAGACGAAATGTTTCTAATGGTCATAACACTCTACTGAATACATATCACAAACAAAAGTAATTTTTCAATAAGTCAACACAGTTTTTGAAGTCGAAAGAGTGAAAAATTTTGAATATTTTTGGAAGGCAAATATTTTAAAATAAGTGCACTGTGCACTACTACCCCACACTTAATATTAACACTATCCTCAGTGTTCGTGCAAGTCATATCATCCCTCACTTATTTGAAAAATAAGAATTTTAAAAACAAAAATATAAAATAACATGAAAATTTTAAATAAGACACATAAAATTGAAAAAAAAAACAAAACAAGAAACAAAACTGAAGAAGAAATTACTCCCTTATTCGTTGAGCAAAAGAGTATGCTCGAATCGGTCGATCGGCTCTTTGTAGAATTTCAAATGTTGCCCGTTCTCCTTTTGAGTGGTGCCATCAGAATCCATTATCACACATGCGCCAAAGAGCAACACCTCTGTGATAGTGAATGAGCCTGATCAGTAGCTTCGTATCTTTCCTGGAAACAATTTCAAACGTGAATTGTATGACAAAACTTTATCTCCTGGTTCGAAATTTTTCTGGGATCTATGTCGCCTATCATACCGGAGTTTACTTGTCATTTTGAATTGATACGAGTTTTCATAGGCCTTGAGCTCGCATTCGTCCAATCCATTGAGTTGTAAAACCCTATTTTCCTTAGATGAATGATGCGTTCGGATTGATATGCTAAAAATAGGTTTTATTTACCCTATATCGATTATGAATAATTAAGGACTGAGATTTACTAATTGTCACATTTAGCATCTATGTTGTCACTTAATCAATCAGAACCTCAGGCAGAGTACCTATCGTGTAGCTAGTTTGTTGGAAAGTACCTACGATTTTAATTTAAAAATTTATCGTACTACCAGGGAATTGGTAACGGCTTAGTAGCAACTATCCTTTTATCCTAACTATCATTTTATTACCCAGTTATGCAATCATTCATCAATATCTTTGGTGAGAGGGTGATCCATTCTACACAAGATTCAAGTTCATTAAGCATGCAAGAGTATTTTACAAACAAACGTTCTGATGTATGTTATATTGTTTCTACATGTTGACTGACCTATCTTTGAGTATTTTAGATATATCTTGGTCTAGATTACAATTATGTACTGATTCTACTTGTGTACCACATCTGAGTTATCTGATAATCCGCCCTATCGCTATTGACGGCCCAACTCACCGTTTGAGCTAAAGGTATCCATGAAAGTCCTGTGTCACTCAGGAGATCATGCCACTCGCCCTAACGCCGGCATAAACACACGAACTCAACCTCATTAGACTACTCTAACAAATATGGTGATCTATAGGTTATTTTATCTAATATGGCAGACCTTAATGCTTTCGTCCTCACACAAAGCCCTAAATTAAGGCCTGTTAAACTAGATAGGTTATGATTAGACCGTGGTTAGGAATTGTCTAAAACAGTTCATCTAATTTAAAAGAGCAAGTAGACATGCAGTCATAATGATTAATTAAGCTGGTGACCTTTCCGGAAAAATGTAAATAGCTTCAGCATGCAAAACACATATTCATAGCATCATAATTTAATATTCAAATAGGTTTTTAGACAAACACAGTACAAAATATATAGAGAGGGTCAAGGGGACCACCACCATAAAGTATTCATCCTTTATTAGGTCCACTGATGGAGCAACTACTTGTATATTCTAGACTGCTTGACCTGACTTTGCTCGACAAAACCTTCAAAGAACGCTTCCTCAGCCTAGCAGCTATTGCTTTACCTTACGTCTCGGGGTTAAGCAAAGCCATGTTGACTAACTCTTCGCTCACCTAATGCCCTCTTAGGATCTCCTAATGAAACTCTGAGTATTCTATGAATACAAAAAATGAACCCTACCTAGACGTATTCTAAGATTCTAAGACAGACTCTCAGAAAGCAAAGAACACGAGGAACTCTCGTATACTAAACTACTTGAAAGAAAACACCTGAGATAACTAAATGACTCGTATATAGTAGGAAAATGTATACTTGAAGTCACTAAATGATTCAGATCAAGTGGAGAGGGATGATTTCAATTGAGAAAGGCCTGTAGTATTTATAGCAGGGAAGTTGAGTGATTTTTGATGCAAAAATCGATGTGGGATTCTGTGCAGGGGCTCGAGTTGCCTGTCCCGATCTGTTGACCGACTCAGGACACCCATCTTAGGTCCAGGACGCTTGTCTCGGTGCTTTGACCAGGTTGGGATGTCCGTCTTGATCCACGAACTTCCGAAAATCACATTTTTGCCCCAAAATTTACTATTTTCTTGCACATTTCACTTGAAACTTCCAAAATCACAAATACTGCAAAATTGTATTAATATCAATCAATTAAACACGATTTATCTCCAATTTTACCCTAATTTGTGCCTAAAAACATGCTAAAAAAGTGATATGATTTATGCACATCATATAACCCCACACTTAGCTTTTTGCTTGTCCTCAAGCAAAGTCTTTATGAAATTATTGAAATTCTAAATCATAGGTGCAATCACTCAAAGGTCCTAGCAATGTTTTTAGCCAAAATTAATCACCGAGTCAGATGATTCACAAAAAAGGCCTGACTGGTCAAGTTGCTATAACAAGGTCTCAAATGTCTTAGTAGATTATCATGGTCATGCAAGTGTAACAACTCAACAACTAGACTGAACTCTACTCTTAGTCATGAGGTCTTCCTGATGTGTAGTGTGTGTATTAGTCTAGACTAGATTGTTAACACAATATAGTCTTCTCTTAACTCTTACCAGATAATACTTCGACCAATCGTTGAATATAACAACAACAAACAACCTTCTGAGTTCTGAGCTTTTGGTGTCAAGGTTTTTCAATTATATTTTCAATAAAAGAACATACTGGGCAATGTATTTTTACATTGATTGTTCAGGGTATTTTTTGTGTTCGCTTTCACACATCAACTTTAACTACCCATGTAGTGAGTCCCACTTCGATGACTCCCAGATCTATACGACCTTAGGGCATCATGCATTAAGTTCCCTTAAGAAGTGGTACTCGAGTAGCAAAGGACTCTTGCAAACTACCTTATTTGTTTAACTTTTTCACTTCCAGCTCAAAGCATCATCTAGTTATTCAAATTGCTAGTACATCCTCAACCGGTCTAATATTATTCAGTTAAGTCTCGAAAAAGTATTAGGTTGATGTCTTTAATCCAAACTAAGTTGTACTCAATTATCAGGAATTCCCTATTTCTAATCGAGGAATTCAGTAAAGTTATCAACTTGTTTCCTACTGATCATAATGCTCTACTCAACATATATCATAGACATAAGCATTTCTTTACCCAATCGATACTGCATTTGAAGTCTGAAAGAGTGAAAATTTTTGATTTTTTTGGAAGGGTGCAATTTTAGTGAAAAATATGGGAAAACAAGCAAATTATGACTACTATAGTGCACAGTGCACCGCTACCTCACACTTAAAGTTTACACTGTCTTGAGTGTTCATGCATATCCTATCACCCCACACTTATTTGAAAAATAAAAGTTGGAAAAACACAAAAAACTCTTACTCTACACTTATTTGACTAACTAAGGGGAAGAGAAAGAAAACAAAACAACAAAACAAAAAGGGTAATAGAAATAAAAAAATAGAATAAAACAAACAATGTTGTTATGTCATACAAATCAATGTTTTGCATACAAAGATTCATATGTCATACAACCCAGACTTATCACATAATCACAAATAAAACGAAGAACGAAAGAAAGAGAAAGAAAAACTAAGAACCGGGATCATCATCATCAGGTGGCCAGAAGTAGACCTCGGGGTCTTCAGTAAACCGGGCGGTCTATTGATAAATCTCCTCGACCCAACTGCTGGTCATGCTGATTCTGTCATCTATCATCGCCATCTTCCTCTGGATGTTCTCCATATCCCGGATGTATCTTGCAGTGAGTTCCGCCAACCCCTGTGACATATGTCGCTCGAAGGCGGTGCATGGTATGAACATCTGGATCGGTGGTGCCTGCTCTGCTGCCGGTCCTGGTACCGATGACTCCCCTTGCTACTCTGTATTGATGGAGTATCGTCCAGCTGCATCTCGTACGGCCATTCCCATGTTCCATAGAACAGTCAAGTCAGTGGGAATGGTGGTCGGAGCAATCTGGGTCAACTCCGAGCCCTCGATGTCCAGCTCCAGATAGTGGGCTATCCGGGTGATAAACGGCCCGAGCCCTAGACATTATTTCCGGGTGTCTGTAGCAAAACCCCGCATGATGATGGTAATGAGCCTGACCATCTCCACAGTGATGCCTCTGTGCATATTAGCTAGGAGGAATGTCTCCATCTGGGTGGCATTCCCTGGAGCAGTATGTCGTCCTGCCAGAGTATGTGCTACTATAGTATGCAAATAGCAAAGGGCCGGATGGATACTTGTGGCTTTCGTGAAACCATGCTAATAGGGGCGCCAGTCGTACAAATTTGGGCCTAGGCGGCGGAGACGTCAGCAGAGGTGAAGTCTCATACTGCTGTAGTTTAGGCAGGCGTGTCCAGCTCCTCCCTCTGCTAGATACCTAAAGTAATGCCAAACTCGGCCATGCTCATCGGCCGGTCCATTCCGCCCAGTCGGAATATGATCTGCTCTTGCTGGAATATGAAAGAAGCATAAAACTCACATACCAGCTCAATGTAGGTCGGCTCGGTGACGATGAAAACTTGACTGTATGGTAGTACGTCGAGTATGCGCTGAATCTCCAGCTCGACTCCTAGTGTCTGAACTACTGCCCAGTCGAGCGTTCTGCCTTCCAGTATGCTGCGTCCAATGTATCCATAACACCTCTCCTGATACGTTGGGATGGAAGGGAAGAGCATGATGGGGTGTGCCACAGCTGTGACAGTCATGGAAGAGGTAATACGTGCGCGTTTCGGAGCCATTTGATTGAAGGAATTCGAGAAAGTTTGAAAATTTGGCGGGTAATGCGTTCCGACTGATATGCTAAAAATAGGTGTTATTTATCCTATATCGATTATGAATAACTAAGGACTTAGAATTACTAATTGTCACATTTAGTCTCTATGTTGTCACTTAATCAATCAGAACCTAAGGCAGAGTACCTATCGTGTAGCTAGTCTGTTGGAAAGTACCTACGATTTTAATTTAAAATTTTTATCGTACTCCCAGGGAAGTGGTAACGGCTTAGTAGCAACTATCCTTTTACCCTAACTCTCATTTTATTATCCAGTTATGCAATCGTTCATCAAAATCATTGATGAGAGGGTGATTCAGTCTACACTAGGTTCAAGTCTATTTAAGCCTACAAGAGTGTTTTACAAACAGTGTTCTGATATATGTTATATTGTTCCTACATGTTGATTGACCTATTTTCGAGTATTTTAGATATATCTTGGTCTAGATTGCAATCATGTACTGATTCTACTTGTGTACCACATCTGAGTTATCTAATAAATCGCCCCATTGCCATTGACGGCCCTACTCAAGGTTCGAGCTAAAGGTATCCATGAAAGTCCTATGTCACTCAGGAGATCATGCCGCTTGCCCTAACGCCGGCATAAACACACGAACTCAGCCTACTTAGACTACTTTAACAAACATGGTGATCTATAGGTTATTTCATCTAATATGACATACCTTAATGCTTCCGACAAGAAGCCCTAAATTAAGGCCTGATAAACTAGACATGTTATGATTAGACCGTGGTTGGGAGTTGTCTATAACCGTTCATCTAATTTAAAAGAGCAAGTAGACATGCAGTCATAATGATAGTTAAGCTGGTGTCCTTTCTAGAAAAATATAAATAACTTCAACATGCATAACACATATTCATAATATCATAATTCAGTATTCAAAATGGGTCTTTGGACAAACACAATATAGACATATAAAGAGAGGGACAAGGGGACCACCGCCATAAAGTATTCACCCTTTATTAGGTCCGCTGATGGAGCAACTGCTTGTATATCTTGGACTTCTTGACCCGACTCTGCTCGACAGAACCTTCGGAGGATGCTTCCTCAGCCTAGTAGCTATGCTTTACCTTACGTCTCGGGCGTAAGCAAAGCCCTGTTGACTAACTCTTCGAACGCCTAGTGCTCTCTTAGGATCTCCTAACAAAATTTTGAGTATTCTATGAATACTAAAAATGAACTTATCTAGTCGTATTCTAGGATCTGAGATAGACTCTCAGAAGCGAAGAACACGAGACACTCTCGAAAACTAGAAATCTACTTAAACGAAAAACACCTGAAATCACTAAATGACTTGTATACTGTAGAAAAATGTATACTTGAAGTCACTGAATGTCTCAGATCAAGTGGAGAGGAATGATTTCAACTGTGAAAGGCCTGGGTATTTATAGCAAGGGAACTGAGTGAATTTCTCTTCAAAAATCGATGTGGGAGTCTGAACAAGGGTTCGGGACGCCCGTCCTGAACCTGGGACGCCCGTCCCAGCCTGTTGACCAGGTCAGGACGGCCATCCTGGGTCCTGGACGCCCGTCCCGGTCTGTTGACAAGGTCAGAACGCCCGTCCCGGGTCCTGGACGCCCGTCCTGACTTCTGAACTTCCGAAAGTCACGTTTTGCCCCGAAATTTGCCATTTTCTTGCATATTTCACCTGACACTTCCAAAATCACAAAAACAGTGAAATTGTGTTAATAACAGTCAATTGAGAACGATTTAACACCAAATTTGCCCTAAATTGTACCTAAAAACATGCTAAAAAAGTGATATGATTTGTGCATATCAGCGGGAAAGAGAATTCAAATTTGAATTTTGGAGGCAAATTCGAATTCAGAAGGAGGGAATTTGCTTAGGAAAGGATTTGAGTTTTTGGCGGGAAATTCGAATTTTGGAGGGAAATTCGAATTTTGGAATGAAATTCAAAAGTTCAAATTTTTGGAGGGAAAAGTTGAAATTTTTGAAAATTCAAGATTTTGTCAAATTTTTGGAGAGATTTTTTGAGAGAATTTTTGTAGAGAGAGGATTTTTGGTGTTTGGTTTTGGAGGAAAATGGGAAAAATGGAGTATTTATTGAGAGGAGCCTTCCTTGGGATGCCCGTCTTGGCTGCCTTGGGATGCGTGCCGCTTCCGGAAATTTTTTTTTCTTCTCTTTTTTTTCACAATTTCTTGCAAGTCCTTATACACAAAAACAATTATCCCGTCATAGTTTTCAACAAATTATCATGGTTAGCCTATGAAATACAGAAGTTGTTAAAAACCTTTGCAAAATTCTCTGTTTATTCCCTTTTCAAAAATTATATTTACCCTAATCATATCCTTAGTTTTTATGCAACAAACATTCTAGAAAAACAAAAGACTAAATTTAATCAACGAAAAATTGTATTTCTAACACATTTGTTTTTCTCAAAGAATTGAAAAATTGTCTGAAGAAAAATTTCTAAACAAAATAAAAGACCCAATTAAATTTGGAAAGTAAAGAGAAGGGGTCAGTTATTAAACTTTTGTTCAAACAATTTATTTGCTGAAAATAAAAAGAAATCTTCCCCTTTTAATCGCCTTTGTTTCTTATCTCTCGTAGCTCTGCTCGTATGGCTCTCATCTCTTCCTGCTGCTTCCTTTGCTCTTCTAGGATTTCGGTTAGTTCCTGAAGTATACGCGCACCTTGGCTCTCTTGGAGATTCACTGTGGTTCTGAGTTGGTCCACGTTAGAGTTTATGGCTAGAATGTTTTGATATGAGCGACTGAATCTGCTTGCTATCGTTTGAGCCATCGCGCAAATCTTGTGAGTCATATCATCTACCTAGGCAAACAAAGCTGATTAGAAATCGTTAGTGTTGTCCCCTGATGAAGGTGTTTGATCGTCAGGTGCTGGGGGAGCAGGAGTGTACTCAGGGGATTTTGGAGTATACTCAGGAGATGCATAAGTGTATTCAAGTAATTTTGGAGTATACTCAGGAGGTGCAGGAGTGTATTCAGGTGATGCATGAGCTGTTTGGATCTCTGAGAAAGGATCAAGGTTGTTCTCTAATTTGTCCAGAATATTTTGGGCTCTCATTCTAATGGTATCCAAGAATGTGAGTGTTTTTATTCCGCCTTCCTCATCAGAACTTTCTATTGGGCTGAGGCATCTTTTTAATCTTTTGGATCTACGGGAGAAGGTTTGTTGTTTATTCATTCTTTCTCTCTTCATCTATAAGTGTATAGTCTGGTTAGAATAAACAATAATAAAACAAATAATGAAAAATAATAAAAAAATAAAACAAACAAAAGAGTGAAACAAAATATGGAGGAAATTAAAAACAAGAAAATATTTTTCGGGGAGTTTTTTTTCAAAAGAAATTTAAATTTCCTTAATAACGTTTTAGAATAATTTTCTAAAATTTGATTATCCTAAATTTCTTAATTTCAGATAATTTTTAAAATTAATTAGTTATGATAACCCTATATTTCAGGAAACTAATTGTCTAACTAGAATAAAGTGAGTGTTAAGGTTTAAGGTATAGATTACTACCGCTACCTATCATAAGCTTCTAGAATTTTGATCAAGAATCCTAAAATTTTATGATATTTCCCCGGCAACGGCGCCAAAAATATGATGCGTTTCGATTGATATGCTAAAAAGAGGTTTTACTTACCCTATATCGATTATGAATAATTAAGGACTGAGATTTACTAATTGTCACATTTAGCATCTATGTTGTCACTTAATTAATCAGAACCTAAAGCAGAGTACCTATCGTGTAGCTAGTTTGTTGGAAAGTACCTACGATTTTAATTTAAGAATTTATCGTACTCACAAGGAAGTGGTAACGGCTTAGTAGCAACTATCCTTTTACCTTAACTCTCATTTTATTACCCAATTATGTAATCAATCATCAATATCTTTGATGAGAGGGTGATCCATTCTACACAAGATTCAAGTTCATTAAGCATGCAAGAGTATTTTACAAACAAATGTTCTGATGTATGTTATATTGTTTCTACATGTTGATTGACCTATCTTCGAGTATTTTAGATATATCTTGGTCTAGATTGCAATTATGTACTGATTCTACTTGTGTACCACATCTGAGTTATCTAATAAACCGCCCCATCGCCATTTACGGCCCTACTAACGGTTCGAGCTAAAGGCATCCATGAAAGTCTTGTGTCACTCAGGAGATCCTACTGCTCGCCCTAACGCCGACATAAACACACGAACTCAGCCTCATTAGACTACTCTAACAAACACAGTGATTTATAGGTTATTTTATCTAATATGGCAGACCTTAATGCTTCCGTCCTCACACAAAGCCCTAAATTAAGGCCTGTTAAACTAGATAGGTTATGATTAGACCGTGGTTAGGAATTATCTATAACCATACATCTAATTTAAAAGAGTAAGTAGACATGTAGTCATAATGATTAATTAAGCTGGTGACCTTTCCGGAAAAATGTAAATAGCTTCAGCATGCAAAACACATATTCATAGCATCATAATTTAATATTCAAATAGGTTTTTAGACAAACACAGTACAAAATATATAGAGAGGGTCAAGGGGACCACCACCATAAAGTATTCATCCTTTATTAGGTCCACTGATGGAGCAACTACTTGTATATTCTAGACTGCTTGACCTGACTCTGCTCAACAAAACCTTCAAAGAATGCTTTCTCAGCCTAGCAGCTATTGCTTTACCTTACGTCCCGGGGTTAAGCAAAGCCCTGTTGACTAACTCTTCGCTCACCTAATACCCTCTTAGGATCTCCTAATGAAATTATGAGTATTCTATGAATACAAAAAATGAACCCTATCTAGACGTATTCTAAGATTCTGAGACAGACTCTCAAAAAGTAAAGAACACGAGGAACTCTCGTATACTAAACTACTTGAAAGAAAACATCTGAGATCACTAAATGACTCGTATATAGTAGGAAAATGTATACTTGAAGTCACTAAATGATACAGATCAAGTGGAGAGGGATGATTTCAATTGAGGAAGGCTTGGAGTATTTATAGCAGGGAAACTGAGTGATTTTTTATGCAGAAATCGATGTGGGATTTTGTGCAAGGGCTTGAGACGCCCGTCTTAAGTCCAAGATGCCCGTCCTGGGTCCGGGACGACCGTCCCGGTGCTTTGACCAGGTTGGGACGCCTGTCCTGACCTTGGGATGCCATATTCTGATCCATAAACTTCTGAAAATTATGTTTTTGCCCCGAAATTTGCTATTTTCTTGCACATTTCACCTGAAACTTTCAAAATCACAAATACTGCAAAATTGTATTAATATCAATCAATTATGAACGATTTATCTCCAATTTTGCCCTAATTTGTGCCTAAAAACATGCTAAAAAAAGTGATATGATTTTTGCACATCAATGAAGTGTTATCTAGATTACATTTTTGTATCGCCCATTATGCTCTATGTTTAAGTCCGACAAGCAAATGACATGCTTTTCCGTAAACCAATCTATAAGGTGAAAAACCTGTACATGTTCTATATGCCGTACAAAAGGCCCATAAGGCATCATCAAGTTTTATAGCCCAATCCTTACGGTTAATACCTAATGTCTTTTCTAAGATTCTCTTAATACCCCTATTGGTTACCTTAACCTGCCCATTGGTCTGTGGGTGGTATGCTGTGGAAAAGCGATGTTGAACTCCATATTGCTTGAGCACCTTCTGTAGTTGTGAGTTGCAGAAATGTGTACCTCTGTCACTTATTAGGGCCTAGGACACTCGAATCTAGAGAACAAATGTCTAAGGAATCTGCACATGACTCTAGCATCATTAGTAACCAACCATTTTGAAAAATACTTTACATCTACTATGATGTATTTATTGCCAAAGGAAGAAGGAAACGGACCCATAAAGTCTATACCCCATATGTCAAATATTTCAACACTTTGTATCACTTGTTGGGGTAAACCATCTCAAGGAGAAATGTTACATGCTCTCTGACAAGCATCGCATGACCTTACGTAAGATGTTGCATCTTTGAATATTGTGGACCAGTAGAATCCTGCTTCTAACACCTTCCTAGAAGTGTTAGCTGTAGCCAAATGGCCACTAGTAGGTCCACAGTGGCAATGCTCCAAGATTTGGAAACCTTCTTCTTGAGAGACACATTTTCTGATCATTTGATCTGCACAAATTTGAAACAGAAAAGGGTCCTCCCAGTAGTGATATTTTAGATCAACAAAGAATTTCTTCTTTTGCTAGACTGTGATATCACTCAGAAGGGTTTGAGCTACCAAATAATTCGCAACGTCAGCAAACCACGAAGGAGAATAAATAGAAAATAAAGAACACAAGCTCTCATATGGAAATTTGTCTGATATTATCGATTCATCTATAGCTTCTAATGCAGGATTATCTAATCTAGACATATGATCTGCAGCTAGATTTTTACCCCTTTCTTATCCCTAATTTCTATGTCAAATTCCTGTAACAATAAAACCCATCTAATAAGTCTCAGTTTTGCATCGATTTTATTGAACAAGTATTTCAGTGCAAAGTGATCAGTGTATACTATTGTTTTAGACAAAACTAGATAAGATTAGAATTTGTCAAAAGCATATACTATGACTAGTAATTCCTTTTCAGTGGTAGTGTAATTCTCTTGAGCGTCAGTCAAGGTTTTACTAGCATAGTATATCACATGAAATTTCTTATCATGTTGCTGTCCCAAAACAACCCCTACTGCATAATCACTAGCATCACACATTAATTCAAAGGGTAAGCTCCAATCTGGTGATGTCATAATGGGGGTAGTAGTCAATAGTTCCTTAAGTTTGTTAAAAGATTTCATGCACTTTTCATCAAAAACAAAAGGAACATCTTTACTCTACAAATTGGTCAAATGTCTGGCTATTAGAGAAAAATCTTTTATGAACCGCCTCTAGAAACTAGCGTGACCCAAAAAGCTTCTAATGGATCTTACAGAGTTAGGTGGGGAGAGTTTTGAAATTACTTCAATCTTTGCTTTATCTACCTCCATACCTTTCTGTGAGATTTTATATCCTAAACAATTCCTTCTTTCACCATGAAATGGCATTTTCCCAATTCAAAACCAAATTAGATTTTATACAACGTTTAAGCATTGATTCCAAGTTTTTCAGGTAGACCACAAATGAATTACCAGAAACTGAAAAATCATCCATGAATACTTCCATAGACTCTCCTAACATGTCATAAAAAATAGAGGTCATGCAGCGTTGGAAAGTAGCAGGTGCGTTACATAAACCGAAAGGATTCCTTCTATATGCAAATGTTCCAAAGGGCATGTGAATGTAGTTTTGTGCTGATCTTCCGGAGAGATTGGATTTGGAAATACCCAGAAAATCCGTCAAGAAAGCAATAAAACATATGTCCCGATAATCTTTCTAACATTTGATCAATAAAAGGGAGAGGGAAATGATCTTTTCGTGTAGCCATGTTTAGTTTCCTATAATCAATGCAAACATGATGACTAGTAACAGTTCTAGTAGGAATCAATTCATTGTTCTCATTTTTAACAACTGTTATTCCGCCTTTCTTAGGTACCACATGTACTGGGCTTACTCATTCACTATCAGAAATAGGGTAGATAAGTCCAACATCTAGCAACTTGATTACCTCCTTTTTAACTACATCACACACATTAGGATTCAACCTCCTTTGAGGTTGCACACATGGCTTATACTCATTTTTTAAAAGAATCTTATGCGAGTAAAAGCTTTGATTTATACATGAAATATCTGCAATTTTGTATGCAAAGGCTCGTTTGTACTTCTTGAGTATGTCTAAAGTCGACTTCCATTGTTCTGTAGTTAGGTCTATTGCAAGAATGATAGGAAGCTTCTTGCTGTCGTCTCGGAATCCATAGCATAAATGTCTTGGTAATTCCTTCAGCTCCAAATCTGGGGGATCCTCAAAAGATATATGTTCCTTCTTTAGCTCATGAGCACCTATCTCAACGAAACTGTCAGAGCTAGTTTCATAGTTGGAAAAACTAAAGTTAGAATTTTCCAATTTCAAAGAGTCCTCTTTCAAGACTGGATAATCAGAGATAAGATCTGTCATGTTAACTTCAATCAAATGGTCAATAGCATCCACACAAAAATAATTATCATCTAGATGAATGGGATACTTAAGGGTTTCATTTAGATCAAACATAATATTCTCATTTTCTACCCTTATTTTTATTTGACCATTGCTGATATCGATCAATGCCTTAGAGGTAGCTAGAAAAGGTTGACCTAGAATCAAAGGGCACACCACTTTCACCATTCATATCCATAACAACAAAATCCACTGGAAAGACAAATTTTACAACCTTTACTAAGAGGTTTTCAATTATCCCCTAGGAATTTTCACTGTCCTATCAGCAAATTGTATGCACATTCTAGTTGTTTTCAAATCATGCAAACCTAATTTATTAAATAAACTAGATGACATCAAATTGATACTAGCTCCTAAATCTGCTAATGCATGTATATTAGTAATATTTCCAATCGTACATGGCAAAGTAAAACCACTTGGATCTTTCTGTTTGGAAGGAAGTTTGTTCAATAGAATTGTCGAGCATTCTTCATTAAGAACCACTTTGTCCATGTCGAATTTTCTTTTATTACTAATAATTTCCTTAAAAAACTTAGCATATTTAGGCATTTAAGAAATAACATCAAGAAAAGGCAAATTAACATGAATCTGACTAAAGGTTTTGAAAAACTTCTCAAATTGCTCTATATCTTTATTTTGCATCAGTCTTACAGGGTAAGGTACTCTTGGTCGGTACTCAGGGACAGACTCCTTATTCTCTTCCATTGCTACTTTATTTTTGACCACTATCGGCATTAGTTCCTCGGAGCTATTTTCTTTTTCTTGCACAAGAATAGGAGTGTCAGAAGATTTTGAAGAAGAGGGAGTTAAAACTTTACCAGATCTTAGAGTAATGATCTTGCATTCGTTCAGTAGGTTAGTCTCAGTGTTGCTTGGCAGCGCTCCTTGTGACCTATGAGATAAATGGGCGGATAACTGCTCCATCTGTCTTTCCAGAGTCTGTAAAGAAGCCTGTGTGTTTCTAACTGTCTACTCAGTCTATTTCAGCCTATTCTCATTCTGCTGAATCTTTTCTGCATGAGCCTCCTGAACCTTCTTGTTTGACTCCATCATTTCCTTGTTGGAGTCCACAATGCCTTTAAGTATTTCTTGAAACTCTTGCATGGGGTCTACTGGAACAACATAGTTCCTTGGTGCAGGCAGAGCTACTTGCTAGTTCTGTGGATAGGGCAGTTGCTGAGGTGTTCTATTCTAGAAATTTGCAACTCCATAATTATTCCTCCAGCTAAATCCCGGATGATTTTTTCAAGATTGTATGTGTTTCCCATAGGAGCAGCATTGACTGCATTAACTTGTTCCATCTCATCTGGAATGGTTAGTATTCCATTCCCATAGCAATCCCCACTGAAATGTGGTCCTTGGCAAAACTCGCAGATCTGAAATACAAGCTGAATATTTCTTCCTTGTTGAAAGGCATTAAGTTAACTAGTGACACTAGCTTTGAATGCCTCAAATTGTTCATCAATAGAAACATTAGCTGCACTTACTGATTGTTTCTTGGCACGGGCACTTGTGCGCCAATTCTTACTGTTCTTGTAGAGTCCCTCAAGGACGTTTTTAGCATCTACCTCATTAAGTCCATTGAAACCACACTGAGGGTTGAGTCCTGATGCGATTCCGATTGACATGCTAAAAGATAGGATTTGTTTACCTATATTGAGTATGAATAATTAAGGACCGAGTCTTACTAATTGTCACTTTTAGCAATAATTGTTGTCACTTAATCAATCAGAACCAAAGGCAGAGTACCTATCGTGTAGCTAGTTCTTTGGAAAGTATCTATGATTTTAATTTATTAATATAATACTCACAGGGAACTGGTAACGGCTTAGTAGTAACTATCCCTTAACCCTAACGTTCATCTTATCCTGCAATTAATCAATCATTCATCAATAAACTTGATGAGTTGGTGATCCCAACCACACATAGCACATAAGTAATTAGCATACAAGAGTATCAAATAGACATATGTTCTGATGTATATTTTATTGTTTCTATATGTCGATTGACCTATCTTCGAATATTTTAGATATATCTTAGTCTAGAATGCAATTATGTACTGTATATTGCATGTGTACCACATCTGAGTTACCAAATAAATTACCCTACCTTAATGATGACCCTACTCACAGTTCGAGTTGAAGGTATCCCTGAAAATTTGTGTCATTCAAGAATTCATGCCACTCACCCTAACGCCGACATAGAGAACAAACTCAGCCTCATTAGATTACTTTAACAAACATGGTGATCGGTAAGTTATTTTACCTAATATGACAGACCTTAATGCAATTTTATCCTAAATTAAGGCATGTTAAATTAAACAGATTATCATTAGATCATGGTTAGGAATTGTGATGCTGCTCCGACTGATATGCTAAAATAGGTGTTGTTTTAGCCTATGTTGATTATGAGTAATTAAGGACTTAGATTGACTAATTATCACTTTTAGTCTCTATGCTGTCACTTAATCAGTCAGAACCTAAGGCAGAGTACCTATCATGTAGCTAGTCTGTTGGAAAGTATCTACGATTTTATTTAAATTAAATATCGTACTCCCAGGGAAGTGGTAACGACTTAGTAGTAACTATCCTCTTACCCTAACTCTTATCTTATGATCCAGTTATGTAATCGTTCATCAATATCTTTGATGAGAAGGTGATTCATTCTCCACTAGGTTTAAGTCTATTTAAGCCTAACAGTATTTACAGATAATGTCCTAATTCTATGTTATACTGTTCTTACATGTTGATTGACATATCTTTGAGTATTTTAGATATATCTTGGCCTGGATTGCAACTATGTACTGAGTCTAAAGGTGTACCACATCTAAGTTACTTGATAAACCACCACATCGCCATTGACGGCCCTACTCACAGTTCGAGCTAAAGGCATGCATGAAAGCCCTATGTCACTTAGGGGATCATGCCGCTCGCCCTAACGCCGGCATAAACACAAACTCAGCCTACTTAGACTACTCTAACAAACATGGTGATCTATAGGTTATTTCATCTAATATGGCAGACACCAATGCTTTCCAACGGGAAAGTCCTAAATTGATGCCTGTTAAACTAAACAGGTTATGATTAGACCGTGGTTAGGAATTGTATATAACCCTACATTTAGTTTAAAATAAACTACATTAGACATGCAGACATAATGAATATTAAGCTGGTGGCCATTTCCGGAAAATCATAAGAACTTCAACATGTATAACAAATACTCATAAAATCATAATCTAATAAACATAATCAATATTTGGACGAACACATTACAGACATAGAAAGAGAGGGACATGGGGACTGATGCCATAAAGAATTCACCCTTTACTTAGTCTCACCGATGGAGCAACTGCTTGTATATGTTGGACTGCTCGACCCGAGTCTGCTAGACAGAACCTTCGGAGGATGCTTCCTCAGCCTAGTAGCTGGACTTTACCTTAATACCCAGCTTAAGCCCAGCCTTGTGGACTGACTCTTCGAGCGCCTAGAGCCCTCTTAGGATCTCCTAACGAAATCCTGGGTATTATATGAATACCAGAAACGAACCTATCTAATCGTATCCTAGGATTTGAGACTAATTCTCAGAAACAAAGAAAACGAGACACTATCTAGAAATAAAAAAGAAACTTATACTGAAACATGAGTCTCTAAGTGACTTGTATACTATGGAAAACTACATACTTGAAGTCACTAAATGACTCAGATCGAGTGGAGAGGAATGAATTCAACTGAGGAAGGCATGTGGTATTTATAGTAGCTTTCTGGAGTAATTTTCTCTCAAAAATTCGATGTGGGATTCTGAACTGCAGCTTGGGATGCCCGTCCCGGCCTGTTGACCAGGTCAGGACGCCCATCCTGACTTCGGGACGCCCACCCCGACTTCTAAACTTTTGAAAATCACGTTTTTGCCTTGAAATTTGCCATTTTCTTCTACTTTTCACTTGACACTTCCAAAATCACAAAAACTGTGAAATTGAATTAATAATAATCAATTAAGACCGATTTACCATCAATTTCACCCTAAATTATGCCTAAAATATGCTAAAAATGTGATATGATTTATGCATATCATATAACCCGACACTTAGCTTTTTGCTTGTCCTCAAGCAAAGTCTACCTGAAGTTAGTGATTTTAAATCATATGTGCAGTCACTTAAATTTCCTAGTCATGTTTTTATTCCAAAAATTATTCAGATAATTCACAACACAGGTCTGACTGGTTAGGTTGCTATGACAAGGTCTCAAATGTCTCTAGTAGATTATTATAATCAAGCAAGTTTAACAACTTAACAACTAGATTGAACTCTTCTCTCAGTCACAAGGTCTTCCTGATGTGTAGTGTGTGTACTAGTCTAGACTAGATAGTCAACACAATATACTCTTGTCTTAACTACTACCAGATAACACTTCGACCCGTCGCTAGACATACTAACAACAGACAACTTTCTGAGTTCTGAGCCTTGGTGATCAGATTTTTAATTATTTAGCATTTATTGATTTTTTTCTTTTATAGATTTTTCACGGTATTTTGAGTCTGCTTTAACACGTCAACTTTAACTACCCATGTAGCGAGTCCCACTCCGATGACTCCCAGACCTACACGACCTTAGGGCATCGGGCTTTAAGTTCCCCTAAGGAGTGGTGCTCGAGTAGCAAAGGCCGCTAGCAAACTACCCTATTTAATTAACTCTCTTTATTTTTCTTTTCACTTTCAGCTCAGAGCATCATCTAGTCATTTTAATTGCCAATACATCCTCAACTGATCTAATCTTATCTAGTTAAGTTTTGAAAATGTAATTGGCTGAGGTCTCTAATCCCGACTAAGTTGTGCTCAATTATCAGGAATTCCCTATCCCTAATCAATAAGTTCAAAATAGTCATCACATTATCTCCTACTAATCATAACAATCTACCTACATATCATAGACATCAGCAATGTTTTACCAATCATACTGCATTTTGTGAACTCTGAAAGAATGAAAAATTTTGAATTTTTTTTGGAAGGGTGTGAAAATACGGGGAAAACATGCAAAAATCATGCAAAAATGTTTCTACTACAGTGCACTGTGCACTGCTACCCTACACTTAAGCCTGACACTGTCCTCAGTGTTCATGCATATCTAAATTACCCCACCCTTATTTGCAAACAAGAAGAAATAAAAACCAATTATAGAATTCTTACCCCACACTTATTTGAGAAATAAGAGTTTAAAAACAAAAACAAGAAATACAAACAAAACACGAAATGAAAACAACAAGGAAAGATAGAATAATATAAAAGCAAAGGAGATGAGGGTTAGAAAAACTCCCTTCATGTCTCGAGCAGAAGGGTCTTCTCTGATCTGTCAATTGGCTCTTCGCCTCAGCCATGTGCTATTGCTGAGGTGTTATTGACTCTGTAAGCTCTAGATACTGGAACGGGTGACGTTAGCTCCGATCCTTCAATGTCGAGCTCCAGGTAGTGGCCTATCCATTTGATGAATGACTCGAGCCCCAAGGACTATTTCCTCGAATCATTTGTAAAGTTTCTCACAATCATAGCAACGTGTCCAGGAGGAACGTGTCTAGGAATGAGACTTCTTTGGATTGGTGTGCCTACTTGATAACTCTAGAATAATAGAGTTATTCACATCTAATTTATCACATTTTATTCGGGAATTAATTGACTTTATTTGGAAAATGGAATAAAAATGTGTTGATTTGATATTTTCCCTCTTTTTACCTAAAAATGTGGATTTATGGTTAAAAGTCAATTTAATTGAATAAATTTCTCAACATGTGGATAAGTTGTATTATTTGTTATTTGAGAATTTATTTGAATTGACTTATTATGACAAGGGTAAAAAGGGAATGTGGATGGTTGACATTGTTGGATAAAAGTGACCGAGAGGAAAGTGAAGAATGTGTGGAAAATTTGCATCTCTACATATATGTATCTATACGTATCTATATGTATATATATATATATATATATATATATATATTACACACCCACACACCATTTGTCATTTAAAAATCCAGCTGGGCATATTTAAAGATGTACACTTTCGGTCCTATGTATTCATTTCTTTGGTCCCATCCATTATACACATATATATACATACATATATATATATAAGGTACACATGTTGAAATCTTTGTTATATGTATATATATATATATATTTGTGGGAGTACAAGTTGGCAAGGTGGACATAATGATAGAAGATAGCTGTTGTCCAACAATATATATATATATATATATATACATATATATACATACATATGATGAGATTCCTCTCAATTTTCTGCCAGATTTTCAGGACACTAGGTGCACGGGCAGCTGCATTATACAAAAGAAAGAAGAAGCATATTCCCTAGTGGGTATACATATATATATATGTATATACATACACATGATGACAACTCAAAATTGCTGGCTGGTTTTGTGAGAGTAGGTGGAGAAAAGGGGCAGCATTCAGTGGGAGATGACAAGAAAATTCCAGAAGACAGCTGCAAATTATTTTTTTTATTGGCTGGAATTTTTGGAAAGAAATATAACAGAATTATGGACAGTGGGCACGGAATAGGGAGAGAGTAGTTCAGTTTTGGCTTTTGGCCATTGGAGAATAGGATAGGTTTTCTTCTTAGTTTTTTAGACTAACTTTTGAGAGGGAAGAACCTAAGAGTGAGCAGGGTGACTTGCTGCAACATTCATCAGCTGAGCAGTAGAAAGGCAGCAGCATCAAGCAGAGGAAACGAAGGGCAGTAGATTGATTAAACTGATTTGGGCAGTGGGTGATCTTCCGGCCAGAAGTAATCCTCTCTTCATTTCCTCAATTTGCTACTTTTTTTGTAACTAAATGTTCTTTGTATTTTGAGAATGTTTACATGGATTCAAGGATTGATTAAATATGTTTTAGGAGTCATATGTTTTCCATCTTAGGCTTGACTCCGTTCATTGGTTTCACTTTGGATCTCGGGACTATGCTTCCTATTACTTTAATCCTTGTATTTCATGATTCTTGGTTCAAGGAATGATTAAATATGTTTTGGGAGTGATATGCTTTCCGTCTTAGGGTTGATTCCGTTGATTGGTGTCACTATGGACCTAGGGGCTGTTTTTCCCATTACGTTATTCTTTGTTTTCCATGATTCGTTTCAGCATAATATATATCTTTAACCTGACGATGTTGTGGTGTAGTTAAGTATGAGCATGTTGAATATACTGTTTTGACTATGATGATAAGTATGCTGCAGCATTGCTTTCTGTTTTTATGTTTAATGCTTGTATGGGGTAATGCTTGGTTTATTCATGTAATTACATTAGAATTATGTGGCGTTAGATTGAGCACTGCGTGAACAGCGGTAACTCATATAGTAGTGGAGTGATAACTGCGTGAACAGCGGTACATCCACTGACTAGCGTTGCGCTAGGTCCAAGGTATGTTATCGGGGATCTAGACTAGTAGATCAAGTAGTCTGGGTGAAACCAGACATGCTGTAGCATTGATATGGAACTGAAAGCATGCTTTGTATACTTAGATTCATCTTTGGCTTGTACTTACATTTTTGGCGTAAATGCTGCAGCATTGTATTACCTGCAGTACTCTTGTGGTAATTTCCAGTAGGCTGACTTTTAACTGTTAACTGTAGTTAGGAGTAGGAATGCCGTAGCATTAGACCACTCTCCATTCATGATTTATCATTCTTTATTCTTTTATTCTTTTAACCATTTGTACAATCGTATTTGCATTTGTAATTGGCATACATAGTCCCTGTGGGATCGATAATCTTGTACTTAGGTACATATATTACTTGTTGACCGGTGTATACTTGCACTTGTTAAGATTGCGTTGATTTATTCTATTTTCTTTATCTTTACAAATTGTGACACACGCACACAACGCAACAAGTTTTTGGCGCCGTTGCCGGGGACTTTGGAGTCAATTTGATTGTAAATATTGATTGTTTGCATTTGGTTACTTTTATTTTTCAGTTTGTTTTTATACTCATTCTTGAGCTTAGATTATTTAGATGATTGTATGAGGTACAATAAAATATGCATGAGCTGAACTATTTTGTGGATTTATTGACTTGAATTATTTGCTAAATTTCAGCTTGTGTCTCATTCCTTCCTTAACGTGTGCTGTTTTGCATGAGTAAAACGCGCAAGGGCTCTCAAGCTTCATTGCTGCCACTTGATCCAGAAATTCAGAAAACAGCCAAGGCGTTAAAGAAGAAGAAACAAACCACGGATAAGGCAGTCATGGCGGAACAACAGAGGGAAATTCAACATGAGCCTGCCCATAATCCAGTGGTGATGGCGGACGATAGGGATCATGCCATTCGGCAGTATGCAGTCCCTATGTTTAATGCATTGAAACCAAGTATTGTGCAGCCAGAGATTGCTGCAGCACAGTTTGAGCTGAAACCAGTGATGTTTCAAATGTTGCAAACAGTAGGGCAGTTCAGTGGATTACCTGCTGAAGATCCACACATGCACCTACGGTTATTCTTGGAGGTAAGCGATGGTTTTAAGCTAACAGGGGTGACGGACGAAGCTTTGAGGCTGAAATTGTTTCCATATTCTCTGAGAGACAAAGCTAGAGAATGGCTTAATTCTCTACCCTCTGGTAGTGTGACTTCATGGCAGCAGCTTACCGGGAAATTTTTGATGAAATATTTTCCCCCAACGAAAAATGCTAAGTTGAGAAATGAAATCACCTCTTTTCAACAATTAGAAGATGAATCATTGTATGAGGCATGGGAAAGATTCAAAACGTTGTTAAGGAGATGTCCACATCATGGAATCCCACATTGTATTCAAATGGAGACATTTTATAATGGGTTGAATGCACACACACGCATGGTGGTTGATGCTTCAGCAAATGGAGCACTTTTGGCAAAGACGTATAACGAGGCATATGAACTAATCGAGAGGATTGCCAACAACAACTACCAGTGGCCTACAACAAGACTACATAGTGGAAAAAAGGTGGCTGGAGTATTGGAGTTGGATCCATTCACTTCACTCTCAGCCCAAATGTCAACAATGACCAACATGCTCCAAAAATCACTAAGTATGCAACAACATGGCGGGCCGGGGGCAGAACCTTCAAACCAGCCCAATGTAAGCCAAGTACAGGACGTGTGCTGTGTTTATTGTGGAGAGGGGCATCTATTTGAGGATTGTGTTCACAATCCCGCCTCAATCTGCTACATGGGGAATCAAAACAGGGGTAACGGTCTTCAATCGAACACTTACAACCCTACTTGGAGGCAGCACCCAAATTTTTCTTGGAGAGATCAAGGGATGCACCCCAATCAAGGTATGAACCCAAGACCACTGCTCCAGCAGCAGCAGCAGCAGTGCCAGTACCCCCAACAGCAGCAACAACAACTCCAACAACAACAAAGACCTCTACAACAACAACCACCTTCAAATTATTTAGAGAACATGATGAGAGATTTTATGGCAAGAACAGAAACAACCATGCAAGGACTATCATCTACTGTTCGTAACTTGGAAAGCCAAATGGGGCAGTTAGCTCAAGAGATGAGGAGCAGACCACAAGGATCACTTCCAAGCGATACGGAGAATCCAAGAGAGAAGGAAAGGAACATTGCAAGGCAGTTACATTGCGGAGTGGCAGAATACTGGAAGAGCCAAAAATGAAGTCTGGAGAAGCTGAGAAGACCAGTGAAGAAATTCCAGAAGCTGAACCAGAACCAGTGGAGCCAAATGCTGCAGCATCGCCAATGCCGCAGCAACGAACCAGTTCAGAACAGCCCGATGCTGCAGCATCAGCATCGCCAATGCCGCAGCAATGCAATATTCCAGAGAGCAAACCAGTACAGCAAAGGATGCCTTTTCCACAGAGGTTTGCCAAGAAGAAGCAAGATGAGCAGTTCAGGAAGTTCTTAGACATGTTGAAACAGCTGCACATCAACATTCCATTGGTGGAAGCCATAGAGCAAATGCCCAACTATGCAAAATTCATGAAGGATATCCTTACAAAGAAGAGAAAGTTGGGAGAATATGAAATTGTTGCACTAACCAAAGAATGTAGTTTCTTTTTGCAGGATAAATTGCCCCCTAAAATGAAAGATCCGGGGAGCTTTAACATTCCTTGTTCTATTGGAGACTCATATTGTGGTATGGCCTTGTGTGATCTTGGTGCTAGCATCAACTTGATGCCTATGTCAGTTTTCAAACAATTGGGCATAGGAAAGGTAAGACCCGACGGTATTGCAATGGCGGATAGGTCTCTAGCTCACCCCGATGGGAAAATTGAGGATGTCCTGGTAAGAGTGGATAAGTTTATTTTTCCAGCTGACTTTATTGTTCTTGATTATGAAGCAGACAGGGAAGTTCCCATTATTTTAGGAAGACCTTTCCTAGCTACAGGAAGGACTCTTATTGATGTGCAGAAAGGGGAGCTAACCATGAGATTTCAGAACGAAAAGTCACATTCAACGTTTCAAGCCATGAAATTCCATGATGAAGGAGAGGAGTGTTTTCATGTCACACCCGAGATTCTTGGGAAGAAAATGAAGAGCAAGGTGAGGATGTAAGGATGCATTAATGGAGGAAAGTTTGCATGAGGATGGCAATATGGAGACCAAAGCACATTCAGCTTGGGTAGAAGGAAGCCCCCAAAGGTTCAGATTTCGAGCTCAATATGAATCCTTGGAGCTGTCTTCTAGAGATTTAAGATAACAAAACCTTCAGTTGAAGAACCACCACAGCTGGAATTGAAGCAATTGCCGCAGCATTTGAAGTATGGGTTCTTAGGGGCAGATTCAACACTGCCTGTGATCATTTCAGCCTTCCTTGATGCTGCACAAGAGGAGAAATTACTTGGAGTACTAAGGCAACACAAGAAAGCTATGGGCTGGACTTTGGCCGACATCAAGGGCATAAGTCCAACCCTATGCATGCACAAAATCAGTTTGGAAGAAACTTCCAAAAATTCTATAGAAGGGCAGCGGAGATTGAATCCAATTATGAAGGAAGTGGTGAAGGAACAAATCATCAAGTGGCTGGATTTTGGCATCATCTACCCCATCTCTGACAGTTCTTGGGTAAGTCCTATTCAATGTGTGCCTAAGAAAGGAGGAATCACTGTGGTAACAAATGAAGACAACGAGTTGATTCCTACAAGAACAGTCACGGGATGGCGCTTATGCATTGATTATAGAAGACTCAACAAAGCCACGAGGAAGGACCACTTCCCATTGCCCTTCATTGACCAAATGTTGGACAGGTTAGCTGGACATGAATATTATTGTTTTCTTGATGGCTATTCAGGTTACAACCAGATTGCTGTAGCACCAGGGGACCAGGACAAGACCACCTTCACTTGTCCCTATGGTACGTTTGCTTTTAGAAGAATGCCATTCGGACTTTGCAATGCTCCAGCAACATTCCAGCGCTGCATGATGGCCATTTTCACTGATATGATAGAGCAGTATTTAGAAGTGTTTATGGATGACTTTTCCATATTTGGGGATTCTTTTGATAATTGTTTAGAAAATTTGGCCAAAGTACTTAAACGTTGTGAGGAAACCAATTTAGTCCTCAATTGGGAGAAGTGTCACTTTATGGTTAGAGAAGGAATTGTGTTGGGTCACAGGATTTCAAAGAAAGGTCTTGAAGTAGACCGAGCAAAGATAGAAGTGATTGAAAAGCTACCAACCCCAACAACCGTGAAACACATCCGAAGCTTCTTGGGACATGCGGGCTTCTACCGGAGATTCATCAAGGACTTTTCTAAGGTATCTAAGCCTTTATGTCAATTATTAGAAAAAGATAATGTGTTTTCTTTTGATGCAGCCTGTGCCGCAGCATTTGAGGAAATCAAACAAAAGCTTATTTCAGCCCCCGTTATCATAGCACCTGACTGGAATTTACCATTTGAGCTAATGTGTGATGCAAGTGACTATGCAGTAGGTGCTGTTTTGGGGCAGCGGCATAAAATTTTTTTTCATTCCATCTATTATGCCAGCAAGACACTCACGGAGGCTCAGGTAAATTACACTGTTACTGAAAAAGAGTTACTTGCTGTTGTGTTTGCCTTTGATAAATTCAGGTCCTATTTGGTGGGCACAAAAGTCATAGTCTACACCGATCATTCTGCCATCAAATACCTACTTGCAAAGAAGGACTCAAAACCAAGGCTTATTAGATGGATTCTACTCCTACAAGAATTTGATGTGGAAATCAAGGACAAGAAGGGAGTGGAGAATCAAGTGGCTGATCATTTATCTCGATTGGAGCAACAAGGGGGATGCCAAATCCCAATTAATGAACATTTCCCGGATGAACAACTGTTGGAAATTTCAGAAAACCTGAAAATGCCATGGTATGCTGATTTTGCTAACTTTTTAGCCAGTGGTGCAATGCCACCGGATTTCTCATAACATGAACGAAAGAAGTTTCTCCATGATGTCAAGAGTTATTTTTGGGAGGAACCATTTTTGTTCAAGCAATGCAAAGACCAAGTGATTCGGAGATGTGTAAACGATGATGAAATTGAGGACATCATTTTTCAATGTCACAACTCACCATGCGGAGGACATTTTGGAGGGTCAAGAACTGCAGCAAAGGTACTACAATCTGGTTTCTTTTGGCCTTCATTATTTAAAGATTGTTATGAGTTTGTGGCAAGGTGTGATCGCTGCCAACGAGTGGGCAACATCTCAAGAAGAAACGAAATGCCTCTCACCAACATTTTGGAAGTGGAACTTTTTGATGTATGGGGTATTGATTTTATGGGACCTTTCCCTCCTTCTTTTGGGAATTCATACATTTTAATGGCAGTGGATTATGTGTCTAAGTGGGTGGAAGCTACAACATTTCCCACTAATGATTCCAAGGTGGTGATCAATTTCCTTCGAAAGAATATTTTCTCACGTTTTGGAACACCTAGAGCAATCATCAGTGATGAGGGTTCTCATTTTGTCAACAAATGGCTAGGAGCCTTACTAGCATTGCCATACCATCCTCAAACAAATGGGCAAGTTGAATTGTCCAACCGAATCATCAAAGGTATCCTTGAGAAGGTGGTTAACCCAAACCGAAAAGATTGGTCAAGAAGGTTAGATGACGCTCTATGGGCCTACAGGACAGCTTTCAAGACTTCAATAGGTATGTCTCCTTATAGACTAGTTTTTGGGAAAGCTTGTCACTTACCCGTTGAGCTAGAGCACAAAGCATACTGGGCGCTGCAGCATCTCAACATGGACATGAATGCTGTTGGAAATAAGAGAATGCTGCAACTTTCTGAACTGGATGAGCTGAGATTATTTTCTTATGAAAATGCCAAGTTATACAAGGAAAAAATGAAGAGGTGGCATGATAAACACATCCAGCCAAGAAATTTTGAAGTTGGACAACAAGTTTTGATTTTTAATTCAAGATTGAGACTATTTCCAGGCAAATTGAAATCGAGATGGACCGGACCATACACAATTGAACAAATTTATCCTTACGGAGTGGTCTCGGTTGTGGATAAAAAGGGGATCAAATTTAAAGTCAATGGGCATAGACTCAAACTCTACAAAGATGGAGACCAAGAGCAAACCGTTGCATCTCTATCTTTGGTCAATGCTGAAGAATTAAATGGACCCAAAACAAGTGACAAATTCAAGTGAACACTTTTTATTTTTGCTTTATTTTATGTTTTTTCTTTCTTTCTGTTTATTTATTATTTCCTGTTTTTCTTTCTTTCTGATTACTTATTATTTCTGTTCTTTTTGTTTTATTAGGTGTCGGGTACCCCTGTACCCGACCATTGTTAGTTTTTTTTCTGTTTTGTTGTTTTCTTTGTTTTTATTTCAGTTTGGGGGATGCTCCAGCATCGACCTCTACAGATGCCGCGACAACGACAACGTGCTGGAAATCCTTAGCCCTGTTTCCCGACCGAACTCCTACCTGAGGAGGATCCCAACAGAATGGATGACGATGTCATCATCACCCCTTGATGCACTCCCATCGAAACGGGAGTAGTTCTTAACCTTACCCTCCTTTACTTTTATGTTTTTTTGGATTGTACTTTAATTGACTGCTTGCAGGTCTTGAACAACTTTACTTATCTTTTGTTTTGGTTTGTTTTCTTTGATTGTTTTTCTCCTTTTGTTTTGTTTTGTTCTGTTTTGTTACATTGCTTTGCCTACTGTCTGAAATTCTATATTAAAGCAATGAGGACATTGCTTCCCTTTAAGTTTGGGGGAGGGTGTCCTCTTAGGGCAAAAAGTTCAAAAAATGGTGCTAATTTTCAAATTTTTTTTCTGCTGTCTTTTAAATGCATAAACATCCTCTTTGCTGAAATTCTGAGTGATCCATTTGAATGCATGGATGCCTTGTCTGAAAAACTATTTTAGGATGCCTTATAAATTGATTGATCTGGCATAGAAGACCTGTTTGCATGAATGTGGCAGCATTTTTCATATGACCCAGTAAAACCTTAGTTTCAGCAGGATTAGTGTAGACTTTTGGGACCCGATTTATGATGATATCTTAAAAACAAAAGTACATTCTCGTAGACTTTGTACCTTCTTTTCAGAATAATTAGGTATTAGTTGACTCTAAGTGAGAATTATTTCAACTCCCTATCTTTTGCACATAGTCTTACTTGGAAATTTCATGTTTATAAAAAAGAGTCACTTTGGTATGAAGGTTCAGAATTTTTAGACTCATCTGTTATAGTCCTTGAGGCGAAATCGTAGTAGATTTGGTACTAAAGAAATGATTGAGGCATGTTCTTGAACCGTTTGAGCCTTCTAGCTTACCCTAATATATTTTGCTTCCTTAGTTAACCCAAGTTGAGCCTAAGCCTAATTTCTTGACACCCTTATTAAATAGCCACTTATCCTAAATGTTTTGCATGTATCCATTCTTTGTTTTCCCTAAACTTGATCTTAGTCTGCTATGAACACTGTTAAACATAAGTTTGGGGGTATGCTGAGAATGCTATGAGGAGGAACATAGAAATGTTGCAGCACAATGTTGCAGCATTATCATTTTTTTGGGATTAGTGGTATTTAAGGAAAATTTGAATGCATAATATAAATGCTCTATGTATTGAGGGTATGTGTATGAAAACATGTGTGAAAAATGAAAGCACCCTCTTTACTTAAAAAAAAAAATGTTGTAGAATTGATGCAGCATTGGTGTTGCTGCAGCATTTTGATTTAGTGAAAAAAAAAAAAAAAAAAATTTTTTGCGTGTGTGCATTGGGTAGAAGCTCATGGCAGACTAGGACTAAGTTTTGAGCCTACTTCTTATCCATATTTTTCCTACCTTAGCCTTAGCCTACATTACAACCAATTTAAGACCTCTTTGATCTTTATTGCTAAATTTGCTACATTAGTGGAGAGGGGTGTAATAGATTGAGTTTGAGGACACAAAATGAACCTTAGGATTACCATATGTTGACTTATGAATGAGAGATTGAAAAGGAAAGACTATTCACACACACTGGAGTGGAAATTCTTTGAACTTGGGTTAGTTAATATTTGGTTGTTCACTAAGGATGGAACATTATGTCTACTCGAATTTTGAATTTTCTCTTTCTGAAATCATTGGTCCCAGGTTTGGCTGAAACTGTTGAGCAAAGTTTTTATTTGGGTATGTATATTCTTGGTTGCTTCTGCATTGTTGTAGCATTGCTCGGGACGAGCAATGACCTAAGTTTGGGGGTGTGATAATTCTAGAATAATAGAGTTATTCACATCTAATTTATCACATTTTATTCGGGAATTAATTGACTTTATTTGGAAAATGGAATAAAAATGTGTTGATTTGATATTTTCCCTCTTTTTACCTAAAAATGTGGATTTATGGTTAAAAGTCAATTTAATTGAATAAATTTCTCAACATGTGGATAAGTTGTATTATTTGTTATTTGAGAATTTATTTGAATTGACTTATTATGACAAGGGTAAAAAGGGAATGTGGATGGTTGACATTGTTGGATAAAAGTGACCGAGAGGAAAGTGAAGAATGTGTGGAAAATTTGCATCTCTACATATATGTATCTATACGTATCTATAAGTATATATATATATATATATATATATTACACACCCACACACCATTTGTCATTTAAAAATCCAGCTGGGCATATTTAAAGATGTACACTTTCGGTCCTATGTATTCATTTCTTTGGTCCCATCCATTATACACATATATATACATACATATATATATATATATATAAGGTACACATGTTGAAATCTTTGTTATATGTATATATATATATATATTTGTGGGAGTACAAGTTGGCAAGGTGGACATAATGATAGAAGATAGTTGTTGTCCAACAATATATATATATTGTTTATGGGGTAATGCTTGGTTTATTCATGTAATTACATTAGAATTATGTGGCGTTAGATTGAGCACTACGTGAACAGCGGTAACTCATATAGTAGTGGAGTGATAACTGCGTGAACAGCGGTACATCCACTGACTAGCGTTGCGCTAGGTCCAAGGTATGCTATCGGGGATCTAGACTAGTAGATCAAGTAGTCTGGGTGAAACCAGACATGCTGTAGCATTGATATGGAACTGAAAGCATGCTTTGTATACTTAGATTCATCTTTGGCTTGTACTTACATTTTTGGCGTAAATGCTGCAGCATTGTATTACCTGCAGTACTCTTGTGGTAATTTCCAGTAGGCTGACTTTTAACTGTTAACTGTAGTTAGGAGTAGGAATGCCGTAGCATTAGACCACTCTCCATTCATGATTTATCATTCTTTATTCTTTTATTCTTTTAACCATTTGTACAATCGTATTTGCATTTGTAATTGGCATACATAGTCCCTGTGGGATCGATAATCTTGTACTTAGGTACATATATTACTTGTTGACCGGTGTATACTTGCACTTGTTAAGATTGCGTTGATTTATTCTATTTTCTTTATCTTTACAAATTGTGACACACGCACACAACGCAACACTACTGCCAATGTCAGTGAAGGTAATAGCATGCAAGTTTTGAATGGCAGAAAAGATACTTGAAGCTTTGGCGAAGCCGTGGTGGTAGGAGGCTCCAGTAGTGTAGATCTAGGCCCAAGTATTTGAGACTTCCTTGGGGAAGTTTCTCACAGTTGATTGGTATGCAGGGGATACAAGCTCCTCCATTGCTATGCTCCTGATACAATGCCAAAGTCCTCTATATCTGTCGACCGTTCGATACTACTTGGTAGGTCACTTGCTTGCACTGGTATGACTTTAATTGTTGCCCGTTTACTTTTTGAGAAGTGACATCTTGCTCCGTTATAACATATGCTCCATATGGCTACACTTCTATAATAGTAAAATGGGTCTGACCAGTATCTCATATGTTGATTCTGCGGCTAGGGACTTTGCTGTGGTGGTATCTTCTGAAAGTTTCCACCTTTCGAATTATTCCTCAGCTAAATCCCGTATGATTTCTCCAGTTGGGATTGTATGCGTCTCCCATTGGAGCAGCATTCTGCAGTAACCTACTCCTACCTCTTTTTGGAATGGTCCGTATTTCATTCCCATAGCAATCCCTGCTAAAGTGTGGTACTTGGCAGACTTCACAGATTTGATACATAGGCACATCTGAATCTAGAAAATAGTTTCTCACATAATCTGCACATGACTTTAACATCATTAGTAGGTAATGCCTGTGGTTCAGGCTATTTTTGAAAAGTGTTCCATGACTACTATGATGTAATTGTTTTCACAGGAAGAAAGAGAAAAGGATTCAATCAATACCCCATATATCAAATGTTGCAACACTTTGTATACGTCGCTGGGGTAGACGATCTCTAGAAGACGTGTTACCTTTAGTTGGCGAGCATTGCGGGACTGTATCAAGGATACAAAATCTTTGAATAGTGGGCCAGTAATATCATGCTTCCAACACTTTTCGGACGGTGTTGCTAGTAGTCAAATAGCCTCTCATAGATCGTCGATGACAATGCTCCAAAATTTTGCGGCCTTTGTCTTTCGAAACACATCTTCTGATCAACTGATCTGCAAAAATTTGAAATAGAAGAGGAATCTTCCCAGTAGTAATATTTTAAATCAGCAAAGAATTTCTTCTTTTGTTGATAAGTCATATCACTTGGGAATAGTTTAGTGACTAGGTAGTTTGTAATATCGGTAAACTTCAGAGGAGATTTATCATACATAGCAAATAATGCAAATAAATTCTCATCTAAATAATTCATCAGATATACAGTCTCATCCATAGCCTCTAACTCAGGGTTTTCTAGTCTAGACTAATGGTTTGCTTTTCTAGATATTCATCCCCTTATCTTTTCCCCTTACTTCTACATCAAATTCAAGTAACAGTAAAACTTAACTTAATCAATTACGGTTCATCAACAGTTTTATTGAACAGACATCTCAGAGTAATCAGTGCATACTATTGTTTTAGATGAAACTAGATATGGTATGAATCTATCATCATATACAACGACTAGTAATCCCTTTTCAGTAGTGGTATGGTTCTACTGGGCATCAGTAAAAGGTCTTACTTGCATAGTGTATAACATGAAGGTTCTAATCATGCCTATTTCCTAAAACAATCATTACTACATGGTCACTAGCATCACATATCAATTCAGAAAGAAAACTCCAGTCAAGTGATGTCATAATGGGTGCAGTAATAAATAGTTCCTTCAGTAAAAAGATATCATGCATTTATCATAAAAAAGGAACATCCTTTCTCAATAGAATTTTCAAAAGTCTGGCTATTAAGGAAAAATTATTTCATAGCTTGTCTAATAAAGCTAGCATAACTTAAGAAAATCCTAACATAGAATGACATTTCTTCCTAATTAAAACCTAGCCAAAATTGACAACTCAAAAGAAAAATATTCTTTCCTCATTTCCATTTTTATTTTTTGAAATTAAATTTAAAAAAACAAACAAACAGGAAAACTGTAAACACGAAAAATTTATTTCTTTAGTCTTCTGGAAAATAATATTTTTCAGAAAATTTTATAGAATAAAAGAAAAGAAAAGAAAAAATTGAAAGAAAACAAATGTTCAACTATGAAAACAACTAAGAAAGAACAATTAATACAAGAGATATGGTTTTAAATTTTTAAATTTTTTTTCTTTTTATATTTTATTTCGAAAGGAGTTAAATTTCCTCAATATGGTTTTAGAATACTTTTCTACAATTTGATTATCCTAAATGTCTTAATTTCAGATAATGTCTAAAATTAATTAGTTATGATAAACCTATATTTTGGAAACTGATTGTCTAACTAGCATAAAATAAGTGTTAGGTCTAAGGTCTAGGTTACTACCGCTACCTATCATAAGTCTCTAGAATTGTGGACAATAATCCTAAGTTCATTATGATATTTCCCCGGCAACAGCGCCAAAAATCTGATGCTGCTCCGACTGATATGCTAAAATAGGTGTTGTTTTACCCTATGTTGATTATGAGTAATTAAGGACTTAGATTGACTAATTGTCACTTTTAGTCTCTATGCTATCACTTAATCAGTCAGAACCTAAGGCAGAGTACCTATTGTGTAGCTAGTCTGTTGGAAAGTATCTACGATTTTATTTAAATTAAATATCGTACTCCCAGGGAAGTGGTAACGGTTTAGTAGTAACTATCCTCTTACCCTAACTCTTATCTTATGATCCAGTTATGCAATCGTTCATCAATATCTGTTGACCAGGTCAGGACGCCCACCCCGACTTCCGAACTTCTGAAAATCACGTTTTTTCCCCGAAATTTGCCATTTTCTTCTACTTTTCACTTGACACTTCCAAAATCACAAAAAAATGTGAAATTGAGTTAATAACAATCAATTAAGACCGATTTACCATCAATTTCACCCTAAATTATGCCTAAAACATGCTAAAAATGTGATATGATTTATGCATATCAAATTATCTATAACCGTTCATGATATGCACAAATCATATCACTTTTTAGCATGTTTTTAGGCACAAATTAGGGTAAAATTGGAGATAAATCGTTCTTAATTGATTGATATTAATACAATTTTGCAGTATTTGTGCTTTTGGAAGTTTCAGGTGAAATATGCAAGAAAATGGCAAATATTGGGGCAAAATGTGATTTTCAGAAGTTCATGGATCAGGACGGGCGTCCCGACCCGGTCAACAGATCAAGACGGGCATCCCGAGCCCCTACACAGAATCCCACATCAATTTCTGCATCAAAAATCACTCAACTTCCCTGCTATAAATACCCCAGGCCTTCCTCAGTTGAAATCATCCCTCTCCACTTGATCTAAATCATTATGTGACTTCAAGTATACATTTTTCTACAGTATACAAGTCATTTAGTGATCTCAGGTGTTTCATTCAAGTAGTTGAGTATACGAGATTTTCTCGTGTTCTTTGCTTTCTGAGAGTCTGTCTCAGAATCTTAGAATACGACTAGATATGGTTCATTTTTTGTATTCATAGAATACCCGAGATTTTATTAGGAGATCTTAAGAGGGCATTAGGTGAGCAAAGAGCTAGTCAACATGGCTTTGCTTAAGCTTGGGACATAAGGTAAAGCAATATCTGCTAAGCTAAGGAGGCGTTCTCCGAAGGTTCTGTCGAGCAGAGTCGGGTCACGCAATCCATGATATACAAGTAGTTGCTCCATCGGCAGACCTGATAAAGGGTGAATACTTTATGGTGGTGGTTCCCTAGATCGTCTCTGTATATTCTGTACTGTGTTTGTCCAAAGATTTATTTGAATACCCAATTATGATGATATGAATATGTGTTTTGCATGTTGAAGTTATTTACATTTTTCCGAAAAGATCACCAGCTTAATTAATCATTATAACTGCATGTCTATTTGCTCTTTTAAAATAGATGAACGATTATAGACAATTCCTAACCACGGTCTAAACATAACCTGTCTAGTTTAACAGGACTTAATTTAGGGCTTTGTGTGAGGACGGAAGCATTAAGGTCTGCCATATTAGATAAAATAACCTATAGATCATCATGTTTGTTAGAGTAGTCTAATGAGGCTGAGTTCATGTTTTTATACCGGCATTAGGGTGAGCGGCATGATCTCATGGGTGACACATGACTTTCATGGATGCCTTTAGCTCGAATCGTGAGTAGGGCCGTCAATGGCGATGGGGTGGTTTATCAGATAACTCAGATGTGGTACACAGGTAGAATCAGTACGTAATTACAATCTAGACCAAGATATATCTAAAATATTCGAAGATAGGTCAGTCAACATGTAGAAACAATAGAACATACATCAGAACACTTGTCTTTAACATACTCTTGCATGCTCAAAACCAAGGCTCATTAGATGGATTCTACTCCTACAAGAATTTGATGTGGAAATCAAGGACAAGAAGGGAGTGGAAAATCAAGTGGCTGATCATTTGTCTCGATTAGAACAACAAGAGGGATTTCAAATCCCTATTAATGAGCATTTTCCTGATGAACAATTGCTGGAAATTCAAGAAGACATGAAAATGCCATGGTATGCTGACTTTGCTAATTTTCTGGCCAGTGGTGAAATGTCGCCAGATTTCTCATACCGGGAACGAAAGAAGTTTCTCCATGATGTAAAAAGTTATTTTTGGGAGGAACCCTTTTTGTTCAAACAATGCAAAGACCAAATGATTTGAAGATGTGTAAACGACGATGAAATTGAGGACATCATTTTTCAGTGTCACAACTCACCGTGTGGAGGACATTTTGGAGGGTCAAAGACTACAGCAAAGGTACTACAATCTGGTTTCTTTTGGCCTTCATTATTTAGAGATTGTTATGACTTTGTGGAGAAGTGTGATCGCTGCCAAAGGGTAGGAAACATTTTAAGAAGAAAAGAAATGCCTCTGACCAACATTTTGGAGGTTGAACTTTTTGATGTGTGGGGTATTGATTTCATGGGACCTTTCCCCCCTTCTTTTGGAAAATCATACATTTTAATGGCAGTAGACTACGTTTCAAAGTGGGTGGAAGCCGCAGAATTTCCCACCAATGATTCCAAAGTTGTGATGAACTTTTTGAGGAAAAACATTTTCACAAGATTTGGAACTCCACGGGCGATTATTAGTGATGAAGGAACTCATTTCGTTAACAGATGGCTACGTGTTATGTTAGCCAAGTATAATATTCGTCACAAGATTGCCCTACCTTATCATCCTCAAACCAATGGACAAGTTGAATTGTCCAACCGAATCATTAAAGGTATACTTGAGAAGGTGGTGAACCCTAATAGAAAAGATTGGTCAAAGAGGTTAGATGATGCTCTATGGGCCTACCGGACAACTTTCAAGACTTCCATAGGTATGTCTCCTTATAGACTCGTTTTTTTGGGAAAGCTTGCCACCTACCCGTTGAGTTAGAACACAAGGCATACTGGGCGCTGCAGCATCTCAACATGGACATGGATGCTGCTGGAAACAAGAGAATGCTGCAACTTTCAGAACTGGATGAGCTGAGATTATTTTCTTATGAATGCCAAGTTATACAAGGAGAAAACGAAGTGATGGCATGATAAACACATCCAGGCAAGGAATTTTGAAATTGGACAACAAGTTCTGATTTTTAATTTGAGATTGAGATTATTTCCAGGCAAATTGAAATCGAGATGGACCGGACCAATTACAATAGAACAAATATATCCTTATGGAGTGGTCTCGGTTGTGGGCAAAAAGTGGATCAAATTCAAAGTCAACGGGCATAGACTAAAACTCTACCGAGATGGTGACCAAGAGCAAACCGTTGCTTCTTTAGTATTGGTCAATGATGAAGAATTAAGTGGACCCAACACAAGTGACAAATTCAAGTGAACACTTTTTATTTTTGCTTTATTTTCTGTTTTTATTTTCTTTCTGTTTATTTATTATTTCTATTTTTTTTGTTTTATTAGGTGTCGGGTACCCCTGTACCCGACCACTGTTAGTTTTTCCTGTTTTGTTGTTTTCTTTGTTTTTATTTCAGTTTGGGGATGACTTATGCACGTTGCCGCGGCAAAGGCAACATGCTAGAAACCCATAGCCCAGTTTTTCCGAACCAACTTCTACCTGAAGAGGACCCTGATCGAATGGATGACGATGTCATTGTGCCTTGATTCACTCCCGTCTCTATGGGAGTAGTTCTTATCCTAAACTCTTTTACTTTTATGTTTTTTGGCTTGTATTGTATTTGCCTGCTGAGCAGGTTTTGGACAACTTTTCTTATCTTTTCTTTTGTTTTGTTTAGTTTTGTTTTATGGTTTTCGGTACTATGCTTTGCTTGCTTCCTAATGTCCTATGTTTAAGCAATGAAGACATTGCTTCCCCTTAAGTTTGGGGGAGGGTGTCCTCTGGTGGCAAAAAGTTCAAAATGGTACTAATTTTAAAAATTTTCCTGATGTCTTTTGAATGCATGAATATCCTCTTTGTTGAAAATCTGAGTGATCTATCTGAATGCATGGATGACTTATCTGAATAACTGTTTAATTATGCCTTATAGATAGAATGATCTGGCATAGAAGAACTACTTGCACAAATGCGGCAGCATTTTCATATGACCCAGTAGAACCTTAGTTTCAGCAGGATTAGTATAGACTTTTGGGACCCGATTAATGATGATACCGTAAAAACAAAAAAATACATTCTTGTAGACCTTGTACCTCTTTTAGAATAAGTAGGTATTAGTTGACTCTAAGTAAAAATTATTTCTACTCCCTATCTTTTGCACGTAGTCTTACTTGGAGATTTCATGTTTATAAAAAGAGTTAGCTTTGGTATGAAGGTTCAGAATTTTTAGACTCGTTTGTTATATCCCTTGAGGCGAAATCCTAGTAGATTTGGTAATAAAGAAATGATTAAGGCATGTTCTTGAATCGTTTGAGCCTTTCTAGCTTACCCTAATGCATTTTATTTCCTTAGTAAACCAAGTTGAGCCTAAGCCTAATTTCTTGACACCCTTATTAAATAGCCACTTATCCTAAATGTTTTGCATGTATCCATTCTTTGTTTTCCCTAAACTTGATCTTAGTCTGCTGTGAACACTGTTAAACTTAAGTTTGGGGGTATGCTAAGAATGCTATGAGGAGGAACATAGAAATGCTGCAACACAATGCTGCAACAATATCATTTTTATTGGATCAGTGGTATTTAAGAAATTTTGAAATTCTGTTATGAATGCTCTATGTATTGAGGGTATGTGTATGAAAATATGTGTGAAAAAGAATGAAAGCACCCTCTTTACTTTAAAAAGAAAAAGAAGAACAAAAAGAGAGCAAAAAGGAAATATGTGTTATGCTTCTTTGTGGTCAAATGCTATATACTGATTGTGGTTAAATGTTGCACGTATTTCTGAAGCAGGGTGTAAATGTTTATGCTCCTTGGGATTGAAATTTTTTTTTTTGAGAAGTGATAGCATTGGGTAAAAGCTCATGGCAGACTAGTTCTAAGTTTTGAGCCTACTTGTTATCTATATTTTTCCTACCTTAGCCCTAGCCTACATTACAACCAATTTAAGACCTCTTTGATCTTTATTGCTAAATTTGCTACATTAGTGGAGAGGGGTGTAATAGATTGAGTTTGAAGATGCAAAATGAACCTTAGGATTACCATATGTTGACTTATGAATAAGAGATTGAAAAGGAAAGACTATTCACACACACACTGGAGTGGAAATTCTTTGAGCTTGGGTTAGTTAATATTTGGTTATTCACCTAAGGATGGAACATTATGTCTGCTTGAATTTTGAATTTTTTCTTTCTGAAATCACTGGTCCCAAGTTTGACTGAAACTGCTGAATAAAGTTTTTATGTGGGTATGTATATTTCTGTTTGCTTCCGCATTGTTGCAGCATTGCTCGGGATGAGCAACGACCTAAGTTTGGGGGTGTGATAACTCTAAAATAATAGAGTTATTCACATCCAATTTGCCACGTTTTATTTGGGAATTAACTGAATTTATTTGGAAAATGGAATGAAAATGTGTTGATTTGATATTTTCTCTCTTTTTACCTAAAAATGTGGATTTATTGTTAAAAGTCAATTTAATTGAATTAATTTTCAAAATATGGACGAGCTGTATTTATTTATTATTATTTGGGAATTAATTTGAATTGATTTATTGTGACAAGGGTAAAAAGAGAATAAAAATTCAGTTGTATTATTCAGCCATTTTCTTTATAGTTTGTTTTATTTGAAACATGGTAGAAAAAAATACAAGAAAATTCAAAAAGCATCTGGAATTCTGCTGTTGATCCTGCGGCAGTCAGAAGAAAAAGACAAAAACTCTGCAAAAGATCCTGCGGCAGTCAGAGGAAAAAGACAAAGATTTCATAAAGAAGCTGTAATTCTGCTAAAGATCCTGCAGCAAGCAGAAGAAAACAACAAAGATCTCAGAAAGCAGTTGGAATTCGGCTGAAGATCCTGCAGCAAACAGAGGAAGAAGACAACAACTTCAGAAGGCAGCTGGAATTTATTCAGTTATTTGCTGGAATTTTTGGAGAAAATTCTAGAATTATGGACAGATGGCAGCTTGGTAATGGCCCTCGGTACACAAAGAGGCTCTATATATGATGGGTTTCCAGCCAATATGCTAAATAGGTGTTATTTTACCCTATGTCGATTATGAGTAATTAAGGACTGAGTCTTACTAACTGTCACTTAGCATTCAATTATTGTCACTTAATCAACCAAAACCTAAGGCAGAGTACCTATCGTGTAGCTAGTCTGTTGGAAAGTATCTACGATTTTATTAAGTTAAATATCGTACTCCTAGGGTAGTGGTAACGACTTAGTAGTAACTAGCCTTTTATCCTAACTCCTATCTTATGATCCAGTTATGCAATCTTCATCAATAACTTTGATGAGAGGGTGATCATTCTCTACTAGGTTTAAGTTTAATTAATCCCAAAAGTGTTTTATAGATGAGTCCTGATTCTATGTTATACTGTTCCTATATGTTGATTGACCTATATTCGAGTATTTTATACATGTCTTGGCCTGGATTGCAACTATGTTCTGTGTCTAAAGGTGTACCACATCCGAGGTCTCTAATAAACCGCCCTACCTTAATGACGGCCCTACTCACGGTTCGGGACGAAGGCATCCATGAAAGCCCTATATCACTTCGGGGATCATACCGCTTGCCCTAGCCGCTGGCATAATCGGACTCAGCTCGGCCTACCTAGACTACTCTAACAAACAGGGTGTTCGGCAGGTTATTTTATCTAGCATGGCAGACACCAATACTAATTGATGCCTGTTAAACTAAACAGGTTATGATTAGACCGTGGTTAGGAATTGTCTATAACCCTAACTTTAGTTTAAAAGAGCACATTAGACATGCAGACATAGTGAATATTTAAGCAGGTGGCCATATCTAGAAAAACATAATAACTTCAACATATATAACAAATATTCATAATAATCATAATCTGGTATTCAGAACTGTTATTTGGACAAACACAATAACAACATATAAGAGAGGGATAGGGGGACCGATGCCATAAAGAAATCACCCTTTACGAAGTCTCGCCGATGGAGCGTACTGCTGTATATGCCGTTACTGCTTGACCCGACTCTACTCGCTAGAACCTTCGGAGGACGCTTCCTCAACCTAGTAACTGGGCTTTACCTTAATACCCAGCTTAAGCCCGGCCCTGTGGACTGACTCTTCGAACGCCTAGAGCCCTCTTAGGATCTCCTAACGAAATCCCAGGTATTCTATGAATACCAGAAATGAACCTATCTATAGAAGCCTAAGATCTGAGACTATTTCTCAGAAACTAAACAAAAACACTAACAAGAAAGAAAACTGAGATCCAAGTCTCTGAGTGAGTTGCGTACTAGAGAAGTGTACACTAGAAACCACTTAATGACTCAGATCGAGTGGAGAGGAATGAAATCAACTGCTGGAGGCCTGGTGTATTTATAGCAACTTCCCGGGGTGATTTTTCATCAAAAATTCGATGTGGGACTTGAACTGGGGGTTCGGGATGCCCGTCCCGGATTGGGATGCCCGTCATGGTCTGTTGACCAAGTTGGGACGCCCGTCCCGGTGCTTTGACTGGGTCGGGATGCTCGTCCCGAGCCTTTGACCGAGTCAACATCTCCAAAAATTGCGTTTTGCCCCAAAATTTGCTGTTTTCGTCTACGTTTCACCTGGCACTTCCAAAATCATAAAAACTGTGAAATTGAGTAAATAACAAACAATTAAGATCAATTTACCCTCAATTTCACCCGAAATCATACATAAAAACATGCTAAAAAGGTAATACGATTTTCACGTATCAGATAACCCCACACTTAGGTTTTTGCTTGTCCTCAAGCAAAGTCTACCTGAAGTTAGTGATTCTAAACCATATGTGCATTCCTAGTCATGTTTTTATTCCAAAAATTCTTCAGACAATTCTTAACACATGTCTGACTGGTTAGGTTGCTATGACAAGGTCTCAAATGCTCTAGTAGTTTGTTAGGGTTGAGCAGAAAGTAACTTAACAACTAGGTTGAACTTTTCTCTTAGTCATAAGGTCTTCCTGATGTGTAGTGTGTGTACTAGTCCAGACCAGATAGTCAACACAATAAACTCTTGTCTTAACTGTTACCAGATAACACTTCGACCTATTGCTAGACACACTGACAACAGATAACTTTCTGAGTTCTGAGCTTTGGTGATCAGATTCTATTTAGCATTTATTGATTTCTTTCGTTTATAGATTTTCTAGGGTATTTTGAGTCTGCTTAGAACACGTCAACTTCAACTACCCATGTAGCGAGTCCCACTCCGATGACTCCCAGATCTGCACGACCTTAGGGCATCAGGCTTTAAGTTCCCCGAAGGAGCAGTACTCGAGTAGCGAAGGCCGCTGGCAAACTACCCTTATTTAATTAACTTTCTTTAATTTCTTTTCACTTTTAGCTCAGAGTCTCATCTAGTCATTCTAATTGTCAAAACATCCACAACTGGTCTAATTTTATCTAGTTCAGTCTTGAAAAGGTAATTGGCTGAGGTCTCTAATCCAAACAAAGTTGTGCTCAGTTATCAGGAATTCCCTATTCCTAATCAATTAGTCCAAGATAGCTATCACATTGCCTCCTACTAACCATAACATTCTACCTACATATCATAGACATAAGCAATGTTTAACCAATCATACTGCATTTAGAAGTCTGAAAGAATGAAAAATTTTGAATTTTTTTTTGGAAGGGTGCGAAAATATTGGGAAAATAAGCAAAAGCATGCAAAAAATTTGCAAACTGCTACAGTGCACCGTGCACTGCTACCCCACACTTAAGGTTGACACTGTCCTCAGTGTTCATGCATAGCTAAACTACCCCACACTTATTTGAAAACAAGAACAAAAATAAAACAAAGAACTCAAGAACAAAACAAAGAACTCTTACCCCACACTTATTCGACTAACTAAGGGTAAGAGAGAAAATAAGGCAACAAAACAAGAAGGATAGCAAAACAGAACACAAAATAAATGAAATAAAAGTAAAGGAATATGAGGGTTAGAAAAACTCCCTTCATGTTGCGAGCAGAAGGGTCTTCTCTGATCTGTCCATTGGCTCTTCACCTTAGCCATGTGCTATTGCTGAGGTGTTCTTGACTCTGCAAGCTATGGATATTGGAACGGATGACGTCAGCTCCGATCCTTCATTGTCGAGCTCTAGGTAGTGGCATATCCATTTGATGAATGACTCAAGCCCCAAGGACTGTTTCCTCGAATCATCTGCAAAGTTTCTCGTAATCGTAGGAACATGTCTAGGAATGAGACTTCTTTGGATTGGTGTGCCTACCTGCCAATGTTAGTGAAGGTATGGCATGCAAGTCTCGAATGGAAGAAAAGATACCTGAAGTTTTGGTAAAGCTGTGGTGGTAGGGGCTCCAGTTGTATAGATCTGGGCCCAAGTATTTGAGACTTCCTCGGGGAAGTTTCTCACAGCTGATTGGTATGCAGGGAATGCAAGCTCCTCCATTGCTATGCTCATGATACAATGCTAAATTCCTCTATATCCTTCGACTGTTCGATACCACTTGGTATATCACTTGCTTGCACTGGTCTGGCTTTAATTGTTGCCAGTATCTCATCTATTGCTTCTGCGAGTAGGGGTTTTGCTGTGGTGGTGTCTTCTGAAAGTTTCCAGCTTCCGAATTACTCCTCAGCTAAATCCCGTATGATTCCTCTAGTTGGAATTGTATGCATTTCCCATTGGAGCAGCATTCTGCAGTAACCTACTCCTACCTCTTTTGGAATGGTCGGTCATTCCCATAGCAATCCCTGCTAAAGTGTGGTACCTAGCAGACTTCACAGATTTGATACACAGGCTGAACGTTTCTTCCTAAGACATTGGCACTCTGAATCTGGAAAACAACTAGAATCTGCACATGACTTTAACATCATTAGTAGGTAATGCCTGTGGTTCAGCCCATTTTGAAAAGTGTTCCACGACTACTATGATGTAATTATGTTCAAAGGAAGAAAGAGAAAAGGATTCGAAATACCCCTGATATCAATAGTTGCAACATTCTATGTACGTTGCTGGGGTAGACGATCTCTGGAAGATGTGTTACCTATTATTTGGCAAGCATTGCAGGACTGTATCAGAGATACAAAATCCTTGAATACGGTGGGTCAACAAGATCCTGCTTTCAACACTTTCCGGACAGTGTTGATAGTAGTCAATTGGTCTCCCGTAGATTCTTTAGGGCAATGCTCCAAAATCTTGTGTCCTTCGTCTTCTGAGATACGTCTTCTGATCACTTACCCTGCAATGATTCAAAATAGAAAAACGGATCTCCCTAGTAGTAGCATTCCGAATCAACAAAGAATTTCTTCTTTTGTTGATAAGTCATATCACTTGGGAATAATTAGCAACTAGATAATTAGTAATATCAGTAAACTACGGAGGAGAATCATTATTCATAGCAAATAATTTCTCATTCAGAAGTTTATCTGATACTATTGTCTCGTCAATAGTTTCTAACTCGGGGTTTTCTAATCTAGACCAAAGGTTTGCTTTCTAGATTTTTAGCCCTTTTTCTTATCCCGTCTTTCTATATCAAATTCAATAGAACTTAACTAATCAATCTTGGTTCATCATTAGTTTTATTCAACAGATATCTTAGAGTAAAGTAATCAGTGTATACTATTGTTTAGACTAGGCATGGCATGAATGTATCATAGGCATATGCAATAACTAGTAATCCCTTTTCAGTGGTGGTAAGGTTCTACTAGGCATCAGTAAAAGGTCTTACTTGCATAGTGTATAATATGAAGTTCTAATCATGCCTATTTCCTAAAACAATCATTCCTACGTGGTCACTAGCATCACATATTAATTCACAAAGCAAATTCCAATTAGGTGATGTCATAATGGGTGCAGTAATTCCTTTTGGTTTAAACAATCTCATGCATTTATCATCACACAAAAGGAACATCCTTTCTCATTAGAATACTCAGAGGTTTGTCTATTAAAGAAAATTTTATTTCATGATTCTGTCTAATAGACTAAGCATGACCTAAGAAAATTCCACAATGATATTTCTTCGAGATTAAAACCTGAGCCAAAAATTGACAACTCAGAAAATTATTCTATCCTCATTTCCATTTTTATTTTTTTCGAAATTAAGTAATAGGGAAAAAAACGAAAAAGAGAAACAAATGTACAAAAAAAAAACAACTAAGAAAGAACAAGAGATAGGGAAGAAGAACAACTTACCGTTGAGCAAGAAAAATACATTCTTTTTGGATTTTAAATTTTTTACATTTTTTCTTTCTTTTTATGTTTAATTTCGAAAGCAATTAAATTCCCTCAATATGGTTTTAGAATAATTTTCTAAAATTTGATTATCCTAAGTGTCTTAATTCCAGATAATATCTAAAATTAATTAGTTATGATAACCCTATATTTCGGAAATTGATTGTCTAACTGGTATAACATAAGTGTTGGGTCTAAAGTCTAGGTTACTACCGTTACCTATCATAAGCCTCTAGAATTTTGATCAGAAATCCTAAATTCATTATGATATTTCCCCGACAACGGCGCAAAAAATCTGATGGGTTTCCAGCCGATATGCTAAATAGGTGTTATTTTACCCTATGTCGATTATGAGTAATTAAGGACTGAGTCTTACTAACTGTCACTTAGCATTCAATTATTGTCACTTAATCAACCAGAACCTAAGGCAGAGTACCTATCGTGTAGCTAGTCTGTTGGAAAGTATCTACGATTTTATTAAGTTAAATATCGTACTCCCAGGGAATTCACCCACATCTCCAGAGTTTACCCCAATGCCTAACGATCAAACACCTTCATCCGGGGAAGCACTAATGGTTTTCAATTAGTTTTAGCTGTGCAGATAGATAATTTGACTAACATGATCTATTCGATGGACCAGACGATAGTAGACAGATTCTGTCATTCATATCAAGTTGTACTAAATGTCACCGCTAGTGTAGATCAACTCAGAGCTATGGTGAATCTCCAAGAAGATCAAAATGCACTTATACTGTGGGAGCTAAGCTAAATTCGAAACGAGCAAAGGAGGCAACGAGAAGAGATGAAAGCAATAAGAGCTGAAATGCGAGAAATAAGGAATAAGGGCAACTAAAAGGGAAGAATTTTTTTTTTCAGCAAATAAATTATTTGCTTAGAATTATGATATGAATTAATAATTTACCCATTTCCCTAATTGTTATTTCAAAATCAATAATTGGGTTTTTATTAATTTTATTTCCAAATTCTATTCAAATAATTTTTGTTCTTTATGAAAATTTATATGAAAGATTTTCATTCTTGATTTATTTTTCAAATTTATTTTTCAAGTACAAGAATATTTGTTATATGAAAAGTGAAGAATGATTATGGCAAAAGGAAATTTTTGAACAAAAAAAAAAGAGAGAAATGAGAATTTTTTGAGAATCTTTCAAAAACAAATTATGTGTTAAATTGAGCCACAGTGATAATTTGTTTGAACTTGGAATATAATTTTTTTGTGTAAAAGAGTTTGCAGGATATTGCAAAATAAAAAGAATCTAAAAAAATCGATGGAAATTGAAAACGGGCATAGCAAGCATTTCAAGGCAATCGGGACGGGCGTCCCGAGGGGAGAAAAATGCTTATAAATAAAATAATCCCCCTCATAATTTTTACACCAAAAATTATCTTCCCTCTCTCTAAAAAATTCTCTCTATACAATTTTCCTCCAAAAATTTGAATTTTCAAATTTTCAAGTTTTCCCTCCAAAAATTTGAATTTTTGAATTTCGAATTTCCCTTCGAACTTCGAATTTTTCCCTCCAAAAAGTCAAATCTCCACCAAAAGCAAATCTTCCCTTCTGAATTCGAATTAGCTTTAAAAATTCAAATTTGAAACTTTTTCTCGCCAATTCTTGAATTTTCCCGCCAAATTTTAAATTTTCACAAAAGTTCAAATCTCTCAAATGGCTCCAAAACGTGCACGTGTCACTGCAATTAGGACACTTGGAGTAGAGTAGGAGATTCGGCGTATGCTCGACGTCCTTCCTTACAGCCGAGTCTTCATTGTCACTGAGCCTACTTACTTAGAGCTGGTATGTGAGTTCTATGCCTCTTTTACATTCCAGCGTTAGTAGATTATGTTCCGGCTTGGTGGATTAGACCGGTCGATGAGCATGGCCGAGTTCGGCATTGCACTCGGTGTCTGGCAGCGGGAGGAGCTAGAGACCTCCACCAATTTGATGGTCGTGCGAGACTTCAATTCCTCTGATGTCTCCACCGCCTAGGCCCAGATCAGTACGACTAGAGTGCCCTATCAGCCTGGCTTCACGAAGGCCACATGTATTTTTCCAGCTCTTCACTATTTACATACCATCGCAGCCCATACGCTAGCAAGGCGCCGAATTGCTCCAGGGAATGTCACCCAGATAGAGACATTCCTTCTGGCCCACATGCACAGAGCCATCACTGTGGATATGGCCAGACTCATTACCATCATCATGCAGGGTTTCGCGACAGACACCAAGAAGCAATGTCTGGGGCTCGGACCGTTCATAACTCGGATAGCCCACTACCTGTAGCTAGATATCGAGGGTTCGGAGTTGACCCAAATAGCTCCGACTACCATCCCCACTGATTTGACTATTCTACGGAACATGGTGATGGTAGTACGAGATGCAGAGGGGAGATACTCCATTCATACAGAGCAACCATGTGAGTTATCAACATCAGAACCAGCCATGCAGAAGACACATCCGGCCCCAACTTACGTACCATGCACCGCCTTCGAGCGACATATGACACAAGGGCTGGCAGATCTGCAAGCCAGGAATAGCATGTATATGGCAAATATCCAAGGCAGATGATGATGATTGATGACAAAGTCAGAAGGAACAGCGGCCGGATAGAAGAGATGTACCAGCATTATGCCAACAACCAGGACGACAATGAAGTCTACTTCTTTGCGCCAGATGATGATTCAGATACTTAGTTTCTTTTCTTTTCTTTTCTTTTTCTTCACTAGATTTTATATGCTTATATGATAGTCTGGGTTGTATAACATATATCTCTCTGCATGACAAACTTTGATTTATATGATATTGATATGCACAAATCATATCACTTTTTAGCATGTTTTTAGGCACAATTTAGGGTAAAATTGGTGTTAAATCATTATCAATTGACTGTTATTAACACAATTTTGCAGTTTTTGTGATTTTGGAAGTGTCAGGTGAAAAATGTAAGAAAATGGCAAATTTTGGGGTAAAAACATGATTTTTGGAAGTTCGGAAGTCGGGATGGGCGTCCAGAACCTAGGACGGGCATCCTGACCTGGTCAACAAACCTGGACGGGAGTCCCGAATGCCTGGTCAAAGTCCCACATCGATTTTTGTATAAAAATTCACCTAGTTCCCCTGCTATAAATACCCCAAGCCTTCCTCAGTTGAAATCATTCCTCTCCACTCGATCTGAGTCATTTAGTGACTTCAAGTATACAATTTTCTATAGTATACAAGTCACTTAGTGATTTCAGGTATTTTTAGTTTAGGTATATTTATAGTTTTAGAGAGTGTCTCGTGTTCTTCGTTTTTGAGAGTCTGTCTCAGACCTTAGAATACGATAGATAGGTTCGTTTTTTGTATTCATAGAATACACAGGATTTTGTTAGGAGATCCTAAGAGAGCACTAGGCGTTCAAAGATTCTGTCAACATGGCTGTTCTTAGGCCGGGTTATAAGGTAAAGCATAGCTACTAGGGTGAGGAAGCGTCCTCCAAAGGTTCTGTCAAGTAGAGTCGGGTCGAGCAGTCCAGCATATACAAGCAGTTGCTCCATCAGCGGACCTAATAAAGGGTGAATACTTTATGGCGGTGGTCCCCTTGTCCCTCTCTTTATATGTCTGTACTGTGTTCGTCCAAATACTTATTCTGAATATTAAATTATGATTTTATGAATATGTGTTATGCATGTTGAAGTCATTTACATTTTTCCAAAAAGATCACCAACTTAACTATCATTATGACTGCATGTCTATTTGCTCTTTTAAACTAGATGAATGGTTATAGATAACTCCTAATCACAGTCTAATCATAACCTGTTTAGTTTATCAGGCCTTGATTTAGGACTTCTCGTTAGAAGCATTAAGGTTTGCCATATTAGATGAAATAACCTATAGATCACCATGTTTGTTAAAGTAGTCTAAGTATGCTGAGTTTGCGTGTTTATGCCGGCGTTAGGGCGAGCGGCATGATCTCCTGAATGACACATGACTTTCATGGATGCCTTTAGCTCGAACCGTGAGTAGGGCCGTCAATGGCGATGGGGCGGTTTATTAGGTAACTCAGATGTGGTACACAAGTAGAATCAGTACATAATTACAATCTAGACCAAGATATATCTAAAATACTTGAAGATAGGTCAATCAACACGTAGGAACAATATAACATAAATCAAAACACTATCTGTAAAACACTCTTGTAGGCTTAAATATACATGAACCTAGTGGAGAATGAATCAACCTCTCATCAAAGAATTTGATGAACGATTGTATAACTGGATCCTAAGATAAGAGTTAGGGTAGAAGGATAGTTACTTGATATGCATAAATTATATCACTTTTTTAGCATATTTTTAGGCACAATTCAGGGTAAAATTGGTGTTAAATCGTTATCAATTGACTGTTATTAACTCGATTTCGCAGTTTTTGTGATTTTGGAAGTGTCAAGTGAAAAGTGCAAGAAAATGGCAAATTTCGGGGCAAAAACGTGATTTTCAGAAGTTCGGAAGTTAGGATGGGCGTCCAGAACCCAGGACGAGCGTCCAGAACCCAGGACGAGCGTCCTGACCTGGTCAACAGACCAGGACGGGCGTCCAAGATTTGGGACGACTGTCCTGACCTGGTCAACAGGCCGGTCCTAGATCTAGGACGGGAGTCCCAAATTCTTGGTCAAAGTCCCACATTGAATTTTTGAGAGAAATTCACCTAGTTCCCCTGCTATAAATACCTCAGGCCTTCCTCAATTGAAATCATTCCTCTCCACTCGATTTGTGTCATTTAGTGACTTCAAGTATACAAGTCAATTAGTGATCTCAGGTTTTAGTATAGGTATATTTATAGTTTTAGAGAGTGTCTCGTGTTCTTCGTTTCTGAGAGTCTGTCTCAGATCCTAGAATACGATTAGATGGGTTCGTTTTTTGTATTCATAGAATACCCGGGATTTCGTTAGGAGATCCTAAGAGAGCACTAGGCGTTCGAAGAGTCTGTCAACAGGGTTGTGCTTAAGCTGGGTATGAAGGTAAAACATAGCTACTAGGCTGAGGAAGCGTCCTCCAAAGGTTCTGCCGAGCAGAGTCGGGTCGAGCAGTCCAACATATACAAGTAGTTGCTCCATCAGCGGACTACGTAAAGGGTGAATACTTTATGGCATCGGTCCCATTGTCCCTCTCTTTATATGTTTGTACTGTGTTCATCCAAATAACTATTATGAATATTAAACTATGATTGTATGAATATGTGTTTTGCATGTTGAAGTCATTTATATTTTTCCGGAAATGGTCACCAGCTTAACTATCATTTTGACTGCATGTCTACTGTAGTTTCTTTTAAACTAGATGAATGGTTATAGAAAATTCCTAACCACGGTCTAATCATAACCTGTTTAGTTTAACATGCATTAATTTAGGACTTCCCGTTAGAAGCATTAATGTCTGCCATATTAGATGAAATAACCTATAGATCCATGATTGTTAAAGTAGTCTAAGTAGGCTGAGTTTGTACGTTTATGCCGGCTTTAGGGCGAGCAGCATGATCTCCTGAGTGACACAGGACTTTCATGGATGCCTTTAGCTCGAACCGTGAGTAGGGCCGTCATTAAGGTAGGGCGGTTTATCAGGTAACTCAGATGTGGTACACCAATAGAATAAGTACATAATTGCAATCTAGACCAAGATATATGATATGCATAAATCATATCACATTTTTAGCATGTTTTTAGGCATGATTTAGGGTGAAATTGAGGGCAAATCGGTCTTAATTGTTTATTATTAACTCAATTTCATAGTTTTTGTGATTTTGGAAGTGTCAGGTGAAAAGTAGAAGAAAATCGCAAATTTCAGGGCAAAACGCAATTTTTCAGAAGTTCGGACTTCGGGGAGGCCGTCCCGAATCAGGACGGGCGTCCTGACCTGGTCAACAGGCCAGGACGGGCGTCCAGGACTCGAAACGGGCGTCCTGACCTGGTCAACAGTCCAGGACAGGCGTCCTAATCCAGGACGGGCGTCCCGAGCTGGAATTCCAAGTCCCACATCAAATTTTTGATGAAAAAGCAATCCAGAAAGCTGCTATAAATACCCCAGGCCTTCCTCAGTTGAAATTATTCCTCTCCACTCAATCTGAGTCATTTAGTGACTTCTAGTGTACATCTTTCGAGCACACAAGTCACTTAGAGACTCGGATTCAGAATAAGTTTTCTTCTATTTTTAGTTAGTGTTTCATTTTCTTAGTTTCTGAGAATTAGTCTCAGAACTTAGGCTTCGATAGATAGGTTCGTTTCTGGTATTCATAGAATACCCGGGATTTGGTTAGGAGATCCTAAGAGGGCTCTAGGCGTTCGAAGAGTCAGTCTACAGGGTTGGGCTTAAGTTGGGTATTAAGGTAAAGTCCAGCTACTAGGCCAAGGAAGCGTCCTCCAAAGGTTCTATCGAGAAGAGTCGGGTCAAGCAGTACGACATATACAAGCAGTTGCTCCATCGGTGAGACTAAGTAAAGGGTGATTTCTTTATGGCATCAGTCCCCATGTCCCTCTCTTTATATGTTTGTATTGAGTTTGTCCAAAAATCTATTATGAATATGAGATTATGATTTCTATGAATATTTGTTATATATGTTGAGTTTTTATGATTTTCCGGAAATGGCCACCTGCTTAATATTCATTATGTCTGCATGTCTAATGTAGTTTCTTTTAAACTAAATTTAGGGTTATAGATAATTCCTAACCATGGTCTATTCATAACCTGTTTAGTTTAACATGCATCAATTAGTATTGGTGTCTGCCATATTAGATAAAATAACCTGCGGAACACCCTGTTTGTTAGAGTAGTTTAAGTAGGCTGAGTAGAGCATTTATGTCGGCGGTTAGGGGCGAGCGGCATGATCCCCGAAGTGACATAGGGCTTTCATGGATGTCTTTAGCTCGAACCGTGAGTAGGGCAGTTTACCTTGGCGATGGGGCGGTTTATTAGAGACTCAGATGTGGTACACCTTTAGACTTAGAACATAGTTGCAATCTAGGCTAAGATATATCTAAAACACTCGAAGATAGGTCAATCAACATATAGGAACAATATAACATAGAATTAGGACATTATCTATGAAACACTTAGGCTTAAATAGACTTAAACCTAGTGGAGAATGAATCACCCTCTCATCAAAGTCATTGATGACGATTGCATAACTGAATCATAAGATAAGAGTTAGGATAAAAGGCTAGTTACTACTAAGTCGTTACCACTTCCCTGGGAGTACGATCTTTAACTTAATAAAATGGTAGATACTTTCCAACATACTAGCTACACGATAGGTACTCTGCCTTAGGTTCTGACTGATTAAGTTACACTATAAAGACTAAACATGACAATTAGTCAATCCCGGTCCTTAATTACTCATAATCAACATAAGGTAAATCAATACCTATTTTAGCATATAAGTCGGGAACGCATCAATATATCTAAAATACTCGAAGATAGGTCAATCAACATGTAGGAACAGTATAACATAAAATCAAAACATTATCTGTAAAACACTCTTGTAGGCTTAAATAGACATGAACCTAGTGGAGAATGAATCACCCTCTCATCAAAGAATTTGATGAACGATTGCATAACTGGATCATAAGATAAGAGTTAGGGTAAGATGATAGTTACTACTAAGCCGTTACCACTTCCCTGGGAGTACGATAAATTGATTAAATTAAAATCGTAGATACTTTCCAACAGACTAGCTACACGATAGGTACTCTGCCTTAGGTTCTGATTGATTAAGTGACAACATAGAGAATAAATGTGACAATTAGTCATTCTAAGTTCTTAGTTATTCATAATCAACATAGGGTAAAATAACGCCTATTTTAGCATATCAGTCGGAACGCATCATTACTACTAAGCCGTTACCACTTCCCTAGGAGTACGATAAATTGATTAAATTAAAATCGTAGATACTTTCCAACAGACTAGCTGATATGCATAAATCATATCACATTTTTAGCATGTTTTAGGCATGATTTAGGGTGAAATTGAGGGCAAATTGGACTTAATTGTTCATTATTAACTCAATTTCACAGTTTTTATGATTTTGGAAGTGTCAGGTGAAAAGTAGAAGAAAATGGCAAATTTTGGGGCAAAAATGCAATTTTTCAGAAGTTCGGACTTCGGGGAGGGCGTCCCGGTGCAGGACGGGCGTCCAGGACTCGTGACGGCCGTCCTGACTTGGTCAACAGACCGGGACGGGCATCCCAATCCAGGACAGGCCGAACCAGAAATTCAAGTCCCACATTGAATTTTTGAAGAAAAATCACTCCAGAAAGCTGCTATAAATACCCCAGGCCTTCCTCAGTTGAATTCATCCCTCTCCATTTGATCTGAGTCATTCAGTGACTTCCAGTGTACAATTCTCGAGTACACAAGTTGCTCAGAGACTCAGATTTCAGTATAAGTTTTCTTTCTTTCTTGTTAGTGTTTCGTTTTTCTTAGTTTCTTAGAAATAGTCTCAGATCCTAGGGTTCGATAGATAGGTTCGTTTCTAGTATTCATAGAATACCCGGGATTTCGTTAGGAGATCCTAAGAGGGCTCGAGGCGTTCGAAGAGTCAGTCCACATGGCTTGGCTTAAGCTGGGTATTAAGGTAAAGTCCAGCTACTAGGCTAAGGAAGCGTCCTCCGAAGGTTCTGTCGAGCAGAGTCGAGTCAAGCAGTACGACATATACAAGCAGTATGCTCCATTGGTGAGACTAAGTAAAGGGTGATTTCTTTATGGCATCAGTCCCCTTGTCCCTCTCTTTTTATGTTGTATTATGTTTGTCCAAATATCAATTATGAATACGAGATTATGATTGTTATGAATATTTGTTGCATATGTTGAAGTGCTTATGATTTTCCGGAAATAGCCACCTGCTTAATATACATTATGTCAGCATGTCTAATGTAGTTTCTTTTAAACTAAATGTAGGGTTATAGACAATTCCTAACCACGGTCTATTCATAACCTGTTTAGTTTAACAGGCATCAATTAGTATTGGTGTCTGCCATATTAGATAAAATAACGTGCGGAACACCGTGTTTGTTAGAGTAGTCTAAGTAGGCTGAGTAGAGCGTTTATGCCGGCGTTAAGGGCCAGCAGCGTGATCCCCTAAGTGACATAGGGCTTTCATAGTTGACTTTTGCTTGAAACGTGAGTAGGGCCGTTTACCTTGGCGATGGGGCGGTTTATTAGAGACTCAGATGTGGTACACCTTTAGACTCAGAACATAGTTGCAATCCAGGCTAAGATATATCTAAAATACTCGAAGATAGGTCAATCAACATGTAGGAACAGTATAACATAGAATCATGACATCATCTATAAAACACTTTTAGGCTTAATTAGACTTAAACCTAGTGGAAAATGGATCACCCTCTCATCAAAGTTATTGATGACGATTGCATAACTGAATCATAAGATAAGAGTTAGGATTAAATGATAGTTGCTACTAAGCCGTTACCAGTTCCCTGGGAGTACGATATTAATAAATTAAAATCGTAGATACTTTCCAAGAACTAGCTACATGATAGGTACTCTACCTTAGGTTCTGATTGATGAAGTGACAACAATTGAATGCTAAAGTGACAGTTAGTAAGACTCAGTCCTTAATTACTCATAATTGACATAGGTAAATAAAACCTATCTTTTAGCATACCAATCGGAACGCATCACTAGCTACACGATATGTACTCTGCCTTAGGTTCTGATTGATTAAGTGACAACATAGAGACTAAATGTGACAATTAGTCATTCTAAGTCCTTAAGTTATTCATAATCGATATAGGGTAAATAACACCTATTTTAGCATATCAGTTGGGAACGCATCAGATATAACTACATTGTTGTTTTTGTTTCTTATTATTTTATTAAGTTGTTTTATTTTTTCTTCTTCATTTTTTTTATTTTTCAAATAAGTGTGGGGTGATAGGATATGCATGAACACTGAGGACAGTGTTAATCTTAAGTGTGGGGTAGTAGTGCACAATGCACACTTAAATATTTGCATGGTTTCCATATTTTTCATTGAAATTGCACCCCTTCCAAAACAATTTCAAAAATTTTCACTCTTTCAACCTTCAAAATTAGTATTGTTTGATTGAAGAACTGCTTATGTCTGTGATATATGCTCAGTAGAGTGTTATGACCATTAGAAAACAATTTGATTACTTTACTGAATTCATCACTTAGAAGTAGGGAATTCTTGATTTTCTTGAGCACAACTCAGTTTGGAGTAGAAAAATCAACCCAATATCTTTCCAAGCCAAAGCTAAATAATATTAGACCGTTTGAGAAGGTGTAAGCAACATGAATGACTAGATGATATTCTGAGCTGAAAGTGTCATAGCTTCAAAGTAAAAAAAGGGTAGTTTGCAAGCGTCATTTGCTACTCAAGCACCCCTTCTGAAGGGAATTTAATACCTGATGCCCTAAGGTCGTGTAGATCTGGGAGTCATCGAAGTGGGGCTCGATACTTGGGTAGTCAGAGTTGATGTGTGAAAGCAAACACAAAAATACCCTAGAAATTAATTTAAACATAAACCTAGTGTATTATTTATTGGGGATCGTAATTAGAAAGTATTGACACCAAAGCTCAGAAACTGGAAGGTCATTTATTTTGCTATAATGTTTAAAACATTTGTCGAAATATTATTTGGTAATGTTTTAGGAAAGTTTATTCCTAGTTGACAATCTAGTCTAGACTAGTTCACACACTACACCTCAGGAAAACCTTGTGACTAAACGTAGAGTTCAAACGGGTTATTCAACTTTTTTAGCTACATGGTCATGACACATTTATCGAACATTTGAGACCTTTCCATAGTAACTTGATCAATCCATGTCTGTTTTCTAATTCATCTGACTTAGTGAGAAATTTTACTAAAAACATTGCTAAGACCCTTGTTGTGATTGCACCTATGATTTAGCATTCACTAATTTCATATAGGTTTTGCTTGAGGACAATCAAAAAGCTAAGTGTGGGGTTATATGATATGCACAAATTATATCACTTTTTTAGCAGGTTTTTAGGCACAAATTAAGCCAAAATGGGAACCAAATCAATCTTAATTGATTGATATTAACATAATTTTGCATACCTTGTGATTTTTTAAGTTTTAGGTGAAATGCACAAGAAAATAGCAAATATTGGGACACAAATGCAATTTTCAAAACTTCTGAGTTCGGGACGGCATCCCGACCAAGTCAAAGCACCAAGATGGGCATCCCGAACAACAGATTTCTATCCCACATTGGAAATCCAGGAGAAATTCACTCATTTCACCTACTATAAAATACCCCAAGCCTCCAACAGTTGAAATCATCCCTCACCACTCAATACGAGTCATTTAGTAGCTTCGAGTGGATCATTTGATCCCTCATCACTCAATCTGAGTCATTCAGTGACTTCAAGTGTATCTTTTTACACTCGATATAAGTTATTTAGTGACTCAAGTGCATCTTTTTGCACTCACATGAGTAGTTAGCAATAAAAGAGCATCTCATTTTCTCAACTTCCCGAGTGTTTATCTAAGGTTATGAGAATTCGACTAGATAGGGTTCATTTTTGGTATTCATAGAATACCCGAGATTTCATTAGGAGATCCTAAGAGGGCATTAGGTGAGCGAAGAGCTAGTCAATAGGGCATTGCTTAAGCCCAGGATGTAAGGTAAAGCAATCGCTACTAGTCTAAGGAAGCGTTCTCCGAATGTTCTGTTGATTAGAGTCAGGTCAAGCAACCTAGGATCAGAGTCAGGTCAAGTAACCGGCTGACCTAATAAAGGGTGAATACTTTATGGTGGTTGTCCCCTAGATCCTCTCTGTATATTTTGTGTTGTATTTGTCTAAATATGAATTTGAATACTAAACTATGATTGCTATGTTATATATGTTTTGCATGTTGAAGTTATATTCATTTTTCCGAAAAGGTCACCTGCTGAATTAACATTATGACTGAATATCTGCTTGCTCTTTTAAACTAAATGAACGGTTATAGACAATTCTTAACTATGGTATAAGCATAACCTGTTTAATTTAACAAGCCTTAATTTAGGATAAATTGCATTAAGGTTTATCATATTAGGTAAAATAACTTACAGATCACCATGTTTGTTGATGCGATTCCGGTTGACGTGCTAAATAGGTGTTATTTTACCCTATGTTGATTATGAATAATTAAGGACTGTGATTGACTAATTGTCACATTTAGTCTCTATGGTGTCATTTAATCAGCCAGAACCTAAGGCAGAGTACCTATCATGTAGCTAGTCTGTTGGAAAGTATCTACGATTTTATTAAGTTAAATATCGTACTCCCAGGGAAGTGGCAACGGCTTAGTAGTAACTAGCCTTTTATCCTAACTCCTATCTTATGATCCAGTTATGCAATCTTCATCCACTAGGTTTAAGTCTAATTAATCCTAGAAGTGTTTTATAGACGAGTTCTGATTCTATGTTATACTGTTCCTATATGTTGATTGACCTAAATTCGAGTATTTTAGACATGTCTTAGCCTAGATTGCAACTATGTTCTGTGTCTAAAGGCGTACCACATCCAAGGTTTCTAATAAACCGCCCTACCTTAATGACGGCCCTACTCACGGTTCGGGACGAAGTCATCCATGAAAGCCCTATGTCACTTCGGGGATCACACCGCTTGCCCTAGCTGCCGGCATAATCAGACTCGGCTCGGCTTCCCCTAGACTACTCTAACATGCAAGGTGTTCAGCAGGTTATTTTATCTAGCATGGCAGACACCAATACTAATTGATGCATGTTAAACTAAACAGGTTATGATTAGACCGTGGTTAGGAGTTGTCTATAACCCTAACTTTAGTTTAAAAGAGCACATTAAACATGCAGACATAGTGAATATTTAGCAGGTGGCTATTTCCGGAAAAACATAATAACGTCAACATATAAAACAACTATTCATAAACATCGTAATCTCGTATTCATAATATGTATTTAGAACAAAACAATAACAACATATAAGAGAGGGACATGGGGACTGATGCCATAAAGAAATCACCCTTTACGTAGTCTCGCCGACGAAGCGTACTGCTGTATATGTCGTATTGCTCGCTCTGACTCTGCTCACCAGAACCTTCGGAGGACGCTTCCTCAGCCTAGTAACTGGGCTTTACCTTAATACCCGGCTTAAGCCCAGCCCTGTGGACTGACTCTTCGAACGCCTAGAGCCCTCTTAGGATCTCCTAACAAAATCCCGGGTATTCTATGAATACCAGAAACGAACCTATCTATAGAAACCTAAGATATGAGACTATTTCTCAGAAACTAAAACAAAACACTAATAAGAAAGAAAACTAAGATCCGAGTCTCTGAGTGAGTTGTGTACTAGAGAATTGTACACTGGACACCACTAAATGACTCAGATCGAGTGGAGAGGAATGAATTCAACTGTTGGAGGCCTGGGGTATTTATAACAGCTTCCCGGAGTGAAAATCTCTGAAAAATTCGATGTGGGACAGCTTTTGGCGGCTCAGGACGCCCGTCCTGGTCAGTTGACCAGGTCGGGACGCCCATCCCGACCCTTTGACCGAGTCAACATTTCCAAAAATTGCGGTTTTGCCCCAAAATTTGCTGTTTTCGTCTACTTTTCACCTGACACTTCCAAAATCATAAAAACTGTGAAATTAAGTGAATAATGAACAATCAAGATCAAATTACCCTCGATTTCACCCAAATTCATACATAAAAACATGCTAAAAAGGTGATATGATTTTCACGTATCAGATAACCCCACACTTAGCTTTTTGCTTGTCCTCAAGCAAAGTCTACCTGAAGTTACTTAAATTCCTAGTCATATTTTTATTCCAAAAATTCTTCAGACAAGTCTTAATACAGGTCTGTCTGGTTAGTTTGCTATGACAAGGTCTCAAATGTCTCTAGTAGCTTGTTATGATCAGGCAGAAAATAAATCAACAACTATGTTGGACTTTTTTTCTTAGTCACATGGTCTTCCTGATGTGTAGTGTGTGTACTAGTCCAGACCAGATAGTCAACACAATGTACTCTTGTCTTAACTACTACCAGATAACACTTCGACCTATCGCTAGACATTTTAACAACAGACAACGTTTTAAGTTCTGAGCTTTGGTGATCAGATTTTTAATGTTTTAGCATTTAGTTATTTTATAGATTTAGGGTATTTTGAGTCTGCTTAGAACACGTCAACTTCAACTACCCATGTAGCGAGTCCCACTCCGATGACTCCCAGATCTACACGACCTTAGGGCATCAGGCTTTAAGTTCCCCGAAGGAGTGGTGCTCGAATAGCGAAGGCCGCTGGCAAACTACCCTTATTTGATTAACTTCCTTTAATTTATTTTCACTTCTAGCTCAGAGTCTCATCTAGTCATTCTAACTGCCAATATATCCACAACTGGTCTAATTTTATCTAGTTAAGTCTCGAACAGGTAATTGGTTGAGGTCTCTAATCCGGACAAAGTTGTGCTCAGTTATCAGGAATTCCCTATTCCTAATCAATTAGTCCAAGATAGCTATCAATTATCTCCTACTAACCATAGCATACTACCTACATATCATAGACATAAGCAATTGTTTAACCAAGCATACTGCATTTAGACGTCTGAAAGACAGAAAAATTTTGAAAATTTTTTTGAAGGGTGTGAAAGTACGTGAAAACAAGCAAAAGCATGTGAAAAATTTTTGCAAACTGCTACAGTGCACCGTGCACTGCTAGCCCACACTTAAGTCTGGCACTGTCCTCAGTGTTCATGCATATCTAGCTACCCCACACTTATTTGAAAACAAGAAATAAAATAGAAAAGATACTTACCCCACACTTATTTGCAAACAAAAAGAAATGAAAACAAAACAAAGAACTCTTACCCCACACTTATTTGACTAATTAAGGGTAAGAGAGAAAATAAAACAAGAAGGATAATGGAAATAACAAAACAGAACACAAAACAAAGAAAACAAAAGTGAAGGATCATGAGGATTAGAAAAACTCCCTTCATGTCGCGAGCAGAAGAGTCTTCTCTGATCTGTCAATTGGCTCTTCACCTTAGCCATGTGCTATTGCTGAGGTGTTCTAGACTCTACAAGCTCTAGATATTGGAACGGATGACGCCAGCTCCGATCCTTCATTGTCGAGCTCTAGGTAGTGGCATATCCATTTGATGAATGACTCAAGCCCCAAGGACTGTTTCCTCGAATCATCTGCAAAGTTTCTCGTAATCGTAGCAACGTGTCCAGAAGGAACGTGTCTAGGAATGACACTTCTTTGGATTGGTGTGCCTGCCTACCAATGTCAGTGAAGGTATTGCATGTAAGTTCCGAATGGCAGAAAAGATACCTGAAACTTTGGCTAAGCCGTGGTGGTAGGAGGCTCTAGTGGTGTAGATCTGGGCCCAAGTATTTGAGACTTCATCGGGGGAAGTTTCTCACAGCTGATTGTATGCAGGGGGTGCAAGCTCCTCCATTGCTATGCTCCTGATATAATGCCAAATTCCTCTATATCCTTAACCCTTCGATATCACTTGGTAAATCACTTGCTTGCACTGATCTGGCTTTAATTGTTGCCAATATCTCATCTGTTGATTCTGCGGCTAGGGGTTTTGCTGTGGTGGTGTCTTCTGAAAGTTTCCAGCTTCCGAATTATTCCTCAGCTAAATCCCGTATGATTCATCTAGTTGGAATTGTATGCATTTCCCATTGGAGCAGCATTCTGTAGTAACCTACTCCTACTTATTTTGGAATGGTCAGTCATTCCCATAGCAATCCCTGCTAAAGTGTGGTACTTAGCATACTTCACAGATTTGATACACAGGCTGGACATTTCTTCCTAAAACATTGGCACTCTGAATCTGGAAAACAACTTCTCATAGAATCTGCACATGACTTTAACATCATTAGTAGTTAATGCATGTGCTTCAGGCCATTTTGAAAAAGTGTTCCATGACTACTATGATGTAATTAGTGTCAAAGGATGAAAGGAAAAGGATTCGAAATACCCCTGATATCAAAGGTTGCAACATTCTGTGTACGTTGCTGGGGTAGACGATCTCTGGAAGATGTGTTACCTATTATTTGGCAAGCATCGCAGGACTATATCAGAGATACAAAATCCTTGAATATGGTGGGTCAACAAGATCCTGCTTTCAACACTTTCCGGATAGTGTTGATAGCCATCAATTGGTCTCCCGTAGATTCTTTAGGGCAATGCTCCAAAATCTTGTGTCCTTCATCTTCTGAGACACCTCTTCTGATCAACTGATCTGCAAAAATTTGAAATAGAAGAGAAACTGCCCAGTAGTAATATTTCAAATCAGCAAAGAATTTCTTCTTTTGCTGATAAGTCATATCACTTGGAACTTATTCAGTGACTAGATAATTTGCAATAAACCACAGATGAGAATTATTATACATAGCAAACAATGCAAATAAGTTTTCATCCAAAAATTTATCAGTATTATACTAGCCTCTAACTCAGGGTTTTCTAATCTAGACCAATGGTTTGCTTTCTAGATTTTCAACCCTTTTTCTTACCCCTTCATTCTATATCAAACTCAAGTAACAATAAAACCTAACTTAATCAATTATGGTTCAGTATTAGTTTTATTGAACACAGACATCTCAGAGTGATCAGTGTAACCTATTGTTTTTGACAAGACTAGATAAGATCAGGATTTGTCATACATGAACTTTCTTATCATGTTTCTGTCCTAAAACAATTCTTACTACATCATTACATCACATATTCATTCAAAAGGCATATTTTGATTAGGTGATGCCCTAATGGGTGCAGTAATTCCTTTTGGTTAAAAAAAATCTCATGCAATTATCAACAAAACAAAAGGAACATCCTTTTTCCAATAGAACATTCAAAGGTCTGGCTATTAAGGAAAAACTATTTCATAACTCATCCTAATAAGGCCGGCATGACTCTAAGAAAATTCTAAAATAGAGTTTCTTCCCGATAAAAATCTAAGCCAACATTATACAACTCAGAAGAAAATATATTTTATCCTCATTTCCATTTTTATTTCTTCAAAATTAAATAAAGGAAGAAAAACACGAAAAAGATCAACTAAGAAAATAAAAACAAGAGATAGGGAAAAGAACAACTTACCATTCAGCAAGAAAAATACAATTTTTTTCGAGTTTTGAATTTTTTTTTTAAATTTTTTTTTCTTTTTTTTTCGAAAGCAGTTAAATTTCCTCAATATGGTTCTAGAATGATTTTCTAAAATTTGATTATCCTAAGTGTCTTAATTCCAGATAATATCTAAAATCAATTAGTTATGATAATCCTATATTTCAGAAACTGATTGTCTAACTAGTATAAGAGAAGTGTTGGGTTAAGGTCTAGGTTTCTACCGTTACCTATCATAAGTCTCTAGAATTTTGATCAGGAATCCTAAATTCATTATGATATTTCCCCGGCAACGGCGCCAAAAATCTGATGCGATTCCGGTTGACGTTCTAAATAGGTGTTATTTTACCCTATGTTGATTATGAATAATTAAGGACTGTGATTGACTAATTGTCACATTTAGTCTCTATGGTGTCACTTAATCAGCCAGAACCTAAGGCAGAGTACCTATCGTGTAGCTAGTCTGTTGGAAAGTATCTACGATTTTATTAAGTTAAATATCGTACTCCCAGGGAAGTGGCAACGGCTTAGTAGTAACTAGCCTTTTATCCTAACTCCTATCTTATGATCCAGTTATGTAATCTTCATCAAGTACTTTGATGAGAGGGTGATTCATTCTCCACTAGGTTTAAGTCTAATTAATCCTAGAAGTGTTTTATAGATGAGTTCTGATTCTATGTTATACTGTTCCTATATGTTGATTGACCTAAATTCGAGTATTTTAGACATGTCTTAGCCTGGATTGCAACTATGTTCTGTGTCTAAAGGCGTACCACATCCGAGGTTTCTAATAAACCGCCCTACCTTAATGACGGCCCTACTCACGGTTCGGGACGAAGGCATCCATGAAAGCCCTATGTCACTTCGGGGATCATACCGCTTGCCCTAGCCGCCGGCATAATCGGACTCGACTCGGCTTCCCCTAGACTACTCTAACATGCAAGGTGTTCAGCAGGTTATTTTATCTAGCATGGCAGACACCAATACTAATTGATGCCTGTTAAACTAAACAGGTTATGATTAGACCGTGGTTAGGAGTTGTCTATAACCCTAACTTTAGTTTAAAAGAGCACATTAAACATGCAGACATAGTGAATATTTAGCAGGTGGCTATTTCCGGAAAAACAAAATAACGTCAACATATAAAACAACTATTCATAAACATCGTAATCTCGTATTCATAATATGTATTTAGAACAAAACAATAACAACATATAAGAGAGGGACATGGGGACTGATGCCATAAAGAAATCACCCTTTACGTAGTCTCGCCGACGGAGCGTACTGCTGTATATGTCGTATTGCTCGCTCTGACTCTGCTCACCAGAACCTTCGGAGGACGCTTCCTCAGCCTAGTAACTGGGTTTTACCTTATTACCCAGCTTAAGCCCAGCCCTGTGGACTGACTCTTCGAACGCCTAGAGCCCTCTTAGGATCTCCTAACGAAATCCTGGGTATTCTATGAATACCAGAAACGAACCTATCTATAGAAACCTAAGATCTGAGACTATTTCTTAGAAACTAAAATAAAACACTAATAAGAAAGAAAACTGAGATCCGAGTCTCTGAGTGAGTTGTGTACTAGAGAATTGTACACTGGACACCACTAAATGACTCAGATTGAGTGGAGAGGAATGAATTCAACTGCTGGAGGGCTGGGGTAATTATAGCAGCTTCCCGGAGTGAAAATCTCTGAAAAATTCGATGTGTGACAGCTTCTGGCTGCTCGGGACGCCCGTCCCGGATTGGGATGCCCGTCCTGGTCAGTTGACCAGGTCGGGACGCCCGTCCCGGGTCCTGGACGCCCGTCCAGGTGCCTTGACTTGGTCGGGACGCCCGTCCCGACCCTTTGACCGAGTCAACATTTCCAAAAATTGCATTTTTGCCCCAAAATTTGCTGTTTTCGTCTACTTTTCACCTGACACTTCCAAAATCATAAAAACTGTGAAATTAAGTGAATAATGAACAATCAAGATCAAATTACCCTCGATTTCACCCAAATTCATACATAAAAACATGCTAAAAAGGTGATACGATTTTCACGTATCATTTGTTAAAGTAACCTGATGTGCATAAATTATATCACTTTTTAGCATGTTTTTAGGCACAAATTAGGACAAAATGGAACTTAATTGAACCTAATTGAATGATATGAACACATTTTTGCATAATTTGTGATTTAGGAAGTTTCAGGTGAAATGTGCAAGAAAATAGGAAATATTGGGGTAAAAACGTGATTTTCGAAACTTTTCAATTCAGGATGGGCGTCCCAAGCTTAGGACAGGCGTCCCGGCCCAGTCAGCCGACCAGGACGGGCGTCCCGACCCGATCAAAGCACCAGGACGGGCGTCCTGACCTGGTCAACAAACTCAGGATGAGCGTCCCGAGCACCAATGCAAAATCCCACATCGATTTTCACAGAGAAAAATCCTCAATTTCTCTGCTATAAATACCCCAAACCTTCCTCAATTGAAATTATCCCTCTTCACTCGATCTGAATCATCTAGTGACTTCAAGTGTTTATCTCAGTCATAGAATTCGAATAGATAGGGTTCGTCTTTGGTATTCATAGAATACCCGAGATTTCGTAGGAGATCCTAAGAGGGCATTAGGTGAGCGAAGAGCTAGTCAACAGGGCTTTACTTAAGCCCATGATGTAAGGTAAAGCAATTGCTACTAGGCTAAGGAAGCATTCTCCGAAGGTTCTATCAAACAGAGTCAGGTCAAGCAATCCAGAATATACAAGTAGTCGCTCCGTCAGCGGACCTGATAAAGGGTGAATACTTTATGGTGGTGGTTCCCTAGATCCTCTCTGTATATTCTGTATTGTGTTTGTCTAAATAACAATTTGAATATTAAATTATGATGCTAAAAGTGACAATTAGTAAGTCTCCGTCCTTAATTATTCATAATCAATATAGGGTAATAAATTCTGTCTTTTAGCAATACCAATCGGAACACACTAGATTTTTGGCACCATTGTCGGGGACAATATCATAAAATTTTAGGATTCCTGATCAAAATTCTAGATGCTTTTGAAAGGTAGCGGTAGTAATCTATACCTTAGACAAACACTCTTTTTTTTTCTAGTTAGACAACCAGTTTTCTGAAATACAGGGTAATCATAACTAATTAATTTTAGAAATTATCTAAAATTAAGAAATTTAGGATAATCAAATTTTAGAAAATAATTCTAAAACCTTATTAAGGAAATTTAAACTTTTTTTTTTTTGGAAAAAAAATAATAATAAATTTTTTTTCTTGTCTACAATTTTATTTTCATTTTTATTTCCAATTGTTTATTGTTATTTGTTCTAACCCAGACTTTACATTTATAGATGAAGAGAAAAAGAACGAATAAGCAAAGAACATTCCCCATAGAGCCAAAAGGCCAAAAAGATACCTCAGCTCATTAAAAGGCTCTGACGAGGAACACGATAGAAATACAATCACTCTTTTTTATATCATCAGAATGAGAGACCAAAATATTCTGGACAAGTACTCATTGGAAAACAACCTTGATCCTTCCTCAAAATTCCCAAATCCCGTCACTTCATCACCTGAGTATACTCCTGCATCACCTGAGTATACTCCTGAATCACCTGAATACACTCCTGCATCACCCGAATATACTCCGGAATCACTTGAATATACTCTTGTTTCACCCGAATACACCCCTGCTACCCCAACGCCTAATGATCAAAAACCTTCATCAGGGGGAAGCACTAATAGTTTTCAGTCAGTTTTATCTGTGCAGATATATAATTTGACTCATAGGATCTACCCGAATTATATTTTGTTTGAATATAATTTTTTGTTAAAGTGTTTGCAGGAAATTACAAAGTGTAAAGAAGCTCGAAAAAAATTGATGAAAATAAAAAATGAGCAGAACACGCATTCTGAGGTAATCGGGACGGGCGTCCCGAGGGTGGAAAAATAATTATAAATAGCCATTTTTCCCTCATAATTTTTACACCAAAAACTAAAAATTTTTCTCTCTACAATTTTCCTCCAAAAATTTAAAATTTAAATTTTCAAATTTTCCATTCAAAAATTTGAAATTTTGAATTTCTTCCTAAAATTCAAATTTCCCTCCAAAATTCGAATTTTCCCGCCAAAAATTCAAAATCTTTTCCTAAGCAAATTCCTTCCTTCCGAATTCGAATTTGCATCCAGAATTTAAATTTGAACTATTTTCTTGCCAAATTTCAAACTTTCTCAAAATTCTTCAGTTTAAATGGCTCCAAAACGTGCACGCGCTACTCCATCCATGACTATCACAGCTGTGACACATCCCTTCATGCTTTTTCCTACCGTTCTAGCATATCAGGAGACGAGTCAGGGATTGATTGGCAGAAACATTCTGGCAGGACGGACTCTTGACTGGACGACAGTCAGGGCACTCAGAGTCAAGTAGGAGATTTGGCGCATACTCGACATCCTACCATATAGTCGAGTCTTCATCATCACCGAGCTGACTTATTTAGAGCTGGTATGTGAGTTCTACTCCTCGTTTACATTCCAGCGTGAGCAGGTTACATTCCGACTGGGTGGAATAGACCAGTCGATGAGTATGGCCGAGTTCGGCATTGTATTAGGTGTTTGGCAGAGGGAGGAGCTGGAAACCTCCACTTACCTGATGACAGTACAAGACTTCACGTCTGTCGATGTCGCCACCGCCTGGGCCCAGATCTGTACAGCTGGAGTCCCTTATCAGCATGGCTTCATGAAAGTCACAGGTATTTTTCCAGCCCTACGAAATTTACATACTATTGCAGCCCGCACGCTAGCAGTGCGGCAAACTGCTCTAGGGAATGTCACCCAGATAGAGACATTCCTTCTGGCTCATATGCACAGAGGCATCACTGTGGATATGGCCAGATTGATCACAGTCACCATGAGGGGGTTTACGATAGACACCCGGAAGCAGTGTTTGGGGCTCGGGCCGTTCATCACCCGAATAGCCCACTACTTGGAGCTGGACATCGAAGGCTCGAAGTTGACCCAGATAGCTCTGACTACCATTCCCACCGACTTGACTGTTCTACAGAACATGGGGATGGTAGTGCAAGACGCAGATGGCCGATACTCCATTCACACTGAGCAGCCAGGGGAGTCATCGGCACCAGAACCAGTAGCGCAGCAAGCATCACCAACCCCGACATTCATACCACGCACCGCCTTCGAGCAACATATGTCACAAGGGTTGGTGGACATGACTGCCAGACACAGTCGGGATATGGAGAACATCCAGAGGCAGTTGGCAATGCTTAATGACAGGTTCAGTATGACCAATAGTCGGTTAGAGGAGCTCTATCAGTATCAGACCACCCGATCTACTGATGACCACGAGGTCTACTTCTTCGCTCCAAATGACGATCTGGGTTCTTAGTCCTCTTTCTTTTTTCTTTTTCATTTCTTAAGTACTTATTTGTCTAAATGAGAAAGCCTGGGTTGTATACATATAAATCTCTGTAAGAAAAACGTTGATCTATATGATATAACAACATTATTTCTTTTGTTTTATTCTTGTTATTTATATTGCCTTTGTTGTCTTTTCTTGTTTCTTTTCTTTTTATTTCTCTTATTTAGTCAAATATGTGTGGGGTAATAGGATATGCATGAACACTGAGGATAATGTCAATCTTAAGTGTGGGGTAGTAGTGCACATGGCACTCATTTTTCAAATATTTGCATATTTTTCCTAGCATTTTCACTAAATATTGCACCCTCCAAAATTTTTCAGAATGTTTCACTCTTTCAAACTTCTAAATTCAGTATTGGTTGATTGAGACCAGCTTATGTTTGTGCTATATGTTCAGTAGAGTGTTATGACTATTAGGAAATAATTTGATTACTTTGCTGAATTCATCAATTAGAAGTAAGGAATTCCTGACTATCTTGAGCACAACTAAGTCTGGATTAGAAAACTCAACCCAATATCTTTTCAAAGCTGAAATTGAATAGTACTAGACCAGTCAAGAATATGTTAGCAACTTGAATGACTAGACGGTATTCTGAGCTGAAAATGTCATAGCTTAAAAGTAAAATAGGGGTAGTTTGCAAGCGGCCTTTGCTACTCGAGCACCCCTTTTGAAGGGAATTTAATTCCTGGTGCCCTAAGGTCATGTAGATTTGGGAGTCATCAGAGTGGGGCTCGATACCTGGGTAGTTAAATTTGACGTGTGAAAGCAAACACAAAAATATCCCAAAAATGAATTTAAACATACACTTAGTGTATACTTTCTATTGAAAATCATAACCAAAAAGTGTTGACACCAAAGCTTAGAACCCAGAAGGTCTTTTGTTTTGCTTTACGTTCAGAAATTGGTCGAATTACTATTTAATAACAGTGTAGGAAACTTATTTTGAGTTGACAATCTAACCTAGACCAGTTCACACACTACACCTCAGGAAATCCTTATGACTAAGTGAAGAGCTCATTAGGGCCATCAAAAGGCTTTATCCAAATAGTCATGACATTCTTTCCAGATATTTGAGACCTTTACATAGCAACTCGATCAATGCATGTCTATTTTTTGAATCATCTAACTCAGTGAAGAATTTTGCTAAAAGCATTTCTTAAGTGATTGCACCTATGGTTATCACTCATTAAATGCCATATAGACTTTGCTTGAGGACAAGCAAAAAGCTAAGTGTGGGGTTATATGATGTGCATAAATCATATCACTTTTTAGCATGTTTTTATGCACAAATTAGGATAAAATGGGAACTAAATTGAGCCTAATTGAATGATATTAACACATTTTTGCATAATTTGTGATTTTGGAAGTTTCAGGTGAAATGTGCAAGAAAACAACAAATATTGGGGTAAAAATGTGATTTTTGGAACTTTTCAGTTCAGGATGGGCGCCCCAAGCTCAGGACGGGCGTCCCGACCCAGTCAACCGACCAAAACAGGCATCTTGACCTGGTCAAAGCACCGGGACGGGCGTCTCGGACCCAAGGCTGGCATCTTGACCTGGTCAATAGACTCGAAACCTGCGTCCCGAGCACCAATGCAGAATCCCACATTGATTATCCATACTATATATAAAAATAATGGAGAGGGATAGTCCACCTACCTCGATTGAGCGCTTGGCGTACTTTCTCATACTTTTGATTAACTCAAATATTCTGCTCCTAAATTTCCTTCGGACTCTATCAAAAATCCATAATACGAATATTAAAACTAAATTCATAACTGATATCTTAAACTCAATCCTAATAATCAAAAACACTAAAAACTACTTACCTCTTTCCTCAACTTCTTGGTATTCGGAAAACCCTGGCCTTTGACGGCTATTGTGTTATGAAATGGATAAAAGAAAACCCTAGTAAAAACCTAATAATCATGCTTATGCTTATATTTATAATTACTCTTATATCTAACTTATAATTATTTATTATTGATTCCTCACAATATTTAAATAATAAATAAATTCCCAAAAATAAAATTAGGGTATTACATTCTACCCACCATAGAAAAAGTTTCGTCCTCGAAACTAATGTACCTTGTTTCTCAAAAAAATATGGATATTTAGTGCGCATATCTTCCTCCAATTCCCATGTAGCTTCCCTTGGGGTGTGATTGGTCCATTGCACTTTAACATACGGTATAGTTCTTCTTCTCAATACTTGTTCTTTACGATCAACAATTTTCATTGAAACTTCTTCATAATTGAAGTTCTCTTGAACATGTAAAGGTTCCACTTCTAACACATGACTTTCATCCAGAACATAACGCCTCAATTGTGACACATGGAAGACATTGTGTACTCTGGATAAAACAGGTGGTAAAGCCAGCTGATATGCTAGTTGTCCAACTCTCTCTAATATTTCAAAAGGTCCCATAAAACCTTGGACTTAACTTTCCACTCACGCCAAATCTCATAACACCTTTTGTTGGTGAGACTCTTAAATATACCTTTTCTCCTTTTTGAAATTCCAACGGTCTCCTTTTTGTATTTGCCCAACTTCTTTGTAGATCTTGAGCTATCTTCAAATGTTGTCTTATCAATGTCACCTTCTCTTTAGCTATTTGCACTAATTTCGGACCGGTTATGCTCTTTTCCCCAACTTCATCCCAATAAGTGGGAGAGCGACATCTTCTCCCATCCAAAGCCTCAAAAGGAGCCATACTAATGCTAGACTGATAATTGTTGTTGTATGAAAACTCCACTAAGGTTAGGTAATCTACCCAATTACCTTTAAAATCAATGACACAAGTTCGAAGCATGTCTTCCAAAATTTGAATTACTCTCTTCGATTGACCATCAGTTTGAGGATGGAAAGTAGTACTTTGGGATAATTTGGTACCAAATAATTCATTTAGACTTTTCCAAAAATGAGAGACAAATCGAGAATCACGATCAGATACAATTGATATTGGTACTCCATGTAATCGAACTATGTTATCAATGTATAAGCGTACCAATCCTTCCATGGTCATAGTGGCCTTCATTGGAAGAAAATGAGCTAACTTCGTTAGTCTATCTACTATCACCCATATTGTATCTCTACCAGTTCTGGATTTAGGTAATCCTACCACAAAATCCATAGTCACGTGTTCCCATTTCCATTCTGGTATCTCCAATGGTTGTAATAGGCCTCTAGGTCGTTGATTGTTCAGCTTTCACCATTTGACAAACCAAACAACGAGATACAAAGTTTGCAATGTCTTTCTTCATTCCCTTCCACCAAATGTTTGTCTTCAAGTCTCTGTACATTTTTGTTCCTCCCGGGTGTACCGAAAATTTGGTGTTATGCGCCTCCTTCAATACTTCTTGCCTCAACTGTACATTATTTCATACCCATAATCTGCCTCAAAACCATAACTACCGTCCGTGTGCCTTTGAAAATTTGAACCCTCGTGTACTTGATTGTTTATTTGGTTTACACCTTCATCACTTTCTTGGGTTGTCTTAATCCTTTCAATTAATGTTTGTTGAGCTAGAAGCACAGAAAGCGTTCCATCCATACGTTCACCAATTTCAATCTCCAACTTCTCAAATTCTGTAATCAACTGTTCTTGTTCAGTCCACATAGCTGCTAGCATCCCTAATGATTTCCTACTGAAAGCATTTGCTACCTTGTTGGCCTTCCACGATGATAACTAATTTTTAAGTCATAGTCTTTCAGTAACTCCAACCATCTTCGTTGCCTCATGTTTAATTCCTTCTGCGTGAAAAGATACTTTAAGCTTTTATGATCAGTGAACACCTCACATTGTTCTCCATACAAATAATGTATCCAAATCTTTAGAGAAAACACCACTACTGCTAATTCCAAATCATGGGTAGGATAATTTTGCTCATATGGTTTCAACGGTCGAGAAGCATATGCAATTACCCTACCATTCTGCATTAATACCATTCTGCATTAAGTTAGGTTTTATTGTTACTTGAGTTTGATATAGAATGAATGGGTAAGAAAAAGGGTTAAGAATCTAGAAAGCAAACCTTTGGTCTAGATTAGGAAACCCTGAGTTAGAGGCTATTGACGAGATAGTAGTATCTGATAAATTTCTGAATGAGGATCTATTTTCATTGTTTGCTATGAGTAATGATTCTCCTCTGTGGTTTACTGATATTACTAATTATCTAGCTGCTAATTATTCCCAAGTGATATGACTTATCAGCAAAAGAAGAAATTCTTTGCTGATTTGAAATATTACTACTGGGCAGATTTCTCTTCTATTTCAAATTTTTGCAGAGTAAAGCGATCAGAGGATGTATCTCGGAAAGCGAAGGCCACATGATTCTGAAGAATTGCAGGAATCTGTGGGAGACCAATTAACTGCTATCAACACTGTCCGGAAAGTGTTGAAAGCAGGATCTTGTTGACCCACCATATTCAAGGACTTTTGTATCTCTGATACAGTCCTGCGATGCTTGCCAAATAATAGGTAACACATCTTCCAGAGATCATCTACCCCAGCGACGTACACAGAATGTTGCAACCGTTGATATCAGGGGTATTTCGAATCCTTTTCTCTTTCTTCCTTTGAACATAATTACATCATAGTAGTCGTGGAACACTTTTCAAAATGGCCTGAACCACAGGCATTACCTACTAATGATGTTAAAGTCATGTGCAGATTCTAGTTCTTTTCCAGATTCAGAGTGCCGATGTCTTAGGAAGAATTGTTCAGCCTGTGTATCAAATCTGTGAAGTCTGCTAAGTACCACACTTTAGCAGGGATTGCTATGGGAATGACTGACCATTCCAAAAGAGGTAGGAGTAGGTTACTGCAGAATGCTACTCCAATGGGAAATGCATACAATCCCAACTAGAAGAATCGTACGGGATTTAGTTGAGGAATAATTCGGAAGCTGGAAATTTTCAGAAGATACCACCACAGCAAAACCCCTACCCGCAGAATCAACATATGAGATACTGACAACAATTAAAGCCAGACCAGTGCAAGCAAGTGATCTATCAAGTGGTATCGAACGGTCGAAGGATATAGAGGAATTTGGCGTTGTATCAGGAGCATAGCAATGGAGGAGCTTGTATCCCCTGCATACAATCAGCTGTGAGAAACTTCCCCCGAGGAAGTCTCAAATACTTGGGCCCAGATCTACACTACTGGAGCCTCCTACCACCACGGCTTCGCCAAAGCTTCAGGTATCTTTTCTGCCATTCGAAAATTGCATGCAACACTTTCACTGACATTGGCAGGTAGGCACACCAATCCAAAGAAGTCTCATTCCTAGACACGTTCCTTCTGGACATGTTGCTACGATTACTAGAAACTTTGCAAATGATTCGAGGAAACATTCCTTGGGGCTTGAGTCATTCCTCAAATGGATATGCCACTACCTGGAGCTCAACAATGAAGGATCGGAGCTGACGTCATCCGTTCCAATATCTAGAGCTTGCAAATTCAAGAACACCTCAACAATAGCACATGGCCAAGGTGAAAAGCCAACAGATTAGAGAAGACCCTTCTGCTCGCGACATGAAGGGAGTTTTTCTAACCCTCATATTCCTTTACTTTTATTTTATTTGCTTTGTGTTCTGTTTTGATATCCTTCTTGTTTTGTTGCCTTATTTCCTCTCTTACCCTTAGTTAGTTGAATAAGTGTGGGGTATGAGCTATCTGTTTTGTTTTTATTTCTTCTTGTTTTCAAATAAGTGTGGGGTAGTTTAGATATGCATACACACTGAGGACAGTGTCAGACTTGAGTGTGGGGTAGCACTGCACGGTGCACTGTAGCAGTTTGCAAAATTTTTTGCATGCTTTTGCTTGTTTTCCCCATATTTTAACACCCGTCCAAAATTTTTCAAAATTTTCCATCTTTCAGACTTCTAAATGCAGTATGCCTGGTTAAACAATTGCTTATGTCTATGATATGTAGGTAGTATGTTATGGTTAGTAGGAGATAATTGATGACTATTGCGGAACCTATTGATTAGAAATAGGGAAGTCCTGATAATTGAGCACAACTTAGTCTGGATTAGAGACCTCAAACCAATTACCTTTTCGAGACTTAACTAGAAAAAATTAGACCAGTTGTAGGATGCATTGACAATTGGAATGACTAGATGAGACTCTGAGCCAAAAGTGAAAAAGAAAAAAAAAGTGAGCTAATTAAAATAGGGTAGTTTGCCAGCGGCCTTCGCTACTCGAGCACCACTCCTTCGGGGAACATAAAGCCTGATGCCCTAAGGTCGTGTAGATCTGGGAGTCATCGGAGTGGGACTCGCTACATGGGTAGTTGAAGTTGACGTGTTCTAAGCAGACTCAAAATACCCTAGAAAATCTATAAACGAAAGAAATCAATAAATGCTAAATAGAATCTGATCACCAAAGCTCAGAACTCAGAAAGTTATCTGTTGTCAGTGTGTCTAGCAATAGGTCGAAGTGTTATCTGGTAACAGTTAAGACAAGAGTTTATTGTGTTGACTATTTGGTCTGGACTAGTACACACACTACACATCAGGAAGACCTTATGACTAAGAGAAAAGTTCAACCTAGTTGTTAAGTTACTTTCTGCTCAACCCTTATAAACTACTAGAGACATTTGAGACCTTGTCATAGCAACCTAACCAGGCAGACCTGTGTTAAGAATTGTCTGAAGAATTTTTGGAATAAAAACATGACCAGGAATGCACATATGGTTTAGAATCACTAACTTCAGGTAGACTTTGCTTGAGGACAAGCAAAAAGCTAAGTGTGGGGTTATCTGATACGCGAAAATCGTATCACCTTTTTAGCATGTTTTTATATATGGTTTAGGGTGAAATTGAGGGTAAATTGATCTTAATTGTTTATTATTTACTTAATTTCACAGTTTTTATGATTTTGGAAGTGTCAGGTGAAAAGTAGACGAAAACAGCAAATTTTGGGCAAAAACGCAATTTTTGGAAATGCTGACTTGGTCAAAGGCTCAGGACGGGCGTCCCGAATCTGGGACAGGCATCCTGACCCAATCAAAGTACCGGGACGGGCATCCAGGACTCAGGACGGGCGGCCCGACTTGGTCAACAGACCAGGACGGGCGGCCCAATCCGGGACGGGCGTCCCGAACCCCCAGATCAAGTCCCACATCGAATTTTTGATGAAAAATCACCCCGGGAAGCTGCTATAAATACCCCAGGCCTCCAGCAGTTGAAATCATTCCTCTCCACTCGATCTGAGTCATTTAGTGGTTTCTAGTGTACAATTCTCTAGTACACAACTCACTTGGAGACTCAGATTTCAGTAGAAGTTTTCTTTCTTTCCTTTTTTGTTTTTCGTTTTTCTTAGTTTCTGAGAATTAGTCTCAGATCCTAGGGTTCGATAGATAGGTTCGTTTCTGGTATTCATAGAATACCCAGGATTTCGTTAGGAGATCCTAAGAGGGCTCTAGGCGTTCGAAGAGTCAGTCCACAAGGCTGGGCTTAAGCTGGGTATTAAGGTAAAGCCCAGTTACTAGGCTGAGGAAGCGTCCTCCGAAGGTTCTGGCGAGTAGAGTCGGGGCGAGCAATACGACATATACAGCAGTACGCTCCATCTGCGAGACTACGTAAAGGGTGATTTCTTTATGGCATCAGTCCCCATGTCCCTCTCTTATATGTTGTTATTGTGTTGTTCCAAAAATTGATTATGAATACGAGATTACGATTTTTATGAATATTTGTTTTATATGTTGACGTTGTTATGTTTTATGCTCCATCTGCGAGACTACGTAAAGGGTGATTTCTTTATGGCATCAGTCCCCATGTCCCTCTCTTATATGTTATTATTGTGTTGTTCCAAAAATTGATTATGAATACGAGATTACGATTTTTATGAATATTTGTTTTATATGTTGACGTTGTTATGTTTTTCCGGAAATGGCCACCTGCTTAATATTCACTATGTCTGCATGTCTAATGTGCTCTTTTAAACTAAAGTTAGGGTTATAGACAATTCCTAACCACGGTCTAATCATAACATGTTTAGTTAACAGACATCAATTAGTATTGGTGTCTGCCATGCTAGATAAAATAACCTGCTGAACACCCTGTTTGTTAGAGTAGTCTAGGTAGGCCGAGCTGAGTCTGATTATGCCGGCGGCTAGGGCAAGCGGTATGATCCCCGAAGTGACATAGGGCTTTCATGGATGCCTTCGTCCCGAACCGTGAGTAGGGCCGTCATTAAGGTAGGGCGGTTTATTAGAGACCTCGGATGTGGTACGCCTTTAGACACAGAACATAGTTGCAATCCAGGCCAAGACATGTCTAAAATACTCGAAGATAGGTCAATCAAAATGTAGGAACAGTATAACATAGAATCAGGATCTCATCTATAAAACACTTTTGGGCTTAATTAAACTTAAACCTAGTGGAGAATGGATCACCCTCTCATCAAAGTTATTGATGAAGATTGCATAACTGGATCATAAGATATGAGTTAGGATAAAAGGCTAGTTACTACTAAGCCGTTACCACTTCCCTGGGAGTACGATATTTAACTTAATAAAATCGTAGATACTTTCCAACAGACTAACTACACGATAGGTACTCTGCCTTAGGTTCTGGTTGATTAAGTGATAATAATTGAATGCTAAGTGACAGTTAGTAAGACTCAGTCCTTAATTACTCATAATCTACATAGGTAAATAAAGCCTATCTTTTAGCATACCAATCGGAACGCATCAATCTGGGCCCATGTATTTGAGACTTCCTTGGGGAAGTTTCTCACAGCTGATTGTATGCAGGGGATGCAAGCTCCTCCATTGCTATGCTCCTGATACAATGCCAAATTCCTCTATATCCTTCGACCGTTCAATACCACTTGGTAGATCACTTGCTTGCACTGGTTTGGCTTTAATTGTTGTCAGTATCTCATCTGTTGATTCTGCAGGTAGGGGTTTCGCTGTGGTGGTATCTTCTGAAAGTTTCAGCTTCCGAATTACTCCTCAGTTAAATCCCGTATGATTCCTCTAGCTGGGATTGTATGCATTTCCCATTGGAGTAGCATTCTGCAGTAACCTACTCCTACCTCTTTTGGAATGGTCAGTATTCCATTCTCATAGCAATCCCTACTAAAGTGAAGTGATTGGCAGACTTCACAGATTCGATACACAGACTAAACGTTTCTTCCTAAGACATTGGCACTCTGAATCTGGAAAACAACTTCTCATAGAATCTGCACATGACTTTAACATCATTAGTAGGTAATGCCTGTGGCTCAGGCCATTTTTTTGAAAAGTGTTCCACGACTACTATGATGTAATTATTTTCAAAGGAAGAAAGGAAAAGGATTCGATACCCCAGATATCAAAGATTTCAAGACTCTATATACCTTGTTGGGGTAGGCGATCTCTAGAAGAGGTGTTACCTGTTATTTGGCAAGCATCGCAGGACTGTATCAGAGATACAAAATCCTTGAATATGGTGGGTCAACGAGATTCAACTTCCAACACTTTTCGGACAGTGTTGATAGCAGTTAATTGGTCCCCCATAGATTCCTGCAATGCTTCAGAATTATGTGGCCTTCGCCTTCCGAGATACATCTTCTGATCAACTGATCTGCAAAAATTTGAAATAGAAGAGAAATCTGCCCAGTAGTAATATTTCAAATCATCAAAGAATTTCTTCTTTTGCTGATAAGTCATATCACTTGGGAATAATTAGCAGCTAGATAATTAGTAATATCAGTAAACCACGGAGGAGAATCATTACTAATAGCAAACAATGAAAATAGATCCTCATTCAAAAATTTATCAGATACTACTGTCTCGTCAATAGCCTCTAACTCAGAGTTTCCTAATCTAGACCAAAGGTTTGCTTTCTAGATTCTTAACCCTTTTTCTTACCTCTTCATTCTATATCAAATTCAAGTAACAATAAAACCTAACTTAATCAATTATGGTTCAGCATCAGTTTTATTGAACACAGATATCTCAGAGTGATCAGTGTATCCAATTTTTTTTGACAAGACTAGATAAGATTAGGATTTATCATACATGAACTTTCTTATCATGTTTCTGTCCTAAAACAATTCTTACTACATCATTACATCACATATTCATTCAAAAAGCAGATTTCAATCAGGTGATGTCATAATGGGTGCAATAATTCCTTTTGGTTTAAAAGATCTCATGCAATTATCAGCAAAACAAAAGGAACATCCTTTTTCAATAGAACATTCAAAGGTCTGGCTATTAAGGAAAAATTATTTCATAACTCGTCCTAATAGAGCCAACATGACTCTAAGAAAATTCTAAAATGGAGTTTCTTCCCGATAAAAATCTAAGCCACAATTTTACAACTCAGAAGAAAATATATTTTATCCTCATTTCCATTTTTATTTCTTCGAAACTTAATAATAGAAAAACACGAAAAAGAGCAACTAAGAAAACAACTAGGAAAGAACAAGAGATAGGGAAAAGAACAACTTACCATTGAGCAAGAAAAATACATTTGTTTTTCGGGTTTTAAATCTTTAACATTTTTTTTCTTTTTTTTCGAAAGCAGTTAAATTTCCTTAATATGGTTTTAGAATGATTTTCTAAAATTTGATTATCCTAAATGTCTTAATTCCACATAATATCTAAAATTAATTAGTTATGATAATCCTATATTTCGGAAAGTGATTGTCTAACTAGCAGAAAATAAGTGTTAGGTCTAAGGTCTAGGTTACTACCGCTACCTATCATAAGTCTCTAGAATTGTGGCCAATAATCCTAAATTCATTATGATATTTCCCCGGCAACGGCACCAAAAATCTGATGCGTTCCGATTCGTATGCTAAAAGATAGGCTTTATTTACCTATGTCGATTATGAGTAATCAAGGACTGAGTCTTACTAACTGTCACTTAGCATTCAATTATTGTCACTTAATCAATCATAACCTAAGGCAGAGTACCTATCGTGTAGCTAGTCTGTTGGAAAGTATCTACGATTTTATTAAGTTAAATATCGTACTCCCAGGGAAGTGGTAACGGCTTAGTAGTAACTAGCCTTTTATCCTAACTCTTATCTTATGATCCAGTTATGCAATCGTCATCAATAATCTTGATGAGAGGGTGATCCATTCTCCACTAGGTTTAAGTCTAATCCAGCCTAAAAGTGTTTATAGACAAAGTTCTGATTTTATGTGATATTGTTCCTATATGTTGATTGACCTGTATTCGAGTGTTTTAGATATATCTTAGCCTGGAATGCAACTATGTTCTGAGTCCAAAGGTGTACCACATCTGAGCAATCTGATATACCGCCCATCGCCAAGGTAAACGGCCCTACTCACGGTTACTACTAAAGACAGCTATGAAGGCCTTATGTCACTTCAGGGATCCTCATGCCGCTTGCCCATAACCGCAGGCATAAACTCTCTACTCAGCCTACCTAGACTACTCTAACAAGCAGGGTGTTCCGCAGGTTATTTTATCTAGTATGGTAGACACCAATACTAATTGATGCCTATTAAACTAAACAGGTTATGAATAGACAGTGGTTAGGAATTGTCTATAACCCTAATTTTAGTTTAAAAGAAACTACATTGGACATGCAGACATAATGAATATTTAAGTAGGTGGCTATTTCCGGAAAAACATAACAACTTCAACAAATATAACAAATATTCATAATAATCATAATCTTGTATTTAAATCAGTATTTGGACAAACACAGTAACAACATATAAAGAGAGGGACATGGAGGACTGATGCCATAAAGAAATCACCCTTTACGTAGTCGCGTCGTTGGAGCGTACTGCTATATATGTCGTATTGCTTGACCCGACTCTGCTCGTCAGAACCTTCGGAGGATGCTTCCTTAGCCTAGTAACTGGGCTTTACCTTAATACCCAGCTTAAGCCCAGCTCTATGAACTGACTCTTCGAACGCCTAGAGCCCTCTTAGGATCTCCTAACGAAATCCCGGGTATTCTATGAATACCAGAAATGAACCTATCTATCAAACCCTAGGATCTGAGACTATTTCTCAAAAACTAGAAAAACGAACACAAAAAGGAAAGAAAGAAAACTTCTACTGAAATCTGAGTCTCCGAGTGAGTTGTGTACTAGAGAATTGTACACTAGAAACCACTGAATGACTCAGATCGAGTGGAGAGGGATGAATTCAACTGAGGAAGGCCTGGGGTATTTATAGCAGCTTTCTGGAGTGATTTTCTCTCAAAAATTCGATGTGGGACTTAACTTTCTGGTTCGGGACGCCCGTCCCGGTCTGTTGACCGGGTCAGGACGGCCGTCCCGAACCGGGACGCCCTCCCCGAAGTCCAAACTTCTGAAAAATTGCGTTTTCGCCCTGAAATTTGCCATTTTCTTCCACTTTTCACCTGACACTTCCAAAATCATAAAAACTGTGAAATTGAGTTAATAATGAACAATTAAGACCAATTTACCCTCAATTTCACCCTAAATCATGCCTAAAAACATGCTAAAAATGTAATATGATTTATGCATATCAGTCCTAGTTTTACTTGTACACATCTCTTACCTCTTTGATTTCCTATTGATCTTGTATGTATGTGTTTCAACATTAATTCTCATTTAGGATCCCTTCTTGTTCTACATTACTTTAGAAATAATTATTGAGAACTCTTTGATGTTTCATGTTTGAGTATTTTCATGCTAATCTATATCAATTGTTCTTTGATTTTTGCATCTATGTGTTTAAAGGATTCCATCTTAATAGATGTGAACTTCCTTAGAATTTTTTATATAGGCTACCATATCCCTATGAGGGCAATTTGGTGAGCTCTAAGGATAGAGGTCAATACAACCTTGAGTTGGATCTCTATGCCTTAGACCTAAGTTTGAAGACTCTTAATTCATGAGAGTTTATTATGCTAAGAATCAATAGTTATGTGTGCTTGTTTGAATTCTTAAAGATCTTAAGATTGTTTTTCATCTATTGCTTTCTTTTATTGCTTTCTTTAATTGCTTTCTAGATTAGATCTCTTTCCTATCTTCTTTTGTTGGAACCTAAACATTAGTTTTCTCTAAGTCCATTTTTAGTAGAGGAATCCTAACTTCCTTGGGAAAATATTTATAAATTTTTAAAACGATGGTATTTAATCCTTCTCTTAGAATGATAATCAAGACATGTTGAAGCCTCAAATTAATCTAAGAAAATGTAGACTAAAATACTCGCATTAGTATATGAAGATAGTGGAGGTAGTGGGAGGTTATATAGACATACAAAATAATAGTAGGATTTATAAAACTCCCACTTTGGATGTCCATTGTACAAGAAATATGCCTCATTAAAACCTTACTAGAGAAAAACCCAGTGGGAAAAAACCCCTAGTGAAGGAAAAAGAGTACATCGTTCTTTGTTCACTCCCCCTGATCATTACATAATATCTTTGTACCGGTGTATTCTAATATTATGGGCCAGTCTTTCAAATGTTGAAGTTGGTAACGCTTTTGTGAACAAGTCTACCAAATTATCACTTAAACGGATATGTTGTACATCAATATCACCATATTTTTGAAGATCGTGCGTAAGGGAAAATTTAGGTAAAATATGCTCTGTACTATCTTGTTTGATATATCCTTCTTGTAATTGAGCTATACATGCAGTGTTCTCTTCATAAATTTTGCTGGAAGTTTTTTGCCTGAAGATAAACTACATGGCTCTCAGATGTGTTGAGACATGGATCTTAACCAAACACATTCACGACTTGCTTCATGAATTGCTATAATTTTTGCATGATTTGAAGAAGTAGCAACTAATGTTTGCTTTGTAGAACGCCATGAAACAACAATGTTTCCACATGTAAAAACATAGTCTGTTTGAGATTTGACTTTATGTGGATCAGAAAAGTAACCAACATCAGCATAATCAACAAGTTGTAGTTTAGAACCAGAGGTATATAATAATCTCATATCAATTGTACCTCGAAGGTATAAAAAAACATGTTTAATTCCATTCCAATTATCTTCTAGTTGGACATGAACTAAACCTAGCTAATAAAGTAACAGCAAAAGCTATATCAGGTCTTGTATTATTAGCAAGATACATTAGTGCACCTATTGCACTAAGATATGTTACTTCAGGACCAGGAACTTCTTCATTATCCTCATGGGGTCAAAAATGTCCTTTTTCACATCAAGTGATCGAACAACCATTGGGGTACTCAATGGATGTGCCTTGTCCATTGATATGCACAAATCATATCACATTTTTAGCAAGTTTTTATACACAAATTAGGGCATAATTGGAACCAAATTGATCATAATTGATTTAAATTGACATATTTTTTCATAATTTGTGATTTTAGAAGTTTCAAGAGTAAATTGCATGAAAACAGCAAATATCGGGGCAAAAATGTAATTTTTGGAAGTTTTGAGCTCGGGGCGGGCGTCTCAAAGCCAAAATGCCTGCCCTGACCGAGTCAAGGGCTCAGGGTGGGCGTCCCAGAGTCAGAACATCCGCCTTGACCTAGTCAAGGGCTCTGGACAAGCATCCCAACCTTGGGGCGGGAGTCCCGAGCATCAAAAAATTGTCCCACATCAATTTTCTATGTAAAATCCCTTCATTTTCACCCCTATCAATACCCCAGGGGTTGAAAGGTTAGGGATATTCCTCAGCACTCAACAAAAGGCACTTAGCAACACAGAGTGTCTCGTTTTCTCTGTTTTTTTAGTGTTTATATCAGATTCTAGGATTCGATTAGATAGTGTTCGTCTTCGGTATTCATAAAATACCTGGGATTTTGTTAGGAGATCCTAAGAGAGTGTTAGGTGAGCGAATAGTTAGTCAACAAGGTATTGCTTAAGCCCAAGACATAAGGTAAAGCAATTGCTACTAGGCCAAGAAAGCGTTCTCCGAAGGTTCTGCCAATCAGAGTCAGGTCGTGCAACCCAAAGGATACAAGTATTGGCAACGCCGGCAGACCTAATAAAGGGTAAATACTTTATGGTGGTGGTCCCCTAGATCCTCTGTGTATATCTTTATGTTGTGTTCGTCTAAACATCTATTTGAATATTGAATTATGATTGCTATATTATACATGTTTTGCATGTTGAGGTTATACTCATTTTTTTCGAAAAGGTCACCTGTTAAATTAACATTATTTCTGATAATCTGTTTTCTCTTTTAAACTAAATGAAATGTTATAGATAATTCCTAACCATGGTCTACATCATAACCTGTTTAGTTTAACAGGCCTTAAGTTAGGGTAGACTATATTAAGGTCTGCCATATTAGGTAAAATAACTTACAAATCACCATGTTTATTAAAGTAGCTTAATGAGGCTGAGTTTGGACGCTATGCTGGCATTAGGGTGAGTGGTATGATTTCCTGAGTGACACAGGCTTTCATGGATACTTTAACCCGAAACGTGAGAAGGGTCATCATTAAGGTAGGGTGAATACATAAGGTAACTCAGATGTGGTACACAGGCAGATACAATTCATAATTGCATTTTAGGCCAACATATATCTAAAATGTTCGAAGATAGGTCAACCAACTTGTAGAAACAGTAAATATACACCAGAATACATGTCTAGAGGATAACTCTTGCATGCTTGATAAGTGCTTTTTATGTGTTGTTGGGATACAAAATCCCCCTTCAAGATATTGATAATCGATTAACTGATTTATAAATGAGATGATTGTTAGGATTAAGGGATAGTTGCTACTAAACCGTTACCAGTTCCCTAGGAGTACGATATTAATAATTTAAAATCGTAGATACTTTCCAAGAACTAACTACACGATAGGTACTCTGCCTTAGGTTCTGATTGATTAAGCGACAGTCAATAAATGCTAAATTGACAGTTAGTAGGACTAAGTCCTTAATTATTCATAATCAATATAGGATAATAAATCTTATCTTTTAGCATACCAATCGGAGCACATCATCCATGTATAATTTTTTAAGGACCTTTTCAGCAAATTTGATTGATGAACAAAAATTCCAATTTCATTTTTTAAATGCTCGATCTGTACGCCGAGACAAAACATTTTTTTCCAAGATCATTTATCTCAAATTCTTTCTTCAAAGAATCTACTGCTTTTAAAATTTCTTCAGGGGTTCCAATAATATTTAAATCATCAACATATACAACTATTATAGCAAACCCTAAATTTTATTTCTTAATAAATACACATGGACAAATTTGGTAATTTTGATAACTTTCTTTCAATAAATATTCACTAAGACAATTGTACCACATTCGTCCAGACTGTTTTAAACCATACAAAGATCTTTGTAATTTTATTGAATATAATTCTCGAGAATCTGATTTATATGCTTCAAGCATTTTAAATCCTTCAGAGATTTTCATATAGATATCACTATCAAGTGAACCATATAAATAGGCTATAACTATATCCATAAGACGCATATCAAGTTTCTCAATAGTTGCCAAACTAAGGAGATAACGAAAAGTAATTGCATCCACCACCGGAGAATAAGTGACCTTATAGTCAATTCCCGGTCTTTGAGAAAAACCTTGTGCAACAAACGTGCTGTATATATCACAATTTCATTTTTATCATTTCTTTTCCGTACAAATACCCATATATCACAACATAGGTGTTGTTTTACCCTATGTTGATTATGAGTAATTAAGGACTTAGATTGACTAATTGTCACTTTTAGTGTCTATGCTGTCACTTAATCAGCCAGAACCTAAGGCAGAGTACCTATCGTGTAGCTAGTTTGTTGGAAAGTATCTACAATTTTATTAAATTAAATATAGTACACCCAGGGAAGTGGTAACGACTTAGTAGTAACTAGCCTTTTACCCTAACTCATATCTTATGATCCAGTTATGCAATCATCATCAATAACTTTGATGAGAGAGTGATTCATTCTCCACTAGGTTTAAGTATATTTAAGCCTAAAAGTGTTTTACAGATAATGTCCTGATTCTATGTTATACTATTCTTACATGTTGATTGACCCATCTTCGAGTATTTTAGACATGTCTTGGCCTGGATTGCAACTATGTTCTGAGTCTAAAGGTGTACCACATCTGAGTCACCTAATAAACCGCCCTACCTTAATGACGGCCCTACTCACGGTTCGAGCTAAAGGCATCCATGAAAGCCCTATGTCACTTCGAGGATCATGCCGCTCGCCCTAACGCCGACATAAAAACACAACTCAACCTACTTAGACTACTCTAACAAACAAGGTGTTCTGTAGGTTATTTTATCTAATATGGCAGACACCAATGAGTCCTAAATTGATGCATGTTAAACTAAACAGGTTATGATTAGACCGTGGTTAGGAATTATCTATAACCCTAAATTTAGTTTAAAATAAACTACATTAGACATGCAGACATAATGAATATTAAGTAGGTGGCCATTTCAGGAAAATCATAAGAACTCCAACATGCATAACAAATACCCATAAAAATCATAATCCAATATACATAATCAATATTTGGACAAACACAATACAAACATATAAAGAGAGGGACAGGGGGACTGATGCCATAAAGAATTCACCCTTTACTTAGTCTCATCGATAGAGCAACTGCTTGTATATGTTGTACTGCTCGACTCGACTCTGCTCGACAAAACCTTTGGAGGACGCTTCCTCAGCCTAGTAGCTGGACTTTACCTTAATACCCAACTTAAGCCTAGCCCTGTGGACTGACTCTTCGAACGCCTAGAGCCCTCTTAGGATCTCCTAACGAAATCCTTGGTATTCTATGAATACCAGAAACGAACCTATCTATCGTAGCCTAAGATCTGAGACTAATTCTCAGAAACAAAGAAAATGAGACACTATCTAAGCCTGTTGACCAGGTCAGGACGGTCGTCCCGAGTCCTGGACACTTGTCCTGGCCTGTTGACTGATGCGATTCCGGTTGACGTACTAAATAGGTGTTATTTTACCCTATGTCGATTATGATTAATTAAGGACTGTGATTGACTAATTGTCACGTTTAGTCTTATGGTGTCACTTAATCAGCTAGAATCTAAGGCAGAGTACCTATCGTGTAGCTAGTCTATTGGAAAGTATCTACGATTTTACTAAGTTAATCATCGTACTCCCAGGGAAGTGGCAACGGCTTAGTAGTAACTAGCCTCTTATCCTAACTCTTATCTTATGATCCAGTTATGCAATCTTCATCAAATACTTTGATGAGAGGGTGATCCATTCTCCACTAGGTTCAAGTCCAATTAATCCTAAAAGTGTTTTAAAGATGAGTTATGATTCTATGTTATACTGTTACTATACATTGATTGACCTATATTCGAGTATTTTAGACATGTCTTGGCCTGGATTGCACCTATGTTCTGTGTCTAAAGGTTACCACATCTGAGTTTCTACGCTACCCCCCGCCCATCGTTAAGGGTAACGGCCCTACTCACGGCTCGGACTAAAGTCAGCAATGACCGCCCTATGTCACTTTGGGGATCATACTGCTCGTCTCATAACCGCCGGCATAATACTCAACTCAGCCTACCTAGACTACTTTCAACCAACAGGGTGTTCCGCAGATTATTTTATCTAGTATGGCAGACACCAATACTAATTGATGTCTGTTAAACTAAACAGGTTATGAATAGACCGTGGTTAGGAATTGTCTATAACCCTAATTTCAGTTTAAAAGAACGGCAATAGACATGCAGACATAATGGATATTTAAGCAGGTGGCCATTTCTAGAAAAACATAATAACTTCAACGTATATCACAAATATTCATAAAAACATAATCTGGTATTCCAATCAGTATTTGGACAAACACAATAACAACATATAAGAGAGGGACAGGGGGACCGATGCCATAAAGAATTCACCCTTTACGAAGTCTCGCCGATGGAGCGTACTGCTGTATATGCCGTATTGCTTGACCCGACTCTGCTCGTCAGAACCTTCGGAGGACGCTTCCTCAGCCTAGTAGCTGGGCTTTACTTAACAACCCGGCTTAAGCCCAGCCCTGTGGACTGACTCTTCGAACGCCTCGAGCCCTCTTAGGATCTTCTAACGAAATCCCGGGTATTCTAGGAATACCAGAAACGAACCTATCTATAGAAGCCTAAGATCTGAGACTATTTCTCAGAAACTAAAACAAACACTAATAAGAAAGAAAACTGAGATCCGAGTCTCTGAGTGAGTTGTGTACTAGAGAATTGTACACTGGAAACCACTTAATGACTCAGATCGAGTGGAGAGGGATGATTTCAACTGCTGGAGGCCTGGGGTATTTATAGCAGCTTCCCGGAGTGAAAAATTCTGAAAAATTCGATGTGGGACAGCTTCTGGCGGCTCGGGACGCCCGTCCTGATTCGTTGACCAGGTTCGGGACGCCCATCCCGGTTCAGGACGCCCGTCCTGGAGGTTTGACTGAGTCGGGACGCCCGTCCCGGACCTTTGACCGGGTCAACATTTCCAAAAATTGCGTTTTTGCCCCAGAATTTGTTGTTTTCGTCTACTTTTCACCTGACACTTCCAAAATCATAAAAACCGTGAAATCAAGTAAATAGTAAATGATTAATTTCAATTTACTCTCGATTTCACATTAAAACATACATAAAAACATGCTAAAAATGTGATACGATTTTAGCGTATCATTGACCATAACAGGACGCCCATCCTGATTCGGGAGGCCCACCCCGACTTCTAAATTTCTAAAAATTGCGTTTTTGCCCCGAAATTTGCCATTTTCTTCTACTTTTCACCTGACACTTCTAAAATCACAAAAACTGTGAAATTGAGTTAATAACAAACAATTAAGACCAATTTCCTATCAATTTCACCCTAAATTATGTCTAAAAACATGCTAAAAATGTGACATGATTTATGCATATCATATAACCCCACACTTAGCTTTTTGCTTGTCCTCAGGCAAAGTCTATCTGAAGTTAGTGATTTTAAATCATATGTGCAGTCACTTAAATTTCCTAGTCATGTTTTTATTCCAAAAAATACTCAGACAATTCACAACACAGGTCTGACTGGTTAGGCTGCTATGACAAGGTCTCAAATGTCTCTAGTAGATTGTTATAATCGAGCAGGTTTAACAACTTAACAACTAGATTGAACTCTTCTCTCAGTCACAAGGTCTTCCTGATGTGTAGTATGTGTACTAGTCTAGACCAGATTGTCAACACAATATACTCTCATCTTAACTACTACCAGATAACACTTCGACCCGTCGCTAGACATACTAACAACAAACAACTTTCTGAGTTCTGAGCCTTGGTGATCAGATTTTAATTATTTAGCATTTATTGATTTTGTTTCTTTTATAGATTCAGGGTATTTTGAGTCCGCTTTAACACATCAACTTTAACTACCCATGTAACGAGTCCCACTCCGATGACTCCCAGACCTACACGACCTTAGGGCATCAGGCTTTAAGTTCCCCTAAGGAGTGGTGCTCGAGTAGCAAAGGCCGCTAGCAAACTACCATATTTAATTAACTCTCTTTTTTTCTTTTCACTTTCAGCTCAGAGCCTCATCTAGTCATTCTAATTGCCAATACATCCTTAACTGGTCTAATCTTATCTAGTTAAGTTTTGAAAAGGTAATTTGCTGAGGTCTCTAATCCAGACTAAGGTGTGCTCAATTATCATGAATTTACTATTCCTAATCAATAAGTTCAAGATAATCATCTCATTGTCTCCTCTAATCATAACATTCTACACACATATCATAGATATCAGCAATATTTTACCAATCATACTGCATTTTGAAGTCTGAAAAAAATTGAAAAATTTTAAGAAAATTTTGGAAGTGTGTGAAAATACAGGGGAAACATGCAAAATCATGCAAAACATTTTCTACTACTACAGTGCACCGTGCACTGCTACCCCACACTTAAGTCTGACACTGTCCTCAGTGTTCATGCATATCTAAATTACCCCACACTTATTTGCAAACAAGAAGTAATCAAAATAAAACATAAAACTCTTACCCCACACTTATTTGACTAACTAAGGGAAAGAAAGAAAATAAAACAATAAACGAAATGACAAAACAGGAAGGTAATAGAAATAACAAAACAGAACACAAAAATGAAGATAAAAATTAAAAGAACACAAAATAAAAGTAAAGGAAGATGAGGGTTAGAAAAACTCCCTTCTTGTCTCGAGCAGAAGGGTTTTCTCTAAGCTGTCAATTGGCTCTTCACCTTAGCCGTGTGCTATAGCTGAGGCACTCTTGACTATGTAAGCTCTAGATATTGGAACGGATGACGTCAGCTCCAATCCATCATTGTCGAGCTCCAGGTAGTGGCCTATTCGTTTGATGAATGGCTCGAGCCCCACAGAGTGCTTTCTCGAATCATTTGTAAAGTTTCTCACAAACGTAGCAACGTGTCCAGAAGGAACGTGTCTAGGAATGAGACTTCTTTGGATTGGTGTGCCTACCTACCAATGTCAGTGAAGGTATTGCATGCAAGTTTTGAATGGCAGAAAAGATACCTGAAGCTTGGCGAAACCGTGGTGGTAGGAGGCTCCAGTGGTATAGATTTGGGCCCAAGTATTCGAGACTTCCTGATACAGGGGATGCAGGGGATGCAAGCTCCTCCATTGCTATGCTCCTGATACAATGCCAAATTCCTCTATATCTGTTTACCGTTCGATACTACTTGGTAGGTCACTTGCTTGCACTGGTCTGGCTTTAATTGTTGCCAGTATCTCATCTATTGATTCTGCGGGTAGGGGTTTTACTGTGGTGGTATCTTCTGAAAGTTTCCAGCTTCCGAATTATTCCTCAGCTAAATCCCGTATGATTTCTCCAGCTGGGATTGTATGCGTCTCCCATTGGAGTAGCATTCTGCAGTAACCTACTCCTACCTCTTTTTGGAATGGTTCGTATTTCATTCCCATAGCAATCCCTGCTAAAGTGGGGTACTTGGCAGACTTCACAGATTTGATACACAGACTGAATGTTTCGTCCTAAGACATTGGCACTCTGAATCTGGAAAACACTTCTCATAGAATCTGTTATTTGGCAAGCATCGCATGACTGTATCAAGGATACAGAATTCTTGAATATTGCTTTCAACACTTTCCGGATAGTGTTGATAGCAGTCAATTGGTCTCCCGTAGATTCTTGCAATGCTTCAGAATCGTGTGGCCTTCGCCTTCCAAGATACATCCTCTGCTCACTTACTCTGCAACAATTTGAAATAGAAAAAAACGGATCTTCCTAGTAGTAATATTCCAAATCAACAAAGAATTTCTTCTTTTGTTGATAAGTCATATCACTTGGGAATAATTAGCAACTAGATAATTAGTAATATCAGTAAACCACGGAGGAGAATCATTATTCATAGCAAACAATGAAAATAAATTCTCATTCAGAAATTTATCAGATACTACTGTCTCGTCAATAACCTCTAACTCGGGGTTTTCTAATCTAGACCAAAGGTTTGCTTTCTAGATTTTTAGCACTTTCTCTTATCCCGTCTTTCTATATTAAATTCAATAGAACTTAACTAATCAATCTTGGTTCATCATTAGTTTTATTGAACAGATATCTCAGAGTAAAGTAATCAAATAAACCTAGCATGACCTAAGAAAATGATATTTTTTCCAAATTAACACCTAAGCCAAACATTGACAGCTCAAAAGAAAAAAAAATATTCTTTCCTCATTTCCAAATTTTTTTAAAATAGAAATAACACGAAAAAGAGCAGCAAATGTACAACTAAGGAAAAAACAAATAAGGCAAGAGATAGGGTTGAAGAACAACTTGCTGTTGAACGAGAAAAATACATTTTTTTTTGGGTTTTTAAATTTTTAAATTTTTTTCTTTTTATATTTTATTTCAAAAGCAGTTAAATTCCCTCAATATGGTTTTAGAATAATTCTCTAAAATTTGATTATCCTAAATGTCTTGATTTCAGATAATGTCTAAAATTAATTAGTTATGATAACCCTATATTTCGGAAATTGATTGTCTAACTAGCATAAGATAAGTGTAGGTCTAAAGTCTAGGTTACTACCGTTACCTATCATAAGTTTCTAGAATTGTGGCCAATAATCCTAAATTCATTATGATATTTCCCCGACAATGGCGCAAAAAATCTGATGCTGCTTCGACTAATATGCTAAATAGGTGTTGTTTTACCCTATGTTGATTATGAGTAATTAAGGACTTAGATTGACTAATTGTCACTTTTAGTCTCTATGCTGTCACTTAATCAGCCATAACCTAAGGCAGAGTACCTATCGTGTAGCTAGTCTGTTGGAAAGTATCTATGATTTTATTAAATTAAATATCGTACACCTAGGGAAGTGGTAACGACTTAGTAGTAACTAGCCTTTTACCCTAACTCTTATCTTATGATCCAGTTATGCAATCGTCATCAATAACTTTGATGAGAGAGTGATTCATTCTCCACTAGGTTTAAGAATATTTAAGCCTAAAAGTGTTTTACAGATAATGTCCTGATTCTATGTTATACTGTTCTTACATGTTGATTGACCTATCTTCGAGTATTTTAGACATGTCTTGGCCTGGACTGCAACTATGTTCTGAGTCTAAAGGTGTACCACATCTGAGTCACCTAATAAACCGCCCTACCTTAATGACGGCCCTACTCACGGTTCGAGCTAAAGGCATCCATGAAAGCCCTATGTCACTTTGAGGATCATGCCGCTCGCCCTAACGCCGGCATAAAAACACAACTCAGCCTACTTAGACTACTCTAACAAACAGGGTGTTCTGTAGGTTATTTTATCTAATATGGCAGACACCAATGAGTCCTAAATTGATGCATGTTAAATTAAACAGGTTATGATTAGACCGTGGTTAGGAATTATCTATAACCCTAAATTTAGTTTAAAATAAACTACATTAGACATGCAGACATAATGATTATTAAGCAGGTGTCCATTTCCGGAAAATCATAAGAACTCCAACATGCATAACAAATACCCATAAAAATCATAATCCAATGTACATAATCAATATTTGGACGAACACAATACAAACATATAAAGAGAGGGACAGGGGGACTGATGCCATAAAGAATTTACCCTTTACTTAGTCTCGCCGATGGAGCAACTGCTTGTATATGTTGTACTGCTCGACCCGACTCTGCTCGACAGAACCTTCGGAGGACGCTTCCTCAGCCTAGTAGTTGGACTTTACCTTAATACCCAGCTTAAGCCCAGCTCTGTAGACTGACTCTTCGAACGCCTAGAGCCCTCTTAGGATCTCCTAACGAAATCCCGGGTATTCTATGAATACCATAAACGAACCTATCTATCGTAGCCTAGGATCTGAGACTAATTCTCAGAAACAAAGAAAACGAGACACTATCTAAGAAAAAATAAACTTCTACTGAACCCGAGTCTCTAAGTGACTTATGTACTCGAGAAAAATGTACACTTGAAGTCATTAAATGACTCAGATCGAGTGAAGAGGAATGATTTCAACTGAGGAATGCCTGGGGTATTTATAGCAGCTTTCTGGAGTGAATTTTTCCAAGAATTTCGATGTGGGACTTTGACCAGGCATCCGGGACGCCCGTCCCGGCCTGTTGACCAGGTTAGGATGGCCGTCCCGAGTCCTGGACGCCCGTCCTGGCTTGTTGACCAGGTCAGGATGCCCATCCTGATTCGGGACGCCCACCCCGACTTCTGAATTTCTGAAAATTGCGTTTTTGCCCCGAAATTTGCCATTTTCTTCTACTTTTCACCTGACACTTCCAAAATCACAAAAACTGTGAAATTGAGTTAATAACAAACAATTAAGACAGATTTCCTATCAATTTCACCCTAAATTATGCCTAAAAACATGCTAAAAATGTGATATGATTTATGCATATCACATCTTCAAGTGTTCGGGCTATGGGTAAAACAACTTCACGTTTTGCAAGTGAGTTTAATTCTACATGAATTGCATCTTTCTATTTCAGTCAATCAATTCTATGTCGAAATTCATCAATGGATGTAGGCTCATTATAATCATTTTCATTTATAATAGTTGATGCTATATTATATACAAAAACACTATCAATAATTATTTCTTCTTGGTTCAATTATTTCCTCGTTTCCCCGTTAAGACATAATATATTGAGATCTCATCATTATCTTTTTTTTCGATATTTTCAATATCTTTAGGTACCTGAACTTCTTTTGGAGTTATTTATTTATTATATCTCCTGACTCTTCTGGAGTATTAAACTCGGGTTCATTATTAACATTTGCTCCCTTCATTTTACGGGGATTTTTATCTTTTGAACCAATTGATCTAACATGCTTCTGGCGTGCTATAGACTGATTTGCTATTTCATTTATAGATTGTCCTTCTGGGACATCAATCTGTATAGGAGTATTTTCAGCTGGTATATGTGACTTAGTCACTTTCTTTAGGTCGGTAAATGCATCTGGTAGTTGATTTGCTATACTTTGCACATGTATTATCTTTGAACTTTAAGTTCACACTAATTTGTACGAGTATCAAGATGTTGCAAAGTATTCCATGTAATATTTTTACCAAGCTATTTTTCTTTTTTTCCCCTAATCCCGGGAACATTGAGTCATCAAAATGACAATCGGCAAATCGTGGAAGGAGAATCAAAACCAACATATATTCTCAATCTTCTTTTAGGACCAATTTTTCTACGTATGATGCGTTCTGATTTATATGCTAAAAGGTAGGGTTTATTCACCTATGTTGATTATGAATAATTAAGGATTGTAGGATTACTAACTATCACTTTAGCATTTATTGGTTGTCACTTAATCAATCAGAACCTAAGGCAGAGTACCTATCGTGTAGCTAGTTGTTGGAAAGTATCTACGATTTTAAAATAATAATATCGTACTCCCAAGGAACTGGCAACAGCTTAGTAGTAACTATCACTTAATCCTAATAATCATCTTATTATAGAATCAATCAATCGATTATCAATAGTTGGAGAGTTTGTTTTATCACAACAACACAAGAAAGTATCAAGCATGCAAGAGATATCACATAGACATGTATTTTGATGTATACTAATGTTTCTACAATTTGGTTGACCTATCTTCAAATATTTTAGATATATCTTGGTGTGGAATGCAATTATGAACTGTATTTGTTTTGTGTACCATATCTGAGTTACCTGGTGTATTCATCCCTACTATAGGATGATCCTTCTCACATTCCGGGTTAAAGTTTCCATGAAAGCCTATGTCACTTAGGAAATCATACCACTCACCCTAGGGCTGGCTCTAGCACACAAACTCAGCCTCATTAGGTTACTCTAACAAACATGGTGATCTGTATTATTATTTTACCTAATCTAAAAGACCTTAAGGCCTGTTAAACTAAACAAGTTATGATTTAGATCGTGGTTAGGAGTTGTCTATAACCATGCATTTAGCTTAAAAGAGCAAACAGATTATCAAATATAATGTTAATTAAGCAGGTGATCTTTCCAGAAAAATGAACAGAACCTCAACTTGCAAAACATGCATAATATAGCAATCTTAATTCAGTATTCAAATATGTGTCTAGATGAACACAACTCAAAGATATACATAAGGGATCCAGGGAACCATGTCCATAGAGTAGTCACCACTTTATGAGGTTTGTCGGTGTTGCCAATTGTGTATCCTTTGAGTTGCTCGATCCTACTCTGATCAACAGAACCTTTGGAGAACGCTTCCTTGGCCTAGTAGCAATTGTTTTACCTTATGTCCTGGGCTTAAGCAATGCCATGTGGACTAAATCTATGCTAACCTATTGCTCTCTTAAGATCTCTTAATGAAATCCCAGTATTATATGAATACCAAAGACGAACACTAATCTAATCGAATTCCCAAAATCTGAGATAAACACTCAGAGAAAAGAGAAAATGAGACACTCAATGTTGCTAGATGACTCGTATTGAGTGTTGAGGGATGAATTCTACTGCTGAAGGTCTGGGGTATTTATAGCAGGTTTCTAGAGTGAATTTCTCCAAAATTTCCAATGTGTGACAAGTTTTGGAGCTTGGGACACCCGTCCTTGACCTTGACTTGGTCAGGGTGGGTGTCCCAAGCCTAGGGACAGCTACCCTGAATCCAGCTTTTCCAAAAATCACACTTTTGCTCCAAATTTTGCTGTTTTCATGTAATTTACTCATGAAACTTCCGAAATCACAAATTATGCAATTTTATGTCAATTTGATTCAATTAAAATCAAGTACATTCCAATATTGCCCTAATTTGTATCTAAAACATGTTAAAAATGTGATATGATTTGTGCAAATCAGCATTGTGGTGGAGCAATATAAACTTATATACCGGACATCTAAAAATTCTAAAATATGAAATATTTGGCTCTGACCATACGCCAATTACAATGAAAAATATTTATCATAATGTAATACCCTGACCCGACCCAAATCAGGTAGTTATTACAAGTTTCTAATTAAAGTATTGAATAAAGAATTAATTATTATTATGGGTCAAATTAGAATATATGAAGAATATTAGGGACTAATTAATAAAAAGTTAAATATTTTAATCTAATTAGGTTATATCAAATAGGAATGATTTTTAGAGACGTAATTTGAAGAAAAAGATATAAATATTATAGATTAGAGGCAGAAGTTGGGAAAGATAGGGTTTGGAGAAAAAGAAAAAGAAAACAAAAGAGGTAATTATTAGAATGATTGTCAAAGTTTTACCTTAAGAGTTATTATTCGTTTCAGAGCCCAAAAGTAGCTAGAGAGCAAAAGATAGGGTTTTCTGAATCTCTAGAAGTTGGTGATAAAGGTAAGTTCTTTTTAGTGTTTTTTATTTTGATGAGACAACAAAGATCATATGATTAAGATATAGTTATAGAGTAAGTCCTAATTTTTATTAAATGGATTGTTGGTAGAGTTTGAAGGAGATTTATGAGCAAAATATCTAAACTGATTAGATTTTATGCAAGCAATCATTCGAGTTAGATGGATGATCCTTCTTCGTTTTTATTTAAGATATTGAATTTTTTTTAGATATTGAATTTGAAGGATACAACTTTGGAATGATATTTTTTTAGTCACTTTTAAAATTTTGGGCAAGTTTTAATTTTTGTAAAATTTAAGATTTTGAATTGGTTTGTGCTTGTGATTTTTATTATTCTTAAATAAAAGTTTGTTTTTTTAGTTATGATTATTAAAAAATTTAAGATTTTATAAAGTGAAGTTTTATGATGTTTTGATCAATATTATGTTTTTTTAAGTATATTTAATATTTTTAAAAAAATATGATTAACAGACGAGTATTATGAATCCTTCTAATTAAGTTTTTTTTATTAAATAGATATTGTTATTTTTCTATATAAATAAATATATATATATATATATATTGATATTTTATATTAAAATAAGTTTTAAACTACATAGTTTATATTCTTTTATATAGTTTTGATTAAATTATTATTTTAAAATAAATCATATTTTTCTTAATTTTAGTATTGTAAATATTTTAAATTATTATTTTAAAATAAAAGATATTTTTTTAATTCCAATATTGAAAATATTTTAAATTATTATTTTAAAATAAAGGATATTTTTCTTTATTTCAATATTGTTAAATATTTTAGAATGATAATGTTTTACACTAAAATTTTATAAAAGTGAGTTACATCTAATTTTTTTTTATAATCTCTGATTTTATTGGGGATTAATTTGATGGATAGCAATGGGAAGAACATGTTCCACCATTTATAAGATCTTCCATTGGCATGGATAAAAAGTCACCAAGATATAAGTAAGGCTCTTTCCTAGCGGGTATAAAGTTAGGAACTGATATCAGTTAAGACTCATTTGCCAAACATTCAATTATTCCCCAATAGTCAAAGAAAAGCAAAGAAAAGAGGGAAAAAAATATTGATTAAATGTTTGTTTCCAATTGTTCAAAACTATGCAGGTTTTTTTTTATAAATTATTATGAAAGGTTTATTTTGTGTTTATAGATAAAAGTATTGAAAAACATTTATTGTTATTGTTATTATTTTAAGATTTATTATCTATTATTATTTTATGTTTATAGATAAGAGTATTAAGAAGTATTTATTGTTATTAATATTATTTTAAGATTTATTATCTTTTATCATTTTCTGATTTATAAATAGAAAGTATTTGGAAAGTATTTATTATTTTTATAAAGATATTTTTTTAAAATTGAAGATTTTTAAAGGAAGGATTGTTCTGACTATATTTTCATACTCGCCCCCTATAGTCCCTATGTTTCCCACCGTACAGATGACCGTGAATGAGATAGAAGATGATGATTACTGGAAGGATGACTTTGAATAAGAGTTTTAGAGTCTTTTTAGTTTGTTTGTCTTGTTAGAATAAACTTCTTATTCTTTTGGAAGTTTGAACTTATTGAGTTGATGATTTGTTATTTAATAAAGTTAAAATTCTAGATGATATTTTTATGGATTCTTTCAAGTTAATAGTTTATTTAATTATTTTAGATAATTGAAAAGTAATTGGTTTGACATTTTTTGGAGAAATTTAGGGAATGTAGCCGTGTTATGTCTTGAATTTGAGAATCTAGTTCACGAACTAGGCTCGAATTCGAGGCGTGACAAATAACTTGTTGGTCTAACACATACAAGTGATGTTGCATGCAAAATTGTATGACCTCATGCCGAAATGGGTAATTTAGTTCTCGTAAGTATAGGTCTAGCTATCAATTGAAGTCTTTTAATAAAAGATTCAGCTAACTTATTATGTGTATGAACATGAGCTACAGGATGTTCAACACTTATATTAATAGAGTTACAATAATCATTGAAAGCTTGAGATGAGAACTCAACAACATTATCCAAACGTATTTTTTTAATTCTATAATTTGGAAATTGTGCTCGTAATTTAATCATCTGAGCAAACAATCTAGCAAATGTCAGGTTGCGAGTTGATAGTAAGCTAACATGAGACCATTTACTAGATGTGTTAATTAGAACCATAAAATATCGAAATAGTTCGCATAATGGGTGAATTGGTCCACATATGTCACCTTGAATTCTTTTTTAAAATGTTGGAGATTCAATTCCAACTTTAGTTGGTGATGGCTTAATAATCAATTTTCCTTCAGAACAAGCAGCACAAGAAAATTCTTTTGATTGAAAAATCTTCAAGTTTTTCAATGATTGTCCATACAAATTTTCAATAATATTTTGCATCATGCTTGAACCGGGATGCCCCAATCAGTCATGCCAAATAGTGAATGTTTTTTAATCAATAAACTTCTGGTTTATTGAATGTATTTCAATTGCATTTATTCGTGTAGTACAATCTCGTAGAAAACATATTCAATTTCGTTTCATTGAGTAACATTATAATGGCTCTTTCGAAGCCTTCAATTATTTTTGTACTACTCGAAATTGTACTAACATATATATTATTCATCTTTATTGCAATAAAGTATTTTTTTATTTTTAAGAACAGTGTGAGTAGTTGCACTATCAACAAGACATATATCTTCGTTCATATTCTTTAAGCAAATAAAAAAACATTATAATTAAAGAATATATAATAATATATAAATAACATAGAAAATAATAATAATGACAACAACAATTTGATATAAATAACATTTATCTAACATAAATACACATTTGTTTTAAGTGGTATAGTAGAATGATATATTCTTTTTCAAATCATAGGTTCAAAACCCATATCAAATAAATTATATAATTTCTTTTTAATTAGGTTTTTAAATATCAAAAATTATATATATCCACAAGCTAAAAGAAAAAAGTAATATATATAACATATATATTTATTTTTAAATAGTGAATATATAAACTAATATATCCAAAAATAATATTTGATATAAATTATATATATATATATATATATATATATATAACTATCGCCAAAATAGAAAGCAAAACATATATATAATAAAAAGGAAAGCAGTACAAAGAAGGCAAACTATATATATAAAAGTCAAAACAGAACCAGTATATATAGTATCCAAACATATATATATATATATATATATATATAACAAAAGGTAAGGTAAAGCGGTACACAAAAGGTGAAGTAGTACACAAAAGGTATATATATATATATATTAAGCTTAAAACAGTGACCAATTCTACTAGACATAGAAACCATAATCCAACACAAAGATATATATATTATATATATATGTAAAGCAGTAGTATGTATATTATATAAAACCATAAGGCAAACATATATATATATATATATATATATATATATATATATATATAACAAAAATTATATTATGGAGAAGCAATCTAATATATATATTAAACTATTATAACATAATACATAAATACATAGATATATATAGATCCAATAGAAACTATATAAAACATCCATATAATATAAAATGGAGACAAATATTATGGAGTATGGATCATAAATAACACAAAAATATATATTATATTTATCTCTATATATGAGAAAACAGAAACCAAATATATATATATATATATATATATATATATATATATATATATATATGTCAAGAAGCAAAAACAACCAGCAGACAGTGTATAATATTATAGGAAGCAGTTTATATAAATGTTCATTTATTTGATACTTAAATCAAATTTATCTCGATCGTGTGTATCTTTCCATACCAACAACTATTACTATGATTATATATACATGAACTTTTCTAGAATCATGATTTATAGAAACCTTTTCTTCGAGAAATAAATATGTTAGATGACTTTTCAAGTCCAATTTTTTTTCCTCTAACATGGCATGATTTGTTCATTTACAGATTATCATCTCGTAATCTAAAACTTTTGGGAAAAGGACCATCTTCATGTGGTTAAATTTTTCTTTTAAATCATATTCTCGATAATTGAATATTTTACATCGATGGTGTCTTTCAGACCCATCATAACTAGATGATTCCCAAGATCTAATTTTCATAACAAATTATTCCTTCTACTAATTTCAAGAATTACAAATTCAAGATTAATAAGAATTAACATTAGAAGAAATATTATACCTATTTATTCTTGAATTCAACTTCAAATAATATCTTAATCGGTGGAGCTTCGTGCTGATAACATGTTATAAAACTATTACTAACAAAAGCAAATTAGCAATAAATATAATATAAAGATCAAACAAAAGAGATCATTATTTCTTTTCTTGTATATTTTAAGCCTATTAAAATATACAAACTAACTCCTATTTATAGGGATGAATTATATGTAACTTATATACCCACATACATACATATATAACTATATACATAACTCTCTATTATAATAAAGATGTTACAAACTTAATTCATGGAGGTTATACGAAGGTAGTGGAGGTTATATGATGGTAGTGGAGGTTATATGAAGGTAGTGGATGTTATACGAAGATAGTGGAGGTAATGGGAGGTTATATGGATATACAAAACAATAGTAGGATTTATAAAAAATTAATTTTTTAAGAAAAAGTAATTTAAAAGAAATAAAACAATTAAAGGAAAATTATTAGAAAGAATAAAAATTGAATATTAATTTAATTAAATTCAAATAATTAGAATATATAGGCCATTTAAATAAAATAATTAAATACAAAAACAATTAATTTAAAGGAAACAATTATTAAAAAGAGACAAATAATTTAAAAAAATATAAATTATAATAAATACTCCAATTACAACAACAAAATAATTAAAACAGAAAATGAAACTAAGCTAATCCTAACTAATCAGAATCGTGCCTCGGAGTCTCAAAAGTCTCCGAGAAATCATTGGAAATGTTCAGGTGATAGAAAATCTGGTCAACCTGACGCTCGGTTCTTCGGAACCAAGTGAAAAGTTGAGAGATACTTGATATGTACAAATCATATCAATTTTTTAGCATGTTTTAGATACAAATTAGGGCAATATTAGAACTTATTTGATCGTAATTGCCCTTGGACCAGGGAAGGCATTAGGTTACCGGAGTCTAGGAGGGACCTAGAGAACTTGGCCCAGGAGGTTCAAAGGGCATCCCCGCCACTAACCAACCTTCAAATATCAAACTCGAAGGTGGGAAGGATCTTTGGGAAGGTAGTGCTGAATAGAGCCATGGATTTTGACATGTCCTAGAATTTCTACCGGACATCGACCGGAGTTGATGATACCATGGGCCACATCAGAGCCCACCTGTCTCAGGTATGAGGGATCAGAGTGAACTGATTTGGTAATTGATGGGTTTCCGACCGATGTGCTAAATACGTGTTATTTTACCCTATGTTGATTATGAATAATTAAGGACTGTGATTGACTAATTGTCACATTTAGTCTCTATGGTGTCACTTAATCAGCCAGAACCTAAGGCAGAGTACCTATCGTGTACCTAGTCTGTTGGAAAGTATCTACGATTTTATTAAGTTAAATATCGTACTCCCAGGGAAGTGGCAACGGCTTAGTAGTAACTAGCCTTTTATCTTAACTCCTATCTTATGATCCAGTTATGCAATCTTCATCAAATACTTTGATGAGAGGGTGATTCATTCTCCACTAGGTTTCAGTCTAATTAATCCTAGAAGTGTTTTATAGATGAGTCCTGATTCTATGTTATACTGTTCCTATATGTTGATTGACCTATCTTCGAGTATTTTAGATGCATCTTACCTTGGATTGCAACTATGTCCTGTGTCTAAAGGCGTACCACATCCGAGGTCTCTAATGAACCGCCCTACCTTAATGACGGCCCTACTCACTGTTCGGGACGAAGGCATCCATGAAAGCCCTATGTCACTTCGGGGATCATACCGCTTGCCCTAGCCGCCGGCATAATCGGACTCAGCTCGGCCCCTACCTAGACTACTTTAACAGGCAGGGTGTTCAACATGTTATTTTATCTAGCATGGCAGACACCAATACTAATTTATGCCTGTTAAACTAAACAAGTTATGATTAGACCGTGGTTAGGTATTGTCTATAACCCTAACTTCAGTTTAAAAGAGCACATTAGACATGCAGACATAATGAATATTTAGCAGGTGGCTATTTCCGGAAAAACATAACAACGTCAACATATAAAACAACTATTCATAAAAATCGTAATCTTGTATTCATAATAAGTATTTAGAACAAAACAATAACAACATATAAGAGAGGGACATGGGGACTGATGCCATAAAGAAATCACCCTTTACGTAGTCTCGCCGACGGAGCGTACTGCTGTATATATCGTATTGCTCGCCCTGACTCTGCTCACCAGAACCTTCGGAGGACGCTTCCTCAGCCTAGTAACTGGGCTTTACATTAATACCCACCTTAAGCCCAGCCCTGTGGACTGACTCTTCGAACGCCTAGAGCCCTCTTAGGATCTCCTAACGAAATCCCGGGTATTCTATGAATACCAGAAACGAACCTATCTATAGCAGCCTAAGATCTGAGACTATTTCTCAAAAACTAAAACAAAACACTAATATGAAAGAAAACTGAGATCCGAGTCTCTGAGTGAGTTGTGTACTAGAGAAGTGTACACTGGAAACCACTAAATGACTCAGATCGAGTGGAGAGGAATGAATTCAACTGCTGGAGGCCTGAGGTATTTATAGCAGCTTCCCGGGGTGATTTTTTAGCAAAAATTCGATGTGGGATTGGTTCTGGGGGCTCGGGATGCCCGTCCCGGATTGGAACGCCCGTCCTGATCTATTGACCAGGTCGGGACGCCTGTCCCGAGTCCTGGACGCCCGTCCCGGCGGGTTGACTGGGTCGGGATGCCCGTCCCGGGTTCGGGACGCCCGTCCTGACCCGTTAACTAAGTCAATATTTCCAAAAATTGTGTTTTTGCCCCAAAATTTGCTGTTTTCGTCTACTTTTCACCTGACACTTCCAAAATCAGAAAAACTATGAAATTAAGTAAATAATGAACAATTAAGATCAATTTACCCTTAATTTCACCCAAATTCATACATAAAAACATGCTAAAAAGGTGATACGATTTTCGCGTATCAGTAATTTTAACCCTTTGTTTTTCTTTTCCTTGTCATCTTATACTGACCCCGCTTGTGTCTTTTGAATCAGGTCTGTGCCTATATTGGCCACCTCGGCAGGATGGCGGCTTCGGCCAACACTTTCAGGACAATGCAAATCAACCTGGAGAAAAAATGTGCCGACCTAGAGGGGCAATTGTCTTGAAAGAATAAGGCCCTAGACTCCGCCGCCGACAAGTTGCGGACTGTAGAAGAGAATATCGCTTTGGTAGTTGCTGAGAATGACCGGCAGTCTGCAGACTTGATTTTCTTCTAGAAGGCAAATGAAGATCTCAAAGTTCAGCTTTGGGACATTGACAGAAGGTTGAAGGAGTCAGAGTCAAAGTGCAGGGTAGCCGAAGAGAAGGTAGGCTACGACGACTCTGCTGAGTATACTGCGAAGGTGGTGGATATTTACAAAAGTTCTCCTATATTTGAAGAGGAGTTCTTTGTGAAGTCCAACACCTTACCTCGACAGAGGTTGAGCCCACATACTTCGCCAGTTCCACCAATACATTCTTGACAAGGGACTGATGTGCCGAGCATATGAAGGCTCCTTTGCTAATCCTGAATTCAGGGGTAGCTGTAGCTTCACCCCGTTCACGGACAGTGAACTGGAGGAGATTGCCGCCACTGATAGGAAGATAGGAAGGCATTGGAGTCCACCGGCACTAGTGCCGCCTACTCTAGAGGAGTCGTGCAATCAATTTCGAGGTGCAATAACAGTGGTGGAGCCAACTTCGACTGAGCTGCCTGAGGTAGTGGAGCCTGCTTTGGCTGCGGAGCCAATTTTGGTAGAGGAGTCCTTTAGGGCAGGGGAGGAGAGGGCTTCGACTGAGGCTGGTCCTCCTCCGACCGAAGCACCTCCTGTTTTGTAATAGTTTTATATAGATTTTTGTTAATACAACGATATTTTTCAAATTTGTGAAAGTCTTTTTACTTCGACTTTTCCAATATGCTTCTTTTACATTTTGTCTTCGCACGTTTGATTGCCCTGTCTAATAACTTGTGGAAAATTTTGAATCTAACCTTGGAATAAAACAAATCAAAATGACTCCAAGTATATCTCGAAGTATAGTGTTTCACAGAGCACATTGACTTCGCTGAGAGCGCTCGAAGTGCAGTTCAAAGTGAAATGTCTTATATAAAATGAGATTAACTCAAAAAGTCTTTTATATAAAATTCACAGCGTAATAAAATGAACCAATTCCAAGTTAACTTGGAACTAGCTCCAAATGTAACTTGAAGTGAACATGTTCCAAGATTAACTCGCAATTAGACTCCAAGATTTACTTGAAGTAGAATGAAATGATGAATTCCAAAACTGAATTGAAATTAACAAGTTTTGTGATTTCCCCTCCAGGTTCTTTTTTAGTGTTGCGAGGACTAGTTTATTTGTTGCCTCCGCTTGTCCGTTTCCCTAAGGGTGTGCAATAGATGACTTCCAATGTTTGATTCCTAGGTGGGAGTATTCTACCGCGAATTTGGTAGTAAACTGAGTGTCGTGGTCCATTACGATGGCTCGTGGTATCCCGTATCTGTATAGTACAAAATTATGGAGGAAATTGAGTGTGTTTTCCTCCGTGGGAGAAGCTTATGGTTTTACCTCTATCCATTTGGAGAAGTAGTCTATGGCTACGATTAGATATTCACTTCCTCCTTTGGACTTGGGAAACTTTTCCATAAGGTCGATTCCCCACATGTCAAAGGACCATGCGGCGAGTACAAGCGTCTGTGGAACGGAGGGTTGCTGGGGAATTTTGCCAAACTTTTGGCATACCTCACAATGCTTCACGTACCTTTCTGCATCCTTCTACAGCGTCATCCAGTAATATACTTGGTTGATCACTTTTCGTGACAGTGATCTTGAACCCGAATGTCTGCCACATACTCCTTCATGTAATTCTTCCAGAATCTCCTGAGTGAGATTATGCGGGACACAGCGCAGGAGAGGCTTCATGGAGGATCACTGATATAAGATACCGTTGAGCATCATGTACCAGGCTGCACATTTTTAGATTTGTCTTGCTCTATCTTTGTCCTCTGGTAGGATATCCGAAGATATGTAGTTTACCAACTCATCTACCTAGGTGGGGGAATCAAAGGTTGATGATTATAGCGGGTAGATATGTTCTAGAGTGGAGAGGAGTTCTATTGTAACTCCCAAGTTGTTGGAAGTTTCTCCATATGCTATTTTGGCTAATCTATCTGCCGCTTCGTTGTTATTTAGGTCCACTTTTCCCAAGGCGAAGTATCAGGATTAAGCAGCCAACAAGGTGACCTTCTTTACATACTCTATCAAGTTGTCTGAGTTTACTGCATACTCGTTGTTCACTTGCCCTATGACAACTTGGGAGTCGTTTAAGACTCTTAGGGAACTTATGTCTGTGTCCAAGGCCCACTGCATTCCGATAATGAGGGCCTCGTACTCGACTTGATTATTTGACAGGGGATAGTTGAGATTCACACTTTGAAATCTCTCATGCTGTCCGGAGGGGGACGTTATTGTGATGCCCACTCCAACTCCCTTTGCATTGACCACTCCATCTACCATCATTGTCCAAGCTTCTCCCACAGTGGGTGCGGGTATTGTTTCTCCTGCGAGAGTAGTCTCTGAGAAGGAGAATTCTACCAGGAAATCTAATAAGGCTTGGGCTTTGATTGTGGTCCGTGGTACGAACTTGAGATCTAGAGCACAGAGTTCGATGGACTATCTCAGCATTCTTCCAGACTGGTCTAGTTTATGAAAGATCAGCTTTAACGGATGGTTGGTGTAGATGGTGACAGAATGCAACTCGAAGTATGCTCGAAGCTTTCGAGTACTTATGACCAATGCATATGCCAACTTTTCAATGTATGAGTACTGCACTTCGGCGTCCCTGAGTACTCAGCTGACGAAGTAGATGGGCAGTTGTTTTTCCTCTGACTCTCTGACTAAGATTGATGCTACTACCTGTTGCGAGACCGACATGTACATATACAGTGCTTTGCCTGGTGAAGGTGCACTCAACAAAGGTAGATCTGTCAAATAGCTCTTTAGGTCTGCCCATGCTTTCATGCATTCTTCATTCCATCGAAAAGTTTTCCCGAATAGCTTTAGTGCTTTGAAAAATGACATACACTTTTTAGCTGACTTGGAGATAAATCTCCTTAAGGCAGCTATGCAACCATTTAGTCTCTGGATGTCTTTGATGCAGCGGGGCTCGGCCAATGCCAATACTACTTCGATCTTGCGGAGATTGGCTTCAATGATGCATTCTAATATCATAAATCCTAGAAATTTCTCGGACTTGATGCCGAATGTGCATTTTGTTGGGTTAAGCTTTAGTCCGTACTCTGATAGAGTGGTGAATGTCTCACTTAGATCTTTCAGATGGGAGTAGCCCCGGCTGGTTTTGACAACCATATCATCTACATAGGTTTCTATGTTCCAACCTATCTGCTTATGTAGAATTTTATTCATCATTCTTTGGTAGGTTGCTCCCGTATTCTTCAATCCGAATGGTATCACATTATAGCAGAAATGGCCCTTGCGGCGCAGAAAAAGGTGTGGATTTGATCTTGAGGCTTCATTCTAATTTGGTGATACCCGGAGGAAGCATCCATGAAGTTGAGGAACTCGTATCCTGATGTGGAATCTACCAGGGCATCGATGCTTAGAAGTGGGCAGCAGTCTTTTGGACATGCCTTGTTCAGATCTGTGTAGTCCACACATATTCTCCACTTTTCGTTTGATTTTTTCACCATGGGCCAACCAAGAAGAATAGTCGACTTCTCGTATGAATCCAGACTCCAATAGTTTTTGAACTTCGATTTGCATGCCTCTGAGCTTGTTGTCTCTGAATTGTCGGGGCTTTTGTTTAATCGGCTTATAGGTGGGGTCGATGTTAAGTCTGTGCTCCGCGATATGTGGCTTGATCCCCGGCATATCTTGGGTGCGCCAAGCGAAGTTGTGGAGGTGAGTGGAGAGGAAATGGATCATTTCTTCTCTCATATGTTGAGGCATCCCATTTCCTATCTAGATTTTTTTGTCAGAATAATCGGGGTGAATTACCACTTCCTTGAATTCCTTCGACTCTAGCTCTAAGAATTCAGCACGGTATTCTGACTTATCTAGGGTTGTCTCGTTCATAGTTTTCCTGGTTATCCGGATTGACCCAACTGTCATGGGAGGTTGCTCGACCTCCTACTACTTCTGAGACCTCATTATGTGTGCAAGCAGGCTTTTGGGGCTGCTCTTGATGAAATTCACGGCGCTTCTGGTTGCGAATCGTACTTGTTAATGCGAAGTAGAGATGATTAACTTGAAAGCTGCGTGAGCCGGAGTTCCCAGGATGGCGTTATATGGGGAGTTATTATCCACCACATAGAACTTGATCTCTTCTTCCTGTGTACAAGCATTGGAGCCTAAGGTTACCTTGACTTTGACCGTCCCCTTCACGCTGATCTTGTGGGCGGTAAAGCCTTTCAGGATCATGTTGCTGGGTTTCAAGTGGTTGTCGTTCATTCCCATCTCTTTGAAGCATTTGAAATAAAGGATGTTTTTCGTGGCTCCCGTGTCTATCAGGACCCTCTTTACTCGGCACTTGTCGATCCCCTACTTGGTCATGCCTACTTCCAGAACAATGGGGGTGACTCAAGCTTCTTCGTTTAGCTCGAGGTCTTTGTCGAAGAAGGTTATTGACTTGTGCGGGAATGCGTCAAAGTATGATCCCAAGGTAGGCTTGTTCAGGTTGTAAATTTTTTGCTTTATCTGCTTGATGGATGAGAACTGTGGGGTTATCACTTCGATCACTCTTTCGTGCTTTTCATCAGGTTATCTTTCTAATATGTGCTCTTTTAGATGCCCCTCTCGGATCAGTCTTTCAATCGCCCATTTCAGCTGTATGCAGTTTTTGGTCGTGTGATCGTAATCCTGATGGAAGTTGCAGAACTTCAACTTATCCTTGGTGGGGGCATTCAGAGTTCACATGGATGCAGGTCCACGGACTCCAAACTTCTCTTTGACGACTATGATGAAGTTCTCCTTTGGTGTGTTCAGCAGAGTGAAGGTCTCCATCTTCCATGTCTTGTTTTGCCTCCTTGATCCTGGGGGATGTCTCCGTGTACTTCCCTCTCTTCTTGTATTGCAACTCTTGGGCACTTCCCTCGTCCAAGGTGACCTTGCGTGCCACGTTGAACACGTTACCGATGGTTTTAAGCTTTCAGAGTTGAAGCTTGGTGTACAACATCCTTGATAGGAATCCGCCTTCAAAGCAAGTGATCATCGTATCCTGGCTGATTCCCTCGATCTCATTGTATATTTTCTTGAAACGCTCCAAGTAGGCGAGGAGAGTCTCGTCTTCTCTCTGTTTAATGTTGGCGATATCACCTCTTGTCTTAGTGATGCAGTTCCGATTGGTATGCTAAAAGATAGGCTTTATTTACCTATGTCGATTATGAGTAATTAAGGACTGAGTCTTACTAACTGTCACTTAATCAACCAGAGCCTAAGGCATAGTACCTATCGTGTAGCTAGTCTGTTGGAAAGTATCTACGATTTTATTAAGTTAATTATCGTACTCCCAGGGAAGTGGCAACGGCTTAGTAGTAACTAGCCTTTTATCCTAACTCCTATCTTATGATCCAGTTATGCAATCTTCATCAAATACTTTGATGAGAGGGTGATTCATTCTCCACTAGGTTTAAGTCTACTTAATCCTAGAAGTGTTTTCTAGATAATGTCCTGATTCTATGCTATACTATTCCTATATGTTGATTGACCTATATTCGAGTATTTTAGACATGTCTTAGCCTGGATTGTAACTATGTTCTGTGTCTAAAGGCGTACCACATCCGAGGTTTCTAATAAACTGCCCTACCTTAATGATGGTCCTACTCACGGTTCGGGACGAAGGCATCCATGAAAGCCCTATGTCACTTCGGGGATCATACCGCTTGCCCTAGCCACTGGCATAATCGGACTCAGCTCGGCTTACCCTAGACTACTCTAACAAATAGGGTGTTCAGCAAGTTATTTTATCTAGCATGGCAGACACCAATACTAATTGATGCCTGTTAAACTAAACAGGTTATGATTAGACCGTGGTTAGGAATTGTCTATAACCCTAACTTTAGTTTAAAAGAGCACATTAGACATGCAGACATAATGAATGTTAAGCAGGTGGCTATTTCCGGAAAAATATAATAACGTCAACATATATCACAAATATTCATAAAAACATAATCTGGTATTCAAACTATTATTTGGACAAACACAATAACAACATATAAGAGAGGGACAGGGGGACCGATGCCATAAAGAAATCACCCTTTACGAAGTCTCGCCGATGGAGCATACTACTGTATATGCCGTATTGCTTGACCCGACTCTGCTCGCCAGAACCGTCGGAGGATGCTTCCTCAGCCTAGTAACTGGGCTTTACCTTAATACCCAGCTTAAGCTCAGTCCTGTGGACTGACTCTTCGAACGCCTAGAGCCCTCTTAGGATCTCCTAACGAAATCCCGGGTATTCTATGAATACCAGAAACGAACCTATCTATGTAAGCCTAAGATCTGAGACTATTTCTCAGAAACTAAAACAAAATACTAACAAGAAAGAAAACTGAGATCCGAGTCTCTGAGTGGGTTGTGTACTGGAGAAGTGTACACCGGAAACCACTAAATGACTCAGATCGAGTGGAGAGGAATGCTTTCAACTGTTGGAGGCCTGGGGTATTTATAGCAGCTTCCCGAGGTGATTTTTCATCAAAAATTCGATGTGGGACTGGATCTGGGGGTTCGGGATGCCCGTCCCGGATTGGGACGCCCGTCCTGGTCTGTTGACCAGGTCGGGATGCCCATCCCGAGTCCTGGACGCCCGTCCCGGGTTCGGGACGCCTGTCCTGACCCTTTGACCAAGTCAACATTTCCAAAAATTGCGTTTTTGCCCCAAAATTTGCTGTTTTGGTCTACTTTTCACCTAACACTTCCAAAATCAGAAAAACTGTGAAATTAAGTAAATAATGAACAATTAAGATCATTTTACCCTCAATTTCACCCTAAATCATATATAAAAACATGCTGAAAATGTGATACGATTTTCGCGTATCAGATAACCCCACACTTAGCTTTTTGCTTGTCCTCAAGCAAAGTCTACCTGAAGTTAGTGATTCTAACCCGTAGTGCAGTCACTTAAATTCCTAGTCATGTTTTTATTCCAAAAATTCTTCAGACAAGTCTTAACACAGGTCTGATTGGTTAGGTTGCTATGACAAGGTCTCAGATGTTTTTAGTAGCTTGTTATGATCAGGCAGAAAACAAATCAACAACTAGGTTGAACTTTTTTCTTAGTCACAGGGTCTTCCTGATGTGTAGTGTGTGTACTAGTCTAGACTAGATAGTCAACACAATGTACTCTTATCTTAACTAATACCAGATAACACTTCGACCCATCGCTAGACATATTAGCAACAGACAACTTTTTGAGTTCTGAGCTTTGGTGATCAGATTTTTAATGTTTTAGCATTTAGTTATTTTCTTTATAGATTCAGGGTATTTTGAGTCTGCTTAGAACACATCAACTTCAACTACCCATGTAGCGAGTCCCACTCCGATGACTCCCAGATCTACACGACCTTAGGGCATTAGGCTTTAAATTCCCCGAAGGAGTGGTGCTCGAGCAGCGAAGGCCGCTGGCAAACTACCCTTATTTGATTATCTTCCTTTTGTTTCTTTTCACTTTTAGCTCAGAGTCTCATCTAGTCATTCTAACTGCAAATATATCCACAACTGGTCTAATTTTATCTAGTTAAGTCTCGAACATGCAATTGGCTGAGGTCTCTAATCTAGACAAAGTTGCGCTCAGTTATCAGGAATTCCCTATTCCTAATCAATTAGTTCAGCAATAGTCATCAATTATCTCCTACTAACCATAACATACTACCTACATATCATAGACATAAGCAAATTGTTTAACCAAGCATACTGCATTTAGAAGTCTGAAAGACGGAAATTTTTTGAAGAATTTTGAAAAAAATTTGGAAGGGTGTGAAAATATGGGGAAAACAAGCAAAAGCATGCAAAAATTTTGCAAACTGCTATAGTGCACCGTACACTACTACCCCACATTTAATTCTGGCATTGTCCTCAGTGTTCATGCATATCTAATTACCCCACACTTATTTGAAAACAAGAAATAAAACACAAATAAAAGATGCTTACCCACACTATGGGTAAGAAAGAAATAAAAAAAACAAAATTATGCAAACAATTATGTATGTCATATAAATCAACTTTGTACATAGATTCATACGTCATACAGCCCAGACATGTTTATACACATAGAACAAGAAAAACAAAAGGAAAAGAAAGGAAAGGAAAGAAGGAGAGAGAGACTAAGAACCCGACGGATCATCGTCTAGTGGACCTAAGTCTCCTGTAAAGTCAAACTCAAAGTTTTCCGCCACTCGGGAAGTCTGCTGATGTATCTCCTCAATCCTGCTGGTGTTCATGGCGATCCTGTCATCCATCATCGCCAGCCGTCTGTCAATCATGTCCTCCATCATCGCCAGCCGTCTGTCAATCATGTCCATGTCTCGACTGTATCGGGTCGATAGTTTTGCCAATCCGTGCGACATGTGTCATTCGAAGGCAGTACGTGGCACGAATGTCTCGGACAGAGGGATATGCGCTGGATATGCTTCCGATGCCGATGCCTGTCCTGGCTGCTCCGTGTGGATGGTGTAGCGGCCATTCGCATCCCGGACAACCATTCCCATGTTCTGTGGAATGGTAAGATCAGTGGGAACGGTGGTCGGGGTGACCAGGTTCAGCTCCGAGCCCTCTATGTCCAACTCCAGGTAGCGGGCTAGCCTGGTGATGTACGGTCCGAGCCCTAGACACTTTTTCCGGGTGTCTGTAGCAAATCCTCGCATGATGACCGTGATGAGTCTAGCCATCTCTACCGTAGATCCCATGTGCATGTTGGCCAGAAGGAATGTCTCCATCTGGGTGACAGTTCCGGGAGACGTCCGTCGTCTTGATAATGTATGTGCAATGATAGCGTGCAGGTAACGAAGAGTAGGATAAATACTTGTGGCTTTTGCAAAGCCATGCTGGTATGGGACACCCGTCATGCAGATCTGAGCCCAAGCAGTGGAGACGTCTGCAGACGTGAAGTCTAGAACTACTGTGGTGTATGCGGGCGTATCCAGCTCATCTCTCTGCAAGATACCTAGGGCGACGCCGAACTCGGCCATGCTCATCGACCGATATATTCCGCCCAAGCGGAATGCGATCTGCTCCTGGTGGCATGTAAAAGATGCATAGAACTCACATACCAGCTCCAGGTATGTGGGCTCTATGACGATGAATACTCGACTGTAAGGGGGCACGTCGAGTATGCGTCTAACTTCCGGTTCTACTCCTAGTGTCTGTACTTCTGCCCAATCCAACGTTCTGCACGTCAGTATCGTACGTCCGATGTACCCAAGGCATCTTTCTTGGTATGCTGTGCTGGAGGGAAACAGCATAAAAGGGTGTGCTACTGAGGTAACTGTCATGGTAGATGTGGTACGAGCACGTTTGGGAGCCATTAAAAACGTACGAGAGAGTTTAGGTGGGAAGGAAAGCTTTAAACTCAAATTCTGGAGGTGAATTTGAATTCAGAAGGATGAAATTAGGTTAGGGAAGGATTTTGAAAATTTTGGCAGGAAAATCGAATTTTGGAGGGAAATTCGAATTTTTGAGTGAAGTTCAAAATTCAAATTTTGGAGGGAAACTCGAATTTTTAAACTTTGGAGAGTTTGCCAAAAATTTGTAGAGAGAAGGTAGAGAGAAATATTTTTAGAGAGATGAATTTTTCGTTGTAGATTTGAGAGAAAATGAAAAAAAAATGAATTTTTATAGAAGGGGCGGCCTTCGGGATGCCCGTCCCAGGTTGCTTCGGGACACGTGCCAATTCCGAATTTTTTTTTTCGTAATTCCCTGAAAATCTCAAGATACCAAAAATAATCATAATTTTTAACAAGGCTTCATGTTTATCCAATCAAATTCAGAAGTTGTTAAAAACTCTATGCAAAAATTCCTCAGTCTCTCTTCTTCTTTTTTTTTTCGAAAATCACAACTACCCTAATTTTATCCCAATTTAAATTCAGCAAGAATTTCAGAAAAACAAAAACTGAGTTTGTACAATTAGTGAAAAATAAACTGTATTTGCAAAACTTTTGTTTTTCATAGAAATTTAAAAATAAAATGTCTGAAGAAAATTGTTGAATATAAAGGACCCTTTAAAAACATTTGAAAAAAATAGAAAAATATGGGTCAATTATTCAGGTTTAGTTCAAACGAATTATTTGCTGAGAATAAAAGTAAAAGAATCTTCCCTTTTTTCAACGACCCTTATCTCTGATCTCCTGTAGCTCCGTTCGAATGCTTCGCATTTCTATGCATATTGCTCTCATCTCATCCCTCTGCATGTTCTGCTCACTGCGTAAGTCAGCCATCTCCCGGAGTAGTTGTGCACCTTGGTTCTCCTGAAGACTGACCGTGGCTCTGAGTCGGTCCACGTTAGTTGTGATATTCAGACTGAGTTGGTCTAAATGACACAATCTGCTGGCAATTCCTTGGTCCATCTCATAGACCCTTTGAGCCAACGTATCTATCTGCACGGACAACATTGAAAGATAACTGTTAGTACTCCCCCCGGATGAAGGGGTGCGCTCGTTAGGTGTTGGGGTGTATGCAGGAGAGGTTGGTGAATTTTGGGTTTGGTCAGTAGGTGGTGGATTTATAGGAACTCTCTGGGCAGGAGGGTGAACTGGAGATCTCTGGGGTTCTTCTCTAGGAGGGAAGGTATCCTCAGAAGGATCTTCTTCCGTGGGACTAGGCTCACGGGCATTCAGGAATCGTCTCACTAGGTCACTGGCATCTGGGCTTGAGTTTACTTCCACTGGTTGTGAAGGAAGAGTCCCTCGTGGTATTTCTGGTGCAGGCCTAGATGGGCCTTCTGGCTTTGTCTTCTTTGGTCCTGGAGTGTCAGGGTTTTCTGTTTTTTTGCCTGGTTAGTAGCTGCTCTTGTTCCTTCATCTCTGAGTGCAAAGTCTGGTTAGAAATAACAAATAACAAAAGTAGGAAAGTGATTTAAGAAAGCAAGAAAAATTTTTACGGATTTTGTTTTATTAGAAGCAGGTGTAAATTTCCTCAATATGGTTTTAGAATAATTTCTAAAATTTGATTATCCTAAGTGTCTTAATTCCAGATATTATCTAAAATTAATTAGTTATGATAATCCTATATTTAGGAAAGTGATTGTCTAACTAACATAAGATAAGTGTAATTCAAAAGTCTAGGTTACTACCGTTACCTATCATACGTCTCTAGAATTGTGGCCAATAATCCTAAATTCATTATGATATTTCCCCGGCAACGGCGCCAAAAATCTGATGCAGTTCCGGTCGATCTGCTAAATAGGTGTTATTTTACCCTATGTTGATTATGAATAATTAAGGACTGTGATTGACTAATTGTCACATTTAGTCTCTATGGTGTCACTTAATCAGCCAGAACCTAAGGCAGAGTACCTATCATGTAGCTAGTCTGTTGGAAAGTATCTACGATTTTATTAAATAAATATCGTACTCCCAGGGAAGTGGTAACGGCTTAGTAGTAACTAGCCTTTATTCCTAACTCTTATCTTATAATCCAGTTATGCAATCTTCATCAATAATTTTGATGAGAGGGTGATTCATTCTCCACTAGGTTTAAGTCTAACTAAACCTGAAAGTGTTTTATAGACGAGATCCTGATTTTATGTTATACTGTTACTATACGTTGATTGACCTATATTCGAGTATTTTAGACATGTCTTGGCTTGGATTGCAACTATGTTCTGTGTCTAAAGGCTACCACATCTGAGTTTCTACGCTACCGCCCCATCGTTAAGGGTAACGGCCCTACTGACGCGGCTCGGACTAAAGTCAGCAATGAACGCCCTATGTCACTTTGACGATCATACCGCTCGTCTCATAACCGCCGCATAAAACTCTACTCAGCCTACCTAGACTACTTTCAACCAACAAGGTGTTCCGCATATTATTTTATCTAGTATGGCAGACACCAATACTAATTGATGCCTGTTAAACTAAACAGGTTATGAATAGACCGTGGTTAGGAATTGTCTATAGACATGCAGACATAATGGATATTTAAGCAGGTGGCCATTTCTAGAAAAACATTATAACTTCAACATATATCACAAATATTCATAAAAACATAATCTGGTATTCAAACTATTATTTGGACAAACACAATAATAACATATAAGAGAGGGACAAGGGGACCGATGCCATAAAGAAATCACCCTTTACGAAGTCTCGCCGATGGAGCGTACTGCTGTATATGCCGTATTGCTTGACCCGACTCTACTCGCCAGAACCGTCGGAGGATGCTTCCTCAGCCTAGTAACTGGGCGTTACCTTAATACCCAGCTTAAGCCCAGTCCTGTGGACTGACTCTTCGAACGCCTAGAGCCCTCTTAGGATCTCCTAACGAAATCCCGGGTATTCTATGAATACCAGAAACAAACCTATCTATGTAAGCCTAAGATCTGAGACTATTTCTCAGAAACTAAAACAAAACACTAACAAGAAAGAAAACTGAGATCCGAGTCTCTGAGTGGGTTGTGTACTGGAGAAGTGTACACTAGAAACCACTAAATGACTCAGATCGAGTGGAGTGGAATGCTTTCAACTGCTGGAGGCCTGGGGTATTTATAGCAGCTTCCTGGGGTGATTTTTCATCAAAAATTCGATGTGGGACTGGATCTGGGGGTTCGGGACGCCCGTCCCGGATTGGGACACCCGTCCTGATCTGTTGACCAGGTCGGGACGCCTGTCCCGAGTCCTGGACGCCCGTCCCGGTGCTTTGACTGGGTCCGGACGCCCGTCCTGACCCTTTGACCAAGTCAACATTTCCAAAAATTGCGTTTTTGCCCCAAAATTTGCTGTTTTCGTCTACTTTTCACCTGACACTTCCAAAATCAGAAAAACTGTGAAATTAAGTAAATAACGAACAATTAAGATCATTTTACCCTCAATTTCACCCTAAATCATATATAAAAACATGCTGAAAATGTGATGCGATTTTCGCGTATCATGCATCGCCGACAACATTCCCTTTGTATCCTTTTGATCCAAGTCTTTGTACGTACATTGTACAAAGTTTGGTGTCCCCTTGTCCATAATCATTAATCCACGCAAATGTGGCATCACCGCCACCTTGGCCATAGCCAAGAATTCAATCCCTAGAATGAGATCGAAGTCATCCAATGGAACGGCCGTCATCTTGCACTGGCCTTCCCAAGTTCCCACCTTCAATGACACCATGGCACTGCCTCTCACCCGTTGTTGCGCGGCATTGACAGTCTTAATGGTATGGGAACTTTCTTGCAGTGCCAACTGCAAGCGCGTGGCTTCTCGATCAGCCACAAAGTTGTTTGTTGCGCCAGAGTCTATCATTGCCCACAGCTTCACACCATTCACAACCACATGCACGTACATCAACCCCCGTACTAGTTGTGGTCGCTCAGACACTTGAATGGCATTGCACAACTGAATGGGATTCACACGAGCAGGTGGATCCTTCTCGGTCTCATCTTCAATTTGAACAACAGCCAAATTTTGATTCCTCCTCGGCTTAGGGCATTGATATGACATGTGTCAAGTCGCCCTACAATTGAAGCACTTGACACGGAAATCCTTGGTTTTCCCAACAGCAACATCTCTCTTCTTGGGTTTGTTATTCCAAGACTTACCCTTGTTCTTCGATGGAACACTCTTTCTCTCAGGGGTAGGAGGAGCTGAAGATTGTAAGTCCTTCAATCTTTCTGCCATTGAATAGGCCTCCCTCACATCCTTTGGGTTCTGCATTATTAGCTCGATCCTAGCCCACTTCTTCAACCCTGACAAAAAGTTGAACAACTTGTCCTCCTCGGACATGTTAGGTATATTTAGAAGGATTGCAGAGAATTGATTCACGTACTCTCGAACAGTCCCCGTCTGTTCTAGTCTCTTCAAGCTCTCACGAGCCATCCACGCGGAATTCTTTGGCAAGAATTGCTCCATCAATTCCTCCTTCATGTGTTTGAAAGATTGGACTACTTCTTTCGTATGGTCTGCTTCCCTTGTCTGCCACCATAACTTGGCAGTGTCTACGAGGAACAATGATGTAATCGCCACTTGGTCACTCTCCGGGACTCTAGCCGTCGCAAAGTATTTCTCCAAATCCCACAAGAAACTCCTGATCACCGTCGCATCCCGAACACCCGAATATGTTCTAGGCTCAGGCACCCTGAACAATGGTTGTCTAACACTGGTTCCAGCAGTATTAGATTGCAGTGCCGCAATACTAGCTTGGAGTGCGTCGATGCTTGCCTTCATATTATCGACAATCTCTTGGAGTTGGTGTAAATCCGCCACCACATCTGGCGGACCCTGGATCTGATCTATCAAGGGACGAGCATTCTGCACATGCTCTAACACACCAATCGCCTGTACATGATGCGAAAACAAGGTCTCCAACCTTGTCAACCACTCTGCAGTAGCGGCATGAGGGTTCGGCGTACTGTTAAGGCGTATCGGTATTGCCCTACGCGAATCTTCGGACGAACTAGACATTTTCGCAAGGGTCGAACTGCGTTCTGATACCAAATTGTCACGAAGTGCCTCTTCCTGGTACGGCCACCAGTTCACAGCACTCAACCCGACTTGCACAAGCACGTTCGCAAGCACAAGTACACACACACAACGGATAAAATCACAAGTATAGAGATAGACAATGATAATTACGGGCAACTCACCCAACCTTTCTATATTAATCAAATAGTAAAGAATTACAATGTATTCGCAACCATGCACAAGGCTGCACAGCCACACAGGCCTACAAGATAGAACAACCCTAGTCTATCCTTAATCACTCTATCTCTCTCTTGCTGCTTCACTGCACGCTGCCAGCCGCTCTTGATGCCTTCTCCCTTGCCCATCTGCCCATATTTATAGCCACTAGGGATGGGTAGGGTTTAGAGTCAACCCATGGGCCACGGCCCATGCCACTAGGGAAACATTCTTGGTCTGACTCATGCCACTTAGGGCACCATTAGGGTTCCAGATATCTCGGTCTAGGGCTTCGGCCCATGCTACAACTCCGCAGCCCACATCTTCCTTTCTTCTATAAAAGGGGCACATAGCCAACCCCGAAACCATTCGCTGCTCCCATACTTGCTCGGCCGCTGCCACACTTGCTCGGCCGCTGCCAAAGCTGCCCCTCACCCTCGGGACAAAGGGGCTCACAGTAATCCAATATACACGTGTATATATATATATATAATATATATATAAATTTCCGAAATAGTACCCATATATATATAAAAATTATGTATTATGTATATATAATGTATCTACCATTTTATATAATAAAGTAAATTTACTTAATTTAGTGAACAACAAATATATTTTTATTGTAATAGGGTAAACTATTTTAGTTGCACTTCTTAAATTTCAAAATCCAACTTTTGCACCTCAAAATGTTTTTTGCTTATAGTGTCATTGAAGTTTCAAAACGTACCACTACATACACCTCTGTTAAGTCAAACCGTTAAGTTTAATTTTTTTGTTAGTCAACTTTTTTTTTGACACTGTTCCAGTCCAAAGGCATTTTTGTCTAATTTTTCTTAAATTTTTTTAAATTTTTTAAAAACATTTTCTCTCCTTCTTCTTCATCTTTTCTCTCTCTTCCTTCTTTCTCTCTCCATTAATTTAGTATTTTTTCTCTCTTCCTCCTTTCTTTCTCTCTTTTTCTTCTTCCTTTCTATCTCTTCCTTCTTTCTCTCACCTTCTTTCTCTCTCCTTCTTTCTCCTCATTTCTCTCTCACAGTCATGACCTCCTCGTTAACTATTTAATGGGATTTCGAAGATCATAAAACTTATTTATTTATTTATTTATTTTTAATAAAAACTTATTTATTTTGTTAAGAGAGCCCAAAATATTTTTGGGTCCATTTTGTTTGGCCCCCGTCAAAATTTTGAAACTAATGCGCACACAAATGAACCGATAAATCCAGAAACTCTCCTTCAACAACTTTGACCTACACACAAAAATGCTCCACCGGCTGCCGGGTTCTTGACCATTTCCTCGCTAGAGGAATCCTTTGCAATTCAATCATGGAAATAGTTGCAGAGAGCGATTGTGGGAAGACCCAAATCTCTCTCCAACTCTTTTTCTCCGTTCAATACCCAACCTCCCACGGTGGCCTTTCTGCCTCAGCTCATAAATTCCATTTTCCTTTCCGTCGCCTCCATCAACTCGCCATTGCATATGGATGGATTGAGGATTGTGAATTACACGTATTTGTACTCTTCTGGAAGAAAGGTCTGCGCAACTCTTGGTTTGTCGTGGGCTAATTATGTTAATACAAAGTTGTTTTTGTCAAGGAATGAGGAGAAAGTTGTAGATGAGAAAATTACAACAACAAGAAGATTTATTAGGAGATTAAAGCTAAAATAGTGGTCATGACTGTGGGAGAGAAATGAGGAGGAAGAACGAAAGAGAAAGAAGAAAGAGAGAGAAAGGAAAAAGAGGAAGAGAGAGAAAAAAATTTAAATTAATGGAGAGAGAAAGCAGGAAGAGAGAGAAAAGAGGAAGAAGAATGAGAGAAAATTTTTTTTAAAAAATGAAAAACAAATTTAAGAAAAAATGGACAAAAATGCCCTTGACTGGAACAGTGCCAAATAGTGAAAAAAGGTTGACTAACGTCAAAATTAAAGACTTAACAGTTTGACTTAACATAGTTGCATGTAGTGGGATATTTTGAAACCTCAATGGTACTATAAGAAGTGCAACTAAGATAGTTACCGTAGTCTTTAATATATAGCAAAATAACAACACTACACCATAGAGTAGTATAAATACTAGCAAATATATATATATATAACATGTGCATATATATAATTTATACTAGAATAACAGATGCGTTCCGATTGGTATGCTAAAAGATAGGCTTTATTTACCTATGTCGATTATGAGTAATTAAGGACTGAGTCTTACTAACTGTCACTTAGGATTCAATTATTGTCACTTAATCAACCAGAACCTAAGGCAGAGTACCTATCGTGTAGCTAGTCTGTTGGAAAGTATCTACGATTTTATTAAGTAAATATCGTACTCCCAGGGAAGTGGTAACGGCTGATACGCGAAAATCGTATCACATTTTTAGCATGTTTTTATATATGTTTTAATGTGAAATTGAGAGTAAATTGACAGTAATTGTTTACTATTTACTTGATTTCACGGTTTTTATGATTTTGGAAGTGTCAGGTGAAAAGTAGACGAAAACAGCAACTTTTGGGGCAAAAACGCAATTTTTGGAAAAGTTGACCCGGTCAAAGGTCCAGGACGGGCGTCCCGAACCCGGGACGGGCGTCCCGACCCAGTCAAACCGCCGGGACGGGCTTCCTGACCCGGGACGGGCGTCCCGAACCTGGTCAACGAATCAGGACGGGCGTCCCGAACCGCCAGAAGCTGTCCCACATCGAATTTTTCAGAGATTTTCACTCCTGGAAGCTGCTATAAATACCCTAGGCCTCCAGCAGTTGAATTCATCCCTCTCCACTCGATCTGAGTCATTTAGTGGTGTCTAGTGTACAATTCTCTCGTACACAACTCACACTCAGAGACTCAGATCTCAGTTTTCTTTCTTGTTAGTGTTTTGCTCTAGTTTTTGAGAATTAGTCTCAGATCCTAGGTTTCTATAGATAGGTTCGTTTCTGGTATTCATAGAATACCCGGGATTTCGTTAGGAGATCCTAAGAGGGCTCTAGGCGTTCGAAGAGTCAGTCCACAGGGCTGGGCTTAAGCCGAGAGTCGAAGGTAAAGCCCAGTTACTAGGCTGAGGAAGCGTCCTCCGAATGCTCTGTCAAATAGAGTCGGGTCGGCCGTACGACATACAAAGGAGCACAGTCCCACGGCAGTGACTACGTAAAGGGTGATTTCTTTATGGCATTGGTCCCCCCGGTCCCTCTCTTTATATGTTGTTACTGTGTCTGTCCAAATACTTATTTTGAATATCAGACTATGATTGTTATGAATATATGTTTTATGTGTTGAAGTTGTTATGTTTTTCCGGAAATAGCCACCTGCTAAATATTCATTATGTCTGCATGTCTAATAGTTTCTTTTAAACTAAAGTTGAGGTTATAGACAATTCCTAACCACGGTCTATTCATAACCTGTTTAGTTTAACAGCCATCAATTAGTATTGGTGTCTGCCATGCTAGATAAAATAACATGCTGATCACCTTGTATGTTAGAGTAGTCTAGGAAGGCTGAGTAGAGCGTTATGCCAGCGATTACGAGCCTTCAGAGTGATCCCCGAAAGTGACATAGGGCTTTCATATCTGTCTCTGTTCGTACCGTGAGTAGGGCCGTTTACCCTTGATGAGTGAGGGGGCGGTAACATAGAAACTCAGATGTGGTAAACCTTTAGACACAGAACATAATTGCATTCCAGGCTAAGATATATCTAAAACACTCGAATGTAGGTCAATCAACATATAGGAACAGTATAACATAAAATCAGAATTTATCTTTAAAACACTTCTAGGGTTAATTAGACTTGAACCTAGTGGAGAATGGATCACCCTCTCATCAAAGAATTTGATGAAGATTGCATAACTGGATCATAAGATAAGAGTTAGGATAAGAGGCTAGTTACTACTAAGCCGTTGCCACTTCCCTGGGAGTACGATAATTAAAATCGTAGATACTTTCCAATAGACTAGCTACACGATAGGTACTCTGCCTTAGATTCTGGCTGATTAAGTGACACCATAAGACTAAACGTGACAATTAGTCAATCACAGTCCTTAGTTAATCATAATCGACATAGGGTAAAATAACACCTATTTAGTAAGTCAACCGGAATCCACCCATCAACGGCTTAGTAGTAACTAGCCTTTTATCCTAACTCCTATCTTATGATCCAGTTATGCAATCTTCATCAATAACTTTGATGAGAGGGTGATCCATTCTCCACTAGGTTTAAGTTTAATTAAGCTAAAAGTGTTTTATAGATAATGTCCTGATTCTATGTTATACTGTTCCCACATGTTGATTGACCTATCTTCGAGTATTTTAGATGCATCTTAGCCTGGATTGCAACTATGTTATGTGTCTAAAGGCGTACCACATCCGAGGTCTCTAATAAACCGCCCTACCTTAATGATGGCCCTACTCACAGTTCGGGACGAAGGCATCCATGAACGGTACCCTATGTCACTTCGGTATCATGTCGCTTGCCCTAGCCACCGGCATAATCGGACTCGGCTCGGCTTACCTAGACTACTTTAACAGGCATGGTGTTCAGCAGGTTATTTTATCTAGCATGGCAGACACTAATACTAATTGATGCCTGTTAAACTAAACATGTTATGATTAGACCTTGGTTAGGAATTGTCTATAACCCTAACTTTAGTTTAAAAGAGCACATTAGACATGCAGACATAATGAATATTTAGAAGGTGGCTATTTCCGGAAAAACATAACAACTTCAACATATAAACAAATATGCATAAGAATCGTAATCTGATATTCAAATTAATATTTAGATAAAACAATTCGTAAACATACAGAACCTCATCTAGGGGACCCACTGTCATAAAGTAATCACCACTCTATGCAGGTCCAGCCGACGCTACAGCTCCTGTATGTTGCTGACTGCTCTATCCTACTCTGCTCGGCAGAGCCTTCGGCTAACGTTCCTCAGACCTAGTAGCAATTGCTTTACCTTACATCCCAGGCTTAAGCAAATTGCCCTAATCTGACTAAGAACACGCACCCTATCTCTCTCTTAGGATCTCCTAACGAAATCCCGGTATTCTATGAATACCAAAAATGAACTTATCTATCGAAGCCTAAGATTTGAGACTATTTCTCAGAAACTAAGAAAACAAAACACTAGAGAAAGAAAGAAAACTGAAACTGAAACCCGAGTCTCTTAGTGACTTGTGTACTCGAGAATTGTACACTAGAAGTCTCTGAATGACTCAGATCGAGTGGAGAGGGATAAATTCAACTCCTGGAGGCCTGGGGTATTTATAGCAGCTTTCTGGAGTGAAAATCTCCAAAAAATTCGATGTGGGACAAATTCTGGTGCTTCGGGACGCCCGTCCTGGTGGTTTGACTGGGTCGGGACGCCCGTCCCGGACCGTTGACCAAGTCAGCATTTCAAAAAATTTCATTTTTGCCCCAAAATTTGCTGTTTTCGTCCAATTTGCTCCTGAAACTTCCAAAATCGAAATTTAAGAAATTTTATGTCAATTTGATTCAATTAAGATCAAATACATTCAAATATTGCCCTAATTTATGTCTAAAAACATGCTAAAAAAGGTATACAATTTGTGCATATCAAATAACCCCACACTTAGCTTTTTGCTTGTCCTCAAGCAAACTCTACCTGAAGTTAGTGATTTTAAATCATATGTGCAGTCACTTAAATTTTCTAGTCATGTTTTTACTCCAAAAATTATTCAGACAATTCACAACACATGTCTGACTAGTTAGGTTGCTATGACAAGGTCTCAAATGTCTCTAGTAGATTATTATGATCAAGCAGGTTTAACAACTTAACAACTAGATTGAACTCTTTTCTCAGTCACAAGGTTTTCCTGATGTGTAGTGTGTGTACTAGGGTAGACCAGATAGTCAACACAAATACTCTCATCTTAACTACTACCAGATAACATTTCGACCCATCGCTAGACATACTAACAACAGATAACTTTCTGAGTTCTGAGCCTTGGTGATCAGATTTTTAATTATTTAGCATTTTATTGATTTTTCTTTTATAGATCTTTCAGGGTATTTTGAGTCTGCTTAGAACACGTCAACTTCAACTACCCATGTAGCGAGTCCCACTCCGATGACTCCCAGATCTACACGACCTTAGGGCATCAGGCTTTAAGTTCCCCGAATGAGTGGTGCTCGAGTAGCGAAGGCCGCTGGCAAACTACCCTTATTTAATTTACTCTCTTTTGTTTCTTTTCACTTTTAGCTCAGAGTCTCATCTAGTCATTCTAATTGTCAATACATCCTCAACTGGTCTAATCTTATCTAGTTAAGTTTTGAAAAGGTAATTGGCTGAGGTCTCTAATCCAGACTAAGTTGTGCTCATTTATCAGGAATTCCCTATTCCTAATCAATAAGTTCAAAATAGTCATTACATTGTCTCCTACTAACCATAACATTCTACCTACATATCATGGACATAAGCAACGTTTAACCAATCATATTGCATTTTGAAGTCTGAAAGAATGAAAAATTTTGAAAATTTTTGGAAGGGTGTGAAAATACGGGGAAAACAAGCAAAATCATGCCAACATTTTCTCAAACTACTACAGTGCACTGTGCACTGCTACCCCACACTTAAGTCTGACACTGTCCTCAGTGTTCATGCATATCTAAGTTACCCCACACTTATTTGAAAACAAGGAGAAACAAAAACAAAACAGAAATTTCTTACCCCACATTTATTTGACTGACTAAGGGTAAGAAAGAAAATGAAGTAACGAAGTAAATAACAAATAACAAAACACGAAATGAAGAAAATAAAAGGAAGATGAGGGTTAGAAAAACTCCCTTCTTGCCTCGAGCAGAAGGGTTTTCTCTAGGCTATCAATTGTCTCTTCACCTTAGCCATGTGCTATTGCTGAGGCGCTCTTGACTCTGTAAGCTCTAGATATTGGAACGGATGACGTCACCTCCGATCCTTCATTGTCGAGCTCCAGGTAGTGGCCTATTCATTTGATGAATGGCTCGAGCCCCACAGACTGCTTCCTCGAATCATTTGTAAGATTTCTCATAATCATAGCAACGTGTCTAGGGGGAACGTGTCTAGGAATGAGACTTCTTGGGATTTGTGTGCCTTCTTGCCAATGTTAGTAAAAGTATTGCATGCAAGTCTCGAATGAAAGAAAAGATACTTGAAGTTTTGGCGAAGCTGTGGTGGTAGGGGGCTCCAGTTGTGTAGATCTAGGCCCTAGTATTTGAGACTTCCTCGGGGAAGTTTCTCACAGCTGATTGGTATGCAGGGAATGCAAGCTCCTCCAATGCTATGCTCCTGATACAACGCCAAATTCTTCTATATCCCTCGATCGTTCGATACCACTTGGTATATCACTTGCTTGCACTGGTCTGGCTTTAATTGTTGCCAGTATCTCATCTATTGCTTCTGTGAGTAGGGGTTTTGTTGTGGTGGTGTCTTCTGAAAGTTTTCAGCTTCTGAATTACTCCTCAGCTAAATCCCGTATGATTCCTCTAGTTGGAATTGTATGCATTTCCCATTGGAGCAGCATTCTACAGTAACCTACTCCTACCTCTTTTGGAATGGTCAGTCATTCCCATAGCAATCCCTGCTAAAGTGTGGTACTTATCAGACTTCACAGATTTGATACACAGGTTGAACATTTCTTCCTAAAACATTGGCACTCTGAATCTGGAAAACAACTAGAATCTGCACATGACTTTAACATCATTAGTAGGTAATACCTGTGGTTCAGGCTATTTTCGAAAAGTGTTCCACGACTACTATGAGGTAATTAGTGTCAAAGGAAGAAAGGAAAAGGATTCGAAATACCCCTGATATCAAAGGTTGCAACATTCTGTGTACGTTGCTGGGGTAGACGATCTCTGGAAGATGTGTTACTTATTATTTGGCAAGCATCGCAGGACTGTATCAGAGATACAAAAGTCCTTGAATATGGTGTGTCAACAAGATCCTGCTTTCAACACTTTCTGGACAGTGTTGATAGCAGTCAATTGGTCTCCTGTAGATCCTTGATGACAATGCTCCAAAATTTTGTGGCCTTCGTCTTTCGAGACACGTCTTCTGATCAACTGATCTGCCAAAAATTTGAAATAGAAGAGAAACTGCCCAGTAGTAATATTTCAAATCAGCAAAGAATTTCTTCTTTTGCTGATAAGTCATATCACTTGGAACTTATTCAGTGACTAGATAATTTGAAATAAACCACAGATGAGAATTATTATACATAGCAAACAATGCAAATAAGTTTTCATCCAAAAATTTATCAGTATTACACTAGCCTCTAACTCGGGGTTTTCTAATCTAGACAAATGGTTTGCTTTCTAGATTTTCAACCCTTTTTCTTATCCCTTCATTCTATATCAAATTCAAGTAACAATAAAACCTAACTTAATCAACTATGGTTCAGCATTAGTTTATTGAACACAGATATCTCAGAGTGATCAGTGTAACCTATTGTTTGGACTAGGCATGGCATGAATGTATCATAGGCATATGCAATAACTAGTAATCCCTTTTCAGTGGTGGTAAGGTTCTACTAGGCATCAGTAAAAGGTCTTACTTGTATGAAGTTCTAATCATGTCTATTTCCTGAAACAATCATTACTACATGGTCACTAGCATCACATATTAATTCACCAAGCAAATTCCAATTAGGTGATGTCATAATGGGTGCAGTAATTCCTTTTGGTTTAAACAATCTCATGCATTTATCATCAAACAAAAGGAACATCCTTTCTCATTAGAATACTCAGAGGTTTGTCTATTAAAGAAAATTTTATTTCATGATTCTGTCTAATAGACTAAGCATGACCTAAGAAAATTCCACAATGATATTTCTTCCAGATTAAAACCTGAGCCAAAAATTGACAACTTAGAAAAATATTCTATCCTCATTTCCATTTTTATTTTTTTCGAAATTAAGTAATAGGGAAAAAACGAAAAAGAGAAACAAATGTACGAAAAAAAACAACTAAGAAAGAACAAGAGATTGGGAAGAAGAACAACTTACCGTTGAGCAAGAAAAATACATTCTTTTTGGATTTTAAATTTTTAACATTTTTTTTCTTTTTATGTTTAATTTCGAAAGCCATTAAATTCCCTCAATATGGTTTTAGAATAATTTTCTAAAATTGGGTTATCCTAAGTGTCTTAATTCCAGATAATATCTAAAATCAATTAGTTATGATAACTATATATTTCGGAAATTGATTGTCTAACTAGTATAAGATAAGTGTAGGTCTAAGGTCTAGGTTACTACCGTTACCTATCATAAGTCTCTAGAATTGTGGCCTTTAATCCTAAATTCATTATGATATTTCCCCGGCAACGGCGCCAAAAATCTGATGCGTTCCGATTGGTATGCTAAAAGATAGGCTTTATTTACCTATGTCGATTATGAGTAATTAAGGACTGAGTCTTACTAACTGTCACTTAGCATTCAATTATTGTCACTTAATCAACCAGAACCTAAGGCAGAGTACCTATCGTGTAGCTAGTCTGTTGGAAAGTATCTACGATTTTATTAAGTAAATATCGTACTCCCAGGGAAGTGGTAACGGCTTAGTAGTAACTAGCCTTTTATCCTAACTCCTATCTTATGATCCAGTTATGCAATCTTCATCAATAAATTTGATGAGAGGGTGATCCATTCTCCACTAGGTTTAAGTTTAATTAAGCCTAAAAGTGTTTTATAGATAATGTCCTGATTCTATGTTATACTGTTCCCACATGTTAATTGACCTATCTTCGAGTATTTTAGATGCATCTTAGCCTGGATTGCAACTATGTTTTGTGTCTAAAGGCATACCATATCCGAGGTCTCTAATAAACCGCCCTACCTTAATGACGGCCCTACTCACGGTTCGTGACGAAGGCATCCATGAACGGTACCCTATGTCACTTCGGTATCATGTCGCTTGCCCTAGCCGCCGGCATAATCGGACTCGGCTCGGCTTACCTAGACTACTTTAACAGGCATGATGTTCAGCAGGTTATTTTATCTAGCATGGCAGACACCAATACTAATTGATGTTTGTTAAACTAAACAGGTTATGATTAGACCGTGGTTAGGAATTGTCTATGACCCTAACTTTAGTTTAAAAGAGCACATTAGACATGCAGACATAATGAATATTTAGCAGGTGGCTATTTCCGGAAAAACATAACAACTTCAACATATAAACAAATATGCATAAGAATCGTAATCTGATATTCAAATTAATATTTAGATAAAACAATTCGTAAACATACAGAACCTCGTCTAGGGGACCCACTGTCATAAAGTAATCACCACTCTATGCAGGTCCAGCCGGCGCTGCAGCTCCTGTATGCTCCTGACTACTCTATCCTACTCTGCTCGGCAGAGCCTTCGGAGAACGCTCCTCAGACCTAGTAGCAATTGCTTTACCTTACATCCCGGGCTTAAGCAAATTGCCCTAATCTGACTAAGAACACGCACCCTATCTCTCTCTTAGGATCTCCTAACGAAATCCCGGTATTCTATGAATACCAAAAATGAACCTATCTATCGAAGCCTAAGATCTGAGACTATTTCTCATAAACTAAGAAAATGAAACACTAAAGAAAGAAAGAAAACTGAAACTGAAACCCGAGTCTCTCAGTGACTTGTGTACTCGAGAATTGTACACTGGAAGTCTCTGAATGACTCAGATCGAGTGGAGAGGGATGAATTCAACTCCTGGAGGCCTGGGGTATTTATAGCAGCTTTCTGGAGTGAAAATCTCCAAAAAATTCGATGTGGGACAAATTCTGGTGCTTCGGGACGCCCGTCCCGGACCGTTGACCAAGTCAGCATTTCCAAAAATTGCATTTTTGCCCCAAAATTTGCTGTTTTCGTCCAATTTGCTCCTGAAACTTCCAAAATCGAAATTTAAGCAATTTTATGTCAATTTGATTCAATTAAGATCAAATACATTCAAATATTGCCCTAATTTATGTCTAAAAACATGCTAAAAAAGGTATACGATTTGTGTATATCAATAACAAATGAAAATAAACAATATATAAGAAAATATTATTAATATTTGACATTTTAATCAAATTTATTACCATTATATGTATTTTCTCATACCAAATGATTACATATACATGACATCTTCTGGGATCATGAGTTATAAAAATATTTTCTTTAAGAAATGAATATGTTGGATGACTTTTCAAGTTCAAATATCTTTCTATCATGACATAATTTATTCATTTACGGTTTATAATCTTGTAATCTCGTACTTTCGAGAGAAACGACCATTTTCAGTTGGTCAAAGTTTTATTTTAAATAATTTTACGGTTGATTGAATATTTTACATCGATAATGTCTTTTGGACCTATCATAGCTAGATGATTCTCGGAATCTAATTTTCATAACGAATAATTTCATCTAGTAACTTAAAAATAATAAAACACGACTTCAAACTTAATAAGAATTGACATTAAAAATAACATACTTATTTATTCTCGAGTTCAATCTCAAACAATGATCGGTAGAGTTTCGTGCTTATAACGTGTTATAAAATATTATTAACAATAATGTAAGGAGACTAAGGCTATATAAATTAAAATAGTGTAAACTTGTGTATTTCTTTTTCTTGTGACAAAACATACAAAATTACCACATATTTATAGGGATACATATCTATAACATATGTACCCATATACATACTAATATAAATGTATATATACGTTACAAAAACTTAATTTTATAGAGGTTATATGGAGATAGTAGAAATTATAGACGTACACAGTAATATGATTTATAAAAATTTTAAAATATTATAGTTTATTCACAAATATTTTAAAAATAATATGAGTTTAGAAAGAAAATTTTAAATTTAAGTACATAAATAAATAAATAAAAAATGTAATTAAATATAAAATAAATTTTATTCATTATAGTCTCTATTATATAATAACCTATAGAAATGTTGACAAAAGTCGATTTAGAATATAAATAAAGTGGAGAGCGATGGCAGTGGTGAACTAAGCTTTATAAAGGATTAATGATAAATAATCACATCCATCATATCAACCTCTCTCACCTTACCAAAAAAAGAAAAAAAGAAAAAAATAATCACATCCATTCAATTCAATTCAATTTACTTTGTATTTTCAATGAAAATGAAAAGAAAGAGTTCAATCCTTTCAGTATTGTATATATACAAATATACCCTCCTCACACAATAACCTTTTTAATTAATTATATTAATTATTATATCATATTTAAAATATTTTAAAATTTTCATATTTAATATCTTCTCTAAAAAAACGATAAATATTTATATTTAAAATATTTTAAAAATTTCATATTTATTATCTTCTCTAAAAAAAACGATAAATATTTAAATAAATTAATAAAGCGTAGAAAAACTATAAATACCCCTCAACCCTCAATCACAAATAATGTTCCAATCAGAAAAAAAAACATTGGAGTCAGGCAACATCAGATAAAAAATTCAATCTTTCCATCTTCTGGTGCCCGGTGTTTTTGGAGTGTTTAATCCCGAGTTTTGCTCCAAATTCAGTATATGTTAGTCAAATCTACTGTTTATTGCATAGTTAAAATCGTTTTTTTTATTTTGCTAGCTTCCTGGTGGTTTAGCAAATCTTTGCAGGAGACTCTTCAATTTTCAATGGAAGAGTGCGTACTTTTCTAACCTTTTTGTTTTGTATTTGAATTATTAAAAATATAGAAATTCAGTCTAGTCTTTTATTGATTTTCAGCTCTGCATCTATTTTTTTAGTAGGATTGGTGGGTAAAATATCATCTTTATGAAGCTGAACTTATTGTTTGGGGAAAATAGCATGCAGAGAAGCATAATTTGGCGAAATATATAAGAAATGTAGCCTATAATTCCGCGGTGATATCTCAGAAGAGGCTTTTGGGACTATTGATTTGAGTTTTGCTCGGCTTAAGACGTGCTCAGTTTAAATTTGTGCTTAGTGGACTTTTAGATTCTTTATTTATTATTATTGGGATTGAATATTTTTAACTTTCTACTGAATGTATTCTCTAGAGTCCGTTTGATAAAGTTTTCAACTTTCTTTGTTTAGTTTATCACATTTACATTTGGTTAGAGCCTTTCTCTCCGTAATATTCTTGTGCAAACTCATGAAAGGTAATCTTATTTCATACTATTAGTATACAGATCAAAGTTGTTCGATATCCCTTCTGTTTTAGTATTACTCTAGTAAATTCTGAATTGTGATGAACATGAATGGGTGATTAAGGTCAAGTTTTTGGTCAAAGATGAAGTTATTTTTCCTAAATATGTGTAGGGTGTTATGAATCCCGAAGATTCATTACATTAATGGATGTCCATCACCCCAGAAAATTACGTAAGGTAATAAATATCACCTAATAATATTGGATATATATATATATATATATATATATATATACACACACACGTATGTATGTGGTTAAGTCCACTCAATTAGTGGATTCACATATAATGGCAATGGCACTCAAAATATAATTGTGGCTCATCCACTTATTTGTATGTGTATATATATATGTTTGTATTGTATGAATTGGGATTGTAATTAAAGAGGAAAAATTGTGATTGTAATTGTGATTGTGATTCCCGAGAGCTTCCATTCTCTCCCTCTCTCCCTCTCTTCCTCTCTTTCCCTTATATATATATCTTATATATATACATATACATATATATATATATATAATTTATATAATTTTATAATATATTATAAAATTATATAAAGCAATATATATATATATGTATATATATATATATATATATGTATGTATAATTTTATAATACGTTATTAGCACGAGTCTCTACCACCGGGTAAAGTAATTTTTAAAATTTATTTGAAGATCAATCAGGTACGTTTTTACCGATACGTATTCTGTTATTATGTCAAATTTTATTAAACTAAAATTTGTGGTTTTTGATGTCACCGGAAAGAATTATTTGTTATGGACACTAGATGCCTGAATGCATCTTGCTACAACGGGTCCGGCAGACACCGTTATATAAAATAATGTGTCATCAACACAAGATCGTGTCAAAGCTATAGGCTTTGAAAAATGAATAAATTACCGTGAAAGAAAAATTCGACCACCAGAAGATGGTCGTTCTCCCGAAAGCACGGTATGACTAGTTGCACCTGAGGTTGCAAGATTTGAAATCCACGAGTGAGTATAACTCCTCAATGTTTAAAATAGTTTCACAGCTGAAACTGTGTAACGGATGATGATATGTTGGAGAAAACATACTCCACTTTTCATGCCACGGATATTGTCCTGCAGTAACAATATCGTGAGAAAGATTTTAAGAAATACTTTGAATTAATTTTTATCTTCTGCGGAACAGAATAATGAATTACTGATAAAAATCACGAGACTCGACCTACTGGTACTACTCCATTCCCTGAAGTGAATGATGATCCCAGAAGAGATCATGGTAGTGGTCGTTACCGTGGTCATGATCATGGACGCCGTGATAAAATTGGCCCTTATAATTGTGATAATAATTTAGGTGGCAAAAATATTTATGACCACCTGAAGTGGACAAAATATAATGAGAAAGGAAATATTGTTCCGAAAAATTATGAAGACAAATATTATCGTTGTGGCATGAAAGGTCACTAGTCTCGTGCCTGTAGCACGACAAAACATCTTGTTGAGTCTCGTGCTTGTAGCACGACAAAATATCTTGTTGACTTATTTCTAAAAATTTGTCTAATGAAATAAATGATGACGATCTTGAAGATCTTGATGTTGATGTGGCTCACCTGGATGTTACTGATTTTTCGAACATCCAAAAGAAATAATTGACCATTTGATTGGAAATTAAATTGTCCAAAAATAATTAGAATATTAATGTTATATGTTTATATTACTTTTGTAATTATATGCTTAATTTTTATTGCTGTAAAAATTTTGTTAATAAAACAGATGGCTGTTGTTCAATTTTCTGAAATGAACAACAATATCGAAAGTGTCTGTCTTATTGACAGTGGAACTACGCACACCATACTAAAATACGAGAAGTATTTTTCTCACCTGAATGTGGGAGAAACATGTGTTACCACAATAAATGGTAGTGCAAAACTTATTGAAGGCTCCAGAAGAGCTAATATAATATTACCGGGAGGAACTATGATTGCTATTGATAAAGCATTATATTCCTCAAAGTCTCAAAGAAATTTATTGAGTTTTAAAGATATCCGACGGAATGGATATCATGTTGAGACTATAGAAGAAAATGGTCATGAATATTTGGGAATCACAAAAATGACCTCCGGTAATAAAGTTTTGTTGGAAAAACTACCATCTCTATCCTCTGGCCTATATTATGCAAAAATAAATGCTATTGAGGCGTATCATTTAGTAAACCAGAAGTTTACTAATCCCGTTACTTTTAAAGTTTGGCATGACCGTTTGGGTCATCCGAGATCAATTATGATGCGAAAAATTATCGAAACAACGCACGGTCATCCTTTGAAAAATCAAAGGATTTTGACTTCTGATAAACTTTCATGTGCTGCATGTTCCAAAGGAAAATTAATTATAAAACCAGCACCATTGAAAGTAGGAGCTGAAAGTCCTATATTTCTAGAACGGATTCATGGAGATATATGTGGACCGATTAGTCCACCATGTGGGCAATTTCGATATTTCATGGTTTTAATTGATGCATCGACCCGATGGTCGCATGTTTGTTTAATATCGACTCGCAACCTAGCATTTGCGAGATTACTTGCCCAAATAATTCGCTTAAGAGCGCAATTTCCTGATTATCCTATTAAACGAATCCGTCTAGACAATGTGGTGAATTTACTTCACATGCATTTAATTCTTATTGCATGTCGATTGGAATAATTGTTGAACATCCTGTAGCTCATGTTCACACACAAAATGGTCTAGCGAATCATTTATTAAAAGGCTGCAATTAATTGCTAGACCATTATTGATGAAAACAAATCTCCCTAACAGCCTGGGGACATGCAATTTTGCATGCTGCAGCACTTGTGCGTTTAAGGCCATCGAATTATCATAAATTTTCTCCCATACATTGGCTTTTGGTTCAGAGCCAAATATTTCTTATTTGAGAATTTTTGGGTGTGCTATATGTCCAATTGAACCACCCCAACGGACAAAAATGGGTCCGCAAAGAAAGGGGATATATGTTGGGTATGACTCCCCGTCCATTATAAGGTATCTTGAACCTTTGAGGGTGATGTATTTACAGCAAGATTTGCTGATTGCCATTTTGATGAAAATTTGTTTCCCAAATTAGGGGGAGAGAATAAATGGCATAAAATTGAACTTGCGTGGAAAACATCTTTGAATCATTTAGATCCACTTGAAGTTCAAAAGATTATACATTTGCAACAAATTGCAAATCAACTACCAGATTCTTTTGCTGACTCTAGCCGAGTCACTAAATCGCATCTTCCAGCTATAGATGCTCCTATAAGGATAGAAGTTCCTGAAGGACATAAAGTTAATCATATAGCTTTCGAATCAAAAACACGTCAGAAGCGTGGCCGACCCCTTGGTTCTAAAAATAAAAATCCTCGAAAGAAAAGAGGAACAAATGATCCAGAAGATCATATTGATGAAACAGAAAAGGAAAACCAAGGAAGAACTGATGAAAAGATTCCAACTACAAATGATGAAGAGAATTCTGAAATCTCTATTAATTACACCAATTCGAATCAAAGTTGGGATCGAAGAAACGTTGTTATTGATAATGCTTTTGCATACAACGTAGCTCTTGATATTTTCAAGGATAATGAGGATTTAGATCCTTTATCAGTTGAAGAATGTCGGCATAGAATTGATTGGTCTCAATGGAAAGATGTAATTCAATCGGAGTTAAATTAGCTTGCAAAGCGAGAAGTTTTTCGACCTGTAGTCCAAACGCCAAAGGATATAAAACCTGTTGGTTATAAATGGGTGTTTGTGCGAAAACGAAATGAGAATAATAAAGTCGTAAAATATAAAGCACGACTCGTCGCACAAGGCTTTTCACAAAAGCCAGGAATTGATTATGATCAAACTTATTCACCCATTATTGATGCTATTACACTCCGATATCTAATAAGTATGGCAGTTCATGAAAAGGTGGACATGCGTCTAATGGATGTCATAACAGCTTATCTTTATGGAAGCCTTGAAAATGAGATTTATATGAAAATCCCTGAAGGATTCAAATTACCAAAGGCTTCTAAAGGCCCTCATGAAAATTATTCTATCAAATTACAGAAATCATTATATGGGCTTAAACAGTCTGGACGCATGTGATATAATCACCTTATTGAATTCTTATTGAATTCAGAATATAAGAATGACCAAATATGTCCATGTGTTTTTATTAAGAAAACAGATTTTGGTTTTGTGATTCTTGCTATATATATCAATCTCATAGGAACTCCAGAAGAGCTTCGAGAAGCTATAAATTGTTTGAAACGAGAATTTGAAATTTAAAGATTTCGAGAAATCATCTCATCAGGGGGAGAAATCTACACATGAAGAATAGTGTACTCTTTTTCCTTCACTAGATTTTTTTCCACTGGGTTTTTATCTAGTAAGGTTTTAACGAGGCCTATTCTTTATGTAATGGACATCCAAGGGGGAGTGTTATGAATCCCGAAGATTCATTACATTAATGGATGTCCATCACCCCAGAAAATTACGTAAGGTAATAAATATCACCTAATAATATTGGATATATATATATATATATATATATATATATACACACACGTATGTATGTGGTTAAGTCCACTCAATTAGTGGATTCACATATAATGGCAATGGCACTCAAAATATAATTGTGGCTCATCCACTTATTTGTATGTGTATATATATATGTTTGTATTGTATGAATTGGGATTGTAATTAAAGAGGAAAAATTGTGATTGTAATTGTGATTGTGATTCCCGAGAGCTTCCATTCTCTCCCTCTCTCCCTCTCTTCCTCTCTTCCTCTCTTTCCCTTATATATATATCTTATATATATACATACATATATATATATATATATACATATACATATATATATATATATTGCTTTATATAATTTTATAATATAGGGAAAATTCTCTTGAAGTTTTGCAACGGTATAAACGGGACCGGCGTGTGCTATTAGACTTCATGTTATCTAGTAGCTTAATCAAGAGAGTAGTAATGCCTCCAGGGGCAGTTTCATTGCATGATGTGGATCTGGATCAAGTTAGTGTGGATTATGTTCTCAATTGTGCCAAAAAAGGTATTGAATATAATTAGTTGCATAGATTTTAATTTGGTAAATGCTTATGAGGAAAATGAAATTACTAATTCCAATTCAATCATTGTAGGAGGAATGCTTGAGCTCTCAGAAGCTATTAGAGATTATCATGATGCCACTTTGTTCCCAAATGTGGTAAGCCAAAGTTGTTCAGCTCTCTTATTGTTTTGATTTATATTCTATATATATATATATATATATATATACAGAAAAAGAGCTGTTTTTTTTGGTGTCTTGAACTTTAATGTGATACAACCACACACTATGTTGCATTCATACACTCCTATAATATGCATCCTTATAGATTTTCTTTATCATTGTTCATTTTATCCTTGTATGATTATAATTTACAAAATTTATTTCCTGAGAGCTGGTTTGCCCCTGTTAACTATTTCCTGTAATTGTTCTTTAGCTACTAATAATTAATACTATATTAATTTTCCACAAATCAGTTAGCTGTAACATATTTTGTGGAAATTTGGCCTGAATTTACAATTTTTCTTTTGAAAAAAGAACAATGCAGGTCTTGCCAGTGAATTATTTTTGGTTACTGATCCCGAGTCCTCAGGTTCACCTTCAGTAAGAGCACCTCCTGCCATTTCCATGATAACAGCATCACCCATTTCGCCACGTTTGGCAACTTTAGACACTGCTGATTCTGGAGAAGCTGAAGAGTTTCCTAGCTTATCAAAATCTCAATCACTTATGTTATGACGGATGTGAGAAAGATAACAGAAATGTAAAGAAACGACACACAGATTTAACGTGGTTCACCAACAATGTGTTGGCTACGTCCACCTAACAGAAGAGATGAGAACTTTTACTGATTTTCAGAGAGATTACAGAGGTAGTTGTAGGTGACTACAATACAACGAATGCTTTACAAATGAACCTATTTATAGGAAAGATGACAGCCACCTTTGAATATAAAACAGATCTAGAATATAAAATATTATATTAGTCAAATATTATAATATTTGACTAATATAAAATATTATAATAATAGATATTATAATATTTGACTAATATAAAATATTATAATAATAGATATTATAATATTTGACTAACTTCCTAATCCCAAGGAGAAGTAACAGATTTGACTAATTCAAGGCATTCTAACAAATCTCCATCTTGACTTGAATTCTCTCACAATTTACCAGATGCACCTCCTTGGTGCCAGATGTATCCGCTCCCCTCTCTTCTGCCATTTAACAGCTTGTAATATTTAGCAAGTCCAAACAGTGTTGGAACTTGCTCTGTGGAACTGGCTTGGTGAACATGTCAGCAGGGTTGTCAGTCGTGCCTACTTTCTTCACCCCTTCTCCATAGCCCACGAATATTCCCCTTTTAGCCCTTGGCTCCAGCTTACCCTCATTGACATGATAGTAAGCTGTACAGCCAAAAACTCCCAGATTTGAGTAATCAGCAGGCTTCCCTGTCCACACCTTAAACGGTGTTTTACAGTTGATGCCTGTGTATGGTCCCTGATTTGTTATGTAGGAGTTCGGTCGGGAAACTAGGCCAAGGATTTCCAGCATGTTGACGTTGCCTTGGTAAAGATCTGAGGTAGGCTTCGTCTCGAGCACGGGTGTACCTCTAGTAGATTTGAAGTTGCGCGAGGATCTGTGTGTTCAATGTCGCAGCATCGGTGGATGTCGATGCTGGAGCATCCGCCGCTGCTGAAGGTGGGGCGTCTGTTGCTGCTGACAGAGGTGTCTGGGCAGTGGGGGTTCTCTCTGGTGGTTGGGGCAGCGGTGGTGGGGGAAGAATCCTGCGTAGGTCATGAACTGAAATCGTCCCCTGTGGATAGAAGTCATCATCCTCAATATCCACCAACTCCAGCGGCCCTGCACAACAAACAAATTAAAGTGGGGAAGAACATCTCCCCACTTTTCTTGTTAGCACATGTTTTTATCTGCTCACATATTAGTTTCCCCACATTCACAGTTCTGGCCTTTACAATACAAGCTAGCAACACGACCCGCTCAACATTCAAAGTCGAGGTGTGATTCGTTGGCATCAACGAATGCCTCACAAAGTAAAACGAGATTTTCGCCTCGTCCGTTAAAGATTCACGCTTGCAGGTTTTGTTCCCATTCTTTGACAACATCCATTCTGTACCAGGGACTGTCACCTCATGCAGTACCCTATCGCAAGTCTCGGGATCCGCCAGGAAGGAATAATAGTCATCTAAATCGTGGTCGTAGTTCATCAGGTCGAATAACTGGTTAACTGCCCGGGGGTTCAATGCCACCAAACGTTCTCTCACAAAGACCGTGTAGACGCTGTTGGGCCATAGATTGGAGTAGAACTCCCGGACAACTCCAGTGTCTGGTTCTACCCGTTGGGAGCACAACCGTTCCCAGCCCATCACTCGAATGATGTGTTGGTAGTCGTTGGGAATTGGGTATGGCGTTTCACCCATGAGATCGAAACCTAAGTCCGCAAGATATTGCTTCTCCGCATATAAGTCCACCATTCTTGCCTCCGCATCGGAGGAAGAAAATCATTCCTTTGTGCATTTGCGGGCTACTTGTTTGATAGTCATCTAAAAAGGAATAATGTGAGAAAAATAAGCATAAATTCAGTCAACACAATCATCAAGCAAAATCAGTCCTGATTTCAAAAATATTCAGTCAAGATGTTTTCATTTTTACTCCACTAAACATGCTGGTTTGCCCGACAGAAAATAAAAGTTTAAAAACCTGCAAGAAAATCATATCAACTCCTTTCTGCAAATCAGTATTTACCCAAAAAGAAATAATTGCAAAACCCCCAGGAAACCAGTATGTATCCCAATCAATGCCATTTAGAAAATTGAATAATGAGAGCAAATCAAACACAGATTCAGTCAACACAAAAAAAAAATGAGCAAAATCACGTTCTTTTTTCAAAAAGATTCAGTCAAAGACTTCCTTAATTTGACTCCACTAAACATGCTGGTTTGCACAACACAAATAAGAATTTAAAATCCGCAGGATATTCATATTAACTCCTTTCCGCAAACCAGTGTTCACCCAGATGCAAGAAGTCTCAAAAATCGTTCAGAAAAATTACAGAGGTGTACAGGTTATATCAAGAATAAGCAACAAACGTGAAACCCATTTTGAAATAAAACCTTTTTTTTCTGAAACTGTACTCAAGCCCATCAAATAAGAGACACAAAACTTCAGATTTTAAGTAGATCTAAAGTACGTAAACCACATTATCCACGCAAAAATGTCTAGTTTGTAGAAAACTCAGTCGTTATCAAAAAAGAATGGCATGCTTAGAAACAAAAAGACTACAGCCACAATATTTTTAAACAAGGAAAAACCCATTTCTTCACGTTTGTAAGGTAAATCCGCAAACATTTAAGCACAAATCCAACAACCCACTCACTGTAGACAGAAAATTCCCACATTTTTGACCAAAAAGAGAAAGAAATCCATATCTGAATCATGGTCGCGCAAATCAGTTAAGAAAGAAAAAAAAGAAAACCCATGCTTAACCCAGATAAATCAGTGAACAGTTAACCTAGAAAAATCCAGCCGCAACGTCACTATGTATCCTTCAGATTAATGCAAGAAAAACATACCTTTAGTGCTTGGTTCGCGTCGGGACTCGACTGGAGAACTTCGGTCGTGATAGTAGAAGAAACACAGAAGATTTTTCTCTCTTTTTTTTCTTTCGTTCGATGAGAAGTGAGGGAAGTGAGAAGAGGGTTGTATGTTTCCTTGTTTTTAAATGGGAAGTTCTTTCAGTTGGGTGAGTAAAAACAACTTAGGAGAATGTTGGTGTCGTTTGGTTTCTTGAACTAGGTGGCAGTCAACTCTTTAGAAAAATTAAATATAGAATAATAGTAATGAATACTCACCTGTTCCAAAGCCTTGGGAGGAAGATGGAAACTGAAAAGTCACCTTTTGTTTCTTGAAAGTCATAAAGAAAGAGTTGACTGGATTGTCCACTTACCCATTTGCTTCATTTTGTCTCTATTATCCGAAAATGGCATATAGATTCTGCCCAAAATATATATATGCTGTACGTATACACCCTTTTGACCTGAAATAAAAGCAAAACAAACAAAGAAAGAAAATAGTTGTCGGGTACAGGGGTACCCGACACAAAATAAAACAAAAGGGACAAAAGCAATAAATAAACAAAAAGAAAAGAAAAACAGGAAATAAAATAAATAAATAGAAAGGAAAGAAGAACAGAAAAAGAAAATAAATAAGTAGGCAGTAAAGAAAAATAGAAAATAAATAAATAGAAATAAAAAAGAAAAAAAAGTAAACAGGAAAAACAACAAATAAAATAAATAAACAGAGAAGAAAGAAAAACGGAAAATGAAATAAATAAAAAGAAAAGAAAAACAGAAAATAGAATTGAAAAGTGTTCACTTGATTCTTTTCACTTGTGTGGGGTCCACCTAATTCTTCATCATTGACCAATGATAGAGAAGCAACGGTTTGCTCTTGGTCTCCATCTCTGTAGAGTTTTAGTCTATGCCCGTTGACTTTAAATTTGGTCCCCTTTTTGCCCACAACCGAGACCACTCCATAAGGATGAATTTGTTCAATTGTGTATGGTCCGGTCCATCTCGATTTCAACTTGCCTGGAAATAATCTCAATCTTGAATTAAAAATCAAAACTTGTTGTCCAACTTCAAAATTTCTTGGCTGGATGTGTTTATCATGCCACCTCTTCATTTTTTCCTTGTATAACTTGGCATTTTCATAAGAAAATAACCTCAGCTCATCAAGTTCAGAAAGCTGCAGCATTCTCTTGTTTCCAGCAGCATCCATGTCCATGTTGAGATGATGCAGCGCCCAGTATACTTTGTGCTCTAGCTCAATGGGTAAGTGACAAGCTTTCCCAAAAACGAGTCTATAAGGAGACATACCTATTGAAGTCTTGAAAGCTGTCCTGTAGGCCCATAGAGTATCATCTAACCTTTTTGACCAATCTTTTCTGTTAGGGTTCACCACCTTCTCAAGTATACCCTTAATGATTCAGTTGGACAACTCAACTTGCCCATTGGTTTGAGGATGATAAGGTAGGGCAATCTTGTGACGAACATTATACTTGGCTAACATGACACGTAGCCACCGGTTAACAAAATGAGTTCCTTCATCACTAATAATTACCCGTGGAGTTCCAAATCTTGTGAAAATATTTTTCCTTAAAAAGTTCATCACAGCCTTGGAATCATTGGTTGGGAATGCTGCGGCTTCCACCCACTTTGAAACATAATCTACTCCCATCAAAATGTATGACTTTCCAAAAGAAGGGGGGAAAGGTCCCATGAAGTAATACCCCACACATCAAAAGGTTCAACTTCCAAAATGTTGGTGAGAGGCATTTCATTTCTTCTTGAGATGTTTCCTACCCTTTGGCAGTGATCACACCTTTCCACAAACTCATAACAATCTCTAAATAATGAAGGCCAAAAGAAACCAGATTGTAGTACCTTTGCTGCAGTTCTTGACCCTCCAAAATGTCCTCCACATGGTGAGTTGTGACATTGAAAAATGATATCCTCAATTTCATCATCGTTTACACATCTCCGAATCACTTGATCTTTGCATTGTTTGAACAAAAAGGGTTCCTCCCAAAAATAACTTTTTACATCATGGAGAAACTTCTTTCATTCCTGGTATGAGAAATCCGGCGTCATTGCACCACTGGCCAGAAAGTTAGCAAAATCAGCATACCACGGCATTTTCATGTCTTCTGAAATTTCTAGCAGTTGTTCATCAGGAAAATGCTCATTAATTGGGATTTGAAATCCCTCTTGTTGTTCCAATCAAGACAAATGATCAGCCACTTGATTTTCCACTCCCTTCTTGTCCTTGATTTCCACATCAAATTCTTGTAGGAGTAGAATCCATCTAATGAGCCTTGGTTTTGAGTCCTTCTTTGCAAGTAAATATTTGATGGCAGAATGATCGGTGTAGACTATCACTTTCATGCCCACCAAATAGGACCTAAATTTATCAAAGGCAAATACAACAACAAGCAACTCTTTTTCAGTAATAGTGTAATTTACCTGAGCCTCCGTGAGTGTCTTGCTAGCGTAATAGATGGAATGAAAAATTTTGTTCCGCCGCTGCCCCAAAACTGCACCAACTACATAGTCACTAGCATCACACATTAGCTCAAATGTTAGACTCCAGTCGGGTGCTATGATAATGGGGGCTGAAATAAGCTTCTATTTAAGCTCCTCAAATGTTGCGGCACAGGCTTCATCAAAAGAAAACACATTATCTTTTTCCAACAATTTACATAAGGGCTTAGATACCTTTGAAAAGTCTTTGATGAATCGTCGATAGAAGCCCGCATGTCCCAAGAAGCTTTGAATGTGTTTCATAGTTGTTGGGGTTGGTAACTTTTCAATCACTTCTATCTTGGCTCGGTCCACTTCGAGACCTTTCTTTGAAATCCGGTATCCCAACACAATTCCCTCTCTAACCATAAAGTGACACTTTTCCCAGTTGAGGACTAAGTTGGTGTCCTCACAACGTTTAAGCACCTTGGCCAAATTCTCTAAACATTCATCAAAAGAATCCCCAAATACGGAGAAGTCATCCATAAAAACTTCTAAGTACTGCTCCACCATATCTGTGAAAATGGCCATCATACAGCGCTGGAACGTTGCTAGAGCATTGCATAATCCAAATGGCATCCTTGTGAAAGCAAATGTACCATAGGGACAAGTGAAAGTAGTTTTGTCCTGGTCCCCTAGTGCTACAGCAATCTGGTTGTAACCAGAATAGCCATCCAGAAAATAGTAGTAATCACATCCAGCCAACCTATCCAACATTTGATCCATGAAGGGCAGTGGGAAGTGGTCTTTCCGTGTGGCTTTGTTGAGTTTTCTATAGTCAATGCAAATCCTCCATCCCGTGATAGTTCTAGTGGGAATCAATTCATTATCTTCATTTTGCACCACAGTGATTCCCCCTTTCTTGGGCACACATTGTATAGGACTTACCCAAGAACTGTCAGAAATAGGATATATTATGCCAAAATCAAGCCACTTGATAATCTGCTCCTTTACCACTTCCTCCATAATATGATTTAATCTTCATTGCCCCTCAACTGAATTTTTGGAATTTTCTTCCAAAATGATTTTATGCATGCATAAGGTTGGACTTATACCTTTTATGTCAGCTATGGTCCAGCCCATAGCCCTCTTATGCTGCCTCAGAACTCCAAGTAGTTTGTCTTCTTGTTCAGCATCCAGCAATGCTGAAATAATCACAGGCAGAGTTGAGTCTGCTCCCAGAAATCTGTACTTCAAATGCTGCGGCAATGACTTCAGTTCCAGTTCAGGTGGTTCTTCCACAGAAGGTTTTGTCACTTTGATCTCCTGAGAAGACAAGTCCAAGGATTCAAATTGCGCGCGAAACTTGAAACCATGAGAATTGGCTTCTAACCACGCTGAGTATTCTTCTTCTTCTTCATTACCATAGTGTGACATTTCCTCCATCAACACTCTTTCCAATGCATCATCTCCATAGTTCATCCATTCTTCATCTTCACCTGTCAAAGAGTCAACAGTGGATATGCGAAAATAATCCTCACCTTCATCATGGAATTTCATGGCTTTGAATACATTGAACGTGACTTTATCATCTTGAAACCTCATGGTAAGTTCTCCTTTTTGAACATCAATGAGGGTCCTCCCCGTAGCAAGGAAAGGTCTCCCCAAAATAATTGGAACTTCTCTATCTGCTTCATAATCAAGAACAATAAAGTCACCTGGAAAAATAAATTTATCAACCCTTACCAGGACATCTTCAATCTTTCCATCGAGGTGAGCTATAGACCTATCTGCCAACTGTAGTGTTACAGTCATAGGTCTTACCTTTCCTATGCCCAATTGCTTAAAAACTGACATAGGCATCAAATTTATGCTAGCACCAAGATCACATAAGGCCATACCAAAATATGAGTCTCTCATAGAACAATGAATATTAAAGCTCCCCGGGTCTTTCATTTTAGGGGGCAACTTATCCCACAAAAAGAAATTGCATTCTTTGGTTAGTGACACAATTTCATATTCTCCCAACTTTCTCTTTTTTGTAAGGATATCCTTCATGAACTTCGCATAGTTGGGCATTTGTTCTATTGCTTCCACCAATGGAATGTTGATGTGCAGCTGTTTCAAAATGTCCAAGAACTTCTTGAACTGCTCATCTTGTTTCTTCTTGGCAAACCTCTGTGGAAAAGGCATTCTTTGCTACACTGGTTTGCTCTCTGGAATATTGCATTGCTGCGACATTGGTGATGCTGATGTTGCAGCATCCGGTTGTTCTGGAATGGTGCTTTGCTGCGGCATTGGCTATGCTGCAGCATTTAGCTCCACTGGTTCTGTCTCAGCTACTGGAATTTCTGCATTCTTGCTAGGCTCACTGGTCTTCCCAGCTGCTCCAGACTTCATTTTTGGTTCGTCCAGTATTCTGCCACTTCGTAATGTTACAGCCTTGCAATGTTCTTTTCCTTCTCTTCTTGGATTTTCTGTATCGCTCGGAAGTGATCCTTGTGGTCTGCTCCTCATCTCTTGAGCTAACTGCCCCACCTGGTTTTCCAAGTTACGAACAGTAGATGATAGTCCTTGTATGGTTGTTTCTGTCCTTGCCATGAAGTCTCTCATCATGTTTTCTAAAGTGCTTGAAGGTAGTTGTTGTTGTAGATGTCTTTGTTGGTGTTGTAGATGTCTTTGTTGGTGTTGGAGTTGTTGTTGTTGTTGCTGCTGCTGGAGGTACTGTTGTTGCTGCTGGGGGTACTGTTGTTGCTGCTGGAGCAGTGGTCTTGGGTTCATACCTTGAGTGGGGTGCATCCCTTGATTACTCCAGGAAAATTTTGGATGCTGCCTCCAAGTAGGGTTGTATGTGTTTGATTGAAGACCATTACCCCTATTTTGATTCCCCATGTAGCAGATTGATGCGGGATTGTGAACACAATCCTCAAATAGATGCCCCTCTCCATAATAAACACAACACACGGCTTGTACCTGGCTTACATTGGACTGGTTTGGTTGCTCAGCCATCTGCCCGCTATGCTGCGGCATCGTCAGTGTCTTCAGCATATTAGACATGGATGATACTTGGGTTGAAAGCGAAGTTATTGGGTCTAACTCCAACACTCCAGCCACTCTTCTTCCGCTTGGCAGTCTTGTTGTAGGCCATTGATAGTTGTTGTTGGCAATCCTCTCAATTAGTTCATAGGCTTCATTGTATGTCTTTGCCAAAAGTGCTCCATTTGCTGAAGCATCAACTATCATTCTGGTGTGTGCATTCAACCCGTTGTAAAATGTCTCCATTTGAATACAGTGTGGGATTCCGTGATGTGGACATCTCCTTAACAACTCTTTGAATCTTTCCCATGCCTCATACAGTGATTCATCTTCTAATTGTTGAAAAGAGGTAATTTCATTTCTCAACCTAGCATTTTTCGTTGGAGGAAAATATTTCATCAAAAATTTCTCGGTAAGCTGCTGCCATGAAGTCACACTACCAGAGGGTAGAGAATTAAGCCATTCTCTAGCTTTGTCTCTCAGAGAATATGGAAACAATTTCAGCCTCAAAGCATCGTCAGTCACCCTTGGTATCTTAGAATAGTCGCTTACTTCCAAGAACAACCGTAGGTGCATGTGTGGATCTTCAGCAGGTGATCCACCAAACTGCCCTACTGTTTGCAACATTTGAAACATCACTGGTTTCAACTCAAACTGTGCTGCAGCGATCTCCAGTTGCACAATACTTGGTTTCAATGCATTAAACATAGGGACTGCATACTGCCGAATGGCATGATCCCTATCGTCTGCCATTACCATTGGATTATGGGCAGGTTCAGGTTGAATGTCCCGCTGTTCCGCCATGACTGCCTTATCCGTGGTTTGTTTCTTCTTCTTTAACGCCTTGGCTGTTTTCTCAATTTATGGATCGAGTGGCAGCAATGAAGCTTGAGAGCCCTTGCGCGTTTTACTCATGCAAAACAGCACACGTTAAGGAAGGAATGAGACACAAGCTAAAATTTAGCAAATAATTCAGATCAATAAATCCACAAAAACAGTTCAGCTCATGCATAATTTATTTGTACCTCATACAATCATTTTAATAATCTCATAAGCTCAAGAATGAGTATAAAAATAAACTGAAAGATAAAAGTAACCAAATGCAAACAATCAATATCTACAATCAAATTGACTCCAAAGTCCCCGGCAACGGCGCCAAAAACTTGTTGCATTGTGTGCGTGTGTCACAATTTGTAAAGATAAGAAAATAGAATAAATCAACGCAATCTTAACAAGTGCAAGTATACACCGGTCAACAAGTAATATATGTACCTAAGTACAAGATTATCGATCCCACAGGGACTATGTATGTCAATTACAAATGCAAATAAGATTATACAATTGGTTAAAAGAATGAAAGAATTAAGAATAAGGAATCATGAAGAATAAAAGAATAACGAATGATAAATGATGAACAGAGATTGGTTTAATGCTATGGCATTCCTACTCCTAACTAAACTAACAGTTAAGGATTAGCCTACTGGGAATAACCACAAGAGTACTGCAGGTAATACAATGCTGCGGCATTCACTCCCAAAATGCAAGTACAAACCATAGATGAATCTAAATATACAAAGCATGCTTTCAGTTTCCATATCAATGCTACAGCATATCTGGTTCCACCCAGACTACTTGATCTACTAGGCTAGATCCCCGATAAAATCATCTCATGGAGTACGAAGTACCGTTGACCTAGCGCAACACTAGTCAGTAAATTTGGTCATTTCCACTGCAATATTGAGTGCACTCTCGTGTCTTACTGCTTCCGCAGTCTCAATCTAGCGCCACATAATTATCACGTCCACTAGCTCCCCTCCGCTAGAAGGCCAGACACTAGCTCGATTCATACATTGGACAGTCTTAACCGCAAGTGATGTTCAATCAGTTTAATGTAATTACATGAATAAAACAAGTATCGCCCCATACAAGCACCAAACATAAAAACAGAAAGCAATGTTGCAGCATACTCGTCATCATAATCAAAACAGTGTATTCAACATGCTCATACTTAACTACACCACAGCATCTTCCGGCTAAAAATATATATTTTGCTGAAACGAATCATGCAAGACAAGGATTAACGTAATAGGAAAAACAGTCCCTAGGTCCATAATGACACCAATCAAAGGAGTCAATCCCAAGACGGAAAACATATCACTCCCAAAACATTTTTAATCAATCCTTGAACCCATGTAAACATTCTCATATTACAAAGAACATTTAATTACAAAACAGTAGTAAATTGAAGGAAGAAATGGAGAGAGGATTACTCTGGATCGGAGATCACCCTACTACCCAAATCGGTTTAATCAATGTACTGCTGCCCTTCATTTCCTCTGCTTGATGCTGCATCGTCCTTACTGCCCAGCTGATGAATGCTTCAGCAAGTCACCCTGCTCACTCTCGGGTTTTTCCCTACTAAAGTTAGTCTAAAACTAAGAAGAAAAGCTAAACTATCCTATCGAAACACTACTGAACTACCTAAGAATACTAAGAGAAAACCAATCTCTCTAACTCGGCCAAAAGCCTCCTAACCTAGCCTAAAAACTCTAACACCCTCAATCCTCTCGGTTTTCCTCATGTATATAGCCTCTTTGTGCACCGAGAGCCATTACCAAGCTGCCATCTATCCATAATTCTGGAATTTTCTCCAAAAAATCCAGCAAATAATCTGAATAAATTCCAGCTACCTTCTGAAGTTGTTGTCTTCTTCTTCTGATTGCTGCAGCATCTGCAGCCGAATTCCAGCTACTTTCTGTGGTCTTTGTCTTTTTCCTCTGATGCTGCAGCATTTTCAGCAGAGTTTTTGTCCTTTTCTTCTTACTGTCGCAGGATCTGCAGCAGAATTCCAGATGCTTTCCTGAAATTCTTGTCTTTTTCTTCTACTTTCTTGTCCACCTTGTCGACATGCACTTCCACAAACAAGCATATATATATATATATATATATATATATATATATATGTATGTATAATGGATAGGACAAAAGAAATAAATATATAGGACCGAAAGTGTCCAGCTCGATTTTAAGTTGCAAATAGTGTGTGGGTGCACATGTTATATATATATATATATATATATATATATATATACATAAGTATAGGTGCCTTCTGGAATTTAATGTCCTTTTCCCTCTTTGATAAATCATCCACACATATTTCAATTTCTTCACGGTCAACTTTTATCCAGCTTCCTTTCACCAATTTCAACCATCAAAATTCCTTTTTTACTCTTGGCAATTGAATCCAAAAAATTCCATCATGTGAAATTCTGCACAAACTGAAATGTTAACAATGGAATAATAAAATTTAAGAATTAAAATGGCCCTTTTTAACAATTAACCCACAAAATTAAAATTGGAAAAGGAATTATGCAATTTAACAAAATCTAACTCAAAATCATGAACAAGTTAAGAAAATTGAGCTAGAAACTAGTCAAAACAACTGCAAATAACTCTACTATTGTAGAGTTATCAGGTGGGCATTTTCTAGCTCAGGAGCATGAGCCTTTTCTTCCATAGCCCTCACCCGAGAGGTAATCTCCATAAGTTAGTTTTTGAAGTTAAAAAGGCAAATATGAAGACCACTTAAATAGTTACAAGTAACTTACCCGAGCCATGAGAGCACCACCTCAGTTAATAGTCTCCTCTCTCCCAACATTCCAAACAGAGCAAAAATGATCCACATCCATGCCTCAGACAGCTATGTCAGCTCCAAGTATCCTGGTTGACAAACCTTGATACAATCCCATTCCAGACATAGGGATATAAGTGTTATTAATATCTTGTCGTAGACGAAATAATCCTTCTTGATCTTGCAAGGTCTGAAAATCTGTGTACAAAAAAGGCAAAGACACTATGTCAATTATGCATGATGGATGGATGCTCTTCCACATGCGAAGGGGCGCGGCAGGAGTAGAAGATGAATGTATGTCAGCTTCGGGCACTAATATTCTAACCGAAGTAGGGTCATTAGTGGACATAGAGACTGTAGGGATAGTAGCAGGAGATGAAGGTGTAGCTACCTCAGGTCCCACTTCAGAGTTCTCTTCCACTCTGACTTCAGTAGTTTGTGAAAGGAGGAGGCTCATTATTGTTATTGTTGTATTCAGAAGAGGAGGAAGAGGATTCAATTCTTTGTTTCTTTTGGCGTTCAATCCTTAACTCTTATAGAGTTTTCCTCTTCCTCACAAGTCTCGTTTCCCTACCCCCCCCCCCCCCCCCCCCACTTACCTCATCAACATGGGGACCTCTTATGTAATTGGACTTGGTTCAAGGGGAGCCATAGAAGAGGAAGGATTTCCTTCTTCCTCTCTGATAACTCTAAAATAATAGAGTTATTCACATTCAATTTGCCATGTTTTACTTTGGAATTAACTGAATTTATTTGGAAAATGGAATTAAAGTACGTTGATTTGATATTTTCTCTCTTTTTACCGAAAAATGTGGATTTATTGTTAAATGTCAATTTAATTTAATTAAATTTCAAAGATGTGGACGAGCTGTATTTATTGATTATTATTTGGGAATTAATTTGAATTGATTTATTGTGACAAGGGTAAAAAGAGAATAAAATTTCAGTTTTATTATTCAGCCATTTTTCAGGATTTGTTTTATTTGAAACGTGGCAGACTAAAGACAAAAATATCCTGCAGAGGATCCTGCGACAAGCAGAGGAAAAAGACAAAAACTTCAAAAGGCAGCTGGAATTTTGCAGAGGATCCTGCGGCAATCAGAGGAAAAAGACAAAAACTTCAGAAGGCAACTGGAATTTATTCAGTTATTTGTTGGAATTTTTGGAGAAAATTCCAGAAATATGGACAGATGGTAGCTTAAGGCTGACTCTCAGTTCAAGAAGAGGCTCTATATATAATTTAAAAACCGAGAGGATGAGGGTTGGTTGGATGTTGGTCATTTTTATCATTTTAGAGAGGGATTGGTTTTTCTTAGTTTTCTTAGGTAGTTCAATAGCATTTCAGTAGGATAATTTAGCTTTTCTTTTTAGTTTTAGATTAACTTTCAGTAGGGAAAACCCCGAGAGTGAGCAGGGTGACTTGTTGAAGTGTTCATCAGCTGGGCAGAAAAGACGTTGCAGCATCAAGCAGAGGAGAATAGCACTGAACAAGCGTGATTAAACTGATTTGGGCAGCAGCGTGATCTCAAGACTCGAGTAATTCTCTGCCCATTTCCTCATTATTGTTCATTGTTTTGAATAGATTCTTGCTTAAATGTTGGGCATGAGTTGAAGACGATTTTTATGAATTGATTAAACTTGTTTTGTAATGGAATTATTTACCATGACGATGGGAGTAGTTTTTGTTACATTACTTTAATTCATGGATTTCGTTATTCTCTGGACTGAACTTATATTTTTAGCCTGAAGATGATGTGGCATAGTTAAGTATGAACATGTTGAGTACACTGTTTTGATTATGATGACGAGTATGTTGTAGCATTGCTTTCTGTTTTTATGTTTGATGCTTGTACGGGGCATGCTTGGTTTATTCATGTAATTACATTAAACTGATTTAACATCACTTGCGGTTACGACTTTCCAACGTATGAATTGAACTAGTGTCTGGCCTTCTGGCGGAGGGGAGCTAGTGGATGTGATAATTATGTGGCACTAGATTGAGACGCACGGGAGTGCGCTCAACATTGCAGTGGAAATGACCAAATTCACTAACTAGTGTTGCGCTGGGTCAACGGTACTTCGTACTCCATGAGACGGTGTTATCGGGGATCTAGACTAGTAGATCAAGTAATCTGGGTGGAACCGGATATGCTGTAGCATTGATTTGGAAACTGAAAGCATGTTTGTATATTTAGATTCATCTCTAGTTTGTACTTACATTTTGGGCGTGAATACTGCAGCATTGTATTACCTGTAGTACTCTTGTGGTTATTTCCAGTAGGCTAACCCTTAACTGTTAGTTTAGTCTTTTCTTTAGGAGTAGGATTGCCGTAGCATTAAACCAATCTCTATTCATGATTCATCATTCTTTATTCTTTTATTCTTTTAACCAATTGTACAATCGTATTTGCATCTGTAATTGGCATACTTAGTCCCTGTGGGATCGATAATCTTGTACTTAGGTACATATATTACTTGTTGACCGGTGTATACTTGCACTTGATAAGATTGCATTGATTTACTTCATTTTTCTTATTTTTACAAATTGTGACACATGCACACAACGCAACCAAGTTTTTGGCGCCGTTGCCGGTGACTTTAGAGTCAATTGATTGTAAATATTGATTGTTTGCATTTGGTTACTTTTATTTTTCAGTTTATTTTTATACTCATTCTTGAGCTTATGAGATTATTGAAATGATTGTATGAGGGACAAATAAATTATGCATGGGCTGAACCATTTTGTGGATTTATTGATCTGAATTATTTGCTAAATTTCAGCTTGTGTATCATTCATTCCTTAACGCGTGCTATTTTGCATGAGTAAAACGCTCAAGGGCTCTCAAGCTTCATTGCTGCCACTCAATCCAGAAATTGAGAAAACAGCCAAGGCGTTAAAGAAGAAGAAATAGACCACGGATAAGGCAGTTATGGCGGAACAGAGGGAAATTCAACCTGAACCTGCCCATAATCCAGTGGTAATGGCAGACGATAGGGATCATGCCATTCGACAGTATGAAATCCCTATGTTTAATGAATTGAACCCAAGTATTGTGCGACCGGAGATTGCCACAACACAGTTCGAGTTGAAACCAACGATGTTTCAAATGTTGCAAACAGTAGGGCAGTTTGATGGATCACTTGCTGAAGATCCACACTTGCACCTACGTTTATTATTGGAAGTAAGCGACTGTTTTAAGTTAACAGGGGTATCGGACGATGCTTTGAGGCTGAAATTGTTTCCATATTCTCTGAGAGACAAAGCTAGAGAATGGCTTAACTCTCTACCCTCTGGTAGTGTGACTACATGGCAGCAGCTTACCGAGAAATTTTTGATGAAATATTTTCCTCCAACGAAAAATGCTAGGTTGAGAAATGAAATCACCTCTTTTCAACAATTAGAAGATGAATCATTGTATGAGGCATGGGAAAGATTCAAAGAGTTGTTAAGGAGATGTCCACATCACGGAATACCACACTGCATTCAAATGGAGACATTTTACAACGGGTTGAATGCACACACCAGAATGATAGTTGATGCTTCAGCAAATGGAGCACTTTTGGCAAAGACATATAATGAGGCCTATGAACTAATTGAGAGGATTGCCAACAACAACTATCAGTAGCCTACAACAAGAATACCTAGTGGAAGAAAAGTGGCTGGAGTAATGGAGTTAGACCCAATAACTTCGCTTTCAGCCCAAGTGTCAACAATGACCAATATGCTCAAAATACTAAGTATGCAACCACATGGCGGGCAGGTGGCAGAACCATCAAACCAGCCCAATGTAAGCCAGGTACAGAACATGTGCTGTGTTTATTGTGGAGAGGGGCATCTATTTGAGGATTGTGTTCACAATCCCGCATCAATCTGTTACATGGGGATACAAAACAGGGGTAATGGTCTTCAATCAAATACTTACAACCATACTTGGAGGCAGCATCCAAATTTTTCTTGGAGTAATCAAGTGATGCACTCCACTCAAGGTGTGAACCCAAGACCACTGCTCCAGCAGCAACAACAGTACCCCCAGCAGCAACAACAACAACTCCAACACCAACAAAGACCTCTACAATAATAACCACCTTCAAGCACTTTAGAAAACATGATGAGATACTTCATGGCAAGGACAGAAACAACCATACAAGGACTATCATCTATTGTTCGGAACTTGGAAACCTAGATGGGGCAGTTAGCCCAAGAGATGAGGAGCAGACCACAAGGATCACTTCCGAGCGATACAGAAATTCCAAGAAGAGAAGGAAAAGAACATTGCAAGGTTGTAACATTACGAAGTGGCAGAATACTGGATGAGCCAAAAATGAAGTCTGGAGCAGCTGAGAAGACCAGTGAGCCCAACAAGAATGCAGAAATTCCAATAGCTGAGCCAGAACCAGTGGAGCCAAATGCTGCAGCATCTCTAATGCCACAGCAAGGCACTATTCCATAACAGCCGGATGTTGCAGCATCACCGATGCCGCATCAATGCAATATTCCAGAAAGTAAATCAGTACAACAACGAATGCCTTTTCCATAGAGGTTTGCCAAAAAGAAACAAGATGAGCAGTTCAAGAAGTTCTTGGACATTTTGAAACAGCTGCACATCAACATTCCATTGGTGGAAGCAATAGAAGAAATGCCCAACTATGCGAAATTCATGAAGGATATCCTTACAAAAAAGAGAAAGTTGGGAGAATATGAAATTGTTTCACTAACCAAAGAATGTAGTTTCTTTTTGCAGGACAAGTTGGCCCCTAAAATGAAAGATCCAGGGAGCTTTAATATTCCTTGTTCTATTGGAGACTCATACTGTAGTATGCCCTTATGTGATCTTGGTGCTAGCATAAATTTGATGCCTATGTCAGTGTTTAAGCAATTGGACATAGGTAAGGTAAGACCTACGACGGTAACACTACAATTGGCAGATAGGTCTATAGCTCACCCAGATGGAAAGATTGAAGATGTCCTGGTAAGGGTTGATAAATTTATTTTTCCAGCTGATTTTATTGTTCTTGATTATGAAGTAGATAGAGAAGTTCCAATTATTTTGGGGAGACCTTTCCTTGCTATGGGAAGGACCCTTATTGATGTTCAAAAAGGAGAACTCACCATGAGGTTTCAAGATGATAAAGTCACGTTCAATGTATTCAAAGCTATGAAATTCCATGATGAAGGTGAGGATTGTTTTCGCATATCCACTTTTGATTCTTTGACAAGTGAAGATGAAGAATGGAGGAACTATGGAGAAGATGCATTGGAAAGAGTGTTAATGGAGGAAATGTTGCACTATGGTAATGAAGAAGAAGAAGAATACTCAGCGTGGTTAGAAGCAAATTCTCATGGTTTCAAGTTTCGCGCGCAATATGAATCCTTGGACTTGTCTTCTCGGGAGATCAAAGTGACAAAACCTTCTGTGGAAGAACTACCTGAACTGGAACTGAAGTTGATGCGTTTCCGACTGATATGCTAAATAGGTTTTATTTTACCCTATGTTGATTATGAGTAATTAAGGACTTAGATTGACTAATTGTCACATTTAGTCTCTATGGTGTCACTTAATCAGCCAGAACCTAAGGCAGAGTACCTATCGTGTAGCTAGTCTGGTGGAAAGTATCTACGATTTTATAAAATAAATATCGTACTCCCAGGGAAGTGGTAACAGCTTAGTAGTAGCTAGCCTTTTTATACTAACTCTTATCTTATGATCCAGTTATGCAATCTTCATCAATAACTTTGATGAGAGGGTGAACCATTCTCCACTAGGTTTAAGTCTAATTAAGCATAAAAGTATTTTATAGATAACGTCCTGATTCTATGTTATATTGTTCCTACATGTTGATTGACCTATCTTCGAGTATTTTAGATGCATCTTAGCCTGGATTGCAACTATGTTCTGAGTCTAAAGGTGTACCACATCTGAGTCTCTATGCTACCGTCCCATCGTTAAGGTAAATTGCCCTACTCACGGTTCGAACAAAAGACAGCTATGAAAGCCCTATGTCACTTCGGGGATCACGCCGCTGGCCCATAACCGCCGGCATAACGCTCTACTCAACCTACCTAGACTACTCTAACAAACAGGGTGATGCGGTTTCCGACCGATGTGCTAAATAGGTGTTATTTTACCCTATGTTGATTATGAATAATTAAGGACTATGATTGACTATTTGTCACATTTAGTCTCTATGGTGTCACTTAATCAGCCAGAACCTAAGGCAGAGTACCTATCGTGTAGCTAGTCTGTTGGAAAGTATCTACGATTTTATTAAATAAATATCGTACTCCCAGGGAAGTGGCAACGGCTTAGTAGTAACTAGTCTTTCTTCCTAACTCTTATCTTATAATCCAGTTATGCAATCTTCATCAATAATTTTGATGAGAGGGTGATTCATTCTCCACTAGGTTTAAGTCTAGCCAAACCTGAAAGTGTTTTAAAGATTAGATCCTGATTTTATGTTATACTGTTACTATACGTTGATTGACCTATATTCGAGTGTTTTAGACATGTCTTGGCCTGGATTGCAATTATATTCTGTGTCTAAAGGCTACCACATCTGAGTTTCTATGCTACCGCCCCATCGTTAAGGGTAACGGCCCTACTCACGGCTCGGACTAAAGTCAGCAATGACCGCCCTATGTCACTTTGGGGATCATACTGCTCGTCGCATAACCGCCGGCATAAAACTCTACTCAGCCTACCTAGACTACTTTCAACCAACGGGGTGTTCCGCAGATTATTTTATCTAGTATGGCAGACACCAATACTAATTGATGCCTGTTAAACTAAACAGGTTATGAATAGACCGTGGTTAGGAATTGTCTATAACCCAAATTTCAGTTTAAAAGAACGGCAATAAACATGCAGACATAATGGATATTTAAGCAGGTGGCCATTTCTAGAAAAACATAATACTCCAACATAAATAACAAATATTCATAAAAACATAATCTGGTATTCAAACAGTTATTTGGACAAACACAATAACAACATATAAGAGAGGGACAGGGGGATCGATGCCATAAAGAATTCACCCTTCACGAAGTCTCGCCGATGGAGCGTACTGCTGTATATGTCGTTTTGCTTGACCCGACTCTGCTCGCCAAAACCGTCGGAGGACGCTTCCTCAGCCTAGTAACTAGGCTTTACCTTAATACCCAGCTTAAGCCCAGCCTTGTGGACTGACTCTTCGAACGCCTAGAGCCCTCTTAGGATCTCCTAACGAAATCCCGGGTATTCTATGAATAGCAGAAACGAACCTCTCTATAGAAACCTAAGATCTGAGACTATTTCTCAGAAACTAAAACAAAACACTAACAAGAAAGAAAACTGAGATCCGAGTCTCTGAGTGAGTTGTGTACTAGAGAATTGTACACTGGACACCACTAAATGACTCAGATCGAGTGGAGAGGAATGAATTCAACTGCTGGAGGCCTGGGGTATTTATAGCAGCTTCCCAGAGTGAAAATCTCTGAAAATTTCGATGTGGGACAGCTTCTGGCGGCTCGGGACGCCTGTCCTGGTCAGTTGACCAGGTCGGGACACCCGTCTCGGGTCCTGGACGCCCGTCCCGGGTCCTGGACGCCCGTCCCGGGTTCGGGACGCCCGTCCTGACCTTTTGACCGAGTCAACATTTCCAAAAATTGTGTTTTTGCCCCAAAATTTGCTGTTTTCGTCTACTTTTCACCTGACACTTCCAAAATCATAAAAACTGTAAAATTAAGTGAATAATGAACAATCAAGACCAAATTACCCTCGATTTCACCCAAATTCATACATAAAAACATGCTAAAAAAGTGATACGATTTTCGCGTATCAGATAACCCCACACTTAGCTTTTTGCTTGTCCTCAATCAAAGTCTACCTGAAGTTACTTAAATTCCTAGTCATGTTTTTATTCCAAAAATTCTTCAGACAAGTCTTAATACAGGTCTGTCTGGTTAGGTTGCTATGACAAGGTCTCAAATGTCTCTAGTAGCTTGTTATGATCAGGCAGAAAATAAATCAACAACTAGGTGGGACTTTTTTTCTTAGTCACAGGGTTTTCCTAATGTGTAGTGTGTATACTAGTCCAGACCAGATAGTCAACACAATGTACTCTTGTCTTAACTACTACCAGATAACACTTCGACCTATCGCTAGACATATTAACAACAGACAACTTTTTGAGTTCTGAGCTTTGGTGATCAGATTTTTAATGTTTTAGCATTTAGTTATTTTCTTTATAGATTCAGGGTATTTTGAGTCTGCTTAGAACACGTCAACTTCAACTACCCATGTAGCGAGTCCCACTCCGATAACTCCCAGATCTACACGACCTTAGGGCATCAGGCTTTAAATTCCCCGAAGGAGTGGTGCTCGAGTAGCGAAGGCCGCTGGCAAACTACCCTTATTTGATTAACTTCTTTTAATTTCTTTTCACTTCTAGCTCAGAGTCTCATCTAGTCATCCTAACTGCCAATATATCCACAACTGGTCTAATTTTATCTAGCTAAGTCTCGAACAGGTAATTGGTTGAGGTCTCTAATCCAGACAAAGTTGTGCTCAGTTATCAGGAATTCCCTATTCCTAATCAATTAGTCCAAGATAGCTATCAATTATCTCCTACTAACCATAACATACTACCTACATATCATAGACATAAGCAATTGTTTAACCAAGCATACTGCATTTAGACGTCTGAAAGACGAAAACAATTTTGAAATTTTTTTTTGGAAGGGTGTGAAAGTACGTGAAAACAAGCAAAATCATGCGAAAAATTTTGCACTTTGCTACAGTGCACCGTGCACTGCTACCCCACACTTAAGTCTGGCACTGTCCTCAGTGTTCATGCATATCTAATTACCCCACACTTATTTGAAAACAAGGAGAAACAAAAACAAAACAGAAATTTCTTACCCCACACTTATTTGACTGACTAAGGGTAAGAAGGAAAATGAAGTAACGAAGTAAATAACAAATAACAAAACACGAAATGAAGAAAATAAAAGGAAGATGAGGGTTAGAAAAACTCCCTTCTTGCCTCGAGCAGAAAGGTTTTCTCTAGGCTATCAATTGGCTCTTCACCTTAGCCATGTGCTATTGCTAAGGCGCTCTTGACTCTATAAGCTCTAGATATTGGAACGGATGACGTCACCTCCGATCCTTCATTGTCGAGCTCCAGGTAGTGGCCTATTCATTTGATGAATGGCTCGAGCCCCACAGACTGCTTCCTCGAATCATTTGTAAGATTTCTCACAATCATAGCAACGTGTCCAGGAGGAACGTGTCTAGGAATGAGATTTCTTGGGATTTGTGTGCCTTCCTGCCAATGTTAGTAAAGGTATTGCATGCAAGTCTCGAATGGAAGAAAAGATACCTGAAGTTTTGGCGAAGCTGTGGTGGTAGGGGGCTCCAGTTGTGTAGATCTGGGCCCAAGTATTTAAGACTTCCTCGGGGAAGTTTCTCACAACTGATTGGTATGCAGGGAATGCAAGCTCCTCCATTGCTATGCTCCCGATACAACGCCAAATTCCTCTATATCCTTCGACCCTTCGTTACCTCTTGGTAGATCACTTACTTGCACTGGTCTGGCTTTAATTGTTGCCAGTATCTCATCTATTGCTTCTGCGAGTAGGGGTTTTGCTGTGGTGGTGTCTTCTGAAAGTTTCCAGCTTCCGAATTACTCCTCAGCTAAATCCCGTATGATTCCTCTAGTTGGAATTGTATGTATTTCCCATTGGAGCAGCATTCTGCAGTAACCTACTCCTACCTCTTTTGGAATGGTCAGTCATTCCCATAGCAATCCCTACTAAAGTGTGGTACTTAGCAGACTTCACAGATTTGATACACAGGCTGAACATTTCGTCCTAAAACATTGGCACTCTGAATCTGGAAAACAACTAGAATCTGCACATGACTTTAACATCATTAGTAGGTAATGCATGTGGTTCAAGCTATTTTCGAAAAGTGTTCCACGACTACTATGATGTAATTATTTTCAAAGGAAAGAAAAAGAAAGGATTTAATGAATACCCCCAGATATCAAAAAGATTGTAAAACTTTGTGTACCTTGTTGGGGTAGATGATCTCTGAAGGATGTGTTACCTGTTATTTGGCAAGCATCGCAGGACTGTATTAGAGATACAAAATCCTTGAATATAGTGGGTCAACAAGATCCTGCTTTCAACACTTTCCGGACAGTGTTGATAGCCATCAATTGGTCTCCAGTAGATTCTTTAGGGCAATGCTCCAAAATCTTGTGTCCTTCATCTTCTGAGACACATCTTCTGATCAACTGATCTGCAAAAATTTGAAATAGAAGAGAAACTGCCCAGTAGTAATATTTCAAATCAGCAAAGAATTTCTTCTTTTGCTGATAAGTCATATCACTTGGAACTTATTCAGTGACTAGATAATTTGCAATAAACCACAGATGAGAATTATTATACATAGCAAACAATGCAAATAAGTTTTCATCCAGAAATTTATCAGTATTACACTAGCCTCTAACTCGGGGTTTTCTAATCTAGACCAATGGTTTGCTTTCTAGATTTTCAACCCTTTTTCTTATCCCTTTATTCTATATCAAGTTCAAGTAACAATAAAACTTAACTTAATCAAGTATGGTTCAACATTAGTTTTATTGAACACAGATATCTTGGAGTGATCAGTGTCACCTATTGTTTCTAGACAAGATTAGATAATATCGGAATTTATCATGCATGAACTTTCTTATCATCTTTCTGTCCTAAAACAATTCTTACTACATCATTACATCACATATTCATTCAAAAAGCAGATTTCAATCAGGTGATGCCCTAATGGGTGCAGTAATTCCTTTTGGTTTAAAAGATCTCATGCAATTATCAACATAACAAAAGGAACATCCTTTTTTTTCAATAGAACATTCAAAGGTCTAGCTATTAAGGAAAAATTATTTCATAACTCGTCCTAATAAAGCCGGTATGACTCTAAGAAAATTCTAAAATGGAGTTTCTTCCTGATAAAAATCTAAGCCAAAATTTTACAACTCAGAAGAAAATATATTTTATCCTCATTTCCATTTTTATTTCTTCGAAAAAAAGAAAAGCACGAAAAAGAGCAACTAAGAAAACAACTAAGAAAGAACAAGAGATAGGGAAAATAACAACTTACCATTGAGCAAGAAAAATACAATTTTTTTGGATTTTAAATTTTTAACATTTTTTTTTCTTTTTTTTTTCGAAAGCAGTTAAATTTCCTCAATATGGTTCTAGAATAATTTTCTAAAATTTGATTATCCTAAGTGTCTTAATTCCAGATATTATCTAAAATTAATTAGTTATGATAATCCTATATTTAGGAAAGTGATTGTCTAACTTGTATAAGATAAGTGTAAGTCAAAAGTCTAGGTTACTACCGCTACCTATCATAAGTTCCTAGAATTTTGATCAGGAATCCTAAATTCATTATGATATTTCCCCGGCAACGGCGCCAAAAATCTGATGCGGTTTCCGACCGATGTGCTAAATAGGTGTTATTTTACCCTATGTTGATTATGAATAATTAAGGACTGCGATTGACTAATTGTCACATTTAGTCTCTATGATGTCACTTAATCAGCCAGAACCTAAGGCAGAGTACCTATCGTGTAGCTAGTCTGTTGGAAAGTATCTACGATTTTATTAAATAAATATCGTACTCCCAAGGAAGTGGCAACGGCTTAGTAGTAACTAGTCTTTCTTCCTAACTCTTATCTTATAATCCAGTTATGCAATCTTCATCAATAATTTTGATGAGAGGGTGATTCATTCTCCACTAGGTTTAAGTCTAGCCAAACCTGAAAGTGTTTTAAAGATTAGATCCTGATTTTATGTTATACTGTTACTATACGTTGATTGACCTATATTCGAGTGTTTTAGACATGTCTTGGCCTGGATTGCAATTATGTTTTGTGTCTAAAGGCTACCACATCTGAGTTTCTACGCTACCGCCCCATCGTTAAGGGTAACGGCCCTACTCACGGCTCAGACTAAAGTCAGCAATGACCGCCCTATGTCACTTTGGGGATCATACTGCTCGTCGCATAAACGCCGGCATAAAACTCTACTCAGCCTACCTAGACTACTTTCAACCAACGGGGTGTTCCGCAGATTATTTTATCTAGTATGGCAGACACCAATACTAATTGATGCATGTTAAACTAAACAGGTTATGAATAGACCGTGGTTAGGAATTGTCTATAACCCTAATTTCAGTTTAAAAGAACGGCAATAAACATGCAGACATAATGGATATTTAAGAAGGTGGCCATTTCTAGAAAAACATAATACTTCAACATAAATAACAAATATTCATAAAAACATAATCTGGTATTCAAACAGTTTTTTGGACAAACACAATAACAACATATAAGAGAGGGACAGGGGGACCGATGCCATAAAGAATTCACCCTTCACGAAGTCTCGCCGATGGAGCGTACTGCTGTATATGCCGTATTGCTTGACCCGACTCTGCTCGCCAGAACCGTCGGAGGACGCTTCCTCAGCCTAGTAACTGGGCTTTACCTTAATACCCAGCATAAGCCCAGCCCTGTGGACTAACTCTTCGAACGCCTAGAGCCCTCTTAGGATCTCCTAACGAAATCCCGGGTATTCTATGAATACCAGAAACGAACCTCTCTATAGAAACCTAAGATCTGAGACTATTTCTCAGAAACTAAAACAAAACACTAACAAGAAAGAAAACTGAGATCCGAGTCTCTGAGTGAGTTGTGTACTAGAGAATTGTACACTGGACACCACTAAATGACTCAGATCGAGTGGAGAGGAATGAATTCAACTGCTGGAGGCCTGAGGTATTTATAGCAGCTTCCCGGAGTGAAAATCTCTGAAAAAATCGATGTGGGACAGCTTCTGGCGGCTCGGGACGCCCGTCCTGGTCGGGATACCCGTCCCGGGTCCTGGACGCCCGTCCCGGGTTCGGGACGCCCGTCCTGACCTTTTGACCGAGTCAACATTTCCAAAAATTGCGTTTTTGCCCCAAAATTTGCTGTTTTCATCTACTTTTCACCTGACACTTCCAAAATCATAAAAACTGTGAAATTAAGTGAATAATGAACAATCAAGACCAAATTACCCTCGATTTCACCCAATTCATACATAAAAACATGCTAAAAAAGTGATACGATTTTCGCGTATCACAAGGTGTTCCGCATGTTATTTTATCTAGTATGGCAGACAACAATACTAATTGATGCCTATTAAACTAAACAGGTTATGAATAGACCGTGGTTAGGAATTGTCTATAACCCTAATTTTAGTTTAAAAGAGACTACATTAAACATAATGTATATTAAGCAGGTGGCTATTTCCGGAAAATCATAAGCACTTCAACATATAGAACAAATATTGATAAAAATCATAATCCGATATTCAAAATCATTCTTTGGACAAACACAATAACAACATATAAGAGAGGGACAGGGGGACTGATACCATAAAGAAATCACCCTTTACTTAGTCTCGCCGATGGAGCGTACTGCTGTATATGTCGTATTGCTTGACCCGACTCTGCTCGCCAGAACCTTCGGAGGACGCTTCCTCAGCCTAGTAGTTGGACTTTATCTTACATCCTGGGCTTAAGCCCAGCCCTGTGGATTGACTCTTCGAACGCCTAGAGCCCTCTTAGGATCTCCTAACGAAATCCCGGGTATTCTATGAATACCATAAACGAACCTATCTATCTAACCCTAAGATCTGAGACTAATTCTCAGAAACTAAGAAAAACGAAACACAAAAAGGAAAGAAAGAAAACTTATACTGAAGTCTGAGTCTCCGAGTGAGTTGTGTACTAGAGAATTGTACAATGGAAACCACTGAATTACTCAGATCAAGTGGAGAGGGATGATTTCAACTGAGGAAGGCCTGGGGTATTTATAGTAGCTTCCTGGAGTGATTTTTCATCAAAAATTCGATGTGGAACTTGAATTTCTGGTTCGGGACGCCCGTCCCGGTCTATTGACTAGGTCAGGATGGCCGTCCCGAGTCCTGGACGCCCGTCCCGACCTGTTGACCAGGTTAGGACGCCCTCCCCGAAGTCCGAACTTCTGAAAATTTGCGTTTTTGCCCTAAAATTTGCCATTTTCTTCTACTTTTCACCTAACACTTCCAAAATCAGAAAAATTGTGAAATTGAGTTAATAACAAACAATTAAGATCGATTTACCCTTAATTTCACCCTAAATCATGCCTAAAAACATGCTAAAAATGTGATATGATTTATGCATATCAGATAACCCTACACTTAGCTTTTTACTTGTCCTCAAGCAAAGTTTACTTGAAGTTAGTGATTCCAAATCATAGTGCAGTCACTTAAATTTCCTAGTCATGTTTTTATTCCAAAACTTATAAGACAATTCTCAACACAGGTCTGACTGGTTAGGTTGCTATGACAATGTCTCAAATGTCTTTAGTAGATTGTTATGATCAAGCAGAAAACAACTTAACAACTAGGTTGAACTCTTTTCTTAGTCACAAGGTCTTCCTGATGTGTAGTGTGTGTACTAGTCTAGTCCAGATAGTCAACACAATATACGCTCGTCTTAACTACTACCAGATAACACTTTGACCCGTCGCTAGACATACTAACAATAGACAACTTTCTGAGTTATGTGCCTTGGTGATCAGATTTTTAATGATTTAGCATTTATTGACTTTCTTTATAGATTCGGGGTATTTTGAGTTTGCTTAGAACACGTCAACTTCAACTACCCATGTAGCGAGTCCCACTCCGATGACTCCCAGACCTACACGACCTTAGGGCATCAGGCTTTAAGTTCCCCGAAGGAGTGGTGCTCGAGTAGAGAAGGCCGCTGGCAAACTACCCTTATTTAATTAACTCTTTTTTTTGTTTCTTTTCACTTTTAGCTCAGAGTCTCATCTAGTCACTCTAATTGTCAATACATCCACAACTGGTCTAATCTTATCTAGTTAAGTCTTGAAAAGGTAATTGGTTGAGGTCTCTTATCCAGGCTAAGTTGTGCTCAGTTATCAGGAATTCCCTATTTCTAATCAATAAGTTCAAGATAGTCATCAATCATCTCCTAATAATCATAACATTCTACCTACATATCATAGACATCAGCAAATGTTTACCAATCATACTGCATTTAGATGTCTGAAAGAATGAAATATTTTGAAAATTTTTGGAAGGGTGTGAGAATACGGGGAAAACATGTAAAATCATGCAAAACTTTTGCTCAAACTACTATAGTGCACCGTGCACTGCTACCCCACACTTAAGTCTGACACTGTCCTCAGTGTTCATGCATATCTAAACTACCCCACACTTATTTGAAAATAAGAAACAAAAACAAAGTAGAAAAGACTCTTACCCCACACTTATTTGACTAACTAAGGGTAAGAGAGAAAATAAAGCAACAAAACAAGAAGGATAATGGAAATAACAAAACAGAACACAAAACAAAGAAAATAAAATAAAATAAAAGGAATATGAGGATTATAAAAACTCCCTTCATGTCGCGAGTAGAAGGGTCTTCTCTGATCTGTCAATTGGCTCTTCACCTTAGCCATGTGCTATTGCTGAGGTGTTCTTGACTCTGCAAGCTCTAGATATTGGAACGGATGACGTCAGCTCTGATCCTTCATTGTTGAGCTCCAGGTAGTGGCACATCCATTTGATGAATGATTCAAGCCCCAAGGACTGTTTCCTCGAATCATTTGCAAAGTTTCTCGTAATCGTAGCAACGTGTCCAGAAGGAACGTGTCTAGAATGAGATTTCTTTGGATTGGTGTGCCTACCTGCCAATGTCAGTGAAGGTATTGCATGCAAGGTTCGAATGGCAGAAAATATACCTGAAGCTTTGGCGAAGCCGTGGTGGTAGGAGGCTCTAGTGGTGTATATTTGGGCCCAAGTATTTGAGACTTCCTCGGGGGAAGTTTCTCACATGTGATTGTATGCAGGGGATGCAAGCTCCTCCATTGCTATGCTCCTGATACATGCCAAATTCCTCTATATCCTTCGACCGTTCGATATCACTTTAGTATCTCATCTGTTGATTCTGCGGGTAGGGGTGGTGCTTGGTAGACTTCACATATTAGATACATAGACTGAACGTTTCTTCCTAAGACATTGGCACTCTGGAAAACAACTTCTCATAGAATCTGTTATTTGGTAAGCATCGCAGGACTGTATCAGAGATACAAAATCCTTGAATATGGTGGGTCAATAATATTCTACTTCCAACACTTTCCGGACAGTGTTGATGGCAGTTAATTGGTCTCCCATAGATTCCTGCAATGCTTCAGAATCATGTGGCCTTCGCTTTCCGAGATACATCCTCTGATCACTTTACTGTGCAAAAATTTGAAATAAAAGAGAAATCTGCCCAGTAGTAATATTTCAAATCAACAAAGAATTTCTTCTTTTGCTGATAAGTCATATCACTTTGGAATAATTAGCAGCTAGATAATTAGTGATATCAGTAAACCACGGAGGATAATCATTACTCATAGCAAACAATGAAAATAGATCCTCATTCAGAAATTTATCAGATACTACTGTCTCGTCAATAGCCTCTAACTCAGGGTTTCCTAATCTAGACCAAAGGTTTGCTTTCTAGATTCTTAACCCTTTTTCTTACCCCTTCATTCTGTATCAAATTCAAGTAACAATAAAACATAACTTAATCAATTATGGTTCAACATTAGTTTTATTGAACACAAATATCTCAGAGTGATAAGTGTAACCTATTGTTTTTAGACAATACTAGATAAGATCGGAATTTATCATACATGAACTTTCTTATCATGTTTCTGTCCTAAAACAATTCTTACTACATCATTACATCACATATTAATTCAAAAAGCAGATTTCAATCAGGTAATGTCATAATGGGTGCAGTAATTCCTTTTGGTTTAAAAGATCTCATGCAATTATCAGCAAAACAAAAGGAACCTCCTTTTTTCAATAGAACATTCAAAAGTCTGGCTATTAAGGAAAAATTATTTCATAATTCGTCCTAATAAAGCCGGTATGCCTCTAAGAAAATTCTAAAATGGAGTTTTCTTCCCAATAAAAATCTAAGCCAAACTTTTTACAACTCAGAAGAAAATATGTTTTATCCTCATTTCCATTTTTATTTCTTCAAAATAATAGAAAAACACGAAAAAGAGCAACTAAGAAAACAACTAAGAAAGAACAAGAGATAGGGAAAAGAACGACTTACCATTAAACAAGAAAAATACATTTTTTCGGGTTTTAAATTTAAAAAAAAAATCTTTTTTTTTCGAAAGCAGTTAAATTTCCTCACTATTGTTTTAGAATGATTTTCTAAAATTTGATTATCCTAAGTGTCTTAATTTTAGATAATATCTAAAATCAATTAGTTGTGATAATCCTATATTTCGGAAATTGATTGTCTAACTAGCAGAAAATAAGTGTTAGGTCTAAGGTCTAGGTTACTACCGCTACCTATCATAAGTATCTAGAATTTTGATCAGGAGTCCTAAATTCATTATGATATTTCCCCGGCAACGGCGCCAAAAATCTGATGCGTTTCCGACTGCTATGCTAAATAGGTGTTATTTTACCCTATGTTGATTATGAGTAATTAAGGACTTAGATTGACTAATTGTCACATTTAGTCTCTATGGTGTCACTTAATCAGCCATAACCTAAGGCAGAGTACCTATCGTGTAGCTAGTCTGGTGGAAAGTATCTACGATTTTATTAAATAAATATCGTACTCCCAGGGAAGTGGTAACGGCTTAGTAGTAGCTAGCCTTTTTATCCTAACTCTTATCTTATGATCCAGTTATGCAATCTTCATCAATAACTTTGATGAGATGGTGATCCATTCTCCACTAGGTTTAAGTCTAATTAAGCCTAAAAGTGTTTTATAGATAACGTCCTGATTCTATGTTATACTGTTCCTACATGTTGATTGACCTATCTTCGAGTATTTTAGATGCATCTTAGCCTGGATTGCAACTATGTTCTGAGTCTAAAGGTGTACCACATCTGAGTCTCTATGCTACCGCCCCATCGCTAAGGTAAATGGCCCTACTCACGGTTCGAACAAAAGATAGCTATGAAAGCCCTATGTCACTTCGGGGATCACGTCGCTGGCCCATAACCGCCGGCATAACGCTCTACTCAGCCTACCGAGACTACTCTAACAAACAGGGTGTTCCGCAGGTTATTTTATCTAGTATGGCAGACACCAATACTAATTGATGCCTGTTAAACTAAACAGGTTATGAATAGACCGTAGTTAGAAATTGTCTATAACCCTAATTTTAGTTTAAAAGAGACTACATTAGACATGCAGACATAATGTATATTAAGCAGGTGGCTATTTCCGGAAAATCACAAGCACTTCAACATATAGAACAAATATTGATAAAAATCATAATCCGATATTCAAAATCATTCTTTGGACAAACACAATAACAACATAAAAGAGAGGGACAGGGGAACTGATACCATAAAGAAATCACCCTTTACTTAGTCTCGCCGATGGAGCGTACTGATGTATATGTCATATTGCTTGACCCAACTCTGCTCGCCAGAACCTTCGGAGGACGCTTCCTCAACCTAGTAGCTGGACTTTACCTTACATCCTGGGCTTAAGCCCAGCCCTGTGGACTGACTCTTCGAACGCCTAGAGCCCTCTTAGGATCTCCTAACTAAATCTCGGGTATTCTATGAATACCAGAAACGAATCTATCTATCGAACCCTAAGATATGAGACTAATTCTCAGAAACTAAGAAAAACGAAACACAAAAAGGAAAGAAAGAAAACTTATACTGAAATCTGAGTCTCCGAGTGAGTTATCTGCTAAAGAATTGTACACTGGAAACCACTGAATGACTCAAATCAAGTGGAGAGGGATAATTTCAACTGAGGAAGGCCTGGGGTATTTATAGCAGCTTCCTGGAGTGATTTTTCATCAAATATTCGATGTGGGACTTGAATTTCTGGTTCGGGACGCCCGTCCCGGTCTGTTAACCAGGTCAGGACTACCGTCCCGAGTCCTGGACGCCCGTCCCGACCTATTGACCAAGTCAGGACGCCCGTCCTAAACCGGGATGCCCTCCCCGAAGTCCGAACGTTTGAAAAATTGCATTTTTGCCCCGAAATTTGCCATTTTCTTCTACTTTTCACCTGACACTTCCAAAATCAGAAAACCTGTGAAATTGAGTTAATAACGAACAATTAAGATCGATTTACCCTCAATTTCATCCTAAATCATGCCTAAAAACATGCTAAAAACGTGATATGATTTATACATATCAAAAGTCATAGCCGCAGCATTTGAAGTATGGATTTCTGGGAGCAGACTCAACTCTAGCTGTGATTATTTCAGCATTACTGCATGCTGAACAAGAAGAAAAACTACTTGGAGTTCTGAAGCAGCATAAGAGGGTTGATGCGATTCCGGTTGACGTACTAAATAGGTGTTATTTTACCCTATGTCGATTATGATTAATTAAGGACTGTGATTGACTAATTGTCACGTTTAGTCTTATGGTGTCACTTAATCAGCCAGAATCTAAGGCAGAGTACCTATCGTGTAGCTAGTCTATTGGAAAGTATCTACGATTTTACTAAGTTAATTATCGTACTCCCAGGGAAGTGGCAACGGCTTAGTAGTAACTAGCCTCTTATCCTAACTCTTATCTTATGATCCAGTTATGCAATCTTCATCAAATACTTTGATGAGAGGGTGATCCATTCTCCACTAGGTTCAAGTCTAATTAACCCTAGAAGTGTTTTAAAGATAAGTTCTGATTCTATGTTATACTGTTCCTATATGTTGATTGACCTATATTCGAGTGTTTTAGATATATCTTAGCCTGGAATGCAACTATGGTCTGTGTCTAAAGGTGTACCACATCTGAGTCTCTATGCTACCGCCCCCTATCATTAAGGTAAACGGCCCTACTCACGGTACGAACAAAGACAGTTATGAAAGCCCTATGTCACTTTCGGGGATCACTCTGAAGGCTCGTAATCGCTGGCATAACGCTCTACTCAGCCTACCTAGACTACTCTAACAAGCCAGGTGTTCAGCATGTTATTTTATCTAGTATGGCAGACACCAATACTAATTGATGCCTGTTAAACTAAACAGGTTATGAATAGACCGTGGTTAGGAATTGTCTATAACCCTATTTTAGTTTAAAAGAAACTACATTAGACATGCAAACATAATGATTATTTAGCAGGTGGCTATTTCCGGAAAAACATAATAACTTCAACATACAAAACAACTATTCATAAAATCATAATCTGATATTCATAATTGATGTTTAGGACAAAGCAATAAAACATATAAGAGAGGGGTATGGGGATTGATGCCATAAAGAAATCACCCTTTACTTAGTCTCGCCTACAGAGCGTACTGCTGTATACGTCGTATTGCCCGCCCTGACTCTGCTCGCCAGAACCTTCGGAGGACGCTTCCTCAGCCTAGTAGCTAGACTTTACCTTACGTCCTGGGCTTAAGCCTAGCCCTGTGGACTGACTCTTCGAATGCCTAGAGCTCTCTTAGGGTCTCCTAACGAAACCCCGGGTATTCTATGAATACCGGAAACGAACCTATCTATAGAAACCTAAGATCTGAGACTATTTCTCAGAAACTAAAACAAAACACTAATAAGAAAGAAAACTAAGATCCGAGTCTCTGAGTGAGTTGTGTACTAGAAAACTGTACACTAGAAACCACTTAATGACTCAGATCGAGTGGAGAGGGATGAATTCAACTGCTGGAGGCCTAGGGTATTTATAGCAGCTTCCCGGAGTGAAAATCTCTGAAAAATTCGATGTGGGACAGCTTCTGGCGGCTCGGGACGCCCGTCCCGGTTCGGGACGCCCGTCCTGATTTGTTGACCAGGTTCGGGACGCCCGTCCTGAGAGATGCCCGTCCTTAGGGATGCCCGTCCCGGACCGTTGACCAAGTCAACATTTCCAAAAATTGCGTTTTTGCCCCAAAATTTGCTATTTTCGTCTACTTTTCACCTGACACTTCCAAAATCATAAAAACCGTGAAATCAAGTAAATAATAAACAATTAACATCAATTTACTCTCAATTTCACCCTAAAACATATATAAAAACATGCTAAAAAGGTGATACGATTTTCGCGTATCAGATAACCCCACACTTAGCTTTTTGCTTGTCCTCAAGCAAAGTCTACATGGAGTTAGTGATTCTAAACCATAGTGCAGTCACTTAAATTCCTAGTCATGTTTTTATTCCAAAAATTCTTCAGACAATTCTTAACACAGGTCTGACTGGTTAGGTTGCTATGACAAGGTCTCAGATGTTTTTAGTAGCTTGTTATGATCAGGCAGAAAACAAGTCAACAACTAGGTTGAACCTTTCTCTTAGTCATAAGGTCTTCCTGATGTGTAGTGTGTGTACTAGTCCAGACCAGATAGTCAACACAATGAACTCTTATCTTAACTGTTACCAGATAACACTTCGACCTATCGCTAGATACACTGACAACAGATAACTCTCTGAGTTCTGAGCTTTGGTGATCAGATTCTTAATGTTTCAGCATTTAGTTATTTTCTTTATAGATTCAGGGTATTTCGAGTCTGCTTAGAACACGTCAACTTCAACTACCCATGTAGCGAGTCCCACTCCGATGACTCCCAGGTCTACACGACCTTAGGGCATTAGGCTTTAAGTTCCCCGAAGGAGTGGTGCTCGAGTAGCGAAGGCCGCTGGCAAACTACCCTTATTGTAATTAGCACAAATTTTTTTTCTTTTTCACTTTTGGCTCAGAGGCTCATCTAGTCGTTCCAATTGTTAATGCATCCTACAATTGGTCTAATTTTATCTAGCTAAGTCTTGAAAAGGTAACTGGCTGAGGTCTCTAATCCAGACTAAGTTGTGCTCAATTATCAGGAATTCCCTACTCCTAATCAATAGGTTCAGCAATAGTCATCAATTATCTCCTACTATCCACAACATACTACCTACATATCATAGACATAAGCAATTGTTTAACCAATCATACTGCATTTAGAAGTCTGAAATGGAAAAATTTTGAAATTTTTTTGGAAGGGTGTGAAAATACGGGGAAAACAAGCAAAAGCATGCAAAAATTTTGCAACTGCTACAGTGCACCGTGCACTGCTACCCCACACTTAAGTCTGGCACTGTCCTCAGTGTTCATGCATATCTAGCTACCCCACACTTATTTGAAAACAAGAAATAAAACAGAAAAGATTCTTACCCCACACTTATTTGACTAATTCAGGGTAAGAGAGAAAATAAAACAAGAAGGATAATAGAAATAGCAAAACAGAACACAAAACAAAGAAAACAAAAGTAAAGGATCATGAGGATTAGAAAAACTCCCTTCATGTCGCGAGCAGAAGGGTCTTCTCTGATCTGCCAATTAGCTCTTCACCTTAGCCATGTGCTATTGTTGAGGTGTTCTTGACTCTGCAAGCTCTAGATATTGGAACGGATGACGCCAGCTCCGATCCTTCATTGTCAAGCTCTAGGTAGTGGCATATCCATTTGATGAATGACTCAAGCCCCAAGGACTGTTTCCTCGAATCATCTACAAAGTTTTTCGTAATCGTAGCAACGTGTCCAGAAGGAACGTGTCTAGGAATGAGACTTCTTTGGATTGGTGTGCCTACCTGCCAGTGTTAGTAAAGGTATTGCATGCAAGTCTCGAATGGAAGAAAAGATACCTGAAGTTTTGGCGAAGCTGTGGTGGTAGGGGGCTCCAGTTGTGTAGATCTGGGCCCAAGTATTTGAGACTTCCTCGAGGAAGTTTCTCACAGCTGATTGGTATGCAGGGAATGCAAGCTCCTCCATTGCTATGCTCCCGACACAATGCCAAATTCCTCTATATCTGCCGACCGTTCGTTACCTCTTGGTAGATCACTTGCTTGCACTGATCTGGCTTTAATTGTTGCCAGTATCTCATCTATTGATTCTGCGAGTGTGGGTTTTACTGTAGTGGTGTCTTTTGAAAGTTTCCAGCTTCCGAATTACTCCTCAGCTAAATCCCGTACGATTCCTCTAGTTGGGATTGTATGCGTTTCCCATTGGAGCAGCATTCTGCAGTAACCTACTCCTACCCTTTTTTGGAATGGTCAGTCATTCCCATAGCAATCCCCGCTAAAGTGTGGTACTTAGCAAACTTCACAGATTTGATACACAGGCTGAACATTTCTTCCTAAAACATTGGCACTCTGAATCTGGAAAATCAACTAGAATCTACACATGACTTTAACATCATTAGTAGGTAATGCCTGTGGTTCAGGCTATTTTCGAAAAGTGTTCCACGACTATTATGATGTAATTATGTTCAAAGGAAGAAAGGAAAAAGGATTCGAAACAGAGTGATCGGTGTAACCTATTGTTTTTAGACAAGACTAGATAAGATCGGAATTTATCATGCATGAACTTTCTTATCATCAAACAATTCGTACTACATCATTACATCACATATTAATTCAAAAAGCAGATTTCAATCAGGTGATGCCATAATGGGTGCAGTAATGCCTTTCGGTTTAAACAATCTCATGCATTTATCATCAAACAAAAGGAACATCCTTTCTCATTAGAATACTCAGAGGTCTGTCTATTAAAGAAAATTTTATTTCATGATTCTGTCTAATAGACTAAGCATGACCTAAGAAAACTCCACAATGATATTTCTTCCAGATTAAAACCTTAGCCAAAAATTGACAACTCAGAAAAATATTCTATCCTCATTTCCATTTTTATTTTTTCGAAAAAGAGCAACAAATGTACAACTAAGAAAACAACTAAGAAAGAACAAGAGATAGGGAAAAGAACAACTTACCATTGAGCAAGAAAAATATATTCTTTTTGGATTTTAAATTTTTAACATTTTTTTTCTTTTTATATTTCGAAAGCAATTAAATTTCCTCAATACGGTTTTAGAATAATTTTCTAAAATTTGATTATCCTAAGTGTCTTAATTCTAGATAACATCTAAAATTAATTAGTTATGATAATCCTATATTTCGGAAACTGATTGTCTAACTAACATAAGAGAAGTGTTGGGTTAAGGTCTAGGTTACTACCGTTACCTATCATAAGTCTCTAGAATTGTGGCCAATAATCCTAAATTCATTATGATATTTCCCCGGCAACGGCGCCAAAAATCTGATGCGATTCCGGTTGACGTACTAAATAGGTGTTATTTTACCCTATGTCGATTATGATTAATTAAGGATTGTGATTGACTAATTGTCACGTTTAGTCTTATGGTGTCACTTAATCAGCCAGAATCTAAGGCAGAGTACCTATCGTGTAGCTAGTCTATTGGAAAGTATCTACGATTTTACTAAGTTAATTATCGTACTCCCAGGGAAGTGGCAACGGCTTAGTAGTAACTAGCCTCTTATCCTAACTCTTATCTTATGATCCAGTTATGCAATCTTCATCAAATACTTTGATGAGAGGGTGATCCATTCTCCACTAGGTTCAAGTCTAATTAACCCTACAAGTGTTTTAAAGATAAGTTCTGATTCTATGTTATACTGTTCCTATATGTTGATTGACCTATATTCGAGTGTTTTAGATATATCTTAGCCTGGAATGCAACTATGGTCTGTGTCTAAAGGTGTACCACATCTGAGTCTCTATGCTACCGCCCCCTATCATTAAGGTAAACGGCCCTACTCACGGTACGAACAAAGACAGTTATGAAAGCCCTATGTCACTTTCGGGGATCACTCTGAAGGCTCGTAATCGCTGGCATAACGCTCTACTCAGCCTACCTAGACTACTCTAACAAGCCAGGTGTTCAGCATGTTATTTTATCTAGTATGGCAGACACCAATACTAATTGATGCCTGTTAAACTAAACAGGTTATGAATAGACCGTGGTTAGGAATTGTCTATAACCCTATTTTAGTTTAAAAGAAACTACATTAGACATGCAAACATAATGATTATTTAGCAGGTGGCTATTTCCGGAAAAACATAATAACTTCAACATACAAAACAACTATTCATAAAATCATAATCTGATATTCATAATTGATGTTTAGGACAAAGCAATAAAACATATAAGAGATGGGTATGGGGACTGATGCCATAAAGAAATCACCCTTTACTTAGTCTCGCCTACAGAGCGTACTGCTGTATACGTCGTATTGCCCGCCCTGACTCTGCTCGCCAGAACCTTCGGAGGACGCTTCCTTAGCCTAGTAGCTAGACTTTACCTTACGTCCTGGGCTTAAGCCTAGCCCTGTGGACTGACTCTTCGAATGCCTAGAGCTCTCTTAGGGTCTCCTAACGAAACCCCGGGTATTCTATGAATACCGGAAACAAACCTATCTATAGAAACCTAAGATCTGAGACTATTTCTCAGAAACTAAAACAAAACACTAATAAGAAAAAACTAAGATCCGAGTCTCTGAGTGAGTTGTGTACTAGAAAACTGTACACTGGAAACCACTTAATGACTCAGATCGAGTGGAGAGGGATGAATTCAACTGCTGGAGGCCTAGGGTATTTATAGCAGCTTCCCGGAGTGAAAATCTCTGAAAAATTCGATGTGGGACAGCTTCTGGCGGCTCGGGACGCCCGTCCCGGTTCGGGACGCCCGTCCTGATTTGTTGACCAGGTTCGGGACGCCCGTCCCGAAGGACGCCCGTCCTGAGAGATGCCCGTCCTTAGGGATGCCCGTCCCGGACCGTTGACCAAGTCAACATTTCCAAAAATTGCGTTTTTGCCCCAAAATTTGCTATTTTCGTCTACTTTTCACCTGACACTTCCAAAATCATAAAAACCGTGAAATCAAGTAAATAATAAACAATTAACATCAATTTACTCTCAATTTCACCCTAAAACATATATAAAAACATGCTAAAAAGGTGATACGATTTTCGCGTATCAGATAACCCCACACTTAGCTTTTTGCTTGTCCTCAAGCAAAGTCTACATGGAGTTAGTGATTCTAAACCATAGTGCAGTCACTTAAATTCCTAGTCATGTTTTTATTCCAAAAACTTCAGACAATTCTTACACAGGTCTGACTGGTTAGGTTGCTATGACAAGGTCTCAGATGTTTTTAGTAGCTTGTTATGATCAGGCAGAAAACAAGTCAACAACTAGGTTGAACCTTTCTCTTAGTCATAAGGTCTTCCTGATGTGTAGTGTGTACTAGTCCAGACCAGATAGTCAACACAATGAACTCTTATCTTAACTGTTACCAGATAACACTTCGACCTATCGCTAGATACACTGACAACAGATAACTCTCTGAGTTCTGAGCTTTGGTGATCAGATTCTTAATGTTTCAGCATTTAGTTATTTTCTTTATAGATTCAGGGTATTTCGAGTCTGCTTAGAACACGTCAACTTCAACTACCCATGTAGCGAGTCCCACTCCGATGACTCCCAGGTCTACACGACCTTAGGGCATTAGGCTTTAAGTTCCCCGAAGGAGTGGTGCTCGAGTAGCGAAGGCCGCTGGCAAACTACCCTTATTGTAATTAGCACAAATTTTTTTTCTTTTTCACTTTTGGCTCAGAGGCTCATCTAGTCGTTCCAATTGTTAATGCATCCTACAATTGGTCTAATTTTATCTAGCTAAGTCTTGAAAAGGTAACTGGCTGAGGTCTCTAATCCAGACTAAGTTGTGCTCAATTATCAGGAATTCCCTACTCCTAATCAATAGGTTCAGCAATAGTCATCAATTATCTCCTACTATCCACAACATACTACCTACATATCATAGACATAAGCAATTGTTTAACCAATCATACTGCATTTAGAAGTCTGAAAGATGGAAAAATTTTGAAATTTTTTTTGGAAGGGTGTGAAAATACGGGGAAAACAAGCAAAAGCATGCAAAAATTTTGCAACTGCTACAGTGCACCGTGCACTGCTACCCCACACTTAAGTCTGGCACTGTCCTCAGTGTTCATGCATATCTAGCTACCCCACACTTATTTGAAAACAAGAAATAAAACAGAAAAGATTCTTACCCCACACTTATTTGACTAATTCAGGGTAAGAGAGAAAATAAAACAAGAAGGATAATAGAAATAGCAAAACAGAACACAAAACAAAGAAAACAAAAGTAAAGGATCATGAGGATTAGAAAAACTCCCTTCATGTCGCGAGCAGAAGGGTCTTCTCTGATCTGTCAATTGGCTCTTCACCTTAGCCATGTGCTATTGTTGAGGTGTTCTTGACTCTGCAAGCTCTAGATATTGGAACGGATGACGCCAGCTCCGATCCTTCATTGTCAAGCTCTAGGTAGTGGCATATCCATTTGATGAATGACTCAAGCCCCAAGGACTGTTTCCTCGAATCATCTACAAAGTTTTTCGTAATCGTAGCAACGTGTCCAGAAGGAACGTGTCTAGGAATGAGACTTCTTTGGATTGGTGTGCCTACCTGCCAGTGTTAGTAAAGGTATTGCATGCAAGTCTCGAATGGAAGAAAAGATACCTGAAGTTTTGGCGAAGCTGTGGTGGTAGGGGGCTCCAGTTGTGTAGATCTGGGCCCAAGTATTTGAGACTTCCTCGAGGAAGTTTCTCACAGCTGATTGGTATGCAGGGAATGCAAGCTCCTCCATTGCTATGCTCCCGACACAATGCCAAATTCCTCTATATCTGCCGACCGTTCGTTACCTCTTGGTAGATCACTTGCTTGCACTGATCTGGCTTTAATTGTTGCCAGTATCTCATCTATTGATTCTGCGAGTGTGGGTTTTACTGTAGTGGTGTCTTTTGAAAGTTTCCAGCTTCCGAATTACTCCTCAGCTAAATCCCGTACGATTCCTCTAGTTGGGATTGTATGCGTTTCCCATTGGAGCAGCATTCTGCAGTAACCTACTCCTACCTCTTTTGGAATGGTCAGTCATTCCCATAGCAATCCCCGCTAAAGTGTGGTACTTAGCAAACTTCACAGATTTGATACACAGGCTGAACATTTCTTCCTAAAACATTGGCACTCTGAATCTGGAAAATCAACTAGAATCTACACATGACTTTAACATCATTAGTAGGTAATGCCTGTGGTTCAGGCTATTTTCGAAAAGTGTTCCACGACTATTATGATGTAATTATGTTCAAAGGAAGAAAGGAAAAAGGATTCGAAACAGAGTGATCGGTGTAACCTATTGTTTTTAGACAAGACTAGATAAGATCGGAATTTATCATGCATGAACTTTCTTATCATCAAACAATTCGTACTACATCATTACATCACATATTAATTCAAAAAGCAGATTTCAATCAGGTGATGCCATAATGGGTGCAGTAATGCCTTTCGGTTTAAACAATCTCATGCATTTATCATCAAACAAAAGGAACATCCTTTCTCATTAGAATACTCAGAGGTCTGTCTATTAAAGAAAATTTTATTTCATGATTCTGTCTAATAGACTAAGCATGACCTAAGAAAACTCCACAATGATATTTCTTCCAGATTAAAACCTTAGCCAAAAATTGACAACTCAGAAAAATATTCTATCCTCATTTCCATTTTTATTTTTTCGAAAAAGAGCAACAAATGTACAACTAAGAAAACAACTAAGAAAGAACAAGAGATAGGGAAAAGAACAACTTACCATTGAGCAAGAAAAATATTCTTTTTGGATTTTAAATTTTTAACATTTTTTTTCTTTTTATATTTCGAAAGCAATTAAATTTCCTCAATACGGTTTTAGAATAATTTTCTAAAATTTGATTATCCTAAGTGTCTTAATTCTAGATAACATCTAAAATTAATTAGTTATGATAATCCTATATTTCGGAAACTGATTGTCTAACTAACATAAGAGAAGTGTTGGGTTAAGGTCTAGGTTACTACCGTTACCTATCATAAGTCTCTAGAATTGTGGCCAATAATCCTAAATTCATTATGATATTTCCCCGGCAACGGCGCCAAAAATCTGATGCGATTCCGGTTGACGTACTAAATAGGTGTTATTTTACCCTATGTCGATTATGATTAATTAAGGATTGTGATTGACTAATTGTCACGTTTAGTCTTATGGTGTCACTTAATCAGCCAGAATCTAAGGCAGAGTACCTATCGTGTAGCTAGTCTATTGGAAAGTATCTACGATTTTACTAAGTTAATTATCGTACTCCCAGGGAAGTGGCAACGGCTTAGTAGTAACTAGCCTCTTATCCTAACTCTTATCTTATGATCCAGTTATGCAATCTTCATCAAATACTTTGATGAGAGGGTGATCCATTCTCCACTAGGTTCAAGTCTAATTAACCCTACAAGTGTTTTAAAGATAAGTTCTGATTCTATGTTATACTGTTCCTATATGTTGATTGACCTATATTCGAGTGTTTTAGATATATCTTAGCCTGGAATGCAACTATGGTCTGTGTCTAAAGGTGTACCACATCTGAGTCTCTATGCTACCGCCCCCTATCATTAAGGTAAACGGCCCTACTCACGGTACGAACAAAGACAGTTATGAAAGCCCTATGTCACTTTCGGGGATCACTCTGAAGGCTCGTAATCGCTGGCATAACGCTCTACTCAGCCTACCTAGACTACTCTAACAAGCCAGGTGTTCAGCATGTTATTTTATCTAGTATGGCAGACACCAATACTAATTGATGCCTGTTAAACTAAACAGGGTTATGAATAGACCGTGGTTAGGAATTGTCTATAACCCTATTTTAGTTTAAAAGAAACTACATTAGACATGCAAACATAATGATTATTTAGCAGGTGGCTATTTCCGGAAAAACATAATAACTTCAACATACAAAACAACTATTCATAAAATCATAATCTGATATTCATAATTGATGTTTAGGACAAAGCAATAAAACATATAAGAGATGGGTATGGGGACTGATGCCATAAAGAAATCACCCTTTACTTAGTCTCGCCTACAGAGCGTACTGCTGTATACGTCGTATTGCCCGCCCTGACTCTGCTCGCCAGAACCTTCGGAGGACGCTTCCTTAGCCTAGTAGCTAGACTTTACCTTACGTCCTGGGCTTAAGCCTAGCCCTGTGGACTGACTCTTCGAATGCCTAGAGCTCTCTTAGGGTCTCCTAACGAAACCCCGGGTATTCTATGAATACCGGAAACAAACCTATCTATAGAAACCTAAGATCTGAGACTATTTCTCAGAAACTAAAACAAAACACTAATAAGAAAGAAAACTAAGATCCGAGTCTCTGAGTGAGTTGTGTACTAGAAAACTGTACACTGGAAACCACTTAATGACTCAGATCGAGTGGAGAGGGATGAATTCAACTGCTGGAGGCCTAGGGTATTTATAGCAGCTTCCCGGAGTGAAAATCTCTGAAAAATTCGATGTGGGACAGCTTCTGGCGGCTCGGGACGCCCGTCCCGGTTCGGGACGCCCGTCCTGATTTGTTGACCAGGTTCGGGACGCCCGTCCCGAAGGACGCCCGTCCTGAGAGATGCCCGTCCTTAGGGATGCCCGTCCCGGACCGTTGACCAAGTCAACATTTCCAAAAATTGCGTTTTTGCCCCAAAATTTGCTATTTTCGTCTACTTTTCACCTGACACTTCCAAAATCATAAAAACCGTGAAATCAAGTAAATAATAAACAATTAACATCAATTTACTCTCAATTTCACCCTAAAACATATATAAAAACATGCTAAAAAGGTGATACGATTTTCGCGTATCAGATAACCCCACACTTAGCTTTTTGCTTGTCCTCAAGCAAAGTCTACATGGAGTTAGTGATTCTAAACCATAGTGCAGTCACTTAAATTCCTAGTCATGTTATTCCAAAATTCTTCAGACAATTCTTAACACAGGTCTGACTGGTTAGGTTGCTATGACAAGGTCTCAGATGTTTTTAGTAGCTTGTTATGATCAGGCAGAAAACAAGTCAACAACTAGGTTGAACCTTTCTCTTAGTCATAAGGTCTTCCTGATGTGTGTGTGTACTAGTCCAGACCAGATAGTCAACACAATGAACTCTTATCTTAACTGTTACCAGATAACACTTCGACCTATCGCTAGATACACTGACAACAGATAACTCTCTGAGTTCTGAGCTTTGGTGATCAGATTCTTAATGTTCAGCATTTAGTTATTTTCTTTATAGATTCAGGGTATTTCGAGTCTGCTTAGAACACGTCAACTTCAACTACCCATGTAGCGAGTCCCACTCCGATGACTCCCAGGTCTACACGACCTTAGGGCATTAGGCTTTAAGTTCCCCGAAGGAGTGGGCTCGAGTAGCGAAGGCCGCTGGCAAACTACCTTATTGTAATTAGCACAAATTTTTTTCTTTTTCACTTTTGGCTCAGAGGCTCATCTAGTCGTCCAATTGTTAATGCATCCTACAATTGGTCTAATTTTATCTAGCTAAGTCTTGAAAAGGTAACTGGCTGAGGTCTCTAATCCAGACTAAGTTGTGCTCAATTATCAGGAATTCCCTACTCCTAATCAATAGGTTCAGCAATAGTCATCAATTATCTCCTACTATCCACAATACTACCTACATATCATAGACATAAGCAATTGTTTAACCATCATACTGCATTTAGAAGTCTGAAAGATGGAAAAATTTTGAAATTTTTTTTGGAAGGGTGTGAAAATACGGGGAAAACAAAGCAAAAGCATGCAAAATTTTGCAACTGCTACAGTGCACCGTGCACTGCTACCCCACACTTAAGTCTGGCACTGTCCTCAGTGTTCATGCATATCTAGCTACCCCACACTTATTTGAAAACAAGAAATAAAACAGAAAAGATTCTTACCCCACACTTATTGACTATTCAGGGTAAGAGAGAAAATAAAACAAGAAGGATAATAGAAATAGCAAAACAGAACACAAAACAAAGAAAACAAAAGTAAAGGATCATGAGGATTAGAAAAACTCCCTTCATGTCGCGAGCAGAGGGTCTTCTCTGATCTGTCAATTGGGCTCTTCACCTTAGCCATGTGCTATTGTTGAGGTGTTTGACTCTGCAAGCTCTAGATATTGGAACGGATGACGCCAGCTCCGATCCTTCATTGTCAAGCTCTAGGTAGTGGCATTCCATTTGATGAATGACTCAAGCCCCAAGGACTGTTTCCTCGAATCATCTACAAAGTTTTTCGTAATCGTAGCAACGTGTCCAGAAGGAACGTGTCTAGGAATGAGACTTCTTTGGATTGGTGTGCCTACCTGCCAGTGTTAGTAAAGGTATTGCATGCAAGTCTCGAATGGAAGAAAAGATACCTGAAGTTTTGGCGAAGCGTGGTGGTAGGGGCTCCAGTTGTGTAGATCTGGGCCCAAGTATTTGAGACTTCCTCGAGGAAGTTTCTCACAGCTGATTGGTATGCAGGAATGCAAGCTCCTCCATTGCTATGCTCCGACACAATGCCAAATTCCTCTATATCTGCCGACCGTTCGTTACCTCTTGGTAGATCACTTGCTTGCACTGATCTGGCTTTAATTGTTGCCAGTATCTCATCTATTGATTCTGCGAGTGTGGGTTTTACTGTAGTGTGTCTTTTGAAAGTTTCCAGCTTCCGAATTACTCTCAGCTAAATCCCGTACGATTCCTCTAGTTGGGATTGTATGCGTTTCCCATTGGAGCAGCATTCTGCAGTAACCTACTCCTACCTTTTGGAATGGTCAGTCATTCCCATAGCAATCCCCGCTAAAGTGTGGTACTTAGCAAACTTCACAGATTTGATACACAGGCTGAACATTTCTTCCTAAAACATTGGCACTCTGAATCTGGAAAATCAACTAGAATCTACACATGACTTTAACATCATTAGTAGGTAATGCCTGTGGTTCAGGCTATTTTCGAAAAGTGTTCCACGACTATTATGATGTAATTATGTTCAAAGGAAGAAAGGAAAAAGGATTCGAAACAGAGTGATCGGTGTAACCTATTGTTTTTAGACAAGACTAGATAAGATCGGAATTTATCATGCATGAACTTTCTTATCATCAAACAATTCGTACTACATCATTACATCACATATTAATTCAAAAAGCAGATTTCAATCAGGTGATGCCATAATGGGTGCAGTAATGCCTTTCGGTTTAAACAATCTCATGCATTTATCATCAAACAAAAGGAACATCCTTTCTCATTAGAATACTCAGAGGTCTGTCTATTAAAGAAAATTTTATTTCATGATTCTGTCTAATAGACTAAGCATGACCTAAGAAAACTCCACAATGATATTTCTTCCAGATTAAAACCTTAGCCAAAAATTGACAACTCAGAAAAATATTCTATCCTCATTTCCATTTTTATTTTTTCGAAAAAGAGCAACAAATGTACAACTAAGAAAACAACTAAGAAAGAACAAGAGATAGGGAAAAGAACAACTTACCATTGAGCAAGAAAATATATTCTTTTTGGATTTTAAATTTTAACATTTTTTTTTCTTTTTATATTTCGAAAGCAATTAAATTTCCTCAATACGGTTTAGAATAATTTTCTAAAATTTGATTATCCTAAGTGTCTTAATTCTAGATAACATCTAAAATTAATTAGTTATGATAATCCTATATTTCGGAAACTGATTGTCTAACTAACAAAGAGAAGTGTTGGGTTAAGGTCTAGGTTACTACCGTTACCTATCATAAGTCTCTAGAATTGTGGCCAATAATCCTAAATTCATATATGATATTTCCCGCAACGGCGCCAAAAATCTGATGCGATTCCGGTTGACGTACTAAATAGGTGTTATTTTACCCTATGTCGATTATGATTAATTAAGGATTGTGATTGACTAATTGTCACGTTTAGTCTTATGTGTCACTTAATCAGCCAGAATCTAAGGCAGAGTACCTATCGTGTAGCTAGTCTATTGGAAAGTATCTACGATTTACTAAGTTAAATATCTACCCAGGGAAGTGGCAACGGCTTAGTAGTAACTAGCCTCTTATCCAACTCTTATCTTATGATCCAGTTATGCAATTCATCAAATACTTTGATGAGAGGGTGATCCATTCTCCACTAGGTTCAAGTCTAATTAACCCTACAAGTGTTTTAAAGATAAGTTCTGATTCTATGTTATACTGTTCCTATATGTTGATTGACCTATATTCGAGTGTTTTAGATAATCTTAGCCTGGAATGCAACTATGGTCTGTGTCTAAAGGTGTACCACATCTGAGTCTCTATGCTACCGCCCCCTATCATTAAGGTAAACGGCCCTACTCACGGTACGAACAAAGACAGTTATGAAAGCCCTATGTCACTTTCGGGGATCACTCTGAAGGCTCGTAATCGCTGGCATAACGCTCTACTCAGCCTACCTAGACTACTCTAACAAGCCAGGTGTTCAGCATGTTATTTTATCTAGTATGGCAGACACCAATACTAATTGATGCCTGTTAAACTAAACAGGTTATGATAGACCGTGGTTAGGAATTGTCTATAAACCCTATTTTAGTTTAAAAGAAACTACATTAGACATGCAAACATAAGATTATTTAGCAGGTGGCTATTTCCGGAAAAACATAATAACTTCAACATACAAAACAACTATTCATAAAATCATAATCTGATATTCATAATTGATGTTTAGGACAAAGCAATAAAAACATATAAGAGATGGGTATGGGGACTGATGCCATAAAGAAATACCCTTTACTTAGTCTCGCTACAGAGCGTACTGCTGTATACGTCGTATTGCCCGCCCTGACTCTGCTCGCCAGAACCTTCGGAGGACGCTTCCTAGCCTAGTAGCTAGACTTTACCTACGTCCTGGGCTTAAGCCTAGCCCTGTGGACTGACTCTTCGAATGCCTAGAGCTCTCTTAGGGTCTCCTAACGAAACCCCGGGTATTCTATGAATACCGGAAACAACCTATCTATAGAAACCTAAGATCTGAGACTATTTCTCAGAAACTAAAACAAAACACTAATAAGAAAGAAAACTAAGATCCGAGTCTCTGAGTGAGTTGTGTACTGGAAAACTGTACACTGGAAACCACTTAATGACTCAGATCGAGTGGAGAGGGATGAATTCAACTGCTGGAGGCCTAGGGTATTTATAGCAGCTTCCGGAGTGAAAATCTCTGAAAAATTCGATGTGGGACAGCTTCTGGGCGGCTCGGGACGCCGTCCCGGTTCGGGACGCCCGTGATGATTGTTGACCAGGTTCGGGACGCCCTGTCCCGAAGGACGCCCGTCCTGAGGAGATGCCCGCCTTAGGGATGCCCGTCCCGGACCGTTGACCAAGTCAACATTTCCAAAAAATTGCGTTTTGCCCCAAAATTTGCTATTTTCGTCTACTTTTCACCTGACACTTCCAAAATCATAAAAAACCGTGAAATCAAGTAAAATAAAACAATTAACATCAATTTACTCTCAATTTCACCCTAAAACATATATAAAAACATGCTAAAAAGGTGATACGATTTTCGCGTATCAGATAACCCCACACTTAGCTTTGGCTGTCCTCAAGCAAAAGTATACATGGAGTTAGTGATTCTAAAACCATAGTGCAGTCAACTTAAATCTAGTCATGTTTTATTCCAAAAATTCTTCAGACAATTCTTAACACAGGTCTGACTGGTTAGGTTGCTATGACAAGGTCTCAGATGTTTTTAGTAGCTTGTTATGATCAGGCAGAAAACAAGTCAACAACTAGGTTGAACCTTTCTCTTAGTCATAAGGTCTTCCTGATGTGTAGTGTGTGTACTAGTCCAGACCAGATAGTCAACACAATGAACTCTTATCTTAACTGTTACCAGATAACACTTCGACCTATCGCTAGATACACTGACAACAGATAACTCTCTGAGTTCTGAGCTTTGGTGATCAGATTCTTAATGTTTCAGCATTTAGTTATTTTCTTTATAGATTCAGGGTATTTCGAGTCTGCTTAGAACACGTCAACTTCAACTACCCATGTAGCGAGTCCCACTCCGATGACTCCAGGTCTACACGACCTTAGGGCATTAGGCTTTAAGTTCCCCGAAGGAGTGGTGCTCGAGTAGCGAAGGCCGCTGGCAAACTACCCTTATTGTAATTAGCACAAATTTTTTTTCTTTTTCACTTTTGGCTCAGAGGCTCATCTAGTCGTTCCAATTGTTAATGCATCCTACAATTGGTCTAATTTTATCTAGCTAAGTCTTGAAAAGGTAACTGGCTGAGGTCTCTAATCCAGACTAAGTTGTGCTCAATTATCAGGAATTCCCTACTCCTAATCAATAGGTTCAGCAATAGTCATCAATTATCTCCTACTATCCACAACATACTACCTACATATCATAGACATAAGCAATTGTTTAACCAATCATACTGCATTTAGAAGTCTGAAAGATGGAAAAATTTTGAAATTTTTTTTGGAAGGGTGTGAAAATACGGGGAAAACAAGCAAAAGCATGCAAAAATTTTGCAACTGCTACAGTGCACCGTGCACTGCTACCCCACACTTAAGTCTGGCACTGTCCTCAGTGTTCATGCATATCTAGCTACCCCACACTTATTTGAAAACAAGAATAAAACAGAAAAGATTCTTACCCCACACTTATTTGACTAATTCAGGGTAAGAGAGAAATAAAACAAGAAGGATAATAGAAATAGCAAAACAGAACACAAAACAAAGAAAACAAAAGTAAAGGATCATGAGGATTAGAAAAACTCCCTTCATGTCGCGAGCAGAAGGGTCTTCTCTGATCTGTCAATTGGCTCTTCACCTTAGCCATGTGCTATTGTTGAGGTGTTCTTGACTCTGCAAGCTCTAGATATTGGAACGGATGACGCCAGCTCCGATCCTTCATTGTCAAGCTCTAGGTAGTGGCATATCCATTTGATGAATGACTCAAGCCCCAAGGACTGTTTCCTCGAATCATCTACAAAGTTTTTCGTAATCGTAGCAACGTGTCAAGAAGGAACGTGTCTAGGAATGAGACTTCTTTGGATTGGTGTGCCTACCTGCCAGTGTTAGTAAAGGTATTGCATGCAAGTCTCGAATGGAAGAAAAGATACCTGAAGTTTTGGCGAAGCTGTGGTGGTAGGGGGCTCCAGTTGTGTAGATCTGGGCCCAAGTATTTGAGACTTCCTCGAGGAAGTTTCTCACAGCTGATTGGTATGCAAGGAATGCAAGCTCCTCCATTGCTATGCTCCCGACACAATGCCAAATTCCTCTATATCTGCCGACCGTTCGTTACCTCTTGGTAGATCACTTGCTTGCACTGATCTGGCTTAATTGTTGCCAGTATCTCATCTATTGATTCTGCGAGTGTGGGTTTTACTGTAGTTGGTCTTTTGAAAGTTTCCAGCTTCCGAATTACTCCTCAGCTAAATCCCGTACGATTCCTCTAGTTGGGATTGTATGCGTTTCCCATTGGAGCAGCATTCTGCAGTAACCTACTCCTACCTCTTTTGGAATGGTCAGTCATTCCCATAGCAATCCCCGCTAAAGTGTGGTACTTAGCAAACTTCACAGATTTGATACACAGGCTGAACATTTCTTCCTAAACATTGGCACTCTGAATCTGGTGGAAAATCAACTAGAATCTACACATGACTTTAACATCATTAGTAGGTAATGCCTGTGGTTCAGGCTATTTTCGAAAAGTGTTCCACGACTATTATGATGTAATTATGTTCAAAGGAAGAAAGGAAAAAGGATTCGAAACAGAGTGATCGGTGTAACCTATTGTTTTAGACAAGACTAGATAAGATCGGAATTTATCATGCATGAACTTCTTATCATCAAACAATTCGTACTACATCATTACATCACATATTAATTCAAAAGCAGATTTCAATCAGGTGATGCCATAATGGTGCAGTAATGCCTTTCGGTTTAAACAATCTCATGCATTTATCATCAAACAAAAGGAACATCCTTTCTCATTAGAATACTCAGAGGTCTGTCTATTAAAGAAAATTTTATTTCATGATTCTGTCTAATAGACTAAGCATGACCTAAGAAAACTCCACAATGATATTTCTTCCAGATTAAAACCTTAGCCAAAAATTGACAACTCAGAAAAATATTCTATCCTCATTTCCATTTTTATTTTTTCGAAAAAGAGCAACAAATGTACAACTAAGAAAACAACTAAGAAAGAACAAGAGATAGGGAAAAGAACAACTTACCATTGAGCAAGAAAAATATATTCTTTTTGGATTTAAATTTTAACATTTTTTTCTTTTTATATTTCGAAAGCAATTAAATTTCCTCAATACGGTTTTAGAATAATTTTCTAAAATTTGATTATCCTAAGTGTCTTAATTCTAGATAACATCTAAAATTAATTAGTTATGATAATCCTATATTTCGGAAACTGATTGTCTAACTAACATAAGAGAAGTGTTGGGTTAAGGTCTAGGTTACTACCGTTACCTATCATAAGTCTCTAGAATTGTGGCCAATAATCCTAAATTCATTATGATATTTCCCCGGCAACGGCGCCAAAAATCTGATGCGATTCCGGTTGACGTACTAAATAGGTGTTATTTTACCCTATGTCGATTATGATTAATTAAGGATTGTGATTGACTAATTGTCACGTTTAGTCTTATGGTGTCACTTAATCAGCCAGAATCTAAGGCAGAGTACCTATCGTGTAGCTAGTCTATTGGAAAGTATCTACGATTTTACTAAGTTAATTATCGCACTCCCAGGGAAGTGGCAACGGCTTAGTAGTAACTAGCCTCTTATCCCAACTCTTATCTTATGATCCAGTTATGCAATCTTCATCAAATACTTTGATGAGAGGGTGATCCATTCTCCACTAGGTTCAAGTCTAATTAACCCTACAAGTGTTTTAAAGATAAGTTCTGATTCTATGTTATACTGTTCCTATATGTTGATTGACCTATATTCGAGTGTTTTAGATATATCTTAGCCTGGAATGCAACTATGGTCTGTGTCTAAAGGTGTACCACATCTGAGTCTCTATGCTACCGCCCCCTATCATTAAGGTAAACGGCCTACTCACGGTACGAACAAAGACAGTTTATGAAGCCCTATGTCACTTTCGGGGATCACTCTGAAGGCTCGTAATCGCTGGCATAACGCTCTACTCAGCCTACCTAGACTACTCTAACAAGCCAGGTGTTCAGCATGTTATTTTATCTAGTATGGCAGACACCAATACTAATTGATGCCTGTTAAACTAAACAGGTTATGAATAGACCGTGGTTAGGAATTGTCTATAACCCTATTTTAGTTTAAAAGAAACTACATTAGACATGCAAACATAATGATTATTTAGCAGGTGGCTATTTCCGGAAAAACATAATAACTTCAACATACAAAACAACTATTCATAAAATCATAATCTGATATTCATAATTGATGTTTAGGACAAAGCAATAAAACATATAAGAGATGGGTATGGGGACTGATGCCATAAAGAAATCACCCTTTACTTAGTCTCGCCTACAGAGCGTACTGCTGTATACGTCGTATTGCCCGCCCTGACTCTGCTCGCCAGAACCTTCGGAGGACGCTTCCTTAGCCTAGTAGCTAGACTTTACCTTACGTCCTGGGCTTAAGCCTAGCCCTGTGGACTGACTCTTCGAACGCCTAGAGCTCTCTTAGGGTCTCCTAACGAAACCCCGGGTATTCTATGAATACCAGAAACGAACCTATCTATAGAAACCTAAGATCTGAGACTATTTCTCAGAAACTAAAACAAAACACTAATAAGAAAGAAAACTGAGATCCGAGTCTCTGAGTGAGTTGTGTACTGGAAAACTGTACACTGGAAACCACTTAATGACTCAGATCGAGTGGAGAGGGATGAATTCAACTGCTGGAGGCCTGGGGTATTTATAGCAGCTTCCTGGAGTGAAAATCTCTGAAAAATTCGATGTGGGACAGCTTCTGGCGGCTCGGGACGCCCGTCCTGATTTGTTGACCAGGTTCGGGACGCCTGTCCCGAAGGACGCCCGTCCTGAGGGATGCCCGTCCCGGACCGTTGACCAAGTCAACATTTCAAAAAATTGCGTTTTTGCCCCAAAATTTGCTATTTTCGTCTACTTTTCACCTGACACTTCCAAAATCATAAAAACCGTGAAATCAAGTAAATAATAAACAATTAACATCAATTTACTCTCAATTTCACCCTAAAACATATATAAAAACATGCTAAAAAGGTGATACGATTTTCGCGTATCAAGGGTTATGGGCTGGACCATAGCTAACATAAAAGGTATAAGTCCAACCTTATGCATGCATAAAATCATTTTGGAAGAAAATTCCAAAAATTCAGTTGAGGGGCAACGAAGTTTAAATTCTATTATGCAGGAAGTGCTAAAGGAGCAAATTATCAAGTGGCTTGATTTTGGCATAATCTATCCTATTTCTGACAGTTCTTGGGTAAGTCCTATACAATGTGTGCCCAAGAAAGGGGGAACCACTGTGGTGACGAATGAAGATATTGAATTGATTCCCACTAGAACTATCACGGGATGGAGGATTTGCATTGACTACAGAAAGCTCAACAAAGCCACACGGAAAGACCACTTCCCACTGCCCTTCATGGACCAAATGTTGGATAGGTTGGCTGGACGTGATTACTACTGTTTTCTGGATTGTTATTCTGGTTACAACCGGATTGTTGTAGCACCAGGGGACCAAGACAAAACGACTTTCACTTATCCCTATGGTACATTTGCTTTTAGAAGGATGCCGTTCGGATTATGCAATGCTCCAGCAACATTCCAACGCTGTATGATGGCCATTTTCACAGATATGGTGGAGCAGTACTTAGAAGTTTTTATGGATGACTTCTCCGTATTTGGGGACTCTTTTGATGAATGTTTAGAGAATTTGGCCAAGGTGCTCAAACGTTGTGAGGACACCAACTTAGTCCTCAACTGGGAAAAGTGTCACTTTATGGTTAGGGAAGGAATTATGTTAGGACACCGGATTTCGAAGAAGGTCTTGAAGTAGACTGAGCCAAGATAGAAGTAATTGAAAAGTTACCAACTCCAACAACTGTGAAACACATTCAAAGCTTCTTGGGACATGTAGGCTTCTATCGACGATTCATTAAAGACTTTTCAAAGGTATCTAAGCCCTTATGTAAATTATTAGAAAAAGATAATGTGTTTTCTTTTGATACAGCTTGTGCCGCAGCATTTGAGGAGCTTAAACAGAAGCTTATTTCAGCCCCCATTATCATAGCACCCGACTGGAGCCTACCATTTGAGCTAATGTGTGATGATAGTGACTATGCAGTTGGTGCACTTTTGGGGTAGCGGCGGAATAAAATTTTTCATTCCATCTATTACGCCAGCAAGACACTCACGGAGGCTCAGGTAAATTACACTGTTACTGAAAAAGAGCTGCTTGCTGTTGTATTTGCCTTTGATAAATTCAGGTCTTATTTGGTGGGCACGAAAGTGATAGTCTACACTGATCATTCTGCCATCAAATATTTACTTGCAAAGAAGGACTCAAAACCAAGGCTCATTAGATGGATTCTACTCCTACAAGAATTTGATGTGGAAATCAAGGACAAGAAGGGCGTAGAAAATCAAGTGGCTGACCATTTGTCTCGATTGGAATAACAAGAGGGATTTCAAATCCCTATTAATGAACATTTTCCTGATGAACAATTGTTGGAAATTCAAGAAGGCACAAAAATGCCATGGTATGCTGACTTTGCTAATTTTCTAGCCAGTGGTGAAATGCCGCCAGATTTCTCATACCAGGAACGAAAGAAGTTTCTCCATGATGTAAAAAGTTATTTTTGGGAGGAACCCTTTTTGTTCAAACAATGTAAAGACCAAGTGATTCGGAGATGTGTAAACGACGATGAAATTGAGGACATCATTTTTCAGTGTCACAACTCACCGTGTGGAGGACATTTTGGAGGGTCAAGGACTGCAGTAAATGTACTACAATCTGGTTTCTTTTGGCCTTCATTATTTAGAGATTGTTATGAGTTTGTGGAGAAGTGTGATCGCTGCCAAAGGGTAGGAAACATCTCAAGAAGAAAAGAAATGCCTCTGACCAACATTTTGGAGGTTGAACTTTTTGATGTGTGGGGTCTTGACTTCATGGGACCTTTCCCCCCTTCTTTTGGAAAATCGTACATTTTAATGGAAGTAGACTATGTTTCAAAGTGGGTGGAAGCCGCAGCATTCCCCACCAATGATTCCAAGGTTGTGATGAACTTTTTGAGGAAAAATATTTTCACAAGATTTGGGACTCCACGGGCAATTATTAGTGATGAAGGAACTCATTTCGTCAACAGGTGGCTACGTGTCATGTTAGCCAAGTATAATGTTCATCACAAGATTGCCATGCCTTATCATCCTCAAACCAATGGGCAAGTTGAATTGTCCAACCGAATCATTAAAGGTATACTTGAGAAGGTGGTGAACCCTAATAGAAAAGATTGGTCAAAAAGGTTAAATGATGCTCTATGGGCTTACCAGACAGATTTCAAGACTTCAATAGGTATGTCTCCTTATAGACTCGTTTTTGGGAAAGCTTGCCACCTACCCGTTGAGTTAGAACACAAGGCATACTGGGCGCAACAGCTTACCGAGAAATTTTTGATGAAATATTTTCCTCCAACGAAAAATGCTAGGTTGAGAAATGAAATCACCCCTTTTCAACAATTAGAAGATGAATCATTGTATGAGGCATGGGAAAGATTCAAAGAGTTGTTAAGGAGATGTCCACATCACGGAATCCCACACTGCATTCAAATGGAGACATTTTACAACGGGTTGAATGCACACACCAGAATGATAGTTGATGCTTCAGCAAATGGAGCACTTTTGGCAAAGACATATAATGAGGCCTATGAACTAATTGAGAGGATTGCCAACAACAACTATCAGTAGCCTACAACAAGAATACCTAGTGGAAGAAAAGTGGCTGGAGTAATGGAGTTAGACCCAATAACTTCGCTTTCAGCCCAAGTGTCAACAATGACCAATATGCTCAAAATACTAAGTATGCAACCACATGGCGGGCAGGTGGCAGAACCATCAAACTAGCCCAATGTAAGCCAGGTACAGAACATGTGCTGTGTTTATTGTGGAGAGGGGCATCTATTTGAGGATTGTGTTCACAATCCCGCATCAATCTGTTACATGGGGAATCAAAACAGGGGTAATGGTCTTCAATCAAATACTTACAACCCTACTTGGAGGCAGCATCCAAATTTTTCTTGGAGTAATCAAGGGATGCACCCCACTCAAGGTGTGAACCCAAGACCACTGCTCCAGCAGCAACATCAGTACCCCTAGCAGCAGCAGCAACATCAGTACCCCCAGCAGCAGCAGCAACAACTCCAACACCAACAAAGACCTCTACAACAATAACCACCTTCAAGCACTTTAGAAAACATTATGAGATACTTCATGGCAAGGACAGAAACAACCATACAAGGACTATCATCTACTGTTCGGAACTTGGAAACCCAGATGGGGCAGTTAGCCCAAGAGATGAGGAGCAGACCACAAGGATCACTTCCGAGCGATACAGAAAATCCAAGAAGAGAAGGAAAAGAACATTGCAAGGCTGTAACATTACGAAGTGGCAGAATACTGGATGAGCCAAAAATGAAGTCTGGAGCAGCTGAGAAGACCAGTGAGCCCAACAAGAATGCAGAAATTCCAATAGCTGAGCCAGAACCAGTGGAGCCAAATGCTGCAGCATCTCCAATGCCACAGCAAGGCACTATTCCATAACAGCCGGATGCTGCAGCATCACCGATGCCGCATTAATGTAATATTCCAGAAAGTAAATCAGTACAACAACGAATACCTTTTCCACAGAGGTTTGCCAAAAAGAAACAAGATGAGCAGTTCAAGAAGTTCTTGGACATTTTGAAACAGCTGCACATCAATATTCCATTGGTGGAAGCAATTTGAAGAAATGCCCAACTATGCGAAATTCATGAAGGATATCCTTACAAAAAAGAGAAAGTTGGGAGAATATGAAATTGTTTCACTAACCAAAGAATGTAGTTTCTTTTTGCAGGACAAGTTGCCCCCTAAAATGAAAGATCCAGGGAGCTTTAATATTCCTTGTTCTATTGGAGACTCATACTGTAGTATGACCTTATGTGATCTTGGTGCTAGCATAAATTTGATGCCTATGTCAGTGTTTAAGCAATTGGACCTAGGTAAGGTAAGACCTACGACGGTAACACTACAATTGGCAGATAGGTCTATAGCTCACCTAGATGGAAAGATTGAAGATGTCCTGGTAAGGGTTGATAAATTTATTTTTCCAGCTGATTTTATTGTTCTTGATTATGAAGTAGATAGAGAAGTTCCAATTATTTTGGGGAGACCTTTCCTTGCTACGGGAAGGACCCTTATTGATGTTCAGAAAGGAGAACTCACCATAAGGTTTCAAGATGATAAAGTCACGTTCAATGTATTCAAAGCCATGAAATTCCATGATGAAGGTGAGGATTGTTTTCGCATATCCACTTTTGATTCTTTGACAAGTGAAGATGAAGAATGGAGGAACTATGGAGAAGATGCATTGGAAAGAGTGTTAATAGAGGAAATGTTGCACTATGGTAATGAAGAAGAAGAAGAATACTCAGCGTGGTTAGAAGCCAATTCTCATGGTTTCAAGTTTCGCGCACAATTTGAATCCTTGGACTTGTCTTCTTGGGAGATCAAAGTGACAAAACCTTCTGTGGAAGAACCACCTGAACTAGAACTGAAGTTGATGCGTTTTTGACTGATATGCTAAATAGTTGTTATTTTACCCTATGTTGATTATGAGTAATTAAGGACTTAGATTGACTAATTGTCACATTTAGTCTCTATGGTGTCACTTAATCAGCCAGAACCTAAGGCAGAGTACCTATCGTGTAGCTAGTCTGGTGGAAAGTATCTACGATTTTATAAAATAAATATCGTACTCCCAGGGAAGTGGTAACGGCTTAGTAGTAGCTAGCATTTTTATCCTAACTCTTATATTATGATCCAGTTATGCAATCTTCATCAATAACTTTGATGAGAGGGTGAACCATTCTCCACTAGGTTTAAGTCTAATTAAGCCTAAAAGTGTTTTATAGATAACGTCCTGATTCTATGTTATACTGTTCCTACATGTTGATTGACCTATCTTCGAGTATTTTAGATGCATCTTAGCCTGGATTGCAACTATGTTCTGAGTTTAAAGGTGTACCACATATGAGTCTCTATGCTACCATCCCATCGCTAAGGTAAACGGCCCTACTCACGGTTCGAACAAAAGACAGCTATGAAAGCCCTATGTCACTTCGGGGATCACGCCGCTGGCCCATAACCGCCGGCATAACGCTCTACTCAACCTACCTAGACTACTCTAACAAACAGGGTGTTCCGCAGGTTATTTTATCTAGTATGGCAGACACCAATACTAATTGATGCCTATTAAACTAAACAGGTTATGAATAGACCGTGGTTAGGAATTGTCTATAACCCTAATTTTATTTTAAAAGAGACTACATTAGACATAATGTATATTAAGCAGGTGGCTATTTCCAGAAAATCATAAGCACTTCAACATATAGAACAAATATTGATAAAAATCATAATCCGATATTCAAAATCATTCTTTGGACAAACACAATAACAACATATAAGAGAGGGACAGGGGGACTGATGCCATAAAGAAATCACCCTTTACTTAGTCTCGCCGATGGAGCGTACTGCTGTATATGTCGTATTGCTTGACCCGACTCTGCTCGCCAGAACCTTCGGAGGACGCTTCCTCAGCCTAGTAGCTGGACTTTATCTTACATCCTGGGCTTAAGCCCAGCCTTGTGGACTGACTCTTCGAACGCCTAGAGCCCTCTTAGGATCTCCTAACGAAATCACGGGTATTCTATGAATACCATAAACGAACCTATCTATCGAACCCTAAGATCTGAGACTAATACTCAGAAACTAAGAAAAACGAAACACAAAAAGGAAAGAAAGAAAACTTATACTGAAATCTGAGTCTCCGAGTGAGTTGTGTACTAGAGAATTGTACACTGGAAACCACTGAATGACTCAGATCAAGTGGAGAGGGATGATTTCAACTCAGGACGGCCTAGGGTATTTATAGCAGCTTCCTGGAGTGATTTTTCATCAAATATTCGATGTGGGACTTGAATTTCTGGTTCGGGACGCCCGTCCCGGTCTGTTGACAAGGTCAGGACGGCTGTCCCGAGTCCTGGACGCCCGTCCCGACCTGTTGACCAGGTCAGGACGCCCGTCCTAAACCGGGACACCCTCCCTGAAGTCCGAACTTCTGAAAAATTGCGTTTTTGCCCCGAAATTTGCAATTTTCTTCTACTTTTCACCTGACACTTCCAAAATCAAAAAAACTGTGAAATTGAATTAATAACGAACAATTAAGATCGATTTACCCTCAATTTCACCATAAATCATGCCTAAAAACATACTAAAAACGTGATATGATTTAAACATATCAAAAGTCATTGCCGCAGCATTTGAAGTACGGATTTCTGGGAGCAGACTCAACTCTGCCTGTGATTATTTCAGCATTACTGGATGCTGAACAATAAGAAAAACTACTTGGAGTTCTGAAGCAGCATAAGAGGGCTATGGGTTGGACCATAGCTGACATAAAAGGTATAAGTCCAACCTTATGCATGCATAAAATCATTTTGGAAGAAAATTCCAAAAATTCAGTTGAGGGGCAACGAAGATTAAATCCTATTATGAAGGAAGTGCTAAAGGAGCAAATTATCAAGTGGCTTGATTTTGGCATAATCTATCTTATTTCTGACAGTTCTTGGGTAAGTCCTATACAATGTGTGCCCAAGAAAGGGGGAATCACTGTGGTGACGAATAAAGATAATGAATTGATTCCCACTAGAACTATCACGGGATGGAGGATTTTCATTGACTACAGAAAGCTCAACAAAGCCACACGGAAAGACCACTTCCCACTGCCCTTCATGGACCAAATGTTGGATAGGTTGGCTGGACGTGATTACTACTATTTTCTGGATGGTTATTCTGGTTACAACCAGATTGTTGTAGCACCAGGGGACCAAGACAAAACGACTTTCACTTATCCCTATGGTACATTTGCTTTTAGAAGGACGCTGTTCAGATTATGCAATGCTCCAGCAACGTTCCAACGCTGTATGATGGCCATTTTCACAGATATGGTGGAGCAGTACTTGGAAGTTTTTATGGATGACTTCTCCGTATTTGGGGACTCTTTTGATGAATGTTTAGAGAATTTGGCCAAGGTGCTCAAACGTTGTGAGGACACCAACTTAGTCCTCAACTGGGAAAATTGTCACTTTATGGTTAGGGAAGGAATTGTGTTAGGACTCCGGATTTCGAAGAAAGGTCTTGAAGTAGACCGAGCCAAGATAGAAGTAATTGAAAAGTTACCAACTCCAACAACTGTGAAACACATTCGAAGCTTCTTGGGACATGCAGGCTTCTATCGACGATTCATTAAAGACTTTTCAAAGGTATCTAAGCCCTTATGTAAATTATTAGAAAAAGATAATGTGTTTTCTTTTGATGCAGCATGTGCCGCAGTATTTGAGGAGCTTAAACAGAAGCTTATTTCAGCCCCCATTATCATAGCACCCGACTGGAGCCTACCATTTGAGCTAATGTGTGATGCTAGTGACTATGCAGTTGGTGCAGTTTTGGGGTAGCGGCGGAACAAAATTTTTCATTCCATCTATTACGCCAGCAAGACACTCACGGAGGCTCAGGTAAATTACACTGTTACTGAAAAAGAGCTGCTTGCTGTTGTATTTGCCTTTGATAAATTCAGGTCTTATTTGGTGGGCACGAAAGTGATACTCTACACCGATCATTCTGCCATCAAATATTTACTTGCAAAGAAGGACTCAAATCCAAGGCTCATTAGATGGATTCTACTCCTACAAGAATTTGATGTGGAAATCAAGGACAAGAAGGGCGTAGAAAATCAAGTGGCTGACCATTTGTCTCGATTGGAACAACAAGAGGGATTTCAAATCCCTATTAATGAACATTTTCCTGATGAACAATTGTTGGAAATTCAAGAAGGCACAAAAATGCCATGGTATGCTGACTTTGCTAATTTTTTGGCCAGTGGTGAAATGCCGCCGAATTTCTCATACCAGGAACGAAAGAAGTTTTTTTCATGATGTAAAAAGTTATTTTTGGGAGGAACCCTTTTTGTTCAAACTATGTAAAGACCAGGTGATTCGGAGATGTGTAAACGACGATGAAATTGAGGACATCATTTTTCAGTGTCACAACTCACCGTGTGGAGGACATTTTGGAGGGTCAAGGACTGCAGCAAAGGTACTACAATCTGGTTTCTTTTATCCTTCATTATTTAGAGATTGTTATGAGTTTGTGGAGAAGTGTGATCGCTGCCAAAGGGTAGGAAACATCTCAAGAAGAAAAGACATGCCTCTGACCAACATTTTGGAGGTTGAACTTTTTGATGTGTGGGTCTTGACTTCATGGGACCTTTCCCCCCTTCTTTTGGAAAATCATACATTTTAATGGAAGTAGACTATGTTTCAAAGTGGGTGGAAGCCGCAGCATTCCCCACCAATGATTCCAAGGTTGTGATGAACTTTTTGAGGAAAACTATTTTCACAAGATTTGGGACTCCACGTGCAATTATTAGTGATGAAGGAACTCATTTCGTCAACAGGTGGCTACGTGTCATGTTAGCCAAGTATAATGTTCGTCATAAGATTGTCCTGCCTTATCATCCTCAAACCAATGGGCAAGTTGAATTGTCCAACCGAATCATTAAAGGTATACTTGAGAAGGTGGTGAACCCTAATAGAAAAGATTGGTCAAAAAGGTTAAATGATGCTCTATGGGCTTACCAGACAGCTTTCAAGACTTCAATAGGTATGTCTCCTTATAGATTCGTTTTTGGGAAAGCTTGCCACCTACCCGTTGAGTTAGAACACAAGGCATACTGGGCGCTGCAACATCTCAATCTGGATATGGATGCTGTTGGACACAAGCGAATGCTGCAGCTTTCATAACTGGATGAGCTGAGGTTATTCTCGTATGAAAATGCCAAGTTATACAATGAGAAAACGAAGAGATGGCATGATAAACACATCCAGCCAAGGAATTTTGAAATTGGGCAACGAGTTCTGATTTTTAATTCAAGATTAAGATTATTTCCAGGCAAATTGAAATCAAGATGGACCGGGCCATACACAATTGAACAAATATACCCTTATGGAGTGGTCTCAGTCATGGGCAAGAATGGAAACAAATTTAAAGTCAACGGGCATGGATTAAAACTCTACGAGATGGTGACCGAGAGCAAACAATTGCTTCTCTATTATTGGTCAATGCTGAAGACTTAAGTGGACCCAACACAAGTGAAAAATTCACGTGAACACTTTTTATTTTTGTTTTATTTTTTTCTATTTTTCTTTTTTCTGTTTATTTATTGCTTCTGTCTTTTCTTTTATTAATTGTCGGGTACCCCTGTACCCGACCACTGTTAGTTTTTTTCCTGTTTTGTTGTTTTCTTTGTTTTTATTTCAGTTTGGGGATGACTTATGCACATTGTATATATTTTTGGCAAAATATATACACCAAATATGGATAAGAAGACAAAGCAATTAAAGCTGCATATGGATAAGTGGAAAGTCCATTCAACTTTCTAGCTTTTGGGCAGAGTCAAACAGAGTGGGAAATGGCGTCTGTCAGGAGTGAAGGCAACTTTTCAGTTGCCAAACATCTTTCCAAGGCATTGGGACAAGTAAGTACTCATTCTTATTATTTTATATTTGATTTTCACAAAGGAATGAGTATTAACTAGTTCAAGAAACCGAAAAGGCACCAACATTCTTCTATTTTGTCTATACTCACACAACTAAAACGTCAAGTACGTTCCATTTAAAACAAGAAAAAGTACAGCACTTGTTCCATATTCTCTCAACTCTCATCTTTCAAAAAAAAACAAACATTTCTGTTCTTCCATTACTCTCAAGAACCGACAGTACCCACAACCTCGTGCCTCCAAACAAGTTTTCAAGCAACCAACGCACTAAAGGTATGTTTTTCTTCGATTAATCTAAAGGATAAACTGCATTGAACTGCAATAAACGGATAACCCATTCTGGGTTTACCATTTTTTTTTTGAAAAAAAACAAGGGTTCTTACTTACTTATCTGCGCGTCTATGTGCGATTTTAGTTCGGATTTGAATTTTTTTAAGTTGAAAATTTGGGGCATTTTCTGCTTACAGTAAGTATGTTGTCGGATCTGTTGTTTGATGCTTCCGAGTTTAACATGACGAGTGCGAAAAAATGGGATTTTTCTTTGTAAAATAATGTTTTGGTTGCGGGTTTTTTGTTACTTTGTGTTCGGTGTTGTTGTTTTCTGCAAAATGGATGTTTCTACTTCGAGAGTAGGGTTTACCTTGCCCAGATCTGCTGATATTTTGAGTTCGATTGTTTTTTATCTCTTGAGCTTAAGTGTAGTTTTCAGAAAAAAAGGGGGTTTTATTTCCAAATGGGTTTAACGTTTTCTTATTATTTTTGATAAAACCAGTACCCCTCTGTGATTTTTCTGAACGTCTTTGAGACTTCTCGCATTTGGGTAAATACTAGTTTTTTGAAAGGAATTGACTTGGATATACTGCGGGTTTTACATTTTTTCTGTTGTGTGTGCGAGCATGTTTAGTGGAGAAAAAGTGAGGACATTTTTGATTGAATTTTTTTTTAAATCGGGACTTGATTTTGCTTATTTTTCTGTGTTGGCTGGGGCCCAACTTTGAGATTTATTCTCACATTATTCATTTTTTAGATGCCGAGAATTAAATAGGTGGCGCAAAAGTGCACTAAAGAAAGATTCTCTTCCTCAGACGCCGAGGCCAGATATGAGGAGTTATATTCTGAAAAATAGTACCTGGCTGACTTAGGCTTTATTCTGACTGGAGACACGCCGTACCCTCTGCCAGATGAATGTCGAAATATTATCCAAATACTAGGTTGGGAATGGTTTTGTTCTCAAAGGGTGGAGCCAGATACTTCAATCGTTTGGGAATTCTATGCGAACCTGTGGCCTAACAGTGTATATGCGGTGTTTGTCCGAGAGCATTTGGTTGCACTGAACCCAAGGGCAATCAACCAGCTCTTTGATTTGATGGACTATAGCAATGATTCTGATGACTTCTACTCTTTTCTTGCTGATCATGAGACTTGTGATAAAATTCTACAAGAGGTAACTGTTCCGGGTACGCAATGGTCCTTGTCTAAGCAAGGAAACAAGACCTGCCGCCGAGAGTTTTTGACTAATGAAGTGAAGATTTGGTTCTATTTTCTAAGGCATTCCTTGATTCCCACTAGTCACACGTCATCCTTAAATGTTGAGAGAGTTGTTTTGTTGGCCTGTATTATTAAGGCCAGAACGATTAATGTGGGAAAATTAATTTGTGAGCAAATACGTGTCTGTGCTAACAAAAGGAGTGGGGAAATGTTTTTCCCCACTTTGATTTACTTATTGTGTATGGCTTCCGGAGTGAAGGTGGACATAGAGGACGACGATTTCTACCCTCGAGGGATGATTTTTGCTTATGACTTAAGCAGAATTCTCCCTCATGCACCACAACCTCGTCCGCCAGACAACACTCCCACAACCCAAACTCCTTCTCAGCCGCAACAGATACTCCAGCATCGACCTCCACAGATGCTATGGCAACGACAACACATATCCTTGCCCAATTGCAGATTTATTGGAGGTACGCAAGAGAGCGTGAAGTTGCATACCTCAGATCGTTGCCGCGGCAACGGCAACATTCTGGCAACCCATGGCCAAGCTTTCCCAACCAACTCTTACCCGGAGAAGACCCGGACAGGATGGATGACGATGTCAACATACCTTGACACACTCCCGTCTCAATGGGAGTAGCTCTTTCTCTAACTCTTTTACTTTTGTTTTTGCTTTTTGGCATGTACTGCGTTTACCTACTGAGCAGGTTTGGGACATCTTTTCTTTTTTTTTATTTTTCTATTATATGTACAATGCTTTAACTGCTGCCTGTTGTCCTCCGTTTTGCAATGAGGACATTGTTTCTCCTTCAGTTTGGGGGAGGGTGTCCTCTGGTGGTAAAAATGTCAAAATGGTACAAATTTTAAAATTTTCATGATGTCTTTGAATGCATGAATATCCTCTATGTTGTGATCAGAATGAATATCAGAGTGAATGATTGATATGAGTGCATATCTGAATGAATGAATGACTTATTTGAATGAATGTTTGATGATGCCTTATAGAATGAATGATCTGGCATAGAAGAACTATTTGCATGAATGTGGCAGTATTTCCATATGTCCCAGTAGAACCTTGGCTTAAGCAGGATTAGTGTAGACTTTGGGGACCCGATTAATGATGACACCTTAAAAACAAAAATACATTCTTGTAGACTTTGTACCCCTTTTTAGAATAAGTAGGTATTAATTGACTCTAAGTAAAAATTATTTCTACTCCCTATCTTTTGCACATAGTCTTATTTGGAGATTTCATGTTTATAAAAAGAGTTAGTTTTGGTATGAAGGTTCAGAATCTTTAGACTCGTTTGTTATATCCCTTGAGGCGAAATCCTAGTAGATTTAGTAATATAGAAATGATTAAGGCATGTTCTTGAATCGTTTGAGCCTTTCTAGCTTACCCTAATGCACTTTATTTCCTTAGTTAAACCAAGTTGAGCTTAAGCCTAATTTCTTGACACCCTTATTAAATAGCCACTTATCCTAAAAGTTTTGCATGTATCCATTCTTTGTTTTCCCTAAACTTGATCTTAGTTTGCTATGAACACTGTTGAACATAAATTTGGGGGTATGTTGAGAATGCTATGATGAGGGGCATAGAAATGTTGTAGCACAATGCTGCAGTAATATTATTTTTATTGGATCAATGGTATTTAATGGAATTTTGGAAGTATGTTATGAATGCTCTATGTATTGAGGGTATGTGTATGAAAACAAATTGTGTGAAAAATGAAAGAACCCTCTTTACACAAAAAAAAAGAGAGAAGAGAGCAAAAAGGAAATACGTATTATGCTTCTTTGTGGTCAAATGATTTATATTGATTGTGATTTAATGCTGCACTTATTATTTAAGCATGATGTAAATGTTTATGCTCCTTGAGTTGTGAAAAGAAAAGAAAAATGAGAAAAGTGATAGCATTGGGTTAAAGTTCATGGCAGACTAGGACTAAGTTTTGAGCCTACTTTTTATCTATATTTTTCCTACCTTAGCCTTAGCCTACATTACAACCAAATTAAGACCTCTTTGATCTTTATTGCTGAATTTGCTACATTAGTGGAGAGTGGTGTAATAGATTGAGTTTGAAGATACAAAATGAATCTTAGGATTACCATATGTTAACTTATGAATGAGAGATTGAAAAGAAAAGACTATTCACACACACACTAGAGTAGAAATTCTTTGAGCTTGGGTTGGTTAATATTTGGTTATTCAACTAGGGATGGAACATTATGTCTGCTTGAATTATGAATCTTTCTCTCTGAAATCACTGATCCCAGGTTTAGCTGAAACTGCTGAGCAACGTTTTTAGTGGGAATGTATGTTTCATTTTGCTTTCGCATTGCTGCAGCATTGCTCGGGATGAGCAATGATTTAAGTTTGGGGTGTGATAACTCTAAAATAATAGAGTTATTCATATTCAATTTGCCACGTTTTACTTTGGAATTAACTGAATTTATTTGGAAAATGGAATTAAAATACGTTCATTTGATATTTTCCTCTTTTTACCGAAAAATGTGGATTTATTGTTAAATGTCAATTTAATTTAATTAATTTTCAAAGATGTGGACGAGCTGTATTTATTGATTATTATTTGGGAATTAATTTGAATTGATTTATTGTGACAAGGGTAAAAAGAGAATAAAATTTCAGTTTTATTATTCAGCCATTTTTCAGGATTTGTTTTATTTGAAACGTGGCAGACTAAAGACAAAAAAATCTCCCTAGAATTAGAGGAGCCTGAACTTAGCCCTTCTAAAAATGAAAATACTTCTGATAGTTTCACTGAGATAGGTGATGATGAGATGAAGAAAGAACGAACCTCGTTTGAAGATCCACCAGACTTGGAGCTGAAGGAACTGCCCACTCATCTGTGCTACGAATTCCTAGATGACAACAAGAAACTTCCCATTATTCTTGCAGCTGATCTGACTGCAGAACAAAGGAAGCTGACTGTGGACATGTGCAGAAAGTATAGAAGAGCCTTTGCCTACAAAATTGCAGATATTCCAGATATAGCAAATTACTTGGCAGCCCGGACTCTCCCTATTGATATCACTACTCAACAAAGAAAAAAGTTCTTTGCTGACCTGAAATACTACTATTGGGAAGATCCTTTTCTATTTCGAATATGTGCAGATCAGATGATCAGAAGGTGTGTATCTCAAGAAGAAGGTTTCCAAATTCTGGAACATTGTCACTGCGGACCAACAGGCGGTTACTTAGCTGCAGCTAATACCGCCTGAAAAGTATTAGAAGCAGTCTTTTACTGGCCTACCATATTCAAGGACGCTGCAGCATTTACAGGATCGTGCGATGCCTGTCAGAAAGCGAGAACCATATCTTCTCGAGATAGTCTGCCCCAACAGGTAATCCAAAGTGTAGAAATATTCGACATATGGGGTATAGACTTCATGGGTCCGTTTCCTCCTTCTTTTGGTATGAAGTACATCATAGTAGTTGTAGAATATTTTTCAAAATGGCCTGAGGTACAGGCCCTACCTACTAATGATTCTAGAGCCGTATGCAGATTCCTTAAGCAGATCTTTGCCATATTTGGATGTCCGAAAGCCCTAATCAGTGATCGAGGTATGCACTTCTGCAACTCTCAATTGCAGAAGGTGCTTCATCATTACGGAGTTCAGCATCGCGTTTCCACAACCTACCACCCCCAAACCAATGGGCAGGCTGAGGTAACCAATAGGGGAATAAAGAGAATCTTAGAAAAGACTGTGGGTGTTAACCGTAAGGATTGGGCCAATAAGCTGGAAGATGCATTATGGGCCTTCCGTACAGCATACAAGACCACTACGGGATTCTCACCTTATCGACTTGTCTATGGAAAAGCATGCCACCTTCCAGTTGAACTTGAACACAGAGCTTACTGGGCAGTACAAAAATGCAATCTCAATGAAAACTTAACTAAGGAACACCGGATTCTACAACTGAACGAATTGGATGAGTGGAGGCTCAAAGCCTATGAAAATTCACATCAGTTCAAGATGACAAGTAAACTCCGGCATGACAGACGACTCAGAGCCCAGAAAAATTTTGAACCAGGAGACAAGGTATTATTGTACAACTCACGTTTCAAATTTTTCCCAGGAAAGCTGCGTAGCTGTTGGTCAGGACCATTCACAATCACGAAAGTATCACCTTTCGGAGCATGTGACATAATGGATTCTGATGGCATTATTCAAAAAGTAAACGGACAATGCCTGAAGATTTATAGAGAGCCGTTTAACTCGTCCGAGCAGACTGTGTACTTCACAGAATAAGGGAGTATCTCTTTCATTTTATTTCATGTTTTGTGATTTCTTTCAGTACTCTATGTTTTTTTCTTACTCGTAGTTAGTGGAATAAGTGTGGGGTAAGAATTCTTTGTGTTATTTTGTTTTATTTCTTGTTTTCAAATAAGTGTGGGGTAGTTAGTTATGCATGACCACTGAGGACAGTGTCTGACTTAAGTGTGGGGTAGCAGTGCACGGTGCACTGTAGCAGTTTGCAAAATTTGCAAAATTTTTGCAAAAAAAAATTTTTTTGTTTTTTTTTGCATGCTTTTGCTTGTTTTCCCTATATTTTCACACCCTTCCAAAAATTTTCAAAATTTTCCGTCTTTCAGACTTCTAAATGCAGTATACCTGGTTAAACAATTGCTTATGTCTATGATATGTAGGTAGTATGTTATGGTTAGTAGGAGATAATTTATGACTATTGCTGAACAAATTGATTAGGAATAGGGAATTCCTGATAACTAAGCACAACTTTGTCTGGATTAGAGACCTCAGCCAATTACCTTTTCAAGACTAAACTAGATAAAATTAGACCAGTTGTAGGATGCATTGACAATTGGAATGACTAGATGAGACTCTGAGCCAAAAGTGAAAAAGAAAAAAAGTGAGCTAATTAAAATAGGGTAGTTTGCCAGCGGCCTTCGCTACTCGAGCACCACTCCTTCGGGGAACTTAAAGCCTGATGCCCTAAGGTTATGCAGATCTGGGAGTCATCGGAGTGGGACTCGCTACATGGGTAGTTGAAGTTGACGTGTTCTAAGCAGACTCAAAATACCCTAGAAAATCTATAAACGAAAGAAATTAATAAATGCTAAATAGAATCTGATCACCAAAGCTCAGAACTCAGAAAGTTATCTGTCGTCAGTATGTCTAGCAATAGGTCGAAGTATTATCTGGTAGTAGTTAAGACAAGAGTGCATTGTGTTGACTATCTGGTCTAGACTAGTACACACACTACACATCAGGAAGACCCTGTGACTAAGAAAAAAGTTCAACCTAGTTGTTGATTTGTTTTCTGCCTGATCATAACAATCTACTAAAAACATCTGAGACCTTGTCATAGCAATCCAACCAGTCAGACCTGTGTTAAGACTTGTCTGAAGAATTTTTGGAATAAAAACATGACTGAGAACTTTAAGGGACTGCACATACGGTTTAGGATCACTAACTTCAAGTAGGCTTTGCTTGAGGACAAGCAAAAAGCTAAGTGTGGGGTTATCTGATACGCGAAAATCGTATCACCTTTTTATCATGTTTTTATGTATGATTTTAGGTGAAATTGAGGGTAAATTGATCTTAATTGTTTGTTATTTACTCAATTTCACAGTTTTTATGATTTTGGAAGTGTCTGGTGAAAAGTAGACGAAAACAGCAAATTTTGGGGTAAAAACGCAATTTTTGGAAATGCTGACTCGGTCAAAGGCTCGGGACGAGCGTCCAGGACTCGGGACGGACGTCCCGACTTGGTCAACAGATCAGGAAGGGCGTCCCGAACCCCCAGATCAAGTCCCACATCAAAATTTTGATGAAAAATCACCCCGGGAAGCTGCTATAAATACCCCAGGCCTCCAGCAGTTGATTTCATTCCAATCCACTGAAAAATCACCCCGGGAGTCATTAAGTGGTTTCCAGTGTACACTTCTCCAATACACAACTCACTCAGAGACTCGGATCTCAGTTTTCTTTCTTGTTAGTGTTTTGTTTTAGTTTCTGAGAAATAGTCTCAGATCTTAGGCTTCTATAGATAGGTTCGTTTCTAGTATTCATAGAATACTCAAGATTTCGTTAGGAGATCCTAAGAGGGCTCTAGGCGTTCGAAGAGTCAGTCCACAGGGCTGGGCTTAAGCTGGGTATTAAGGTAAAGCCCAGTTACTAGGCTGAGGAAGCGTCCTCCGAAGGTTCTGGCGAGTAGAGTCGGGTCAAGCAATACGGCATATACAGCAGTACGCTCCATCGGCGAGACTTCGTAAAGGGTGATTTCTTTATGCCATCGGTCCCCCTGTCCCTCTCTTATATGTTGTTATTGTGTTTGTCCAAATAACAGTTTTGAATACCAGATTATGATTATTATGAATATTTGTGATATATGTTGAAGTTATTATGTTTTTCTAGAAATGGCCACCTACTTAATTATCCATTATGTCTACATGTCTATTGTCGTTCTTTTAAACTAAAATTAGGGTTATAGACAATTCCTAACCACGGTCTATTCATAACCTGTTTAGTTTAACAGGCATCAATTTGTATTGGTGTCTGCCATACTAGATAAAATAATTTGCGGAACACCATGTTGGTTGAAAGTAGTCTAGGTAGGCTGAGTAGAGGTTTATGCCGGCGGTTATGAGACGAGCAGTATGATCCCCGAAGTGACATAGGGCGGTCATTGCTGACTTTAGTCCGAGCTGTGAGTAGGGCCGTTACCCTCAACGATGGGGCGGTAGCGTAGAAACTCAGATGTGGTAACCTTTAGACACAGAACATAGTTGCAATCCAGGTCAAGACATGTCTAAAATACTCGAATATAGGTCAATCAACGTATAGTAACAGTATAACATAAAATCAGGATTTCATCTATAAAACACTTTCAGGTTTGGTTAGACTTAACCCTAATGGAGAATGAATCACCCTCTCATCGAAGTTGTTGATGAAGATTGCATAACTGGATTATAAGATAAGAGTTAGGAATAAAGGCTAGTTACTACTAAGCCGTTACCACTTCCCTGGGAGTACGATATTTATTTAATAAAATCGTAGATACTTTCCAACAGACTAGCTACACGATAGGTACTCTGCCTTAGGTTCTGGCTGATTAAGTGACACCATAGAGACTAAATGTGATAATTAGTCAATCACAGTCCTTAATTATTCATAATCAACATAGGGTAAAATAACACCTATTTAGCATATCAACCGGAACGCATCAATGAGTAATTAAGGACTCAGGTTCACTAATTGTCACATTTAGTCTTTTAAGGTGTCACTTAATCAGTCAAAACCTAAGGCAGAGTACCTATCGTGTAGCTAGTCTGTTGGACAGTATCTACGATTTTATTAAATTAAATATCGTACTCCCAGGGAAGTGGTAACGGCTTAGTAGTAACTAGCCTTTTACCCTAACTCTTATCTTATGATTCAGTTATGCAATCGTCATCAATAACTTTGATGAGAGGGTGATTCATTCTCCACTAGGTTTAAGCCTCTTTAAGCCTAAAAGTGTTTTATAGATAATGTCATGATTCTATGTTATACAGTTCCTATATGTTGATTGACCTATCTTCGAGTATTTTAGACATGTCTTGGCCTGGATTGCAACTATGTTCTGAGTCTAAAGGTGTACCACATCCGAGTTATCTGATAAACTGCCCATCGCCAAGGTTAACGGCCCTATTCACGGTTCAACCTAAAGGCATCCATGAAAGCCCTATGTCACTTAGGGGATCATGCCGCTCGCCCTAACCGCCGGCATAACTGCTCAACTAAGCCTACTTAGACTACTTTAACAAGCAGGGTGTTCCGCAGGTCATTTTATCTAATATGGCAGACACCAATACTAATTGATGCCTATTAAACTAAATAGGTTATGAATAGACCGTGGTTAGGAATTGTATATAACCCTAAATTTAGTTTAAAAGAGACTACATTAGACATGCAGACATAATGAATATTAAGCAGGTGGCCATTTCCGGAAAATCATAAAAACTTCAACACATATAACAGATACTCATAACAATCATAATCTCATATTCATAATAAATCTTTGGACAAACACAATACAAACATATAAAGAGAGGGACAGGGGGACTGATGCCATAAAGAAATCACCCTTTACTTAGTCTCGCCGATGGAGCAACTGCTTGTATATGTCGTACTGCTCGACCCGACTCTGCTCGACAGAACCTTCGGAGGACGCTTCCTCAGCCTAGTAGCTGGACTTTACCTTAATACCCAGCTTAAGCCCAGCACTATGGACTGACTCTTCGAATGCTTAGAGCACGCTTAGGATCTCCAAACGAAATCCTGGTATTCTATGAATACCATAAATGAATCTATCTATCGAAGCCAAAGGTCTGAGACTAATTCTCAGAAACTAAGAAAACGAAACACTAACTAAAAATAGAAGAAAACTTATGCTGAACCCGAGTCTCTAAGTGACTTATGTACTCGAGAAAAATGTACAACTTAAGTCACTAAATGATTTCTTGTTTTCAAATAAGTGTGGGGTAGTTTTAGATATGCATGAACACTGAGGACATTGTCAGACTTAAGTGTGGGGTAGCAATGCATTGTGCACTATAGTAGTTTGAGAAAGGTTTTGCATGATTTTGCATGATTTCCCCGCATTTTCACACCCTTCCAAAAATTTTCAAAATTTTTCATTCTTTGAGACTTCTAAATGCGGTATGATTGGTAAAACATTGCTGATGTCTATGATATGTAGGTAGAATGTTATGGTTAGTAGGAGACAATGTGATGACTATTTTGAACTTATTGATTAGGAATAGGGAATTCCATATAACTGAGCACAACTTTGTCTGGATTAGAGACCTCAGCCAATTACCTTTTCAAGACTTAACTAGATAAGATTTGATCAGTCGTGGATGTATTGACAATTAGAATGACTAGATGAGACTTTGAGCTAAACGTGAAAAGAAACAAAAGAGAGTTAATTAAATAGGGTAGTTTGCCAGCGGCCTTTGCTACTCGAGCACCACTCCTTAGGGGAACTTAAAGCCTGATGCCCTAAGGTCGTGTAGGTCTGGAAGTCATCGGAGTGGGACTCGCTACATGGGTAGTTGAAGTTGACGTGTTCAAAGCAGACTCAAAATACCCTAAATCTATAAAAGAAAGAAAATCAATAAACGCTAAATAATTAAAAAAATCTGATCACCAAGGCTCAGAACTCAGAAAGTTGTCTATTGTTAGTATGTCTAGCAACGGGTCGAAGTGTTATCTGGTAGTAGTTAAGACGAGAGTATATTATGTTGACTATCTGGTCTAGACTAGTACACACACTACACATCAGGAAGACCTTGTGACTGAGAGAAGAGTTCAATCTAGTTGTTAAGTTGTTAACTGCTTGATTATAACAATCTACTAAAAACATTTAAGACCTTGTCATAGCAACCTAACCAGTCAGACCTGTGTTAAGAATTGCCTGAATAATTTTTGGAATAAGAACATGACTAGGAAATTTAAGTGACTGCACATATGATTTAGAATCACAAACTTCAAGTAGACTTTGCTTGAGGACAAGCAAAAAGCTAAGTGTGGGGTTATCTGATATGCATAAAACATATCACATTTCTAGCATGTTTTTAGGCATAATTTAGGATGAAATTGAGGGCAAATCGGTCTTAATTGTTTGTTATTAACTCAATTTCACAGTTTTTATGATTTTGGAAGTGTCAGGTGAAAAGTAGAAGAAAATGGCAAATTTCGGGGCAAAAACGCAATTTTTAGAAGTTCAGACGTCGGGGAGGGCGTCCCAAATCAGGATGGGCATCCTGCCCTGGTCAACAGGCCAGGATGGGCGTCCAGGACTCGGGACGACAATCCTGACCTGATCAACAGTCCAGGATAGGCGTCCAGAGCTACAATTCCAAGCCCCACATCAAAGTTTTGAAGAAAAATCACTCTAGAAAGCTGCTATAAATACCCCAGGCCTTCCTCAATTGAATCCATTCCTCTCTACTCAATTTGAGTCATTTAGTGACTTAAGTTGTACATTTTTCTCGAGTACATAAGTCACTTAGAGACTCGGGTTCAGTATAAGTTTTCTTCTATTTTTAGTTAGTGTTTCATTTTCTTAGTTTCTGAGAATTAGTCTCAGATCTTAGGCTTCGACAGATAGGTTCGTTTCTGGTATTCAAAGAATACCTGTGATTTCGTTAGGAGATCCTAAGAGGGCTCTAGGCGTTCGAAGAGTCAGTCCACAGGGCTGGGCTTAAGCTGGGTATTAAGGTAAAGTCCAGCTACTAGGCTGAGGAAGCATCCTCCGAAGGTTCTGTCGAGCAGAGTCGGGTCGAGCAGTATGACATATACAAGCAGTTGCTCCATCGGCAAGACTAAGTAAAGGGTGATTTCTTTATGGCATCAGTCCCCCTGTCCCTCTCTTTATATGTTTGTATTGTGTTTGTCCAAAGATTTATTGTGAATATGAGATTATGATTTTTATGAATATTTGTTATATGTGTTGAAGTTTTTATAATTTTCCGGAAATGGCCACCTGCTTAATATTCATTATGTCTGCATGTCTAATGTAGTCTCTTTTAAACTAAAATTAGGGTTATAGACAATTCTTAACCACGGTTTATTCATAACCTGTTTAGTTTAACAAGCATCAATTAGTATTGGTGTTTGCCATATTAGATAAAATAACATGCGGAACACCCTGTTTGTTAGAGTAGTCTAAGTAGGCTGAGTTGATCGTTTATGCCGGCGGTTAGGGGCGAGCGGCATGATCCCCTAAGTGACATAGGGCTTTCATGGATGCCTTTAACTCTAACCGTGAGTAGGGCCGTTTACCTTGGCGATGGGGCGGTTTATCAAATAACTCAGATGTGGTACACCTTTAGACTCATAACATAGTTGCAATCCAGGCCAAGACATGTCTAAAATACTCGAAGATAGGTCAATCAACATATAGGAACATTATAACATAGAATCAGGACATTATCTATAAAATACTTTTAGGCTTAAATAGACTTAAACCTAGTGGAGAATGAATCACCCTCTCATCAAAGATATTGATGAACGATTGCATAACTGAATCATAAGATAAGAGTTAGGGTAAAAGGCTAGTTACTACTAAGTCGTTACCACTTCCCTAGGAGTACGATATTTAATTTAATAAAATCGTAGATACTTTCCAACAGATTAGCTACACGATAGGTACTCTGCCTTAGGTTCTGACTGATTAAGTGACACCTTAAAAGACTAAATGTGACAATTAGTAAACCTCAGTCCTTAATTACTCATAATCAACATAGGGTAAAACAATACCTATTTATAGCATATCAATCGGGAACGCATCACCCGTCCCGGGTTGCTTTGGGATGCGTGCCAATTCCGGATTTTTTTTCGTAATTCCCTGCAAATCTCAATACACCAAAAATAATTATAATATTTAACAAGTCTTCATGTTTATCCTATAAAATTCAAAAGCTATTAAAAACTCTGTGAAAAAATTTCTCAATCTCTTTCGAAAATCATGACTACCCTAATCTTATCCTAACTTCTCTTCAGCAAGAATTTCAAAAAACAAAAACTGAGTTTTTACAATTTAATTAGTGAAAAATAAACTGCATTTGCAACACCTTTGAGAAATAAAATGTCTGAAGAAAAATTGTTGAATAAAATAAAAGACCCTTTTAAAAAGTTTGAAAACAAAAACAAATAGGGGTCAATTATTTAATTTTAGTTCAAACAATTTATTTGCTGAAAATAAGAGTAAAAAGAATCTTCCCTTTTTCTACGGCCCTTATTTCTGATCTCTCGTATCTCTGCTTGTATGTTTTGCATCTTTATGCGCATGGCTCTCATCTCATCCCTTTGCCTACCCTACTCACTTCATAAGTCAGCCATCTCTCGGAGTAGCTGCGTTTTGCATCTTTATGCGCATGGTTGTGATATTCAGACTAACTTGGTCTAAATGACACAATCTGCTTGCAATTCCTTGATCCATCTCATAGATCCTTTGACCAAAGTATCTATCTGCACGGACAACACTGAATGAGAACCGTTAGTACTTCCCCCGGATGAAGGGGTGTGCTCATTGGGTGTTGGAGTGTACTCAGGAGATGTTGGTGAGTTTTGGGTTTGGTTAAGGGGTGGTGGATTTATAAGAACTCTCTGGGCAGGAGTGTGAACTGGAGATCTTTGAGGCTCTTCTCTAGGAGGAAAGGTATCTTCAGAAGGGTCTTCTTCTGTGGGACTAGGCTCACGGGCGTTCAGTAATCTTCTCACTAAGTCACTGGTGTCTAGGCTTGAATTTATTTCTATAGGTTGTGGAGGAGGATTCTCCCGAGGTATTTCTGGTTCAGGCCTAGATGGTCCTTCTGGTTTGGTCTTCTTTGGTCCTAGAGTGTCAGGGTTTCCTATTTTCTTTGCTTGATCAGTAGCTGCTCTTGTTCTCTTCATCTATGAGTGCAAAGTCTAGTTAGGAATAACAAAAATAACAAAATAGAAAGAGAAAAGAAAGATATTTTTCGGTTTTTTAAATTTTTAACATTTTTTTTCTTTTGTATTTTATTTAGAAAGCAGATAAATTTCCTCAATATGGTTTTAGAATAATTTTCTAAAATTTGATTATCCTAAATGTCTTAATTTTAGATAATGTCTAAAATTAGTTAGTTATGATAACCCTATATTTCGGAAAGTGATTGTCTAACTAGCATAAGATAAGTGTAGGTCTAAAGTCTAGGTTACTACCGCTACCTATCATAAGTCTCTAGAATTGTGGCCAATAATCCTAAATGCATTATGATATTTCCCCGGCAACGGCGCCAAAAATCTGATGCGTTCCCGACTATATGCTAAATAGGTGTTGTTTTACCCTATGTTGATTATGAGTAATTAAGGACTGAGGTTGACTAATTGTCACATTTAGTCTTTTAAGGTGTCACTTAATCAGTCAGAACCTAAGGCAGAGTACCTATCGTGTAGCTAGTCTGTTGGACAGTATCTACGATTTTATTAAATTAAATATCGTACTCCCAGGGAAGTGGTAACGGCTTAGTAGTAACTAGCCTTTTACCCTAACTCTTTTCTTATGATTCAGTTATGGAATCGTCATCAATAACATTGATGAGAGGGTGATTCATTATTCTCTAGGTTTAAGCATATTTAAGCCTAAAAGTGTTTTATAAATAATGTCCTGATTCTATGTTTTACTGTTCCTATATGTTGATTGACCTATCTTCGAGTATTTTAGACATGTCTTGGCCTGGATTGCAACTATGTTCTGAGTCTAAAGGTGTACCACATCCGAGTTATCTGATAAACTGCCCCATCGCCAAGGTTAACGGCCCTACTCAAGGTTCGAGCTAAAGGTATCCATGAAAGCCATATGTTACTTAGGGGATCATGCCGCTCGCCCTAACCGCCAACATAAACGCGCAACTCAGCCTACTTAGACTACTCTAACAAACAATGTGTTCCACAGGTTATTTTATCTAATATGGCAGACACTAATACTAATTGATGCCTGTTAAACTATACAGGTTATGAATAGACCGTGGTTAGGAATTGTCTATAACCCTAAATTTAGTTTAAAAGAGACTACATTAGACATGCAAACATAATGAATATTGATACGCGAAAATTGTTTCACCTTTTTAGCATGTTTTTATATATGAATTAGGGTGAAATTGAGGGTAAATTGATCTTAATTGTTTATTATTTACTTAATTTCACAGTTTTTATGATTTTGGAAGTGTCAGGTGAAAAGTAGACGAAAACAGCAATTTTTGGGGCAAAAACGCAATTTTTGGAAATGCTGACTTGGTCAAAGGCTCAGGATGGGCGTCCTGACCCAGTCAAAGCACCAGGACGGGCGTCCAGGACTCGGGATGGGCGTCCCGACTTGGTCAACAGACCAGGACAGGCGTCCCGAACCCCCAGATCAAGTCCCACATCGAATTTTTGATGAAAAATCACCCCGGGAAGCTGCTATAAATACCCCAGGCCTCCAGCAGTTGAATTAATTCCTCTCCACTCGATCTGAGTCATTAAGTGGTTTTCAGTGTACACTTCTCTAGTACACAACTCACTCAGAGACTCGGATCTCAGTTTTCTTTCTTGTCAGTGTTTTGTTTTAGTTTTTGAGAAATAGTCTGAGATCTTAGGCTTCTATAGATAGGTTCGTTTCTGGTATTCATAGAATACCCGAGATTTCGTTAGGAGATCCTAAGAGGGTTCTAGGCATTCGAAGAGTCAGTCCACAGGGCTGGGCTTAAGCTGGGTATTAAGGTAAAGCCCAGTTGCTAGGCTGAGGAAGCGTCCTCCGAAGGTTCTGGCGAGCAGAGTCGGGGCAAGCAATACGACATATACAACAGTACGCTCCGTCGGCGAGACTACGTAAAGGGTGATTTCGTTATGGCATCAGTCCCCATGTCCCTCTCTTATATGTTGTTATTGTGTTGTTCCAAAAATTTATTATGAATACGAGATTATGATTTTTATGAATATTTGTTTTATATGTTGACGTTGTTATGTTTTTCCGGAAATAGCCACCTGCTTAATATTCACTATGTTTACATGTCTAATGTGCTCTTGTAAACTAAAGTTAGGGTTATAGACAATTCCTAACCACGGTCTAATCATAACCTGTTTAGTTTAACAGGCATCAATTAGTATTGGTGTCTGCCATGCTAGATAAAATAACCTGCTGAACACCCTGCTTGTTAAGAGTAGTCTAGGTAAGCCGAGCCAAGTCCGATTATGCCGGCGGCTAGGGCAAGAGGTATGATCCCCAAAGTGACATAGGGCTTTCATGGATGCCTTCGTCCCGAACTGTGAGTAGGGCCGTCAATAAGGTAGGGCAGTTTATTAGAAACCTCGGATGTGGTACGCCTTTAGACACAGAACATAGTTGCAATCCAGGCTAAGATATATCTAAAATACTCGAATATAGGTCAATCAACATATAGGAACAGTATAACATAGAGTCAGGACCTCCTCTATAAAACACTTTTGGGATTAATTAGACTTAAACCTAGTGGAGAATGGATCACCCTCTCATCAAAGTCATTGATGAAGATTGCATAACTGGATCATAAGATAGGAGTTAGGATAAAGGCCAGTTACTACTAAGTCGTTGCCACTTCCCTGGGAGTACGATATTTAACTTAATAAAATCGTAGATACTTTCCAACAGACTAGCTACCCGATAGGTACTCTGCCTTAGGTTCTGGTTGATTAAGTGACAATAATTGAATGCTAAGTGACAGTTAGTAAGACTTAGTCCTTAATTACTCATAATCGACATAGGTAAATAAAGCCCATCTTTTAGCATACCAATCGGAACTGCATCATATTTTTGGATTCCTGATCAAAATTCTAGAAACTTATGATAGGTAACGGTAGTAACCTAGACCTTAGACCCAACACTTGTCTTATGCTAGTTAGACAATCAGTTTTCGAAATATAGGATTATCATAACTAATTGATTTTAGATATTATCTGGAATTAGGACACTTAGGATAATCAAATTTTAGAAAATCATTCTAGAACCATATTGAGGAAATTTAACTGCTTTCGAAAAAAAAAGGAAAAATAATTTTTTTAAAAATTCAAAACTCGAAAAAAATTGTATTTTTCTTGCTCAATGGTAAGTTGTTCTTTTCCCTATCTCTTGTTTTTTTTTCTTAGTTGCTCTTCTTCGTGTTTTTCTTCCTTTATTTAATTTTGAAGAAATAAAAATGGAAATGAGGATAAAATATATTTTCTTCTGAGTTGTAAAATGTTGGCTTAGATTTTTATCGGGAAGAAACTCTATTTTAGAATTTTCTTAGAGTCATGCCGGCCTTATTAGGATGAGTTATGAAATAGTTTTTCCTTAATAGCCAGACCTTTGAATGTTCTATTGAAAAAAGGATGTTCCTTTTGTTTTGCTAATGATTGCATGAGAACTTTTAAACCGAAATGAATTACTGCACCTATTATGGCATCACCTGATTGAAATCTGCTTTTTGAATTAATATGTGATGTAATGATGTAGTAAGAATTGTTTGATGATAAGAAAGTTCATGCATGATAAATTCCGATCTTATCTAGTCTTGTCTAAAAACAATAGGTGACACTGATCACTCCGAGATATCTGTGTTCAATAAAACTAATGTTGAACCATACTTGATTAAGTTAAGTTTTATTGTTACTTGAATTTGATATAGAATGAAGAGATAAGAAAAAGGGTTGAAAATCTAGAAAGCAAAACATTTGTCTAGATTAGGAAACCCTGAGTTTGAGGCTAGTTTAATACTGATGAATTTTTGGATGAAAACTTATTTGCATTGTTTGCTATGTATAATAATTCTCATCTGTGGTTTATTGTTGTTGCAAATTATCTAGTCACTGAATAAGTTCCAAGTGATATGACTTATCAGCAAAAGAAGAAATTCTTTGCTGATTTGAAATATTACTACTGGCAGTTTCTCTTCTATTTCAAATTTTTGCAGATCAATTGATCAGAAGATGTGTCTCAGAAGACGAAGGACACAAGATTTTGGAGCATTGCCCTAAAGAATCTACGAGAGACCAATTGACTACTATCAACACTGTCCGGAAAGTGTTGAAAGCTGGATCTTGTTGACTCACCATATTCAAGGATTTTGTATCTCTGATACAGTCCTGCGATGCTTGCCAAATAATAGGTAACACATCTTCCAGAGATCGTCTACCCCAGCAACGTACACAGAATGTTGCAACCTTTGATATCAGGGGTATTTCGAATCCTTTTCCTTTCTTCCTTTGACACTAATTACATCATAGTAGTCGTGGAACACTTTTTCAAAATGGCCTGAAGCACAGGCATTACCTACTAATGATGTTAAAGTCATGTGCAGATTCTAGTTGTTTTCCAGATTCAGAGTGCCAATGTCTTAGAAAAAAATGTTCAGCCTGTGTATCAAATCTATGAAGTCTGCTAAGTACTACACTTTAGCAGGGATTGCTATGGGAATGACTGACCATTCCAAAAAGAGGTAGGAGTAGGTTACTGCAGAATGCTGCTCCCATGGGAAGTGCATACAATCCCAGCTGGGGAAATCATACGGGATTTAGCTGAGGAATAATTCGGAAGCTGGAAACTTTCAGAAGACACCACCACAGCAAAACCCCTTCCCGCAGAATTAATAGATGAGATACTGGCAACAATTAAAACCAGATCAGTGCAAGCAAGTGATTTACCAAGTGGAATCAAAGGGTCGAGGGATATAGAAGAATTTGGCGTTGTATCAGGAGCATAGCATTGGAGGAGCTTGCATTCCCTGCATACCAATCAGCTGTGAGAAACTTCCCCGAGGAAGTCTCAAATACTTGGGCCCAGTGATACGCGAAAATCGTATCACCTTTTTAGCATGTTTTTATGTATGAATTTGGGTGAAATCGAGGGTAATTTGATCTTGATTGTTCATTATTCACTTAATTTCACAGTTTTTATGATTTTGGAAGTGTCAGGTGAAAAGTAGACGAAAACAGCAAATTTTGGGGCAAAAACGCAATTTTTGGAAATGTTGACTCGGTCAAAGGTTCAGGACGGGTGTCCCGAACCCGGGACGGGCGTCCCGACCAAGTCAAGGTACCGGGACGGGCATCCCGACCTGGTCAACTGATCAGGACGGGCTTCCCAATCCGGGACGGGCGTCCCGAGCCGTCAGAAGCTGTCCCACATCGAATTTTTCAGAAATTTTCACTCCAGGAAGATGCTATAAATACCCCAGGCCTCCAGCAGTTGAATTCATTCCTCTCCACTCGATCTGAGTCATTTAGTGGTGTCCAGTGTACAATTCTCTAGTACACAACTCACTCAGAGACTCGGATCTCAGTTTTCCTTCTTATTAGTGTTTTGTTTTAGTTTTTGAGAAATAGTCTCAGATCTTAGGTTTCTATAGATAGGTTCATTTATGGTATTCATAGAATACCCGGGATTTCGTTAGGAGATCCTAAGAGGGCTCTAGGCGTTCGAAGAGTCAGTCCACAGGGCTGGGCTTAAGCTGGGTATTAAGGTAAAGCCCAGTCACTAGGCTGAGGAAGCGTCCTCCGAAGGTCCTGGTGAGCAGAGTCAGGGCAAGCAATACGACATATACAGCAGTACGCTCCGTCGGCGAGACTACATAAAGGATGATTTCTTTATGGCATCAGTCCCCATGTCCCTCTCTTATATGTTGTTATTGTTATGTTCTAAATACATATTATGAATACGAGATTACGAGGTTTATGAATAGTTGTTTTATATGTTGACGTTATTATGTTTTTCCGGAAATAGCCACCTGCTAAATATTCACTATGTCTGCATGTTTAATGTGCTCTTTTAAACTAAAGTTAGGGTTATAGACAATTCCGAACCACGGTCTAATCATAACCTGTTTAGTTTAATAGGCATCAATTAGTATTGGTGTCTGCCATGCTAGATAAAATAACATGTTGAACACCCTGCCTGTTAAAGTAGTCTAGGTAGGGGCCGAGCTGAGTCCGATTATGCCGGTGGCTAGGGCAAGCGGTATGATCCCCGAAGTGACATAGGGCTTTCATGGATGCCTTCGTCCCGAACCGTGAGTAGGGCCGTCATTAAGGTAGGGCGGTTTATTAGAGACCTCGGATGTGGTACGCCTTTAGACACAGAGCATAGTTGCAATCCAGGCTAAGATATATCTAAAATACTCGAATATAGGTCAAACAACATATAGGAACAGTATAACATAGAATCAGGACTCATCTATAAAACACTTCTAGGATTAATTAGACTGAAACCTAGTGGAGAATGAATCACCCTCTCATCAAAGTATTTGATGAAGATTGCATAACTGGATCATAAGATAGGAGTTAGGATAAAAGGCTAGTTACTACTAAGCCGTTGCCACTTCCCTGGGAGTACGATATTTATTTAATAAAATCGTAGATACTTTCCAACATACTAGCTACACGATAGGTACTCTGCCTTAGGTTCTGGCTGATTAAGTGACACCATAGAGACTAAATGTGACAATTAGTCAATCTCAGTCCTTAATTATTCATAATCAACATAGGGTAAAATAACACCTATTTAGCACATCGGTCGGAAACGCATCAGATTTTTGGCGCCGTTGCCGGGGAACTATCATAATGAATTTAGGATTATTGGCCACAATTCTAGAGACTTATGATAGGTAACGGTAGTAACCTAGACTTTTGAATTACACTTATCTTATGTTAGTTAGACAATCACTTTCCTAAATATAGGATTATCATAACTAATTAATTTTAGATAATATATGGAATTAAGACACTTAGGATAATCAAATTTTAGAAAATTATTCTAAAACCATATCGAGGAAATTTACCTGCTTTCTAAATAAAAATCAAAATCCATAAAAATATCTCTCTCTTGCTTTATTATTTCACTGTCCTACTTTTTGCTATTTGTTATTTCCAACCAGACTTTGCACTCAAAGATGAAGAGAACAAGAGCAGCTACTAACCAGGCAAAGAAAACCGAAAACCCTGACACTCCAGGACCGAAGAAGACAAAGCCAGAGGGCCCCTCTAGGCCTGCACCAGAAGTACCACGAGGGACTCTTCCTTCACAACCAGTGGAAGTAAACTCAAGCCCTGATGCCAGTGAACTAGTGAGACGATTCCTGAACACCCGTGAGCATAGTCCCACGGAAGAAGATCCTTCTGAGGATACCTTCCCCTAGAGAAGAACCCCAGAGATCTCCAATTCACCCTCCTGCCCAGAGAGTTCCTATAAATCCACCCCCTACTGACCAAACCCAAAATTCACCAACCTCTCCTGCATACACCCCAACACCTAACGAGCGCACCCCTTCATCTGCGGGGAGTACTAACGGTTATTATTCAATGTTGTCCGTGCAGATAGACACGTTAACTCAAAGGGTCTATGAGATGGACCAAGGGATTGCCAGCAGACTATGTCATTTAGACCAACTCAGTCTGAATATCACAACTAACGTGGACCGACTCAAAGCCACGGTCAATCTTCAGGAGAACCAAGGTGCACAACTACTCCGAGAGATGGCTGATTTACTCAGTGAGCAGAACAGGCAGAGGGATGAGATGAGAACCATACGCATAGAAATGCGAAGCATTCGAACAGAACTACAGGAGATCTGAGATAGGATTCGTTAAAAAGGGAAGATTCTTTTACTTTCAACAAATAATTCGTTTGAACTGAAACTTGAATAATTAACCCTTATTTTTCTATCTTTCAAACATTTTTAAAGGGTCCTTTATATTCAACAATTTTATTCGGACATTTTATTTCGAATTTCTATGAAAAACAAGAGTTTTGCAAATACAGTTTATTTTCCACTAATTACATTTCACAAACTCAGTTTTTGTTTTTCTGAAATTCTTGCTGAATTTAAGTTGGGATAAAATTAGGGTAGTCACAATTTTCGAAAAAAAAGGGACTGAGGAATTTTTGCATAGAGTTTTTAACTTCTGAATTTCATTGGATAAACATGAAGCATTGTTAAAGAATTATGATTATTTTTGGTATCTTGAGATTTTTAGGGAATTACGAAGAAAAAAAAATTTCGGAATTGGTACGCGTCCCGATGCAACCCAGGACGGGAGTCCTGCCTCCGGGACGGGCGTCCCGAAGGCCGCCCCTTCTATAAAAATTCAATTTTTTTTCATTTTCTCTCAAATCTACAACCAAAATTTCATCTCTCTAAAAATATTTCTCTCTAGTTTCTCTCTACAAATTTTTGGCAAACTCTTCAAAGTTTAAAAATTCGAATTTCCCTCCAAAATTCGATTTTTCCGCCAAAAATTCAAAATCCTTCCCTAACCTAATTTCATCCTTCTGAATTCAAATTCACCTCCAGAATTTGAGTTTAAAGCTTTCTTTCCCACCTAACTTCTCTCGTACGTTTTCAATGGCTCCCAAACGTGCTCCTACCACATCTACCATGACAGTTACCTCAGTAGCACATCCTTTTATGTTGTTTCCCTCCAGCACAGCATACCAAGCAAGATGCACTGGGTACATCGGGCGTACGATACTAATGGGCAGAACGCTGGATTGGGCAGCAGTACAAATGCTGGGAGTAGAGCCGGAAGTCAGACGCATACTCGACGTGCCACCTTATAGTCGAGTATTCATCGTCACAGAACCCACATACCTGGAGCTGGTATGTGAGTTCTATGCATCTTTTACATGCCACCAGGAGCAGATCACATTCCGTTTAGGCGGAATAGATTGGTCAATGAGCCTGGCCGAGTTCGGCATCGCCCTAGGCATCTGGCAGAGAGATGAGATGGACACGCCCGCATACACCACTGCAGTTCGAGACTTCACGTCTGCAGACCTCTCCACTGCTTGGGCTCAGATCTGCATGACGGGTGTCCCATACCAGCATGGCTTTGCAAAAGCCACAGGTATTTATCCCACTCTTCGCTACCTGCATGCTATCATTGCACACACATTGTCAGGACGACTGACAGCGCCCGGAACTGTCACCCGGATGGAGACATTCCTTCTAGCCAACATGCACATGGGATCTACAATAGAGATGGCTAGACTCATAGCGGTCGTTATGCGAGGATTCGCTACAGACACTAGGAAACAGTATCTGGGACTCGGACCATACATCACCAGGCTAGCCCGCTACCTGGAGTTGGACATAGAGGGCTCGGAGCTTACTCTGGTCGCCCCGACCACCATTCCCACAGATGTTACCATTCTACAGAACATGGGAATGGTTGTCCGGGATGCGAATGGCCGCGACACCATCCACACGGAGCAGACAGGACAGGCATCGGCATCGGAAGTATTTCCAGCGCATATCCCTCCGTCCGAGACGTTCGTGCCACGTACTGCCTTCGAACGACACATGTCGCACGAATGGGTAGAACTATCGGCCCGATACAGTCGAGACATGGACAGGATTGACAGACGGTTGGCGATGATAGATGATAGGATCGCCATGAACACCAGCCGGATTGAGGAGATACATCAGCAGACTTCCCGAGTGGCGGAAAACTTCGAGTTTGACTTAGTAGACTTAGGTCCACTGGACGACGATCTATCGGGTTCTTAGTCTCTCTTTCCTTCTTTCCTTTCCTTTCCTTTCTTTTGCTTTTGTTTTTCTTGTTCTATGTGTATAAGCATGTCTGGGCTGTATGACGTATGAATCCATGTACAAAATTGATTTATATGAAATACAGAATTGTTTGCATTATTTTTTATGTCTTACTTACCAATACAGAATCCTTTCTTTTCTATTTTACTTCTTATTTTCAAATAAGTGTGGGGTAAGACTCGTTTCTGTTTTATTTCTTATTTTCAAATAAGTGTGGGGTAGCTAGATATGCATGAACACTAAGGACAGTGCCAGACTTAAGTGTGGGGTAGCAGTGCACGGTGCACTGTAGCAGTTTTTGTATGCTTTTGCTTGTTTTCCCCGTATTTTCACACCTCCAAAAAAAATTTCAAAATTTTTTCCGTCCTTCAGACTTCTAAATGCAGTATGCTTGGTTAAACAATTGCTTATGTCTATGATATGTAGGTAGTATGTTATGGTTAGTAGGAGATAATTGATAGCTATCTTGGACTAATTGATTAGGAATAGGGAATTCCTGATAACTGAGAACAACTTTGTCTGGAGTAGAGACCTCAACCAATTACCTATTCGAGACTTAACTAGATAAAATTAGACCAGTTGTGGAGATATTGGCAGTTAGAATGACTAGATGAGACTCTGAGCTAGAAGTGAAAAGAAATTAAAGAAAGTTAATCAAATGAGGGTAGTTTGCCAGCGGCCTTCGCTACTCGAGCACCACTCCTTCGGGGAACTTAAAGCCTGATGCCCTAAGGTCGTGTAGATCTGGGAGTCATCGGAGTGGGACTCGCTACATGGGTAGTTGAAGTTGACGTGTTCTAAGCAGACTCAAAATACCCTGAATCTATAAAGGAAATAACTAAATGCTAAAACATTAAAAATCTGATCACCAAAGCTCAGAACTCAAAAAGTTGTATGTTGCTAATATGTCTAGCGATAGGTCGAAGTGTTATCTGGTAGTAGTTAAGACAAGAGTACATTGTGTTGACTATCTGGTCTGGACTAGTACACACACTACACATCAGGAAGACCCTGTGACTAAGAAAAAGGTCCAAACTAGTTGTTGATTTATTTTCTGCCTGATCATAACAAGCTACTAAAAACATCTGAGACCTTGTCATAGCAACCTAACCAGTTAGACTTGTGTTAAGACTTGTCTGAATAATTTTTGGAATAAAAACATGACTAGGAATTTAAGTAACTTCAGGTAGACTTTGCTTGAGGACAAGCAAAAAGCTAAGTGTGGGGTTATAAGATACGCGAAAATCGTATCACCTTTTTAGCATGTTTTTATGTATGAATTTGGGTGAAATCGAGGGTAATTTGATCTTGATTGTTCATTATTCACTTAATTTCACAGTTTTTATGATTTTGGAAGTGTCAGGTGAAAAGTAGACGAAAACAGCAAATTTTGGGTCAAAAACGCAATTTTTGGAAATGTTGACTCGGTCAAAGGTTCAAGACGGGCGTCCCGACCAAGTCAAGGTACCGGGACGGGCGTCCAGGACCCGGGACGGGCGTCCCGAGCCGTCAGAAGCTGTCCCACATCGAATTTTTCAGAAATTTTCACTCCAGGAAGCTGCTATAAATACCCCAGGCCTCCAGCAGTTGAATTCATTCCTCTCCACTCGATCTGAGTCATTTAGTGGTGTCTAGTGTACAATTCTCTAGTACACAACTCACTCAGAGACTCGAATCTCAGTTTTCCTTCTTATTAGTGTTTTGTTTTAGTTTTTGAGAAATATTCTCAGATCTTAGGTTTCTATAGATAGGTTCGTTTCTGGTATTCATAGAATACCCGGGATTTCGTTAAGAGATCCTAAGAGGGCTCTAGGCGTTCGAAGAGTCAGTCCACAGGGCTGGGCTTAAGCTGGGTATTAAGGTAAAGCCCAATCACTAGGCTGAGGAAGCGTCCTCCGAAGGTCCTGGTGAGCAGAGTCAGGGCAAGCAATACGACATATACAGCAGTACGCTCCGTCGGCGAGACTACGTAAAGGGTGATTTCGTTATGGCATCAGTCCCCATGTCCCTCTCTTATATGTTGTTATTGTTATGTTCTAAATACATATTATGAATACGAGATTACGATGTTTATGAATAGTTGTTTTATATGTTGACGTTATTATATTTTTCCGGAAATAGCCACCTGCTAAATATTCACTATGTCTGCATGTTTAATGTGCTCTTTTAAACTAAAGTTAGGGTTATAGACAATTCCTAACCACGGTCTAATCATAACCTGTTTAGTTTAACAGGCATCAATTAGTATTGGTGTATGCCATGCTAGATAAAATAACATGTTGAACACCCTGCCTGTTAAAGTAGTCTAGGTAGGGGCCGAGCTGAGTCCGATTATGCCGGTGGCTAGGGGAAGCGGTATGATCCCCGAAGTGACATAGGGCTTTCATGGATGCCTTCGTCCCGAACCGTGAGTAGGGCCGTCATTAAGGTAGGGCGGTTTATTAGAGACCTCGGATGTGGTACGCCTTTAGACACAGAACATAGTTGCAATCCAGGCTAAGATATATCTAAAATACTCGAATATAGGTCAAACAACATATAGGAACAGTATAACATAGAATCAGGACTCATCTATAAAACACTTCTAGGATTAATTAGACTGAAACCTAGTGGAGAATGAATCACCCTCTCATCAAAGTATTTGATGAAGATTGCATAACTGGATCATAAGATAGGAGTTAGGATAAAAGGCTAGTTACTACTAAGCCGTTGCCACTTCCCTGGGAGTACGATATTTATTTAATAAAATCGTAGATACTTTCCAACAGACTAGCTACACGATAGGTACTCTGCCTTAGGTTCTGGCTGATTAAGTGACACCATAGAGACTAAATGTGACAATTAGTCAATCACAGTCCTTAATTATTCATAATCAACATAGGGTAAAATAACACCTATTTAGCACATCGGTCAGAAACGCATCACCCAGATCTACACAACTAGAGCCTCCTACCACCACAGCTTCGCCAAAACTTCAGGTATCTTTTCTTCCATTCGAGACTTGCATGCAATACCTTTACTAACATTGGCAGGAAGGCACACAAATCCCAAGAAGTCTCATTCCTAGACACGTTCCTCCTGGTCACGTTACTACAATTGTGAGAAATCTTACAACTGATTCGAGGAAACAGTCCGTGGGGCTCGAGCCATTCATCAAATGAATAGGCCACTACCTGGAGCTCGACAATGAAGGATCGGAGGTGACGTCATCTGTTCCAATATCTAGAGCTTACAGAGTCAAGAGCGCCTCAGCAATAGCACATGGCTAAGGTGAAGAGCCAATTGATAGCCTAGAGAAAACCCTTCTGCTCGAGGCAAGAAGGGAGTTTTTCTAACCCTCATCTTCCTTTTATTTTTTTCATTTCGTGTTTTGTTATTTGTTATTTACTTCGTTACTTCATTTTCCTTCTTACCCTTAGTCAGTCAAATAAGTGTGGGGTAAGAAATTTCTGTTTTATTTTTGTTTCTCCTTGTTTTCAAATAAGTGTGGGGTAGTCTAGATATGCATGAACACTGAGGACAGTGTCAGAAATAAGTGTGGGGTAGCAGTGCACGGTGCACTGTAGCAATTTACAAAATTTTGTGCATGCTTTTGCTTGTTTTCCCCATATTTTCACACCCTTCCAAAAAATTTCAAACGTTTTCCGTCTTTCAGACTTCTAAATGCAGTATGCTTGGTTAAACAATTGCTTATGTCTATGATATGTAGGTAGAATGTTATGGTTAGTAGGAGATAATTGATGACTATTTTTGAACTTATTGATTAGGAGTAGGGAATTCCTGATAATTAAGCACAACTTAGTCTGGGTTAGAGACCTCAGCCAATTACCTTTTCAAGACTTAACTAGATAAAATTAGACCAGTTGTAGGATGCATTGACAATTAGAATGACTAGATGAGACTCTGAGCTAAAAGTGAAAATAAAAGAAAAAAATGATGAGAAGATAGAGTAGTTTTCCAGCGGACTTCGCTACTCAAGCACCACTCCTTCGGGGAACTTAAAGCATGATGCCCTAATGATGGGATTCCGGTTGACGTGCTAAATAGGTGTTATTTTACCCTATGTCAATTATGAATAATTAAGGACTGTGATTGACTAATTGTCACATTTAGTCTCTATGGTGTCACTTAGTCAGCCAGAACCTAAGGTAGAGTACCTATCGTGTAGCTAGTCTGTTGGAAAGTATCTACGATTTTATTAAATAAATATCGTACTCCTAGGGAAGTGGTAACGGCTTAGTAGTAACTAGTCTTTATTCCTACTCTTATATTATAATCCAGTTATGCAATCTTCATCAATAATTTTGATGAGAAGGTGATTCATTCTCCACTAGGTTTAAGTCTGACTAAACCTGAAAATGTTTTATAGACGAGATCCTGATTTTATGTTATACTGTTACTATATGTTGATTGACCTATATTCGAGTATTTTAGACATGTCTTGGCCTGGATTGCAACTATGTTCTGTGTCTAAAGGTTACCACATCTCAGTTTCTATGCTACCGCCCCATCGTTAAGGGTAACGGCCCTACTCACGGCTCGAACTAAAGTCCGCAATGAACGCCCTATGTCACTTTGGGGATCATACCGCTCGTCTCATAACCGCCGGCATAAAACTCTACTCAGCCTACCTAGACTACTTTCAACCAACAGGGTGTCCCGCAGATTATTTTATCTAGTATGGCAGACACCAATACTAATTGATGTCTATTAAACTAAACAGGTTATGAATAAACCATGCTTAGGAATTGTCTATAACCTTAATTTCAGTTTAAAAGAACGGCAATAGACATGTAGACATAATGGATATTTAAGCAGGTGGCCATTTCTAGAAAAACATAATAACTTCAACATATATCACAAATATTCATAAAAACATAATCTGGTATTCAAATCAGTATTTGGACAAACACAGTAACAACATATAAAGAGAGGGACAGGGGGGACTGATGCCATAAAGAAATCACCCTTTACGTAGTCACGCCGTTGGAGCGTACTGCTATATATGCCGTAATGCTTGACCCGACTCTGCTCGTCAGAACCTTCGGAGGACGCTTCCTCGGCCTAGTAGCTGGGCTTTACTTAACAACTCGGCTTAAGCCCAGCCTTGTGGACTGACTCTTCGAATGCCTCGAGCCCTCTTAGGATCTCCTAACGAAATCCCAGGTATTCTACGAATACCAAAAACGAACCTATCTATGTAAGCCTAAGATCTGAGATTATTTCTCAGAAACTAAAACAAAACACTAACAAGAAAGAAAACTGAGATCCGAGTCTCTGAGTAAGTTGTGTACTAGAGAAGTGTACATTGGAAAACACTTAATGACTCAGATCGAGTGGAGAGGAATGATTTCAACTGCTGGAGGCCTGGGGTATTTATAGCAGCTTCCCGGGGTGATTTTTCATCAAAAATTCGATGTGGGACTGGATCTGGGGGTTCGGGACGTCCGTCCTGGATTGGGACGCCCGTCCTGATCTGTTGACCAGGTCGGGATGCCTGTCCCGGTGCTTTGAGTGGGTAGGGATGCCCGTCCCGGGTTCGGGACGCCCGTCCTGAACCTTTGACCAAGTCAACAATTCCAAAAATTGCGTTTTGCCCCAAAATTTGTTGTTTTCGTCTACTTTTCACCTGACACTTCCAAAATCATAAAAACTATGAAATTAAGTAAATAATAAACATTTAAGATCAATTTACTCTTAATTTCACCCTAAATCATATATAAAAACATGCAAAAAATGTGATACGATTTTCGCGTATCACCTAAGGTCGTGTAGATTTGGGAGTCATCGGAGTGGGACTCGCTACATGGGTAGTTGAAGTTGACGTGTTCTAAGCAGACTCAAAATACCCTAGAAAATCTATAAAAAGGAAAAAATCATTAAATGCTAAATGATCGAATCTGATCACCAAGGCTCAGAACTCAGAAAGTTATCTGTTGTCAGTGTGTCTAGCGACAGGTCGAAGTGTTGTCTGGTAATAGTTAAGACGAGAGTTTATTGTGTTGACTATCTAGTCTTGACTAGTACACACACTACACATCAGGAAGACCTTATGACTAAGAGAAGAGTTCAACCTAGTTGTTAAATTATTTTCTGCTCAACCCTAACAAACTACTAGAGACATTTGAGACCTTGTCATAGCAACCTAACCAGTCAGACATGTGTTAAGAATTGTCTGAAGAACTTTTGGAATAGAAACATGACTAGGAATGCACATATGGTTTAGAATCACTAACTTCAGGTAGACTTTGTTTGAGGACAAGCAAAAAGCTAAGTGTGGGGTTATCTGATACGCGAAATCGTATCACCTTTTAGCATGTTTTTATATATGAATTAGGGTGAAATTGAGGGTAAATTGATCTTAATTGTTTATTATTTACTTAATTTCACAGTTTTTATGATTTTGGAAGTGTCAGGTGAAAAGTAGACGAAAACAGCAAATTTTAGGGCAAAAACGTAATTTTTTGGAAATGCTGACTTGGTCAAAGGCTCAGAACAGGCGTCCCTAATCTGGGACGGGCATCCCGACCCAGTCAAAGCACCGGGATGGGCATCCCGACTTGGTCAACGGACCAGGACGGGCATCCCAATCCAGGATGGGCGTCCCGAACCCCGAGATCAAGTCCCACATCGAATTTTTGATGAAAAATCACCCCGGGAAGCTGCTATAAATACCCCATGCCTCCAGCAGTTGAATTAATTCCTCTCCACTCGATCTGAGTCATTAAGTGGTTTTCAGTGTACACCTCTCTAGTACACAACTCACTCAGAGACTCGGATCTCAGTTTTCTTTCTTGTTAGTGTTTTGTTTTAGTTTCTGAGAAATAGTCTCAGATCTTAGGCTTCTATAGATAGGTTCGTTTCTGGTATTCATAGAATACCCGGGATTTCGTTAGGAGATCCTAAGAGGGCTCTAGGCGTTCGAAGAGTCAGTCCACAGGGCTGGGCTTAAGTTGGGTATTAAGGTAAAGCCCAGTTACTAGGCTGAGGAAGCGTCCTCCGAAGGTTCTGGCGAGTAGAGTCGGGGCGAGCAATACGACATATACAGCAGTACGCTCCGTCGGTGAGACTACGTAAAGGGTGATTTCTTTATGGCATCAGTCCCCATGTCCCTCTCTTATATGTTGTTATTGTGTTGTTCCAAAAATTTATTGGTGGGAATTCCGGTTGACGTGCTAAATAGGTGTTATTTTACCCTATGTTGATTATGAGTAATTAAGGACTGTGATTGACTAATTGTCACATTTAGTCTCTATGGTTTCACTTAATCAGCCAGAACCTAAGGCAGAGTACCTATCGGTAGCTAGTCTGTTGGAAACTATCTACGTTTTTATTAAGTTAATTATCGTACTCCTAGGGAAGTGGCAACGGCTTAGTAGTAACTAGCCTTTCATCCTAACTCCTATCTTATGGTCCAGTTATGCAATCTTCATCAAATACTTTGATGAGAGGGTGATTCATTCTCCACTAGGTTTAAGTCTAATTAATCCTAGAAGTATTTTATAGATGAGTCCTGATTCTATGTTATATGGTTCCTATATGTTGATTGACCTATATTCGAGTATTTTAGACATGTCTTGGCCTGGATTGCAACTATGTTCTGTGTCTAAAGGTTACCACATCTGAGTCTCTATGCTACCGCCCCATTGCCAAGGTAAACGGCCCTACTCACAGCTCGAACTAAAGTCAGCAATGAACGCCCTATGTCACTTTGGGGATCATACCGCTCGTCTCATAATCGCCGGCATAAAACTCTACTCAGCCTACCTAGACTACTTTCAACCAACAGGGTGTTCCGCAGATTATTTTATCTAGTATGGCAGACACCAATACTAATTGATGTCTATTAAACTAAACAGGTTATGAATAGACCGTGGTTAGGAATTGTCTATAACCTTAAATTCAGTTTAAAAGAACGGCAATAGACATGCAGACATAATGGATATTTAAGCAGGTGGCCATTTCTAGAAAAACATAATATCTTCAACATATATCACAAATATTCATAAAAACATAATCTGGTATTCAAATTAGTATTTGGACAAACACAAGAACAACATATAAAGAGAGGGACAGGGGGGACTGATGCCATAAAGAAATCACCCTTTACGTAGTTACGCCGTTGGAGCGTACTGCTATATATGCCTTACTGCTTGCCCTGACTCTGCTCGCCAGAACCGTCGGAGGACGCTTCCTCAGCCTAGTAACTGGGCTTTACCTTAATACCCAGCTTAAGCCCAGCCTTGTGGACTGACTCTTCGAACACCTCGAGCCCTCTTAGGATCTCCTAACGAAATCCCGGGTATTCTATGAATACCAAAAACGAACCTATCTATGTAATCCTAAGATCTGAGACTATTTCTCAGAAACTAAAACAAAACACTAATAAGAAAGAAAACTGAGATCCGAGTCTCTGAGTGAGTTGTGTACTAGAGAAGTGTACACTGGAAACCACTAAATGACTCAGATCGAGTGGAGAGGAATGATTTCAACTGCTGGAGGCCTGGGGTATTTATAGCAGCTTCCCGGGGTGATTTTTCATCAAACATTCGATGTGGGACTGGATCTGGGGTTTGGGACGCCCGTCTCGGATTGGGACGCCCGTCCTGATCTATTGACCAAGTCGGGACGCCCGTCCCGAGTCTTGGACGCCCGTCCCGGTGCTTTGACTGGGTCGGGACGTCCGTCCCGGATTCGGGACGCCCGTCCTGACCCTTTGACCAAGTCAACATTTCCAAAAATTGAGTTTTTGCCCCAAAATTTGCTGTTTTCATCTACTTTTCACCTGACACTTCCAAAATCATAAAAACCGTGAAATTGAGTAATTAACAAACAATTAAGATCAATTTCCTATCAATTTCACCCGAAATCATACATAAAAACATGCTAAAAAGGTGATACGATTTTCGCGTATCAAATAACCCCACACTTAGCTTTTTGCTTGTCCTCAAGCAAAGTCTACCTGAAGTTAGTGATTCTAAACCGTAGTGCAGTCACTTAAATTCCTAGTCATATTTTTATTCCAAAAATTCTTCAGACAAGTCTTAACACAGGTCTGACTGGTTAGGTTGCTATGACAAGGTCTCAGATGTTTTTAGTAGCTTGTTATGATCAGGAAGAAAACAAATCAACAACTAGGTTGAACTTTTTTCTTAGTCACAGGGTCTTCCTGATGTGTAGTGTGTGTACTAGTCTAGACCATATAGTCAACACAATGTACTCTTGTCTTAACTACTACCAGATAACACTTCGACCCATCGCTAGACATATTAACATCAGACAACTTTTTGAGTTCTGAGCTTCGGTGATCAGATTTTTAATGTTTTAGCATTTAGTTATTTTCTTTATAGATTCAGGGTATTTTGAGTCTGCTTAAAATACGTCAATTTCAACTACCCATGTAGCGAGTCCCACTCCGATGACTCCCAGATCTACACGGCCTTAGGGCATCAGGCTTTAAATTCCCCGAAGGAGTAGTGCTCGAGTAGCGAAGGCCGCTGGCAAACTACCCTTATTTGATTAACTTTCTTTTGTTTCTTTTCACTTTTAGCTCAGAGTCTCATCTAGTCATTCTAACTGCCAATATATCCACAACTGGTCTAATTTTATCTAGTTAAGTCTCGAACAGGCAATTGGCTGAGGTCTCTAATCCAGACAAAGTTGTGCTCAGTTATCAGGAATTCCCTATTCCTAATCAATTAGTTCAGCAGTAGTCATCAATTATCTCCTACTAACCATAACATACTACCTACATATCATAGACATAAGCAGTTGTTTAACCAAGCATATTGCATTTAGAAGTCTGAAAGACGGAAAGTGTGAAAATATGGGGAAAACAAGCAAAAGCATGCAAAACATTTTGCAAACTGCTACAGTGCACCGTGCACTGCTACCCCACACTTAATTCTGGCACTGTCCTCAGTGTTCATGCATATCTAATTACCCCATACTTATTTGAAAACAAGAAATAAAAATAAAACAAAGCACTCTTACCCCACACTTATTTGACTAATTAAGGGTAAGAGAGAAAATAAAACAAGAAGGATAATGGAAATAAAAAAACAGAACACAAAATAAAGAAAACAAAAGTAAAGGATCATGAGGATTAGAAAAACTCCCTTCATGTCGCGAGCAGAAGGGTCTTCTCTGATCTGTCAATTGGCTCTTCACCTTAGCCATTGGCTATTGCTGAGGTGTTCTTGACTCTACAAGCTCTAGATATTGGAACGGATGACGCCAGCTCCGATCCTTCATTGTCGAGCTCTAGGTAGTGGCATATCCATTTGATGAATGACCCAAGCCCCAAGGACTGTTTCCTCGAATCATCTGCAAAGTTTCTCGTAATCGTAGCAACGTGTCTAGAAGGAACGTGTCTAGGAATGAGACTTCTTTGGATTGGTGTGCCTACCTGCCAATGTTAGTGAAGGTATGGCATGCAAGTCTCGAATAGAAGAAAAGATACCTGAAGTTTTGGCAAAGTTGTGGTGGTAGGGGCTCCAGTTGTATAGATCTGGGCCCAAGTATTTGAGACATCCTTAGGGAAGTTTCTCACAGCTGATTGGTATGCAGGGAATGCAAGTTCCTCCATTGCTATGCTCCTGATACAATGCTAAATTCCTCTATATCCTTCGACCGTTCGATACCACTTGGTATATCACTTGCTTGCACTAGTCTGGCTTTAATTGTTGCCAGTATCTCATCTATTGCTTCTGCGAGTAGGGGTTTTGCTGTGGTGGTATCTTCTGAAAGTTTCCAGCTTCCGAATTACTCCTCAGCTAAATCCCGTATGATTCCTCTAGTTGGAATTGTATGCATTTCCCATTGGAGCAGCATTTTGCAGTAACCTACTCCTACCTCTTTTGGAATGGTCAGTCATTCCCATAGCAATCCCTGCTAAAGTGTGGTACTTAGCAGACTTCACATATTTGATACACAGGCTGAACATTTCTTCCTAAAACATTGGCACTCTGAATCTGTTATTTGGCAAGCATCACAGGAATGTATCAGAGATACAAAAGTCCTTGAATATGGTGGGTCAACAAGATCCTGCTTTCAACACTTTCCGGACAGTGTTGATAGCAGTCAATTGGTCTCCTATAGATCCTTGATGACAATGCTCCAAAATTTTGTGGCCTTCATCTTCTGAGACATATCTTCTGAGACACATCTTCTGACCAACTGCTCTGCAAGAATTTGAAATAGAAGAGAAATTGCCCAGTAGTAATATTTCAAATCAGCAAAGAATTTCTTCTTTTGCTGATACGTCATATCACTTGGAACTTATTCAGTGACTAGATAATTTGCAATAAACCACAGATGAGAATTATTATACATAGCAAACAATGCAAATAAGTTTTCATCCAAAAATTTATCAGTATTACACTAGCCTCTATCTCGGGGTTTTCTAATCTAGACCAATGGTTTGCTTTCTAGATTTTCAACCCTTTTTCTTATCCCTTTATTCTATATCAAGTTCAAGTAACAATAAAACTTAACTTAATCAAGTATGGTTCAACATTAGTTTTATTGAACACAGATATCTTGGAGTGATCAGTGTCACCTATTGTTTCTGACAAGACTAGATAAGATCAGGATTTATCATACATGAACTTTCTTATCATGTTTCTGTCCTAAAACAATCATTACATCACATATTCATTCAAAAAGCAGATTTCAATCAGGTGATGCCCTAATGGGTGCAGTAATTCCTTTTGGTTTAAAAGATCTCATGCAATTATCAGCAAAACAAAAGGAACATCCTTTTTTTTCAATAGAACATTCAGATGTCTGGCTATTAAGGAAAAATTATTCCATAACTCGTCCTAATAATGTCGGTATGACTCTAAGAAGATTCTAAAATGGAATTTCTTCCAAAAAAATCTAAGCCAAAATTTTACAACTTAGAAGAAAATATATTTTATCCTCATTTCCATTTTTATTCTTTCGAAATTAAATAGAAGAAAAACACGAAAAAGAGCAACTAAGAAAATAACTAAGAAAGAACAAGAGATAGGGAAAAGAACAACTTACCATTGAGCAAGAAAAATACATTTTTTTTTCGGTTTTTAAATTTTTAAAATTTTTTTCTTTTTATTTCGAAAGCAGTTAAATTTCCTCAATATGGTTTTAGAATAATTTTCTAAGATTTGATTATCCTAAATGTCTTAATTCCAGATAACATCTAAAATTAAGTAGTTATGATAACCCTATATTTAGGAAAGTGATTGTCTAACTAGTGTAAGATAAGTGGAGGTCTAAAGTCTAGGTTACTACCGTTACCTATCATAAGTATTTAGAATTTTGATCAGGAGTCCTAAATTCATTATGATATTTCCCCGGCAACGGCGCCAAAAATCTGATGCAGTTCCGATTGGTATGCTAAAAGATAAGCTTTATTTACCTATGTCGATTATGAGTAATTAAGGACTGAGTCTTACTAACTGTCACTTAGCATTCAATTATTGTCACTTAATCAACCAGAACCTAAGGCAGAGTACCTATCGTGTAGCTAGTTAAATATCGTACTCCCAGGGAAGTGGCAACGGCTTAGTAGTAACTAGCCTTTTATCCTAACTCCTATCTTATGATCCAGTTATGCAATCTTCATCAATGATTTTGATGAGAGGGTGATCCATTCTCCACTAGGTTTAAGTCTAATTAATCCTAGAAGTGTTTTATAGATGAGTCCTGATCCTATGTTATACTGTTCCTATATGTTGATTGACCTATATTCGAGTATTTTAGACATGTCTTGGCCTGGATTGCAACTATGTTCTGTGTCTAAAGGTGTACCACATCCGAGGTTTCTAATAAACCGCCCTACCTTAATGACGGCCCTACTCACGGTTCAGGATGAAGGCATCCATGAAAGCCCTATGTCACTTCGGGGATCATACTGCTTGCCCTAGCCGACGGCATAATCGGACTCGGCTCGACTTACCTAGACTACTCTAACAAACATGGTGTTCAGCAGGTTATTTTATCTAGCATGGCAGACACCAATACTAATTGATGCCTGTTAAACTAAACAGGTTATGTTTAGACCGTGGTTAGGAATTGTCTATAACCTAACTTTAGTTTAAAAGAGCACATTAGACAAGCAGACATAGTGAATGTTAAGCAGGTGGCTATTTCCGGAAAAACATAACAACGTCAACATATAAAACAAATATTCATAAAAATCATAATCTCGTATTAATAATAAATTTTTAGAACAACACAATAACAACATATAAGAGAGGGACATGGGGACTGATGTCATAAAGAAATCACCCTTTACGTAGTCTCGCCGACGGAGGGTACTACTATATATGTCGTATTGCTCGCCCTGACTCTGCTCGCCAGAACCTTCGGAGGACGCTTCCTCAGCCTAGTAACTGGGCTTTACCTTAATACCCAGCTTAAGCCCAGCCCTGTGGACTAACTCTTCGAACGCCTAGAGCCCTCTTAGGATCTCCTAACGAAATCCTGGGTATTCTATGAATACCAGAAACGAACCTCTCTATAGAAGCCTAAGATCTGAGACTATTTCTCAGAAACTAAAACAAAACACTAATAAGAAAGAAAACTGAGATCCGAGTCTCTGAGTGAGTTGTGTACTAGAGAAGTGTACACTGGAAACCACTAAATAACTCAGATCGAGTGGAGAGGAATGATTTCAACTGTTGGAGGCCTGGGGTATTTATAGCAGCTTCCCGGGGTGATTTTTCATCAAAAATTTGATGTGGGACTGGATCTGGGGGTTCGGGATGCCCGTCCCAGATTGGGACGCCCGTCCTGGTCTGTTGACCAAGTCGGGACGCCCGTCCCGAGTCCTGGACGCCCGTCCTGGTGCTTTGACTAGGTCGGGACGCCTGTCCCGGATTCGGGACGCCCGTCCTGACCCTTTGACCAAGTCAACATTTCTAAAAATTGCGTGTAGGTCTGGGAGTCATCGGAGTGGGACTCGCTACATGGGTAGTTGAAGTTGACGTGTTCTAAGCAAACTCAAAATACCCTGCATCTATAAAGAAAATCAATAAATGCTAAATCATTAAAAATCTGATCACCAAGGCCCAGAACTCAGAAAGTTGTCTATTGTTATTATGTCTAGCAACAGGGTCGAAATATTATCTGGTAGTAGTTAAGATGAGAGTATATTGTGTTGACTATCTGGTCTAGACTAGCACACACACTACACATCAGGAAGACCTTGTGACTAAGAAAGGAGTTCAACCTAGTTGTTAAGTTGTTTTCTGCATAACTATAACAATCTGCTAGAGACATTTGAGACCTTGTCATAGCAACCTGACCAGTCAAACTTGTGTTAAGAATTGTCTGAAAACATTTTTGGAATAAAAACATTACTAGAAATTTAAGTGACTGCACTATGATTTAGAATCACTAACTTCAAGTAGACTTTGCTTGAGGACAAGCAAAAAGCTAAGTGTGGGGTTATATGATATGCATAAATCATATCACATTTTTAGCATGTTTTTAGGCATGATTTAGGGTGAAATTGAGGGTAAATTGGTCTTAATTGTTCATTATTAACTCAATTTCACAGTTTTTATGATTTTGGAAGTGTCATGTGAAAAGTGGAAGAAAATGGCAAATTTTGGGGCAAAAACGCAAATTTTCAGAAGTTCGGACGGGCGTCCCGGTTCAGGACGGGCGTCCTGACCTAGTCAACAGGTCGGGACGGGCGTCCAGGACTCTGGACGGCCGTCTTGACCTGGTCAACAGACTGGGACGGGCGTCCCAATCTGGGATGGCGTCCCGAACTAGACATTCAAGTCCCACATCGAATTTTTGAGAGAAAATCACTCCAGAAAGCTGCTATAAATACCCCAGGCCTTCCTTAGTTGAAATCATCCCTCTCCACTTGATCTGAGTCATTCAGTGGTTTCCAGTGTACAATTCTCGAGTACACAACTCACTCGGAGACTCAGATTTCAGTATAAGTTTTCTTTCTTTCCTTTTTGTGTTTCGTTTTTCTTAGTTTCTGAGAAATAGTCTCAGATCCTAGGGTTCGATAGACAGGTTCGTTTTTGGTATTCATAGAATACCCGGGATTTCGTTTGGAGATCCTAAGAGGGCTCTAGGCGTTCGAAGAGTCAGTCCACAGGGCTGGGCTTAAGCCTAGGACGTAAGGTAAAGTCCAGCTACTAGGCTGAGGAAGCATCCTCCGAAGGTTCTGTTGAGTAGAGTCGGGTCAAGCAATACGACATATACAGCAGTAAGCTCCATCGGCGAGACTTCGTAAAGGGTGATTTCTTTATGGCATCGGTCCCCCTGTCCCTCTCTTATATGTTGTTATTGTGTTTGTCCAAATAGCAATTATGGATACTGGATTATGATTGTTATGAATATTTGTTATATATGTTGAAGTTGTTATGTTTTTCCGGAAATAGCCACCTGCTTAAATATTCATTATGTCTGAATGTCTAATGTAGTTTCTTTTAAACTAAAATTAGGGTTATAGACAATTCCTAACCACGGTCTATTCATAACCTGTTTAGTTTAACAGGCATCAATTAGTATTGGTGTCTGCCATACTAGATAAAATAACCCGCGGAACAACCTGTTTGTTAGAGTAGTCTAGGTAGGCTGAGTAGAGCGTTTATGCCTGCAGTTATGGGCAAGTGGCATGATCCCCGAAGTGACATAGGGCTTTCATAGTTGTCTTTAGTAGTAACCGTGAGTAGGGCCGTTTACCTTGGCGATGGGGCGGTATATCAGATTACTTAGATGTGGTACACCTTTAGACTCAGAACATAGTTGCATTCCAGGCTAAGATATATCTAAAACACTCGAAGATAGGTCAATCAACATATAGGAACAATATAACATAGAATCAGGACTTTGTCTATAAACACTTTTAGGCCTGATTAGACTTAAACCTAGTGAAGAATGGATCACCCTCTCATCAAAGTTATTGATGAAGATTGCATAACTGGATTATAAGATAAGAGTTAGGATAAAAGGCTAGTTACTACTAAGTCGTTGCCATTTCCCTGGGAGTACGATAATTATTTAATAAAATCGTGGATACTTTCCAACAGACTAGCTACACGATAGGTACTCTGCCTTAGGTTCTAGCTGATTAAGTGACACCATAGAGACTAAATGTGACAATTAGTCAATCTCAGTCCTTAATTAATCATAATCAAACATAGGGTAAAATAACGCCTATTTAGTATATCGGTTGGAAACACATCAATCATCCCAAGGTAGGGGTGAATACACCAGGTAACTCAGATATGATAAACAGATGGTTACATTTCATAATTGCCTTAGAGGTCAAGATATATCTAAAATGTTCGAAGATAAGGTCCGACAAATTGTAATAACTGAGCTTAAATTGATGAATGCATGTCTACTCTTGAATGCTATTTGCTTGTTATGTGTGATTGGGATCACCAATCAATCTCAAAGAATTGATTAACTGATTAATTAATTGCATGATAAGATAAGTGTTATGGTTAAGGGATAGTTACTACTAAGCCGTTACCAGTTCCATGGGAGTACGATATTAAAATTTTAAAATCGTAGATACTTTCTAAGAACTAGCTACACGATAGGTACTCTTCCTTAGGTTCCGATTGATTAAGTGACAACTATTGAATGCTAAAGTGACAGTTAGTAAGACTTAGTCCTTAATTACTCATAATCAATATAGGTGAATAAATCCTATCTTTTAGCATACCAATCGGAACGCATCAGATTTTTGGCACCGTTATCGGGGACTTATCATAAAATTTTAGGATTCCTAATCAAAATTGTAGAGGTTTATGATAGGTAATGGTAGTAATCTATACTTTAGTTAACTATTATGCTTATTCTAATTAGTTAATCAATTTCATGAAATATAGGGTTATCTTAAATAATTAATTTTAGAAATGATCTAAAATTAAGAAATTTAGGTTATTTGATGTGTTCCGATTGATATGCTAAAAATAGGCTTCATTTACCCTATATCGATTATGAATAATTAAGGACGGAGACTTACTAATTGTCACACTTAGAATCTATGTTGTCACTTAATCAATCAGAACCTAAGGCAGAGTACCTATCGTGTAGCTAGTCTGTTGGAAAGTATCTACGATTTTAATTTAATAATTTATCGTACTCCTAGGGAAGTAGTAACGACTTAGTAGCAACTATCCTTTTACCCTTACTCTCAGTTTATTACTTAGTTATGCAATCATTCATCAATATCTTCGATGAGTGGGTGATCCTTTCTACACAAGACTCAAGTTCATTAAGCATGCAAGAGTATTTTAAAGACAAGTATTCTGATGTATGTTCTATTGTTCCTACATGTTGATTGACCTATCTTCGAGTATTTTAGATATATCTTGGTCTAGATTGCAATTACGTACTGTATCTATTGAGAAAGGAGGGAAATTCTAATTTTTGGAACGAAATTCAAAAGTTCAAATTTTTGGAGGGAAAAGTTGAAAATTTGAAAATTCAAGATTTATTTTCAAATTTTTGGAGAGAATATTGGAGAGAATTTTGGTAGAGAGAGGATTTTTGATATAGGATTTTGAAGGAAAATGAAAAAATTGGGTATTTATTGAGAAACCCCTTCCTCGGGATGCCCGTCCAGAAGTTAGGACATCCGTCCATATTGCCTCGGGATGCGTGCTAATTCCAAAAAATTATTTTTTTTGCAATTTCCTGCAAATCCTTATGCATAAAAAAAATTATCTCTTCATAGTTTTCAACAAATCATCATGGTTCGCCTATTGTAATGCATAAGTTGTTAAAAATCTTTGCAAAATTCTCAGCTTATTCCATTTTCAAAAATTATAGTTGCCCTAATCATTTCCTTACTTTCTATGCAGAAAAAATTCTTATAGTTGCAGAAAAACAAAAGACTAAATTTACACAATTTAATCAACGGAAAATTATATTTCTAACACATTTGTTTTTCGCAAAGAATTGAAAATTATTTGAAAACATTTTCTGAACAAAATAAAAGACCCAATTGAATTAGGAAAGTAAAAAGAAGGGGTCAGTTATTAAAATTTTTTTCAAACAATTTATTTGCTGAAAGTAAAAAGAAATCTTCCCTTTTTAATGGCCTTTATTCCTTATCTCTCGCATCTCTACTCGTATAACTCCATCTCATCTCGTTGCCTTCCTTGCTCATCTCGTATTTCAGCTAACTCCCGTAGTATCTGATGCGTTCCGACTGATATAATAAAATAGGTGTTATTTTACCGTATGTTGATTATGAGTAATTAAGGACTTAGACTGACTAATTATCACATTTAGTCTCTATGCTATCACTTAATCAATCAGAACCTAAGGCAGAGTACCTATCGGGTAGCTAGTCTGTTGGAAAGTATCTACGATTTTAATTAAATCAAATATCATACTCCCAGGGAAGTGGTAACGGCTTAGTAGTAACAATCCTCTTACCCTAACTCTTATCTTATGATCCAGTTATGCAATCATTCATCAAAATCTTTGATGAGAGGGTGATTCATTCTCCACTAGGTTTAAGTCTATCTAAGCCTAAAAAGTGTTTTACAGATAATGTTCTGATTCTATGTTATACTGTTCCTACATGTTGATTGACCTATCTTCGAGTATTTTAGATATATCTTGGTCTAGATTGCAATTATGTACTGAGTCTAAAGGTGTACCACATCTGAATTACATGATAAACTGCCACATCGCCATTGACGGCCCTACTCACAGTTCGAGCTAAAGGCATCCATGAAAGTCCTATGTCACTTAGGAGATCATGCCACTCGCCCTAACGCCGGCATAAACACACAAACTTAGCCTACTTAGACCATTCTAACAAACATGGTGATCTATAGGTTATTTCATCTAATATGGCAGACATTAATGCTTTTCTACGGGAAAGTCCTATATTAATGCCTGTTAAACTAAACAGGTTATGATTAGACCGTGGTTAGGAGTTGTCTATAACCGTTCATTTAGTTTAAAAGAAACTACAGCAGACATGCAGTCATAATGAAAGTTAAGCTGGTGACCATTTCCGGAAAAACATAAAGTACTTCAACATGCAAAACATATATTCATAAAATCAAAGTTCAATATTCATAATACATATTTGGACGAACACAGTACAGACATATAAAGAGAGGGACAAGGGGACCGATGCCATAAAGTATTCACCATTTACGTTGTCCACTGATGGAGCAATTGCTTGTATATATTGGATTGCTCGACCCAACTCTGCTTGACAGAACCTTCGGAGGACGCTTCCTCAGCCTAGTAGCTGTACTTTACCTTAATACCCAGCTTAAGCACAACCCTGTTGACTAACTCTTCGAACGCCTAGTGTCATCTTAGGATCTCCTAACGAAATCCTTGGTATTCTATGAATACCAAAAACAAACCTATCTAGTCATATTCTAAGATTTGAGACAGACTCTCAGAAACGAAGAACACGAGACACTCTCTAAAACTGTAAATAAACCTATACTAAAAACCTGAGAACACTAAGTGGCTTGTACACTATGAAAAATTGTATACTTGAAGTCACTAAATGACTCAGATCAAGTGGAGAGGAATGATTTCAACTGAGGAAGGCCTGGGGTATTTATAGTAGGGGAACTGGGTGAATTTCTCTTCAAACATCGATGTGGGATTCTGAACTGGGGCTCGGGATACCCGTCCTACATCTGGGACGCCCGTCCCGGCCTGTTGACCAGGTCAGGATGGCTGTTCCAAGTCCTGGACGCCCGTCCTAGTCTGTTGACCAAGTCAGGACGCCCGTCCTGGGTTCTGGACGCCCATCCCGACTTTGAACTTCTGAAAATCACATTTTTCCCCCGAAATTTGCCATTTTCTTGTACTTTTCACCTGACTCTTCCAAAATCACAAAAACTATGAATTTGAGTTAATAACAATCAATTAAGAGCCATTTAACACCTATTTCACCCTAAATTGTGCCTAAAAACATGCTAAAAAAGTGATATGATTTACGCATATCATATAACCCCACACTTAGCTTTTTTCTTGTCATCAAGCAAAGTCTACCTGAAGTTAGTGATTTTAAATCATAGGTGCAGTCACTTAAAATTTCTAGTCATGTTGTTATTCCAAAATTCATCACTGAATCAGATAATTCACAACACAGGTCTCACTGGTTAAGTTGCTATGACAAGGTCTCAAATGTCTCTAGTAGATTATCATGATCAAGCAGGGTTAACAACTTAATAACTAGATTGAACTCTTCTCTCAGTCACAATGTCTTCCTGATGTGTAGTGTGTGTACTAGTCCAAACCAGATTGTCAACACAATATACTCTCATCTTGACTCTTACCAGATAATACTTCGACCCGTCGCTAGACATACCAACAACAAACAACTTTCTGAGTTTTGAGCCTTGGTGACAAGATTTTTAATTAAACATTTATTGATTTTTCTGTTATTGATTTTTCAGGGTATTTTGTGTCTGCTTTCACACGTCAACTTTAACTACCCATGTAGCGAGTCCCACTCCGATTACTCCCAGACCTACACGACCTTAGGGCATGAGGCTTTAAGTTCCCCTAAGGAGTGGTGCTCGAGTAGCAAAGGCCGCTTGCAAACTACCCTATTTAGTTGATGGGATTCCGACTGATATACTAAAATAGGTGTTATTTTACCCTATGTTGATTATGAGTAATTAAGGACTTAGACTGACTAATTGTCACATTTAGTCTCTATGCTGTCACTTAATCAATCAAAACCTAAGGCAGAGTACCTATCGTGTAGCTAGTCTGTTAGAAAGTATCTACGATTTTAATTAAATTAATTATCGTACTCCAAGGGAAGTGGTAACGGCTTAGTAGTAACTATCCTCTTACCCTAACTCTTATCTTATGATCTAGTTATTCTATCATTCATCAAAATCTTCGATGAGAGGGTGATTCATTCTCCACTAGGTTTAAGTCTATTTAAGCCTAAGAGTGTTTTACAGAAAATGTTCTGATTCTATGTTATATTGTTCCTACATGTTGATTTATCTATCTTCGAGTATTTTAGATATATCTTGGTCTAGATTGCAATTATATACTGAGTCTAAAGGTGTGCCACATCTGAGTTACCTGATAAACCGCCTCATCGCCATTGACGGCCCTACTCACGGTTCGAGAGGGACAAGGGGACCGATGTCATAATACATATTTGGACGAAAATAATACAGACATATAAAGAGAGGGACAAGGGGACCGATGTCATAAAGTATTCACCCTTTACGTAGTCTGCTGATGAAGCAACTGCTTGTATATGTTGGACTGCTCGACCCGACTCTACTCGACAGAACCTTCGGAGGACGCTTCCTCAACCTAGTAGCTGTACTTTACCTTAATACCCAGCTTAAGCACAACCCTGTTGACTGACTCTTCGAACACCTAGTGCCCTCTTAGGATCTCCTAACGAAATCCCAGGTATTCTATGAATATCGAAAATGAACCTATCTAGTCGTATTCTAAGATCTGAGACAGACTCTCAGAAACGAAGAACACGAGACACTCTCTATAACTGTAAATAAACCTATACTAAAAATGTGAGAACACTAAGTGACTTGTATACTATGGAAAACTGTATACTTGAAGTCACTAAATGACTCAGATCGAGTGGAGAGGAATAATTTCAACTGAGGAAGGCATGGGGTATTTATAGTAGGGAACTGGGTGAATTTCTCTTCAAAAATTGATGTGGGATTCTGAACTGGGGCTCGGGACGCCCGTCCCGGCCTGTTAACTAGGTCAAGACGGTCGTTCCAAGTCCTGGACGCCCGTCCTGGGTTCTGGACGCCTATCCCGACTTCTGAACTTCTGAAAATCACATTTTTGCCCCAAAATTTGCCATTTTCTTGTACTTTTCACCTAACACTTCCAAACTCACAAAAATTGTGAAATTGAGTTAATAACAATCAATTAAGAGCGATTTAACATCAATTTCACCCTAAATTATGCCTAAAAACATGCTAAAAAAGTGATATGATTTATGCATATCATATAACCCCACACTTAGCTTTTTGATTGTCCTCAAGCAAAGTCTACCTGAAGTTAGTGATTTTAAATCATAGGTGCAGTCACTTAAAATTTCTAGCCATGTTTTTACTCAAACATTTATCACTGAATCAGATAATTCACAACGCATGTCTGACTCGTTAAGTTGCTATGACAAGGTCTCAAATGTCTCTAGTAGATTATCATGGTCAAGCAGGGTTAACAACTTAATAACTAGATTGAACTCTTCTCTCAGTCACAAGGTCTTCCTGATGTGTAGTGTGTGTACTAGTCCAGACTAGATTGTCAACACAATATACTCTCATCTCGACTCTTACCAGATAATACTTCGACCCGTCGTTAGACATACCAACAACAAACAACTTTCTGAGTTATGAGCCTTGGTGACAAGATTTGTTTTTAATTTAGCATTTATTGATTTATCTTTTATTGATTTTTCAGGGTATTTTGTGTCTGCTTTCACACGTCAACTTTAACTACCCATGTAGCGAGTCCCACTCCGATGACTCCCAGACCTACACGACCTTAGGGCATCAGGCTTTAAGTTCCCCTAAGGAGCGGTGCTCGAGTAGCAAAGGCCGCTTGCAAACTACCCTATTTAGTTAACTCTCTTTTTTTCTTTTCACTTTCAGCTCAGAGCATCATCTAGTCATTTTGATTGCCAATACATCCTCAACTGGTCTAATCTTATTTAGTTAAGTTTTGAAAAGGTATTTGGTTGAGGTCTCTAATCCAAACTAAGTTGTGCTCAATTATTAGGAATTCCCTATTTCTAATCGATAAATTCAAGAAAGTCATCACGTTGTCTCCTACCGATCATAACATTATACCTACATATCATAGACATCAGCAATTCTTTACCAATCATACTACATTTTGAAGTATGAAAGTGTGAAAAATTTTGAAAAACAATTTGGAAGGGTGTAAAAATACGGGAAAACATGCAAAAATCATGCAAAACGTTTTTCTACTACAGTGCACTGTGCACTGCTACCCCACACTTAAGTCTGACACTGTCCTCAGTGTTCATCCATATCTAAATTACCCTACACTTATTTGAAAACAAGAAGAAATAAAAACAAAACAGAAAACTCTTGCCCCACACTTATTTGACTAACTAAGGGTAAGAGAGAAAATAAAACAATAAACAAAATAAAAAAATAATAAAACACAAAATAAAATGAAAGAAATACTCCCTTATTCTGCGAAGTCAACAGTCTGCTCTTACAAGTCAAAAGGTTCTCTGTAGATCTTTAAGCGTTGCCCATTCACTTTTTGAGTAATGCCGTCAGAATCCATGATGACACATGCTCCGAAGGGTGATACTTCCGTGCTAGTGAACATGCCTAAGCAACAGCTACGCAACTTTCCTGGGAAAAATTTGAAACGTGAGTTGTATAGCAATACCTTATCCCCTGGTTCAAAATTTTTCTGGGCTCTGAGTCGCCTATCGTGCCAGAGTTTACTTGTCATCTTGAATTGATGTGAGTTTTCATAGGCTTTGAGCCTCCACTCATCCAATTCATTGAGTTGTAGAATCCGGTGTTCCTTAGTTAAGTTATCATCTAGATTGCATTTTTGCACTGCCTAGTAGGCTCTATGTTCAAGTTCAACCGGAAGGTGACATGCTTTTCCATAGACTAGTCTATAAGGTGAGAATCCCGTAGTGGTTCTGTATGCTGTACAGAAGGCCCATAATGCATCATCCAGTTTTATGGCCCAATCCTTACGGTTAACACCCACAGTCTTTTCTAGGATTCTCTTTATTCCTCTATTGGTTACCTCAGCCTGCCCATTGGTTTGAGGATGGTAAGTTGTGGAAAAGCGATGTTGAACTCCATATTGCTGAAGTACCTTCTGTTGATTAGTAATGCTGGCCTCCAGTACCTCAAATTCATCATCAGTGGAGGCGAGGGCCGCATTTACTAGTTGCTTCTTAGCTCGGTCACTTGTGCGCCAGTTCTAGCTATTCCTATAGAGGCTCTCCAGAGCATTTCTAGCATCTACATCACTCATTCCATTGAAACCGCTATGGGGATTGAGTCCATCAAGAATTTGCTTGCCCATGTCCGTCATACCCCTGTAGAATTGCTGGATCAGTAGTGCTTCGGTAAGTCTATGTTGGGGGCAGAGCCTGAGTAGCTCCTTGAATCTGTCCCAAGCTTCAATCACTGTCTCGTCAGCGGCTTGAGTAAAACTGGATAGAGCCCTTCGATATTCTAGGACTCTTGCTGCAGAGTAGTACTCTTCCAGGAAGGCCTGGCTTAACTTATCCCATGAGGTGATGGAGTTAGTAGGTAGTTGGGCCATCCATCTCTTAGCTCTATCCCTGAGTGAGTAGGGAAAGAGGTTTAGTTTGGTTACTTCTACAGTATGATCTCCCTTGAGGCCTTCGCAAAGAGAGGAGAAGTTCGATAAGTGTTTGATGCTGCTCCGACTGATAGTCTAAAATAGGTGTTGTTTTACCCTATGTTGATTATGAGTAATTAAGGACTTAGATTGACTAATTGTCACTTTTAGTCTCTATGCTGTCACTTAATCAGTCAGAACCTAAGGCAAAGTACCTATCGTGTAGCTAGTCTGTTGGAAAGTATATACGATTTTATTCAAATTAAATATCGTACTCCCAGGGAAGTGGTAACAGCTTAGTAGTAACTATCCTCTTACCCTAACTCTTATCTTATGATCCAGTTATGCAATCGTTCATCAATATCTTTGATGAGAGGGTGAATCATTCTCCACTAGGTTTAAGTCTATTTAAGCCTAAAAGTGTTTTACAGATAATGTCCTGATTCTATGTTATATTGTTCCTACATGTTGATTGACCTATCTTCGAGTATTTTAGATATATCTTGGCATGGATTGCAACTGTGTACTGAGTCTAAAGGTGTACCACATCTGAGTTACCTGATAAACCGCCCCATCGCCATTGACGGCCCTACTCATGGTTCGAGCTAAAGGCATCCATGAAAGCCCTATGTCACTTAGGGGATCATGCCGGCATAAACACACAAACCCAGCCTACTTAGATTACTCTAACAAACATGGTGATCTATAGGTTATTTCATATAATATGGCAGACACCAATGCTTTCCAACGGGAAAGTCCTAAATTGATGCCTGTTAAACTAAATAGATTATGATTAGACCGTGGTTAGGAATTGTCTATAACCCTACATTTAGTTTAAAAGAAACTACATTAGACATGCAGACATAATGAATATTAAGCTGGTGGCCATTTCCGGATAAAGAACTTCAACATGTATAACAAATACTCATAAAATCATAATCTAATAAACATAATCAATATTTGGGTGAACACAGTACATACATATAAAGAGAGGGACATGGGGACTGATGCCATAAAGAATTCACCCTTTACTTAGTCTCGCCGATGGAGCAACTGCTTGTATATGTTAGACTGCTTGACCCGACTCTACTCGACAGAACCTTCGGAGGACGCTTCCTCAGCCTAGTAGCTGGACTTTACCTTAATACCCAGCTTAAGCCCAACCCTCTGGACTGACTCTTCGAACGCCTAGAGCCCTCTTAGGATCTCCTAACGAAATCCCAGGTATTCTATGAATACTAGAAATGTACCTATCTAGTCGTATCCTAGGATCTGAGACTAATTCTAAGAAACAAAGAAAACGAGACACTATCTAGAAATAAAAAAGAAACTTATACTGAAACCTGAGTCTCTAAGTAACTTGTATACTAGGGAAAACTGTATACTTGAAGTCACTAAATGACTCAGATCGAGTGGAGAGGAATGATTTCAACTGAGGAAGACCTGGGGTATTTATAGCAGCTTTCTGGAGTGAATTTCTCTCAAACATTCGATGTGGGATTCTGAAATACGGCTCGGGGCGCCCGTCCCGGCTTGTTGACCAGGTCAGGATGGCCATCTCGAGTCCTGGACGCCCGTCCTGGCCTGTTGACTACGTCAGGACGCCCATCCTGACATCGGGACGCCCACCTCGACTTCCGAACTTCTGAAAATCACATTTTTGCCCCGAAATTTGCCATTTTCTTCTACTTTTCACCTAACACTTCCAAAATCACAAACACTGTGAAATTGAGCTAATAATAATCAATTAAGACCGATTTACCATCAATTTCACCCTGAATTATGCCTAAAAACATGCTAAAAATATGATATGATTTATGCATATCAGTGGTCTAGCGGATTCACGGCTGCAGTTCCTCCAAACTGGACCCGATTAATAATCAACTGGATCACATTCGGTTTAAGATCATAGCGAGGGTTTCCAGGGATTTGAATGGTGGACGATACTGGAACAGTCTGTGGCTGGAGGTAGGATTCGAGGGGAGGTCTTTCAGCAGCCATCTCTGTTCTTCGCCTATTAGCTGTACGGATGAGACGTTCGGGATTTTCAACTGGGGGTTCAAGGTTAGCTTCTGAAGTTCGAGTCACGCAACTACAGAGAAGAATACGTTTAAGCCTGAGCAAACTAGTTAGTGGAGTAACACATGAAGTGAAAGATTAGAAAAATTGAAAGAAAACAAATGTTCAACTATGAAAGAACAAATAAGACAAGAGATAGGGAAGAAGGACAACTTACTGTTGAGCAAGAAAAATACATTTTTTCGGGTTTTAAATTTAAATTTTTTTTCTTTTTATATTTTATTTAGAAAGTAGTTAAATTTCCTCAATATGGTTTTAGAATAATTTTCTAAAATTTGATTATCCTAAATGTCTTAATTTAAGATAATGTCTAAAATTAATTAGTTATGATAACCCTATATTTCGGAAATTGATTGTCTAACTAGCATAAAATAAGTGTTAGGTCTAAGGTCTAGGTTACTACCGTTACCTATCATAAGCTTCTAGAATTTTGATAAGGAATCCTAAATTCTTATGATAACCCTATATTTCGGAAATTGATGTCTAACTAGCATAAAATAAGTGTTAGGTCTAAGGTCTAGGTTACTACCGTTACCTATCATAAGCTTCTAGAATTTTGATAAGGAATCCTAAATTCATTATGATAACCCTATATTTCGGAAATTGATTGTCTAACTAGCATAAAATAAGTGTTAGGTCTAAGGTCTAGGTTACTACCGTTACCTATCATAAGCTTCTAGAATTTTGATAAGGAATCCTAAATTCATTATGATAACCCTATATTTCGGAAATTGATTGTCTAACTAGCATAAAATAAGTGTTAGGTCTAAGGTCTAGGTTACTACCGTTACCTATCATAAGCTTCTAGAATTTTGATAAGGAATCCTAAATTCATTATGATAACCCTATATTTCGGAAATTGATTGTCTAACTAGCATAAAATAAGTGTTAGGTCTAAGGTCTAGGTTACTACCGTTACCTATCATAAGCTTCTAGAATTTTGATAAGGAATCCTAAATTCATTATGATAACCCTATATTTCGGAAATTGATTGTCTAACTAGCATAAAAGTGTTAGGTCTAAGGTCTAGGTTACTACCGTTACCTATCATAAGCTTCTAGAATTTTGATAAGGAATCCTAAATTCATTATGATAACCCTATATTTCGGAAATTGATTGTCTAACTAGCATAAAATAAGTGTTAGGTCTAAGGTCTAGGTTACTACCGTTACCTATCATAAGCTTCTAGAATTTTGATAAGGAATCCTAAATTCATTATGATAACCCTATATTTCGGAAATTGATTGTCTAACTAGCATAAAATAAGTGTTAGGTCTAAGTAGGTCTAGGTTACTACCGTTACCTATCATAAGCTTCTAGAATTTTGATAAGGAATCCTAAATTCATTATGATAACCCTATATTTCGGAAATTGATTGTCTAACTAGCATAAAATAAGTGTTAGGTCTAAGGTCTAGGTTACTACCGTTACCTATCATAAGCTTCTAGAATTTTGATAAGGAATCCTAAATTCATTATGATAACCCTATATTTCGGAAATTGATTGTCTAACTAGCATAAAATAAGTGTTAGGTCTAAGGTCTAGGTTACTACCGTTACCTATCATAAGCTTCTAGAATTTTGATAAGGAATCCTAAATTCATTATGATAACCCTATATTTTGGAAATTGATTGTCTAACTAGCATAAAATAAGTGTTAGGTCTAAGGTCTAGGTTACTACCGTTACGTATCATAAGCTTCTAGAATTTTGATCAGGAATCCTAAATTCATTATGATATTTCCCCGGCAACGGCGCCAAAAATCTGATGGGATTCCGACTGATATACTAAAATAGGTGTTATTTTACCCTATGTTGATTATGAGTAATTAAGGACTTAGACTGACTAATTGTCACATTTAGTCTCTATGCTGTCACTTAATCAATCAGAACCTAAGGCAGAGTACCTATAGTGTAGCTAGTCTGTTGGAAAGTATCTACGATTTTAATTAAATTAATTATCGTACTCCGAGGGAAGTGGTAACGGCTTAGTAGTAACTATCCTCTTACCCTAACTCTTATCTTATGATCCAGTTATTCAATCATTCATCAAAATCTTTGATGAGAGGGTGATTCATTCTCCACTAGGTTAAAGTCTATTTAAGCCTAAGAGTGTTATACAGATAATGTTCTGATTTTATGTTATATTGTTTCTACATGTTGATTGACCTATCTTCGAGTATTTTAGATATATCTTGGTCTAGATTGCAATTATGTACTGAGTCTAAAGGTGTACCACATCTGAATTACATGATAAATTCCCACATCGCCATTGACGGCCCTACTCACAGTTCGAGCTAAAGGCATCCATGAAAGTCCTATGTCACTTAGGAGATCATGCCGCTCGCCCTAACGCCGGCATAAACACACAAACTCAGCCTACTTAGACTATTCTAACAAACATGGTGATCTATAGGTTATTTCATCTAATATGGCAGACGTTAATGCTTTTCTACGGGAAAGTCCTATATTAATTCCTGTTAAACTAAACAGGTTATGATTAGACCGTGGTTAGGAGTTGTCTATAACCATTCATTTAGTTTAAAAGAAACTACATTAGACATGCAGTCATAAAGGAAGTTAAGCTGGTGACCATTTCCGGAAAAACATAAAGTACTTCAACATGCAAAACACATATTCATATAATCATAATTCAACATTCATAATACATATTTGGACTAACACAGTACAGACATATAAAGAGAGGGACAAGGGGACCGATGCCATAAAGTATTCACCCTTTACGTAGTTCGCTGATGGAGCAACTGCTTGTATATGTTGGACTGCTCGACCCGACTCTGCTCGACAGAACCTTCAGAGGACGCTTCCTCAGCCTAGTAGTTGTACTTTACCTTAATACCCAGCTTAAGCACAACCCTCTTGACTGACTCTTCGAACGCCTAGTGCCCTCTTAGGATCCCCTAACGAAATCCCAGGTATTCTATGAATACCGAAAATGAACCTATCTAGTCGTATTCTAAGATCTGAGATAGACTCTCAAAAACGAAGAACACGAGACACTCTCTATAATTGTAAATAAACATATACTAAAAACCTGAGAACACTAAGTGACTTGTATACTATGGAAAACTGTATACTTGAAGTCACTAAATGACTCAAATCGAGTGGAGAGGAATGATTTCAACTGAGGAAGGCCTGGGGTATTTATAGTAGGGGAACTAGGTGAATTTCTCTTCAAAAATTGATGTGGGATTCTGAATTGGGGCTCGGGACACCCGTCCTGGATCTGGAACGCTCGTCCTGGCCTGTTGACTAGGTTAGGATGGCCGTCCCAAGTCCTGGATGCCCGTCCTGGGTTCTGGATGCCCATCCCGACTTCCGAACTTCTGAAAAACACATTTTTGCCCCAAAATTTGCCATTTTCTTGTACTTTTCACCTGACACTTACAAAATCACAAAAACTGTGGAATTGAGTTAATAACAATCAATTAAGAGCGATTTAACATTAATTTCACCCTAAATTGTGCCTAAAACATGCTAAAAAAGTGATATGATTTATGCATATCATTAGTTAACTGTCTTTTTTTTCTTTTCACTTTCAGCTCAGAGCATCATCTAGTTATTTTGATTGCCAATACATCCTCAACTAGTCTAATCTTATCTAGTTAAGTTTTGAAAAGGCATTTGGTTGAGGTCTCTAATCCAAACCTTGTGCTTAATTATCAAGAATTCCCTATTTCTAATCGATAAATTCAAGAAAGTCATCACGTTGTCTCCTACTGATCATAATATTCTACACACATATCATAGACATCAGCAATTCTTTAACAATCATACTGCATTTTGAAGTCAAAAATTTTGAAATTTTTTTGGAAGGGTGTGAAAATACGGGAAAAACATGCAAAAATGTTTCTACTACAGTGCACTATGCACTGCTACCCCACACTTATGTCTGACACTGTCCTCAGTGTTCATGCATATCTAAATTACCCCACATTTATTTGAACACAAGAAGAAATAAAAACAAAACAAAAACATCTTACCCCACAGTTATTTGACTAAGGGTAAGAGAGAAAAATAAAACAATAAACTAAATAACAAAATATAATAAAAGAAGCAAATGTTGTTATGTCATATCAATCAATGTCATACAGAGATTCATATTTCATACAGCCCAGACATGATCACACACATAAAGCAAAAGCAATGAAAGAAAGAAAAAGAAAAGAAAAAGAAAAAACTAAGAACCCAGCTCATCGTCATCGGGTGGACGGAAGTCTGCTGAAAAGTAGACCTCTGTGTCGTCAGCCAGTCGAGAGGTGTGCTAAAAAATCTCCTCGACCCTCCTGGTGTTCATGGCGATTCTATCATCCATCATCGACATCTGCCTCTCAATTCTTTCCATATCCCGGCTATGTCAGGCTGTAAGTTTCACCAATCCGTGCGACATATGTCACTCAAAGGCGGTGCATGGGACGAATGTCTCAGTCGGAGGTATATGTGCTGGGATCGATCCCCGTGCCGATGCCTGTCCTTGCTGCTTTGTGTGGATGGAGTAGCGCCCAGTTGCATCTCGTACGACCATCCCCATGTTTCGTAGAATGGTAAGGTCGATAGGAATGGTGGTCGGGGCAACCTGGGTCAGCTCCAAGCCCTCGATGTCCAACTCCAAGTAGTTGGCTATCCTGGTGATGAATGGCCCGAGCCCCAGATACTGTTTCCGAGTGTTAGTAGCGAAACCCCGCATGATGACAGTAATGAGTCAAGCCATCTCTACTGTGGAACCCATATGCATGTTGGCCAGGAAGAATGTCTCCATCTGGGTGACATTCCCGGGGGCCACCCGACGTCCTGACAGAGTGTGTGCTACAATGGCATGTAAATAGCAAAGAGCATGATGAATACCTGTGGCTTTCGCAAAGCCATGCTGGTAGGGAGTACTCGTCGTACAAATCTGAGCCCAAGCAGTGGAGACGTCTGCAGAAGTGAAGTCTCGAACTGCTGAGGTGTAGGCGAGCGTATCCAGCTCGTCCCTCTGCCAGATACCCAAGGCGATGCCAAACTCGGCCATGCTCATTGATCGATCCATTATGCCCAGATGGAATGTGATGTGTTCCTGCTGGAATGTAAATGAAGCATAGAACTCACATACCAGCTCTAGGTAGGTCGGCTCAGTGACGATGAAGACTCGATTGTAGGGTAGTACATCGAGTATGCATCGAACCTCCTGCTCAACTCTCAGTATCTGGACTGCTGCCCAATCAAGCGTTCTACCAACCAGTATGCTACGTCCGATATATCCATGACATCTCACCTGGAATGCTGGAATGGAGGGAAAAAGCATTAAAGGGTGTGCCACATATGTGACGGTCATGGAAAAAGTGATACGAGCGCGTTTGGGAGCCATTTGGTTGAGAACATTTGAGAGAATCTGAGAATTTAGGCCGGAAAGAAGATTCGAATTTGAATTCTGGAGGTGAATTTGAATTCGGAAGGACGGATTTTGGTTAGAGAAGGATTTTGAGTTTTTGGTGGGAAATTCGAATTTTGGAGGGAAATTCGAATTTTGGAAGGAAATTCAAAAGTTCAAATTTTGGAGGGAAATTTGAATTTTGAAATTTCAAGAGGTTGCCAAAAATTTATAGAGAGAAGGTGGAGAGAATTTTGTAGAGAGATGATTTTTGGTGGTTGGTTTGGGAGGAAATAAAAAAATGGCATTTTTGTAGAAGGGGACGGCCTTCGGGATGCTCGTCCCAGAGGCAAGATGCCCACACCGACTGGATGCCCATCCTAGGTTGCCTCGGGATGCGTGCCACTTCCGAATTTTTTTTCCATAATTCCCTGCAAATCGTAGTACACCAAAAACAATAATATTTAACAAGTCTTCATGTTTAACCTATCGAATTCAGAAGCTGTTAAAAATTCTTTGCAAAAAATTCTCAATCTCTTTTTCAAAAATCATAACTACCCTTATCATATCCTAACCTCTATTCAGCAAGAATTATAGAAAAATAAAAGACTAAGTTTATACAACTTATTAATGAAAAATAAACTGTATTTGTAACACAATTGTTTTTCATAAAGAATTTGAAAAATAGAATGTCTAAATAAAAATTACTGAATAAAATAAAAGACCCTTTTAAAAAGTTTGAAAATAAAAAGTAGGGGTCAATTATTTATTTTTAGTTCAAACAATTTATTTGCTGAAAAGTAAAAAGAATCTTCCCTTTTTTTAATGGCCTTTATTTCTGATTTCTCGCATCTCTATGCGCATAGCTCTCATCTCCTCCCTTTGCCTGCCCTACTCACTTCGTATGTCAGCTAACTCCCATAGTATCTGTGCACCTTGGCTTTCCTGGAGGCTTACTGTGGCCCTGAGTTGGTCCATATTGGCTGTGATATTCAGAATGCTCTGTTCTGAATGACACAATCTGCTTGCGATTCCTTGATCCATCTGGTAGATCCTGTGAGCCAAAGTATCTATCTGCATGGACAAAACTGACTGAGAACCGTTAGTACTTCCCCCGGATGAAGGGGTATGCTCGTTAGGCATTGGAGTATACTCAGGAGATGTTGGTGAGTTTTGGGTTTGGTCCAGGGGTGGTGGATTTCTATGAATTCTCTGGGCAGGAGTGTGAACTGGAGATCTTTGAGGTTCTTCTCTCGGAAGAAAGGTTTCTTCAGAAGGATCTTCTTCCGTGGGACTGGGCTCACGGGTGTTCAACAATCTTCTCACTAGATTATTAGTGTCTAGGCTTTAGTTTATTTCTATAGGTTGTGGAGGAGGGTTCTCCCGTGGTATTTCTGGTTCAGGCCTAGATGATCCTTCTGGTTTTGTCTTCTTTCGACCTGGAGTGTCACGGTTTTCTGTTTTCTTTGCTTGGTTTGTAGCTGCTCTTTTTCTCTTCATCTATGAGTGTAAAGTCTGGTTAGGATAAAATAACAAATAACAAAAACAGAAAGAAAAATAGAAAAAGCAAGAAAGATTTTTTTCGGGTTTTAAATTTTTAACATTTTTTTTCTTTTTATATTTTATTTCGAAAGCAGTTAAATTTCCTCAATATGGATGATATGCATAAATCATATCACATTTTTAGCATATTTTTAGGCATAATTTAGGGTGAAATTGAGGGCAAATCGATCTTAATTGTTTGTTATTAACTCAATTTCACAGTTTTTATGATTTTGGAAGTGTCAGGTGAAAAGTAGAAGAAAATGGCAAATTTCGGGGCAAAAACGCAATTTTTCAGAAGTTCAGACGTCGGGGAGGGCTTCCCGAATCAGGATGGGCATCCTGACCTGGTCAACAGGCCAGGACGAGCATCCTAATCTAGGACGGGCGTCCCGAGCTGCAATTCCAAGTCCCACATCAAATTTTTGAAGAAAAATCACTCCAGAAAACTACTATAAATACCCCAGGCCTTCATCAGTTGAAATCATTCCTCTCCACTCAATCTGAGCCATTTAGTGACTTAAGTTGTACATTTTTCTCGAGTACATAAGTCACTTAGAGACTCGAGTTCAGTATAAGTTTTCTTCTATTTTTAGTTAGTGTTTCATTTTCTTAGTTTCTGAGAATTAGTCTCAGATCTTAGGCTTCGATAGATAAGGTTTGTTTATGGTATTCATAGAATACCCGGGATTTCGTTTGGAGATCCTAAGAGGGCTCTAGGCGTTCGAAGAGTTAGTCCACATGGCTGGGCTTAAGCTGGGTATTAAGGTAAAGTCCAGCTACTAGGCTGAGGAAGCGTCCTCCGAAGGTTCTGTCGAGCAGAGTCGGGTCGAGCAGTACGACATAAACAAGCAGTTGCTCCATCGGCGAGACTAAGTAAAGGGTGATTTCTTTATGGCATCAGTCCCCCTGTCCCTCACTTTATATGTTTGTATTGTGTTTGTCCAAAGATTTGTTATGGATATGAGATTATGATTTTTATGAATATATGTTTTATATGTTGAAACTTTTATGATTTTCCGGAAATGGCCACCTGCTTAATATTCATTATGTCTGCATGTCTAATGTAGTTTCTTTTAAACTAGAATTAGGGTTATAGACAATTCCTAACCACGGTCTATTCATAACCTATTTAGTTTAACAGGCATCAATTAGTATTGGTGTCTGCCATATTAGATAAAATAACCTGCGGAACACCCTGTTTGTTAGAGTAGTCTAAGTAGGCTGAGTTGAGTGTTTATGCCAGCGGTTCGGGGCGAGCGGCATGATCCCCGAAGTGACATAGGGCTTTCATGGATGTCTTTTGCTCGAACCGTGAGTAGGGCCGTTTACCTTGGCGATATGGCGGTTTATCAGATAACTCGGATGTGGTACACCTTTAGACTCAGAACATAGTTGCAATCCAGGCCAAGATATGTCTAAAACACTCGAAGATAGGTCAATTAACATATAGGAACAGTATAACATAGAATCAGGACCTTATCTATAAAACACTTGTAGGCTTTAATAGACTTAAACCTAGTGGAGAATGAATCACCCTCTCATCAAAGTTATTGATGACGATTGCATAACTGAATCATAAGATAAGAGTTAGGGTAAAAGGCTAGTTACTACTAAGCCGTTACCACTTCCCTGGGAGTACGATATTTAATTTAATAAAATCGTAGATACTTTCCAACAGACTAGCTACACGATAGGTACTCTGCCTTAGGTTCTGACTGATTAAGTGACACCTTAAAAGACTAAATGTGACAATTAGTCAACCTCAGTCCTTAATTACTCATAATCACCATAGGGTAAAACAACACCTATTTAGCATATCAGTCGGGAACGCATCAGATTTTTGGCACCGTTGTCGGGGATATATCATAATGAATTTAGGATTCTTGATCACAATTCTAGAAACTTATGATAGGTAACAGTAGTAACCTAGACCTTAGACCTTACACTTATCTTATGCTAGTTATACAATCACTTCGAAATATAGGGTTATCATAACTAACTAATTTTAGACATTATCTAAAATTAAGACATTTAGGATAATCAAATTTTAGAAAATTATTTTAAAACCATATTGAGGAAATTTAATTGCTTTCTAAATAAAATATAAAAAGAAAAAATTTTTAAATTTTAAAAACCGAAAAAAGAATGTATTTTTCTTGCTCAATGGTAAGTTGTTCTTTTTCCTATCTCTTGTACTATTTGTTCTTTTTCTTTCATAGTTGAACATTTGTTTTCTTTCAATTTTTCTTTTCTTTCTTTTCTTCTATAAAATTTTTCTGACAAATATTATTTTCCAGAAGATAAAAGAAATAAATTTTTTGTGTTTACAGTTTTCCTGTTTGTTTGGTTTTATTTAATTTCGAAAAAAATAAAAATGGAAATGAGGAAAGAATATTTTTCTTTTGAGCTGTCAATTTTGTCTTAGGTTTTAAGTAGGAATAAATGTCATTCTATGTCGGTATAAATTGAATCCTTTTCTTTTTCTTCCTGTGAAAACATTTACATCATAGTAGTCGCGGAACACTTTTCAAAAATAGCCTGAAGCACAGGCATTACCTACTAACGATGTTAAAATCATGCGCAGATTTTGAGAAATTGTTTTCTAGATTCAGATGTGCCTATGTATCAAATCTGTGAAGTCTGCCAAGTACCACACTTTAGCAGGGATTGCTATGGGAATGAAATACAAACCATTCCAAAAAGAGGTAGGAGTAGGTTACTGCAGAATGCTACTCCAACGGGAGACGCATACAATCCCAGCTGGAGAAATCATACGGGATTTAGCTGAGGAATAATTCGGAAGCTGGAAACTTTCAGAATATACCACCACATCAGAACCCCTACCCGCAGAATCAACAGATGAGACACTGGCAACAATTAAAGCCAGACCAGTGCAAGCAAGTGATCTACCAAGTGATATCAAACGGTCGAAGGATATAGAGGAATTTGGCATTGTATCAGGAGCATAGCAATGGAGGAGATTGCATCCCCTGCATACAATCAGCTGTGAGAAACTTCCCCGAGGAAGTTTCAAATACTTGGGCCCAGATCTACACCACTGGAGCCTCCTACCACCACGGCCTCGCCAAAGCTTCAGGTATCTTTTCTGCCATTCAAAACTTGCATGCAATACCTTTACTGACACTGGCAGGTAGGCACACTAATCCAAAGAAATCTCATTCCTAGACACGTCCCTTCTGGACACATTGCTACGATTACGAGAAACTTTGCAAATGATTCTAGGAAAAAGTCCTCGGGGCTTAAGTCATTCATCAAATGGATAGGCCACTACCTGGAGCTCGACAATGAAGGATCGGAGCTGACGTCATCCATTCCAGTATCTAGAGCTTACAGAGTCAAGGGCGCCTCAGCAATAGCACATGGCTAAGGTGAAGAGCCAATTGACAGCCTAGAGAAAACCCTTCTGCTCAAGGCAAGAAGGGAGTTTTTCTATTCTTAATCTTCCTCTACTTTGTGTTCTTTTAATTTTTATCTTCATTTTATGTTTTGTTATTTCTATTACCTTCCTGTTTTGATTTCTTTTATTGCTTTATTTTCCTTCCTACACATAGTTATTCGAATAAGTGTGGGGTAAGAGTCTTTTCTGTTTTGTTTATGTTTCTTGTTTTCAAATAAGTGTGGGGTAGTTTAGATATGCATGATCACTGAGGACAATATCAGACTTAAGTGTGGGTGATACGCGAAAATCGTATCACCTTTTTAGCAAGTTTTTATATATGATTTAGGGTGAAATTGAGGGTAAATTGATCTTAATTGTTTATTATTTACTTAATTTCATAGTTTTTATGATTTTGGAAGTGTCAGGTGAAAAGTAGATGAAAACAGCAAATTTTAGGGCAAAAACGCAATTTTTGGAAATGCTGACTTGGTCAAAGGCTCAGGACGGGCGTCCCGACCCAGTCAAAGCACCGGGACGAGCGTCCTGACTTGGTTAACAGACCAGGACGGGCGTCCCAATCAGGGACGGGCGTCCCGAACCCCCATATCAAGTCCTACATCGAATTTTTGATGAAAAATCACCCTAGGAAGCTGTTATAAATACCCCAGGCCTCCAGCAGTTGAAATCATTCATCTCCACTCGATCTGAGTCATTCAATGGTTTCTAGTGTACAATTCTCGAGTACACAACTCACTCGGAGACTCAGATTTCAGTAGAAGTTTTCTTTCTTTCCTTTTTTGTTTTTTGTTTTTCTTAGTTTCTGAGAATTAGTCTCAGATCCTAGGGTTCGATAGATAGGTTCGTTTCTGGTATTCATAGAATACCCGGGATTTCGTTAGGAGATCCTATGAGGGCTTTAGGCTTTCGAAGAGTCAGTCCACAAGGCTAGGCTTAAGCTGGGTATTAAGGTAAAGCCCAATTACTAGGCTGAGGAAGCGTCCTCCGAAGGTTCTGGCAAGCAGAGTCGGGGCGAGCAATACGACATATACAGCAGTACGCTCCATCGGCGAGATTACGTAAAGGGTGATTTCTTTATGGCATCAGTCCCCATGTCCCTCTCTTATATGTTGTTATTGTGTTGTTCCAAAAATTGATTATGAATACGAGATTACGATTTTTATGAATATTTGTTTTATATGTCGACGTTGTTATGTTTTTCCGAAAATGGCCACCTGCTTAATATTCACTATGTCTGCATGTATAATGTGATCTTTTAAACTAAAGTTAGGGTTATAGACAATTCCTAACCACAGTCTAATCATAACCTGTTTAGTTAACAGGCATCAATTAGTATTGGTGTCTGCCATGCTAGATAAAATAACCTGCTGAACACCCTGCTTGTTAGAATAGTCTAGGTAGGCCGAGCTGAGTCCGATTATGCCAGCGGCTAGGGCAAGCGGTATGATCCCCAAAGTGACATAGGGCTTTCATGGATGCCTTCGTCCCGAACCGTGAGTAGGGTCGTCATTAAGGTAGGGCGGTTTATTAGAGACCTCGGATGTGGTACGCCTTTAGACACAGAACATAGTTGCAATCCAGGCCAAGACATGTCTAAAATACTCGAAGATAGGTCAATCAACATGTAGGAACAGCATAACATAGAATCAGGACTCATCTATAAAACACTTTTGGGATTAATTAGACTTAAACCTAGTGGAGAATGGATCACCCTCTCATCAAAATTATTGATGAAGATTGCATAACTGGATCATAAGATAGGAGTTAGGATGAAAGGCTAGTTACTACTAAGCCGTTACCACTTTCCTGGGAGTACGATATTTAACTTAATAAAATCGTAGATACTTTCCAACAGACTAGCTACACGATAGGTACTCTGCCTTAGGTTCTGATTGATTAAGTGACAATAATTGAATGCTAAGTGACAGTTAGTAAGACTCAATCCTTAATTACTCATAATCGACATAGGTAAATAAAGACTATCTTTTAGCATACCAATCAGAACGCATCAGATTTTTGGCGCCGTTGTCGGGGAAATATCATAATGAATTTAGGATTCCTGATCAAAATTCTAGAGACTTATGATAGGTAACGGTAGTAACCTAGACCTTAGACCCAGCACTTGTCTTATGCTAGTTAGACAATCAGTTTCTGAAATATAGGATTATCATAACTAATTGATTTTAGATATTATCTGGAATTAAGACACTTAGGATAATCAAATTTTAGAAAATCATTCTAGAACCATATTGAGGAAATTTAACTGCTTTCGAAAACAAAAGGAAAAAATGTTTTTAAAAAATTCAAAACTCGAAAAAAATTGTATTTTTCTTGCTCAATGGTAAGTTGTTCTTTTCCCTATCTCTTGTTTTTTTTCTTAGTTGCTCTTTTTCGTGTTTTTCTTCCTTTATTTAATTTCGAAGAAATAAAAATGGAAATGAGGATAAAATATATTTTCTTCTGAGTTGTAAAATGTTGGCTTAGATTTTTATCGTGAAGAAACTCTATTTTAGAATTTTCTTAGAGCCATGACGACCTTATTAGGATGAGTTATGAAATAGTTTTTCCTTAATAGCCAGACCTTTGAATGTTCTATTGAAAAAAGGATGTTCCTTTTGTTTTGCTGATGATTGCATGAGAACTTTTAAACAGAAAGGAATTACTGCACCCATTATGGCATCACCTGATTGAAATCTTCTTTTTGAATTAATATGTGATGTAATGATGTAGTACGAATTGTTTGATGATAAGAAAGTTCATGCATGATAAATTCCGATCTTATCTAGTCTTGTCTAAAAATAATAGGTTACACTGATCACTCTAAGATATCTGTGTTCAATAAAACTAATGCTGAACCATAATTGATTATGTTAGGTTTTATTGTTACTTGAACTTGATATAGAATGAAGGGATAAGAAAAAGGGTTGAAAATCTTGAAAGCAAAACATTTGTCTAGATTAGGAAACCCTGAGTTTGAGGCTAGTTTAATACTGATGAATTTTTGGATGAAAACTTATTTGCATTGTTTGCTATGTATAATAATTCTCATATGTGGTTTATTGTTGTTCCAAATTATCTAGTCATTGAATAAGTTCCAAGTGATATGACTTATCAGCAAAAGAAGAAATTCTTTGCTGATTTGAAATATTACTACTGGGCAGTTTCTCTTCTATTTCAAATTTTTGCAGATCAGTTGATCAGAAGATGTGTCTCAGAAGATGAAGGCCACAAGAGTTTGGAGCATTGCCCTAAAGAATCTACGGGAGACCAATTGACTACTATCAACACTATCCGGAAAGTGTTGAAAGCAGGATCTTGTTGACCCACCACATTCAAGGATTTTGTATCTCTGATACAGTCCTACGATGCTTGCCAAATAACAGGTAACACCTCTTCTAGAGATCGCCTACCCCAGCAGGGTATATAGAATACTAAAATCTCTTATAACCGGGGTACTGATTAATTCCTTTTCTTTTCTTCCTGTGAACTATTTTCATCATAGTAGTTGTGGAACACTTTTCAAAAATGGCCTGAACCACATGCATTACCTACTAATGATGTTACAGTCATGTGCAGATTCTATGAGAAGTTGTTTTCCAGATTCAGAGTGCCAATGTCTTAGGAAGAAACGTTCAGCCTGTGTATCAAATCTGTGAAGTTTGCTAGGTACCACACTTTATGATACGCGAAAATCATATACCTTTTTTAGCATGTTTTTATGTATGATTTAGGGTGAAATTGATAGGAAATCGATCTTAATTGATTGTTATTTACTCAATTTCACAGTTTTTATGATTTTGGAAGTGTTAGGTGCAAAGTAGACGAAAACAGCAAATTTTGGGGCAAAACGCAATTTTTGGAAATGTTGACTCGGTCAAAGGTCCGGGACGGGCGTCCCGACCAAGCCAAGCTAGAGGGACGGGCGTCCAGCACCAGGGACGGGCGTCCCGACCTGGTCAACAGACCAGGACGGGCGTCCCAATCCGGGACGGGCGTCCCGAGCCGCCAGAAGCTGTCCCACATCGAATTTTTCAGAGATTTTCACTCCGGGAAGCTGCTATAAATACCCCAGGCCTCCAGCAGTTGAATTCATTCCTCTCCACTCGATCTGAGTCATTTAGTGGTGTCTAGTGTACAATTCTCTCGTACACAACTCACTCAGAGACTCGGATCTCAGTTTCTTTCTTATTAGTGTTTTGTTTTAGTTTCTGAGAAATAGTCTCAGATCTTAGGTTTCTATAGATAGGTTCGTTTCCGGTGTTCATAGAATACCCGGGATTTCGTTAGGAGATCCTAAGAGGGCTCTAGGAGTTCGAAGAGTCAGTCCACAAGGCTGGGCTTAAGATGGGTATTAAGGTAAAGCCCAGTTACTAGGCTGAGGAAGCGTCCTCCGAAGGTTCTGGTGAGCAGAGTTAGAGGAAGCAGTACGACATATACAGCAGTACGCTCTGCGGCGAGACTACGTAAAGGGTGATTTCTTTATGGCATCAGTCCCCATACCCCTCTCTTATATGTTGTTAATGTTTTTACTCTAAATACTTATTATGAACATCAGATTACGATTTTTATGAATAGTTGTTTTATATGTTGAAGTTGTTACGTTTTTCCGGAAATAGCCACCTGCTAAATATTCACTATGTCTGCATGTTTAATGTGCTCTTTTAAACTAAAGTTAGGGTTATAGTCAATTCCTAACCACGGTCTAATCATAACCTGTTTAGTTTAACAGGCATCAAGTAGTATTGGTGTCTGCCATGCTAGATAAAATAACATGTTGAACACCCTGCCTGTTAAAGTAGTCTAGGTAGGGGCCGAGCTGAGTCCGATTATGCCGGCGGCTAGGGCAAGCGGTATGATCCCCGAAGTAACATAGGGCTTTCATGGATGCCTTCGTCCCGAACCGTGAGTAGGGTCATCATTAAGGTAGGGTGGTTTATTAGAGACCTCGGATGTGGTACGCCTTTAGACACAGAACATAGTTGCAATCCAGACTAAGATATATCTAAAATACTCGAATATAGGTAAATCAACATATAGGAACAATATAACATAGAATCAGAACTCATCTATAAAGCACTTCTAGGATTAATGAGACTGAAACCTAGTGGAGAATGAATCACCCTCTCATCAAAGTATTTGATGAAGATTGCATAACTGGATCATAAGATAGGAGTTAGGATAAAAGGCTAGTTACTACTAAGCCGTTGCCACTTCCCTGGGAGTACGATAATTATTTAATAAAATCGTAGATACTTTCCAACAGACTAGCTACACGATAGGTACTCTGCCTTAGGTTCTAGCTGATTAAGTGACACCATAGACTAAATGTGACAATTAGTCAATCACAGTCCTTAATTATTCATAATCAACATAGGGTAAAATAATACGTATTTAGCACGTCAACCGGAATCGGATCAGATTTTTGGCGCCGTTGCCGGGGAAATATCATAATGAATTTAGGATTCCTGATCAAAATTCTAGAGGCTTATGATAGGTAACGGTAGTAACTTAGACTTTAGACCCAACACTTATGTTATACCAGTTAGACAATCAATTTCTGAAATATAGGATTATCATAACTAATTGATTTTAGATATCATCTGAAATTAAGACACTTAGGATAATCAAATTTTAGAAAATTATTCTAAAACCATATTGAGGAAATTTATTTGCTTTCGAAATATAAAAAGAAAAAAAATGTTAAAAATTTAAAATCCCAAAAAGAATGTATCTTTCTTGCTCAACGGTGAGTCGTTCATTTTCCATATCTCTTGTTTTTTCTAGTTGTTTTCTTAGTTGCTCTTTTTCGTGTTTTTCTTCTTTTATTTAATTTCGAATAAAAATTTAATTGAGGATAAAATATGTTTTCTTCTGAGTTGTAAAATTTTGGCTTAGATTTTTATTGGGAAGAAATTCCATTTTAGAATTTTCTTAGAGTCATACCGGTTTTATTAGGATGAGTTATGAAATAATTTTTTTTTTCTTAATAGCCAGACCTTTGAATGTTCTATTGAAAAAGGATGTTCCTTTTGTTTTGCTGATAATTGCATGAGATCTTTTAAACCAAAAGGAACTACTGCACCCATTATAACATCACCTGATTGAAATCTACTTTTTGAATGAATATGTGATGTAATGATGTAGTAAGACTTGTTTTAGGACAGAAACATGATAAGAAAGTTCATGTATGATAAATTCCGATCTCATCTGGTTTTGTCTAAAAACAATAGGTTTCCTGTGAAAATAATTACATCATAGTAGTCGTGGAACACTTTTCGAAAATAGCCTGAACCACAGGCATTACCTACTAATGATGTTAGAGTCATGTGCAGATTCTAGTTGTTTTCCAAATTCAGAGTGCCGATGTCTTAGGAAGAATTGTTTAGCCTGTGTATCAAATCTGTGAAGTCTGCTAAGTACCACACTCTAGCAGGGATTGCTATGGGAATGAAATACGAACCATTCCAAAAGAGGTAGGAGTAGGTTACTGCAGAATGCTGCTCCAATGGGAAATACATACAATTCCAACTAGAGGAATCATACGGGATTTAGCTGAGGAGTAATTCGGAAGCTGGAAACTTTCAGAAGACACCACCACAGCAAAACCCCTACTCGCAGAAGCAATAGATGAGATACTGGCAAAAATTAAAGCCAGACCAGTGCAAGCAAGTGATCTACCAAGAGGTAACGAATGATCAACAGATATAGAGGAATTTGGCATTGTGTCGGGAGCATAGCAATGGAGGAGCTTGCATTCCCTGCATACCAATCAGCTGTGAGAAACTTCCCCGAGGAAGTCTCAAATACTTGGGCTCAGATCTATACAACTGGAGCCCCTACCACCACAGCTTTGCCAAAACTTCAGGTATCTTTTCTTCCATTCGAGACTTGCATGCCATACCTTCACTAACATTGGCAGGTAGGCACACCAATCCAAAGAAGTCTCATTCCTAGACACGTTCCTTCTGGACACGTTGCTACGATTACGAGAAACTTTGCAGATGATTCGAGGAAACAGTCCTTGGGGCTTGAGTCATTCCTCACATGGATATGCCACTACCTGGAGCTCGACAATAAAGGATCGGAGTTGACGTCATCCGTTCCAATATCTAGAGCTTGCAGAGTCAAGAACACCTCAGCAATAGCACATGGCTAAGGTGAAGAGCCAATTGACAGATCAAAGAAGACCCTTCTGCTCGCGACATGAAGGGAGTTTTTCTAATCCTCATGATCCTTTACTTTTGTTTTCTTTGTTTTGTGTTCTGTTTTGTTATTTCCATTATCCTTCTTGTTTTATTTTCTCTCTTACCCTTAATTAGTCAAATAAGTGTGGGGTAAGAGTTCTTTATTTTGTTTTCATTTCTTCTCGTTTGCAAATAAGTGTGGGGTAGTAGTTTAGCTATGCATGAACACTGAGGACAGTGTCAGACTTAAGTGTGGGGTAGCAGTGCACGGTGCACTGTAGCAGTTGGCAAATTTTTTGCATGATTTTGCTTGTTTTCCCCGTATTTTCACACTCTTCCAAAAACATTTTTCAAACTTTTTCCGTCTTTCTGACTTCTAAATGCAGTATGATTGGTTAAACAATTGCTTATGTCTATGATATGTAGGTAGTATGTTGTGGTTAGTAGGAGATAATTGATAACTATTGCTGAACCCATTGATTAGAAGTAGGGAATTCCTGATAATTGAGCACAACTTAGTCTGGATTAGAGACCTCAACCAATTACCTTTTCAAAACTTAACCAGATAAAATTAGACCAGTTGCATGATGCATTGACAATTGGAATGACTAGATGAGACTCTGAGCCAAAAGTGAAAAAGAAAAAAAAAAGCTAATTAAAATAGGGTAGTTTGCCAGCGGCCTTCGCTACTCGAGCACCACTCCTTCAGGGAACTTAAAGCCTGATGCCCTAAGGTCGTGTAGATCTGGGAGCCATCGGAGTGGGACTCGCTACATGGGTAGTTGAAGTTGACGTGTTCTAAGCAGACTCAAAATACCCTAGAAAATCTATAAACGACAGGAATCAATAAATGCTAAATGATAGAATCTGATCACCAAAGCTCAGAACTCAGAAAGTTATCTGTTGTCAGTATGTCTAGCGATAGGTCGAAGTGTTATATGGTAATAGTTAAGACAAGAGTTTATTGTGTTGAATATCTGGTCTGGACTAGTACACACACTACACATCAGGAAGACCTTATGACTAAGAGAAGAGTTCAACCTAGTTGTTAAATTATTTTCTGCTCAATCCTAACAATCTACTAGAGACATTTGAGACATTGTCATAGCAACCTAACCAGTCAGACCTGTGTTAAGAATTATCTGAATAATTTTTGGAATAAAAACATGACTAGAAATTTAACTGACTGCACATATGATTTAGAATCACTAACTTCAGGTAGACTTTGCTTGAGGACAAGCAAAAAGCTAAGTGTGGGGTTATCTGATACGCGAAAATCTTATACCTTTTTTAGCATGTTTTTATGTATGATTTAGGGTGAAATTGATAGGAAATCGATCTTAATTGATTGTTATTTACTCAATTTCACAGTGTTTATGATTTTGGAAGTGTTAGGTGCAAAGTAGATTAAAACAGCAAATTTTGGGGTAAAAACGCAATTTTTGGAAATGTTGACTCGGTCAAAGGTCCGGGACGGGCGTCCCGACCAAGCCAAGCCAGAGGGACGGGCGTCCAGCACCAGGGACGGGCGTCCAGCACCAGGGACGGGCGTCCCGACCTGGTCAACAGACCAGGACGGGCGTCCCAATCCGGGACGGGCGTCCCGAGCCGCCAGAAGCTGTCCCACATCGAATTTTTCAGAGATTTTCACTCCGGGAAGCTGCTATAAATACCCCAGGCCTCCAGCAGTTGAATTCATTCCTCTCTACTCGATCTGAGTCATTTAGTGGTGTCTAGTGTACAATTCTCTCGTACACAACTTACTCAGAGACTCGGATCTCAGTTTCTTTCTTATTAGTGTTTTGTTTTAGTTTCTGAGAAATAGTCTCAGATCTTAGGTTTCTATAGATAGGTTCGTTTCCGGTGTTCATAGAATACCCGGGATTTCGTTAGGAGATCCTAAGAGGGCTCTAGGCGTTCGAAGAGTCAGTCCACAAGGCTGGGCTTAAGCTGGGTATTAAGGTAAAGCCCTGTTACTAGGCTGAGGAAGCGTCCTCCGAAGGTTCTGGTGAGCAGAGTCAGAGGAAGCAGTACGACATATACAGCAGTACACTCTGCGGCGAGACTACGTAAAGGGTGATTTCTTTATGGCATCAGTCCCCATACCCCTCTCTTATATGTTGTTATTGTTTTTACTCTAAATACTTATTATGAACATCAGATTACGATTTTTATGAATAGTTGTTTTATATGTTGAAGTTGTTACGTTTTTCCGGAAATAGCCACCTGCTAAATATTCACTATGTCTGCATGTTTAATGTGCTCTTTTAAACTAAAGTTAGGGTTATAGACAATTCTTAACCATGGTCTAATCATAACCTGTTTAGTTTAACAGGCATCAAGTAGTATGGTGTTTGCCATGCTAGATAAAATAACATGTTGAACACCCTGCCTGTTAAAGTAGTCTAGGTAGGGGCCGAGCTGAGTCCGATTATGCCGGCGGCTAGGGCAAGCAGTATGATCCCCGAAGTGACATAGGGCTTTCATGGATGCCTTCGTCCCGAACCGTGAGTAGGGTCGTCATTAAGGTAGGGCTGTTTATTAGAGACCTCGGATGTGGTATGCCTTTAGACACAGAACATAGTTGCAATCCAGGCTAAGATATATCTAAAATACTCGAATATAGGTAAATCAACATATAGGAACAGTATAACATAGAATCAGAACTCATCTATAAAGCACTTCTAGGATTAATGAGACTGAAACCTAGTGGAGAATGAATCACCCTCTCATCAAAGTATTTGATGAAGATTGCATAACTGGATCATAAGATAGGAGTTAGGATAAAAGGCTAGTTACTACTAAGCCGTTCCCACTTCCCTGGGAGTACGATAATTATTTAATAAAATCGTAGATACTTTCCAACAGACTAGCTACACGATAGGTACTCTTCCTTAGGTTCTGGCTGATTAAGTGACACCATAGACTAAATGTGACAATTAGTCAATCACAGTCATTAATTATTCATAATCAACATAGGGTAAAATAATACCTATTTAGCACATCAACCGGAATTGCATCACTTTAGCAGGGATTGCTATGGGAATGACCGACCATTCCAGAAGAGGTAGGAGTAGGTTGCTGCAGAATGCTGCTCCAATGGGAAATGCATACAATCCCAACTAGAGAATCATTCGGGATTTAGCTGAGGAATAATTCAGAAGCTGGAAACATTCAAAAAGACACCACCACAGCAAAACCCCTACTCGCAGAATCAATAGATGAGATACTAGCAACAATTAAAGTCAGACCAGTGCAAGCAAGTGATCTACCAAGTGGTATCGAAGGGTCAAGGGATATAGAAGAATTTGGCGTTGTATCAGGAGCATAGCATTGGAGGAGCTTGCATTCCATGCATACCAATAAGCTATGAGAAACTTCCCCGAGGAAGTCTCAAATACTTGGGTCCAGATCTACACAACTGGAGCCTCCTACCACCACAGCTTCGCCAAAACTTCAGGTATGATTTCTTCCATTCGAGACTTGCATGTAATACCTTTACTAACATTGGCAGGAAGGCACACAAATCCCAAGAAGTCTCATTCATAGACACGTTACTCCTGGACACGTTGCTACAATTGTGAGAAATCTTAGAACTGATTCGAGGAAACAGTCCGTGGGGCTCGAGCCATTCATCAAATGAATAGGCCACTACCTGGAGCTCGACAATGAAGGATCGGAGGTGATGTCATCCGTTCCAATATCTAGAGCTTACAGAGTCAAGAGCGCCTCAGCAATAGCACATGGCTAAGGTGAAGAGCCAATTGATAGCCTAGAGAAAACCCTTCTGCTTGAGGCAAGAAGGGAGTTTTTCTAACCATCATCTTCCTTTACTTTTATTTTCTTCATTTTGTGTTTTGTTATTTGTTATTTACTTAGTTACTTCATTTTCCTTCTTACCCTTAGTCAGTCAAATAAGTGTGGGGTAAGAAATTTCTGTTTTGTTTTTGTTTCTCCTTGTTTTCAAATAAGTGTGGGGTAGTCTAGATATGCATGAACACTGAGGACAGTGTCGGAATTAAGTGTGGGGTAGCAGTGCACGGTGCGCTGTAGCAGTTTGAAAATTTTTTTTGCATGCTTTTACTTGTTTTCCCCATATTTTCACACCCTTCCAAAATTTTTCAAAATTTTCCGTCTTTCAGACTTCTAAATGCAGTATGCCTGGTTAAACAATTGCTTATGTCTATGATATGTAGGTAGTATGTTATGGTTAGTAGGAGATAATTGATGACTATTGCTGAACCTATTGATTAGAAATAGGGAAGTCCTGATAATTGAGCACAACTTAGTCTGGATTAGAAACCTCAACCAATTACCTTTTCAAGATTTAACTAGATAAAATTAGACCAGTTGTAGGATGCATTGACAATTGGAATGACTAGATGAGACTCTGAGCCAAAAGTGAAAAAGAAAAAAAAAAGTGAGCTAATTAAAATAGGGTAGTTTGCCAGCGGCCTTCGCTACTCGAGCACCACTCCTTCGGGGAACTTAAAGCCTGATGCCCTAAGGTCGTTGATACGCTAAAATCGTATCACATTTTTAGCATGTTTTTATGTATGTTTTAATGTGAAATTGAGAGTAAATTGACATTAATTGTTTACTATTTACTTGATTTCACGGTTTTTATGATTTTGGAAGTGTCAGGTGAAAAGTAGACGAAAACAGCAAATTCTGGGGCAAAAATGCAATTTTTGGAAATGTTGACCCGGTCAAAGGTCCGGGACGGGCATCCCGAACCCGGGACGGGCGTCCCGACCCGGTCAAACCGCCAGGACGGGCGTCCTGAACCGGGACGGGCGTCCCGAACCTGGTCAACGAATCAGGACGGGCGTCCCGAACCGGGACGGGCGTCCCGAGCCGCCAGAAGCTGTCCCACATCGAATTTTTCAGAATTTTTCACTCCAGGAAGCTGCTATAAATACCCCAGGCCTCCAGCAGTTGAATTCATTCCTCTCCACTCGATCTGAGTCATTAAGTGGTTTCCAGTGTACAGTTTTCCAGTACACAACTCACTCAGAGACTCGGATCTCAGTTTTCTTTCTTATTAGTGTTTGTTTTTAGTTTCTGAGAAATAGTCTCAGATCTTAGGTTTCTATAGATAGGTTCGTTTCTGGTATTCATAGAATACCCGGGGTTTCGTTAGGAGACCCTAAGAGAGCTCTAGGTGTTCGAAGAGTCAGTCCACAGGGCTAGGCTTAAGCCCAGGATGTAAGGTAAAGTCTAGCTACTAGGCTGAGGAAGCGTCCTCCGAAGGTTCTGGCGAGCAGAGTCAGGGCGGGCAATACGACGTATACAGCAGTACGCTCTGTAGGCGAGACTAAGTAAAGGGTGATTTCTTTATGGCATCAGTCCCCATACCCCTCTCTTATATGTTTTATTGCTTTGTCCTAAACATCAATTATGAATATCAGATTATGATTTTATGAATAGTTGTTTTGTATGTTGAAGTTATTATGTTTTTCCGGAAATAGCCACCTGCTAAATATTCATTATGTCTGCATGTCTAATGTAAGTCTCTTTTAAACTAAAAACTAGGGTTATAGACAATTCCTAACCACGGTCTATTCATAACCTGTTTAGTTTAACAGGCATCAATTAGTATTGGTGTCTGCCATACTAGATAAAATAACCAACGGAACACCCTGTTTGTTAGAGTAGTCTAGGTAGGCTGAGTAGAGAGTTATGCCGGCGGTTTTGCGACGAGCAGCATGACCCCGAAGTGACATAGGGTACCGTTCATTGCTGACTTTAGTCCGGGCCGTGAGTAGGGCCGTTTACCTTAACGATGGGGCGGTAGTGTAGAGACCTCAGATGTGGTACACCTTTAGACACAGAACATAGTTGCATTCCAGGCTAAGATGCATCTAAAATACTCGAAGACAGGTCAATCAACATATAGGAACAGTATAGCATAGAATCAGAACTCATCTTTAAAACACTTTTAGGATTAATTAGACTTGAACCTAGTGGAGAATGGATCACCCTCTCATCAAAGTATTTGATGAAGATTGCATAACTGGATCATAAGATAAGAGTTAGGATAAGAGGCTAGTTACTACTAAGTCGTTGTCACTTCCCTGGGAGTACGATAATTAACTTAGTAAAATCGTAGATACTTTCCAATAGACTAGCTACACGATAGGTACTCTGCCTTAGATTCTGGCTGATTAAGTGACACAATAAGACTAAACGTGACAATTAGTCAATCACAGTCCTTAATTAATCATAATCGACATAGGGTAAAATAACACCTATTTAGTACGTCAACCGGAATCGCATCAGATTTTTGGCACCGTTGCCGAGGAAATATCATAATGAATTTAGGATTCCTGATCAAAATTCTAGAGACTTATGATAGGTAGCGGTAGTAACCTAGACCTTAGACCTAACACTTGTTTTATGCTAGTTAGACAATCAGTTTCCGAAATATAGGATTATCATAACTAATTAATTTTAGATGTTATCTAGAATTAAGACACTTAGGATAATCAAATTTTAGAAAATTATTCTAAAACCGTATTGAGGAAATTTAATTGCTTTCGAAATATAAAAAGAAAAAAAAATGTTAAAAATTTAAAATCCAAAAAGAATGTATTTTTCTTGCTCAATGGTAAGTTGTTCTTTTCCCTATCTCTTGTTCTTTCTTAGTTGTTTTCTTAGTTGTACATTTGTTGCTCTTTTTCGAAAAAATAAAAATGGAAATGAGGATAGAATATTTTTCTGAGTTGTCAATTTTTGGCTAAGGTTTTAATCTGGAAGAAATCTCATTGTGGAGTTTTCTTAGGTCATGCTTAGTCTATTAGACAGAATCATGAAATAAAATTTTCTTTAATAGACAGACCTCTGAGTATTCTAATGAGAAAGGATGTTCCTTTTGTTTGATGATAAATGCATGAGATTGTTTAAACCGAAAGGAATTACTGCACCCATTATGGCATCACCTGATTGAAATATGCTTTTTGAATGAATATGTGATGTAATGATGTAGTACGAATTGTTTTAGGACAAAAACATTCATGCATGATAAATTCCGATCTTATCTAGTCTTGTCTAAAAACAATAGGTTACACCGATCACTCTATTTCGAATCTTTTTCCTTTCTTCCTTTGAACATAATTACATCATAGTAGTCGTGGAACACTTTTCGAAAATAGCCTGAACCACAGGCATTACCTGCTAATGATGTTAAAGTCATGTGCAGATTCTAGTTGTTTTCCAGATTCAAAGTGCCAATGTTTTAGGAAGAAATGTTCAGCCTGTGTATCAAATCTGTGAAGTTTGCTAAGTACCACACTTTAGCAGGGATTGCTATGGGAATGACTGACCATTCCAAAAGAGGTAGGAGTAGGTTACTGCAGAATGCTGCTCCAATGGGAAACGCATACAATCCCAACTAGAGGAATTGTACGGGACTTAGCTGAGGAGTAATTCGGAAGCTGGAAACTTTCAGAAGACACCACCACAGCAAAACCCACACTCGCAGAATCAATAGATGAGATACTGGCAACAATTAAAGCCAAATCAGTGCAAGCAAGTGATCTACCAAGAGGTAACGAACGGTCGGCAGATATAGAGGAATTTGGCATTGTGTCGGGAGCATAGCAATGGAGGAGCTTGCATTCCCTGCATACCAATCAGCTGTGAGAAACTTCCTCGAGGAAGTCTCAAATACTTGGGCCCAGATCTACACAACTGGAGCCCCCTACCACCACAGCTTCACCAAAACTGTAGGCACACCAATCCAAAGAAGTCTCATTCCTAGACACGTTCCTTCTGGACACGTTGCTACGATTACGAGAAACTTTGTAGATGATTCGAGGAAACAGTCCTTGGGGCTTGAGTCATTCATCAAATGGATATGCCACTACCTAGAGCTCGACAATGAAGGATCGGAGCTGGCGTCATCCGTTCCAATATCTAGAGCTTGCAGAGTCAAGAACACCTCAACAATAGCACATGGCTAAGGTGAAGAGCCAATTGACAGATTAGAGAAGACCCTTCTGCTCGCGACATGAAGGGAGTTTTTCTAATCCTCATGATCCTTTACTTTTATTTTCTTCATTTTTGTGTCCTGTTTTGTTATTTCTTTGGTTGTTTTATTTTCTCTCTTACCCTTAGTTAGTCAAATAAGTGTGGGGTAAGAGTTCTTTGTTTTATTTTTGTTTCTTGTTTTCAAATAAGTGTGGGGTAATTAGCTATGCATGAACACTGAGGACAGTGCCAAACTTAAGTGTGGGGTAGCAGTGCACGGTGCACTGCAGCAGTTTGAAAAATTTTTTGCATGCTTTTGCTTGTTTTCCCCGTATTTTCACACCCTTCCAAAATTTTTCAAAATTTTTCCGTCCTTCAGACTTCTAAATGCAGTATGCTTGGTTAAACAAATTGCTTATGTCTATGATATGTAGGTAGTATGTTATGGTTAGTAGGAGATAATTGATAGCTATCTTGGACTAATTGATTAGGAATAGGGAATTCCTGATAACTGAGCACAACCTTGTCTGGATTAGAGACCTCAATCAATTGCCCATTCGAGACTCCACTAGATAAAATTAGACCAGTTGTGGATATATTGGCAGTTAGAATGACTAGATGAGACTCTGAGCTAAAAGTGAAAAGAACTTAAGGAAGTTAATTACAATAGGGTAGTTTGCCAGCGGCCTTCGCTACTCGAGCACCACTCCTTCGGGGAACTTAAAGCCTGATGCCCTAAGGTCGTGTAGATCTGGGAGTCATCGGAGTGGGACTCGCTACATGGGTAGTTGAAGTTGACGTGTTCTAAGCAAACTCGAAATACCCTGAATCTATAAAGAAAATAACTAAGTGCTAAAACATTAAAAATCTGATCACCAAAGCTCAGAACTCAGAAAGTTATCTGTTGTCAGTATGTCTAGCGATAGGTCGAAGTATTATCTGGTAGCAGTTAAGATAAGAGTTCATTGTGTTGACTATCTGGTCTAGACTAGTACACACACTACACATCAGGAAGACCCTGTGACTAAGAAAAAAGTCCAACCTAGTTGTTGATTTGTTTTCTGCCTAATCATAACAAACTACTAGAGACATTTGAGACCTTGTCATAGCAACCTAACCAATCAGACCTGTGTTAAGAATTGTCTGAAGAATTTTTGGAATAAAAACATGACTAAGAATTTAAGTGACTGCACTACGGTTTAAAATCACTAACTCCATGTAGACTTTGCTTGAGGACAAGCAAAAAGCTAAGTGTGGGGTTATCTGATACGCTAAAATCGTATCACATTTTTAGCATGTTTTTATGTATGTTTTAATGTGAAATTGAGAGTAAATTGACATTAATTGTTTACTATTTACTTGATTTCACGGTTTTTATGATTTTGGAAGTGTCAGGTGAAAAGTAGACGAAAACAGCAAATTCTGGGGCAAAAATGCAATTTTTGGAAATGTTGACCCGGTCAAAGGTCCGGGACGGGCGTCCCGACCCGGTCAAACCGCCAGGACGGGCGTCCTGAACCGGGACGGGCGTCCCGAACCTGGTCAACGAATCAGGACGGGCGTCCCGAACTGGGACGGGCGTCCCGAGCCGCCAGAAGCTGCCCCACATCGAATTTTTCAGAATTTTTCACTCCGAGAAGCTGCTATAAATACCCCAGGCCTCCAGCAGTTGAATTCATCCCTCTCCACTCGATCTGAGTCATTAAGTGGTTTCCAGTGTACAGTTTTCCAGTACACAACTCACTCAGAGACTCGGATCTCAGTTTTCTTTCTTATTAGTGTTTGTTTTTAGTTTCTGAGAAATAGTCTCAGATCTTAGGTTTCTATAGATAGGTTCGTTTCTGGTATTCATAGAATACCCGGGGTTTCGTTAGGAGACCCTAAGAGAGCTCTAGGCGTTCGAAGAGTCAGTCCACAGGGCTAGGCTTAAGCCCAGGATGTAAGGTAAAGTCTAGCTACTAGGCTGAGGAAGCGTCCTCCGAAGGTTCTGGCGAGCAGAGTCAGGGCGGGCAATACGACGTATACAGCAGTACGCTCTGTAGGCGAGACTAAGTAAAGGGTGATTTCTTTATGGCATCAGTCCCCATACCCCTCTCTTATATGTTTTATTGCTTTGTCCTAAACATCAATTATGAATATCAGATTATGATTTTATGAATAGTTGTTTTGTATGTTGAAGTTATTATGTTTTTCCGGAAATAGCCACCTGCTAAATATTCATTATGTCTGCATGTCTAATGTAAGTCTCTTTTAAACTAAAAACTAGGGTTATAGACAATTCCTAACCACGGTCTATTCATAACCTGTTTAGTTTAACAGGCATCAATTAGTATTGGTGTCTGCCATACTAGATAAAATAACCAACGGAACACCCTGTTTGTTAGAGTAGTCTAGGTAGGCTGAGTAGAGAGTTATGCCGGCGGTTTTGCGACGAGCAGCATGACCCCGAAGTGACATAGGGTACCGTTCATTGCTGACTTTAGTCCGGGCCGTGAGTAGAGCCGTTTACCTTAACGATGGGGCGGTAGTGTAGAGACCTCAGATGTGGTACACCTTTAGACACAGAACATAGTTGCATTCCAGGCTAAGATGCATCTAAAATACTCGAAGACAGGTCAATCAACATATAGGAACAGTATAGCATAGAATCAGAACTCATCTTTAAAACACTTTTAGGATTAATTAGACTTGAACCTAGTGGAGAATGGATCACCCTCTCATCAAAGTATTTGATGAAGATTGCATAACTGGATCATAAGATAAGAGTTAGGATAAGAGGCTAGTTACTACTAAGCCGTTGCCACTTCCCTGGGAGTACGATAATTAACTTAGTAAAATCGTAGATACTTTCCAATAGACTAGCTACACGATAGGTACTCTACCTTAGATTCTGGCTGATTAAGTGACACAATAAGACTAAACGTGACAATTAGTCAATCACAGTCCTTAATTAATCATAATCGACATAGGGTAAAATAACACCTATTTAGTACGTCAACCGGAATCGCATCAGTCGTGCAGATCTGGGAGTCATCGGAGTGGGACTCGCTACATGGGTAGTTGAAGTTGACATGTTCTAAGAAGACTCAAAATACCCTAGAAAATCTATAAACGAAAGAAATCAATAAATGCTAAATAGAATCTGATCACCAAAGCTCAGAACTCATAAAGTTATCTATTGTCAGTATGTCTAGCAATAGGTCGAAGTGTTATCTGGTAACAATTAAGACAAGAGTTTATTGTGTTGACTATTTGGTCTGGACTAGTACACACACTACACATAAGGAAGACCTTATGAAGAGAAAAGTTCAACCTAGTTGTTAAGTTACTTTCTGCTCAACCCTAACAAACTACTAGAGACATTTGAGACCTTGTCATAGCAACCTAACCAGTCAGACCTGTGTTAAGAATTGTCTGAAGAATTTTTAGAATAAAAACATAACTAGGAATGCACATATGGTTTAGAATCACTAACTTCAGGTAGACTTTGCTTGAGGACAAGCAAAAAGCTAAGTGTGGGGTTATCTGATACGCGAAAATTGTATCACCTTTTTAGCATGTTTTTATATATGATTTAGGGTGAAATTGAGGGTAAATTGATCTTAATTGTTTATTATTTACTTAATTTCACAGTTTTTATGATTTTGGAAGTGTCAGGTGAAAAGTAGATGAAAATAGCAAATTTTGGGGCAAAAACGCAATTTTTGGAAATGCTGACTTGGTCAAAGGCTCAGGACGGGCGTCCCGACCCAGTCAAAGCACCAGGACGGGCGTCCCAATCAGGGACGGGCATCCCGAACCCCCAGATCAAGTCCCACATCGAATTTTTGATGAAAGATCACCCCGGGAAGCTGCTATAAATACCCCAGGCCTCCAGCAGTTGAAATCATTCCTCTCCACTCGATCTGAGTCATTCAGTGGTTTCCAATGTACAATTCTCTAGTACACAACTCACTCGGAGACTCGGATTTCAGTAGAAGTTTTCTTTCTTTCCTTTTTTGTTTTTCGTTTTTCTTAGTTTCTGAGAATTAGTCTCAGATCCTAGGGTTCGATAGATAGGTTCGTTTCTGGTATTCATAGAATACCCGGGATTTCGTTAGGAGATCCTAAGAGGGCTCTAGGCGTTCAAAGAGTCAGTCCACAGGGCTGGGTTTAAGTTGGGTATTAAGGTAAAGCCCAGTTACTAGGCTGAGGAATCGTCCTCCGAAGGTTCTGGCGAGCAGAGTCGGGGTGAGCAATACGAGATATACAGCAGTATGCTCCATCGACGAGACTACGTAAAAGGTGATTTCTTTATGGCATCAGTCCACATGTCCCTCTCTTATATGTTGTTATTGTGTTGTTCCAAAAATTGATTATGAATACGAGATTAGGATTTTTATGAATATTTGTTTTATATGTTGACGTTGTTATGGTTTTCCGGAAATGGCCACCTGCTTAATATTCACTATGTCTGCATGTCGAATGTGCTCTTTTAAACTAAAGTTAGGGTTATAGACAATTCCTAACCACGGTCTAATCATAACCTGTTTAGTTAACAGGCATCAATTAGTATTGGTGTCTGCCATGCTAGATAAAATAACCTGTTGAACACCCTACTTGTTAGAATAGTCTAGGTAGGCCGAGCTGAGTCCGATTATGCCGGCGGCTAGGGCAAGCGGTATGATCCCCGAAGTGACATAGGGCTTTCATGGATGCCTTCGTCCCGAACCGTGAGTAGGGCCGTCATTAAGGTAGGGCGGTTTATTAGAGACCTCGGATGTGGTACGCCTTTAGACACAGAACATAGTTGCAATCCAAGCCAAGACATGTCTAAAATACTCGAAGATAGGTTAATCAACATGTTGGAACAGTATAACATAGAATCAGGACTCATCTATAAAACACTTTTGGGATTAATTAGACTTAAACCTAGTGGAGAACGGATCACCCTCTCATCAAAATTATTGATGAAGATTGCATAACTTGATCATAAGATAGGAGTTAGGATGAAAGGCTAGTTACTACTAAGTCGTTACCACTTCCCTGGGAGTACGATATTTAACTTAATAAAATCGTAGATACTTTCCAATAGACTAGCTACACGATAGGTACTCTGCCTTAGGTTCTGATTGATTAAGTGACAATAATTAAATGCTAAGTGACAGTTAGTAAGACTCAGTCCTTAATTACTCATAATTGACATAGGTAAATAAAGCCTATCTTTTAGCATACCAATCAGAACGCATCAGTGGGGTAGCAGTGCACGGTGCACTGTAGTAGTTTGAGAAAATGTTTGCACGATTTTGCATGTTTTCCCTGTATTTTCACACCATTCCAAAAAAAATTCAAAATTTTTCATTCTTTCATACTTCTAAATGCAGTATGATTGGTAAAACATTGCTGATGTCTATGATATGTAGGTAGAATGTTACGGTTAGTAGGAGACAATGTGATGACTATTTTGAACTTATTGATTAGGAATAGGGAATTCTTGATAATTGAGCACAACTTAGTCTGGATTAGAGACCTCAGTCAATTACCTTTTCAAAACTTAACTAGATAAGATTAGATCAGTTGTGGATGTATTGACAATTAGAATGACTAGATGAGACTCTGAGCTAAAAGTGAAAAGAAACAAAAGAAAGTTAATTAAATAAGGGTAGTTTGCCAGCGGCCTTTGCTACTCGAGCACCACTCCTTAGGGGAACTTAAAGCCTGATGCCCTAAGGTCGTGTAGGTCTGGGAGTCATCGGAGTGGGACTTGCTACATGGGTAGTTGAAGTTGACGTGTTCAAAGCAGACTCAAAATACCCTGAATCTATAAAAGAAAGAAAATTAATAAACGCTAAATAATTAAAAATCTGATCACCAAGGCTCAGAACTCAGAAAGTTGTCTATTGTTAGTATGTCTAGCGACGGGTCGAAGTGTTTTCTGGTAGTAGTTAAGACCAGAGTAAATTGTTGATGATCTGGTCTAGACTAGTACACACACTACACATCAGGAAGACCTTGTGACTAAGAGAAGAGTTCAATCTAGTCGTTAAGTTGTTAACTGCTTGATTATAACAATCTACTAAAGACATTTGAGACATTGTCATAGCAACTTAACCAGTCAGACCTGTGTTAAACATTATCTGAATAATTTTTGGAATAAAAACATGACTAGGAAATTTAAATGACTGCACATATGATTTAGAATCACTAACTTCAGGTAGACTTTGCTAGAGGACAAGCAAAAAGCTAAGTGTGGGGTTATCTGATATGCATAAATCATATCACATTTTTAGCATGTTTTTAGGCATAATTTAGGGTGAAATTGAGGGAAAATAGATCTTAATTGTTTGTTATTAACTCAATTTCACAGTTTTTATGATTTTGGAAGTGTTAGGTGAAAAGTAGAAGAAAATGGCAAATTTCGGGGCAAAAACGCAAATTTTCAGAAGTTCAGACGTCGGGGAGGGAGTCCCGAATCAGGATGGGCGTACTGACCTGGTCAACAGGCCAGGACAGGCGTCCCAATCCAGGACGGGCATCCCGAGCTGCAATTCCAAGTCCCACATCGAATTTTTGAAGAAAAATCACTCCAGAAAGCTACTATAAATACCCCAGGCCTTCCTCAGTTGAAATCATTCCTCTCCACTCAATCTGAGTCATTTAGTGACTTAAGTTGTACATTTTTCTCGAGTACATAAGTCACTTAGAGACTCGGGTTCAGTATAAGTTTTCTTCTATTTTTAGTTAGTGTTTCGTTTTCTTAGTTTCTGAGAATTAGTCTCAGATCTTAGGCTTCGATAGATAAGGTTTGTTTCTGGTATTCATAGAATACCCGGGATTTCATTTGGAGATCCTAAGAGAGCTCTAGGCATTCGAAGAGTCAGTCCATAGGGCTGGGCTTAAGCTGGGTATTAAGGTAAAGTCCAGCTACTAGGCTGAGGAAGCGTCCTCCGAAGGTTCTATCGAGCAGAGTCGGGTCGAGCAGTACGACATATACAAGCAGTTGCTCCATTGGCGAGACTAAGTAAAGGGTGATTTCTTTATGGCATCAGTCCCCCTGTCCCTCTCTTTATATGTTTGTATTGTGTTTGTCCAAAGATTTGTTATGGATATGAGATTATGATTTTTATGAATATCTATTTTATATGTTGAAGCTTTTATGATTTTCCGGAAATGGCCACCCGCTTAATATTCATTATGTCTACATGTCTAATGTAGTTTCTTTTAAACTAGAATTAGGGTTATAGACAATTCCTAACCACGGTCTATTCATAACCTGTTTAGTTTAACAGGCATCAATTAGTATTGGTGTCTGCCATATTAGATAAAATAACCTGCAGAATACCCTGTTTGTTAGAGTAGTCTAAGTAGGCTGATTTGAGCGTTTATGCCGGCGGTTCGGGGCGAGCGGCATGATCCCCGAAGTGACATAGGGCTTTCATGGATGTCTTTTGCTCGAACCGTGAGTAGGGCCGTTTACCTTGGCGATGGGGCGGTTTATCAGATAACTCGGATGTGGTACACCTTTAGACTCAGAACATTATTGCAATCCAGGCCAAGACATGTCTAAAACACTCGAACATAGGTCAATCAACATATAGGAACAGTATAACATAGAATCAGGACCTTATCTATAAAACACTTGTAGGCTTTAATAGACTTAAACCTAGTGGAGAATGAATCACCCTCTCATCAAAGTTATTGATGACGATTGCATAACTGTCATAAGATAAGAGTTAGGGTAAAAGGCTAGTTACTACTAAGCCGTTACCACTTCCCTGGGAGTACGATATTTAATTTAATAAAATCGTAGATACTTTCCAATAGACTAGCTACACGATAGGTACTCTACCTTATGTTCTGACTGATTAAGTGACACCTTAAAAGACTAAATGTGACAATTAGTCAACCTCAGTCCTTAATTACTCATAATCACCATAGGGTAAAACAACACCTATTTAGCATATCAGTCGGGAACGCATCAATGGTTTTAGAATAATTTTCTAAAATTTGATTATCCTAAATGTCTTAATTTCAGATAATGTCTAAAATTAATTAGTTATGATAACCCTATATCTCGAAAATTGATTGTCTAACTAGCATGAAATAAGTGTTAGGTCTAATGTCTAGGTTACTACCGTTACCTATCATAAGTCTCTAGAATTGTGGCCAATAATCCTAAATTCATTATGATATTTCCCCGGCAACGGCACCAAAAATCTGATGCGTTTCGACTGATATACTAAAATAGGTGTTATTTTACCCTATGTTGATTATGAGTAATTAAGGACTTAGACTGACTAATTGTCACATTTAGTCTCTATGCTGTCACTTAATCAATCAGAACCTAAGGCAGAGTACCTATCGTGTAGCTAGTCTGTTGGAAAGTATATGCGATTTTAATTAAATCAAATATCGTACTCCCAAGGAAGTGGTAACGACTTAGTAGTTACTATCCTCTTACCCTAACTCTTATCTTATGATCCAGTTATGCAATCATTCATCAAAATCTTTGATGAGAGGGTGATTCATTCTCCACTTGGTTTAAGTCTATCTAAACCTAAAAAGTGTTTTACAAATAATGTTCTGATTCTATGTTATACTGTTCCTACATGTTGATTGACCTATTTTCGAGTATTTTAGATATATCTTGGTCTAGATTGCAATTATGTACTGAGTCTAAAGGTGTACCACATCTGAGTTACCTGATAAACCGCCCCATCGCCATTGACGGCCCTACTCACGGTTCGAGCTAAAGGTATCCATGAAAGTCCTATGTTACTTAGGAGATCATGCCGCTCGCCCTAACGCCGGCATAAACACACAAACTTAGCCTACTTAGACTACTTTAGTGATGTGTGGATTCCGGTTGACTTACTAAATAGGTGTTATTTTACCCTATGAGGATTATGATTAATTAAGGACTGTGATTAACTAATTGTCACGTTTAGTCTTATGGTGTCACTTAATCAGCCAGAATCTAAGGCAGAGTACCTATCGTGTAGCTAGTCTATTGGAAAGTATCTACGATTTTAATTATCGTACTCCCAGGGAAGTGGCAACGGCTTAGTAGTAACTAGCCTCTTATCCTAACTCTTATCTTATGATCCAGTTATGCAATCTTCATCAAATCTTTTGATGAGAGGGTGATCCATTCTCCACTAGGTTCAAGTCTAATTAACCCTAGAAGTGTTTTAAAGATAAATTCTGATTCTATGTTATACTGTTCCTATATGTTGATTGACCTATGTTCGAGTATTTTAGATGCATCTTAGCCTGGATTGCAACTATGTTCTGTGTCTAAAGGCGTACCACATCCGAGGTCTCTAATAAACCGCCCTACCTTAATGACGGCCCTGCTCACGGTTCGGGACGAAGGCATCCATGAAAGCCCTATGTCACTTCGGGGATCATACCGCTTGCCCTAGCCGCCGGCATAATCGGACTCAGCTCGGCTCCTACCTAGACTACTTTAACAGGCGGGGTGTTCAACATGTTATTTTATCTAGCATGGCAGACACCAATACTAATTGATGCCTGTTAAACTAAACAGGTTATGATTAGACCGTGGTTAGGAATTGTCTATAACCCTAACTTTAGTTTAAAAGAGCACATTAAACATGCAGACATAGTGAATATTTAGCAGGTGGCTATTTCCGGAAAAATATAACAACTTCAACATATAAAACAATTATTCATAAAAATCATAATCTGATATTCAAAATAAGTATTTGGACAGACACAGTAACAACATATAAAGAGAGGGACCGGGGGGACCAATGCCATAAAGAAATCACCCTTTACGTAGTCACTGCCGTGGGACTGTGCTCCTTTGTATGTCGTACTGCCGACCCGACTCTATTTGACAGAGCCTTCGGAGGACGCTTCCTCAGCCTAGTAACTGGGCTTTACCTTCGACTCTCGGCTTAAGCCCAGCCCTGTGGACTGACTCTTCGAACGCCTAGAGCTCTCTTAGGGTTTCCTAACGATACCCCGGGTATTCTATGAACACCGGAAACGAACCTATCTATAGAAACCTAAGATCTGAGACTATTTCTCAGAAACTAAACAAAACACTAATAAGAAAGAAAACTGAGATCTGAGTCTCTGAGTGAGTTGTGTACTGGAAAATTGTACACTGGAGACCACTAAATGACTCAGATCGAGTGGAGAGGGATGAATTCAACTGCTGGAGGCCTAGGGTATTTATAGCAGCTTCCAGGAGTGAAAATCTCTGAAAAATTCGATGTGGGACAGCTTCTGGCGGTTCGGGACGCCCGTCCTGGTTCGTTGACCAGGTTCGGGACGCCCGTCCCGGGTCAGGACGCCCGTCCTGGCGGTTTGACTGGGTCGGGACGCCCGTCCCGGGTTCGGGACGCCCGTCCCGGACCTTTGACCGGGTCAATATTTCCAAAAATTGCGTTTTTTGCCCCAGAATTTGCTATTTTCGTCTACTTTTCACCTGACACTTCCAAAATCATAAAAACCGTGAAATCAAGTAAATAATAAACAATTAATGTCAATTTACTCTCAATTTCACATTAAAACATATATAAAAACATGCTAAAAATGTGATACGATTTTCGCGTATCAGATAACCCCACACTTAGCTTTTTGCTTGTCCTCAAGCAAAGTCTACATGGAGTTAGTGATTCTAAACCGTAGTGCAGTCACTTAAATTCCTAGTCATGTTTTTATTCCAAAAATTCTTCAGACAATTCTTAATACAAGTCTGATTGGTTAGGTTGCTATGACAAGGTCTCAGATGTTTTTAGTAGTTTGTTATGACCAGGCAGAAAACAAATCAACAACTAGGTTGAACCTTTCTCTTAGTCATAGGGTCTTCCTGATGTGTAGTGTGTGTACTAGTCCAGACCAGATAGTCAACACAATGGCTCCTATCTTAACTGCTACCAGATAACCCTTCGACCTATCGCTAGACATGCTGACAACAGATAACTTTCTGAGTTCTGAGCTTTGGTGATAAGATTTTTAACGTTTTAGCACTTAGTTATTTCTTTATAGATTCAGGGTATTTCGAGTCTGCTTAGAACACGTCAACTTCAACTACCCATGTAACGAGTCCCACTCCGATGACTCCCAGACCTACACGGCCTTAGGGCATCAGGCTTTAAATTCCCCGAAGGAGTGGTGCTCGAGTAGCGAAGGCCGCTGGCAAACTACCCTTATTATAATTAATTTCCTTAAGTTCTTTTCACTTTTAGCTCAGAGTCTCATCTAGTCGTTCTAACTGCCAATATATCCACAACTGGTCTAGTTTTATCTAGTTAAGTCTCGAATAGGCAATTGGTTGAGGTTTCTAATCCAGACAGGGTTGTGCTCAGTTATCAGGAATTCCCTATTCCTAGTCAATCAGTCCAAGATAGCTATTAACTATCTCCTACTAACCATAACATACTACCTACATATCATAGACATAAGCAATTTGTTTAACCAAGCATACTGCATTTAGAAGTCTGAAAGACGGAAAGATTTTGAAAAAATTTTGGAAGGGTGTGAAAAATTTTTCAAACTGCTAAGTGCACCGTGCACTGCTACCCCACACTTAAGGCTGGCACTGTCCTCAGTGTTCATGCACATCTACCCCACATTTATTTGGAAACAAGAAATAAAACATAATTAAAAGATTCTTACCCCACACTTATTCAGCTAACTACGGGTAAGAAGGAACATAGAAATAACAAAAACAAGAAATAAAATGAAAAAGATACTCCCTTAGTTTGTGAAGTCCACAATCTGCTCGGACGAGTCAAACGGCTCTGTGTAAATCTTCAGGCGTTGTCCGTTTACTTTTTGAATAATGCCGTCAGAATCCATGATGTCACATGCTCCGAAAGGTGATACTTCCGTAATTGTGAATGGTCCTGACCAACAGCTACGCAGCTTTCCTGGGAAGAATTTTAAACGTGAATTGTACAACAATACCTTATCGCCTGGTTCGAAATTTTTCTGGGCTCTGAGTCGTCTATCATGCCGGAGTTTACTCGTCATTTTGAACTGATGTGAGTTCTCGTAGGCTTTAAGCCTCCACTCATCCAATTCATTGAGTTGTAGAATCCGGTGTTCCTTAGCCAATTTATCGTTAAGATTGCATTTTTGCACTGCCCAGTAAGCTCTATGTTCAAGTTCAACCGGAAGGTGGCATGCTTTTCCGTAGACTAGTCGATAGGGTGAGAATCCCGTAGTGGTCTTGTATGCTGTACGGAAGGCCCATAATGCATCCTCCAGTTTATTGGCCCAATCCTTACGGTTAACACCCACTGTCTTTTCTAGGATTCTCTTTATCCCCCTATTGGTTACCTCAGCCTGCCCGTTGGTTTGAGGATGGTAGGCTGTGGAAATGCGATGCTGAATTCCGTATTGCTGAAGTACCTTCTGCAATTGAGAGTTGCAGAAGTGCGTACCTCGATCACTAATTAGGGCTTTTGGACATCCAAATCTGGCGAAAATCTGCTTAAGGAATTTACATACGGCTCGAGCATCATTAGTAGGTAGGGCCTGTGCCTCAGGCCATTTCGAAAAATATTCTACAGCTACTAAGATGTACTTCATACCAAAAGAGGAAGGAAACGGACCCATGAAATCTATACCCCATATGTCAAATATTTCTACACTTTGAATTGTTTGTTGGGGTAGACCATCTCGAGATGATATGGCCCGCTTTCTGGCAGGCATCGCACGATCTTGTAAATGCTGCGGCGTCCTTGAATATGGTAGGCCAGTAAAAGCCTGCTTCTAACACCTTTCGGGCGGTATTGGTTGCAGCTAAGTGACCGCCGGTTGGTCCGCAGTGACAATGTTCCAGAATTTGGAAACCTTCTTCTTGAGATACACATCTTCTGATCATCTGATCTGCACATATTTTAAATAGAAAAGGATCTTCCCAATAGTAATATTTCAGGTCAGCAAAGAATTTTCTTCTTTGTTGAGCAGTGATATCACTAGGGAGAGTCCGGGCTGCCAAGTAATTTGCTATATCTGCAAACCAAGGGGGTGAGAAAATGGCAGATAATGCACATAGATTCTCATCTGGAAATTTATCAGATATGATTGTCTCATCAATGGCTTCTAGGGTCGGATTTTCTAACCTAGACAAATGTCTGCGGCTAAGTTTTCGCCCCTTTCTTATCCCGAATTTCTATGTCAAATTCTTGAAGCAATAAAACCCATCTAATCAATCTTGGTTTTGCGTCGGTTTTATTGAACAAGTATTTTAGTGCCGAGTGATCAGTATAAACAATAGTTTTAGACAGGACTAGATAGGATCGAAACTTATCAAATGCATATACTACTGCTAATAATTCCTTTTCTGTCGTAGTGTAATTTTCCTGAGCATCAGTTAAGGTTTTACTAGCATAATATATACATGAATTTCTTATCATGTCTTTGTCCTAAAACTACTCCTACTGCATAGTCACTAGCATCACACATAAGCTCAAAAGGTAGACTCCAATCAGGTGATGTCATGATAGGTGCAGTAGTTAAGAGTTCCTTAAGTCTATTAAAAGCTTTAGACATTTCTCATCAAAGACAAATGGAACATCTTTTCCGAGTAAATTGGTCAACGGCCTGGCTATTAATGAAAAATCTTTTATGAACCTACGATAAAAGCCAGCGTGTCCCAAAAAACTCCTAACGGCTCTCACATTTTTGGGAGGAGGTAGTTTTGAAATTACTTCAATTTTTGCCTTATCTACTTCCATACCTAGTGTGAGATCTTATGTCCTAAAACAATTCCCTCTTTTACCATGAAGTGGCATTTTTCCCAATTTAAAACCAGGTTAGATTTTATACAACGTTTCAACATTAACTCCAAGTTCCTTAGACAAACCTCAAATGTATTACCAAAAACAGAAAAGTCATCCATAAATACTTCCATAGATTTTCCTAACATGTCCTCAAAGATAGCAGTCATGCAGCGTTGAAATGTAGCAGGTGCATTACACAAACCAAAAGGCATCCTTCTATATGCAAATGTTCCAAAAGGGCATGTGAATGTGGTTTTATGCTGGTCCTCAGGGGAGATAGGAATTTGAAAATAACCAGAAAACCCATCAAGAAAGCAATAAAACATGTGTCCAGATAATCTTTCTAACATTTGGTCAATAAAAGGAAGGGGAAAGTGATCTTTTCGTGTGGCCGTATTTAATTTTCTATAGTCTATGCACACACGATGACCAGTTACAGTTCTTGTAGGATTAGTTCGTTATGCTCATTCCTAACAACTGTTATACCGCCTTTCTTAGGTACTACCTGCACCGGGCTTACCCACTCACTATCTGAGATAGGGTAGATAAGTCCTGCATCTAACAGTTTAATGACTTCTTTCTTAACAACATCACACACATTAGGATTCAACCTCCTTTGAGGTTGCACACATGGCTTATACTCATTTTCTAGAAGAATCTTATGCGAACAAAAGCTTGGATTAATACCTGGGATATCGCAATTTTGTAGGCAAAGCTCTTCTATGCTTTCTGCACATGTCCACAGTCAGCTTCCTTTGTTCTGCAGTCAGATCAGCTGCAAGAATAATGGGAAGCTTCTTGTTGTCATCTAGGAATTCGTAGCACAGATGAGTGGGTAGTTCCTTCAGTTCCAAGTCTGGTGGATCTTCAAACGAGGTTCGTTCTTTCTTCATCTCATCACACCTATCTCAGTGAAACTATCAGAAGTAATTTCATTTTCAGAAGAGCTAAGTTCAGACTCCTCTAATTCTAGGGAGTCCTCACTTAGAACTTGATAGTTTGAGCATAGGTCTGTCACGTTAATTGCAATCAAGTGTTCCATGGCATCACACAAAAGCAAGTATCATCTAAATGCATGGGATACCTAAGGGTCTCATTTAGATCAAAAGTGATGTCATCATTTCCTACCCTTAACTTGATTTGACCATTACTGACGTCTATTAATGCTTTTGAGGTAGCTAGAAATGGTCGACCTAGGATCAGGGGCACTCCTCCTTCCCCATTCATGTCCATGACAACGAAATCCACAGGAATACAAATTTTCCGACCTTTACTAAGAGGTCTTCAATTATTCCCTTGGGGATTTTGACTGTCCTGTCTGCAAGTTGTATGCACATCCTAGTGTTTTCAAATCATGCAATCCTAATTTATCAAATAAACTAGATGGCATAAGATTAATACTAGCTCCTAATCTGCTAATGCATGCATGTTAGTAATATTTCCAATTGTACATGGCAAGGTAAAACAACCAGGATCTTTCTGTTTAGACGGTAGTTTATTCAACAGAACCGCCGAACATTCTTCATTAAGAACCACCTTGTCCATGTCAAATTTTCTTTTATTACTAACAACTTCTTTTAAAAACTTAGCATACTTTGGCATTTCAGAAATAACATCAAGTAAAGGTAAATTAACATGAATCTGACTAAAATTCTAAGAAACTTTTCAAATTGCTCCTTATCTTTATTGTGCATAAGTCTGGCAGGTAAGGTACTTTTGGCCGGTACTCAGGAATAAACTCCGTCTTCCCTTTCCTTGCTACTTCGATCTCGACATCCGTCGGCGTTGGGTCCTTGGAGCCTTCTTCTGGTTCCTGCACAAGAATAGGAGGGTCAGATGGTTTGGGTGGAGATGGAGATAGAATTTTACCAGATCTTAGAGTGATGGTCTTGCATTCAGTTTGAGGGTTGGTCTCAGTATTGCTTGGTAGCGTTCCCTGGGACCTGTGAGAGAAATGGGTGGATAGTTGACCCATCTGCCTCTCTAAAGTTTGTATAGCAGCTTGTGTGTTTCTGATTGTTTGCTCGGTCTGCTTCTGTCTATTCTCGTTCTGCTGGATTCTTTCTGCGTGAGCTTCCTGAATCTTTCTGTTGGACTCTATCATTTCCTTATTGGAGTCAGAAATGCTCTTCAGCATGTCTCTAAATTCTTGCATGGGATCAGCTGGAACGATGTAGTTCCTTGGTGCAGGCAGAGCAACTTGCTGGTTCTGCGGATATGGCAGCTGCTGAGGTACTCTTTTCTGGAAGTTAGTAGCCCCGGGATTGTTTCTCCAGCTAAATCCCGGATGGTTCTTCCAAGTGGGATTGTAGGTATTTCCTATAGGAGCAGAATTCACTGCGTCCACTTGTTCCATCTCTTCTGGGACAGTTAATATCCCATTACCATAACAATCCCCACTGAAGTGTGGTCCTTGGCAAAATTCGCAGACTTGGTATACCGACTGAATACCTTTCCCTTGTTGGAAAGCATTCAGCTGATTAGTAATGCTGGCCTTCAGTGCCTCAAATTGATCATCAGTGGAGGCAACGACCGCATTCACTGGTTGCTTCTTAGCTCGGCCACTTGTGCGCCAATTCTTGCTGTTCCTGTAGAGTCTCTCCAGAGCGTTCTAGCATCTACGTCACTCATTCCATTGAAACCGCTCTGGGGATTGAGTCCATCGAGAATTGCTTACCCATGTCTGACATACCCCCGTAAAATTGCTGAATCAGCAATGCCTCGGTAAGTCCATGTTGGGGGCAGAGCCTGAGTAGCTTTGAATCTATCCCAAGCTTCGATCACTGTCTCATCAGCAGCTTGAGTGAAACTAGACAGAGCCCTTCGATATTCTAGGACTCTTGCTGCAGAGTAGTACTCTTCTAGGAAGGCTTTGCTTAACTCGTCCCATGAGGTGATGGAGTTAGTAGGTAGCTGGGCCAACCATCTCTTAGCTCTGTCCCTAAGTGAGTAGGGAAACAGGTTGAGTTTAGTTATTTCTGCAGTATGATCTCCCTTGAGGCCTTCGCAGAGAGAAGAGAAATCAGATAGGTGTTCCAGCGGATTCTCGGCTGCAGTTCCTCCAAACTGAACTCGATTTATAATCAGCTGGATCACGTTCGGTTTAAGATCATAGCGAGGGTTCCCAGGGATTCGGATGGCAGATGAGACTGGGATAGTCTGTGGCTGGATGTAGGATTCTAGGGTAGGTCTTTCAGCAGCCATTTCTGTTCTTCGCCTATTAGCTGTGCGAATGATTCGTTCAGGATTTTCAACTGGTGTTTCAAGGTTAGCTTCTGAAGATCGAGTCATGCAACTACAGAGAAGAACACGTTTTAGCCTGAGCAAACTGGTTAGGGGTTACAGGGAGAGTGAAAACTAAAGAAAAACTTGGAAGAAAGCGAAAACAAAACAAAACAACTATTCACAAAGAGGAAAACACAAAGATAGGGAAAAGAGAATAACTTACCATTAAACAAGAAAAAGTACAATTTTTTCGAATTTTTGGATTTTAAAAATTTTTCTTTTTTTAATATTTTGAAAGCAATTAAATTCCCTTAATATGGTTCTAGAATAATTTTCTAGAATTTGATTATCCTAAGTATCTTAATTCCAGATAACATCTAGAATTAATTAGTTATGATAACCCTATATTTAGGAAAGTGATTGTCTAACTAGTGTAAGATAAGTGTTGGGTTAAGGTCTAGGTTACTACCGTTACCTATCATAAGTCTCTAGAATTTTGATCAGGAATCCTAAATTCATTATGATATTTCCCCGGCAACGGCGCCAAAAATCTGATGTGTGGATTCCGGTTGACTTACTAAATAGGTGTTATTTTACCCTATGAGGATTATGATTAATTAAGGACTGTGATTAACTAATTGTCACGTTTAGTCTTATGGTGTCACTTAATCAGCCAGAATCTAAGGCAGAGTACCTATCGTGTAGCTAGTCTATTGGAAAGTATCTACGATTTTAATTATCGTACTCCCAGGGAAGTGGCAACGGCTTAGTAGTAACTAGCCTCTTATCCTAACTCTTATCTTATGATCCAGTTATGCAATCTTCATCAAATCTTTGATGAGAGGGTGATCCATTCTCCACTAGGTTCAAGTCTAATTAACCCTAGAAGTGTTTTAAAGATAAATTCTGATTCTATGTTATACTGTTCTATATGTTGATTGACCTATGTTCGTATTTTAGAGCATCTTAGCCTGAGCAACTAGTTCTGTGTCTAAAGGCGTACCACATCCGAGGTCTCTAATAAACCGCCCTACCTTAATGACGGCCCTACTCACGGTTCGGGACGAAGGCATCCATGAAAGCCCTATGTCACTTCGGGGATCATACCGCTTGCCCTAGCCGCCGGCATAATCGGACTCAGCTCGGCTCCTACCTAGACTACTTTAACAGGAGGGGTGTTCAACATGTTATTTTATCTAGCATGGCAGACACCAATACTAATTGATGCCTGTTAAACTAAACAGGTTATGATTAGACCGTGGTTAGGAATGTCTATAACCCTAACTTTAGTTTAAAAGAGCACATTAAACATGCAGACATAGTGAATATTTAGCAGGTGGCTATTTCCGGAAAAATATAACAACTTCAACATATAAAACAATTATTCATAAAAATCATAATCTGATATTCAAAATAAGTATTTGGACAGACACAGTAACAACATATAAAGAGAGGGACCGGGGGGACCAATGCCATAAAGAAATCACCCTTACGTAGTCACTGCCGTGGGACTGTGCTCCTTTGTATGTCGTACTGCCGACCCGACTCTATTTGACAGAGCCTTCGGAGGACGCTTCCTCAGCCTAGTAACTGGGCTTTACCTTCGACTCTCGGCTTAAGCCCAGCCCTGTGGACTGACTCTTCGAACGCCTAGAGCTCTCTTAGGGTTTCCTAACGATACCCCGGGTATTCTATGAACCGGAAACGAACCTATCTATAGAAACCTAAGATCTGAGACTATTTCTCAGAAACTAAACAAAACACTAATAAGAAAGAAAACTGAGATCTGAGTCTCTGAGTGAGTTGTGTACTGGAAAATTGTACACTGGAGACCACTAAATGACTCAGATCGAGTGGAGAGGGATGAATTCAACTGCTGGAGGCCTAGGGTATTTATAGCAGCTTCCAGGAGTGAAAATCTCTGAAAAATTCGATGTGGGACAGCTTCTGGCGGTTCGGGACGCCCGTCCTGGTTCGTTGACCAGGTTCGGGACGCCCGTCCCGGGTCAGGACGCCCGTCCTGGAGGTTTGACTGGGTCGGGACGCCCGTCCCGGGTTCGGGACGCCCGTCCCGGACCTTTGACCGGGTCAATATTTCCAAAAATTGCGTTTTTGCCCCAGAATTTGCTATTTTCATCTACTTTTCACCTGACACTTCCAAAATCATAAAAACCGTGAAATCAAGTAAATAATAAACAATTAATGTCAATTTACTCTCAATTTCACATTAAAACATATATAAAAACATGCTAAAAATGTGATACGATTTTCGCGTATCATTTAGCAAACATGGTGATCTATAGGTTATTTCATCTAATCTGGCAGACATTAATGCTTTCCGAAGGGAAAGTCCTAAATTAATGCATGTTAAACTAAACAGGTTATGATTAGACTGTGGTTAGGAGTTGTCTATAACCGTTCATTTCGTTTAAAAGAAACTACAGCAGACATGCAGTCATAATGAAAGTTAAGCTGGTGACCATTTCTGGAAAAACATAAAGTACTTCAACATGCATAACACATATTCATATAATCAAAGTTCAATATTCATAATACATATTTGGACTGACACAGTACAAACATATAAAGAGAGGGACAAGGGGACCGATGCCATAAAGTATTCACCCTTTACGTAGTCCGCTAATGGAGCAACTACTTGTATATGTTGGATTGCTCGACCCGACTCTGCTCGACAGAACCTTCGGAGGACGCTTCCTCAGCCTAGTTGCTGTACTTTACCTTAATACCCAGCTTAAGCACAACCCTGTTGACTGACTCTTCGAACGCCTAGTGCCCTCTTAGGATCTCCTAACGAAATCTTGGGTATTCTATGAATACCAAAAACGAACCTATCTAGTCGTATTCTAAGATCTGAGACAGACTCTTAGAAATGAAGAACACGAGGCACTCTCTAAAACTGTAAATAAACCTATACTAAAAACCTGAGAACACTAAGTGACTTGTATACTATGGAAAATTGTATCCTTGAAGTCACTAAATGACTCAGATCGAGTGGAGAGGAATGATTTCAACTGAGGAAGGCCTAGGGTATTTATAGTAGGGGAACTGGGTGAATTTCTCTTCAAAAATCGATGTGGGATTCTGAACTGGGGCTCGGGACGCCTGTCCTAGATCTGGGACGCTCGTCCCGGCCTGTTGACCAGGTTAGGACGGTCGTCCCAAGTCCTGGACGCCCGTCCTGGTCTGTTGACCAGGTCATGATGCCCGTCCTGGGTTCTGGACGCCCATCCTGACTTTCGAACTTCTGAAAATCTCGTTTTTGCCCCGAAATTTGCCATTTTCTTGTACTTTTCACCTGACACTTCCAAAATCACAAAAAATGTGAAATTGAGTTAATAACAATCAATTAAGAGCGATTTAACACCAATTTCACCCTAAATTGTGCCTAAAACATGCTAAAAAAGTGATATGATTTATGCATATCAGTATCAGTGTACCTTGACTCTCTTGGAGATTCACCGTGGCCCTGAGTTGGTCCACGTTAGCTGTAATATTCAGAATGCTTTGCTCTGAGTGACAGAATCTGCTTGCTATCATTTGATCCATCTGGTAGATCCTGTGAGTTAGATTATCTATTTGCACAAACAAAACTAATTGAAAACCGTTAGTGCTTCCTTCGGATGAAGGGGGTTATTCGTTAGGCGTTGGGGTAAACTCAGGAGATGTTGGTGAGTTCGGGGTCTGGTCAAAGGGTTGTGGATTTTCGGGAACCCTTTGGACAGGAGTATGAACTGGAGATTTCTAAGGTTCTTCTCTTGGAGGAAAGGTGTCTTCAGAAGGGTCCTCCTCTTCCATAGGACTGGATACACGGGCATTCAAGAATTTGTTCACTATATCACTAGTGTCTAGGCTTGAGTTAATATCTATGGGTTGCGGAGAATTGTTCTCCTGAGGTGCTTCTGGTTTTGGCCTAGATGGTCCTTCTGGTTTCTTCTTCTTTCGAACTAGAGCTTCAGGATTTTCTAGCTTCTTTACTACTTGGTTCGTAGCTACTCTTGTTATCTTCATCTATAAGTGTAGAGTCTGGTTAGAATAAATAAGACAAATTTGTAGAATAAAAATAAAACAAACAAAAGAGTGAAACAAAGAACGAAGAAAATTGGAACAAGAAATTTTTTTTCTTTTTCGAAAGCAATTTAAATATCCTTAATAAAGTTTTAGAATAATTTTCTAAAATTTGATTATCCTAAATTTCTTAATTTGAGATAATTTCTAAAATTAATTAGTTGTGATACCCTATATTTTAGGAAACTGATTGTGTAACTAGAATAAAACAAGTTTTTGTTAAAAGTATGATATTTCCCCGGCAACGGCGCCAAAAATCTGATGCGTTCCGATTGACATGTGATGCGATTCCGGTTGACGTACTAAATAGGTGTTATTTTACCCTATGTCGATTATGATTAATTAAGGACTGTGATTGACTAATTGTCACGTTTAGTCTTATGGTGTCACTTAATCAGCCAGAATCTAAGGCAGAGTACCTATCGTGTAGCTAGTCTATTGGAAAGTATCTACGATTTTACTAAGTTAATTATCGTACTCCCAGGGAAGTGGCAACGGCTTAGTAGTAACTAGCCTCTTATCCTAACTCTTATCTTATGATCCAGTTATGCAATCTTCATCAAATACTTTGATGAGAGGGTGATCCATTCTCCACTAGGTTCAAGTCTAATTAACCCTAGAAGTGTTTTAAAGATAAGTTCTGATTCTATGTTATACTGTTCCTATATGTTGATTGACCTATATTCGAGTGTTTTAGATATATCTTAGCCTGGAATGCAACTATGTTCTGTGTCTAAAGGTGTACCACATCTGAGTCTCTATGCTACCGCCCCCTATCATTAAGGTAAACGGCCCTACTCACGGTACGAACAAAGACAGTTATCAAAGCCCTATGTCACTTTCGGGGATCACTCTGAAGGCTCGTAATCGCTGGCATAACGCTCTACTCAGCCTACCTAGACTACTCTAACAAGCCAGGTGTTCAGCATGTTATTTTATCTAGTATGGCAGACACCAATACTAATTGATGCCTGTTAAACTAAACAGGTTATGAATAGACCGTGGTTAGGAATTGTCTATAACCCTATTTTAGTTTAAAAGAAACTACATTAGACATGCAGACATAATGATTATTTAGCAGGTGGCTATTTCCGGAAAAACATAATAACTTCAACATACAAAACAACTATTCATAAAATCATAATCTGATATTCATAATTGATGTTTAGGACAAAGCAATAAAACATATAAGAGAGGGGTATGGGGACTGATGTCATAAAGAAATCACCCTTTACTTAGTCTCGCCTACAGAGCGTACTGCTGTATACGTCGTATTGCTCGCCCTGACTCTGCTCACCAGAACCTTCGGAGGACGCTTCCTCAGCCTAGTAGCTAGACTTTACCTTACGTCTTGGGCTTAAGCCTAGCCCTGTGGACTGACTCTTCGAACGCCTAGAGCTCTCTTAGGATCTCCTAACGAAATCCCGGGTATTCTATGAATACCAGAAACGAACCTATCTATAGAAACCTAAGATCTGAGACTATTTCTCAGAAACTAAAACAAACACTAATAAGAAAGAAAACTGAGATCCGAGTCTCTGAGTGAGTTGTGTACTGGAAAACTGTACACTGGAAACCACTTAATGACTCAGATCGAGTGGAGAGGGATGAATTCAACTGCTGGAGGCCTGGGGTATTTATAGCAGCTTCCCGGAGTGAAAATCTCTAAAAAATTCGATGTGGGACAGCTTCTGGCGGCTCGGGACGCCCGTCCTGATTCGTTGACCTGGTTCGGGATGCCCGTCCCGGTTCAGGACGCCCGTCCTGGCGGTTTGACCGGGTCGGGACGCCCGTCCCGGGTTCGGGACGCCCGTCCTGGACCTTTGACCGGGTCAATATTTCCAAAAATTGCGTTTTTGCCCCAGAATTTGCTGTTTTCGTCTACTTTTCACCTGACACTTCCAAAATCATAAAAACTGTGAAATCAAGTAAATAGTAAATGATTAATGTCAATTTACTCTCGATTTCACATTAAAACATACATAAAAACATGCTAAAAATGTGATACGATTTTCGCGTATCAGATAACCCCACAGTTAGCTTTTTGCTTGTCCTCAAGCAAAGTCTACATGGAGTTAGTGATTTTAAACCGTAGTGCAGTCACTTAAATTCCTAGTCATGTTTTTATTCCAAAAATTCTTCAGACAATTCTTAACACAGGTCTGATTGGTTAGGTTGCTATGACAAGGTCTCAAATGTCTCTAGTAGTTTGTTATGATCAGACAGAAAACAAATCAACAACTAGGTTGGACTTTTTCCTTAGTCACAGGGTCTTCCTGATGTGTAGTGTGTGTACTAGTCTAGACCAGATAGTCAACACAATGAACTCTTATCTTAACTGCTACCAGATAATACTTCGACCTATCGCTAGACATACTAACAACAGATAACTTTCTGAGTTCTGAGCTTTGGTGATCAGATTTTTAATGTTTTAGTACTTAGTTATTTTCTTTATAGATTCAGGGTATTTCGAGTTTGTTTAGAACACGTCAACTTCAACTACCCATGTAGCGAGTCCCACTCCGATGACTCCCAGATCTACACGACCTTAGGGCATCAGGCTTTAAGTTCCCCGAAGGAGTGGTGCTCGAGTAGCGAAGGCCGCTGGCAAACTACCCTATTGTAATTAACTTCCTTAAGTTCTTTTCACTTTTAGCTCAGAGTCTCATCTAGTTATTCTAACTACCAATATATCCACAACTGGTCTAATTTTATCTAGTTAAGTCTCGAATAGGCAATTGGTTGAGGTCTCTAATCCAGACAAGGTTGTGCTCAGTTATCAGGAATTCCCTATTCCTAATCAATTAGTCCAAGATAGCTATCAACTTTCTCCTACTAACCATAGCATACTACCTACATATCATAGACATAAGCAATTGTTTAACCAAGCATACTGCATTTAGAAGTCTGAAAGACGGAAAAATTTTGAAAAATTTTGGAAGGGTGTGAAAATACGGGGAAAACAAGCAAAAGCATGCGAAAAAATTTTCAAACTGCTTCAAAGTGCTACAGTGCACCGTGCACTGCTACCCCACACTTAAGTTTGGCACTGTCCTCAGTGTTCATGCATAGCTAATTACCCCACACTTATTTGAAAACAAGAAATAAAACACAATTAAAAGATCCTTACCCCACACTTATTCAACTAACTACGGGTAAGAAGGAACATAGAAATAACAAAAACAAGAAATAAAATGAAAGAGATACTCCCTTAGTCTGTGAAGTCCACAATCTGCTCTGACGAGTCAAACGGCTCTATGTAAATCTTTAGGCGTTGTCCGTTTACTTTTTGAACAATACCATCAGAATCCATGATGTCACATGCTCCGAAAGGTGATACTTCCTTGATTGTGAACGGTCCTGACCAATAGCTACGCAGCTTTCCTGGGAAAAATTTTAAACGTGAGTTGTACAACAATACCTTATCACCTGGTTCAAAGTTTTTCTGGGCTCTGAGTCGTCTGTCATGCCGGAGTTTACTTGTCATTTTGAACTGATGTGAATTCTCATAGGCTTTGAGCCTCCATTCATCCAATTCGTTGAGTTGTAAAATCCGGTGTTCCTTAGTCAAATTATCGTCGAGATTGCATTTTCGTACTGCCCAGTAAGCTCTGTGTTCAAGTTCAACCGGAAGGTGGCATGCTTTTCCGTAGACTAGTCGATAGGGTGAGAACCCCGTAGTGGTCTTGTATGCTGTACGGAAGGCCCATAATGCATCCTCCAGTTTATTGGACCAATCCTTACGGTTAACACCCACGGTCTTTTCTAGGATTCTCTTTATTCCCCTATTGGTTACCTCAGCCTGCCCGTTGGTTTGAGGATGGTAGGCTGTGGAAATGCGATGTTGAATTCCGTAATGCTGGAGTACTTTCTGCAATTGAGAGTTGCAGAAGTGCGTACCTCGATCACTGATTAGGGCTTTTGGACATCCAAACCTGGCGAAAATCTGCTTAAGGAATCTGTTGGGGTAGATTATCTCGAGAAGATATGGTTCCCGCTTTTTGACAGGCATCGCACGATCCTGTAAATGCTGCGGCGTCTTTGAATATGGTGGGCCAGTAAAAGCCTGCTTCTAATACTTTTTGGGCCGTATTGGTTGCAGCTAAGTGACCGCCTGTTGGTCCGCAGTGACAGTGTTCCAGAATTTGGAAACCTTCTTCTTGAGATACACATCTTCTGATCATCTGATCTGCACATATTTTAAATAGAAAAGGATCTTCCCAATAGTAATATTTCAGGTCAGCAAAGAATTTTCTTCTTTGTTGAGCAGTGATATCACTAGGGAGAGTCCGGGCTGCCAAGTAATTTGCTATATCTGCAAACCAAGGGGGTGAGAAACTAGCAAATAATGCACATAGATTCTCATCCGGAAATTTATCAGATATGATTGTTTCATCAATGGCTTCTAGGGTCGGATTTTCTAACCTAGACAAATGGTCTGCGGCTAAGTTTTCTGCCCCTTTCTTATCTCGGATTTCTATGTCAAATTCTTGAAGCAATAAAACCCATCTAATCAATCTTGGTTTTGCGTCGGTTTTATTAAACAAGTATTTTAGTGCCGAATGATCAGTATAATGATAACTCTAGAATAATAGAGTTATTCACATCTAATTTATCACATTTTATTCGGGAATTAATTGACTTTATTTGGAAAATGGAATAAAAATGTGTTGATTTGATATTTTCCCTCTTTTTACCTAAAAATGTGGATTTATGGTTAAAAGTCAATTTAATTGAATAAATTTCTCAACATGTGGATAAGTTGTATTATTTGTTATTTGAGAATTTATTTGAATTGACTTATTGTGACAAGGGTAAAAAGGGAATGTGGATGGTTGACATTGTTGGATAAAAGTGACCGAGAGGAAAGTGAAGAATGTGTGGAAAATTTGCATCTCTACATTATGTATCTATACGTATATATATATAAATAATATTATATATATATATATATATTACACACCCACACACCATTTGTCATTTAAAAAATCCAGCTGGGCATATTTAAAGATGTACACTTTCGGTCCTATGTATTCATTTCTTTGGTCCCATCCATTATACACATATATATACATACATATATATATATAAGGTACACATGTTGAAATCTTTGTTATATGTATATTATATATATATTTGTGGGAGTACAACTTGGCAAGGTGGACATAATGATAGAAGATAGTTGTTGTCCAACAATATATATATATATATATACATATATATACATACATATGATGAGATTCCTCTCAATTTTCTGCCAGATTTCAGGACACAAGGTGCACGGGCAGCTGCATTATACAAAGAAAGCATATTAAGCCCTAGTGGGTATACATATATATATATGTATACATACACATGATGACAACTCAAAATTGCTGGCTGGTTTTGTGAGAGTAGGTGGAGAAAAGGGGCAGCATTCGTGTGGAATATGAAAAGAAAATTCCAGAAGGCAGCTGCAAATAATATTTTATTGCTGGATTTTTGGAAAGAAATATAACAGAATTATGGACAGTGGGCACGGCATAGGGGGAGAGTAGTTCAGTTTTGGCTTTTGGCCATTTGAGAATAGGATAGTTTTTTTCTTAGTTTTTTAGACTAACTTTTGAGAGGAGAACCTAGAGTAAGAGTGAGCAGGGTGACTTGCTGCAACATTCATCAGCTGAGCAGTGGAAAGGGCAAGCAGCATCAAGCAGAGGAAACGAAGGGCAGTACGTTGATTAAACTGATTTGGGTAGTGGTGATCTTCCGGCCAGAAGTAATCCTCTCTTCATTTCCTCAATTTGCTACTTTTTTTTGTAACTAAATGTTCTTTGTATTTTGAGAATGTTTACATGGATTCAAGGATGATTAAATATGTTTTAGGAGTCATATGTTTTCCATCTTAGGCTTGACTCCGTTCATTGGTTTCACTTTGGAATCGGGACTATGCTTCCTATTACTTTAATCCTTGTATTTCATGATTCTTGGTTCAAGGAATGATTAAATATGTTTTGGGAGTGATATGCTTTCCGTCTTAGGGTTGATTCCGTTGATTGGTGTCACTATGGACCTAGGGGCTGTTTTTCCCATTACGTTATTCTTTGTTTTCCATGATTCGTTTCAGCATAATATATAACTTTAACCTGAAGATGTTGTGGTGTAGTTAAGTATGAGCATGTTGAATATACTGTTTTGACTATGATGATAAGTATGCTGCAACATTGCTTTCTGTTTTTATGTTTAATGCTTGTATGGGGTAATGCTTGGTTTATTCATGTAATTACATTAGAATTATGTGGCGTTAGATTGAGCACTGCGTGAACAGCGGTAACTCATATAGTAGTGGAGTGATAACTGCGTGAACAACGGTACATCCACTAATTTAGTCCAGACTAGATTATCAACACAATATAGTCTTCTCTTGACTCTTACCAGATAATACCTCGACCGACCACTAGACATACCAGCAACAAACAACCTTCTGAGTTCTGAACTTTGGTGACAAGGTTTTTTTCAATTAAAAATTTCAATATAAGAACACACTGAGCTATGTATTTTTAGATTGATTGTTCAGGGTATTTTTGTGTTCGCTTCCATACATCAACTTTAACTACCCATGTAGCGAGTCCCACTCCGATGACTCCCAGATCTACATAACCTTAGGGCATCAGGCTTTAAGTTCCCTTAAGGAGTGGTGCTCGAGTAGCAAAGAACGCTTGCAAACTACCCTATTTATTTAACTTTTTTCACTTCAGCTCAGAGTATCATCTAGTCATTTAACTTGCTAGTGCATCCTCAACTGGTTTAATATTATTTAGCTAAGTCTCGAAAAGGTATTTGGTTGATGTATCTAATCCAAACTAGTGCTCAAGTATCAAGAATTCCTTATTTCTAATTGATGAATTCAATAAAGTTATCAGGTTGTTTCCTACTGATCATAATGCTCTACATACATATCATAGACATAAGCATTTCTTTATCAATCATAACTGCATTTTGAAGTCTGAAAGAGTGAAAAATTTTTAAAAGTTTTTTTGGAAGGGTGCAATTTTAGTGAAAATATGGGAAAACATGAAAAACTTTTACTGCTACAGTGCACATTCCACTGCTACCCCACACTTAAGTTTGACACTGTCCTCAGTGTTCATGCATATCTAAACACCCCACACTTATTTGAAAAACAAAAATAAAAAAGAACATAAAACTCTTACCCCACACTTATTTGACTAACTAAGAGGAAGAGAAAGAAAATAAAACAACAAAACAAAAAGGGTAACAGAATAAAAAATGAAGATAAAAATTAAAAGAGAACAAAATAAAAGTAGAGGAAGATGAGGATTAGAAAAACTCCCTTCATGTCTCGAGCAGAAGGGTCTTCTCTGATCTGTCAATTGGCTCTTCACTTCAGCCATGTGCTATCGCTGAAATGTCATCGACTCTGTAAATTCTGAATGTTTGAGCTGCTGACTCTGTAGTGTTCTTCGTATGGAGGGTGTGTCTACCTGTGATAGTATTGTATTCAAGTATCGAAGGGTAGAAAAGATACCTGAAGATTTGGCAAAGCCGTGGTGGTAGGGGGCTCCAATGGTGCAGATCTGGGCCCAAATAGTTGAGACTTCCTCGGGGAAGTTTCACACAGCTGACTAGTATGCAGGGGACGCAAGCTCCTCCACAGCTATACTCCTGATACAACGCCAAACTCCTCTATATCTATCGATCGATTGATACCGCTTGGTCTGTAGGTTACTTGATCGCACTGTATAGCTTTAATTGTTGCCCGTTTACCTTTTCAGTAGTGTTGTCTTGATCCATTATAACACAAGCTTCTCATGACGACACTTCTGTAATAGTAAACGAGTTTGACCATTAACAACATCTCCTTTGTTGATTCTGCGGTTAGGGACTTTGTTGTGGTGGTATTTTCTGGAAGTTTTTAGCTCCAAAGTTATTCCTCCACTAAATCCCGAATGATTTCTTCGGTAGGGATTGTATGTGTTTCCCATTGGAGCAACATTCTACAGCAACCTACTCCTACCTCTTTTGGAATGGTCAGTATTCCATTCCCATAGCAATCCCTGCTAAAGTGTGGTACTTGGCAGACTTCACGGATATGATACATAGGCTGAACGTTTCTTCTTTGCTGAAAGGCATTAATTTGACTGTTATCATTGGCTATTAATTCCTCTAACTGCTCATCAGAGGAAGCGTTAGCTGCGTTAATTGGTGGACAACCCTTTATCAATTATCAAGACATTGGCACATCTGAATCTGGAAAATAGTTTCTCACAGATTCTGCACATGACTTTAACATCATTAGTAGGTAATGCATGTGGTTCAGGCCATTTTGAAAGTGTTCTACAGCTACTATGATGTACTTGTTGCCAAAAGGAAGAAAGAAAAAGGATTTAATCAATACCCCAGATATTGAAAGATTGCAACACTTTGTGTACCTTACTGGGGTAGACGATCTCTGGAGGATGTGTTACCTGTTATTTGGCAAGCATCGCAAGACTGTATCAAGGATACCGAATTCTTGAATTTTGTGGACCAATAAGATCCTGCTTTCAACACTTTCTGGATAGTGTTGATAGTAGTCAATTGGTCTCCTGTAGATTCTTTAGGGCAATGCTCCATAATCTTGTGGCCTTCGTCTTCTGAGACACATCTTCTGATCACTTACTCTACAATGATTCAAAATAGAAAAAGGGATCTTCACAGTAGTAATATTTCAAATCAACAAAGAATTTCTTCTTCTATTGATACGTCATATTACACGGGAATATTTCAGCCACTAGATAATTTGCAATATTGATAAACCACGGAAGAGGATTATTAAACATAGCAAACAATGAAAACAAACACTCATCTAAAAATTTATCAGATATTACTGTCTCACCAATGGCCTCTAACTCGGGGTTTTCTAATCTAGACCAATGGTTTGCTTTCTAGAATTCCACCATTTTTTATCCCTTATCAAATTCTTGTACAATAAAATTCAACTAATTAAATCTTAGTTCAGCATCAGTTTTATTTAACAAATATCTCAGAGTGATCAATGTAAACTATTGTTTTAGACAAGACTAGATAAGATCGAAATTTATCAAACGCGTATACTACTGCTAGTAATTCCTTTTCTGTTGTAGTGTAATTTTCCTGAACTTCAGTTAAGGTTTTGCTAGCGTAGTATATTACATGAAATTTCTTATCATGTCTCTGTCCTAAAACAATTCGTACTGCATTATTACATCACATATTAATTCAAAAAGCAAATTCCAATCAAGTGATGCCATAATGGGTGCAGTAATTCCTTTTGGTTTTGAAAGATCTCATGCAATTATCATCAAACAAAAGGAACATCTTTTCTCATTAGAATATTCAGAGGTCTGTCTATAACCTATCATCATATATAAACCCAACATGGCCTAAGAAAATTCTAAAATGATATTTCTTCCAAATCAAAACCTAAGCCACAATTGACAACTCAGAAGAAAAATATTCTTTCCTCATTTTCATTTTTTTTAAAATTAAATAAATAATAACAAACAAACACAAAAATTGTAAACAAAAAAAATTTATTTCTTTTATTTTCATGAAAATAATATTTTTTTTCAGAAAATTTATAGAAGAAAGAAAAGAAAAGATTTTTAAACTTTTAAATTAAAAAAAATTTAAAAATATTTTTATTTTCAAAAGAAATGTAAATTTCCTTAATACGATTTTAGAATAATTTTCTAAAATTTGATTATTCTAAATTTCTTAATTTTAGATAATCTCTAAAATTAATTAGTTATGATAAGCCTATATTTCAAGAAACTGATTGTCTAACTAGCATAAAGTGAGTGTTAGGTCTAAGTTATAGATTACTACCGTTACCTATCATAAGTTTCTAGAATTTTGATCAGAAATCCTAAATTCGGTATGATATTCCCCGGCAACGGTGCCAAAAATCTGATGCGTTCCGATTGATATGCTAAAAATACGTGTTATTTACCCTATATCGATTATGAATAACTAAGGACTTAGAACTACTAATTGTCACATTTAGTATCTATGTTGTCACTTAATCAATTAGAACCTAAGGCAGAGTACCTATCGTGTAGCTAGTCTGTTGGAAAGTACCTACGATTTTAATTTAAAAATTTTATCGTACTCCCAGGGAAGTGGTAACGGCTTAGTAGTAACTATCCTTTTACCCTAACTCTTATCTTATTATCCAATTATGCAATCGTTCATCAAAATCTTTGATGAGAGGTTGATTCATTCTACACTAGGTTCAAGTCTATTTAAGCCTACAAAAGTGTTTTACAGACAGTGTTCTGATATATGTTATATTGTTCCTACATGTTGATTAACCTATCTTCGAGTATTTTAGATATATCTTGGTCTAGATTGCAATTATGTACTGATTCTATTTGTGTACCACATCTGAGTTATCTAATAAACCGCCCCATCGCCATTGACGGCCCTACTCACGATTCGAGCTAAAGGTATCCATGAAAGTCATGTGTCACTCAGAAGATCATGCCGTTCACCCTAACGCCGGCATAAACACACGAACTCAGCCTACTTAGACTACTTTAACAAACATGGTGATCTATAGGTTATTTCATCTAATATGGCAGACCTTAATGCTTCCGTCTGCACACGAAGCCCTAAATTAAGGCCTGATAAATTAGACAAGTTATGATTAGACCGTGGTTAGGAGTTGTCTATAACCGTTCATCTAATTTAAAAGAGCAAATAGATATACAGACAAAATGTTAATTAAGATGGTGACCTTTCCGGAAAAATGTAAATATCTTCAACATGCATAACACATATTCATAGTATCATAATTTACTATTCAAATGTATTTTTGGACAAACACAGTACAAACATATAAAGAGAGGGACAAGGGGACCACCACCATAAAGTATTCACCCTTTATTAGGTCCGCTGATGGAGCAACAACTTGTATATGTTGGACTGCTTGACTCGACTCTGCTTGACAGAACCTTCGGAGGACGCTTCATCAGCCTAGTAGCTATTGCTTTACCTTACGTCCCGGGCTTAAGCAAAACCATGTTGAGTAACTCTTCGAACGCCTAGTGCTCTCTTAGGATCTCCTAATGAAATTCTGGGTATTCTATGAATATTAAAAATGAACCTATCTAGTCGTATTCTAAGATCTAAGATAGACTCTCATAAATGAATAACATGAGACACTCTCGAAAACTAGAAATCTACTTGAACGAAGACACCTGAAATCACTGAATGACTAGTAAACAGTAGAAAACTGTGTACTGGAAGTCACTGAATGACTCAGATCAAGTGGAGAGGAATGATTTCAACTGTGAAAGGCCTGGGGTATTTATAGCAGGGGAATTGAGTGAATTTCTCTTCAGAAATCGATGTGGGATAGTGTTCACGGATTCGGGATGCCTGTCCCGACTGGTTGACCAAGTCAGGACACCCGTCCTAGGTCCTAGACGCTTGTCCCGGTGCTTTGACTAGGTCGGGACGCCTGTCCCAAGTCTTTGACATGGTCGGGACACCCGTTCTGGTCTTGGGACGCCCGTCCTGACTTCTGAACTTCTGAAAATCATGTTTTTACCCCAAAATTTGCTATTTTCTTGCATATTTCACCTGACACTTCCAAAATCACAAAAACTGCGAAATTGTGTTAATAATAGTCAATTGAGAATGATTTAACTCCAATTTCGTCCTAAATTGTGCCTAAAAACATGCTAAAAAGTTATATGATTTGTGCATATCATATAACCCCACACTTAGCTTTTTTCTTGTCCTCAAACAAAGTCTACATGAAATTATTGATTTTAAATCATAGGTGCAGAAACTTAAAATTCCTAGCAATGTTTTTATTCCAAAATTGATCACTGAGTCAGATGATTCACAACACAGGTCTGACTGGTTAAGTTGCTATGACAAGGTCTCAAATGTCTCTAGTAGATTATCACGGTCAGGCAGTGTTAACAACTTAATAACTTAGACTGAACTCTTCTCTTAGTCACGAGGTCCTCCTGATGTGTAGTGTGTGTATTAGTCCAAACTAGATTGTCAACACAATATAGTCTTCTCTTGACTCTTACCAGATAAAACCTCAACCGACCACTAGACATACCAACAACAAACAACCTTCTGAGTTCTGAGCTTTGGTGACAAGGTTATTTTCAATTAAAATTTTCAATCTAAGAACACACTGGGCTATGTATTTTTAGATTGATTGTTCATGGTATTTTTGTGTTCGCTTCCACACATCAACTTTAACTACCCATGTAGCGAGTCCCACTCCGATGACTCCCAGATCTACATAACCTTAGGGCATCAGGCTTTAAGTTCCCTTAAGGAGTGGTGCTCGAGTAGCAAAGGACGCTTGCAAACTACCTTATTTATTTAACTTTTTTCACTTCAGCTCAGAGTATCATCAAGTCATTTAACTTGATAGTGCATCCTCAACTGGTTTAATATTATTTAGCTAAGTCTCGAAAAGGTATTTGGTTGATGTCTCTAATCCAAACTAGTGCTCAAGTATCAGGAATTCCTTATTTCTAATTGATGAATTCAATAAAGCTATCACGTTGTTTCCTACTGATCATAATGCTCTACATACATATCATAGACATAAGCATTTCTTTATCAATCATAACTGCATTTTGAAGTCTGAAAGAGTGAAAAATTTTTAAAAGTTTTTTTGGAAGGGTGCAATTTTAGTGAAAATATGGGAAAACATGAAAAACTTTTACTGCTACAGTGCACATTCCACTGCTACCCCACACTTAAGTTTGACACTGTCCTCAGTGTTCATGCATATCTAAACACCCTACACTTATTTGAAAAACAAAAATAGAAAAGAACATAAAACTCTTACCCCACACTTATTTGACTAACTAAGAGGAAGAGAAAGAAAATAAAACAACAAAACAAAAAGGGTAACATAATAAAAAATGAAGATAAAAATTAAAAGAGAAAAAAATAAAAGTAGAGGAAGATGAGGATTAGAAAAACTCCCTTCATGTCTCGAGCAAAAGGGTCTTCTGATAACTCTAGAATAATAGAGTTATTCACATCTAATTTACCACATTTTATTCGGGAATTAATTGACTTTATTTGGAAAATGGAATAAAAATGTGTTGATTTGATATTTTCTCTCTTTTTACCTAAAAATGTGGATTTATGGTTAAAAGTCAATTTAATTGAATAAATTTCTCAACATGTGGATAAGTTGTATTATTTGTTATTTGGGAATTTATTTGAATTGACTTATTGTGACAAGGGTAAAAAGGGAATGTGGATGGTTGACATTGTTGGATAAAAGTGACCGAGAGGAAAGTGAAGAATGTGTGAAAATTTTGCATCTCTACATATATGTATCTATACGTATCTATATGTATATATATATATATATATATATATATATGTATATATTACACACCCCACGCCATTTGTCATTTAAAATCCAGCTGGGCATATTTAAAGATGCACACTTCAGTCCTATGTATTCATTTCTTGGTCCCATCCATTATACACATATATACATACATATATATATATAAGGTACACATGTTGAAATCTTTGTTATATGTTATATATATATAATATATATATTTGTGGGAGTACAAGTTGGCAAGGTAGACAAAAGATAGAGATAGTTGTTGTCCAACAATATTATATATATATATATATATATATATATATATATATATATATATACATACAATGATGAGATTTCTCTCAATTTTCTGGCAGATTTTCAGGAAAAAAAGGTGCAGTGGCAGCTGCATTACACAAAAAAGAAGAAGCATCTTTCCTAGTGGGTATATATATATATATATGTATGTATATACATTCACATGATGACAACTCTCAATTGCTGGCTGGTTTTGTGAGAGTAGGTGGAGAAAAGGGGCAGCATTCGGTGGAAGATTCCAGAAGGCATCTGCAAAATTAATTTTTTATTTTGCTGGAATCTTTGGGAAGAAAAATAAGAGCATTATGGACAGTGGGCACGGCAGAGAGAGTGAGAGGGAGTGATAGAGTAGTTCAGTTTTGGCTTTTGGCCATTTGAGAATAGGATAGGTTTTCTTCTTAGTTTTTTAGACTAACTTTTGAGAGGGAAGAACCCAAGAGTGAGCAGGGTGACTTGCTGCAGCATTCATCAGCTGAGCAGTAGAGAAGCAGCAGCATCAAGCAGAGGAAACGAAGGGCAGCAGTACGTTGATTAAACCGATTTGGGCAGTAGGATGATGTCCGATCCAGGGTAATCCTCTCTCCATTTCTTCAAGTTACTACTGTTTTGTAATCAAATGTTCTTTGTAATATGAGAATGTTTACATGTATTCAAGGATTGATTAAAAATGTTTTGGGAGTAATATGTTTTCCGTCTTAGGCTTGACTTCGTTGATTGGTGTCACTAAGGACCTAGGGACTGTTTTTCCTATTACTTTAGTCCTTATCTTTCATGATTCTTGGTTCAAGGGTTAATTAAAAATGTTTTGGGAGTGATTTGTTTTTCGTCTTAGGCTTGACTCCGTTGGTTGGTGTCACTAAGGACCTAGGGACTATCTTTCCTATTACGTTGATTCTTGTTTTCCATGATTCGTTTCAGCATAATATATATCTTTAACCTGACGATGTTGTGGTGTAGTTAAGTATGAGCATGTTGAATACACTGTTTTGACTATGATGATAAGTATGCTGCAGCATTACTTTCTGTTTTTATGTTTAATACTTGTATGGGGCAATGCTTGGTTTATTCATGTAATTGCATTAGAATTATGTGGCGCTATATTTGAGAACTGCGTGAACAGCGGTAATCATATAGTAGTGGATTTGAGAACTGCGTGAACAACGGTACATTCACTGCCTAGCGTTGCGCTATGTCCACGGTATGTTATCGGGGATCTAGACTAGTAGATCAAGTAGTCTGGGTGAAACCAGACATGCTATAGCATTGATATGGAACTGAAAGCATGCTTTGTATTCTTAGATTCATCTTTGGCTTGTACTTACATTTTTGGCGTAAATGCTGCAGCATTGTATTACCTGCAGTACTCTTGTGGTAATTTCCAGAAGGCTGACTTTTAACTGTTAACTGTAGTTAGGAGTAGGAATGCCGTAGCATTAGACCACTCTCCATTCATCATTCATCATTCTTTATTCTTTTATTATTTTAACCATTTGTACAATCGTATTTGCATCTATAATTGGCATACATAGTCCCTGTGGGATCGATAATCTTGTACTTAGGTACATATATTACTTGTTGACCGGTGTATACTTGCACTTGTTAGGATTGCGTTGATTTATTCTATTTTATTATCTTCTCAATTTGTGACACACGCACACAACGCAACAAGTTTTCGGCGCCGTTGCCGGGGACTTTGGAGTCAATTTGATTGTAAATATTGATTGTTTGCATTTGGTTACTTTTATTTTTCAGTTTATTTTTGTACTCATTCTTGAACTTACAAGATTATTAAATGATTGTATGAGGTACGAATAAATTATGCATGAGCTGAACTATTTTTGTGGATTTATTGATCTGAATTATTTGCTAAATATCAGCTTATGTATCATTCATTCCTTAACGTGTGCTGTTTTGCATGAGTAAAACGCGCAAGGGCTCTCAAGAGATGAGGAGCAGACCACAAGGATCACTTCTGAGCGATACAGAAAATCCAAGAAGAGAAGGAAAAGCACATTGCAAGGCGGTAACACTACGAAGTGGCAGAATACTGGATGAGCCAAAAATGATGTATGGAGTAGCTGAGTCGACCAGTAAGTCTAGCCAGAATGCAGAAATTCCAGTAGCTGAAAAAGAATCAGTGGAGACAAATGCTGCAGCATCGCAAATGCTGCAGCAAAGCACCATTCCAGAATAGCCGGATGCTGCAGCATCAGCATCACTAATGCCGCATCCAGAGAGCAAACCAGTACAACAAAGAATGCCTTTTCCACAGAGGTTTGCCAAGAAGAAACAAGATGAGCAGTTTAAGAAGTTCTTGGACATTTTGAAACAGCTGCACATCAATATTCCATTGGTGGAAGCAATAGAACAAATGCCCAACTATGCGAAGTTCATGAAGGATATCCTTACAAAAAAGAGAAAGTTGGGAGAATATGAAATTGTTTCACTAACCAAAGAATGCAGTTTCTTTTTGCAGGATAAGTTGCCCCCTAAAATGAAAGATCCGGGGAGCTTTAATATTCCTTGTTCTATTGGAGACTCATATTGTGGTCTATAGCTCACCCCGATGGAAAGATTGAAGATGTCCTGGTAAGGGTTGATAAATTTATTTTTCCAGTTGACTTTATTGTTCTTGATTATGAAGCAGATAGAGAAGTTCCAATTATTTTGGGGAGACCTTTCCTTGCTACGGGAAGAACCCTCATTGATGTTAAAAAAGGAGAATTTACCATGAGGTTTCAAGATGATAAAGTCACGTTCAATGTGTTCAAAGCCATGAAATTCCACGATGAAGGTGAGGATTGCTTTCGCATATCCACTGTTGATGCTTTGACAAGTGATGATGAAGAATGGATGAACAATGGAGATGATGCATTGGAAAGAGTGTTGATGGAGGAAATGTTGCACTATGGTAATGAAGAAGAAGAGGAATACTCAGCGTGGTTAGAAGCCAATTCTCATGGTTTCAAGTTTCGTGCACAATTTGAATCCTTGGACTTGTCTTCTCGGGAGATCAAAGTGATAAAACCTTATGTGGAAGAACCACCTGAACTGGAACTGAAGTCATTGCTGCAGCATTTGAAGTACGGATTTCTGGGAGCAGACTCAACTCTGCCTGTGATTATTTCATCATTGCTGGATGTTGAATAAGAAGAAAAATTACTTGGAGTTCTGAGGCAGCATAAGAGAGCTATGGGCTGGACCATAGCTGACATAAGAGGTATAAGTCCAACCTTATGCATGCATAAAATCATTTTGGAAGAAAATTCCAAAAATTCAGTTGAGGGGCAAAGAAGATTAAATCCTATTATGAAGGAAGTGGTAAAGGAGCAGATTATCAAGTGGCTGGATTTTGGCATAATCTATCCTATTTCTGACAGTTCTTGGGTAAGTCCTATACAATGTGTGCCCAAGAAAGGGGGAATCACTATGGTGCAAAATGAAGATACTGAATTGATTCCCACTAGAACCATCACGGGGTGGAGGATTTGCATTGACTACAGCAAGCTCAACAAAGCCACACGAAAGGACCACTTCCCACTGCCCTTCATGGATCAAATGTTGGATAGGTTGGCTGGACGTGATTACTACTGTTTTCTGAATGGCTATTCTGGTTACAACCAAGATTGCTGTAGCACCAGGGGACCAGGACAAAACGACTTTCACTTGTCCCTATGGTACATTTGCTTTCAGAAGGGTGCCATTTGGATTATGCAATGCTCCAGCAACGTTCCAACGCTGTATGATGGCCATTTTCACTGATATGGTAGAGCAGTATTTAGAAGTGTTTATGGATGACTTTTCCATATTTGGGGATTCTTGTGATAATTGTTTAGAAAATTTGGCCAAAGTACTTAAACGTTGTGAGGAAACCAATTTAGTCCTCAATTGGGAGAAGTGTCACTTTATGGTTAGAGAAGGAATTGTGTTGGGTCACAGGATTTCAAAGAAAGGTCTTGAAGTAGACCGAGCAAAGATAGAAGTGATTGAAAAGCTACCAACCCCAACAACCGTGAAACAGATTCGAAGCTTCTTGGGACATGCGGGCTTCTACCGGAGATTCATCAAGGACTTTTCTAAGGTATCTAAGCCTTTATGTCAATTATTAGAAAAAGATAATGTGTTTTCTTTTGATGCAGCCTGTGCCGCAGCATTTGAGGAAATCAAACAAAAGCTTATTTCAGCCCCCGTTATCATAGCACCTGACTGGAATTTGCCATTTGAGCTAATGTGTGATGCAAGTGACTATGCAGTAGGTACTGTTTTGGGGCAGCGGCATAACAAAATTTTTCATTCCATCTATTATGCCAGCAAGACACTCACGGAGGCTCAGGTAAATTACACTGTTACTGAAAAAGAGTTACTTGCTGTTGTGTTTGCCTTTGATAAATTCAGGTCCTATTTGGTGGGCACAAAAGTCATAGTCTACACTGATACGCGAAAATCGTATAACTTTTTTAGCATGTTTTTATGTATGATTTAGGATGAAATTGATAGGAAATCGATCTTAATTGATTGTTATTTACTCAATTTCACAGTTTTTATGATTTTGGAAGTGTCAGGTGAAAAGTAGACGAAAACAACAAATTTTGGGGTAAAAATGCAATTTTTGGAAATGCTGACTTGGTCAAAGGTCCGGGATGGGCGTCCCGACCCAGTCAAACCACCAGGACGGGCATCCCAATCCAAGACGGGCGTCCCGAACCCCCAGTTCAAGTCCCACATCGAATTTTTGATGAAACATTACCCCGGGAAGCTACTATAAATACCCCAGGCCTCCAGCAGTTGATTTCATTCCTCTCCACTCGATCTGAGTCATTCAGAGACTTCCAATGTACAATTCTCGAGTACACAAGTCACTAAGAGACTCGGGTTTCAGTTTCAGTATTCTTTCTTTCTTTAGTGTTTTGTTTTCTTAGTTTCTGAGAAATAGTCTCAGATCTTAGGTTTCGATAGATAGGTTCGTTTTTTGTATTCATAGAATACCGGGATTTCGTTAGGAGATCCTAAGAGAGAGATAGGGTGCGTGTTCTTAGTTAGATTAGGGCAATTTGCTTAAGCCCGGGATGTAAGGTAAAGCAATTGATACTAGGTCTGAGGAGCGTTCTCCGAAGGCTCTGCCGAGCAGAGTAGGATCGAGCAGTCAGGAGCATACAGGAGTTGCAGCGCCGGCTGGACCTGCATAGAGTGGTGATTACTTTATGACAGTGGGTCCCCTAGACGAGGTTCTGTATGTTTACGAATTGTTTTATCTAAATATTAATTTGAATATCAGATTACGATTCTTATGAATATTTGTTATATATGTTGAAGTTGTTATGTTTTTCCGGAAATAGCCACCTGCTAAATATTCACTATGTCTACATGTTTAATGTGCTCTTTTAAACTAAAGTTAGGGTTATAGACAATTCCTAACCACGGTCTATTCATAACCTGTTTAGTTTAACAGGCATCAATTGGTGCATGCCATGCTAGATAAAATAACCTGCTGAACACCCTGCTTGTTAGAGTAGTCTAGGTAGGCCGAGCTGAGTCCGATTATGCCGGCGGCTAGGGCAAGCAACATGATACCGAAGTGACATAGGGTACCGTTCATGGATGCCTTCGTCCCGAACCGTGAGTAGGGCCGTCATTAAGCTAGGGTGGTTTATTAGAGACCTCGGATGTGGTACGCCTTTAGACACAGAACATAGTTGCAATCCAGGCTAAGATGCATCTAAAATACTCGAAGATAGGTCAATCAACATGTAGGAACAGTATAACATAGAATCAGGACATTATCTATAAAACACTTTTAGGCTTAATTAAACTTAAACCTAGTGGAGAATGGATCACCCTCTCATCAAAGTTATTGATGAAGATTGCATAACTGGATCATAAGATAGGAGTTAGGATAAAAGGCTAGTTACTACTAAGCCGTTGCCACTTCCCTGGAAGTATGATATTTAACTTAATAAAATCGTAGATACTTTCCAACAGACTAGCTACACGATAGGTACTCTGCCTTAGGTTCTGATTGATTAAGTGACAATAATTGAATGCTAAGTGACAGTTAGTAAGACTCAGTCCTTAATTACTCATAATCGACATAGGTAAATAAAGCCTATCTTTTAGCATACCAATCGGAACGCATCAGATTTTTGGCGCCGTTGCCGGGCAAATATCATAATGAATTTAGGATTCCTGATCAAAATTCTAGATACTTATGATAGGTAGCGGTAGTAATCTAGACCTTAAACCTAACACTTGTTTTATGCTAGTTAGACAATCAGTTTCCGAAATAGAGGATTATCACAACTAATTGATTTTAGATATTATCTGGAATTAAGACACTTAGGATAATCAAAATTTAGAAAATGATTCTAAAACCATATTGAGGAAATTTAACTGCTTTCGAAAAAAAAGAGAAAAAAAAATTTTAAAAATTTAAAACCCGAAAACAAATTGTCCTTTTCTTGCTCAATGGTAAGTTGTTCTTTTCCCTATCTCTTGTTCTTTCTTAATTGGTTTTCTTAGTTGCTCTTTTTCGTATTTTTTTTATATTATTTCGAATAAATGGAAATGAGGATAAAATATATTTTCTTCTGAGTTGTAAAACTTTGGCTTAGATTTTTATTGGGAAGAAATTCCATTTTAGAATTTTCTTAGAGTTATGCCGGCTTTATTAGGACGAGTTATTTTTCCTTAATAGCCAGACCTTTGAATGTTCTATTGAAAAAAGGATGTTCCTTTTGTTTTGCTGATAATTGCATGGGAACTTTTAAAACCAAAAGGAATTATTGCACCCATTATGACATCACCTGATTGAAAGCTGCTTTTTAAATGAATATGTGATTTAATGATGTAGTAAGAATTGTTTTAGGACAGAAACATGATAAGAAAGTTCATGTATGATAAATACTAATCTTACCTAATCTTGTCTAAAAACAATAGGTTACATTGATTACTCTGAGATATCTGTGTTCAATAAAACTGATACTGAACCATAATTGATTAAGTTAGGTTTTGTTGTTACTTGAATTTGATATAGAATGAAGGGATAAGAAAAAGGGTTAAAAATCTAGAAAGTAAAGCTTTGGTCTAGATTAGAAAACCCCGAGTTAGAAGCTATTGACGAGACAGTAGTATCTGATAAACTTCTGAATGAGAAATTATTTGCTATGAATAATGATTCTCCTCCGTAGTTTACTGATATTACTTATTATCTAGTTGCTAATTATTCCCAAGTGATATGACTTATCAACAAAAGAAGAAATTCTTTGTTGATTTGGAATGTTACTACTAGGGAGATCCGTTTTTCTATTTTGAATCATTGCAGGGTAAGTGATCAGAAGACGTATCTCAGAAGACGAAGGACACAAGATTTTGGAGCATTGCCCTAAAGAATCTACGGGAGACCAATTGACTACTATCAACACTGTCCGGAAAGTGTTGAAAGTAGGATCTTGTTGACCCACCATATTCAAGGACTTTTGTATCTCTGATATAGTCATGCGATGCTTGCCAAATAACAGGTAACACATCTTCCAGAGATCATCTACCCCAGTGACGTACACAGAATGTTGCAACCGTTGATATCAGGGGTATTTCGAATCCTTTTCTCTTTCTTCCTTTGAAAATAATTACATCATAGTAGTCGTGGAACACTTTTCGAAAATAGCCTGAACCACAGGCATTACCTACTAATGATGTTAAAATCATGTGCAGATTCTAGTTGTTTTCCAGATTCAGAGTGCCAATGTTTTAGGAAGAAATGTTTAGTCTATGTATCTAATCGGTGAAGTCTGCCAAGTACCACACTCTAGCAGGGATTGCTATGGGAATGACTGACCATTCCAAAAGAGGTAGGAGTAGGCACTGCAGAATGCTGCTCCAATGGGAAATGCATACAATCCCAACTAGAGGAATCGTATGGGATTTAGCTGAGGAATAATTCGAAAGCTGGAAACTTTTAGAAGATACCATCACAGCAAAACCCCTACCTACAGAATCAACAGATGAGATACTGGCAACAATTAAAGCCAGACCAGTGCAAGCAAGTGATCTACCAAGAGGTAACGAAGGGTCGAAGGATATAGAGGAATTTGGCGTCATATCAGGAGCATAGCAATGGAGGAGCTTGCATTCCCTGCATACCAATCAGCTGTGAGAAACTTTCCCGAGGAAGTCTCAAATACTTGGGCCCAGATCTACACAACTGGAGCCCCCTACCACCACAGCTTTGCCAAAACTTCAGGTACACCAATCCAAAGAAGTCTCATTCCTAGACACGTTCCTTCTGGACATGTTGCTACGATTACGAGAAACTTTGTAGATGATTCGAGGAAACAGTCCTTGGGGCTTGAGTCATTCATCAAATGGATATGCCACTACTTAGAGCTCGACAATGAAGGATCGGAGCTGGCGTCATCCGTTCTAATATCTAGAGCTTGCAGAGTCAAGAACACCTCAGCAATAGCACATGGCTAAGGTGAAGAGCCAATTGATAGCCTAGAGAAAACCCTTCTGCTCGAGGCAAGAAGGGAGTTTTTCTAACCCTCATCTTCCTTTACTTTTATTTTCTTCATTTCGTGTTTTGTTATTTGTTATTTATTTCGTTACTTCATTTTCCTTCTTACCCTTAGTCAGTCAAATAAGTGTGGGGTAAGAAATTTCTGTTTGTTTTTGTTTCTCCTTGTTTTCAAATAAGTGTGGGGTAGTCTAGATATGCATGAACACTGAGGACAGTGTCAGAAATAAGTGTGGGGTAGCAGTGCACGGTGCACTGTAGTAATTTAAACAAAATTTTTGCATGCTTTTGCTTATTTTCCCCGTATTTTCACACCCTTCCAAATTTTTTTCAAAATCTTTCCGTCTTTCAGACTTCTAAATGTAGTATGCTTGGTTAAACAATTGCTTATGTCTATGATATGTAGGTAGAATGTTATGGTTAGTAGGAGATAATTGATGACTATTTTTGAACTTATTGATTAGGAGTAGGGCATTCTTGATAATTAAGCACAACTTAGTCTGGGTTAGAGACCTCAGCCAATTACCTTTTCAAGACTTAACTAGATAAAATTAGACCAGTTGTAGGATGCATTGACAATTAGAATGACTAGATGAGACTCTGAGCTAAAAGTGAATAGAAAAGAAAAAAATTGATGATGAAAAAAAATAGGGTAGTTTGCCAGCGGCCTTCGCTACTCGAGCACCACTCCTTCGGGGAACTTAAAGCCTGATGCCCTAAGGCCGTGTAGGTCTGGGAGTCATCGGAGTGGGACTCGCTACATGGGTAGTTGAAGTTGACGTGTTCAAAGCAGACTCAAAATACCCTGAATCTATAAACGAAAGAAATCAATAAGAGCTAAATAATTAAAATATGATCACCAAGGCTCAGAACTCAGAAAGTTATCTGTTGTCAGTGTGTCTAGCGACAGGTCGAAGTGTTATCTTGTAATAGTTAAGACAAGAGTTTATTGTGTTGACTACCTGGTCTGGACTAGTACACACACTACACATCAGGAAGACCTTATGACTAAGAGAAGAGTTCAACCTAGTTGTTAAATTATTTTCTGCTCAATCCTAACAATCTACTAGAGACATTTGAGACCTTGTCATAGCAACCCAACCAGTTAGACCTGTGTTAAGAATTATCTGAATAATTTTTGGAATAAAAACATGACTAGAAATTTAAGTGACTGCACATATGATTTAGAATCACTAACTTCAGGTAGACTTTGCTTGAGGACAAGCAAAAAGCTAAGTGTAGGGTTATCTGATACGTGAAAATCGTATACCTTTTTTAGCATGTTTTTATGTATGATTTAGGATGAAATTGATAGGAAATCGATCTTAATTGATTGTTATTTACTCAATTTCATAGTTTTTATGATTTTGGAAGTGTCAGGTGAAACGTAGACGAAAACAACAAATTTTGGGGTAAAATGCAATTTTTGGAAATGCTGACTTGGTCAACGGTTCGGGACGGGCGTCCGGAATTTGGGACGGGCGTCCCGACCCAGTCAAACCACCAGGACGGGCGTCCCAATCTGGGACGGGCATCCCGAACCCCCAGTTCAAGTCCCACATCGAATTTTTGATGAAAAATCACCTCGGGAAGCTGCTATAAATACCCCAGGCCTCCAGCAGTTGATTTCATTCCTCTCCACTCGATTTGAGTCATTCAGAGACTTCCAGTGTACAATTCTCGAGTACGCAAGTCACTGAGAGACTCGGGTTTCAGTTTCAGTTTTCTTTCTTTCTTTAGTGTTTCGTTTTCTTAGTTTCTGAGAAATAGTCTCAGATCTTAGGTTTCGATAGATAGGTTCGTTTTTGGTATTCATAGAATACCGGCATTTCGTTAGGAGATCCTAAGAGAGAGATAGGGTGCGTGTTCTTAGTCAGATTAGGGCAATTTGCTTAAGCCCGGGATGTAAGGTAAAGCAATTGCTACTAGGTCCGAGGAGCGTTCTCCGAAGGCTCTGAGGAGCAGAGTAGGATCGAGCAGTCAGGAGCATACAGGAGCTGCAGCGCCGGCTGGACCTGCATAGAGTGGTGATTACTTTATGACAGTGGGTCCCCTAGACGAGGTTCTATATGTTTGCGAATTGTTTTATCTAAATATTAATTTGAATATCAGATTACGATTCTTATGAATATTTGTTATATATGTTGAAGTTGTTATGTTTTTCCTGAAATAGCCACCTACTAAATATTCACTATGTCTGCATGTTTAATGTGCTCTTTTAAACTAAAGTTAGGGTTATAGACAATTCCTAACCACTGTCTATTCATAACCTGTTTAGTTTAACAGGCATCAATTGGTGCATGCCATGCTAGATAAAATAACCTGCTGAACACCATGCTTGTTAGAGTAGTCTAGGTAGGCCGAGCTGAGTCCGATTATGCCGGTGGCTAGGGCAAGCGACATGATACCGAAGTGACATAGGGTACCGTTCATGGATACCTTCGTCCCGAACCGTGAGTAGGGCCGTCATTAAGCTAGGGCGGTTTATTAGAGACCTCGGATGTGGTACGCCTTTAGACACAGAACATAGTTGCAATCCAGGCTAAGATGCATCTAAAATACTCGAAGATAGGTCAATCAACATGTAGGAACAATATAACATAGAATCAGGACATTATCTATAAAACACTTTAGGCTTAATTAAACTTAAACCTAGTGGAGAATGGATCACCCTCTCATCAAAGTTATTGATGAAGATTGCATAACTGGATCATAAGATAGGAGTTAGGATAAAAGGCTAGTTACTACTAAGCCGTTGCCACTTCCCTGGGAGTACGATATTTAACTTAATAAAATCGTAGATACTTTCCAACAGACTAGCTACACGATAGGTACTCTGCCTTAGGTTCTGATTGATTATGTGTCAATAATTGAATGCTAAGTGACAGTTAGTAAGACTCAGTCCTTAATTACTCATATTCAACATAGGTAAATAAAGCCTATCTTTTAGCATACCAATCGGAACGCATCATACACCGATCATTCTGCCATCAAATCCCAATTAATGAACATTTTCCGGATGAACTGCTGCTGAAAATTTCAGAAGACATGAAACTGTCGTGGTATGCAGATTATGCCAACTTTCTGGCCAGTGGTGCAATGCCGCCAGATTTTTCATACCATGAACGAAAGAAGTTTCTCCATGATGTCAAAAGTTATTTTTGGGAGGAACCCTTTTTGTTCAAGCAATGCAAAGACCAAGTGATTCGGAGATGTGTAAACGATGATGAAATTGAGGACATCATTTTTCAATGTCACAACTCACCACGTGGAGGACATTTTGGAGGGTCAAGAACTGCAGCAAAGGTACTACAATCTGGTTACTTTTGGCCTTCATTATTTAAAGATTGTTATGAGTTTGTGGCAAGGTGTGATCGCTGCCAACGAGTGGGTAACATCTCAAGAAGAAACGAAATGCCTCTCACCAACATTTTGGAAGTGGAACTTTTTGATGTATGGGGTATTGATTTTATGGGACCTTTCCCACCTTCTTTTGGGAATTCATACATTTTAATGGCAGTAGATTATGTGTCTAAGTGGGTGGAAGCTGCAGCATTCCCCACTAATGATTCCAAAGTGGTGATCAATTTCCTTCGAAAGAATATTTTCTCACGTTTTGGAACACCTAGAGCTTATTTTCTCTAGGTGATGAGGGTTCTCATTTTGTCAACAAATGGCTAGGAGCCTTACTAGCCAAGTACCATGTTCATCACCGGGTTGCCTTGCCATACCATCCTCAAACAAATGGGCAAGTTGAATTGTCCAACCGAATCATCAACGGTATCCTTGAGAAGGTGGTTAACCCAAACCGAAAAGATTGGTCAAGAAGGTTAGATGACGCTCTATGGGCCTACAGGACAGCTTTCAAGACTTCAATAGGTATGTCTCCTTATAGACTAGTTTTTGGGAAAGCTTGTCACTTACCCGTTGAGCTAGAGCACAAAGCATACTGGGCGCTGCAGCATCTCAACATGGACATGAATGCTGCTGGAAACAAGAGAATGCTGCAGCTTTCTGAACTGGATGAGCTGAGGTTATTTTCTTATGAAAATGCCAAATCATACAAGGAAAAAACGAAGAGGTGGCATGATAAACACATCCAGCCAAGAAATTTTGAAGTTGGACAACAAGTTTTGATTTTTAATTCAAGATTGAGACTATTTCTAGGCAAATTGAAATCGAGATGGACCGGACCATACACAATTGAACAAATTTATCCTTATGGAGTGGTCTCGGTTGTGGATAAAAAGGGGATCAAATTTAAAGTCAACGGGCATAGACTAAAACTCTACAAAGATGGAGACCAAGAGCAAACCGTTGCTTCTCTATCTTTGGTCAATGCTGAAGAATTAAATGGACCCAACACAAGTAACAAATTCAAGTGAACACTTTTTATTTTTGCTTTATTTTCAATTTTTTTCTTTCTGTTTATTTATTATTTCCTGTTTTTCTTTCTTCTGATTTATTATTATTTCTTTCTTTTTTTATTAGGTGTCGGGTACCCCTGTACCCGACCACTTGTTTTTTTTCTGTTTTGTTGTTTTTTCTTTGTTTATTTCAGTTTGGGGGATGCTCCAGCATCGACCTCTACAGATTCCGCGGCAACGACAACGTGCTGAAAATCCTTGGCCCTGTTTCCCGACTGAACTCCTACCTGAGGAGGATCCCAACAGAATGGATGACGATGTCATCATCACCCCTTGATGCACTCCCATCGAGACGGGAGTAGTTCTTAACCTTACCCTCCTTTACTTTTATGTTTTTGGGATTGTACTTCAATTGCCTGATGTGCAGGTCTTGAACGCCTTTACTTGTCTTTTGTTTTATTTTGTTTTGTTTTATTCTGTTTTGTTACATTGCTTTGCCTGCCATCTGAATTAAAGCAATGAGGACATTGCTTCCCTTTAAGTTTGGGGGAGGGTGTCCTCTTAGGGCAAAAAGTTCAAAAATGGTGCTAATTTTCAAAATTTTTCCTACTGTCTTTTGAGTGCATGAACATCCTCTCTGCTGAAATTCTGAGTGATCTATTTGAATGCATAGATGCCTTGTCTGAAAAACTATTTTAGGATGCCTTATAAATTGATTGATCTGGCATAGAAGACCTGTTTGCATGAATGTGGCAGCATTTTTCATATGACCTAGTAGAACCTCAGTTTTAGCAGGATTAGTGTAGACTTTTGGGACCCGATTTATGATGTATCTTAAAACAAAAGTACATTCTCGTAGACTTTGTACTTCTTTTAGAATAATTAGGTATTAGTTGACTCTAAGTGAGAATTATTTCAACTCCCTATCTTTTGCACATAGTCTTACTTGGAAATTTCATGTTTATAAAAAAGTCACTTTGGTATGAAGGTTCAGAATTTTTAGACTCATTGTTATAGTCCTTGAGGCGAAATCCTAGTAGATTTGGTACTAAAGAAATGATTGAGGCATGTTCTTGAACCGTTTGAGCCTTTTAGCTTACCCTAATATTTTACTTCCTTAGTTAACCCAAGTTGAGCCTAAGCCTAATTTCTTGACACCCTTATTAAATAGCCACTCATCCTAAATGCTTTGCATGTATCCATTCTTTGTTTTCCCTAAACTTGATCTTAGTCTGCAATGAACACTGTTAAACATAAGTTTGGGGGTATACTAAAAATGCTATGAGGAGGAACATAGGAATGCCGCAGCTCAATGCTACAACATTATCATTTTTATGGGGTTAGTGGTATTTAAGGAAAATTTGAACTTCTGATATAAATGCTCTACGTATTGAGGGTATGTATATGAAAACATGTGTAAAAAATGAAAGCACCCTCGTTACTTTAAAAAGAAAAAGAAGAACAAAGAGAAGAGCAAAAAGGAAATACGTGTTATGCTTCTTTGAGGTCAAATGTTATATGTTGATTGTGGTGAAATGTTGCACGTATTTCTGAAACAGGGTGTAAATGTTTATGCTCCTTGAGTTGAAAAAAAATTTTAGAAATGTTGTAGAATTGCTGCAGCATTGGTGTTGTTGCAGCATTTTTATTCACTGAAAAAAAAAAGTTTTTCTTTTGGGAAGTGATAGCATTGGGGAGAAGCTCATGGCAGACTAGGACTAAGTTTTGAGCCACTTTTTATCCATATTTTTCCTACCTTAGCCCTAGCCTACATTACAACCAAATTAAGACCTCTTTGATCTTTATTGCTAAATTTGCTACATTAGTGGAGAGGGGTGTAATAGATTGAGTTTGAGGATACAAAATGAACCTTAGGATTACCATATGTTGACTTATGAATGAGAGATTAAAAAGGAAAGACTATTCACACACACACTGGAGTGGAAATTCTTTGAACTTGGGTTAGTTAATATTTGGTTATTCACTAAGGATGGAACATTATGTCTATTCGAATTTTTAATTTTCTCTTTCTGAAATCATTGGTCCCAAGTTTGGCTGAAACCGCTGAGCAAAGTTTTTATGTGGGTATGTATATTTTTGGTTGCTTCTGCATTGCTGCAGCATTGCTCGGGACGAGCAATGACCTAAGTTTGGGGGGTGTGATAACTCTAGAATAATAGAGTTATTCACATATAATTTACCACATTTTATTCGGGAATTAATTGACTTTATTTGGAAAATGGAATAAAAATGTGTTGATTTGATATTTTCTCTCTTTTTACCTAAAAATGTGGATTTATGGTTAAAAGTCAATTTAATTGAATAAATTTCTCAACATGTGGATAAGTTGTATTATTTGTTATTTGGGAATTTATTTGAATTGACTTATTGTGACAAGGGTAAAAAGGGAATGTGGATGGTTGACATTGTTGGATAAAAGTGACCGAGAGGAAAGTGAAGAATGTGTGAAAAATTTGCATCTCTACATATATGTATCTATACGTATCTATATGTATATATATATATATTACACACCCACACACCATTTGTCATTTAAAATCCAGCTGGGCATATTTAAAGATGCACACTTTCGGTCCTATGTATTCATTTCTTTGGTCCCATCCATTATACACATATATATACATACATATATATATATATAAGGTACACATGTTGAAATCTTTGTTATATGTATATATATATATATATATATTTGTGGGAGTACAAGTTGGCAAGGTAGACAAAAAGATAGAAGATAGTTGTTGTCCAACAATATATATATATATATATACATATATATACATACATATGATGAGATTCCACTCAATTTTCTGGCAGATTTTCAGGAAAAAAAGGTGCAGTGGCAGCTGCATTATACAAAAAAGAAGAAGCATCTTTCCTAGTGGGTATATATATATGTGTATGTATATACATTCACATGATGACAACTCTCAATTGCTGGCTGGTTTTGTGAGAGTAGGTGGAGAAAAGGGGCAGCATTCGGTGGAAGATTCCAGAAAGCAGCTGCAAAATTAATTTTTTATTTTGCTGGAATCTTTGGGAAGAAAAATAAGAGCATTATGGACAGTGGGCACGGTAGAGAGAGTGAGAGGGAGTGATAGAGTAGTTCAGTTTTGGCTTTTGGCCATTTGAGAATAGGATAGGTTTTCTTCTTAGTTTTTTAGACTAACTTTTGAGAGGGAAGAACCCAAGAGTGAGCAGGGTGACTTGCTGCAGCATTCATCAGCTGAGCAGTAGAGAAGCAGCAGCATCAAGCAGAGGAAACGAAGGGCAGCAGTACGTTGATTAAACCGATTTGGGCAGTAGGGTGATCTCCGATCCAGAGTAATCCTCTCTCCATTTCTTCAAGTTACTACTGTTTTGTAATCAAATGTTCTTTGTAATATGAGAATGTTTACATGTATTCAAGGATTGATTAAAAATGTTTTGGGAGTAATATGTTTTCCGTCTTAGGCTTGACTCCGTTGATTGGTGTCACTAAGGACCTAGGGACTGTTTTTCCTATTACTTTAGTCCTTTTCTTTCATGATTCTTGGTTCAAGGGTTAATTAAAAATGTTTTGGGAGTGATTTGTTTTCCGTCTTAGGCTTGACTCCATTGATTGGTGTCACTAAGGACCTAGGGACTATCTTTCCTATTACGTTGATTCTTGTTTTCCATGATTCGTTTCAGCATAATATATATCTTTAACCTGACGATGTTGTGGTGTAGTTAAGTATGAGCATGTTGAATACACTGTTTTGACTATAATGATAAGTATGCTGCAACATTACTTTATGTTTTTATGTTTAATGCTTGTATGGGGCAATGCTTGGTTTATTCATGTAATTGCATTAGAATTATGTGGCGCTATATTTGAGAACTGCGTGAACAGCGGTAATCATATAGTAGTGGATTTGAGAACTGCGTGAACAACGGTAATCATATAGTAGTGGATTTGAGAACTGCGTGAACAGCGGTACATTCACTGCCTAGCGTTGCGCTATGTCCACGGTATGTTATCGGGGATCTAGACTAGTAGATCAAGTAGTCTGGGTGAAACCAGACATGCTATAGCATTGATATGGAACTGAAAGCATGCTTTGTATACTTAGATTCATCTTTGGCTTGTACTTACATTTTTGGCGTAAATGCTGCAGCATTGTATTACCTGCAGTACTCTTGTGGTAATTTCCAATAGGCTGACTTTTAACTGTTAACTGTAGTTAGGAGTAGGAATGCAGTAGCATTAGACCACTCTCCATTCATCATTCATCATTCTTTATTCTTTTATTATTTTAACCATTTGTACAATCGTATTTGCATCTATAATTGGCATACATAGTCCCTGTGGGATCGATAATCTTGTACTTAGGTACATATATTATCTTCTCTGATCTGTCAATTGGCTCTTCACTTCAGCCATGTGCTATCGCTGAAATGTCATCGACTCTGTAAGTTCTGAATGTTTGAGCTGCTGACTCTGTAGTGTGCTTCGTATGGAGGGTGTGTCTACCTGTGACAGTATTGTATGCAAGTATCGAAGGGCAGAAAAGATACCTGAAGTTTTGGTAAAGCCGTGGTGGTAGGGGGCTCCAATGGTGCAGATCTGGGCCCAAATAGTTGAGACTTCCTCGGGGAAGTTTCACACAGCTGACTAGTATGCCGGGGACGCAAGCTCCTCCACAGCTATACTCTTGATACAACGCCAAACTCCTCTATATCTATCGATCGATTGATACCGCTTGGTCTGTAGGTTACTTGATCGCACTGTATAGCTTTAATTGTTGCTCGTTTACCTTTTCAGTAGTGTTGTCTTGATCCATTATAACACAAGCTTCTCATGACGACGCTTCTATAACAGTAAACGAGTTTGACCATTAACAACATCTCCTCTGTTGATTCTGCGGTTAGGGACTTTGTTGTGGTGGTATTTTCTGGAAGTTTTTAGCTCCAAAGTTATTCCTCCACTAAATCCCGAATGATTTCTTCGGTAGGGATTGTATGTGTTTCCCATTGGAGCAGCATTCTACAGCAACCTACTCCTACCTCTTTTGGAATGGTCAGTATTCCATTCCCATAGCAATCCCTGCTAAAGTGTGGTACTTGGCAGACTTCACAAATTTGATACATAGGCTGAACGTTTCTTCTTTGCTGAAAGGCATTAATTTGACTGTTATCATTAGCTATTAATGCCTCTAACTGCTCATCAGAGGAAGCGTTAGCTGCGTTAACTGGTGGACAACCCTTTATCAATTATCAAGACATTGGCACATCATAGATTCTGCACATGACTTTAACATCATTAGTAGGTATTGCCTGTGGTTCAGGCCATTTTGAAAGTGTTCTACAACTACTATGATGTACTTGTTGCCAAAAGGAAGAAAGAAAAATGATTTAATCAATACCCAGATATCGAAAGATTGCAACACTTTGTGTACCTTACTGGGGTAGACGATCTCTAGAGGATGTGTTACCTGTTATTTGGCAAGCATCGCAAGACTGTATCAAGGATATCGAATTCTTGAATTTTGTGGACCAATATAAGATCATGCTTTCAACACTTTCCTGAGACTGTTGATAGCAGTCAATTGGTCTCCTCTAGATTCTTTAGGGCAATGCTCCATAATCTTGTGGCCTTCGTCTTCTGAGACACATCTTCTGATCACTTACTCTACAATGATTCAAAATAGAAAAAGGGATCTTCCCAGTAGTAATATTTCAAATCAACAGAGAATTTCTTCTTCTATTGATACGTCATATTACACGGGAATATTTCAGCCACTAGATAATTTGCAATATTGATAAACCACGGAAGAGGATTATTAAACATAGCAAACAATGAAAACAAACACTCATCCAAAAATTTATCAGATATTACTGTCTCACAAATGGCCTCTAACTCGGGGTTTTCTAATCTAGACCAATGGTTTGCTTTCTAGAATTCCAGCCCTTTTTTTTATCCCTTATCAAATTCTTGTACAATAAAATTCAACTAATTAAATCTTAGTTCAGCATCAGTTTTATTGAACAAATATCTCAGAGTGATCAGTGTAAACTATTGTTTTAGACAAGACTAGATAAGATCAAAATTTATCAAACGCGTATACTACTACTAGTAATTCCTTTTTTGTTGTAGTGTAGTTTTCCTGAACTTCAGTTAAGGTTTTGCTAGCGTAGTATATTACATGAAATTTCTTATCATGTCTCTGTCCTAAAACAATTCTTACTGCATTATTACATCACATATTAATTCAAAAAGCAAATTCCAATCAAGTGATGCCATAATGGGTGCAGTAATTCCTTTTGGTTTAAAAGATCTCATGCATTTATCATCAAACAAAAGGAACATCTTTTCTCATTAGAATATTCAGAGGCCTGTCTATAACCTATCATCATATATAAACCCAACATGGCCTAAGAAAATTCTAAAATGATATTTCTTCCAAATCAAAACCTAAGCCACAATTGACAACTCAGAAGAAAAATATTCTTTCCTCATTTTCATTTTTACTTTTTTTTTGAAATTAAATAAATAATAACAAACAAACAAAAAAAATTGTAAACAGAAAAAATTTATTTCTTTTATTTTCTGGAAAATAATATTTTTTTCAGAAAATTTATAGAAGAAAGAAAAGAAAATATTTTTAAACTTTTAAATTAAAAATATTTTTAAAATTTTTTTTTCCAAAAGAAATGTAAATTTCCTTAATACGGTTTTAGAATAATTTTCTAAAATTTGATTATCCTAAATTTCTTAATTTTAGATAATCTCTAAAATTAATTAGTTATGATAACCCTATATTTCAAGAAACTGATTGTCTAACTAGCATAAAGTGAGTGTTAGGTCTAAGGTATAGATTACTACCGTTACCTATCATAAGTTTCTAGAATTTTGATCAGGAATCCTAAATTCGTTATGATATTTCCCCAGCAACGGCGCCAAAAATCTGATGCGTTCCGATTGATATGCTAAAAATAGGTGTTATTTACCCTATATCGATTATGAATAACTAAGGACTTAGAATTACTAATTGTCACATTTAGTATCTATGTTGTCACTTAATCAATCAGAACCTAAGGCAGAGTACCTACCGTGTAGCTAGTCTGTTGGAAAGTACCTACGATTTTAATTTAAAAATTTTATCGTACTCCCAGGGAAGTGGTAACAGCTTAGTAGTAACTATCCTTTTACCCTAACTCTTATCTTATTATCCAGTTATGCAATCGTTCATCAAAATCTTTGATGAGAGGTTGATTCATTCTACACTAGGTTCAAGTCTATTTAAGCCTACAAAAGTGTTTTACAGACAGTGTTCTGATATATGTTATATTGTTCCTACATGTTGATTGACCTATCTTCGAGTATTTTAGATATATCTTGGTCTAGATTGCAATTATGTACTGATTCTATTTGTGTACCACATCTGAGTTATCTAATAAACTGCCCCATCGCCATTGACGGCCCTACTCACGGTTCAAGCTAAAAGTATCCATGAAAGTCTTGTGTCACTCAGAAGATCATGCCGCTCGCCCTAACGCCGGCATAAACACACGAACTCAGCCTACTTAGACTACTTTAATAAACATGGTAATCTATAGGTTATTTTGTCTAATATGGCAGACCTTAATGCTTCCATCAGCACACGAAGCCCTAAATTAAGGCCTGATAAATTAGACAGGTTATGATTAGACCGTGGTTAGGAGTTGTCTATAACCGTTCATCTAATTTAAAAGAGCAAATAGATATACAGACATAATGTTAATTAAGTTGGTGACCTTTCCGGAAAAATGTAAATATCTTCAACATGCATAACACATATTCATAGTATAATAATTTAATAATCAAATGTATTTTTGGACAAACACAGTACAAACATATAAAGAGAGGGACAAGCGGACCACCGCCATAAAGTATTCACCCTTTATTAGGTCCACTGATGGAGCAACTGCTTGTATATGTTGGACTGCTTGACCCGACTCTGCTTGATAGAACCTTCAGAGGATGCTTCCTCAGCCTAGTAGCTATTACTTTACCTTACGTCCCGGGCTTAAACAAAACCCTGTTGACTAACTCTTCGAACACCTAGTGCTCTCTTAGGATCTCCTAACGAAATCCCGGGTATTCTATGAATATTAAAAACGAACCTATCTAGTCGTATTCTAAGATCTGAGATAGACTCTCAGAAATGAAGAACACGAGACACTCTCGAAAACTAGAAATCTACTTGAATGGAGACACCTGAAATACTTGAATGACTAGTAAACAGTAGAAAACTATTTACTAGAAGTCACTGAATGACTCAGATCAAGTGGAGAGGAATGATTTCAACTATGAAAGGCGTGGGGTATTTATAGTAGGGGAACTGAGTGAATTTCTCTTCAGAAATCGAAGTGGGATACTGTTCATAGATTTGGGACTCCTGTCCCGAGTCTGGGACGCCCATCCCGACCGGTTGACCAGGTCAGGACACCCATCCCGACCGGTTGACTAGGTCAGGACGCCCATCCCGGGTCCTGGACGCCTGTCCCGGTGTTTTAACTGGGTCGGGACGCCCGTTCTGGTCTTGGGACGCCCGTCTTGACTTCTGAACTTCCGAAAATCATGTTTTTGCCCCGAAATTTGCTATTTTCTTGCATATTTCACCCGACACTTCCAAAATCACAAAAATTGTGAAATTGTGTTAATAACAGTTAATTGAGAATGATTTAACTCCAATTTCGCCCTAAATTGTGCCTAAAAACATGCTAAAAAGTGATATGATTTGTGCATATCAACTCAGATAGCTCCAACTACCATTCCCACCGACTTGACTGTTCTACGGAATATGGGGTGGTAGTACGAGATGTAGATGGTCACAAGGTTTGGTAGACATTACTGCCAGACACAACTGGGATATGGAGAACATCCAGAGGCACCTGGAAATGCTTAATGACAGAGTCAGTATGACCAATAGTCGGGTAGAGGAGCTTCATCAGTATCAGACCACTCGATCTACCAAAGACCACGAGGTCTACTTCTTTGCGCCTAATGATGATCTGGGTTCTTAGTTTCTCTTTCTCTTTCTTTCGTTCTTCATTTCATATGTGAATATGTGATAGCCTGGGCTGTATGACATATAAATCTTTGTATGAAAAACATTGATCTATATGACATAACAACATTATTTCTTTTATTCTATTCTTGTTATTTCTATTACCCTTGTTGTTTTCTTGTTTCTTTTCTTTCTCTTCCTCTTATTTAGTCACATAGTGTGGGGTAAGAGTTTTGTTTGTTTTCCAGCTTTTGTTTCCAAATAAGTGTGGGGTAATAGGATATACATGAACACTGAGGACAGTGTAAACCTTAAGTGTGGGGTAGCAGTGCACAGTGCATTGTAGTACTCACAATTTGCATGTTTTCCCATATTTCTCACTAAAATTGCACCCTTCCAAAAACAATTCAAAAATTTTCACTCTTTTAGACTTCAAAATTAGTATTGATTGGTTAAAGAAATGCTTATGCCTATGATATATGTTGAGTAGAACATTATGATCAGTAGGAAACAAGTTGATAACTTTACTGAATTCATCACTTAGAAGTACGAAATTCCTTATATCATTGCGCACAACCTAGTTTGGATTAGAAACATCAACCAAATACCTTTTTGAGACTTAAACTAAATAATATTACACCGGTTGAGAATGTGTTAGCAGTTTGAATGACTAGATGATGCTTTGAGCTAAAAGTGAAAAAGTTTAAAAGTAAAAAGGGTAGTTTGCAAGCGTCCTTTGCTACTCGAGCACCACTTCTGAAGGGAATTTAATGCCTGATGCCCTAAGGTCGTATAGATCTGGGAGTCATTGGAGTGGGGCTCGATACCTGGGTAGTTAAAGTTGATGTGTGAAACCAAACGCAAAAATACCCTGAACAATCAATTTAAAAATACACTACCCAATGTATTCTTTTATTGAAAATTGTAAATGGAAAACCTTGACACCAAAGCTCAGAACTCAGAAGGTTGTTTGTTGCTATTATATTCAACGATTGGTCGAATTATTATCTGGTAAAGGTTTAGAGAAGACTATATTGAGTTGACAATCTAGTCTAGATTAATTCACACACTACACATCAGGAAGACCTCGTGACTAAGAGTAGAATTCAATCGAGTTATTGAATTGTTGCATCTACATGACCATGATAATTTACCAAACATTTGAGACCTTTCCATAGCAACTTGATTAGTCAGGCCTGTTTTGTGAATTATCTAACTCAATGATAAAGTTTTGGCTAAAAACATTGATAGACCTTTGAGTGATTGCACTAATGATTTAAAATTTCAATAATTTCATATAGACTTTGCTTGAGGACAAGCAAAAAGCTAAGTGTGGGGTTATATGATATGCATAAATCATATCATTTTTAGTATATTTTAGGCACAAATTAGGGCAAAATTGGAGATAAATCGTTCTTAATTGATTGATATTAACACAATTTTGTAGTATTTGTGATTTTGGAAGTTTTAGGTGAAATATGCAAGAAAATAGCAAATATTGAGGCAAAACGTGATTTTCGGAACTTTTCAGTTCAAGATGGGTGTCCCAAGCTTAGGACGGGTGTCCTGACCCAGTCAAATAACCAGGACAGGCGTCTTAGACTCGGGACGGGCGTCCCGAGCTCCCAGGAAGAATCCCACATCAAATTTCACAGAGAAAAATACTCAGTTCCCTACTATAAATACCCCAGGCCTTCCTCAATTGAAATCATCCCTCTTCACTCGATCTGAAACATCTAGTGACTTCAAGTGTACATTTCTACACTCAATACAAGTCATTCAGTGATCTCAGGTGCATCACACGAGTAGTTTAGAATACGAGAGTGTCTCATTTTCTTTATTTTTTGAGTGTTTATCTCAGAATCTTAGAATTTGACTAGATAGGGTTCGTCTTTGGTATTCATAGAATACCCGTGATTTCGTTAGGAGATCCTAAGAGGGCATTAGGTGAGCGAAGAGCTAGTCAACATGGCTTTTCTTAAGCCCAGGATGTAAGGTAAAGCAATTGCTACTAGGCTAAGGATGCATTCTCCTAAGGTTCTATCAAGCAGAGTCAAGTCAAGTAATCCAGGATATACAAGTAGTCGCTCCATCGGCGGACCTGATAAAGGGTGAGAATACTTTATGGTGGTGGTTCCCTAGATCCTCTTTGTATATTTTGTATTGTGTTTATCTAAATATCTATTTGAATGCCAAATTATGATGATAGGTTATATATGTTTTGCATGTTGAAGTTGTTTTCATTTTTCCGGAAAGGTCACCTGCTTAATTAAACATTACGACTGAATATCTACTTGCTCTTTTAAACTAGATGAACGATTATAGACAATTCCTAACCATGATCTAATCATAACCTGCTTAGTTTAATAGGCCTTAATTTAGGATATGAAAAAGCATTAAGGTCTGCTATATTAGGTGAAATAACTTATAGATCACCATGTTTGCTAGAGTAGTCTAATAAGGCTGAGTTCGGGTGTGTATGCCAGCATTAGGGCGAGTGGCATGATTTCCTGAGTGACACAAGCTTTCATGGATTCCTTTAGCTCGAACCGTGAGTAGGGCCGTCAATGGCGATGGGACGGTTTATCAGATAACTCAGATGTGGTACACAAGTAAGATACTGTATGTAATTGCATTCTAGACCAAGATATATCTAAAATATTCGAAGATAGGTCAATCAACATGTAGGAATAATACTCTTGCATGCTAAATAAACTCAAGTCTTGTGTAGTAAGGATCACCAACTCATCAAAGATTTTGATGAACGATTGAATAACTAGGTAATAAAATGAGAGTTAGGGTAAAAGGATAGTTACTACTAAGACGTTACCACTTCCCTGGGAGTACGATAAATTATAAATTAAAATCATAGGTACTTTCGAATAGACTAGCAACACGATAGGTTGATATGTATAAATCATATCACTTTTTAGCATTTTTTAGGCATAATTTAGGGTGAAATTGGTGTTAAATCGCTCTTAATTGATTGTTATTAACTCAATTTCACAGTTTTTGTGATTTTGGAAGTGTCAGTTGAAAAGTACAATAAAATGGCAAATTTCGGGGCAAAAACGTGATTTTTAGAAGTTCGGAAGTCTGGATGGGCGTCCAAAACTTGGGACGGCTGTCCTGACCTGGTCAACAGGCTGGGACAGGCGTCCCAGATCCAGGACGGGCGTCCCGGATGCCTAGTCAAAGTCCCACATCAAAATTTTGAGAGAAATTCACCCAGTTCCCATACTATAAATACCCTAGGCATTCCTCAGTTGAAATCATTCCTCTCCACTCGATCTGAGTCATTTAGTGACTTCAAGTATACAGTTTTCCATAGTATACAAGTCACTTAGTGATTTCAGCTTTTTAGTATAGGTTTATTCATCGTTTTAGAGAGTGTCCTAGAATACGACTAGATAGGTTCGTTTTCGATATTGAATACCCGGGATTTTGTTAGGAGATCCTAAGAGGGCACTAGGCGTTTGAAGAGACAGTCAACAGGGTTGTGCTTAAGCTGGGTATTAAGGTAAATCACAGCTACTAGGCTGAGGAAGCGTCCTCCGAAGGTTCTGTCGAGCAGAGTCGGGTTGAGCAGTCCAACATATACAAGCAGTTGCTCCATCAGCGGACTACGTAAACGGTGAATACTTTATGGCATCGGTCCCCTTGTCCCTCTCTTTATATGTCTGTAATGTGTTCAACCAAATATGTATTATGAATATTGAACTATGATTATATGAATATGTGTTATGCATGTTGAAGTACTTTATGTTTTTCCGGAAATGGTCACCAGCTTGACTATCATTATGACTGCATGTCTGCTGTAGTTTCTTTTAAACTAAATGAAAGGTTATAGACAACTCCTAACCACGGTCTAATCATAACCTGTTTAGTTTAACAGGCATTAATTTAGGACTTTCCCATCCGAAAGCATTAATGTCTGCCATATTAGATGAAATAACCTATAGATCACTGTGTTTGTTAAGTAGTCTAAGTAGGCTGAGTTTGTGCGTTTATGCCGGCGTTAGGGCGAGCGGCATGATCTCCTAAGTGACATAGGACTTTCATGGATGCCTTTAGCTCGAACAGTGAGTAGGGCCGTCATTAAGGTAGGGCGGTTTATCAGGTAACTCAGATGTTGTACACCTTTAGACTCAGTACATAATTGCAATCTAGACCAAGATATATCTAAAATACTCGAAGATAGGTCAATCAACATGTAGGAACAGTATAACATATGATCAGAACATTATCTGTAAAACACTTTTTAGGCTTAAATAGACTTAAACGTAGTGGAGAATGAATACCCTCTCATCAAAGAATTTGATGAACGATTGCATAACTATATCATAAGATAAGAGTTAGGGTAAGAGGATAGTTACTACTAAGCCGTTACCACTTCCCTGGGAGTACGATAATTAATTTAATTAAAATCGTAGATACTTTCCAATAGACTAGCTACACGATAGGTACTTTGCCTTAGGTTCTGATTAATTAAGTGACAGCATAATCAACGTAGGGTAAAATAACACCTATTTTAACATATCAGTCGAAAACCCATCATATTTTTGGCGACGTTGCCGGGGAAATATCATAATGAATTTAGGATTCCTGATCAAAATTCTAGAAGCTTATGATAGGTAACGGTAGTAATCTATACTTTAGACCCAACACTTATTTTATGCTAGTTAGACAATCAGTTTATGAAATATAGGGTTATCTTAACTAATTAATTTTAGACATTATCTGAAATTAAGACATTTAGGATAATCAAATTTTAGAAAATAACTCTAAAACCATATTGAGGAAATTTAACTGCTTTCGAAATAAAATATAAAAAGAAAAAAAAATTTAAAAATTTAGAACCCGAAAAAAAAATGTATTTTTCTTGCTCATCAGTAAGTTGTTCTTCTTCCCTATCTTTTGTATTATTTGTCCTTTCTTAGTTCAACATCTATTTTCTTTCAATTTGTCTAATCTTTCACTTCCTGTGTTACTCCACTAACAAGTTTGCTCAGGCTTAAACATATTCTTCTCTGTAGTTGCATGACTCGAACTTCAGAAGCTAACCTTGAACCCCCAGTTGAATTGGGACAAATTCAAGGAGCTACTCAGGCTCTGCCCCCAACATGGACTTACCGAAGCACTGCTGATCCAACAATTCTACGGGGGTATGACGGACATGGGCAAGCAAGTTCTTGATTGACTCAATCCCCAGAGCGGTTTCAATGGAACGAGAACAAACAGAAGCAGACCAAGCAAAGAGTCAGAAATACAAAAGTTGCTATACAAATCTTGGAGAGACAAATGGGCCAGATATCCACCCATCTCTCTCACAGGTCCCAGGGAATGCTACCAAGCAACACTGAGACCAACCCCCAACTGAATGCAAGACCATCACTCTAAGATCTGGTAAAGTTCTATCTCCATCTCCGCCCAAACCATCTGACCCTCCTATTCTTGTGCAGGAACCAGAAGAAGGCTCCAAGGATCTAACGCCGACGGATGTCGAAACTGAAGTAGCAAGGAAAGGGAAGACGGAGTTTATTCCTGAGTACCGACCAAAAGTACCTTACCCTGCCAGACTTATGCAGAATAAAGATAAGGAGCAATTTGAAAAGTTTCTTAAGAATTTTAGTCAGATTCATGTTAATTTACCTTTACTTGATGTTATTTCTTAAATGCCAAAGTATGTTATGTTTTTAAAAGAAGTCGTTAGTAATAAAAGAAAATTTGACATGGACAAGGTGGTTCTTAATGAAGAATGCTCGGCAGTTTTGCTGAATAAACTGCCGTCTAAACAGAAAGATCATGGTTGCTTTACCTTGCCATGTACAATTGGAAATATTACTAACATGCATGCATTAGCAGACTTAGGAGCTAGTATTAATCTCATGCCATCTAGTTTATTTGATAAATTAGGATTGCATGATTTGAAAACGACTAGGATGTGCATACAACTTGCAGATAGGACGGTCAAAATCCCCAAGGGAATAATTGAAGATCTCTTAGTAAAGGTCGGAAAATTTGTGTTCCCCGTGGACTTTGTTGTCATGGATATGAATGGGGAAGGACCCTGATCCTAGGTCGACCATTTCTAGCTACCTCAAAAGCATTAATAGATGTCAGCAATGGTCAAATCAAGTTAAGGGTAGGTAATGAGGACATCACCTTTGATTTGAATGAAACCCTTAGGTATCCCATGCATTTAGATGATGCTTGCTTCTGTGTGGATGCTATTGAACACTTGATTGAAATTAACGTGACAGACCTATGCTCAAACTATCAAGTCTTGAGTGAAGACTCCCTAGAATTAGAGGAGACTGAACTCAGCTCCTCCGAATATGAAATTAACTCTGATAGTTTCACTGAGATAGGTGATGATGAGATGAAGAAAGAACAGAATTCATTTGAAGATCCACCAGACTTGGAACTGAAGGAATTACCCACTCATCTGTGCTATGAATTCCTAGACAACAACAAGAAACTTCCCATCATTCTCGCAACTGATCTGACTGCAGAACAATGGAAGTTGACCGTGGACATGTGCAGAAAATATAGAAGAGCCTTTACCTACAAAATTGCAGACATTCCAGGAAAGTTATGTAGCTGTTGGTCAGGCCCGTTCACTATCACGGAAGTATCACCCTTCGGAGCATGTGTCATCATGGATTCTGACGGCACTACTCAAAAAGTGAACAGGCAACGCTTAAAGATCTACAGAGAACCTTTCGACTTGTCCGAGCAGACTGTTGACTTCGCAGAATAAGGGAGCATTTCTTTCCTTTTATTTTGTGTTTTGTTATTTTGTGTTTTGTTATTTTGTTTATTGTTTTATTTTCTCTCTTACCCTTAGTCAAATAAGTGTGGGGTAAGAATTTTCTGTTTTGTTTTTATTTCTTCTTGTTTTCAAATAAGTGTGGGGTAATTTAGATATGCATGAACACTGAGGACAGTGTCAGACTTAAGTGTGGGGTAGCAGTGCACTGTGCACTGTAGTAGAAAACTTTTTGCATGTTTTTCTCATATTTTCACACCCTTCCAAATTTTTTTTCAAAAATTTTGACTTCAAAATGCAGTATGATTGGTAAAGAATTGCTGATGTCTATGATATGTGTGTAGAATATTATGATCAGTAGGAGACAACGTGAATTTATCGACTAGAAATAGGGAATTCCTGATACTTGAGCACAACTTAGTTTGGATTAGAGACCTCAACCAAATACCTTTTCAAAACTTAACTAGATAAGATTAAACCAGTTGAGGATGTATTGGCAATCAAAATGACTAGATGACACTCTGAGCTGAAAGTGAAAAGAAAAAAAAGAGAGAGTTAACTGAATAGGGCAGTTTGCAAGCGGCCTTTGCTACTCGAGCACCACTCCTTAGGGGAACTTAAAGCCTCATGCCCTAAGGTCGTGTAGGTCTGGGAGTCATCAGAGTGGGACTCGCTACATGGGTAGTTAAAGTTGACGTGTGAAAGCAGACACAAAATACCCTGAAAAATTAATAAAAGAAAAATCAATAAATGCTTAATTAAAAATCTTGTCACCAAGGCTCAGAACTCAGAAAGTTGTTTGTTGTTGGTATGTCTAGCGACGGGTCGAAGTATTATCTGGTAAGAGTCAAGATGAGAGTATATTGTGTTGACAATCTAGTCTAGACTAGTACACACACTACACATCAGGAAGACCTTGTGACTGAGAGAAGAGTTCAATCTAGTTATTAAGTTGTTAACCTACTTGATCATGATAATCTACTAGAGACATTTGAGACCTTGTCATGGCAACTGAACCAGCCAGACCTGTGTTGTGAATTATCTGATTCAGTGATGAATTTTGGAGTAAAAACATGACTAGAAATTTTAAGTGACTGCACTTATATTTTAAAATCACTAACTTCAGGTAGACTTTGCTTGAGGACAAGCAAAATGCTAAGTGTGGGTTATATGATATGCATAAATCATATCACTTTTTTAGCATGTTTTTAGGCACAATTTAGGGTGAAATTGGTGTTAAATCGCTCTTAATTGATTGTTATTAACTCAATTTCACAGTTTTGTGATTTTGGAAGTGTCAGGTGAAAAGTACAAGAAAATGGCAAATTTCGGGGCAAAAACGTGATTTTTAGAAGTTTGGAAGTCGGGATGGGCGTCTAGAACCTAAGACGGGCATCCTGACCTGGTCAACAGGCCGGGACGGGCGTCCCGAATGCCTGGTCAAAGTCCCACATCGAAATTTTGAGAGAATTCATCTAGTTCCCCTACTATAAATACCTCAGGCATTCCTCAGTTGAAATCATTCCTCTCCACTCGATCTGAGTCATTTAGTGACTTCAAGTATACAGTTTTCCATAGTATACAAGTCACTTAGTGATTTTAGGTTTTTAGTATAGGTTTATTCATAGTTTAGAGAGTGTCTCGTGTTCTTCGTTTCTGAGAGTCTGACTTAGATCCTAGAATACGACTAGATAGGTTCATTTTTGGTATTCATAGAATACCCAGGATTTCGTTAGGAGATCCTAAGAGGGCACTAGGCGTTCGAAGATGATGCTCCTCCGACTGATATGCTAAAATAGGTGTTGTTTTACCCTATGTTGATTATGAGTAATTAAGGACTTAGATTGACTAATTGTCACTTTTAGTCTCTATGCTATCACTTAATCAGTCAGAACCTAAGGCAGAGTACCTATCATGTAGCTAGTCTGTTGGAAAGTATCTACGATTTTATTTAAATTAAATATCGTACTCCCAGGGAAGTGGTAAAGGCTTAGTAGTAACTATCCTCTTACCCTAACTCTTATCTTATGATCCAGTTATACAATCGTTCATCAATATCTTTGATGAGAGGGTGATTCATTCTCCACTAGGTTTAAGTTTATTTAAGCCTAAAAGTGTTTTACAGATAATGTCTTGATTCTATGTTATACTGTTCCTACATGTTGATTGACCTATCTTTGAGTATTTTAGATATATTTTGGCCTGGATTGCAACTATGTACTGAGTCTAAAGGTGTACCACATCTGAGTTACCTGATAAACTGCCCCATCGCCATTGACGGCCCTACTCACGGTTCGAGCTAAAGGCATCCATGAAAGCCCTATGTCACTTAGGGGATCATGCCGCTCGCCCTAACGCCGGCATAAACACACAAACTCAGCCTACTTAGACTACTCTAACAAACATGGTGATCTATAGGTTATTTCATCTAATATGGCAGACACCAATGCTTTCCAACGGGAAAGTCCTAAATTGATGCATGTTAAACTAAACAGGTTATGATTAGACCGTAGTTAGGAATCGTCTATAACCCTACATTTATTTTAAAAGAAACTACATTAGACATGCAGACATAATGAATATTAAGCGGGTGGCCATTTCCAGAAAATCATAAAGAACTTCAACATGTATAAAAATTATTCATAAAATCATAATCTAATAAACATAATCAATATTTGGACGAACACAGTACAGACATATAAAGAGAGGGACATGGGGACTGATGCCATAAAGAATTCACCCTTTACTTAGTCTCGCCGATGGAGCAACTGCTTGTATATGTTGGACTGCTCAACCCGACTCTGCTCGACAGAACCTTCGGAGGACACTTCCTCAGCCTAGTAGTTGGACTTTACCTTAATACCCAGCATAAGCCCAACCATATGGACTGAATCTTCGAACGCCTAGAGCCCTCTTAGAATCTCCTAACGAAATCCTGGGTATTCTATGAATACCAGAAACGAACCTATCTAGTCGTATCCTAGGATCTGAGACAAATTCTCAAAAACAAAGAAAACGAGACACTATCTAGAAATAAAAAAGAAACTTATACTGAAACCTGAGTCTCTAAGTGACTTGTATACTATGGAAAATTGTATACTTGAAGTCACTAAATGACTCAGATCAAGTGGAGAGGAATGATTTCAACTGAGGAAGGCCTGGGGTATTTAGAGTAGCTCTCTGGAGTGATTTTCTCTCAAACATTTGATGTGGGATTCTGAACTGCAGCACGGGACGCCCGTCCTGGATTGGGACGCCCATCCCGGCCTGTTGACCAGGTCAGGACGGCCGTCCCAAGTCCTGGACGCCCGTCCTGGCCTGTTGACCAGGTCAGGACGCTCATCCTGACTTCGGGATGCCCACCCCAACTTCCAAACTTCTGAAAATCACGTTTTTGCCATTTTCTTCTACTTTTCACCTGACACTTCCAAAATCACAAAAACTGTGAAATTGAGTTAATAACAATCAATTAAAACCGATTTACCATCAATTCCACCCTGAATTATGCCTAAAAACATGCTAAAAATGTGATATAATTTATGCATATCAGAAGAGTCAGTCAACAGGGTTGTGCTTAAGTTGGGTATTAAGGTAAAGCACAGCTACTAGGATGAGGAAGCGTCCTCCGAAGGTTCTGTCGAGCAAAATCGGGTCGAGCAGTCCAACATATACAAATAGTTGCTCCATCAGCGGACTACGTAAAGGGTGAATACTTTATGGCATCGGTCCCCTTGTCCCTCTCTTTATATATCTGTACTGTGTTCGTCCAAATATGTATTATGAATATTGAACTATGATTATATGAATATGTGTTATGCATGTTGAAGTACTTTATGTTTTTCTAGAAATGGTCACCAGCTTAACTATCATTATGACTGAATGTCTGCTGTAGTTTCTTTTAAACTAAATGAAAGGTTATAGACAACTCCTAACCACGGTCTAATCATAACCTGTTTAGTTTAACAGGCATTAATTTAGGACTTTCATGTCGGAAAGCATTAATGTCTGCCATATTAGATGAAATAACCTATAGATCACCATGTTTGTTAAAGTAGTCTAAGTAGGCTGAGTTTGTGCGTTTATGCCGGCGTTAGGGCGAGCGGCATGATCTCCTAAGTGACATAGGACTTTCATGGATGCCTTTAGCTCGAACCGTGAGTAGGGCCGTCATTAAAGTAGGGCAGTTTATCAGGTAACTCAGATGTGGTACACCTTTAGACTCTGTACATAATTGCAATCTAGACCAAGATATATCTAAAATATTCGAAGATAGGTCAATGAACATGTAGGAACAGTATAACATATAATCAGAACATTATCTGTAAAACACTTTTTAGGCTTAAATAGACTTAAACCTAGTGGAGAATGAATCACCCTCTCATCAAAGAATTTGATGAACGATTGCATAACTAGATTATAAGATAAGAGTTAGGGTAAGAGGATAGTTACTACTAAGCCGTTACCACTTCCCTGGGAGTACGATAATTAATTTAATTAAAATCGTAGATACTTTTCAACAGACTAGCTACACAATAGGTACTCTGCCTTAGGTTCTGATTGATTAAGTGACAGGATAGAGACTAAACGTGACAATTAGTCAGTTTAAGTCCTTAATTACTCATAATCAACATAGGGTAAAATAACACCTATTTTAGCATATCAGTCGGAAACCCATCATAGGTACTCTGCCTTATGTTCTGATTGATTAAGTGACAACTATGAATGCTAAAAGTGACAATTAGTAAATCTTCGTCCTTAACTATTCATAATTAATATAGGGTAATAAAACCTATCTTTGGCATGTCAATTCAGAACACACTAGCTATGGAAATGGAATGTTAACTATTCCGGATGAGATGGAACAAGTTGAGGCAGTCAACTCTGCCCCTATGGGAAACACATACAATCCCAACTGGAAGAACCATCTGGGATTTAGCTGGAGAAACAATTCTGGAAATGCAAATTTCCAGAAGTGAGCACCTCAGCAGATTCCCTATCCGTAGAACTAGCAGTTCACTTTGCCTGCACCAAGGTACTATGTTGTTCCAATCGACCCCATGCAAGAATTCCGAGGTATATTAAAGGGTGTTGCAAACTCCAACATGGAAATGATGGAGTCTAACAAAAAGGTTCAAGAAGCACATGCATAAAGAATTTAGCAGAATAAGAGCAGGTAGAAGCAGACTGAGCAGATAGTCAGGGACACACAAACCTTCTTGCAGACATTAGAAAGACAAATGGGACAGTTATTGACCTATCTATCTCATCGGTCACAAGGAACGCTACCTAGCAACACTGAGACCAACCCATTAAATGATTGCAAGACCTTAACTCTGATATATGGTAAAATTCTAACTCCTTTCCCAAAATCTTCTCACACTTCTACTTTTGTACAGGAAAAAGAAGATAGCTCAGAGGAATCAACGCCGACAGTAGTCGAAAACAAAGTAGCAGGGAAAGAGATGAAAGAGTCCATCATTGAGTACCGGCCAAGAGTACCTTACCCTACAAGACTGATGCAAAATAAAGATAAGGAGCAATTTGAGAGGTTTTTCAAAACTTTTGGTCAAATTCAAGTTAATTTACCTTTTCTTGATGTTATTTCTGAAATGCCTAAATATGCTAAATTTCTGAAGGATATTATTAGTAATAAAAGAAAGATTAACATGGATAAAGTGATTCTTAATGAAGGATGTTCGATAGTTCTCTTGAAGAAACTGCCTTCCAAAAAGAAAGATCCAGGTTGTTTCACTTTGCCATGTACAATAGGCAATATTACTAATATGCATACTTTAGCAGACTTAGGAGCTAGCATAAATTTAATGCCATCTAGTTTATTTGATAAATTAGGTTTGCATGATTTGAAAATGACTAGAATGTGCATACAACTTGCTGATAGGACAGTAAAAATTCCTAGGGGGGATAATTGAAGATCTCTTAGTAAAGGTTGGAAAATTTGTCTTTCTTGTGGATTTTGTTGTCATGGATATGAATGGTGAAAGTGATGTACCCTTGATTCTAGGTCGACCTTTTCCAGCTACCTCTAAGGCATTGATTGACTTCAGCAATGGTCAAATAAAACTAAGGGTAGAAAATGAAGATATGACTTTCAACTTGAATGAAATCCTTAGATGATGATTGTTATTTTGTGGATGCATTTGACCATCTGATTGAAATTAACATGCTGGAATTGATCTCTAATTATCCAGTCTTAAATGTTGACTCTTTGGCCCTAGAAAAACCTGAATTTGACTATTCTGATTACGAAATTAGTACTAACGATTTCGTTGAGATAGGTACTCATGAGATGAAACAAGAAAAGATCTCTTTGGAAGAGCCCCCAGAAGTGGAATTGAAGGAATTACCAAGCCATCTGTGTTACGACTTCCTAGACGCTGAACAAAAGCTTCCCATTATTCTTGCAGCAGACATGACTGCAGAACAAAAGAAATCAACACTGGACATACTCAGAAGGTATAAAAGAGCCTTTGCATATAAAATTGCAAATATACCAGGTATATATCTTAGTTTTTGTTCGCATAAGATTCTTTTAGAAAATGAGTATAAGCCTTGTGTGCAACCTCAAAAGAGGTTGAATCCTAATGTGTGTGATGTGGTGAAGAAAGAGGTAATTAAATTACTAGATGTCAGACTAATCTATTGATATGCATAAATCATATCACATTTTTAGCATGTTTTTAGGCATACTTTAGGGTGAAATTGAGGGCAAATCGGTCTTAATTGATTGTTATTAACTCAATTTCACAGTTTTTGTGATTTTGGAAGTGTCGGGTGAAAAGTAGAAGAAAATGGCAAATTTCGGTGTAAAAACGCAATTTTTCATAAGTTTGGACTTCGGGGAGGGCGTCTCGAATCAGGATGGGCGTCCTGACCTGGTCAACAGGCCAGGATGGGCGTCCTGACCTGGTCAACAGGCCAGGACGGGCGTCCCGAGCTGCAATTCCAAGTCCCACATCGAATTTTTGAAGAAAAATCACTCCAGAAAGCTGTTATAAATACCCCAGGCCTTCCTCAGTTGAAATCATTCCTCTCCACTCAATCTAAGTCATTTAGTGACTTAAGTTGTACATTTTTCTCGAGTACATAAGTCACTTAGAGACTCGGGTTCAGTATAAGTTTTCTTCTATTTTTAGTTAGTGTTTCGTTTTCTTAGTTTCTGAGATTTAGTCTCAGATCTTAGGCTTCGATAGATAGGTTCGTTTCTGGTATTCATAGAATACCTGGGATTTCGTTAGGAGATCCTAAGAGGGCTCTCATATGCATAAATCATATCACATTTTTAGCATGTTTTTAGGCATGATTTAGGGTGAAATTGAGGGTAAATTGATCTTAATTGTTCGTTATTAACTCAATTTCACAGTTTTTATGATTTTGGAAGCGTACGGTGAAAAGTAGAAGAAAATGACAAATTTTGGGGCAAAAACGCAATTTTCCAGAAGTTCGGACTTCGGGGAGGGCGTCCCGGTTCAGGACGGGCGTCCAGGACTCGGGACGGCCATCCTGACCTGGTCAACAGACTGGGACAGGCATCCCGAACCAGAAATTCAAGTCCCACATCAAATTTTTGATGAAAAATCACTCCATGATGCTGCTATAAATACCCAGGCATTCCTCAGTTGAATTCATCCCTCTCCACTTGATCTGAGTCATTCAGTGGTTTCCAGTGTACAATTCTCGAGTACACAACTCACTTAGAGACTCAGATTTCAGTATAAGTTTTCTTTCTTTCCTTTTTAGTGTTTCGTTTTTCTTAGTTTCTGAGAATTAGTCTCAGATCCTAGGGTTCGATAGATAGGTTCGTTTCTGGTATTCATAGAATACCCAGGATTTCGTTAGGAGATCCTAAGAGGGCTCTAGGCGTTCGAAGAGTCAGTCCACAGGGCTGGGCTTAAGCCCAGGATGTAAGGTAAAGTTCAGCTACTAGGCTGAGGAAGCGTCCTCCGAAGGTTCTGTCCAGCAGAGTCGGGTCAAGCAGTACGACATATACAAGCAGTACGTTCCAAAGGCGTGACTACGTAAAGGGTGATTTCTTTATGGCATCGGTCCCCCCTGTCCCTCTCTTTATATGTTTGTATTGTGATTGTCCAAAAATTTATTATGAATATGAGATTATGATTTCTATGATTATTTGTTTTATATGTTGAAGTTGTTATATTTTCCCTGGAATATCTAATGTAGTTTCTTTTAAACTAAAATTACGGTTATAGACAATTACTAACCACAGTCTATTCATAACCTGTTTAGTTTAACAGGAATCAATTAGTATTGGTGTCTGCCATATTAGATAAAATAACATGCGGAACACCCTGTTTGTTAGAGTAGTCTAAGTAGGCTGAGTAGAGCGTTTATGCCGGCGGTTATGGGCAAGCGGCATGATCCCCGAAGTGACATAGGGCTTTCATAGCTGTCTTTAGTACTAACCGTGAGTAGGGCCATTTACCTTGGCGATGGGGCGGTTTATCAGATTACTCAGATGTGGTACACCTTTAGACTCAGAACATGGTTGCAATCCAGGCTAAGATGCATCTAAAATACTCAAAGATAAGTCAATCAACATGTAGGATAGTATAACATAGAATCAGGACTTTATCTACAAAACACTTTTAGACTTAAACATAAGAGAGGGACATGGGGACTGGCGTCCAGGACTCGGGACGGGCGTCCAGGACTCGAGACGGGCGTCCAGGACTCGGGACGGGCGTCCCGACCTGGTTAACAGACCAGGACGGGCGTCCCGAACCCCCAGATCCATTCCCACATTGAATGTTTGATGAAAAATCACCACGGGAAGCTGCTATAAATACCCCAGGCCTCAAGCAGTTGAATTCATTCCTCTCCACTAGATTTGAGTCATTTAGTGGTTTCCAGTGTACACTTCTCTAGTACACAACTCACTCAGAGACTCGGATCTCAGTTTTCTTTCTTATTAGTGTTTTGTTTTAGTTTCTGAGAAATAGTCTCAGATCTTAGGCTTCTATAGAGAGGTTCGTTTATGGTATTCATAGAATACCCGGGATTTTGTTAGGAGATCCTAAGAGGGCTCTAGGCGTTCGAAGAGTCAGTCCACAGGGCTGGGCTTAAGCTGGGTATTAAGGTAAAGCCCAGTTACTAGGCTGAGGAAGCATCCTCCGAAGGATCTGGCGAGCAGAGTCAGGGCGAGCAATACGACATATACAGCAGTACGCTCCGTCGGCGAGACTACGTAAAGGGTGATTTCTTTATGGCATCAGTGCCCATGTCCCTCTCTTATATGTTGTTATTGTGTTGTTCTAAAGATCTATTATGAATACGAGATTACGATTTTTATGAATAGTTGTTTTATATGTTGACGTTGTTATGTTTTTCTGGAAATAGCCACCTGCTTAACATTCACTATGTCTGCATGTCTAATGTGCTCTTTTAAACTAAAGTTAGGGTTATAGACAATTCCTAACCACGGTCTAATCATAACCTGTTTAGTTTAACAGGAATCAATTAGTATTGGTGTCTGCCATGCTAGATAAAATAACCTGCTGAACACCCTGTTTGTTAGAGTAGTCTAGGGTAAGTCGAGCCGAGTCCGATTATGCCGACGGTTAGGGCAAGCGGTATGATCCCCGAAGTGACATAGGGCTTTCATGGATGCCTTCGTCCTGAACCGTGAGTAGGGCCGTCATTAAGGTAGGGCGGTTTATTAGAAACCTCGGATGTGGTACGCCTTTAGACACAGAACATAGTTGCAATCCAGGCCAAGACATGTCTAAAATACTCAAATATAGGTCAATCAACATATAGGAACAGTATAACATAGAATCAAGACTCATCTATAAAACACTTCTAGGATTAATTAGACTTAAACCTAGTGGAGAATGGATCACCCTCTCATCAAAATCATTGATGAAGATTGCATAACTGGATCATATGATAGGAGTTAGGATAAAAGGCTAGTTACTACTAAGCCGTTACCACTTCCCTAGGAGTACGATATTTAACTTAATAAAATCGTAGATAGTTTCCAACAGACTAGCTACACGATAGGTACTCTGCCTTAGGTTCTGGTTGATTAAGTGACAATAATTGAATGCTAAGTGACAGTTAGTAAGACTCAGTCCTTAATTACTCATAATCGACATAGGTAAATAAAACCTATCTTTTAGCATACCAATCGGTACTGCATCAGATTTTTAGCACCGTTGCCAGGGAAATATCATAATGAATTTAGGATTATTGGCCACAATTCTAGAGACGTATGATAGGTAACGGTAGTAACCTAGACTTTTGATTTACACTTATCTATTGTTAGTTAGACAATCACTTTCCTAAATATAGGATTATCATAACTAATTAATTTTAGATAATATCTGGAATTAAGACACTTAGGATAATCAAATTTTAGAAAATTATTCTAAAACTATATTGAGGAAATTTACCTGCTTTCTAAATAAAATTCAAAATCCATAAAAATATTTTTCTTGCTTTCTTATTTTACTTTCCTATTTTTGTTATTTGTTATTTCTAACCAGACTTTGCACTCAGAGATGAAGAGAACAAGAGCAGCTACTAACCAGGCAAAGAAAATAGAAAAGCCTGACACTCCAGGACCAAAGAAGACAAAGCCAGAAGGCCCATCTAGGCCTGCACCAGAAATACCACGAGGGACTCTTCCTTCACAACCAGTGGAAGTAAACTCAAGCTCAGATGCCAGTGACCTAGTGAGACGATTCCTGAACACCCGTGAGCCTAGTCCCACGGAAGAAGATCCTTCTGAGGATACCTTCCCTCCTAGAGAAGAACCCCAGAGATCTCCAGTTCACCCTCCTGCCCAGAGAGTTCCTATAAATCCACCACCTACTAACCAAACCCAAAATTCACCAACATCTCCTGCATACACCCCAACACCTAACGATCGCACCCCTTCATTCGGGGGGAGTACTAACGGTTATCATTCAATGTTGTCTGTGCAGATAGATACGTTGGCTCAAAGGGTCTATGAGATGGACCAAGGAATTGCCAGTAGATTGTGTCATTTAGACCAACTCAGTCTGAATATCACAACTAACGTGGACCGACTCAGATCCACGGTCAGTCTTCAAGAGAACCAAGGTGCACAACTACTCCGGGAGATGGCTGACTTACGCAGTGAGCAGAACAGGCAGAGGGATGAGATGAGAGCCATACGCATAGAAATGCGAAACATTCGAACGGAGCTACAAGAGATCAGAGATAAGGGTCATTGAAAAAAGGGAAGATTCGTTTACTTTTATTCTCAGCAAATAATTCGTTTGAACTAAACCTGAATAATTGACCCATATTTTTCCATTTTTGCAAACTTTTTAAAGGGTCCTTTATATTCAACAATTTTCTTCAGACATTTTATTTCAAATTTCTATGAAAAACAAAAGTTTTGCAAATACAGTTTATTTTTCACTAATTAAATTGTACAAACTCAGTTTTTGTTTTTCTGAAATTCTTGCTGAATTTAAGTTGGGATAAAATTAGGCTAGTCATGATTTTCGAAAAAAAAAAGAAAAAAAAAGAGAGACTGAGGAATTTTTGCATAGAGTTTTTAACAACTTCTGAATTTGATTGGATAAACATGAAGCCTTGTTAAAAATTATGATTATTTTTTGTATCTTGAGATTTTCAGGGATTTACGAAATTTTTTTTTTCGGAATTGGCACGCGTCCCGAAGCAACCCGGGACGGGCGTCCAGCGGGACAGGAGCCCTGCCTCCGGGACGGGCGTCTCGAAGGCCGCCCCTTCTATAATAATTCATTTTTTTCATTTTCTCTCAAATCTACAACCAAAAATTCATCTCTCTAAAATTATTTCTCTCTACCTTCTCTCTAGAAATTTTTGGCAAACCCTCCAAAGTTTAAAAATTCGAGTTTCCCTCCAAAATTTGAATTTTAAACTTCACTCAAAAATTTGAATTTCCCTCCAAAATTTGATTTTCCCGCCAAAAATTTCAAAATCCTTCCCTAACCTAATTTCATCCTTCTGAATTCACATTCACCTCCAGAATTTGAGTTTAAAGCTTTCCTTCCCACCTAAACTCTCTCGTACGTTTTTAATGGCTCCCAAACGTGCTCGTACCACACCTACCATGACAGTTACCTCAGTGGCACACCCTTTTATGTTGTTTCCCTCCAGCACAGCATACCAAGAAAGATGCCTTGGGTACATCGGGCGCACGATACTGACGGGCAGAACGTTGGATTGGGCAGCAGTACAGACGCTAGGAGTAGAGCCGGAAGTCAGACGCATACTCGACGTGCCACCTTACAGTCGAGTATTCATCGTCACAGAGCCCACATACCTGGAGCTGGTATGTGAGTTCTATGCATCTTTTACATGCCACCAGGAGCAGATCACATTCCGCTTGGGCGAAATAGATCGGTTGATGAGCATTGACGAGTTCGGCGTCGCCCTAGGTATCTGGTAGAGAGATGAGATGGATACGCCCGCATACACTACAGTAGTTCGAGACTTCACGACTGCAGACGTCTCCACTGCTTGGGCTCGGATCTGCATGACGGGTGTCCCATACCAGCATGGCTTTGCAAAAGCCACAGGTATTTATCATACTCTTCGTTACCTGCACACTATCATTGCACATACATTGTTAGGACGACGGATGGCTCCCGGAACTGTCACCCAGATGGAGACATTCCTTCTGGCCAACATGCACATGGGATCTACGGTAGAGATGGCTAGACTCATCGCGGTCATCATGCGAGGATTCGCTATAGACACTAGGAAACAGTGTTTGGGGCTCGGATTCGCTATAGACTCATCGCGGTCATCACCAGGCTAGCCCGCTACCTGGAGTTGGACATAGAGGGCTCGGAGCTGACCTTGGTCGCCCCGACCACCGTTCCCACTGATCTTACTATTCTACGGAACATGGGAATGGTTGTCCGGGATGCAAATGGCAGCTACACCATCCACACGGAGCAGCCAGGACAGGCATCGACATCGGAAGCATATCCAGCGCATATCCCTCCGTCCGAGACATGTCGCACGGATTGGCAGAACTATCGGCCCGATACAGTCGAGACATGGACAGGATTGACAGATGGCTGGCGATGATGGAGGACAGGATTGACAGACGGCTGGCGATGATGGATGACAGGATCGCCATGAACACCAGCAAGATTGAGGAGATACATCAGCATACTTCCCGACTGGCGGAAAACTTCGAGTTTGACTTTACAGCAGACTTAGGTCCACTGGACGACGATCCGCCGGGTTCTTAGTCTCTCTCTCCTTCTTTCCTTTCCTTTCTTTTGCTTTTGTTTTTCTTGATCTATGTGTATAAACATGTCTGGGTTGTATGACGTATGAATCTATGTACAAAGTTGATTTATATGACATACAGAATTGTTTCCATTATTTTGTTTTTTTTTATTTCTTTCTTACCCATAGTGTGGGTAAGCATCTTTTATTTGTGTTTTATTTCTTATTTTCAAATAAGTGTGGGGTAATTAGATATGCATGAACACTGAGGACAGTGCCAGAATTAAGTGTGGGGTAGCAGTGCACGGTGCACTGTAGCTGATGCGTTCCGATTGGTATGCTAAAAGATAGGCTTTTATTTACCTATGTCGATTATGAGTAATTAAGGAGTGAGTCTTACTAACTGTCACTTTAGCATTCATTATTGTCACTTAATCAATCAGAACCTAAGGCAGAGTACCTATCGTGTAGCTAGTCTGTTGGAAAGTATCTACGATTTTATTAAGTTAGATATCGTACTCCCAGGGAAGTGGCAACGGCTTAGTAGTAACTAGCCTTTTAATCCTAAATCTTATCTTATGATCCAGTTATGCAATCTTCATCAATAACTTTGATGAGAGGGTGATCCATTCTCCACTAGGTTTAAGTTTAATTAAGCCTAAAAGTGTTTTATAGATGAGATCCTGATTTTATGTTATACTGTTACTATACATTGATTGACCTATATTCGAGTATTTTAGACATGTCTTGGCCTGGATTGCAACTATGTTCTGTGTCTAAAGGCTACCACATTTGAGTTTCTACGCTACCGCCCTATCGTTAAGGGTAACGACCCTACTCACAGCTCGGACAAAAGTCAGCCATGAACGGTACCCTATGTCACTTCAGTATCATGCTGCTCGTCTCATAACCGCCGGCATAACACTCTACTCAGCCTACCTAGACTACTTTCAACCAACAGGGTGTTCCGCAGATTATTTTATCTAGTATGGCAGACACCAATACTAATTGATGCCTGTTAAACTAAACAGGTTATGAATAGACCGTGGTTAGGAATTGTCTATAACCCTAATTTCAGTTTAAAAAAACGGCATTAGACATGCAGACATAATGAATATTTAAGCAAGTGGCCATTTCCGGAAAATCATAACAACTTCAACATATAAAACAGATATTCATAAGAATCGTAATCTGATATTCAAATTAATATTTAGATAAAACAATTCGTAAACATACATAACCTTGTCTAGGGGACCCACTGTCATAAAGTAATCACCATTCTATGCAGGTCCAGCCGGCGCTGCAGCTCCTGTATGCTCCTGACTGCTCGATCCTATTTTGCTCGACAGAGCCTTCGGAGAACGCTCCTCAGACCTTGTAGCAATTGCTTTACCTTACATCCTGGCTTAAGCAAATTACCCTAATTTGACTAAGAACACGCACCCTATCTCTCTCTTAGGATCTCCTAACGAAATCCCGGTATTCTATGAATACAAAAAACGAACCTATCTATCGAAGCCTAAGCTCTGAGACTATTTCTCAGAAACTAAGAAAACGAAACACTAAAGAAAGAAGGAAAACTGAAACTGAAACCCGAGTCTCTCAGTGACTTGTGTACTCGATAATTGTACACTGGAAGTCTCTGAATGACTCAGATCGAGTGGAGAGGAATGATTTCAACTCCTGGAGGCCTGGGGTATTTATAGCAGCTTTCTGGAGTGAAAAATTCCAAAAATTTCGATGTGGGACAACTTCTGGTGCTTCAGGACGCCCGTCCTGAATTGGGACGCCCGTCTTGAATTGGGACGCCCGTCCTGGTGGTTTGACTGGGTCGGGACGCCCGTCCCGAACCGTTGACCAAGTCAGCATTTCCAAAAATTGCATTTTTACCCCAAAATTTGCTGTTTTCATCTACTTTTCACATGACACTTCCAAAATCATAAAAATGTGAAATTGAGTAAATAACAATCAATTAAGATCGATTTCCTATCAATTTCATCCTAAATCATACATAAAAACATGCTAAAAAAGGTATATGATTTTCGCGTATCAGATAACCCCACATTAGCTTTTTGCTTGTTCTCAAGCAAAGTCTACCTGAAGTTAGTGATTCTAAACCATATGTGCATTCCTAGTCATGTTTTTATTCCAAAAATTCTTCAGACAATTCTTAACACAGGTCTGACTGGTTAGGTTGCTATGACAAGGTCTCAAATGTCTCTAGTAGTTTGTTAAGGTTGAGCAGAAAGTAACTTAACAACTAGGTTGAACTTTTCTCTTAGTCATAAGGTCTTCCTGATGTGTAGTGTGTGTACTAGTCCAGACCAGATAGTTAACACAATAAACTCTCGTCTTAACTATTACCAGATAACACTTTGACCTATCGCTAGACACACTGACAACAGATAACTTTCTGAGTTCTGAGCTTTGGTGATTAGATTCTATTATTTAGCATTTATTTATTTCTTTCGTTTATAGATTTTCTAGGGTATTTTGAGTCTGCTTAGAACACGTCAACTTCAACTACCCATGTAGCAAGTCCCACTCCGATGACTCCCAGATCTACACGACCTTAGGGCATCAGGCTTTAAGTTCCCCGAAGGAGTGGTGCTCGAGTAGCGAAGGCCACTGGCAAACTACCCTATTTTAATTATCTCACTTTTTTTTCTTTTTCACTTTTGGCTCAGAGTCTCATCTAGTCATTCCAATTGTCAATGCATCCTGCAACTGGTCTAATTTTATCTAGTTAAGTTTTGAAAAGGTAATTGGTTGAGGTCTCTAATCCAGACTAAGTTGTGCTCAATTATCAGAAATTCCCTATTCCTAATCAATAGGTTCAGAAATAGTCATCAATTATCTCCTACTAACCATAACATTCTACCTACATATCATAGATATAAGCAATTGTTTAACCAAGCATACTGCATTTAGAAGTCTGAAAGACGGAAAAATTTTGAATTTTTTTTGGAAGGGTGTGAAAATATGAGGAAAACAAGTAAAATCATGCAAAAATTTTGCCAACTGCTACAGTGCACCGTGCACTGCTACCCCACACTTAAGTCTGACACTGTCCTCAGTGTTCATGCATAGCTAAACTACCCCACACTTATTTGCAAACAAGAAGAAATGAAAACAAAATAGAAAACTCTTACCCCACACTTATTTGACTAACTAAGGGTAAGAGAGAAAATAAAACAACCAACAAAACAAGACACAAAAAAAAAAGAAAACAAAAGTAAAGGATCATGAGGATTAGAAAAACTCCCTTCATGTCGCGAGCAGAAGGGTCTTCTCTGATCTGTCAATTGGCTCTTCACCTTAGTCATGTGCTATTGCTGAGGCATTCTTGACTCTGTAAGCTCTAGATACTGGAACGGATGACGTCAGCTTCGATCCTTCATCGTCGAGCTCTAGGTAGTGGCCTATTCATTTGATGAATGGCTCGAGCCCCACGGACTGCTTCCTCGACTCATTTGTAAGATTTCTGAAGTTTTGGCGAAGCTGTGGTGGTAGGGGGCTCTAGTTGTGTAGATCTGGGCTCTAGTTGTGTAGATCTGGGCTCAAGTATTTGAGACTTCCTCGGGGAAGTTTCTCACAGCTGATTGGTATGCAGGGGATGCAAGCTCCTCCATTGCTATGCTCCCGACACAATGCCAAATTCCTCTATATCTGTCGACCGTTCGTTACCTGTTGGTAGATCACTTGCTTGCACTGGTCTGGCTTTAATTGTTGCCAGTATCTCATCTGTTGATTATGCGGGTAGGGGTTTTGCTGTGGTGGTATCTTCTGAAAGTTTCCAGCTTCCGAATTATTCCTCAGCTAAGTCCCGTATCATTCCTCCAGCTGGAATTGTATGCATTTCCCATTGGAGTAGCATTCTGCAGTAACCTACTCCTATCTCTTTTTGGAATGGTTCGTATTTCATTCCCATAGCAATCCCTGCTAGAGTGTGGTACTTGGCAGACTTCACAGATTAGATACATAGACTCAACTGTTCTTCCTAAGACATTGGCACTCTGAATCTAGGAAACAACTTCTCATAGACTCTGCACATGACTTTAACATCATTAGTAGGTAATGCCTGTGCTTCAGGTCATTTTGAAAAAGTGTTCCACGACTACTATGATGTAATTATTTTCAAAGGAAAGAAAAAGAAAGGATTTAATGAATACCCCCAGATATCAAAAAGATTGTAAAACTTTGTGTACCTTGTTGGGGTAGATGATCTTTGAAGGATGTGTTACTTGTTATTTGGCAAGCATCGCGAGACTGTATTAGAGATACAAAATCCTTGAATATAGTGGGTCAACAAGATCCTGCTATCAACACTTTCCGGACAGTGTTGATAGCCATCAATTGGTCTCCCGTAGATTCTTTAGGGCAATGCTCCAAAATCTTGTGTCCTTCATCTTCTGAGACACATCTTCTGATCAACTGATCTGCAAAAATTTGAAATAGAAGAGAAACTGCCCAGTAGTAATATTTCAAATCAGCAAAGAATTTCTTCTTTTGCTGATAAGTCATATCACTTGGAACTTATTCAGTGACTAGATAATTTGCAATAAACCACAGATGAGAATTATTATACATAGCAAACAATGCAAATAAGTTTTCATCCAAAAATTTATCAGTATTACACTAGCCTCTAACTCGGGGTTTTCTAATCTAGATAAATGGTTTGCTTTCTAGATTTTCAACCCTTTTTCTTATCTCTTCATTCTATATCAAGTTCAAGTAACAATAAAACTTAACTTAATCAAGTATGGTTCAGCATTAGTTTTATTGAACACAGATATCTTGGAGTGATCAGTGTAACCTATTGTTTTTAGACAAGACTAGATAAGATCGGAATTTATCATGCATGAACTTTCTTATCATGTTTCTGTCCTAAAACAATTCGTCATTACATCACATATTATTCAAAAAGCAGATTTCAATCAGGTGATGCCATAATGGGTGCAGTAATTCCTTTTGGTTTAAAAGTTCTCATGCAATTATCAGCAAAACAAAAGGAACATCCTTTTTTTCAATAGAACATTCAAAGGTCTGGCTATTAAGGAAAAATTATTTCATAACTCATCCTAATAGAGTCGGCATAACTCTAAGAAAATTCTAAAATGGAATTTCTTTCCAATAAAAATTTAAGCAAAAATTTTACAACTCAGAAGAAAATATATTTTATCCTCATTTCCATTATTATTTATTCGAGATAATAGAAAAAAAATACGAAAAAGAGCAACTAAGAAAATAATTAAGAAAGAACAAGAGACAGGGAAAAGAACAACTTACCATTGAGCAAGAAAAATACAATTTTTTTCGGTTTTTAAATTTTTAAATTTTTTTTTTCTTTTTTTTTCGAAAGCAGTTAAATTTCCTTAATATGGTTTTAGAATGATTTTCTAAAATTTGATTATCCTAAGTGTCTTAATTCCAGATAATATCTAAAAGGAATTAGTTATGATAATCCTATATTTCGGAAACTGATTGTCTAACTAGCATAAGACAAGTGTTGGGTCTAAGGTCTAGGTTACTACCGTTACCTATCATAAGTCTCTAGAATTTTGAGCAGGAATCCTAAATTCATTATGATATTTCCCCGGCAAAGGCGCCAAAAATCTGATGCGTTCCGATTGGTATGCTAAAAGATAGGCTTTTATTTACCTATGTCGATTATGAGTAATTAAGGAGTGAGTCTTACTAACTGTCACTTTAGCATTCATTGGTGTCACTTAATCAATCAGAACCTAAGGCAAAGTACCTATCGTGTAGCTAGTCTGTTGGAAAGTATCTACGATTTTATTAAGTTAGATATCGTACTCCCAGGGAAGTGGAAATGGCTTAGTAGTAACTAGCCTTTTAATCCTAACTCTTATCTTATGATCAGTTATGCAATCTCTCATAAACTTTGATGAGAGGGTGATCCATTCTCCACTAGGTTTAAGTTTAATTAAGCCTAAAAGTATTTTATAGATGAGATCCTGATTTTATGTTATACTGTTACTATACGTTGATTGACCTATATTCGAGTATTTTAGACATGTCTTGGCCTGGATTGCAACTATGTTCTGTGTCTAAAGGCTACACATCTGAGTTTCTACGCTACCGCCCCATCGTTAAGGGTAACGGCCATATTCACGGCTCGGACAAAAGTCAGCAATGAACGGTACCCTATGTCACTTCGGTATCATGATGCTCGTCTCATAACCGCTGGCATAACACTCTACTCAGCCTACCTAGACTACTTTCAACCAACAAGGGTTCCGCCAGATATTTATCTAGTATGGCAGACACCAATACTAATTGATGCTGTTAAACTAAACAAGTTATGAATAGACCGTGGTTAGGAATTATCTATAACCCTAATTTCAGTTTAAAAGAACGGCATTAGACATGCAGACATAATGAATATTAAGCAGGTGGCCATTTCCGGAAAATCATAACAACTTCAACATATAAAATAGATATTCATAAGAATCGTAATGATATTCAAATTAATATTTAGATAAAAACAATTCGTAAACATACAGAACCTCGTCTAGGGGACCCACTGTCATAAAGTAATCACCACTCTATGCAGGTCCAGCCGGCGCTGTAGCTTCTTGTATGCTCCTGACTGCTCGATCCTACTCTGCTCGGCAGAGCCTTCGGAGAACGCTCCTTAGACCTAGTAGCAATTGCTTACCTTAATCCCGGGCTTAAGCAAATTACCCTAATCTGACTAAGAACACGCACCCTATTCTCTCTTAGGATCTCCTAACGAAATCCCGCCGGTATTCTATGAATACCAAAAACGAACCTATCTATCGAAGCCTAAGCTCTGAGACTATTTCTCAGAAACTAAGAAAACGAAACACTAAAGAAAGAAGGAAAACTGAAACTGAAACCCGAGTCTCTCAGTGACTTGTGTACTCGATAATTGTACATTGGAAGTCTCTGAATGACTCAGATCGAGTGGAGAGGAATGATTTCAACTCCTGGAGGCCTGGGGTATTTATAGCAGCTTTCTGGAGTGAAAAATTCCAAAAATTTCGATGTGGGACAACTTCTGGTGCTTCGGGATGCCCGTCCTGGTGGTTTGACTGGGTCGGGACGCCCGTCCCGGACCGTTGACCAAGTCAGCATTTCCAAAAATTGCATTTTTACCCCAAAATTTGCTGTTTTTGTCTACTTTTCACCTGACACTTCCAAAATCATAAACAATGTGAAATTGAGTAAATAACAATCAATTAAGATCGATTTCCTATCAATTTCATCCTAAATCATACATAAAAACATGCTAAAAAAGGTATATGATTTTCGCGTATCAGTAGCAGTTTGCAATTTTTTTTGTTTTTCATAGAAATTTGAAATAAAATGTCTGAAGAAAATTGTTGAATATAAAGGACCCTTTAAAAAGTTTGAAAAAATGGAAAAATATGGGTCAATTATTTAGGTTTAGTTCAAACGAATTATTTGCTGAGAATAAAAGTAAAAGAATCTTCCCTTTTTTCAACGACCCTTATCTCTGATCTCCTGTAGCTTCGTTCGAATGCTTCGCATTTCTATGCTTATGGCTCTCATCTCATCCCTCTGCCTGTTCTGCTCACTGCGTAAGTCAGCCATCTCCCGGAGTAGTTGTGCACCTTGGTTCTCCTGAAGACTGACTGTGGATCTGAGTCGGTCCACGTTAGTTGTGATATTCAGACTGAGTTGGTCTAAATGACACAATCTGCTGGCAATTCCTTGGTCCATCTCATAGACCCTTTGAGCCAACGTATCTATCTGCATGGACAACATTGAATGATAACCGTTAGTACTCCCCCCAGATGAAGGGGTGCACTCGTTAGGTGTTGGGGTGTATGCAGGAGATGTTGGTGAATTTTGGGTTTGGTAAGTAGGTGGTGGATTTATAGGAACTCTCTGGGCAGGAGGGTGAACTGGAGATCTCTGGGGTTCTTCTCTAGGAGGGAAGGTATCCTCAGAAGGATCTTCTTCCGTGGGACTAAGCTCACGGGCGTTCAGGAATCGTCTCACTAGGTCACTGGCATATAGGCTTGAGTTTACTTCCACTGGTTGTGAAGGAAGAGTCCCTCGTGGTATTTCTGGTGCAGGCCTAGATGGGCCTTCTGGCTTTGTCTTCTTTGGTCCTAGAGTGTCATGGTTTTCTGTTTTCTTTGCCTGGTTAGTAGCTGCTCTTGTTCTCTTCATCTCCGAGTGCAAAGTCTGGTTAGAAATAAAAATATCAAAAATAGGAAAGTAAAATAAGAAAGCAAGAAAAATATTTTTATGGATTTTGAATTTTATTTAGAAAGCAGGTAAATTTCCTCAATATGGTTTTAGAATAATTTTCTAAAATTTGATTATCCTAAGTGTCTTAATTCCAGATATTATCTAAAATTAAATAGTTATGATAATCCTATATTTAGGAAAGTGATTTGGTTATGATTAGACCGTGGTTAGTTTAACAGGCATCAATTAGTATTAGTGTCTGCCATGCTAGATAAAATAACATGCTGAACACCCTGTTTGTTAGAGTAGTCTAGGGTAAGTCGAGCCGAGTCCGATTATGCCGGCGGCTAGGGCAAGCGGTATGATCCCCGAAGTGACATATGGCTTTCATGGATGCCTTCGTCCCGAACCGTGAGTAGGGCCGTCATTAAGGTAGGGCGGTTTATTAGAAACCTCGAATGTGGTACGCCTTTAGACACAGAACATAGTTGCAATCCAAGCCAAGATATGTCTAAAATACTCGAATATAGGACAATCAACATATAGGAACAGTATAACATAGAATCAGGACTCATCTATAAAACACTTCTAGGATTAATTAGACTTAAACCTAGTGGAGAATGGATCACCCTCTCATCAAAATCATTGATGAAGATTGCATAACTGGATCATAAGATAGGAGTTAGGATAAAAGGCTAGTTACTACTAAGCCATTACCACTTCCCTGGGAGTACGATATTTAACTTAATAAAATCGTAGATACTTTCCAACAGACTAGCTACACGATAGGTACTTTGCCTTAGGTTCTGGTTGATTAAGTGACAATAATTGAATGCTAAGTGACAGTTAGTAAGACTCAGTCCTTAATTACTCATAATCGACATAGGTAAATAAAACCTATCTTTTAGCATACCAATTGGAACTGCATCAGATTTTTTGCGCCGTTGCCGGGGATGTCTACAATTTTGTAGGCAAAGGCTCTTCTATGCTTTCTGCACATGTCCATAGTCAGCTTCCTTTGTTCTGCAGTCAGATCAGCTGCAAGAATAATAGGAAGTTTCTTATTGTCATCTAGGAATTCGTAGCACAGATGAGTGGGTAGTTCCTTCAGTTCCCTTCAGTTCCAAGTCTGGTGGATCTTCAAACGAGGTTCGTTCTTTCTTCATCTCACCATCACCTATCTCAGTGAAACTATCAGAAGTAATTTCATTTTCAGAAGAGCTAAGTTCAGGCTCCTCTAATTCTAGGGAGTCCTCACTTAGAACTTGATGGTTTGAGCATAGGTCTGTCACGTTAATTGCAATCAAGTGTTCCATGGCATCCACACAAAAACAAGTGTCATCTAAATGCATGGGATACCTAAGGGTTTCATTTAGATCGAAAGTGATGTCGTCATTTCCTACCCTTAACTTGATTTGACCATTACTGACGTCTATTAATGCTTTTGAGGTAGCTAGAAATGGTCGACCTAGGATCAGGGGCACTCCTCCTTCAACATTCAGGTCCATGACAACGAAATCCACAGGAAATACAAATTTTCCGACCTTTACTAAGAGATCTTCAATTATTCCCTTGGGGATTTTGACTGTCCTATCTGCAAGTTGTATGCACATCCTAGTCGTTTTCAAATCATGCAATCCTAATTTATCAAATAAACTAGATGGCATAAGATTAATACTAGCTCCTAAGTCTGCTAATGCATGCATGTTAGTAATATTTCCAATTGTGCATGGCAAGGTAAAACAACCAGGATCTTTCTGTTTAGACGGTAGTTTATTCAACAAAACCGCCGAACATTCTTCATTAAGAACTACCTTGTCCATGTCAAATTTTCTTTTATTACTAACAACTTCTTTTAAAAACTTAGCATACTTTGGCATTTCAGAAATAACATCAAGTAAAGGTAAATTAACATGAATCTGACTAAAATTCTTAAGAAACTTTTCAAATTGCTCCTTATCTTTATTGTGTATAAGTCTGGTAGGGTAAGGTACTTTTGGCCGGTACTCAGGAATAAACTCCGTCTTCCCTGTCCTTGCTACTTTGATTTTGACATCCGTCGGTGTTGGGTCCTTGGAGCCTTCTTCTGGTTCCTGCACAAGAATAGGAGGGTCAGATGGTTTGGGTGGAGATGGAGATAGAATTTTACCAGATCTTAGAGTGATGGTCTTGCATTCAGTTTGAGGGTTGGTCTCAATGTTGCTTGGTAGCGTTTCCTGGGACCTGTGAGAGAAATGGGTGGATAGCTGACCCATTTGCCTCTCTAAAGTTTGTATAGCAGCTTGTGTGTTTCTGATTGTTTGCTCGGTCTGCTTCTGTCTATTCTCGTTCTGCTGGATTCTTTCTGCGTGAGCTTCCTGAATCTTTCTGTTGGACTCTATCATTTCCTTGTTGGAGTCGGAAATGCTCTTCAGCATGTCTCTGAATTCTTGCATGGGGTCAGTTGGAACGATGTAGTTCCTTGGTGCAGGCAGAGCGACTTGCTGGTTCTGCGGATATGGCAGTTGCTGAGGTACTCTTTTCTAGAAGTTAGTAGTCCCGGGATTGTTTCTCCAGCTAAATCCCGGATGGTTCTTCCAAGTGGGATTGTAGGTATTTCCTATAGGAGCAGAATTCACTGCGTCCACTTGTTCCATCTCCTCTGGAATAGTTAATATCCCATTACCATAACAATCCCCACTAAAATGTGGTCCTTGGCAAAATTCGCAGATTTGGTATACTGACTGAATGTTTTTCCCTTGTTGGAAGGCATTCATCTGATTAGTAATGCTGGCCTTCAGTGCCTCAAATTGATCATCAGTGGAGGCAACGACCGCATTTACTGGTTGCTTCTTAGCTCGGCCACTTGTGCGCCAATTCTTGTTGTTCCTGTAGAGTCTCTCCAGAGAGTTTCTAGCATCTACATCACTCATTCCATTGAAACCGCTCTGGGGGATTAAGTCCATCAAGAATTTGCTTACCCATGTCTGACATACCCCCGTAAAATTGCTGAATCAGCAATGCCTCGGTAAGTCCATGTTGGGGGCAGAGCCTGAGTAGCTCCTTGAATCTGTCCCAAGCTTCGATCACTGTCTCATCAGCAGCTTGAGTGAAACTAGACAGAGCCCTTCGATATTCTAGGACTCTTGCTGCAGAGTAGTACTCTTCTAGGAAGGCTTTGCTTAACTCGTCCCAAGAGGTGATGGAGTTAGTAGGTAGCTGGGCCAACCATCTCTTAGCTCTGTCCCTCAGTGAGTAGGGAAAAAGGTTGAGTTTAGTTACTTCTGCAGTATGATCTCCCTTGAGGCCTTCGCAAAGAGAAGAGAAATCAGATAGGTGTTCCAGCGGATTCTCGGTTGCAGTTCCTCCAAACTGAACCCGATTTATAATCAGCTGGATCACATTCGATTTAAGATCATAGCGAGGGTTCCCAGGGATTCGGATGGCAGATGAGACTGGGATAGTCTGTGGCTGGATGTAGGATTCAAGGGTAGGTCTTTCAGCAGCCATTTCTGTTCTTCACCTATTAGCTGTGCGAATGATTCGTTCAGGATTTTCAACTGGTGTTTCAAGGTTAGCTTCTGAAGATCGAGTCATGCAACTACAAAGAAGAACACGTTTTAGCCTGAGCAAAGTGGTTAGTGGGGTTACAGGGAAAGTGAAAACTTAAAAATTTGGAAGAAAGAGAAAACAAAACAAAATAACTATTCAAAAGGAGAGAACACAAAAGATAGGGAGAAGAGAACAACTTACCATTAAACAAGAAAAAGTACAATTTTTTTCAGATTTTTAAATTTAAACAATTTTTTTCTTTTAATATTTCGAAAGCAATTAAATTCCCTCAATTTGGTTCTAGAATAATTTTCTAAAATTTGATTATCCTAAGTGTCTTAATTCCAGATAACATCTAAAATTAATTAGTTATGATAACCCTATATTTCGAAAACTGATTGTCTAACTGGTATAACATAAGTGTTGGGTCTAAAGTCTAAGTTACTACCGTTACCTATCATAAGCCTCTCGAATTTTGATCAGGAATCCTAAATTCATTATGATATTTCCCCGGCAACGGCGCCAAAAATCTGATGCAGTTCCGATTGGTATGCTAAAAGATAGGTTTTATTTACCTATATCGATTATGAGTAATTAAGGACTGAGTCTTACTAACTATCACTTAGCATTCAATTATTGTCACTTAATCAACCAGAACCTAAGGCAGAGTACCTATCGTGTAGCTAGTCTGTTGGAAAGTATCTACGATTTTATTAAGTTAAATATCGTACTCCCAGGGAAGTGGTAACGGCTTAGTAGTAACTAGCCTTTTATCCTAACTCCTATCTTATGATCCAGTTATGCAATCTTCATCAATGATTTTGATGAGAGGGTGATCCATTCTCCACTAGGTTTAAGTCTAATTAATCCTAGAAGTGTTTTATAGATGAGTCCTGATTCTATGTTATACTGTTCATATATGTCGATTGACCTATATTCGAGTATTTTAGACATGTCTTGGCCTGGATTGTAACTATGTTCTGTGTCTAAAGGCGTACCACATCCGAGGTTTCTAATAAACGTCCCTACTCACGGTTCGGGACGAAGGCATCCATGAAAGCCCTATGTCACTTCGGGGATCATACCGCTTGCCCTAGCCGCCGGCATAATCGGACTCGGCCCGGCTTACCTAGACTACTCTTAACAAGTAGGGTGTTCAGCAGGTTATTTTTATCTAGCATGGCAGACACCAATACTAATTGATGCCTATTAAACTAAATAGGTTATGATTAGACTGTGGTTAGGAATTGTCTATAACCCTAACTTTAGTTTAAAAGAGCACATTAGACATGCAAACATAGTGAATGTTAAGCAGGTGGCTATTTCCGGAAAAACATAACAACGTCAACATATAAAACAACTATTCATAAAAATCATAATCTCGTATTCATAATAGATCTTTAGAACAACACAATAACAACATATAAGAGAGGGACATGGGGACTGATACCATAAAGAAATCACCCTTTACGTAGTCTCGCCGACGGAGCGTACTGTTGTATATGTCGTATTGCTCGCCCTGACTCTGCTCGCCAGAACTTTCAGAGGACGCTTCCTCAGCCTAGTAACTGGGCTTTACCTTAATACCCAGCTTAAGCTCAGCCCTGTGGACTGACTCTTCGAATGCCTAGAGCCCTCTTAGGATCACCTAACGAAATCCCGAGTATTCTATGAATACCAGAAACGAACCTATCTATAGAAGCCTAAGATCTGAGACTATTTCTCAGAAACTAAAACAAAACACTAATAAGAAAGAAAACTGAGATCCGAGTCTCTGAGTGAGTTGTGTACTAGAGAAGTGTACACTGGAAACCACTAAATGACTCAGATCGAGTGGAGAGGAATGATTTCAACTACTGGAGGCCTGGGGTATTTATAGCAGCTTCCCGAGGTGATTTTTCATTAAAAATTCGATGTGGGACTGGATTTGGGGGTTCGGGACGCCCGTCCCGGATTGGGACGCCCGTCCTGGTCTGTTGACCAGGTCGGGACACCCGTCCCGAGTCTTGGACGCCCGTCCTGGTGCTTTGACTGAGTCGGGACGCCCGTCCCGGGTTCGGGACGCCCGTCTTGACCCTTTGACCGAGTCAACATTTCCAAAAATTGAGTTTTTGCCCCAAAATTTGCTGTTTTCGTCTACTTTTCACTTGACACTTCCAAAATCATAAAAACTGTGAAATTGAGTAAATAACAAACAATTAAGATCAATTTGCCCTCAATTTCACCCGAAATCATACATAAAAACATTCTAAAAAGGTGATAGGATTTTCGCCTATCAGATAACCCCACACTTAGTTCCCCGAAGGAGTGGTGCATGCTTTTGCTTGGTTTCCCCCATATTTTCACACCCTTCCAAAATTTTTCAAAATTTTCCGTCTTTCAGACTTCTAAATGCAGTATGCTTGGTTAAACAATTGCTTATGTCTATGATATGTAGGTAGTACGTTATGGTTAATAGGAGATAATTGATGACTATTGCTGAACCTATTGATTAGAAATAGGGAAGACCTGATAATTGAGCACAACTTAGTCTGGATTAGAGACCTCAGCCAATTACCTTTTCAAAACTGAACTAGATAAAATTAGACCAATTGTAGGATGCATTGACAATTGGAATGACTAGATGAGACTCTGAGCCAAAAGTGAAAAAGAAAAAAAAAGTGAGCTAATTAAAATAGGGTAGTTTGCCAGCGGCCTTCGCTACTCGAGCACCACTCCTTCGGGGAACTTAAAGCCTGATGCCCTAAGGTCGTATAGATCTGGGAGTCATCGGAGTGGGACTCGCTACATGGGTAGTTGAAGTTGACATGTTCTAGGCAGACTCAAAATACCCTAGAAAATCTATAAACGAAAGAAATCAATAAATGCTAAATAGAATCTGATCACCAAAGCTCAGAACTTAGAAAGTTATTTGTTGTCAGTGTGTCTAGCAATAGGTCGAAGTGTTATCTGGTAACAGTTAAGACAAGAGTTTGTTGTGTTGACTATCTGGTCTGGACTAGTACACACACTACACATCAGGAAGACCTTATGACTAAGAGAAAAGTTCAACATAGTTGTTAAGTTACTTTCTGCTCAACCCTAACGAACTACTAGAGACATTTGAGACCTTGTCATAGCAACCTAACCAGTCAGACCTGTGTTAAGAATTGTTTGAAGAATTTTTGGAATAAAAACATGACTAGGAATGCACATATGGTTTAGAATCACTAACTTCAGGTAGACTTTGCTTGAGGACAAGCAAAAAGCTAAGTGTGGGGTTATCTGATACGTGAAAATCGTATCACCTTTTTAGCATGTTTTTATGTATGATTTCGGGTGAAATTGAGGGCAAATTGATCTTAATTGTTTGTTATTTACTCAATTTCACAGTTTTTATGATTTTGGAAGTGTCAGGAGAAAAGTAGACGAAAACAGCAAATTTTGGGGCAAAAACCCAATTTTTGGAAATATTGACTCGGTTAAAGGATCAGGACGGGCGTCCCGACCCAGTCAAAGCACCGGGACGGGTGTCCAGGACTCGGGACGGGCGTCCCGAACCCCCAGATCCATTCCCACATCGAATATTTGATGAAAAATCACCCCGGGAAGCTGCTATAAATACCCCAGGCCTCCAGCAGTTGAATTCATTCCTCTCCACTCGATCTGAGTCATTTAGTGGTTTCCAGTGTACACTTCTCTAGTACACAACTCACTCAGAGACTCGGATCTCAGTTTTCTTTCTTATTAGTGTTTTGTTTTAGTTTCTGAGAAATAGTCTCAAATCTTAGGCTTCTATAGATAGGTTCATTTCTGGTATTCATAGAATACCCGGGATTTCGTTAGGAGATCCTAAGAGGGCTCTAGGCGTTCGAAGAGTCAGTCCACAAGGCTGGGCTTAAGCTAGGTATTAAGGTAAAGCCCAGTTACTAGGCTGAGGAAGCATCCTCCGAAGGTTCTGGCGAGCAGAGTCAGGGCGAGCAATACGACATATACAGCAGTACGCTCCGTCGGCGAGACTACGTAAAGGGTGATTTCTTTATGGCATCAGTCCTCATGTCCCTCTCTTATATGTTGTTATTGTGTTGTTCTAAAGATCTATTATGAATACGAGATTACGATTTTTATGAATAGTTGTTTTATATGTTGACGTTGTTATGTTTTTCTGGAAATAGGCACCTGCTTAACATTCACTATGTCTGCATGTCTAATGTGCTCTTTTAAACTAAAGTTAGGGTTATAGACAATTCCAAACCACGGTCTAATCATAACCTATTTAGTTTAATAAGCATCAATTAGTATTGGTGTCTGCCATGCTAGATAAAATAACCTGCGGAACACCCTGTTTGTTAGAGTAGTCTAGGGTAAGTCGAGCTGAGTCCTATTATGCCAGTGGCTAGGGCAAGCGGTATGATCCCCGAAGTGACATAGGGCTTTCATGGATGCCTTCGTCCCGAACCGTGAGTAGGGACGTCATTAAGGTAGGGCGGTTTATTAGAAACCTCGGATGTGGTACGCCTTTAGACACAGAACATAGTTGCAATCTAGGCCAAGACATGTCTAAAACACTCGAATATAGGTCAATCAACATATAGGAACAATATAACATAGAATCAGGACTCATCTATAAAACACTTCTAGGATTAATTAGACTTAAACCTAGTGGAGAATGGATCACCCTCTCATCAAAATCATTGATGAAGATTGCATAACTGGATCATACGATAGGAGTTAGGATAAAAGGCTAGTTACTACTAAGCCGTTACCACTTCCCTGGGAGTACGATATTTAACTTAATAAAATCGTAGATACTTTCCAACAGACTAGCTACACGATAGGTACTCTGCCTTAGGTTCTGGTTGATTAAGTGACAATAATTGAATGCTAAGTGACAGTTAGTACGACTCAGTCCTTAATTACTCATAATCGACATAGGTAAATAAAACCTATCTTTTAGCATACCAATCGGAACTGCATCAGGCAGTTTATCAGATAACTCGGATGTGGTACACCTTTAGACTCAGAACATAGTTGCAATCCATGCCAAGACATGTCTAAAACACTCGAAGATAGGTCAATCAACATATAGGAACAGTATAACATAGAATCAAGACCTTATCTATAAAACACTTGTAGGCTTTAATAGACTTAAACCTAGTGGAGAATGAATCACCCTCTCATCAAAGTTATTGATGATGATTGCATAACTGAATCATAAGATAAGAGTTAGGGTAAAAGGCTAGTTACTACTAAGCCTTTACCACTTCCTTGGAAGTACGATATTTAATTTAATAAAATCGTAGATACTTTCCAACATACTAGCTACACGATAGGTACTCTGCCTTAGGTTCTGACTGATTAAGTGACACCTTAAAAGACTAAATGTGACAATTAGTCAACCTCAGTCCTTAATTACTCATAATCTCCATAGGGTAAAACAACACCTATTTAGCATATCAGTCGGGAACGCATCAGACTTTTGGCACCGTTGCCGGGGAAATATCATAATGAATTTAGGATTACTGATCACAATTCTAGAAACTTATGATAGGTAACGGTAGTAACCTAGACTTTAGACCTACACTTATCTTATGCTAGTTAGACAATCACTTTCTGAAATATAGGGTTATCATAACTAACTAATTTTAGACATTATCTAAAATTAAGACATTTAGGATAATCAAATTTTAGAAAATTATTGTAAAACCATATTGAGGAAATTTAACTGCTTTCTAAATAACATATAAAAAGAAAAAAAATTTAAATTTTAAAAACCGAAAAAAGAATGTATTTTTCTTGCTCAATGGTAAGTTATTCTTTTTCCTATCTCTTGTACATTTTGTTCTTTTTCTTTCATAGTTGAACATTTGTTTTCTTTCAATTTTTCTTTTCTTTTCTTTTCTTCTATAAAATTTTTTTTGAAAAATATTATTTTCCAGAAGATAAAAGAAATAAATTTTTCGTGTTTACAGTTTTCCTGTTTGTTTGTTTTTATTTATTTTCGAAAAAATAAAAATGGAAATGAGGAAAGAATATTTTTCTTTTGAGCTGTCAATTTTATCTTAGGTTTTAAGTAGGAAGAAATGTCATTCTATGTCGGTAATGATTGAATCCTTTTCTTTTTCTTCCTGTGAAAACATTTACATCATAGTAGTCGCGAAACACTTTTCAAAAATAGCCTGAAGCACAGGCATTACCTACTAACAATGTTAAAATCATGTGCAGATTTTGAGAAATTGTTTTCTAGATTCAGATGTGCCTATGTATCAAATCTGTGAAGTCTGCCAAGTACCACACTTTAGCAGGGATTGCTATGGGAATGAAATATGAACCATTCCAAAAAGAGGTAGGAGTAGGTTACTGCAGAATGCTACTCCAATGGGAGACGCATACAATTCCAGCTAGAGGAATCATACGGGATTTAGCTGAGGAATAATTCGGAAGCTGGAAACTTTCAGAAGATACCACCACAGCAAAACCCCTACCCGCAGAATCAACAAATGAGATACTGGCAACAATTAAAGCCAGACCAGTGCAAGCAAGTGATCTACCAAGTGATATCGAACGGTCGAAGGATATAGAGGAATTTGGCATTGTATCAGGAGCATAGCAATGGAGGAGCTTGCATCCCCTGCATACAATCAGCTGTGAGAAACTTCCCCGAGGAAGTTTCAAATACTTGGGCCCAGATCTACACCACTGGAGCCTCCTACCACCACGGCTTCGCCAAAGCTTCGGGTATCTTTTCTGCCATTCAAAAATTGCATGCAATACCTTTACTGACACTGGTAGGTAGGCACACCAATCCAAAGAAGTCTCATTCCTAGACATGTTCCTTCTGGACACGTTGCTACGATTACGAGAAACTTTGCAAATGATTCGAGGAAACAGTCCTTGGGGCTTGAGTCATTCATCAAATGGATAGGCCACTACCTGGAGCTCGACAATGAAGGATCGGAGCTGACGTCATCCGTTCCAGTATCTAGAGCTTCAGAGTCAAGGGCGCCTCAGTAATAGCACATGGCTAAGGTGAAGAGCCAATTGACAGCTCAAAGAAAACCCTTCTGCTCGAGGCAAGAAGGGAGATTTTCTAATCTTAATCTTCCTCTACTTTGTGTTCTTTTAATTTTTATCTTCATTTTATGTTTTGTTATTTCTATTACCTTCCTGTTTTGATTTCTTCCATTGCTTTATTTTCCTTCTTACCCTTAGTTAGTCGAATAAGTGTGGGGTAAGAGTTTTTCTATTTTGTTTTTATCTCTTCTTGTTTTCAAATAAGTGTGGGGTAGTTTAGATATGCATGAACACTGAGGACAGTGTCAGACTTAAGTGTGGGGTAGCAGTGCACGGTGCACTGTAGTAGTTTGAGAAATATTTTTGCATGATTTTGCTTATTTTCCCCGTATTTTCACACCCTTCCAAAATTTTTCAAAATTTTTCATTCTTTTAGACTTCTAAATGCGGTATGATTGGTAAAATATTGCTGATGTCTATGATATGTAGGTAGAATGTTACGGTTAGTAGGAGACAATGTGATGACTATTTTGAACTTATTGATTAGGAATATGGAATTCCTAATAACTGAGCACAATTTAGTCTGGATTAGAGACCTTAGCCAATTACCTTTTCAAGACTTAACTAGATAAGATTAGACCAGTTGTGGATGTATTGACAATTAGAGTGACTAGATGAGACTCTGATCTAAAAGTGAAAAGAAACAAAAGAGAATTAATTAAATAGGGTAGTTTGCCAGCGGCCTTTGCTACTCGAGCACAACTCCTTCGGGGAACTTAAAGCCTGATGCCCTAAGGTCGTGTAGGATTGGGAGTCATCGGAGTGGGACTCGCTACATGGGTAGTTGAAGTTGACGTGTTCAAAGTAGACTCAAAATACCCTGAATTTAAAAAAGAAAGAATATCAATAAACGCTAAATAATCTGATCACCAAGGCTCAGAACTCAGAAGGTTGTATGTTGTTAGTATGTCTAGACGGGTCGAAGTGTTATCTGGTAGTAGTTAAGACGAGAGTTGATGCGTTCCGATTGGTATGCTAAAAGATAGGCTTTATTTACCTATGTCGATTATGAGTAATTAAGGACTGAGTCTTACTAACTGTCACTTATCATTCAATTATTGTCACTTAATCAACCAGAACCTAAGGCAGAGTACCTATAGTGTAGCTAGTCTGTTGGAAAGTATCTACGATTTTACTAAGTTAAATATCGTACTCCCAGGGAAGTGGCAACGACTTAGTAGTAACTAGCCTTTATTCCTAACTCTTATCTTATAATCCAGTTATGCAATCTTCATCAATAACTTTGATGAGAGGGTGATTCGTTCTCCACTAGGTTTAAGTCTAATTAATCCCGAAAGTGTTTTATAGAGGAGGTCCTGATTCTATGTTATACTGTTCCTATATGTTGATTGACCTATATTCGAGTATTTTAGATATATCTTAGCCTGGATTGCAACTATGTTCTGTGTCTAAAGGTGTACCACATCCGAGGTTTCTAATAAACCGCCCTACCTTATTGACGACCCTACTTACGGTTCGGGACGAAGGTATCCATGAAAGCCCTATGTCACTTCGGGGATCATACCTCTTGCCCTAGCCACCGGAATAATCAGACTCGGCCCGACTTACCTAGACTACTCTTAACAAGTAGGGTGTTCAGCAGGTTATTTTTATCTAGCATGGCAGACACCAATACTAATTGATGCCTGTTAAACTAAACAGGTTATGATTAGACTGTGGTTAGGAATTGTCTATAACCCTAACTTTAGTTTAAAAGAGCACATTAGACATGCAGACATAGTGAATGCTAAGCAGGTGGCTATTTCCGAAAAAACATAACGAAGTCAACATATAAAACAAATATTCATAAAAATCGTAATCTCGTATTCATAATAAATTTTTGGAACAACACAATAACAACATATAAGAGAGGGACATGGGGACTGATGCCATAAAGAAATCACCCTTTACGTAGTCTCACCGACGGAGTGTACTGCTGTATATGTTGTATTGCTCGCCCCGACTCTGCTCGCCAGAACCTTCGGAGGACGCTTCCTCAGCCTAGTAACTGGGCTTTACCTTAATACCCAACTTAAGCCCAGCCATGTAGACTGACTCTTCGAACGCCTAGAGCCCTCTTAGGATCTCCTAACGAAATCTCGGGTATTCTATGAATACCAGAAACGAACCTATCTATAGGAGCCTAAGATCTGAGACTAATTTCTCAAAAACTAAAACAAAACACTAACAAGAAAGAAAACAGAGATCCGAGTCTCTGAGTGAGTTGTGTACTAGAGAAGTGTACACTGAAAACCACTTAATGACTCAGATCGAGTGGAGAGGAATGAATCAACTGCTGGAGGCCTGGGGTATTTATAGCAGCTTCCCGGGGTGATTTTTCATCAAAACTTCGATGTGGGACTTAATTTGGGGGTTCGGGACGCCCGTCCTGGTCTGTTGACCAAGTCGGGACGCCCGTCCCGAGTCCTGGATGCCTGTCCCGATGCTTTGACTGGGTCGGGATGCCCGTCCCGGATTCGGTACGCCCGTCCCGAGCCTTTGATCGAGTCAGCATTTCCAAAAGTTGCATTTTTGCCCCAAAATTTGCTGTTTTCGTCTACTTTTCACCTGACACTTCCAAAATCATAAAAATTGTGAAATTGAGTAAATAACAAACAATTAAGATCAATTTGCCCTCAATTTCACCCGAAATCATACATAAAAACATGCTAAAAAGGTGATACGATTTTCGCGTATCAAGAGTATATTGTGTTGACTATCTGGTCTAGACTAGTACACACACTACACATCAGGAAGACCTTGTAACTAAGAGAAGAGTTCAATCTAGTTGTTAAGTTGTTTTCTGCTTGATTATAACAATCTACTAGAGACATTTGAGACCTTGTCATGGCAACCTAACCAGTCAGACCTGTGTTAAGAATTGTCTGAATAATTTTTGGAATAAAAACATGACTAGGAAATTTAAGTGACTGCACATATGATTTAGAATCACTAACTTCAGGTAGACTTTGCTTGAGGACAAGAAAAAAGCTAAGTGTGGGGTTATCTGATATGCATAAATCATATCACATTTTTAGCATGTTTTTAGGCATAATTTAGGGTGAAATTGAGGGTAAATCGGTCTTAATTGATTGTTATTAACTCAATTTCACAGGTTTTGTGATTTTGGAAGTGTCAGGTGAAAAGTAGAAGAAAATGGCAAATTTCGGGATGGGCGTCCTGACCTGGTCAACAGGCTAGGACGGGCGTCCAACACTCGGGACGGGCGTCCTAACCTGGTCAACAGTCCAGGACGGGCGTCCCAATCTAGGACGGGCGTCTCGAGCTGCAATTCCAAGTCCCACATCGAATTTTTGAAGAAAAATCACTCCAAAAAGGTGCTATAAATACCCTAGACCTTCCTCAGTTGAAATCATTCCTCTCCACTCAATCTGAGTCATTTAGTGACTTAAGTTGTACATTTTTCTCGAGTACATAAGTCACTTAGAAACTCGGGTTCAGTATAAGTTTTCTTCTATTTTTAGTTAGTGTTTCGTTTTCTTAGTTTCTGAGAATTAGTCTCAGATCTTAGGCTTCGATAGATAGGTTCGTTTATGGTATTCATAGAATACCCGGGATTTCGTTAGGAGATCCTAAGAGGGCTCTAGGCGTTCGAAGAGTTAGTCCACATGGCTGGGCTTAAGCTGGGTATTAAGGTAAAGTCCAGATACTAGGCTGAGGAAGCATCCTCCGAAGGTTCTATCTAGCAGAGTAGGGTCGAGCAGTAAGACATATACAAGAAGTTGCTCCATCGGCGAGACTAAGTAAAGGGTGATTTCTTTATGGCATTAGTCCCCCTGTCCCTCTCTTTTTATGTTTGTAATGTGTTTGTCCAAAGATTTGTTATGAATATGAGATTATGATTTTTATGAACATCTATTTTATATGTTGAAGTTCTTATGATTTTCCGGAAATGGCCACCTGCTTAATATTCATTATGTCTGCATGTCTAATGTAGTTTCTTTTAAACTAAAATTAGGGTTATAGACAATTCCTAACCACGGTCTATTCATAACCTGTTTAGTTTAACAGGCATCAATTAGTATTGGTGTCTGCCATATTAGATAAAATAACCTGCGGAACACCCTCTTTGTTAGAGTAGTCTAAGTAGGCTGAGTTGAGCGTTTATGCTAGCGGTTAGGGGCGAGCGGCATGATCCCCGAAGTGACATAGGGCTTTCGTGGATGTCTTTAGCTCGAACCGTGAGTAGGGCCGTTTACATTGGCGATGGGGCGGTTTATCAGATAACTCGGATGTGGTACACCTTTAGACTCAGAACATAGTTGCAATCCAGGCCAAGACATGTCTAAAACACTCGAAGATAGGTCAATCAACATATAGGAACAATATAACATAGAATCAAGACCTTATCTATAAAACACTTGTATGCTTTAATAGACTTAAACCTAGTGGAGAATGAATCACCATCTCATCAAAGTTATTGATGATGATTGCATAACTGAATCATAAGATAAGAGTTAGGGTAAAAGGCTAGTTACTACTAAGCCGTTACCACTTCCCTGGGAGTACGATATTTAATTTAATAAAATCGTAGATACTTTCCAACAGACTACCTACACGATAGATACTCTGCCTTAGGTTCTGTCTGATTAAGTGACACCTTAAAAGACTAAATGTGACAATTAGTCAACCTCAGTCCTTAATTACTCATAATCACCATAGTGTAAAACAACACCTATTTAGCATATCAGTTGGGAACGCATCATCTATCCTATTTCTGATAGTGAATGGGTTAGCCTAGTGTAAGTAGTACCCAAAAAGGGAGGAATAACAGTTATTAGGAATGAAAATGATGAACTAATTCGTACTAGAAATGTCACTGGTCATCTTGTATGCATTGATTATAGGAAACTAAATACTACCACACGAAAAGATCACTTCCCCCTTCCTTTTATTGACCAAATGTTAGAAAGGTTATCGGGACACATGTTTTATTACTTTCTTGACGGATTTTCTGGTTATTTTCAAATTCCCATATTTCCTGAAGATCAGCATAAAACTATGTTTACTTGCCCTTTTGGAACATTTTCATATAGAAGGATGCCTTTTGGATTATTGATGTGTATAAATCATATCACTTTTTTAGAATGTTTTTAGGCACAAATTAGGGTAAAAATGGAGATAAATCGTTCTTAATTGATTGATATTAATACAATTTTGTAGTATTTGTGATTTTGGAAGTTTTAGGTGAAATGTGCAAGAAAATGGCAAATATTAGGGGGAAAACATGATTTTCGGAAGTTCGTGGATCAGGACGGGCGTCCCGACTTGGTCAAAGACCCGGGACAGGTGTCCCGGACTCGGGGCGGGCATCCTGACCCAGTCAAAAAATTGGGACGGGGCGTCCCGAGCCCCTGCATAGAATCCCACATTGATTTTTGCAGAGAAAATCACTCAGCTATCCTGCTATAAATACCCCAGGCCTTCCTCAGTTGAAATCATCCCTCTCCACTTGATCTAAATCATTCAGTGACTTCAAGTATACATTTTTCTATAGTATACAAGTCATTTAGTGATCTCAGGTGTCTCACTCAAGTAGTTTAGTATACAAGAGTTTCTCGTGTTCTTTGCTTTCTGAGAGTCTGTCTCAGAATCTTAGAATACGACTAGATAGGGTTCATTTTTGGTATTTATAGAATACCCGAGATTTTGTTAGGAGATCCTAAGAGGGCATTAGGTGAGCGAAGAGCTAGTCAACAGGGCTTTGCTTAAGCCCGGGACGTAAGGTAAAGCAATTGCTGCTAGGTTAAGGAAGCGTTCTCCGAAGGTTTTGTCAAACAGAGTCGGGTCAAGCAGTCCAGGATATACAAGTAATCGCTCCATCGGCGGACTTGATAAAGGATGAATACTTTATGGTGGTAGTTCCCTAGATCCTCTATGTATATTTTGTACTGTGTTTGTCTAAAAATTTATTTGAATACTAAATTATGATGACATGAATGTGTGTTTTGCATGTTGAAGTTCTTTACATTTTTCCAGAAAGGTCACCAGCTTAATTAATCATTATGACTGCATGTTTACTTGCTCTTTTAAATTAGATGAACTGTTATAGACAATTCCTAACCACGGTCTAATCATAACCTGTCTAGTTTAACAAGCCTTAATTTAGGGCTTTGTGTGAGGACGGAAGCATTAAGGTCTGCCATATTAGATAAAATAATATATAGATTACCATGTTTGTTAGAGTAGTCTAATGAGGCTGAGTTCGCATTTTTATGTCGGCGTTAGGGCGAGCGGCATGATCTCCTGAGTGACACAGGACTTTCATGGATGCCTTTAGCTCGAACCGTGAGTAGGGTCGTCAATGACGATGTGGCGGTTTTTCAGATAACTCAAATGTGGTACACAGGTAGAATCAGTACGTAATTGCAATCTAGACCAAGATATATCTAAAATACTCGAAGATAGGTCAGTCAACATGTAGGAACAATATAACATACATCAGAACACTTGTTTGTAAAATACTCTTGCATGCCTAATGAACTTGAGTCTTGTGTAGAAAGGATCACCCTCTCATCAAAGATATTCATGAATGATTGCATAACTATGTAATAAAATGAGAGTTAGGGTAAAAGGATAGCTGCTACTAAGCCATTACCACTTCCCTGGGAGTACGATAAATTATTAAATTAATATCGCAGATACTTTCCAACAGACTAGCTTCACGATAGGTACTCTGCCTCAGGTTCTGATTAATTAAGTGACAACATAGATACTAAATGTGACAATTAGTAAATCTCAGTCCTTAATTATTCATAATTGATATAGGGTAAATAAAGCCTATTTTTAGCATATTAATCGGAACGCATCAGATTTTTGGCGCCGTTGCCGGGGAAATATCATAAAATTTTAGGATTCCTAATTAAAATTCTAGAGGCTTATGATAGGTAGCGGTAGTAATCTATACTTTAGACAAAACACTCATTTTATTCTAGTTAGACAATTAGTTTCCTGAAATATAGGGTTATCATAACTAATTAATTTTAGAAATTATCAAAAATTAAGAAATTTAGGATAATCAAATTTTAGAAAATTATTCTAAAACCTTATTAAGGAAATTTAAATTGCTTTCGGAAAAAAACTCGAAAAATATTTTCTTGTTTTTAATTTTCTTCGTACTTTGTTTCACTCTTTTGTTTGTTTTATTTTGTTTTTATTATTTTACAAATTTATTTTATTGCTGTTTATTCTAACCAGACTCTACACTTATAGATGAAGAGAGAAAGAATGAATAAACAACAAACCTTCTCCCGTAGAGCCAAAAGATTAAAAAGATGCCACAGCCCAATAGAAAGTTTTGATGAGGAAGGCGGAATAAAAACACTCACATTCTTGGATACCATTAGAATGAGAGCCCAAAATATTCTGGACAAATTAGAGAACAACCTTGATCCTTCCTCAGAGTTCTAAACAGCTCCTACATCACCTGAGTACACTCCTGCATCCCCTGAGTATACTCTAAAATCACCTGAGTACACTCATGCATCCCCTGTGTATACTCCAAAATCACTTGAATACACTCTTGCTCCCCCAACACCTAACGATCAAACACCTTCATTAGGGGAAAGCACTAACGGTTTCCAATCAGAATTGTCTGCCCAGGTAGATGATATGACTCACAGGATCTGTGCGATGGCTCAGACGATAGCAAGCAGTTTCGGTCGCTCATATCAGAATTTTCTAGCCATATATTCTATCGTAGACCAACTTATAACCACGGTGAACCTCCAAGAGAGCCAAGGTGCACGTATACTCCAGGGGCTAATCGAAATCCTAGAGGAGCAAAGAAAGCAGCAGGAAGAGATGAGAGTTATACGAGCAGAGCTGCGAGAGATAAGAAACAAAGGCGATTAAAAAAGGAAGATTTCTTTTTACTTTCCAAATTTAATTGGGTCTTTTATTTTGTTCAAAAAAATTTCTTCAGACAAGTTTTCAATTCTTTGCGAAAAACAAGTGTGTTAGAAATACAATTTTTCTTCGTTGATTAAATTGTGTAAATTTAATCTTTTGTTTTTCTAGAATTTTTGCTGCATAAAAAGTAAGGATATGATTAGGGAAAATATAATTTTTGAAAAGCGAATAGTGATATGCACAAATCATATTACTTTTTTAGCATGTTTTTAGGCACAATTTAGGGTGAAATTGGAGTTAAATCGTTCTCAATTGATTGTGATTAACACAATTTCGCAGTTTTTGTGATTTTGGAAGTGTCAGGTGAAATATGCAAGGAAATGGCAAATTTTGGGGCAAAAAATGTGATTTTCATAAGCTCAGAAGTCAGGACGGCCGTCCCAGGACCAGGACGGGCATCCCGACCCAGTCAAAGACTCGGGACGGGCGTCTAGGACCCCAGACAGGCGTCCTGACCCGATCAACCGATCGGGACAGGCATCTCGAACCCCTATACAGACTCCTACATCATTTTCTGCATAAAAAATCACTCAGTTCCCCTACTATAAATACCTCAGGCCTCTCATAGTAAATTTCATTCCTCTCCACTTGATCTGAGTCATTCAGTGGCTTCCAGTACACAGTTTTCTACTATTTACTAGTCATTCAGTGATTTCAGGTATCTTCGTTCAAGTAGATATTTTTAGTATTCGAGCGTTTCTCGTGTTCTCTGTTTCTGAGAGTCTGTCTCAGATCTTAGAATACGAATAGATAGGATTCGTGTTTAGTATTCATAGAATACCTGGGATTTCGTTAGGAGATCCTAAGAGAGCACTAGGCGTTTGAAGAATTATTCAACAGGGCTTTTCTAAGCCGCGGAGGGAAGGGAAGGTAGAGGCGAAGCAATAGCTACTAGGGTAAGGAAGCGTCCTCCGAAGGTTCTGACAAGCAGAGTCGGGTCAAGCAGTCTAGGATATACAAGTAGTTGCTCAATCAGCGGACCTAATAAAGGGTGAATACTTTATGGTGGTGGTCCCCTTGTCCCTCTCTTTATATGTTTGTACTGTGTTTGTCCAAAGACCTATTTGAATACTAAATTATGATACTATGAATATGTGTTATGCATGTTGAAGATATTTACATTTTCCGGAAAGGTCACCAGCTTAACTAACATTATGACTGCATATCTACTTGCTCTTTTAAATTAGATGAACGGTTATAGACAACTCCTAACCACGGTCTAATCATAACCTGTCTAGTTTATCACACCTTAATATAGGGCTTTGTGTGAGGACGGAAGCATTAAGGTCTGCCATATTAGATGAAATAACCTATAGATCACCATGTTTGTTAAAGTAGTCTAAGTAGACTGAGTTTGTGTGTTTATGCCAGCGTTAGGGCGAGCGGCATGATCTCCTGAGTGACACAGGACTTTCATGGATGCCTTTAGCTCAAACCGTGAGTAGGGCCGTCAATGGCGATGGGGCGGTTTATTAGATAACTCAGATGTGGTACACAAGTAGAATCAGTATATAATTGCAATCTAGACCAAGTGTAAAACAATATAACATATTGTTGCGTTGTGTGTGTGTGTCTCAATTTGTAAAGATAAAGAAAATAGAATAAATCAACGCAATCTTAACAAGTGCAAGTATACACCGGTCAACAAGTAATATATGTACCTAAGTACAAGATTATTGATGCGATTCCGGTTGACGTACTAAATAGGTGTTATTTTACCCTATGTCGATTATGATTAATTAAGGACTGTGATTGACTAATTGTCACGTTTAGTCTTATGGTGTCACTTAATCAGCCAGAATCTAAGGCAGAGTACCTATCGTGTAGCTAGTCTATTGGAAAGTATCTACGATTTTACTAAGTTAATTATCGTACTCCCAGGGAAGTGGCAACGGCTTAGTAGTAACTAGCCTCTTATCCTAACTCTTATCTTATGATCCAGTTATGCAATCTTCATCAAATACTTTGATGAGAGGGTGATCCATTCTCCACTAGGTTCAAGTCTAATTAACCCTAGAAGTGTTTTAAAGATAAGTTCTGATTCTATGTTATACTGTTCCTATATGTTGATTGACCTATATTCGAGTGTTTTAGATATATCTTAGCCTGGAATGCAACTATGTTCTGTGTCTAAAGGTGTACCACATCTGAGTCTCTATGCTACCGCCCCCTATCATTAAGGTAAACGGGCCTACTCACGGTACGAACAAAGACAGTTATGAAAGCCCTATGTCACTTTCGGGGATCACTCTGAAGGCTCGTAATCGCTGGCATAATGCTCTACTCAGCCTACCTAGACTACTCTAACAAGCCAGGTGTTCAGCATGTTATTTTATCTAGTATGGCAGACACCAATACTAATTGATGCCTGTTAAACTAAACATGTTATGAATAGACCGTGGTTAGGAATTGTCTATAACCCTATTTTAGTTTAAAAGAAACTACATTAGACATGCAGACATAATGATTATTTAGCAGGTGGCTATTTCCGGAAAAACATAATAACTTCAACATACAAAACAACTATTCATAAAATCATAATCTGATATTCATAATTGATGTTTAGGACAAAGCAATAAAACATATAAGAGAGGGGTATGGGGACTGATGCCATAAAGAAATCACCCTTTACTTAGTCTCGCCTATAGAGCGTACTGCTGTATACGTCGTATTGCTCGCCCTGACTCTGCTCACCAGAACCTTCGGAGGACGCTTCCTCAGCCTAGTAGCTAGACTTTACCTTACGTCCTGGGCTTAAGCCTAGCACTGTGGACTGACTCTTCGAATGCCTAGAGCTCTCTTAGGATCTCCTAACGAAATCCCGGGTATTCTATGAATACCGGAAACGAACCTATCTATAGAAACCTAAGATCTGAGACTATTTCTCAGAAACTAAAACAAACACTAATAAGAAAGAAAACTGAGATCCGAGTCTCTGAGTGAGTTGTGTACTGGAAAATTGTACACTGGAAACCACTTAATGACTCAGATTGAGTGGAGAGGGATGAATTCAACTGCTGGAGGCCTGGGGTATTTATAGCAGCTTCCCGGAGTGAAAAATTCTGAAAAATTCGATGTGGGACAGCTTCTGGCGGTTCGGGACGCCCGTCCTGATTCGTTGACCAGGTTCGGGACGCCCGTCCTGATTCGTTGACCAAGTTCGGGATGCCTGTCCCGGTTCAGGACGCCCGTCCTGGCGGTTTGACCGGGTCGGGACGCCCGTCCCGGGTTCGGGACGCCCGTCCCGGACCTTTGACCGGGTCAATATTTCCAAAAATTGCGTTTTTGCCCCAGAATTTGCTGTTTTCATCTACTTTTCACCTGACACTTCCAAAATCATAAAAACCGTGAAATCAAGTAAATAGTAAATGATTAATGTCAATTTACTCTCGATTTCACCTTAAAACATACATAAAAACATGCTAAAAATGTGATACGATTTTCGCGTATGAGATAACCCCACACTTAGCTTTTTGCTTGTCCTCAAGCAAAGTCTACATGGAGTTAGTGATTTTAAACCGTAGTGCAGTCACTTAAATTCCTAGTCATGTTTTTATTCCAAAAATTCTTCAGACAATTCTTAACACAGGTCTGATTGGTTAGGTTGCTATGACAAGGTCTCAAATGTCTCTAGTAGTTTGTTATGATCAGGCAAAAAACAAATCAACAACTAGGTTGGACTTTTTTCTTAGTCACAGGGTTTTCCTGATGTGTAGTGTGTGTACTAGTCTAGACCAGATAGTCAACACAATGAACTCTTATCTTAACTGCTACCAGATAATACTTCGACCTATCGCTAGACATACTGACAACAGATAACTTTCTGAGTTCTGAGCTTTGGTGAGATTTTTAATGTTTTAGCACTTGGTTATTTTTTATATTCAGGGTATTTCGAGTCTGCTTAGAACACGTCAACTTCAACTACCCATGTAGCGAGTCCCACTCCGATGACTCCCAGATCTACACGACCTTAGGGCATCAGGCTTTAAGTTCCCCGAAGGAGTGGTGCTCGAGTAGCGAAGGCCGCTGGCAAACTACCCTATTGTAATTAACTTCCTTAAGTTCTTTTCACTTTTAGCTCAGAGTCTCATCTAGTCATTCTAACTGCCAATATATCCACAACTGGTCTAATTTTATCTAGTTAAGTCTCGAATAGGCAATTGGTTGAGGTCTCTAATCCAGACAAGGTTGTGCTCAGTTATCAGGAATTCCCTATTCCTAATCAATTAGTCCAAGATAGCTATCAATTATCTCCTACTAACCATAACATACTACCTACATATCATAGACATAAGCAATTTGTTTAACCAAGCATACTGCATTTAGAAGTCTGAAAGACGGAAAAATTTTGAAAAATTTTTGGAAGGGTGTGAAAATACAGGGAAAACAAGCAAAAGCATGCGAAAATTTTTTTTTCAAACTGCTTCAAACTGCTAAGTGCACCGTGCACTGCTACCCCACACTTAAATCTGGCACTGTCCTCAGTGTTCATGCATAGCTAATTACCCCACACTTATTTGAAAACAAGAAATAAAACATAATAAAACAAGAAAAAACAAAATAATGCAACAATTCTGTATGTCATATAGATCAATTTTGTACAAAGATTCATAGTTATACAGCCCAGACATACACAAAGAACAAGATAAACAAAAGACAAAAGAAAGGAAAGAAGGGGAGAGAGAGACTAAGAACCCGGCGGGTCGCCATCCAGTGGACCGAGGTCTGTTAGGTCAAACTCGAAGTTCTCCGCTACTCGGGCAGTCTGCTGATGTATCTCCTCAATCCTACTGGTGATCATGGCGATCCTGTCATCCATCACTGCCAGTCGTCTGTCAACCCTGTCATCTATCATTGCCAGCCGTCTGTCAATCCGGTCCATGTCTCGACTGTATCGTGCCAATAGTTCTGCCAATCCGTGCGACATGTGTCGTTCGAAGGCAGTACGTGGCACGAACGTCTCGGATGGATGGATATGTGGTGGAGCTGCTTCTGATGTCGAAGCCTGTCCTGGCTACTCTGTGTGGATGGTGTAGCGGCCGCTCGTATCCCGGACAACCATTCCCATGTTCCGTAGGATGGTAACGTCTGTGGGAATAGTGGTTGGGGCGACTAGAGTAAGCTCCGAGCCCTCTATGTCCAACTCCAGGTAGCGGGCTATCCTGGTGATGAATGGCCCGAGCTCCAGACACTATTTCCGAGTGTCCGTAGCAAAACCCCGCATGATGACTGTGATAAGTCGAGCCATCTCTACTGTGGATCCCATATGCATGTTGGCCAAGAGGAATGTCTCCATCTGGGTGACATTCCCGGGGGCCGTCCGTCGTCCTGACAAAGTGTGTGCAATAATGGCATGTAAGTAGCGAAGAGCAGGATAGATACCTGTGGCTTTCGCAAAGCCATGCTGGTAGGGAACACCCGTCATACAGATCTGAGCCCAAGCAGTGGAGACATCTGCAGAAGTGAAGTCCCGAACTGCTGTGGTGTAGGCGGGCGTATCCAGCTCCTCTCTCTGCCAGATACCCAAAGCGATGCCGAACTCGGCCATGCTCATCGACCGATCTATTCCGCCTAAGCGGAATGTGATCTGCTCCTGATGGCATGCAAAGGATGCATAGAACTCACATACCAGCTCCAGGTACGTGGGCTCTGTGACGACGAATACTCGACTGTAGGGTAGTACATCGAGTATGCGTCTGACCTCAGCCTCTACTCCCAGTGTCTGTACTGCTGCCCAATCCAGCGTTCTGCCCGTCAGTATCGTGCGTCCGATGTACCCAGTGCATCTCTCCTGATATGCTGTGCTGGAGGGAAACAGCATAAAAGGATGTGCCACTGAGGTAACTGCCATAGTGGATGGGGTACGAGCACGTTTGGCAGCCATTTGGTTTGAAAGTGTTTGAGAGACTTTTGGGAGTTTTAGGTAGGAAGGAAGGTTCGAATTCGAATTCTGGAGGTGAATTTGAATTCAAAGGGTGAAATTAGGCTAGGGAAAGATTTTGAAATTTTTGGCGGGAAATTCGAATTTTGGAGGGAAATTCGAATTTGGAAGGAATTTAAAATTTAAATTTTGGAGGGAAATTTGAAATTTTAAATTTGAGAAGTTTGCCAAAGGTAAAGAGAGAGAGTTATTTGAGAGAGGTGGATTTTTGGAAGTGAATTTTGAGGGAAAAATGAAAAAATTGAGATTTTATAGAAGGGGAGGCCTTCGGGACGCCCGTCCCGGAGGCAGGACTCCCGTCCCGCTGGACGCCCGTCCCGGGTTGCCTCGGGACGCGTGCCAATTCCAAAAATATTATTATTTTTTAATTCCTGCAAATCTCAGTATACCAAAAATAATCATAATTTTTTAACAAGGCTTCATGTTTATCCAATGAAATTCAGAAGTTGTTAAAAAAAACTCTATGCAAAAATTCCTCAGTCTCACTTTTTCGAAAATCATACTACCCTAATTTTATTCCTATTTAAATTCAGCAAGAAAAACAAAAATTTGAATTTATACAATTTAGTTAATGAAAAATAAACTGCAATTGCAAAATTTTCGTTTTTCATAGAAATGTCTGAAGAAAATTGTTGAAAATAAAGGACCCTTTAAAAATGTTTGAAAAATAGAAAAATATGGGTCAATTATTCAAGTTTCAGTTCAAACTTTATTTGCTGAAAATAAAAGTAAAAGAATCTTCCCTTTTTAACGAATCCTGTCTCTGATCTCCTGTAGTTCTGTCCGAATGCTTCGCATTTCTATGCGTATTGTTCGCATCTCATCCCTCTGCCTGTTTTGCTCACTGCGTAGATCAGCCATCTCTCGAGTAGTTGTGCACCTTGGTTCTCCTGGAGATTGACCGTGGCTCTGAGTCGGTCTACGTTAGTTGTGATGTTCAGACTGAGTTGGTCTAAATGACACAGTCTGCTGGCAATCCCTTGGTCCATCTCATAGACCCTTTGAGTTAGTGTGTCTATCTGCACGGACAACAGTGAATAATAACCGTTAGTACTCCCCGCAGATGAAGGGGTGCGCTCGTGAGGTGTTGGGGTGTATGCAGGAGAGGTCGGTGAATTTGGGTTTGATCAGTAGGGGGTGGATTTAGAGGAACTCTCTGGGTAGGAGGGTGAATTGGAGATCTCTGGGGTACTTCTCTAGGAGGGAAGGTATCCTCAGAAGGATCTTCTTCCGTGGGACTATGCTCACGGGTGTTCAGGAATCGTCTCACTAGTTCACTGGCATCAGGGCTCGAGTTACTTCTACTGGTTGTGAGGAAGTCCCTCGTGGTACTTCTGGTGCGGGTCTAGAGGGGCCTTCTGGTTTCGTCTTCTTTGGTCCTGGAGTGTCAGGGTTTTCTGTTTTCTTTGCCTGGTTAGTAGCTGCTCTTGTTCTCTTCATCTTGAGTGCAAAGTCTGGTTAGAAACAAATAGCAAAATAGGAAGTGAAACAAGAAAGTAAAAAATATTTTTATGGATTTTATTTATTTAGAAAGCAGGTAAATTCCTTAATATGGTTTTAGAATAATTTTCTAAAATTTGATTATCCTAAGTGTCTTAATTCCAGATATTATCTAAAATTAATTAGTTATGATAATCCTATATTCAGGAAAGTGATTGCTAACTGGTATAACATAAGTGTTAATCAAAAGTCTAGGTTACTACCGTTACCTATCATAAGTCTCTAGAATTGTGGCCAATAATCCTAAATTCATTATGATATTTCCCCGGCAACGGCGCCAAAAATCTGATGCGATTCCGGTTGACGTACTAAATAGGTGTTATTTTACCCTATGTCGATTATGATTAATTAAGGACTGTGATTGACTAATTGTCACGTTTAGTCTTATGGTGTCACTTAATCAGCCAGAATCTAAGGCAGAGTACCTATCGTGTAGCTAGTCTATTGGAAAGTATCTACGATTTTACTAAGTTAATTATCGTACTCCCAGGGAAGTGGCAACGGCTTAGTAGTAACTAGCCTCTTATCCTAACTCTTATCTTATGATCCAGTTATGCAATCTTCATCAAATACTTTGATGAGAGGGTGATCCATTCTCCACTAGGTTCAAGTCTAATTAACCCTAGAAGTGTTTTAAAGATAAGTTCTGATTCTATGTTATACTGTTCCTATATGTTGATTGACCTATATTCGAGTGTTTTAGATATATCTTAGCCTGGAATGCAACTATGTTCTGTGTCTAAAGGTGTACCACATCTGAGTCTCTATGCTACCGCCCCCTATCATTAAGGTAAACGGCCCTACTCACGGTACGAACAAAGACAGTTATGAAAGCCCTATGTCACTTTCGGGGATCACTCTGAAGGCTCGTAATCGCTGGCATAACGCTCTACTCAGCCTACCTAGACTACTCTAACAAGCCAGGTGTTCAGCATGTTATTTTATCTAGTATGGCAGACACCAATACTAATTGATGCCTGTTAAACTAAACAGGTTATGAATAGACCGTGGTTAGGAATTGTCTATAACCCTATTTTAGTTTAAAAGAAACTACATTAGACATGCAGACATAATGATTATTTAGCAGGTGGCTATTTCCGGAAAAACATAATAACTTCAACATACAAAACAACTATTCATAAAATCATAATCTGATATTCATAATTGATGTTTAGGACAAAGCAATAAAACATATAAGAGAGGGGTATGGGGACTGATGCCATAAAGAAATCACCCTTTACTTAGTCTCGCCTACAGAGCGTACTGCTGTATACGTCGTATTGCCGCCCTGACTCTGCTCGCCAGAACCTTCGGAGGACGCTTCCTCAGCCTAGTAGCTAGACTTTACCTTACGTCCTGGGCTTAAGCCTAGCCCTGTGGACTGACTCTTCGAACGCCTAGAGCTCTCTTAGGGTCTCCTAACGAAACCCGGGTATTCTATGAATACCGGAAACGAACCTATCTATAGAAACCTAAGATCTGAGACTATTTCTCAGAAACTAAAACAAACACTAATAAGAAAGAAAACTGAGATCCGAGTCTCTGAGTGAGTTGTGTACTAGAAAATTGTACACTGGAAACCACTTAATGACTCAGATCGAGTGGAGAGGGATGAATTCAACTGCTGGAGGCCTGGGGTATTTATAGCAGCTTCCCGGAGTGAAAAATTCTGAAAAATTCGATGTGGGACAGCTTCTGGCGGTTCGGGACGCCCGTCCCAGTTCAGGACGCCCGTCCTGGTGGTTTGACCGGGTCGGGACGCCCGTCCGGGACCTTTGACCGGGTCAATATTTCCAAAAATTGCGTTTTTGCCCCAGAATTTGCTGTTTTCGTCTACTTTTCACCTGACACTTCCAAAATCATAAAAACCGTGAAATCAAGTAAATAGTAAATGATTAATGTCAATTTACTCTCGATTTCACATTAAAACATACATAAAAACATGCTAAAAATGTGATACGATTTTCGCGTATCAATTATCGATCCCACAGGGACTATGTATGCCAATTACAAATGCAAATACGATTGTACAAATGGTTAAAAGAATAAAAGAATAAAGAATGATGAATCATGAATGGAGAGTGGTCTAATGCTACGGCATTTCTACTCCTAACTACAGTTAACAGTTAAAAGTCTACTGCTAAGCTACTGCTGCAGCAACTGAAATGCTGCAGCAATAGAAAAGCTGCAGCAACCGAAATGCTGCATCAACCGAAATGCTGCAGCAACCGAAATGCTGCAGCAATTCTACCTAACTAAAATTACAGTTAAAAGTCAGCCTACTGGAAATTACCACAAGAGTACTGCAGGTAATACAATGCTGCGGCATTTACGCCAAAAATGTAAGTACAAGCCAAAGATGAATCTAAGTATACAAAGCATGCTTTCAGTTCCATATCAATGCTATAGCATGTCTGGTTTCACCCAAACTACTTGATCTACTAGTCTAGATCCCCGATAACATACCGTGGACCTAGCGCAACGCTAGGCAGTGAATGTACCGCTGTTCACGCAGTTTTCAATCCACTGCCATATGATTACCGCTGTTCACGCAGTTCTCAAATATAGCGCCACATAATTCTAATGCAATTACATGAATAAACCAAGCATTGCCCCATACAAGCATTAAACATAAAAACATAAAGTAATGCTGCAACATACTTATCATCATAGTCAAAACTGTGTATTCAACATGCTCATACTTAACTACACCACAACATCGTCAGGTTAAAGATATATAATATGCTGAAACGAATCATGGAAAACAAGAATCAACGTAATAGGAAAGATAGTCCCTAGGTCCGTAGTGACACCAATCAACGGAGTCAATCCTAAGACGGAAAACAAATCACTCCCAAAACATTTTTAATTAACCCTTGAACCAAGAATCATGAAAGACAAGGACTAAAGTAATAGGAAAAACAGTCCCTAGGTCCTTAGTGACACCAATCAACGGAGTCAAGCCTAAGACGGAAAACATATTACTCCCAAAACATTTTTAATCAATCCTTGAATACATGTAAACATTCTCATATTACAAAGAACATTTGATTACAAAACAGTAGTAACTTGAAGAAATGGAGAGAGGATTACTCTGGATCGGAGATCACCCTACTGCCCAAATCGGTTTAATCAACGTACTGCTGCCCTTCGTTTCCTCTGCTTGATGCTGCTGCCTTTCTACTGCTCAGCTGATGAATGTTGCAGCAAGTCACCCTGCTCACTCTTAGGTTCTTCCCTCTCAAAAGTTAGTCTAAAAAACTAAGAAAAAACTATCCTATTCTCAAATGGCCAAAAGCCAAAACTGAACTACTCTCTCCCGTGCCCACTGTCCATAATTCCCCTCTTTTTCTTTCCAAAAATTCCAGCCAATAAAAAAATAATTTGCAGCTGTCTTCTGGAATTTTCTTGTCATCTCCCACTGAATGCTGCAGCATTTGCAGCCGAATTTCTGTCTTTTTTTTCCTATGATTGCTGCAGGATTTCGGCAGCATATTCCAGCAGCACATTCCTGAAATTCTTGTCTTTTTTCCTATGATTGCTGCAGGATTTCAGCAGCATATTCCAGCTGCACATTCCAGCTACTTTCTTGAAATTTTTCCACCGAATGCTGCCCCTTTGCCCCACCTACTCTCACAAAACCAGCCAGCAATTGAGAGTTGTCATCATGTGAATATATATACATACATATATATATATATACCCACTAGGAAATATGCTTCTTCTTTTTTGTATAATGCAGCTGCCACTGCACCTTTTTTTCCTGAAAATCTGCTAGAAAATTGAGAGGAATCTCATCATATGTATGTATATATATGTATATATATATATATTGTTGGACAACAACTATCTTCTATCTTTTTGTCTACCTTGCCAACTTGTACTCCCACAAATATATATATATATATATATATATATATATATATATATATATACATATAACAAAGATTTCAACATGTGTACCTTATATATATATGTATGTATATATGTGTATAATGGATGGGACCAAAGAAATGAATACATAGGACCGAAAGTGTGCATCTTTAAATATGCCCAGCTGGATTTTTAAATGACAAATGGTGTGTGGGTGTGTATATATATATATATATATATATATATATATAGATACGTATAGATACATATATGTAGAGATGCAAATTTTCCACACATTCTTCACTTTCCTCTCGGTCACTTTTATCCAACAATGTCAACCATCCACATTCCCTTTTTACCCTTGTCACAATAAGTCAATTCAAATAAATTCTCAAATAACAAATAATACAACTTATCCACATGTTGAGAAATTTATTCAATTAAATTGACTTTTAACCATAAATCCACATTTTTAGGTAAAAAGAGAGAAAATATCAAATCAACACATTTTTATTCCATTTTCCAAATAAAGTCAATTAATTCCCGAATAAAATGTGGTAAATTAGATGTGAATAACTCTATTATTCTAGAGTTATCACACCCCCAAACTTAGGTCATTGCTCGTCCCGAGCAATGCTGCAGCAATGCAGAAGCAACTAGAAATATACATACCCACATAAAAACTTTGTTCAGCAGTTTCAGCCACACCTGGGACCAATGATTTCAGAAAGAGAAAATTAAAAATTCGAGTAGACATAATGTTCCATCCTTAGTGAATAACCAAATATTAACTAACCCAAGTTCAACGAATTTCCACTCCAGTGTGTGTGTGAATAGTCTTTCCTTTTTAATCTCTCATTCATAAGTCAACATATGGTAGTCCTAAGGTTCATTTTGTATCCTCAAACTCAATCTATTACACCTCTCTCCACTAATGTAGCAAATTTAACAATAAAGATCAAAGAGGTCTTAATTTAGTTGTAATGTAGGCTAGGGCTAAGGTAGGAAAAATATGGATAAAAAGTGGCTCAAAACTTAGTCCTACTCTGCCATGAGCTTCTCCCTAATGCTATCACTTTCCAAAAAAAATTTTTTTTTTGTTTTCAGTGAATAAAAATGCTGCAGCAACACCAATGTTTCAGCAATTCTACAACATTTCTAATTTAATTTATTTTTTTATTTATTTTTTTTTTCAACTCAAGGAGCATAAACATTTACACCCTGTTTCAGAAATACGTGCAACATTTAACCACAATCAACATATAACATTTGACCTCAAAGAAGCATAACACGTATTTCCTTTTTGCTCTTCTCTTTGTTCTTCTTTTTCTTTTTAAAGTAACGAGGGTGCTTTCATTTTTTCACACATGTTTTCATATACATACCCTCAATATGTAGAGCATTTATATCAGAAGTTCAAATTTTCCTTAAATACCACTAACCCCATAAAAATGATAATGTTGTAGCATTGAGCTGCGGCATTCCTATGTTCCTCCTCATAGCATTCTTAGTATACCCCCAAACTTATGTTTAACAGTGTTCATTGCAGACTAAGATCAAGTTTAGGGAAAACAAAGAATGGATACATGCAAAACATTTAGGATAAGTGGCTATTTAATAAGGGTGTCAAGAAATTAGGCTTAGGCTCAACTTGGGTTAACTAAGGAAGCAAAATATATTAGGGTAAGCTATAAAGGCTCAAACGGTTCAAGAACATGCCTCAATCATTTCTTTAGTACCAAATCTACTAGGATTTCGCCTCAAGGACTATAACAGATGAGTCTAAAAATTCTGAACCTTCATACCAAAGTGACTTTTTATAAACATGAAATTTCCAAGTAAGACTATGTGCAAAAGATAGGGAGTTGAAATAATTCTCACTTAGAGTCAACTAATACCTAATTATTCTGAAAGAAGGTACAGTCTACGAGAATGTACTTTTGTTTTGAAATATCATCATAAATCGGGTCCCAAAAGTCTACGCTAATCCTGCTAACTAGCTAAAACTAAGGTTCTAATGGGTCATATGAAAAATGCTGCCACATTCATGCAAACAGGTCTTCTATGCCAGATCAATCAATTTATAAGGCATCCTAAAACAGTTTTTCAGACAAGGCATCTATGCATTCAAATAGATCACTCAGAATTTCAGCAGAGAGGATGTTCATGCACTCAAAAGACAGCAGCAAAAATTTTGAAAATTAGCACCATTTTTGAACTTTTTGCCCTAAGGACACCCTCCCCCAAACTTAAAGGGAAGCAATGTCCTCATTGCTTTAACATAGATTCAGACAGCAGGCAAAGCAATGTAACAAACAGAACAAAACAAAACAAAAGGAGTCAAAACAAAACAAAATAAAACAAAAGACAAGTAAAGGTGTTCAAGACCTGCACAACAGGCAATTGAAGTACAATCCCAAAAACATAAAAGTAAAGGAGGGTAAGGTTAAGAACTACTCCCGTCTCGATGGGAGTGCATCAAGGGGTGATGATGACATCGTCATCCATTCTGTTGGGATCCTCCTCAAGTAGGAGTTCGGTCGGGAAACAGGGCCAAGGATTTCCAGCACGTTGTCGTTGCCGCGGCATCTGTAGAGGTCGATGCTGGAGCATCCCCCAAACTGAAATAAAAATAAAGAAAACAACAAAACATAAAAAAAACTAACAATGGTCGGGTACAGGGGTACCCGACACCTAATAAACAAAAAGAACAGAAATAATAAGTAATCAGAAAGAAAGAAAAACATGAAATAATAAATAAACAGAAAGAAAGGAAAAACATAAAATAAAGCAAAAATAAAAAGTGTTCACTTGAATTTGTCACTTGTTTTGGGTCCATTTAATTCTTCAGCATTGACCAAAGATAGAGATGCAACGGTTTGCTCTTGGTCTCCATCTTTGTAGAGTTTGAGTCTATGCCCATTGACTTTAAATTTGATCCCCTTTTTATCCACAACCGAGACCACTCCATAAGGATAAATTTGTTCAATTGTGTATGGTCCGGTCCATCTCGATTTCAATTTGCCTGGAAATAGTCTCAATCTTGAATTAAAAATCAAAACTTGTTGTCCAACTTCAAAATTTCTTGGCTGGATGTGTTTATCATGCCACCTCTTCGTTTTTTCCTTGTATAACTTGGCATTTTCATAAGAAAATAATCTCAGCTCATCCAGTTCAGAAAGCTGCAGCATTCTCTTGTTTCCAGCAGCATTCATGTCCATGTTGAGATGCTGCAGCGCCCAGTATGCTTTGTGCTCTAGCTCAACGGGTAAGTGACAAGCTTTCCCAAAAACTAGTCTATAAGGAGACATACCTATTGAAGTCTTGAAAGCTGTCCTGTAGGCCCATAGAGCGTCATCTAACCTTCTTGACCAATCTTTTCGGTTTGGGTTAACCACCTTCTCAAGGATACCTTTGATGATTCGGTTGGACAATTCAACTTGCCCATTTGTTTGAGGATGGTATGGCAAGGCAACCCGGTGATGAACATGGTACTTGGCTAGTAAGGCTCCTAGCCATTTGTTGACAAAATGAGAACCCTCATCACTGATGATTGCTCTAGGTGTTCCAAAACGTGAGAAAATATTCTTTCGAAGGAAATTGATCACCACTTTGGAATCATTAGTGGGGAATGCTGCAGCTTCCACCCACTTAGACACATAATCTACTGCCATTAAAATGTATGAATTCCCAAAAGAAGGTGGGAAAGGTCCCATAAAATCAATACCCCATACATCAAAAAGTTCCACTTCCAAAATGTTTGTGAGAGGCATTTCGTTTCTTCTTGAGATGTTACCCACTCGTTGGCAGCGATCACACCTTGCCACAAACTCATAACAATCTTTAAATAATGAAGGCCAAAAGAAACCAGATTGTAGTACCTTTGCTGCAGTTCTTGACCCTCCAAAATGTCCTCCACATGGTGAGTTGTGACATTGAAAAATGATGTCCTCAATTTCATCATCGTTTACACATCTCCGAATCACTTGGTCTTTGCATTGCTTGAACAAAAAGGGTTCCTCCCAAAAATAACTTTTGACATCATGGAGAAACTTCTTCCTTTCATGGTATGAAAAATCTGGCGGCATTGCACCACTGGCCAGAAAGTTGGCATAATCTGCATACCACGGCAGTTTCATGTCTTCTGAAATTTCCAGCAGCTGTTCATCCGGAAAATGTTCATTAATTGGGATTTGACATCCCCCTTGTTGCTCCAATCGAGACAAATGATCAGCCACTTGGTTTTCCACTCCCTTTTTGTCCTTGATTTCCACATCGAATTCTTGTAGGAGTAGAATCCATCTAATAAGCCTTGGTTTTGAGTCCTTCTTTGCAAGTAGGTATTTGATGGCAGAATGATCGGTGTAGACTATGACTTTTGTGCCCACCAAATAGGACCTGAATTTATCAAAGGCAAACACAACAGCAAGTAACTCTTTTTCAGTAACAGTGTAATTTACCTGAGCCTCCGTGAGTGTCTTGCTGGCATAATAGATGGAATGAAAAAAATTTTATGCCGCTGCCCCAAAACAGCACCTACTGCATAGTCACTTGCATCACACATTAGCTCAAATGGTAAATTCCAGTCAGGTGCTATGATAACGGGGGCTGAAATAAGCTTTTGTTTGATTTCCTCAAATGCTGCGGCACAGGCTGCATCAAAAGAAAACACATTATCTTTTTCTAATAATTGACATAAAGGCTTAGATACCTTAGAAAAGTCCTTGATGAATCTCCGGTAGAAGCCCGCATGTCCCAAGAAGCTTCGAATGTGTTTCACGGTTGTTGGGGTTGGTAGCTTTTCAATCACTTCTATCTTTGCTCGGTCTACTTCAAGACCTTTCTTTGAAATCCTGTGACCCAACACAATTCCTTCTCTAACCATAAAGTGACACTTCTCCCAATTGAGGACTAAATTGGTTTCCTCACAACGTTTAAGTACTTTGGCCAAATTTTCTAAACAATTATCAAAAGAATCCCCAAATATGGAAAAGTCATCCATAAACACTTCTAAATACTGCTCTATCATATCAGTGAAAATGGCCATCATGCAGCGCTGGAATGTTGCTGGAGCATTGCAAAGTCCGAATGGCATTCTTCTGAATGCAAATGTGCCGTAGGGACAAGTGAAGGTTGTTTTGTCTTGGTCTCCCGGTGACACAGCAATTTGGTTGTACCCTGAATAACCATCCAGAAAACAATAATACTCATGTCCAGCTAACCTGTCCAACATTTGGTCAATGAAAGGCAATGGAAAGTGGTCCTTCCTCGTGGCTTTGTTGAGTCTCCTATAATCAATGCATATGCGCCATCCCGTGACTGTTCTTGTAGGAATCAATTCGTTGTCTTCATTTATTACCACAGTGATTCCTCCTTTCTTGGGCACACATTGAATAGGACTTACCCAAGAACTGTCAGAGATGGGGTAGATGATTCCAAAATCCAGCCACTTGATGATTTGTTCCTTCACCACTTCCTTCATAATTGGATTCAATCTTCGCTGCCCTTCTATGGAATTTTTGGAAACTTCTTCCAAACTGATTTTGTGCATGCATAAGGTTGGACTTATGCCTTTAATGTCAGCTAAGGTCCAGCCCATAGCTCTCTTGTGTTGCCTTAGTACTCCAAGCAATTTCTCCTCTTGTGCAGCATCAAGGAAGGCTGAAATGATCACGGGCAGTGTTGAATCTGCCCCTAAGAACCCGTACTTCAAATGCTGCGGCAATTGCTTCAATTCCAGCTGTGGTGGTTCTTCAACTGAAGGTTTTGTTATCTTTAAATCTCTAGAAGACAGCTCCAATGATTCATAATGAGCTCGAAATCTGAACCTTTGGGGGCTTCCTTCTACCCAAGCTGAATGTGCTTTGGTCTCCATATTGCCATCCATATGCAAACTTTCCTCCATTAATGCATCCGTTACATCCTCACCTTGCTCTTCATCTTTTTCTTCCCAAGAATCACGGGTGGAAATCAGGACATCCTCAATTTTTCCATCGGGGTGAGCTAGAGACCTATCCGCCAATTTCAATGTTACCGTCGTAGGTCTTACCTTTCCTATGCCCAACTGTTTGAAAATTGACATAGGCATCAAGTTGATGCTAGCACCAAGATCACACAAGGCCATACCACAATAGGATTCTCCAATAGAACAAGGAATATTGAAACTCCCCGGATCTTTCATTTTAGGGGGCAATTTATCCTGCAAAAAGAAACTACATTCTTTGGTTAGTGCAACAATTTCATATTCTCCCAACTTTCTCTTCTTTGTAAGGATATCCTTCATAAATTTGGCGTAGTTGGGCATTTGTTCGATTGCTTCTACCAATGGAATGTTGATGTGCAGCTGCTTTAAAATGTCCAAGAACTTCTTGAACTGCTCATCTTGTTTCTTTTTGGCAAACCTCTGTGGAAAAGGCATGCGTGGTTGTACTGGTTTGCTCTCTGGAATTTTGCATTGCTGCAGCATTTGGCTCCCTTGATTTTTTTTTTCAGCTACTGGAATTTCTGCATTCTGTCTGGACTCACTGGTCTTCTCAGCTTCTCCAGACTTCATTTTTGGCTCGTCCAGTATTCTGCCACTTCGTAGTGTTGCCGCTTTGCAATGTTCATTTCTTCTCTCCTTGGATTTTCTGTATCGCTCGGAAGTGATCCTTATGGCCTGCTCCTCATCTCTTGGGCTAGCTGCCCCACCTAGTTTTCCAAGTTACGAACAGTAGATGATAGTCCTTGCATGGTTGTTTCTGTTCTTGCCATTAAATCTCTCATCATGTTTTCTAAAGTGTTTGAAGGTGGTGGTTGTTGTAGAAGTCTTAGGGAATACAGGAACAATTTCAGCCTCTACACTTCATATGCTATCCCGTTTTCAACATTTGAAACATCACTGGTTTCAGCTCGAACTGGGCTGCAGTCATCTCTGGTCTTCCAATGCTTGGATTCAATTCATTAAACATAGGGACAACATACTGTCAGATAGCATGGTCCCCATCATCTGCCATTACTACAGGATTGTAGACGGGTTCAGCTTGGTAACTCATTGTTCTGCCATGACCGCCTTATCTGTAGTTTGCTTCTTCTTTCTTAACGATTTAGTTTTTCTCTCAATTTCTGGATCTAGTGGCAGCAATGTAGATTGAGAGTCCTTTCGCGTTTTACTCATGCAAAAATCAGCACACGTTAAGAAATATATGATATACACAAGCTGAAAATTTGACAAATAATTCAGATCAATAAACTCACAAAAAACAGTTCAGCCCATGCATAATTTATTTGTACCTCATACAATCATCTAAATAATCTCATAAGCTCAAGAATGAGTATAAAAACAAACTGAAAAATAAAAGTAACCAAATGCAAACAATCAATATTTACAATCAAATTGACTCCAAAGTCCCTGGCAACGGTGCCAAAAACTTGTTGAGTTGTGTGTGTGTGTCTCAATTTGTAAAGATAAAGAAAATAGAATAAATCAACGCAATCTTAACAAGTGCAAGTATACACCGGTCAACAAGTAATATATGTACCTAAGTACAAGATTATCGATCCCACAGGGACTATGTATGCCAATTACAAATGCAAATACGATTGTACAAATGGTTAAAAGAATAAAAGAATAAAGAATGATGAATCATGAATGGAGAGTGGTCTAATGCTACGGCATTTCTACTCCTAACTACAGTTAAAAGTCTACTGCTAAGCTACTGCTGCAGCAATTGAAATGCTGCAGCAATAGAAAAGCTGCAGCAACCGAAATGCTGCATCAACCGAAATGCTGCAGCAACCGAAATGCTGCAGCAATTCTACCTAACTAAAATTACAGTTAAAAGTCAGCCTACTGGAAATTACCACAAGAGTACTGCAGGTAATACAATGCTGCGGCATTTACGCCAAAAATGTAAGTACAAGCCAAAGATGAATCTAAGTATACAAAGCATGCTTTTAGTTCCATATCAATGCTATAGCATGTCTGGTTTCACCCAAACTACTTGATCTACTAGTCTAGATCCCCGATAACATACCGTGGACCTAGCGCAACGCTAGGCAGTGAATGTACCGTTGTTCACGCAGTTTTCAATCCACTGCCATATGATTACCGCTGTTCACACAGTTCTCAAATATAGCGCCACATAATTCTAATGCAATTACATGAATAAACCAAGCATTGCCCCATACAAGCATTAAACATAAAAACATAAAGTAATGCTGCAGCATACTTATCATCATAGTCAAAATAGTGTATTCAACATGCTCATACTTAACTACACCACAACATCGTCAGGTTAAAGATATATAATATGCTGAAACGAATCATGGAAAACAAGAATCAACGTAATAGGAAAGATAGTCCCTAGGTCCGTAGTGACACCAATCAACGAAGTCAATCCTAAGACGGAAAACAAATCACTCCCAAAACATTTTTAATTAACCCTTGAACCAAGAATCATGAAAGACAAGGACTAAAGTAATAGGAAAAACAGTCCCTAGGTCCTTAGTGACACCAATCAATGGAGTCAAGCCTAAGACGGAAAACATTACTCCCAAAACATTTTAATCAATCCTTGAATACATGTAAACATTCTCATATTACAAAGAACATTTGATTACAAAACAGTAGTAACTTGAAGAAATGGAGAGAGGATTACTCTGGATCGGAGATCACCCTACTGCCCAAATCGGTTTAATCAACGTACTGCTGCCCTTCGTTTCCTCTGGTTGATGCTGCTGCCTTTCTACTGCTCAGCTGATGAATGTTGCAGCAAGTCACCCTGCTCACTCTTAGGTTCTTCCCTCTCAAAAGTTAGTCTAAAAAACTAAGAAAAAACTATCCTATTCTCAAATGGCCAAAAGCCAAAACTGAACTACTCTCTCCCGTGCCTACTGTCCATAATTCCCCTCTTTTTCTTTCCAAAAATTCCAGCCAATAAAAAAATAATTTGCAGCTGTCTTCTGGAATTTTCTTGTCATCTCCCACTGAATGCTGCAGCATTTGCATTGCAGCCGAATTTCTGTCTTTTTTTCCTATGATTGCTGCAGGATTTCAGCATATTCCAGCAGCACATTCCTGAAATTCTTGTCTTTTTTCCTATGATTGCTGCAGGATTTCAGCAGCATATTCCAGCTGCACATTCCAGCTACTTTCCTGAAATTTTTCCACCGAATGCTGCCCCTTTGCCCCACCTACTCTCACAAAACCAGCCAGCAATTGAGAGTTGTCATCATGTGAATATATATACATACATATATATATATATATACCCACTAGGAAATATGCTTCTTCTTTTTTGTATAATGCAGCTGCCACTGCACCTTTTTTTCCTGAAAATCTGCTAGAAAATTGAGAGGAATCTCATCATATGTATGTATATATATGTATATATATATATATTGTTGGACAACAACTATCTTCTATCTTTTTGTCTACCTTGCCAACTTGTACTCCCACAAATATATATATATATATATATATATATAGATATATATATATACATATAACAAAGATTTCAATGTGTACCTTATATATATATATATGTATGTATATATATGTGTATAATGGATGGGACCAAAGAAATGAATACATAGGACCGAAAGTGTGCATCTTTAAATATGCCCAGCTGGATTTTTAAATGACAATGGTGTGTGGGTGTGTAATATATATATTATTATATATATATAATATATATACTATAGATACGTATAGATACATATATGTAGAGATGCAAATTTTCCACACATTCTTCACTTTCCTCTCGGTCACTTTTATCCAACAATGTCAACCATCCACATTCCCTTTTTACCCTTGTCACAATAAGTCAATTCAAATAAATTCTCAAATAACAAATAATACAACTTATCCACATGTTGAGAAATTTATTCAATTAAATTGGCTTTTAACCATAAATCCACATTTTTAGGTAAAAAGAGAGAAAATATCAAATCAACACATTTTTATTCCATTTTCCAAATAAAGTCAATTAATTCCCGAATAAAATGTGGTAAATTAGATGTGAATAACTCTATTATTCTAGAGTTATCACATATATCCGAACACTGTCTGTAAAACCCTCTTGTAGGCTTAAGTAAACTTGGACCTAGTGTAGAATGAATCAACCTCTCATCAAAGATTTTGATGAATGATTGCATAACTGGATAATAAAATGAGAGTTAGGGTAAAAGGATAGTTGCTACTAAGCCGTTACCACTTCCCTGTGAGTACGATAAATTCTTAAATTAAAATCGTAGGTACTTTCCAACAGACTAGCTACACGATAGGTACTCTCCCTTAGGTTCTGATTGATTAAGTGACAACATAGATGCTAAACGTGACAATTAGTAATTCTAAGTCCTTAGTTATTCATAATCTATATAGGGTAATTAAAGCCTATTTTTAGCATATCAGTCGGAACGCATCAGATTTTTGGCGTCGTTGCTGGGAAATATCATAACAAATTTAGGATTCCTGATCAAAATTCTAGATATTTATGATAGCTAATGGTAGTGATCTATACCTTAGACATAACACTCATTTTATACTAGTTAGACAATCAATTTCCTGAAATATAGGGTTATCATAACTAATTAATTTTAGAAATTATCTGAAATTAAGAAACTTAGGATAATCAAATTTTAGAAAATTATTCTAAAACTATACTAAGGAAATCAAATTTAAAAACAAAATAGAAAAATAGAAAAATTTAAAAACAAAATAATTTCTTTTCTTTCCTTTTATTCTTTTTAATTTCTGAAAAATATTATTTTCCAGAAATTAATCCAAAAAATTTTTCCTATTTTCATGTTTGTTTGTTTTTTTTATTTAATTTCGAAAAAAAAAAGTATGGAAGTGAGGAGAAAAATATTTTCTTCTGAATTGTCAAATTTTAGCTTAGGTCTTAATTTGAAAAGAATGGCATGTTAGAATTTTCTTAGGTCATGCTGGATTTATTCAACAAGCTATGAAATAGATTTTTCTTTAGCCAGACCTTTGATTATTCTATTGAGAAAGGATGTTCCTTTTGTTTTTGCTGATAACTGCAAGATATCTTTTTACTGAAGGAACTGTTTATTACTGCACCCATTATGACATCACTTGATTGAAGTCTTCCTTTTGAATTGATATGTGATGCTAGTGACCATGTAGTAATGATTGTTTTAGGAAAAAGGCATGATTAGAAATTTCATGTTATATACTATGCATGTAAAACCTTTACTGATGCCCAGTAGAACCATACCACTACTGAAAAGGGATTACTAGTTATTGTATATGAGGTCGATAAAATAATATCATACCTAAGTTTCATCTAAAACAATAGTATACACTGATCACTCTGAGATATTTGTTCAATAAAACTGTTGATGAACCATAATTGATTAAGTTGAGTTTTATTGTTTGATGCGTTCCCGACTGATATGCTAAATAGGTGTTGTTTTACCCTATGGTGATTATGAGTAATTAAGGACTGAGGTTGACTAATTGTCACATTTAGTCTTTTAAGGTGTCACTTAATCAATCAGAACCTAAGGCAGAGTACCTATCGTGTAGCTAGTCTGTTGGAAAGTATCTACGATTTTATTAAATTAAATATCGTACTCCCAGGGAAGTGGTAACGGCTTAGTAGTAACTAGCCTTTTACCCTAACTCTTATCTTATGATTCAGTTATGCAATCATCCTCAATAACTTTGATGAGAGGGTGATTCATTCTCCACTAGGTTTAAGTCTATTAAAGCCTACAAGTGTTTTATAGATAAGGTCCTGATTCTATGTTATATTGTTCCTATATGTTGATTGACCTATCTTCGAGTGTTTTAGACATGTCTTGGCATGGATTGCAACTATGTTCTGAGTCTAAAGGTGTACCACATCCGCCCCATCGCCAAGGTAAACGACCCTACTCACGGTTCGAGTTAAAGACATCCATGAAAGCCCTATGTCACTTCGGGGATCTTGCCGCTCGCCCCTAACCGCCGGCATAAACGCTCAACTCAGCCTACTTAGACTACTCTAACAAACAGGGTGTTCCGCAGGTTATTTTATCTAATATGGCAGACACTAATACTAATCGATGCATGTTAAACTAAACAGGTTATGAATATACCGTGGTTAGGAATTGTCTACAACCCTAATTTTAGTTTAAAAGAAACTACATTAGACATGCAGACATAATGAATATTAAGCAGGTGGCCATTTCCGGAAAATCATAAGAACTTCAACATATAAAACAGATGTTCATAAAAGTCATAATCTCATATTCATAACAAATCTTTGGACAAACACAATACAAACATATAAAGAGAGGGACAGGGGGACTGATGCCATAAAGAAATCACCCTTTACTTAGTCTCGCCGATGGAGCAACTGCTTGTATATGTCGTACTGCTCGACCCGACTTTGCTCGACAGAACCTTCGGAGGACGCTTCCTCAGCCTAGTAGCTAGACTTTACCGTAATACCCACCTTAAGCCCAGCCCTGTGGACTGACTCTTCGAACTCCTAGAGCCCTCTTAGGATCTCCTAACAAAATCCCGAGTATTCTATGAATACCAGAAACGAACCTATCTATCGAAGCCTAAGATCTGAGACTAATTCTCAGAAACTAAGAAAACGAAACACTAACTAAAAATAGAAGAAAACTTATACTGAACCCGAGTCTCTAAGTGACTTATGTACTCGAGAAAAATGTACAACTTAAGTCACTAAATGACTCAGATTGAGTGGAGATGAATGATTTCAACAGAGGAAGGCCTGTGGTATTTATAGCAGCTTTCTGGAGTGATTTTTCTTCAAAAATTCGATGTGGGACTTGGAATTGCAGCTCGGGACGCCCGTCCTGGATTGGGACGCCCGTCCTGGCCTGTTGACCAGGTCAGGACGCCCATCCTGATTCGGGATGCTGTTGCGTTGTGTGCGTGCGTCACAAATTGAGAAGATAAGAATATAGAATAAATCAGCGCAATCTTAACAAGTGCAAGTATACACCGGTCAACAAGTAATATATGTACCTAAGTACAAGATTATCGATCCCACAAGGACTATGTATGCCAATTACAAATGCAAATATGATTGTACAAATTGTTAAAAGAATAAAGAATAATAAAAGAATAAAAGAATAAAGAATGATAAATCATGAAACTGAGATTGGTCTAATGCTACGGCATTCCTACTCCTAACTAAACTAACAGTTAAAGGTTAGCCTACTGGAAATAATCACAAGAGTACTGCAGGTAATACAATGCTGCGGCATTCACGCCAAAAATGTAAGTACAAGCCAAAGATGAATCTAAGTATACAAAGCATGCTTTCAGTTCCATATCAATGCTACAGCATGTCTGGTTTCACCCAGACCACTTGATCTACTAGTCTAGATCCCCGATAACATACCTTGGACCTAGTGCAACGCTAGTCAGTGGAGGTACCGTTGTTCACGCAGTTATCAATCCACTACTATATGAGTTACCGCTGTTCACGCAGTGTTTAATCTAACGCCACATAATTCTAATGTAATTACATGAATAAACCAAGCTTTGCCCCATACAAGCATTAAACATAAAAACAGAAAGTAATACTACAGCATACTTATCATCATAGTCAAAACAGTGTATTCAACATGCTCATACTTAACTACACCACAACATCTTCAGGTTAAAGATATGTATTATGCTGAAACGAATCATGGAAAACAAAGAATAACGTAATGGGAAAAACAACCATGAAAAACAACATCTCTAGCTATCATGATTTTGTTGGTGAATAAATCAAGGACTTTGTAAGTTTTTTGACCAACAGGATATCCTATGAAAACACAAGCTTGTGCTATAGGCTGCATTTTATTTCGTCCTTGCTTTAAAGTTCCTGTGTAACAAAGACATTCAAAAGCTCTAAGATAAGAATATGAAGGTTCCTTGTTGTATAAGAGCTCATAAGGAGTCTTATTATGGAATATAGAAGAATGAAATCTATTGATCAAATGTGTGGCAGTAAGAAGACAATGATCCCAAATTTTATAGGAAGGTTCGGTAGAAATAAAAGAGCTCTACAAACATCTAAAAGATGCCTATGTTTTTTTCTCAACAATGCCATTTTGTTGAGGAGTATATCAAACAGAAGTTTGGTGAAGAATACCCTCATTTTGGAAGAATTCAATAGCTCCTTTACTCAATTCTAATTCTAGAGCATTATCAGTTCTAAGAATCTTAATAGAGGTAGAAAACTAATTTTTGATCATGCAGACAAAGGCCTTTATTAAGGTAAGGGCATTGTGCTTAAAAGATGTGTCCAAGTATTCCTTGAGAAATCATCAACAATAGTGAGAAAATATTTGCAATCATTAAAGGTAGGAGTGTGATAAGGTCCCTATATATTAACAATATGAACAAGTTCAAAGAAATGAGAAGTTTTAGTATCACTTAAGGAGAAAGGAAGTTTGGTTTGTTTAGCAATAGGACGTATGACACAAGGAAGATAAAGTTTATTCTTGATAGGACAAGGGAGATCAAGAGTACAAGCTTTTTCAATTGGTAAATGTCCTAAACCATAGTGCCACAATTGTGTATATTAGACATTTTTGTGGCCTTTAAAGTAACATGACAAATGAAAGGAATGGTCAAACAAGTACAAATAGCAGTAGCAGTATACGCATAAGATCTAGGAAGAGAATGATTTGGATGAGGAGAATCGTGAAGGAAATAAAGCCCATTGTGTGCTTTACCAAGAATCTGTGGCCTCTTCATGGAAAGGGCCTACAAAAGACAATATGGAGGGGTAAAAACTATGTTGCTCTGTAAGCTATTGACTAAACTAGCAACAAATATAAGATTGAAGCAAAATATAGGAACAAAGAATACATTTCTTAGAATAAGGCTTAAAATTTACCTTTATAGTTTTGCCATCAAGAAAAGTCACATTGAAAGGAGTTTTTAGAGTAGTGAGTTCAACGAAGAATTCTTTCCTATATGTCATATGATTGGTACACATTTATAATCACCTAAACCACTATGATTATCATTAAATGAGATCTGATGCATACCTACAAAAGTAGTGAAAGCATTACCAGAATTTTCTTCAGTATCTTCTGTTTTATTATCATTCAAGAGAGATAATAATTGTTGTATTTGTTCTTCTGTGATTCCAGTCTCCTTTACAATTAAAGGGCTAGAACTATTGGTAGAATTGCATTAGTTATGTTCCTGTGCAAAGGCAGCCATTCTCCTTCCTCTACTAAAATTAGAGGGGTAACCATTGAGTTTGTAACATTTATCAATGGTATGAACTTTCTTCTTACAATACCTGCATTCCAAATTTTTCACACTGGTCCTATTATCACCATTTTTCTGAAAAAATATTCTGCCTCTGTTTGCTGTTGTGGTGAATGAAGCCTGTTCATTGTTGAATATAACACTAGTACTCACTTCCCTCTGTCTTTCTTCTTGAATCAGTAAAGCATAAGTCTGTGTTAGTGTTGGAAGAGGCCTCATCATTAATATGTTACCTCTAATGTTAATAAATCCCATCAAAATTGTATTAATTTCTGGTCTTCTTGGAACTTTGCAATATGTAAACTTGCTCCACAAGAACATCCATCCATAAACTCAATAGTTCATCCTAAACCTTCTTAATTCTGATGTAATAAGTTGCTATATTTCTACTTCCTTGAGATATTGACATTAACTCCTTTTTCAGTTGGAAGAGTTGTGTTCCACTGTTTTGTTCAAATCTGTTCTCTAACTCAATCCACAATTCTCTTGCACTATGGAAGTATAGCAAGTTATCTCCAATGTCTTTTTCAACTGAATTTAGCAACCAAGACATCACTATCTCATTTGCACGCTCCCATTCTCTGTAAGTACTATAATGTTTTGCAGGTTCTTCAACAAATCTATCTATTAATCCAAGTTTATTTCTTGCACATAGAGCTATTTTAACTGACTTTCTCCAAGACCCAAAACAATTTCCATCAAACAATTTATTTACCAAAACTTGATTGGAATTATCTGAAGGATGTAAATATAAAGGGCTTCCAACATCGATCAAACAGAAACAAAAATGAACATCAATTTCTTCTGACAGAAACAGAAATGAAAAAAACCTATGTGCTTCTTTCGTGTTCCCCAAGCTCGATCAATGTCTTCAGACAAAAACAGAATTGACTCCTTCTTGGCTCTAAAGAGGTTTGCGTGATTTAATATTCTGCCCAGGTTGCTCCTTCCGGTTTTGGTTGCCTACTCCAGGTTGTTCAACATAAACGCTGCCCGCCAGTATGAAGGTGATGACAGAAATGTCGATCATTGCTCTGATACCACCTACAAATACTCTATTATAAAACAGAAAAGAATATGAATGAAGAAGATTGAGAAGAATGAAAAAAGAACAAGAAAGAAAGGAGAGAAAGGAAAGGGAAATATCTTATTTCTATTATTAGAGGTTTTGGTAATGAGACTTAAGTTAAAATAGATTAGACAAATCATTACTATTATTCATTAAATTAGTTTATCTTATAATGGTAATAAATGTCATATTAATAGTGATATTAGCAAAATAAATAAATATAACAAACTTGTTATGAATTTCGAAGATTTATTAAATTAATTGATGTTCAATTATTCCAGAAAAATACGTAAGCCGATAAATATCACCTAATATTTATAATGTAGATATATATATATATATATATATATATATATATATGTATAATAATAGTTTATATCCCACATTGAATTTGTATAAATAGAGGTAATAATATGTTGATGAAATGACAAAAAAACAAGGGAAATTTTTCATTCCCGAGATATTCTCACTTCTCTTCTCCTCTCTTCCCCCCTCCCTTCAACACACCATCTTTAATACATATATATATATATATATATATATATATCATATCCTAGCTAATGTTATTTGTCCAGTTTTACTAATTTTATACAATTTTATAACACGTTATCAGCACGAGTCTCTACCACCGGGTAAGGTATTTTTTGAAGTTTATTTGAAGAAAAATCAGGTACGTTTTTTACGGGTACGTTTTCTGTTATTATTATGTCAAATTTTATTAAACTCAAATATGTGGCTCTTGATATCACTGGAAAGAATTATTTGTCATGGACACTAGATGCCAGAATGCATCTTGCCACAACGTGTCCGGCAGACACCGTTGTATAAAATAAAGTGTCATCAACACAAGATCGTGTTCATGAGGATTTGAAAAATGAATATCTTACCGTGAAAGATCATCTTATTTTATGTGGAAATTTGAAAAAAACATTCGACCACCAGAAGATGGTCGTTCTCTTAAAAGCACGGTATGACTGGTTCCACATGAGGTTGCAAGATTTTAAATCCGTGGGTGAGTATAACTCCTCAATGTTTAAAATAGTTTCATAGTTGAAACTATGTGGAGTTGATATAACGGATGATGATATGTTGGAGAAAACATACTCCACTTTTCATGTCACGGATATTGTCCTGCAACAACAATATCGGGAGAAATGTTTTAATAAATACTCTGAATTAATTTTTGTCTTCTTGTTGTGGAACATAATAATGAATTACTGATGAAAAATCACGAGACTCGACCTACTGGCCTACTCCATTCCATGAAGTGAATGATGATCCCAGAAGAGATCATGGTAGTGGTCGTTACCGTGGTCATGGTCATGAACATCGTGATAAATTTGGCCCTTGTAATCGTGATAATAATTTAGGCGCCAAAAATATTTATGACCACCTGAAGTGGACAAAACATAATGAAAAAGGAAATGTTGTTCCGAAAAATTATGAAGACAAATATTATAGTTGTGGCATGAAAGGTCACTGATCTCGTGCCTGTAGCACGACAAAACATCTTGTTGACTTATTTATTAAAATTTGTCTCATGAAATAAATGATGACGATCTTGAAAATGTTGATGTTGATGTGGCTCACCTGGATGTTACTGATCTTTTCGAACATCCAAAAGAAATAATTGACCACTTGATTGGAAATTAAAGTGTCCAAAATAATTAGAATATTATTATTATGTGTTATATGTTTATATTACTTTTGTTGTGATATTATATGCTTAATTTTTATTTCTGTAAATATTTTGTTAATAAAACAGATGTATGTTGTTCAATTTTCTGGTATGAATAACGATATCGAAAATGTCTGTCTTATTGACAGTAGAACTACGCACACCATACTGAAATACGAGAAATATTTTTCTCATTTGAATGTGGGAGAAACAAGTGTTAGCACAATAAATGGTAGTGCAAAACTTATTGAAGGCTCCGGAAGAGCTAATATAATATTACTGGAAGGAACTATGATTGCTATTGATAAAGCATTATATTCCTCAAAGTCTCAAAGAAATTTATTGAGTTTTAAAGATATCCGACGGAATGGATATCATGTTGAGACTATGGAAGATAATGGTCATGAATATTTGGGTATCACAAAAGTGACCTCCGGTAATAAGGTTTTGTTGGAAAAACTACCATCTCTATCCTCTGGTCTATATTATGCGAAAATAAATGCTATTGAGGCGCATCATTTAGTGAACCAGAAGTTTACTAATCCCGTTACTTTTAAAGAATGACATGACCGTTTGGGTCATCCGGGATCAATTATGATGCGAAAAATTATCGAGACAACGCACGGTCATCCTTTGAAAAATCAAAGGATTTTGACTTCTGATAAACTTTCATGTGCTGCATGTTCCAAAGGAAAATTGATTATAAGACCAGCACCATTGAAAGTAGGAGCTGAAAGTCCTACATTTCTAGAACGGATTCATGGAGATATATGTGGACCGATTAGTCCACCATGTGGGCAATTTCGATATTTCATGGTTTTGATTGATGCATCGACCCGATGGTCGCATGTTTGTTTAATATCGACTCGCAACCTGGCGTTTGCAAGATTACTTGCCCAAATAATTCGCTTAAGAGCGCAATTTCCTGATTATCCTATTAAGCGAATCCGTCTAGACAATGCTGGTGAATTTTCTTCGCATGCATTTGATTCTTATTGCATATCGATTGGAATAATTGTTGAACATCATGTAGCTCATGTTCACACACAGAATGATCTAGCTGAATCATTTATTAAAAGGCTGCAATTAATTGCTAGACCATTATTGATGAAAACAAATCTCCCTACAACAGCCTGGGGACATGCAATTTTGCATGCTGCAGCACTTGTGCGTTTAAGGCCATCGAGTTATCATAAATTTTCTCCCATACAGTTGGCTTTTGGTTCAGAGCCAAATATTTCTTATTTGAGAATTTTTGGGTGTGCTGTATATGTCCGAATTGAACTACCCCAACGGACAAAAATGGGTCCGCACAAAAGATTGGGGATATATGTTGGGTATGACCCCCCGTCTATTATAAGGTATCTTGAACCTTTGACAGGGGATGTATTTCCAGCAAGATTTGCTTATTGCCATTTTGATGAAAATTTGTTTTCCAAATTAGGGGGAGAGAATAAATGGCATAAGATTGAACTTGCGTGGAAAAATTATTTAGATCCACGCACAAATATAAGTGAACTTGAAGTTCAAAAGATTATACTTTTGCAACAAATTGCAAATTAACTGCCAGATTCTTTTGCTGACTCCAGCAGAGTCACTAAATCACATCTTCCAGCTATAGATGCTCCTATACGGATAGAAGTTCCTGAAGGACAGAAAGTTAATCCTATAGCTTTCGAATCAAAAACACGCCAGAAGCGTGGCCGACCCCTTGGTTCCAAAAAATAAAAATTCTCGAAAGAAAAGAGGAATAAATGATCCAGAAGATCATATTGATGAAACAGAAAAGGAAAACCAAGGGAGAACTGATGAAAAGATTCCAACTACAAATGACGATGAGAATTCTAAAATCTCAATTAATTATTCTAGTTCAAATCAAAGTTGGGATCGAATAAATGTTGTTATTGATAATGCTTTTGCATATAATGTAGCCCTTGATATTTTCAAGGATAATGAGGATTTAGATCCTTTATCAGTTGAAGAATGTCGGCATAGAATTGATTGGCCTCAATGGAAAGATGCGATTCAATCGGAGTTAAATTCGCTTGCGAAGCGAGAAGTTTTTGGACCAGTAGTCCAAACGCCAAAGGATGTAAAACCTGTTGGCTATAAATGGGTGTTTGTGCGAAAACTTAATGAGAATAATGAAGTCGTAAAATATAAAGCACGACTCGTCGCACAAGGCTTTTCGCAAAAGCCAGGAATTGATTATGATCAAACTTATTCACCTGTTATTGATGCTATTACACTCCGATATCTTATAAGTTTGGCAGTTCATGAAAAGGTGGACATGCATCTAATGGATGTCATTACAGCTTATCTTTATGGAAGCCTTGAAAATGAGATTTATATGAAAATCCCCGAAGGATTCAAATTACCAAAGGCTTCTAAAGACCCTCGTGAAAATTATTCTATCAAATTACAGAAGTCATTATATGGGCTTAAACAGTCTGGACGCATGTGGTACAACCGCCTTAGTGAATTCTTATTGAATTCAGAATATAAGAATGACCAAATCTGTCCATGTGTTTTTATTAAGAAAACAGATTTTGATTTTGTGATTCTTGCTATATATGTTGACGATATCAATCTCATAGGAACTCCAGAAGAGCTTCGAGAAGCTATAGATTGTTTGAAACGAGAATTTGAAATTTAAAGATTTCGAGAGATCATCTCACCAGGGGGAGAAATCTATACATAAAGAATAGTGTACTCTTTTTCCTTCACTAGAGTTTTTTCCCACTGGGTTTTTATCTAGTAAGGTTTTAACGAGACATATTCTTTATGTAATGGACATCCAAGGGGGAGTGTTATGAATCCCGAAGATTCATTAAATTAATGGATGTCCATCATCCCAGAAAAATACGTAAGGTGATAAATATCTGATAACTCTAGAAAAATAGAGTTATTCACATCTAATTAACCACATTTTATTCGGGAATTAATTGACTTTATTTGGAAAATGGAATAAAAATGTGTTGATTTGATATTTTCTCTCTTTTAACCTAAAAATGTGGATTTATGGTTAAAAGTCAATTTAATTGAATAAATTTCTCAACATGTGGATAAGTTGTATTATTTGTTATTTGGGAATTTATTTGAATTGACTTATTGTGACAAGGGTAAAAAGGGAATGTGGATGGTTGACATTGTTGGATAAAAGTGACCGAGAGGAAAGTGAAGAATGTGTGGAAAATTTGCATCTCTACATATATGTATCTATACGTATCTATATGTATATATATATATATATATATATATATATATTACACACCCACACACCATTTGTCATTTAAAATCCAGCTGGGCATATTTAAAGATGCACACTTTCGGTCCTATGTATTTATTTCTTTGGTCCCATCCATTATACATATATATATATATATCATATATATATATATAAAGTGCACATGCTAAAATCTTTGTTATATGTATTATATATATATATAATATATATTTTGGGAGTGCAAGTTGGCAAGGTGGACAAAAAGATAGAAGATAGTTGTTGTCCAACAATATATATTATATATATATATATACTATATATACATACATGATGAGATTCCTCTCAATTTTCTGGCAGATTTTCAGGAGAAAAGGTGCAGTGGCAGCTGCATTATACAAAAAGAAGAAGCATATTTCCTAGTGGGTATATATATATATAGTATATACTATGATACAACTATGATGAAACTCTCAATTGCTGCTGGTTTTGTGAGAGTAGGTGGAGAAAAGGGCAGCCTTGGTGTCAATTGCTATATATATATATATATATGTATATATATATGAGGAGGAGAGAAGAAGTTCACGGGAAGAGAGGAGGATAAATATTGTTTTGTGTTTAGTTACGGGCAGCTTAGGACTTAGGTAGTAGGTAGTTTGTTTTGAAGTTGTTTTTGAGCTTAGATTAGGGTGGAAAATAATGTTTGTATGTTTGTATGTGTGTATCTAGTATTAGCTTAGAATTTAGGCAGTGGGTAGTGTGTTTTAGAGTGTTTTAGAGTCTAGATCGAGTGGAAACGAACCTGAGAAAGCTGGGGCGACTTTGCTGGAATTTTTCGGGCTGTTCATGATCGAAGGCAGCAGCATCACGCAGAGGAAACGAAGGACAGCAGCAGCTTGATTAAATCCGATTTGGGGCAGTAGGGTGATCTCCAACCCGAGTAACCCTCTTTCCATTTCTTCAAGTTGTTTACTGTTTTGTAATTGAATGTTCTTCAATTTGTTACTGTTTTGTAATTTAATGATCTTTGTAATATGAGAATGTTTACATGTGTTCAAGGATTGATTAAAAATGTTTTGGGAGTAATATGTTTTCCGTCTTAGGCTTGACTCCGTTGATTGGTGTCACTACGGACCTAGGGACTATTTTTCCTATTACGTTAGTCCTTGTCTTTCATGATTCTTGGTTCAAGGGTTGATTAAAAATGTTTTGGGAGTGATTTGTTTTCCGTCTTAGGCTTGACTCCGTTGATTGGTGTCACTACGGACCTAGGGACTATCTTTCCTATTACGTTGATTCTTGTTTTCCATGATTCGTTTCAGCATAATACATATTTTTAACCTGAAGATGTTGTGGTGTAGTTAAGTACGAGCATGTTGAATACACTGTTTTGACTATGATGATAGGTATGCTGCAGCATTACTTTCTGTTTTTTATGTTTAATGCTTGTATGGAGCAATGCTTGGTTTATTCATGTAGTCACATTAGAATTATGTGGCGCTATATTTGAGAACTGCGTGAACAACGGTAATCATATAGCAGTGGATTTGATAACTGCGTGAACAGCGGTACATTCAATGCCTAGCGTTGCGCTAGGTCCAAGGTATGTTATCGGGGATCTAGACTAGTAGATCAAGTAGTTTGGGTGAAACCAGACATGCTGTAGCATTGATATGGAACTGAAAGCATGCTTTGTATACTTACATTCACCTCTGGTTTGTACTTACATTTTTGGCTTGATTTTTACAGCATTGTATTACCTGTTGTATTCTCATGGTGATTTTCCAGTAGGCTGACCTGTAATAGTAGTTAGGTAGAATTGCTGCGGCATTGGTGATGCTGCAGCATTTCCGTTGTTGCAGCAATTTCTTAGCAGTAGCTTAACCTCCGAATCTCCACCCAATATTCATCATTCTTTATTCTTTTATTCTTTTAACCAAATGTAAATCATGTTTGCATGTATAATTGGCATACAAAATCTCTGTGGGATCGATAATCTTGTACTTAGGTACATATATTACTTGTTGACCGGTGTATACTTGCACTTGTTAAGATTGCGTTGATTTACTCTACTTTCTTATCTTTACAAATTGTGACACACGCACACAACGCAACAAGTTTTTGGCGCCGTTGCCGGGGATTTTGGTATCAATTGATTGTAAATATTGTTTGCATTTGGTTATATTTTTATTGTTTTATGTTATACTCATTCTTGAGCTTATAAGATTATTGAAATGATTGAATGAGGGACGAATAAACTATGCATGGGCTGAACTGTTTTTCTGAGTTTATTGATCTGAATTATTTGTCAAATTTCAGCTTGTGTATATCATATATTTCTTAACGTGTGCTGATTTTTGCATGAGTAAAACGCGAAAGGACTCTCAATCTACATTGCTGCCACTAGATCCAGAAATTGAGAGAACAACTAAATCGTTAAGAAAGAAGAAGCAAACTACAGATAAGGCGGTCATGGCAGAACAATGAGTTACCAAGCTGAACCCGTCTACAATCCTGTAGTAATGGCAGATGATGGGGACCATGCTATCTGACAGTATGTTGTCCCTATGTTTAATGAATTGAATCCAAGCATTGGAAGTCCAGAGATGACTGCAGCCCAGTTCGAGCTGAAACCAGTGATGTTTCAAATGTTGAAAATGGGATAGCATATGAAGTGTAGAGGCTGAAATTGGTCCTCAAACTATAAAAATAATTATGACATTAGCCCTTTTATTTAAAAATTCTTCTTTTTTATATATAAAAATCCTTTGTTAAATAAAAAAAAGTCAAATGTATTTATGTCATTATACTATTTAAATATATTTAATATATATAATTTATACATATATACCATCACATAATATTTTAATATTATTTTTGTTATGAATCCCCAAGATTCATTAAATTAGTGGATGTCCATCGTATAATCGTTATTATTCTTTTATCCTTAAATAATTACGTATTTAATGAAATGTGATAAGTATCACCTGATGTCTATCTCTAAGGTGATACATATCACCTAGTACTTATGATTTTGGTGACAAGTGTCACCTATCACTTAATACCGGGTGACAAGTGTCACCCTTAATGCTTATCTTTATCCCCTATTCACCCCTATAAATAGAGGGCCTTATACTCTTTTGTAGATACAACCAACGATCAACAAGATATTATATAATAATATTCTCTCTATTTTTTACATCTCTCGTTTACTTTTTATCTTGTTTATTTTATTATTTTTATATAATTTCACAATACATTATCAGCACGAGTCTCTATCACCGGGTAAAGTATTTTTGAAGTTTATTTGAAGATCAATCAGGCACGTTTTTTACAAGCACGTTTTCTATTATTATTATGTCAAATCTTATTAAACTCGAATTTGTAGCTCTTGATATCACCGGAAAGAATTATTTGTCATGGACACAAGATGCCGAAATGCATCTTGCTACAATGGGTCTGGCAGACACCGTTGTATAAAATAATGTGTCATCAACACAAGATCGTGCCAAAGCTATAATATTTTTCGTCATCATCTTCATGAGGATTTGAAAAATAAAAATCTTACCGTGAAAGATCCTCTTGTTTTTTGAAAGAAAGATTCGACTACCAAAAGATGGTCGTTTTCCCAAAAGCACGGTATGACTGGTTGTACCTGAGGTTGCAAAATTTCAAATCCGTGAGTGAGTATAACTCCTCAATGTTTAAAATAGTTTCACAGTTGAAACTATTTGGAATTGATATAACGAATGATGATATGTTGGAGAAAACATACTCCACTTTTCATGCCACGAATATTGTCATGCAACAACAATATCGTGAGAAAGGTTTTAAGAATACTCTGAATTGATTTCTTGTCTTCTTGTTGTGGAACAGAATAATGAACTACTAATGAAAAATCACGAGACTCGACCTACTAGCTCTACTCCATTCCCTAAAGAGAATGCTATTAGAAATCATGATCCCAGAAGAGATCATGGTCGTGGTCGTGGTCGTTACCGTAGTCATGGTCGAACATATGATCATGGACGTCGTGATAAATTTGGCCCTTATAATCCTAATAATAATTTAGGTGCCAAAAATGTTTATGACCACCTGAAGTGGACAAAACATAATGAGAAAATAAATATTGTTCCTAAAAATTATGAAGACAAATGTTATCGTTGTGGCATGAAAGGTCACTGGTCTCGTGCTTGTAGCACGACAAAACATCTTGTTGACTTATATCAAGCATTTATTGAGAAGAAAGGCAAAGATGTTGAGATAAATTTTACTTCTCAAAATTTGTCTCATGAAAGAAATGATGACGATCTTGAAAATGTTGATGTTGATGTGGCTCACCTGGATGTTACTGATCTTTTCGAACATCCAAAAGGAACAATTGAACACTTGATTGGAAATGAAAGTGTCCAAAATAATTAGAATATTAATATTGTGTGTTAAATGTTTATATTACTTTTTGTTGTGATATAATATGTTTAATTTTTATTTCTGTAAATATTTTGCTAACAAAACAGATGGCTGTTGTTCAATTTTCTAGTATGAATAACGATATCGAAAGTATCTGTCTTATTGACAGTGGAACTACGCACACCATACTGAAATATGAGAAATATTTTTCTCATTTGAATGTGGGAGAAACAAGTGTTAGCACAATAAATGGTAGTGCAAAACTTATTGAAGGCTCCGGAAGAGCTAATATAATATTACCGGGAGGAACTATGATTGCTATTGATAAAGCATTATATTCCTCAAAGTCTCAAAGAAATTTATTGAGTTTTAAAGATATCCGACGTAATGGATATCATGTTGAGACTATGGAGGATAATGGTAATGAATATTTGGGTATCACAAAAATGATGTCTGATAATAAGTTTTTGTTGGAAAACTACCATCTCTATCCTCTAACCTATATTATGCGAAAATAAATGCTATTGAGGCGCATCATTTAGTAAACCAGAAGTTTACTAATCCTATTACTTTTAAAGTTTGGCATGACCGTTTGGGTCATCTGGGATCAATTATGATGCGAAAAATTATCGAGACAACGTATGGTCATCCTTTGAAAAATCAAAGGATTTTGACTTTTGATAAACTTTCATGTGCTGCATGTTACAAAGGGAAATTGATTATAAGACCATCACCATTGAAAGTAGGAGCTGAAAGTCCTACATTTCTAGAGCAGATTCATGGAGATATATGTGGACCGATTAGTCCACCATGTGGGCAATTTCGATATTTCATGGTCTTGATTGATGCATCGACCTGATGGTCGCATGTTTGTTTATTATCAACTCGCAACCTAGCATTTGCGAGATTACTTGCCCAAATGATTCGCTTAAGAGTGTAGTTTCCTAATTATCCTATTAAGCGAATTTGTCTAGACAATGCTGGCGAATTTTCTTCGCATGCATTTGATTCTTATTGCATGTCGATTGGAATAATTGTTGAACATCTTGTAGCTCATTTCACACACAGAATGGTCTAGCTGAATCATTTATTAAAAAGCTACAATTAATTGCTAGACCATTATTGATGAAAACAAATCTCCCTACAATAGCTTGAGGACATGCAATTTTGCATGCTGCAGCACTTATGCTTTTAAGGCCATCGAGTTACCATAAATTTTCTCCCATACAGTTGGCTTTTGGTTCAAAGCAAAATATTTCTTATTTGAGAATTTTTGGGTTTGCTACATATGTTCCAATTGAACTACCCCAACGGACAAAAATGGGTCCGCAAAGAAGATTGGGGATATATGTTGGGTATGACTCCCCGTCCATTATAAGGTATCTTGAACCTTTGACAGGGGATGTGTTTACATCAAGATTTGCTGATTGCCATTTTAATGAAAATTTGTTTCCCAAATTAGGGGGAGAGAATAAATGGCATAAGATTGAACTTGCGTGGAAAACATCTTTGAATCATTTAGACCCATGCATAAATATCAGTGAACTTGAAGTTCAAAAGATTATACATTTGCAACAAATTGCAAATTAACTGCCAGATTCTTTTGCTGACTCCAACAGAGTCACTAAATCGCATATTCCAACTATAGATGCTCCTATACGGATAGACGTTCCTGAAGGACAGAAAGTTAATCCTATAGCTATTGAATCAAAAACACGCCAGAAGCGTGGCCGACCCTTTGGTTCCAAAAGTAAAAATCCTCGAAAGAAAAGAGGATTAAATTATCCAGAAGATCATATTGATGAAACAGAAAAAGAAAACTAAGGGACAACTGATGAAAAGATTCCAACTACAAATGATGAAGAGAATTCTGAAATCTCTATTAATTATATCAATTCGAATCAAAGTTGGGATCGAAGAAACGTTGTTATTGATAATGCTTTTGCATACAACGTAGCCCTTGATATTTTCAAGGATAATGAGGATTTAGATCTTTCATCAGTTGAAGAATGTAGGCATAAAATTGATTGGCCTCAATGGAAAGATGCGATTCAATCAGAGTTAAATTCTCTTGCGAAGCGAGAAGTTTTTGAACCTATAGTCCAAACGCCAAAGGATGTAAAACTTGTGGGCTATAAATGGGTGTTTGTGCGAAAACAAAATGAGAATAATGAAGTCGTAAGAAATAAAGAACGAATCGTCGCACAAGGCTTTTCACAAAAGCTAGGAATTGATTATGATCAAACTTATTCACCCGTTATTGATGCTATTACACTCAAATATCTTATAAGTATTGGCAGTTCATGAAAAGGTGGACATGCGTCTAATGGATGTTATTACAGCTTATATTTATGAAAGTCTTGAAAATGAGATTTATATGAAAATCCCTGAAGGATTCAAATTACCAAAGGCTTCTAAAGGCCCTCGTGAAAATTATTCTATAAAATTACAGAAGTCATTATATGGGCTTAAACAGTCTGGACGCATGTGGTACAATCGCCTTAGTGAATTCTTATTGAATTCAGGATATAAGAATGACCAAATCTGTCCATGTGTTTTTATTAAGAAAATAGATTTTGGTTTTGTAATTCTTGCTATATATGTTGACGATATCAATCTCATTGGAACTCCAGAAGAGCTTCAAGAAGCTATAAATTGTTTGAAACGAGAATTTGAAGTTAAAGATTTTGGAAAAACAAAGTTTTGTCTTGGGCTTCATATTGAATATATGATAGATGAAATTTTTGTTCATCAGTCAACATATACAGCTAAAGTGTTGAAAATATTTTTCATGGATAAAGCATATCCATTGAGTATTCCAATGGTCCTGAGGTCACTAGATATAAATAAAGATATATTTAGACCTCGAGAAAATGATGAAGAACTACTTGGTCCTGAAGTACCATATTTGAGTGTTATTGGTGCACTGATGTATCTTGCAAATAATACTCGACCTGATATAGCATTTGCTATAAATCTATTAACAAGATTTAGTTCTTCGCCAACACGACGACATTGGAATGGTGTTAAACACGTCCTTAGATACCTCCAAGGGACAATTGACCTTGGATTATTTTATTCAAATGTAAATGACCCAAAACTGATTGGGTATGCAGATGCGGGTTATCTTTCTGATCTGCATAAGACACGTTATCAAAATGGCTATTTATTTACATATGGTAATACTGCTATATCATTGCACTCCACGAAGCAAATAATAGCAGCAACTTCTTCTAATCATGCTGAGATAATAGTCATTCATGAAGCAAGTCGAGAATGTGTATAGTTGAGGTCAATAATACATTATATTAGAGAGAGTTGTGGTTTATCATCCGGAAGAGAGATTTCAACTCCTCTATATGAAGATAATGCAGCTTGTATAGCTCAATTAAAAGGAGGGTATATCAAGGGAGATAGGACGAAACACATTTCACCTAAATTCTTCTTTACTCATGAACTTCAAAAGAATGGTGAAATTGATGTGCTCCAAATTCGATCATGTGATAATCTTGCAGATATATTCACTAAAGCTCTTCCGACTGCAACCTTTGAGAAATTGAGATATAAAATTGGTTTGCGTCGATTTAAAGATTTCAAGAGATCATCTCATCAGGGGGAAAAATCTACACATAAAGAATAGTGTACTATTTTTCCTTCACTAGAGTTTTTTCCCACTGGGTTTTTATCTAATAAGGTTTTAACGAGGCATATTCTTTATGTAATGGACATCCAAGGGGGAGTGTTATGAATCCAGAAGATTCATTAAATTAGTGGATGTCCATCATATAATCATTATTATCCTTTTATCCCGGGATAATTACGTATTTAATGAAAGGTGATAAGTATCACCTAATGTCTATCTTTAAGGTGACACATATCACCTAGTACTTATGATTTTGGTGACAAGTGTCACCTAGCACTTAATATCGTGTGATAAGTGTTACCCATAATACTTATTCTTATCCCCTATTCACCCCTATAAATAGAGAGCCTTATACTCCTTTGTAGATACAATCAACGATCAGCAAGAAATCATATAATAATATTCGCTCTATTTTCTCCGACTCTCGTTTACCTTTTCATCTTGTTTATTTTATTGTTTTTATATAATTTCGCAATAATTTTCATATATTTTTTCAATATTTTTATTTTTTTTTCTTGTTGTTCTTTTTGTTTGAAAAAAAAAGGAAAAAATCATTATCTAATTATTTTTATTGTTTATACCAATTAATTTTTTCTGAACTTTTTATTTGTTGAAAAATGAAAGCAAAGAAAGTGGAAGGAAAAAACAAGGAAGATGAATAAAGATGAAATGATATTATATGTATATATATATTATATATTATTAAACATATTTAAATAGGTAATCATATAAATATTTTGGATTTTTAAGGAAATGATCAATTTCACAAAAATTTTATAAATTGGGGATCAGTTTTACCAAATATCTATAGTTTAGGGACTATTTATGTCAATTTATCTATTATTACATATATTTAAATAATGTAGTGACGTAAATACCCTTGAATTTTTTTTACTTAATGAATGATTTAAAGGAATGACCAATCTCACAATTATTTTATAGTTCGGGACCAATTCCACCAAAAACAATTTTGGAGACCAATATTATCAAACTTCTATAATTTAAAAATTATTTATGCCAATTTACCTTTTATTTTATTTATTGAGGAAGCATTTCATTTTTTCCTTTTAAAATATTTCTTGTTCAAATAATAATATATTCTCTTTTATTTTTTCTTTTTTTTTAATATTTATAGGTGACATTTTTAGACTACGTGATACATTCTCTCACATTAAAATGTTAAAGTAAATGAATAATGGTATATAAAAATGAATATAATTACTTTAATTAATTTGAAGTATTTCTTTTTATATAGTGGGAATAATGACAAGTAGTTGATTCTTGAGCACACTTAACTGTGAGACCTAAGTGCTATACGATACACGTGTGAGATCATGACAATTAGTACCAGAGTTAATAGTCAAATCGGACTATAAGAATAAACCTAGACGCTTATAGTGAAAAATATAGATAAGGAATAAATGGTGAGTTTGGTCTCAAACAAATTTATTTTTGACAAATTCAATTCCAATAATTTTTTTTAAAAGTTTCAAACTTTTTTAAAAAAGAAAATAAGATCATTTTGAACAGATTTGATAAAAAACCTAAAATTTTAGTATTTTTATTATTTAATTAAATTTTTTTAAAAAAACAAATGTCATCACATCACATATAACCAAGATTGTTTTTTTAAAACAAAATGATAAAAATATAAAATATAAAAAATAAAAAACGTAATTAGATAAATCAAAAAACAAAAATCCATCTTCATCAATCTTGGAAAGTATTAAAAGTGTTTCTTTTATCTGCTACCCTCCCCAAAGTCAACAGGTTTAAATGTTTATGTACAAGAAAGTGTGTATTAGAAGAAAAACAAAATCCATTACTATAGTACACTCTTACCTTTTGCACCTCAGATTTATTATGCATTTGGCTCTTATTTGAAATGATGCTGATGTGGTTACTAATTTTATTTTTTCATATTTAATTAATTATTTACATGTGATTTAGCATGCACTGTATATATATGTAGTTTGTGTTTTGAATGATTTGTTGGTTTTCTAAGCAGAAGAAGTTGTACACATTGGAGACAACATGCACAAAGACTACTTGCCTGCAAAGGAGTAGAGGAAATATGGTGCAACTGTTCTCCAGAGGAATGGAGGAAATCTGGTGTAATTGTTCTTCCTAATTTAATTGCCAAGGAATGGGTTTGATGCCAAAGGTTGTGTGCAGCAACTAATTGAGTTGGCTTTGCAAAGTTCCAAACAACCAATTCTAAACTCCTCCATATGCCCATTAGAAGATATCGATAATAAAGGTTTGACTGAAGCAAGTTTTAGGGTTCTCACTTCGTCTTGTAACACAAAACCAAAACTAGCATTACCATTCTTAAAAGTTGTATCCACATTTCCTCTCTTTTTCTTTCTATCGTAGCCTGCATTGGGTTACCCTTTTTGTTAGAACTATATTCCTACAACAGAGTGAAACCCTTTGGGAAGTGTTTGCCCTAGAATATCATTTCATTTCAAATGATAATAATTACTTGATGCATGCCCTGTCAATATATTTTTTATCCTTATTGTGTATATTCTTGCTCTAATTACTGCTGTAATTCTTTCTAAAATAGAACTAAATTTAGGGGATTTGGTTAGACTATAATTAAGGGATTTGGTTAGACTATAATTAAGGGATTTGGTTAGACTATAATTAAGAGATTTGATTAGACTATAATTAAGGGATTTGATTAGTCTAGGATCAAGGGATTTGGTTAGTCTAGGATCAAGGGATTTGATTAGTATTATTGCGTATATATACTGTATTTTTGTTCAGCCATGATATATAAAATAATACTTCAGAAATTCTCTTCTTTTTTTTGTCATGGTATCAGAGCCAAAATACTGAAATCATCTTGTGTCTAATTTTTTGTCATCCTCCAAGATCTTAGTGTTTTGATCTTGTATTTCTCGTATCTAGTTTCTTGTCTTCCTCGAAGATCTTGTATTTCTTGTATTACTCTTGTTTTCTTGGACTTGTTCTCTGATTGAATCATGTCTTTGGAACGATATGAACAATTTTTTGTTCGATTTAATGGTAAGAATTATTATGCTTGGTCATTCCAATTTGAGGTCTTTGTCAAGGGAAAAGAATTATGGGGTCATATTGATGGGACTGTTCCTACTCCTAACAGAAGTAGTGAGAAAGAAAAATACTTGAAATGGGAGGTGAAAGATGCTCAGATTATGTCTTGGATCCTTGGAAGTGTGGAACCCTCCATACTTCTCAACCTCAGGCCTTATAAGAATACTAGAGAAATGTGGGGCTACCTGAAGAAAGTTTACAACCAAAGAAACACAACACGAAGGTTCCAATTGGAACTTGAGTTGACTCAACTCAATCGAGGGAGTACACTGATATTGTATATGCAAATGTTCCTCCTAAAGGACTCTTTGTTGTACAAACTATCCATGAAATCAGCAAACGTGATCAATTCCTAATGAAGTTAAGAGGTGAGTTTGAAGCAATCAGATCTAACCTAATGAATAGAGAGCCAGTTCCTTTGTTGGATGTTTGTGTAGGAGAGCTTCTTAGGGAAGAACAACGACTCATTACACAGGTTGTCTTGGAGCATAAAACTCATAAAACTCATATAACAGCATAAAATATTATTCCAATTTCTGTTGCATACGCTGCTCAAGGGAGATCTAAAGGAGGCAGAGATATGACAAACGTCCTGTGCTATAGTTGTAAAGGATTTGATCATATTTCCACTAATTGTACTCAACAATTTTGCAATTACTGTAAGAAAACAGGGCATATCATCAAAGATTGTTCCATTCGGCCTCCAAAGAGATCTGAATCTGCTTACAATGCCTCGGTTGGTCCTTCAAATGTCTCTAATACTGGTCAGTCTACTATTACTCCTGAAATGGTTCAACAAATGATAGTTTCTTCTCTTTCCACTTTAGGTCTTTCAGGTAACAAAAATTCTAATTTTAAGTTTTGGTATTTTGATTCGGGTGCATCTAATCACATGACCAACACTACTTTGCCCTTAACTAATGTTCACAAATATACTGGAAATCTTCAAATTCATACAGCAGATGGCAATTCTTTACCTATCACAGCTGTTGGTGATATTTTAGCCTCCTTAAATAATGTGTTTGTGTCTCCTAAGTTGTCTACTAATCTTATATCCGTTGGGCAATTAGTTGACAATAATTATACCATTCATTTTTCAAATTCTGGTTGTCTTGTGCAGGATCAAGTGTCCGGAAAAATGATTGCGTAGGGACCTAAAATAGGATGTCTTTTTCCTTTGTTTTTACCTCCTTTTCCAGTTTCGAACCATGTTGCTTATAATGCTGTCCAATGTAATAATCAGGTGTGGCATAAACGTTTAGGACATCCTAATTCTCATATACTTCGAGTCTTGCTTAAATATGGTTTACATGGAAATAAAAATTCTTCTTCTAATAATGATATTGTTGATTGTGCATCTTGTAAACTTGGTAAGAGAAAAACACTTCCTTTTCTATTACATCAACCTCCGACCACCAAACCTTTTGAACTCGTACATACTGATGTCTGGGGTATTGCACCTGTGATTTCTCATGAACATTATAAATATTTTGTTACATTTATTGATGACTTCACTCATTTTACTTGGGTATATTTTCTTAGAACTAAAAGTGAAGTTTTCTCAGTGTTCAAAGTCTTTCTTGCTTTAACTGAAACACAGTTTTCTTCCAAAATCAAAATCCTACAATTTGATTCAGGTGGGGAATATATGTCAAATGAATTTCAATCATTTCTTCAAAGTCATGGGATCATTTCTCAGCGTTCTTGTCCTTTCACTCCACAACGAAATGGTGTGGCTGAAAGAAAGAATCGTCATCTTCTTGATGTTGTTCGCACTCTTCTAATTGAATCTTGTGTTCCTTCTCATTTTTGGTGTGAAGCTTTAGCTGCTGCAGTATATTTAATAAATAGATTACTATCCCCCAACTTGAACAATAATTTACCCTATTTTTATTTATTTAGACATGCACCAAATTATTCTAATCTTCATGTTTTTGGATGTGTTTGTTTTGTACATCTTCTTGCCCATGAGAGGAATAAACTTAGTGCACAATCTGTTAAGTGTGCTTTCTTAGGATATGCTGTAACCCAAAAAGGATTTCTTTGCTATGATCCTCATGCACGTCGCACTCGTGTCTCTAGAAATGTCATTTTCTTTGAAAATTAGCATTTCTTTAGCACACAAACGCTTCCAGAACTTCCTTCTTTATCTACTTTACCACATTTTTCTGCCTCACCAACACATGTACAAAGATATAAACCTGGTTATGTTTATCATAGACGCATTCCTCTTGCATTTGATGGTCTTCCTATGGTCCCTTCCCATCCACCTGCGATAGTTGATCCTATTTCCAGTGATCCTCCTCCACTTCGTAGAAGCTCTAGACCTCACAAACCTATTGAAAGGTATGATTTTTCACCTTCTGTGGCTATGACCACTGTTTTATCTTCTATCTCCATCCCTACTTGTTATAAAGAGGCTATGAAACATCAGTGTTGGTAACAAGCAATGGAAGCAGAACTTCAAGCACTTGAAGAAAATCACACTTGAGACATTGTTTCATGTCCTCCACATGTTAAGCCCATTGGTAGTAAGTGGGTCTATAATGTGAAACTTTAGTCTGATGGCTACTTAGATCACTATAAAGCTCAATTAGTTGTTCTTGGGAATAAACAAGAATATGGTCTCAACTATGAAGAAACGTTTGCTCCAATTGCTAAGATGACTACCGTGAGAACCATACTTGCTATTGCATCCTCTCAATCTTGGGCTTTACATCAGATGGATGTAAAAAATGCCTTTTTGAATGGGGATCTTAAGGAAGAGATTTACATGAAACTTCTGCTAGGTATGTCAATGACGAATGCTCATGAGGTTTGCAAACTAAGACGCTCTTTGTATGGGTTAAAGCAAGCACCTAGAGTCTGGTTTGAGAAGTTTCGCAACACACTTCTTACTTTTTCATTCACACAAAGTCAATATGATTCTTCACTTTTCTTCACAAGACAACCACTGGTATGGTTTTTCTCTTGGTGTATGTTGATGATATTATCATTACTGGTAATGATAAAGAGATGATCACTAAGCTTCAAAATATGTTGCATAGTACTTTTAAAATGAAAGATCTAGGCGGTCTCAATTATTTTTTAAGACCGGAAGTTCACACTGGAGATCAAGGTTTGTTCTTAAATCAACATGAATATATCCAAGATCTTATAGAACTCGGTAGCTTAAAGGGTACTACTGCTATTGATACACCAATGGAGGTAAATGTGAAATACCGAAAAGATGAAGGCAAACTTTTGTCAGATCCTTTGTTGTATAGACAACTTGTTGGTAGTTTTATCTATCTAACAATTACAAGGCCCGATATTTCCTATGTTATTCACACAGTTAGCAGATTTATACAATCACCTCGACATCTCCATATTGCTGTAGTCCGTCGTATCATTCGATACTTAATTGGGTCCTCTACTCGTGGGTTATTTTTTCCCTCAAATTCTGATCTTCATTTGACTGCATATAGTGATGCAGATTGGGTTGGCTGCCCCGATACTAGGAAGTCTACCACAGGATGGTGTACTTTTCTTGGAGATGCTTTAATTTCTTGGAAATGTAAGAAGCAGGATAGTGTGTCTAAATCTTCTACCGAGGCTGAGTATAGAGCCATGTCTGCTGCTTGTTTAGAAATTGTGTGGTTACGTGGCCTTCTTTCCTAACTTGGATTTCCTTCACATACTCCTACTCCACTTCATGGTGATAATACCAGTGCTATTCACATTGTTGCAAATCCATATATCATGAACGCACAAAACATATAGAGGTGGATTGTCATTACATCAGGGAAGCCTTTACTTGAGGTGTTATCACCCTTCCTCATCTTACTACTTCTCTTCAGGTGGCTGATGTCTTTACAAAGGCCTTAACCCGCCAAAGACACAAATTTCTCAGCGGCAAATTGATGCTCATAGACTTACGAGCATCAATTTGAGGGGGTGTCAATATATTTTCTATCCTTATTGTGTATATTCTTGTTGTAATTACTGCTGTAATTCTTCCTAAAATAGAACTAAATTTAAGATATTTGGTTAGACTATAATTAAGGGATTTGGTTAGACTATAACTAAGGGATTTGATTAGTCTAGGATCAAGGGATTTGATTAGTCTAGGATCAAGGGATTTGATTAGTCTAAGATCAAGGGATTTGATTAGTATTATTACGTATATATATTGTATTTTTGTCCAGCCATGATATATTAAAAAATGCTTCAGAAATTCTCTTTTTTTTTGTCATGCCCTCCCTTTAAGTTGATGGAAATAATCCAACCAATCGATAAACTTTGACGGGATTCTAACAGAATTCCCTATAAGGTCCAAGGATTTCACAACGAAGAAGGTTATCCAAGATACAAAAGATGTCACCATTCAAACATTTCAAAACAACATTGGTAACATCCGTATTCTAATATATTTGGTATCATCAGGACCCGAAGACTTGGAGGGATCCGCATGTGTTGAAAAGCATTCCGAAACTTGATGCCAACAAACAAGGATTCAACATATGCAATATATTGCAATTTCGACACTCCAACCCCTTGCCCATTCTTGATAATATTGAATATTATTCCTCCTATGGTGGTGTAAATTGTAATGCATGATGATGGAAATACCAAGTATTTCAATACCCTCACCTTCCAATCAAGCCCTCCCAATCTCCCGAGTCTTTTCCTAAAATGACCTAACCTTTTAAAAATTGTCCCGGTTTAACCTAGTTTATAAAACTATTTCCCAAACTAACTTGAACTCATTCGCAAAATGAGTTCTAATGGGACCTACTAAAAAATTAAAATTTTCTCTTTTCTCTTTTTCTCTCTTTCTATTTTTCTCTTTTTTTTTTTAATTTTTTAAATTCTCTCCGTTTCTCCTCTCCGTTTCCCCTCTCCGTTTCCCCTCTCCTTCCCTTTTCTTTTCATTTTTTTTATTTCTTTTCCCTTCCAAACCCACCTTCCCCCCACTTTCCCTTTTCTTTTCATTTTTTTCTCTTCTCCATTCCACCTCTCCACAAAAACCCTAGCCCACTCAAGTCAACAAAACACTCAGCATAGGATGCATTATGAGCATGAGTCCTAATGTTCCACATAATTTTCAAACCAGTACTAAATTGTAGAACGCATTCTGGCCACGAGTCATAATGTTCCAAATAATTTTGTGGAACATTAGGACTCATTAGGACTCATCTTCACGTTTGAAAATTTTGTGGAACATTAGGACTCATCTTCAAAATGCGTCCTATAATGAAAAATTATGTGGAAATTAGGACTCATCTTCAAAGTGCATCCTATAATTCAGTACTGTAATTCATCACGTTTAAAAATTATGTGGAAATTAGGACTCATCTTCAAAATGCGTCCTATAATTCAGTATTGGAATTCATCACGTTTGAAAATTATGTGGAACATTAGGACTCATCTTCAAAATGCGTCCTATAATTCAGTATTGGAATTCATCACGTTTAAAAATTATGTGGAACATTAGGACTCATCTTCAAAATGCGTCCTATAATTCAGTATTGGAATTCATCACGTTTGAAAATTATGTGGAACATTAGGACTCATCTTCAAACTGCGTCCTATAATTCAATACTGGAATTCATCAAGTTTAAAAATTATGTGGAACATTAGGACTCATCTTCAAAATGCGTCCTATAATTCAGTATTAGAATTCATCACGTTTGAAAATTATGTGGAACATTAGGACTCATCTTCAAACTGCGTCCTATAATTCAGTACTGGAATTTATCACGTTTAAAAATTATGTGGAACATTAGGACTCATCTTCAAAATGTGTCCTATAATTCAGTATTAGAATTCATCACGTTTGAAAATTATGTGGAACATTAGGACTCATCTTCAAACTGCGTCCTATAATTCAGTACTGGAATTCATCACATTTAAAAATTATTTGGAACATTATGACTTATGGCCAGAATGCGTTCTATAATTCAGTACTGGAATTTATCACGTTTGAAAATTATGTGGAACATTAGGACTCATCTTCTCAATGTGTCCTATAATTCAGTACTGGAATTCATCACGTTTAAAAATTATCTAGAACATTATGACTCGTGACCAGAATGCGTTCTACCATTTAGTACTGGAATTTATCACGTTTGAAAATTATGTGGAACATTTGGACTTATCTTCAAAATGCATTTTATAATTCAGTACTGGAATTTATCACGTTTGAAAATTATGTGAAACATTAGGACTCATCTTCAAAATGCGTCCTATAATTCAGTACTGGAATTCATCACATTTAAAAATTATCTGGAACATTATGACTCGTGGCCAGAATGCGTTCTACAATTTAGTACTGAAATTTGTCACGTTTGAAAATTATGTGGAACATTTTGACTCATCTTCAAAATGCGTTCTATAATTCAGTAGGAATTTATCATGTTTGAAAATTATGTGAAACATTAGGACTCGTCTTCTCAATGCGTCCTATAATTCAGTACTGAAATTTATCACGTTTGAAAATTATGTGAAACATTAGGACTCATCTTCTCAATGCGTCCTATAATTCAGTACTGGAATTTATCACGTTTGAAAATTATGTGAAACATTAGGACTCATCTTCTCAATGCGTCCTATAATTCAGTACTGGAATTCATCACGTTTAAAAATTATCTGGAACATTATGACTCGTGGCCAGAATGCGTTCTACAATTTAGTACTGGTTTGAAAATTATGTGGAATATTAAGACTCATGCTCAGAATGCATCCTATGCTAAGTGTTTTGTTGACTTGAGTGGGCTAGGGTTTCTGTGGAGAGGTGAAATGGAGAAGAGAAAAAAATGAAAAGAAAAGGGAAAGTAGGGGGAAGGTGGGTTTGGAAGGGAAAAGAAATAAAAAAAATGAAAAGAAAAGGGAAGGAGAGGGGAAACGGAGAGAATTTTAAAAAAAAAGAGAGAAAAATAGAAAAAGAGAAAAGGAGAAAAGAGAAAATTTTAAATTTTTTAGTAGGTCCCATTAGAACTCATTTTGCGAATGAGTTCAAATTAGTTTGGGAAATAGTTTTATAAACTAGGTTAAACCGGAACAATTTTTAAAAAGTTAGGTCAGTTTAGAAAAAGACTCCAATCTCCCCCCAACTTTCTGTTTCCCCCACAAAAAATAATTTTGTCTTTTCATCTCTCAAAAGACTTCCCAAACTTCCTTATACTCCACATCTTTAAACCACCATAATTGTTTGTGATTAGGGAAATTTTTGTACATTTTATTCTATGAACCAATAGCATAACACAATACGTGTTCTACCGCCATGAAAAATGAAAAACCAGCGTGTACAAGTGGAACAAAAAAATAAAGAATAAGAAGAAAGAGATGCAAAAATTTGGATTTTAGTGTTTATTTTTATTTAAAATTACAAAAAGACACTTTATAAAAATTAGACTTTATTTTTTTAATAATGGAGCCCAAACAATAAAAATACTTGACTAATGCTAAAAAATCTCATCTTAACAACAAAAATTAACTTACAAGCATGTAGTTAGACTTTTTAAAACTTGAAGGACACCATATAAATGAATTTCACTTTAGATACTAAATCTTAGATTTTTAAATTTAAGGTGTGTTAGTATAATATTTTACCCATATTTATTCCCTATAAGTTGTTTAGTTTAGTTGTTAAGTGTTTATAAGTGGTTGTGGGATCCATCCTTAACAACTGTGAAAAAAATTATAAAATTTTAACATAGTAATTTTAAAGTTGGAGGGAAAAAGTTGAAAAAATATTTTTCTGTACACTTTAAATTTAATTTATTTAATACATTTTTTTTAATTTTTAATGCGACTTTTGGTCTCTATGTCTCAAACTCATGACTTTTTAATCATAAGTGAGCGTGCTTACTATCAAAGCAACGCCTACTTAACATTTAACAACATTCTTGATCTTATTTATTTCTATTTGCATATTATATATATTTAAAATTTATTGTAAATTATTATTTTTTACTTATTTTTTTACTTTATTCATTTTTTCTTTATAAATTTTATACAATATAATATAATGTTTTATAAAATATTATTTATGTAAATATAAATAAATAAATAAATATATATATATATATTATATATATAAGAAAAAGTATAAATATATTGTTGTAAAAATAATATAATAAGGAGAAGATAGAGACAATATAGAGAAAGAATAGATAACAATTTTATTGATGTATTCTTTTATATAAAATTTATTTTATAATTTTTTGATGAAACCCTCTATTTATGGGGATGAAAACAATAGAGAAAATAGGAACATAAAATCTCAGTTTATCTAAATTAGGAAATAAGAAGTATAGAATGTATATGATACCTTAATGGATATTCAGATAATAAATAGATTTATAACACTCTCCCTTGAATATCTATTATAGAACAAATATTGCATTAATAATATCATTGAACTCAACCCGGTAGCTTGGGGGAGTTGGTAAGCAGACTCCTAAATGCTTCCTCCAGGGCGAATGATTGAGGGTTTGAATCCCCCCTAGAATGGTTAGTTCTATGTTAAAAGTTCTGGGCTAGACCCTCACCCTCGAGTAAGAGTTGAACCCTGCGAGCGCTCCGCAGACCGAGTCCGAATTAGTCTTACCAAAGGTGAGGACACCGGACGCCCCAAGAACTCAGCATAAAGAATATACATTGTTAAAATCTTACTAAATAAAAACACTATGGGGAAAAAATTCTAGTGAAGGAAAAAAAGTATACTATTTTTTATGTGTAAACTTCTCCTCTAGTTAGATGAATTCTTGAGATTTTGAATCAAATTTTATATCTCAATTTTTCAAAAGTTGTGGTTGGAAGGACTTTAGTGAATAAATCTGCGAAAATATTATACCACTATATTTGAAGCACATTAATTTTAGCATTCTTTTGAAATTCATGAGTAAAGAAATTAATTTTAGATGAAATATGTTTCGTCATATATCTTTTGATATATTATCATTTCAACTGAACTATATAAGTCCCATTATCTTCCTATAGAGAAATTAGAATCTCTCTTGTGAAGGATAAACCACAACTTCTAATATAATACATTATTGGCCTTATATAATGTGAGATCAACAATTCCTTGGAGCATCAAAGAACTTGTTTAACATCATACCAATGTTGTGTGGGCGAAGAACTAAATCCTGCTAATAAATTTATATCAAATTCTATTCACGTTATATGTGTAATAATACCCAGACCCAAATTAAGTAGTTACTATGAGGTTCTAATTAAGTTAATGAATAATTTTTTTTATTATTATGAGTTAAATTGGAATATATGAAAAATATTTGGGAATAATTAATAAAAAGTTAAATGTTTTAATTTAAATAGGTTTTACCAAATATGAATGAGTTTTAGGGGCGTAATTTGAGAAAAAGATAGAGAAATAATGTAGAGCAGAGATGGAAGATGAGAAAGATAGAGTTTGGAGAAAAAAAGGGGCTACAAATAAGAATATGACCCATATAAAAATGAGAGTTATTATTTATTTCATAACCAAAAAGCCGCTAGAGAGTAGAGGGATTAGAAATTTTTGGATATTCAAAAGCTGTTGAAAAAAATAAGTTTTTATTAGTGTTTATAATTATTATGAAATATTAGGATTATAAGATTAAGATAGAGTTATGAATATAGTTTTGATTGTTATTAAATGGATTATTGGTAGGAGGAAATGATTTAGGAGCAGAATATTAAGTTGACATTTGAATTTACGCAAGCTATCAATCGAGGTATGTAGACTATCATTCTCTTTTCTTTTGTTTTATTCACCATCATAATATTGAATATTTTTTAAAGGTATTGAATTTGAACGATGTACAAATTGTAGAATGTTATCTGATTTGTTAAATATTTAAAATGATATTTATCTTCTTTATTTAATTGGAAATTTATTATAAATATGAGATTTTTTTAAATATGTGTATTAAGAATTTGAGCATGTTTTAAATTCTAAAAAATTTAAGATTTTGAATTCGTTTTTAGTTTTGTAATTAAATATGCAAACATGTGAATTTTTTAGAGTTTTTTATCAAAATGACCTAACTTTTTAAAAATGGTACGGATTAGTGAAACTATTTCTCAAACTGACTTTGACTCATTTACAAAATGAGTAGCTACTAAAAAATTAAAAATTTTTCTCTACTCTTTTTCTTTCAATTTTTTCATTCAGTTTCTGGGCTTCAGACTGTCTCTACTATTTCTTTTTTTCTTTAAACAACTTTTATTATGTAATATATTGATTCTGCAAAAATCTGTCGGGGGTAAAAGAGTAATTTAAAAGGCCGGGAATTCAGGAAACGTTTGGATGGATTCGTCTTTTGAATCTGTCAAAGTCAATGAAATGGGTACTTCAGGTAGTGGCCCCTTGACGAGCTATAAGTCCGGAAGCTATACTTCGCGATGTGGAACCAGAGTAAATATACTTCGCGATGCGGGATTCCCAATAGCAAGTACCTACAAAACAAGTAAGTTTGATGGGGAGTTTGTTCCCCGTGAACTCTCCGATGCTTAAGTCAGTAGAGTTTTTGTGTATTTTGGATATCTGGAACTTGTCATTACCTTTTGTTCAGATCCCCTTCTTATAGGAGTTGTCTTGAGGATCTCATTTGTTCATGAGCTTCCCGTTGGAGCTTTACTTGGGCCGTTTTGACCGTTGTAGAAAAACGGGCCTTGAATAAGGTATTTAAAGAGTGGAAATGTCTACTATTTATGAAGCCCATGAATTTGGGTTTATGACGTCCCGTGAGATCAGGGGTAATAATTACGCGGTGGAAGTATGATTTTGCCCCTAAGGTATTTTTCTGACTGTTTAGTGGCCCCTCGTCGAAGTTCCACATGACGAAGTAGGGGGGCTTCGGCGAAATAAGTGTGTTGAGTACTTTGACTTGTGGCTGAAGTTAGGGTCTTTGATTGTGACTGGCTGTCTTTTCGTCTTCTGCCTCTGTCATTAATTGCAGAATGTCAGCCAGCAGAAGTACCTTTTCACCTTCCTCGATGCATCGATTCTAGCAAGTAATCATTCCACAAAATTTTTTTTCGGGTATTTAATAATTTCTTCCTTCTCATATGCCTTTTTCTTTACTTTTGCTTCCTTGCTTTTATAGCTTCCTGCCATTAACGTCTTCTGAAGATTCCTTCGCCTTTGTTTTCATCGCGAGTTTAGTCACATTTTCTCAGACTTTCGTCTCAAATTCAGACACTTAAAAAGGTATATTTTGTCTTCTTATTGTCTGGTTTTTGTTTATTCCTCCATTGTTGACATGCCATCTTCGACTGTCTTTTATGCTTCTTTTGTTTGCTCTGTTTTTCTGGGGGATAGTAATGGTATCATGTGTATTTCTGGGTTTAGGGTTTAGTCATGATTTAGACTTCTCTTTTTGGGTAGCTTATTATTTGAATGTAGTTCTAAATGTTGAACTTCCATTCGCAGGTAGGAAATAGCTGCCCAAAGAGAAGATGAAAGGGAGGTTGAGGAGCTTATGAATGAGGGTTTTGGTGATCCTCAGCCTGCCCAACCAGAGGTCACTGTGGCGGTTAGGGAAGGCTAGGGTGAGGTTCATGAGGGTGTCCCCTTTCAGCCACCCATGCCTGCTCCTCCTGCTTCAGATTTTGCTTTGGGGCGAAGTAGGACTAGTCGTGAACATGCAGAGTCTTTTGCCCGTAGGTATAGTGTAGACCCTAGGACTTATAGAGTCTCTGTTGCTCCTCTGGTAGGTAAAATGTCACTTCGTAGTATTCCCCTTCCTTTAGCTCATTTTGAAGTGGGCCTTCACCTTCCTATGGACCCTGCTTTTGTAGATTTTTTAATTTTTGCCCGAGTTCAGCCTGGACAAGTGCATCCAAATGCTGTTCGTACCATTTTTTGTTTGATTTGCCTTTGCAGTAGATTAGGTTTTGAGTTGTCTTCTAATATTCTTAAAATGTTTTTTCTTCACTTCGGATGTCGGACAACACTCTTTCACTCCGTCCGCACCGAAACAGAGTCGTCCTTTTTCATGCTCCACCTAATAAGATAGACTTCAAGGGGAGGTGGTTGATGGTAGAGTCTCGCATAGGTTTTCCTTTTCGTCCATGTGTTAGCGAGGACTACCAGTGGTCCCAAATCCAAAATCTTTCTTCCCTCAGCTATTCTGAAAGAGCCTTCCTAGAAACCATTACCTGGGATTTAGGAGATAGTCGCCAGAACCAATCCCGGGTATATTCTTCTGCCGACTTACTTAGTGAGTCTAGTTTGAAGTGGTGCGGTATAGGGGCTGGCTTTTCTGAGCGGAAAAAAGAGTTAGGTTTTGCGGAGGAGGGACCGAACTAGGACTAGACCATACACCCTGGGGGTGTTTTTTCTTTCCAATGTGACTTGTGCAACTCTACTGCCCGTGGGTGTGGAAGTGGCTGGGGTAACATATATATGTGTTTTTTTTTTGCACTTCGTGAGGGTTCTAACTTGGTTATTTTGTCGCAGGTCCCACTATGTTTAGTCAAGCTTGGGGAAACCGTGTGGAGGATAGGGATGTCAGGCAATCACACTTGAACTCCCTACCTCAGTTTCCTCCTCGCTTGATAGACTGGGGTGCAGCGGGAGACACCCCTCTCACTTATCCATCCTCTGCCGGTCCGTCTGGGCGAGGTAGAAACCTTCGTCGAGCAAGGGATGGGGGAGTGAGAGGTAGGACTCCTCGCTCTGCTCCCGTGCCTCTTCGAGAAGCAACCCCCGAGTTAGGGGAAGACGAAGAGCAACTTCGTCCGCGTCAAAGGCGGAGGACTTCTCCTAGACGGCCCTCTACTGAAGGTACTGTGATCTCTCCACTTTCCTCACCCATTCCACCAGATTCCCTGGATGCTATGCCCTTGGCAGCCCGAAGGGGTCCTGAGCCCACTCTTGCTGCTGAAGCTGAGGCTGTTTCTGTTGCCGAAGCTGAGGTGGACTCTGGGAACCCCGACCCTTCATGGCTCCAGCCGGGGTTCGAGCTACCTACTGAGGAGGGAGCCTTGCGGGCTTTGGTTGCTGAAATATCTGCCAGGACTCCTCCCCTCAACAACCTTCGTTTCAACAATATGTATGCTGTAGCTCTACTCGGAGGTACCATCCTGGACCGAGCTCATGACGCAGAGAGTTTGGTCGGGATGAGAGAGATAGGAGTTGAGGAAGCCACTAACCGGGTTAGTGCTTTGATAGCTCGGGTATGTTTCATCCATCTTTTGCTTCTCCTTTCCTTTAAGCCTTCATGAAATATCTTTTATAACCCTTCTTTTTTTTAACAAGTTTTCTCCTTAGTTCTTCACATTTCCAAGTCTCGAACTTCGGAACAAACCGAGCGAGCAGCAGCTAATGAAGAGTGGCGGGTGGTCAACGAGCCTCGCTTGGCTGCTCTGGAGGCAGAAGTGGCTAGTCAAGCTTCACGTTTGGAGTTAGCCAATTCGGAGAAGCTCCAGATGGCTAGCGAGATGGCGGAGTTGAGGGAACGGCTGACCAAGGCAGAAGAAAGGAATGCGGAGTTGCAGGATGCCAACAATGACTTGAATTCGGCTAGGGATGAGGCTGTTGCTAGTCGGATCTCCATGCAGGAGGAGTTGGAGCATTGTCGATCAGAAGATTTCAAGAAGAAGATAATCGATGACTTCAAGAGTTCTCCTGCATACCATGAAGATATCGGTCGTGGGGATGGTTCTTTTTTGGACAAAGGATGCATCCATATCATCCGGCAGCTTCATCCCTACTTTGAGGACAAGTCCCTTCTCCTGCAGGCCTTTAAATCGAATTTTGACAATGATCTGTGTAGGCAAGGAGCGGACTTCATTCCCTTTACTACCGAAGAGTTGGAGGCACTCCGGTAACGAGATGAGAAAAGGAGGAGGCATTTTGGAAACCACCTCAACCTACCACTCCCACATTCTGGGATATGCTTGATGAGGGCTCAAGTTCTGCTGCTCCCTGAAGCTCTTTTGTATTTAGAACATAGGTTTTTTGACATTTTGTTTTGTACCTTGCACTCCATTTCTTGGAAACTTTAATGAAATTCTCATTGTCTTGTGTCTTTGTTTAACTTTTCCCACTTGTCGAAACTTTCTAACTTCAAACTTCGTGATTATAAGATTGTGCACTTGGCAATTTGAATTCTTCTAAGTTCCTTAACTCGACACTTCGCAATCCCCAGCTTTTACTCGCGGTAGCTTTCTTCTCCAAGTTTCCCTTATATTGACACTTCGTAGCCACGAACTATCTCATTTTCTTTAAAAATTTCCCAGTTCCCTTTTAACTTGGTACTTCGTAACCACGAAATATCTCGTGGTATTTTTAAATTTTCAAGTTCCCTTTTAACTTGGTACTTCGTAACCATGAACTATCTCGTGGTATTTTTAAATTTCCAAGTTCCCTTTAACTTGGTACTTCGTAACCACAGACTATCTCGTGGTATTTTCAAATTTCCAAGTTTCCTTTTAACTTGGTACTTCGTAACCACGAACTATCTCGTGGTGGTAACATTCTTATTCCTGGGATTGATCCCGGTACTTTGTTACCACGAGCTTTTACTCGGTGGTGATATTTTTCTCCCGAGATTTTACTCAAATGGTAATTTTTATTTCAATAGAGTGCTTTCAGAAACTATTCAACAACTTGTTTTCAAGATGACTTGATACTCAAAACAATGCTTTCTAGGTGCTCTTCATACATAGTACCTTTTTAAGTGATTTACGTGCCACGGGTTTGGTAGGAGAATGCCATCTTTGTTCATGAGTTTGTAGGTGTCGAGTCTTACTTTGTGTTTCACGAGGTAAGGTCCTTTCCAGTTCGGAGTTAGTTTGTTTGCTTTTATATGCCTCGTCGTGCCTTCTATCTTCCGAAGTACCCAGTCCCCAATCTTTATTGGTCGCTTGAATACTTTCTTATCATGGGCTTTTTTGTTTTTTTTGCTTGAATGACTGCGATCTTAGGCGGCTTGCTATTCTCCTTTCCTCTAGCAGATCTAGTTCCATGCTTCTTCTTTCTTTGTTGACATCCTCGTTGTACATTGATACCCTTGTTATGGGCAATGCGACTTTGGCTGGTGCTACCGCCTCGGAACCGTACACCAATGCGTAAGCCATTTCTCCCGTGGGGCCCCTAGTCGAAGTGCGGATCGCCCATAGAGCGGGGTTTAATTCATCAGCCCATTTGTTAGATTTTCCTTCCAAGTTTTTCCTTAGTGCCATTAACACCAATTTGGTGGCCGCTTCTGCTTGACCATTCATCTAAGGGTGTGCTACTGATGATTTCCAGTGTTTGATGTGCAACCTTTGACATTCTGCGTTGAACTGGGTTGAAAATTGAACTCCGTGATTGGTAATTACTGCCATGGGTATCCCGAAGCGGCATAAGACATGTTCTCGGAAGAACTTAGAAACATTTTCCCCTGTTGGGTGTGTGAGAGCTTTTGCTTCTACCCATTTTGAGAAATAATCCACCGCCACTACCAGTATTCACATCCATTTCTTGTTTTCGGAAACTTTTCCATTAGATTCATACCCCACATGTCGAATGGCCAGGCTGCCACCATCGGGGTTTGTTCAATCGAAGGCAACTGTGGAATGGTTCCAAAAATTTGGCACGTCTCACACTTTTTGACATATTTTCTAGCATCTTCTCTGAGTGTTGGCCAGTAATACCCTTGGTTGATTACTCTTTCAGCCAAAGCTCGGGCCCCGGGATGTCCTCTACATACTCCCTCGTGTATCTCAGCTAGTAGGTCGTTGACTTGAGATGGAGGGATGCAACGAAGTAAGGGCCTCGAAAAAGATTGTCTATACAATACGTCTTCATGGATTGTGTACCTCACAGACTGTCTTTTGATTTGTCTGTCCCAAGTAGCATCATCTGGGAGGTTCCCTTGCTGAATGAAGTTTTTTATTTCCTCATCCCAATTCTTCGAAGTGGGGCGTAGGCATTGAATTAACTCCGGTTCTTTGATTATTGTTGTTACTCCTTCTATAGGGATGCCTTCTTCGTTGGGGGTCTCTCCGGAGGCTATTTTTGCAAGTCTATCTGCTTGCTGATTTTCTTTTCTGCTGATTAAAGATAGCGTGAAAGGGCAGAATTTCTCTCTCCATTTTCTTGCTTCGTCCACATATGACTGCAAACCCTCCGATTGTACTGTATATGTCCCTTGGATCTGATTCACCACCAATTGCGAATCGCTATATACCTTCAGAGCTTTGATATTAGCCCCATGGGCCCATTCTAATCCATTTAACAGCGCTTCGTATTTCGCTTGATTGTTCGAGAGATTGGGCTTCAATTTGATGGCTCGCATTTTCGTGTATTCTTTGTTAGGCGAAGTTACGACAATTCCTGCTCCGACTCCACTGGAGTTGACTGCTCCGTCGACTCTCAGTTCCCATGGTTCTTTTGTAGGCTCAGCCACCTCTAGGCTTAATTCCGTGAAGGACCCTTCTGCGAGGAAGTTTGCAAGAGCCTATGCCTTGATTGTTGTTCGGGGCTTAAACGTGATTTTTTGTCCGCATAATTTGATGGACCATCGCAACATTCTCCCGGATTGATCCAGTTTATGGAAAATTTGCTTCAGTGGGGCATTAGTGTAAACCACAATAGGGTGAGATTCAAAGTATGGCCTGAGTTTTCGTGTGGATATCAGTGCATACACTAGCTTTTCAATGTTTGAATACCTGGACTCCGCATTATTCAAGACCTTGCTGACGAAGTATACAGGGTACCGCTTCGTTCCTTCCTCTTTTATTAATATTGACGCCACTATCAAGTCCGAAAATGATAAGTATAGGAAGAGTGTTTCCCATGTGTTAGGAGGTCGTAGCAGGGGAAGATCTAACAGATGGTCTTTCAGACTTCTCCAGGAGTGGCTGCATTCTGGAGTCCAAACAAAATCATTCTTCGAATTTTTCAAGGATTTGAAGAATGGAAGACACTTTTCTTCCGATTTAGAAATGAAGCGTCCTAATGCCGTAATGTATCCGTTTAGCCTCTGGATGTCTTTGACACATTGGGGCTAGGTGAGCCGAGCTATAGCTTCTAATTTCTCTGGGTTGGCTTCGATTCCTCGCTTAGATGTCATAAAACCCAAAAATTTGACAGATTTCACTCCGAACGTGCACTTTATCGGATTGAGTTTGAGATTGAACTTTACTAGGTTGCAAAAAGTTTCCTCCAGATCTTCTAAGTGCAAAGTACCATGTTTAGTTTTAACCACCATATCGTCGACATATGCTTCTATGTTCCTTCCGATTTGGCTTCGGAGGATGTGATTCATCATTTGTTGGTATGTCGCCCTTGCATTCTTCAATCCGAATGGCATAACGTTATAGCAATATATAGCCCCTACAGCTCAGAACGAAGTATGTACCTGATCACTTGGCTTCATTTTTATTTGATGGTATCCTGAAAAGGCATCCATGAAGCTTAGAAACTCGTATCCCGCTGTTGAATCTATCAGTGCATTAATTCAAGGCAGCGGGTAGCAGTCTTTGGGACAGGCTTTGTTGAGGTCGGTATAATCCACGCACATTCTCCATTTTCTTGTAGACTTTTTGACCATTACTACGTTAGCAAACCATGTGGGATACTTTACCTCGCGAATGAACCCTGCTTTCAAAATTTTATCTACCTCCTCTTTCATGCCTTGTATTTTCTCCTCACCGAAATATCTAGATTTCTGTTTTATTGGGCAGCACGTCGGGCTTATGTTCAGTGCGTGTTCGACAATGGAGGTGTCAATACCTGGCATATCCTCTGTACACCAGGAGGAGCTATTTTGATGATCTTTTAAGAACTTGATGATGTCTTGCCGAAAGTTGATTTGGCATCTCTCTTCCAATTTTGACAAATTGCTGAGGATAGTTCGGATTTATCGCTACTTCGTCAAACTCGCTCTCTCGCGATATTTCTATGACTAGTTCGCAGATTTGCTTTTCCAGTATTCTTTGTATCCTCAGGTCATGCTCTTCCGTCACTACATTGATGTTCCCGACTTTGGTGGGAGAATCCCTTTTCCTTTTTATCTTCATGATTTGCCCTAGCAAACTTCGTGGGCTGCTTTTCACAAACCCAACACCTCACGAAGTGTTGAACTTCACTTGTTGGTGGGATGTAGAGATTACTAAGTCAAAAGCCGTGTGGAAAGGTGTCCCCACTATGACATTGTAGGGGATTCTAAGTCCACAACATAGAACTTGATCTCCTCAGTCCGTGGTTTGTCCCCTTCACCGAGAGTGACTTGTATTCTCACTGTTCCTTTAACTGGTACCTTATGTGGCGTGAACCCCTCCAATACCATTCTGCTAGTCTTGAGATGTTCTTCTTTCAAGCCCATTTCTTCAAAACATCGCAAATACATAATGTTCCTCGTAGCTCCGGTATCGACCAGAACCCTTTTCACTATGCATTTGTCGATTCCTTCTCGGGTCATACGCATTTTGAGAACAATATGACTGACTTTTGCTTCCTCATTATTCTCTAATTCTTCATTGGTGAAAGTAATGACTTCCATTTGTTCAAATTCATACTTCGGAACAAGGTATGATTTGGTGAGGTTGTATATCCTCTTCTTGATCTTCTTGACGGAAGTCAACTCTGAGTTAATCATGTTGATTACCCTCTCTCCCTTGTCCTTCTGCTGTTGTATACCGGCAACGTATTCTTTCAAGCATCCTTCCTGGATGAGCTTTTCGATTGCTCTTTTCAGTTGGAAGCTTTCTTTCGTGGTGTGACCATAGTCTCTGTGGAATCCACAGAACTTGGTCTTATCCCCGTGGAGAATGAATGCGACTTCATCGGGGTAGGATCCCTTACTCCATATTTCTCTTTGATCACTGCAATCAAACTTTCCTTTGGAACATTCAAAGGTGTGAAAGTTTCAAATTTCTTACCTCGGTTTTTGTCTCTTCGTTCTGAGAAGCTCGAGGCGATATCCTTTGGATGTTCGTGTTGCTTGTCTTTTCTTTTTGAGGTGGATTCAAGCGCACTGCTTTCCGCTAATGCTACTTTCCTGGTGACGCTGAACATTTCACCAATGGTTTCTGGCTTTCTCAGCTGAAGCTCGGTGTATAGCATCCTGGATCTAAATCCTCCTTCGAAACAGCTGATGACAATGTCTTGGCTGATTTCTTCAATGTCATCGTAGGTCTTCTTGAATCGCTCCAAGAAGGAGAGTAGAGTTTCATCCTCTCGCTGTTTGATATTAGCCAAGTCTCCTCTTGTTTTTGGTATAGTTCCTGCAGTACTGAATTTGTCCAGGAATATTTTCTCTAAGGTATGCCATGAGTCGATGGTGCCTGCTTTTAGAGATGTGAACCAGGTCAGAGCTTTATCGGACAGTGTGCTCGGGAATGCTTTGCATAAGATGGCTTTGTCATTTGTGACTAGCCTCATGGCCGATTTGTAGCGGCACACGTGCTCGAGGGGTCGGGATAACCCCGAGTATAGGACGAACTGCGGGATTTTGAGGCTTGGATCGGGGGAGACATTTTGGATCCACTTGGTGAAAGGTCCCAGCTCGATCGACCTTGATTTATGAACTTTAGTGGGGTTCTTTCCTTTCTCCAGACTATATTCGGGGGAACGCTTTCTGGCCCCTCTTTTATGAACAGGTTTCGAGGAATGATGACTTTCCCCTACTTCGCTGACCATTTGCTTTTTGTCAGTCCGGGTTCCACGCCTCTCATCTCTTTTGGTGGCTGTTTGTGTTCGTTGTGGAAGTTCCGAGGGATCTCCGAAAAATCTTGGAGGGGGTAGATCCGTGCCGGCCTTCCTGAATTCAGCCCTCAACTTTAGCCATTGTCATGAAAGCTCTTGATCTTGTTTCAATTGTTCATTTTCTCTTTGCAACCGATGCAACTCTTTTTCCATTTCCTCAATTCTTTTAGAATTGAGTTGTTCTCTCAAATCTTGGGAACATCTGGAAGTTTCTGGTTGTGGTCCCAATCTTTCCGAGACGGGACGATGACTAGAACTAGGTGAGGATGAAGAATGTGATATTCTTGTCCTAGTTCCTCGGAATGATGATTGCCGGACAGTGCGTCCCTCTCCTGAATGTCTAGACATGTTAATTTGTGAGGGAAAGATGAATGTCTTGGCTGAACGTTCCCGGTAACGGAACCAAACTAATTCTGCAAAAATCTATCGGGAGTAAAAGAGTAATTTAAAAGGCCGGGAATTCAGGAAACGTTTGGATGGATTCGTCTTTAGGAGATTTTGAATCGGTCAAAGTCAATGGAATGGGTACTTCGGGTAGCGGCCCCTTGACGAGCTATAAGTCCGGAAGCTATACTTCGCGATGTGGAACTAGAGTAAATATATTTCACGATGCGGGACTCCCAATAGCAAGTACCTACAAAACAAGTAAGTTCGATGGAGAGTTTGTTCCCCGTGAACTCTCCGATACTTAAGTCAGTAGAGTTTTTGTGTGTATTTTGGATATCTGGAACTTGTCATTACCTTTTGTTCAGATCCCCTTCTTATAGGAGTTGTCTTGAGGATCTCATTTGTTCATGAGCTTCCCGTTGGAGCTTTACTTGGGCCGTTTTGACCGTTGCGGAAAAATGGGCCTTGAATAAGGTATTTAAAGAGTGGAAACGTCTACTATTTATGAAGCCTATGAATTTGGGTTTATGACGTCCGGTGAGATGAGGGGTAATAATTACGCGGTAGAAGTACGATTTTTCCCTTGAGGTATTTTCCTGATTGTTCAATATATATACATATATATATATATATATATATAACTGTAGCTTAATGACACATTCTCAGAATGAGTCCTAAAGTAAAATTTTAAAATTTAAATTTTAATCTAGGACTCATTCTCGTGTATTTTCAAATCCTCTTTAAAGCTTCATTGTAAGTTTTCAAACTAACAAAATTTTAATTTTTATGGCATTTTTTTTTTCATTACATGATATATTTCTCATCTTTGTAACTCTACTTCTCTATCTATTTTATTGATCTAGGGTTTATAGTACTCTTTTGACTCAAAATGAAAAATTCTTAACTTTTATTGTAATTTCTCATAAAATTTTCTTCTACATATCATTTATTTATGATTGATGGTATTATATTCGAATTTTTGGGTTATGAATTTTTTAAGGTTTAGAGTTTATGATTTGTATTTATAAAAAATTATTATATATATAAATTTTTAATATATTGAATTTTTATTTACATTTTGTAAATGACATTGTTGAAGCAACTAATTCGATTAAATTTCTATTGGGTTCTATGATGTAAATGACAATCTATATTTTGAAGGGCCAACTAAAAAATCATGAGTGTTTAGAAAACAAATATCATATTCAGACATAATTTAAAAGGTATGCAACTAGATTTAGAATGAAGAAAAAATAAAATGATGACATGGACATAGTTTCAGGACACATTTCTTGGGGAAATTCTTGGTGCTATAGTAATTGGTGGTGCTGATCATTCATATTTAGAACTGAGGTTTGTAAAAGAGAGTGTGAAGATCCAAGCAAATGGGAATGAAATAGAAGATGGATACATTTATCAATAAGATGTATTGTAAATTTATTTTATTTTATTTTATTTTTTTATTTTTGGTTGAAATACCAATTCTAATTAACAAAGAAATCAAAGATGGAAGAGATGAGAGTTTCAAACTAATCATATATATATATATATATATATATATATGTATGTATGTATATGAAACCATACAAATATTCTTATAATTATATTAGGGCCCAAGTTCAAAATGAGTACTAGAATTCAGTTCTTCAAAAAATTATATAGGACACTAGGACACATTCTAAACACGAATTTTAAAATTTAATTCTACAAAAAATTATATCGTATGCTAGGACTATGTACAAAATGAGTCCTAGAATTAAGTTTTGTTTATATCGAGTCTTAGGACTCATGTTTAGAATGATTCCTAAAATTCCTTTCTACTAAAAATTGTTGCTACAATACATAAATACAAAGAAAAATTAGAATCAAGAATTTAAGAAAATGTACAACAAATGAGAGGTAAACTTGATCTTCAAATCCTTTGTACATGGCTAAGATCTTCAATGGTTTAATCTCCAAAATCCTCAAGCCTTTTCAAACCCCAAACTTCTTTTGGTGGAGACAAATCGGAATCTTAACCTCTTGAAGAAGTAGTGATACAAACAATAAAAACTTCCTCCAAGTAGTTGGATCTTCAAGCTTTTTAGTCTAGACAACTCCTAGAAACAATCACTCAAGGATGAATTGATTACAACACTCACAAACTACAACTACAAAGAGATATAGAGAGTGATTTGAGAAAAATATTATGAGAAGTAATTTTAGTAGAGTTTCTCTAAGTCTTAACAATTCCTCCCTAATCTCTATAAAATTACATATATTTATAGGTAAATTACAAAGGGTTATAAATGGAATAAAAATTACAAAATTTGACATATGAGACTTAGCGGGCATCATGTTCTCATGTTGGACGGCTATCAAGCTTGACAGCGTCAAATAATGGAACTTGACAGCCGTCAAATACTGCAACATGTAATATTCTCTAGAATTTACAATTTAACTCCTCAACTCGTTTGTTTATGTGAATTTGTCCCAAAATTTTCTGAAATTACTTTTATCACAAATTAAATCAAATCAAAGTTAAAAGTGATTATTTCTAAGTAAATTGAAGAGAATCAAAGCACAAATCACCACTAAAATATTGATATATTTTAGTGTTATCAATTTAAAACTCAATAAAGTTTTTTAAAACTTAAAAGAAAAAATATTTTATCAATAACAATCATAGTTCCTTTTGGTAATATTATATTAGTTCTTCCTAAACTTTTCAATAAATTTTTTAGATTATACTTGATGAGTCTATTAGAATTATAATATATAAAATATCTTTTATATATCACTTTAAATTATATGTTGACTTAATAATAATTTTCCATGAGAACAATCAAGGTATGAATGTATTTCAATAAACTTTCAACTCACAAGTCTCAGGATCGAAATTTGAATCTAATACAAATTTGTTATAAACATCCCAATATCACTTTTTGGTGAATTTAAAGCAAGTCATTGAATAAAAGACTTCAAACTCATTGCTTAAATAACCACTCAATGATCTCTTTTAGATGAGCAATACGAGATATCAAATCACAACACACCTTCTCATCGCAACAATCATATTAACAAAATATTTACGAACTTAAATATTAAATAAGATAAACAAATAAAATATAAAATTTCTATCAATCACCCTTATATTTTCATAAATTATTAAATTTTGGATAAATAAAACTAATACATCATCTTGGGATCAATAATGTACTAAGGAAAGATAAAATAAAGTTCAAGAATATAACAACAATTTCAATTCTATAACAGTTACAAATAAGTACCAGATTCACGAAACATTCCTCCAATATACTCATATCAGTAAATTCAACGCACATAAATCAAATCAAATAAAAATTTCATAAATAAACAATGTCTCAAAACTATGTTAATAAATTTTAATTAAGGAATTGATCAATTAAATAGTTGTAAAAATATATATAAATTAATCATGAAATCTAATGCACATAAATCAAATAGAAATTTAAATTAAAAAAATTGATCAATTAAATAGTTGTAAATACATACCTCAATTGATCATGAAATTATTTAATAACCTTGAAGTTTTTTAGTCTTTAACTTCTTAAAAATCTTATATTCTTGATAATATTCTTAAACCCTAAAAAATTTCTATTGATAATATGTTATGAAACTAATATAATAAAAAGAAGATAAAATCAATATAGTGAAAAAGAATAAAGAACAATTTTATTTATATATTCTCTTATACGAGACTTGTTTTATATAAAAAGTAAGAATATAAAATTATAGTTATTTGAACTAAGAAATAAGAAGTATAAAACATATATGATACCACAATAAATATTCAAAATATAAATAAATTTATAACATTGTCCCTTGCATATAATAAACAAATATTACATTAATAATACTATTGAATTCAACTTAAGAGATAATAATAATTTGATGGACATCCATTAAATTCAATGCATCTTCAAATTCAATAAATTTTAAGATTCATAATATATATATATATATATATATATATTTTAAAAATATTATTTGTATAAATAATAAATAAATAAATATAAATTTTAAATTTTAAAAATTAAATCATGTTTATTCATTTAAAAATTAAATATTTAAAATTTTTTAATTACATTTTTAAAACTTGAACGTCAATTTTTAATTAAAAAAAATTTTAACTACAAAAAGTTTTACAGGTAAAAGTTCAACTTTTTTTTCTTTTGAATTGCAAAAGCTCAACTTTTGAATATTACTATTTTGATTTTTTTTTCACAAAAAAGTTAATTATACATTAAAAAAATTTGTCGCAATGCACTTTAATACTTTATTACCCTTATATTATTATTATTATTAACACTCTAGAGCCACACGTTTTCTTTCTTTTTCTTTCTTTATAAAAGCAAAAAAAAAAAAACATAAAAGTGAATAAAATTTTACCATTTTAACTTTAAAAGAAAAAAAAAATCAAACATATATAGAAATAAAAGATGAAAAAAAATGGCAAATGTAAAAAGATTTAGAATTAAAAACACTTGAATCTTTCGTTTAGATAATTGAATTTCTAATTTTATTATAATCTTCAATTGTGACTTGATGTTGTGACGGGTTAGAAATTGTCATTTTTATTATAAATATGCATATAATATATTAAAATTATATTTATCTATTATAAATATTAAATTTCTTATATTTATTTAATTAATGTAACATAAAAAGAAAATAATATATTAAAGGAAAAAGAAAAGTTTGTAGTAATTTTTTTGAAAAGAAGATGAGATGATTCGATAGAAGAACTATCCTTTAAATTATTACTGATTAATTTCTTAAATCATTGAGTTATTATTTTATCACTAAAATTTTATAAAAATGATTTAAAGAGGTATTTTTTATATTATGACTAAAAGTGAATATAAAGGGGAAAAAAAACAAGAACAAAAATGATTTTTTTTAAATTATTAAATATATGTACTTCTTTTACATTATCATAGACTCAATTTTAGTCACCAAAATCCCAATTTCTAGTTTTACTTCTTTTCCTTTTTCTTTTTTCTTTTTAAATATTTTTACTTGTTTAATCTAAATCATATATCATTTGAAAAAACAAACTAAATCATCATTTTTTTTATATAAAATAAACTTAATACACATTTATATATATATATTAAAAGATTGAGTCTTTTTCAATTTTCAATCTAACTTAAATTCATAATTTGTTAGATTATAAAGGAGACTATTAATAATTAAATTATGTCTTATTATCTATTATAATAGTAATACTATTTTTTAAGAAAATGTAGTTAAATTGATAATCGTTTTATTCATGACTTTAAAAGTTTATCAGATATAATAAAAATAAAAATGTTCCAAATTTAATATTAGGAGCTACTAAAATATAAAAATTGTATAATAATACAAGAATTAGTTAAGATTAAGATGATTGAATAAAGTGAGGGCTATTTATTGAAGAAATAAAAGACTATGGAGGGTAAAGCATGAGCTTTGGGGGAGAGGCATCAAGAATTGAGATCAAGATGTTTGTAAGTCTCACTTTTTTCTTTTATTTTTCTTCTTATTTTCCATGAAATTGTGTATGTGTGAATGTAGATGGTGGAAGTTAGAGTTCCAAACTTAGACTGTGATGGGTGTGGTGCAAGGATAAGTAAAGCTCTATTCAAACTCAAAGGTAACTCAAATTAAACCAAATGGATTTGATTTGTATTGTTTTGTCTACTAATTTATGGATATTATGATAGGAGTGGAAGAGGTAGAGATTGAAATGGAGACAAAGAAAATAACAGCAAGAGGGTATGATTTGGAAGAAGAAAAGGTGTTGAAAGGCATAGAACGTGAAGGAAAAGCAGCAGAGCCATGGCCATGCCCATATCCACCTTCCTATTTATTTGCTTCCTTTTACAAATACCCTTCTTACATAGTTAATCATTTTTACGATAACTCATCATCAAAGAATGTCGTCGCTGCTGCTCAGAATCAGAACATCTATAGCTTCTTCCACACACCCTCGATTTACTCTGCCGCCGTCGCCTCCGATGATGCTATTGCTTCACTTTTTAGCGATGATAATCCGCATGCATGTTCAATTATGTAAATATCTGAATCTTTTGCTTCTTGTTTGGCTCCGTGATGCGCACGTCATATATATAGTTACTATTTCCTTTCCTATCTCTCTATTCTTATTTAGTGTATATTTGGAAATTTATATAAGCATTCAAGAAATCTATACTAAATCATTGCTAACTTAAATATTTAAGAATCTAAATAAAGTAAATCTCTTTCTCCAACTTATGCTTTTGTTGGTTGAGCACCATTCAATCCAAAAATTGAGAGAATATTTACCGGAAATTTTTTTATTTAACCTTAATTATTTATATGTTACACCAGTAAACTTTTAATTCTGTTACTAATAAGGAAAAAAGAATCGATATTCACTCTATTAAGCTAAATTCTCTACTTTGAAATGGCATATCAAAAGGAGCTGCTGATGCAAACTTCAGCCAATCCCTATAAACAAAGAGAGGCCATCTCTACTGTACAAAACTCTACCCTATATAATAAATATTAATAAATCAACGATATAATAAAATTACAAGAGAAATATATGGAATGAAATAGAATTTTGTTAAGCACTTTTTAATTCTTTCAATATTTTGATATGACTATACAAATGATCTTAAACATTTCTCTTTTTAAAGGTGAAAAGTGAAAGGATAAACATCATCAATAACTTCGTGGTCATTTTTAAATATATGGCATCATTGATTACAGTAAATATTTGATGGACATTTACTAAATTTGATAAAGACTCCAAGTTTGATGAATTTATAAATTCATAAATTTCTCACTATTAGGTATTCATGATATAAAAAATATGTTTTATTAAAACTTTACTAAAAATAGAAATTCAAGGAAAAAAATTCTATGAAAAAAAAAAGCATACTATTTTTTTATGTGAATATTTGTTCCTCTATTGAGATAAATTCTTGAGATCTTTAAATCGATGCAAATTAATTTTTATATCTCAATTTCTTAAAAATTATAATGAATAATGTCTTATTGAATAAATTTGTAAGATTATCACATGACCGAATTTGAAGCATATTAAATTAATTATTATTTGAAGTTCATGAATAAAATAATATATATATAAAATGTATTTTGTCATATCTCCTTTAATATATACTTCTTTCAATTAAAATATACAAATTAAATTATACAAATTAAATTATCTTCGTACATAATTGAAATTTCTATTATTAAAGACAAACTACAACATTCTCTAATATAAAGAATTACTAACTTCAATTAAATACATTCTCAACACATGATTCTTGAATATTTGTTATCTTAGCGTGATTAGAGAAAGTTGACAACTATAATTTGCTTTACAAAGAGATTCACAATATAGCGATATTGTCATGTGTAAATAAATAATCAATTTGAGAATGAGTCTTATACAAATGAAAAAGATAACAAACATCAACATACCATATTAACTTTGGGTCATTTTTATTCAAATAAAATAATCTAAAATTAATACTTTCTTAAAAATATTTAAAGACATGTTTAACACTATTCCAACATTGTTGTATTGGTGAAAAATTAAATTTTGCTAATACATTTATAGTAAATGTTATATCAAATTATGTTCTATTTGTAAGATACATGAGTGCACCATAACATTCAAATATGATATTTTAAAAATTAAAAAAAATTAATTATTTTTTCTAAGGTCTAAAGATATCTTTATTTACATTCAATGACATCACGACCATTAGAATCTTTATCATTTGATTTGTTCATGTAAAATATTTTTAGAATTTTAGTTGTATATGTTGATTGATGAATAAATATTTTATGTTTCACATTTTTAATTTGTAACCCAGTACAAAACTTAGTGTATTTTCTAAAAAATTTAACCTCAATTTCAAACGATCTTTAACCTTTTGGAGCTATTTAAGAGTTTTAATCAGATTGATATCATCAACAAGTAAGAATTACAAAATCAAAATCAAATTGCTTAATAAACAATATTTGGACAAATTTATTTATTTTTATATCTAAATTTCATTACAAATTTATTAAATTCATTGTACCGTGTGTCGAGATTATTTTAGCCCATAAAATAATTTCTGTAATTTTATAAAATAATTTTCACGAGAACTATTACAAATCTTGGGTAAATTGAATCCTTCATGAATTCTATAAATTTCATTCTCAAAGCTTCCATGTAGATAAGTTATAATAAAATTTATTAGACTTATAAGATATTAGAGTATAATAATATTAATAATAAGTGAATAAGTTTGATAGTAAACAATACTTGATTTATTTTTTAAAAAGCCTTGTAGAATACATCATTTATAGCTAATAATATTAGAGCGTACTTTATACCTCATAATTTTATTATTCTCATTTTGTTTTCATACAAACAACCATTTATAGCTAATAAGTTTACATCATTTGGTGTTTTGACTACACAATAAAATTTTTTTCACTTTGTGAAAATTTTATTCCAATTGAATCGTGTCTTTTTATCAAAGTCAATCATAAATTCTATACAAACATTCTTCAATTGATAATGAATCAAAATTTTCGATCAATATTGAAAATATCAAGAAGTACATTATATGCAAATACATTGCCAACAATTTTTTCTTTCGATCCCAATTTTTACCCGAAGTAGTATTTTAAATATAGATTTCAACATTTTCTTCACATATTAGTTGAAATCTTTCCTCAAATTTTCATTAGCCTTCTTCTTTATATTGAATATGATCATTTTCATCATTTAATCTTTTTTCTTTTCCTTTTTTCTTTTTTCTTTTTTCTTTTTACTTATAATCAATATTTTGTACCTCTTCTATGTTTGGTTTTAATATAATATTCCTGGGAGTTATATTTGTTTTTAGGACTATTCATATCGGAGCTATAGTTTGAATATTTGATTTAGTGACTTTATTGGAGTTAGTAAAAAAAATTAACAAATAAATTGCAATTCTTAGTAAATAAAGAAAGATTGATAAGTTTAGTCCAAACAAAAAAAATTTGTTTGGTAATATATATATTTTTTACTTTCTAAACTTATTTATTTAAGAAAATAAGGTTATTTGTCACCAATTTTAGTTAATTTTTTTAAAAAAATATAAAAATTTGTATGATTCTAATCAATTAAAGAAAAAATAATTTATTCATTTTATATGAAATATTTACATATTTAAATTAAAAAAACAATTGCAACACTCATTTTCACAAAACATTACATATCTAATGTACAATAACTTTATTATCTTTTCCTTTGATTCAATAAACAATAAACCACACAAACGTTAAATTTTTTTTAAAATTTTAATGAAATTTGTAAAAAATGAATTTATTTTCTTTAGGTAAAATTTTTTTAATATATATATATATATATATAGGGAGAGAGAGAAATTGGGGCTTTAAAAAGTAAAAAAAAAAAGTAAAAAATTTAAAATTTTCATAATTGAAACTCTTAAAGTTTCTCAAGTTTTGTATGCTTACGTTAATAAAAAAAATTAAATTCTTAAATTAGATCCCAAATTCTATTGTTTTGTAGGCTCTCGACAAATAAATTTTCAAGTTTTTAATGCTTACGATTTTTTTTTAAAAAAATGCTTACGTTAATTTTTTTTTATTTAAAAAAAAGCAAATTAAATTCCCAAATTGAATCCATGGCAATACTCGTTAATCATAAAAAAAGTCTACAAATCTAAATTTAGACTTTCTCTTAGCTGAAAATTTTTATAAAATTTTCCAAAAATAATTAATAAAATTATTAACTCTAAAACAACATTACTCAAAATAAATTCCAGAAATTCTCTGTTCACTAAAATGTGTAGGAAAATATAAATTTACTCAAAAATTATTTTATATATTCCAAAATTTAACATTTCCTGAAGAAGCTTTCCACTTCTCGGTACATTCTTTTCAAAATTCTTCGGTCAGCAATTTGGTGCTTTGAACGAATCATGTTTCCACTTCCTTGTGATTCTAAAAAAATCCCAAATGAAATTATTGAGAGCCCATATAGAATTTGAAATTCAATTTGGAAATTTATTTTTATTTTAAAAAAAATTTAAGCAAGCATATTGGAAAACTTAAGAGTTTTAACCGTGAGAATTTAGAGTTTAAAAAAACAAATTCAAGTATATTAACATTTTTATCCTTTCAACATAAAATTATTTTTATATAAAAAATTGACTAATCATTAATAATTAATAAAATTAATAGAGTGATGAAAATTACCAAAATTTAAAAAATAAGGGATAAACTTATTTAAAAATTTTAAAATATATATATATATCACACAAAAGTATATAATTTAAAAGATAAAATTTACCAATAAAAATTTATTTGACATCAAAATTCACAAATTTAATTATAAATAAATTATCATTTGAACCTCTAATTGGTTTACTAATGTGTATGTATCTAAATAAATTAACAATATTTTCCAAGCAAACTCTATTTTATGTTACCACCTAAGTTGGAGGCTCAAAATTAAACTAATGTAACAAAAAAAACTTATAATTACACAAAAGTGCCTCTAACATATTAGCAAATTTATAGCTTTTAACAGTGTCATTATTCAACAACATTGACAACTTTTATTATTATTATTATTATCTTTATCATCGAACTTCAAAAGGCGCCGAACTTTTGTTGGCGACGTTAGGCAGTCGGTAGATCTTTCCTAGATGATCACCCCCAATCCCAATCCGCCAGAAAAAGCCACTCTAGAAGAAGTAGACCAGCTTCAGAGGAGCATAAAGAAATATAAATGCTCCATTATGGAGACATCGGAAGACACCAACATGGGCGATGAACCACTCTCCGCCGACATGACAGTTGACCGTAATGTTTGGGGCATTGGTTCCTTTGTTGAGAAAGTGAGACAGGAACCCACGAAACCTCCCATCTATACTGGCGGGGATGAATTGGATGAATTTGACAAGGCTGACCTAAGTTTCATTCATGGTTTGAATACGAGGCCAACATTGGAAGAAAGACATCCAGAGTGGGGACCTAAGGTACATATTCCACTTGAGACATACAAGGAAGCTTGGAAACCATGGAAGAGAGCGGTTTTCCTCAAACTTTTGGGAAAGAACATGAGTCTGAAGGTACTGCATGGTAGGTTGGAAACACCGTGGTGCTTGCAGTGGGATTTTGAACTGGTTGACCAGGAAGAAGGCTTCTTTGTGGCACGATTTCGCTATTCGGAAGACTATCGGTATGTCATAGACAATGGACCATGGATAATCATTGGCCATTATTTAACGGTCACAAAATGGCTGCCTTTCTTTAACCCCAGTCGGAAAATATTCTCTCTACTCTAATATGGATTCGATTACCTAATGTGCCTATAGAATGTTTTAATAGGAACATTCTTCTCGTAGTCGGTAACTCGGTGGGTAGAGCGGTTAGAGTTGATGATACAACTCAGGAGGCAGTTAGGGCTCGATATGCTCGTGTTTGTGTTGAAATACAACTCAATCGACCCCTTACTCCTATTTTAACTCTTGAGGAGAGACAGTTCCAAGTGGAGTATGAAGGACTTCATCAAATTTGCTTTCAATGTGGGAAATACGGCCACAGACGGGAAGATTGTGTCGATGAGAAGGTATCTACCGGTGAAGCTACCTCGGGGAGCCAAGACGAGTTGGGTGGTCCGTTTGGGCCATGGATGTTACCCAATAGAGGTCGACGGAGACCACCAGTGACGAAATCTGGGGCTGACCGGTACAGACCAAGGCAAGAAGGCGGTAAAATCAAGCAAAGTAAGGATTTGACCAAACCTAAAAGGGTTGAGCCTAATAGAGGAGTAGCAGATCGGATAGGGAGGCCCCAAGTTGAGGGAGTGGACCAAAGTAATCCTATGGACACTCGAACCTGCTTTTCGGTGGTAGAAGGATTAGAAGACGAGTCTATGGAATTTGAGGAATTAGCCATTTTAAAAGAAAAAATCCAACAAATCCCACTTCCTGGTGATAGATCCAAGTTTGTGAAACCCCAGGCTAAGCCTGTAGGACAGCCCAAGAAAGGCCAGGCCCAGAAACCCAAGGAGCCCGAGGTCCTTGTCTTACGGAGGACCAGCCCACCTCTCACAGAAGCCCATTTTCCTCCTTTAACCCGGAATCCAAGGGTAATTGGACAACCCAAAAAAGGAGATGGCAATCCAAACAATACAATGGATACAGAGGAAGTGAGACATTCCGGCCCAAGCAGACCACGGGGTAAACTTTATGGCCGACCCCCCGATGTAGCTCAACAGAAACAATGATCATGGAGTCCACCAATACTGGAGGAACCCGGCCCCACATCAAACGGTGACCATGCTTCTGGACACTTCGAAGAAGATATTACATGTATTGTTGCAGCTGCGGACATGCAGGTGGAAGGGGGCCTCCAGGTATGAATCTCATTCCCTCCTTATGAACCCGACCATCTTGGTCTGGAACTGTCGAGGGACTGCCTCGATGACCTTTTGGATAGCTCTTAGAGACCTCATTAATGTACATAAACCAAACATTTTGGTTCTGGTAGAAACCAGGGTTCATAGCAACCGAATTTGATATTTTTTGGATACTTTGTGTTTTGTTGATTTAATTGCAGTGTAAGCAGTGGAATATTCCGGGGGAATTTGGATTCTTTGGGACAATACTTTCCCTGACATGGAGGTCATCTCGTGTACTGACTAGTGTGTGACAATGGCAATGCATGGGGGACATCAAATTCATTGGGTATTTTTAGCAGTGTATGCATCTCCTTGCTGCTTAGTGAGAGATGATTTGTGGTTATATCTAATGCAATTAGCTCGGTTACTCAAAGTACCCTGGTTACTAGCGGGTGACTTTAATCAGGTACTAGATCCCTCTAAAAATGGGGTGGTAAGCGAGTTACACTCATCCAAATTGCCTCAATTTGGAAATTTTTGGATGATAGCGGATTGGGTGACATGGGGTACTCGGGACCTAAATATACTTGGACTAACAATCAAACTGGTCATAGAAAGATTTGAGAGCGCCTAGAGCGGGCAATTTGCAACACAAGCTGGAAAATACGCTTCCCGAACCATCATGTTCGTCATCTCACAAGACTTCACTCCGACCATCACCCCCATCTTGATCTCCGGGGAGCAGAACTCTAGGGGTATGCATGGCATTGGCGGAGCTCCATTTCGGATCATGAAAATGTGGTTCCGACATCCCAACTTTGAGGGGTTAATCGCTGATATTTGGAGAAGAGGTAAGGATGATCTCCAAACTTACTTCCGGTTGTTACCCCACCTAACACATATGGAATAAAGAGGTGTTTGGACACCTTTTCCACCGAAAAGCACGTTGCAAAGCCAGGTTAGAGGGCATACAACAATATCTTAATGTCAGTGAATCGAAGTATTTGGAGACTTTGGAGGAGAAACTGACAAAGGAATTGAATGAAATACTAATCCAGGAGCATCTCTTCTGGAAACAGAAAGCTAGAATCAAATGGCTGAAAGGGGGCAAACAAAACACAAAATTCTTTCACCAATCAGCACTCTTGAAGAGAAGCAGAAATCGAATTGTTCAGTTGAAGGATGGAAATGAAATTCGATTGGAGAAAATTGCCACTGACTTCTATGCTGCCTTATACACAGGAACGCACAAGGCCTTTTCTGACCCTCTCTAGTGGTCTTTCCCTGGCCTTCACCAGCGTGATAAACGTTGGCTTAACAGAGGGGTAACAGGGATAGAAATCAAGATAACCTTATTTCAAATGGATGGAAACAAAACACCAAGACCCGATGGAATCTCTGCGGTCTTCCTACAGAAGTATTGGCATTTAATTGGAGAATCTGTGATCTCCTTTGTTCAAAAGGCTTTCCTTACCTCCTCTTTTCCATCTGAGCTGAATGGAGTTCTCATTACACTGGTCCCAAAAATCACTTCACCTGAAAACTTATCCCAATTTAGACCGACATCTCTCTGTAATGTGATCGTGAAGCTCATCTCGAAGGTTATAGCTAACCTGTTAAAGTCACTTATATCCATTCTTACAACTCCCAATCAATGCAGTTTTGTGTCGGGTAGACAAGCGGCGGACAACATGGTTATAGTTCAGGAACTTGTTCACTCCTTTAAGACACGAAGAGGAAAGAGAGGCGGTCTAATTGCTAAAATTGACCTCGAAAAAGCCTACGATCAGGTTAATTGGGCTTCTTAGAGCAAATCTTACAAACCATTGGTTTCTCCAGGTCGCTCACAAATTTAATTATGTTTTGTATCTCCTCAGCTGAGCTATCAATTCTATAGAATGGAGTTAAATTGCCTGCTTTTAAACCTTCTAGGGGCCTTCGACAAGGAGACCCCTTAGCTCCCTATCTTTTTGTGCTTTGTATGGAGGTTTTAAGTCAACAAATTCATATGGCAATTGGCAGTGGGAGATGGAAACCAGTTCAGATCACTAGAAATGGGCCACGAATGTCCCATGTCTTCTTTGTTGATGACTTGCTACTGGTGGGCGAAGCAACCGTAGAACAAGCACGGGTGATGGAAGATATCTTAACATGCTTTTGTAACCAATCTGGTCAGAAAGTGAGTTTACCTAAATCCAGAATTTTGATCTCTCCCAACTCGAAACTACAGCTGGCGCCTACCATTAGCTCAACCGTTGGGATGATGTTAACGTCTAATTTGGGTAAGTACCTTGGTGTTCCAATCCACCATGATAGAATTCAGAGGAAAACTTTTGGCTACTTGGTAGCAAATGTGTGAAGGAAGTTTGTTGGATGGAGAGTTGCAAAATTGTCCCGGGGGGGGGGGGCAAAAATACTACTAATACAAAGTGTAACTTCTACAATCCCGTATTATACTATGCAGACCACTCTTATTCCAACTAGGACTTTGGCAGAAATAGAGAAACTTAATCGAGCCTTTCTGTGGGGTGGTCTTGGGAGATCTCACTACTGCAGTCCCATAGCCTGGGACTGAATCTGTACACCAAAATAGAAGGGTGGACTGGGTTTTAGATCGCTGTGATTAATGAATCTGGTGGCTCTCGGCAAACTATGCTGGCGTCTACTTCAACACCCGGATGAATTGTGGGCCAAAATCCTTCAAGCAAAGTATGGTAGTTTGGGAAACCATCACCTAACACAGAAACGAATTCCCTGCTCCCACACTTGGAAGAGTATTCTCCAAGGGTTCCAAGCTATGCGAGCTGGCCTGTTATTCCCTGCTCATCCACAGAACCAGCAATCTCGCCCAATTTGACATATATGTGATTCTGGACAGTTCTCCTCAGCCTCCTTGTGGGAACTAATTTCGCCTACCCCAACTGGTTGTGACCTTGATCATTTATGGCAGCGGATATGGAAGTTCAAGGGTCCCTCAAACCCTTCATTCACTCTCTAGCTGGCCATACATCAAAGATTACTCACTATGCAGCAACTGTATTGTAGACGGATTACTCAGACAGAAGCTTGTTCTCTCTGTGGCTGTCCTGTTGAGGATACACTTCATGCTTTACGAGATTGTACTCGACCAAAGAAGACTTGGAGTCTGTTGATTCCACAACATAATTCAGCTATTTTTTGGAGCTATAATTCCCTACACACCTGGCTCTTACTCAACTTAAAACGACCAAAAGACCTTTTTGTTGATATACCCTTTTGGTCTTACATTTTTAGAGAAGCCATCCATAGGTTTTGGAGGCACAGCAACTTGGAGTATTTTGAGGATGACTATGTTTGTATTAAGCCTGTATTTCTTGCTAGAAGAATTATGGAGAAAGCCTTTAAGTTGCTGTTTGCTTGGGAGGAACGATGTCCTCCCCTAAGCAAATATATTTTGTATAAGGACATCATTGTACAAGTTCTCCTGTTTGTTTTCTTAATACTAATTTTGATCCCGATTTTAAACCAAAAAAAATATTAACAAATTTATTTTTATTTATAACAATCTAACAATTAATTGTAACTTTATGATAAATGATTCAACAAAACTATTTTGTATATGAACATAATCTACCAAATATTCAACCATTATTTCTATTGACATATATAAAAATCAAATTTATACAAAAAAAAAATTTAAAAATAGTCACCAATAAATATTTTATTACAAGTTAATAATAAACAATCATGGTTATATTAATTAATTATCCGCATAATGAATTAATTGATTTCTGTATCACCATAAATTTCTTCTTAAAATATAAAATTTTCTAACTTCTGCTAAAATTCTTTTTTAACTTTTTTTTTTTTTTTTTGCTACCCACTTGGCTGTCCTCACCTAGGGTGAGACTAAAAACTTCTTTGAACTTAATGTCAAAGCGTAAGGAGCTCTCCCCTGCAAAATGCATTTGTCCTGAATAATAAGGTAGTAGAGTTATTCTTATGATGCAGAACAAGAGTACCAGCAGCACCGGAGCCGCTGAGGTAAACCATCAACATGCATGTTATATTCAGTTGTTCAGTCCCCACCCAATAAGATATCAAATACTTATCCCCCTTTTGCCCTACTCTCCATCAATTCTATAATCGAAGTCATATATTAAGACTGTCTATAAGTCCCAAAACCTAGATCAAAATACAAAATTAAGTTGTTAAGAACACATCTAGTATTTCAAAGTGAACCTTTTAGTATGCACAACATTTGTGAAGATCTAGTTTAGTAAGTCAACATTTGCATTTTACATCTCTCCGCATTCAGCAATAACACATGCCAGCTTAGGTCGACTATTTGGTCCAGTAGCCACATTTTCAATCTTCCTAACCACCAAAAGACCATCTCCAAGAACTCGCTGCAGCAATTGAAGAAATCAAACATCAAAATGAGTAGAAAGGACTTACTCGAGGAAATAGACAAAGCAGAACATAGATGCAGTTAAATATATCAGCAGGGGGAATCAAAGTTAAGATTCACACTGTTTTATCATAATCAACCATCATTATATCAAATTATATACAGACTACAAACCTAGAGCTCAGAGGACCTTCTAGCCATTATATTCAAGAAATCAATCCTTGATAATACAGATAGTGAATCAAGATAGCAGACTGACAACCGTAAATCAGCCAGAACTGACATAATGGCTGATTAGAGGAATACTAACTAGAACTGACAGTAACATACTTGCACAAAAGTAATCCAGAAGAAACCAAACGTACCCCAAAGACAACATGTTTATTGTCCAGCCATTCACATTTCGAACATGTGATGAAAAACTGCATCCGAAAATATGGAATTAAAGAATAATGAAAAAATAAATTAAAAATAATAATAATAAATAGAAAGAAAAAGAAAAGAAAAAAAAAAAGAAAGAAGAAAGCCATTAATCAATTACTACTTGAGAACAATAAAAAATTATGAGGGTGAAAAGGCAGTCCAAGATGTAGACAAGGAAGATGCAATTTCTACATCATCCATCTCAAAAGCCCTGTAACCCCTTCACTTCTCCCCAAGTACACTATTAGTATCTTAACTTGGAAGCAACCCAGTCTTATTTTCCCATTGGCAACATGAGAAAAGTGTACTTAAATTTGATCCTAAACAAATTGAATGTGTATGAACTAATTTATGGAACGGTAAAATAAATTTGGATTTACCTGACATCCATTTGTACCCGGTCCAGTATTTGCCTGCCAGAAGCTCATAACAATAAAGTTAGAATAAGAACCATATCAACACAAGCAGAAACAGGCAACTAGCTGATTAAAAAACTAAAGAAAAAAACAAGAGCACCATTCAGAGAGAAAAAGGGAATTGACAATGATAAGGCCCAGGAAGTTTCCAGAAGGGAGGACAGTGGAAGCAAAATGAGAACTTATAATAAATGTAAAAAACATGCCTTTTAGGAAACCCCAATTAACCTTAAAGTTTGAAAATATAATTGTTATGCAGAGCTAAACTTAGAAAAAAAACCTAATGATTAATGTAAAGAAAATAGTTAGCAAGGAAACAAGATAACTGTAAAATTCTTAATTACAGAAAAAGGAATAAACTTAACAAAAATGAATGTACAACAATGTATCTTAAGCATAATGTTCAGCATCACATAGATGTAATACTTTTTAAGCATAAAGAATTCTTGTGACATAGTCACGGAGCTATTCAGAGGTCCAACTTTTTAGACTTGAAGAACAAAGTGCCAACAATTTACAAATACTATCTTTTGTGAACTATTTGTGTGATGACCACTAAAGCAAATAATGTGACTTTAGCATGAAATTACCAACCAAAAAGAACCCTAAGCCTTCTACCTATTTATTTTTGTTATGTACAATACATGGGAAAATTGTCACAAAGAAAGGGATCAGCATGAGTTTATTGCTCAATTTACAATGTACCATAGCACTTTTTAAGATAACAATATCAGTAATAGAAATTAAAAATTAAAAAAAAATGAATCTAGGAGGAAAATCAAGAGAAAAGGTATGCTTTGAATTTTCATGGATATAAATTTGATAAACTCAAAAACATGAGATGAAGATTTTCAGTTCTAAATCCTCATCAATTATCCAAAAACCACCATTTCATAGGATATGGGCAACAAACATGAGCGTCATATTGTCTTTGAATTTGACTTGGGAAAAATTGCAAAGGAGTTAATCACATATAGTTTAAGTTGCAACAAAACCCAAGTTCATATGTTTCAGTTTCAAACTTGTAGCTGTGTGAAAAGAGTGCAATAGCTGAGAGTTAAGATAAATAATTATCTACTTCAAACCTTCACTGCACAATTTCCTTAAAATAACCAACCAAAAAGGTTTTTCAGAAGGTTGTTTCTTGGAGACAATAAAGAAACTAGATTGTCAAAATGTGTACACAAGAAACAAAAATATTATGTTCCTCAAGTTTGCAGTATTCTTACGTATTTTGTAAAGGGGATAGGATAGACATATTCGAAATAAAGTATGGTTTGATAGAACAACTTCTTAAATTTTTTTACAGTGTTTTGGTATTAACAATTTTCCTTAGAGGACATTGTAATATGCTTATACTTCTAGCCATTTCATTTCTTTTCAAGATTGTCGAAGTAGATCTCCTCTCACTTTACATCCATAAGTAAAAAAGAAACTCTCAGCTTCCTTTATTTATGATTTTAATTTTAAAAGGTTGATACAATATTATGAAGAGGCTGACAAGGATGGTGCCTTGATAAACTTATGTCCACTAGTGCCAATGAAAATATAAATGTTATGTTAATTTCTAATATCACTCTTCCAAACAGCATTTTGCTTTCAGCATCTTTTAAAAATATATAAAAATCCACAATCAAGACCAGGCCCAAAGGTAAGTTACCAACTGGTTTTAATTTTTTTATTTTATTTTTTGTTTTATAATTGGTAAGGTCTATGCAATACCCTCAACAACTACAAGGTGGTTTTCCTATTAATAAAAATTATGCAATAAAACTGAAAGCAATAATTATTCAACAAACAATACATAGCATTTGTTATATAAATTAATGAGCAAAAAAGAGTAGGGTACCAAATTGACTAAATGAATTTGATTTGAAATTAACTGAACTCTTGACACATATAAGACATATCTGTAAAAGCAGCTGGTCCCTTTCAAGAATGATTAAGAACAAATAGACCATTGAAAAAATATATGTAAGAAACTTCATGGTTTTTTTTTTCCACCCACAATCAGCCCAAAGAAGCAAGAGTAAAAACAAAAGAAAAAAGGAACTCTACTCATTTGCAATACCAAAAGTCATGCAGAGAAAAAGAATTGATTTCACATCATAGATGAACATAATTAAAGTAACTAAATAATTAGACAAACACTAAATCCAATACCGAAAGAATGAATTGAAACCTATAGAAACACTAAAACCATAATCATTGTTAGAGATTCCTAAAGTCAGTCTAATGACAGAAGAATAGCCAATTTCCTAAATGATTCTCGAGCTAAAGCCATTTTAAGCATTTTGTAGTAGTCAAAATAGAGCCTCCACTTTCTCATTCCCATTAGCAACTAACCATAGTGGATGGCAAAGTGCCAATACTGATCAACTATGCTTCAGTGCAAAGGAGAAGGGTCCATACAATGCTATGAGAGAAAGATTGTAAAATACAGCAGTTTATAGAAAAAATTGAAATAAAACCTAATACCTAAATCAGAGGATTAATAAATGCAATGATGTCAGAAAAATATAGATTACTATCTTAGGCAAAATGTATTAGCACCTTTATAGAAAATCTAACAGACTTGAACTCAATGCTTCCTGTGAAAGAACACCATAAACGATACCATTTAATTGAGTAAAGAAATACACACATGGTTATGAAATAGAAACAAAAGAAAATCTTAATACCATTGACAATAATCCTGGACCAGTGTGTTTTGCAATAAAATTTTCATCGTCAAACTTGCTCCCGTATATGGATACAGAACCACTGCCATCTCCCTGCAGAGTAGGATTATAATTAAGAGAAAGAAATGCATATAGCAAAAAGAAATGGATGCAGGTAAAACCTAGTTTTTCAATTTTAGTGATGAATAATACATTATTTCAGCAAGCAACACAAGACAATTACATTGCGTACTGAACATTTTTTCACTTTAACTTCCCAATTTCAGGCCAATTGCCTCCTTAAAATTCTTTGCTTTTGATGTCCTCATAGAAGCAGTAGATGTTGGTATTTAACTATTCTCACTATAAGCATGTACATCACACCTAATGACATTGAAAGATGTGAGAGAGAGAACAGAAAATAACCTTTACAAAGTCACCACCTTGTATCATAAAATCCCTAATCACTCTATGGAACTGAGATCCTTTGTAACCAACAGGTAGACCTGCCTTCCTGCAATTCAAACTAATGGATGATTAAATATGCAAAAAAATTTAAAAAGAGTTGAAAAGTAGAATGTTTTGCTAACTTCCCAAAATAAGGCAACAACAACGACAATGAGGAAAAAAAAAGAAAAAAAAAATGGAAGAAGAAGAAGGAAATAAAATTACAGCATCGTCATGGTAAGTAAACATCATTGAGTACTCAATGTTACAGCATCATCATTGAGTAGTGCGTAACTATTCAAAGTGGGTAGGTTAGTGGATGAGTAAGTTATGGTAGTTATGGTTAGTTATTTATTGGGTAGTTAACATGAGTAATGAGATAGTATTATATGTAGAAGTTATGTGAGTATCTAGTTATTGATTTTGTAAGTCTATAAATAGGCCTCATTTATCTTTCATTTTTCAATCAATCAAGTTAATCATCTTTCTATCAAGCATTTCTCTTATTCATATTTCCAACATGATCAATTCCAATCCAAACTATTACATAGGTCATGGATTCAACTTATTTTGGAACCCCCCCCCCCCCCCCCCCCCCCCCCTGAACTATATTTGCAGAATTTTGTGAGCACTGCATCAACATTTTACCTGTCAGAAAATTTTGGAGAATAAGTTTCATTAGTTCATTATCCTCAATGACCTTGATGATTAGCCCTCCCTCTCTTAGTTGTTGCTCTTCTTAGTCTTGTTTCTTGATTCTCTATAGTCCTCCATCTCAATATTTCACCACTCAAAGCTTACTCCAACTGTCTAGAGTCTACTAATTCTCTCAACTCTTACCCAACCCTTGATGTTAGATTCCCACCACTGTAATTTATTTATTTATTTTAATCTTTCTTACTGTTAACATATTATAATTAAACTGAAAAGGAAAGATTTAGAGTTCTCCTCTAATACTTAATAATTGAGTATTTAGAGTAGCATGTTAATATTTTTCATAGATAAAAATTGAAGAAAACATCAGAAGATGATGACATTGCAAAACATTAATTAATTAATTTAATTAGATATATAATAAAAAACGAGATTTTCTTTTCTTTCTGGTCTTGATTTGAAGTTCTCTTCACCATTTATTCATATATAGTTCAATCTCAACATCTACTGTAACCATATGTTGTTTTTAAGTTTTTTACAGTCTAGAATGTCTAGCAAATCCCCCATCTCAAATGATAACAAATCCAGGGCCGCAGATACTATTTGGATTGGCAACTAGGATAGTAAATATTAGCCCAATCGGTACTGTTATAGATCTAGTCTCATACTTGATCTCAAATTTCTCATCTTTTGTTTCTTGTTAAGCCACTTAAAGTTGCAGTTTATCTACTGGAGTTTCTCTTCAATTGAATGACAAGCTATTAAGTTATGGAGGTTGATACCTTAATCAGACTCCCAAATCATATTAGTACAGAACTAGATACCTTATTTGTAGTTGCAGTCATCTAAGTCTTCCCTTTGCTTTCTACTTCTTCTGGCAATAGTAGTTCACCCATTTTAAACAATCCACCAATCCCCAACCAAAAATAATAATAATCATCCAAAAGAAAGGCATAAAAATTAAATTGAAACAAAACAAATTTGGAAAAGGAATTGAGAGTAAGAAAAGCTAATAATGCACAACCTAAAAACCAACCTAGCAAAAGAAATGGATAGCATAATATTGCCAAAAGAAAATTGTAAAAGACACATTATGATATGTAGTAGCAGAGCCACTTACCTATACTCGCCTATGCAGAACTGCCTGTAAAATAGACACAAGGGAGATTTTTATTCAACAGAAGCGTTAAATGGAAAAAACTAGACACATAAAAATGAGGGAATGGAAGATAAACAGCATTTAGAACTTGGAAACCAAAAGAAACAAGATATAAACAAATGCAAGTAGCACAAAGGATAAATATATCCTATTGTCACACACTACAATAGAAAAAATTAACGATTACCTCCTTCAAGATTAAATATTGACATAGTACCTGTTATCACATGCCTACATATTATATCCAATGTTCAAAATCTCTGTTTTTCTTACTCCCTTCTATTTTGGAATAAATGTTATACTAAATTGAAATTCAAAGAAATTCTAATATCATGATTAATCAAAACTATATAATCCTCATATTATAATAATTAAGGTTCTATTTGGTTAGTAGCTTTTTGTAATATATATATATATATATATATATATATATTATATATATATATTATGCAACTTAAAAAGTTAAAAAACAGGTGCATTTCTTTATTTCAATATACATTATTTAAAAAAAATTAATAATAACAATTAACACTAGAATATTTAGAAAGCAGCATTCCTTGAGAAATGGTGTACGATACAAAGTTCTTTACTTGTTATGCTGAGGTAGAAAGTTTGAGGTACATGTTGCAATCAATTGACAAGCACATGTACAAAGTTGCAATCTTTACTATATGAGTTAGTGTGCTTAAAGACTCTCAAAGCACATGAAGTCATGAAAGATCTCATTGACAAGCATTGTTCACAGTCAAAAATTGAGCAAAGTACTGTAACTCAACTCTGTTATTCCCACCACTGCCATTCCCTTGTACAAACATCATTCATGATTTTGAAAAAAGTTAGTATTTTGACAAAACAGAGTACTGGCCACATGCACCCCAATAAATTTATATTCTACCTCACAACTGTGGGTTTTTTCCCCTTTTGGGGGTGGACAGAATTTTTAGTCTTGAATTTTTTGTCCTTGGATTTTCTAATCTAGATAGGTTTTCTTTTCCAGATTCATTTTTTACAAGTATTATACCATGCCATACATGTAATGTATCTTTTGAAAAAAATAGAGTTTTAGGCTTATACTGACTATGTTGTGGCAATTTAAACATAGAAAAATATTTTCGAAGGATAATTTGGTATGAAGTTTTGCAACTTTTATGTATTGTAAATTATGTTAAAGTTTACATTTCATCAGCTATTTCCCTTAATCCAAAGCAGCAGGTAAAAAAAAGTTATATTTTAGACCTGAGGGAGTAATTAGTAGATATGTGTCGTGATAGATGTACTTAGGGTTCAAAATATGTCAAAGAATTCATGCATAATGTCATGTCAAAAAATGTAAAACATTTGCCACAATTTATATATTCAGGTTATTTCCTGAACAACTTTATGTGGGGAGATAAATTTAGCAGTAATGTTGAACTACATTTCCTTTCTGATGAACATAGTAAGTGTTGTGATTTCTACTATTCTTTTACATCAGAAGATCATGTTCAATTGAAGGAAACCAAAGGAGGAAGAAAGAAAGAGATCAGCATGTTTACATTTTAATTCGTTGTGTATATGATGGAAAGGAAAGAAATATGAGGGAATCAAATTAGTGTAGAAACTCTTATTTCACATTTTTGCCAAAATCAACGTAGAACAGATAGAAAAGGACAACTTTCAAGCCCTCATTTAGTGCTTATGAAATTCGGCCCACTACACCATATGCTCACTTTAAGAATAGGAAAATATATTAATTAGTAATTCTTATTCTCTTATATGCAGCCTTTCCTTACTTTTCATTCTATTACAATATGAACTAGTACCCGAATTCTCCTCTTTGTTTTTCTTTCATCTCCTTGTAGCAGCTCACATTTTGATGTAAATTCTAAGAAGATAATCAGCTATTACAGAAAACGGAAGAGAGAATCAGCTTGACGGGATTTTAGTTCGATTATATAAAAGACTTTTCTAGGATTAGCTAACCCAACAGATCTCAACCATATGATTATAGAATAATCAAAATTGGTCCAAAACATCCATCATTTCAAGTCCAATTGGAAAGTAAAGCTCCTTCCTACTCTGTAAGTTGCTTACAAAACAAATGGAAGGCCTAAGTATTGAAAACTAACCTGTTTGTGCACTTATACATACAAGATTTCACACAGCGTAGCAGGAGAGAATTTGAAGGAGTTACATACTAGTATTGACTTTTAAAAAAACAAAAAAGGTAAAGTGTACGTATACCTAAAATTTTCGGCTGTTTTAGGAGCAATATCAGCAAAGAGCTCCATCCTGACACGGCCAGCAGGAATGGTCCCGATCGTTATGTCGAAGAAAACAACAGGATTTTTAGGGTTCTGAGGTCTCTGGTGCCATTCGACTACTCCTGTGGCCGGAGCAGCGGCCGTGGCTCCACCTACTGATGCCATAAGAGGAATCCGACGATTTGCCGGCAAGGAAGGAGAGCTTTCCCAATTCAAAAGATGCTGGAGCTATAGAATGCTCACCAAGTATTTATATAGGTGCATTGATGCCATTGCGCCTTACTGTAGCGTACAATTTCTTTCCCTGCGGATCAGTAGAAGACTATGTTTTACTTCTTTCTTTTTCTTTTTTTTTATTATTATTATATATTAAGAAAATTATTCCTCCAAACAAAAAGGAAAAAAAAAATTATGTTATTAATCCCGAAGATTCATTAAATGAGTGGATGTCGATCGTATAATTGTTATTATCATTTAATCGCATGACAAGATAATTACCTACTTAATGAAAGGTGATAAGTGTCACCTGATATCTATCTCTAAGGTAAGGTGACACGTATCACAAATTACTTATTACACTCCGATATCCTATAAGTTTGGTCGTTGATAAAAAAGTGGACATGCGACTAATGGATGTTAGAGCTTATCTTTATTGAAGTTTTGAAAATGATATTTATATGAAAATCTCTCAATGATTCAAATTACCAAAGGCTTCTAAAGGCTCTCGTGAAAATTATTCTATAAAATTACAGAAGTTATTATATAGACTTAAACAATTTGGAAGCATGTGGTACAATCGTCTTAGTGAATTCTTATTGAATTTAGGATATAAGAATGACCAAAGCTGTCCATGTGTTTTTATTAAGAAAACAGATTTTGGTTTTGTGATTCTTGCTATATATGTTGACCATATCAATCTCATCGGAATTCCAGAAGAGCTTCGAGAAGCTATAGATTGTTTGAAATGAGAATTTGAAGTTAAAGATTTTAGAAAAACTAAGTTTTGTCTTGGGCTTCAAATTGAACATATGAAATTGATTTGCTCCAAATTCGATCATGTGATAATCTTGCAGATATATTTACTAAAGTCATTTCGACTGCAACCTTTGAGAAATTGAGATATAAAATTAGTTTGATCCGGTTTAAAGATCTCGAGAGTTCATCTCATCAAGGAGAGAAATCTATACATAAAGAATAATAAGGAATAGTGTACTTTTTTTCCTTCACTAGAGTTTTTTTTCCACTGGTTTTATCTAGTAAGGTTTTAACGAGGCATATTCTTTATGTAATAGACATCCAAGGGAGAGTGTTATGAATCCCGAAAATTTATTAAATTAGTGGATGTCCATCGTATAATCGTTATTATCCTTTAATCCCGAGATAATTACGTACTTAATGAAAAGTTATAAGTGCCACCTAATGTCTATCTATAAGGTGACACATATCACCTAGTACTTATGACTTTGGTGACAAGTGTCACCTAACACTTAATACCGGGTGACAAGTGTCATTTAGCAATTAATATCGGGTGACATGTGTCACCCTTAGTGCTTATCATTATCCCTTATTCCCCCCTATAAATAGAGGGCCCTATGCCCTTTTGTAGTCACAACAAAAAACTAACAATTAACAAGAAATCTCATAATAATGTTGTCTCTATTTTCTAGATCTCTCATTTACTTTTTATCATGTTTATTTTATTATTTTCATATAATTTCACAAGAAATTACACGTAAAGTTGTAATTTAATCATTTTAATGATTATTGATTGAATTGAATAATTATTCAATACGATAGATTTTCATATCTCAATAAAAGTACACTACTTATTTATTGATTTTGATAATACAAAAAATATATCAATCGGAAAATAAAATGAATTTATGAGATGAAACAAGTAGCTGACATTTTCCCTACTTGATATTGGATTATTAAAATGATTGAATCCTTCTCTTAACCTAGATTGACCTACAAAGCAAGTTCAGAAGAGAAAATATTTCCCGTTTGAACCCTCGGATGATAAAGCCAGATGAGAACGAAGAGAGCCACAAAAGAAGATTATGATCTAATCTTTTGGGGTAGAGTTTTTTAAAGTTCCATATCCAAAGAGAATGAATTCAGCTTTAGCGAAGTACTAAAAAACCAGAGAAGAAATATTGTATTTCTTGAGATGAAAATAGCTTACCTGTTTAGGTGTGTATTGTTCCTTATTTATAAGAAGATTTTTTATCAGAATAGTGGCATGGGAATGTCACCTGTAATTTTGTTACTGGAGGATTCATTAATATTATCTGTTGATATGCACAAATCATATCACTTTTTAGCATGTTTTAGGCATAATTTAGGGCAAAATTGGAGTTAAATCATTCTCAATTGATTGTTATTAATGCAGTTTCGCAATTTTTGTGATTTTGGAAGCTTCAGGTGAAATATGCAAGAAAATGACAAATTTCTGGACAAAAACGTGATTTTAGAAAGTTCAGAAGTCAGGACGGGCGTCATGACCCGGCCAAAGACCCGGGACAGGTGTCCAGGACCCGGGACAGGCATCTCGACCCGGTCAAAGCACCAGGACGGGCGTCTCGGACCCGGTCAACAGGTCGGGACAGGCATCCCGAACCCCTGTACAGACTCCCACATCATTGTCTGCATAAAACATCACTCAGTTCCCCTGCTATAAATACCCTAGGCCTTTCACAGTTGATTTCATTCCTCTCCACTTGATCTGAATCATTCAGTGGCTTCTAGTACACAGTTTTCTACTGTTTACAAGTCATTCAGTGATTTCAGGTGTCTTCGTTCAAGTAGATATTTTTAGTATTCGAGAGTTTCTCGTGTTCTCTGTTTCTGAGAGTTTGTCTCAAATCTTAGAATACGACTAGATAGGGTTTGTGTTTAGTATTCATAGAATACCCGGGATTTCGTTAGGAGATCCTAAGAGAGCACTAGGCGTTCGAAGAATTATTCACCTGAAGGAGATCCTAAGAGAGCACTAAGCCGTAGAGGGAAGGGAAGGTAAAGGCACGGCAAAAGCTACTAGAGTAAGGAGGCGTTCTTTGAAGGTTCTGTCGAGCAGAGTCGGGTCAAGCAGTCCAGGATATACAAGCAGTTGCTCCATCAGCGGACCTAATAAAGGGTGAATACTTTATGGTTGTGGTCCCCTTGTCCCTCTCTTTATATGTTTGTACTGTGTTTGTCCAAAGACCTATTTGAATACTAAATTATGATATTATGAATATGTGTTATGCATGTTGAAGCTATTTACATTTTTCGGAAAGGTCACCAACTTAATTAACATTATGTCTGTATATCTATTTGCTCTTTTAAATTAGATGAACGGTTATAGACAACTCCTAACAACGGTCTAATCATAACCTGTTTAGTTTATCAGGCCTTAATTTAGGGCTTTGTGTGAGGACGGAAGCATTAAGGTCTATCATATTAGATGAAATAACCTATAGATCACCATGTTTGTTAAAGTAGTCTAAGTAGGCTGAGTTCGTGTGTTTATGCCGGCTTTAGGGCGAGCGGCATGATCTCCTGAGTGACACAGGACTTTCATGGATGCGTTTAGCTCGAACCGTGAGTAGGGCCGTCAATGGCGATGGGGCGATTTATTAGATAACTCAGATGTGGTACACAAGTAGAATCAGTATATAATTGCAATTCAGACCAAGATATATCTAAAATACTCGAAGATAGGTCAATCAACATGTAGGAACAATATAACATATATCAGAACACTGTCTGTAAAACACTCTTGTATGCTTAAGTAAACTTGAACCTAGGGTAGAATGGATCAACCCCTCATCAAAGATTTTGATGAATGATTGCATAACTGGATAATAAAATGAGAGTTAGGGTAAAAGGATAGTTACTACTAAGCCGTTACCACTTCCCTAGGAGTACGATAAATTCTTAAAATTAAAATCGTAGGTACTTTCCAACAGACTAGCTACACGATAGGTACTCTGCCTTAGGTTCTGATTGATTAAGTGACAACAGAGATGCTAAATGTGACAATTAGTAATTCTAAGTCCTTAGTTATTCATAATCGATATAGGGTAAATAAAACCTATTTTTAGCATATCAGTCGGAATCACACCAGATTTTTGGTGCCGTTGCCGGGGAAATATCATAACAAATTTAGGATTCCTGATCAAAATTCTAGAGATTTATGATAGGTAACGGTAGTAATCTATACCTTAGACATAACACTCACTTTATGCTAGTTAGACAATCAGTTTCCTGAAATATATGGTTATCATAACTAATTAATTTTAGACATTATCTAAAATTAAGATATTTAGGATAATCAAATTTTAGAAAATTATTCTAGAACCTTATTAAGGAAATTCAATTGCTTTCGAAAAAAAATAAAAACCCGAAAAAAATTTTCTTGTTTTTAAAATTCTTTCGTCTTGTTTTTTTCCCTTTTGCTTGTTATAGTTTATTTTTGTTATTTGTTTCTAACCAGACTTTACACTCATAGATGAAGAGAGAAAGATTGAGTAAGCCACAACCCTTCTTCCGTAGAACCAAAAGATTAAAAAGGTGCCCCGATCCAATAGAGAGTTTCGATGAGGAAGGCGGAATAAAAACGCTTACATTCTTGGAGACCATTAGAACAAGGGCCCATAATATTTTGGACAAAGTAGAAAACAACATTAACCATTTCCCAGAGATCCAAACAACTCCTGCATCACTTGAGTACACCCTGCATCTCCGGAGTATACTCCAAAACCCCATGAGTATACTCCAAAATCTCCTGAGTACACTCCTGCATCCCCATCACCTAACCATCAAACACCTTCATCAGGGAATAGCACTAACGGTTTCCAATCAACTTTGTCTGCCCAGGTAGATGATATGACTCAAACGATATGCACCATAGCTCAAACAATAGAGAGCAGATTCAGCCTCTCAGATCAGAATGTTTGATGCGGTTTCCGACCGATGTGCTAAATAGGTATTATTTTACCCTATGTTGATTATGATTAATTAAGGACTGTGATTGACTAATTGTCACATTTAGTCTATGGTGTCACTTAATCAGCCAGAACCTAAGGCAGAGTACCTATCGTGTAGCTAGTCTGTTGGAAAGTATCTACGATTTTATTAAATAAATATCGTACTCCCAGGGAAGTGGCAACGGCTTAGTAGTAACTAGCCTTTCTTCCTAACTCTTATCTTATAATCCAGTTATGCAATCTTCATCAATAATTTTGATGAGAGGGTGATTCATTCTCCACTAGGTTTAAGTCTAGCTAAACCTGAAAGTGTTTTAAAGATTAGATCCTGATTTTATGTTATACTGTTACTATACGTTGATTGACCTATATTCGAGTGTTTTAGACATGTCTTGGCCTGGATTGCAATTATGCTCTGTGTCTAAAGGCTACCACATCTGAGTTTCTATGCTACCGCCCCACCGTTAAGGGTAACGGCCCTACTCACGGCTCGGACTAAAGTCAGCAATGACCGCCCTATGTCACTTTGGGGATCATACTGCTCGTCGCATAACCGCCAGCATAAAACTCTACTCAGCCTACCTAGACTACTTTCAACCAACGGGGTGTTCCGCAGATTATTTTATCTAGTATGGCAGACACCAATACTAATTGATGTCTGTTAAACTAAACAGGTTATGAATAGACCGTGGTTAGGAATTGTCTATAACCCTAATTTCAGTTTAAAAGAACGGCAATAAACATGCAGACATAATGGATATTTAAGCAGGTGGCCATTTCTAGAAAAACATAATACTTCAACATAAATAACAAATATTCATAAAAACATAATCTGGTATTCAAACAGTTATTTGGACAAACACAATAACAACATATAAGAGAGGGACAGGGGGACCGATGCCATAAAGAATTCACCCTTCACGAAGTCTCGCCGATGGAGCGTACTGCTGTATATGCCGTATTGCTTGACCCGACTCTGCTCGCCAGAACCGTCGGAGGACGCTTCCTCAGCCTAGTAGCTAGACTTTACCTTACATCCTGGGCTTAAGCCTAGCCCTGTGGACTGACTCTTCGAACGCCTAGAGCCCTCTTAGGATCTCCTAACGAAATCCAGGGTGTTCTATGAACACTAGAAACGAACCTATCTATAGAAACCTAAGATCTGAGACTATTTCTCAGAAACTAAAACAAAACACTAACAAGAAAGAAAACTAAGATCCGAGTCTCTGAGTGAGTTGTGTACTAGAGAATTGTACACTGGACACCACTAAATGACTCAGATCGAGTGGAGAGGAATGAATTCAACTGCTGGAGGCCTGGGGTATTTATAGCAGCTTCCCGGAGTGAAAATCTTTGAAAAATTCGATGTGGGACAGCTTCTGGCGGCTCGGGACGCCCATCCAGGATTGGGACGCCCGTCCTGGTCTGTTGACCAGGTCGGGATGCCCGTCCCTGGTTCTGGACGCCCGTCCTTCTGGCTTGGCTTGGTTGGGACGCCCGTCCCGGACCTTTGACCGAGTCAACATTTCCAAAAATTGCGTTTTTGCCCCAAAATTTGCTGTTTTTGTCTACTTTGCACCTGACACTTCCAAAATCATAAAAACCGTGAAATCAAGTATATAATAAACAATTAATGTCAATTTACTCTCGATTTCACATTAAAACATACATAAAAACATGCTAAAAATGTGATACGATTTTCGCGTATCAATGTTCTAGCCATAAGTTCTGACGTGAACCAACTCAGAACCACAGTAGATCTCCAAGAGAGTCAAGGTGCATGTATACTCCAGGAGGTAATCGAAATCCTCAAGGAGCAAAGGAAACAGCAGGAAGAGATGAGAGCCATACGAGCTGAGCTGCGAGAGATAAGGAACAAAGACCGATAGAAAAAGGGAAGATTCTTTTTATTTTTCAGCAAATAAATTGTTTGAACTAAAATTTAATAACTGATCCCTACTTTTTATTTTCAAATTTTAAAAGGGTCTTTTATTTTATTCAGAAATTTTTCTTCAAACATTTTATTTCTCAATTCTTTGCGAAAAACAAATATGTTAAAAATACAATTTATTTTTCATTAATTAAATTGTGTGAATTTAGTCTTTGTTTTTCTAGAATTTTTGTTAAATAGGAAGTAAGGATATGATTAAGGCAGTTATGATTTTTGAAAGGAACATAAGACTGAGAATTTTTGCAAAGGTTTTAACAACTTCTGTATTACATAGGCTAACCATGAAGATTTGTTAAAATTATAATTGTTTTGGTGTATAAAGATTTGCAGGGAATTTCGAGAAAGAAATTTTTTTTCCGGAAGTGGCACGCATCCCGAGGCAGCCGGGACGGGAGTCCCGAGGGCGGCCCCTCTCTATAAATACTCAAATTTTTCATTTTTCTCCCAAAAACAACCACAAAAAATCATCTCGCTACAAAATTCTCTCCAACTTCTCTCTAGAAATTTTTGGCAAACTCTTGAAATTTCAAATTTCGAATTTCCCTCAAAAAATTTGAACTTTTGAATTTCCTTCCAAAATTCGAATTTCCCTCCAAAATTCGAATTTCCCGCCAAAAACTCAAAATCCTTCCCTAACCAAAATCCACCCTTCTGAATTCGATTTCTCTCCAGAATTTGAATTTGAATTTTCTTTCCCACAAAAATTTCAAACTCTCTCAAACTTCTTCAAACAAATGGCTCCAAAACGCACTCGTATTACTTCTGCGATGACTGTCACATCTGTGACACATCCTTTCATGCTCTTTCCTTCCATTCCAACATATCAGGAGAGGTGCCATGGACACATCGGGCGTAGTGTACTGGTTGCCAGAACGCTCGACTGGGCAGCCGTTCGGACACTAGGAGTCGAGCAGGAGGTCCAGCGCATACTCAAAGTGCTACCCTACAGTCAAGTTTTCATCGTCACCGTGCCGAACTACCTCGAGCTGGTATGTGAGTTCTACGCTTCCTTTACATTCCAGCAAGAGCATATCACATTCCGACTGGGCAGAATGGATCGATCGATGAGCATGGCCGAGTTCGACATCACCTTGGGTATCTGGCAGAGGGAGGAACTGGATACGCCCGCCGCCTACACTACAGCAGTGCGAGATTTCACCTCTGCGGACGTCTCCACGGCCTGGGCTCAGATCTGTACTACAGGCGTCCCCTACCAGCATGGCTTCACGAAAGCCATAGGTATTCATCCGGCCCTTCACTACTTACATGCTATTATAGCACATACTCTGTTAGGGCGTCGGACTACCCCCGGGAATGTCACCCAGATGGAGACATTCCTCTTGGCTAACATGCACAAGGGTACTATAGTAGAGATGGCCCGACTCATTACCGTCATCATGCAGGGATTCGCTACGGACACTCGGAAGTAGTGTTTGGGGCTCAGGCCGTTCATCACTCAGATAGCCCATTACTTGGAACTGGACATCGAGGGCTCCAAGTTGACCCAGGTTGCCTCAACTACCATTCCTACGGACCTAACCATTCTACGGAACATGGGAATGGTCGTACGAGATGCAACTGGGCGCTACTCCATCCACACAGAGCAGCAGGGAGAGTCATCGGTACTGGGATCGGCCACATAGCACATACCACCGACCCAGACATTCGTGCCTCGCACCGCTTTTGAGCGACATATGTCGCAAGGATTGGCGGAACTTACCGCCCAACATAGCCGAGATATGGCAAACATTGAGAGGCGGTTGTCGACGATGGAGGACAGAATTAGCATGACCAGCAGTAGGGTCGAGGATGTTTTTCAGCAGACTTCCCGGTTAGTTGAAGACCCCGAGGTCTACTTCTGTGCACCCAATGATGATGAGCCCGGTTCTTAGTTTCTCTTTTTCCTTTTCTCTTTCTTTCTTTTATTTTATTTTTTCTGCTTTATGTGTGATTATGTGATAAGTCTGGGCTGTATGAAATATGAATCTTTGTATGCAAAACGTTGATTTATATGACATAACTACATTGTTTCTTTTATTTACATGTTATTTCTTCTGCTTTTGTTTTTTTGTTTTATTTTCTTTCTCTTCCCCTTAGTTAGTCAAATAAGTGTGGGGTAAGAGTTTTATATGTCATAGTTTAAACCTTTGTTTTTCAAATAAGTCTGTGGTGATTAGATATGCATGAACACTGTGGACAGTGTAAACTTTAAGTGTGGGGTAGCAGTGCACTGTGCACTGTAGTAGCAGTACAATGTTTTTGCATGTTTTCCCATATTTCTCACTAAAATTACACCCTTCCAAAAAAAATTCAAAAATTTTCACCCTTTCAGGCTTCAAAATGCAGTTATGATTGGTAACGAAATGCTTATGTCTATGATATGTAAGTAGAGCATTATGATCAGTAGAAAACAACGTGATAACTTTATTAAATTCCTTGATTAGAAATAGGGAATTCCTGATAATTGAGCACAACTTAGTTTGGATTAGAGACATCAACCAAATACCTTTTCGAGGCCTAGCTAAATAATATTAGATCTGTTGAGGATGCATTTGCAATTTAAATGACTAGATGATGCTCTGAGCTGGAAGTGAAAAAGTTAAATAAATAGGGTAGTTTGCAAGCGTCCTTTGCTACTCGAGCACCACTCCTTAAGGGAACTTAAAACCTGATGCCCTAAGGTCGTGTAGATCTGGGAGTCATCGGAGTGGGACTCGCTACATGGGTAGTTAGAGTTGATGTGTGAAAGCGAACACAAAAATACATAGCCCAATGTGTTCTTATATTGAAATTTTTAATTGAATATTCTTGACACTAAAGCTCAGAACTCAGAAGGTTATTTGTTGATGTTATGTCTAGCGACTGGTCGAAGTATTATCTAGTAAGAGTTAAGAGAAGACTATATTGTGTTGACAATCTAGTCTGGACTGATACACACACTACACATCAGGAAGACCTCGTGACTAAGAGAAGAGTTTAGTCTAGTTATTAAATTGTTAACCTTGCCTGACCATGATAATCTACTAGAGACATTTGAGACCTTGTCATGGCAACGTAACCAGTCAGGCCTATTCTGACTCAGTGATCAATTTTGGCATAAAAACATTGCTAGAAATTTGAAGTGACTGCACCTATGATTTAAAAATCAATAATTTCATGTAGACTTTGCTTGAGGACAAGCAAAACGCTAAGTGTGGGGTTATATGATATGCACAAATCATATCACTTTTAACATGTTTTTAGGCACAATTTAGGGCAAAATTGGAGTTAAATCATTCTCAATTGACTGTTATTAACGTAATTTTGTAGTTTTTGTGATTTTGGAAGCTTTAGGTGAAATATGCAAGAAAATGGCAAATTTCGGGGCAAAAATGTGATTTTCGAAAGTTTAGAAGTCAAGACGGGCGTCCCGACCCGGTCAAAGACCCGGGATGTGTATCTCGACCTGGTCAAAGCACCGGGACGGGCGTCCCAAACCCGGTCAACAGGTCGGGACGAGCATCCCGAACCCCTGCACAGACTCCCACATCATTTTCTGCATCAAAAATCACTCAGTTCCCTTGCTATAAATACCCCAGGCCTTTCATAGTTGATTTCATTCCTCTCCACTTGATCTGAATCATTCAGTGGCTTTCAGTACACAGTTTTCTACTATTTACAAGTCATTCAGTGATTTTAGGTGTCTTCGTTCAAGTAGATATTTTAGTACTCAAGAGTTTCTCGGGTTCTCTATTTCTGAGAGTCTGTCTCAGATCTTAGAATACGACTAGATAGGGTTCGTGTTTAGTATTCATAGAATACCCAGGATTTCGTTAGGAGATCCTAAGAGAGCACTAGGCATTCGAAGAATTATTCAACAGGGCTTTGCTAAGCCGTAGAGGGAAGGGAAGGTAAAGGCACGACAAAAGCTTCTAGAGTAAGGAGGCATTCTCCGAAGGTTCTGTCGAGCAGAGTCAGGTTAAGCAGTCCAGGATATACAAGCAGTTGCTCCATCAGCGGACCTAATAAAGGGTGAATACTTTATGGTTGTTGTCCCATTGTCCCTCTCTTTATATGTTTGTCCTGTGTTTGTCCAAAGACCTATTTGAATACTAAATTATGATATTATGAATATGTGTTATACATATTGAAGCTATTTACATTTTTTCGGAAAGGTCACCAGCTTAATTAACATTATGTTTGTATATCTATTTGCTCTTTTAAATTAGATGAACGGTTATAGACAACTCCTAACCATGGTCTAATCATAACCTGTCTAGTTTATCAGACCTTAATTTAGGGCTTTGTGTGAGGACGAAAGCATTAAGGTTTGCCATATTAGATGAAATAACCTATAGATCACTATGTTTGTTAAAGTAGTCTAAGTAGACTGAGTTTTTATGTTTATGCCGGCGTTAGGGCAAGCGGCATGATCTCCTGAGTGACACAGGACTTTCATGGATGCCTTTAGCTCGAACCGTGAGTAGGACCGTCAATGGCGATGAGGCAGTTTATTAGATAACTCAGATGTGGTACACAAGTAAAATTAGTATATAATTGCAATCCAAACCAAGATATATCTAAAATACTCTAAGATAGGTCAATCAATATGTAGGAACAATATAACATATATCAGAACAGTGTCCGTAAAACACTCTTGTATGCTTAAGTAAACTTGAACCTAGTGTAGAATGGATCAACCCTTCATCAAAGATGTTGATGAATGATTGCATAACTGGATAATAAAATGAGAGTTAGGGTAAAAGGATAGTTACTACTAAGCCGTTACCACTTCCCTGGGAGTACGATAAATTCTTAAAATTAAAATCGTAGGTACTTTCCAACAGACTAGCTACGCGATAGGTACTCTGCCTTAGGTTCTGATTGATTAAGTGACAACATAGATGCTAAATGTGACAATTAGTAATTCTAAGTCCTTAGTTATTCATAATCGATATAGGGCAAATAAAACTTGTTTTTAGCATATAAGTCAGAATCACACTCTCTGTTAGTCCTTGTAGCAGTTTCTGTCGAATAAATAGGGATAACAGGCTTTTCTGTTATTCAGTTTGATAATAAATATTCTCTGTGTCCACTGATTTAGTTATTTTATCTGAAGTGAATCTTCATATTGTACTTCCCTCTTTAGCAAATATACTTCGCTCTAAGCGAAGTATAAGTAATATTCATTGTCCGATTTCCGAATTATTTTCATTCTTCACCTGTTTATCTTGTCATGTGTCTGATTTGACTCGTTGACTTTACTATGTATTTGATTTGACCATTGACTTTACCAATGTGTGACGGTCTATATAAACCTTGCTGAATTTTAAAATCGCCTTTTTCTTTCGATACCTTTTCATTCTGGCAGGTTGTCTTTTCACGATCTTATTGCGTGTTATTTTTGTCTATCAATTATTACTTTTCTGATAGCAGACTTCCTATCTGACATTACTCAGACGTTTTATCTTCCCCAAATATTGAATAATTGATATGCACAAATCATATCACATTTTAGTATGTTTTTAGACACAAATTAGGGCAATATTTTAATGTATTTGATCTTAATTGAATTAAATTGACATAAAATTGCATAATTTGTGATTTTGGAAGTTTCATGAGTAAAATGCATGAAAATAGCAAAATTTGGGGCAAAAGTGTGATTTTTGGAAAAGGTGGATTCAAGGTGGCCATCCCAAGCATCAGGGTGGGCTTCCCAAGGTCCAAAATTTGTCCCACATCAGAAATTTTAGAGAAGTTCACTCCAGAAACCTGCTAAATACCCCAAACCTCCAATAGTTTAATTCATCCCTTCGCATTCAGTACAAGTTATTTAGCAACTTCGAGTGTATCGTTTTCTCTTATTTCTAAGTATTTGTCTTAGTATTCGAGAATTTTATTAAATTAGTATTCAGTTTTTGGTATCACAGAATACTGATATTTCGTTAAGAGATCCTAAGAGAGAGATATGGTGCGTGTTCTTAGTCAGATTAGGGCAATTTGCTTAAGCCCGAGATGTCAGGTAAAACAATTGCTACTAGGTCTAAGAAGCGTTCTTCGAAGGCTCTGCCGAGCAGAGTAGGATTGAACAATCAAAGACATACAGGAGCTGCAGTGTCGGCTGGACTGCATAAAGTGGTGACTACTTTATGATATTAGGTCCCCTAGATGAGTTTCTATATGTTTATAAATTATTTTATCTGGATAATTATTTGATACTAAATTCATATATCATACATGTTTTACAATTTGAGATACTGTTCATTTTCTCGGGAAGATCATAGAGCTAGAATAATCATTATGAATGTTGAACTGTCGTGTCCTTTTAAATTAAACTAAGGTTATAGACAACTCCTAACCAAGGTCTGAATCATAACCGGTTTAGTTCAATTGACTATAACAGGTCTGCAGATTAGGAAAAAATAACAAAACATATCACCATGTTTGTTAGAGTACTCTAATAAAGCTGAGATTGTACGTTAGGCCAATCCTAGGGTTAAATGGCATGATACCGAAGTGACATAGGGGACCGTTCATGGATACTTTAATCCGAAAGATGAGAAGGACCACACTAGGGGTGAATTCACCAGGTAACTCAGATATGGTAAATAGATGGTTACATTTTATAATTGCCTTAGAGATCAAGATATATCTAAAATATTCAAAGATAAGGTCGAACAAGTTGTAATAAACTGAGCTTAATTGAATGCATGTCTACTCTTGAATGCTATTTGCCTGTTATGTGCTGTTGTGATACAAAACCACTCTCAAAGATATTGATAATCGATTGTTGATTCTTATGAAGATGATTGTTAGGATTAAGTCATAGTTCCTACTAAGCCATTGCCAATTCCCTGGGAGTACAATATTTTAAATTTAAAATCGTAGATACTTTCCTAGAACTAGCTACATGATAGGTACTCTACCTTAGGTCTTGATTGATTAAGTGACAACCAATAAATGCTTAAGTGATAGTTAGTAAGACTAAGTCCTTAATTATTCATAATCAATATAGGTTAATAAACCCTATCTTTTAGCATACCAATCGGAACACATCAATAATGCATTAGTTAATTATGCCTTTCTTTCTTTTTCATTAAGATCCATAATAATGCAAATTAATATGAATAAGACGATTTAAATGTCCTAATTAAATAAGACAAATCACCTTTTTCCTTTTGTCTATAAATATCCATTTCTTTTCTCTTCTTACCCTTTAAGCATTTGCCATGTCCTTTGCATCCTTTCTTCTTTCCAAAAATATCATCCTAGAAATATCAAGTTCTCTTTGAACTTTATATCCTTCTTGTTCTAGTTTTCTTGTTCGTTACCCTAATTTCATCTTCTTTCATTCAAGTAACCAAGGTATAGTTTCTTCTAATTTGCTATGTGTTTTATATTTCAAAATGAGCTCTAAAATAATTTTCGGTGACTATGTTAAGGCTTTTAGAGTGTCTCACTTGGCTTTATATGAAAAATGGGTAATAGATGGAAGTTGTGTTTAGATTATCAGGGAGTTCCTCGTCTAATCAATGGTGAATGGTACTTCTTGATTGAACCCACTACGGGGGGAAGATACTTCTTCCCAGTTAATTTTACCCTCTACTGCTAAAATGGTTTTGAGTAAGGACAAACGAACATTAAAGAAATTATTGCAAAAAGCTTTTGGGATTAGCTCTGATAGGTAAATATATTTCACTCCTCCTTCCTCTAGTTCTTCTTCCTCACTTTCACTTTGCGATCAACATGAACCTGAGAACTCAATAGCTCGTGGCTCATATAGTGTTTCTACTAGTCACAGAGGTCAAAATAGAGCGAGTAGTGGAAGAGAGATAGTACTGTATGTTCCGGTTGAGGGGGTTGAGCGTAGGCCTGTTGAGAGGATTGAGGAAGAAAGGGTTGAGTGTCCTTTGAATGTGAATGTATTTGGGTTTGTGAGAGTACCATGACCCAAGCCGAGGTGAACAACATCTACCTTAAGTATCGTATTAACCTCAATATGTATAGACTATCTATTATTTCTCCCCCATCTTTGATGAGTACTTCATACATGCCCATTTTTATTTCCCACCTTGTTGCTTGTGTCCATTTTTCCTTGGACCCATCCTTTGTCAATTTTTTGTATTTCACTAAAATTAAACCTGGTCAGCTTCACCCGAATGCTATCATGATTGTCTTTACCTTGATTTGTTTGTGCCGTAAATTAGGGATAGAGATGACCCCAAATATCATCAGTCTTTCTTCACTCCACTTCGTCAGACTGGGTCTACCATTTCTTTGAGACCTAGAAAGAACAAACTTGTACTCTTTAACTCTCTGGCCAATAAGGTTGATTAGTCTAAAAAATGGATAACAGTAGAGTCTAAAGTTGGGTTTCTGATGCGTTCCGATTGGTATGCTAAAAGATAGAATTTATTTACCTATATTAATTATGAGTAATTAAGGATTTAGTCTTACTAACTGTCACCTTAGCATTTAATTGTTGTCACTTAATCAATCAGAACCTAAGGCAGAGTACTTATCGCGTAGCTAGTTCTTGGAAAGTATCTACGATTGTAAAATATAAATATCGTACTCCCAAGAAACTAGTAACGACTTAGTGGAAACTATCCCTTAATCCTAACAATCGTCCTATTCATTCAATTACACAATCGATTATCAATATCTTGGATTGATTGGTGATCCCAACCACACATAACAAGCACTTATCAAGCATGCAAGAGTTATCCTCTACACACATATTCTGATGTATATATATTGTTTCTGCAAGTTGGTTGACCTATCTTCGAATATTTTAGATATATCTTGGTCCGGAATGCAATTATGTACTGTATCTGCCTATGTACCACATCTGAGTTACCTTATGTATTAACCCTACCTTAATGATGACCCTTCTCACGTTTCGGGTTAAAGTATCCATGAAAGCCTGTGTCACTCAGGAAATCATACCACTCACCCTAATGTCAACATAGCGCCTAAACTCAGCCTCATTAAGCTACTTTAACAAACATGGTGATTTGTAGATTATTTTACCTAATATGGCAGACCTTAATATATTCTACCCTAACTTAAGACTTGTTAAACTAAACAGATTATGATGTAGACCATGGTCAGGAATTGTCTATAATCGTTCATTTAGTTTAAAAGAGCAAAGAGATAATCAGGCATAATGTTAATTTAGAAGGTGACCTTTCCAAAAAAAAGAAGAGTAGAAACTCAACGTGCAAAACATGTATAATATAGCAATCATAATTTAGTATTCAAATCGATGTTTAGACGAACACAACACAAAGATATACATAGAAGATCTAGGGGACCACCACCATAAAGTATTCACCCTTTATCAGGTCCACCGGCGTTGCCAATACTTGTATACTTTGGGTTGCTCGACCTGCCTCTGATCGGCAGAACCTTCGGAGAACGCTTCCTTAGCCTAGTAGCAATTGCTTTACTTTACATCTTGGGCCTAAGTAATGCCCTGTTGACTAGCTATTTGCCAACCCAATGCTCTCTTAGGATCTTCTAACAAAATCCCGGGTATTTAATGAATACAAAAAATAAACACTATCTAATTGAATTCTCAAAATCTGAGATAAATACTTAGAAAACAGAGAAAACGAGACACTCTTTATTGCTAGATGGCTTCTGTTGAGTGTTGAGGGATATCTCTAACCTTCCAACCCCTAGGGTATTTATAGGGGTGAAAAGGAAGAGGTTTTACATGAATTTTCGATGTGGGACAGAATTTTTCTGCTCAAGACTTGGGACGGCTTCCTGGCTTGGGGACACCCATCCCGAGCCCCTCAGAACTTCCAAAAATTACATTTTTGCCACGATATTTACTGTTTTCATGCAATTTACTCATGAAACTTCCAAAATCACAAATTATGCAAAAGATGACAATTTCAATCAATTAAGATTGATTTGGCTCCAATTATGCTCTAATTTGTGTCTAAAAATATGCTAAAAATGTGATATGATTTATGCATATCATATAGCTCCACACATAACTTTTTGCTTGTCCTCAAGCAAAACCTATATGAAATTAATGAAGGACTAAATCATAGGTGCAATCACAACAAGGTTCTTAGCAATGTTTTTAGAAAAATCTCTCACTGAGTCAGATAATTCAGAAAATAGGCATAGACTAATCGAATTGTTATGTATAGGTCTCAATCGTTCAGTAAATGTGTCATGACTTAATAGGCTGAAACAGTTTTAAAAACTTTACTTAGTTCTAGCTCTACTTTAGTCACATGGTTTTCTTGATGTGTAGTGTGTGAACTGGTCTAGACTAGATTGTCAACTCAGAATAAACTTTCCAGGCAGTTACCAAATAATAATTCGACGAGTTATTCTAAACATAAATAGCATAATAAATGACTTTCTAGGTTCTAAGGTTTGGTGCCAACACTTTCTTTTTATGAATTTCAAATAAAAATACACTAGGTGTATGTTTTAATTGATTTTTAGGGTATTTTTGTGTTTGCTTTCACATATCAACTTTAACTACCCAAGTATCGAGCCCCACTCTGATGACTCAGATCTACACGACTTTAGGGCATCAAGCATTAAGTTCCCTTCAGAAGGAGTGCTCGAGTAGCAAAGGATACTTGCAAACTACCCTTTTTACAATTAAGCTATGGCACTTTTAGCTAAGAATTCCATCTAGTCATTCAAGTTGCTATCACATTCTCAAACGGTCTGATATTATTTAGTTTAGCTCAAAAAGATATTTGGTTGATTTTTCTAATCCAAACTAAGTTATACTCAAAAATCAAGAATTTCCTACTTCTAAGTGATGAATTCAACAAAGCAATTGAAGTGTCCCCTAATGGTCATAATACTCTACTGAATACATATCACAGACATATGCAGTTCTTCAATCAATAAATACCATTTTTTGAAGTCTGAAAGAGTGAAAATTTTTGAATTTGTTTTGGAAGGGTGCAATTTCAGTGAAAATAGAGGAAAATATGCAAATATCTTAAACACGAGTGCACTGTGCACTACTACCCCACACTTAAGATTTACACTATCCTTAGTGTTCATGCATATCCTATCACCCCACACTTATTTGGAAAATAAGAGTAAAAATGAAAAACAGAAAAATATATGAAACAACGAAATAAAGAAAACAAAACTTGTATATCATATAAATCAAAGTTGTCATACAGAGAAATATATGCCATACAATCCAGACTTTTCAAATAAACATATAAACAACTAGAAAAGAAAAGAAAAGAAAGAAGAACTAAGAACCCGGATCATCCTCTGGCGTAAAGAAGTAGACATCGTAGTCGTCAGTAGAGCGGTTGCTGGCATAATACTGATGTAGTTCCTCTATCCGACTACTGTTCATGCTAAATTTGTTATCTATCATCGTCAGATGACTATGGATATCTGCCATATCCTAGCGATACCTGGCTTGCAAGTCCGCCAACCCCTGTGTCATATGTCGCTCGAAGGCGGTGCATGGTATAAACATCGGGGCCGGTGGTGCCTACTGCATGGATGGTTTAGGTGCCGATGGCTCTCCTGGCTGCTTTGTGTGGATGGAGTACCCGCCCTCTGCATCTCGTACTACCATCCCCATGTTTCGGAGAATAATCAAATTGGTGGGGATGGTGGACGGAGCTATCTGGGTTAACTCCGATCTCTCGATGTCCAGCTCCAGGTAGTGGGCTATCTGGGTGATGAATGGCCCGAGCCCTAGACACTAATTTCGAGTGTCTGTTGCAAAGTCCCGCATGGCGAGGGTGATGAACCTACCCATGTCCACAGTGTTGCCTTTGTGCATATGGGCCAGAAGGAATGTCTCTATCTGGGTGACATTCCCCAAAGCAGTCCGATGACTTACCAGTGTATGAGCTACAATAGAATGTAAGTAACGGAGGGCCAGAAAAATACCTGAGATGATGTGAGGTCGTGATGGTAGGGGGCTCCAGTCATGTAGATTTGGGCCCAAGCGGTGGAGACATCATCATTAGTGAATTCTCGTACGACCATCACGTAGGTGGGGGGTCTCCAGCTCCTCCCACTACCAAACTCCGAGCGCAATACTGAACTCGTCTATGCTCATCGATCGGTCTATTCCACCCAGTTGAAAAGTGACCTGCTCTCGCTGGAATGAAAATGAAGCATAGAACTCACAAACAACCTCTAGATAGGTGGGCTCGGTGATGATGAAGACGCGGCTGTAGGGAAGAATGTCGAGTATGCGCCGAATCTCCTACTCTACTCCAAGCGTCTGGACTCCTGCCTGCCTGAATACAGCCCCCGATCAATGGATGTGGCACAGCGGTGAAGGTCATCGCTGGGGTGACACGTGCGCGTTTCAGAGCCATCCTAAAAAATTTGAACTTTTTGTGAAAAATTCAAATTTGGCGGGAAAAATTTCAAATTCAAATTCTGTAAGCAAATTCGAATTCAGAGGGAAGGATTTTACTTAGGTGAAAATTTTGACTTTTGGGGGGGAAATTCGAATTTTGGAGGGAAATTCAAATTTAAGAAGAAATTTGAAAATTCAAAAATTTAAATTTTTGGAGGGAAAATTTGAAAATTCAAAAATTTTTAAACTTTTGGAGGGAAAAATTCGAGAGAGAGAATTTTTGGAGGGGGAAGATAATTTTTGGTGTGAAAATTATGAGGGGGAGTGCTTCTGTTTATAGAGGGTTTCTTCCCTCGAGATGCCCGTCCCAGTGTGAACGGCCGTTCCAGCTGGCGGGAAGCCCGCCCAGGTTGCCTCGGGGTGTGTGCCATGTCCATTTTCGATTTTCATCGTTTTTCTGAGCTTCTTTTTATTTTGCAATGTCCTGCAAACTTATTTACACAAAAATTATCTTCTAAGATAAAATTAATCATTAACAAATTATTATAGTGAAGCAATTTGATATATAATTTATTTTTGAAAAATTTCCGAAAAATTCTCTTTTCTCTATATTTTTTTCTTTTTCGTTCAAAACTTCTTTGCCATAGTCATTTTTCACCTTTCATTCAACAAATGTTCATGTGCTTGAAAAGTAAATTTGAAAAATAAATCAGAAATGAAAATTTTTCATAAAGAACAGAAATCATTTGGATAGAATTTTGAAAAATTAATAAAGCCCCATTTATTGTTTTTGAAATACGGATTAGGATAATGGGTAAATGATTAATTCACATAATGATTCTAAACAAATGATTTATTTGCTTATGAAAATAAATCTCCCCTTTTTATTTGCTGTTAGTTTCTCATTTCTCTTAGTTCGACTTTTATTGCTTTTATCTCTTCTCGTTACCTCCTTTGCTCATCTCGTATCTCGCTTAATTCTCATAACAAGAGTGCATTTCTATCTTCCTGGAGATTCACCAAAGTTCTGAGTTGAACTACACTTGTGGTGATATTCAATATAACCTGATTTGTATGACAGAATCTGCCTGATATCTTCTGATCTATAGAATAGATCATGTTAGTCAGATTATCTATCTGCACAAATAAGACTGATTGAAAACCGTTAGTGCTACCCCCGGATGAAGGTGTATGATTGGTGGGAGTTGGTGTAAACTCTGGAGAGGTAGGTGAATTCGGGGTACGGTCAACAAAGGTTGGTAAAATTTTAGGAGCTCTTTGGATAGGAGTGTGAACTAGAGATTTTGGTTGTTTGTCCCTTGGAGGAAAAGTGTCTTCAGAGGGATCCTCTTCTTCTTCAGAACTTGACACACATGTATTTAGGAATTTCTTTACTAGAGCAATAGTATCTTGGCTCGAGTTTATTTATATTGCTTGTGGAGGGTTAGCCCCCAGAGGTGCCTCATTAACAGGGTTAGATGGTCCTTCTGGTTCCTGTTTCTTTCGAACCAGAGTTTCGGGATTTTCTAATTGTTCTACTACTTTGTTAGTAGCTTCTCGTGTCCTCTTCATCTATAATTGCAATGTCTGGATTAGATTAATGTCTAAAAAGAATATATTTAGAAATTATAGAAAAATAAAATAACAAACAAACACGAAGACAGTAAATAGGAAAAATTATTTTTTAAATTTTTTAACATATATATATATATATTTTTTTTTTTTAAATTTCCGTAATATGGTTTTAGAATAATTTTCTAAAATTTGATTAACCTAAATTTCTTAATTTTAGATAATTTCTAAAATTAATTATTTAAGATAATCCTATAGTTGAGGAAATTGATTGACTAATCCAAATAAGAATGATTGTTTATTAAGGCATAGATTACTATCATTACCTATCATAACCTTCTAGAATTTTGATCAGAAATCCTAAAATTTTATGAATGTCCCCAGCAACGGCGCAAAAAATCTTATGTGTTCCGATTGCTATGCTAAAAGATAGGATTTATTTACTTATATTGATTATGAGTAATTAAGGACTTAGTCTTATACTGTCACTTTAGCATTTAATTGTTATCACTTAATCAATCAGAACCTAAGGCAGAGTACCTATCGTGTAGCTAGTTCTTCGAAAGTATCTACGATTTTAAAATATAAATATCGTACTCCTAGGGAACTGGTAACGGCTTAGTAGCAACTATCCCTTAATCCTAACAATCATCCTATTCATTCAATTAGACAATCGATTATCAATATCTTGGATTGATTGGTGATCCCAACCACACATAACAAGCACTTATCAATCATGCAAGAGTTATCCTCTAGACACATATTCTGATGTATATATACTGTTTCTACAAGTTGGTTGACCTATCTTCAAATATTTTAGATATATCTTGGTCTGGAATGCAATTATGTATTGTATCTGTATGTGTACCACATCTGAGTTACCTTATGTATTCACCCTAACTTAATGATGACCCTTCTCACGTTTCTGGTTAAAGTATCCATGAAAGCCTGTGTCACTCAGGAAATCATACCACTCACCCTAATGCCGGCATAGCACCCAAACTCAGCCTCATTAGGCTACTTTAACAAACATGGTGATTTATAGGTTAGTTTACCTAATATGGCAGACCTTAATATATTCTACCATAACTTAAGGCCTATTAAACTAAACAGGTTATGATGTAGACCATGGTTAGGAATTATCTATAACCGTTCATTTAGTTTAAAAGAGAAAACAGATAATCAGGCATAATGTTAATTTAGAAGGTGACCTTTCTAGAAAAATGAGTAGAACCTCAACGTGCAAAACATGTATAATATAACAATCATAATTTAGTATTCAAATCGATGTTTAGACGAACACAACAGAAAGATATATAGAGAGGATCTAGTGGACCACCACCATAAAATATTCACCCTTTATTAGGTCCGCCATCATTGCCAATACTTGTATACTTTGGGTTGCTCGACCTAACTCTGATCGGCAGAACCTTCGGAGAACGCTTCCTTAGCCTAGTAGCAATTACTATACCTTATATTCTAGGCTTAAGCAATGCCCTGTTGACTAGCTATTCGCTAACCTAATGCTCTCTTAGGATCTCCTAACGAAATCCTGGGTATTCTATGAATACAAAAAATGAGAACTATCTAATTGAATTTGATGTGCACAAATCGTATACCCTTTTTAGCATGTTTTTATGTATGAATTAGGATGAAATTGAGGATAAATTGATCTTAATTGATTGTTATTTACTCAATTTCACAATTTTTATGATTTTGGAAGTGTCAGGTGAAAAGTAGACGAAAACAGCAAATTTTGGGGCAAAAATGCAATTTTTGGAAATGCTGACTTGGTCAACGGTCCGGGACGGGCGTCCCGAACCCGGGACGGGCGTCCCGACCCAGTCAAACCGCCAGGACGGGCGTCCTGAACCGGGACGGGCGTCCCGAACCTGGTCAACGAATCAGGACGGGCGTCCCGAACCGGGACGGGCGTCCCGAACCGCCAGAAGCTGTCCCGCATCGAATTTTTTGGAATTTTTCACTCCAGAAAGCTGCTATAAATACCCCAGGCCTCCAACAGTTGAAATCATTCCTCTCCACTTGATCTGAGTCATTCAGAGACTTCCAGTGTACAATTCTCGAGTACACAAGTCACTGAGAGACTCGGGTTTCAGTTTCAGTTTTCTTTCTTTCTTTAGTGTTTCGTTTTCTTAGATTTTGAGAAATAGTCTCAGATCTTAGGCTTCGATAGATAGGTTCGTTTTTGGTATTCATAGAATACCGGGATTTCGTTAGGAGATCCTAAGAGAGAGATAGGGTGCGTGTTCTTAGTCAGATTAGGGCAATTTGCTTAAGCCCGGGATGTAAGGTAAAGCAATTGCTACTAGGTCTGAGGAGCGTTCTCCGAAGGCTCTGCCGAGCAGAGTAGGATCGAGCAGTCAGGAGCATACAGGAGCTGCAGCGCCGGCTGGACCTGCATAGAGTGGTGATTACTTTATGACAGTGGGTCCCCTAGACGAGGTTCTGTATGTTTACGAATTGTTTTATCTAAATATTAATTTGAATATCAAATTACGATTCTTATGAATATTTGTTTATATGTTGAAGTTGTTATATTTTTCCGGAAATGGCCACCTGCTTAAATATTCATTATGTCTGCATGTCTATTGCCGTTCTTTTAAACTTAAATTAGGGTTATAGACAATTCCTAACCACGGTCTATTCATAACCTGTTTAGTTTAACAGGCATCAATTAGTATTGGTGTCTGCCATACTAGATAAAATAATCTGCGGAACACCCTGTTGGTTGAAAGTAGTCTAGGTAGGCTGAGTAGAGTGTTATGCCGGCGGTTATGAGACGAGCAGCATGATACCGAAGTGACATAGGGTACCGTTCATTGCTGACTTTAGTCCGAGCCGTGAGTAGGGCCGTTACCCTTAACGATGGGGCGGTAGCGTAGAAACTCAGATGTGGTAACCTTTAGACACAGAACATAGTTGCAATCCAGGCCAAGACATGTCTAAAATACTCGAATATAGGTCAATCAACATATAGGAACAGTATAACATAGAATCAGGACTCATCTATAAAACACTTTTAAGATTAATTAGACTTAAACCTAGTGGAGAATGAATCACCCTCTCATCAAAGTATTTGATGAAGATTGCATAACTGGATCATAAGATAGGAGTTAGGATAAAAGGCTAGTTACTACTAAGCCGTTGCCACTTTCCTGGGAGTACGATATTAGTAAAATAAAATCGTAGATACTTTCCAACAGACTAGCTACACGATAGGTACTCTGCCTTAGGTTCTGATTGATTAAGTGACAATAATTGAATGCTAAGTGACAGTTAGTTAATCACAGTCCTTAATTACTCATAATCAACATAGGTAAATAAAGCCTATCTTTTAGCATACCAATCGGAACGCATCAGATTTTTGGCGCCGTTGCCGGGGAAATATCATAATGAATTTAGGATTCCTGATCAAAATTCTAGAGGCTTATGATAGGTAACGGTAGTATCCTAGACTTTTGACCCAACACTTGTCTTATACCAGTTAGACAATCAATTTCCGAAATATAGGGTTATCATAACTAATTAATTTTAGATATTATCTGGAATTAAGACACTTAGGATAATCAAATTTTAGAAAATTATTCTAAAACCATATTGAGGGAATTTAACTGCTTTCAACATAAAACGAAAAAAAAAATGTTAAAATTTTAAAATCCAAAAAGAATGTATTTTTCTTGCTCAATGGTAAGTTGTCCTTTTCCATATCTCTTGTTTTTTGTTTTCTTAGTTGCTCTTTTTCGTGTTTTTCTTCCTTTATTTAATTTCAAGGAAATAAAAATGGAAATGAGGATAAAATATATTTTCTTCTGAGTTATAAAATGTTGGCCTAAATTTTTATCGGGAAGAAACTTTATTTTAGAATTTTCTTAGAGTCATACCGGCTTTATTAGGACAAGTTATGAAATAATTTTTTTCTTAATAGCCAGACCTTTGAATGTTCTATTGAAAAAAAGATATGGGGTATTCATTAAATCCTTTCTTTTTTCTTTCCTTTGAAAATAATTACATCATAGTAGTCGTGGAACACTTTTCGAAAATGGCCTGAACCACAGGCATTACCTACTAATGATGTTAAAGTCATGTGCAGATTCTAGTTGTTTTCCAGATTCAGAGTGCCGATGTCTTAGGAAGAAATGTTCAGCCTGTGTATCAAATCTGTGAAGTCTGCTAAGTACCACACTTTAGCAGGGATTGCTATGGGAATGACTGACCATTCCAAAAGAGGTAGGAGCAGGTTGCTGCAGAATGCTGCTCCAATGGGAAATGAATACAATCCCAGCTGGAGAAATCATACGGGATTTAGCTGAGGAATAATTCAGAAGCTGGAATCATTCAAAAAGACACCACCACAGCAAAACCCCTACTCGCAGAATCAATAGATGAGATATTGGCAACAATTAAAGCCAGACCAGTGCAAGCAAGTGATCTACCAAGAGGTATCAAAAAGGGTCGAGGGATATAGAAGAATTTGGCATTGTATCAGGAGCATAGCATTGGAGGAGCTTGCATTCCCTGCATACCAATCAGCTGTGAGAAACTTCCCCGAGGAAGTCTCAAATACTTGGGCCCAGATCTACACAACTGGAGCCTCCTACCACCACAGCTTCACCAAAACTTCAGGTATCTTTTCTTCCATTCGAGACTTGCATGCCATACCTTCACTAACATTGGCAGGTAGGCACACCAATAAAGAAGTCTCATTCCTAGACACGTTCCTTCTGGACACGTTGCTACGATTACGAGAAACTTTGCAGATGATTCGAGGAAACAGTCCTTGGGGCTTGAATCATTCATCAAATGGATAGGATACTACCTGGAGCTCGACGATGAAGGATCGGAGCAGACGTCATCCGTTCCAATATCTAGAGCTTACAGAGTCAAGAACACCTCAGCAATAGCACATGGCTAAGATGAAGAGCCAATTGACAGCTCAGAGAAAACCTTTCTGCTCGAGACAAGAAGGGAGTTTTTCTAACCCTCATATTCCTTTACTTGATTTGTGTTCTGTTTTGTTATTTCTTTTATCCTTCTTGTTTTGTTGCTCTACTTTCCTTCTTACCCATAGTTAGTCAAATAAGTGTGGGGTAAGAGTCTTTTTCGTTTTGTTTTTTTCTTGTTTTCAAATAAGTGTGGGGTAGTCTAGATATGCATGAACACTGAGGACAGTGTCAGTCTTAAGTGTGGGGTAGCAGTGCACGGTGCACTGTAGCAGTTTGAAAATTTTTGCATGATTTTGCTTGTTTTTCACATATTTTCACACCTTCCAAAATTTTTTTTCAAAATTTGTCCGTCTTTCAGACTTCTAAATGCAGTATGCTTGGTTAAACAAATTGCTTATGTCTATGATATGTAGAATGTATGGTTAGTAGGAGATAATTGATAGCTATCTTGGACTAATTGATTAGGAATAGGGAATTCCTGATAACTGAGCACAACCTTGTCTGGATTAGAGACCTCAGCCAATTACCTTTTCAAGACTGAACTAGATAAAATTAGACCAGTTGTGGATGTTTTGACAATTAGAATGACTAGATGAGACTCTGAGCTAGAAGTGAAAAGAAATTAAAGAAAGATAATTAAACAAGGGTAGTTTGCCAGCGGCCTTCGCTACTCGAGCACCACTCCTTCGGGGAACTTAAAGCCTGATGCCCTAAGGTCGTGTAGATCTGGGAGTCATCGGAGTGGGACTCGCTACATGGGTAGTTGAAGTTGACGTGTTCTAAGCAGACTCAAAACACCCTAGAAATTCTATAAAAAAATCAATAAATGCTAAATAATAAATCTGATCACCAAAGCTCAGAGCTCAGAAAGTTATCTGTTGTCAGTATGTCTAGCGACAGGTCGAAGTGTTATCTGGTAATAGTTAAGACAAGAGTACATTGTGTTGATTATCTGGTCTGGACTAGTACACACACTACACATCAGGAAGACCTTATGACTAAGAGAAGAGTTCAACCTAGTTGTTAAATTGTTTTCTGCTCAATCCTAACAATCTACTAGAGACATTTGAGACCTTGTCATAGCAACCTAACCAGTCAGACCTGTGTTAAGAATTGTCTGAAGAATTTTTGGAATAAAAACATGACTAGGAAATTTAAGTGACTGCACATATGATTTAGTATCACTAACTTCAGGTAGACTTTGCTTGAGGACAAGCAAAAAGCTAAGTGTGGGGTTATTTGATGTGCACAAATCGTATACCCTTTTTAGCATGTTTTTATGTATGAATTAGGATGAAATTGAGGATAAATTGATCTTAATTGATTGTTATTTACTCAATTTCACAATGTTTATGATTTTGGAAGTGTCAGGTGAAAAGTAGACGAAAACAGCAAATTTTGGGGCAAAAATGCAAATTTTGGAAATGCTGACTTGGTCAACGGTCCGGGACGGGCGTCCCGACCCAGTCAAACCGCCAGGACGGGCGTCCTGAACCGGGACGGGCGTCCCGAACCTGGTCAACGAATCAGGACGGGCGTCCCGAACCGGGACGGGCGTCCCGAACAGCCAGAAGCTGTCCCGCATCGAATTTTTTGGAATTTTTCACTCCAGAAAGCTGCTATAAATACCCCAGGCCTCCAACAGTTGAAATCATTCCTCTCCACTTGATCTGAGTCATTCAGAGACTTCCAGTGTACAATTCTCGAGTACACAAGTCACTGAGAGACTCGGGTTTCAGTTTCAGTTTTCTTTCTTTCTTTAGTGTTTCGTTTTCTTAGATTTTGAGAAATAGTCTCAGATCTTAGGCTTCGATAGATAGGTTCGTTTTTGGTATTCATAGAATACCGGGATTTCGTTAGGAGATCCTAAGAGAGAGATAGGGTGCGTGTTCTTAGTCAGATTAGGGCAATTTGCTTAAGCCCGGGATGTAAGGTAAAGCAATTGCTACTAGGTCTGAGGAGCGTTCTCCGAAGGCTCTGCCGAGCAGAGTAGGATCGAGCAGTCAGGAGCATACAGGAGCTGCAGCGCCGGCTGGACCTGCATAGAGTGGTGATTACTTTATGACAGTGGGTCCCCTAGACGAGGTTCTGTATGTTTACGAATTGTTTTATCTAAATATTAATTTGAATATCAAATTACGATTCTTATGAATATTGTTTATATGTTGAAGTTGTTATATTTTTCCGGAAATGGCCACCTGCTTAAATATTCATTATGTCTGCATGTCTATTGCCGTTCTTTTAAACTTAAATTAGGGTTATAGACAATTCCTAACCACGGTCTATTCATAACCTGTTTAGTTTAACAGGCATCAATTAGTATTGGTGTCTGCCATACTAGATAAAATAATCTGCGGAACACCCTGTTGGTTGAAAGTAGTCTAGGTAGGCTGAGTAGAGTGTTATGCCGGCGGTTATGAGACGAGCAGCATGATACCGAAGTGACATAGGGTACCGTTCATTGCTGACTTTAGTCCGAGCCGTGAGTAGGGCCGTTACCCTTAACGATGGGGCGGTAGCGTAGAAACTCAGATGTGGTAACCTTTAGACACAGAACATAGTTGCAATCCAGGCCAAGACATGTCTAAAATACTCGAATATAGGTCAATCAACATATAGGAACAGTATAACATAGAATCAGGACTCATCTATAAAACACTTTTAAGATTAATTAGACTTAAACCTAGTGGAGAATGAATCACCCTCTCATCAAAGTATTTGATGAAGATTGCATAACTGGATCATAAGATAGGAGTTAGGATAAAAGGCTAGTTACTACTAAGCCGTTGCCACTTTCCTGGGAGTACGATATTAGTAAAATAAAATCGTAGATACTTTCCAACAGACTAGCTACACGATAGGTACTCTGCCTTAGGTTCTGATTGATTAAGTGACAATAATTGAATGCTAAGTGACAGTTAGTTAATCACAGTCCTTAATTACTCATAATCAACATAGGTAAATAAAGCCTATCTTTTAGCATACCAATCGGAACGCATCAGAATTCTCAAAATCTGAGATAAATACTCAAAAACAAAGAAAATGAGACATCTTTATTACTAGATGGCTTGTGGTGTGATTCCTATCGATATGCTAAAAATAGGATTTATTTACCCTATATCAATTATGAATAACTAAGGACTTAGAATTACTGATTGTCACATTTAGCATCTATGTTGTCACTTAATCAATCAGAACCTAAGGCAGAATACCTATCGTGTAGCTAGTCTGTTGGAAAGTACCTACAATTTTAATTTAAGAATTTATCGTAATCCCAGGGAAGTGGTAACGGCTTAGTAGTAACTATCCTTTTACCCTAACTCTCATTTTATTATCCAGTTATGCAATCATTCATCAATATCTTTGATGAGAGGTTGATCCATTCTACACTAGGTTCAAGTATACTTAAGCATGCAAGAGTGTTTTACAGATAGTGTTCTGATATATGTTATATTGTTCCTACATGTTGATTGACCTATCTTCGAGTATTTTAGATATATCTTAGTCTAGATTGTAATTATATACTGATTCTACTTGTGTACCACATTTGAGTTATCTAATAAAATGCCACATCGCCATTGATAGCCATACTCATGGTTCGAGCTAAAGGCATCCATGAAAGTCATGTGTAACTTAGGAGATCATGCCGCTCACCCTAACGCCGGCATAAACACGCGAACTCAGCCTACTTAGACTACTTTAACAAACATGGTGTTTTATAGGTAATTTAATCTAATATGGCAGACCTTAATGCTTCTGTCCTCACACAAAGCCCTAAATTAAGGCATGATAAACTAGACAGGTTATGATTAGTCCGTGGTTGGGAGTTGTCTATAACCGTTCATCTAATTTAAAAGAGCAAGTAGATATACAGTCATAATGATAGTTAAGCTGGTAACCTTTCCGGAAAAATGTAAATACCTTCAACATGCAAAATACATATTCATAATATCATAATTTAATATTCAAATAGGTCTTTGGACAAACACAGTACAAACATATAAAGAGAGGGACAAGGGGACCACCACCATAAAGTATTCACCCTTTATTAGGTCCGCTGATGGAGCAACTGCATGTATATCCTGGATTGCTTGACCCGACTCTGCTCGACAGAACTTTCGGAGGACGCTTCCTTACTCTAGTAGCTTTTGCCGTGCCTTCCTTCCCTTCCCTCCACTGGCTTAACAAAGCTCTGTTGAGCAGCTCTTCGCCTTCCTAATGCTCTCTTAGGATTTCCTAACGAAATCTCGGGTATTCTATGAATATTAAAAATAAACCCTATTTAGTCGTATTTTAAGATATGAGATAGATTCTCAGAAAATGAAGAACACGAGACACTCTCGAATACTAGAAATCTACTTGAACGAAAACACTTGAAATCACTGAATGACTCGTAAATAGTAGAAAACTGTGTACTGGAAGCCACTGAATGATTCAGATCAAGTGGAGAGGGAGGAATTCAACTGTGAAAGGCCTAGGGTATTTATAGCAGGGGAACTAAGTGATTTTTTATGTAGAAAATGACGTGGGAGTTTGTACAGGGGTCCGAGACGCCCGTCCCGAATCTAGGACGCTCGTCCCGACCTGTTGACTGGGTCAGGACACCCATCCCGGTGCTTTGACTGGGTTGGGATGCCCGTCCCAGGTCCTAGATGCCCGTCCCGGTTCCTAGATGCCAGTCCTGGGTCTTTTACTGGGTCGGGACGCCCGTCCTGACTTCTGAACTTCTGAAAATCACGTTTTGCCCCGAAATTTGCCATTTTCTTGCATATTTCACATGAAGCTTCCAAAATCACAAAAATTGTTAAATTGCGTTAATAACAGTCAATTGAGAACCATTTAACTCCAATTTTGCCCTAACCTAAAAATATGCTAAAAAAGTGATATGATTTGTGCATATCATATAACCCCTCACTTAGCTTTTTGCTTGTCCTCAAGCAAAGTCTACATGAAATTATTGATTTTTAAATCATAGGTGCAGTCACATAAAATTCCTAGCAATGTTTTTATGCCAAAATTGATCACTAAGTCAGATGATTCACAAAACAGGCATGACTGATTAAGTTGCCATGACAAGGTCTCAAATGACTGGTTAAGTTATCATGGTTAGGCAGGGTTAACAATTTAATAACTAGACTAAACTCCACTCTTAGTCACGAGGTTTTCCTGATGTGTAGTGAGTGTATTAGTCCAGACTAGATTGTCAACACAATATAGTCTTCTCTTTACTCTTACTAGATAATACTTCAACCAATCGTTGGACATAACAACAATAAACAACCTTATGAGTTCTGAGCTTTGGTGTCAAGGCTTTTCAATTAAATTTTCAACAAAAGAACACACTGGGCTATGTATTTTTAGATTGAGTGTTCATGGTATTTTTGTGTTCACTTTCACACGTCAACTTTAACTACCCATGTAGCGAGTCCCACTCCGATGACTCCCAGATCTACACGATCTTATTTATTTAACTTTTTCACTTCCAACTCAGAGCATCATCTAGTCATTTAAATTGCTAATGCATCCTCAACCGGTCTAATATTATTTAACTAAGTCTCGAAAAGGTATTTGGTTGATGTCTCTAATCCAAACTAAGTTGTGCTCAAGTATCAGGAGTTCCTTATTTCTAATCGATGAATTCAATAAAGTTATCACGTTGTTTCTTTACCATCATAATGCTCTACTCACATATCATAGACATAAGCATTTCTTTACCAATCATAACTGCATTTTGAAGTCTGAAAGAGTGAAAATTTTTGAATTTTTTTTGGAAGGGTGCAATTTTAGTGAGAAATATGGGAAAAACATGCAAAAATTTTACTGCTACTACAGTGCACAGTGCACTGCTACCCCACACTTAAGGTTTACATTGTCCTCAGTGTTCATGCATATCTAATCACCCCACACTTATTTGAAAAACAAAAGTTGGAAAACATGACATATAAAACTCTTACCCCACACTTATTTGACTAACTAAGGGGAAGAGACAGAAAACATAACAACAAAACAAGAAGGGTAATAGAAATAACAAAACAGAACACAAAATGAAGATAAAAATTAAAAGAAAACAAAATAAAAGTAGAGGAAGATGAGGATTAGAAAAACTCCATTCATGTCTCGAGCAGAAGGGTCTTCTATGATCTGTAAATTGGCTCTTCACCTCAGCCATGTGCTATTGATGAAATGTCCTCGACTCTGTAAGTTCTGAATGTTGGAGCTGCTGACTCTGTAGTGTGCTTCGTATGGAGGGTGTGTCTACCTTCTAGTTCGTGAACTACCATCCCTATTTTCTGAAGAACATTCTGGTCGGTGGGTCTGGTAGATGGAGATATCCTTGTCAGCTCCGATCCTTCAATGTCGAGCTCCAAGTAGTGGCTATCAGTGTGATGAATAGATCGAGCCCCATGGACTGCTTCCTCAAATTATTTGCGAAGTTTTCTCGCAATCAAAACAACGTGTCTAGGAGGAAGGTGTCTAGGAACGTGACTTCTCTAGAGTGGTGCACCTACCTGTGATGGTATTGTATGCAAGTATCAAAGGGAAGAAAAGATACCTGAAGATTTGGCAAAGCTGTGGTGGTAGGGGGCTCCAATGGTGCAGATCTGGGCCCAAATAGTTGAGACTTCCTCGGGGAAGTTTCACATAGGTGACTAGTATGCAGGGGACGCAAGCTCCTCCACAGCTATACTCCTGATACAACGCCGAACTCCTTTATATCTAATCGATCGGTTGGTACCGCTTGGTCTATAGGTCACTTGCTCGCACTTGTATAACTTTAATTGTTGCTCGTTTACCTTTTCAGTAGTGTTGTCTTGATCCATTATAACACAAGCTTCCCATGACGACACTTCTGTAACAGTAAACGGGTCTGACCATTAACAACATCTCCTCTGTTGATTCTGCAGTTAGGGACTTTGTTGTAGTGGTATTTTCTGGAAGTTTTTAGCTCCAGAGTTATTCCTCCACTAAATCCCGGATGATTTCTTCGGTAGGGATTGTATGTGTTTCCCATTGGAGCAGCATTCTGTAGCAACCTACTCCTACCTCTTTTTGGAGTGGTCAATATTTCATTCCCATAGCAATCCCTGCTAAAGTATGGTACTTGGCAGACTTCACAGATTTGATACATAGGCACATCTGAATCTAGAAAACAGTTTCTAGATTGCTACGTTAATTGGTGGACAACCCTTTATCAATTATCAAGACATTAGCACATCTGAATCTAGAAAACAGTTTCTCACAGAATCTGCACATGACTTTAACATCATTAGTAGGTAATGCCTGTGGTTCAGGCCATTTTGAAAGTGTTCTACAGCTACTATGATGTACTTGTTGCCAAAAGGATGAAAGAAAAAGGATTAATAAAATCAATACCTCAGATAAAAGATTTCAGTATTTTGTATACCTTGTTGGGGTAGATGATCTTGGGAAGACGTGTTACCTTTATTTGTCAAGCATTGCTGGACTGTATTAAGGATATAGAATCCTTTGAATATTGTAGGCCAAATATATCCTGCTTCCAACACTTTCCAGACAGTGTTGATAGCAGTCAATTGGTCTCCCGTAGATTCTTTAGGACAATGCTCCATAATCTTGTTGCCTTCGTCTTCTGAGACACATCCTCTGATCACTTACTCTGCAATTATTCAAAATAGAAAAGGGATCTTCCCAGTAGTAATATTTCAAATCAACAAAGAATTTCTTCTTCTACTAATAAGTCATATCACTTGGGAATAGTTCAGTGACTAGGTAGTTTGTAATATCAGTAAACCACAGAGGAGATTTATCATACATAGCAAACAATGCAAATAAATTCTCGTCCAAAAATAATTTATCAGATATACTATCTTATCCATAGCCTCTAACTCAGGGTTTTCTAGTCTAGACCAATGGTTTGCTTTCTAGATATTCATCCCCTTTTCTTTTCCCTTATTTCTATATCAAATTCTGGTAACAATAAAACTTAACTTAATCAATCATGGTTTAGCTTCAATTTTATTGAACATGTATTTCAGAGCAGAGTGATTAGTGTATGCTATTGTTTTAGATGAAACTAGTTATGATATGAATCTATCATCATATACAACGACTAGTAATCCCTTTTCAGTAGTGGTATGGTTCTACTGGGCATCAGTAAAGGTCTTACTTACATAGTATATAACGTGAAATCTCTAATCATGCCTTTTTCCTAAAACAATTCTTACTGCATCATTACACACATCAATCATATAAATTCAAAAAGAAAATTCCAATCAGGTGATGTCATAATGGTTGCAGTAGTTCCTTTTTGGTTTTTTAAAAGATGTCATGCATTTATTATCAAAAACAAAAGGAACATCCTTTCTTAATATAATACTCAAAGGTCTGGCTAAAGAAAAATTTATTTCATAACTTGTTGAATAAAGCCAGCATGACCTAAGAAAATTCCAACATGGCATTCTTTCCAAATTAAAACCTAAGCCAAAATTTGATAACTCAGAAGAAAAATATTCTTTCCTCATTTCCATTTTTTAAAAATTAAATAGATAATAAAAATAACAAACAAACACGAAAACTATAAACATGAAAACTTTATTTCTTTTATTTTCTGGAAAATAATATTTTTTAGAAAATAAAATTTATAGAAGAAAAGAAAAGAAAATATTTAGTTTAAATTTTTAAAAATAAATTTTTTTTTTCAAAAGCAATGTAAATTTCCTAAATAAGGTTTTAGAATTATTTTCTAAAATTTGATTATCCTAAATTTCTTAATTTTAGATAATTTCTAAAATTAATTAGTTATGATAACCCTATATTTTAGGAAACTTATTGTCTAACTAAAATAGAATGAGTGTTATGTCTAAGGTATAAATTAGAATTTTGATCAGGAATCCTAAATTTGTTATGATATTTCCCCGGCAACGGCGCAAAAAATCTGATGTGATTCCGATCGATATGTTAAAAATAGGTTTTATTTACGCTATATCGATTATGAATAACTAAGGACTTAGAACTACTGATTGTCACATTTAGCATCTATGTTGTCACTTAATCAATCAGAACCTAAGGCAGAGTACCTATCATGTAGCTAGTATGTTAGAAAGTACCTACGATTTTAATTGAAGAATTTATCGTACTCCCAGGGAAGTGGTAACGGCTTAGTAGTAACTATCCTTTTACCCTAACTCTCATTTTATTATCCAATTATGCAATCATTCATCAATATCTTTGATGAGAGGTTGATCCATTCTACACTAGGTTCAAGTTTACTTAAGCATGCAAGAGTGTTTTACAGACAATATTCTGATATATGTTATATTGTTCCTACATGTTGATTGACCTATCTACGAGTATTTTAGACATATCTTGGTCTCGATTGCAATTATATACTGATTCTACTTGTGTAGCACATCTGAGTTATCTAATAAACCGCACCATCGCCATTGACGTCCCTACTCACAGTTCGAGCTAAAGGCATCCATGGAAGTCCTGTGTCACTTAGGAAATCATGCCACTCGCCCTAACGCCGACATAAACACGCAAACTCAGCCTACATAGACTACTTTAACAAACATGGTGATCTATAGGTTATTTCATCTAATATGGCAGACCTTAATACTTCCGTCCTCACACAAAGCCCTAAATTAAGGCCTGATAAACTAGACAGGTTATGATTAAACCGTGGTTAGGAGTTGTCTATAACCGTTCATCTAATTTAAAAGAGCAAGTAGATATACAGCAATAATGATAGTTAAGCTGGTGACCTTTCTGGAAAAATGTAAATACCTTCAACATGCAAAACACATATTCATAATATCATAATTTAATATTCAAATAGGTCTTTGGACAAACACAGTACAAACATATAAAGAGAGGGACAAGGGGACCACCACCATAAAGTATTCACCCTTTATTAGGTCCGCTGATGGAGCAACTGCATGTATATCCTGGATTGCTTGACCCGACTCTGCTTGACAGAACCTTCGGAGGATGCTTCCTTACTCTAGTAGCTTTTGTCGTACCTTCCTTCCCTTCCCTCCACTGGCTTAACAAAGCCCTGTTGAGCAGCTCTTCGCCTTCCTAATGCTCTCTTAGGATTTCCTAATGAAATCCCAGGTATTCTATGAATATTAAAAACAAACCCTATCTAGTCGTATTCTAAGATCTGAGATAGATTCTCAAAAAATGAAGAACACGAGACACTCTCGAATACTAGAAATCTACTTGAACGAAAACACCTGAAATCACTGAATGACTAGTAAATAGTAGAAAACTGTGTACTAGAAGCCACTGAATGATTCAGATCAAGTGGAGAGGGATGAATTCAACTGTGAAAGGTTTGAGGTATTTATAGCAAGGGAAATGAGTGACTTTTTATGCAGAAATCTATTTGGGAGTCTGTACAGGGGTTCGGGACACCTGTCCCGACCTTTTGACCAGGTCCTGGACGCCCGTCCCGCGGTCCTGGACGCCCGTCCTGACTTCTGAACTTCCAAAAATCACGTTTTTATCCCGAAATTTGCCATTTTCTTGCATATTTCACCTGAAGCTTCCAAAATCACAAAAACTGCGAAATTGCGTTAATAACAGTCAATTGAGAATGATTTAACTCCAATTTCGCCCTAAATTGTGCCTAAAAACATGCTAAAAAAATGATTTGTGCATTTCAGCTTGTGTTGAGTGTTGAGGGATATGTCTAACCTTCCAACCCATAGGGTATTTATAGGGGTAAAAAGGAAGAGATTTTACATGAATTTTCGATGTGGGACAAAAATTTTCTTCTCGGGACGCCTGCCCTGATGCCTTGACCGGGTCAGGACGCCCGCCCCGATCTCAAAACTTTCAAATATCGCATTTTTGCCCCGAGATTTGCTATTTTTATGCAATTTACTCCTGAAACTTCTAAAATCACAAATTATGCAAAAAGATGTCAATTTCAATCAATTAAGATCAATTTGGCTCCAATTATGCCCTAATTTGTGTCTAAAAATATGCTAAAAATGTGATATGATTTGTGCATATCAGTTTCCCTTCCCTTCTCTAGTGTGTGAGAAATATATATGGAAAGAGTTATCTCTTGAGGAAACCCTGAGTGTTTATGAGAAGAGGGTTGTTGACGAGGTGGAGAAAATCTTAGGATCTATTTCGCGTTTCCAAACCCGTATTTATTATTTTGCCAGCTTACTGAAACCATCTAGTAGGAGTTTTATGGCATTAGGGTTGGGACGGATGAGAGGAAGGAGAGATTTGGCTTCAATGAAGATCTTGAGTTCCCTGTCTAGACCTTGCACTTCGGTAGAGATTTTTCATCTGACTGCGTTGTGTGCAAGAATCCCTGAATAGCTAACTACCAATCCTATGGTAGATAACTAACATTGGAGTCCTTGTGCTTTTTACATCTTCATTTTTTTGTCTTCCCTTTATACCTTACTTTTTTTTCTTGTTTACAGTTAATATGACCGAACTTACAAACATGTGGAAGAAGAGGATCCGGAAGTGTGATGATCGCCAATCACATTTAAATTTCTTGCCTTAAAGATCTCCAATGGCCTTGGCAAAAGACGAGATGAAGTATACCTCGATATGAGAGTGGTTGCGTTGTGTGCGTGTGTCACAATTTGTAAAAATAAGAAAAATGAAGTAAATCAACGCAATCTTAACAAGTGCAAGTATACACCGGTCAACAAGTAATATATGTACCTAAGTACAAGATTATTGATCTCACAGGGACTAAGTATGCCAATTATAGATGCAAATACGATTGTACAATTGGTTAAAAGAATAAAAGAATAAAGAATGATGAATCATGAATAGAGATTGGATTAATGCTACGGAAATCCTACTCCTAAAGAAAAGACTAAACTAACAATTAAGGGTTAGCCTACTAGAAATAACCACAAGAGTACTGCAGGTAATACAATGTTGCGGCATTCACGTCCAAAATGTAAGTACAAACCAGAGATGAATCTAAATATACAAACATGCTTTCAGTTTCCAGATCAATGCTACAACATATCTGGTTCCACCCAGATTACTTGATCTACTAGTCTAGATCCCCGATAACATCGTCTCATGGAGTACGAAGTACCGTTGACCCAGCGCAACACTAGTCAGTGAATTTGGTAATTTCCACTGCAATGTTGAGCGCACTCCCGTGCGTCTCAATCTAGTGCCACATAATTATCATGTCCACTAGCTCCCCTCCGCCAAAAGGCCAGACACTAGTTCAATTCATACGTTGGACAGTCGTAACCGCAAGTGATGTTAAATCAGTTTAATGTAATTACATGAATAAACCAAGCATGCCCCGTACAAGCATCAAACATAAAAACAGAAAGCAATGCTACAGCATACTCGTCATCATAATCAAAACAGTGTACTCAACATGTTCATACTTAACTATGCCACAACATCTTCAGGCTAAAAATATAAGTTCAGTCCAGAGAATAACGAAATCCATGAATTAAAGTAATGTAACAAAAACTACTCCCATCGTCATGGTAAATAATTCCATTGCAAAACAAGTTTAATCAATTCATAAAAATCGTCTTCAACTCATGCCCAACATTTAAGCAAGAATCTATTCAAAACAATGAACAATAATGAGGAAATGGGCAGAGAATTACTCGAGTCTTGAGATCACGCTGCTGCCCAAATCAGTTTAATCACGCTTGTTCAGTGTTATTCTCCTCTGCTTGATGTTGTAGCGTCTTTTCTACCCAGCTGATGAACACTTTAGCAAGTCACCCTACTCACTCTCGGGTTTTTCCCTACTGAAAGTTAATCTAAAACTAAAAAGAAAAGCTAAACTATCCTACCGAAATGCTACTGAACTACCTAAGAAAACTAAGAAAAACCAATCCCTCTCTAAAATGATAAAAATGACCAACAGCCAACCAACCCTCATCCTCTCGGTTTTTAAATTATATATAGAGCCTCTTCTTGAACCGAGAGCCAGCCTTAAGCTGCCATCTGTCCATATTTCTGGAATTTTCTCCCAAAATTCCAGCAAATAACTGAATAAATTCCAACTGCCTTCTGAAGTTTGTCTTTTTCCTCTACTTGCTACAGGATCCTCTGCAGAATTCCAGCTGCCTTATGAAGTTTTTATCTTTTTCCTCTTCTTGCCGCAGGATCCTCTACAGGTCAAGACTTGATAGTTTGAGCATAGGTCTGTCATGTTAATTGCAATCAAGTGTTCCATGGCATCCACACAAAAACAAGTATCATCTAAATGCATGGGATACCTAAGGGTCTCATTTAGATCAAAAGTGATGTCATCATTTCCTACCCTTAACTTGATTTGACCATTACTGATGTCTATTAATGTTTTTGAGGTCGCTAGAAAAGGTCGACCTAGGATCAGGGGCACTCCTCCTTCCCCATTCATATCCATAACAACAAAGTCCACAGGAAACACAAATTTTCCAACCTTTACTAAGAGATCTTCAATTATTCCCTTGGGGATTTTGACTGTCCTATCTGCAAGTTGCATGCACATCCTAGTTGTTTTCAAATCATGCAATCCTAATTTATCAAATAAACTAGATGGCATAAGATGAATACTAGCTCCTAAGTCTGCTAATGCATGCATGTTAGTAATATTTCCAATTGTACATGGCAAGGTAAAACAACTAAGATCTTTCTGTTTAGACGGTAGTTTATTCAACAGAACCGTCGAACATTCTTCATTAAGAACCACCTTGTCCATGTCAAATTTTCTTTTATTACTAACAACTTCTTTTAAAAGCTTAGCATACTTTGGCATTTCAGAAATAACATAAAGTAAAGGTAAATTAACATGAATCTGACTAAAATTCTTAAGGAATTTCTCAAATTGCTCCTTATCTTTATTGTGCATAAGTCTGGCAGGGTAAGGTACTTTTGGTCGGTACTCAGGAATAAACTCCGTCTTCCCTTTCCTTGCTACTTCGATTTCGACATCCGTCAGCATTGGGTCCTTGGAGCCTTCTTCTGGTTCCTGCACAAGAATAGGAGGGTCAGATGGTTTGATTGGAGATGGAGGTAGAATTTTACCAGATCTTAAAGTGATGATCTTGCATTCAGTTTGAGGGTTGGTCTCAGTGTTGCTTGGTAGCGTTCCCTGGGACCTGTGAGAGAAATGGGTGGATAGCTGACCCATTTGCCTCTCTAAAGTTTGTATAGCAGCTTGTGTGTTTCTGATTGTTTGCTCAGTCTGCTTCTGTCTGTTCTCGTTCTGCTGGATTCTTTTTGCGTGAGCTTCCTGAATCTTTCTATTGGACTCTATCATTTCCTTGTTGGAGTCAGAAATGCTCTTCAGGATGTCTCTGAATTCTTGCATGGGGTCAGTTGGAACAATGTAGTTCTTCGGTGCAGGCAGAGCGACTTGCTGGTTCTGCGGATATGGCAGTTGCTGAGGTACTCTTTTGTGGAAGTTAGTAGTCCCGGAATTGTTTCTCCAGCTAAATCCTGGATGGTTCTTCCAAGTGGGATTGTAGGTATTTCCTATAGGAGCAGAGTTCACTGCGTCCACTTGTTCCATATCCTCCGGAACAGTTAATATCCCATTACCATAACAATCCCCACTGAAATGTGGTCCTTGGTAAAATTCGCAGACTTGGTATACTGACTGAATGCTTTTCCCTTGTTGGAAAGCATTCAGCTGATTAGTAATGCTGGCCTTCAGTGCCTCAAATTGATCATCAGTGGAGGCAACGACCGCATTTACTAGTTGCTTCTTAGCTCGGCCACTTGTGCGCCAATTCTTGTTGTTCCTATAGAGTCTCTCAAGAGCGTTTCTAGCATCTACATCACTCATTCCATTGAAACCGCTCTAGGGATTGAGTCCATCAAGAATTTGCTTACCCATGTCTGACATACCCCCGTAAAATTGCTGAATCAGCAATGCCTCGGTAAGTCCATGTTGGGGGCAGAGCCTGAGTAGCTCCTTGAATTTGTCCCAAGCTTCGATCACTGTCTCATCAGCAGCTTGAGTGAAACTTGACAGAGCCCTTCGATATTCTAGGACTCTTGCTGCAGAGTAGTACTCTTCTAGGAAGGCTTTGCTTAACTCGTCCCAAGAGGTGATGGAGTTAGTAGGTAGCTGGGCCAACCATCTCTTAGCTCTGTCCCTCAGTGAGTAGGGAAATAGGTTGAGTTTAGTTACTTCTGCAGTATGATCTCCCTTGAGGCCTTCGCAGAGAGAAGAGAAATCAGATAGGTGTTCCAACGGATTCTCGGCTGCAGTTCCTCCAAACTGAACCCGATTTATAATCAGCTGGATCACATTCGGTTTAAGATCATAGCGAGGGTTCCCAGGGATTCGGATGGCGGATGAGACTGGGATAGTCTGTGGCTGGATGTAGGATTCGAGGGTAGGTCTTTCAGCAGCCATCTCTGTTCTTCGCCTATTAGCTGTGCGAATGATTCGTTCAGGATTCTCAACTGGTGTTTCGAGGTTAGCTTCTGAAGATCGAGTCATGCAACTACAGAGAAGAATAAGTTTTAGCCTGAGCAAACTGGTTAGTGGGGTTACAGGGAAAGTGAAAAATTAAAAATTCGAAAAAAAGAGAAAACAAAACAAAACAACTATTCAATTATGAAGAGGAGATAACACAAAAGATAGGGAAAAGAGAACAACTTACCATTAAACAAGAAAAAGTACAATTTTTTTTCAGATTTTTAAATTTTAACAAATTTTTTTCTTCTTTTTAATATTTCGAAAGCAATTAAATTCCCTCAATATGGTTTTAGAATGATTTTCTAAAATTTGATTATCCTAAGTGTCTTAATTCCAGATAACATCTAAACTTAATTAGTTATGATAATCCTATATTTCGGAAACTGATTGTCTAACTAGTGTAAGAGAAGTGTTGGGTTAAGGTCTAGGTTACTACCGTTATCTATCATAAGTCTCTAGAATTTTGATCAGGAATCATAAATTCATTATGATAGTTCCTCGGCAACGGCGCCAAAAATCTGATGCGTTCCGGTTGATATGCTAAATAGGTGTTATTTTACCCTATGTTGATTATGAATAATTAAGGATTGTGATTGACTAATTGTCACATTTAGTCTCTATGGTGTCACTTAATCAGCCAGAACCTAAGGCAGAGTACCTATCGTGTAGCTAGTCTGTTGGAAAGTATCTATGATTTTTTAAAATAAATATCGTACTCCCAGGGAAGTGGTAACGGCTTAGTAGTAACTAGCCTTTATTCCTAACTCTTATCTTATAATCCAGTTATGCAATCTTCATCAATAACTTGATGAGATGGTGATTCATTCTCCACTAGGGTTAAGTCTAACCAAACCTGAAAGTGTTTTATAGATGAGATCCTGATTTTATGTTATACTGTTACTATACGTTGATTGACCTATATTTGAGTATTTTAGACATGTCTTGGCCTAGATTGCAACTATGTTCTGTGTCTAAAGGTTACCACATCTGAGTTTCTACGCTACCACCCCATCGTTAAGGGTAACGGCCCTACTCACGGCTCGGACTAAAGTCAGCAATGACCGCCCTATGTCACTTCGGGGATCATACTGCTCGTCTCATAACCGCCGGCATAAAACTCTACTCAGCCTACCTAGACTACTTTCAATCAACAGGGTGTTCCGCAATTATTTTATATAGTATGGCAGACACCAATACTAATTGATGCCTGTTAAACTAAACAAGTTATGAATAGACCGTGGTTAGGAATTGTCTATAACCCTAATTTTAGTTTAAAAGAACGGCAATAGACATGCAGACATAATGGATAATTAAGCAGGTGGCCATTTCTAGAAAAACATAATAACTTCAACATATATCACAAATATTCATAATAATCATAATCTGGTATTCAAAACTGTTATTTGGACAAACACAATAACAACATATAAGAGAGGGACAGGGGGACCGATGCCATAAAGAAATCACCATTTACGAAGTCTCACCGATGGAGCGTACTGCTGTATATGCCGTATTGCTTGACCCGACTCTACTTGCCAGAACCTTCGGAGGACGCTTCCTCAGCCTAGTAACTGGGCTTTACCTTAATACCCAGCTTAAGCCCAGCCCTGTGGACTGACTCTTCGAACGCCTAGAGCCCTCTTAGGATCTCCTAACGAAATCCCGTGTATTCTATGAATACCAGAAACGAACCTATCTATAGAAGCCTAAGATCTAAGACTATTTCTCAGAAACTAAAACAAAACACTAACAAGAAAGAAAACTGAGATCCGAGTCTCTGAGTGAGTTGTGTACTGGAGAAGTGTACACTGGAAACCAGTTAATGACTCAGATCGAGTGGAGAGGAATGAAATCAACTTATGGAGGCCTGAGGTATTTATAGCAGCTTCCCGGGGTGATTTTTCATCAAAAATTTGATGTGGGACTTGATCTGGGGGTTCAGGACGCCCATCCCGGATTGGGACGTCCGTCCTGATCTGTTAACCAAGTCGGGACGCCTGTCCCAGTGCTTTGACTGGGTCGGGACGACCTTCCCGGATTCGGGACGCCCCTCCCGAGCCTTTGACCGAGTCAGCATTTCCAAAAATTGTGTTTTTGCCCCAAAATTTGGTGTTTTCGTCTACTTTTCACCTGACACTTCCAAAATCATAAAAACTGTGAAATTGAGTAAATAACAAACAATTAAGATCAATTTACCCTCAATTTCACCCGAAATCATACATAGAAACATGCTAAAAAGGTGATACGATTTTCGCGTATCACTCATAACAACATAGGGTAAAACAACACCTATTTAGCATATCAGTCGGGAATGCATCAATAGGTTATGATTAGACCGTGGTTAGGAATTATCTATAACAGTTCATCTAATTTAAAAGAGCAAGTAGACATGCAGTCATAATGATAATTAAGTTGGTGACCTTTCTGGAAAAATGTAAATAGCTTCAGCATGCAAAACACATATTCATGACATCATAATTTAATATTCAAATATATTTTTGGACAAACACAGTACAAAATATAAAGAGAGGGACAAGGGGACCACCACCATAAAGTATTCACCCTTTATTAAGTCTGCTGATGGAGCAACTACTTGTATATCCTAGACTGCTTGACCAGACTCTGATCGATAGAACCTTCGGGGAACGCCTCCTTAGCCTAGCAGCTATTACTTTACGTTATGTCCTAGGCTTAAGCAAAGCCCTGTTGAATAGCTCTTCGCTCAGCTAATGCTCTCTTAGGATCTCCTAACAAAATCTCGGGTATTCTATGAATACAAAAAATGAACCCTATCTAGTAATATTCTAAGATTCTGAGACAGACTCTCAGAAAGCAAAGAACACGAGAAACTCTCGTATACTAAACCTACTTGAAAGAAACACCTGAGATCACTATATGAGTCATATACTATAGAGAAATGTATACTTGAAGTCACTGAATGATTCAGATCTAGTGGAGAGGGGTGATTTCTACTGAGGAAGGTCTGGGTATTTATAGCAAGTAAGCTGAGTGATTGTTTTATGCAAAAATCGATGTGGGATACTATTTAGGGGTTCAGGACGCCCGTCCCGATCGGTTGATCGGGTCAGGATGCCCGTCCCGACACTTTAACTGGGTCAAGACGCCCGTCCTGACCTTGGGACGCTCGTCTTGATCTACGAACTTCCAAAAATCACGTTTTTGCCCTGATATTTGCCGTTTTCTTGCACATTTCACCTGAAACTTCCAAAATCACAAAAATTGCAAAATTGTATTAATATCAATCAATTAAGAACGATTTATTTCAATTTTGCCCTAATTTGTGCATAAAACATGCTAAAAAAGTGATATGATTTATGCATATCATATAACCCCACACTTAGCTTTTTGCTTGTCCTCAAGCAAAGTCTACATGAAACTATTGATATTTTAAATCATAGATGCAGTTACTTAAAATTCCTAGCTGATGCGATTCCGGTTGACGTACTAAATAGGTGTTATTTTACCCTATGTCGATTATGATTAATTAAGGACTGTGATTGACTAATTGTCACGTTTAGTCTTATGGTGTCACTTAATCAGCCAGAATCTAAGGCAAAGTACCTATCGTGTAGCTAGTCTATTGGAAAGTATCTACGATTTTACTAAGTTAATTATCGTACTCCCAGGGAAGTGGCAACGGCTTAGTAGTAACTAGCCTCTTATCCTAACTCTTATCTTATGATCCAGTTATGCAATCTTCATCAAATACTTTGATGAGAAGGTGATCCATTCTCCACTAGGTTCAAGTCTAATTAACCCTAGAAGTGTTTTAAAGATAAGTTCTGATTCTATGTTATACTGTTCCTATATGTTGATTGACCTATATTCGAGTGTTTTAGATATATCTTAGCCTGGAATGCAACTATGTTCTGTGTCTAAAGGTGTACCACATCTGAGTCTCTATGCTACCGCCCCCTATCATTAAGGTAAACGGCCCTACTCACGGTACGAACAAAGACAGTTATGAAAGCCCTATGTCACTTTCGGGGATCACTCTGAAGGCTCGTAATCGCTGGCATAACGCTCTACTCACTACCTAAGACTACTCTAACAAGCCAGGTGTTCAGCATGTTATTTTATCTAGTATGGCAGACACCAATACTAATTGATGCCTGTTAAACTAAACAGGTTATGAATAGACCGTGGTTAGGAATTGTCTATAACCCTATTTTAGTTTAAAAGAAACTACATTAGACATGCAGACATAATGATTATTTAGCAGGTGGCTATTTCCGGAAAAACATAATAACTTCAACATACAAAACAACTATTCATAAAATCATAATCTGATATTCATAATTGATGTTTAGGACAAAGCAATAAAACATATAAGAGAGGGGTATGGGGACTGATGCCATAAAGAAATCACCCTTTACTTAGTCTCGCCTACAGAGCGTACTGCTGTATACGTCGTATTGCCCGCCCTGACTCTGCTCGCCAGAACCTTCGGAGGACGCTTCCTCAGCCTAGTAGCTAGACTTTACCTTACGTCCTGGGCTTAAGCCTAGCCCTGTGGACTGACTCTTCGAACGCCTAGAGCTCTCTTAGGGTCTCCTAACGAAACCCCGGGTATTCTATGAATACCGGAAACGAACCTATCTATAGAAACCTAAGATCTGAGACTATTTCTCAGAAACTAAAACAAAACACTAATAAGAAAGAAAACTGAGATCCGAGTCTCTGAGTGAGTTGTGTACTGGAAAACTTACACTGGAAACCACTTAATGACTCAGATCGAGTGGAGAGGGATGAATTCAACTGCTGGAGGCCTGGGGTATTTATAGCAGCTTCCCGGAGTGAAAAATTCTGAAAAATTCGATGTGGGACAGCTTCTGGCGGCTCGGGACGCCCGTCCTGATTCGTTGACCAGGTTCGGGACGCCCGTCCCGGTTCAGGACGCCCGTCCTGGCGGTTTGACCGGGTCGGGACGCCCGTCCCGGACCTTTGACCGGGTCAACATTTCCAAAAATTGCGTTTTTGCCCCAGAATTTGCTGTTTTCGTCTACTTTTCACCTGACACTTCCAAAATCATAAAAACCGTGAAATCAAGTAAATAGTAAACAATTAATGTCAATTTACTCTCAATTTCACATTAAAACATATATAAAAACATGCTAAAAATGTGATACGATTTTCGCGTATCAGATAACCCCACACTTAGCTTTTTGCTTGTCCTCAAGCAAAGTCTACATGGAGTTAGTGATTTTAAACCGTAGTGCAGTCACTTAAATTCCTAATCATGTTTTTATTCCAAAAATTCTTCAGACAATTCTTAACACAGGTCTGATTGGTTAGGTTGCTATGACAAGGTCTCACATGTCTCTAGTAGTTTGTTATGATCAGGCAGAAAACAAATCAACAACTAGGTTGGACTTTTTTCTTAGTCACAGGGTCTTCCTGATGTGTAGTGTGTGTACTAGTCTAGACCAGATAGTCAACACAATGAACTCTTATCTTAACTGCTACCAGATAATACTTCGACCTATCGCTAGACATACTGACAACAGATAACTTTCTGAGTTCTGAGCTTTGGTGATCAGATTTTTAATGTTTTAGCACTTAGTTATTTTCTTTATAGATTCAGGGTATTTCGAGTTTGCTTAGAACACGTCAACTTCAACTACCCATGTAGCGAGTCCCACTCCGATGACTCCCAGATCTACACGACCTTAGGGCATCAGGCTTTAAGTTCCCCGAAGGAGTGGTGCTCGAGTAGCGAAGGCCGCTGGCAAACTACCCTATTGTAATTAACTTCCTTAAGTTCTTTTCACTTTTAGCTCAGAGTCTCATCTAGTCATTCTAACTGCCAATATATCCACAACTGGTCTAATTTTATCTAGTTAAGTCTCGAATAGGCAATTGGTTGAGGTCTCTAATCCAGACAAGGTTGTGCTCAGTTATCAGGAATTCCCTATTCCTAATCAATTAGTCCAAGATAGCTATCAATATCTCCTACTAACCATAACATACTACCTACATATCATAGACATAAGCAATTTGTTTAACCAAGCATACTGCATTTAGAAGTCTGAAAGACGGAAAAATTTTGAAAATTTTGGAAGGGTGTGAAAATACAGGGAAAACAAGCAAAAGCATGCGAAAATTTTTTTCAAACTGCTACACTACAGTGCACCGTGCACTGCTACCCCACACTTAAGTTTGGCACTGTCCTCAGTGTTCATGCATAGCTAATTACCCCACACTTATTTGAAGACAAGAAATAAAACATAAAAAACAAGAAACAAAATAATGCTACAATTCTGTATGTCATATAAATCAATTTTGTACAAAGATTCATAGTCATACAGCCCAGACATACACAAAGAACAAGATAAACAAAAGACAAAAGAAAAAGAAAGAAAAGAAGGGGATAGAGAGACTAAGAACCCGGCGGGTCGCCATCCAGTGGACCGAGGTCTGTTAGGTCAAACTCGAAGTTCTCCGCTACTCGGGCAGTCTGCTGATGTATCTCCTCAATCCTACTGGTGATCATGGCGATCCTGTCATCCATCACCGCCAGTCGTCTGTCAATCCGGTCATCCATCATGGCCAGCCGGCTGTCAATCCGGTCCATGTCTCGACTGTATCGTGCCGATAGTTCTGCCAATCCGTGCGACATGTGTCGTTCGAAGGCAGTACGTGGCACGAACGTCTCGGATGGAGGATATGCGGTGGAGCTGCTTCTGATGCCGAAGCCTGTCCTGGCTGCTCTGTGTGGATGGTGTAGCGGCCGCTCGCATCCCGGACAACCATTCCCATGTTCCGTAGGATGGTAACGTCTGTGGGAATAGTGGTTGGGGCGACCAGAGTAAGCTCCGAGCCCTCTATGTCCAACTCCAGGTAGCGGGCTATCCTGGTGATGAATGGCCCGAGCCCCAGACACTGTTTCCGAGTGTCCGTAGCAAAACCCCGCATGATGACTGTGATAAGTCGAGCCATCTCTACTGTATCCCATATGCATGTTGGCCAAGAGGAATGTCTCCATCTGGGTGACATTCCCGGGGGCCGTCCGTCGTCCTGACAAAGTGTGTGCAATAATGGCATGTAAGTAGCGAAGAGCAGGATAGATACCTGTGGCTTTCGCAAAGCCATGCTGGTAGGGAACACCCGTCATACAGATCTGAGCCCAAGCAGTGGAGACCTCTGCAGAAGTGAAGTCCCGAACTGCTGTGGTGTAGGCGGGCGTATCCAGCTCCTCTCTCTGCCAGATACCCAAAGCGATGCCGAACTCGGCCATGCTCATCGACCGATCTATTCCGCCTAAGCGGAATGTGATCTGCTCCTGGTGGCATGCAAAGGATGCATAGAACTCACATACCAGCTCCAGGTACGTGGGCTCTGTGACGATGAATACTCGACTGTAGGGTAGTACATCGAGTATGCGTCTGACCTCAGCCTCTACTCCCAGTGTCTGTACTGCTGCCCAATCCAGCGTTCTGCCCGTCAGAATCGTGCGTCCGATGTACCCAGTGCATCTCTCCTGATATGCTGTGCTGGAGGGAAACAGCATAAAAGGATGTGTCACTGAGGTAACTGTCATAGTGGATGGGGTACGAGCACGTTTGGCAGCCATTTGGTTTGAAAGTGTTTGAGAGACTTTTGGGGATTTTAGGTAGGAAGGAAGGTTCGAATTCGAATTCTGGAGGTGAATTTGAATTCAAAAGGGTGAAATTAGGCTAGGGAAAGATTTCGAAATTTTTGGCGGGAAATTCGAATTTTGGAGGGAAATTCGAATTTGGAAGGAAATTTAAAATTTAAATTTTGGAGGGAAATTGAAATTTTAAATTTGAAAAGTTTGCCAAAGGTGAAGAGAGAGAGTTATTTGAGAGAGGTGGATTTTTGGAAGTGAATTTTGAGGGAAAAATGAAAAAATTGAGATTTTATAGAAGGGGAGGCCTTCGGGACGCCCGTCCCGGAGGAAGGACTCCCGTCCCGCTGGACGCCCGTCCAGAATCGGGACGCCCGTCCCGGGTTGCCTCGGGACGCGTGCCAATTCCGAAAATTTTTTTTTCTTAATTCCTGCAAATCTCAGTATAAAAAAATAATCATAATTTTTAACAAGGCTTCATGTTTATCCAATGAATTTCAGAAGTTGTTAAAAACACTCTATGCAAAAATTCCTCAGTCTCACTTTTTCGAAAATCATACTACCCTAATTTTATTCTTATTTAAATTCAGCAAGAAAAAAAAATTTGAATTTATACAATTTAGTTAATGAAAAATAAACTGTAATTGCAAAATTTTCGTTTTTCATAGAAATAAAATGTCTGAAGAAATTGTTGAAAATAAAGGACCCTTAAAAAATGTTTGAAAAATAGAAAAATATGGGTCAATTATTCAAGTTTCAGTTCAAACTTATTATTTGCTGAAAATAAAAGTAAAAGAATCTTCCCTTTTTAACGAATCCTGTCTCTGATCTCCTGTAGTTCTGTCTGAATGCTTCGCATTTCTATGCGTATTGTCCGCATCTCATCCCTCTGCCTGTTTTGCTCACTGCGTAGATCAGCCATCTCTCGGAGTAGTTGTGCACCTTGGTTCTCCTGGAGATTGACCGTGGCTCTGAGTCGGTCTACGTTAGTTGTGATGTTCAGACTGAGTTGGTCTAAATGACACAGTCTGCTGGCAATCCCTTGGTCCATCTCATAGACCCTTTGAGTTAGTGTGTCTATCTGCACGGACAACAGTGAATAATAACCGTTAGTACTCCCCGCAGATGAAGGGGTGCGCTCGTGAGGTGTTGGGGTGTATGCAGGAGAGGTCGGTGAATTCTGGGTTTGATCAGTAGGGGGTGGATTTAGAGGAACTCTCTGGGTAGGAGGGTGAATTGGAGATCTCTGGGGTACTTCTCTAGGAGGGAAGGTATCCTCAGAAGGATCTTCTTCCGTGGGACTATGCTTACGGGTATTCAGGAATCGTCTCACTAGTTCACTGGCATCAGGGCTCGAGTTACTTCTACTGGTTGTGAAGGAAGAGTCCCTCGTGGTACTTCTGGTGCGGGTCTAGAGGGGCCTTCTGGTTTCGTCTTCTTTGGTCCTGGAGTGTCAGGGTTTTCTGTTTTCTTTGCCTGGTTAGTAGCTGCTCTTGTTCTCTTCATCTCTGAGTGCAAAGTCTGGTTAGAAATAACAAATAACAAACATAGGAAAGTGAAGACAACGAGAAAAATATTTTTATGGATTTTAAAATTTATTTAGAAAGCAGGTAAATTTCCTCAATATGGTTCTAGAATAATTTTCTAAAATTTGATTATCCTAAGTCTCTTAATTCCAGATATTATCTAAAATTAATTAGTTATGATAATCCTATATTCAGGAAAGTGATTGTCTAACTGGTATAACTAAGTGTTAATCAAAAGCCTAGGTTACTACCGTTACCTATCATAAGTCTCTAGAATTGTGGCCAATAATCCTAAATTCATTATGATATTTCCCCGGCAACGGCGCCAAAAATCTGATGCGATTCCGGTTGACGTACTAAATAGGTGTTATTTTACCCTATGTCGATTATGATTAATTAAGGACTGTGATTGACTAATTGTCACGTTTAGTCTTATGGTGTCACTTAATCAGCCAGAATCTAAGGCAGAGTACCTATCGTGTAGCTAGTCTATTGGAAAGTATCTACGATTTTACTAAGTTAATTATCGTACTCCCAGGGAAGTGGCAACGGCTTAGTAGTAACTAGCCTCTTATCCTAACTCTTATCTTATGATCCAGTTATGCAATCTTCATCAAATACTTTGATGAGAGGGTGATCCATTCTCCACTAGGTTCAAGTCTAATTAACCCTAGAAGTGTTTTAAAGATAAGTTCTGATTCTATGTTATACTGTTCCTATATGTTGATTGACCTATATTCGAGTGTTTTAGATATATCTTAGCCTGGAATGCAACTATGTTCTGTGTCTAAAGGTGTACCACATCTGAGTCTCTATGCTACCGCCCCCTATCATTAAGGTAAACGGCCCTACTCACGGTACGAACAAAGACAGTTATGAAAGCCCTATGTCACTTTCGGGGATCACTCTGAAGGCTCGTAATCGCTGGCATAACGCTCTACTCAGCCTACCTAGACTACTCTAACAAGCCAGGTGTTCAGCATGTTATTTTATCTAGTATGGCAGACACCAATACTAATTGATGCCTGTTAAACTAAACAGGTTATGAATAGACCGTGGTTAGGAATTGTCTATAACCCTATTTTAGTTTAAAAGAAACTACATTAGACATGCAGACATAATGATTATTTAGCAGGTGGCTATTTCCGGAAAAACATAATAACTTCAACATACAAAACAACTATTCATAAAATCATAATCTGATATTCATAATTGATGTTTAGGACAAAGCAATAAAACATATAAGAGAGGGGTATGGGGACTGATGCCATAAAGAAATCACCCTTTACTTAGTCTCGCCTACAGAGCGTACTGCTGTATACGTCGTATTGCCCGCCCTGACTCTGCTCGCCAGAACCTTCGGAGGACGCTTCCTCAGCCTAGTAGCTAGACTTTACCTTACGTCCTGGGCTTAAGCCTAGCCCTGTGGACTGACTCTTCGAACGCCTAGAGCTCTCTTAGGGTCTCCTAACGAAACCCCGGGTATTCTATGAATACCGGAAACGAACCTATCTATAGAAACCTAAGATCTGAGACTATTTCTCAGAAACTAAAACAAAACACTAATAAGAAAGAAACTGAGATCCGAGTCTCTGAGTGAGTTGTGTACTGGAAAACTGTACACTGGAAACCACTTAATGACTCAGATCGAGTGGAGAGGGATGATTCAACTGCTGGAGGCCTGGGGTATTTATAGCAGCTTCCCGGAGTGAAAAATTCTGAAAAATTCGATGTGGGACAGCTTCTGGCGGCTCGGGACGCCCGTCCCGGTTCGGGACGCCCGTCCTGATTCGTTGACCAGGTTCGGTCCCGTGTTCAGGACGCCCTCCTGGCGGTTTGACCGGGTTCGGGACGCCCGTCCCGGACCTTTGACCGGGTCAACATTTCCAAAAATTGCGTTTTTGCCCCAGAATTTGCTGTTTTCGTCTACTTTTCACCTGACACTTCCAAAATCATAAAAACCGTGAAATCAAGTAAATAGTAAACAATTAATGTCAATTTACTCTCAATTTCACATTAAAACATATATAAAAACATGCTAAAAATGTGATACGATTTTCGCGTATCACTAGCAATGTTCTTTTTAGCCAACATTAATCACTAAGTCAGATGATTCACAAAATAGGCCTGACTGGTCAAGTTGCTTTGACAAGGTCTCAAATGTCGTAGTAGATGATCATGGTCATGCAGGTTTAACAATTTAATAACTAGACTGAACTCTACTATTAGTCACGAGGTCTTCCTGATGTGTAGTGTGTGTATTAGTCCAAACTAGATTGTCAACACAATATAGTCTTCTCTTAACTCTTACCAGATAATACTTTGACCAGTAGTTGAATATAACAGCAACAAACAACCTTCTGAGTTCTGAGCTTTGGTGTCAAGGTTTTTCAATTTAAACTTTTCAATAAAAGAACACACTGGGCAATGTATTTTAGATTGATTGTTCAGAGTATTTTTGTGTTCACTTTCACACATCAACTTTAACTACCCGGGTAGCGAGTCCCACTCCGATGACTCCCAGATCTACACGACCTTAGGGCATTAGGCTTTAAGTTCCCTTAAGAAGTGGTGCTCAAGTAGCAAAGGACGCTTGCAAACTACCCTATTTGTTTAACTTTTTTCACTTCCAGCTCAGAGTATCATCTAGTTCTTTAAATCGCTAATACATCCTCAACCGGTGTAATATTATTTAGTTAAGTCTTGAAAATGTATTTGGTTGATGTCTCTAATCCAAACTAGGTTGTGCTCAATTATCAGGAATTCCCTATTTCTAATCGAGGAATTCAGTAAAGTTATCAACTTGTTTCCTACTGATCATAATGTTCTACTCACATATATCATAGACATAAGCATTTCTTTACCCAATCAATACTGAATTTTGAAGTCTAAAAGAGTGAAACTTTTTGATTTTTTTTTGAAGGGTGCAATTTTAGTGAGAAATATGGGAAAAACATGCAAATTTTGACTACTATAGTGCACAGTGCACTGCTACCCCACACTTAAAGTTTACACTATCCTCAGTGTTCATGCATATCCTATTACCCCACACTTATTTGAAAAGCAAAAGCTGAAAAAACATATAAAACTCCTACCCCACACTTATTTGAATAACTAAGGGGCAGAGAAAGAAAATAAAACAACAAAACAAAAAGGGTAATAGAAATAACAAAACAAAATAAAAGAAACAATGTTGTTATGTCATACAGATCAATATTTTGCATACAAAGATTCATATGTCATATAGCCCAGACTTATCACATAATCACAAATAAAGCGAAGAATGAAAGAAAGAAAAAGAGAAACTAAGAACCGGGATCATCATCATCAGGTGGCCAGAAGTAGACCTCAGGGTCTTCGGTAAACCGGGTGGTCTGCTGATAGATCTTCTCAAACTGACTGCTAGTCCTGTTGATTCTGTCATCCATCATTGCCATCTGCCTCTGGATATTCTCCATATCCCGACTATGTCTTGCAGTGAGTTTCACCAAGCCCTGCGACATATGTCGCTCGAAGGCGGTACGTGGTACGAACGTTTGGATCGGTGGTGCCTGCTCTACTGCCGGTCCTGGTACCAATTACTCCCCGTGCTGCTCAGTATGGATGGAGTATCGCCCATCTGCATCTCGTACAACCATTCCCATGTTCTGTAGAATAGTCAAGTCTGTGGGAATGGTGGTCGGAGTAATCTGGGTCAATTCTGAGCCCCAAACACTACTTCCGGGTATCTGTAGCAAAACCCCGCATGATGACAATAATGAGCCTGGCCATATCCACAGTGATGCCTCTGTGCATATTGACCAGGAGGAATGTCTCCATCTAGGTGACATTCCCTAGGGCAGTACATCGTCCTACCAGAGTATGAGCTACTATGGTATGCAAATAGCGAAGGGCTGGATGGATACCTGTGGCCTTCGTGAAGCCATGCTAGTAGGGGGTGCCAGTTGTGCAGATTTGGGCCCAGGTGGTTGAGACGTCGGCGGAGGTGAAGTCTCGCATGGATGTAATGTAGGTTGGTGTGTCCAACTCCCCCCTCTGCCAGATGCCCAAAGCAATGTCGAACTCAGCCATGCTCATCAACCGGTCCGTTTCTGATATGCATAAATCATATCACATTTTTAGCATGTTTTTAGGCATAATTTAGGGCGAAATTGAGGGCAAATCGGTTTTAATTGTTCGTTATTAACTCAATTTCACAGTTTTTATGATTTTGGAAGTGTCAGGTGAAAAGTAGAAGAAAATGGCAAATTTTGGGGCAAAAATGCAAATTTTCAGAAGTTCGGACTTCGGGGAGGGCGTCTCGAATCAGAACGGGCGTCCCGAACCAGAATTCAGAGTCCCACATTGACTTTTTGAAGAAAAATCACTCCAGAAAGCTGCTATAAATACCACAGGCCTTCCTCAGTTGAATTCATCCCTCTCCACTCAATCTGAGTCATTCAGTGACTTCCAGTGTACAATTCTCGGTACACAAATCACTTAGAGACTCAGATTTCAGTATAAGTTTCTTTCTTTCTAGTTAGTGTTTCGTTTTCTTAGTTTCTGAGAAATAGTCTCAACTCTTAGGCTTCGATAGATAGGTTCGTTTTTGGTATTCATAGAATACCCGGGATTTCGTTAAGAGATCCTAAGAGGGCTCTAGGCGTTCGAAGAGTCAGTCCACAAGGCTGGGCTTAAGCTGGGTATTAAGGTAAAGCCCAGTTACTAGGCTGAGGAAGCGTCCTCCGAAGGTTTAATTAGGCTTAAACTTAGTGGAGAATGGATCACCCTGTCATCAAAGTTATTGATGAAGATTGCATAACTGGATCATAAGATAAGAGTTAGGATAAAAGGCTAGTTACTACTAAGCCGTTACCACTTCCCTGGGAGTACGATAGTTAACTTAGTAAAATCGTAGATACTTTCCAACATACTAGCTACATGATAGGTACTCTGCCTTAGGTTCTGACTGATTAAGTGACACTATAAAGACTAAACGTGACAATTAGTCAATCCCGGTCCTTAATTACTCATAATCAACATAGGGTAATTCAACACCTATTTTAGCATATCAGTCGAAAATGCATCAGATTTTTTGCGCCGTTGTCGGGGACATATCATAATGAATTTAGGATTATTAGCCACAATTCTAGAAACTTATGATAGGTAGCGGTAGTAACCTAGACTCTAGACCTACACTTATCTTATGCTAGTTAGACAATCACTTTCCGAAATATAGGGTTATCATAACTAACTAATTATAGATATTATCTGAAATTAAGGCATTTAGGATAATCAAATTTTAGAAAATCATTCTAAAACCATATTGAGGGAATTTATCTGCTTTCTAAATAAAATATAAAAGAAACAAATGTTAAAAATTTAAAAACCCGAAAAAAAATATCTTTCTTGCTTTTCTATTTCGCTTTTCTTTCTATTTTTATTTGTTATTCCTAACCAGACTTTGCACTCATAGATGACGAGAGCAAGAGCCCAGGATATTCTGAACGAATTAGAAAATAACATCAATCCTTTCCCAGAGATCCAAACAACTCCTGCATCTCCAGAATATACTCTTGCATCTCCCGAATATACTCCAAAATCCCCTGAGTACACTCCAAAATCTCCTGAGTATACTCCTGCATCCCCAGCACCTAACGATCAACCACCTTCATCAGGGGATAGCACTAATAGTTTCCAATCAACCTTGTCTGCCCAGGTAGATGATATATCTCACAGGATAAGCGCCATGGCTCAGACAGTACCAAGAAGACTAAGACGATCATATCAGGTTGTTCTAGCCGTAAGTTCTGAAGTAACCCAACTCAGAACCACAATAGAACACCAAAATGTGCAAATACTCCGAGAGGTGATGGAAATCTTAGAGGAACAAAGGAACCAGCAGGAGGAAATGCGAACAATTCAAGCAGAGTTACGAGAGATCAGAGATAAGGGCCGTTGAAAAAGGGAAGATTCTTTTTACTCTTATTCTCAGCAAATAAATTGTTTGAACTAAAATTAAATAATTGACCCCTATTTTCTGTTTTCAAACTTTTTAAAAGGGTCTTTTATTTTATTCAACAATTTTTCTTCAGACATTTTATTTCTCAAATTTCTATGAAAAACAAAGGTTTTCCAAATGCAGTTTATTTTTCACTAATTAAATTGTATAAACTCAGTTTTTGTTTTTTTATCTGAAATTCTTGCTGAATATAAGTTAGGATAAGATTATGGTAGTCGTTATTTTTGAAAAAAAAGAGATTGAGGAATTTTTGCACAGAGCTTTTAACAACTTCTGAACTTAATAGGATAAACATGAAGACTTGTTAAATGTTATAATTATTTATTGTGTACTGAGATTTGGCACGCATCCCGAAGTAACCCGGGACGGGCATCCTGCCTCCGGGACGGGAGTCCCGAAGGCCGCCCCTCCTACAAATATTCCATTTTTCTCATTTTCCCTCAAATCAACTTCCAAAAATTCAACTCTCTAAAATAATTCTCTCTACCCTCTCTCTTCAAATTTTTGGCAACTCCCCAAAGTTTCAAAATTCGAATTTCCCTCCAAAATTTGAATTTTGAATTTCCTTCCGAATTTGAATTTTGAATTTCCTTCCGAATTTGAATTTCCCTCCAAAATTTGAATTTCCCGCCAAAAGTTCAAAATCCTTCCCTAACCAAAATCCATCCTTCCGAATTCAAATTCACCTCCAGAATTTGAATTCGAATCTTCCTTCCCGCCTAAATTCTCAAAGTCTCTCGAACTCTCTCAACCAAATGGCTCCCAAACGCGCCTGTATCACGTCTACCATGATCGTCACATCGGTGGCACATCCTTTCATGTTGTTTCACTCTAGCCCAGCATACCAGGAGAGATGTCATGGGTATATCGGACGCACCATACTGACTGGCAGAACACTTAACTGGGCAGTAGTACGGACGCTAGAGGTTGAGCAGGAAGTCAGACGCATACTCGACGTACTACCCTACAATCGAGTCTTCATCGTCACTGAGCCGACATACCTGGAGCTGGTATGTGAGTTTTATGCGTCGTTTACGTACCATCAGGAGTAGATCACATTTCGCTTAGGTGGAATAGATCGATCGATGAGCATGGCCGAGTTCGGCATCGCCTTGGGTATCTAGCAGAGAGACGAGCTGGATACGCCCACCTACACCACAGCAGTTCGAGACTTCACTTCTGCAGACGTCTCCACTGCTTGGGCTCAGATCTGTATGACGGGTGTTCCCTACCAACATGGCTTTGCGAAAGCCATAGGTATTTATCCTGCCCTTCGCTACTTACATGCCATTATCGCACACACTCTGTTAGGACGACGGATGGCCCCCGAGAATGTCACCCAAATGGAGACATTCCTCTTGGCCAACATGCACATGGGATCTACAGTGGAGATGCCTTGACTTATCACGGTCATCATGCGGGGTTTTGCTACAGACACTCGGAAACAGTGTTTGGGGCTCGGGCCGTTCATCACCAGGATAGCATACTACTTAGAGTTGGACATCGAGGGCTCAGACCACCATTTCTACGGACCTTACCATTCTACGGAACATGGGGATGGTCGTACGGGATGCAAATGGGCGTTACTCCATCCACACGGAGCAGCCAGGATAGGCCTCAGCACCAGGAGCAGTTCCAGCGCATATACCTCTGACCGAGATGTTCGTTCCACGCACTGCCTTCGAACGACATATGTCGCACGGATTGGCAGAACTGTCAGCTCGATATAGTCGAGATATGGAAAGAATCGAGAGACGGCTGACGATGATGGATGACAGAATCGCTATGAACACCAACAGGATCGAGGAGATTTATCAGCATACCTACCAACTGGTGGAGAACACAGAGGTCTACCTTCCAACAGACTTCGGTCCACCTAATGACGGCGAGCCGGGTTCTTAGTTTTTCTTTTCCTTTTCTTTTTTCTTGTTGTTTTTGTTCTATGCGTGTGATCATGTCTGGGCTATATGAAATATGAATCTCCGTGTAACGTTGATTGATATGACATAACAACATTGTTTTCTCTATCTTATCTTGTTATTTCTTTTATTGCCTTATTTTCCTTCTTACCCATAGTTATTCGAATAAGTGTGGGCTAAGAGTCTTTTCTATTTTATTTTTGTTTCTTGTTTTCAAATAAGTGTGGGGTAATTAGAAATGTATGAACACTGAGGATAGTGTCAGACTTAAGTGTGGGGTAGCAGTGCACGGTGCATTGTAGTAGTTTGAGAAACTTTTTGCATGATTTTGCTTGTTTTCCCCCTATTTTCACACCCTTCCAAAAATTTTCAAAAATTTCCATTCTTTCAGACTTCTAAATGCAGTATGATTAGGTTAAACACTTGCTTATGTCTATGATATGTGTGTAGAAGTTATGTTTAGTAGGAGACGATTTATGACTATTTTGAACTTATTGATTAGGAATAGGGGATTCCTGATAACTGAGCACAATTTAGTCTAGATTAGAAACCTCAGCCAATTACCTTTTCAAGACTTAACTAGATAAAATTAGACTAGTTGTGCATGTATTGGCAATCAGAATAACTAGATGAGACTCTGAGCTAAAAGTGAAAAGAAACAAAAGAAAGTTAATTAAATAGGGTAGTGATGGCTTTCCGACTGATATGTTAAATAGGTATTAATTTACCCTATGTTCATTATGAGTAATTAAGGACTAGGATTGAGTAATTGTCACGTTTAGTCTTTATAGTGTCACTTAATCAGTCAGAACCTAAGGTAGAGTACCTATCGTGTAGCTAGTCTGTTGGAAAGTATCTACGATTTTTTTAAATAAATATCGTACTCCCAGGGAAGTGGTAACGACTTAGTAGTAGCTAGCCCTTTATCCTAACTCTTATCTTATGATCTAGTTATGCAATCTTCATCAATAACTTTGATGAGAGGGTGATCCATTCTCCACTAGGTTTAAGCTTATCTAAGCCTAAAAGTGTTTATAGACAAAGTCCTGATTCTATGTTATATTGTTCCTATATGTTGATTGACCTATCTTCGAGGATTTTAGATATATCTTAGCCTGGATTGCAACTATGTTCTGAGTCTAAAGGTGTACCACATCCGAGATCTCTGATAAACCGCCCTACCTTAATGACGGCCCTACTCACAGTTCGAGCTAAAGGCGTCCATGAAAGCCCTATGTCACTTCGGGGATCATGCCGCTCGCCCTAGCCGCCGGCATAAACGCTCAACTCAGCCCCTACCTAGACTACTCTAACAAACAAGGTGTTCCGCAGGTTATTTTATCTAGTATGGCAGACATCAATACTAATTTATGCCTGTTAAACTAAACAGGTTATGAATAGACCGTGGTTAGGAATTGTCTATAACCCTAATTTTAGTTTAAAAGAACACAGTAGACATGCAGACATAGTGAATATTAAGCAGGTGGCTATTTCCAGAAAAATATAACAACTTCAACATATATAACATATATTCATAACAATCATAATCCAGTAATCATAATTGATATTTGGACAAACACAATAACAACATATAAGAGAGGGACATGGGGACTGATGCCATAAAGAAATCACAATTTACGTAGTCTCGCCGATGGAGCGTACTGCTGTATATGTCATATTGCTTGACCAGACTCTGCTTGACAGAACCTTCGGAGGACGCTTCCTCAGCCTAGTAGTTGGACTTTACCTTAAGTCCTGGGCTTAAGCCCAGCCCTGTGGACTGACTCTTCGAACGCCTAGAGCCCTCTTAGGATCTCCTAACGAAATCCCGGGTATTCTATGAATACCAAAAATGAACCTATCTTTCGAACCCTAGGATCTGAGACTATTTATCAGAAACTAAGAAAAACGAAACACAAAAAGGAAAGAAAGAAAACTTATACTGAAATCTGAGTCTTCGAGTGAGTTGTGTACTCAAGAATTGTACACTGGAAACCATTGAATGACTCAGATCGAGTGGAGAGGGATGATTTCAACTGAGGAAGGCCTAGGGTATTTATAGCAGCTTTCTGGAGTGATTTTCTCTCAAAACTTTGATGTGTGACTTGAATTTCTAGTTCGGGACGCCCGTCCTAGATTGGGACGCCCGTCCCGGTCTGTTGACCAGGTCAGGACGGCCGTCCCGAGTCCTGGACGCCCGTCCCGACCTGTTGACCAGGTCAGGACGCCCTCCCCGAAGTCTGAACTTCTGAAAAATTGCGTTTTTGCCCCGAAATTTGCCATTTTCTTCTACTTTTCACCTGACACTTCCAAAATCAAGAAAACTGTGAAATTGAGTTAATAATAAACAATTAAGACTGATTTGCCCTCAATTTAACCCTAAATTATGCCTAAAAACATGCTAAAAATGTGATATGATTTATGCATATCAGATAACCCCACACTTAGCTTTTTGCTTGTCCTCAAACAAAGTCTACCTGAAGTTAGTGATATGTGTCGTCACTTAAATTCTTAGTCATGTTTTTATTCCAAAAATTATTCAGACAATTCTTAACACAGGTCTGACTGGTCAGGTTCCTATGACAATGTCTCAAATGTCTCTAGTAGACTGTTATGATTGAGCAGAAAATAACTTAACAACTAGGTTGAACTCTTCTCTTAGTCACAAGGTCTTCCTGATGTGTAGTGTGTGTACTAGTCTAGACTAGATAGTCAGCACATTAAACTCTTGTCTTAACTATTACCAGATAATACTTCGACCCGTCGCTAGACATACTAACAATAGACAACTTTCTGAGTTTTGAGCCTTGGTGATAAGATTTTTACTTATTTAGCATTTATTGATTTCCTTTTATAGATTTTCCAGGGTATTTTGAGTCTGCTTAGAACACGTCAACTTCAACTACCCATGTAGCGAGTCCCACTCCGATGACTCCCAGACCTACACGACCTTAGGGCATCAGGCTTTAAATTCCCGAAGGAGTGGTGCTCGAGTAGCGAAGGCCGCTGGCAAACTACCCTTATTTGATTAACTTTCTTTTGTTTCTTTTCACTTTTAGCTCAGATTCTCATCTAGTCATTCTAATTGTCAATACATCCACAACTGGTCTAATTTTATCTAGTTAAGTCTTGAAAAGGTAATTGGCTGAGGTTTCTAATCCAGACTAAGTTGTGCTTAGTTATCAGGAATTCCCTATTCCTAATCAATGAGTTCAAGATAGCTATCACATTGCCTCCTACTAACCATAACATTCTACCTACATATCATAGACATAAGCAATGTTTAACCCATCATACTGCATTTAGAAGTCTGAAAGAATGAGAATTTTGAAAAAATTTTGGAAGGGTGTGAAAATATGGGGAAAACAAGCAAAATCATGCAAAACGTTTCTCACAAACTACTACAGTGCACTGTGCAATGCTACCCTACACTTAAGTCTGACACTATCCTCAGTGTTCATGCATTTCTAAACTACCACACACTTATTTGAAAATAAGAAACAAAACAAAGAACAAAAACAAAACAAAGAACTCTTACCCCACACTTATTCAACTAACTACGGGTAAGAAGGAAAATAGAATAATGAAGGAAATAACAAATAAAAAAACATGAAATAAAATGAAAGAGATACTCCCTTATTCTGTGAAGTCCACAGTCTGCTCGGACAAGTCAAAAGGCTCTCTGTAAATCTTTAGGCGTTGTCCGTTCACTTTTTGAATGATGACGTCAGAATCCATGATGTCACATGCTCCGAAAGGTGATACTTCCGTGATTATGAACGGGCCTGACCAACAGCTACGCAGCTTTCCTGGGAAAAATTTGAAACGTGAGTTGTACAACAATACCTTATCTCCTGGTTCAAACTTTTTCTGGGCTCTGAGTCGTCTGTCATGCCAGAGTTTACTTGTCATCTTGAACTAATGTGAGTTCTCATAGGCTTGGAGCCTCCACTCATCCAATTCGTTGAGTTGTAGAATCCGGTGTTCCTTAGTTAACTTATTGTCGAGATTGCATTTTTGCACTGCCCAGTAAGCTCTGTGTTGAAGTTCAACCGGAAGGTGGCATGCTTTTCCATAGACTAGTCGATAGGGTGAGAACCCCGTAGTGGTCTTGTATGTTATACGGAAGGCCCATAATGCATCCTCCAGTTTATTGGCCCAATCCTTACGGTTAACACCCACAGTCTTTTCTAGGATTCTCTTTATTCCCCTATTGGTTACCTCAGCCTGCCCATTGGTTTGGGGATGGTAGGCTGTGGAAACGCGATGCTGAACTCCGTATTGATGAAGCACGTTCTGCAATTGAGAGTTGCAGAAGTGTGTACCTCTATCACTGATTAAGGCATTCGGACATCCAAATCTGGCAAAAATCTACTTAAGGAATTTGCATAGGACTCTAGCATCATTAGTAGGTAGGGCTTGTGCCTCAGGCCATTTTGAAAAATATTCCACAGCTACTATGATGTATTTCATACCAGAAGAGTGAGGAAATGGACCCATGAAGTCTATACCCCATATGTCAAATATTTCTACACTTTGAATTACCTGTTGGGGTAGGCTATCTCGAGAAGATATGGTTCTAGCTTTCTGACAGGTATCGCACGATCATGTGAATGCTGCGGCATCTTTGAATATGGTAGGCCAATAGAAGCCCTCTTCTAATACTTTTCAAGCAGTATTAGCTGCAGCTAAGTGACCGCCTGTTGGTCCGCAGTGACAATGTTCCATAATTTGGAAACCTTCTTCTTGAGAGACACATCTCTTGATCATCTGATCTGCACATATTCGAAATAGAAAAGGATCTTCCCAATAGTAAGATTTCAGGTCAGCAAAGAATTTTCTTCTTTGTTGAGCGGTGATATCACTAGGGAGAGTCTGAGTTGCCAAGTAATTTGCTATATCTGCAAACCAAAGGGGTGAGAAGATAGCAAACATTGCACACATATTCTCATCTGGGAATTTATCAGATATAACTGATTCATCAATAGCCTCTAGGGTCGGATTTTCTAGCCTGGACAAGTGGTCTGCGACTAAGTTTTCTGCCCCTTTTTATCCCGAATTTCTATGTCAAATTATTGAAGCAATAAAACCCATCTAATTAATCTTGGTTTTGCGCCGATTTTATTGAACAAGTACTTTAATGCAGAATGATTAGTATAAACAATAGTTTTAGACAGGACTAGATAAGATCGAAACTTATCAAATGCATATACTACTGCTAATAATTCCTTTTCTGTTGTGGTGTAATTTTCCTAAGCATCAGTTAAGGTTTTACTAGCATAATATATTACCTGAAATTTCTTATCATGCCTTTGTCCTAGAACTACTCCTACTGCATAATCACTAGCATCACGCATAAGTTCAAAAGGTAGACTCCAGTCAAGTAACATCATGACAGGTGCAGTAGTTAAAAGTTCCTTAAGTCTATTAAAAGCTTTTAGACATTTCTCATCAAAGACAAATGGAACATCTTTTCCGAGTAAATTGGTCAATGGCCTGGCTATTAATGAAAAATCTTTTATAAACCTACGATAAAAGCCAGCGTGTCCCAAAAAACTTCTAATGGCTCTCACATTCTTGGGTGGAGGTAGTTTTGAAATAACTTCAATTTTGGCCTTATCGACTTCCATACCTAGGTGTGAGATCTTATGTCCTAAGACGATTCCCTCTTTTACCATGAAGTGGCATTTTTCCCAATTTAAAACCAGGTTAGATTTTATACAACGTTTCAACATTAACTCCAAGTTCTTTAGACAAACCTCAAATGAATTACCAAAAACAGAAAAGTCATCCATAAATACTTCCATAGATTTTCCTAACATGTCCTCAAAGATAGCAGTCATACAACGTTGAAATGTAGCAGGTGCATTACACAAACCAAAAGGCATCCTTCTATATGCAAATGTTCCAAAAGGGCATGTGAAAGTAGTTTTATGCTGATCCTCAGGGGAAATAGGAATTTGAAAATAACCAGAAAATCCATCAAGAAAGCAATAAAACATGTGTCCAGATAATCTTTCTAACATTTGGTCAATAAAAGGAAGGGGGAAGTGATCTTTTCGTGTGGCCGTATTTAGTTTTCTATAGTCTATGCATACACGATGACCAGTTACAGTTCTCGTAGGGATTAGTTCATTATGTTCATTCCTAACAACCGTTATACCGCCTTTCTTAGGTACTACCTGCACCGGGCTTACCCACTCACTATCTGAGATAAGGTAGATAAGTCCTGCATCTAACAAGTTGATTACTTCTTTCTTAACAACATCACACACATTAGGATTCAACCTCCTTTGAGGTTGCACACATGGCTTATACTCAGTTTCTAGAAGAATCTTATGCGAACAAAAGCTTGGATTAATACCTAGAATGCCTGCAATTTTGTAGGCAAATGCTCTTCTATACTTTCTGCACATGTCCACGGTCAGCTTCCTTTGTTCTACAGTCAGATCAGCTGCAAAAATAATGGGAAGTTTCTTGTTGTTATCTAGGAATTCGTAGCACAGATGAGTGGGCAGTTCCTTCAGTTCCAAGTCTGGTGAATCTTCAAACGAAGTCCGTTCTTTCTTCATCTCATCATCACCTATCTCAGTGAAACTATCAGAAGTAATTTCATTTTCAGAAGAGCTAAGTTCAGTCTCCTCTAATTCTAGGGAGTCCTCACTCAGGACTTGATAGTTTGAGCATAGGTTTGTGATACGCAAAAATCGTATCACCTTTTTAGCATGTTTTTATGTATGAATTTGGGTGAAATCGAGGGTAATTTGATCTTGATTGTTCATTATTCACTTAATTTCACAGTTTTTATGATTTTGGAAGTGTCAGGTGAAAAGTAGACGAAAACAGCAAATTTTGGGGCAAAAACGCAATTTTTGGAAATGTTGACTCGGTCAAAGGTTCAGGACGGGCGTCCCGACCAAGTCAAGGCACCGGGACGGGCTTCCAGGACCCGGGACGGCCGTCCCGACCTGGTCAACTGATCAGGACGGGCGTCCCAATCCGGGACGGGCATCCTGAGCCGCCAGAAGCTGTCCCACATCGAATTTTTCAGAAATTTTCACTCCAGGAAGCTGCTATAAATACCCCAGGCCTCCAGCAGTTGAATTCATTCCTCTCCACTCGATCTGAGTCATTTAGTGGTGTCCAGTGTACAATTCTCTAGTACACAACTCACTTAGAGACTCGGATCTCAGTTTTCCTTCTTATTAGTGTTTTATTTTAGTTTCTGAGAAATAGTCTCAGATCTTAGGTTTCTATAGATAGGTGATACGCTAAAATCGTATCACATTTTTAGCATGTTTTTATGTATGTTTTAATGTGAAATTGAGAGTAAATTGACATTAATCGTTTACTATTTACTTGATTTCACGGTTTTTATGATTTTGGAAGTGTCAGGTGAAAAATAGACGAAAACAACAAATTCTGGGGCAAAAACACAATTTCTGGAAATGTTGACCCGGTCAAAGGTCCGGGACGTGCGTCCCGACCTGGTCAAACCGCCAGGACGGGCGTCCTGAACCGGGACGGGCGTCCCGAACCTGGTCAATGAATCAGGACAGGCGTCCCGAACCGGGACGGGCGTCCCGAGCCGCCAGAAGCTGTCCCACATCGAATTTTTCAGAATTTTTCACTCCGGGAAGCTGCTATAAATACCCCAGGCCTCCAGCAGTTGAATGCATCCCTCTCCACTCGATCTGAGTCATTAAGTGGTTTCCAGTGTACAATTCTCTAGTACACAACTCACTCAGAGACTCGGATCTCAGTTTTCTTTCTTATTAGTGTTTGTTTTAGTTTCTGAGAAATAGTCTCAGATCTTAGGCTTCTATAGATAGGTTCGTTTCTGGTATTCCTAGAATACCCGGGATTTCGTTAGGAGATCCTAAGAGGGCTCGAGGCGTTCGAAGAGTCAGTCCACAGGGCTGGGCTTAAGCCGGGTTGTTAAGTAAAGCCCAGCTACTAGGCTGAGGAAGCGTCCTCCGAAGGTTCTGACGAGCAGAGTCAGGTCAAGCAATACGGCATATATAGCAGTACGCTCCATCGGCGAGACTTCGTAAAGGGTGAATTCTTTATGGCATCGGTCCCCCTGTCCCTCTCTTATATGTTGTTATTGTGTTTGTCCAAATACTAATTGGAATACCAGATTATGTTTTTATGAATATTTGTGATATACGTTGAAGTTATTATGTTTTTCTAGAAATGGCCACCAGCTTAAATATCCATTATGTCTGCATGTCTATTGTCGTTCTTTTAAACTGAAATTAGGGTTATAGACAATTCCTAACCACGGTCTATTCATAACCTGTTTAGTTTAACAGACATCAATTAGTATTGGTGTCTGCCATACTAGATAAAATAATCTGCGGAACACCCTGTTGGTTGAAAGTAGTCTAGGTAGGCTGACTTGAGTATTATGCCGGCGGTTATGAGACGAGCAGTATGATCCCCAAAGTGACATAGGGCGGTCATTGCTGACTTTAGTCCGAGCCGTGAGTATGGCCGTTACCCTTAACGATGGGGCGGTAGCGTAGAAACTCAGATGTGGTAACCTTTAGACACAGAACATAGTTGCAATCCAGGCCAAGACATGTCTAAAATACTCGAATATAGGTCAATCAATGTATAGTAACAGTATAACATAGAATCAGAACTCATCTTTAAAACACTTTTAGGATTAATTGGACTTGAACCTAGTGGAGAATGGATCACCCTCTCATCAAAGTATTTGATGAAGATTGCATAACTGGATCATAAGATAGGAGTTAGGATAAAAGGCTAGTTACTACTAAGCCGTTGCCACTTCCCTGGGAGTACGATAATTATTTAATAAAATCGTAGATACTTTCCAATAGACTAGCTACACGATAGGTACTCTGCCTTAGGTTCTGGCTGATTAAGTGACACCATAGACTAAATGTGACAATTAGTTAATTCACAGTCCTTAATTATTCATAATCAACATAGGGTAAAATAACACTATTTAGCACGTCGGTCGGAAACCCCATCAGATTTTTGGCGCCGTTGCCGGGGAAATATCATAATGAATTTAGGATTATTGGCCACAATTCTAGAGACTTATGATAGGTAACGGTAGTAACCTAGACTTTTGATTAACACTTAAGTTATACCAGTTAGACAATCACTTTCCTGAATATAGGATTATCATAACTAATTAATTTTAGATAATATCTGGAATTAAGAGACTTAGGATAATCAAATTTTAGAAAATTATTCTAAAACCATATTAAGGAATTTACCTGCTTTCTTAATAAATCAAAATCCATAAAAATATTTTTTTACTTTCTTGTTTCACTTTCCTATGTTGTTATTTGTTATTTTAACCAGACTTTGCACTCAGAGATGAAGAGAACAAGAGCAGCTACTAACCAGGCAAAAAGAAAACAGAAAACCCTGACACTCCAGGACCAAAGAAGACGAAACCAGAAGGCCCCTCTAGACCCGCACCAGAAGTACCACGAGGGACTCTTCCTTCACAACCAGTAGAAGTAAACTCGAGCCCTGATGCCAGTGAACTAGTGAGACGATTCCTGAACACCCGTGAGCATAGTCCCACGGAAGAAGATCCTTCTGAGGATACCTTCCCTCCTAGAGAAGTACCCCAGAGATCTCCAATTCACCCTCCTACCCAGAAAGTTCCTCTAAATCCACCCCTACTGATCAAACCCAGAATTCACCGACCTCTCCTGCATACACCCCAACACCTCACGAGCGCACCCCTTCATCTGCGGGGAGTACTAACGGTTATTATTCACTGTTGTCCGTGCAGATAGACACACTAACTCAAAGGGTCTATGAGATGGACCAAGGGATTGCCAGCAGACTGTGTCATTTAGACCAACTCAGTCTGAACATCACAACTAACGTAGACCGACTCAGAGCCACGGTCAATCTCCAGGAGAACCAAGGTGCACAACTACTCCGAGAGATGGCTGATCTACGCAGTGAGCAAAACAGGCAGAGGGATGAGATGCGAACAATACGCATAGAAATGCGAAGCATTCGGACAGAACTACAGGAGATCAGAGACAGGATTCGTTAAAAAGGGAAGATTCTTTTACTTTTATTTTCAGCAAATAATTCGTTTGAACTGAAACTTGAATAATTGACCCATATTCTTCTATTTTTCAAACATTTTTAAAGGGTCCTTTATTTTCAACAATTTTCTTCAGACATTTTATTTCTATGAAAAATGAAAATTTTGCAATTACAATTTAATTTTCATTAACTAAATTGTATAAATTCAAATTTTTGTTTTTTCTTGCTGAATTTAAATAGGAATAAAATTAGGGTAGTTTTCGAAAAAGTGAGACTGAGGAATTTTTGCATAGAGTGTTTTTTTAACAACTTCTGAATTTCATTGGATAAACAGGAAGCCTTGTTAAAAATTATGATTATTTTTGGTATACTGAGATTTGCAGGAATTAAGAAAAAAAACAAATAAATTTCGGAATTGGCACGCGTCCCGAGGCAACCCGGACGGGCGTGCCGAAGGCCTCCCTCTATAAAATCTCAATTTGTTTCATTTTTCCCTCAAAATTCACTTCCAAAAATCCACCTCTCTCAAATAACTCTCTCTTTACCTTTGGCAAACTTTTCAAATTTCAAATTTCAAATTTCCCTCCAAAATTTAAATTTTAAATATCCTTCCAAATTCGAATTTCCCTCCAAAATTCGAATTTCCCGCCAAAAATTTCGGAATCTTTCCCTAGCCTAATTTCACCCTTTGGAATTCAAATTCACCTCAGAATTCGAATTCGAATCCTTCCTCCTAAACTCCCCAAAAGTCTCTCAAACACTTTCAAACCAAATGGCTGCCAAACGTGCTCGTACCACATCCACTATGGCAGTTACCTCAGTGACACATCCTTTTATGTTGTTTCCCTCCAGCACAGCATATCAGGAGAGATGCACTGGGTACATCGGACGCACGATTCTGATGGGCAGAACGCTGGATTGGGCAGCAGTACAGACACTGGGAGTAGAGGCTGAGGTCAGACGCATACTCGATGTACTACCCTACAGTCGAGTATTCATCGTCACAGAGCCCACGTACCTGGAGATGGTATGCGAGTTCTATGCATCCTTTGCATGCCATCAGGAGCAGATCACATTCCGCTTAGGCGGAATAGATCGGTCGATGAGCATGGCCGAGTTCGGCATCGCTTTGGGTATCTGGCAGAGAGAGGAGCTGGATACGCCCGCCTACACCACAGCAGTTTGGGACTTCACTTCTGCAGAGGTCTCCACTTCTTGGGCTCAGATCTGTATGACAGGTGTTCCCTACCAGCATGGCTTTGCGAAAGCCACAGGTATCTATCCTGCTCTTCGCTACTTACATGCCATTATTGCACACACTTTGTCAGGACGACGGACGGCCCCCGGGAATGTCACCCAGATGGAGACATTCCTCTTGGCCAACATGCATATGGGATCCACAGTAGAGATGGCTCGACTTATCACAGTCATCATGCGGGGTTTTGCTACGGACACTCGGAAACAGTGTCTGGGGCTCGGGCCATTCATCACCAGGATAGCCCGCTACCTGGAGTTGGACATAGAGGGCTCGGAGCTTACTCTGGTCGCCCCAACCACTATTCCCACAGACGTTACCATCCTACGGAACATGGGAATGGTTGTCCGGGATGCGAGCGGCCGCTACACCATCCACACAGAGCAGCCAGGACAGGCTTCGGCATCAGAAGCAGCTCCACCGCATATCCATCCATCCGAGACGTTCGTGCCACGTACTGCCTTCGAACGACACATGTCGCACGGATTGGCAGAACTATCGGCACGATACAGTCGAGACATGGACCGGATCGACAGACGGCTGGCAATGATGGATGACAGGATTGACAGACGACTGGCGGTGATGGATGACAGGATCGCCATGATCACCAGTAGGATTGAGGAGTTACATCAGCAGACTGCCCGAGTAGCGGAGAACTTCGAGTTTGACTTAACAGACCTCGGTCCACTGGATGGCGACCCGCCGGGTTCTTAGTCTCTTTCCCCTTCTTTTCTTTCTTTTTCTTTCGTCTTTTGTTTATCTTGTTCTTTGTGTATGTCTGGGCTGTATGACTATGAATCTTTGTACAAACTTGATTTATATGACATACAGAATTGTTGCATTATTCTATCTTTTCTTGTTTTTTTTTATTATGTTTTATTTCTTGTCTTCAAATAAGTGTGGGGTAATTAGCTATGCATGAACACTGAGGACAGTGCCAAACTTAAGTGTGGGGTAGCAGTGCACGGTGCACTGTAGCAGTTTGAAGTAGTTTGAAAAAATTTTCGCATGCTTTTGCTTGTTTTCCCAGTATTTTCACACCCTTCCAAAAATTTTCAAAATTTTTCCGTCTTTCAGACTTCTAAATGCAGTATGCTTGGTTAAACAAATTGCTTATGTCTATGATATGTAGGTAGTATGTTATGGTTAGTGGGAGATAGTCGATAGCTATCTTGGACTAATTGATTAGGAATAGGGAATTCCTGATAACTGAGCACAACCTTGTCTGGATTAGAGACCTCAACCAATTGCCTATTCGAGACTAACTAGATAAAATTAGACCAGTTGTGGATATATTGGCAGTTAGAATGACTAGATGAGACTCTGAGCTAAAAGTGAAAGAACTTAAGGAAGTTAATTACAATAGGGTAGTTTGCCAGCGGCCTTCGCTACTCGAGCACCACTCCTTCGGGGAATTTAAAGCCTGATGCCCTAAGGTCGTGTAGATCTGGGAGTCATCGGAGTGGGACTCGCTACATGGGTAGTTGAAGTTGACGTGTTCTAAGCAAACTCGAAATACCCTGAATCTATAAAGAAAATAACTAAGTGCTAAAACATTAAAAATCTGATCACCAAAGCTCAGAACTCAGAAAGTTATCTGTTGTCAGTATGTCTAGCGATAGGTCGAAGTATTATCTGGTAGCAGTTAAGATAAGAGTTCATTGTGTTGACTATCTGGTCTAGACTAGTACACACACTACACATCAGGAAGACCCTGTGACTAAGAAAAAAGTCCAACCTAGTTGTTGATTTATTTTCTGCCTGATCATAACAAACTACTAGAGACATGTGAGACCTTGTCATAGCAACCTAACCAATCAGACCTGTGTTAAGAATTGTCTGAAGAAGTTTTGGAATAAAAACATGATTAGGAATTTAAGTGACTGCACTACGGTTTAAAATCACTAACTCCATGTAGACTTTGCTTGAGGACAAGCAAAAAGCTAAGTGTGGGGTTATCTGATACGCTAAAATCGTATCACATTTTTAGCATGTTTTTATGTATGTTTTAATGTGAAATTGAGAGTAAATTGACATTAATCGTTTACTATTTACTTGATTTCACGGTTTTTATAATTTTGGAAGTGTCAGGTGAAAAATAGACGAAAACAGCAAATTTTGGGGCAAAAACGCAATTTCTGGAAATGTTGACCCGGTCAAACCACCAGGACGGGCGTCCCGAACCTGGTCAACGAATCAGGACGGGCGTCCCGAGCCGCCAGAAGCTGTCCCACATCGAATTTTTCAGAATTTTTCACTCCGGGAAGCTGCTATAAATACCCCAGGCCTCCAGCAGTTGAATGCATCCCTCTCCACTCGATCTGAGTCATTAAGTGGTTTCCAGTGTACAATTCTCTAGTACACAACTCACTCAGAGACTCGGATCTCAGTTTTCTTTCTTATTAGTGTTTGTTTTAGTTTCTGAGAAATAGTCTCAGATCTTAGGCTTCTATAGATAGGTTCGTTTCTGGTATTCCTAGAATACCCGGGATTTCGTTAGGAGATCCTAAGAGGGCTCGAGGCATTCGAAGAGTCAGTCCACAGGGCTGGGCTTAAGCCGGGTTGTTAAGTAAAGCCCAGCTACTAGGCTGAGGAAGCGTCCTCCGAAGGTTCTGACGAGCAGAGTCAGGTCAAGCAATACGGCATATACAGCAGTACGCTCCATCGGTGAGACTTCGTAAAGGGTGAATTCTTTATGGCATCGGTCCCCCTGTCCCTCTCTTATATGTTGTTATTGTGTTTGTCCAAATACTAATTGGAATACCAGATTATGTTTTTATGAATATTTGTGATATACGTTGAAGTTATTATGTTTTTCTAGAAATGGCCACCTGCTTAAATATCCATTATGTCTGCATGTCTATTGCCGTTCTTTTAAACTGAAATTAGGGTTATAGACAATTCCTAACCACGGTCTATTCATAACCGGTTTAGTTTAACAGACATCAATTAGTATTGGTGTCTGCCATACTAGATAAAATAATCTGCGGAACACCCTGTTGGTTGAAAGTAGTCTAGGTAGGCTGAGTTGAGTATTATGCCGGCGGTTATGAGACGAGCAGTATGATCCCCAAAGTGACATAGGGCGGTCGTTCCTTTTCCCTATCTCTTGTTTTTTGTTTTCTTAGTTGCTCTTTTTCGTGTTTTTCTTCCTTTATTTAATTTCGAAGAAATAAAAATGGAAATGAGGACAAAATATATTTTCTTTTGAGTTGTAAGCTGGCTTAGATTTTTATCGGGAAGAAACTCTATTTAGAATTTTCTTAGAGTCATGCCAGCCTTATTAGGATGATTTATGAAATAGTTTTTCCTTAATAGCCAGACCTTTGAATGTTCTATTGGAAAAAGGATGTTCCTTTTGTTTTGCTGATGATTGCATGAGAATTTTTAAAACCAAAAGGAATTATTGCACCCATTATGACATCACCTGATTGAAATCTGCTTTTTGAATGAATATGTGATGTAGTAAGAATTGTTTTAGACATAAACATGATAAGAAAGTTCATGTATGATAAATCCTAATCTTATCTAGTCATGTCTAAAAACAATAGGTTACACTGATCACTCTGAGATGTCTGTGTTCAATAAAACTGATACTGAACCATAATTGATTAAGTTAGGTTTTATTGTTACCTGAGTTTGATATAGAAAGAAGGGGTAAGAAAAAGGGTTGAAAATCTAGAAAGCAAACCATTGGTCTAGATTAGAAAACCCCGAGTTAGAGGCTAGTGTAATACTAATAAATTTTTGGATGAAAACTTATTTGCATTGTTTGCTATGTATAATAATTCTCATCTGTGGTTTATTGCAAATTATCTAGTCACTGAATAAGTTCCAAGTGATATGACTTATTAGCAAAAGAAAAAATTCTTTGCTGATTTGAAATATTACTACTGGGCAGTTTCTCTTCTATTTCAAATTTTTGCAGATCAGTTGACCAGAAGATGTGTCTCAGAAGATGAAGGACACAAGATTTTGGAGCATTGCCCTAAAAGAATCTACGGGAGACCAATTGATGGCTATCAATACTGTCCAGAAAGTGTTGAAAGCAGGATCTTGTTGACCCACTATATTCAAGGATTTCGTATCTCTGATACAGTCTTGCGATGCTTGCCAAATAACATGTAACACATCCTTCAGAGATCATCTACCCCAACAAGGTACACAAAGTTTTACAATCTTTTGATATCTGGGGGTATTCATTAAATCCTTTATTTTTCTTTCCTTTGAAAATAATTACATCATAGTAGCCGTGGAACACTTTTCGAAAATAGCCTGAACCACAGGCATTACCTACTAATGATGTTAAAGTCATGTGCAGATTCTAGTTGTTTTCCAGATTCAGAGTGCCAATGTTTTAGGACGAAATGTTCAGCCTGTGTATCAAATCTGTGAAGTCTGCTAAGTACCACACTTTAGAAGGGATTGCTATGGGAATGACTAACCATTCCAAAAGAGGTAGGAGTAGGTTACTGCAGAATGCTGCTCCAATGGGAAATATATACAATTCCAACTAGGGGAATCATACGGGATTTAGCTGAGGAGTAATTCGGAAGCTGGAAACTTTCAGAAGACACCACCACAGCAAAACCCCTACTCACAGAAGCAATAGATGAGATACTGGCAACAATTAAAGCCAGACCAGTGCAAGCAAGTGATCTACCAAGAGGTAACGAAGGGTCGAAGGATATAGAGGAATTTGGCGTTGTATCGGGAGCATAGCAATGGAGGAGCTTGCATTCTCTGCATACCAATCAGCTGTGAGAAACTTCCCCGAGGAAGTCTCAAATACTTGGGCCCAGATCTACACAACTGGAGCCCCCTACCACCACAGCTTCGCCAAAACTTCAGGTATCTTTTCTTCCATTCGAGACTTGCATGCAATACCTTTACTAACATTGGCAGGAAGGCACACAAATCCCAAGAAATCTCATTCCTAGACACGTTCCTCCTGGACACGTTGCTATGATTGTGAGAAATCTTACAAATGATTCGAGGAAGCAGTCCGTGAGGCTCGAGCCATTCATCTAATGAATAGGTCACTACCTAAAGCTCGACGATGAAAGATCGAAGCTGACGTCATATGTTCCAGTATCTAGAGCTTACAGAGTCAAGAATACCTCAGCAATAGCACATGGCTAAGGTGAAGAGCCAATTGACAAATCAGAGAAGACCCTTCTGCTCGCGACATGATGGGAGTTTTTCTAATCCTCATATTCCTTTTATTTTATTTGTTTTGTGTTCTGTTTTGCTATCCTTCTTGTTTTGTTGCTTTATTTTCTCTCTTACCCTTAGTTAGTCAAATAAGTGTGGGGTAAGAGTTTTCTATTTTGTTTTCATTTCTTCTTATTTTCAAATAAGTGTGGGGTAAGAATCTTTTCTGTTTTATTTCTTAATTTCAAATAAGTGTGGGGTAGCTAGATATGCATGAACACTGAGGACAGTGCCAAACTTAAGTGTGGGGTAGCAGTGCACGGTGCACTGTAGCAATTTTTGTATGCTTTTGCTTGTTTTTCCCCGTATTTTCACACCTCCAAAAATTTTTTTCCGTCCTTCAGACTTCTAAATGCAGTATGCTTGGTTAAACAATTGCTTATGTCTATGATATGTAGGTAGTATGTTATGGTTAGTAGGAGATAATCGATAGCTATCTTGGACTAATTGATTAGGAATAGGGAATTCCTGATAACTGAGCACAACTTTGTCTGGATTAGAGACCTCAACCAATTACCTATTCGAGACTTAACTAGATAAAATTAGACCAGTTGTGGAGATATTGGTAGTTAGAATGACTAGATGAGACTCTGAGCTAGAAGTGAAAAGAAATTAAAGAAAGTTAATCAAATGAGGGTAGTTTGCCAGCGGCCTTCGCTACTCGAGCACCACTCCTTCAGGGAACTTAAAGCCGGATGCCCTAAGGTCGTGTAGATCTGGGAGTCATCGGAGTGGGACTCGCTACATGGGTAGTTGAAGTTGACGTGTTCTAAGCAGACTCAAAATACCCTGAATCTATAAAGGAAATAACTAAATGCTAAAACATTAAAAATCTGATCACCAAAGCTCAGAACTCAAAAAGTTGTCTGTTGCTAATATGTCTAGCGATAGGTCGAAGTGTTATCTGGTAGTAGTTAAGACAAGAGTACATTGTGTTGACTATCTGGTCTGGACTAGTACACACACTACACATCAGGAAGACCCTGTGACTAAGAAAAAGGTCCAAACTAGTTGTTGATTTGTTTTCTGCCTGATCATAACAAGCTACTAAAAACATCTGAGACCTTGTCATAGCAACCTAACCAGTCAGACTTGTGTTAAGACTTGTCTGAAGAATTTTTGGAATAAAAACATGACTAGGAATTTAAGTAACTTCAGGTAGACTTTGCTTGAGGACAAGCAAAAAGCTAAGTGTGGGGTTTCTGATACGCGAAAATCGTATCACCTTTTTAGCATGTTTTTATGTATGAATTTGGGTGAAATCGAGGGTAATTTGATCTTGATTGTTCATTATTCACTTAATTTCACAGTTTTTATGATTTTGGAAGTGTCAGGTGAAAAGTAGACGAAAACAGCAAATTTTGGGGCAAAAACGCAATTTTTGGAAATGTTGACTCGGTCAAAGGTTCCGGACGGGCGTCCCGACCAAGTCAAGGCACCGGGACGGCTTCCAGGACCCGGGACGGGCGTCCCAATCCGGGACGGGCATCCCGAGCCGCCAGAAGCTGTCCCACATCAAATTTTTCAGAAATTTTCACTCCGGGAAGCTGCTATAAATACCCCAGGCCTCCAGCAGTTGAATTCATTCCTCTCCACTCGATCTGAGTCATTTAGTGGTGTCCAGTGTACAATTCTCCAGTACACAACTCACTTAGAGACTCGGATCTCAGTTTTTCTTTCTTATTAGTGTTTTGTTTTAGTTTTTCTTTCTTATTAGTGTTTTGTTTTAGTTTCTGAGAAATAGTCTCAGATCTTAGGTTTCTATAGATAGGTTCGTTTCTGGTATTCATAGAATACCCGGGATTTCGTTAGGAGATCCTAAGAGGGCTCTAGGCGTTCGAAGCGTCAGTCCACAGGGCTGGGTTTAAGTTGGGTATTAAGGTAAAGCCCAGTTACTAGGCTGAGGAAGCATCCTCCGAAGGTTATGGTGAGCAGAGTCAGGGCGAGCAATACGACATATACAGTAGTACGCTCTGTCGGCGAGACTAAGTAAAGGGTGATTTCTTTATGGCATCAGTCCCCATACCCCTCTCTTATATGTTGTTATTGTTTTGTCCTAAATACTTATTATGAATATCAGATTACGATTTTTATGAATAGTTGTTTCATATGTTGACGTTATTATGTTTTTCCGGAAATAGCCACCTGCTAAATATTCACTATGTCTGCATGTTTAATGTGCTCTTTTAAACTAAAGTTAGGGTTATAGACAATTCCTAACCACGGTCTAATCATAACCTGTTTAGTTTAACAGGCATCAATTAGTATTGGTGTCTGCCATGCTAGATAAAATAACATGTTGAACACCTTGCCTGTTAAAGTAGTCTAGGTAGGGGCCAAGCTGAGTCCGATTATGCCGGCGGCTAGGGCAAGCGGTATGATCCCCGAAGTGACATAGGGCTTTCATGGATGCCTTCGTCCAGAACCGTGAGTAGGGCCGTCATTAAGGTAGGGCGGTTTATTAGAGACCTCGGATGTGGTACGCCTTTAGACACAGAACATAGTTGCAATCCAGGCTAAGATATATCTAAAATACTCGAATATAGGTCAAACAACATATAGGAACAGTATAACATAGAATCAGGACTCATCTATAAAACACTTCTAGGATTAATTAGACTGAAACCTAGTGGATAATGAATCACCCTCTCATCAAAGTATTTGATGAAGATTGCATAACTGGATCATAAGATAGGACTTAGGATAAAAGGCTAGTTACTACTAAGTCGTTGCCACTTCCCTGGGAGTACGATATTTATTTAATAAAATCGTAGATACTTTCCAACAGACTAGCTACACGATGGGTAATCTGCCTTAGGTTCTGGCCGATTAAGTGACACCATAGAGACTAAATGTGACAATTAGTCAATCACAGTCCTTAATTATTCATAATCAACATAGGGTAAAATAACACCTATTTAGCACATCAGTCGGAAACGCATCAGTTTGTCACGTTAACTACAATCAAGTGTTCCATGGCATCCATACAAAAACAAGTATCATCTAAATGCATGGGATACCTAAGGGTCTCATTCAGATCAAAAGTGATGTTCTCATTTCCTACCCTTAACTTGATTTGACCATTACTAACATCTTTTAATGCTTTTGAGGTAGCTAGAAATGGTCGACCTAGGATCAGGGGCACTCCTCCTTCCCCATTCATATCCATGACAACAAAGTCCACAGGGAACACAAATTTTCCGACCTTTACTAAGAGATCTTCAATTATTCCCTTGGGGATTTTGACTGTCCTATCTGCAAGTTGTATGTACATCCTAGTCGTTTTCAAATCATGCAATCCTAATTTATCAAATAAACTAGATGTCATAAGATTAATACTAGCTCCTAAGTCTGCTAATGCATGCATGTTAGTAATATTTCCAATTGTACATGGCAAGGTAAAACAACCAGGATCTTTATGTTTAGACGACAGTTTATTCAACAAAACTGCCGAACACTCTTCATTAAGAACCACCTTGTCCATGTCAAATTTTCTTTTATTACTAACAACTTCTTTTAAAAACTTAGCATACTTTGGCATTTCATAAATAACATCAAGCAAATGCAAATTAACATGAATCTGACAAAAATTCCTAAGAAAAATTTCAAATTGCTCCTTATCTTTATTGTGCATAAGTCTAGTAGGGTAAGGTACTTTTGGTCGGTACTCAGGAATAAACTTCGTCTTCCCTTTCCTTGCTACTTCAATTTCGACATCCGTCGGCGTTGGATCCTTGGAGCCTTCTTCTGGTTCATTCAGTTTGAGGGTGACCCATTTGTCTCTCTAAGGTTTGGATAGCAGCTTGTGTATTTCTGACTGTTTGCTCGGTCTGCTTCTGTCTGTTCTCGTTCTGCTGGATTCTTTCTGCGTGAGCTTCCTAGATTTTCCTGTTAGACTCTATCATTTCCTTGTTAGAGTCGGAAATGCTTTTAAGCATGTCCCTGAATTCTTGCATGGGGTCTGTTGGAACGATGTAGTTCCTAGGTGCAGCCAGAGCAACTTGCTGGTTCTGCGGATATGGTAGTTGTTGAGGCACCCTTTTCTGGAAGTTCGTAGTCCCGGAATTGTTACTCCAGCTAAATCTCGGATGGTTCTTCCAAGTGGGATTGTAGGTATTTCCTATAGGAGCAGAATTCACTGCATCCACTTGTTCCATATCCTCTGGAATAATTAATATCCCATTACCATAACAATCTCCACTGAAATGTGGTCCTTGGTAAAATTCGCAGATTTGGTAAACTGACTGAACGCTTTTCCCCTGTTGGAAAGCATTCAGCTGATTAGTAATGCTGGCCTTCAGTGCCTCAAATTGATCATCAGTGGAGGCAACGACCGCATTTACTGGTTGCTTCTTAGCTCGGCCACTTGTGCGCCAATTCTTGCTATTCCTGTAGAGCCTCTCCAGAGCATTTCTAGTATCTACATCACTCATTCCATTGAAACCGCTCTGGGGATTAAGTCCATCAAGAATTTGCTTACTGATACGTGAAAATCGTATCACCTTTTTAGCATGTTTTTATATATGATTTAGGGTGAAATTGAGGGTAAATTGATCTTAATTGTTTATTATTTACTTAATTTCACAATTTTTATGATTTTGGAAGTGTCAGGTGAAAAGTAGACGAAAATAGCAAATTTTGGGGCAAAAACGCAAATTATTGGAAATGCTGACTTGGTCAAAGGCTCAGGACGGGCGTCCCGACCCACTCAAAGCACCGGGACGGGCGTCCCGACTTGGTCAACAGACCAGGACGGGCGTCCCAATCTGGGACGGGCGTCCCGAACCCCCATATCAAGTCCCACATCGAATTTTTGATGAAAAATCACCCCGGGAAGCTGCTATAAATACCCTAGGCCTCCAGCAGTTGATTTTATTCCTCTCCACTCGATTTGAGTCATTAAGTAGTTTCCAGTGTACACTTCTCTAGTACAAAACTCACTCAGAGACTCGGATCTCAGTTTTCTTTCTTGTTAGTGTTTCGTTTTAGTTTCTGAGAAATAGTCTCATATCTTAGGCTTCTATAGATAGGTTCGTTTCTGGTATTCATAGAATACCCGGTATTTCGTTAGGAGATCCTAAGAGGGCTCTAGGCGTACGAAGAGTCAGTCCACAGGGCTGGGCTTAAGCTGGGTATTAAGGTAAAGCCCAGTTACTAGGCTGAGGAAGCGTCCTCCGAAGGTTCTGGCGAGTAGAGTCGGGTCAAGCAATACTGATACGCGAAAATCGTATCACCTTTTTAGCATGTTTTTATGTATGAATTTGGGTGAAATCGAGGGTAATTTGATCTTGATTGTTCATTATTCACTTAATTTCACAATTTTTATGATTTTGGAAGTGTCAAGTGAAAAGTAGACGAAAACAGCAAATTTTGGGGCAAAAACGCAATTTTTGGAAATGTTGACCGATCCGCCAGAAGCCCAGTCCCACATCGAATTTTTCAGAAATTTTCACTCCGGGAAGCTGCTATAAATACCCCAGGCCTCCAGCAGTTGAATTCATTCATCTCCACTCGATCTGAGTCATTTAGTGGTGTCCAGTGTACAATTCTCTAGTACACAACTCACTTAGAGACTCGGATCTCAGTTTTTCTTTCTTATTAGTGTTTTGTTTTAGTTTCTGAGAAATAGTCTCAGATCTTAGGTTTCTATAGATAGGTTCGTTTCTGGTATTCATAGAATACCCAGGATTTCGTTAGGAGATCCTAAGAGGGCTCTAGGCGTTCGAAGCGTCAGTCCACAGGGCTGGGTTTAAGCTGGGTATTAAGGTAAAGCCCAGTTAATAGGCTGAGGAAGCGTCCTCCGAAGGTTCTGGTGAGCAGAGTCAGGGCGAGCAATACGACATATACAGTAGTACGCTCTGTCGGCGAGACTAAGTAAAGGGTGATTTCTTTATGGCATCAGTCCCCATACCCCTCTCTTATATGTTGTTATTGTTTTGTCCTAAATACTTATTATGAATATCAGATTACGATTTTTATGAATAGTTGTTTCATATGTTGACGTTATTATGTTTTTCCGGAAATAGCCACCTGCTAAATATTCACTATGTCTGCATGTTTAATGTGCTCTTTTAAACTAAAGTTAGGGTTATAGACAATTCCTAACCACGGTCTAATCATAACCTGTTTAGTTTAACAGGCATCAATTAGTATTGGTGTCTGCCATGCTAGATAAAATAACATGTTGAACACCCTGCCTGTTAAAGTAGTCTAGGTAGGGGCCGAGCTGAGTCCGATTATGCCGGCGGCTAGGGCAAGCGGTATGATCCCCAAAGTGACATAGGGCTTTCATGGATGCCTTCGTCCCGAACCGTGAGTAGGGCCGTCATTAAGGTAGGGCGGTTTATTAGAGACCTCGGATGTGGTACGCCTTTAGACACAGAACATAGTTGCAATCCAGGCTAAGATATATCTAAAATACTCGAATATAGGTCAAACAACATATAGGAACAGTATAACATAGAATCATGACTCATCTATAAAACACTTCTAGGTTTAATTATACTGAAACCTAGTGGAGAATGAATCACCCTCTCATCAAAGTATTTGATGAAGATTGCATAGCTGGATTATAAGATAGGAGTTAGGATAAAAGGCTAGTTACTACTAAGTCGTTGCCACTTCCCTGGGAGTACGATATTTATTTAATAAAATCGTAGATACTTTCCAACAGACTAGCTACACGATAGGTACTCTGCTTTAGGTTCTGGCTGATTAAGTGACACCATAGAGACTAAATGTGACAATTAGTCAATCACAGTCCTTAATTATTCATAATCAACATAGGGTAAATAACACCTATTTAGCACATCGGTTGGAAACCCATCAGATTTTTGGCGCCGTTGCCGGGGAAATATCCTAACGAATTTAGGATTATTGGCCACAATTCTGGAAACTTATGATAGGTAGCGGTAGTAACCTAGACTTTTGACTTACACTTATCTTATACTAGTTAGACAATCACTTTCCTAAATATAGGATTATCATAACTAATTAATTTTAGATGATATCTGGAATTAAGACACTTAGGATAATCAAATTTTAGAAAATTATTCTAAAACCATATTAAGGAAATTTACCTGCTTTCTAAATAAATCAAAATCCATAAAAATATTTTTCTTGCTTTCTTGTTTCACTGTCCTACTTTTTGCTATTTGTTATTTCTAACCAGACTTTGCACTCAAAGATGAAGAGAACAAGAGCAGCTACTAATCAGGCAAAGAAGACAGAAAACCCTGACACTCCAGGGCCGAAGAAGACAAAACCAGAGGGCCCCTCTAGGCCTGTACCAGAAGTACCACGAGGGACTCTTCCTTCACAACCAGTAGAAGTAAACTCAAGCCCTGATGCCAGTGAACTAGTGAGACGATTCCTGAACACCCGTGAGCATAGTCCCACGGAAGAAGATCCTTCTGAGGATACCTTCCCTCCTAGAGAAGTACCCCAGAGATCTCCAATTCACCCTCCTACCCAGAGAGTTCCTCTAAATCGACCCCCTACTGATCAAACCCAAAATTCACCAACCTCTCCTGCATACACCCCAACACCTCACGAGCGCACCCCTTCATCTGCGGGGAGTACTAACGGTTATTATTCAATGTTGTCCGTGCAGATAGACACACTAACTCAAAGGGTCTATGAGATGGACCAAGGGATTGCCAGCAGACTGTGTCATTTAGACCAACTCAGTCTGAATATCACAACTAACGTAGACCGACTCAGAGCCACGGTCAATCTTCAGGAGAACCAAGGTGCACAACTACTCCGAGAGATGGCTGATTTACGCAGTGAGTAGAACACGCAGAGGGATGAGATGAGAACCATACGCATAGAAATGCGAAGCATTCGAACAGAACTACAGGAGACCAGAGATAGGATTCGTTAAAAAGGGAAGATTCTTTTACTTTCAACAAATAATTCGTTTGAACTGAAACTTGAATAATTGACCCTTATTTTTTTTTATTTTTTCAAACATTTTTAAAGGGTCCTTTACATTCAACAATTTTCTTCAGACATTTTATTTCGAATTTCTATGAAAAACAAGAGTTTTGCAAATACAGTTTATTTTCCACTAATTACATTGCACAAACTCAGTTTTATTTTTCTGAAATTCTTGCTGAATTTAAGTTAGGATAAAATTAGGGTAGTCACAATTTTCGAAAAGAGACTGAGGAATTTTTGCATAGAGTTTTTAACAACTTCTGAATTTCATTAGATAAACATGAAGCCTTGTTAAGAATTATGATTATTTTTGGTATCTTGAGATTTTCAGGGAATTACGAAGAAATTTTTTTTTTCTTTTCCCGGAATTGGCACGTGTCCCGATGCAACCCGGGATGGGCGTCCCAATTCTGGACGGGCGTCCAGCGGGACGGGAGTCCTTCCTCCGGGACGGGCGTCCGGAAGGCCGCCCCTTCTATAAAAATTCAATTTTTTCATTTTCTCTCAAATCTACAATCAAAAATTCATCTCTCTAAAAACATTTCTCTCTAGCCTCTCTCTACAAATTTTTGGCAAACTCCTCAAAGTTTAAAAATTTGAATTTCCCTCCAAAATTTGAATTTTAAACTTCACCCAAAAATTCGAATTTCCCTCCAAAATTCGATTTTCCCGCCAAAAATTCAAAAATCCGTCCCTAACCTAATTTCATCCTTCTGAATTCAAATTCACCTCCAGAATTTAAGTTTAAAGCTATCTTTCCCACCTACACTCTCTCATACGTTTTAAATGGCTCCCAAACGTGCTCGTACCACATCTACCATGACAGTTACCTCAGTGGCACATCCTTTTATGCTATTTCCCTCCAGCACAGCATACCAAGCGAGATGCACTGGGTACATCGGGCGTACGATACTGACGGGCAGAACGCTGGATTGGGCGGCAGTACAGACACTGGGAGTAGAGCCGGAAGTCAGACGCATACTCGACGTGCCACCGTACAGTCGAGTATTCATCGTCATAGAGCGCACATACCTGGAGCTGGTATGTGAGTTCTATGCGTCTTTTACCTGCCACCAGGAGCAGATCACATTCCGTTTAGGCGGAATAGATCGATCGATGAGCATGGCCGAGTTTGGCATCGCCCTAGGCATCTGGCAGAGAGATGAGCTGGATACGCCCGCATACACCACAGCAGTTCGAGACTTCACGTCTGCAGATGTCTCCACTGCTTGGGCTCAGATCTGCATGACGGGTGTCCCATACCAGCATGGCTTTGCAAAAGCCACAGGTGTTTATCCTACTCTTCGTTACCTGCATGCTATCATTGCACACACATTGTCAGGACGACTGACAGCGCCCAGAACTGTCACCCGGATGGAGACGTTCCTTCTAGCCAACATGCACATGGGATCTACAGTAGAGATGGCTAGACTCATAGCGGTCGTCATGCGAGGATTCGCTAGAGATACTAGGAAACAGTGTCTGGGACTCGGACCATACATCACCAGGCTAGCCCGCTACCTGGAGTTGGACATAGAGGGCTTGGAGCTTACTCTGGTCGCCCCAACCACCATTCCCACAGACGTTACCATTCTACGGAACATGGGAATGGTTGTACGAGATGCGAATGGCCGCGACACCATCCACACGGAGCAGACAGGACAGGCATCGGCATCAGAAGCATTTCCAGCGCATATCCCTCCATCCGAGACGTTCGTGGCACGTACTGCCTTCGAACTACACATGTCGCACGGATTGGCAGAACTATCGGCCCGATACAGTCGAGATATGGACAGGATTGACAGACGGCTGATGATGATGGAGGACAGGATTGACAGACGGTTGGCGATGATAGATGATAGGATCGCCATGAACACCAGTAGGATTGAGGAGATACATCAGTAGACTTCCCGAGTAGCGGAAAACTTTGAGTTTGACTTAGCAGACATAGGTCCACTGGACAACGATCCGCCGGGTTCTTAGTCTCTCTCTCCTTCTTTCCTTTTCTTTCTTTTTCTTTTGTTTTTGTTTTTCTTGTTCTATGTGAATAAACATGTCTGGGCTGTATGACGTATGAATCTATGTACAAATTTGATTTATATGACATATAGAATTGTTTGCATTATTTTATTTTATGTCTTACTTACCCGTACAGAATCCTTTATTTTTCTGTTTTATTTCTTATTTGCAAATAAGTGTGGGGTAGCAGTGCACGGTGCACTGTAGCAGTTTGCAAAATTTTTCGCATGATTTTGCTTGTTTTTCACATACTTTCACACCCATCCAAAAGTTTTTCAAAAATTTTCCGTCTTTCAGACGTCTAAATGCAGTATGCTTGGTTAAACAATTGCTTATGTGTATGATATGTAGGTAGTATGTTATGGTTAGTAGGAGATAATTGATAGCTATCTTGGACTAATTGATTAGGAATAGGGAATTCCTGATAACTGAGCACAACTTTGTCTGGATTAGAGACCTCAACCAATTACTTGTTCGAGACTTAACTAGATAAAATTAGACCAGTTGTGGATATATTGGCAGTTAGGATGACTAGATGAGACTCTGAGCTAGAAGTGAAAAGAAATTAAAAGAAGTTAATCAAATAAGGGTAGTTTGCCAGCGGCCTTCGCTACTTTACCCTGCCAGACTTATGCACAATAAAAGTACCTTACCCTGCCAGACTTATGCACAATAAAGCTAAGGAGCAATTTGAGAAATTCCTTAAGAATTTTAGTCAGATTCATGTTAATTTACCTTTACTTTATGTTATTTCTGAAATGCCAAAGTATGCTAAGTTTTTAAAAGAAGTTGTTAGCAATAAAAGAAAATTTGACATGGACAAGGTGGTTCTTAATGAAGAATGTTCGACGGTTCTGTTGAATAAACTACCGTCTAAACAGAAAGATCCTGGTTGTTTTACCTTGCCATGTACAATTGGAAATATTACTAACATGCATGCATTAGCAGACTTAGGAGCTAGTATTCATCTTATGCCATCTAGTTTATTTGATAAATTAGGATTGCATGATTTGAAAACAACTAGGATGTGCATGCAACTTGCAGATAGGACAGTCAAAATCCCCAAGGGAATAATTGAAGATCTCTTAGTAAAGGTTGGAAAATTTGTGTTTCCTGTGGACTTTGTTGTTATGGATATGAATGGGGAAGGAGGAGTGCCCCTGATCCTAGGTCGACCTTTTCTAGCGACCTCAAAAGCATTAATAGACGTCAGTAATGGTCAAATCAAGTTAAGGGTAGGAAATGATGACATCACTTTTGATCTAAATGAGACCCTTAGGTATCCCATGCATTTAGATGATACTTGTTTTTGTGTGGATGCCATGGAACACTTGATTGCAATTAACATGACAGACCTATGCTCAAACTATCAAGTCTTGAGTGAGGACTCCCTAGAATTAGAGGAGCCTGAACTTAGCCCTTCTAAAAATGAAAATACTTCTGATAGTTTCACTGAGATAGGTGATGATGAGATGAAGAAAGAACGAACCTCGTTTGAAGATCCACCAGACTTGGAGCTGAAGGAACTGCCCACTCATCTGTGCTACGAATTCCTAGATGACAACAAGAAACTTCCCATTATTCTTGCAGCTGATCTGACTGCAGAACAAAGGAAGCTGACTGTGGACATGTGCAGAAAGTATAGAAGAGCCTTTGCCTATAAATTGCAGATATTCCAGATATAGCAAATTACTTGGCAGCCCGGACTCTCCCTATTGATATCACTACTCAACAAAGAAAAAAGTTCTTTGCTGACCTGAAATACTACTATTGGGAAGATCCTTTTCTATTTCGAATATGTGCAGATCAGATGATCAGAAGGTGTGTATCTCAAGAAGAAGGTTTCCAAATTCTGGAACATTGTCACTGCGGACCAACAGGCGGTTACTTAGCTGCAGCTAATACCGCCCGAAAAGTATTAGAAGCAGTCTTTTACTGGCCTACCATATTCAAGGACGCTGCAGCATTTACAGGATCGTGCGATGCCTGTCAGAAAGCGGGAACCATATCTTCTCGAGATAGTCTGCCCCAACAGGTAATCCAAAGTGTAGAAATATTCGACATATGGGGTATAGACTTCATGGGTCCGTTTCCTCCTTCTTTTGGTATGAAGTACATCATAGTAGTTGTAGAATATTTTTCAAAATGGCCTGAGGCACAGGCCCTACCTACTAATGATTCTAGAGCCGTATGCAGATTCCTTAAGCAGATCTTTGCCATATTTGGATGTCCGAAAGCCCTAATCAGTGATCGAGGTACGCACTTCTGCAACTCTCAATTGCAGAAGGTGCTTCATCATTACGGAGTTCAGCATCGCGTTTCCACAGCCTACCACCCCCAAACCAATGGGCAGGCTGAGGTAACCAATAGGGGAATAAAGAGAATCTTAGAAAAGACTGTGGGTGTTAACCGTAAGGATTGGGCCAATAAGCTGGAAGATGCATTATGGGCCTTCCGTACAGCATACAAGACCACTACGAGATTCTCACCTTATCGACTTGTCTATGGAAAAGCATGCCACCTTCCAGTTGAACTTGAACACAGAGCTTACTGGGCAGTACAAAAATGCAATCTCAATGAAAACTTAACTAAGGAACACCGGATTCTACAACTGAACGAATTGGATGAGTGGAGGCTCAAAGCCTATGAAAATTCACATCAGTTCAAGATGACAAGTAAACTCCGGCATGACAGACGACTCAGAGCCCAGAAAAATTTTGAACCAGGAGACAAGGTATTATTGTATGACTCACGTTTCAAATTTTTCCCAGGAAAGCTGCGTAGCTGTTGGTCAGGACCATTCACAATCACGAAAGTATCACCTTTCGGAGCATGTGACATAATAGATTCTGATGGCATTATTCAAAAAGTAAACGGACAATGCCTGAAGATTTATAGAGAGCCGTTTAACTCGTCCGAGCAGACTGTGTACTTCACAGAATAAGGGAGTATCTCTTTCATTTTATTTCATGTTTTGTGATTTCTTTCAGTACTCTATGTTTTTTTCTTACCCGTAGTTAGTGGAATAAGTGTGGGGTAATTAGTTATGCATGACCACTGAGGATAGTGTCCGACTTAAGTGTGGGGTAGCAGTGCACGGTGCACTGTAGCAGTTTGCAAAATTTGCAAAATTTTTGCAAAAAAAATTTTTTTTTGTTTTTTTTTGCATGCTTTTGCTTGTTTTCCCTATATTTTCACACCCTTCCAAAATTTTTCAAAATTTTCCGTCTTTCAGACTTCTAAATGCAGTATACCTGGTTAAACAATTGCTTATGTCTATGATATGTAGGTAGTATGTTATGGTTAGTAGGAGATAATTTATGACTATTGCTGAACAAATTGATTAGGAATAGGGAATTCCTGATAACTAAGCACAACTTTGTCTGGATTAGAGACCTCAGCCAATTACCTTTTCAAGACTAAACTAGATAAAATTAGACCAGTTGTAGGATGCATTGACAATTGGAATGACTAGATGAGACTCTGAGCCAAAAGTGAAAAGAAAAAAAGTGAGCTAATTAAAATAGGGTAGTTGCCAGCGGCCTTCGCTACTCGAGCACCACTCCCGGGGAACTTAAAGCCTGATGCCCTAAGGTTATGCAGATCTGGGAGTCATCGGAGTGGGACTCGCTACATGGGTAGTTGAAGTTGACGTGTTCTAAGCAGACTCAAAATACCCTAGAAAATCTATAAACGAAAGAAATCAATAAATGCTAAATAGAATCTGATCACCAAAGCTCAGAACTCAGAAAGTTATCTGTCGTCAGTATGTCTAGCAATAGGTCGAAGTATTATTTGGTAGTAGTTAAGACAAGAGTGCATTGTGTTGACTATCTGGTCTAGACTAGTACACACACTACACATCAGGAGACCCTGTGACTAAGAAAAAAGTTCAACCTAGTTGTTGATTTGTTTCTGCTGATCATAACAATCTACTAAAAACATCTGAGACCTTGTCATAGCAATCCAACCAGTCAGACCTGTGTTAAGACTTGTTGAAGAATTTTTGGAATAAAAAACATGACTGAGAACTTTAAGGGACTGTACATACGGTTTAGGATCACTAACTTCAAGTAGGCTTGCTTGAGGACAAGCAAAAAGCTAAGTGTGGGGTTATCTGATACGCGAAAATCGTATCACCTTTTTTATCATGTTTTTATGTATGATTTCTGGTGAAATTGAGGGTAAATTGATCTTAATGTTTGTTATTTACTCAATTTCACAGTTTTTATGATTTTGGAAGTGTCAGGTGAAAAGTAGACGAAAACAGAAATTTTGGGTTAAAAACGCAATTTTTGGAATGCTGACTCGGTCAAAGGCTCGGGACGAGCGTCCAGGACTGGGACGGACGTCCCGACTTGGTCAACAGATCAGGAAGGGCGCCCGAACCCCCAGATCAAGTCCCACATCAAAATTTTGATGAAAAATCACCCCGGGAAGCTGCTATAAATAACCCTAGGCCTCCAGCAGTTATTTCATTCCAATCCACTGAAAAAATCACCCCGGGAGTCATTAAGTGGTTTCCAGTGTACACTTCTCCAATACACTCACTCAGAGACTCGATCTCAGTTTCTTTCTTGTTAGTGTTTTGTTTTAGTTTCTGAGAAATAGTCTCAGATCTTAGGCTTCTATAGATAGGTTCGTTTCTGGTATTCATAGAATACTCAAGATTTCGTTAGGAGATCCTAAGAGGGCTCTAGGCGTTCGAAGAGTCAGTCCACAGGGCTGGGCTTAAGCTGGGTATTAAGGTAAAGCCCAGTTATAGGCTGAGGAAGCGTCCTCCGAAGGTTCTGGCGAGTAGAGTCGGGTCAAGCAATACGGCATATATAGCAGTACGCTCCATCGGCGAGACTTCGTAAAGGGTGATTTCTTTATGCCATCGGTCCCCCTGTCCCTCTCTTATATGTTGCTATTGTGTTTGTCCAAATAACAGTTTTGAATACCAGATTATGATTATTATGAATATTTGTGATATATGTTGAAGTTATTATGTTTTTCTAGAAATGGCCACCTACTTAATTATCCATTATGTCTGCATGTCTATTGTCGTTCTTTTAAACTAAAATTAGGGTTATAGACAATTCCTAACCACGGTCTATTCATAACCTGTTTAGTTTAACAGGCATCAATTTGTATTGGTGTCTGCCATACTAGATAAAATAATCTGCGGAACACCATGTTGGTTGAAAGTAGTCTAGGTAGGCTGAGTAGAGGTTTATGCCGGCGGTTATGAGACGAGCAGTATGATCCCCGAAGTGACATAGGGCGGTCATTGCTGACTTTAGTCCGAGCTGTGAGTAGGGCCGTTACCCTCAACGATGGGGCGGTAGCGTAGAAACTCAGTTGTGGTAACCTTTAGACACAGAACATAGTTGCAATCCAGGCCAAGACATGTCTAAAATACTCGAATATAGGTCAATCAACGTATAGTAACAGTATAACATAAAATCAGGATTTCATCTATAAAACACTTTCAGGTTTGGTTAGACTTAACCCTAATGGAGAATGAATCACCCTCTCATCAAAGTTGTTGATGAAGATTGCATAACTGGATTATAAGATAAGAGTTAGGAATAAAGGCTAGTTACTACTAAGCCGTTACCACTTCCCTGGGAGTACGATATTTATTTAATAAAATCGTAGATACTTTCCAACAGACTAGCTACACGATAGGTACTCTGCCTTAGGTTCTGGCTGATTAAGTGACACCATAGAGACTAAATGTGACAATTAGTCAATCACAGTCCTTAATTATTCATAATCAACATAGGGTAAAATAACACCTATTTAGCATATCAACCGGAACGCATCAATGAGTAATTAAGGACTCAGGTTCACTAATTGTCACATTTAGTCTTTTAAGGTGTCACTTAATCAGTCAGAACCTAAGGCAGAGTACCTATCGTGTAGCTAGTCTGTTGGACAGTATCTACGATTTTATTAAATTAAATATCGTACTCCCAGGGAAGTGGTAACGGCTTAGTAGTAACTAGCCTTTTACCCTAACTCTTATCTTATGATTCAGTTATGCAATCGTCATCAATAACTTTGATGAGAGGGTGATTCATTCTCCACTAGGTTTAAGCCTCTTTAAGCCTAAAAGTGTTTTATAGATAATGTCATGATTCTATGTTATACAGTTCCTATATGTTGATTGACCTATCTTCGAGTATTTTAGACATGTCTTGGCCTGGATTGCAACTATGTTCTGAGTCTAAAGGTGTACCACATCCGAGTTATCTGATAAACTGCCCATCGCCAAGGTTAACGGCCCTATTCACGGTTCAACCTAAAGGCATCCATGAAAGCCCTATGTCACTTAGGGGATCATGCCGCTCGCCCTAACCGCCGGCATAACTGCTCAACTAAGCCTACTTAGACTACTTTAACAAGCAGGGTGTTCCGCAGGTCATTTTATCTAATATGGCAGACACCAATACTAATTGATGCCTGTTAAACTAAATAGGTTATGAATAGACCGTGGTTAGGAATTGTATATAACCCTAAATTTAGTTTAAAAGAGACTACATTAGACATGCAGACATAATGAATATTAAGCAGGTGGCCATTTCCGGAAAATCATAAAAACTTCAACACATATAACAGATACTCATAACAATCATAATCTCATATTCATAACAAATCTTTGGACAAACACAATACAAACATATAAAGAGAGGGACAGGGGGACTGATGCCATAAAGAAATCACCCTTTACTTAGTCTCGCCGATGGAGCAACTGCTTGTATATGTCGTACTGCTCGACCCGACTCTGCTCGACAGAACCTTCGGAGGACGCTTCCTCAGCCTAGTAGCTGGACTTTACCTTAATACCCAGCTTAAGCCTAGCACTGTGGACTGACTCTTCGAATGCTTAGAGCACGCTTAAGATCTCCAAACGAAATCCCGGTATTCTATGAATACCATAAATGAATCTATCTATCGAAGCCAAAGGTCTGAGACTAATTCTCAGAAACTAAGAAAACGAAACACTAACTAAAAATAGAAGAAACCTTATGCTGAACCCGAGTCTCTAAGTGACTTATGTACTCGAGAAAAATGTACAACTTAAGTCACTAAATGATTTCTTGTTTTCAAATAAGTGTGGGGTAGTTTTAGATATGCATGAACACTGAGGACATTGTCAGACTTAAGTGTGGGGTAGCAATGCATTGTGCACTATAGTAGTTTGAGAAAGGTTTTGCATGATTTTACATGATTTCCCCGCATTTTCACACCCTTCCAAAAATTTTCAAAATTTTTCATTCTTTGAGACTTCTAAATGCGGTATGATTGGTAAAACATTGCTGATGTCTATGATATGTAGGTAGAATGTTATGGTTAGTAGGAGACAATGTGATGACTATTTTGAACTTATTGATTAGGAATAGGGAATTCCATATAACTGAGCACAACTTTGTCTGGATTAGAGACCTCAGCCAATTACCTTTTCAAGACTTAACTAGATAAGATTTGATCAGTCGTGGATGTATTGACAATTAGAATGACTAGATGAGACTTTGAGCTAAACGTGAAAAGAAACAAAAGAGAGTTAATTAAATAGGGTAGTTTGCCAGCGGCCTTTGCTACTCGAGCACCACTCCTTAGGGGAACTTAAAGCCTGATGCCCTAAGGTCGTGTAGGTCTGGAAGTCATCGGAGTGGGACTCGCTACATGGGTAGTTGAAGTTGACGTGTTCAAAGCAGACTCAAAATACCCTAAATCTATAAAAGAAAGAAAATCAATAAATGCTAAATAATTAAAAAAATCTGATCACCAAGGCTCAGAACTCAGAAAGTTGTCTGTTGTTAGTATGTCTAGCAACGGGTCGAAGTGTTATCTGGTAGTAGTTAAGACGAGAGTATATTATGTTGACTATCTGGTCTAGACTAGTACACACACTACACATCAGGAAGACCTTGTGACTGAGAGAAGAGTTCAATCTAGTTGTTAAGTTGTTAACTGCTTGATTATAACAATCTACTAAAAACATTTAAGACCTTGTAATAGCAACCTAACCAGTCAGACCTGTGTTAAGAATTGCCTGAATAATTTTTGGAATAAGAACATGACTAGGAAATTTAAGTGACTGCACATATGATTTAGAATCACAAACTTCAGGTAGACTTTGCTTGAGGACAAGCAAAAAGCTAAGTGTGGGGTTATCTGATATGCATAAAACATATCACATTTCTAGCATGTTTTTAGGCATAATTTAGGATGAAATTGAGGGCAAATCGGTCTTAATTGTTTGTTATTAACTCAATTTCACAGTTTTTATGATTTTGGAAGTGTCAGGTGAAAAGTAGAAGAAAATGGCAAATTTCGGGGCAAAAACGCAATTTTTAGAAGTTCAGACGTCGGGGAGGGCGTCCCGAATCAGGATGGGCATCCTGCCCTGGTCAATAGGCCAGGATGGGCGTCCATGACTCGGGACGACAATCCTGACCTGATCAACAGTCCAGGATAGGCGTCCAGAGCTACAATTCCAAGCCCCACATCAAAGTTTTGAAGAAAAATCACTCTAGAAAGCTGCTATAAATACCCCAGGCCTTCCTCAATTGAATCCATTCCTCTCTACTCAATTTGAGTCATTTAGTGACTTAAGTTGTACATTTTTCTCGAGTACATAAGTCACTTAGAGACTCGGGTTCAGTATAAGTTTTCTTCTATTTTTAGTTAGTGTTTCGTTTTCTTAGTTTCTGAGAATTAGTCTCAGATCTTAGGCTTCAACAGATAGGTTCGTTTCTGGTATTCAAAGAATACCTGGGATTTCGTTAGGAGATCCTAAGAGGGCTCTAGGCGTTCGAAGAGTCAGTCCACAGGGCTGGGCTTAAGTTGGGTATTAAGGTAAAGTCCAGCTACTAGGCTGAGGAAGCATCCTCCGAAGGTTCTGTCGAGCAGAGTCGGGTCGAGCAGTATGACATATACAAGCAGTTGCTCCATCGGCAAGACTAAGTAAAGGGTGATTTCTTTATGGCATCAGTCCCCCTGTCCCTCTCTTTATATGTTTGTATTGTGTTTGTCCAAAGATTTATTGTGAATATGAGATTATGATTTTTATGAATATTTGTTATATGTGTTGAAGTTTTTATAATTTTCCGGAAATGGCCACCTGCTTAATATTCATTATGTCTGCATGTCTAATGTAGTCTCTTTTAAACTAAAATTAGGGTTATAGACAATTCTTAACCACGGTTTATTCATAACCTGTTTAGTTTAACAAGCATCAATTAGTATTGGTGTTTGCCATATTAGATAAAATAACATGCGGAACACCCTGTTTGTTAGAGTAGTCTAAGTAGGCTGAGTTGATCGTTTATGCTGGCGGTTAGGGGCGAGCGGCATGATCCCCTAAGTGACATAGGGCTTTCATGGATGCCTTTAACTCTAACCGTGAGTATGGCCGTTTACCTTGGCGATGGGGCGGTTTATCAAATAACTCAGATGTGGTACACCTTTAGACTCATAACATAGTTGCAATCCAGGCCAAGACATGTCTAAAATACTCGAAGATAGGTCAATCAACATATAGGAACAGTATAACATAGAATCAGGACATTATCTATAAAATACTTTTAGGCTTAAATAGACTTAAACCTAGTGGAGAATGAATCACCCTCTCATCAAAGATATTGATGAACGATTGCATAACTGAATCATAAGATAAGAGTTAGGGTAAAAGGCTAGTTACTACTAAGTCGTTACCACTTCCCTAGGAGTACGATATTTAATTTAATAAAATCGTAGATACTTTCCAACAGATTAGCTACACGATAGGTACTCTGCCTTAGGTTCTGACTGATTAAGTGACACCTTAAAAGACTAAATGTGACAATTAGTAAACCTCAGTCCTTAATTACTCATAATCAACATAGGGCAAAACAATACCTATTTATAGCATATCAATCGGGAACGCATCACCCGTCCCGGGTTGCTTTGGGATGCGTGCCAATTCCGGATTTTTTTTCATAATTCCCTGCAAATCTCAGTACACCAAAAATAATTATAATATTTAACAAGTCTTCATGTTTATCCTATAAAATTCAAAAGCTATTAAAAACTCTGTGAAAAAATTTCTCAATCTCTTTCGAAAATCATGACTACCCTAATCTTATCCTAACTTCTCTTCAGGAAGAATTTCAAAAAACAAAAACTGAGTTTTTACAATTTAATTAGTGAAAAATAAACTGCATTTGCAACACCTTTGAGAAATAAAATGTCTGAAGAAAAATTGTTGAATAAAATAAAAGACCCTTTTAAAAAGTTTGAAAACAAAAACAAATAGGGGTCAATTATTTAATTTTAGTTCAAACAATTTATTTGCTGAAAATAAGAGTAAAAAGAATCTTCCCTTTTTCTACGGCCCTTATTTCTGATCTCTCGTATCTCTGCTTGTATGTTTTGCATCTTTATGCGCATGGCTCTCATCTCATCCCTTTGCCTACCCTACTCACTTCATAAGTCAGCCATCTCTCGGAGTAGCTGCGTTTTGCATCTTTATGCGCAAGGTTGTGATATTCAGACTAACTTGGTCTAAATGACACAATTTGCTTGCAATTCCTTGATCCATCTCATAGATCCTTTGACCAAAGTATCTATCTGCACGGACAACACTGAATGAGAACCGTTAGTACTTCCCCCGAATGAAGGGGTGTGCTCATTGGGTGTTGGAGTGTACTCAGGAGATGTTGGTGAGTTTTGGGTTTGGTTAAGGGGTGGTGGATTTATAAGAACTCTCTGGACAGGAGTGTGAACTGGAGATCTTTGAGGCTCTTCTCTAGGAGGAAAGGTATCTTCAGAAGGGTCTTCTTCCGTGGGACTAGGCTCACGGGCGTTTAGTAATCTTCTCACTAAGTCACTGGTGTCTAGGCTTGAATTTATTTCTATAGGTTGTGGAGGAGGATTCTCCCGAGGTATTTCTGGTTCAGGCCTAGATGGTCCTTCTGGTTTGGTCTTCTTTGGTCCTAGAGTGTCAGGGTTTCCTATTTTCTTTGCTTGATCAGTAGCTGCTCTTGTTCTCTTCATCTATGAGTGCAAAGTCTAGTTAGGAATAACAAAAATAACAAAATAGAAAGAGAAAAGAAAGATATTTTTCGGTTTTTTAAATTTTTAACATTTTTTTTCTTTTGTATTTTATTTAGAAAGCAGATAAATTTCCTCAATATGGTTTTAGAATAATTTTCTAAAATTTGATTATCCTAAATGTCTTAATTTTAGATAATGTCTAAAATTAGTTAGTTATGATAACCCTATATTTCGGAAAGTGATTGTCTAACTAGCATAAGATAAGTGTAGGTCTAAAGTCTAGGTTACTACCGCTACCTATCATAAGTCTCTAGAATTGTGGCCAATAATCCTAAATGCATTATGATATTTCCCCGGCAACGGCGCCAAAAATCTGATGTGTTCCCGACTATATGCTAAATAGGTGTTGTTTTACCCTATGTTGATTATGAGTAATTAAGGACTGAGGTTGACTAATTGTCACATTTAGTCTTTTAAGGTGTCACTTAATCAGTCAGAACCTAAGGCAGAGTACCTATCGTGTAGCTAGTCTGTTGGACAGTATCTACGATTTTATTAAATTAAATATCGTACTCCCAGGGAAGTGGTAACGGCTTAGTAGTAACTAGCCTTTTACCCTAACTCTTTTCTTATGATTCAGTTATGGAATCCTCATCAATAACTTTGATGAGAGGGTGATTCATTATCCTCTAGGTTTAAGCATATTTAAGCCTAAAAGTGTTTTATAAATAATGTCCTGATTCTATGTTTTACTGTTCCTATATGTTGATTGACCTATCTTCGAGTATTTTAGACATGTCTTGGCCTGGATTGCAACTATGTTCTGAGTCTAAAGGTGTACCACATCCGAGTTATCTGATAAACTGCCCCATCGCCAAGGTTAACGGCCCTACTCAAGGTTCGAGCTAAAGGCATCCATGAAAGCCATATGTCACTTAGGGGATCATGCCGCTCGCCCTAACCGCCAACATAAACGCGCAACTCAGCCTACTTAGACTACTCTAACAAACAGTGTGTTCCACATGTTATTTTATCTAATATGGCAGACACCAATACTAATTGATGCCTGTTAAACTATACAGGTTATGAATAGACCGTGGTTAGGAATTGTCTATAACCCTAAATTTAGTTTAAAAGAGACTACATTAGACATGCAAACATAATGAATATTGATACGCGAAAATTGTTTCACCTTTTTAGCATGTTTTTATATATGAATTAGGGTGAAATTGAGGGTAAATTGATCTTAATTGTTTATTATTTACTTAATTTCACAGTTTTTATGATTTTGGAAGTGTCAGGTGAAAAGTAGACGAAAACAGCAATTTTTGGGGCAAAAACGCAATTTTTGGAAATGCTGACTTGGTCAAAGGCTCAGGACGGGCGTCCTGACCCAGTCAAAGCACCAGGACGGGCGTCCAGGACTCGGGATGGGCGTCCCGACTTGGTCAACAGACCAGGACAGGCGTCCCGAACCCCCAGATCAAGTCCCACATCGAATTTTTGATGAAAAATCACCCCTGGAAGCTGCTATAAATACCCCAGGCCTCCAGCAGTTGAACTAATTCCTCTCCACTCGATCTGAGTCATTAAGTGGTTTTCAGTGTACACTTCTCTAGTACACAACTCACTCAGAGACTCGGATCTCAGTTTTCTTTCTTGTTAGTGTTTTATTTTAGTTTTTGAGAAATAGTCTCAGATCTTAGGCTTCTATAGATAGGTTCGTTTCTGGTATTCATAGAATACCCGAGATTTCGTTAGGAGATCCTAAGAGGGTTCTAGGCGTTCGAAGAGTCAGTCCACAGGGCTGGGCTTAAGCTGAGTATTAAGGTAAAGCCCAGTTGCTAGGCTGAGGAAGCATCCTCCGAAGGTTCTGGCGAGCAGAGTCGGGGCGAGCAATACGACATATACAACAGTACGCTCCGTCGGCGAGACTACGTAAAGGGTGATTTCGTTATGGCATCAGTCCCCATGTCCCTCTCTTATATGTTGTTATTGTGTTGTTCCAAAAATTTATTATGAATACGAGATTATGATTTTTATGAATATTTGTTTTATATGTTGACGTTGTTATGTTTTTCCGGAAATAGCCACCTGCTTAATATTCACTATGTTTACATGTCTAATGTGCTCTTTTAAACTAAAGTTAGGGTTATAGACAATTCCTAACCACGGTCTAATCATAACCTATTTAGTTTAACAGGCATCAATTAGTATTGGTGTCTGCCATTCTAGATAAAATAACCTGCTGAACACCCTGCTTGTTATAAGTAGTCTAGGTAAGCCGAGCCGAGTCCGATTATGCCGGCGGCTAGGGCAAGCGGTATGATCCCCAAAGTGACATAGGGCTTTCATGGATGCCTTCGTCCCGAACCGTGAGTAGGGCCGTCAATAAGGTAGGGCAGTTTATTAGAAACCTTGGATGTGGTACGCCTTTAGACACAGAACATAGTTGCAATCCAGGCTAAGATATATCTAAAATACTCGAATATAGGTCAATCAACATATAGGAACAGTATAACATAGAGTTAGGACCTCCTCTATAAAACACTTTTGGGATTAATTAGACTTAAACCTAGTGGAGAATGGATCACCCTCTCATCAAAGTCATTGATGAAGATTGCATAACTGGATCATAAGATAGGAGTTAGGATAAAGGCCAGTTACTACTAAGTCGTTGCCACTTCCCTGGGAGTACGATATTTAACTTAATAAAATCATAGATACTTTCCAACAGACTAGCTACACGATAGGTACTCTGCCTTAGGTTCTGGTTGATTAAGTGACAATAATTGAATGCTAAGTGACAGTTAGTAAGACTCAGTCCTTAATTACTCATAATCGACATAGGTAAATAAAGCCTATCTTTTAGCATACCAATCGGAACTGCATCATATTTTTGGATTCCTGATCAAAATTCTAGAAACTTATGATAGGTAACGGTAGTAACCTAGACCTTAGACCCAACACTTGTCTTATGCTAGTTAGACAATCAGTTTTCGAAATATAGGATTATCATAACTAATTGATTTTAGATATTATCTGGAATTAGGACACTTAGGATAATCAAATTTTAGAAAATCATTCTAGAACCATATTGAGGAAATTAACTGCTTTTGTAAAAAAAAAGGAAAAATAATTTTTTAAAAAATTCAAAACTCGAAAAAAATTGTATTTTTCTTACTCAATGGTAAGTTGTTCTTTTCCCTATCTCTTGTTTTTTTTTCTTAGTTGCTCTTCTTCGTGTTTTTCTTCCTTTATTTAATTTTGAAGAAATAAACATGGAAATGAGGATAAAATATATTTTCTTCTGAGTTGTAAAATGTTGGCTTAGATTTTTATCGGGAAGAAACTCTATTTTAGAATTTTCTTAGAGTCATGCCGGCCTTATTAGGATGAGTTATGAAATAGTTTTTCCTTAATAGCCAGACCTTTGAATGTTCTATTGAAAAAAGGATGTTCCTTTTGTTTTGCTAATGATTGCATGAGAACTTTTAAACCGAAATGAATTACTGCACCTATTATGGCATCACCTGATTGAAATCTGCTTTTTGAATTAATATGTGATGTAATGATGTAGTACGAATTGTTTGATGATAAGAAAGTTCATGCATGATAAATTCCGATCTTATCTAGTCTTGTCTAAAAACAATAGGTGACACTGATCACTCCGAGATATCTGTGTTCAATAAAACTAATGTTGAACCATACTTGATTAAGTTAAGTTTTATTGTTACTTGAATTTGATATAGAATGAAGAGATAAGAAAAAGGGTTGAAAATCTAGAAAGCAAAACATTTGTCAAGATTAGGAAACCCTGAGTTTGAGGCTAGTTTAATACTGATGAATTTTTGGATGAAAACTTATTTGCATTGTTTGCTATGTATAATAATTCTATTCTGTGGTTTATTGTTGTTGCAAATTATCTAGTCACTGAATAAGTTCCAAGTGATATGACTTATCAGCAAAAGAAGAAATTCTTTGCTGATTTGAAATATTACTACTGGCAGTTTCTCTTCTATTTCAAATTTTTGCAGATCAATTGATCAGAAGATGTGTCTCAGAAGACGAAGGACACAAGATTTTGGAGCATTGCCCTAAAGAATCTACGAGAGACCAATTGACTACTATCAACACTGTCCGGAAAGTGTTGAAAGCTGGATCTTGTTGACTCACCATATTCAAGGATTTTGTATCTCTGATACAGTCCTACGATGCTTGCCAAATAATAGGTAACACATCTTCCAGAGATCGTCTACCCCAGCAACGTACACAGAATGTTGCAACCTTTGATATCAGGGGTATTTCGAATCCTTTTCCTTTCTTCCTTTGACACTAATTACATCATAGTAGTCGTGGAACACTTTTTCAAAATGGCCTGAAGCACAGGCATTACCTACTAATGATGTTAAAGTCATGTGCAGATTCTAGTTGTTTTCCAGATTCAGAGTGCCAATGTCTTAGAAAAAAATGTTCAGCCTGTGTATCAAATCTATGAAGTCTGCTAAGTACTACACTTTAGCCGGGATTGCTATGGGAATGACTGACCATTCCAAAAAGAGGTAGGAGTAGGTTACTGCAGAATGCTGCTCCCATGGGAAATGCATACAATCCCAGCTGGGGAAATCATACGGGATTTAGCTGAGGAATAATTCGGAAGCTGGAAACTTTCAGAAGACACCACCACAGCAAAACCCCTTCCCACAGAATCAATAGATGAGATACTGGCAACAATTAAAACCAGATCAGTGCAAGCAAGTGATTTACCAAGTGGAATCAAAGGGTCGAGGGATATAGAAGAATTTGGCGTTGTATCAGGAGCATAGCATTGGAGGAGCTTGCATTCCCTGCATACCAATCAGCTGTGAGAAACTTCCCCGAGGAAGTCTCAAATACTTGGGCCCAGTGATACGCGAAAATCGTATCACCTTTTTAGCATGTTTTTATGTATGAATTTGGGTGAAATCGAGGGTAATTTGATCTTGATTGTTCATTATTCACTTAATTTCACAGTTTTTATGATTTTGGAAGTGTCAGGTGAAAAGTAGACGAAAACAGCAAATTTTGGGGCAAAAACGCAATTTTTGGAAATGTTGACTCGGTCAAAGGTTCAGGACGGGCGTCCCGAACCCGGGACGGGCGTCCCGACCAAGTCAAGGTACCGGGACGGGCATCCTGACCTGGTCAACTGATCAGGACGGGCATCCCGACCTGGTCAACTGATCAGGACGGGCTTCCCAATCCGGGACGGGCGTCCCGAGCCGTCAGAAGCTGTCCCACATCGAATTTTTCAGAAATTTTCACTCCAGGAAGATGCTATAAATACCCCAGGCCTCCAGCAGTTGAATTCATTCCTCTCCACTCGATCTGAGTCATTTAGTGGTGTCCAGTGTACAATTCTCTAGTACACAACTCACTCAGAGACTCGGATCTCAGTTTTCCTTCTTATTAGTGTTTTGTTTTAGTTTTTGAGAAATAGTCTCAGATCTTAGGTTTCTATAGATAGGTTCATTTATGGTATTCATAGAATACCCGGGATTTCGTTAGGAGATCCTAAGAGGGCTCTAGGCGTTCGAAGAGTCAGTCCACAGGGCTGGGAAGAGGGGTATTAAGGTAAAGCCCAGTCACTAGGCTGAGGAAGCGTCCTCCGAAGGTCCTGGTGAGCAGAGTCAGGGCAAGCAATACGACATATACAGCAGTACGCTCCGTCGGCGAGACTACGTAAAGGGTGATTTCTTTATGGCATCAGTCCCCATGTCCCTCTCTTATATGTTGTTATTGTTATGTTCTAAATACATATTATGAATACGAGATTACGAGGTTTATGAATAGTTGTTTTATATGTTGACGTTATTATGTTTTTCCGGAAATAGCCACCTGCTAAATATTCATTATGTCTGCATGTTTAATGTGCTCTTTTAAACTAAAGTTAGGGTTATAGACAATTCCTAACCACGGTCTAATCATAACCTGTTTAGTTTAACAGGCATCAATTAGTATTGGTGTCTACCATGCTAGATAAAATAACATGTTGAACACCCTGCCTGTTAAAGTAGTCTAGGTAGGGGCCGAGATGAGTCCGATTATGCCGGTGGCTAGGCAAGCGGTATGATCCCCGAAGTGACATAGGGCTTTCATGGATGCCTTCGTCCCGAACCGTGAGTAGGGCCGTCATTAAGGTAGGGCGGTTTATTAGAGACCTCGGATGTGGTACGCCTTTAGACACAGAACATAGTTGCAATCCAGGCTAAGATATATCTAAAATACTCGAATATAGGTCAAACAACATATAGGAACAGTATAACATAGAATCAGGACTCATCTATAAAACACTTCTAGGATTAATTAGACTGAAACCTAGTGGAGAATGAATCACCCTCTCATCAAAGTATTTGATGAAGATTGCATAACTGGATCATAAGATAGGAGTTAGGATAAAAGGCTAGTTACTACTAAGCCGTTGCCACTTCCCTGGGAGTACGATATTTATTTAATAAAATCGTAGATACTTTCCAACAGACTAGCTACACGATAGGTACTCTGCCTTAGGTTCTGGCTGATTAAGTGACACCATAGAGACTAAATGTGACAATTAATCAATCATAGTCCTTAATTATTCATAATCAACATAGGGTAAAATAACACCTATTTAGCACATTGGTCGGAAACGCATCAGATTTTTGGCGCCGTTGCCGGGGAACTATCATAATGAATTTAGGATTATTGGCCACAATTCTAGAGACTTATGATAGATAACGGTAGTAACCTAGACTTTTGAATTACACTTATCTTATGTTAGTTAGACAATCACTTTCCTAAATATAGGATTATCATAACTAATTAATTTTAGATAATATATGGAATTAAGACACTTAGGATAATCAAATTTTAGAAAATTATTCTAAAACAATATTGAGGAAATTTACCTGCTTTCTAAATAAAAATCAAAATCCATAAAAATATCTCTCTCTTGCTTTATTATTTCACTGTCCTACTTTTTGCTATTTGTTATTTCCAACCAGACTTTGGACTCAAAGATGAAGAGAACAAGAGCATCTACTAACCAGGCAAAGAAAACCGAAAACCCTGACACTCCAGGACCGAAGAAGACAAAGCCAGAGGGCCCCTCTAGGCCTGCACCAGAAGTACCACGAGGGACTCTTCCTTCACAACCAGTGGAAGTAAACTCAAGCCCTGATGCCAGTGAACTAGTGAGACGATTCCTGAACACCCGTGAGCATAGTCCCACGGAAGAAGATCCTTCTGAGGATACCTTCCCTCCTAGAGAAGAACCCCAGAGATCTCCAATTCACCCTCCTGCCCAGAGAGTTCCTATAAATCCACCCCCTACTGACCAAACCCAAAATTCACCAACCTCTCCTGCATACACCCCAACACCTAACGAGCGCACCCCTTCATCTGCGGGGAGTACTAACGGTTATTATTCAATGTTGTCCGTGCAGATAGACACGTTAACTCAAAGGGTCTATGAGATGGACCAAGGGATTGCCAGCAGACTGTGTCATTTAGACCAACTCAGTCTGACTATCACAACTAACGTGGACCGACTCAGAGCCACGGTCAATCTTCAGGAGAACCAAGGTGCACAACTACTCCGAGAGATGGCTGATTTACTCAGTGAGCAGAACAGGCAGAGGGATGAGATGAGAACCATACGCATAGAAATGCGAAGCATTCGAACAGAACTACAGGAGATCAGAGATAGGATTCGTTAAAAAGGGAAGATTCTTTTACTTTCAACAAATAATTCGTTTGAACTGAAACTTGAATAATTGACCCTTATTTTTCTATCTTTCAAACATTTTTAAAGGGTCCTTTATATTCAACAATTTTATTCGGACATTTTATTTCGAATTTCTATGAAAAACAAGAGTTTTGCAAATACAGTTTATTTTCCACTAATTACATTGCACAAACTCAGTTTTTGTTTTTCTGAAATTCTTGCTGAATTTAAGTTGGGATAAAATTAGGGTAGTCACAATTTTTGAAAAAAAAGGGACTGAGGAATTTTTGCATAGAGTTTTTAACTTCTGAATTTCATTGGATAAACATGAAGCATTGTTAAAGAATTATGATTATTTTTGGTATCTTGAGATTTTTAGGGAATTACGAAGAATTTTTTTTTCAAAATTGGCACGCGTCCCGATGCAACCCAGGACGGGAGTCCTGCCTCCGGGACGGGCGTCCCGAAGGCCGCCCCTTCTATAAAAATTCAATTTTTTTTCATTTTCTCTCAAATCTACAACCAAAAATTCATCTCTCTAAAAATATTTCTCTCTAGTTTCTCTCTACAAATTTTTGGCAAACTCTTCAAAGTTTAAAAATTCGAATTTCCCTCCAAAATTTGAATTTTAGACTTCGCCCAAAAATTCGAATTTCCCTCCAAAATTTGAATTTTAGACTTCGCCCAAAAATTTGAATTTCCCTCCAAAATTCGATTTTTCCGCCAAAAATTCAAAATCCTTCCCTAACCTAATTTCATCCTTCTGAATTCAAATTCACCTCCAGAATTTGAGTTTAAAGCTTTCTTTCCCACCTAACTTCTCTCGTACGTTTTCAATGGCTCCCAAACGTGCTCGTACCACATCTACCATGACAGTTACCTCAGTAGCACATCCTTTTATGCTGTTTCCCTCCAGCATAGCATACCAAGCAAGATGCACTGGGTACATCGGGCGTACGATACTAACGGGCAGAACGCTGGATTGGGCAGCAGTAGAGACGCTGGGAGTAGAGCCGGAAGTCAGACGCATACTCGACGTGCCACCTTACAGTGGAGTATTCATCATCACAGAACCCACATACCTGGAGCTGGTATGTGAGTTCTATGCATCTTTTACATGCCACCAGGAGCAGATCACATTCCGTTTAGGCGGAATAGATCGGTCGATGAGCCTGGCCGAGTTCGGCATCGCCCTAAGCATCTGGCAGAGAGATGAGCTGGACACGCCCGCATATACCACTGTAGTTTGAGACTTCACGTCTGCAGACGTCTCCACTGCTTGGGCTCAGATCTGCATGACGGGTGTCCCATACCAGCATGGCTTTGCAAAAGCCACAGGTATTTATCCCACTCTTCGCTACCTGCATGCTATCATTGCACACACATTGTCAGGACGACTGACAGCGCCCGGAACTGTCACCCGGATGGAGACATTCCTTCTCGCCAACATGCACATGTGATCTACAGTAGAGATGGCTAGACTCATAGCGGTCGTTATGCGAGGATTCGCTACAGACACTAGGAAACAGTATCTGGGACTCGGACCATACATCACCAGGCTAGCCCGCTACCTGGAGTTGGACATAGAGGGCTCGGAGCTTACTCTGGTCGCCCCGACCACCATTCCCACAAATGTTACCATTCTACGGAACATGGGAATGGTTGTCCGGGATGCGAATGGCCGCGACACCATCCACACGGAGCAGACAGGACAGGCATCGGCATCGGAAGTATTTCCAGCGCATATCCCTCCGTCCGAGACGTTCATGCCACGTACTGCCTTCGAACGACACATGTCGCACGGATTGGTAGAACTATCGGCCCGATACAGTCGAGATATGGACAGGATTGACAGACGGCTGATGATGATGGAGGATAGGATTGACAGACGGTTGGCGATGATAGATGATAGGATCGCCATGAACACCAGCAGGATTGAGGAGATACATCAGCAGACTTCCCGAGTAGCGGAAAACTTTGAGTTTGACTTAGCAGACTTAGGTCCACTGGACAACGATCCGCCGGGTTCTTAGTCTCTCTCTCCTTCTTTCCTTTTCTTTCTTTTTCTTTTGTTTTTGTTTTTCTTGTTCTTTGTGAATAAACATGTCTGGGCTGTATGACGTATGAATCTATGTACAAATTTGATTTATATGACATACAGAATTGTTTGCATTATTTTATTTTATGTCTTACTTACCCGTACAGAATCCTTTATTTTTCTGTTTTATTTCTTATTTTCAAATAAGTGTGGGGTAAGACTCATTTCTGTTTTATTTCTTATTTTCAAATAAGTGTGGGGTAGCTAGATATGCATGAACACTGAGGACAGTGCCAGACTTAAGTGTGGGGTAGCAGTGCATGGTGCACTGTAGCAGTTTTTGTATGCTTTTGCTTGTTTTCCCTGTATTTTCACACCTCCAAAAATTTTTTTTCAAAATTTTTTCCGTCCTTCAGACTTCTAAATGCAGTATGCTTGGTTAAACAATTGCTTATGTCTATGATATGTAGGTAGTATGTTATGGTTAGTAGGAGATAATTGATAGCTATCTTGGACTAATTGATTAGGAATAGGGAATTCCTGATAACTGAGAACAACTTTGTCTGGAGTAGAGACCTCAACCAATTACCTATTCGAGACTTAACTAGATAAAATTAGACCAGTTGTGGAGATATTGGCAGTTAGAATGACTAGATGAGACTCTGAGCTAGAAGTTAAAAGAAATTAAAGAAAGATAATCAAATGAGGGTAGTTTGCCAGCGGCCTTCGCTACTCGAGCACCACTCCTTCGGGGAACTTGAAGCCTGATGCCCTAAGGTCGTGTAGATCTGGGAGTCATCGGAGTGGGACTCGCTACATGGGTAGTTGAAGTTGACGTGTTCTAAGCAGACTCAAAATACCCTGAATCTATAAAGGAAATAACTAAATGCTAAAACATTAAAAATCTGATCACCAAAGCTCAGAACTCAAAAAGTTGTCTGTTGCTAATATGTCTAGCGATAGGTCGAAGTGTTATCTGGTAGTAGTTAAGACAAGAGTACATTGTGTTGACTATCTGGTCTGGACTAGTACACACACTACACATCAGGAAGACCCTGTGACTAAGAAAAAGGTCCAAACTAGTTGTTGATTTGTTTTCTGCCTGATCATAACAAGCTACTAAAAACATCTGAGACCTTGTCATGGCAACCTAACCAGTTAGACTTGTGTTAAGACTTGTCTGAATAATTTTTGGAATAAAAACATGACTAGGAATTTAAGTAACTTCAGGTAGACTTTGCTTGAGGACAAGCAAAAAGCTAAGTGTGGGGTTATAAGATACGCGAAAATCGTATCACCTTTTTAGCATGTTTTTATGTATGAATTTGGGTGAAATCGAGGGTAATTTGATCTTGATTGTTCATTATTCACTAAATTTCACAGTTTTTATGATTTTGGAAGTGTCAGGTGAAAAGTAGACGAAAACAGCAAATTTTGGGGCAAAAACGCAATTTTTGGAAATGTTGACCGATCCGCCAGAAGCTGTCCCACATCGAATTTTTTAGAAATTTTCACTCCGGGAAGCTGCTATAAATACCCCAGGCCTCCAGCAGTTGAATTCATTCCTCTCCACTCGATCTGAGTCATTTAGTGTTGTCCAGTGTACAATTCTCTAGTACACAACTCACTCAGAGACTCGGATCTCAGTTTTTCTTTCTTATTAGTGTTTTGTTTTAGTTTCTGAGAAATAGTCTCAGATCTTAGGTTTCTATAGATAGGTTCGTTTCTGGTATTCATAGAATTCCCGGGATTTCATTAGGAGATCCTAAGAGGGCTCTAGGCGTTCGAAGAGTTAGTCCACAGGGCTGGGCTTAAGCTGGGTATTAAGGTAAAGCCCAGTTACTAGGCTGAGGAAGCGTCCTCCGAAGGTTCTGGTGAGCAGAGTCAGGGCGAGCAATACGACATATACAGCAGTACGCTCTGTCGGCGAGACTAAGTAAAGGGTGATTTCTTTATGGCATCAGTCCCCATACCCCTCTCTTATATGTTGTTATTGTTTTGTCCTAAATACTTATTATGAATATCATATTACGATTTTTATGAATAGTTGTTTCATATGTTGACGTTATTACGTTTTTCCGGAAATAGCCATGATGCGGTTTCCGACCGATGTGCTAAATAGGTGTTATTTTACCCTATGTTGATTATGAATAATTAAGGACTGTGATTGACTAATTGTCACATTTAGTCTCTATGGTGTCACTTAATCAGCCAGAACCTAAGGCAGAGTACCTATCGTGTAGCTAGTCTGTTGGAAAGTATCTACGATTTTATTAAATAAATATCGTACTCCCAGGGAAGTGGCAACGACTTAGTAGTAACTAGCCTTTCTTCCTAACTCTTATCTTATAATCCAGTTATGCAATCTTCATCAATAATTTTGATGAGAGGGTGATTCATTCTCCACTAGGTTTAAGTCTAGCTAAACCTGAAAGTGTTTTAAAGATTAGATCCTGATTTTATGTTATACTGTTACTATAGGTTGATTGACCTATATTCGAGTGTTTTAGACATGTCTTGGCCTGGATTGCAATTATGCTCTATGTCTAAAGGCTACCACATCTGAGTTTCTACGCTACTGCCCCACCGTTAAGGGTAACGGCCCTACTCACGGCTCGGACTAAAGTCAGCAATGACCGCCCTATGTCACTTTGGGGATCATACTGCTCGTCGCATAACCGCCGGCATAAAACTCTACTCAGCCTACCTAGACTGCTTTCAACCAACGGGGTGTTCCGCAGATTATTTTATCTAGTATGGCAGACACCAATACTAATTGATGTCTGTTAAACTAAACAGGTTATGAATAGACCGTGGTTAGGAATTGTCTATAACCCTAATTTCAGTTTAAAAGAACGGCAATAAACATGCAGACATAATGGATATTTAAGTAGGTGGCCATTTCTAGAAAACATAATACTTCAACATAAATAACAAATATTCATAAAAACATAATCTGGTATTCAAACAGTTATTTGGACAAAACAATAACAACATAAAGAGAGGGACAGGGGGACCGATGCCATAAAGAATTCACCCTTCACGAAGTCTCGCCGATGGAGCGTACTGCTGTATATGCCGTATTGCTTGACCCGACTTGCTGCCAGAACAGTCGGAGGACGCTTCCTCAGCTAGTAACTGGGCTTTACCTTATACCCAACTTAGCCCAGCCCTGTGGACTGACTCTTCGAACGCCCTAGAGCCCTCTTAGGATCTCCTAACGAAATCCCGGGTATTCTATGAATACCAGAAACGAACCTATCTATAGAAACCTAAGATCTGAGACTATTTCTCAGAAACTAAAACAAAACACTAACAAGAAAGAAAACTGAGATCCGAGTCTCTGAGTGAGTTGTGTACTAGAGAATTGTACACTGGACACCACTAAATGACTCAGATCAAGTGGAGAGGAATGAATTCAACTGCTGGAGGCCTGGGGTATTTATAGCAGCTTCCCGGAGTGAAAATCTCTGAAAAATTCGATGTGGGACAGCTTCTGGCGGCTGGGGACGCCCGTCCCGGGTCCTGGATGCCCGTCCAGGTGCCTTGACTTGGTCGGGACGCCCGTCCCGGACCTTTGACCGAGTCAACATTTCCAAAAATTCTGTTTTTGCCCCAAAATTTGCTGTTTTCATCTACTTTGCACCTGACACTTCCAAAATCATAAAAACTGTGAAATTAAGTGAATAATGCACAATCAAGATCAAATTGCCCTTGATTTCACCCAAATTCATACGTAAAAACATGCTAAAAAGGTGATACGATTTTCGCGTATCAGATAACCCCACACTTAGCCTTTTGCTTGTCCTCAAGCAAAGTCTACCTGAAGTTACTTAAATTCCTAGTCATGTTTTTATTCCAAAAATTCTTCAGACAAGTCTTAATATAGGTTTGTCTGGTTAGGTTGCTATGACAAGGTCTCAATGTTTTTAGCTTGTTATGATCAGGCAGAAAAACAATCAACAACTAGGTTGGTCTTTTTTCTTAGTCACAGGGTCTTCCTGATGTGTAGTGTGTGTACTAGTCCAGACCAGATAGTCAACACAATGTACTCTTGTCTTAACTACTACCAGATAACACTTCGACCTATCGCTAGACATATTAACAACAGACAACTTTTTGAGTTCTGAGCTTTGGTGATCAGATTTTAATGTTTTAGCATTTAGTTATTTTATAGATTCAGGGTATTTTGAGTCTGCTTAGAACACGTCAACTTCAACTACCCATGTAGCGAGTCCCACTCCGATGACTCCCAGATCTACGACCTTAGGGCATCAGGCTTTAAATTCCCCGAAGGAGTGGTGCTCGAGTAGCGAAGGCCGCTGGCAAACTACCCTTATTTGATTAACTTCTTTTAATTTCTTTTCACTTCTAGCTCAGAGTCTCATCTAGTCATCCTAACTGCCAATATATCCACAACTGGTCTAATTTTATCTAGTTAAGTCTCGAACAGGTAATTGGTTGAGGTCTCTAATCCAGACAAAGTTGTGCTCAGTTATCAGGAATTCCCTATTCCTAATCAATTAGTCCAAGATAGCTATCAATTATCTCCTACTAACCATAACATACTACCTACATATCATAGACATAAGCAATTGTTTAACCAAGCATACTGCATTTAGACGTCTGAAAGACGGAAAATTTTTGAAAAAAAAAAAATTTTGGAAGGGTGTGAAAGTATGTGAAAAACAAGCAAAATCATGCGAAAATTTTTGCAAACTGCTATAGTGCACCGTGCACTGCTCACTGTCCTCAGTGTTCATGCATTTCTAGCTACCCCACACTTATTTGAAAAACAAGAAATAAAACAGAAAAGATTCTTACCCCACACTTATTCAACTAACTACGGGTAAGAAGGAACATAGAAATAACAAAACAAGAAATAAAATGAAAGAGATACTCCCTTAGTCTGTGAAGTACACAGTCTGCTCGGACGAGTCAAACGGCTCTTTGTAAATCTTCAGGCGTTGTCCGTTTACTTTTTGAATAATGCCATCAGAATCCATGATGTCACATGCTCCGAAAGGTGATACTTTCGTGATTGTGAATGGTCCTGACCAACAGCTACGCAGCTTTCCTGGGAACAATCTTAACCGTGAGTTGTATAGTAATACCTTATCTCCTGGTTCAAAAATCTTCTGGGTTCTGAGTCGCCTGTCATGCCGGAGTTTACTTGTCATCTTGAATTGGTGTGAGTTTTCATAGGCTTTGAGCCTCCACTCATCCAATTCATTGAGTTGTAGAATCCGGCGTTCCTTAGTTAATTTATCGTCGAGGTTGCACTTTTGTACCGCCCAATAAGCTCTGTGTTCAAGTTCAACTGGAAGGTGACATGCTTTTCCATAGACTAATCGATAGGGTGAGAATCCTGTAGTGGTCTTGTATGCTGTACGGAAGGCCCATAATGCGTCCTCCAGCTTATTGGCCCAATCCTTACGGTTAACACCCACAGTCTTTTCTAAGATTCTCTTTATTCCCCTATTGGTTACCTCAGCCTGTCCATTGGTTTGGGGATGGTAGGCTGTGGAAATGCGATGCTGAACTCCGTACTGCTGGAGTACCTTTGCAATTGAGAGTTGCAGAAGTGCGTACCTCGATCACTGATTAGGGCTTTTGGACATCCAAACCTGGCGAAAATCTGCTTAAGGAATCTGCATACGGCTCTAGAATCATTAGTAGGTAGGGCCTGTGCTTCAGGCCATTTTGAAAAATATTCTACAGCTACTATGATGTACTTCATACCAAAAGAGGAAGGAAACGGACCCATGAAATCTATACCCCATATGTCAAATATTTCTACACTTTGGATTACCTGTTGGGGTAGACTGTCTCGAGAAGATATGGTTCCCGCTTTCTGACAGGCGTCGCACGATCCTGTAAATGCTGCGGCGTCTTTGAATATTGTAGGCCAGTAAAAGCCTGCTTCTAATACTTTTCGGGCAGTATTAGCTGCAGCTAAGTGACCGCCTGTTGGTCCGCAGTGACAATGTTCCAGAATTTGGAAACCTTCTTCTTGAGATACACACCTTCTGATCATCTGATCTGCACATATTCGAAATAGAAAAGGATCTTCCCAATAGTAATATTTCAGGTCAGCAAAGAACTTTTTTCTTTGTTGAGCAGTGATATCACTAGGGAGAGTCCGGGCTGCCAAGTAATTTGCTATATCTGCAAACCAAGGGGGTGAGAAGACAGCAAACAACGTGCATAAATTCTCATCCGGGAATTTATCAGATATGATTGTTTCATCAATGGCTTCCAGGGTCGGATTTTCTAGCCTAGACAAGTGGTCTGCGGCTAAGTTTTCTGCCCCTTTCTTATCCCGAATTTCTATGTCAAATTCTTGAAGCAATAAAACCCATCTAATCAATCTTGGTTTTGCGTCGGTTTTATTGAACAAGTATTTTAGTGCAGAATGATCAGTATAAACAATAGTTTTAGACAGGACTAGATAAGATCGAAACTTATCAAATGCATATACTACTGCTAATAATTCCTTTTCTGTCGTAGTGTAATTTTCCTGAGCATCAGTTAAGGTTTTACTAGCATAATATATCACATGGAATTTCTTATCATGTCTTTGTCCTAAAACTACTCCTACTGCATAGTCACTAGCATCACACATAAGCTCAAAAGGTAGACTCCAGTCTGGTGACGTCATAATAGGTGCAGTAGTTAAGAGTTCCTTAAGTCTATTAAAAGCTTTTAGACATTTCTCATCAAAGACAAATGGAACATCTTTTCCGAGTAAATTGGTCAACGGTCTGGCTATTAATGAAAAATCTTTTATAAACCTACGATAAAAGCCAGCGTGTCCCAAAAAACTCCTAACGGCTATCACATTTTTGGGAGGAGGTAGTTTTGAAATAACTTCAATTTTTGCCTTATCTACTTCCATACCTAGGTGTGAGATCTTATGTCCTAAAACGATTCCTTCTTTTACCATGAAGTGGCATTTTTCCCAATTTAAAACCAGGTTAGATTTTATACAACGTTTCAACATTAACTCCAAGTTCTTTAGACAAACCTCAAATGAATTACCAAAAACAGAAAAGTCATCCATAAATACTTCCATAGATTTTCCTATCATGTCCTCAAAGATAGCAGTCATACAACGTTGAAATGTAGCAGGTGCATTACATAAACCAAAAGGCATCCTTCTATATGCAAATGTTCCAAAAGGGCATGTGAATGTAGTTTTATGGTGGTCCTCAGGGGAAATAGGAATTTGAAAATAACCAGAAAACCCATCAAGAAAGCAATAAAACATGTGTCCAGATAATCTTTCTAACATTTGGTCAATAAAAGGAAGGCGAAAGTGATCTTTTCGTGTGGCCGTATTTAGTTTCCTATTGTCTATGCATACACGATGACCAGTTACAGTTCTTGTAGGGATTAGTTCATTATGCTCATTCCTAACAACTGTTATACCGCCTTTCTTAGGTACTACCTACACCGGGCTTACCCACTGATACGCTAAAATCGTATCACATTTTTAGCATGTTTTTATGTATGTTTTAATGTGAAATTGAGAGTAAATTGACATTAATTGTTTACTATTTACTTGATTTCACGGTTTTTATGATTTTGAAAGTGTCAGGTGAAAAGTAGACGAAAACAGCAAATTCTGGGGCAAAAACACAATTTTTGGAAATGTTGACCCGGTCAAAGGTTCGGGACGGGCGTCCCGACCCGGTCAAACCGCCAGGACGGGCGTCCCGAACCTGGTCAACGAATCAGGACGGGCGTCCCGAACCGGGACGGGCGTCCCGAGCCGCCAGAAGCTGTCCCACATCGAATTTTTCAGAATTTTTCACTCCGGGAAGCTGCTATAAATACCCCAGGCCTCCAGCAGTTGAATTCATCCCTCTCCACTCGATCTGAGTCATTAAGTGGTTTCCAGTGTACAGTTTTCCAGTACACAACTCACTCAGAGACTCGGATCTCAGTTTTCTTTCTTATTAGTGTTTGTTTTAGTTTCTGAGAAATAGTCTCAGATCTTAGGTTTCTATAGATAGGTTCGTTTCCGGTATTCATAGAATACCCGGGATTTCGTTAGGAGATCCTAAGAGAGCTCTAGGCGTTCGAAGAGTCAGTCCACAGGGCTAGGCTTAAGCCCAGGATGTAAGGTAAAGTCTAGCTACTAGGCTGAGGAAGCGTCCTCCGAAGGTTCTGGTGAGCAGAGTCAGGGCGGGCAATACGACGTATACAGCAGTACGCTCTGTAGGCGAGACTAAGTAAAGGGTGATTTCTTTATGGCATCAGTCCCCATACCCCTCTCTTATATGTTTTATTGCTTTTTCCTAAACATCAATTATGAATATCAGATTATGATTTTATGAATAGTTATTTTGTATGTTGAAGTTATTATGTTTTTCCGGAAATAGCCACCTGCTAAATATTCACTATGTCTGCATGTTTAATGTGCTCTTTTAAACTAACGTTAGGGTTATAGACAATTCCTAACCACGGTCTAATCATAACCTGTTTAGTTTAACAGGCATCAATTAGTATTGGTGTCTGCCATGCTAGATAAAATAACATGCTGAACACCCTGCTTGTTAAAGTAGTCTAGGTAGGAGTCGAGCTGAGTCCGATTATGCCGGCGGCTAGGGCAAGCAGTATGATCCCCGAAGTGACATAGGGCTTTCATGGATGCCTTCGTCCCGAACCGTGAGTAGGGCCGTCATTAAGGTAGGGCGGTTTATTAGAAACCTCGGATGTGGTACGCCTTTAGACACAGAACATAGTTGCCATCCAGGCTAAGATGCATCTAAAATACTCGAAGACAGGTCAATCAACATATAGGAACAGTATAGCATAGAATCAGAACTCATCTTTAAAACACTTTTAGGATTAATTAGACTTGAACCTAGTGGAGAATGGATCACCCTCTCATCAAAGATATTGATGAAGATTGCATAACTGGATCATAAGATAAGAGTTAGGATAAGAGGCTAGTTACTACTAAGCCGTTGCCACTTCCCTGGGAGTACGATAATTAAATTAATAAAATCGTAGATACTTTCCAATAGACTAGCTGCACGATAGGTACTCTGCCTTAGGTTCTGGCTGATTAAGTGACACCATAGAGACTAAATGTGACAATTAGTCAATCACAGTCCTTAATTATTCATAATCAACATAGGGTAAAATAACACCTATTTAGTACGTCAACCGGAATCGCATCAGATTTTTGGCGCCGTTGCCGGGGAAATATCATAATGAATTTAGGATTATTGGCCACAATTCTAGAGACTTATGATAGGTAACGGTAGTAACCTAGACCTTAACCCAACACTTCTCTTATGCTAGTTAGACAATCAGTTTCCGAAATATAGGATTATCATAACTAATTAATTTTAGATGTTATCTAGAATTAAGACACTTAGGATAGTCAAATTTTAGAAAATTATTCTAAAACCATATTGAGGAAATTTAATTGCTTTCAAAATATAAAAAGAAAAAAAATGTTAAAAATTTAAAATCCAAAAAGAATGTATTTTTCTTGCTCAATGGTAAGTTGTTCTTTTCCCTATCTCTTGTTCTTTCTTAGTTGTTTTCTTAGTTGTACATTTGTTGCTCTTTTTCGAAAAAATAAAAATGGAAATGAGGATAGAATATTTTTCTGAGTTGTCAATTTTTGGCTAAGGTTTTAATCTGGAAGAAATATCATTGTGGAGTTTTCTTAGGTCATGCTTAGTCTATTAGACAGAATCATGAAAATAAAATTTTCTTTAATAGACAGACCTCTGAGTATTCTAATGAGAAAGGATGTTCCTTTTGTTTGATGATAAATGCATGAGATTGTTTAAACCGAAAGGAATTAATGCACCCATTATGACATCACCTAATTAAAATCTGCTTTTTGAATGAATATGTGATGTAATGATGTAGTACGAATTGTTTTAGGACAAAAACATTCATGCATGATAAATTCCGATCTTATCTAGTCTTGTCTAAAAACAATAGGTTACACCGATCACTCTATTTCGAATCTTTTTCCTTTCTTCCTTTAAACATAATTACATCATAGTAGTCGTGGAACACTTTTCGAAAATAGCCTGAACCACAGGCATTACCTACTAATGATGTTAAAGTCATGTGCAGATTCTAGTTGTTTTCTAGATTCAGAGTGCCAATGTTTTAGGAAGAAATGTTCAGCCTGTGTATCAAATCTGTGAAGTTTGCTAAGTACCACACTTTAGCAGGGATTGCTATGGGAATGACTGACCATTCCAAAAGAGGTAGGAGTAGGTTACTGCAGAATGCTGCTCCAATGGGAAACGCACACAATCCCAACTAGAGGAATTGTACGGGACTTAGCTGAGGAGTAATTCGGAAGCTGGAAACTTTCAGAAGACACCACCACAGCAAAACCCACACTCGCAGAATCAATAGATGAGATACTGGCAACAATTAAAGCCAAATCAGTGCAAGCAAGTGATCTACCAAGAGGTAACGAACGGTCGGCAGATATAGAGGAATTTGGCATTGTGTCGGGAGCATAGCAATGGAGGAGCTTGCATTCCCTGCATACCAATCAGCTGTGAGAAACTTCCTCGAGGAAGTCTCAAATACTTGGGCCCAGATCTACACAACTGGAGCCCCCTACCACCACAACTTCGCCAAAACTTCAGGTATCTTTTCTTCCATTCGAGACTTGCATGCAATACCTTTACTAACATTGGCAGGTAGGCACACCAATCCAAAGAAGTCTCATTCCTAGACACGTTCCTTCTGGACACGTTGCTACGATTACGAGAAACTTTGTAGATGATTCGAGGAAACAGTCCTTGGGGCTTGAGTCATTCATCAAATGGATATGCCACTACCTAGAGCTCGACAATGAAGGATCGGAGCTGGCGTCATCCGTTCCAATATCTAGAGCTTGCAGAGTCAAGAACACCTCAACAATAGCACATGGCTAAGGTGAAGAGCCAATTGACAGATCAGAGAAGACCCTTCTGCTCGCGACATGAAGGGAGTTTTTCTAATCCTCATGATCCTTTACTTTTGTTTTCTTTGTTTTGTGTTCTGTTTTGCTATTTCTATTATCCTTCTTTGTTTATTTTCTCTCTTACCCTGAATTAGTCAAATAAGTGTGGGGTAAGAATCTTTTCTGTTTTATTTCTTGTTTTCAAATAAGTGTGGGGTAATTAGCTATGCATGAACACTGAGGACAGTGCCAAACTTAAGTGTGGGGTAGCAGTGTACAGTGCACTGTAGCAGTTTGAAGCAGTTTGAAAAATTTTTCGCATGCTTTTGCTTGTTTTCCCTGTATTTTCACACCCTTCCAAAAAAATTTCAAAATTTTTTCATCTTTCAGACTTCTAAATGCAGTATGCTTGGTTAAACAATTGCTTATGTCTATGATATGTAGGTAGTATGTTATGGTTAGTAGGAGATAGTCGATAGTTATCTTGGACTAATTGATTAGGAATAGGGAATTCCTGATAACTGAGCACAACCTTGTCTGGATTAGAGACCTCAACCAATTGCCTATTCGAGACTTAACTAGATAAAATTAGACCAGTTGTGGATATATTGGCAGTTAGAATGACTAGATGAGACTCTGAGCTAAAAGTGAAAAGAACTTAAGGAAGTTAATTACAATAGGGTAGTTTGCCAGCGGCCTTCGCTACTCGAGCACCACTCCTTCGGGGAACTTAAAGCCTGATGCCCTAAGGTCGTGTAGATCTGGGGGTCATCAGAGTGGGACTCGCTACATAGGTAGTTGAAGTTGACGTGTTCTAAGCAAACTCGAAATACCCTGAATCTATAAAGAAAATAACTAAGTGCTAAAACATTAAAAATCTGATCACCAAAGCTCAGAACTCAGAAAGTTATCTGTTGTCAGTATGTCTAGCGATAGGTCGAAGTATTATCTGGTAGCAGTTAAGATAAGAGTTCATTGTGTTGACTATCTGGTCTAGACTAGTACACACACTACACATCAGGAAGACCCTGTGACTAAGAAAAAATTCCAACCTAGTTGTTGATTTATTTTCTGCCTGATCATAACAAACTACTAGAGACATGTGAGACCTTGTCATAGCAACCTAACCAATCAGACCTGTGTTAAGAATTGTCTGAAGAATTTTTGGAATAAAAACATGATTAGGAATTTAAGTGACTGCACTACGGTTTAAATTCACTAACTCCGTGTAGACTTTGCTTGAGGACAAGCAAAAAGCTAAGTGTGGGGTTATCTGATACGCTAAAATCGTATCACATTTTTAGCATGTTTTTATGTATGTTTTAATGTGAAATTGAGAGTAAATTGACATTAATTGTTTACTATTTACTTGATTTCACGGTTTTTATGATTTTGAAAGTGCCAGGTGAAAAGTAGATGAAAACAGCAAATTCTGGGGCAAAAACACAATTTTTGGAAATGTTGACCCGGTCAAAGGTCCGGGACGGGCGTCCCGAACCCGGGACGGGCGTCCCGACCCGGTCAAACCGCCAGGACGGGCGTCCTGAACCGGGATGGGCGTCCCGAACCTGGTCAACGAATCAGGACGGGCGTCCCGAGCCGCCAGAAGCTGTCCCACATCGAATTTTTCAGAATTTTTCACTCCGGGAAGCTGCTATAAATACCCCAGGCCTCCAGCAGTTGAATTCATCCCTCTCCACTCGATCTGAGTCATTAAGTGGTTTCCAGTGTACAGTTTTCCAGTACACAACTCACTCAGAGACTCGGATCTCAGTTTTCTTTCTTATTAGTGTTTGTTTTAGTTTCTGAGAAATAGTCTCAGATCTTAGGTTTCTATAGATAGGTTCGTTTCCGGTATTCATAGAATACCCGGGATTTCGTTAGGAGATCCTAAGAGAGCTCTAGGCGTTCGAAGAGTCAGTCCACAGGGCTAGGCTTAAGCCCAGGATGTAAGGTAAAGTCTAGCTACTAGGCTGAGGAAGCGTCCTCCGAAGGTTCTGGTGAGCAGAGTCAGTCCCCATACCCCTGTAGGCGAGACTAAGTAAAGGGTGATTTCTTTATGGCATCAGTCCCCATACCCCTCTCTTATATGTTTTATTGCTTTTTCCTAAACATCAATTATGAATATCAGATTATGATTTTATGAATAGTTGTTTTGTATGTTGAAGTTATTATGTTTTTCCGGAAATAGCCACCTGCTAAATATTCACTATGTCTGCATGTTTAATGTGCTCTTTTAAACTAACGTTAGGGTTATAGACAATTCCTAACCACGGTCTAATCATAACCTGTTTAGTTTAACAGGCATCAATTAGTATTGGTGTCTGCCATGCTAGATAAAATAACATGCTGAACACCCTGCTTGTTAAAGTAGTCTAGGTAGGAGTCGAGCTGAATCCGATTATGCCGGCGGCTAGGGCAAGCGGTATGATCCCCGAAGTGACATAGGGCTTTCATGGATGCCTTCGTCCCGAACCGTGAGTAGGGCCGTCATTAAGGTAGGGCGGTTTATTAGAAACCTCGGATGTGGTACGCCTTTAGACACAGAACATAGTTGCCATCCAGGCTAAGATGCATCTAAAATACTCGAAGACAGGTCAATCAACATATAGGAACAGTATAGCATAGAATCAGAACTCATCTTTAAAACACTTTTAGGATTAATTAGACTTGAACCTAGTGGAGAATGGATCACCCTCTCATCAAAGATATTGATGAAGATTGCATAACTGGATCATAAGATAAGAGTTAGGATAAGAGGCTAGTTACTACTAAGCCGTTGCCACTTCCCTGGGAGTACGATAATTAAATTAATAAAATCGTAGATACTTTCCAATAGACTAGCTGCACGATAGGTACTCTGCCTTAGGTTCTGGCTGATTAAGTGACACCATAGAGACTAAATGTGACAATTAGTCAATCACAGTCCTTAATTATTCATAATCAACATAGGGTAAAATAACACCTATTTAGTACGTCAACCGGAATCGCATCACCCACTCACTATCTGAGATAGGGTAGATAAGTCCTGCATCTAACAGTTTAATGACTTCTTTCTTAACAACATCACACACATTAGGATTCAACCTCCTTTGAGGTTGCACACATGGCTTATACTCATTTTCTAGAAGAATCTTTTGCGAACAAAAGCTTGGATTAATACCTGGGATATCTGCAATTTTGTAGGTAAAGGCTCTTCTATGCTTTCTGCACATGTCCACAGTCAGCTTCCTTTGTTCTGCAGTCGGATCAGCTGCAAGAATAATGGGAAGTTTCTTGTTGTCATCTAGGAATCCATAGCACAGATGAGTGGGCAGTTCCTTCAGCTCCAAGTCTGGTGGATCTTCAAACGAGGTTCGTTCTTTCTTCATCTCATCATCACCTATCTCAGTGAAACTATCAGAAGTAATTTCATTTTCGGAAGGGCTAAGTTCAGGTTCCTCTAATTCTAGGGAGTCCTCACTTAGAATTTGATAGTTTGAGCATAGGTCTGTCACGTTAATTGCAATCAAGTGTTCCATGGCATCCACACAAAAACAAGTATCATCTAAATGCATGGGATACCTAAGGGTCTCATTTAGATCAAAAGTGATGTCATCATTTCCTACCCTTAACTTGATTTGACCATTACTGACGTCTATTAATGCCTTTTAGGTAGCCAGAAATGGTCGACCTAGGATCAGGGGCACTCCTCCTTCCCCATTCATGTCCATGACAACGAAATCCACAGGAAATACAAATTTTCCGACCTTTACTAAGAGGTCTTCAATTATTCCTTTGGGGATTTTGACTGTCCTATCTGCAAGTTGTATGCACATCCTAGTCGTTTTCAAATCATGCAATCCTAATTTATCAAATAAACTAGATGGCATAAGATTAATACTAGCTCCTAGGTCTGCTAATGCATGCATGTTAGTAATATTTCCAATTATACATGGCAAGGTAAAACAACCGGGATCTTTCTGTTTAGACGGTAGTTTATTCAACAGAACCGCCGAACATTCTTCATTAAGAACCACCTTGTCCATGTCAAATTTTCTTTTATTACTAACAACTTCTTTTAAAAACTTAGCATACTTTGGCATTTCAGAAATAACATCAAGTAAAGGTAAATTAACATGAATCTGACTAAAATTCCTAAGAAACTTTTCAAATTGCTCCTTATCTTTATTGTGCATAAGTCTGGCAGGGTAAGGTACTTTTGGCCGGTACTCAGGAATAAACTTCGTCTTCCCTTTCCTTGCTACTTCGATCTCGACATCCGTCGGCGTTGGGTCCTTGGAACCTTCTTCTGGTTCCTGCACAAGAATAGGAGGGTCAGATGGTTTGGGTGGAGATGGAGATAGAATTTTACCAGATCTTAGAGTGATGGTCTTGCATTCAGTTTGAGGGTTGGTCTCAGTGTTGCTTGGTAGCGTTCCCTGGGACCTGCGAGAGAAATGGGTGGATAGTTGACCCATCTGCCTCTCTAAAGTTTGTATAGCAGTTTGTGTGTTTCTGATTGTTTGCTCGGTCTGCTTCTGTCTATTCTCGTTCTGCTGGATTCTTTCCGTGTGAGCTTCCTGAATCTTTCTGTTGGACTCTATCATTTCCTTGTTGGAGTCAGAAATGCTCTTCAGCATGTCTCTGAATTCTTGCATGGGGTCAGCTGGAATGATATAGTTCCTTGGTGCAGGCAGAGCGACTTGCTGGTTCTGCGGATATGGCAGTTGCTGAGGTACCCTTTTCTGGAAGTTAGTGGTCCCGGAATTGTTTCTCCAGCTAAATCCCGGATGGTTCTTCCAAGTGGGATTGTAGGTATTTCCTATAGGAGCAGAATTTACTGCGTCCACTTGTTCCATCTCCTCTGGAATAGTTAATATCCCATTACCATAACAATCCCCACTGAAATGTGGTCCTTGGCAAAACTCGCAGACTTGGTATACTGACTGAATGTTTTTCCCTTGTTGGAAAGCATTCAGCTGATTAGTAATGCTGGCCTTCAGTGCCTCAAATTGATCATCAGTGGAGGCAACGACCGTATTTACTGGTTGCTTCTTAGCTCGACCACTTGTGGGCCAATTCTTGTTGTTCCTGTAGAGTCTCTCCAGAGCGTTTCTAGCATCTACATCACTCATTCCATTGAAACCGCTCTGGGGATTGAGTCCATCAAGAATTTGCTTACCCATGTCTGACATACCCCCGTAAAATTGTTGAATCAGCAATGCCTCGGTAAGTCCATGTTGGGGACAGAGCCTGAGTAGTTCTTTGAATCTGTCCCAAGCTTCGATCACTGTCTCATCAGCAGCTTGAGTGAAACTAGACAGAGCCCTTTGATATTCTAGGACTCTTGCTGCAGAGTAGTACTCTTCTAGGAAGGCTTTGCTTAACTCGTCCCAAGAGGTAATGGAGTTAGTAGGTAGCTGGGCCAACCATCTCTTAGCTCTGTCCCTAAGTGAGTAGGGAAAAAGGTTGAGTTTAGTTATTTCTGCAGTATGATCTCCCTTGAGGCCTTCGCAGAGAGAAGAGAAATCAGATAGGTGTTCCAGCGGATTTTCGGCTGCAGTTCCTCCAAACTGAACTCGATTTATAATCAGCTGGATCACATTAGGTTTAAGATCATAGCAAGGGTTCCCAGGGATTCGGATGGCAGATGAGACTGGGATAGTCTGTGGCTGGATGTAGGATTCTAGGGTAGGTCTTTCAGCAGCCATTTCTGTTCTTCGCCTATTAGCTGTGCGAATGATTCGTTCAGGATTTTCAACTGGTGTTTCAAGGTTAGTTTCTGAAGATCGAGTCATGCAACTACAGAGAAGAACACGTTTTAGCCTGAGCAAACTGGTTAGTGGGGTTACAGGGAAAGTGAAAACTTAAAAAAACTTGGAAGAAAGAGAAAACAAAACAAAACAACTATGCAAAAGAAGAAAACACAAAAGATAGGGAAAAGAGAACAACTTACCATTAAACAAGAAAAGGTACAATGTTTTTCGGATTTTTAAATTTTTAAATTTTTTTTTCTTTTTCGAAAGCAATTAAATTCCCTCAATATGGTTTTAGAATAATTTTCTAAAATTTGATTATCCTAAATGTCTTAATTCCAGATAACATCTAGAATTAATTAGTTATGATAACCCTATATTTCGGAAATTGATTGTCTAACTGGTATAAGACAAGTGTTGGGTCTAAAGTCTAGGTTACTACCGTTACCTATCATAAGCCTCTAGAATTTTGATCAGGAATCCTAAATTCATTATGATATGTCCCCGGCAACGGCGCCAAAAATCTGATGCGGTTTCCGACCGATGTGCTAAATAGGTGTTATTTTACCCTATGTTGATTATGAATAATTAAGGACTGTGATTGACTAATTGTCACATTTAGTCTCTATGGTGTCACTTAATCAGCCAGAACCTAAGGCAGAGTACCTATCGTGTAGCTAGTCTGTTGGAAAGTATCTACGATTTTATTAAATAAATATCGTACTCCCAGGGAAGTGGCAACGGCTTAGTAGTAACTAGCCTTTCTTCCTAACTCTTATCTTATAATCCAGTTATGCAATCTTCATCAATAATTTTGATGAGAGGGTGATTCATTCTCCACTAGGTTTAAGTCTAGCTAAACCTGAAAGTGTTTTAAAGATTAGATCCTGATTTTATGTTATACTGTTACTATACGTTGATTGACCTATATTCGAGTGTTTTAGACATGTCTTGGCCTGGATTGCAATTATGCTCTGTGTCTAAAGGCTACCACATCTGAGTTTCTACGCTACCGCCCCACGTTAAGGGTAACGGCCCTACTCACGGCTCGGACTAAAGTCAGCAATGACCGCCCTATGTCACTTTGGGGATCATACTGCTCGTCGCATAACCGCCGGCATAAAACTCTACTCAGCCTACCTAGACTACTTTCAACCAACGGGGTGTTCCGCAGATTATTTTATCTAGTATGGCAGACACCAATACTAATTGATGTCTGTTAAACTAAACAGGTTATGAATAGACCGTGGTTAGGAATTGTCTATAACCCTAATTTCAGTTTAAAAGAACGGCAATAAACATGCAGACATAATGGATATTTAAGCAGGTGGCCATTTCTAGAAAAACATAATACTTCAACATAAATAACAAATATTCATAAAAACATAATCTGGTATTCAAACAGTTATTTGGACAAACACAATAACAACATATAAGAGAGGGACAGGGGGACCGATGCCATAAAGAATTCACCCTTCACGAAGTCTCGCCGATGGAGCGTACTGCTGTATATGCCGTATTGCTTGACCCGACTCTGCTCGCCAGAACCGTCGGAGGACGCTTCCTCAGCCTAGTAACTGGGCTTTACCTTAATACCCAGCTTAAGCCCAGCCCTGTGGACTGACTCTTCGAACGCCTAGAGCCCTCTTAGGATCTCCTAACGAAATCCCGGGTATTCTATGAATACCAGAAACGAACCTATCTATAGAAACCTAAGATCTGAGACTATTTCTCAGAAACTAAAACAAAACACTAACAAGAAAGAAAACTGAGATCCGAGTCTCTGAGTGAGTTGTGTACTAGAGAATTGTACACTGGACACCACTAAATGACTCAGATCGAGTGGAGAGGAATGAATTCAACTGCTGGAGGCCTGGGGTATATATAGCAGCTTCCCGGAGTGAAAATCTCTGAAAAATTCGATGTGGAACAGCTTCTGACGGCTCGGGACGCCCGTCTTGGTCTGTTGACCAGGTCGGGACGCCCGTCCCGGGTCCTGGACGCCCGTCCAGGTGCCTTGACTTGGTCGGGACGCCCGTCCCTGGTTCGGGACGCCCGTCCCGGACCTTTGACCGAGTCAACATTTCCAAAAATTGCATTTTTGCCCCAAAATTTGCTGTTTTCGTCTACTTTGCACCTGACACTTCCAAAATCATAAAAACTGTGAAATTAAGTGAATAATGCACAATCAAGATCAAATTGCCCTTGATTTCACCCAAATTCATACGTAAAAACATGCTAAAAAGGTGATACGATTTTCGCGTATCAAGCCACCTGCTAAATATTCACTATGTCTGCATGTTTAATGTGCTCTTTTAAACTAAACTTAGGGTTATAGACAATTCCTAACCACGGTCTAATCATAACCTGTTTAGTTTAATAGGCATTAATTAGTATTGGTGTCTGCCATGCTAGATAAAATAACATGTTGAACACCCTGCCTGTTAAAGTACTCTAGGTAGGGGCCGAGCTGAGTCCGATTATGCCGGCGGCTAGGGCAAGCGGTATGATCCCCAAAGTGACATAGGGCTTTCATGGATGCCTTCGTCCCGAACCATGAGTAGGGTCGTCATTAAGGTAGGGCAGTTTATTAGAGACCTCGGATGTGGTACGCCTTTAGACACAGAACATAGTTGCAATCCAGGCTAAGATATATCTAAAATACTCGAATATAGGTCAAAAAACATATAGGAACAGTATAACATAGAATCAGGACTCATCTATAAAACACTTCTAGGTTTAATTAGACTGAAACCTAGTGGAGCATGAATCACCCTCTCATCAAAGTATTTGATGAAGATTGCATAGCTGGATTATAAGACAGGAGTTAGGATAAAAGGCTAGTTACTACTAAGCCGTTGCCACTTCCCTGGGAGTACGATATTTATTTAATAAAATCGTAGATACTTTCCAACAGACTAGCTACACGATAGGTACTCTGCCTTAGGTTCTGGCTGATTAAGTGACACCATAGAGACTAAATGTGACAATTAGTCAATCACAGTCCTTAATTATTCATAATCAACATAGGGTAAATAACACCTATTTAGCACATCGGTCGGAAACCCATCAACGGCATATACAGCAGTACGCTCCATCGGCGAGACTTCGTAAAGGGTGATTTCTTTATGGCATCGATCCCCCTGTCCCTCTCTTATATGTTGTTATTGTGTTTGTCCAAATAACAGTTCTGAATACCAGATTATGATTATTATGAATATTTGTTATATATGTTGAAGTTATTATGTTTTTCTAGAAATGGCCACCTGCTTAAATATTCATTATGTTTGCATGTCTATTGCCGTTCTTTTAAACTGAAATTAGGGTTATAGACAATTCCTAACCACGGTCTATTCATAACCTGTTTAGTTTAACATGCATCAATTAGTACTGGTGTCTACCATACTAGATAAAATAATATGCGGAACACCCTGTTGGTTGAAAGTAGTCTAGGTAGGCTGAGTAGAGTGTTATGCCGATGGTTATGAGACGAGCAGTATGATCCCCGAAGTGACATAGGGCGTTCATTGCTGACTTTTGTCTGAGCCGTGAGTAGGGCCGTTACCCTTAACGATGGGGCGGTAGCGTAGAAACTCAGATGTGGTACAGCTTTAGACTCATAACATAGTTGAAATCCAGGCCAAGACATGTCTAAAATACTCGAATATAGGTCAATCAACGTATAGTAACAGTATAACATAAATTCAGTATCTCATCTATAAAACACTTTCAGGTTTGGTTAGACTTTAACCTAGTGGAGAATGAATCACCCTCTGATCAAAGTTATTGATGAAGATTGCATAACTGGATTATAAGATAAGAGTTAGGAATAAAGGCTAGTTACTACTAAGCCGTTACCACTTCCCTGGGAGTACGATATTTATTTAATAAAATCGTAGATACTTTCCAACAGACTAGCTACACGATAGGTACTCTGCCTTATGTTCTGGCTGATTAAGTGACACCATAGAGACTAAATGTGACAATTAGTCAATCACAGTCCTTAATTATTCATAATCAACATAGGGTAAAATAACACCTAGTTAGCATATCGACCGGAACGCATCAGATTTTTGGCGCCGTTGCCGGGGAAATATCATAATGAATTTAGGATTATTGCCCACAATTCTAGAGACTTATGATAGGTAACGGTAGTAACCTAGACTTTTGATTTACACTTATCTTATGCTAGTTAGACAAACACTTTCCGAAATATAGGATTATCATAACTAATTAATTTTAGACAATATCTGAAATTAAGACACTTATGATAATCAAATTTTAGAAAATTATTCTAAAACCATATTGAGGAAATTTACCTGCTTTCTAAATAAAATTCAAAATCCCTAAAAATATTTTTCTTGTTTTTTTTTACTTTCCTATTTTTGTTATTTGTTATTTCTAACCAGACTTTGCACTCAGAGATGAAGGGAACAAGAGCCCAAGATATTCTGGACGAATTAGAAAATAACACTTTCCCAGAGATCTGATGTGCACAAATCATATACCCTTTTTAGCATGTTTTTAGACATAAATTAGGTCAATATTTGAATGTATTTGATCTTAATTGAATCAAATTGACATAAAATTGCTTAAATTTCGATTTTGGAAGTTTCAGGAGCAAATTGGACGAAAACAGCAAATTTTGGGGCAAAAATGCAATTTTTGGAAATGTTGACTTGGTCAACGGTCCGGGACGGGCGTCCCGACCCAGTCAAGCCACCAGGACGGGCGTCCCAATCTAGGACGGGCGTCCCGAAGCAGCAGAATTTGTCCCACATCGAATTTTTTGGAATTTTTCACTCCAGAAAGCTACTATAAATACCCCAGGCCTCCAGGAGTTGAAATCATCCCTCTCCACTCGATCTAAGTCATTCAGAGACTTCCAGTGTACAATTCTCGAGTACACAAGTCACTGAGAGACTCGGGTTTCAGTTTTAGTTTTCTTTCTTTCCTTTTTTTTTTGTTTTCATTTTTCTAGTTTCTGAGAAATAGTCTCAGATCCTAGGGTTCGATAGATAGGTTCGTTTTTGGTATTCATAGAATACCGGGATTTCGTTAGGAGATCCTAAGAGAGAGATAGGGTGCGTGTTCTTAGTCAGATTAGGGCAATTTGCTTAAGCACGGGATGTAAGGTAAAGCAATTGCTACTAGGTCTGAGAAGCGTTCTCCGAAGGCTCTGTCGAGCAGAGTAGGATCGAGCAGTCAGGAGCATACAGGAGCTGCAGCGCCGGCTGGACCTGCATAGAGTGGTGATTACTTTATGACAGTGGGTCCCCTAGACGAGGTTCTGTATGTTTACGAATTGTTTTATCTAAATATTAATTTGAATATCAGATTACGATTCTTATGAATATCTGTTTTATATGTTGAAGTTGTTATGTTTTTCTAGAAATGGCCACCTGCTTAAATATCCATTATGTCTGCATGTCTATTGCCGTTCTTTTAAACTGAAATTAGGGTTATAGACAATTCCTAACCACGGTCTATTCATAACCTGTTTAGTTTAACAGGCATCAATTAGTATTGGTGTCTGCCATACTAGATAAAATAATCTGCGGAACACTCTGTTGGTTGAAAGTAGTCTAGGTAGGCTGAGTAGAGTGTTATGCCAGCGGTTATGAGACGAGCAGCATGATACCGAAGTGACATAGGGTACCGTTCATTGCTGACTTTAGTCCGAGCCGTGAGTAGGGCCGTTACCCTTAACGATGGGGCGGTAGCGTAGAAACTCAGATGTGGTAACCTTTAGACACAGAACATAGTTGCAATCCAGGCCAACATGTCTAAAATACTCGAATATAGGTCAATCAACATATAGGAATAGTATAACATAGAATCAGGACTCATCTACAAAACACTTTTGGGATTAATTAGACTTAAACCTAGTGGAGAATGGATCACCCTCTCATCAAAGTATTTGATGAAGATTGCATAACTGGATCATAAGATAAGAGTTAGGATAAAAAGCTAGCTACTACTAAGCCGTTGCCACTTCCCTGGGAGTATGATATTAATAAAATAAAATCGTAGATACTTTCCAACAGACTAGCTACACGATAGGTACTCTGCCTTAGGTTCTGATTGATTAAGTGACATAAATTGAATGCTAAAGTGATAGTTAGTAAGACTCAGTCCTTAATTACTCATAATCAACATAGGTAAATAAAGCCTATCTTTTAGCATACCAATCGGAACGCATCAGATTTTTGGCGCCGTTGTCGGGGACATATCATAATGAATTTAGGATTCCTGATCAAAATTCTAGAGACTTATGATAGGTAACGGTAGTAACCTAGACCTTAGACCCAACACTTGTCTTATGCTAGTTAGACAATCAGTTTCCAAAATATAGGATTATCATAACTAATTAATTTTAGATAATATCTGAAATTAAGACACTTAGGATAATCAAATTTTAGAAAATCATTCTAGAACCATATTGAGGAAATTTACCTGCTTTCTAAGTTAAACATAAAAAGAAAAAAAATGTTAAAAATTTAAAATCCCAAAAAGAATGTATCTTTCTTGCTCAACGGTGAGTTGTTCCTTTTCCCTATCTCTTGTTTTTTAGTTGTTTTCTTAGTTGCTCTTTTTCGTGTTTTTCTTCCTTTATTTAATTTCGAAGAAATAAAAATGGAAATGAGGATAAAATATATTTTCTTCTGAGTTGTAAAATGTTGGCTTAGATTTTTATCCGGAAGAAACTCTATTTTAGAATTTTCTTAGAGTCATGCCGACCTTATTAGGATGAGTTATGAAATAGTTTTTCCTTAATAGCCAGACCTTTGAATGTTCTATTGGAAAAAGGATGTTCCTTTTGTTTTGCTGATGATTGCATGAGAATTTTTAAAACCAAAAGGAATTATTGCACCCATTATGACATCACCTGATTGAAATCTGCTTTTTTGAATGAATATGTGATGTAGTAAGAATTGTTTTAGACAGAAACATGATAAGAAAGTTCATGTATGATAAATCCTAATCTTATCTAGTTATGTCTAAGAACAATAGGTTACACTGATCACTCTGAGATGTCTGTGTTCAATAAAATTGATACTGAACCATAATTGATTAAGTTAGGTTTTATTGTTACCTGAGTTTGATATAGAAAGAAGGGGTAAGAAAAAGGGTTGAAAATCTAGAAAGCAAACCATTGGTCTAGATTAGAAAACCCCGAGTTAGAGGCTAGTGTAATACTGATAAATTTTTGGATGAAAACTTATTTGCATTGTTTGCTATGTATAATAATTCTCATCTGTGGTTTATTGCAAATTATCTAGTCACTGAATAAGTTCCAAGTGATATGACTTATCAGCAAAAGAAGAAATTCTTTGCTGATTTGAAATATTACTACTGGGCGGTTTCTCTTCTATTTCAAATTTTTGCAGATCAGTTGATCAGAAGATGTGTCTCAGAAGATGAAGGACACAAGATTTTGGAGCATTGCCCTAAAAGAATCTACGGGAGACCAATTGATGGCTATCAACACTGTCCAGAAAGTGTTGAAAGCAGGATCTTGTTGACCCACTATATTCAAGGATTTTGTATCTCTGATACAGTTTTGCGATGCTTGCCAAATAACATGTAACACATCCTTCAGAGATCATCTACCCCAACAAGGTACACAAAATTTTACAATCTTTTGATATCTGGGGGTATTCATTAAATCCTTTCTTTTTCTTTCCTTTGAAAATAATTACATCATAGTAGTCGTGGAACACTTTTCGAAAATAGCCTGAACCACATGCATTACCTACTAATGATGTTAAAGTCATGTGCAGATTCTAGTTGTTTTCCAGATTCAGAGTGCCAATGTTTTAGGACGAAATGTTCAGCCTGTGTATCAAATCTGTGAAGTCTGCTAAGTACCACACTTTAGCAGGGATTGCTATGGGAATGACTGACCATTCCAAAAGAGGTAGGAGTAGGTTACTGCAGAATGCTACTCCAATGGGAAATACATACAATTCCAACTAGAGGAATCATACGGGATTTAGGTGAGGAGTAATTCGGAAGCTGGAAACTTTCAGAAGACACCACCACAGCAAAACCCCTACTCGCAGAAGCAATAGATGAGATACTGGCAACAATTAAAGCCAGACCAGTGCAAGCAAGTGATCTACCAAGAGGTAATGAAGGGTCGAAGGATATAGAGGAATTTAGCATTGTATCAGGAGCATAGCAATGGAGGAGCTTGCATTCCTTGCATACCAATCAGCTGTGAGAAACTTCCCCGAGGAAGTCTCAAATACTTGGGCCCAGATCTACACCACTGGAGCCTCCTACCACCACGGCTTGGCCAAAGCTTCAGGTATCTTTTCTTCCATTCGAGACTTGCATGCAATACCTTTACTAACATTGGTAGGAAGGCACACAAATCCCAAGAAATCTCATTCCTAGACACGTTCCTCCTGGACACGTTGCTATGATTGTGAGAAATCTTACAAATGATTCGAGGAAGCAGTCCGTGAGGCTCGAGCCATTCATCTAATGAATAAGCCACTACCTAAAAGCTCGACGATGAAGGATCGAAGCTGACGTCATCTGTTCCAGTATCTAGAGCTTACAGAGTCAAGAATACCTCAGCAATAGCACATGGCTAAGGTGAAGAGCCAATTGACAAATCAGAGAAGACCCTTCTGCTCGCGACATGAAGGGAGTTTTACTAATCCTCATATTCCTTTTATTTTATTTGTTTTGTGTTCTGTTTTGCTATCCTTCTTATTTTGTTGCTTTATTTTCTCTCTTACCCTTAGTTAGTCAAATAAGTGTGGGGTAAGAGTTTTCTATTTTGTTTTCATTTCTTCTTATTTTCAAATAAGTGTGGGGTAAGAATCTTTTCTGTTCTATTTCTTAATTTCAAATAAGTGTGGGGTAATTAGATATGCATGAACACTGAGGACAGTGCCAGACTTAAGTGTGGGGTAGCAGTGCACGGTGCACTGTAGCAGTTTGCAAAATTTTTCGCATGAATTTGCTTGTTTTCCCCGCATTTTCACACCCTTCCAAAAAAAAAAATTCAAACTTTTTCCGTCTTTCAGACTTCTAAATGCAGTATGCTTGGTTAAACAATTGCTTATGTCTATGATATGTAGGTAGTATGTTATGGTTAGTAGGAGATAATTGATAGCTATCTTGGACTAATTGATTAGGAATAGGGAATTCCTGATAACTGAGCACAACTTAGTCTGGATTAGAGACCTCAACCAATTACCTTTTCAAAACTTAACTAGATAAAATTAGACCAGTTGTAGGATTCATTGACAATTAGAATGCCTAGATGAGACTCTGAGCTAAAAGTGAAAAGAAAAGAAAAAAAATGATGATGAAAAAAATAGGGTAGTTTGCCAGCGGCCTTCGCTACTCGAGCACCACTCCTTCGGGGAACTTAAAGCCTGATGCCCTAAGGTCGTGTAGGTCTGGGAGTCATCGGAGTGGGACTCGCTACATGGGTAGTTGAAGTTGACGTGTTCAAAGCAGACTCAAAATACCATGAATCTATAAACGAAAGAAATCAATAAGAGCTAAATAATTAAAATCTGATCACCAAGGCTCAGAACTCAGAAAGTTATCTGTTGTCAGTGTGTCTAGTGACAGGTCGAAGTGTTATCTGGTAATAGTTAAGACAAGAGTTTATTGTGTTGACTATTTGGTCTGGACTAGTACACACACTACACATCAGGAAGACCTTATGACTAAGAGAAGAGTTCAACCTAGTTGTTAAATTGTTTTCTGCTCAATCCTAACAATCTACTAGAGACATTTGAGACCTTGTCATAGCAACCTAACTAGTCAGACCTGTGCTAAGAATTATCTGAATAATTTTTGGAATAAAAACATGTCTAGAAATTTAAGTGACTGCACATATGATTTAGAATCACTAACTTCAGGTAGACTTTGCTTGAGGACAAGCAAAAAGCTAAGTGTGGGGCTATTTGATGTGCACAAATCATATACCCTTTTTAGCATGTTTTTAGACATAAATTAGGTCAATATTTGAATGTATTTGATCTTAATTGAATCAAATTGACATAAAATTGCTTAAATTTCGATTTTGGAAGTTTCAGGAGCAAATTGGACGAAAACAGCAAATTTTGGGGCAAAAATGCAATTTTTGGAAATGTTGACTTGGTCAACGGTCCGGGACGGGCGTCCCGACCCAGTCAAGCCACCAGGACGGGCGTCCCAATCCAGGACGGGCGTCCTGAAGCAGCAGAATTTGTCCCACATCGAATTTTTTGGAATTTTTCACTCCAGAAAGCTACTATAAATACCCCAGGCCTCCAGGAGTTGAAATCATCCCTCTCCACTCGATCTAAGTCATTCAGAGACTTCCAGTGTACAATTCTCGAGTACACAAGTCACTGAGAGACTCGGGTTTCAGTTTTAGTTTTCTTTCTTTCCTTTTTTTTTTTGTTTTCATTTTTCTAGTTTCTGAGAAATAGTCTCAGATCCTAGGGTTCGATAGATAGGTTCGTTTTTGGTATTCATAGAATACCGGGATTTCGTTAGGAGATCCTAAGAGAGAGATAGGGTGCGTGTTCTTAGTCAGATTAGGGCAATTTGCTTAAGCCCGGGATGTAAGGTAAAGCAATTGCTACTAGGTCTGAGAAGCGTTCTCCGAAGGCTCTGTCGAGCAGAGTAGGATCGAGCAGTCAGGAGCATACAGGAGCTGCAGCGCCGGCTGGACCTGCATAGAGTGGTGATTACTTTATGACAGTGGGTCCCCTAGACGAGGTTCTGTATGTTTACGAATTGTTTTATCTAAATATTAATTTGAATATCAGATTACGATTCTTATGAATATCTGTTTTATATGTTGAAGTTGTTATGTTTTTCTAGAAATGGCCACCTGCTTAAATATCCATTATGTCTGCATGTCTATTGCCGTTCTTTTAAACTGAAATTAGGGTTATAGACAATTCCTAACCACGGTCTATTCATAACCTGTTTAGTTTAACAGGCATCAATTAGTATTGGTGTCTGCCATACTAGATAAAATAATCTGCGGAACACCCTGTTGGTTGAAAGTAGTCTAGGTAGGCTGAGTAGAGTGTTATGCCAGCGGTTATGAGATGAGCAGCATGATACCGAAGTGACATAGGGTACCGTTCATTGCTGACTTTAGTCCGAGCCGTGAGTAGGGCCGTTACCCTTAACGATGGGGCGGTAGCGTAGAAACTCAGATGTGGTAACCTTTAGACACAGAACATAGTTGCAATCCAGGCCAAGACATGTCTAAAATACTCGAATATAGGTCAATCAACATATAGGAATAGTATAACATAGAATCAGGACTCATCTACAAAACACTTTTGGGATTAATTAGACTTAAACCTAGTGGAGAATGGATCACCCTCTCATCAAAGTATTTGATGAAGATTGCATAACTGGATCATAAGATAAGAGTTAGGATAAAAAGCTAGCTACTACTAAGCCGTTGCCACTTCCCTGGGAGTATGATATTAATAAAATAAAATCGTAGATACTTTCCAACAGACTAGCTACACGATAGGTACTCTGCCTTAGGTTCTGATTGATTAAGTGACATAAATTGAATGCTAAAGTGACAGTTAGTAAGACTCAGTCCTTAATTACTCATAATCAACATAGGTAAATAAAGCCTATCTTTTAGCATACCAATCGGAACGCATCAAGATCCAAACAACTCCTGCTTCTCCCGAATACACTCCTGCTTCTCCCGAATATACTCCTGCATCTCCCGAATATACTCCTGAATCCCCCGAATACACTCCGAAATCTCCTGAGTATACTCCTGCATCCCCCGCACCTAACAACCAACCACCTTCATCAGAGGATAGCACTAACAGTTCTCAATCAGCCTTGGCTGCCCGGGTAGATGATATATCTCACAGGATAAGCGCCATGACTCAGACAATACCGGGCGGACTAAGACGGTCATATCAGGCTGTTCTAACCTTAAGTTTTGAAGTAACCCAACTCAGAACCACAATAGAACGCCAAAATGTGCAAATACTCCGAGAGGTGATGGAAATCTTAAGGGAACAAAGGAACCAGCAAGAGGAGATGCGAAACATACGAGTAGAACTACAAGAGATGCGAAACATTCAGGCAGAGCTACAGGAGATCAGAGATAAGGGTCGTTGAAAAAGGGAAGATTCTTTTACTTTTATTCTCATCAAATAAATTGTTTGAACTAAACCTGAATAATTGACCCCCATTTTTCTATTTTTCAAACGTTTTAAAGGGTCCTTTATATTCAACAATTTTCTTCAGACATTTTATTTTCAAATTTCTATGAAAAACAAAAGTTTTGCAAATACAGTTTATTTTTCACTAATTAAATTGTACAAACTCAGTTTTTGTTTTTCTGAAATTCTTGCTGAATTTAAGTTGGGATAAAATTAGGGTAGTCATGATTTTCGAGAAAGACTGAGGAATCTTTTGCATAGAATTTTTAACAGCTTCTGAACTTGATTGGATAAACGTGAAGACTTGTTAAAAATTATGATTATTTTTGGTATCTTGAGGTTTGCATGGAATTACGAAAAAAAAAATCGGAATTGGCACGCGTCCCGAAGCAACCCGGGACGGGCGTCCAGCGGGATGGGAGTCCTGCCTCGGGACGGGCGTCCCGAAGGCCGCCCCTTTCTATAAAAATTAATTTTTTTCATTTTCTCTCAAATCTACAACAAAAAATTCATCTCTCTAAAAATATTTCTCTCTACCTTCTCTCTACAAATTTTTGGCAAACTCCCCAAAGTTTAAACATTTGAGTTTCCCTCCAAAATTTGAATTTTAAACTTCACTCAAAAAATTCGAATTTCCCTCCAAAATTCGATTTTCCCGCCAAAAAAATTCAAAATCCTTCCCTAACCTAATTTCATCCCCCTGAATTCAAATTCACCTCCAGAATTTGAGTTTAAAGATTCCTTCCCACCTAAACTCTCTCGTACGTTCTTAATGGCTCCCAAACGTGCTCGTACCACATCTACTATGACAGTTACCACAGTGGCACATCCTTTTATGCTGTTTCCCTCCAGCACAGCATACCAAGAAAGATGCCTTGGGTACATCGGGCGTACGATACTAATGTGCAGAACATTGGATTGGGCAGCAGTACAGACGCTAGGAGTAGAGTCGGAAGTCAGACGCATACTCGACGTGCCACCTTACAGTCGAGTATTCATCGTCATAGAGGCCACATACCTGGAGCTGGTATGTGAGTTCTATGCATCTTTTACATACCACTAGGAGCAGATCACATTCCGCTTGGGCGGAATAGATCGGTCGATGAGCATGGCTGAGTTCGGCGTCGCCCTAGGTTTTTGGTAGAGAGATGAGCTGGATACGCCCGCATACACCACAGCAGTTCGAGACTTCACGTCTGCAGACGTCTCTACTGCTTGGGCTCAGATCTGCATGACGGGTGTCCCATACCAGCATGGCTTTGCAAAAGCCACAAGTATTTATCCTACTCTTTGTTACATGCACGCTATCATTGCACATACATTGTCAAGACGACGGACGGCTCCCGGAACTGTCACCCAGATGGAGATATTCCTTCTGGCCAACATTCACATAGGATCTACGGTAGAGATGGCTAGACTCATCACGGTCGTCATGCGAGGATTCGCTACAGACACCAGGAAACAGTGTCTGGGGCTCGGACCGTACATCACCAGGCTAGCCCGCTACCTGGAGTTGGACATAGAGGGCTCGGAGCTGACCCTGGTCGCCCCGACCACCGTTCCCACTGATCTTACCATTCTACGGAACATGGGAATGGTTGTCCGGGATGCGAATGACCGCTACACCATCCACACAAAGCAGCCAGGACAGGCATCGACATCGGAAGCATGTCCAGCGCATATCCCTCCATCCGAGACGTTCGTACCACGTACTGCCTTCGAACGACACATGTCACACGGATTGGCAGAACTATCAGCTCGATACAGTCGAGACATGGACAAGATTGACACACGGCTGGCGATGATGGATGACAGGATCGCCATGAACACCAGCAGGATTGAGGAGATACATCAGCATACTTCCCGACTGGCGGAAAACTTCGAGTTTGACTTTACAGCAGACTTTGGTCCACTGGACGACGACCCGCCGGGTTCTTAGTCTCTCTCTCCTTCTTTCCTTTCCTTTCTTTTGCTTTTGCTTTTCTTGTTCTATATGTATAAACATGTCTGGGCTGTATGACTATGAATCTATGTACAAAGTTGATTTATATAACATACAGAATTGTTTGCATTATTTTATTTTTTCTTTCTTACCCATAGTGTGGGTAAGAATCTTTTCTTTGTGTTTTATTTCTTGTTTTCAAATAAGTGTGGGGTAATTAGATATGCATAAACACTGAGGACAGTGTCAGAATTAAGTGTGGGGTAGCAGTGCACGGTGCACTGTAGCAGTTTGCAAAAATGTTTTGCATGCTTTTGCTTGTTTTCCCCACATTTTCACACCCTTCCAAATTTTTTTCAAAATTTTTCATTCTTTCAGACTTCTAAATGCAGTATGATTGGTTAAACAATTGCTTATGTCTATAATATGTAGGTAGAATGTTATGGTTAGTAGGAGGCAATGTGATAGCTATCTTGGACTAATTGATTAGGAATAGGGAATTCCTGATAATTGAGCACAACTTTGTCTGGATTAGAGACCTCAGCCAATTACCTTTTCAAGACTGAACTAGATAAAATTAGACCAGTTGTGGATGTTTTGACAATTAGAATGACTAGATGAGACTCTGAGCTAAAAGTGAAAAGAAATTAAAGTGAGCTAATTAAAATATGGTAGTTTGCCGGCGGCCTTCGCTACTCGAGCACCACTCCTTCGGGGAACTTAAAGCCTGATGCCCTAAGGTCGTGTAGGTCTGGGAGTCATCGGAGTGGGACTCGCTACATGGGTAGTTGAAGTTGACGTGTTCTAAGCAGACTCAAAATACCCTAGAAAATCTATAAACGAAAGAAATTAATAAATGATAAATAGAATCTGATCACCAAAGCTCAGAACTCAGAAAGTTATTTGTTGTCAGTGTGTCTAGCAATAGGTCGAAGTGTTATCTGGTAACAGTTAAGACAAGAGTTTATTGTGTTGACTATCTGGTCTGGACTAGTACACACACTACACATCAGGAAGACCTTATGACTAAGAGAAAAGTTCAACCTAGTTGTTAAGTTACTTTCTGCTCAACCCTAACAAACTACTAGAGACATTTGAGACCTTGTCATAGCAACATAACCAGTCAGACATGTGTTAAGAATTGTCTGAAGAATTTTTGGAATAAAAACATGACTATGAATGCACATATGGTTTAGAATCACTAACTTCAGGTAGACTTTGCTTGAGGACAAGCAAAAAGCTAAGTGTGGGGTTATCTGATACGCGAAAATCGTATCACCTTTTTAGCATGTTTTTATATATGATTTAGGGTGAAATTGAGGGTAAATTGATCTTAATTGTTTATTATTTACTTAATTTCACAGTTTTTATGATTTTGGAAGTGTCAGGTGAAAAGTAGACGAAAACAGCAAATTTTGGGGCAAAAACACAATTTTTTGGAAATGCTGACTTGGTCAAAGGCTCAGGACGGGCATCCCGAATCCGGGACGGGCGTCCCGACCCAGTCAAAGCACCGGGACGAGCATCCAGGACTCGGGACGGGCGTCCCGACTTGGTCAACAGACCAGGACGGGTGTCCCGAACCCCCAGATCAAGTCCCACATCAAATCTTTGATGAAAAATCACCCCGGGAAGCTGCTATAAATACCCCAGGCCTCCAGCAGTTGATTTCATTCCTCTCCACTCGATCTGAGTCATTAAGTGGTTTCCAATGTAAACTTCTCTAGTACAGAACTCACTCAGAGACTCGGATCTCAGTTTTCTTTCTTGTTAGTGTTTTGTTTTAGTTTCTGAGAAATAGTCTCAGATCTTAGGCTTCTATAGATAGGTTCATTTCTGGTATTCATAGAATACCAGGGATTTCGTTAGGAGATCCTAAGAGGGCTCTAGGCGTTCGAAGAGTCAGTCCACAGGGCTGGGCTTAAGCTGGGTATTAAGGTAAAGCCCAGTTACTGCGCTGAGGAAGCGTCCTCCGAAGGTTCTGGCGAGTAGAGTCGGGTCAAGCAATACGGCATATACAGCAGTACGCTCCATCGGCGAGACTTCGTAAAGGGTGATTTCTTTATGGCATCGGTCCCGCTGTCCCTCTCTTATATGTTGTTATTGTGTTTGTCCAAATAACAGTTCTGAATACCAGATTATGATTATTATGAATATTTGTTATATATGTTGAAGTTATTATGTTTTTCTAGAAATGGCCACCTGCTTAAATATTCATTATGTCTGCATGTCTATTGTCGTTCTTTTAAACTGAAATTAAGGTTATAGACAATACCTAACCACGGTCTATTCATAACTTGTTTAGTTTAACAGGCATCAATTAGTATTTGTGTCTGCCATACTAGATAAAATAATCTGCGTAACACCCTGTTGGTTGAAAGTAGTCTAGGTAGGCTGAGTAGAGTGTTATGCCGACGGTTATGAGACGAGTAGTATGATCCCCGAAGTGACATAGGGCGTTCATTGCTGAGTTTTGTCCGAGCCGTGAGTAGGGCCGTTACCCTTAACGATGGGGCGGTAGCGTAGAAACTCAGATGTGGTACATCTTTAGACTCAGAACATAGTTGCAATCCAGGCCAAGACATGTCTAAAATACTCGAATATAGGTCAATCAACGTATAGTAACAGTATAACATAAAATCAGGATCTCATCTATAAAACACTTTCAGGTTTGGTTAGACTTGAACCTAGTGGAGAATGAATCACCCTCTCATCAAAGTTATTGATGAAGATTGCATAACTGGATTATAAGATAAGAGTTAGGAATAAATGCTAGTTACTACTAAGCCATTACCACTTCCCTGGGAGTACGATATTTATTTAATAAAATCGTAGATACTTTCCAACAGACTAGCTACACGATAGGTACTCTGCCTTAGGTTCTGGCTGATTAAGTGACACCATAGAGACTAAATGTGACAATTAGTCAATCACAGTCCTTAATTATTCATAATCAACATATGGTAAAATAACACCTATTTAGCACATCGACCGGAACGCATCAGATTTTTGGCGCCGTTGCCGGGGAAACATCATAATGAAGTTAGGATTCCTGATCAAAATTCTAGAGGCTTATGATAGGTAACGGTAGTAACCTAGACCTTAGACCTACACTTATCTTACACTAGTTAGACAATCACTTTCCTAAATATAGGGTTATCATAACTAATTAATTTTAGATGTTATCTGGAATTAAGATACTTAGGATAATCAAATTTTAGAAAATCATTCTAAAACCATATTGAGGGAATTTAATTGCTTTCGAAATATAAAAAGAAAAAAAATGTTAAAAATTTAAAATCCAAAAAGAATGTATTTTTCTTGCTCAATGGTAAGTTGTTCTTTTCCCTATCTCTTGTTCTTTCTTAGTTGTTTTCCTAGTTCTACATTTGTTGCTCTTTTTCGTGTTATTTCTATTTGTTAATTTCGAAAAAATAAAAATGGAAATGAGGATAGAATATTTTTCTGATTTGTCAAATTTTGGCTCAGATTTTAATTTGGAAGAAATATCATTATGGAATTTTCTTAGGTCATGCTTAGTTTATTAGACGGAATCATGAAATAAAATTTTCTTTAATAGACAGACCTCTGAGCTCTAATGAGAAAGGATGTTCCTTTTGTTTGATGATAAATGCATGAGATTGTTTAAACCAAAAGGAATTACTGCACCCATTATGATATCACCTAATTGGAATTTGCTTGGTGAATTAATATGTGATGCTAGTGACCATGTAGTAATGATTGTTTCAGGAAATAGGCATGATTAGAACTTCATACAAGTAAGACCTTTTACTGATGCCTAGTAGAACCTTACCACCACTGAAAAGGGATTACTAGTTATTGCATATGCCTATGATACATCCATGCCATGCCTAGTCTAAACAATAGGTTACACTGATCACTCTGAGATATCTGTGTTCAATAAAACTAATGCTGAACCATAGTTGATTAAGTTAGGTTTTATTGTTACTTGAATTTGATATAGAATGAAGGGATAAGAAAAAGGGTTGAAAATCTAGAAAGCAAACAATTTGTCTAGATTAAAATACCCCGAGTTAGAGGCTAGTGTAATACTGATAAATTTTTGGATGAAAACTTATTTGCATTGTTTGCTATGTATAATAATTCTCATCTGTGGTTTATTGTTGTTGCAAATTATCTAGTCACTGAATACGTTCCAAGTGATATGACTTATCAGCAAAAGAAGAAATTCTTTGCTGATTTCAAATATTACTACTGGGCAGTTTCTCTTCTATTTCAAAATTTTTGCAGATCAGTTGATCAGAAGATGTGTCTAAGAAGATAAAGGCCACAAGAGTTTGGAGCATTGCCCTAAAGAATCTACGGGAGACCAATTGACTACTATCAACACTGTCCGGAAAGTGTTGAAAGCAGGATCTTGTTGACCCACCACATTCAAGGATTTTGTATCTCTGATACAGTCCTGCGATGCTTGCCAAATAACAGATTCAGAGTGCCGATGTCTTAGGAAGAAATGTTCAGCCTGTGTATCAAATCTGTGAAGTCTGCTACGTACCACACTTTAGCAGGGATTGCTATGGGAATGACTGACCATTCCAAAAGAGGTAGGAGTAGGTTACTGCAGAATGTTGCTCCAATGGGAAATGCATACAATTCCAACTAGAGGACTCATACGAGATTTAGCTGAGGAGTAATTCGGAAGCTGGAAACTTTCAGAAGACACCACCACAGCAAAACCCCTACTCGCAGAAGCAATAGATGAGATACTGGCAACAATTAAAGTTAAACTAGTGCAAGCAAGTGATATACCAAGTGGTATTGAACGGTCGCAGGATATAGAGGAATTTAGCATTGTATCAGGAGCATAGCAATGGAGGAGCTTGCATTCCCACCATACCAATCAGCTGTGAGAAACTTCCCCGAGGAAGTCTCAAATACTTGGGCCCAGATCTATACAACTGGAGCCCCTACCACCACAGCTTTGCCAAAACTTCAGGTATCTTTTCTTCCATTCGAGACTTGCATGCCATACCTTCACTAACAATGGCAGGTAGGCACACCAATCCAAAGAAGTCTCATTCCTAGACACGTTCCTTCTGGACACGTTGCTATGATTACGAGAAATTTCACAAATGATTCAAGGAAACAGTCCTTGGGGCTTGAGTCATTCCTCACATGGATATGCCACTACCTGGAGCTCGACAATGAAGGATCGGAGCTGACGTCATCCGTTCCAATATCTAGAGCTTGCAGAGTCAGAAATACCTCAGCGATAGCACATAGCTAAGGTGAAGAGCCAATTGACAGATCAGAGAAGACCCTTCTGCTCGCGACATGAAGGGAGTTTTTCTAATCCTCATATTCCTTTTATTTTATTTGTTTTGTGTTCTGTTTTGCTATCCTTCTTGTTTTGTTGCCTTATTTCCTCTCTTACCCTTAGTTAGTCGAATAAGTGTGGGGTATCAGCTATCTGTTTTGTTTTTATTTCTTCATGTTTTCAAATAAGTGTGGGGTAGCTTAGAAATGCATGAACACTGAGGACAGTGTCAGACTTAAGTGTGGGGTAGCAGTGCACAGTGCACTGTAGCGAGAAAAGTTTTGCATGATTTTGCTTGTTTTCCCAATATTTTCGCACCCTTCCAAAAAAATTTCAAAATTTTTCATTCTTTCAGACTTCTAAATGCAGTATGATTGGTTAAACATTGCTTATGTCTATGATATGTAGGTAGAATGTCATGGTTAGTAGGAGGCAATGTGATAGCTATCTTGGACTAATTGATTAGGAATATGGAATTCCTAATAACTGAGCACAACTTAGTCTGGATTAGAGACCTCAACTGATACGCAAAAATCGTATCACCTTTTTAGCATGTTTTTATGTATGATTTCGGGTGAAATTGAGGGCAAATTGATCTTAATTGTTTGTTATTTACTCAATTTCACGGTTTTTATGATTTTGGAAGTGTCAGGTGAAAAGTAGACGAAAACAGCAAATTTTGGGCAAAAACGCAATTTTTGGAAATGTTGAATTGGTCAAAGGGTCAGGACGGGCGTCCCGAACCCTGGACGGGCATCCCGACCCAGTCAAACCGCCGGGACGGGTGTCTTGACTTGGTTCACAGATCAGGACGGGCGTCCCGAACCCCTAGAACCAGTCCCACGTCGAATTTTTGATGAAAAATCACCCCGAGAAGCTGCTATAAATACCCCAGGCCTCCAGCAGTTGAAATCATTCCTCTCCACTCGATCTGAGTCATTTAGTGGTATCCAGTGTACACTTCTCTAGTACACAACTCACTCAGAGACTCGGATCTCAGTTTTCTTTCTTATTAGTGTTTTGTTTTAGTTTCTGAGAAATAGTCTCAGATCTTAGGCTTCTATAGATAGGTTCGTTTCTGGTATTCATAGAATACCCAGGATTTCGTTAGGAGATCCTAAGAGGGCTCTAGGCGTTCGAAGAGTCAGTCCACAGGGCTGGGCTTAAGTTGGGTATTAAGGTAAAGCCCAGTTACTATGCTGAGGAAGCGTCCTCCGAAGGTTCTAGCGAGCAGAGTCAGGGCGAGCAATACGACATATACAGCAGTACGCTCCGTCGGCGAGACTACGTAAAGGGTGATTTCTTTATGGCATCAGTCCCCATGTCCCTCTCTTATATGTTGTTATTGTTTTGTTCAAAATACTTATTATGAATATGAGATTACGATTTTTTATGAATAGTTGTTTTATATGTTGACGTTATTATATTTTCTGGAAATAGCCACCTGCTTAACATTCATTATGTCTGCATGTTTAATGTGCTCTTTTAAACTAAAGTTAGGGTTATAGACAATTCCTAACCACGGTCTAATCATAACCTGTTTAGTTTAACATGCATCAATTAGTATTGGTGTTTGCCATGCTAGATAAAATAACCTGCTGAACACCCTGCATGTTAAAGTAGTCTAAGTAGGGGCCGAGCTGAGTCCGATTATGCCGGCGGCTAGGGCAAGCGGTATGATCCCCGAAGTGACATAGGGCTTTCATGCATGCCTTCGTCCCGAACCGTGAGTAGGGCCGTCATTAAAGTAGGGCGGTTTATTAGAAACCTCGGATGTGGTACGCCTTTAGACACAGAACATAGTTGCAATCCAGGCTAAGACATGTCTAAAATATTCGAATATAGGTCAATCAACATATAGGAACAGTATAACATAGAATCAGGACTCATCTATAAAACACTTCTAGGATTAATTAGACTTAAGCCTAGTGGAGAATTAATCACCCTCTCATCAAAGTATTTGATGAAGATTGCATAACTGGATCATAAGATAGGAGTTAGGATAAAAGGCTAGTTACTACTAAGCCGTTGCCACTTCCCTGGGAGTACGATAATTAACTTAATAAAATCGTAGATACTTTCCAACAGACTAGCTACACGATAGGTACTCTGCCTTAGGTTCTGGCTGATTAAGTGACACCATAGAGACTAAATGTGACAATTAGTCAATCACAGTCCTTAATTATTCATAATCAACATAGGGTAAAATAACACCTATTTAGCACCTCGGTCGGAAACCCCATCAGATTTTTGGCGCCATTGCTGGGGAAATATCATAATTTAGGATTAAAGGCCACAATCCTAGAGACTTATGATAGGTAACGGTAGTAACCTAGACCTTAGACCTACACTTATCTTATACTAGTTAGACAATCAATTTCCGAAATATAGGGTTATCATAACTAATTGATTTTAGATATTATCTAGAATTAAGACACTTAGGATAACCCAATTTTAGAAAATTATTCTAAAACCATATTGAGGGAATTTAATGGCTTTCGAAATTAAACATAAAAAGAAAAAAAAATGTTAAAAATTTAAAATCCAAAAAAGAATGTATTTTTCTTGCTCAACGGTAAGTCGTTCTTCTTCCCTATCTCTTGTTCTTTCTTAGTTGTTTTTTTTTTCGTACATATGTTTCTCTTTTTCATTTTTTTCCCTATTACTTAATTTCGAAAAAAAATAAAAATGGAAATGAGGATAGAATATTTTTCTGAGTTGTCAATTTTTGGCTCAGGTTTTAATTTGGAAGAAATATCATTGTGGAATTTTCTTAGGTCATGCTTAGTCTATTAGACAGAATCATGAAATAAAATTTTCTTTGATAGACAAACCTCTGAGTATTCTAATGAGAAAGGATGTTCCTTTTGTTTGATGATAAATGCATGAGATTGTTTAAACCAAAAGGAATTACTGCACCCATTATGACATCACCTAATTGGAATTTGCTTTGTGAATTAATATGTGATGCTAGTGACCATGTAGTAATGATTCTTTTAGGAAATGGGCATGATTAGAACTTCATATTATACACTATGCAAGTAAGACCTTTTACTGATGCCTAGTAGAACCTTACCACCACTGAAAAGGGATTACTAGTTATTGCATATGCCTATGATACATTCATGCCATGCCTAGTCTAAACAATAGTATACACTGATTACTTTACTCTAAGATATCTGTTCAATAAAACTAATGATGAACCAAGATTGATTAGTTAAGTTCTATTGAATTTGATATAGAAAGACGGGATAAGAAAAAGGGCTAAAAATCTAGAAAGCAAACCTTTGGTCTCGATTAGAAAACCCCGAGTTAGAAGCTATTGACGAGACAATAGTATCTGATAAACTTCTGAATGAGAAATTATTTATTATGAATAATGATTCTCCTCCGTAGTTTACTGATATTACTAATTATCTAGTTGCTAATTATTCCCAAGTGATATGACTTATCAACAAAAGAAGAAATTCTTTGTTGATTTGGAATGTTACTACTAGGGAGATCCGTTTTTCTATTTTTAATCATTGCAGGGTAAGTGATCAGAAGACGTATCTCAGAAGGCGAAGGACACAAGATTTTGGAGCATTGCCCTAAAGAATCTACGGGAGACCAATTGACTACTATCAACACTGTCCGGAAAGTGTTGAAAGCAGGATCTTGTTGACCCACTATATTCAAGGATTTTGTATCTCTGATACAGTCTTGCGATGCTTGCCAAATAACAGGTAACACACCCTTCAGAGATCATCTACCCCAATAAGGTACATAAAGTTTTACAATCTTTTTGATATCTGGGGGTATTCATTAAATCCTTTCTTTTTCTTTCCTTTAAAAATAATTACATCATAGTAGTCGTGGAACACTTTTCGAAAATAGCCTGAACCACTGGCATTACCTACTAATGATGTTAAAGTCATGTGCAGATTCTAGTTGTTTTCTAGATTCAGATTGCCAATATTTTAGGAAGAAATGTTCAGCCTGTGTATCAAATCTGTGAAGTCTGCTAAGTACCACACTTTAGCAGGGATTGCAATGGGAATGACTGACCATTCCAAAAGAGGTAGGAGTAGGTTACTGCAGAATGCTGCTCCAATGGGAAATGCATACAATCGCAGCTAGAGGAATCATACGGGATTTAGCTGAGGAATAATTCGGAAGCTGGAAACTTTCAGAAGATACCACCACAGCAAAACCCCTACCCGCAGAATCAACAGATGAGATACTGGCAACAATTAAAGCCAAATCTGTGCAAGCAAGTGATTTACCAAGTGGTATCGAACGGTCGAAGGATATAGAGGAATTTGGCGTTGTATCACGAGCATAGCAATGGAGGAGCTTGCACCCCCTGCATACCAATCAGCTGTGAGAAACTTCCCCGAGGAAGTCTCAAATACTGGGGCCCCGATCTACACAACTGGAGCCCCCTACCACCACAACTTCGCCAAAACTTCAGGTATCTTTTCTTCCATTCGAGACTTGCATGCAATACCTTTACTAACATTGGCAGGAAGGCACACAAATCCCAAGAAATCTCATTCCTAGACACGTTCCTCCTGGACACGTTGCTATGATTGTGAGAAATCTTACAAATCATTCGAGGAAGCAGTCCGTGGGGATTGAGCCATTCCTCAAATGGATATGCCACTACCTGGAGCTCGACAATGAAGGATCGGAGCTGACGTCATCCGTTCCAATATCTAGAGCTTGTAGAGTCAAGAACACCTCAACAATAGCACATGGCTAAGGTGAAGAGCCAATTGACAGATCAGAGAAGACCCTTCTGCTCACGACAGGAAGGGAGTTTTTCTAATCCTCATATTCCTCTTATTTTATTTGTTTTGTGTTCTATTTTGCTGTCCTTCTTGTTTTGCTGCCTTATTTTCTTTCTTACCCTTAGTCAGTCAAATAAGTGTGGGGTAAGAAATTTCGGTTTTGTTTTTGTTTCTCCTTGTTTTCAAATAAGTGTGGGGTAGTCTAGATATGCATGAACACTGAGGATAGTGTCAGACTTAAGTGTGGGGTAGCAGTGCACTGTAGCAGTTTGCAAAAATTTTCGCATGCTTTTGCTTGTTTTCCCCGTATTTTCACACCCTTCCAAAAAAATTTCAAAATTTTTCCGTCTTTCAGACTTCTAAATGCAGTATGCTTGGTTAAACAATTGCTTAAGTCTATCATATGTAGGTAGTATGTTATGGTTAGTAGGAGATAATTGATGACTACTGCTGAACTAATTAATTAGGAATAGGGAATCCCTGATAACTGAGCACAACCTTGTCTGTATTAGAGACTTCAGCCAATTGCCTGTTCGAGACTTAACTAGATAAAATTAGACCAGTTGTGGATATATTGGCAGTTAGAATGACTAGATGAGACTCTGAGCTAAAAGTGAAAAGAAACAAAAGAAAGTTAATCAAATGAGGGTAGTTTGCCAGCGGCCTTCGCTACTCGAGCACCACTCCTTCGGGGAATTTAAAGCCTGATGCCCTAAGGTCGTGTAGATCTGGGAGTCATCGGAGTGGGACTCGCTTCATGGGTAGTTGAAGTTGACGTGTCTTAAGCAGACTCAAAATACCCTGAATCTATGAAGAAAATAACTAAATGCTAAAACATTAAAAATCTGATCACCAAAGCTCAGAACTCAAAAAGTTGTCTGCTGTTAATATGTCTAGCGATGGGTCGAAGTGTTATCTGGTAGTAGTTAAGACAAGAGTACATTGTGTTGACTATCTGGTCTAGACTAGTACACACACTACACATCAGGAAGACCCTGTGACTAAGAAAAAAGTTCAACCTCGTTGTTGATTTGTTTTCTGCCTGATCATAACAAGCTACTAAAAACATCTGAGACCTTGTCATAGCAACCTAACCAGTCAGACCTGTGTTAAGACTTGTCTGAAGAATTTTTGGAATAAAAACATGACTAGGAATTTAAGTGACTGCACTACGATTTAGAATCACTAACTTCAGGTAGACTTTGCTTGAGGACAAGCAAAAAGCTAATTGTGGGGTTATCTGATACGCGAAAATCGTATCACCTTTTTAGCATGTTTTTATGTATGATTTCGGGTGAAATTGAGGGCAAATTGATCTTAATTGTTTATTATTTACTCAATTTCACGGTTTTTATGATTTTGGAAGTGTTAGGTGAAAAGTAGACGAAAACAGCAAATTTTGGAGCAAAACGCAATTTTTGAAAATGTTGACTTGGTCAAAGGGTCAAGACGGGCGTCCTGACCCAGTCAAACCACCGGGACGGGCGTCCAGGACTCGGGACGGGTGTCCCGACCTGGTCAACAGATCAGGACGGGCGTCCCAATCCAGAACGGGCGTCCCGAACCCCCAGAACCAGTCCCACATCGTATTTTTGATGAAAAGTCACCCCGAGAAGCTGCTATAAATACCCCAGGCCTCCAGCAGTTGAAATCATTCCTCTCCACTCGATCTGAGTCATTTAGTGGTATCCAGTGTACACTTCTCTAGTACACAACTCACTCAGAGACTCGGATCTCAGTTTTCTTTCTTATTAGTGTTTTGTTTTAGTTTCTGAGAAATAGTGTCAGATCTTAGGCTTCTATAGATAGGTTTGTTTCTGGTATTCATAGAATACCCGGGATTTCGTTAGGAGATCCTAAGAGGGCTCTAGGCGTTCGAAGAGTCAGTCCACAGGGCTGGGCTTAAGCTGGGTATTAAGGTAAAGTCCAGTTACTAGGCTGAGGAAGCGTCCTCCGAAGGTTCTAGCGAGCAGAGTCAGTGCGAGCAAGACGACATATACAGCAGTACGCTCCGTCGGAGAGACTACGTAAAGGGTGATTTCTTTATGGCATCAGTTCCCATTTCGCTCTCTTATATGTTGTTATTGTTTTGTTCAAAATACTTATTATGAATACGAGATTACGATTTTTTATGAATAGTTGTTTTATATGTTGACGTTATTATATTTTCCGGAAATAGCCACTTGCTTAACATTCATTATGTCTGCATGTTTAATGTGCTCTTTTAAACTAAAGTTAGGGTTATAGACAATTCCTAACCACGGTCTATTCATAACCTGTTTAGTTTAACAAGCATCAATTAGTATTGGTGTCAGCCATGCTAGATAAAATAACCTGCTGAACACCCTGCATGTTAAAGTAGTCTAGGTAGGGGCCGAGTTGAGTCCGATTATGCCGGCGGCTAGGGCAAGCGGTATGATCCCCGAAGTGACATAGGGCTTTCATGGATGCCTTCATCCCGAACCGTGAGTAGGGCCGTCATTAAGGTAGGGCAGTTTATTAGAAACCTCGGATGTGGTACGCCTTTAGACACAGAACATAGTTGCAATCCAGGCTAAGACATGTCTAAAATATTCGAATATAGGTCAATCAACATATAGGAACAGTATAACATAGAATCAGGACTCATCTATAAAACACTTCTAGGATTAATTAGACTTAAGCCTAGTGGAGAATGAATCACCCTGTCATCAAAGTATTTGATGAAGATTGCATAACTGGATCATAAGATAGGAGTTAGGATAAAAGGCTAGTTACTACTAAGTCGTTGCCACTTCCCTGGGAGTACGATAATTAACTTAATAAAATCGTAGATATTTTCCAACAGACTAGCTACACGATAGGTACTCTGCCTTAGGTTCTGGCTGATTAAGTAAAACCATAGAGACTAAATGTGACAATTAGTCAATCACAGTCCTTAATTATTCATAATCAACATATGGTAAAATAACACCTATTTAGCACCTCGGTCGGAAACCCCATCATCAACCAATTACCTTTTCAAAACTTAACTAGATAAAATTAGACCAGTTGCAGGATGCATGGACAATTGGAATGACTAGATGAGACTCTGAGCCAAAAGTGAAAAAGAAAAAAAAAGTGAGGTAATTAAAATAGCGTAGTTTGCCAGCGGCCTTCGCTACTCGAGCACCAGTCCTTCGGGGAACTTAAAGTTTGATGCCCTAAGGTCGTGTAGGTCTGGGAGTCATCGGAGTGGGACTCGCTACATGGGTAGTTGAAGTTGACGTGTTCTAAGCAGACTCAAAATACCCTGAAACATCTATAAAAGAAAAAAATCACTAAATGCTAAATCATTAAAAATCTAATCACCAAGGCCCAGAACTCAGAAAGTTATCTGTTGTCAGTGTGTCTAGCGACAGGTCCAAGTGTTATTTTGTAATAGTTAAGACAAGAGTTTATTGTGTTGACTATCTGGTCTGGACTAGTACACACACAACACATCAGGAAGACCTTGTGACTAAGAAAGGAGTTCAACCTAGTTGTTCAGTTGTTTTCTGCTTGACTATAACAATCTGCTAGAGACATTTGAGACCTTGTCATAGCAACCTGACCCGTCAGACCTGTATTGTCTGAATAAATTTTTGGAATAAAAACATGACTAGGAATTTAAGTGACTGCACTATGGTTTAGAATCACTAACTTCAGGTAGACTTTGCTTGAGGACAAGCAAAAAGCTAAGTGTGGGGTTATCTGATACGCGAAAATCGTATCACCTTTTTAGCATGTTTTTATATATGATTTAGGGTGAAATTGAGGGTAAATTGATCTTAATTGTTTATTATTTACTTAATTTCACAGTTTTTATGATTTTGGAAGTGTAAGGTGAAAAGTAGACGAAAACAACAAATTTTGGGGCAAAAACGCAATTTTTGGAAATGCTGACTTGGTCAAAGGCTCAGGACGGGCGTCCCTAATCCGGGACAGGCATCCCGACCTAGTCAAAGCACCGGGACGGGCGTCCCGACTTGGTCAAATGACCGGGACGGGTGTCCCAATCCGGGACGGGCGTCCCGAACCCCCAGATCAAGTCCCACATCGAATGTTTGATGAAAAATCACCCCGGCAAGCTGCTATAAATACCCCAGGCCTCCAGTAGTTGAAATCATTCCTCTCCACTCGATCTGAGTCATTAAGTGGTTTCCAGTGTACACTTCTCTAGTACACGACTCACTCAGAGACTCGGATCTCAGTTTTCTTTCTTGTTAGTGTTTTGTTTTAGTTTCTGAGAAATAGTCTTAGATCTTAGGCTTCTGTAGATAGGTTCGTTTCTAGTATTCATAGAATACCCGGGATTTCGTTAGGAGATCCTAAGAGCGCTCTAGGCATTCGAAGAGTCAGTCCACAGGGCTGGGCTTAAGCTAGGTATTAAGGTAAAGCCCAGTTACTAGGCTGAGGAAGCGTCCTCCGAAGGTTCTGGCGAGTAGAGTCGGGTCAAGCAATACGGCATATACAGCAGTACGCTCCATCGGCGAGACTTCGTAAAGGGTGATTTCTTTATGGCATCGGTCCCCCTGTCCCTCTCTTATATGTTGTTATTGTGTTTGTCCAAATAACAGTTCTGAATACAAGATTATCATTATTATGAATATTTGTTATATATGTTGAAGTTATTATGTTTTTCTAGAAATGACCACCTGCTTAAATATTCATTATGTCTGCATGTCTATTGCCGTTCTTTTAAACTGAAATTAAGGTTATAGACAATTCCTAACCACGGTCTATTCATAACCTGTTTAGTTTAACAAGCATCAATTAGTATTGGTGTCTGCCATACTAGATAAAATAATCTACGGAACACCCTGTTGGTTGAAAGTAGTCTAGGTAGGCTGAGTAGAGTGTTATGCCGGTGGTTATGAGACGAGCAGTATGATCCCCAAAGTGACATAGGGCGTTCATTGCTGACTTTTTTCCGAGCCATGAGTAGGGCCGTTACCCTTAACGATGGGGCGGTAGCGTAGAAACTCAGATGTGGTACACTTTTAGACTCAGAACATAGTTGCAATCCAGGCCAAGACATGTCTAAAATACTCGAATATAGGTCAATCAACGTATAGTAACAGTATAACATAAAATCAGGATCTCATCTATAAAACACTTTTAGGTTTGGTTAGACTTGAACCTAGTGGAGAATGAATCACCCTCTCATCAAAGTTATTGATGAAGATTGCATAACTGGATTAGAAGATAAGAGTTAGGAATAAAGGCTAGTTACTACTAAGCGGTTACCACTTCCCTGGGAGTACGATATTTATTTAATAAAATTGTAGATACTTTCCAACAGACTAGCTACACGATAGGTACTTTGCCTTAGGTTCTGGCTGATTAAGTAACACCATAGAGACTAAATGTGACAATTAGTCAATCACAGTCCTTAATTATTCATAATCAACATAGGGTAAAATAACACCTATTTAGCACATCGGCCGAAACGCATTAGATTTTTGCGTCTTTCACATTTCTAAATGTAGTATGCTTTGTTAAACAATTGCTTATGTCTATGATATGTAGGTAGAATGTTATGGTTAGTAGGAGATAATTGATGACTATTTTTGAACTTATTGATTAGGAATAGGGAATTCCTGATAACTGAGTACAACTTTGTCTGGATTAGAGACCTCATCCAATTACCTTTTCAAGACTGAACTAGATAAAATTAGACCAGTTGTGGATGTTTTGACAATGAGAATGACTAGATGACACTCTGAGCTAAAAGTGAAAAGAAATTAAAGAAAGTTAATTAAATAAGGGTAGTATGCCAGCGGCCTTCGCTACTCGAGCACCACTCCTTCTGGGAACTTAAAGCCTGGTGCCCTAAGGTCGTGTAGATCTGGGAGTCATCGGAGTGGGACTCGCTACATGGGTAGTTGAAGTTGACGTGTTCTAAGCAGACTCAAAATATCCTAGAAATCTATAAACGAAAGAAATCAATAAATGCTAAATAGAATATGATCACCAAAGCTCAAAACTCAGAAAGTTATCTGTTGTCAGTGTGTCTAGCAATAGGTCGAAGTGTTATCTGGTAACAGTTAAGACAAGAGGTTATTGTGTTGACTATCTGGTCTGGACTAGTACACACACTACACATCAGGAAGACCTTATGACTAAGAGAAAAGTTCAACCTACTTGTTAAGTTACTTTATGCCCAAGCCTAACAAACTACTAGAGACATTTGAGACCTTGTAATAGCAACCTAACCAGTCAGACATGTGTTAAGAATTGTCTGAAGAATTTTTGTAATAAAAACATGACTAGGAATGCACATATGGTTTAGAATCACTAACTTCAGGTAGACTTTGCTTGAGGACAAGCAAAAAGCTAAGTGTGGAGTTATCTGATACGCGAAATCGTATAACCTTTTAGCATGTTTTTATATATGAATTAGGGTGAAATTGAGGGTAAATTGATCTTAATTGTTTATTATTTACTTAATTTCACAGTTTTTATGATTTTGGAAGTGTCAGGTGAAAAGTAGACGAAAACAGCAAATTTTGGGGCAAAACGCAATTTTTGGAAATGCTGACTTGGTCAAAGGCTCTGGACGGGCGTCCCGACCCAGTCAAAGCACCGGGACGGGCGTCCCGACTTGGTCAAATGACCGGGACGGGTGTCCCAATCCGGGACGGGCGTCCCGAACCCCCAGATCAAGTCCCACATCGAATGTTTGATGAAAAATCACCCCGGCAAGCTGCTATAAATACCCCAGGCCTCCAGCAGTTGAAATCATTCCTCTCCACTCGATCTGAGTCATTAAGTGGTTTCCAGTGTACACTTCTCCAGTACACAACTCACTCAGAGACTCGGATCTCAGTTTTCTTTCTTGTTAGTGTTTTTTTTTAGTTTCTGAGAAATAGTCTCAGATCTTAGGCTTCTATAGATAGGTTCATTTATGGTATTCATAGAATACCCGGGATTTCGTTAGGAGATCCTAAGAGGGCTCTAGGCGTTCGACGAGTCAATCCACAGGGCTGGGCTTAAGCTGGGTATTAAGGTAAAGCCCAGTTACTAGGCTGAGGAAGCGTCCTCCAAAGGTTTTGGCGAGTAGAGTCGGGTGAAGCAATACGACATATACAGCAGTACGCTCCATCGGCGAGACTTCGCAAAGGGTGATTTCTTTATGGCATCGGTCCCCCTGTCCCTCTCTTATATGTTGTTATTGTGTTTGTCCAAATAACAATTCTGAATACCAGATTATGATTATTATGAATATTTGTTATATATGTTGAAGTTATTATGTTTTTCTAGAAATGACCACCTGCTTAAATATTCATTATGTCTGCATGTCTATTGCATTCTTTTAAACTGAAATTAGGGTTATAGACAATTCCTAACCACGGTCTATTCATAACCTGTTTAGTTTAACAGGCATCAATTAGTATTGGTGTCTGCCATACTAGAAAAAATAATCTGTGGAACACCCTGTTGGTTGAAAGTAGTTTAGGTAGGCTGAGTAGAGTGTTATGCCGGCGGTTATGAGACGAGCAGTATGATCCCCGAAGTGACATATGGCGTTCATTGCTAACTTTTGTCCGAGCCGTGAGTAGGGCCGTTACCCTTAACGATGGGGCGGTAGCGTAGAAACTCAGATGTGGTACACCTTTAGACTCAGAACATAGTTGCAATCCAGGCCAAGTTATGTCTAAAATACTCGAATATAGGTCAATCAACGTATAGTAACAGTATAACATAAAATCAGGATCTCATCTATAAAACACTTTCAGGTTTGGTTAGACTTGAACCTAGTGGAGAATGAATCACCTTCTCATCAAAGTTATTGATGAAGATTGCATAACTGGATTATAAGATAAGAGTTAGGAATAAAGGCTAGTTACTACTAAGCCGTTACCACTTCCCTGGGAGTACGATATTTATTTAATAAAATCGTAGATACTTTCCAACAGACTAGGTACACGATAGGTACTCTGCCTTAGGTTCTGGTTGATTAAGTGACACCATAGAGACTAAATGTGACAATTAGTCAATCACAGTCCTTAATTATTCATAATCAACATAGGGTAAAACAACACCTATTTAGCATATCGACCGGAACGCATCAGATTTTTGGCGCCGTTGCCGGGGAAATATCATAATGAATTTAGGACTCCTGATCAAAATTCTAGACGCTGATCAAAATTCTAGATACTTATGATAGGTAACGGTAGTAACCTAGACCTTAGACCTAACACTTATTTTCTAGTAGTTAGACAATCAATTTCCAAAATATAGGGTTATCATAACTAATTGATTTTAGATATTATCTGGAATTAAGACACTTAGGATAACCTAATTTTAGAAAATTATTCTAAAACCATATTGAGGGAATTTAATGGCTTTCGAAATTAAACATAAAAAGAAAAAAAATGTTAAAAATTTAAAATCCAAAAAGAATGTATTTTTCTTGCTCAACGGTAAGTTGTTCTTCTTCCCTATCTCTTGTTCTTTCTTAGTTTTTTTTTCGTACATTTGTTTCTCTTTTTCGTTTTTTTTTCTCTATTACTTAATTTCGAAAAAAAAAATGGAAATGAGGATAGAATATTTTTCTGAGTTGTCAATTTTTGGCTCAGGTTTTAATCTGGAAGAAATATCATTGTGGAATTTTCTTAGGTCATGCTTAGTCTATTAGACAGAATCATGAAATAAAATTTTCTTTAATAGACAAACCTCTGAGTATTCTAATGAGAAAGGATGTTCCTTTTGTTTGATGACAAATGCATGAGATTGTTTAAACCAAAAGGAATTACTGCACCCATTATGACATCACCTAATTGGAATTTGCTTTGTGAATTAATATGTGATGCTAGTGACCATGTAGTAATGATTCTTTTAGGAAATAGGCATGATTAGAACTTCATATTATACACTATGCAAGTAAGACCTTTTACTGATGCCTAGTAGAACCTTACCACCACTGAAAAGGGATTACTAGTTATTGCATATGCCTATGATACATTCATGCCATGCCTAGTCTAAACAATAGTATACACTGATTACTTTACTCTAAGATATCTGTTCAATAAAACTAATGATGAACCAAGATTGATTAGTTAAGTTCTATTGAATTTGATATAGAAAGACGGGATAAGAAAAAGGGTTAAAAATCTAGAAAGCAAACCTTTGGTCTAGATTAGAAAACCCCGAGTTAGAAGCTATTGACGAGACAGTAGTATCTGATAAACTTCTGAATGAGAAATTATTTGCTATGAATAATGATTCTCCTCCGTAGTTTACTGATATTACTAATTATCTAGTTGCTAATTATTCCCAAGTGATATGACTTATCAACAAAAGAAGAAATTCTTTGTTGATTTGGAATGTTACTGCTAGGGAGATCCGTTTTTCTATTTTGAATCATTGCAGGGTAAGTGATCAGAAGACGTATATCAGAAGACGAAGGACACAAGATTTTGGAGCATTGCCCTAAAGAATCTACGGGAGACCAATTGACTACTATCAACACTGTCCGGAAAGTGTTGAAAGCAGGATCTTGTTGACCCACCATATTCAAGGATTTTGTATCTCTGATACAGTCCTGCGATGCTTGCCAAATAATAGGTAACACATCTTCCAGAGATCGTCTACCCCAACAACGTACACAGAATGTTGCAACCTTTGATATCAGGGGTATTTCGAATCCTTTTCCTTTCTTCCTTTGACACTAATTACATCATAGTAGTCGTGGAACACTTTTTCAAAATGGCCTGAAGCACATGCATTACCTACTAATGATGTTAAAGTCATGTGCAGATTCTAGTTGTTTTCCAGATTCAGAGTGCCGGTAACTTAGGAAGAAATGTTCAGCCTGTGTATCAAATCTGTGAAGTCTGCTAAGTACCACACTTTAGCAGGGATTGCTATGGGAATGACTGACCATTCCAAAAGAGGTAGGAGTAGGTTACTGCAGAATGCTGCTCCAATGGGAAATGCATACAATCCCAACTAGAGGAATCATACGGGAGTTAGCTGAGGAGTAATTCGGAAGCTGGAAACTTTCAGAAGACACCACCATAGCAAAACCCCTACTCGCAGAAGCAATAGATGAGATACTAGCAACAATTAAAGCCAGACTAGTGCAAGCAAGTGATATACCAAGTGGTATCAAACGGTCGAAGGATATAGAGGAATTTAGCATTGTATCAGGAGTATAGCAATGGATGAGCTTGCATTCCCTGCATACCAATCAGCTGTGAGAAACTTCCCCGAGGAAGTCTCAAATACTTGGGCCTAGATCTATACAACTGGAGCCCCTACCACCACAGCTTTGCCAAAACTTCAGGTATCTTTTCTTCCATTCGAGACTTGCATGCAATACCTTTACTAACATTGGCAGGAAGGCACACAAATCCCAAGAAATCTCATTCCTAGACACGTTCCTCCTGGACACGTTGCTATGATTGTGAGAAATCTTACAAATGATTCGAGGAAGCAGTCTGTGGAGCTCGAGCCATTCGTCAAATGAATAGGCCACTACCTAGAGCTCGACGATGAAGGATCGAAGCTGACGTCGTTCGTTCCAGTATCTAGAGCTTACGGAGTCAAGAATGCCTCAGCAATAGCACATGGCTAAGGTGAAGAGCCAATTGACAGATCAGAGAAGACCCTTCTGCTCGCGACATGAAGGGAGTTTTTCTAATCCTCATGATCCTTTACTTTTGTTTTCTTTGTTTTGTGTTCTGTTTTGTTATTTCCATTATCCTTCTTGTTTTATTTTCTCTCTTACCCTTAATTAGTCAAATAAGTGTGGGGTAAGAGTTCTTTGTTTTGTTTTCATTTCTTCTTGTTTGCAAATAAGTGTGGGGTAGTTTAGCTATGCATGAACACTGAGGACAGTGTCAGACTTAAGTGTGGGGTAGCAGTGCACGGTGCACTGTAGCAGTTTGCAAAAGTTTTTGCATGCTTTTGCTTGTTTTCCCCATATTTTCACACCCTTCCAAAATTTTTCAAAATTTTCCGTCTTTCAGACTTCTAAATGCAGTATGCCTGGTTAAACAATTGCTTATGTCTATTATATGTAGGAAGTATGTTATGGTTAGTAGGAGATAATTGATGACTATTGTTGAACTAACTAATTAGGAATAGGGAATTCCTGATAACTGAGCACAACTTTGTCTGGATTAGAGACCTCAGCCAATTACCTTTTCAAGACTGAACTAGATAAAATTAGACCAGTTGTGGATGCATTGACAATGGGAATGACTAGATGAGACTCGAGCACCACTCATTCGGGGAACTTAAAGCCTGATGCCCTAAGGTCGTGCAGATCTAGGAGTCATCGGAGTGGGACTCGCTACATGGGTAGTTGAAGTTGACGTGTTCTAAGCAGACTCAAAATACCCTAGAAAATCTATAAACGAAAGAAATCAATAAATGCTAAATAGAATATGATCACCAAAGCTCAGAACTCATAAAGTTATATGTTGTCAGTGTGTCTAGCAATAGGTCGAAGTGTTATCTGGTAACAATTAAGACAAGAGTTTCTTGTGTTGACTATCTGGTCTGGACTAGTACACACAATGATACGCGAAAATCATATACTTTTTTTAGCATGTTTTTATGTATGATTTAGGATGAAATTGATAGGAAATCGATCTTAATTGATTGTTATTTACTCAATTTCACATTTTTTATGATTTTGCAAGTGTCAAGTGAAAAGTAGACGAAAACAGCAAATTTTGGGGTAAAAATGCAATTTTTGGAAATGTTGACTTGGTCAACGGTCCGGGACGGGCATCCCGACCCAGTCAGTCCACCAGGACGGGCGTCCAGGACCCGGGACGGGCGTCCCGAGCCGCCAGAAGCCGTCCCACATAGAATTTTTCAGAGATTTTCACTCCGGGAAGCTGCTATAAATACCCCAGGCCTCCAGCAGTTGAATTCATTCCTCTCCACTCGATCTGAGTCATTTAGTGGTGTCCAGTGTACAATTCTCTAGTACACAACTCACTCAGAGACTCGGATCTCAGTTTTCTTTCTTATTAGTGTTTTGTTTTAGTTTTTGAGAAATAGTCTCAGATCTTAGGTTTCTATAGATAGGTTCGTTTCTGGTATTCATAGAATACCCGGGATTTCGTTAGGAGATCCTAAGAGGGCTCTAGGCGTTCGAAGAGTCAGTCCTCAGGGCTGGGCTTAAGTAGGGTATTAAGGTAAAGCCCTGTTACTAGGCTGAGGAAGCGTCCTCCGAAGGTTCTGGTGAGCAGAGTCAGGGCGAGCAATACGACATATACAACAGTACGCTCTGTCGGCGAGACTAAGTAAAGGGTGATTTCTTTATGGCATCAGTCCCCATACCCCTCTCTTATATGTTGTTATTGTTTTGTCCTAAATACTTATTATGAATATCAGATTACGATTTTTATGAATAGTTGTTTCATATGTTGACGTTATTATGTTTTTCCGGAAATAGCCACCTGCTAAATATTCACTATGTCTGCATGTTTAATGTGCTCTTTTAAACTAAAGTTAGGGTTATAGACAATTCCTAACCACGGTCTAATCATGACCTGTTTAGTTTAACAGGCATCAATTAGTATTGGTGTCTGCCATGCTAGATAAAATAACATGTTGAACACTCTGCCTGTTAAAGTAGTCTAGGTAGGGGCCGAGCTGAGTCCGATTATGCCGGCGGCTAGGGCAAGCGGTATGATCCCCGAAGTGACATAGGGCTTTCATGGATGCCTTCATCCCGAACAGTGAGTAGGGCCGTCATTAAGGTAGGGCGGTTTATTAGAGACCTCGGATGTGGTACGCCTTTAGACACAGAACATAGTTGCAATCCAGGCTAAGATATATCTAAAATACTCGAATATAGGCCAAACAACATATAGGAACAGTATAACATAGAATTAGGACTCATCTATAAAACACTTCTAGGTTTAATTAGACTGAAACCTAGTGGAGAATGAATCACCCTCTCATCAAAGTATTTGATGAAGATTGCATAACTGGATTATAAGATAGGAGTTAGGATAAAAGGCTAGTTACTACTAAGCCGTTGCCACTTCCCTGGGAGTACGATATTTATTTAATAAAATCGTAGATACTTTCCAACAGACTAGCTACACGATAGGTACTCTGCCTTAGGTTCTGGCTGATTAAGTGACACCATAGAGACTAAATGTGACAATTAGTCAATCACAGTCCTTAATTATTCATAATCAACATAGGGTAAATAACACCTATTTAGCACATCGGTCGGAAACCCATCACACACTACACATCAAGAAGACCTTATGACTAAGAGAAAAGTTCAACCTAGTTGTTAAGTTACTTTCTGCTCAACCCTAACAAACTACTAGAGACATTTGAGACCTTGTCATAGCAACCTAACCAGTCAGACCTGTGTCAAGAATTGTCTGAAGAATTTTTGGAATAAAAACATGACTAGGAACGCACATATGTTTTAGAATCACTAACTTCAGGTAGACTTTGCTTGAGGACAAGCAAAAGGCTAAGTGTGGGGTTATCTGATACGCGAAAATCGTATCACCTTTTTAGCATGTTTTTATATATGATTTAGGGTGAAATTTAGGGTAAATTGATCTTAATTGTTTATTATTTACTTAATTTCACAGTTTTTATGATTTTGGAAGTGTCAGGTGAAAAGTAGACAAAAACAGCAAATTTTGGGGCAAAAACGCAATTTTTGGAAATGCTGACTTGGTCAAAGGCTCAGGACGGGCGTCCCGACCCAGTCATAGCACCGGGACGGGCATCCAGGACTCGGGACGGGTGTCCAGGACTTGGGACGGGCATCCCGAACCCCCAGTTCAAGTCCCACCTCGAAGTTTTAATGAAAAATCACCCCGGGAAGCTGCTATAAATACCCCGGGAAGCTGCTATAAATACCCCGGGAAGCTGCTATAACACAAGAGATAGGGAAAAGAGAACAACTTACCATTGAACAAGAAAAAAGTACAATTTTTTTTTCGGATTTTAAATTTTAACATTTTTTTCTTTTTATATTTCGAAAGCAATTAAATTCCCTCAATATGGTTTTAGAATGATTTTCTAAAATTTGATTATCCGAAGTGTCTTAATTCCAGATAACATCTAAAATTAATTAGTTATGATAATCCTATATTTCGGAAAGTGACTGTCTAACTAGCATAGAATAAGTGTTTAGTTTAAGGTCTAGGTTACTACCGTTACCTATCATAAGTCTCTAGAATTTTGATAAGGAATCCTAAATTCATTATGATATTTCCCCGGCAACGGCGCCAAAAATCTGATGGTGTTCCGACTGATAAGCTAAATAGGTATTAATTTACCCTATGTTGATTATGAGTAATTAAGGACTAGGATTGACTAATTGTCACGTTTAGTCTTTATAGTGTCACTTAATCAGTCAGAACCTAAGGCAGAGTACCTATCGTGTAGCTAGTCTGTTGGAAAGTATCTACAATTTTATTAAATAAATATCGTACTCCCAGGGAAGTGGTAACGGCTTAGTAGTAGCTAGCCCTTTATCCTAACTCTTATTTTATGATCTAGTTATGCAATCTTGGAGGCCTAGGGTATTTATAGCAGCTTTCTAGAGTGAAAATCTCAAAAAATTTCGATGTGGGACAACTTCTGGTGCTTCGGGACGGCTGTCCTGGTGCTTTGACTGGGTCAGGACGCCCGTCCTGTCCCGTTGACTAGGTCAGCATTTCCAAAAATTGCATTTTTGCCCCAAAGTTTGCTGTTTTCGTCTACTTTTCACCTAACACTTCCAAAATCATAAACATTGTGAAATTGAGTAAATAACAATCAATTAAGAACAATTTCCTATCAATTTCACCCTAAATTATGCCTAAAAACTTGCTAAAAAAGTGATATGATTTATGCATATCAGATAACCCCACACTTAGCTCTTTGCTTGTCCTCAAGCAAAATCTACCTGAAGTTAGTGATTCTAAATCATATGTGCAGTCACTTACATTCCTAGTCATGTTTTTATTCCAAAAATTATTCAGACAATTCTTAACACAGGTCTGACTGGTTAGGTTGCTATGACAAGGTCTCAAATGTCTCTAGTAGATTGTTATGATCAAGCAGAAAAACAACTTAACAACTAGGTTGAACTCTTTTCTTAGTCACAAGGTTTTCCTGATGTGTAGTGTGTGTACTAGCCTAGACCAGATAGTCAACACAATAAACTCTCGTCTTGACTGTTACTAGATAACACTTCGACCCGTCTCTAGACATACTGACAACAAACAACCTTCTGAGTTCTGAACCTTGGTGATCAGATTTTTAATGATTTAGCACTTATTGATTTTTTCTTTATAGATTCAGGGTATTTTAAGTCTGCTTAGAACACGTCAACTTCAACTACCCATGTAGCGAGTCCCACTCCGATGACTCCCAGACCTACACGACCTTAGGGCATCAGGCTTTAAATTCCCCGAAGGAGTGGTGCTCGAGTAGCGAAGGCCGCTGGCAAACTACCCTTATTTAAAAAATTATGTTACTTTTCACTTTTAGCTCAAAGTCTCATCTAGTCATTCTAATTGCCAATATATCCATAACTTGTCTAATTTTATCTAGGTAAGTCTCGAAAAGGTAATTGGCTGAGGTCTCTAATCCAGACTAAGTTGTGCTAAGTTATCAGGAATTCCCTATTCCTAATCAATAAGTTCAAAATAGTCATAAATCATCTCCTACTAATCATAACACTCTACCTACATATCATAGACATAAGCAATGTTTAACCAATCATACTGCATTTAGAAGTCTGAAAGAATGAAAAATTTTGAAAACATTTTGGAAGGGTGTGAAATTACGGGGAAAACATGTAAAATCATGCAAAAACTTTTCAAACTACTACAGTGCACTGTGCACTGCTACCCCACACTTAAGTCTGACACTGTCCTCAGTGTTCATGCATAGCTAAACTACCCCACGCTTATTTGAAAACAAGAACAAAAACAAAACAAAGAACTCAAGAACAAAACAAAGAACTCTTACCCCACACTTATTCGACTAACTAAGGGTAAGAGAGAAAATAAGGCAACAAAACAAGAAGGATAGCAAAACAGAACACAAAAAAAAATGAAATAAAAGTAAAGGAATATGAGGGTTAGAAAAACTCCCTTCATGTCGCGAGCAGAAGGGTCTTCTCTAATTTGTCAATTGGCTTTTCACCTTAGCCATGTGCTATTGCTGAGGTGTTTCTGACTCTACAAGCTCTAGATACTGGAACGGATGACGTCAGCTCCGATCCTTCATTGTCGAGCTCCAGGTAGTGGCATATCCATTCGAGGAATGACTCAAGCCCCAAGGACTGTTTCCTCGACTCATTTGCAAAGTTCCTTGTAATCGTAGCACGTGTCCAGAAGGAACGTGTCTAGGAATGAGACTTCTTTGGATTGGTGTGCCTACCTGCCAATGCCAGTGAAGGTATTGCATGCAAGTTCCGAATGGCAGAAAAGATACCTGAATCTTTGGCGAAGCCGTGGTGGTAGGAGGCTCCAGTAGTGTAGATCTGGGCCCAAGTATTTAAGACTTCTGATACGCGAAAATCGTATCACATTTTTAGCATGTTTTTATATATGTTTTAATGTGAAATTGAGAGTAAATTGACATTAATTGTTTACTATTTACTTGATTTCACGGTTTTTATGATTTTGGAAGTGTCAGGTGAAAAGTAGACGAAAACAGCAAATTCTAGGGCAAAAACGCAATTTTTGGAAATGTTGACCCGGTCAAAGGTCCGGGACGGGCGTCCCGAACCTGGGACGGGCGTCCCGACCCGGTCAAACCGCCAGGACGGGCGTCCTGAACCGGGACGGGCGTCCCGAACCTGGTCAACGAATCAGGACGGGCGTCCCAAGCCGCCAGAAGCTGTCCCACATCGAATTTTTCAGAATTTTTCACTCCGGGAAGCTGCTATAAATACCCCAGGCCTCCAGCAGTTGAATTCATCCCTCTCCACTCGATCTGAGTCATTAAGTGGTTTCCAGTGTACAGTTTTCCAGTACACAACTCACTCAGAGACTCGGATCTCAGTTTTCTTTCTTATTAGTGTTTTGTTTTAGTTTATGAGAAATAGTCTCAGATCTTAGGTTTCTATAGATAGGTTCGTTTCCGGTATTCATAGAATACCCGGGGTTTCTCTAGGAGACCCTAAGAGAGCTCTAGGCGTTCGAAGAGTCAGTCCACAGGGCTAGGCTTAAGCCCAGGACGTAAGGTAAAGTCTAGCTACTAGGCTGAGGAAGCGTCCTCCGAAGGTTCTGGCGAGCAGAGTCAGGGCGGGCAATACGACGTATACAGCAGTACGCTCGTAGGCGAGACTAAGTAAAGGGTGATTTTTATGGCATCAGTCCCCATACCCCTCTCTTATATGTTTTATTGCTTGTCCTAAACATCAATTATGAATATCAGATTATGATTTTATGAATAGTTGTTTTGTTGTGAAGTTATCATGTTTTTCCGGAAATAGCCACCTGCTAAATAATCATTATGTCTGCATGTCTAATGTAGTTTCTTTTAAACTATAATAGGGTTATAGACAATTCCTAACCACGGTCTATTCATAACCTGTTAGTTTAACAGGCATCAATTAGTATTGGTGTCTGCCATACTAGATAAAATAACATGCTGAACACCTGGCTTGTTAGAGTAGTCTAGGTAGGCTGAGTAGAGCGTTATGCCAGCGATTACGAGCCTTCAGAGTGATCCCCGAAAGTGACATAGGGCTTTCATAAACTGTCTTTGTTCGAACCGTGAGTAGGGCCGTTTACCTTAATGATAGGGGGCGGTAGCATAGAGACTCAGATGTGGTACACCTTTAGACACAGAACTAGTTGCATTCCAGGCTAAGATATATCTAAAACACTCGAAATAGGTCAATCAACATATAGGAACAGTTATAACATAGAATCAGAACTTATCTTTAAAACACTTCTAGGGTTAATTAGACTTGAACCTAGGGAGAATGGATCACCCTCTCATCAAAGTATTGATGAAGATTGCATAACTGGATCATAAGATAAGAGTTAGGATAAGAGGCTAGTACTACTAAGCCGTTGCCACTTCCCTGGGAGTACGATAATTAACTAGTAAAATCGTAGATACTTTCCAATAGACTAGCTACACGATAGGTACTCTGCCTTAGATTCTGGCTGATTAAGTGACACCATAAGACTAAACGTGACAATTAGTCAATCACAGTCCTTAATTAATCATAATCGACATAGGGTAAAATAACACCTATTTAGTACGTCAACCGGAATCGCATCAACTTCCTTGGGGAAGTTTCTTACAGTTGATTGTATGCAGGGGATGCAAGCTCCTCCATTATTGTGCTCCTGATACAATGCCAAATTACTCTATATCATTCGACAGTTCAATACCACTTGGTAGATCACTTGCTTGCTTTGATCTGGCTTTAATTGTTGTCAGTATCTCATCTGTTGATTCTGCGGGTAGGGGTTTTGCTGTGGTGGTATCTTCTGAAAGTTTCCAGCTTCCGAATTATTCCTCAGCTAAATCCCGTACGATTCCTCTAGTTGGGATTGTATGCATTTCCCATTGGAGTAGCATTCTGCAGTAACCTACTCATACCTCTTTTTGGAATGGTTCGTATTCCATTCCCATAGCAATCCCTGCTAAAGTGTGGTACTTGGCAGACTTCACAGATTTGATACACAGACTGAACTTTTCTTCCTAAGACATTGGCACTCTGAATCTGGAAAATAACTTCTCATAGAATCTGCACATGACTTTAACATCATTAGTAGGTAATGCCTGTGGTTCAGGCCATTTTTGAAAAGTGTTCCACGACTACTATGATGTAATTAGTTTCACAGGAAGAAAAAGAAAAGGATTCGATACACCAGATATCGAAGATTTCAAGACTCTATATACCTTGCTGGGGTAGGCGATCTCTGGAAGAAGTGTTACCTGTTATTTGGCAAGCATTGCAGGACTGTATCAGAGGTACAAAATCCTTGAATATGGTAGGTCAATAATATTCTACTTCCAACACTTTCCGGACAGTGTTGATAGCAGTTAATTGGTCTCCCATAGATTCCTGCAATGCTTCAGAATCATGTGGCCTTTGCCTTCCGAGATACATCCTCTGACCACTTTACTCTGCAAAAATTTGAAATAGAAGAGAAATCTACCCAGTAGTAATATTTCTAATCAGCAAAGAATTTCTTCTTTTGCTGATAACTCATATCACTTGGGAATAATTACCAGCTAGATAATTAGTAATATCAGTAAACCACGGAGGAGAATCATTACTCATAGCAAACAATGAAAATAGATCCTCATTCAGAAATTTATCAGATACTACTGTCTCGTCAATAGCCTCTAACTCAGGGTTTCCTAATCTAGACCAAAAGTTTGCTTTCTAGATTCTTAACCCTTTTTCTTACCTCTTCATTCTATATCAAATTCAAGTGATAATAAAACCTAACTTAATCAATTACGGTTCATCATCAGTTTTATTGAACACAGATATCTCAGAGTGATTAGTGTAACCTATTGTTTTAGACAAGATTAGATAAGATCAGGATTTATCATACATGAACTTTCATATCATGTTTCTGTCCTAAAACAATTCTTACTACATCATTACATCATATATTCATTCAAAAAGCAGATTTCAATCAGGTGATGCCATAATGGGTCCAGTAATTCCTTTTGGTTTGAAAGATCTCATGCAATTATCGGCAAAACAAAAGGAACATCCTTTTTTCAATAGAACATTTGAAGGTCTGGCTATTAAAGAAAAATTATTTCATAACTCGTCCTAATAAAGTAGGTATGACTCTAAGAAAATTCTAAAATGGAGTTTCTTCCCAATAAACATCTAAGCCAAAATTTTACAACTCAGAAGAAAATATATTTTATCCTCATTTCCATTTTTATTTTTTTTCGAAATAATAGAAAAACATGAAAAAGAGCCACTAGGAAAACAACTAAGAAAGAACAAGAGATAGGGAAAAGAACAACTTACCATTTGAACAAGAAAAATACATTTTTTGGGTTTTAAATTTTAAAAAAAAAATTCTCTTTTTTTTTCGAAAGCAGTTAAATATCCTCAATATGGTTCTAGAATGATTTTCTAAAATTTGATTATCCGAAGTGTCTTAATTTCAGATAATATCTAAAATTAATTAGTTATGATAACCCTATATTTTGGAAAGTGATTGTCTAACTAGCATAAGATAAGTGTAAATCAAAAGTCTAGGTCACTACCGCTACCTATCATAAGTTTCTAGAATTGTGGCCAATAATCCTAAATTCATTATGATATTTCCCCGGCAACGGCGCCAAAAATCTGATGCGTTTTCGACTGATATGCTAAACATGTGTTATTTTACCCTATGTTGATTATGAGTAATTAAGGACTGGGATTGACTAATTGTCACATTTAGTCTCTATGGTGTCACTTAATCAGTCAGAACCTAAGGCAGAGTACCTATCGTGTAGCTAGTCTGTTGGAAAGTATCTACGATTTTATTAAATAAATATCGTACTCCCAGGAAAGTGGTAACGACTTAGTAGTAACTAGCCTTTTATCCTAACTCTTATCTTATAATCCAGTTATGCAATCTTCATCAATAACTTTGATGAGAGGGTGATCCATTCTCCACTAGGTTTAAGTCTAATTAATCCTAGAAGTGTTAGATAATGTCCTGATTCTATGTTATACTGTTCTTACATGTTGATTGACCTATCTTCGAGTATTTTAGACATGTCTTGGCCTGGATTGCAACTATGTTCTGTGTCTAAAGGCGTACCACATCCGAGGTCTCTAATAAACCGCCCTACCTTAATGAAGGCCCTACTCACGGTTCGGGCTAAAGGCATCCATGAAAGCCCTATGTCACTTCGGGGATCATGCCGCTCGCACTAGCCGCCGGCATAAACGCTCAGCTCGGCCCCTACCTAGACTACTCTAACAAACAAGGTGTTCCGCAGGTTATTTTATCTAGCATGGCAGACACCAATACTAATTGATACCTGTTAAACTAAACAGGTTATGAATAGACCGTGGTTAGGAATTGTCTATAACCCTAACTTTAGTTTAAAAGAGCACATTAGATATGCAGACATAGTGAATATTAAGCAGGTTGCTATTTCTGGAAAAACATAACAACTTCAACATATATAACAAATATTCATAACAATCATAATCCAGTATTCATAATTGATATTTGGACAAACACAATAACAACATATAAGAGAGGGATAGGGGGACCGATGCCATAAAGAAATCACCCTTTACGAAGTCTCACCGATGGAGCGTATTGTTGTATATGTCGTATTGCTCGACCCGACTCTGCTCGACAGAACCTTCGGAGGACGCTTCCTCAGCCTAGTAACTGGGCTTTACCTTAATACCCAGCTTAAGTCCAGCCCTGTGGACTGACTCTTCGAACGCCTAGAGCCCTCTTAGGATCTCCTAACAAAATCCTGGGTATTCTATGAATACCAGAAACGAACCTATCTATTGAACCCTAAGATGTGAGACTATTTCTCATAAACTAAGAAAAATGAAACACAAAAAGGAAAGAAAGAAAACTTATACTGAAATCTGAGTCTCTGAGTGATTTGTGTACTAGAGAATTGTACACTGTAAGTCACTTAATGACTCAAATCGAGTGGAGAGGGATGATTTCAACTCTTGGAGGCCTGGGTATTTATAGCAGTTTTCTGAAGTGAAAATCTCCAAAAATTTCGATGTGGGACAACTTCTGGTGCTTCGGGACGCCCGTCCTGGATTGGGACGGCCGTCCTGGGGCTTTGACTGGTTCAGGATGCCCGTCCTGAGCCGTTGACCAGATCAGCATTTCCAAAAATTGCATTTTTGCCCCAAAGTTTGCTGTTTTCGTCTACTTTTCACCTGACACTTCCAAAATCATAAAAATTGTGAAATTGAGTAAATAACAATCAATTAAGACCAATTTCCTATCAATTTCACCCTAAATTATGCCTAAAAATATGCTAAAAAAGTGATATGATTTATGCATATCACGGGATGCCCACCCCGAACTCAGCATTTCCAAAAATTGCATTTTTGCCCCAAAATTTGTTGTTTTCTTCTACTTTTCACCTGACACTTCCAAAATCACAAAAAATGTGAAATTGAATTAATAACAATCAATTAAGAACGATTTAACATCAATTTCACCCTAAATTGTGCCTAAAAACATGCTAAAAAAGTGATATGATTTATGCATATCATATAACCCCACACTTAGCTTTTTGCTTGTCCTCAAGCAAAGTCTACCTGAAGTTAGTGATTTTAAATCATATGTGCAGTCACTTAAATTTTCTAGTCATGTTTTTACTCCAAAAATTATTCAGACAATTCTTAACACAGGTCTGATTGGTTAGGTTGCTATGACAAGGTCTCAAATGTCTCTAGTAGATTATTATAATCAAGTAGAAAACAACTTAACAACTAGATTGAACTCTTCTCTCAGTCACAAGGTCTTCCTGATGTGTAGTGTGTGTACTAGTCTAGACCAGATAGTCAACACAATATACTCTCGTCTTAACTACTACCAAATAACACTTCGACCCGTTGCTAGACATACTAACAACAGACAACTTTCTGAGTTATGAGCCTTGGTGATCAGATTTTTATTTATTTAGCGTTTATTGATTTTCTTTCTTTTATAGATTCAGGGTATTTTGAGTCTGCTTTGAACACGTCAACTTTAACTACCCATGTAACGAGTCCCACTCCGATGACTCCCAGACCTACAAGACCTTAGGGCATCAGGCTTTAAGTTCCCCTAAGGAGTGGTGCTCGAGTAGCAAAGGCCGCTGTCAAACTACCCTATTTAATTAACTCTCTTTTTCTTTTCACTTTTAGCTCAGAGCCACATCTAGTCATTTTAATTGCCAATACATCCTCAACTGGTCTAATCTTATCTAGTTAAGTTTTGAAAAGGTAATTGGCTGAGGTCTCTAATCCAGACTAAGTTGTGCTCAATTATCAGGAATTCCCTATTCCTAATCAATAAGTTCAAAATAGTCATCACATTGTCTCCTACTAACCATAACATTCTACCTACATATCATAGACATCAGCAAATGTTTTACCAATTATGCTGCATTTCGAAGTCTGAAAGAATGAAAAATTTTGAAAATAATTTTGGAAGGGTGTGAAAAACGGGGAAAACATGCAAAATCATGCAAAAAAATTTTTTTTCTACTACTACAATGCACGGTGCATTGCTATGCCACACTTAAGTCTGACACTGTCCTCAGTGTTCATGCATTTCTAATTTATCCCACACTTATTTGAAAACAAGAAGAAACAAAACAGAAAATTCTAACCCCACACTTATTTAACTGACTAAGGGTAAGAGAGAAAATAAAACAACAAAAGAAATAACAAAATAGGAAGGTAATAGAAATAACAAAACATAACATGAACTGAAGATAAAAATTAAAAGAACACAAAATAAAAGTAGTGGAAGATGAGGATTAGAAAAACTCCCTTCTTGTCTCGAGTAGAAGGGTTTTCTATGATCTGTCAATTGGCTCTTCACCTTGGGCATGTGCTATTGCTGAGGTGTTCTTGACTCTGTAAGCTCTAGATATTGGAACTGATGACATCAGCTCTGATCCTTCAATGTCGAGCTCCAGGTAGTGGCCTATCCATTTGATGAATGATTCACGCCCCAAGGACTGTTTCCTTGAATCATTTGCAAAGTTTCTCGTAATCGTAGCAACGTGTCCAAAAGGAACGTGTCTAGGAATGAGACTTCTTTGGATTGGTGTGCCTACCTGCCAGTGTCAGTAAAGGTATTGCATGCAATTTTCGAATGGCAGAAAAGATACCTGAAGCTTTGGCGAAGCCGTGGTGGTAGGAGGCTCTAGTGGTGTAGATCTTGGCCCAAGTATTTGAAACTTCCTCGGGGAAGTTTCTCACAGCTGATTGGTATGCAGGGGATGCAAGCTCCTGATACAATGCCAAATTCCTCTATATCCTTCGACCTTTCGATATCACTTGGTAGATAACTTGCTTGCACTGGTCTGGCTTTAATTGTTGCCAGTATCTCATCTGTTGATTCTACATGTAGGGGTTTTGCTGTGGTGGTATATTCTGAAAGTTCCCAGCTTCCGAATTATTCCTCAGCTAAATCCCGTATGATTTCTCCAGCTGGGATTGTATGCGTCTCCCATTGGAGTAGCATTCTGCAGTAACCAACTCCAACCTCTTTTTGGAATGGTTCGTATTTCATTCCCATAGCAATCCCTGCTAAAGTGTGGTACTTGGCAGACTTCACAGATTTGATACATAGGCACATCTGAATCTAGAAAACAATTTCTCAAAATCTACACATGATTTTAACATCGTTAGTAGGTAATGCCTGTACTTCAGGTAATTTTTGAAAAGTGTTCCGCGATTACTATGATGCAAATGTTTTCACAGGAAGAAATAGAAAAGGATTCAATCAATACCGACATAGAATGACATTTCTTCCTAATTAAAACCTAAGCCAAAATTGACAGCTCAAAAGAAAAATATTCTTTCCTCATTTCCATTTTTATTTTTTCGAAATTAAATAAAAACAAACAAACAGGAAAACTGTAAACACGAAAAATTTATTTCTTTTATCTTCTGGAAAATAATATTTTTCAGAAAATTTTATAGAAGAAAAGAAAAGGAAAGAAAAAAAATTGAAAGAAAACACATGTTTGACTATGAAAGAAAAAGTACAAGAGATAGGAAAAAGAAAAACTTACCATTGAGCAAGAGAAATACATTCTTTTTTTCGGTTTTTAAATTTTTTTTCTTTTAATATTTTATTTAGAAAGAAGTTAAATTTCCTCAATATGGTTTTAGAATAATTTTCTAAAATTTGATTATCCTAGATGTCTTAATTTTAGATAATGTCTAAAATTAGTTAGTTATGATAACCCTATATTTCAGAAAGTGATTGTCTAACTAGCATAAGATAAGTGTAGGTCTAAAGTCTAGGTTACTACCGTTACCTATCATAAGTTTCTAGAATTGTGATCAGGAATCCTAAATTCATTATGATATTTCCCTGGCAACGGCGCCAAAAATCTGATGTGCTCCCGACTTATATGCTAAATAGGTGTTGTTTTACCCTATGTTGATTATGAGTAATTAAGGACTAAGGTTGACTAATTATCACATTTAGTCTTTTAAGGTGTCACTTAATCAGTCAGAACCTAAGGCAGAGTACCTATCGTGTAGCTAGTCTGTTGGAAAGTATCTAAGATTTTATTAAGTTAAATATCGTACTCCCAGGGAAGTGGTAACGGCTTAGTAGTAACTAGCCTTTTACCTTAACTCTTATCTTATGATTCAGTTATGCAATCGTCATCAATAACTTTGATGTGAGGGTGATTCATTCTCCACTAGGTTTAAGTCTATTAAAGCCTACAAGTGTTTTATAGATAATGTCCTGATTCTATGTTATACTGTTCCTATATGTTCATTGACCTATCTTCGAGTGTTTTAGGCATGTCTTGGCCTGGATTGCAACTATGTTCTGAGTCTAAAGGTGTACCACATCCGAGTTATCTGATAAACCGCCCCATCGCCAAGGTTAACGGCCCTACTTACTGTTCGAGCTAAAGACATCCATGAAAGCCCTATGTCACTTCGGGGATCATGTCACTCGCCCCTAACCACCGACATAAATGCTCAACTCAGCCTACTTAGACTACTCTAACAAACAGGGTGTTCTGCAAGTTATTTTATCTAATGTGGCAGACACCAATACTAATTGATGCCTGTTAAACTAAACAGGTTATGAATAGACCGTGGTTAAGAATTGTCTATAACCCTAATTTTAGTTTAAAAGAAATTACATTAGACATGCAGACATAATGAATATTAAGGCAGGTGGCCATTTCCAGAAAATCATAAAAACTTCAACACATATAACAGATACACATAAAAATCATAATCTCATATTCATAATAGATCTTTGGACGAACACAATACAAACATATAAAGAGAGGGACAGGGGGACTGATGCCATAAAGAAATCACCTTTTACTTAGTCTCGCTGATAGAGCAACTACTTGTATATGTCGTACTGCTCGACCCAACTCTGCTCGACAGAACCTTCGGAGGACGCTTCCTCAGCCTAGTAGTTGGACTTTACCTTAATACCCAGCTTAAGCCCAGCCCTGTAGACTGACTCTTCGAACGCCTAGAGCCCTCTTAGGATCTCCTAACGAAATCCCAGGTATTCTATGAATATGATATGCATAAATCATATCACGTTTTTAGCATGTTTTTAGGCATGATTTAGGGTGAAATTGAGGGTAAATTGGTCTTAATTGTTCATTATTAACTCAATTTCACAGTTTTTCTGATTTTGGAAGTGTCAGGTGAAAAGTGGAAGAAAATGGCAAATTTTGGGGCAAAAACGCAATTTTCCAGAAGTTCGGACTTCGGGGAGGGCATCCCGGTTCAGGACGAGCGTCCTGACCTGGTCAACAGGTCGGGACGGGGGTCCAGGACTTGGGACGGCCATCCTGACCTGGTCAACAAACTGGGACGGGCGTCCCGAACCAGAATTCAGAATCCCACATCGAAATTTTGAGAGAAAATCACTCCAGAAAGCTGCTATAAATACCCCAGGCCTTCCTCAGTTGAAATCATCCCTCTCCACTAGATCTGAGTCATTCAGTGGTTTCCAATGTACAATTCTCAAGTACACAACTCACTCAGATTTCAGTATAAGTTTTCTTTCTTTCCTTTTTAGTGTTTCGTTTTTCTTAGTTTCTGAGAATTAGTCTCAGATCCTAGGGTTCGATAGATAGGTTTGTTTCTGGTATTCATAGAATACCTAGGATTTCGTTAGGAGATCCTAAGAGGGCTCTAGGCGTTCGAAGAGTTAGTCCACAGGGCTGGGCTTAAGCCCAGGATGTAAGGTAAAGTCCAACTACTAGGCTGAGGAAGCGTCATCCGAAGGTCCTGACGAGCAGAGTCGGGTCAAGCAGTACGACATATACAAGCAGTACGCTCCAACGGCGTGACTACGTAAAGGGTGATTTCTTTATGGCATCTGTCCCCCCTGTCCCTCTCTTTATATGTTTGTATTGTGATTGTCCAAAAATTTATTATGAATATGAGATTATGATTTCTATGATTATTTGTTTTATATGTTGAAGTTGTTATGTTTTTCCGGGAATAGCCACCTGCTTAATATTCATTATGTCTGCATGTCTAATGTAGTTTCTTTTAAATTAAATGTAGGGTTATAGACAATTCCTAACCACGGTCTATTCATAACCTGTTTAGTTTAACAATCATCAATTAGTATTGGTGTCTGCCATTTTGGATAAAATAACCTGCGGAACACCCTGTTTGTTAGAGTAGTCTAAGTAGGCTGAGTAGAGCGTTTATGCCGACGGTTATGTGCAAGCGGCATGATCCCCGAAGTGACATAGGGCTTTCATAGCTGTCTTTAGTAGTAACCGTGAGTAGGCCCGTTTACCTTGGCGATGGGGCGGTTTATCAGATTACTCAAATGTGGTACACCTTTAGACTCCGAACATAGTTGCAATCCAGGCTAAGATGCATCTAAAATACTCGAAGATAGGTCAATCAACATGTAGGATAGTATAACATAGAATCATGACTTTATCTACAAAACACTTTTAGGCCTAATTAGACTTAAACCTAGTGGAGAAAGGATCACCCTCTCATCAAAGTTATTGATGAAGATTGCATAACTGGATCATAAGATAAGAGTTAGGGTAAAAGGCTAGTTACTACTAAGCCGTTACCAATTCCCTGGGAGTACGATATTAATAAATTAAAATCGTAGATACTTTCCAATAGACTAGCTACACGATAGGTACTCTGCCTTAGGTTCTGATTGATTAAGTGACAATAATTGAATGCTAAAGTGACAGTTAGTAAGACTCGATCCTTAATTACTCATAATCAACATAGGGTAAAATAACACCTATTTAGCATATCAGTCGGAACGCATCAGATTTTTAGGCGCCGTTGCTAGGGAAATATTATAATGAATTTAGGATTAAAGGCCACAATTCTAGAGACTTATGATAGGTAGCGGTAGTAACCTAGACCTTAGACCTAACACTTATTTTCTGCTAGTTAGACAATCAATTTCTGAAATATAGAATTATCACAACTAATTGATTTTAGATATTATATGGAATTAAGACATTTAGGACAATCAAATTTTAGAAAATCATTCTAAAACCATATTGAGGAAATTTAACTGCTTTCGAAAAAAAAAAGAAAAAAAAATTTAAAATTTAAAACCCGAAAAAAAATGTATTTTTCTTGTTCAAATGGTAAGTTGTTCTTTTCCCTATCTCTTGTTCTTTCTTAGTTGTTTTCCTAGTTGCTCTTTTTCGTGTTTTTCTATTATTTCGAAGAAATAAAAATGGAAATGAGGATAAAATATATTTTCTTCTGAGTTGTAAAATTTTGGCTTAGATTTTTTGGGAAGAAATTCCATTTTAGAATTTTCTTAGAGTCACGCCGACTTTATTAGGACGAGTTATGAAATAGTTTTCCTTAATAGCCAGACCTTTGAATGTTCTATTGAAAAAGGATGTTCCTTTTGTTTTGCTGATAATTGAATGAGATCTTTTAAATCAAAAGGAATTACTGCACCCATTATGGCATCACCTGATTGAAATCTGCTTTTTGAATGAATATGTGATGTAATGATGTAGTAAGAATTGTTTTAGGACAGAAACATGATAAGAAAGCTCATGTATGATAAATCTTATCTAGTCTTGTCTAGAAACAATAGGTTACACTGATCACTCTGAGATATCTGTGTTCAATAAAACTAATGTTGAACCATAATTGATTAAGTTAAGTTTTGTTATTACCTGAATTTGATATAGAATGAAGGGATAAGAAGAAAGGTTGAAAATCTAGAAAGCAAACCATTTGTCTAGATTAGAAAACCCTGAGTTAGAGGCTATTGTAATACTTATAAATTTTTGGATGAAAACCTATTTGCATTGTTTGCTATGTATAATACTTCTCATCTATGGTTTATTGTTGTTGCAAATTATCTAGTCATTGAATGAGTTCCAAGTGATATGACTTATCAGCAAAAGAAGAAATTCTTTGCTGATTCAAAATGTTACTACTCGGCAGATTTCTCTTCTATTTCAAATTTTTGCAGATCAGTGGATCAGATGATGTATCTCGGAAGGCGAAGGCCACATGATTCTGAAGCATTGCAGGAATCTATGGGAGACCAGTTAACTGCTATCAACACTGTCCGGAAAGTGTTGGAAGTAGAATATTATTGACCCACCATATTCAAGGATGTTGTATCTTTGATACAGTCCTGCGATGCTTGCCAAATAACAGGTAACACCTCTTCCAGAGATCGCCTACCCCAGCAAGGTATATAGAGTCTTGAAATCTTTGATATTTGGGGTATCGAATCCTTTTCTTTTTCTTCCTGTGAAAACATTTACATCATAGTAGTCGTGGAATACTTTTCAAAAATGGCCTGAACCACATGCATTACCTACTAATGATGTTAAAGTCATGTGCAGATTCTATGAGAAGTGTTTTCCAAATCCAGAGTGCCAATGCCTTAGGAAAAAAACGGCCAGTCTGTGTATCAAATCTGTGAAGTCTGCCAAATACTTCACTTCAGCGGGAATTGCTATGTGAATGGAATACGAACCATTCCAAAAGAGGTAGGAGTAGGTTACTGCAGAATGCTACTCCAATGGGAAATACATACAATCCCAACTGGAGGAATCATACAGGATTTAGCTGAGGAATAATTCGGAAGCTGGAAACTTTCAGAAGATACCACCACAGCAAAACCCCTACCCGCAGAATTAACAGATGAGATAATGGCAACAATTAAAGCCAGACTAGTGCAAGCAAGTGATCTACCAAGTGGTATTGAACGGTCAAGGGATATAGAGGAATTTGGCATTGTATCAAGAGCATAGCAATGGAGGAGCTTGCATCCACTGCATACAATCAGCTGTGAGAAACCTCCCCGAGGAAGTTTCAAATACTTGGGCCCAGATCTACACCACTGGAGCCTCCTACCACCACGGCTTCGCCAAAGCTTCAGGTATCTTTTCTACCATTCGAAACTTGCATGCAATACCTTCATTGACACTAGAAGGTAGGCACACCAATCCAAAGAAGTCTCATTCCTAGATACGTTCCTTCTGGACACATTGCTACGATTATGAGGAACTTTGCAAATGATTCGAGGAAACAGTCCTTGGGGCTTGAGTCATTCATCAAATGGATAGGCCACTACCTGGAGCTCGACAATAAAAGATCGGAGCTGGCATCATCCGTTCTAATATCTAGAGCTTGCAGAGTCAAGAACACCTCAGCAATAGCACATGACTAAGGTGAAGAGCTAATTGAAAGATCAGAGAAGACCCTTCTGCTCGCGACATGAGGGGAGTTTTTCTAATCCTCATATTCCTTTACTTTTACTTTTATTTTCTTTGTTTTGTGTTCTGTTTTGTTATTTCCATTATCCTTCTTGTTTTGTTGCTTTATTTTCTCTCTTACCCTTAGTTAGTCAAATAAGTGTGGGGTAAGAGTTCTCTGTTTTGTTTTTATTTCTTGTTTTCAAATAAGTGTGGGGTAGTTTAGGTATGCATGAAAACTAAGGACAATGTCAGACTTAAGTGTGGGGTAGCAGTGCACGGTGCACTGTAGTAGTTTGAGAAAATGTTTTGCATGATTTTGCTTGTTTTCCCCGTATTTTCACACCCTTTCAAATTTTTTCAAAATTTTCCATTCTTTCAGACTTCTAAATGCAGTATGATTGGTTAAACATTTGCTGATGTCTATGATATGTAGGTAGAATGTTATGGTTAGTAGGAGACGATTGATGACTATCTTGAACCTATTGATTAGAAATAGGGAATTCCTGATAATTGAGCACAACTTAGTCTTGATTAGAGACCTCAGCCAATTACCTTTTCGAGACTTAACTAGATAAAATTAGACCAGTTGTGGATGCATTGACAATTAGAATGACTAGATGAGACTCTGAGCTAAAAGTGAAAAGAAACAAAAGAAAGTTAATTAAATAAGGGTAGTTTGCCAGCGGCCTTCGCTACTCGAGCACCACTCCTTCGGGGAACTTAAAGCCTGATGCCCTAAGGTCGTGTAGGTCTGAGAGTCATCGGAGTGGGACTCGCTACATGGGTAGTTGAAGTTGACGTGTTCTAAGCAGACTCAAAATACCCTGAAAAATATATAAAAGAAAAAACTCAATAAACGCTAAATAAGTAAAAATCTGATCACCAAGGCTCAGAACTCAGAAAGTTGTCTGTTGTTAGTATGTCTAGCGACGGGTCGAAGTGTTATCTGGTAGTAGTTAAGACGAGGGGATATTGTGTTGACTATCTGGTCTAGACTAGTACACACACTACACATTAGGAAGACCTAGTGACTAAGAGAAGAGTTCAACCTAGTTGTTAAGTTGTCAACTGCTTGACTATAACAATCTACTAAAGACATTTGAGACCTTGTCATAGCAACCTGACCAGTCAGACCTGTGTTAAGAATTGTCTGAATAATTTTTAGAATAAAAGCATGACTAGGAAATTTAAGTGACTGCTGATATGCATAAATCATATCACATTTTTAGCATGTTTTTAGGTATGATTTAGGGTGAAATTGAGGGTAAATTGGTCTTAATTGTTCATTATTAACTCAATTTCACAATTTTTATTATTTTGGAAGTATCAGGTGAAAAGTGGAAGAAAATGGCAAATTTTGAGGCAAAACGCAATTTTTCAGAAGTTCAGACTTCGGGGAGGGCGTCCCGGTTCAGGACGGGCATCCTGACCTGGTCAACAGGTCGGGACGGGCGTCCAGGACTCGGGACGGCCGTCCTGACCTGGTCAACAGACCGGGACGGGCGTCCCGAACCAGAAATTCAAGTCCCACATCGAAAATTTTGAGAGAAAATCACTCCAGAAAGCTGCTATAAATACCCCAGGCCTTCCTCAGTTGAATTCATCCCTCTCCACTCGATTTGAGTCATTCAGTGGTTTCCAGTGTACAATTCTCGAGTACACAACTCACTCGGAGACTCAGATTTCAGTATAAGTTTTCTTTCTTTCCTTTTTGTGTTTCATTTTTCTTAGTTTCTGAGAAATAGTCTGAGATCCTAGGGTTCGATAGATAGGTTTGTTTCTGGTATTCATAGAATACCCGGGATTTCGTTAGGCGATCCTAAGAGGGCTCTAGGCGTTCGAAGAGTCAGTCCACAGGGCTGGGCTTAAGTTGGGTATTAAGGTAAGTTCAGTTACTAGGCTGAGGAAGCGTCCTCCGAAGGTTCTGGCGAGCAGAGTCGGGTCAAGCAATACGACATATACAGCAGTACGCTCCATCGGCGAGACTTCGTAAATGGTGATTTCTTTATGGCATCGGTCCCCCTGTCCCTCTCTTATATGTTGTTATTGTGTTTGTCCAAATAGCAATTATGAATACTGGATTTTGATTGTTATGAATAGTTGTTATATATGTTGAAGTTATTATGTTTTTCCGAAAATAGCCACCTGCTTAATTATTCATTATGTCTGCATGTCTAATGTAGTTTCTTTTAAACTAAAATTAGGGTTATAGACAATTCCTAACCACTGTCTATTCATAACCTGTTTAGTTTAACAGTCATCAATTAGTATTGGTGTCTGCAATACTAGATAAAATAACCTGTGGAACACCCTGTTTGTTATAGTAGTCTAGGTAGGCTGAGTAGAGCGTTTATGCCTGCGATTATGGGCAAGCGGCATGATCCCCGAAGTGACATAGGGCTTTCATAGCTGTCTTTAGTAGTAACCATGAGTAGGGTCGTTTACCTTGGCGATGGGGCGGTATATCAGATTACTCAGATGTGGTACACCTTTAGACTCAGAACATAGTTGCATTCCAGGCTAAGATATATCTAAAACACTCGAAGATAGGTCAATCAACATATAGGAACAGTATAACATAGAATCAGAACTTTGTATATAAACACTTTTAGGCCTGATTGGACTTAAACCTAGTGAAGAATGGATCACCCTCTCATTAAAGTTATTGATGAAGATTGCATAACTGGATTATAAGATAAGAGTTAGGATAAAAGGCTAGTTACTACTAAATCGTTACCACTTTCCTGGGAGTACGATAATTATTTAATAAAATCGTAGATACTTTCCAACAGACTAGCTAAACGATAGGTACTCTGCCTTAGGTTCTGGCTGATTAAGTGACACCATAGAGACTAAATGTGACAATTAGTCAATCTCAGTCCTTAATTACTCATAATCAACATAGGGTAAAATAACACCTATTTAGCATATCGGCTGGAAACGCATCAACTGCCCTATGATTTAGAATCACTAACTTCAGGTAGACTTTGCTTGAGGACAAGCAAAAAGCTAAGTGTGGGGTTATCTGATATGCATAAATCATATCGCGTTTTTTGCATGTTTTTAGGCATGATTTAGGGTGAAATTGAGGGTAAATTGGTCCTAATTGTTCATTATTAACTCAATTTCACAGTTTATCTGATTTTGGAAGTGTCAGGTGAAAAGTGGAAGAAAATGGCAAATTTCGGGGCAAAACGCAATTTTCCAGAAGTTCGAACTTCGGGGAGGGCGTCCCGGTACGGGACAGGCGTCCAGGACTCAGGACGCCCGTCCTGACCTGGTCAACAGACCGGGACGGGCGTCCCGAACCAGAATTCAGAATCCCACATCGAAATTTTGAGAGAAAATCACTCCATAAAGCTGCTATAAATACCCCAGGCCTTCCTCAGTTGAAATCATCCATCTCCACTTGATCTGAGTCATTTAGTGGTTTCCAGTGTACAATTCTCGAGTACACAACTCACTTAGAGACTCAGATTTCAGTATAAGTTTTCTTTCTTTCCTTTTTAGTGTTTCGTTTTTCTTAGTTTCTAAGAATTAGTCTCAGATCCTAGGGTTCGATAGATAGGTTTGTTTCCGGTATTCATAGAATACCCGGGATTTCGTTAGGAGATCCTAAGAGGGCTCTAGGCGTTCAAAGAGTCAGTACACAGGGCTGGGCTTAAGCCCAGGATGTAAGGTAAAGTCCAGCTACTAGGCTGAGGAAGCGTCCTCCGAAGGTTTTGACGAGCAGAGTCGGGTCAAGCAGTACGACATATACAAGCAGTACGCTCCAACGGCGTGACTACGTAAAGGGTGATTTCTTTATGGCATCGGTCCCCCCTGTCCCTCTCTTTATATGTTTGTATTGTGATTGTCCAAAAATTTATTATGAATATGAGATTATGATTCCTATAATTATTTGTTTTATATGTTGAAGTTGTTATGTTTCCCGGGAATAGCCACCTGCTTAATATTCATTATGTATGCATGTCTAATGTAGTTTCTTTTAAATTAAATGTAGGGTTATAGACAATTCCTAACCACGGTCTATTCATAACCTATTTAGTTTAACAGGCATCAATTAGTATTGGTGTCTTCCATATTAGATAAAATAACCTGCGGAACACCCTGTTTGTAGAGTAGTCTAAGTAGGCTGAGTAGAGCATTTATGCCGGCGGTTATGGGCAAGCGGCATGATCCCCGAAGTGACATAGGGCTTTCATAGCTGTCTTTAGTAGTAACCGTGAGTAGGGCCGTTTACCTTGGCGATGGAGCAGTTTATCAGATTACTCAGATGTGGTACACCTTTAGACTCAGAACATAATTGCAATCCAGGCTAAGATGCATCTAAAATACTCGAAGATAGGTCAATCAACATGTAGGATAGTATAACATAGAATCAGGACTTTATCTATAAACCACTTTTAGGCCTAATTAGACTTAAACCTAGTGGAGGAAGGATCACCCTCTCATCAAAGTTATTGATGAAGATTGCATAACGGGATCATAAGATAAGAGTTAGGGAAAAGGCTAGTTACTACTAAGCCGTTACCACTTCCCTGGGAGTACGATATTAATAAATTAAAATCGTAGATACTTTCCAATAAACTAGCTACACGATAGGTACTCTGTCTTAGGTTCTGATTGATTAAGTGACAATAATTGAATGCTAAAGTGACAGTTAGTAAGACTCAGTCCTTAATTACTCATAATCAACATATGGTAAAATAACACCTATTTAGCATATCAGTTGGAACGCATCAGAATACCAGAAACGAACCTATCTATCGAAGCCTAAGATCTGAGACTAATTCTCAAAAACTAAGAAAACGAAACACTAACGAAAAATAGAAGAAAACTTATACTGAACCCGAGTCTCTAAGTGACTTATGTACTCGAGAAAAATGTACAACTTAAGTCACTAAATGACTCAGATTGAGTGGAGATGAATGATTTCAACTGAGGAAGGCCTGGGGTATTTATAGCAGCTTTCTGCAGTGAATTTCTCCAAAACTTTTGATGTGGGACAACTTTTGGTGCTTGGGACGCCCGTCCCGAATTCGGGACGCCCACCCCAAACTCAGCATTTCCAAAAATTGCATTTTTGCCCCAAAATTTGATGTTTTCTTCTACTTTTCACCTGACACTTCCAAAATCACAAAAACTATGAAATTGAGTTAATAACAATCAATTAAGAACGATTTAACATCAATTTCACCCTAAATTGTGCCTAAAAACATGCTAAAAAAGTGATATGATTTATGCATATCAACATACCAGCAACAAACAACCTTTTGAGTTCTGAGCTTTGGTGATAAGATTTTTAATTAAGCATTTCAATATAAGAGTACACTGGGCTATGTATTTTTGGATTGATTTTTCAGGGTATTTTGTGTTTGCTTTCACACGTCAACTTTAACTACCCATGTAGTGAGTCCCACTCCGATGACTCCCAGAACTACACGACCTTAGGGCATCAGGCTCTAAGGTCCCTTAAGGAGTGGTGCTGGAGTAGCAAAGGCTGCTTGCAAACTACCCTATTTATTTAACTTTTTTCACTTTCAGATCAGAGCATCATCTAGTCAGTTAGACTGCTAATATATCCTCAACTGGTCTAATATTATTTAGCTAAGTCTTAAAAAGGTATTTGGTTGAGGTCTCTAATCCAAACTAAGTTGTGTTCAAGTTGTGTTCAAGTATCATGAATTCAAGAAAGTTATCACCTTGTCTCCTACTAATCATAATATTCTACATACATATCATAGACATCAGCAATTCTTTACCAATCATAACTGCATTTTGAAGTCTGAAAGAGTGAAAATTTTTGAATTTTTTTTTCTAAGGGTGTAATTCTAGTGAAAGTATGGGAAAAACATGCAAAACATTTTCTACTACAGTGCACTGTGCACTGCTACCCCACACTTAAGTTTGACACTGTCTGATGTGCTTCAGACTGATATGCTAGAATAGGTGTCGATTTACCCTATGTTGATTATGAGTAATTAAGGACTGGGATTGACTAATTGTCACGTTTAGTCTTAATAGTGTCACTTAATCAGTCAGAACCTAAGGCAGAGTACCTATCGTGTAGCTAGTCTGTTGGAAAGTATCTACGATTTTATTAAGTTAAATATCATACTCACAGGCAAGTGGTAACGGCTTAATAGTAACTATCCTTTTACTCTAACTCTTATCTTATGATTCAGTTATTCAATCGTCATCAATAACTTTGATGAGAGGGTAATTCATTCTCCACTAGGTTTAAGTCTGTTTAAGCCTAAAAGTGTTTTATAGATAATGTCCTGATTCTATGTTATACTGTTCCTACATGTTGATTGACCTATATTCGAGTATTTTAGACATGTCTTGGCCTGGATTGCAACTATGTTTTGAGTCTAAAGGTGTACCACATCCGAGTCACTAATAAACCGCCCCATTGCCAAGGTTCACGGCCCTACTCACGGTTCGAGCTAAAGGCATCCATGATAGTCCTATGTCACTTAGGGGATCATGCCGCTCGCCCTAACGCCGGCATAAACGCTCAACTCAACCTACATAGACTACTCTAACAAACAAGGTGTTCTGCAGGTTATTTTATCTAATATGGCAGACACCAATACTAATTGATGCCTGTTAAACTAAACAGGATATGAATAGACCGTGGTTAGGAATTATCTATAACCCTAAATTTAGTTTAAAAGAGACTACATTAGACATGCAGACATAATGTATATTAAGCAGGTAGCCATTTCCGAAAAATCATAAAAACTTCAACACATATAACAGATATTCATAAAAATCATAATCTCATATTCACAATAAATCTTTGGACAAACACAAAACAAACATATAAAGAGAGGGACAAGGGGACTGATGCCATAAAGAAATCACCCTTTACTTAGTCTCGCCGATGGAGCAACTGCTTGTATATGTCGTACTGCTCGACCCGACTCTGCTCGACAGAACCTTCGGAGGACGCTTCCTCGGCCTAGTAGCTGGACTTTACCTTAATACCCAACTTAAGCCCAGCCCTATGGACTGACTCTTCAAACGTCTAGAGCCCTCTTAGGATCTCCTAACGAAATCCCGGGTATTCTATGAATACCAGAAACGAACCTATCTATCGTAGCCTAAGATCTGAGACTAATTCTCAGATACTAAGAAAACAAAACACTAACTAGAAATGAAAGAAAACTTATACTGAACCCGAGTCTCTAAGTGACTTTTGTACTCGAGAAAAATGTACAACTTAAGTCACTAAATGACTCAGATTGAGTGGAGAGGAATGATTTCAACTGAGGAAGGCCTGAGGTATTTATAGTAGCTTTCTGGAGTGATATATCTTCAAAAATTTGATGTGGGACTTGGAATTGCAGCTCGGGACGCCCGTCCTGGATTGGAACGCCCGTCCTGGACTGTTGACCAAGTCAGGACGGCCGTCCCGAGTCGTGGACGCCCGTCCTGGCCTGTTGACCAGGTCAGGGCGCCCATCCTGATTCGGGACGCCCTCCCCGACGTCTGAACTTCTGAAAAATTACGTTTTTGCCTCAAAATTTGCCATTTTCTTCTACTTTTCACCTAACACTTCCAAAATAATAAAAACTGTGAAATTGAGTTAATAACAAACAATTAAGACCAATTTGCCCTCAATTTCACCCTAAATTATGCCTTAAAACATGCTAAAAATGTGATATGATTTATGCGTATCAGATAATCCCACACTTAGCTTTTTGCTTGTCCTCAAGCAAAGTCTACCTAAAGTTAGTGATTCTAAATCATATGTGCAGTCACTTAAATTTCCTAGTCATGTCTTTATTCCAAAAATTATTTAGACAATTCATAACACAGATCTGACTGGTTAGGTTGCTATGACAAGGTCTCAAATGTCTCTAGTAGATTGTTATAATCAAGCAGGTTAACAACTTAATGACTAGATTGAACTCTTCTCTCAGTCACAAGGTCTTCCTGATGTGTAGTGTGTGTACTAGTCTAGACCAGATAGTCAACACAATATACTCTCGTCTTAACTTCTACCAGATAACACTTCGACCCATCGCTAGTCATACTAACAACAGACAACTTTCTAAGTTCTGAGCCTTGGTGATCAGATTTTTATTTATTTAGTGTTTATTGATTTTCTTTCTTTTATAGATTCAGGGTATTTTGAGTCTGCTTTGAACACGTTAACTTCAACTACCCATGTAGCGAGTCCCACTCCGATGACTCCCAGACCTACACGACCTTAGGGCATCAGGTTTTAAGTTCCCCTAAGGAGTGGTGCTCGAGTAGCAAAGGCTGCTGGCAAACTACCCTATTTAATTAACTCTCTTTTGTTTCTTTTCACTTTTAGCTCAGAGTCTCATCTAGTCATTCTAATTGTCAATACATCCACAACTGGTCTAATCTTATCTAGTTAAGTCTTGAAAAGGTAATTGGCTGAGGTCTCTAATCCAGACTAAGTTGTGCTCAATTATCAGGAATTCCCTATTCCTAATCAATAAGTTCAAAATAGTCATCACATTGTCTCCTACTGATACGCAAAAATCATATCACTTTTTTAGCATGTTTTTATATATGATTTAGGGTGAAATTGATAGGAAATCGATCTTAATTGATTGTTATTTACTCAATTTCACAGTTTTTATTATTTTGGAAGTGTCAGGTGCAAAGTAGACGAAAACAGCAAATTTTGGGTAAAATTGCAATTTTTGGAAATGCTGACTTGGTCAATGGTCCGGGACGGGCGTCCCAATCTAGGACGGGCGTCCCGAAGCACCAGAAGCTGTCCCACATCGAAAGTTTTGGAGATTTTCACTCCAGAAAGCTGCTATAAATACCCCAGGCCTCCAGGAGTTGAAATCATTCCTCTCCACTCGATCTAAGTCATTAAGTGGTTCCCAGTGTACACTTCTCTAGTACACAACTCACTCAGAGACTCGGATCTCAGTTTTCTTTCTTATTAGTGTTTTGTTTTAGTTTCTGAGAAATAGTCTCAGATCTTAGGTTTCTATAGATAGGTTCGTTTCTGGTATTCATAGAATACCCAGGATTTCGTTAGGAGATCCTAAGAGGGCTCGAGGCGTTCGAAGAGTCAGTCCATAGGGCTGGGCTTAAGCTGGGTATTAAGGTAAAGCCCAGTTACTAGGCTGAGGAAGCGTCCTCCGAAGGTTCTGGAGAGCAGAGTCAGGGCGAGCAATACGACATATACAGCAGTACGCTCCGTCACCGAGACTACGTAAAGGGTGATTTCTTTATGGCATCAGTCCCCATGTCCCTCTCTTATATGTTGTTATTGTGTTGTTCTAAAGATTTATTATGAATACGAGATTACGATTTTTATGAATAGTTGTTTTATATGTTGACGTTGTTATGTTTTTCTGGAAATAGCCACATGCTTAACATTCACTATGTCTGCATGTCTAATGTGCTCTTTTAAACTAAAGTTAGGGTTATAGACAATTCCTAACCATGGTCTAATCATAACCTGTTTAGTTTAACATGCATCAATTAGTATTGGTGTCTGCCATGCTAGATAAAATAACCTGCTGAACACCCTGTTTGTTAGAGTAGTCTAGGGTAAGCCGGGCAGAGTCCGATTATGCCGGCGGCTAGGGCAAGCGGTATGATCCCCGAAGTGACATAGGGATTTCATGGATGCCTTCTTCCCGAACCGTGAGTAGGGCCGTCATTAAGGTAGGGCGGTTTATTAGAAACCTCGGATGTGGTACGCCTTTAGACACAGAACATAGTTGCAATCCAGGCTAAGACATGTCTAAAATACTCGAATATAGGTCAATCAACATATAGGAACAGTATAACATAGAATCAGGACTCATCTATAAAACACTTCTAGGATTAATTAGACTTAAACCTAGTGGAGAATGAATCACCCTCTCATCAAAGTATTTGATGAAGATTGCATAACTGGATCATAAGATAGGAGTTAGGATAAAAGGTTAGTTACTACTAAGCCGTTGCCACTTCCCTGCGAGTACGATAATTAACTTAATAAAATCGTAGATACTTTCCAACAGACTAGCTACACGATAGGTACTCTGCCTTAGGTTCTGGTTGATTAAGTGACAATAATTGAATGCTAAGTGACAGTTAGTAAGACTCAGTCCTTAATTACTCATAATCGACATAGGTAAATAAAGCCTATCTTTTAGCATACCAATCGGAACTGCATCAGATTTTTGGCGCCGTTGCCGGGGAAATATCATAATGAATTTAGGATTATTGGCCACAATTCTAGAGACTTATGATAGGTAGCGGTAGTAACTTAGACTTTTGATTTACACTTATCTTATGTTAGTTAGACAATCACTTTCCTAAATATATGATTATCATAACTAATTAATTTTAGATAATATCTGAAATTAAGACACTTAGGATAATCAAATTTTAGAAAATTATTCTAAAACCATATTAAGGAAATTTACCTGCTTTCTGAATAAAATTCAAAATCCATAAAAATATTTTTCTTGCTTTCTTATTTCACTTTCCTATTTTTGTTATTTGTTATTTCTAACCAGACTTTGCACTCAGAGATGAAGGGAACAAGAGCCCAGGATATTCTAGATGAATTAGAAAATAACACATTCCCAGAGATCCAAACAACTCCTGCTTCTCCCGAATATACTCCTGAATCCCCCGAATACACCCCGAAATCTCCTGAGCATACTCCTGCATCCCCCGCACCTAACAACCAACCACCTTCATCAGGGGACAACACTAACAGTTCTCAATCAGCTTTGGCTGCCCGGGTAGATGATATATCTCACAGGATAAGTGCTATGACTCAGACAATACCGGGCGGACTAAGACGGTCATATCAGGCTGTTCTAACCCTAAGTTCTGAAGTAACCCAACTCAGAACCACAATAGAACGCCAAAATGTGCAATTACTCTGAGAGATGATGGAAATCTTAAAGGAACAAAGGAACCAGCAGGAGGAGATGCGCAACATACAAGCAGAACTGCAAGAGATGCGAAACATTCAGGCAGAGCTACAAGAGATCAGAGATAATGGTTGTTGAAAAAGGAAAGATTCTTTTACTTTTATTCTTAGCAAATAATTCGTTTGAACTGAACCTGAATAATTGACCCATATTTTTCTATTTTTCAAATTTTTTAAGGGGTCCTTTATATTCAACAATTTTCTTCAGACATTTTATTTTCAAATTTCTATGAAAAACAAAAGTTTTGGAAATACAGTTTATTTTTCACTAATTGTACAAACTCAGTTTTTGTTTTTCTGAAATTCTTGCTGAATTTAAGTTGGGATAAAATTAGGGTAGTCATGATTTTCGAAAAAAAAAGGGAGACTGAGGAATTTTTGCATAGAATTTTTAACAACTTATGAATTTAATTGGATAAACATGAAGCCTTGTTAAAAATTATGATTATTTTTGGTATCTTGAGGTTTTTAGGGAATTACGAAAAAAAAAAATTCGGAATTGGCACGCGTCCCGAAGTAACCCGGGACGGGCGTCCCGAAGGCCGCCCCCTCTATAAAAATTCATTTTTTTTCATTTTCTCTCAAATCTACAACCAAAAATCCATCTCTCTAAAAATATTTCTCTCTACATTCTCTCTACAAATTTTTGGCAAACTCTCCAAAGTTTAAAAATTCGAGTTTCCCTCCAAAATTTGAATTTTAAACTTCACCCAAAAATTTGAATTTCCCTCCAAAATTTGATTTTCCTGCCAAAAATTCAAAATCTCTCCCTAACCTAATTTCATCCTTCTGAATTCAAATTCACCTCCAGAATTTGAGTTTAAAGCTTTCCTTCACACCTAAACTCTCTCGTACGTTCTTAATGGCTCCCAAACGTGCTCGTACAACATCTACCATGACAGTTACCTCAGTGGCACACCCTTTTATGCTATTTCCCTCCAACACAACATACCAAGAGAGATGCCTTGGGTACATCGGGCGTACGATACTGACGGGCAGAACGTTGGATTGGGTAGCAGTACAGACGCTAGGAGTAGAGCTGGAAGTTAGCCGCATACTCGACGTGCCACCTTACAGTCGAGTATTCATCGTCACAGAGCCCACATACCTGGAGCTGGTATGTGAGTTCTACGCATCTTTTACATGCCACCAGGAGCAGATCACATTCCGCTTGGGCGGAATAGATCGGTCGATGAGCATAGACGAGTTCGGCGTCGCCCTAGGTATCTGGCAGAGAGATGAGATGGATACGCCCGCATACACCACAGCAGTCCGAGACTTCACGTCTACAGACGTCTCCACTGCTTGGGCTCAGATCTGCATGACGGGTGCCCCATACCAGCATGGGTTTGCAAAAGCCACAGGTATTTATCCTACTCTTCTTTACCTGCACGCTATCATTGCACATACATTGTTAGGACGATGGACAGCTCCCGGAACTGTCACCCAGATGGAGACATTCCTTCTAGCCAACACGCACATGGGATCTACGGTAGAGATGGCTAGACTCATCACGGTCGTCATGCGAGGATTTGCTACAGATACCCAGAAATAGTATCTGGGGCTCGGACCATACATCACCAGTCTAGCCCGCTACCTAGAGTTGGACATAGAGGGCTCGGAGCTGACCCTGGTCGCCCCGACCACCGTTCCCACTGATCTTACCATTCTACGGAACATGGGAATGGTTGTTCGGGATGCGAATGGCCGCTACACCATCCACACGGAGCAGCCATGATAGGCATCGGCATCGGAAGCATTTCTAGTGCATATCCCTCCGTCCGAGAAGTTCATGCCATGTACTACCTTCGAACGACACATGTCGCAGGGATTGGCAGAACTATCAGCCCGATACAGTCGAGACATGGACAAGATTGACAGACGACTGACGACGATGGAGGACAGGATTGACAGACGGTTGGCGATGATGGATGACAGGATTGCCATGAACACCAGCAGGATTGAGGAGATACATCAGCAGACTTCCCGAGTGGCGGAAAACTTTGAGTTTGACTTTACAGCAGACTTGGGTCCACTGGACGATGACCCGCCGGGTTCTTAGTCTCTCTCTCCTTCTTTCCTTTCCTTTCCTTTCTTTTTCTTTTGTTTTTCTTGTTCTATGTGTATAAACATGTCTGGGCTGTATGACGTATGAATCTATGTACAAAGTTGATTTATATGACATACAGAATTATTTGGATTATCTTGTTTTTTTTATGTCTTTCTCACCCATAGTATGGGTAAGAATCTTTTCTTTCTGTTTTATTTCTTGTTTTCAAATAAGTGTGGGGTAGTTTAGCTATGCATGAACACTGATGACAGTGTCAGAATTAAGTGTGGGGTAGCAGTGCACGGTGCACTGTAGCAGTTTGCAAAAATTTTTGCATGCTTTTGCTTGTTTTCCCCATATTTTCACACCCTTCCAAAATTTTTCAAAATTTTTCCGTCTTTCAGACTTCTAAATGCAGTATGCTTGGTTAAACAATTGCTTATATCTATGATATGTAGGTAGTATGTTGTGGTTAGTAGGAGATAATTGATAACTATTGCTGAACCTATTGATTAGAAGTAGGGAATTCTTGATAATTGAGCACAACTTAGTTTGGATTAGAGACCTCAACCAATTACCTTTTCAAAACTTAACTAGATAAAATTAGACCAGTTGCAGGATGCATTGACAATTGGAATGACTAGATGAGACTCTGAGCCAAAAGTGAAAAAGAAAAAAAAGTGAGCTAATTAAAATAGGGTAGTTTGCCAGCGGCCTTCGCTACTCGAGCACCACTCCTTCGGGGAACTTAAAGCCTGATGCCCTAAGGTCGTGTAGATCTGGGAGTCATCGAAGTGGGACTCTCTACATGGGTAGTTGAAGTTGACGTGTTCTAAGCAGACTCAAAATACCCTAGAAAATCTATAAACGAAAGGAATCGATAAATGCTAAATGATAGAATCTGATCACCAAAGCTCAGAACTCAGAAAGTTATCTGTTGTTAGTGTGTCTAGCGATAGGTCGAAGCGTTATCTGGTAATAGTTAAGACAAGAGTTTATTGTGTTGACTATCTGGTATGGACTAGTACACACACTACACACCAGGAAGAGCTTATGACTAAGAGAAAAGTTCAACCTAGTTGTTAAGTTACTTTCTGCTCAACCCTAACAAACTACTAAGACATTTGAGACCTTGTCATAGCAACCTAACCAGTTAGACCTGTGTTAAGAATTGTCTGAAGAATTTTTGGAATAAAAACATGACTAGGAATGCACATATGGTTTAGAATCACTAACTTCAGGTAGACTTTGCTTGAGGACAAGCAAAAAGCTAAGTGTGCGGTTATCTGATACGCAAAAATCGTATCACTTTTTTGGCATGTTTTTATATATGATTTAGGGTGAAATTGATAGGAAATCGATCTTAATTGATTGTTATTTACTCAATTTCACAGTTTTTATGATTTTGGAAGTGTCAGGTGAAAAGTAGACGAAAACAGCAAATTTTGGGGTAAAAATGCAATTTTTGGAAATGCTGACTTGGTCAACGGTCCGGGACGGGCGTCCCGACCCAGTCAAACCACCAGGACGGGCGTCCCAATCCAGGACGGGTGTCCCGAAGCACTAGAAGCTGTCCCACATCGAAACTTTTGGAGATTTTCACTCCAGAAAGCTGCTATAAATACCCCAGGCCTCCAGGAGTTGAAATCATTCCTCTCCACTCGATCTGAGTCATTAAGTGGTTCCTAGTGTACACTTCTCTAGTACAAAACTCACTCAGAGACTCGGATCTTAGTTTTCTTTCTTATTAGTGTTTTGTTTTAGTTTCTGAGAAATAGTCTCAGATCTTAGGTTTCTATAGATAGGTTCGTTTCTGGTATTCATAGAATACTCGGGATTTCGTTAGGAGATCCTAAGAGGGCTCGAGGCGTTCGAAGAGTCAGTCCACAGGGTTGGGCTTAAGCTGGGTATTAAGGTAAAGCCTAGTTACTAGGCTGAGGAAGCGTCCTCCGAAGGTTCTGGCGAGCAGAGTCAGGGCGAGCAATACGACATATACAGCAGTACGCTCTGTCGGCGAGACTACGTAAAGGGTGATTTCTTTATGGCATCAGTCCCCATGTCCCTCTCTTATATGTTGTTATTGTGTTGTTCTAAAGATTTATTATGAATATGAGATTACGATTTTTATGAATAGTTGTTTTATATGTTGGCGTTGTTATGTTTTTCCGGAAATAGCAACATGCTTAACATTCACTATGTCTGCATGTCTAATGTGCTCTTTTAAACTAAAGTTAGGGTTATAGACAATTCCTAACCACGGTCTAATCATAACCTGTTTAGTTTAACAAGCATCAATTAGTATTGGTGTCTGCCATGCTAGATAAAATAACCTGCTGAACACCTTGTTTGTTAGAGTAGTCTAGGGTAAGCCGGGCCGAGTCCGATTATGCCGGCGGCTAGGGCAAGCGGTATGATCCCCGAAGTGACATAGGGATTTCATGGATGCCTTCGTCCCGAACCGTGAGTAGGGCCGTCATTAAGGTAGGGCGGTTTATTAGAAACCTCGGATGTGGTACGCCTTTAGACACAGAACATAGTTGCAATCCAGGCTAAGACATGTCTAAAATACTCGAATATAGGTCAATCAACATATAGGAACAGTATAACATAGAATCAGGACTCATCTATAAAACACTTCTAGGATTAATTAGACTTAAACCTAGTGGAGAATGAATCACCCTCTCATCAAAGTATTTGATGAAGATTGCATAACTGGATCATAAGATAGGAGTTAGGATAAAAGGCTAGTTACTACTAAGTCGTTGCCACTTTCCTGCGAGTACGATAATTAACTTAATAAAATCGTAGATACTTTCCAACAGACTAGCTACACGATAGGTACTCTGCCTTAGGTTCTAGTTGATTAAGTGACAATAATTGAATGCTAAGTGACAGTTAGTAAGACTCAGTCCTTAATTACTCATAATCGATATAGGTAAATAAAACCTATCTTTTAGCATACCAATCGGAACGTTATCACATACTAACCATAACATTCTACCTACATATCATAGACATCAACAATATTTTACCAATCATACTGCATTTAGAAGTCTGAAAGAATGAAAATTTTGAAAAATTTTGGAAGAGTGTGAAAATACGGGGAAAACAAGCAAAATCATGCAAAACTTTTCTCAAACTACTACAGTGCACCGTGCACTGCTACCCCACACTTAAGTCTGACACTATCCTCAGTGTTCATGCATATCTAAATTACCCCACACTTATTTGAAAACAAGAACAAAAATAAAACAGAAAAGACTCTTACCCCACACTTATTCGAATAAGTATGGGTAAGAAGGAAGGTAAAGTAATGAAAGAAATCAAAACAGGAAGGTAATAGAAATAACAAAACATAAAATGAAGATAAAAATTAAAAGAACACAAAATAAAAGTAGAGGAAGATTAAGATTAGAAAAACTCCCTTCATGTTTCGAGCAGAAGGGTCTTCTCTGAGCTATCAATTAGCTCTTCACCTTAGCCATGTGCTATTGCTGAGGTGTTCTTAACTCTGTAAGCTCTAGATATTGGAACGGATGACGTCAGCTCCGATCCTTCAATGTCGAGCTCTAGGTAGTGGCCTATCCATTTGATGAATGATTCAAGCCCCAAGGACTGTTTCCTCAAATCATTTGCAAAGTTTCTCGTAATCGTAGCAACGTGTCCAGAAGGAACGATGTCTAGGAATGAGACTTCTTTGGATTGGTGTGCCTACCTGCCAATGTCAGTGAAGGTATTGCATGCAAGTATCGAATGGCAGGAAAGATACCTGAAACTTTGGCGAAGCCGTGGTGGTAGGAGGCTCCGGTGGTGTAGATCTGGGCCCAAGTATTTGAGACTTCCTCAGGGAAGTTTCTCACAGCTGATTGTATGCAGGGGATGCAAGCTCCTCCATTGCTATGCTCCTCATACAACGCCAAATTCCTCTATATCCCTCGACCGTTTGATACTACTTGGTAGATCACTTGCTTGCACTAGTCTGGCTTTAATTGTTGCCAGTATCTCATCTGTTGATTCTGCGGGTAGGGGTTTTGCTGTGGTGGTATCTTCTGAAAGTTTCCAGCTTCCAAATTATTCCTCAGCTAAATCCCATATGATTCCTCTAGTTGGGATTGTATGCATTTCCCATTGGAGTAGCATTCTGCAGTAACCTACTCCTACCTCTTTTTGGAATGGTTCGTATTTCATTCCCATAGTAATCCCTGTTAAAGTGTGGTACTTGGCAGACTTCACAGATTTGATACATAGGCACATCTGAATCTAGAAAACAATTTCTCAAAATCTGCACATGATTTTAACATCATTAGTAGGTAATGCCTGTGCTTCAGGCTATTTTTGAAAAGTGTTCCGCGACTACTATGATGTAAATGTTTTCACAAGAAGAAAAAGAAAAGGATTCAATCAATACCGACATAGAATGACATTTCTTCCTAATTAAAACCTAAGCCAAAATTGACAGCTCAAAAGAAAAATATTCTTTCCTCATTTCCATTTTTATTTTTTCGAAATTAAATAAAAACAAACAAACAGGGAAACTGTAAACACGAAAAAATTATTTCTTTTATCTTCTGGAAAATAATATTTTTCAGAAACATTTTATAGAAGAAAAGAAAAGAAAAGAAAAAAATTTGAAAGAAAACAAATGTTCAACTATGAAAGAAAAAGAACAAATAGTACAAGAGATAGGAAAAAGAACAACTTACCATTGAGGAAGAAAAAATACATTCTTTTTTCGGTTTTTAAATTTTTAAATTTTTTTCTTTTTATATTTTATTTAGAAAGCAGTTAAATTTCCTCAATATGGTTTTAGAATAATTTTCTAAAATTTGATTATCCTAAATGTCTTAATTTTAGATAATGTCTAAAATTAGTTAGTTATGATAACCCTATATTTCGGAAATTGATTGTCTAACTAGCATGAAATAAGTGTCCGGTCTAAGGTCTAGGTTACTACCGCTACCTATCATAAGTTTCTAGAATTGTGGCCAATATTCCTAAATTCATTATGATATTTCCCCGGCAACGGCACCAAAAATCTGATGTGCTTCCGACTGATATGCTAGAATAGGTGTCGATTTACCCTATATTGATTATGAGTAATTAAGGACTGGGATTGACTAACTGTCACATTTAGTCTTAATAGTGTCACTTAATCAGTCAGAACCTAAGGCAGAGTACCTATCGTGTAGCTAGTCTATTGGAAAGTATCTACGATTTTATTAAGTTAAATATCGTACTCCTAGGGAAGTGGTAACGGCTTAGTAGTAACTAGCCTTTTACTCTAACTCTTATCTTATGATTCAGTTATTCAATCGTCATCAATAACTTTGATGAGAGGGTGATTCATTCTCCACTAGGTTTAAGTCTATTTAAGCCTAAAAGTGTTTTATAGATAATGTCCTGATTCTATGTTATACTGTTCCTACATGTTGATTGACCTATTTTAGAGTATTTTAGACATGTCTTGGCCTGGATTGCAACTATGTTCTGAGTCTAAAGGTGTACCACATCCGAGTCACTAATAAACCACCCCAACGCCAAGGTTGACGACCCTACTCACGGTTTGAGCTAGAGGTATCCATGAAAGCCCTATGTCACTTAGGGGATCATGCCGCTCGCCCTAACGCCGGCATAAATGCTCAACTCAGCCTACTTAGACTACTCTAACAAACAGGGTGTTCCGCAGGTTATTTTATCTAATATGGCAGACACCAATACTAATTGATGCATGTTAAACTGAACAGGTTATGAATAGACCGTGGTTAGGAATTGTCTATAACCCTAAATTTAGTTTAAAAGAGACTACATTAGACATGCAGACATAATGAATATTAAGCAGGTGGCCATTTCCAGAAAATCATAAAAACTTCAACACATATAACAGATATTCATAAAAATCATAATCTCATATTCACAATAAATCTTTGGACAAACACAATACAAACATATAAAGAGAGGGACAGGGGGACTGATGCCATAAAGAAATCACCCTTTACTTAGTCTCACCGATGGAGCAACTACTTGTATATGTCGTACTGCTCGATAGAACCTTCGGAGGACGCTTCCTCAGCCTAGTAGCTGGACTTTACCTTAATACCCAGCTTAAGCCCAGCCCTGTGGACTGACTCTTAGAATGCCTAGAGCCCTCTTAGGATCTCCTAACGAAATCCTGGGTATTCTATGAATACCAGAAATGAACCTATCTATCGTAGCCTAAGATCTGAGACTAATTCTCAGAAACTAAAAAAACGAAACACTAACTAGAAATGAAAGAAAACTTATACTGAACCCGAGCCTCTAACTGACTTTTGTACTAGAGAAAAATGTACAACTTAAGTTACTAAATGACTCAGATTGAGTGGAGAGGAATGATTTCAACTGAGGAAGGCCTGAGGTATTTATAGTAGCTTTCTGGAGTGATTTTTCTTCAAAAATTCAATGTGGGACTTGTAATTGCAGCTCGGGATACCCGTCCTGGATTGGGAGGCCCGTCCTAGACTCTTGACCAGGTCACGACGGCCGTCCCGAGTCCTGGACGCCCGTCCTGGCCTGTTGACCAAGTCAGGACGCCCATCCTGATTCGGGACGCCCTCCTCGATGTCTGAACTTCTGAAAATTTGTGTTTTTGCCCCGAAATTTGCCATTTTCTTCTACTTTTCACCTGACACTTCCAAAATCATAAAAACTGTGAAATTGAGTTAATAACAAACAATTAAGACCAATTTGGCCTCAATTTCACCCTAAATTATGCCTAAAAACATGCTAAAAATGTGATATGATTTATGCATATCACTGTCCTCAGTGTTCATGCATATCTAAATTACCCCACACTTATATGAAAAGCAAGAAGAAATAAAAACAAAATAGAAAATTCTTACCACACACTTATTTGACTAACTAAGGGTAAGGGAGAAAATAAAACAATAAAAGAAATAACAAGATAACAGAAAACAAAATAAAATGAAAGAAATACTCCCTTATTCTACGAAGTCAACAGTCTGCTTGGACAAGTCGAATGGTTCTCTGTAGATCTTTAAGCATTGCCCGTTCACTTTTTGAGTAGTACCGTCAGAATCCATGATGACACAGGCTCCAAAGGGCGATACTTCTGTGATAGTGAACGGTCCTGACCAGCAGCTACGCAACTTTCCTAGGAAAAGTTTTAACCTTGAGTTGTATAACAGTACTTTATCTCCTGGTTCAAAGTTCTTTTGGGCTTTGAGTCGCCTGTCATGCCAGAGTTTACTTGTCATTTTGAATTGATGTGAGTTTTCATAGGCGTTTAGCCTCCACTCATCCAATTCGTTGAGTTGTAAAATCTGGTGTTCCTTAATTAAGTTATCGTCTAGATTTCATTTTTGTACTGCCCAGTAAGCTCTATGTTCAAGTTCAACAGGAAGGTGACATGCTTTTCCATATACTAGTCTATAAGGTGAAAATCCCGTAGTGGTTCTGTATGCCGTACGGAAGGCCCATAGTGCATCATCCAACTTCATGGCCCAATCCTTACGGTTAACACCTACAGTCTTTTCTAGGATTCTCTTTATTCCTCTATTGGTTACCTCATCCTGCCCATTGGTTTGAGGATGGTATGTTGTGGAAAAGCGATGTTGAACTCCATATTGCTGAAGTACTTTCTGCAATTGAGAGTTATAGAAGTGTGTACCTCGGTCACTAATTAGGGCTTTCGGGCATCCGAATCTAGCAAATAGCTGTCTAAGGAATCTGCACATGACTCTAGCATCATTAGTAGGTAGGGCCTGCGCCTCAGGCCATTTTGAAAAATATTCTACAGCTACTATGATGTACTTCTTACCAAAATAGGGAGGAAATGGACCCATAAAGTCTATACCCCATATGTCAAATATCTCTACACTTTGAATTACCTGTTAGGGTAGACCGTCTCGAGAAGATATGTTTCCAGCTTTCTGATAGGCATCACAAGATCCTGTCAAGCATGCTTCTAATACTTTCCGCGCAGTATTAGCTACAACTAAGTGACTGCCTGCGGGTCTGCAGTGATAATGCTCTAGAATTTGGAAACATTCTTCTTGAGAAACACATCTCCTGATCATTTGATCTGCACATATTCAAAACAGAAAGGGATCTTCCCAATAGTAATGTTTAAGGTCAGCAAAGAATTTTCTTCTCTGTTGAACAGTGATATCACTAGGAAGAGTCTGAGCTACCAAGTAATTCGCTATATCTGCAAACCAAGGGGGTGAGAAAATGGAAAATAATGCACATAGATTCTCATACGGGAATTTTTCAGATATGTTCGATTCGTCTATAGCTTCTAGAATTGGATTCTCTAGCCTTGACAAGTGGTCTGCGGCTAAGTTTTCTACCCCTTTCTTATCCCGAATTTCTATATCAAATTCTTGAAGCTATAAAACCCATCTCATTAATCTTGCCTTTGCGTCAGTTTTATTGAACAAGTATTTTAATGCAGAATGATCAGTATAAACTATGGTTTTAGACAGGACTAGATAAGATCGAAATTTATCAAATGCGTATACTACTGATAATAATTCCTTTTCTGTCGTAGTGTAATTTTCCTGAGCATCAGTTAAGGTTTTACTAGCATAATATATTACATGAAATTTCTTATCATGTCTCTGTCCTAAAACAACTCCTACTGCATAATCATTAGCATCACACATTAGTTCAAAAGGTAAACTCCAGTCAGGTGATGTCATGATAGGCGCAGTAGTTAGAAGTTCCTTAAGTCTATTAAAGGCTTTTAGAGATTTTTTATCAAAGACAAATGGAACATCCTTTCCAAGTAAATTGGTCAACGACTTGGCTATTAGTGAGAAATCTTTTATAAATCTACGATAAAAGCCAGCGTGTCCCAAAAAACTTCTAACGGCTCTCACAGTATTGGGTGGAGGGAGTTTTGAAATAACTTCAATTTTGGCCTTATCTACTTCCATACCTCGGTGTGAGATCTTATGTCCTAATACAATCCCCTCTTTTACCATGAAGTGGCATTTTTCCCAATTTAGAACCAAATTTGATTTTATACAATGTTTCAACATTAATTCCAAGTTCTTTAGACAAATCCCAAATGAATTTCCAAAAACAGAGAAGTCATCCATGAATACTTCCATAGACTTTCCTAACATGTCCTCAAAGATAGCAGTTACAACGTTGGAATGTAGCAGGTGCATTACACAAACCAAAAGGTATCCTTCTATATGCAAATGTTCCAAAAGGGCATGTGAAAGTAGTTTTATGCTGGTCTTCTGGGGAAATAGGAATTTGAAAATATCCGGAAAACCCATCAAGAAAGCAATAAAACATATGTCCAGATAATCTTTCTAACATTTGGTCAATAAAAGGAAGAGGGAAATGGTCTTTTTGTGTGGCCGTGTTTAGTTTCCTATAGTCTATGCATACACGATGACCAGTAATAGTTCTCGTAGGAATTAATTCATTATGTTCATTTCTGACAACTATTATTCCACCTTTCTTAGGTACTACATGTACCGGGCTTACCCATTCACTATCTAAGATATGATAGATAAGTCCCGCATCCAACAGTTTGATTACTTCTTTCTTAACAACGTCACACACATTAGGATTCAACCTCCTTTGAGGTTGCACACATGGCTTATAATCATTTTCCAGAAGAATCTTATGCGAACAAAAACTTGGATTAATACCTAGAATATCTGCAATTTTGTAGGCAAATGCTCTTCTGTACTTTTTGCATATGTCCAAGGTCAACTTATGTTGTTCTGCAGTCAGATTAGCTGCGAGAATGATGGGAAGTTTCTTGTTGTCGTATAGGAATTCATAACACAAATGAGTGGGAAATTCCTTCAGTTCCAAGTCTGGTGGATCTTCAAATGAAGTATGTTCTTTCTTCATCTCATCATCACCTATCTCAGTGAAACTATCAGAGTTAATTTCATACTCGGAGAAGCTGTGTTCAGTCTCCTCTAGTTCTAGAGAGTCTTCTCTCAAGACTTGATAGTTTGAGCATGGGTCAGTCACGTTAATTTCAATCAAGTGTTCAATAGCATCCACACAAAAGCAAACATCATCAAAATGCATGGGATACCTAAGGGTTTCATTTAGATCAAAGGTGATGTCCTCATTACCTACCCTTAACTTGATTTGTCCATTACTGATGTCTATTAATGCCTTTGAGGTAGCTAGAAATGGTCGACCTAGGATCAGGGGCACTCCTCCTTCCCTATTCATATCCATGACAACAAAGTCCACAAGGAACACAAATTTTCTGACCTTTACTAAGAGATCTTCAATTATTCCCTTGGGGATTTTGACTGTCCTATCTGCAAGTTGTATGCACATCCTAGTCATTTTCAAATCATGCAATCCTAATTTATCAAATAAACTAGATGGCATGAGATTAATACTAGCTCCTAAGTCTGCTAATGCATGCATGTTAGTAATATTTCCAATTGTACATGGCAAGGTAAAGCAACCAGGATGTTTCTGTTTAGAAGGCAGTTTATTCAGTAAAACTGCCGAGCATTCTTCATTAAGAACCACCTTGTCCATGTCAAATTTTCTTTTATTACTAACGACTTCTTTTAAAAACTTAGCATACTTTGGCATTTCAGAAATAACATCAAGTAAAGGTAAATTAACATGAATCTGACTAAAATTATTAAGAAACTTTTTGAATTGCTCCTTATCTTTATTCTGCATAAGTCTGGTAGGGTAAGGTACTTTTGGTCGGTACTCAGGAATAAACTCCGTCTTCCCTTTCCTTGCTACTTCGATTTCGACATCCGTTGGCGTTGGGTCCTAGGAGCCTTCTTCTAGTTCCTGCACAAGAATAGGAGGGTCAGATGGTTTGGAAGGAGATGAAGATAGAACTTTACCAGATCTTAGAGTAATGGTCTTGCATTCAGTTTGGGGGTTGGTCTCAGTGTTGCTTGGTAGCATTCCTTGTGACCTGTGAGAGAGATGGGTGGATAGCTGGCCCATTTATCTCTCCAAGGTTTGTATAGCAGCTTGTGTGTTTCTGACTATTTGCTCAGTCTGCTTCTGTCTGTTCTCGTTTTGCTGGATTCTCTCTGCAAGAGCTTCCTGGACTTTCATATTGGACTTTATCATCTCTTTGTTAGAGTCGGCAATGCCTTTCAGTATGTCCTGAAATTCTTGCATGGGGTCGACTGGAATGATGTAGTTCCTTGGTGTGGGCAGAGCGACTTGCTGATTCTGCGGGTAGGGCAATTACTGAGGCACCCTTTTCTGGAAGTTAGCAGTCCCGGAATTGTTTCTCCAGCTAAATCCCGGATGGTTCTTCCAGGTGGGATTGTAGGTATTTCCCATAGGAGCAAAGTTAACTGCGTCTACTTGTTCCATATCTTCTGGAATAGTCAATATTCCATTACCATAACAATCTCCACTAAAATGTGGTCCTTGGCAAAATTCGCAGACTTGATATACTGGCTGAACGCTTTTCCCTTGTTGGAAAGCATTCAGTTGATTAGTAATGATGGCCTTCAGTACCTCAAATTGATCATCAGTGGAGGCAAGGGCCGCATTTACTGGATGTTTCTTAGCTCGGTCACCCGTGCGCCAATTCTTGCTATTCCTATAGAGCCTCTCTAGAGCGTTTATAGCATCTACATCACTTATTCCATTGAAATCACTCTGGGGATTGAGTCCATCAAGAACTTGCTTGCCCATGTCCATCATACCCCCGTAGAATTGCTGGATCAACAGTGCTTCGGTAAGTCCATGTTGGGGGTAGAGCCTGAGTAGCTCCTTGAATCTGTCCCAAGCTTCGATCACTGTCTCATCAGCAGCTTGAGTAAAACTGGATAGAGCCCTTCGATATTCTAGGACTCTTGCTGCAGAATAGTATTCTTCTAGGAAGGCTTTGCTTAACTCATCCCACGAAGTGATTGAGTTAGTAGGTAGTTGTGCCAACCATCTCTGAGCTTTGTCCCTGAGTGAGTAGGGGAAGAGGTTTAGTTTGGTTACTTCTGTAGTGTGATCTCCCTTGAGACCTTCGCAAAGAGAGGAGAAGTCGGATAAGTGTTCTAGCAGATTCTCGGCTACAGTCCCTCCAAACTGGACTCGATTTATAATCAACTGGATCACATTCGGTTTAAGATCATAGCGAGGGTTTCCAGGGATTTGAATGGCGGATGACACTGGAACAGTCTGTGGCTGGATGTAGGATTCGAGGGGGGGTCTTTCAGTAGCCATTTCTGTTCTTCGCCTATTAGCTGTACGGATGAGACGTTCGGGATTCTCAACTGGGGGTTCAAGGTTAGCTTCTGAAGTTTGAGTCATGCAACTACAGAGAAGAATACATTAAGCCTGAGCAAACTGGTTAGTGGAGTAAAACAGAAGTGAAAGATTAGGGAAAAAACGAAAAAGAACAACAAATGTACAACTAAGAGAGAACAAATAATACAAGAGATAGGGAAGAAGAACAACTTACTGATGAGCAAGAAAAATACAATTTTTTTGGGGTTTTAAATTTTTAACACATTTTTTTCATTTTTATATTTTATTTCGAAAGTAGTTAAATTTCCTCAATATGGTTTTAGAATAATTTTCTAAAATTTGATTATCCTAAATGTCTTAATTTCAGATAATGTCTAAAATTAATTAGTTAAGATAACCCTATATTTCGGAAACTGATTGTCTAACTAGCATAAAATAAGTGTTGGGCCTAAGGTATAGATTACTACCGTTACCTATCATAAGCTTCTAGAATTTTGATCAGGAATCCTAAATTCATTATGATATTTCCCCGGCGATGGCGCCAAAAATCTGATGCATTCCGATTGATATGCTAAAATATGTGTTATTTTACCCTATGTTGATTATGAATAATTAAGGACTTAGAATGATTAATTGTCACATTTAGTCTCTATGCTGTCACTTAATCAATCAGAACCTAAGGCAGAGTACCTATCGTGTAGCTAGTCTATTGTTAAGTATCTACGATTTTAATTAAATCAATTATCGTACTCCCATGGAAGTGGTAACGGCTTAGTAGTAACTATCCTCTTACCCTAACTCTTATCTTATGATCTAGTTATGCAATCGTTCATCAAATTCTTTGATGAGAGGGTGATTCATTCTCCACTAGGTTCAAGTCTATTTAATCCTAAAGAGTGTTTTACAGATACTGTTCTAATTTTATGTTATACTGTTCCTACATGTTGATTGACCTATCTTCGAGTATTTTAGATATATCTTGGTCTAGATTGCAATTATGTACTGATTCTATTGGTGTACCACATCTGAGTTACCTAATAAACCGCCCTACCTTAATGACGGCCCTACTCACGATTCGAGCTAAAGGCATCCATGAAAGTCCTGTGTCACTTAGGAGATCATGCCGCTCGCCCTAACGACAGCATAAACGCACAAACTCAGCCTACTTAGACTACTTTAACAAACATGGTGATCTATAGGTTATTTCATCTAATATGGCAGACATTAATACTTCCGACGGGAAGTCCAAAATTAATGCCTGTTAAACTAAACAAGTTACGGTTAGACCGTGTTTAGGAGTTATCTATAACCATTCATCTAGTTTAAAAGAAACTACAGTAGACATGCAGTCATAATGATAGTTAAGCTGGTGACCATTTCCGGAAAAATATAAATAACTTCAACATGCAAAACACATATTCATACAATCATAGTTTAATATTCATAATAGTTATTTGGACAAACACAGTACAGACATATAAAGAGACGGACAAGGGGACCGATGCCATAAAGTATTCACCCTTTACGTAGTCCGCTGATGGAGCAACTCCTTGTATATGTTGGACTGCTCGACCTGACTCTGCTCGACAGAACCTTCGGAGGACGCTTCCTCAACCTAGTAGTTATGCTTTACCTTAATACCCAGCTTAAGCACAACCATGTTGACTGACTCTTCGAACGGCTAGTGCCCTTTTAGGATCTCCTAACGAAATCCCAGGTATTCTATGAATACCAAAAACGAACTTATCTAGTCGTATTCTAAGATCTGAGACAGACTCTCAGAAACAAAGAACACGAGACACTCTCTAAAACTATAAATATACCTATACTAAAACCTGAGATCACTAAGTGACTTGTATACTATAGAAAATTGTATACTTGAAGTCACTAGATGACTCAAATCGAGTGGAGAGGAATGATTTTAACTGAGGAAGTCCTGGGGTATTTATAAGGGGAACTGGGTGAATTTCTCTCAAAAAATCGATGTGGGACTTTGACCAGGCATTCGGGATGCCCGTCCCAGCCTATTGACCAGGTCAGGACGCCCGTCCCAAGTCTTGGACGCCCGTCCCAAGTCCTGGACGCCTGTCCTGGGTTCTGGACGCCCATCCCGACTTCTGAACTTCTGATAATCACGTTTTGCCCTGAAATTTTCCATTTTCTGGCACTTTTCACCTGACACTTCCAAAATCACAAAAACTGCGAAATCGAGTTAATAACAGTCAATTAATAACGATTTAACACCAATTTTACCCTAAATTATGCCTAAAAACATGCTAAAAAAGTGATATGATTTATGCATATCAATACATGTGGCTTTTGTGAAGCCATGCTTCTAGGGGGAGACAATCGTGTAGATCTGGGCCCAGGTGGTGGAGATATCTGCAGAGGTGAAGTCTCGTACATCCGTAGAGTATGCAAGTGTGTCCAGCTCCTCTCTCTACCAAATACCCAAAGTGATGCCGAACTCGGCCATGCTCATCGACTGGTCCATTCCGCCCAGTCGGAACGTGATCTGCTCTCGCTGGAATGTAAAGGAAGCGTAGAACTCACAAACCAGCTGGAGGTAGGTTGGCTTGGTGATGGTGAAGACTAGACTGTAGGGTAGTACGTCGAGTATGCGCTGGATCTCCCGCTCGACTCCCAGTGTCCGAACTGCTGCCCAGTCGAGCGTTCTACTAACCAGTATGCTACATCCAATGTGCCCGTGGCACCTCTCCTGATACGCCGGTATGGAAGGGAAAAGCATGAAAGGGTGTGCCACAGATGTGAGAACTAATGCGTTCCGACTGATATACTAAAATAGGTGTTGTTTTACCCTATGTTGATTATGAGTAATTAAGGACTTAGCATGACTAATTGTCACATTTAGTCTCTATACTGTCACTTAATCAATCAGAACCTAAGGCAGAGTACCTAACGTGTAGCTAGTCTGTTGGAAAGTATCTACGATTTTAATTAGATTAATTATCGTACTCCCAGGAAAGTGGTAACGACTTAGTAGTAACTATCCTCTTACCCTAACTCTTATCTTATGATCCAGTTATGCAATCATTCATCAAAATCTTTGATGAGAGGGTGATTCATTCTCCACTAGGTTTAAGTCAATCTAAGCCTAAGAAGTGTTTTACAAATAATGTTCTGATTCTATGTTATATTGTTCCTGCATGTTGATTGACCTGTCTTCGAGTATTTTAGATATATCTTGGTCTAGATTGAAATTATGTACTTAGTCTAAAGGTGTACCACATCTGAGTTACCTGATAAACCGCCCCATCGCCATTGACGGCCCTACTCACGATTCGAGCTAAAGGCATCCATGAAAGTCCTATGTCACTTAGGAGATCATGCCGCTCACCCTAACGCCGGCATAAACACACAAACTCAGCCTACTTAGACTATTCTAACAAATATGGTGATCTATAGGTTATTTCATCTAATATGGCAGACATTAATGCTTTCCAACGGGAAAGTTCTAAATTAATGCCTGTTAAACTAAACAGGTTATGATTAGAACGTGGTTAGGAGTTATCTATAACCTTACATTTAGTTTAAAAGAAACTACATTAGACATGCAGAGATAATGAGAGTTAAGTTGGTGACCATTTCTGGAAAATCATAAAGTACTTCAACATGCATAACAAATATTCATATAATCATAATCCAATATTCATAATTAGTATTTGGACGAACACAGTACAGACATATAAAGAGAGGGACAAGGGGACCGATGCCATAAAGTATTTACCCTTTACGTAGTCCGCTGATGGCGCAACTGCTTGTATATGTTGGACTGCTCGACCCGACTCTGCTCGACAGAACCTTCGGAGGACGCTTCCTCAGCCTAGTAGCTGTGCTTTACCTTAATACCCAGCTTAAGCACAACCCTGTTAACTGACACTTCGAATGCCTAGAGCCCTCTTAGGATCTCCTAATGAAATCTCGGGTATTCTATGAATACCGAAAACAAACCTATCTAGTCATATTCTAGGATCTGAGACAGACTCTCAGAAACAAAGAACACGAGACACTCTCTAAGAATATAAATAAACCTATACTAAAACCTGAGAACACTAAGTGACTTGTATAATATGGAAAACTGTATACTTGAAGTCACTAACTGACTCAGATCGAGTGGAGAGGAATGATTTCAACTGAGGAAGGCCTGGGGTATTTATAGTAGGGGAACTAGGTTAATTTCTCTTCAAAAATCGATGTGGGATTCTAAATTGGGGCTCGGGACGCCGGTCCTAGATCTGGGATGCCCTTTCCGGCCTATTGACTAGGTCAGGATGGCCGTCCCAAGCTCAGGACGCCCGTCCTGGTCTGTTGACCAGGTTAGGACGCCCGTCCTGGGTTCGGGATGCACATCCCGACTTCCGAAATTCTGAAAATCATGTTTGTGCCTCGAAATTTGCCATTTTCTTGTACTTTTCACCTGACACTTCCAAAATCATAAAAACTGTGAAATTGAGTTAATAACGATCAATTAAGAGCGAATTAACATCAATTTCACCCTAAATTGTGCTTAAAAACATGCTAAAAAGTGATATGATTTATGCATATCATATAACCCCACAATTAGCTTTTTGCTTGTCCTCAAGCAAAGCCTACCTAAAGTTAGTGATTTTAAATCATAAGTGCAATCACTTAAAATATCTAGCCATGTTTTCACTCCAAAATTTATCACTGAATCAGATAATTCACAACACAGGTCTGACTGGTTAAGTTGCTATGACAAGGTCTCAAATGTCTCTAGTAGATTATCATGGTCAAGCAGGTTCAACAACTTAATAACTAGATTGAACTCTTCTCTCAGTCACAAGGTCTTCCTGATGTGTAGTGTGTGTACTAGCCTAGACTAGATTGTCAACACAATATACTCTCATCTCGACTCTTACCAGATAATACTTCGACCCGTCACTAGACATACCAACAACAAACAACTTTCTGAGTTCTGAGCCTTGGTGACAAGATTTTTAATTAAGCATTTATTGATTTTTCTTTTATTGATTTTTAGGGTATTTTGTATCTGCTTTCATACGTCAACTTTAACTACCCATGTAGCGAGTCCCACTTCGACGACTCCCAGACCTACACGACCTTAGGGCATCAGGCTTTAAGTTCCCCTAAGGAGTGGTGCTCGAGTAGCAAAGGCCGCTTGCAAACTACCCTATTTAATTAACTCTCTTTTTTTTCTTTTCACTTTCAGCTCAGAGCATCATCTAGTCATTTTGATTGCCAATACATCCTCAACTGGTCTAATCTTATCTAGTTAAGTTTTGAAAAGGTATTTGGTTGAGGTCTCTAATCCAAACTAAGTTGTGCTCAATTATCAGGAATTCTGATGCGATTCCGGTTGACGTGCTAAATAGGTGTTATTTTACCCTATGTTGATTATGAATAATTAAGGACTGTGATTGACTAATTGTCACATTTAGTCTCTATGGTGTCACTTAATCAGCTAGAACCTAAGGCAGAGTACCTATCGTGTAGCTAGTCTTTTGGAAAGTATCTACGATTTTATTAAGTTAAATATCGTACTCCCAGGGAAGTGGCAACGACTTAGTAGTAACTAGCCTTTTATCCTAACTCCTATCTTATGATCCAATTATGCAATCTTCATCAAATACTTTGATGAGAGGGTGATTCGTTCTCCACTAGGTTTAAGTCTAATTAATCCTAGAAGTGTTTTATAGATGAGTCCTGATTCTATGTTATACTGTTCCTATATGTTGTTTGACCTATATTCGAGTATTTTAGATATATCTTAGCCTGGATTGCAACTATGTTCTGTGTCTAAAGGCGTACCACATCCGAGGTCTCTAATAAACCGCCCTACCTTAATGACGGCCCAACTCACGGTTCGGGACGAAGGCATCCATGAAAGCCCTATGTCACTTCGGGGATCATACCGCTTGCCCTAGCCGCCGGCATAATCGGACTCAGCTCAGCCCCTACCTAGACTACTTTAACATGCAGGGTGTTCAGCAGGTTATTTTATCTAGCATGGCAGACACCAATACTAATTGATGCATGTTAAACTAAACAGGTTATGATTAGACCGTGGTTAGGAATTGTCTATAACCCTAACTTTAGTTTAAAAGAGCACATTAAACATGCAGACATAGTGAATATTTAGCAGGTGGCTATTTCCAAAAAAACATAATAACGTCAACATATAAAACAACTATTCATAAACATCGTAATCTCGTATTCATAATATGTATTTAGAACAAAACAATAACAACATATAAGAGAGGGACATGGGGACTGATGCCATAAAGAAATCACCCTTTACGTAGTCTCACCGACGGAGCGTACTACTGTATATGTCGTATTGCTCGCCCTGACTCTGCTCACCCGGACCTTCGGAGGGCGCTTCCTCAGCCTAGTAACTGGGCTTTACCTTAATACCCAGCTTAAGCACAGCCCTGTGGACTGACTCTTCGAACGCCTAGAGCCCTCTTAGGATCTCCTAACAAAATCCCGGATATTCTATGAATACCAGAAATGAACCTATCTATAGAAGCCTAACATCTGAGACTATTTCTCAGAAACTAAAACAAAACACTAATAAGAAAGAAAATTGAGATCCGAGTCTCTGAGTGAGTTGTGTACCAGAGAATTGTACACTAGAAACCACTAAATGACTCAGATCCAGTGGAGAGGAATGAATTCAACTGCTGGAGGCCTGGTGTATTTATAGCAGCTTCCCGGGGTGATTTTTCAGTAAAAATTCGATGTGGGACTGGATCTGGGGGTTCAGGACGCCCGTCCTGATCTGTTGACCAGGTCGGGACGCCCGTCCAGAGTCCTGGACACCCATCCCGGTGTGTTGACTGGGTCGGGACACCCGTCCTGACCCGTTGAACATGTCAATATTTCCAAAAATTGCGTTTTTGCCCCAAAATTTGCTGTTTTCGTCTACTTTTCACATGACACTTCCAAAATCATAAAAACTGTGAAATTAAGTAAATAATGAACAATCAAGATCAAATTACCTTCAATTTCACCCAAATTCATACATAAAAACATGCTACAAAGGTGATACGATTTTCGCGTATCAAATAACCCCACACTTAGCTTTTTGCTTGTCCTCAAGCAAAGTTTACCTGAAGTTACTTATATTCCTAGTCATGTTTTTATTCCAAAAATTCTTCAGACAAGTCTTAACACAGGTCTGACTGGTTAGGTTGCTATGACAAGGTCTTAGATGTTTTTAGTAGCTTGTTATGATTAGGCAAAAAATAAATCAACAACTAGGTTGAACTTTTTTCTTAGTCACAGGGTCTTCCTGATGTGTAGTGTGTGTACTAGTCCAGACCAGATAGTCAACACAATGTACTCTTGTCTTAACTACTACCAGATAACACTTCGACCTATCGCTAGACATATTAACAACAGCCAACTGTTTGAGTTCTGAGCTTTGGTGATCAGATTTTTAATGTTTTAGCATTTAGTTATTTTCTTTATAGATTCAGGGTATTTTGAGTCTGCTTAGAACACGTCAACTTCAACTACCCATGTAGCGAGTCCCACTCCGATGACTCCCAGATCTACACGACCTTAGGGCATCAGGCTTTAAGTTCCCCGAAGGAGTGGTGCTCGAATAGCGAAGGCCGCTGACAAACTACCCTTATTTAATTAACTTCCTTTAATTTCTTTTCACTTCTAGCTCAGAGTCTCACCTAGTCATTCTAACTGCCAATATATCCACAACTGGTCTAATTTTATCTAGTTAAGTCTCGAACAGGTAATTGGTTGAGGTCTCTAATCCAGACAGAGTTGTGCTCAGTTATCAATTAGTCCAAGATAGCTATCAATTATCTCCTACTAACCATAACATTCTACCTACATATCATAGACATAAGTAATTGTTTAACCAAGCATACTGCATTTAGACGTCTGAAAGACGGAAAAAATTTTGAAAATTTTTTGGAAGGGTGTGAAAGTACGTGAAAACAAGCAAAAGCATACAAAAACTGCTACAGTGCACCGTGCACTGCTACCCCACACTTAAGTCTGGCACTGTCCTCAGTGTTCATGCATATCTAGCTACCCCACACTTATTTGAAAATAAGAAATAAAACAGAAAAGATTCTTACCCCACACTTATTTGAAAATAAGAAGTAAAACAGAAAAGAAAGGATTCTGTATAGGTAAGTAAGAAATAAATAAAATAAAATAAAATAAAATAATGCAAACAATTCTGTATGTCATATAGATCAATTTTGTACATAGATTCATATGTCATACAGCCCAGACATGTTTATACACATAGAACAAGAAAAACAAAAGCAAAAGAAAGGAAAGGAAAGGAAAGAAGGAGAGAGAGACTAAGAACCCGGCGGATCGTCGTCCAGTGGACATAAGTCTGCTAAGTCAAACTCGAAGTTTTCCGCCACTCGAGAAGTCTACTGATGTATCTCCTCAATCCTGCTGGTGTTCATGGCGATCCTGTCATCTATCATCGCCAACCGTCTGTCAATCTTGTCTTCCATCATCGTCAGCTGTCTGTCAATCCTGTCCATGTCTCGACTGTATCGGGCCGATAGTTCTGCCAATCCGTGCGACATGTGTCGTTCGAAGGCAGTACGTGGCACGAACGTCTCGGACGGAGGGATATGCGCTGGAAATGCTTCCGATGCCGATGCCTGTCCTGTCTGCTCCATGTGGATGGTGTTGCGGCCATTCGCATCCCGGACAACCATTCCCATGTTCCGTAGAATAGTAAGATCAGCGGGAATGGTGGTCGGGGCGACCAGGGTTAGCTCCGAGCCCTCTATGTCCAACTCCAGGTAGCGGGCTAGCCTGGTGATGTACGGTCCGAGCCCTAGACACTATTTCCTGGTGTCTGTAGCGAATCCTCGCATGACGACCGTGATGAGTCTAGCCATCTCTACCGTAGATCCCATGTGCATGTTGGCCAGAAGGAATGTCTCCATCTGTGTGACAGTTCCGAGAGCCGTCCGTCGTCCTGACAATGTATGTGCAATGATAACATGCAGGTAACGAAGAGTAGGATAAATACCTGTGGCTTTTGCAAAGCCATGCTGGTATGGGACACCCGTCATGCAGATCTGAGCCCAAGCAGTGGAGACGTCTGCAGACGTGAAGTCTCAAACTGCTGTGGTGTATGCGGGCGTATCCAGCTCATCTCTCTGCCAGATACCTAGGACGATTCCGAACTCGGCCATGCTCATCGACCGATCTATTCCACCTAAACGGAATGTGATCTGCTCCTGGTGGCAAGTAAAAGACGCATAGAACTCACATACTAGCTCCAGGTATGTGGGCTCTATGACGATGAATACTCGACTGTAAGGTGGCACGTCGAGTATGCGTCTGACTTTCGGCTCTACTCACAGCGTCTGTACTGCTGCCCAATCCAGCGTTCTGCCTGTCAGTATCGTACGCCCGATGTACCCAGTGCATCTTTCTTGGTATGCTGTGCTGGAGGGAAACAGCATAAAAGGATGTGCCACTGAGGTAACTGTCATGGTAGATGTGGTGCGAGCACGTTTGGGAGCCATTGAAAACATACGAGAAAGTTTAGGTGGGAAAGAAAGCTTTAAACTCAAATTCTGGAGGTGAATTTGAATTCAGAAGGATGAAATTAGGTTAGGGAAGGATTTTGAATTTTTGGAGGGAAATTCGAATTTTTAAAACTTTGAAGAGTTTGCCAAAAATTTGTAGAGAGAAGGTAGAGAGAAATATTTAGAGAGATGAATTTTTGGTTTTAGATTTGAGAGAAAATGAAAAAAAATTGAGCTTTTATAGAGGGGGCAGCCTTCGGGACGCCCGTCCCGGAGGCAGGACTCCCGTCCCGGGTTGCATCGGGACGCGTGCCAATTCTGAAAAAAGTTTTTTTTTTCGTAATACCAAAAATAATCAAAATTCTTAACAAGGCTTCATGTTTATCCAATGAAATTCAGAAGTTGTTAAAAACTCTATGCAAAAATTCCTCAGTCTTTTTTCGAAAATTGTGACTACCCTAATTTTATCCCAACTTAAATTTAGCAAGAATTTTAGAAAAACAAAAACTGAGTTTGTGCAATGTAATTAGTGGAAAATAAAGTGTATTTGCAAAACTCTTGTTTTTCATAGAAATTCGAAATAAAATGTCTGAAGAAAATTGTTGAATATAAAGGACCCTTTAAAAATGTTTGAAAATAGAAAAATATGGGTCAATTATTCAAGTTTCAGTTCAAACGAATTATTTGTTGAGAGTAAAAGAATCTTCCCTTTTTAACGACTCCTATCTCTGATCTCCTGTTGATACGCGAAAATCGTATCACATTTTTAGCATGTTTTTATGTATGTTTTAATGTGAAATCGAGAGTAAATTGACATTAATCATTTACTATTTACTTGATTTCACGGTTTTTATGATTTTGGAAGTGTCAGGTAAAAAGTAGACGAAAACAGCAAATTCTGGGGCAAAAACGCAATTTTTGGAAATGTTGACCCGGTCAAAGGGCCGGGACGGCCGTCCCGACCCAGTCAAACCGCCAGGACGGGCGTCCCGAACCTGGTCAATGAATCAGGACGGGCATCCCGAACCTGTAGCAGTTTGAAGCAGTTTGAAAAATTTTTCGCATGCTTTTGCTTGTTTTCCCTGTATTTTCACACCCTTCCAAAATTTTTCAAAATTTTTCCGTCTTTCACACTTCTAAATGCAGTATGCTTGGTTAAACAAATTGCTTATGTCTATGATATGTAGGTAGTATGTTATGGTTAGTAGGAGATAATTGATAGCTATCTTGGACTAATTGATTAGGAATAGGGAATTCCTGATAACTGAGCACAACCTTGTCTGGATTAGAGACCTCAACCAATTGCCCATTCGAGACTCCACTAGATAAAATTAGACCAGTTGTGGATATATTGGCAGTTAGAATGACTAGATGAGACTCTGAGCTAAAAGTGAAAAGAACTTAAGGAAGTTAATTACAATAGGGTAGTTTGCCAGCGGCCTTCGCTACTCGAGCACCACTCCTTCGGGGAACTTAAAGCCTGATGCCCTAAGGTCGTGTAGATGTGGGAGTCATCGGAGTGGGACTCGCTACATGGGTAGTTGAAGTTGACGTGTTCTAAGCAAACTCGAAATACCCTGAATCTATAAAGAAAATAACTAAGTGCTAAAACATTAAAAATCTGATCACCAAAGCTCAGAACTCAGAAAGTTATCTGTTGTCAGTATGTCTAGCGATAGGTCGAAGTATTATCTGGTAGCAGTCAAGATAAGAGTTCATTGTGTTGACTATCTGGTCTAGACTAGTACACACACTACACATCAGGAAGACCCTGTGACTAAGAAAAAAGTCCAACCTAGTTGTTGATTTTTTTCTGCCTGATCATAACAAACTACTAGAGACATTTGAGACCTTGTCATAGCAACCTAACCAACCATCAGATGTGTTAAGAATTGTCTGAAGAATTTTTGGAATAAAAACATGACTAGGAATTTAAGTGACTGCACTACGGTTTAAAATCACTAACTCCATGTAGACTTTGCTTGAGGACAAGCAAAAAGCTAAGTGTGGGGTTATCTGATACGCGAAAATCGTATCACATTTTTAGCATGTTTTTATGTATGTTTTAATGTGAAATCGAGAGTAAATTGACATTAATCATTTACTATTTACTTGATTTCACGGTTTTTATGATTTTGGAAGTGTCAGGTAAAAAGTAGACGAAAACAGCAAATTCTGGGGCAAAAACGCAATTTTTGGAAATGTTAACCCGGTCAAAGGGTCGGGACGGGCGTCCCGACCCAGTCAAACCGCCAGGACGGGCGTCCTGAACCGGGACGGGCATCCCGAACCTGGTCAACAAATCAGGACAGGCGTCCCGAGCCGCCAGAAGCTGTCCCACATCGAATTTTTCAGAGATTTTCACTCCGGGAAGCTGCTATAAATACCCCAGGCCTCCAGCAGTTGAATTCATCCCTCTCCACTCGATCTGAGTCATTAAGTGGTTTCCAGTGTACAGTTTTCCAGTACACAACTCACTCAGAGACTCAGATCTCAGTTTTCTTTCTTATTAGTGTTTGTTTTAGTTTCTGAGAAATAGTCTCAGATCTTAGGTTTCTATAGATAGGTTCGTTTCTGGTATTCATAGAATACCCGGGATTTCGTTAGGAGATCCTAAGAGAGCTCTAGGCGTTCGAAGAGTCAGTCCACAGGGCTAGGCTTAAGCCTAGGACGTAAGGTAAAGTCTAGCTACTAGGCTGAGGAAGCGTCCTCCGAAGGTTCTGGTGAGCAGAGTCAGGGCGAGCAATACGACGTATACAGCAGTACGCTCTGTAGGCGAGACTAAGTAAAGGGTGATTTCTTTATGGCATCAGTCCCCATACCCCTCTCTTATATGTTTTATTGCTTTGTCCTAAACATCAATTATGAATATCAGATTATGATTTTATGAATAGTTGTTTTGTGTGTTGAAGTTATTATGTTTTTCCAGAAATAGCCACCTGCTAAATAATCATTATGTCTGCATGTCTAATGTAGTTTCTTTTAAACTAAAATAGGGTTATAGACAATTCCTAACCACGGTCTATTCATAACCTGTTTAGTTTAACAGGCATCAATTAGTATTGGTGTCTGCCATACTAGATAAAATAACATGCTGAACACCTGGCTTGTTAGAGTAGTCTAGGTAGGCTGAGTAGAGCGTTATGCCAGCGATTACGAGCCTTCAGAGTGATCCCCAAAAGTGACATAGGGCTTTCATAACTGTCTTTGTTCGTACCGTGAGTAGGGCCGTTTACCTTAATGATAGGGGGCGGTAGCATAGAGACTCAGATGTGGTACACCTTTAGACACAGAACATAGTTGCATTCCAGGCTAAGATATATCTAAAACACTCGAATATAGGTCAATCAACATATAGGAACAGTATAACATAGAATCAGAACTTATCTTTAAAACACTTCTAGGGTTAATTAGACTTGAACCTAGTGGAGAATGGATCACCCTCTCATCAAAGTATTTGATGAAGATTGCATAACTGGATCATAAGATAAGAGTTAGGATAAGAGGCTAGTTACTACTAAGCCGTTGCCACTTCCCTGGGAGTACGATAATTAACTTAGTATAATCGTAGATACTTTCCAATAGACTAGCTACACGATAGGTACTCTGCCTTAGATTCTGGCTGATTAAGTGACACCATAAGACTAAACGTGACAATTAGTCAATCACAGTCCTTAATTAATCATAATCGACATAGGGTAAAATAACACCTATTTAGTACGTCGGTCGGAATCGCATCAGATTTTTGGCACCGTTGCCGGGGAAATATCATAATGAATTTAGGATTATTGGCCACAATTCTAGAGACTTATGACAGGTAACGGTAGTAACCTAGACTTTTGATTAACACTTAGGTTATACCAGTTAGGCAATCACTTTCCTGAATATAGGATTATCATAACTAATTAATTTTAGATAATATCTGGAATTAAGACACTTAGGGTAATCAAATTTTAGAAAATTATTCTAAAACCATATTAAGGAAATTTACCTGCTTTGTAAATAAATTTCAAAATCCATAAAAATATTTTTCTTACTTTCTTGTTTCACTGTCCTACTTTTTGCTATTTGTTGTTTCTAACCAGACTTTGCACTCAAAGATGAAGAGAACAAGAGCAGCTACTAATCAGGCAAAGAAAAGAGAAAACCCTGACACTCCAGGACCAAAGAAGATGAAACCAGAAGGCCCCTCTAGACCCGCACCAGAAGTACCACGAGGGACTCTACCCTCACAACCAGTGGAAGTAACCTCAAGCCCTGATGCCAGTGAACTAGTGAGACGATTCCTGAACACCCGTGAGCATAGTCCCACGGAAGTGGATTGGGCAGCAGTACAGACACTGGGAGTAGAGGCTGAGGTCAGACGCATACTCGATGTACTACCCTACAGTCGAGTATTCGTCGTCATAGAGCCCACGTACCTGGAGCTGGTATGTGAGTTCTATGCATCCTTTGCATGCCATCAGGAGCAGATCACATTCCGCTTAGGCGGAATAGATCGGTCGATGAGCATGGCCGAGTTCGGCATCGCTTTGGGTATCTGGCAGAGAGAGGAGTTGGATACACCCGCCTACACCACAGCAGTTCGGGACTTCACTTCTGCAGATGTCTCCACTGCTTGGGCTCAGATCTGTATGACGGGTGTTCCCTACCAGCATGGCTTTGCGAAAGCCACAGGTATCTATCCTGCTCTTCGCTACTTACATGCCATTATTGCACACACTTTGTCAGGACGACGGACGGCCCCCGGGAATGTCACCCAGATGGAGACATTCCTCTTGGCCAACATGCATATGGGATCCACAGTAGAGATGGCTCGACTTATCACAGTCATCATGCGGGGTTTTGCTACGGACACTCGGAAACAGTGTCTGGGGCTCGGGCCATTCATCACCAGGATAGCCCGCTACCTGGAGTTGGACATAGAGGGCTCGGAGCTTACTCTGGTCGCCCCAACCACTATTCCCACAGATGTTACCATCCTACGGAACATGGGAATGGTTGTCCGGGATACGAGCGGCCGCTACACCATCCACACAGAGCAGCCAGGATAGGCTTCGGCATCAGAAGCAGCTCCACCGCATATCCATCCATTCGAGACGTTCGTGCCACGTACTGCCTTCGAACGACACATGTCGCACGGATTGGCAGAACTATCGGCACGATACAGTCGAGACATGGACCGGATTGACAGACGGCTGGCAATGATAGATGACAGGGTTGACAGACGACTGGCGGTGATGGATGACAGGATCGCCATGATCACCAGTAGGATTGAGGAGATACATCAACAGACTGCCCGAGTAGCGGAGAACTTCGAGTTTGACTTAACAGACCTCGGTCCACTAGATGGCGACCCGCCGGGTTCTTAGTCACTCTCTCCCCTTCTTTTCTTTCTCTTTCTTTTGTCTTTTGTTTATCTTGTTCTTTGTGTATGTCTGGGCTGTATGACTATGAATCTTTGTACAAAATTGATTTATATGACATACATAATTGTTGCATTATTTTGTTTTTTCTTGTTTTATTATGTTTTATTTCTTGTTTTCAAATAAGTGTGGGGTAATTAGCTATGCATGAACACTGAGGACAGTGCCAAACTTAAGTGTGGGGTAGTAGTGCACGGTGCACTGTAGCAGTTTGAAGCAGTTTGAAAAATTTTTCGCATGCTTTTGCTTGTTTTCCCTGTATTTTCACACCCTTCCAAAATTTTTCAAAATTTTTCCGTCTTTCAGACTTCTAAATGCAGTATGCTTGGTTAAACAAATTGCTTATGTCTATGATATGTAGGTAGTATGTTATGGTTAGTAGGAGATAATTGATAGCTATCTTGGACTAATTGATTAGGAATAGGGAATTCCTGATAACTGAGCACAACCTTGTCTGGATTAGAGACCTCAACCAATTGCCCATTCGAGACTCCACTAGATAAAATTAGACCAGTTGTGGATATATTGGCAGTTAGAATGACTAGATGAGACTCTGAGCTAAAAGTGAAAAGAACTTAAGGAAGTTAATTACAATAGGGTAGTTTGCAGCGGCCTTCGCTACTCGAGCACCACTCCTTCGGGGAACTTAAAGCCTGATGCCCTAAGGTCGTGTAGATCTGGGAGTCATCGGAGTGGGACTCGCTACATGGGTAGTTGAAGTTGACGTGTTCTAAGCAAACTCGAAATACCCTGAATCTATAAAGAAAATAACTAAGTGCTAAAACATTAAAAATCTGATCACCAAAGCTCAGAACTCAGAAAGTTATCTGTTGTCAGTATGTCTAGCGATAGGTCGAAGTATTATCTGGTAGCAGTTAAGATAAGAGTTCATTGTGTTGACTATCTGGTCTAGACTAGTACACACACTACACATCAGGAAGACCCTGTGACTAAGAAAAAAGTCCAACCTAGTTGTTGATTTGTTTTCTGCCTGATCATAACAAACTACTAGAGACATTTGAGACCTTGTCATAGCAACCTAACCAATCAGACCTGTGTTAAGAATTGTCTGAAGAATTTTTGGAATAAAAACATGACTAGGAATTTAAGTGACTGCACTACGGTTTAAAATCACTAACTCCATGTAGACTTTGCTTGAGGACAAGCAAAAAGCTAAGTGTGGGGTTATCTGATACGCGAAAATCGTATCACATTTTTAGCATGTTTTTATGTATGTTTTAATGTGAAATCGAGAGTAAATTGACATTAATCATTTACTATTTACTTGATTTCACGGTTTTTATGATTTTGGAAGTGTCAGGTGAAAAGTAGACGAAAACAGCAAATTCTGGGGCAAAAACGCAATTTTTGGAAATGTTGACCCGGTCAAAGGTCCGGGACGGGCGTCCCGACCCAGTCAAACCGCCAGGACGGGCGTCCTGAACCGGGACGGGCGTCCCGAACCTGGTCAACGAATCAGGACGGGCGTCCCGAGCCGCCAGAAGCTGTCCCACATCGAATTTTTCAGAGATTTTCACTCCGGGAAGCTGCTATAAATACCCCAGGCCTCCAGCAGTTGAATTCATCCCTCTCCACTCGATCTGAGTCATTAAGTGGTTTCCAGTGTACAGTTTTCCAGTACACAACTCACTCAGAGACTCGGATCTCAGTTTTCTTTCTTATTAGTGTTTGTTTTAGTTTCTGAGAAATAGTCTCAGATCTTAGGTTTCTATAGATAGGTTCGTTTCGGTATTCATAGAATACCCGGGGTTTCGTTAGGAGACCCTAAGAGAGCTCTAGGCGTTCGAAGAGTCAGTCCACAGGGCTAGGCTTAAGCCAGGACGTAAGGTAAAGTCTAGCTACTAGGCTGAGGAAGCGTCCTCCGAAGGTTCTGGTGAGCAGAGTCAGGGGGCAATACGACGTATACAGCAGTACGCTCTGTAGGCGAGACTAAGTAAAGGGTGATTTCTTTATGGCATCAGTCCCCATACCCCTCTCTTATATGTTTTATTGCTTTGTCCTAAACATCAATTATGAATATCAGATTATGATTTTATGAATAGTTGTTTTGTATGTTGAAGTTATTATGTTTTTCCGGAAATAGCCACCTGCTAAATAATCATTATGTCTGCATGTCTAATGTAGTTTCTTTTAAACTAAAATAGGGTTATAGACAATTCCTAACCACGGTCTATTCATAACCTGTTTAGTTTAACAGGCATCAATTAGTATTGGTGTCTGCCATACTAGATAAAATAACATGCTGAACACCTGGCTTGTTAGAGTAGTCTAGGTAGGCTGAGTAGAGCGTTATGCCAGCGATTACGAGCCTTCAGAGTGATCCCCGAAAGTGACATAGGGCTTTCATAACTGTCTTTGTTCGTACCGTGAGTAGGGCCGTTTACCTTAATGATAGGGGGCGGTAGCATAGAGACTCAGATGTGGTACACCTTTAGACACAGAACATAGTTGCATTCCAGGCTAAGATATATCTAAAACACTCGAATATAGGTCAATCAACATATAGGAACAGTATAACATAGAATCAGAACTTATCTTTAAAACACTTCTAGGGTTAATTAGACTTGAACCTAGTGGAGAATGGATCACCCTCTCATCAAAGTATTTGATGAAGATTGCATAACTGGATCATAAGATAAGAGTTAGGATAAGAGGCTAGTTACTACTAAGTCGTTGCCACTTCCCTGGGAGTACGATAATTAACTTAGTAAAATCGTAGATACTTTCCAATAGACTAGCTACACGATAGGTACTCTGCCTTAGATTCTGGCTGATTAAGTGACACCATAAGCCTAAACGTGACAATTAGTCAATCACAGTCCTTAATTAATCATAATCGACATAGGGTAAAATAACACCTATTTAGTACGTCGGTCGGAATCGCATCGCCTGTAGTTCTGTTCGAATGCTTCGCATTTCTATGCGTATAGTTCTCATCTCATCCCTCTACCTGTTCTGCTCACTGAGTAAATCAGCCATCTCTCGGAGTAGTTGTGCACCTTGGTTCTCCTGAAGATTGACCGTGGCTTTGAGTCGGTCCACGTTAGTTGTGATATTCAGACTGAGTTGGTCTAAATGACACAGTCTGCTGGCAATCCCTTGGTCCATCTCATAGACCCTTTGAGCTAACGTGTCTATCTGCACGGACAACATTGAATAATAACTGTTAGTACTCCCCGCAGATGAAGGGGTGCGCTCGTTAGGTGTTGGGGTGTATGCAGGAGAGGTTGGTGAATTTTGGGTTTGGTCAGTAGGGGGTGGATTTATAGGAACTCTCTGGGCAGGAGGGTGAATTGGAGATCTCTGGGGTTCCTCTCTAGGAGGGAAGGTATCCTCAAAAGGATCTTCTTCCGTGGGACTATGCTCACGGGTGTTCAGGAATTGTCTCACTAGTTCACTGGCATCAGGCTTGAGTTTACTTCCACTGGTTGTGAAGGAAGAGTCCCTCGTGGTACTTCTGGTGCAGGCCTAGAGGGGCCCTCTGGCTTTGCCTTCTTCGGTCCTGGAGTCTCAGGGTTTTCAGTTTTCTTTGCCTGGTTAGTAGCTGCTCTTGTTCTCTTCATCTCTGAGTGCACAGTCTGGTTAGAAATAACAAATAACAAAAAAAAAGGAAAATAAAACAACAAATATTTTTAGGGATTTTAAATTTTATTCAGAAAGCAGGTAAATTTCCTCAATATGGTTTTAGAATAATTTTCTAAAAATTGATTATCCTAAGTGTCTTAATTCCAGATATTATCTAAAATTAATTAGTTATGATAATCCTATATTTAGGAAAGTGATTGTCTAACTAGTATAAGATAAGTGTAATTCAAAAGTCTAGGTTACTACCGTTACCTATCATAAGTCTCTAGAATTGTGGCCAATAATCCTAAATTCATTATGATATTTCCCCGGCAACGGCGCCAAAAATCTGATGCGATTCCGGTTGACGTGCTAAATAGGTGTTATTTTACCCTATGTTGATTATGAATAATTAAGGACTGTGATTGACTAATTGTCACATTTAGTCTCTATGGTGTCACTTAATCAGCCAGAACCTAAGGCAGAGTACCTATCGTGTAGCTAGTCTTTTGGAAAGTATCTACGATTTTATTAAGTTAAATATCGTACTCCCAGGGAAGTGGCAACGGCTTAGTAGTAACTAGCCTTTTATCCTAACTCCTATCTTATGATCCAGTTATGCAATCTTCATCAAATACTTTGACGAGAGGGTGATTCGTTCTCCACTAGGTTTAAGTCTAATTAATCCTAGAAGTGTTTTATAGATGAGTCCTGATTCTATGTTATAATGTTCCTATATGTTGTTTGCCCTATATTAGAGTATTTTAGATATATCTTAGCCTGGATTGCAACTATGTTCTGTGTCTAAAGGCGTACCACATCCGAGGTCTCTAATAAACCGCCATACCTTAATGACGGCCCTACTCACGGTTCGGGACGAAGGCATCCATGAAAGCCCTATGTCACTTCGGGGATCATACCGCTTGCCCTAGCCGCCGGCATAATCAGACTCAGCTCGGCCCCTACCTAGACTACTTTAACATGCAGGGTGTTCAGCAGGTTATTTTATCTAGCATGGCAGACACCAATACTAATTGATGCCTGTTAAACTAAACAGGTTATGATTAGACCGTGGTTAGGAATTGTCTATAACCCTAACTTTAGTTTAAAAGAGCACATTAAACATGCAGACATAGTGAATATTTAGCAGGTGGCTATTTCCGGAAAAACATAATAACGTCAACATATAAAACAACTATTCATAAACATCGTAATCTCATATTCATAATATGTATTTAGAACAAAACAATAACAACATATAAGAGAGGGACATGGGGACTGATGCCATAAAGAAATCACCCTTTACGTAGTCTCGCCGACGGAGCGTACTGCTGTATATGTCGTATTGCTCGCCCTAACTCTGCCCACCAGGACCTTCGGAGGGCGCTTCCTCAGCCTAGTAACTGGGCTTTACCTTAATACCCAGCTTAAGCACAGCCCTGTGGACTGACTCTTCGAACGCCTAGAGCCCTCTTAGGATCTCCTAACGAAATCCCAGGTATTCTATGAATACCAGAAACGAACCTATCTATAGAAGCCTAAGATCTGAGACTATTTCTCAGAAACTAAAACAAAACACTAATAAGAAAGAAAACTGAGATCCAAGTCTCTGAGTGAGTTGTGTACCAGAGAATTGTACACTAGAAACCACTAAATGACTTAGATCGAGTGGAGAGGAATGAATTCAACTTCTGGAGGCCTGGTGTATTTATAGCAGCTTCTCGGAGTGATTTTTCAGCAAAAATTCGATGTGGGACTGGATCTGGGGGTTCGGGACGCCCGTCCTGATTTGTTGACCAGGTCGGGACGCCCGTACCGGTGGGTTGACTGGGTCGGGACGCCCGTCCGGGTTCGGGACGCCCGTCCTGACCCCTTGACTAAGTCAATATTTCCAAAAATTGCGTTTTTGCCCCAAAATTTGCTATTTTCGTCTACTTTTCACCTAACACTTCCAAAATCATAAAAACTGTGAAATTAAGTAAATAATGAACAATCAAGATCAAATTACCTTCAATTTCACCCAAATTCATACATAAAAACATGCTACAAAGGTGATACGATTTTCGCGTATCAAATTCCCTATTTCTAATCAATAAATTCAAGAAAGTCATCAAGTTGTCTCCTACTGATCATAACATTCTACCAACATATCATAGACATCAGCAATTTGTTTACTAATCATATTGCATTTTGAAGTCTGAAAGAGTGAAAAATGTTGAAATAAAATTTGGAAGGGTGTGAAAATAAGGGAAAAACATGCAAAAATCATGCAAAAAGTTTTTCCCCTACTACAGTGCACTGTTACCCCACACTTAAGTCTGGCACTGTCCTCAGTGTTCATGCATATCTAAATTACCCCCTCACTTATTTGAAAACAAGAAGAAATAAAAACAAAACAGAAAATTCTTACCCCACACTTATTCGACTAACTGAGGGGAAGATAGGAAATAAAACAAGACAAACAAAACTCTTACCCCACACTTATTTGAGAAATAAGAGTTTAAAAACAAAAATAGGAAAGACAAACAAACCACGAAATGAAAATAAAATAGAAAGAAAACAAAATTTTAAATAAAGTAGCGAAAGATGAGGGTTAGAAGAACTCCCTTCATGTATCGAGTAGAAGGGTCTGCTTTGATCTTCCAATTGGCTCTTCACCTCAGTCATGTGCTGTCACTGAAGTGCCCTTGACTCTTGGCTCAAGCCCCAAGGACTGCTTCCTCGAATCATTTGCAAAGTTTCTCGCAATCGTAGCTACGTGTCCAGAAGGAACGTGCCTATGAATGAGAATTCTTTGGATTGGTGTGCCTACCTGCCAATGTCAATGAAGGTATTGCATGCAAGTTTCGAATGGCAGAAAATATACCTGAAGCTTTGGGGAAGCCGTGGTGGTAGGAGGCTCCAGTGGTGTAGATCTGGGCCCAAGTATTTGAGACTTCCTTGGGGAAGTTTCTCACAACTGATTGGTATGCAGGGGATGCAAGCTCCTCCATTGCTATGCTCCTGATACAACGCCAAATTCCTCTATATCTGTCGACAGTTCAATACTACTTGGTAGGTCACTTGCTTGCACTGGTATAACTTTAATTGTTGCCCGTTTACTTTTTGAGAAGTGATGTCTTGCTCCATTATAACATATGCTCCGTATGGCTACACTTTTGTAATAGTAAAACGGGTGTAACCAGTATCTTATCTGTGATTCTGCGGGTAGGGATTTTACTGTGGTGGTATCTTCTGAAAGTTTCCAGCTTCCGAATTATTCCTCAGCTCAATCCCGTATGATTTCTCTAGTTGGGATTGTATGCATCTCCCATTGGAGTAGCATTCTGCAGTAACCTACTCCTACCTCTTTTTGGAATAGTCCGTATTTCATTCCCATAGCAATCCCTGCTAAAGTGTGGTACTTGGCAGACTTCACAAATTTGATACATAGGCACATCTGAATCTAGAAAACAATTTCTCACAAAATCTGCACATGACTTTAACATCATTAGTTGGCAATGCCTGTGGTTCAGGTTATTTTGAAAGTGTTCTACAACTACTATGATGTACTTGTAAGAAAAAGGATTCCATGAATACCCCATATATCAAAAGATTGCAACACTTTGTGTACCTTGCTGGGGTAGACGATCTCTGAAGGATGTGTTACCTGTTATTTGGCAAGCATCGCAGGACTGTATCAAGGATACAGAATTCTTGAATATTGTGGACCAATAAGATCCTGCTTTCAACACTTTCCAAACAGTGTTGATAGTTGTCAATTGGTCTCCCGTAGATTCTTTATGGCAATGCTCCAGGATCTTATATCCTTCTTCTTCTGAGACGCACCTTCTGATCATTTGATCTTTACAAATTTGAAATAGAAAAGGATATTCCCAGTGGTAATTTTTCAATTAAGCAAAGAATTTCTTTCTTTGCTACTTATCCATATTACTCGGGGAAGATTGAGCAACTAAGTAATTGGCAATGTCAACAAACTACGGAGGAGAAAAGATAGCAGATAATGCAAATAAGTTCTCATCCAGAAATTTATCTGATATTACTATTTCATCTATTGCTCCTAATCCAGGGGACAGATGGTCTACAGCTAAATTTTCAGCCCCTTTCTTATCTCTTATTTCTATATCAAATTCCTGTAGCAATAAAACCCATCTAATCAATCTTGGTTTTGCATCAGTTTTATTGAATAGGTATTTCAAAGAAGAATCATCTGTGTAAACTATTGTTTTAGACAAGACTAGATAAGATCTAAATTTATCGAAGGCATATACTACAACTAGTAATTCCTTTTTAGTAGTTGTGTAATTTTCCTGAGCATCAGTTAAGGTTTTACTAGCATAGTAAATTACATGAAATTTCTTATCATGTCTTTGTCCTAAAACAACTCCTACTGCATAATCACTAGCATCACACATCAATTTAAAAGAAAACTCCAATCAAGTGATGTCATAATGGGTGCAGTAATAGAAAGTTCCTTCAGTAAAAATATATCATGCATTTATCATCAAAAAGGAACATCCTTTCTCAATAGAATTTTCAAAAGTCTGGCTATTAAGGAAAAAACATTTCATAGCTTGTCTAATAAAGCCAGCATGACTTAAGAAAATCCTAATGACATTTCTTCCAAATTAAAACCTAGCAAAATAATTGACAGCTCAAAAGAAAAATATTCTTTTCCTCACTTCCATTTTTATTTTTTTTCCGAAATTAAATAATAGAAATAACAAACAAATACGAAAACTGTAAACAGGAAAAATTTATTTCTTTTATCTTCTGGAAAATAATATTTTTCAGAAACTTTTATATAAGAAAAGAAAAGAAAAGAAAAAAAATGGAAAGAAAACAAATGTTCAACTATGAAAGAACAAATAATACAAGAGATAGGGAAGAAGAACAACTTACTGTTGAGCAAGGAAATTTTTTTTTTCTTTTTATATTTAATTTCGAAAGCAGTTAAATTTCCTCAATATGGTTTTAGAATAATTTTCTAAAATTTGATTATCCTAAATGTCTTAATTTCAGATATTATCTAAAATCAATTAATTAATTATGATAACCCTATATTTCGGAAATCGATTGTCTAACTAGCATAAAATAAGTGTTAGGTCTAAGGTCTAGGTTACTACCGTTACCTATCATAAGTCTCTAGAATTTTGATCAGGAATCCTAAATTCATTATGATATGTCCCCGGCAACGGTGCCAAAAATTTGATACGTTTCGACTAATATACTAAAATAGGTGTTGTTTTACCCTATGTTGATTATGAGTAATTAAGGACTTAGCTTGACTAATTGTCACATTTAGTCTCTATACTGTCACTTAATCAATCAGAACCTAAGGCAGAGTACCTATCGTGTAGCTTGTCTGTTGGAAAGTATCTACGATTTTAATTAGATTAATTATCGTACTCCCAGGGAAGTGGTAACGGCTTAGTAGTAAATATCCTCTTACCCTAACTCTTATCTTATGATCCAGTTATGCAATCATTCATCAAAATCTTTGATGGGAGGGTGATTCATTCTCCACTAGGTTTAAGTCTATCTAAGCCTAAGAAGTGTTTTACAGATAATGTTCTGATTCTATGTTATACTGTTCCTGCATGTTGATTGACCTGTCTTCGAGTATTTTAGATATATCTTGGTCTAGATTGCAATTTTGTACTGAGTCTAAAGGTGTACCACATCTGAGTTACCAGATAAACCGCCTCATCGCCATTGACGGCCCTACTCACGGTTCGAGCTAAAGGCATCCATGAAAGTCCTATTCACTTAGGACATCATGTCGCTCGCCCTAACGCCGGCATAAACACACAAACTCAGACTACTTAGACTATTCTAACAAACATGGTGATCTATAGGTTATTTCATCTAATATGGCAGACATTAATGCTTTCCAACGGGAAAGTTCTAAATTAATGCCTGTTAAACTAAACAGGTTATGATTAGACCATGGTTAGGAGTTGTCTATAACCTTACATTTAGTTTAAAAGAAACTACATTAGACATGCAGACATAATGAGAGTTAAGTTGGTGACAATTTCCGAAAAATCATAAAGTACTTCAACATGCATAACACATATTCATATAATCATAATCCAATATTCATAATTAGTATTTGGACGAACACAGTACAGACATATAAAGAGAGGGACAAGGGGACCGATGCCATAAAGTATTCACCCTTTATGTAGTCCGTTGATGGAGCAACTGCTTGTATATGTTAGACTGCTCGACCCGACTCTGCTCGACAGAACCTTTGGAGGACGCTTCCTCAGCCTAGTAGTTGTGCTTTACCTTAATACCCAGCTTAAGCTCAACCCTGTTGACTGACTCTTCGAACCCTAGTGCCCTCTTAGGATCTCCTAACGAAATCCCAGGTATTCTATGAATACCAAAAACGAACCTATCTAGTAGTATTCTAGGATCTGAGACAGACTCTCAGAAACAAAGAACACGAGACACTCTCTAAGAATATAAATAAACCTATACTAAAAACTGAGAACACTAAGTGACTTGTATACTATGGAAAATTGTATACTTGAAGTCACTAAATGACTCAGATCGAGTGGATAGGAATGATTTCAACTGAGGAAGGCCTGGGGTATTTATAGTAGGGGAACTGGGTGAATTGCTCTTCAAAACTTCATGTGGGATTCTAAACTGGGGCTCGCGACGCCCGTCCTAGATCTGGGACGCCTGTCCCGGCTTGTTGACCAAGTCAGGACTGCCGTCTTAAGTCCTGGATGCCCGTCCTGGTCTGTTGACCAGGTCAGGACGCCCATCCCAACTTCCGAACTTCTGAAAATCACGTTTTTGCCCCGAAATTTGCCATTTTGCTTGTACTTTTCACCTGACACTTCCAAAATCACAAAAATTGTGAAATTCAGTTAATAACAATCAATTAAGAGCGATTTAACATCAATTTCACCCTAAATTGTGCCTAAAACATGCTAAAAATTGATATGATTTATGCATATCAACAGCCATGGAAGAGGTGATACGTGCGCATTTTGGAGCCATTTGTTTGAAGAAATTTGAGAGAGTTCAAGAATTTGGCGGGAAAGAAAATTCAAATTCGAATTCTAGAGGTGAATTCGAATTCAAAAGGGGGGATTTTGTTTAGGGAAGGATTTTGAGTTTTTGGCGGGAAATTCAAATTTTGGAGGGAAATTCGAATTTTAGAAGGAAATTCAAAAGTTCAAATTTTCGGAGGGAAAATTGAAATTTGAAATTTCAAGAGTTTGCCAAATTTTGGAGAGAAGTTTTTGAGAGAATTTTTGTAGAGAGATGATTTTTGGTGTTTGGTTTCGGAGAAAAATGAAAAATTTGAATATTTATAGAGAGGGGCCGCCCTCGGGACGCCTCTGGATGCATGCCGCTTCCGGAAATTTTTTTTTCTTCTTTTTTCGAAATTCCCTGCAAATCTTTATACACAAAAAACAATTATAATTTTTAACAAATCTTCATGGTTAGCCTATGTAATACAGAAGTTGTTAAAAACCTTTGCAAAAATTCTCTGTCTTATTCTCTTTTTGATATGCATAAATTATATCACATTTTTAGCATGTTTTTAGGCATAATTCAAGGTGAAATTGATGGTAAATCGGTCTTAATTGATTGTTATTAACTCAATTTCATAGTTTTTGTGATTTTGGAAGTGTCAGGTGAAAAGTAGAAGAAAATGGCAAATTTCGGGGCAAAAACGTGATTTTCAGAAGTTCGGAAGTCGGGGTGGGCGTCCCAAAGTCAGGATGGGCGTCCTGACCTGGTCAACAGGGCATGACGGGCGTCCCGAGCCGCAGTTAAGAATCCCACATCGAATTTTTGAGAGAAAATCACTCCAGAAAGCTGCTATAAATACCCTAGGACTTCCTCAGTTGAAATCATTCCTCTCCACTTGATCTGAGTCATTTAGTGACTTCAAGTATACAGTTTTCCATAGTATACAGGTCACATAGAGACTCAGGTTTCAGTATAAGTTTCTTTTTATTTCTAGATAGTGTCTCGTTTTCTTTGTTTCTGAGAATTAGTCTTAGATCTTAGGATACGACTAGATAGGTTCGTTTTTGGTATTCATAGAATACCCGGGATTTCGTTAGGAGATCCTAAGAGGGCTCTAGACATTCGAAGAGTCAGTCCACAGGGGTGGGCTTAAGCTGGGTATTAAGGTAAAGTCCAGCTACTAGGCTGAGGAAGCGTCCTCCGAAGGTTTTGTCGAGCAGAGTCGGGTCGAGCAGTCCAACATATACAAGCAGTTGCTCCATCGGCGAGACTAAGTAAAGGGTGAATTCTTTATGGCATCAGTCCCTTTGTCCCTCTCTTTATATGTCTGTACTGTGTTCGTCCAAATATTGATTATGTTTATTAGATTATGATTTTAAGAGTATTTGTTATACATGTTGAAGTTCTTTATGATTTTCTGGAAATGGCCACCAGCTTAATATTCATTATGTTTGCATGTCTAATGTAGTTTCTTTTAAACTAAATGTAGGGTTACAGACAATTCCTAACCACGTTCTAATCATAACCTATTTAGTTTAACAAGGATCAATTTAGGACTTTCCCGTTGGAAAGCATTGGTGTCTGCCATATTAGATGAAATAACCTATAGATCACCATGTTTGTTAGAGGTAGTCTAAGTAGGCTGAGTTTGTGTGTTTATGCCGGCGTTAAGGCGAGCGGCATGATCCTCTAAGTGACATAGGGCTTTCATGGATGCCTTTAGCTCGAACCGTGAGTAGGGCCGTCAATGGCGATGGGGCGGTTTATCAGGTAACTCAGATGTGGTACACCTTTAGACTCAGTATATAGTTGCAATCCAGGCCAAGATATATCTAAAATACTCGAAGATAGGTCAATCAACATGTAGGAACAGTATAACATTGAATCAGGACATTATTTATAAAACACTTTTAGGCTTAAATAGACTTAAACCTAGTGCAGAATGAATCACCCTCTCATCAAGGATATTGATGAACGATTGCATAACTGGATCATAAGATAAGAGTTAGGGTAAGAGGATAGTTACTACTAAGCCGTTACCACTTCCCTGGGAGTACGATATTTAATTTAAATATAATCGTAGATACTTTCCAACAGACTAGCTACACGATAGGTACTCTGCCTTAGGTTCTGACTGATTAAGTGACAGCATAGAGACTAAAAGTGACAATTAGTCAATCTAAGTCCTTAATTACTCATAATCAACATAGGGTAAAACAACACTTATTTTTGCATATCAGTCGGAGTAGCATCAGATTTTTGGCGTCGTTGCCGGGGAAATATCATAATGAATTTAGGATTATTGGCCACAATTCTAGAAGCTTACGATAGATAACGGTAGTAACCTAGACCTTAGACCTAACACTTATTTTCTGCTAGTTAGACAATCAATTTCCAAAATATAGGATTATCACAACTAATTGATTTTAGATATTATCTGAAATTGAGAGATTTAGGATAATCAAATTTTAGAAAATTATTCTAAAACCATATTAAGGAAATTTAACTGCTTTCGAATACAAAAAGAAAAAAAATGTTAAAATTAAAAAACCCAAAAAATATCTTTCTTACTTTTCTTTTTCTATTTTGTTTTATTTCTGTCTTTGTTATTTGTTATTCCTAACTAGACTTTGCACTCATAGATGAAGAGAACAATAGCAGCTACTAACCAAGCAAAGAAGACAAAACCAGAAGGACCATCTAGGCCTGAACCAGAAATACCTCGGGAGAACCCTCCTTCACAACCTATAGAAATAAACTCAAGCCTAGACACCAGTGACTTAGTGAGAAGATTACTGAACACCCGTGAGCCTAGTCCCACAGAAGAAGATCCTTCTGAAGACACCTTTCCTCTGAGAGAAGAACCTCAAAGATCTCCAGTTCACACTCCTACTCAGAGAGTTCCTATAAATCCATCACCCCTTGACCAAACCCAAAACTCACCAACATCTCCTGAGTACACTCCAACGCCTAACGAGCACACCCCTTCATCCGGGGGAAGTACTAACGGTTCTCATTCAGTTTTGTCCGTGCAGATAGATACTTTGGCTCAAAGGATCTATGAAATGGATCAAGGAATTGCACGCAGATTGTGTCATTCAGACCAATGTATCCTGAATATCACAACCAACATGGACCAACTCAGGGCCACAGTAAGTCTCTAGGAAAACCAAGGTACACAGATACTCCGGGAGTTAGCTGACTTACGAAGTGAGCAGGGCAGGCAAAGGGATGAGATGAGAGCCATGTGCATAGAGATGCGAACCATACAAGCAGAAATACGAGAGATAAGAAATAAGGGCCATTGAAAAAGGGAAGATTCGTTTTACTCTTCTTTTCAGGAAATAAATTGTTTGAACTAAAATTAAATAATTGACCCCTATTTTTCTTCAAACTTTTTAAAAGGGTCTCTTATTTTATTCAGCAGTTTTTCTTCAGACTTTTTCAAATTCTTTATGGAAAATAAATGTGTTACAAATGTAGTTTATTTTTCATTAATAAGTTGTATAAACTTAATCTTTTGTTTTCTATAATTTTTGCTGAATAGAGGTTAGGATATGATTGGGGTAGTCATGATTTTCGAAAAAGAGATTGAGAAATTTTTGCAAAGAGTTTAACAGCTTCTGAATTTGATAGGTTAAACATGAAGACTTGTTAAAAATTATGATTGTTTTTTGTGTACTGAGATTTGCAGGGAATTATGAAAAAAAATCTAGAAGTGGCACACATCCCGAGGCAACCCGGGAAGGGCGTCCCAATTCTTGACAGGCGTCCAGCGGGACGGGTATCCTGCCTCCGGGACGGGCGTCCCGAAGGCCGCCCCTCCTACAAATATAACATTTCTCTTCATTTTCTCTCAAACCAACCACCAAAAATTCATCTCTCTACAAAATTCTCTCTACCTTCTCTCTTCAAATTTTTGGCAACCTCCCAAAGTTTCAAAATTCGAATTTCCCTCCAAAATTTGAATTTTAAATTTCCTTCCAAAATTTGAATTTCCCTCTAAAATTCGAATTCCCGCCAAAAATTCAAAATCCTTCCCTAACCAAAATCCATCCTTCCGATTCAAATTCACCTCCAGAATTCGAATTCGAATCTTCCTTCCCGCCTAAATTCTCAAAGTCTCTTGAACGTTCTCAACCAAATAGCTCCCAAACGCGCTCGTATCACGTCTTCCATGACCGTCACATCGGTGGCACACCCTTTTATGCTATTTCCCTCCACTCCAGCATACCAAGAGAGATGTCATGGATATATCGGACGCACCATACTGATTGGTAGAATACTTGACTGGGCAGTAGTACAGACACTAGAAGTTGAGCAGGAGGTCCGACGCATACTCGGCGTACTACCCTACAGTCGAGTCTTCATCGTCACTGAGCCGACCTACCAAGAGCTGGTATGTGAGTTCTATGCTTCGTTTACATTCCAGCAGGAGCATATCACATTCCGCTTGGGCAGAATAGATCGATCGATGAGCATGGCCGAGTTCGGCATCCCTTTGGGTATCTGGCAGAGAGACGAGCTGGATACGCCTGCCTACACCACAGTAGTTCGAGACTTTTGATACCCGAAAATCGTATCACTTTTTTAGCATGTTTTTATGTATGATTTCGGGTGAAATTGATAGGAAATTGATCTTAATTGTTTGTTAATTACTCAATTTCATGGTTTTTATGATTTTGGAAGTGTCAGGTGAAAAGTAGACGAAAACAGCAAATTTTGGGGCAAAAACACAATTTTTGGAAATATTGACTTAGTCAACGGGTCAGGACGGGCGTCCCGACCCAGTCAACCCACCGGGACGGGCGTCCAGGATTCGGGACAAGCGTCCCGACCTGGTCAACAGATCAGGACGGGCGTCCCGAACCCCCAGAACTAGTCCCACATCGAATTTTTTATGAAAAATCACCCTGGGAAGCTGCTATAAATACCCCAGGCCTCCAACAGTTGAAATGATTCCTCTCCACTCGATCTGAGTCATTAAGTGGTTTCCAGTGTACTCTTCTCTAGTACACAACTCACTCAGAGACTCGGATCTCAGTTTTCTTTCTTGTTAGTGTTTTGTTTTAGTTTCTGAGAAATAGTCTCAGATCTTAGGATTACATAGATAGGTTCGTTTTTCGTATTCATAGAATACCCAGGATTTCATTAGGAGATCCTAAGAGGGCTCGAGGCGTTCGAAGAGTCAGTCCATAGGGCTGGGCTTAAGCCGGGTTGTTAAGTAAAGCCCAGTTACTAGGTTGAGGAAGCGTCCTCCGACGGTTCTGACGAGCAGAGTCGGGTCAAGCAGTAAGGCATATATAGAAGTACGCTCCAACAGCGTGACTACGTAAATGGTGATTTCTTTATGGCATCAGTCCCCCCTGTCCCTCTCTTTATATGTTGTTACTGTGTTTGTCCAAATACTGATTTGAATACCAGATTATGTTTTTATGAATATTTGTGATATATGTTGAAGATATTATGTTTTTCTAGAAATGGCCACCTGCTTAAATATCCATTATGTCTGCATGTCTATTGCCATTCTTTTAAACTGAATTTAAGGTTATAGACAATTCCTAACCACGGTCCATTCATAACCTGTTTAGTTTAACAGACATCAATTAGTATTGGTGTCTGCCATAGTAGATAAAATAATCTGCGGAACACCCTGTTGGTTGAAAGTAGTCTAGGTAGGCTGAGTAGAGTTTTATGTCGGCGGTTATGAGACGAGCGGTATGATCCCCAAAGTGACATAGGGCGTTCATTGCTGACTTTAGTCCTAGCCGTGAGTAAGGCCGTTTACCTTGGCGATGGGGCGGTAGCATAGAGACTCAGATGTGGTAACCTTTAGACACAGAACATAGTTGCAATCCAGGCCAAGACTTGTCTAAAATACTCGAATATAGGTCAATCAACGTATAGGAACAGTATAACATAGAATCATGACTCATCTATAACACACTTCTAGGATTAATTAGACTTAAACCTAGTGGAGAATGAATCACCCTCTCATCAAAGTATTTGATGAAGATTGCATAACTGGACCATAAGATAGGAGTTAGGATAAAAGGCTAGTTACTACTAAGCCGTTGCCACTTCCCTAGGAGTACGATAATTAACTTAATAAAATCGTAGATACTTTCCAACAGACTAGCTACACGATAGGTACTCTGCCTTAGGTTCTGGCTGATTAAGTGACACCATAGAGACTAAATGTGACAATTAGTCAACCACAGTCCTTAATTATTCATAATCAACATAGGGTAAAATAACACCTATTTAGCACGTCAACCGGAATCGCATCAGATTTTTGGCGCTGTTGCCGGGGAAATATCATAATGAATTTAGGATTCCTGATCAAAATTCTAGAGGCTTATGATAGGTAACGGTAGTAACCTAGACTTTAGACCCAACACTTATGTTATACCAGTTAGACAATCAGTTTCCGAAATATAGGGTTATCATAACTAATTAATTTTAGATGTTATCTGGAATTAAGACACTTAGGATAATCAAATTTTAGAAAATTATTCTAGAACAATATTGAGGGAATTTAATTGCTTTCAAAATATTAAAAGAAAAAAATTTAAAAATTTAAAAACCGAAAAAAATGTATTTTTCTTGCTCAATGGTAAGTTGTTCTTTTCCCCATCTCTTGTTCTTTCTTAGTTATTTTCTTAGTTGCTCTTTTTCGTGTTTTCTTTTATTATTTAATTTTGAAAAAAATAAAAATGGAAATGAGGATAAAATATATTTTATTCTGAGTTGTAAAATTTTGGCTTAGATTTTTATTGGGAAGAAATTCCATTTTAGAATCTTCTTAGAGTCATACCGGCTTTATTAGGACGAGTTATGAAATAATTTTTCCTTAATAGCTAGACCTTTGAATGTTCTATGAAAAAAAAGGATGTTCCTTTTGTTATGTTGATAATTGCATGAGATCTTTTAAACCAAAAGGAATTACTGCACCCATTAGGGCATCACCTGATTGAAATCTGCTTTTTGAATGAATATGTGATGTAATGATGTAGTAAGAATTGTTTTAGGACAGAAAGATGATAAGAAAGTTCATGCATGATAAACTCCGATCTTATCTAGTCTTGTCTAAAAACAATAGGTTACACTGATCACTCCGAGATATCTGTGTTCAATAAAACTAATGTTGAACCATACTTGATTAAGTTAAGTTTTATTGTTACTTGAATTTGATATAGAATGAAGAGATAAGAAAAAGGGTTGAAAATCTAGAAAGCAAACCATTTGTCTAGATTCGAAAACCCCGAGTTAGAGGCTAGTGTAATACTGATAAATTTTTGGATGAAAACTTATTTGCATTGTTTGCTATGTATAATAATTCTCATCTGTGGTTTATTGCAAATTATCTAGTCACTGAATAAGTTCCAAGTGATATGACTTATCAGCAAAAGAAGAAATTCTTTGCTGATTTGAAATGTTACTACTGGGCAATTTCTCTTCTATTTCAAATTTTTGCAGATCAGTTGATCAGAAGATGAAGGACACAAGATTTTGGAGCATTTCCCTAAAGAATCTACGGGAGACCAATTGATGGCTATCAACACTGTCCGGAAAGTGTTGAAAGCAGGATCTTGTTGACCCACTATATTCAAGGATTTTGTATGTCTGATACAGTCTTGCGATGCTTGCCAAATAAAAGGTAACACATCTTCCAGAGCTCATCTACCCCAACGACGTACACAGAATGTTGCAACCGTTGATATTAGGGGTATTTCGAATCCTTTTCTTTTTCTTTCCTTTGAAAATAATTACATCATAGTAGTCGTGGAACACTTTTAAAAAATGGCCTGAACCACAGGCATTACCTACTAATGATGTTAAAGTCATGTGCAGATTCTAGTTGTTTTCCAGATTCAGAGTGCCAATGTTTTAGGAAGAAATGCTCAGCCTGTGTATCAAATCTGTGAAGTCTGCTAAGTACCACACTTTAGCAGGGATTGCTATGGGAATGACTGACCATTCCAAAAGAGGTAGGAGTAGGTTACTGCAGAATGCTGCTCCAAGGGGAAATGCATACAATCCCAGCTAGAGGAATCATACAGGATTTAGCTGAAAACTTTCAGAAGATACCACCACAGTAAAACCCCTACCCGCAGAATTAACAGATGAGATACTAGCAACAATTAAAGCCAGACCAGTGCAAGCAAGTGATCTACCAAAGGTAACGAAGGGTCGAAGGATATAGAGGAATTTGGCGTTGATACGCGAAAATCGTATCACCTTTTTAGCATGTTTTATGTATGAATTTGGGTGAAATCGAGGGTAATTTGATCTTGATTGTTCATTATTCACTTAATTTCACAGTTTTTATGATTTTGGAAGTATCAGGTGAAAAGTAGACGAAAACAGCAAATTTTGGGGCAAAAACACAATTTTTGGAAATGTTGACCCGGTCAAAGGGTCGGGACGGGCGTCCCGACCAAGTCAAGGCACCTGGACGGGCGTCCAGGACCCGGGACGGGCGTCCCGACCTGGTCAACTGATCAGGACGGGCGTCCCAATCCGGGACGGGTGTCCCGAGCCGCCAGAAGCTGTCCCACATCGAATGTTTCAGAAAATTTCACTCTGGGAAGCTGCTATAAATACCCCAGGCCTCCAGTAGTTGAATTCATTCCTCTCCACTCGATCTGAGTCATTTAGTGGTGTCCAGTGTACAATTCTCTAGTACACAACTCACTCAGAGACTCGGATCTCAGTTTTCTTTCTTGTTAGTGTTTTGTTTTAGTTTCTGAGAGATAGTCTCAGATCTTAGGTTTCTATAGATAGGTTCGTTTCTGGTATTCATAGAATACCCGGGATTTCGTTAGGAGATTCTAAGAGGGCTCTAGGCGTTCGAAGAGTCAGTCCACAGGGCTGGGCTTAAGCTGGGTATTAAGGTAAAGCCCAGTTACTAGGCTGAGGAAGCGTCCTCCGACGGTTCTGGCGAGCAGAGTCGGGTCAAGCAATACGACATATACAGCAGTACGCTCCATCGGCGAGACTTCGTAAAGGGTGAATTCTTTATGGCATCGGTCCCCCTGTCCCTCTCTTATATGTTGTTACTGTGTTTGTCCAAATAACTGTTTGAATACCAGATTATGTTTTTATAAATATTTGTTATTTATGTTGAAGTATTATGTTTTTCTAGAAATGGCCACCTGCTTAAATATCCATTATGTCTGCATGTCTATTGCCGTTCTTTTAAACTGAAATTAGGGTTATAGACAATTCCTAACCACGGTCTATTCATAACCTGTTTAGTTTAACAGGCATCAATTAGTATTGGTGTCTGCCATACTAGATAAAATAATCTGCGGAACACCCCGTTGGTTGAAAGTAGTCTAGGTAGGCTGAGTAGAGTTTTATGCCGGCAGTTATGCGACAAGCAGTATGATCCCCAAAGTGACATAGGGAAGTCATTGCTGACTTTAGTCTTAGCCGTGAGTAGGGACGTTACCCTTAACGATGGGGCGGTAGCGTAGAAACTCAGATGTGGTAGCCTTTAGACACAAAACATAATTGCAATCCAGGCCAAGACATGTCTAAAATACTCGAATATAGGTCAATCAACGTATAGTAACAGTATAACATAAAATCAGGATCTAATCTTTCAAACACTTTCAGGTTTAGCTAGACTTAAACCCAGTGGAGAATGAATCACCCTCTCATCAAAATTATTGATGAAGATTGCATAACTGGATTATAAGATAAGAGTTAGGAAGAAAGGCTAGTTACTACTAAGCCGTTGCCACTTCCCTGGGAGTACGATATTTATTTAATAAAATCGTAGATACTTTCCAACAGACTAGCTACACGATAGGTACTATGCCTTAGGTTCTGGCTGATTAAGTGACACCATAGAGACTAAATGTGACAATTAGTCAATCACAGTCCTTAATTATTCATAATCAACATAGGGTAAAATAACACCTATTTAGCACATCGGTCAGAAACCCATCAGATATTTGGCACCGTTGCCGGGGACATATCATAATGAATTTAGGATTCCTGATCAAAATTCTAGAGGCTTATGATAGGTAACGGTAGTAACCTAGACCTTAGACCCAATACTTGTCTTATACCAGTTAGACAATCAATTTCCGAAATATAGGGTTATCATAACTAATTAATTCTAGATGTTATATGGAATTAAGACATTTAGGATAATCAAATTTTAGAAAATTATTCTAAAACCATATTGAGGGAATTTAATTGCTTTCGAAAAAGAAAAAAAAATTTAAAACTTAAAAATCCGAAAAAATTGTACTTTTTCTTGTTTGATGGTAAGTTATTCTCTTTTCCCTATCTTTTGTATTTTCTCCTTGTGAGTAGTTGTTTTGTTTTGTTTTCTCTTCCTTCCAAGTTTGTAAATTTTCACTCTCCCTGTAACCCCACTAACCAGTTTGCTCAGGCTAAAACGTGTTCTTCTCTGTAGTTGCATGACTCGATCTTCAGAAGCTAACCTTGAAATACCACTTGAGAATCTTGAACGAATCATTCGCACAGCTAATAGACGAAGAACAGAAATGGCTGCTGAAAGACCTACCCTAGAATCCTACATCCAGCCACAGACTATCCCAGTCTCATCTGCCATCCGAATCCCTGGGAACCCTCGCTATGATCTTAAACCTAATGTGATCCAGCTGATTATAAATCGAGTTCAGTTTGGAGGAACTGCAGCCGAGAATCCGCTGGAACACCTATCTGATTTCTCTTCTCTCCGCGAAGGCCTCAAGGGAGATCATACTGCAGAAATAACTAAACTTAACCTTTTTCCCTACTCACTTAGGGACAGAGCTAAGAGATGGTTGGCCCAGCTACCTACTAACTCCATCACCTCTTGGGACGAGTTAAGCAAAGCCTTCCTAGAAGAGTACTACTCTGCAGCAAGAGTCCTAGAATATCGAAGGGCTCTGTCTAGTTTCACTCAAGCTGCTGATGAGACAGTGATCGAAGCTTGGGACAGATTCAAAGAACTACTCAGGCTCTGCCCCCAACATGGACTTACCGAGGCATTGCTGATTCAGCAATTTTACGGGGGTATGTCAGACATGGGTAAGCAAATTCTTGATGGACTCAATCCTCAGAGCGGTTTCAATGGAATGAGTGATGTAGATGCTAGAAACGCTCTGGAGAGACTCTACAGGAACAGTAAGAATTGGCGCACAAGTGGCCGAGCTAAGAAGCAACCAGTAAATGCGGTCGTTGCCTCCACTGATGATCAATTTGAGGCACTGAAGGCCAGCATTACGAATCAGCTGAATGCTTTCCAACAAGGGAAAAGTATTCAGTCAGTATACCAAATCTGTGAGTTTTGCCAAGGACCACATTTCAGTGGGGATTGTTATGGTAATGGGATATTAACTATTCCAGAGGAGATGGAACAAGTGGACACAGTAAATTCTGCTCCTATAGGAAATACCTACAATCCCACTTGGAAGAACCATCCGGGATTTAGCTGGAGAAACAATCCCGGGACTACTAACTTTCAGAAAAGAGTACCTCAGCAACTGCCATATCCGCAGAACCAGCAAGTCGCTCTGCCTGCACCAAGGAACTACATCGTTCCAGCTGATCCCATGCAAGAATTCAGAGACATGCTGAAGAGCATTTCCGACTCCAACAAGGAAATGATAGAGTCCAACAGAAAGATTCAGGAAGCTCACGCAGAAAGAATCCAGCAGAACGAGAATAGACAGAAGCAGACCGAGCAAACAATTAGAAACACACAAGCTGCTATACAAACTTTAGATAGGCAGATGGGTCAACTATCCACCCATTTCTCTCACAGGTCCCAGGGAACGCTACCAAGCAACACTGAGACCAACCCTCAAACTGAATGCAAGACCATCACTCTAAGATCTGGTAAAATTCTATCTCCATCTCCACCCAAACCATCTGACCCTCCTATTCTTGTGCAGGAACCAGAAGAAGGCTCTAAGGACCCAACGCCGACGGATGTCGAGATCGAAGTAGCAAGGAAAGGGAAGACAGAGTTTATTCTTGAGTACCGGCCAAAAGTACCTTACCCTGCCAGACTTATGCACAATAAAGATAAGGAGCAATTTGAAAAGTTTCTTAGGAATTTTAGTCAGATTCATGTTAATTTACCTTTACTTGATGTTATTTCTGAAATGCCAAAGTATGCTAAGTTTTTAAAAGAAGTTGTTAGTAATAAAAGAAAATTTGACATGGACAAGGTGGTTCTTAATGAAGAATGTTCGGTGGTTCTGTTGAATAAACTACCGTCTAAACAGAAAGATCCCGGTTGTTTTACCTTGCCATGTACAATTGGAAATATTACTAACATGCATGCATTAGCAGACTAGGAGCTAGTATTAATCTTATGCCATCTAGTTTATTGATAAATTAGGATTGCATGATTTGAAAACGACTAGGATGTGCATACAACTTGCAGATAGGACAGTCAAAATCCCCAAGGGAATAATTGAAGACCTCTTAGTAAAAGTCGGAAAATTTGTATTTCATGTGGATTTCGTTGTCATGGACATGAATGGCGAAGGAGTAGTGCCCCTGATCCTAGGTCGACCATTTCTAGCTACCTCAAAAGCATTAATAGACGTCAGTAATGGTCAAATAAAGTTAAGGGTAGGAAATGATGACATCACTTTTGATCTAAATGAGACCCTTAGGTATCCCATGCATTTAGATGATACTTGTTTTTGTGTGGATGCCATGGAACACTTGATTGCAATTAACGTGACAGACCTATGCTCAAACTATCAAGTTCTAAGTGAGGACTCCCTAGAATTAGAGGAGTTTGAACTTAGCTCTTCTGAAAATGAAATTTCTTCTGATAGTTTCACTGAGATAGGTGTTGATGAGATGAAGAAAGAACGACCTCGTTTGAAGATCCACCAGACTTGGAACTGAAGGAACTACCTATCTGTGCTACGAATTCCTAGATGACAACAAGAAACTTCCCATTATTCTTGCAGCTGATCTGACTGCAGAACAAAGGAAGCTGACTGTGGACATGTGCAGAAAGCATAGAAGAGCCTTTGCCTACAAAATTGCAGATATCCCAGGTATTAATCCAAGCTTTTGTTCGCATAAGATTCTTCTAGAAAATGAGTATAAGCCATGTGTGCAACCTCAAAGGAGGTTGAATCCTAATGTGTGTGATGTTGTTAAGAAAGAAGTCATTAAACTGTTAGATGCAGGACTTATCTACCCTATCTCAGATAGTGAGTGGGTAAGCCCGGTGCAGGTAGTACCTAAGAAAGGCGGTATAACAGTTGTTAGGAATGAGCATAATGAACTAATCCCTACAAGAACTGTAACTGGTCATCGTGTATGCATAGACTATAGAAACTAAATACGGCCACACGAAAAGATCACTTTCCCCTTCCTTTTATTGACCAAATGTTAGAAAGATTATCTGGACACATGTTTTATTGCTTTCTTGATGGGTTTTCTGGTTATTTTCAAATTCCTATTTCCCCTGAGGACCAGCATAAAACTACATTCACATGCCCTTTTGGAACATTTGCATATAGAAGGATGCCTTTTGGTTTATGTAATGCACCTGCTACATTTCAACGTTGTATGACTGCTATCTTTGAGGACATGTTAGGAAAATCTATGGAAGTATTTATGGATGACTTTTCTGTTTTTGGTAATTCATTTGAGGTTTGTCTAAAGAACTTGGAGTTAATGTTGAAACGTTGTATAAAATCTAACCTGGTTTTAAATTGGGAAAAATGCCACTTCATGGTAAAAGAGGGAATCGTTTTAGGACATAAGATCTCACACCTAGGTATGGAAGTAGATAAGGCAAAAATTGAAGTTATTTCAAAACTACCTCCTCCCAAAAATGTGAGAGCCGTTAGGAGTTTTTTGGGACACGCTGGCTTTTATCGTAGGTTATAAAAGATTTTTCATTAATAGCCAGGCCGTTGACCAATTTACTCGGAAAAGATGTTCCATTTGTCTTTGATGAGAAATGTCTAAAAGCTTTTAATAGACTTAAGGAACTCTTAACTACTGCACCTATATGACGTCACCAGACTGGAGTCTACCTTTTGAGCTTATGTGTGATGCTAGTGACTATGCAGTAGGAGTAGTTTTAGGACAAAGACATGATAAGAAATTCATGTGATATATTATGCTAGTAAAACCTTAACTGATGCTCAGGAAAATTACACTACGACAGAAAAGGAATTATTAGCAGTAGTATATGCATTTGATAAGTTTCGATCTTATCTAGTCCTGTCTAAAACTATTGTTTATACTGATCATTCTGCACTAAAATACTTGTTCAATAAAACCGACGCAAAACCAAGATTGATTAGATGGGTTTTATTGCTTCAAGAATTTGACATAGAAATTCGGGATAAGAAAGGGGCAGAAAACTTAGCCGCAGACCACTTGTCTAGGCTAGAAAATCCGACCCTAGAAGCCATTGATGAACAATCATATCTGATAAATTCCCGGATGAGAATTTATGCACGTTGTTTGCTGTCTTCTCACCCCCTTGGTTTGCAGATATAGCAAATTACTTGGCAGCCCGGACTCTCCCTAGTGATATCACTGCTCAACAAAGAAAAAAGTTCTTTGCTGACCTGAAATATTACTATTGGGAAGATCCTTTTCTATTTCGAATATGTGCAGATCAGATGATCAGAAGGTGTGTATCTCAAGAAGAAGGTTTCCAAATTCTGGAACATTGTCACTGCGGACCAACAGGCGGTCACTTAGCTGCAGCTAATACCGCCCGAAAAGTATTAGAAGCAGGCTTTTACTGGCCTACCATATTCAAAGACGCCGCAGCATTTACAGGATCGTGCGATGCCTGTCAGAAAGCGGGAACCATATCTTCTCGAGACAGTCTACCCCAACAGGTAATCCAAAGTGTAGAAATATTTGACATATGGGGTATAGATTTCATGGGTCCGTTTCCTTCCTCTTTTGGTATGAAGTACATCATAGTAGCTGTAGAATATTTTTCAAAATGGCCTGAGCACAGGCCCTACCTACTAATGATTCTAGAGCCGTATGCAGATTCCTTAAGCAGATTTTCGCCAGGTTTGGATGTCCAAAAGCCCTAATCAGTGATCGAGGTACGCACTTCTGCAACTCTCAATTGCAGAAGGTACTCAGCAGTACGGAGTTCAGCATCGCATTTCCACAGCCTACCATCCCAAACCAATGGCAGGCTGAGGTAACCAATAGGGGAATAAAGAGAATTTAGAAAAGACTGTGGGTGTTAACCGTAAGGATTGGGCCAATAAGCTGGAGGATGCATTATGGGCCTTCCGTACAGCATACAAGACCACTACAGGATTCTCACCCTATCGATTAGTCTATGGAAAAGCATGTCACCTTCCAGTTGAACTTGAACACAGAGCTTATTGGGCGGTAAAAATGCAACCTCGACGAAATTAACTAAGGAACGCCGGATTCTACAACTCAATGAATTGGATGAGTGGAGGCTCAAAGCCTATGAAAACTCACACCAATTCAAGATGACAAGTAAACTCCGGCATGACAGGCGACTCAGAACCCAGAAGATTTTGAACCAGGAGATAAGGTATTACTATACAACTCACGGTTAAGATTGTTCCCAGGAAAGCTGCGTAGCTGCTGGTCAGGACCATTCACAATCACGAAGTATCACCTTTCGGAGCATGTGACATCATGGATTCTGATGGCATTATTCAAAAAGTAAACGGACAACGCCTGAAGATTTACAGAGAGCCGTTTGACTCGTCCGAGCAGACTGTGTACTTCACAGACTAAGGGAGTATCTCTTTCATTTATTTCTTGTTTTGTTATTTCTATGTTCCTTCTTACCCGTAGTTAGTTGAATAAGTGTGGGGTAAGAATCTTTGTGTTTATTTCTTTTCAAATAAGTGTGGGGTAATTAGATATGCATGAACACTGAGGACAGTGCCAGACTTAAGTGTGGGGTAGCAGTGCACGGTGCACTGTAGCAGAAGTTTGAAAAATTTTCGCATGATTTTGCTTGTTTTCCGTACTTTCACACCCTTCCAAAAATTTTCAAAATTTTTCCGTCTTTCAGACTTCTAAATGCAGTATGCTTGGTTAAACAATTGCTTATGTCTATGATATGTAGGTAGTATGTTATGGTTAGTAGGAGATAATTGATAGCTATCTTGGACTAATTGATTAGGAATAGGGAATTCCTGATAACTGAGCACAATTGTCTGGATTAGAGACCTCAACCAATTACCTGTTCGAGACTTAACTAGATAAAATTAGACCAGTTGTGGATATATTGGCAGTTAGGATGACTAGATGAGACTCTGAGCTAGAAGTGAAAAGAATTAAAAGAAGTTAATCAAATAAGGGTAGTTTGCCAGCGGCCTTCGCTACTCGAGCACCACTCCTTCGGGGAATTTAAAGCCTGATGCCCTAAGGTCGTGTAGATCTGGGAGTCATCGGAGTGGGACTCGCTACATGGGGTTTGAAGTTGACGTGTTCTAAGCAGACTCAAAATACCCTGAATCTATAAAGAAAATAACTAAATGCTAAAACATTAAAATCTGATCACCAAAGCTCAGAACTCAAAAAGTTGTCTGTTGTTAATATGTCTAGCGATAGGTCGAAGTGTTATCTGGTAGTAGTTAAGACAAGAGTACATTGTGTTGACTATCTGGTCTGGACTAGTACACACACTACACATCAGGAAGACCTGTTGTGAAGAAAAAAGGTCCAAACTAGTTGTTGATTTGTTTTCTGCCTGATCATAACAAGCTACTAAACATTGAGACCTTGTCATAGCAACCTAACCAGACAGACCTGTGTTAAGACTGTCTGAAGAATTTTGGAATAAAAACATGACTAGGAATTTAAGTAACTTCAGGTAGACTTTGCTTGAGGACAAGCAAAAAGCTAAGTGTGGGGTTATGATACGCGAAAATCGTATCACTTTTTTAGCATGTTTTATGTATGAATTTGGGTGAATCGAGGGTAATTTGATCTTGATGTTCATTATTCACTTAATTTCACAGTTTTATGATTTTGGAAGGTCAGGTGAAAAGTAGACGAAAACAGCAAATTTTGGGGCAAAAACGCAATTTTTGGAAATGTTGACCCGGTCAAAGGGTCGGGACGGGCGTCCCGACCAAGTCAGGGCACCTGGACGGGCCTCTAGGACCCGGGACGGGTGTCCCGACCTGGTCAACTGATCAGGACGGGCGTCCCAATCCGGGACAGGCGTCCCGAGCCGCCAGAAGCTGTCCCACATCGAATTTTTCAGAAATTTTCACTCCGGGAAGCTACTATAAATACCCTAGGCCTCTAGCAGTTGAATTCATTCCTCTCCACTCGATCTGAGTCATTTAGTGGTGTCCAGTGTACAATTCTCTAGTACACAACTCACTCAGAGACTCGGATCTCAGTTTTCTTTCTTGTTAGTGTTTTGTTTTAGTTTCTGAGAGATAGTCTCAAATCTTAGGTTTCTATAGATAGGTTCGTTTCTGGTATTCATAGAATACCCGGGATTTCGTTAGGAGATTCTAAGAGGGCTCTAGGCGTTCGAAGAGTCAGTCTACAGGGCTGGGCTTAAGCTGGGTATTAAGGTAAAGCCCAGTTACTAGGCTGAGGAAGCGTCCTCCGACGGTTCTGGCAAGCAGAGTCGGGTCAAGCAATACGGCATATACAGGAGTACGCTCCATCGGCGAGACTTCGTAAAGGGTGAATTCTTTATGGCATTGGTCACCCTGTCCCTCTCTTATATGTTGTTACTGTGTTTGTCCAAATAACTGTTTGAATACCAGATTATGTTTTTATAAATATTTGTTATTTATGTTGAAGTATTATGTTTTTCTAGAAATGGCCACCTGCTTAAATATCCATTATGTCTGCATGTCTATTGCCGTTCTTTTAAACTGAAATTAGGGTTATAGACAATTCCTAACTACGGTCTATTCATAACCTGTTTAGTTTAACAGGCATCAATTAGTATTGGTGTCTGCTATACTAGATAAAATAATCTGCGGAACACCCCGTTGGTTGAAAGTAGTCTAGGTAGGCTGAGTAGAGTTTTATGTCGGCGGTTATGCGACGAGCAGTATGATCCCCAAAGTGACATAGGGCGGTCATTGCTGACTTTAGTCCGAGCCGTGAGTAGGGCCGTTACCCTTAACGATGGGGCGGTAGAGTAGAAACTCAGATGTGGTAGCCTTTATACACAGAACATAATTGCAATCCAGGCCAAGACATGTCTAAAATACTCGAATATAGGTCAATCAACGTATAGTAACAGTATAACATAAAATCAGGATCTAATCTTTAAAACACTTTCAGGTTTAGCTAGACTTAAACCCAGTGGAGAATGAATCACCCTCTCATCAAAATTATTGATGAAGATTGCATAACTGGATTATAAGATAAGAGTTAGGAAGAAAGGCTAGTTACTACTAAGCCGTTGCCACTTCCCTGGGAGTACGATATTTATTTAATAAAATCGTAGATACTTTCCAACAGACTAGCTACACGATAGGTACTCTGCCTTAGGTTCTGGCTGATTAAGTGACACCATAGAGACTAAATGTGACAATTAGTCAATCACAGTCCTTAATTATTCATAATCAACATAGGGTAAAATAACACCTATTTAGCACATCGGTCGGAAACCCATCAGGCGTTGTATCAGAAGCATAGCAATGGATGATCTTGCATCCCCTGCATACAATCAGCTGTGAGAAACCTCCCCGAGGAAGTTTCAAATACTTGGGCCCAGATCTACACCACTGGAGCCTCATACCACCACGGCTTAGCCAAAGCTTCAGTCCTTGGGCCTTGAGTCATTCCTCACATGGATATGCCACTACCTGGAGCTCGACAATGAAGGATCGGAGCTGACGTCATCCGTTCCAATATCTAGAGTTTGTAGAGTCAGAAACACCTCAGCAATAGCACATGGCTAAGGTGAAGAGCCAATTGACAGATCAGAGAAGACCCTTCTGTTCGCGATATGAAGGGAGTTTTTCTAATCCTAGTATTCCTTTTATTTCATTTGTTTTGTGTTATGTTTTGCTAATCCTTCTTGTTTTGTTGCCTTATTTTCTCTCTTACCCTTAGTCAGTCGAATAAGTGTGGGGTAAGAGTTCTTTGTTTTGTTCTTGAGTTCTTTGTTTTATTTTTGTTCTTGTTTTCAAATAAGTGTGGGGTAGTTTAGCTATGCATGAACACTGAGGACAGTGCCAGACTTAAGTGTGGGGTAGCAGTGCACGGTGCACTGTAGCAGTTTTTGTATGCTTTTGCTTGTTTTTCACGTACTTTCACACCCTTCCAAAATTTTTCAAAATCTTTCCGTCTTTCAGACTTCTAAATGCAGTATGCTTGGTTAAACAATTGCTTATATCTATGATATGTAGGTAGTATGTTATGGTTAGTAGGAGATAATTGATGACTACTGTTGAACTAATTGATTAGGAATAGGGAATTCCTTATAACTGAGCACAACCTTGTCTGGATTAGAGACCTCAGCCAATTGCCTATTCGAGACTTAACTAGATAAAATTAGACCAGTTGTGGATATATTGGCAGTTAGAATAACTAGATGAGACTCTGAGCTAAAAGTGAAAAGAAACAAAAGGAAGTTAATCAAATAAGGGTAGTTTGCCAGCGGCCTTCCCTACTCGAGCACCATAACTTCGGGGAATTTAAAGCCTGATGCCCTAAGGTCGTGTAGATCTGGGAGTCATCGGAGTGGGACTCGCTACATGGGTAGTTGAAGTTGACGTGTCCTAAGCAAACTCAAAATACCCTAAATCTATAAAGAAAATAACTAAATGCTAAAGCATTATAAATCTGATCACCAAAGCTCAGAACTCAAAAAGTTGTCTGCTGTTAATGTGTCTAGCGATGGGTCGAAGTGTTATCTGGTAGTAGTTAAGACAAGAGTACATTGTGTTGACTATCTGGTCTAGACTAGTACAAACACTACACATCAGGAAGACCTTGTGACTAAGAAAAGAAGTTCAACCTAGTTGCTGATTTGTTTTCTGCCTGATCATAACAAGCTACTAAAAACATCTGAGACCTTGTCATAGCAACCTAACCAGCCAGACCAGTGTTAAGACTTGTCTGAAGAATTTTTGGAATAAAAACATGACTAGGAATTTAAGTGACTGCACTATGGTTTAGAATCACTAACTTCAGGTAGAGGTTGCTTGAGGACAAGCAAAAAGCTAAGTGTGGGGTTATATGATACGCAAAAATCGTATCACTTTTTTAGCATGTTTTTATGTATGATTTCGGGTGAAATTGATAGGAAATTGATCTTAATTGTTTGTTAATTACTCAATTTCATGGTTTTTATGATTTTGGAAGTGTCAGGTGAAAAGTAGATGAAAACAGCAAATTTTGGGGCAAAAACGCAATTTTTAGAAATATTGACTTAGTCAACGGGTCAGGACGGGCGTCCCGAACCCGGGACGGGCTTCCAGGACTCGGGACAGGCGTCCCAAACCCCCAGAACCAATCCCACATCGAAATTTTGATGAAAAATCACACCGGGAAGCTGCTACAAATACCCCAGGCCTCCAGCAATTGAAATGATTCCTCTCCACTCGATCTGAGTCATTAAGTGGTTTCCAGTGTACTCTTCTCTAGTACACAACTCACTCAGAGACTCGGATCTCAGTTTTTTTTCTTGTTAGTGTTTTGTTTTAGTTTCTGAGAAATAGTCTCAGATCTTAGGATTACATAGATAGGTTCGTTTTTGGTATTCATAGAATACCCGGGATTTCGTTAGGAGATCCTAAGAGGGCTCCAGGCGTTCGAAGAGTCAGTCCACAGGGCTGGGCTTAAGCCGGGTTGTTAAGTAAAGCCCAGTTACTAGGCTGAGGAAGCGTCCTCCGACGGTTCTGACGAGCAGAGTCGGGTCAAGCAGTAAGGCATATATAGCAGTACGCTCCCACGGCGTGACTACGTAAATGGTGATTTCTTTATGGCATCAGTCCCCCCTGTCCCTCTCTTTATATGTTGTTACTGTGTTTGTCCAAATACTGATTTGAATACCAGATTATGTTTTTATGAATATTTGTGATATATGTTGAAGATATTATGTTTTTCTAGAAATGGCCACCTGCTTAAATATCCATTATGTCTGCATGTCTATTGCCGTTCTTTTAAACTGAATTTAATGTTATAGACAATTCCTAACCACGGTCCATTCATAACCTGTTTAGTTTAACAGACATCAATTAGTATTGGTGTCTGCCATACTAGATAAAATAATCTGCGGAACACTCTGTTGGTTGAAAGTAGTCTAGTTAGGCTGAGTAGAGTTTTATGCCGGCGGTTATGAGACGAGCGTTATGATCCCCAAAGTGACATAGGGCGTTCATTGCTGACTTTAGTCCGAGCCGTGAGTAGGGCCGTTTACCATGGCGATGGGGCGGTAGCATAGAGACTCAGATGTGGTAACCTTTAGACACAGAACATAGTTGCAATCCAGGCCAAGACATGTTTAAAATACTCGAATATAGGTCAATCAACGTATAGGAACAGTATAACATAGAATCAGGACTCATCTATAACACACTTCTAGGATTAATTAGACTTAAACCTAGTGGAGAATGAATCACCCTCTCATCAAAGTATTTGATGAAGATTGCATAACTGGACCATAAGATAGGAGTTAGGATAAAAGGCTAGTTACTACTAAGCCGTTGCCACTTCCCTGGGAGTACGATAATTAACTTAATAAAATCGTAGATACTTTCCAACAGACTAGCTACACGATAGGTACTCTGCCTTAGGTTCTGGCTGATTAAGTGACACCATAGAGACTAAATGTGACAATTAGTCAATCACAGTCCTTAATTATTCATAATCAACATAGGGTAAAATAACACCTATTTAGCACGTCAACTGGAATCGCATCAACTTCACTTCTGCAGACGTCTCCACCGCTTGGGCTCAGATTTGTACGACGGGTGTTCCCTACCAGCATGGCTTTGCGAAAGCCACATGTATTTATCTTGCCCTTCGCTATCTACATGCCATTATAGCACACACTCTGTCAGGACGTCGGGCGGCCCTTGGGAATGTCACCCAGATAGAGACATTCCTCTTGGCCAACATGCATATGGGTTCTACCGTGGAGATGGCTCGACTCATCACTGTCATCATGCGGGGTTTCGCTACGGACACTCGGAAACAGTGTCTGGGGCTCGGGCCATTCATCACTAGGATAGCCCACTACTTGGAGTTGGACATCGAGGGCTCGGAGCTGACCCAGGTTGCCCCGACCACCATTCATACAGACCTTACCATTCTATGAAACATGGAGATGGTCGTACGGGATGCAAATGGGCACTACTCCATCTACACGGAGCAGGAAGGACAGGCATCGACACCAGGAGCAGTTCCAGCACATATACCTCAGACCGAGACATTCGTTCCATATGTCGCACGGATTGGCGGAACTTTCAACCCAATATAGCCGGGATATGGAAAGAATCGAGAGACGGATGTCGATGATGGACAACAGAATCGCTATGAACACTAGCAGGATCGAGGAGATTTTTCAGCATACCTCCCAACTGGTGGAAAACACAGAAGTCTACTTTTCAGCAGACTTCCGTCCACCTAACGACGATGAGTCGGGTTCTTAATTTTTCTTTTCCTTTTCTTTTTTTTCTTTTGTTGTTTTCGCTCTATGTGTGTGATCATGTCTGGGCTGTATGAAATATGAATCTCTGTATAACGTTGATTGATATGACATAACAACATTGTTTACTCTATTATATCTTGTTATTTCGTTTATTGCTTTATTTTCCTTCTTACCCATAGTTATTCGAATAAGTGTGGGGTATGAGCTATCTATTTTATTTCTATTTCTTCTTGTTTTCAAATAAGTGTGGGGTAATTTAGATATGCATGAACACTGAGGACAGTGTCAGACTTAAGTATGGGGTAGCAGTGCACGGTGCACTGTAGTAAAAAACTTTTTGCATGATTTTTGCACATTTTCCCCGTATTTGCACACCCTTCCATTTTTTTCAAAATTTTTCAATCTTTTAGACTTCAAAATGCAGTATGATTGGTAAAACATTGCTGATGTCTATGATATGTAGGTAGAATGTTATGATTAGTAGGAGACAATGTGATGACTATCTTGAACTTATTGATTAGGAATAGGGAATTCCTGATAATTGAGCACAACTTAGTCTGGATTAGAGACCTCAACCAATTACCTTTTCAAAACTTAACTAGATAAGATTAGATCAGTTGAGGATGTATTGGCAATTAAAATGACTAGATGATGCTCTGAGCTGAAAGTGAAAAGAAAAAAAAAGAGTTAATTAAATAGGGTAGTTTGCTAGCGGCCTTTGCTACTCGAGCACCACTCCTTAGGGGAACTTAAAGCCTGATGGCCTAAGGTCGTGTAGGTCTGGGAGTCATTAGAGTGGGACTCGCTACATGGGTAGTTAAAGTTGACGTGTTAAAGCAGACTCAAAATACCCTGAAAAATCTATAAAAGAAAAAAATCAATAAATGCTAAATAATAAAAAATCTGATCACTAAGGATCAGAACTCAGAAAGCTGTCTGTTGTTAGTATGTCTAGCGACGGGTCGAAGTGTTATCTGGTAGTAGTTAAGACGAGAGTATATTGTGTTGACTATCTGTTCTAGACTAGTACACACACTACACATCAGGAAGACCTTGTGACTGAGAGAAGAGTTCAATCCTAGTTGTTAAGTTGTTCAACCTGCTTGATTATAATAATCTACTAGAGACATTTGAGACCTTGTCATAGCAACCTAACCAGTCAGACCTGTGTTGTGAATTGTTTGAATAATTTTTGGAATAAAAACATGACTAGAAAATTTAAGTGACTGCACATATGATTTAAAATCACTAACTTCAGGTAGACTTTGCTTGAGGACAAGCAAAAAGCTAAGTGTGGGGTTATATGATATGCATATATCATATCACATTTTTAGCATGTTTTTAGGCATAATTTAGGGTGAAATTGATGGTAAATCGGTCTTAATTGATTGTTATTAACTCAATTTCACAGTTTTTGTGATTTTGGAAGTATCAGGTGAAAAGTAGAAGAAAATGGCAAATTTTAGGGCAAAAACGTGATTTTCAGAAGTTCGGAAGTCGGGGTGGGCATCCCGAAGTCAGGATGGGCGTCATGACCTGGTCAACAGGCCAGGATGGGTGTCCAGGACTCGGGACGGCCGTCCTGACCTGGTCAACAGGCCGGGATGGGCGTCCCAATCCAAGACAGGCGTCTCGAGCCACAGTTCAGAATCACACATCGAAATTTTTAGAGAAAATCACTCCAGAAAGCTGCTATAAATACCCCAGACTTTCCTCAGTTGAAATCATTCCTCTCTACTCGATCTGAGTCATTTAGTGACTTCAAGTATACAGTTTTCCATATTATACAAGTCACTTAGAGACTCAGGTTTCAGTATAAGTTTCTTTTTATTTCTAGATAGTGTCTCGTTTTCTTTGTTTCTGAGAATTATTCTTAGATCCTAGGATACGACTAGATAGGTTCGTTTCTGGTATTCATAGAATACCCAGGATTTCGTTAGGAGATCCTAAGAGGGCTTTAGGCGTTCGAATAGTCAATCCACAGGGTTGGGCTTAAGTTGGGTATTAAGGTAAAGTCCAGCTACTAGGCTGAGGAAGCATCCTCTGAAGGTTCTGTCGAGTAGCGTCGGGTCGAGCAGTCCAACATATACAAGCAGTTACTCCATCGGCGAGACTAAGTAAAGGGTGATTTCTTTATGGCATCAGTCCCCATGTCCCTCTCTTTATATGTCTGTATTGTGTTCGTCTAAATATTGATTATGTTTATTAGATTATGATTTTATGAGTATTTGTTATACATGTTGAAGTTCTTTATGATTTTCTGAAAATGGCCACCAGCTTAATACTCATTATGTCTGCATGTCTAATGTAGTTTCTTTTAAACTAAATGTAGGGTTATAGACAATTCCTAACCACTATCTAATCATAACCTGTTTAGTTTAACAGTCATCAATTTAGGACTTTCTCGTTGGAAAGCATTGGTATCTGCCATATTAGATGAAATAACATATAGATCACCATGTTTGTTAGAGTAGTCTAAGTAGGCTGAGTTTGTGTGTTTATGCCGGCGTTAGGGCTAGCGGCATGATCCCCTAAGTGACATAGGGCTTTCATGGATGCCTTTAGCTCGAACCGTGAGTAGGGCCGTCAATGGCGATTGGGCAGTTTATTAGGTAACTCAGATGTGGTATACCTTGAGACTCAGTACATAGTTGCAATCCCGGCCAAGATATATCTAAAATACTCGAAGATAGGTCAATCAACATGTAGGAACAGTATAACATAGAATCAGGACATTATCTCTAAAACACTTTTAGGCTTAAATAGACTTAACCCTAGTGGAGAATGAATCATCCTCTCATCAAAGATATTGATGAACGATTGCATAACTGGATCATAAGATAAGAGTTAGGGTAAGAGGATAGTTACTACTAAGCTGTTACCACTTCCCTGGGAGTACGATATTTAATTTAAATAAAATCGTAGATACTTTCCAACAGACTAGCTACACGATAGGTACTCTACCTTAGGTTCTGACTGATTAAGTGACAGCATAGAGACTAAAAGTGACAATTAGTCAATCTAAGTCCTTAATTACTCATAATCAACATAGGGTAAAACAACACCTATTTTAGCATATCAGTCGGAGCAGCACTTTTCAAAAATCATAACTGCCCTAATCATATCCTTATACTTCCTATTCTGCAAAAATTCTAGAAAAACAAAAGACTAAATTCACACAATATAATTTATGAAAAATAAATTGTATTTTTAACACATTTCTTTTTCACAAAGAATTGGAAAATGTTTGAAGAAAAATTTCTGACTAAAATAAAAGACCCATTTAAATTTTGAAAATAAAACGTAGGGGTCAGTTATTAAACTTTAGTTCAAACAATGTATTTGCTGAAAAATAAAAAGAATCTTCCATTTTTCTATCGGTCTTTGTTCCTTATCTCTCGCATCTCTACTCGCATGACTCTCATCTCATCCCTTTGCCTTCCTTGCTCATCTCGTATTTCAGCTAACTCTCATAGTATCTGTGCACCTTGGCTTTCTTGGAGGCTTACTGTGGCCCTGAGTTGGTCCATGTTGGATGTGATATTCAGAATGCTCTGTTCTGAGTGACAATATCTGCTTGCGATAGTTTGATCCATCTGGTAGATCCTATGAGTCAAAGTATCTATCTGCACGGACAAAACTGACTAAACACCAGTAGTACTTCCTCCAGATGAAGGTGTGTGCTCGTTAGGTGTTGGGGTATACTCAGGAGATGTTGGTGAGTTTTGGGTTTGGTCAAAGGGTTGTGGATTTTCAGGAACTCTTTGGGCAGGAGTGTGAACTGGGATTTCTGAGGTTCTTCTCTTGGAGGAAAGGTCTCTTCAGAAGGGACCTCCTCCTCCATAGGACTGGGTTCACGGGTATTCAAGAATCTTCTCACTAAATCACTAGTGTCTAGGCTTGAGTCTATGTTTATAGGTTGTGGAGGGTTGTTCCCCTTGGTACTTCTGGTTCAGGCCTAGATGGTCCTTCTGGTTTCTTCTTCTTTCGAACTAGAGCATCTGCATTTTCTAATTTCTTTGCTTGGTTTGTAGCTGCTCTTGTTCTCTTCATCTATGAGTGTAAAGTCTGGTTAGAATAATAATAATAAGATAATAAAAACAAAAATAAAATACACAAAAGGGGAAAACAAAATACGGAAGAAAATCAAGAAAATTTTTTATGGTTATTTTTTTCGAAAGCAATTAAATTTCTTTAATAAGGTTTTAGAATAATTTTCTGAAATTTGATTATCCTAAATTTCTTAATTTCAGATAATTTCTAAAATTAATTAGTTATGATAATCCTATATTTCAGGAAACTGATTGTCTAACTAGTATAAAGTGAGTGTTACGTCTAAGGTATAGATTACTACCGTTACCTATCATAATTCTCTAGAATTTTGATCAGGAATCCTAAATTTGTTATGATATTTCCCCGGAAACGGCTCAAAAAATCTGATGCGTTCAGATCGATATGCTAAAAATAGGTTTTATTTAACCTATATCGATTATGAATAATTAAGGACTTAGAATTACTAATTGTCACATTTAGCATCTATGTTGTCACCTAATCAATTAGAACCTAAGTCAGAGTACCTATCTTGTAGCTAGTCTGTTGGAAAGTACCTACGATTTTAATTTATGAATTTATCGTACTCCCAAGGAAGTGGTAACGGCTTAGTAGCAACTATCCTTTTACCCTAACTCTCATTTTATTATCCAGTTATGCAATCATTCATCAATATCCTTTGATGAGAGGTTGATCCATTCTACACTAGGTTCGAGTTTATTAAGCATGCGAGAGTATTTTATAGAGAGTGTTCTGATATATGTTATATTATTTCTACAAGTTGATTAACTTATCTTCGAATATTTTAGATATATCTTGGTCTAGATTGCTATTATATATTGACTCTACTTGTGTACCACATATGAGTTATCTGATAAATTGCCCCATCGCCATTGACGGCCCTACTCACGGTTCGAGCTAAAGGCATCCATGAAAGTCCTGTGTCACTTAGGAGATCATGCCGCTCGCCCTAACGCCCATAAATACACGAACTCAGCCTACTTAGATTACTTTAACAAACATGGTGATCTATAGGTTATTTCATCTAATATGGCAGACCTTAATGCTTTTGTCCTCACACAAAGCCCTAAATTAAGGTTTGTTAAACTAGACATGTTATGATTAGACCGTGGTTAGGAATTGTCTATAGCCGTTCATCAATTTAAAAGAGCAAGTAGACATACAGTCATAATGATAATTAAGTTGGTGACTAATATGCAGAAATCATATACCCTTTTTAGCATGTTTGTAGACATAAATTAGGGCAATATTTGAATGTATTTGATCTTAATTGAATCAAATTGACATAAAATTGCTTAAATTTTGATTTTGGAAGTTTCAGGAGTAAATTGCACGAAAACAGCAAATTTTGGGGTAAAAGTGCAATTTTTGGAAATGCTGGATTCGAGACAGCCGTCCCGACCCAGTCAAAGCACCAGGACGGTCGTCCCAAGAGCACCAAAAGTTGTCCCACATCGAAATTTTTGGAGAAATTCACTCCAGAAACCTGTTATAAATACCCCAGGCCTCCAATAGTTGAAATCATCCCTCTCCACTTGATCTGAATCATTCAGTGACTTCATGTATACATTTTTCTACAGTATACAAGTAATTGAGTTATCTCAGGTATTTCATTCAAGTAGTTTAGTATACGAGAGTTTCTCGTTTTCTTTGCTTTCTGAGAGTCTGTCTCAGAATCTTAGATTACGACTAGATAGGGTTCGTTTTTTGTATCACAGAATACCGGGATTTTGTTAGGAGATCCTAAGAGAGAGATAGGGTGCGTGTTCTTAGTCAGATTAGGGCAATTTGCTTAAGCCCAGGATGTAAGGTAAAGCAATTGCTGCTAGGTCTAAGAAGCGTTCCCCGAAGGCTCTGCCGAGCAGAGTAGGATCGAGCAATCAGAAGCGTACATGAGCTGCATCGCCGGCTGGATCTGCATAAAGCGGTGACTACTTTATGATAGTGGGTCCCCTAGACAAGGTTCTATATGTTTATGAATTGTTTTATCTGGATATTGATTTGATACTAAATTTATATATCATACATGTTTTACGATTTGAGATGCTATCCATTTTCCCGGGAAGATCATAGGGCTAGAATTATCATTATGAATGTTGAACTGTCGTGTCCTTTTAAATTAAAATAGGGTTATAGACAATTCCTAACCAATGTCTGAATCATAACCGGTTTAGTTTAACATACTATAAAAGGTCTGCCAGATTAGGAAGAAATAGCAAAACAAATCACCATGTTTGTTAGAGTACCCTAATAAAGCTGAGTTTGTACTCTAGGCCAATCCTAGGGTTAAGTGACATGATACCGAAGTGACATAGGGGACCGTTCATGGATACTTTAATCCGACAGATGAGAAGGATCATCCCAAGGTAGGGGTGAATACACCAGATAACTCAGATATGGTAAACAAATGGTTACATTTCATAATTGCCTTAGAGATCAAGATATATCTAAAATGTTCGAAGATAAGGTCAAACAAATTGTAATAACTGAGCTTAAATTGATGAATACATGTCTACTCTTGAATGCTATTTGCTTGCAATGTGTGATTGAGATCACCAATCAATCCAAAGTATTGATTATCGATTGACTAATTAGATAAATAAGAATGAATGTTAGGGTTAAGGGATAGTTACTACTAAGCCGTTACCAGTTCCCTGGGAGTACGATATTAATAAATTAAAATCGTAGATACTTTCCAAGAACTAGCTACACGATAGGTACTCTGCCTTAGGTTCTGATTGATTAAGTGACAACAATTAATGCTAAAGTGACAGTTAGTAAAACTCAGTCCTTAATTACTGATACGCGAAAATCGTATCACTTTTTTAGCATGTTTTTATGTATGAATTTGGGTGAAATCGAGGGTAATTTGATCTTGATTGTTCATTATTCACTTAATTTCACAGTTTTTATGATTTTTGGAAGTGCCAGGTGAAAAGTAGATGAAAACATCAAATTTTGGGGCAAAACGCAATTTTTGGAAATGTTGACCCGGTCAAAGGGTCGGGACGGGCGTCCCGACCAAGTCAAGGCACCTGGACGGGCGTCCAGGACCCGGGACGGGCGTCCCGACCTGGTCAACTGACCAGGACGGGCGTCCCAATCCGGGACGGGCGTCCCGAGCCGCCAGAAGCTGTCCCACATCAAATTTTTCAGAGATTTTCACTCTGGGAAGCTGCTATAAATACCCCAGGCCTCCAGCAGTTGAATTCATTCCTCTCCACTCGATCTGAGTCATTTAGTGGTGTCAAGTGTACAATTCTCTAGTACACAACTCACTCAGAGACTCGGATCTCAGTTTTCTTTCTTATTAGTGTTTTGTTTTAGTTTCTGAGAAATAGTCTCAGATCTTAGGTTTCTATAGATAGGTTCGTTTCTGGTATTCATAGAATACCCGGGATTTCGTTAGGAGATCCTAAGAGGGCTCTAGGCGTTCGAAGAGTCAGTCCACAGGGCTGGGCTTAAGCTGGGTATTAAGGTAAAGCCCAGTTACTAGGCTGAGGAAGCGTCCTTCGAAGGTTCTGGTGAGCAGAGTCAGGGCGCGCAATACGACATATACAGTAGTACGCTCTGTCGGTGAGACTAAGTAAAGGGTGATTTCTTTATGGCATCAGTCCCCATACCCCTCTCTTATATGTTGTTAGTGTTTTATCCTAAATACTTATTATGAATATCAGATTACGATTTTTATGAATAGTTGTTTCATATGTTGACGTTATTATGTTTTTCCGGAAATAGCCACCTGCTAAATATTCACTATGTCTGCATGTTTAATGTGCTCTTTTAAACTAAAGTTAGGGTTATAGACAATTCCTAACCACGGTCTAATCATAACCTGTTTAGTTTAACAGGCATCAATTAGTATTGGTGTCTGCCATGCTAGATAAAATAACATGTTGAACGCCCTGCCTGCTAAAGTAGTCTAGGTAGGGGCCGAGCTGAGTCCGATTATGCCGGCGGCTAGGGCAAGCGGTATGATCCCCGAAGTGACATAGGGCTTTCATGGATGCCTTCGTCCCGAACCGTGAGTAGGGCCGTCATTAAGGTAGGGCGGTTTATTAGAGACCTCGGATGTGGTACGCCTTTAGACACAGAACATAGTTGCAATCCAGGCTAAGATATATCTAAAATACTCGAATATAGGTCAAACAACATATAGGAATATATAACACATAGAATCAGGACTCATCTATAAAACACTTCTAGGTTTAATTAGACTGAAACCTAGTGGAGAATGAATCACCCTCTCATCAAAGTATTTGATGAAGATTGCATAACTGGATTATAAGATAGGAGTTAGGATAAAAGGCTAGTTACTACTAAGCCGTTGCCACTTCCCTGGGAGTACGATATTTATTTAATAAAATCGTAGATACTTTCCAACAGACTAGCTACACGATAGGTACTCTGCCTTAGGTTCTGGCTAATTAAGTGACACCATAGAGACTAAATGTGACAATTAGTCAATCACAGTCCTTAATTATTCATAATCAACATAGGGTAAATAACACCTATTTAGCACATCGGTCGGAAACCCATCAGATTTTTGGCGCCGTTGCCGGGGAAATATCATAATGAATTTAGGACTCTTGATCAAAATTCTAGACACCGATCAAAATTCTAGATACTTATGATAGGTAACGGTAGTAACCTAGACCTTAGACCTAACACTTGTTTTATGCTAGTTAGACAATCAGTTTCTAAAATATTGGAATATCATAACTAATTGATTTTAGATCATATCTGAAATTAAGACACTTAGGATAATCAAATTTTAGAAAATCATTCTAAAACCATATTGAGGAAATTTAACTGCTTTCGAAAAAAAAAGGAAAAAAAATTTTAAAATTTGAAAACCGAAAAAAATGTATTTTTCTTGCTCAATGGTAAGTTGTTCTTTTCCCTATCTCTTGTTCTTTCTTAGTTGTTTTCTTAGTTTCTCCTTTTCGTGTTTTTCCTCTATTATTTAATTTCGAAAAAATAAAAATGGAAATGTGGAAAGAATATTTTTCTTGTGAGTTGTCAATTTTGGCTTAGGTTTTAATTAGGAAGAAATGTCATTCTATGTCGGTATTGATTGAATCCTTTTCTTTTTTCCCGTGAAAACATTTACATCATAGAAGTCGCGGAACACTTTTTAAAAATAGCCTGAAGCATAGGCATTACCTGCTAATGATGTTAAAGTCATGTGCAGATTCTAGTTGTTTTCCAGATTCAGAGTGCCAATGTTTTAGGAAGAAATGTTCAGCCTGTGTATCAAATCTGTGAAGTCTGCTAAGTACCACACTTTAGCAGGGATTGCTATGGGAATGACTGACCATTCCAAAAGAGGTAGGAGTAGGTTACTGCAGAATGCTGCTCCAATGGGAAATGCATACAATCCCAGCTAGAGGAATCATACGGGATTTAGCTGAGGAATAATTCAGAAGCTGGAAACTTTCAGAAGATACCACCACAGCAAAACCCATACCCGCAGAATCAACAAATGAGATACTGGCAACAATTAAAGCCAGACCAGTGCAAGCAAGTGATCTACCAAGTGGTATCGAACGGTCGAAGGATATAGAGGAATTTGGCGTTGTATCAGGAGCATAGCAATGGAGGAGCTTGCATAGCAATGGAGGAGCATAGCAATGTTTTTATGTATGTTTTAATGTGAAATTGAGAGTAAATTGACATTAATTGTTTACTATTTACTTGATTTCACGGTTTTTATGATTTTGGAAGTGTCATGTGAAAAGTAGACGAAAACAGCAAATTCTAGGGCAAAAACGCAATTTTTGGAAATGTTGACCCGGTCAAAGGTCCGGGACGGGCGTCCCGACCCGGTCAAACCGCCAGGACGGGCGTCCCGAACCTGGTCAACGAATCAGGACGGGCGTCCCGAGCCGCCAGAAGCTGTCCCACATCGAATTTTTCAGAATTTTTCACTCCGGGAAGCTGCTATAAATACCCTAGGCCTCCAACAGTTGAATTCATCCCTCTCCACTCGATCTGAGTCATTAAGTGGTTTCCAGTGTACAATTCTCTAGTACACAACTCACTCAGAGACTCGGATCTCAGTTTTCTTTCTTATTAGTGTTTGTTTTAGTTTCTGAGAAATAGTCTCAGATCTTAGGCTTCTATAGATAGGTTCGTTTCTGGTATTCCTAGAATACCCGGATTTCGTTAGGAGATCCTAAGAGGGCTCGAGGCGTTCGAAGAGTCAGTCCACAGGGCTGGGCTTAAGCCGGGTTGTTAAGTAAAGCCCAGCTACTAGGCCGAGGAAGCGTCCTCCGAAGGTTCTGACGAGCAGAGTCGGGTCAAGCAATACGGCATATACAGCAGTACGCTCCATCGGCGAGACTTCGTAAAGGGTGAATTCTTTATGGCATCGGTCCCCCTGTCCCTCTCTTATATGTTGTTATTGTGTTTGTCCAAATACTGATTGGAATACCAGATTATGTTTTTGAATATTTGTGATATATGTTGAAGTTATTATGTTTTTTCTAGAAATGGCCACCTGCTTAAATATCCATTATGTCTGCATGTCTATTGCCGTTCTTTTAAACTGAAATTAGGGTTATAGACAATTCCTAACCACGGTCTATTCATAACCTGTTTAGTTTAACAGACATCAATTAGTATTGGTGTTTGCCATACTAGATAAAATAATCTACGGAACACCCTGTTGGTTGAAAGTAGTCTAGGTAGGCTGAGTTGAGTATTATGCCGGCGGTTATGAGACGAGCAGTATGATCCCTAAAGTGACATAGGGCGGTCATTGCTGACTTTAGTCTGAGCCGTGAGTAGGGCCGTTACCCTTAACGATGGGGCGGTAGCGTAGAAACTCAGATGTGGTAACCTTTAGACACAGAACATAGTTGCAATCCAGGCCAAGACATGTCTAAAATACTCGAATATAGGTCAATCAATGTATAGTAACAGTATAACATAGAATCAGAACTCATCTTTAAAACACTTTTAGGATTAATTGGACTTGAACCTAGTGGAGAATGGATCACCCTCTCATCAAAGTATTTGATGAAGATTGCATAACTGGATCATAAGATAGGAGTTAGGATAAAGGGCTAGTTACTACTAAGCCGTTGCCACTTCCCTGGGAGTACGATAATTAACTTAGTAAAATCGTAGATACTTTCCAATAGACTAGCTACACGATAGGTACTCTGCCTTAGGTTCTGGCTGATTAAGTGACACCATAGAGACTAAATGTGACAATTAGTCAATCACAGTCCTTAATTATTCATAATCAACATAGGGTAAAATAACACATATTTAGTACGTCAACCGGAATCGCATCACATTCCCTGCATACCAATCAGCTGTGAGAAACTTCCCCGAGGAAGTCTCAAATACTTAGGCCCAGATCTACACAACTGGAGCCCCCTACCACCACAGCTTCGCCAAAACTTCAGGTATCTTTTCTTCCATTCGAGACTTGCATGCAATACCTTTACTAACATTGGCAGGAAGGCACAGAAATCCCAAGATATCTCATTCCTAGACACGTTCCTCCTGGACACGTTGCTATGATTGTGAGAAATCTTACAAATGATTCGAGGAAGCAGTCCGTGGGGCTCGAGCCATTCATCAAATGGATATGCCACTACCTGGAGCTCGACAATGAAGGATCGGAGTTGACGTCATCCATTCCAATATCTAGAGCTTGCAGAGTCAAGAACACCTTAGCAATAGCACATGGATAAGGTGAAGAGTCAATTGACAGATTAGAGAAGACCATTCTGCTCGCGACATGAAGGGAGTTTTTCTAATCCTCATATTCCTTTACTTTACTTTTATTTTATTTGTTTTGTGTTCTGTTTTGCTATCCTTCTTGTTTTGTTGCCTTATTTTCTCTCTTACCCTTAGTTAGTCGAATAAGTGTGGGGTAAGAGTTCTTTGTTTTGTTTTTATTTCTTATTTTCAAATAAGTGTGGGGTAGCTAGATATGCATGAACACTGAGGACAGTGCCAGACTTAAGTATGGGGTAGCAGTGCACAGTGCACTGTAGCAGTTTTTGTATGCTTTTGCTTGTTTTTCACGTACTTTCACACCCTTCCAAAATTTTTTCAAAATTTTTCCATCTTTCAGACTTCTAAATGCAGTATGCTTGGTTAAACAATTGCTTATGTCTATGATATGTAGGTAGTATGTTATGGTTAGTAGGAGATAATTGATAGCTATCTTGGACTAATTGATTAGGAATAGGGAATTCCTAATAATTGAGCACAACTTTATCTGGATTAGAGACCTCAACCAATTACCTGTTCGAGACTTAACTAGATAAAATTAGACCAGTTGTGGATATATGGGCAGTTAGCATGACTAGATGAGACTCTGAGCTAGAAGTGAAAAGAAATTAAAAGAAGTTAATCAAATAAGGGTAGTTTGCCAGCGGCCTTCGCTACTCGAGCACCACTCCTTCGGGGAATTTAAAGCCTGATGCCCTAAGGTCGTGTAGATCTGGGAGTCATCGGAGTGGGACTCGCTACATGGGTAGTTGAAGTTGACGTGTTCTAAGCAGACTCAAAATACCCTGAATCTATAAAGAAAATAACTAAATGCTAAAACATTAAAAATCTGATCACCAAAGCTCAGAACTCAAAAAGTTGTCTGTTGATAATATGTCTAGCGATAGGTCGAAGTGTTATCTGGTAGTAGTTAAGACAAGAGTACATTGTGTTGACTATCTGGTCTGGACTAGTACACACACTACACATCAGGAAGACCCTGTGACTAAGAAAAAAGACCAACCTAGTTGTTGATTTATTTTCTGCCTGATCATAACAAGCTACTAGAGACATTTGAGACCTTGTCATAGTAACCTAACCAGACAGACCTGTATTAAGACTTGTCTGAAGAATTTTTGGAATAAAAACATGACTAGGAATTTAAGTAACTTCAGGTAGACTTTGCTTGAGGACAAGCAAAAAGCTAAGTGTGGGGTTATCTGATACGCGAAAATCGTATCACTTTTTTAGCATGTTTTTATGTATGAATTTGGGTGAAATCGAGGGTAATTTGACCTTGATTGTTCATTATTCACTTAATTTCACAGTTTTTATGATTTTGGAAGTGTCAGGTGAAAAGTAGACGAAAACAGCAAATTTTGGGGCAAAAACGCAATTTTTGGAAATCTGGACCCGGTCAGAGGGTCGGGACGGGCGTCCCGACCAAGTCAAGGCACCTGGACGGGCGTCCAGGACCCGGGACGGGCGTCCCGAGCCGCCAGAAGCTTTCCCACATCAAATCTTTCAGAGATTTTCACTCCGGGAAGTTGCTATAAATACCCCAGGCCTCCAGCAGTTGAATTCATTCCTCTCCACTCGATCTGAGTTATTTAGTGGTGTCAAGTGTACAATTCTCTAGTACACAACTCACTCAGAGACTCAGATCTCAGTTTTCTTTCTTATTAGTGTTTTGTTTTAGTTTCTGAGAAATAGTCTCAGATCTTAGGTTTCTATAGATAGGTTCGTTTCTGGTATTCATAGAATACCCGGGATTTCGTTAGGAGATCCTAAGAGGGCTCTAGGCGTTCGAAGAGTCAGTCCACAGGGCTGGGCTTAAGCTGGGTATTAAGGTAAAGCCCAGTTACTAGGCTGGGGAAGCGTCCTCCGAAGGTTCTAGTGAGCAGAGTCAGGGCGAGCAATACGACATATACAGTAGTACGCTCTGTCGGCGAGACTAAGTAAAGGGTGATTTCTTTATGGCATCAGTCCCCATACCCCTCTCTTATATGTTGTTATTGTTTTGTCCTAAATACTTATTATGAATATCAGATTACGATTTTTATGAATAGTTGTTTCATATGTTGACGTTATTATGTTTTTCTGAAAATAGCCACCTGCTAAATATTCACTATGTCTGCATGTTTAATGTGCTCTTTTAAACTAAAGTTAGGGTTATAGACAATTCCTAACCACGGTCTAATCATAACCTGTTTAGTTTAACAGGCATCAATTAGTATTGGTGTCTGCCATGCTAGATAAAATAACATGTTGAACACCCTGCCTGTTAAAGTAGTCTAGGTAGGTGCCGAGCTGAGTCCGATTATGCCGGTGGCTAGGGCAAGCGGTATGATCCCCGAAGTGACATAGGGCTTTCATGGATGCCTTCGTCCCGAACCGTGAGTAGGGTCATCATTAAGGTAGGGCGGTTTATTAGAGACCTCGGATGTGGTACGCCTTTAGATACAGAACATAGTTGCAATCCAGGCTAAGATATATCTAAAATACTCGAATATAGGTCAAACAACATATAGGAACAGTATAACATAGAATCAGGACTCATCTATAAAACACTTCTAGGTTTAATTAGACTGAAACCTAGTGGAGAATGAATCACCCTCTCATCAAAGTATTTGATGAAGATTGCATAACTGGATTATAAGATAGGAGTTAGGATAAAAGGCTAATTACTACTAAGTCGTTGCCACTTCCCTAGGAGTACGATATTTATTTAATAAAATCGTAGATACTTTCCAACAGACTAGCTACACGATAGGTACTCTGCCTTAGGTTCTGGCTGATCAAGTGACACCATAGAGACTAAATGTGACAATTAGTCAATCACAGTCCTTAATTATTCATAATCAACATAGGGTAAATAACACCTATTTAGCACATCGGTCTGAAACCCATCAGATTTTTGGCGCCGTTGCCGGGGAAATATCATAATGAATTTAGGACTCCTGATCAAAATTCTAGACACCGATCAAAATTCTAGATACTTATGATAGGTAACGGTAGTAACCTAGACCTTAGACCTAACACTTGTTTTATGCTAGTTAGACAATCAGTTTCTGAAATATTGGATTATCATAACTAATTGATTTTAGATCATATCTGAAATTAAGACACTTAGGATAATCAAATTTTAGAAAATCATTCTAAAACCATATTGAGGAAATTTAACTGCTTTCGAAAAAAAAAGAAAAAAAATTTTTAAAATTTAAAAACCGAAAAAATGTATTTTTCTTGCTCAATGGTAAGTTGTTCTTTTCCCTATCTCTTGTTCTTTCTTAGTTGTTTTCTTAGTTTCTCCTTTTCGTGTTTTTCCTCTATTATTTAATTTCGAAAAAATAAAAATGGAAATGTGGAAAGAATATTTTTCTTGTGAGTTGTCAATTTTGGCTTAGGTTTTAATTAGGAAGAAATGTCATTCTATGTCGGTATTGATTGAATCCTTTTCTTTTTTCCCGTGAAAACATTTACATCATAGAAGTCGCGGAACACTTTTTAAAAATAGCCTGAAGCATAGGCATTACCTGCTAATGATGTTAAAGTCATGTGCAGATTCTAGTTGTTTTCCAGATTCAGAGTGCCAATGTTTTAGGAAGAAATGTTCAGCCTATGTATCAAATCTGTGAAGTCTGCTAAGTACCACACTTTAGCAGGGATTGCTATGGGAATGACTGACCATTCCAAAAGAGGTAGGAGTAGGTTATTGCAGAATGCTGCTGCAATGGGAAATGCATACAATCCCAGCTAGAGGAATCATACGGGATTTAGCTGAGGAATAATTCGGAAGCTGGAAACTTTCAGAAGATACCACTACAGCAAAACCCATACCCGCAGAATCAACAGATGAGATACTGGCAACAATTAAAGCCAGACCAGTGCAAGCAAGTGATCTACCAAGTGGTATCGAACGGTCGAAGGATATAGAGGAATTTGGCGTTGTATCAGGAGCATAGCAATGGAGGAGCTTGCATTCCCTGCATACCAATCAGCTGTGAGAAACTTCCCCGAGGAAGTCTCAAATACTTGGGCCCAGATCTACACAACTGGAGCCCCCTACCACCACAGCTTCGCCAAAACTTCAGGTATCTTTTCTTCCATTCGAGACTTGCATGCAATACCTTTACTAACATTGGCAGGAAGGCACACAAATCCCAAGAAATCTCATTCCTAGACACGTTCCTCCTGGACACGTTGCTATGATTGTGAGAAATCTTACAAATGATTCGAGGAAGCAGTCCGTGGGGCTCGAGCCATTCATCAAATGGATATGCCACTACCTGGAGCTCGACAATGAAGGATCGGAGCTGACGTCATCCGTTCCAATATCTAGAGCTTGCAGAGTCAAGAACACCTTAGCAATAGCACATGGATAAGGTGAAGAGTCAATTGACAAATCAGAGAAGACCCTTCTGCTCGCGACATGAAGGGAGTTTTTCTAATCCTCATATTCCTTTACTTTACTTTTATTTTATTTGTTTTGTGTTCTGTTTTGCTATCCTTCTTGTTTTGTTGCCTTATTTTCTCTCTTACCCTTAGTTAGTCGAATAAGTGTGGGGTAAGAGTTCTTTGTTTTGTTTTTATTTCTTATTTTCAAATAAGTGTGGGGTAGCTAGATATGCATGAACACTGAGGACAGTGCCAGACTTAAGTATGGGGTAGCAGTGCACAGTGCAATGTAGCAGTTTTTGTATGCTTTTGCTTGTTTTTCACGTACTTTCACACCCTTCCAAAAAATTTTCAAAATTTTTCCGTCTTTCAGACTTCTAAATGCAGTATGCTTGGTTAAACAATTGCTTATGTCTATGATATGTAGGTAGTATGTTATGGTTAGTAGGAGATAATTGATAGCTATCTTGGACTAATTGATTAGGAATAGGGAATTCCTAATAACTGAGCACAACTTTGTCTGGATTAGAGACCTCAACCAATTACCTGTTCGAGACTTAACTAGATAAAATTAGACCAGTTGTGGATATATGGGCAGTTAGGATGACTAGATGAGACTCTGAGCTAGAAGTGAAAAGAAATTAAAAGAAGTTAATCAAATAAGGGTAGTTTGCCAGCGGCCTTCGCTACTCGAGCACCACTCCTTCGGGGAATTTAAAGCCTGATGCCCTAAGGTCGTGTAGATCTGGGAGTCATCGGAGTGGGACTCGCTACATGGGTAGTTGAAGTTGACGTGTTCTAAGCAGACTCAAAATACCCTGAATCTATAAAGAAAATAACTAAATGCTAAAACATTAAAAATCTGATCACCAAAGCTCAGAACTCAAAAAGTTGTCTGTTGATAATATGTCTAGCGATAGGTCGAAGTGTTATCTGGTAGTAGTTAAGACAAGAGTACATTGTGTTGACTATCTGGTCTGGACTAGTACACACACTACACATCAGGAAGACCCTGTGACTAAGAAAAAAGACCAACCTAGTTGTTGATTTATTTTCTGCCTGATCATAACAAGCTACTAGAGACATTTGAGACCTTGTCATAGCAACCTAACCAGACAGACCTGTATTAAGACTTGTCTGAAGAATTTTTGGAATAAAAACATGACTATGAATTTAAGTAACTTCAGGTAGACTTTGCTTGAGGACAAGCAAAAAGCTAAGTGTGGGGTTATCTGATACGCGAAAATCGTATCACTTTTTTAGCATGTTTTTATGTATGAATTTGGGTGAAATCGAGGGTAATTTGATCTTGATTGTTCATTATTCACTTAATTTCACAGTTTTATGATTTTGGAAGTGTCAGGTGAAAAGTAGACGAAAACAGCAAATTTTGGGGCAAAAACGCAATTTTTGGAAATGTTGACCCGGTCAAAGGGTCGGGACGGGAGTCCCGACCAAGTCAAGGCACCTGGACGGGCGTCCAGGACCCGGGACGGGTGTCCCGACCTAGTCAACTGACCAGGACGGGCGTCCCAATCCGGGACGGGCGTCCCGAGCCGCCAGAAGCTGTCCCACATCGAATTTTTCAGAGATTTTCACTCCGGGAAGCTGCTATAAATACCCCAGGCCTCCAGCAGTTGAATTCATTCATCTCTACTCGATCTGAGTCATTTAGTGGTGTCCAGTGTACAATTCTCTAGTACACAACTCACTCAGAGACTCGGATCTCAGTTTTCTTTCTTATTAGTGTTTTATTTTAGTTTCTGAGAAATAGTCTCAGATCTTAGGTTTCTATAGATAGGTTCGTTTCTGGTATTCATAGAATACCCGGGATTTCGTTAGGAGATCCTAAGAGGGCTCTAGGCGTTCGAAGAGTCAGTCCACAGGGCTGGGCTTAAGCTGGGTATTAAGGTAAAGCCCAGTTACTAGGCTGAGGAAGCGTCCTCCGAAGGTTCTGGTGAGCAGAGTCAGGGCGAGCAATTCGACATATACAGCAGTACGTGTTGCGTTTTGTGCGTGTGTCACAAATTGAGAAGATAAGAATATAGAATAAATCAACGCAATCTTAACAAGTGTAAGTATACACCGGTCAACAAGTAATATATGTACCTAAGTACAAGATTATCGATCCCACAGGGACTATGTATGCCAATTACAAATGCAAATATGATTGTACAAATGGTTAAAAGAATAAAGAATAATAAAAGAATAAAAGAATAAAGAATGATAAATCATGAAACTGAGATTGGTCTAATGCTACGGCATTCCTACTCCTAACTAAACTAACAGTTAAAGGTTAGCCTACTGGAAATAATCACAAGAGTACTGCAGGTAATACAATGCTGCGGCATTCACGCCAAAAATGTAAGTACAAGCCAAAGATGAATCTAAGTATACAAAGCATGCTTTCAGTTCCATATCAATGCTACAGCATGTCTGGTTTCACCCAGACCACTTGATCTACTAGTCTAGATCCCCGATAACATACCTTGGACCTAGTGCAACGCTAGTCAGTGGAGGTACCGCTGTTTGCGCAGTTATCAATCCACTACTATATGAGTTACCGCTGTTCACACAGTGTTCAATCTAACGCCACATAATTCTAATGTAATTACATGAATAAACCAAGCTTTGCCCCATACAAGCATTAAACATAAAAACAGAAAGTAATGCTACAACATACTTATCATCATAGTCAAAACAGTGTATTCAACATGCTCATACTTAACTACACCACAACATCTTCAGGTTAAAGATATGTATTATGCTGAAACGAATCATGGAAAACAAAGAATAACGTAATGGGAAAAACTGCCCCTAGGTCCATAGTGACACCAATCAACGGAATCAACCCTAAGACGGAAAGCATATCACTCCCAAAACATATTTAATCATTCCTTGAACCAAGAATCATGAAATACAAGGATTAAAGTAATAGGAAGCATAGTCCCGAGATCCAAAGTGAAACCAATGAACGGAGTCAAGCCTAAGATGGAAAACATATGACTCCTAAACATATTTAATCAATCCTTGAATCCATGTAAACATTCTCAAATACAAAGAACATTTAGTTACAAAAATAGTAGCAAATTGAGGAAATGAAGAGAGGATTACTTCTGGCCGGAAGATCACCCACTGCCCAAATCAGTTTAATCAATCTGCTGCCCTTCGTCTCCTCTGCTGGATGCTGCTGCTTCGTTGCTGCTCACTGATGAATGCTGCAGCAAGTCACCCTGCTCACTCTTGTGTTCTTCCCTTCCTAATGGTCAGCCTAAAACTAAGAAGAAAAACTAACTATCCTAAGAAAAACTAAGAAGAAAACCTACTCTCTATCTCGGCCAGGAGCCTTCTAAATTCTAACAAATGACTTACCTTCCAAACTCTCCAAAAACTCTCTTCCTTTCTCTCGGTTTGCTACATACATATATAATCTCTTTGTGAACCAAGAGCCATTACCGAGCTGCCATGTGTCTATATTTCTGGAATTTTCTCCAAAAATTCCAGCAAAAATCAAAAATAAATCCCAGCTGACTTCTGAGTTCTTGTCTTCTTCCTCTGCATATTGCAAGCCACTTCAGCTGGTCTTCAGCTGCATTCTGTTTCTGTCGTTTCCTCCCAATGCTGCAGCATTTCCTGCAGAGTGTTTGTCTCTTTCTTCTGACAGCCGCAGGTTTTTGCAGCAGAACTCAGTACTTTCTGCAGGTCTTTTCTCTTCCTCTGGCGGCTGCAGGGATATCAGCAACATCTCAGCTGCCATGTCTGAAATTTTGACTTTGTCTTCAACCTTTTTGTTCCCTTGTCGCCATACTAAGAAGCAACACCACACATATATATATATATATACAAGTATACATATATATATATATGTATATACATGTAAACAGATAGGACAAAGGGATTAAATGCATAGTACCGCAGGTTTGACCTTTAACATGTCCAGCTGGATTTGTGTGCATGACCGAAAGTGTGTGGGTGTAAATATACATATATACATATATACATAGAGATATATATATATATATATATATAGCTGCCAATTTTCACACTTGTTTCAAGCTAGTCACGGTCAACTTGCATCCAACCAAAATAAAAATCCCCTCATTGCCCTTGTTCCGCCAATTTTAATTCAATTAATTCCCAATAACAACAAACAATACAACTCGTCCTTAATTTGAGAATTAATTCAAATAAATTGATTTTAGCAATAAATCCACATAAAAAGGAAAAAAAAAAGAGAAAAACATTAAATCAACACATTTTATTCACTTTCCAAATAAAGTCAATTAAATCCCGAATAAAATGTGGAGAATTAGAGGTGAATAACTCTATTATTTTAGAGTTATCACACCCCAAACTCATGTCATGCTCGCCCCGAGCAATGCTGCAGCAATGTGGAAGCAACAAGAATATACATACCCACAAAAACTTTGCTCAGCAAGTTCGTCAACTTGGACCAATGATTTCAGAGAAAAATGCAAATTCAAGTAGTCATAAGTTCCATTAAGTGAATAGCCAAATATTAACTAACCCAAGCTTGAAGTATTTCCAACCAAAGTGTGTGTGTGAATAGTCCGTCCTTTTCAATCTCAAGTTCATAAGTCAACATATAGTAATCCTAAGGTTCCTTTGGTATCCTCAAACTCAATCTATTACACCCCTCTCCACTAATGTAGCAAATTTAGCAATAAAGATCAAAGAGGTCTTAAACTGGTTGTAATGTAGGCTAGGGCTAAGGTAGGAAAAATATGGATAAACAGTAGGCTCAGAACTTAGTCCTAGTCTGCCATGAGCTTCTACCCAATGCTATTACTTCCCAAAATTTTTTTTTTTTTTTTTTTCAACCCAAGGAGTATAAAAATTTACACCATGCTTCAGAAATATGTGCAACATTTAATCCACAATAAGTATTTAGCATTTATCCTCAAAGAAGCATAACACATATTTCCTTTTTGCTCTTTTTTGTTCTTCTTTTTCTTTGTAAGGTAGAGAGGGTGTTCTCATTCTTTTTCACATTTTTTCATACACGTACCCTCAATACGTAGAGCATTAAATACCCCTAATCCCAAGAAAAGTATAATGCTGCAGCATTGCGCTACGGCATTCCTATGTTCCTCACTAAGGCATTCTCGGCATTCCCCCAAACTCATGTTCAACACTATTCACAGCAGACTAAGATCAAGTTTTAGGGAGAGCAAAGAATGGATACATGCAAATCATTTAGGATAAGTGGCTCTTTGATAAGGGTGTCAAGAAATTAGGCTTAGGCTCAACTCGGGTTAACTAGGGAAACAAAAGTCATTAGGATAGGCTAGAAAGGCTCAAACTATTCAAGAACATGCCTCAATCATTTCTATATTACCAAATATGCTAGGATTTCGCCTCAAGGACTATAATAAATGAGTTAAAAATTCTGAACCTTCATACCATAGTGACTCTTTTTATGATCATGAAATTTCTAAGTAAGACTATGTGCAAAAGATAGGGAGTTTAGAAATGATTCTTACTTAGGGTTAACTAATACCTAATTATTCCAGAAGAACGGTACAATGTCTACAAGAATGTATTTTTGTTTTTAAAACATCATCATGAATCAGGCCCCAAAAGTCTATACTAATCCTGCTGAAATTTAAGTTCTCACGGGTCATATGAAATGCTGCCACATCATGCAAACAGGTCTTTTATGCCGGATCAATCATTTTGTAAGGCATCCTAAATCAGCTTTTTCTTCATACAATGTATCTATGCATTCAACTAAGTCAGTCAGAATTTCAGCAGAGAGGTTTCTCAAGAGACAGTAGGAAAATTTTTAAATTTAGCACCATTTTTCAACTTTCTGCCATGAGAGGACACCCTCCCCCAAACTCAAAGGGAAGCAATGTCCTCATTGCCATTAACACAGAATTTCAGCCACAGAAAGTCAGCAGGTAAGGCAATGTGCAAAACAAAACACAACAAAACAAACAAACAAAAGAGTCAAAGCAAAACAAACTACTAGTCCAAAACCATCATCAAGGCAAGTAAGGCAAATCAAATGAAAAGTAAGGGTGTCCGAGGGCCTGCACAGCAGGCATAAAGAAAAATAAAACAGCAATGTAAAAGAAAGTTTTTAAAAGTTTAGAACTACTCCCTTCTCAAGGGATTGGGTCAGGTGTGATGATAACATCAGCTTCAGCCATTGGTTCGGGTCTGTATCTGGGGTCAGTTCGGTTGGGAAACTTGGCCAAGGATTTCCAGCTTGCAACCGATTTCGGGGGAGGGATCGCAGGTGTGCCTCATATTGCTCGCGGGAGAACCTCCAGAAGATCTGCATCTGAGCGTGCATGTGCCTCATCATAGCTACAGCTTCGTCAGACGTGGATGCTGCAGCATTTGCTGCTGTTGGGGAAGAGTTGTCCATGGGTACTGCTCGTAAGGGAGTTGGAGCAGGCGGTGTGCTTTCAGTCTTTGGCTGCAGTGGGGGCAGAATTCGGCGGAGGTCTTGGGCGGAGGTTGGTTGTAATTGTTCCTCCGGGGTAAAAGTCATCGTCTTCAATGGGCACCTCCACACCGGCAGCCCTGCATAATAAACAAATGAGGGTGGGGAAGAACATTTCCCCACTCTTCTTACCTGCACACGATCGGATTTGTTCACATACTAACTTCCCTATATTCACTGTCCTTGCGTTGATGATGCATGCTAATAGTACTACTCGCTCCACTGTCAGTGTAGAGGAATGATTTGTGGGCATCAAGGAGTGCCTCACAAAATAAAACCATATCTTTGCCTCGTCTGTCAAGGCTTCCCTCTTACATGTTTTGTTTCCGCTCTTCGATATGGTCCACTCAGTCCCTGGGACTGTCACTTCTTGGAGTGTCGTATCACAGGCTTCTGGGTTGGTTAAAAAGGAATAGAAATCATCCGTGTCGTTGTCATAGTTTACGAGGTTAAACAGCTGGTTGATGGTCCTCGGGTTTAATGACACCAATCGTTCCCTAACGAACACTGCATAAACACTGTTTGGCCATAAGTTGGCATAGAATTCTCGCACTATCCCGATGTCTGGTTCCACTCGTTGGGAACAGAACTGTTCCCAACCATTCAGTCTGATGATGTGCCGGCAGGTTTCTGGTAACGGGTATGGTTGATCTCCAGTCAGGTCAAATCCTAAGTCTTCTAAGCATTGCTTCTCTGCGTACAGGTCGTGCATTCGTGCTTCCGCGTCTGCCGAAGAGAACTTCTCCCTGGGAGGGAGTTTCCCAATCATTTGCTTAATTGTCATCCTGCAAAGATTTAAACCAGTAAAAACAGTATGCCTACAAACAGTCCCGATAAAAACAGTTCAAGCACAGCTCAAAACCCTCAGCAATTTCTAATCAAAAGAGACAGAAAGAACTTAAATACCCCCAGCAACTCCTAATCAAAACCATTCATTATGATAAAAACAGCTCAAGCACAACTTAAGCACAGTTTAAGCACAGTTTACTCGCGGGGTAGTCATCAGAAATTGGCACATATATCTGGACTTTCATCAGTAAAAATCAAGGGAAAAAAAATTCAGCCACTGTCCATTATGAGATAAATACTACCCAAAAAAATTCAGAATTTCCTAGTGATATCAGTGTGAAGATGTCATTCCGAAATAGATATTATTAGCATCAAAATATCCCAACAAAAATTCATCCTCCGTCTGCCCGAAATCTTACCGTACCCCTTTCAAAGTGGAGTTTGATTTCTGAAGATTCATCCTTGAATCCAGAAAATAAAATGTTCATCTTTCAGTACAACATGCAAAAAGAATCTATTCCTCAGTAAACATCATGCTTCAAAATCAAACAAAACAGATGATAACCACACATTCTCAAAGAAGAAAAGCATTTCTTTCATATTTCCTCACACCAGTCCCAAAAATACTAAGCAAAGACCCATAGAATAGACACAGCCTTTTCAGTTACCCAGAATGTAGAATCCTTCGTTTAGCATAAGAGTGCAGAAAATCTCAGCATTTAGCAGAAACAGCATGCTTTTGAAAAAACTACTGTTCACCATTCACACGAAAACACCCATTGATCACATTTTGTTCAAATAAAAACACAAAAACACTCATGCATTCACAGTCCACTCACTATATATCAACCAACATGTCTATATTTTTGTCCAGAATCGAAAGAGAAAACCAGATCTGAGCATGGTTTCGTAAAATCAGTAAAAAGGGGGAAAGGGAAACCATGCTGTTCGGCTGACCCAGAAAAAGAAACATACCATTCCAGCCGTAAATACGCAGTTCATCTTCAGATTTACAGTAAGGAAACATACCTTTAAGGTGTCGTTTGCGTCGGATTTCTACTTGAGATTCTTCGAACTCAGAAGCGTCGGAAGAAGAACAGAAAAGCTTTGGTGTGTTTTTTTCTTTTTCCTTTTCTCTTTCGGTGAGAGGTGAGTGTAGTGAGTTTTTGTTTTTAAGAGTGAAATGCTCTCAGTTGGGTTAGTTGAAAAAATGAAGTGAATGGTGGTCTTTTGGTTTTTCTAACTAGGAAGCATTCATTCTTTTGGAAAATGAATTATAAGATAGAATAATGAATACTTACCTTGGGAAGAAAATGGAAATTGAAAAGACACCCGTTTGCTTCTTGAAGGCCATAAAGAATGGTTTGACCAGATTTTCTCTTACCCATTGGTCTTTTGTCTTTTATCCGGAAGTAAGATGATTGCTCTGCCCAAAATGTGTATATACTGTATGTATACCTTCTTTTGTCCTACAATAAAGGCAGAACAAAACAAAGAAAGAGACTTTCCGGAAATAGCATGACTGTCTGCCCTAGACAAAAATATATGTACATATATATATGTATATATATATTTATATATATATTTTGTCCCGTTGAGAGTTCAAGGCAGAAGGCAACTGTCGGGTACAGGTGTGCCCGACACTGCATAAAACAAAATATTAGAAATAAATGAACAAATAAAAACAAGGAAAACAGAAATAAAAATAAACAAACAGAAATTAAAATCAAATAACTATCTACCAGAATAAAAACAGAAAATAGGAAATAAAAATAGAAATAACAAAGGCAAAAAAAAAAAATAAAAAATAAATAAATAAAAAAAGAAAGAGCAAACAAAATAATTAAACGAGAAGACGAAAAGAAAAAAAAAAATAGAAAAGAAAACAGTAAATAAAGTGAAATAAAACAGGAAGCAATTAAATGAACAAAGAAATAAAAAAAACGGAAAGGAAATAAATAAATAAAAAAAAAAGAAAATAAAATTGGAGAGTGTTCACTTGAATTTTTCATTGGTGTGAGGTCCATCCAATTCTTTATCATCGAGCAATGATAGAGAATTAATGATTTGTTCTTGATCCCCATCCTTGTAGATTTTTAGTCTATGACCATTCACCTTGAATTGGGTTCCCGTTCTCCCCACAACCGAGACCACTCCATTAGGATGAATTTGTTCAATTATGTATGGTCCGGTCCATCTCGATTTCAATTTGCCTGGAAATAGCCTCAATCTTGAATTAAAAATCAACACTTGTTGTCCAACTTCAAAATTTCTTGGCTGGATGTGTTTGTCATGCCATCTCTTGGTTTTCTCCTTGTATAACTTGGCATTTTCATAGGAAAATAATCTCAGCTCATCCAGTTCAGAAAGCTGTAGCATTCTCTTGTTTCCAGCAGCATCCATATCCATGTTGAGATGCTGCAGCGCCCAGTATGCCTTGTGCTCCAACTCAACGGGTAAGTGACAAGCTTTCCCAAAAACGAGTCTATAAGGAGACATACCTATTGAAGTCTTGAAAGCTGTCCGATAAGCCCATAGAGCGTCATCTAATCTTCTTGACCAATCTTTTCGGTTTGGGTTGACCACTTTCTCAAGAATACCTTTGATGATTCGGTTGGACAATTCAACTTGTCCATTTGTTTGAGGATGGTATGGTAGGGCAACTCGGTGATGAACATGATACTTGGCTAACACACCTCCTAGCCATTTGTTGACAAAATGAGATCCTTCATCACTGATGATTGCTCTAGGTGTCCAAAACGTGAGAAAATGTTCTTTCGAAGGAAATTGATCACCACTTGGAATCATTAGTGGGAAATGCTGCAGCTTCCACCCACTTAGACACATAATCCACTGCCATTAAAATGTATGAATTCCCAAAAGAAGGAGGGAAGGTCCCATAAAATCAATACCCCATACATCAAAAAGTTCCACTTCCAAAATGTTGGTGAGAGGCATTTCGTTTCTTCTTGAGATGTTACCCACTCGTTGGCAGCGATCACACCTTGCCACAAACTCATAACAATCTTTAAATAATGAAGGCCAAAAGAAACCAGATTGTAGTACCTTTGCTGCAGTTCTTGACCCTCCAAAATGTCCTCCGCATGGTGAGTTGTGACATTGAAAAATGATGTCCTCAATTTCATCATCGTTTACACATCTCCGAATCACTTGGTCTTTGCATTGCTTGAACAAAAATGGTTCCTCCCAAAAATAACTCTTGACATCATGGAGAAACTTCTTTCGTTCATGATATGAGAAATCATGGTGGCATTGCACCACTGGCTAAAAAGTTAGCAAAATCAGCATACCATGGCATTTTCAGGTTTTCTGAAATTTCCAGCAGTTGTTCATCCGGGAAATGTTCATTAATTGGGATTTGGCATCCCCCTTGTTGCTCCAATCGAGATAAATGATCAGCCACTTGATTCTCCACTCCCTTCTTGTCCTTGATTTCCACATCAAATTCTTGTAGGAGTAGAATCCATCTAATGAGCCTGGTTTTGAGTCCTTCTTTGCAAGTAGGTATTTGATGGCAGAATGATCGGTGTAGACTATTACTTTAGTGCCCACCAAATAGGACCTGAATTTATCAAAGGCAAACACAACAGCAAGCAACTCTTTTTCAGTAACAGTGTAATTTACCTGATCCGTGAGTGTCTTGCTTGCATAATAGATGGAATGAAAAATTTTGTTATGCCGCTGCCCCAAAACAGCACCTATTGCGTAGTCACTTGCATCACACATCAGCTCAAATGGTAAATTCCAGTTAGGTGCTATGATAACGGGGGCTGAAATAAGCTTTTTCTTGATCTCCTCGAATGCTGCGGCACAGGCTGCATCAAAAGAAAACACATTATCCTTTTCTAACAATTGACATAAAGGCTTAGATACCTTAGAAAAGTCCTTAATGAATCTCCGGTAGAAGCCTGCATGTCCCAAGAAGCTCCGAATGTGTTTCACGGTTGTTGGGGTTGGTAGCTTTTCAATTACTTCGATCTTTGCTCGGTCTACTTCGAGACCTTTCTTTGAGATCCTGTGACCTAACACAATTCCTTCTCTCACCATAAAGTGACACTTCTCCCAATTGAGGACTAAGTTAGTTTCCTCACATCGTTTAAGTACATTGGCCAAATTTTCTAAACATGTATCAAAAGAATCACCAAATATGGAAAAGTCATCCATAAAAACCTCTAAGTACTGCTCTACCATATCTGTAAAAATGGCCATCATACAGCGCTGGAACGTTGCTGGAGCATTGCACAATCCAAATGGCATTCTTCTAAAAGCAAACGTACCATAGGGACAAGTGAAGGTGGTCTTGTCCTGGTCCCCTGGTGCTACAGCAATCTGGTTGTAACCTGAATAGCCATCAAGAAAACAATAATATTCATGTCCAGCTAACCTGTCCAACATTTGGTCAATGAAGGGCAATGGGAAGTGGTCCTTCCTCGTGGCTTTGTTGAGTCTTCTATAATCAATGCATATGCGCCATCCCGTGACTGTTCTTGTAGGAATCAACTCGTTGTCTTCATTTGTTACCACAGTGATTCCTCCTTTCTTAGGCACACATTGAATAGGACTTACCCAAGAACTGTCAGAGATGGGGTAGATGATGCCAAAATCCAGCCACTTGATGATTTGTTCCTTCACCACTTCCTTCATAATTGGATTCAATCTCCGCTGCCCTTCTATAGAATTTTTGGAAGTTTCTTCCAAACTGATTTTGTGCATGCATAGGGTTGGACTTATGCCCTTGATGTCGGCCAAAGTCCAGCCCATAGCTTTCTTGTGTTGCCTTAGTACTCCAAGTAATTTCTCCTCTTGTGCAGCATCAAGGAAGGCTGAAATGATCACGGGCAGTGTTGAATCTGCCCCTAAGAACCCGTACTTCAAATGCTGCGGCAATTGCTTCAATTCCAGCTGTGGTGGTTCTTCAACAGAAGGTTTTGTTATCTTGAAATCTCTAGAAGACAGCTCCAAGGATTCAGATTGAGCTCGAAATCTGAACCTTTGGGGGCTTCCTTCTACCCAAGCTGAATGTGCTTTGGTCTCCATATTGCCATCCTCATGCGAACTTTCCTCCATTAATGCCTCCTTGGCATCCTACCTTGCTCTTCATCTTTCTCTTCCCAAGAATCTCGGGTGGTGACATGAAAACACTCCTCTCCTTCATCATAGAATTTCATGGCCTTGAAAACGTTGAATGTGACTCTTTCGTTCTGGAATCTCATGGTTAGCTCCCCTTTTTGCACATCAATAAGAGTCCTTCCTGTAGCTAGGAAAGGTCTTCCTAAAATAATGGGGACTTCCCTGTCTGCTTCATAATCAAGAACAATAAAGTCAGCTGGAAAAATGAACTTATCCACTCTTACCAGGACATCCTCGATTTTCCCATCGGGGTGAGCTAGAGACCTATCCGCCAGTTGCAATGTCACCGTCGTGGGTCTTACCTTTCCTATACCCAATTGTTTGAAAACCGACATAGGCATCAAGTTGATGCTAGCACCAAGATCACACAAGGCCATACCACAATATGAGTCTCCAATAGAACAAGGAATGTTAAAGCTCCCCGGATCTTTCATTTTAGGGGGCAATTTATCCTGCAAAAAGAAACTACATTCTTTGGTTAGTGCAACAATTTCATATTCTCCCAACTTTCTCTTCTTTGTAAGGATATCCTTCATGAATTTTGCATAGTTGGGCATTTGCTCTATGGCTTCCACCAATGGAATGTTGATGTGCAGCTGTTTCAACATGTCTAAAAACTTCCTGAACTGCTCATCTTGCTTCTTCTTGGCAAACCTCTGTGGAAAAGGCATCCTTTGCTGAACTGGTTTGCTCTCTGGAATATTGCATTGCTGCGGCATTGGCGATGCTGATGCTGCAGCATCTGGCTGTTCTGAACTGGTTCGTTGCTGCGGCATTGGCGATGCTGCAGCATTTGGCTCCACTGGTTCTGGTTCAGCTTCTGGAATTTCTTCACTGGTCTTCTCAGCTGCTCCAGACTTCGTTTTTGGCTCATCCAACAGTCTGCCACTTCGCAATGTTACAGCCTTGCAATGTTCTTTTCCTTCTTTCTTGGATTTTCTGTATCGCTTGGAAGTGATCCTTGTGGTCTGCTCCTCATCTCTTGGGCTAACTGCCCTACCTGATTCTCCAAGTTACGAACAGTAGATGATAGTCCTTGCATGGTAGTTTCTGTTCTTGCCATAAAATCTCTCATCATGCTCTCTAAAGCATTTGAAGGTGGTTGTTGTTGTATAGGTCTTTGTTGATTGTTGAGTTGTTGTTGCTGCTGCTGTGGGGGTACTGTTGTTGCTGCTGGAGCAGTGGCCTTGGGTTCATACCTTGCGTGGGGTGCATCCCTTGATTGCTCCAAGAAAAATTTGGATGCTGCCTCCAAGTAGGGTTGTAAGTGTTGGATTGAAGACCATTACCCCGGTTTTGATTTCCCATGTAGCAGATTGATGCGGAATTGTGAGCACAATCCTCAAATAGATGCCCCTCTCCACAATAAACACAACACACAGCTTGCACCTGGCTTACATTGGGCTGGTTTAGGTGATCAGCCGTCTGCCCGCTATGCTGCGGCATTGTCAGTGTCTTCAGCATATTCGACATAGATGATACTTGGGCTGAAAATGAAGTTATTGGGTCTAATTTCAGCACTCCAGCCACTCTTCTTCCGCTTGGCAGTCTTGTTGTAGGCCATTGATAGTTGTTGTTGGCAATCCTTTCAATTATTTCATAGGCTTCATTGTATGTCTTTGCCAAAAGTGCTCCATTTGCTGAAGCATCAACTATCATTCTGGTGTGTGCATTCAGCCCGTTGTAAAATGTCTCCATTTGAATACAATGTGGGATTCCGTGATGTGGACATCTCCTTAACAACTCTTTGAATCATTCCCATGCCTCATACAATGATTCATCTTCTAATTGTTGAAAAGAGGTGATTTCATTTCTCAACTTAGCATTTTTCGTTGGAGGAAAATATTTCATCAAAAATTTCTCGGTAAGCTTCTGCCATGAAGTCACACTACCAGAGGGTAGAGAATTAAGCCATTCTCTAGCTTTGTCTCTCAGAGAGTAGGGAAATAATTTCAGCCTCAAAGCATCGTCCGTCACCCCTGTTAGCTTAAAACCATCGCTTACCTCCAAGAATAACCGTAGGTGCATGTGTGGATCTTCAGCAGGTAGTCCACTGAACTGCCCTACTATCTGGTTTCAGCTCAAACTGTGCTGCAGCAATCTCTGGTTGCACAATGCTTGGCTTCAATGCATTAAACATAGGGACTGCATACTGCCGAATGGCATGATCCCTATCATCCGCCATCACCACTGGATTATAGGCAGGTTCAGGTTGTGTATCCCGCGGGTCTTCCATGGCTGCCCTAACCGTGGTTTGCTTCTTCTTCTTCCTTAACGCCTTGGCTGTTTTCTCAATTTCCGGATCAAGTGGCAGCAATGACGATTGAGAGTCCTTGCGCGTTTTACTCATGCAAAACAGCACATGTTAAGGAAGGAATGAGACACAAGCTGAAATTTAGCAAATAATTCATGTTAATGAATCCACAAAACAGCTCAGCTCATGCATAATATATTTGTTCCTCATACAATCATTTAAATAGTCTCATAAGCTCAAGAATGAGTATAAAAACAAACTGAAAAATAAAAGTAACCAAACGCAAACAATCAATATTTACAAATAAATTGACTCCATAGTCCCCGGCAACGTCGCCAAAAACTTGTTGCGTTGTGTGCGTGTGTCACAAATTGAGAAGATAAGAATATAGAATAAATCAACGCAATCTTAACAAGTGCAAGTATACCCCGGTCAACAAGTAATATATGTACCTAAGTACAAGATTATCGATCCCACAGGGACTATGTATGCCAATTACAAATGCAAATATGATTGTACAAATGGTTAAAAGAATAAAGAATAATAAAAGAATAAAAGAATAAAGAATGATAAATCATGAAACTGAGATTGGTCTAATGCTACGGCATTCCTACTCCTAACTAAACTAACAGTTAAAGGTTAGCCTACTGGAAATAATCACAAGAGTACTGCAGGTAATACAATGCTGCGGCATTCACGCCAAAAATGTAAGTACAAGCCAAAGATGAATCTAAGTATACAAAGCATGCTTTCAGTTCCATATCAATGCTACAGCATGTCTGGTTTCACCCAGACCACTTGATCTACTAGTCTAGATCCCCGATAACATACCTTGGACCTAGTGCAACGCTAGTCAGTGGAGGTACCGCTGTTCACGCAGTTATCAATCCACTACTATATGAGTTACCGCTGTTCACGCAGTGCTCAATCTAACGCCACATAATTCTAATGTAATTACATGAATAAACCAAGCTTTGCCCCATACAAGCATTAAACATAAAAACAGAAAGTAATGCTACAGCATACTTATCATCATAGTCAAAACAGTGTATTCAACATGCTCATACTTAACTACACCACAACATCTTCAGGTTAAAGATATATTATGCTGAAACGAATCATGGAAAACAAAGAATAACGTAATGGGAAAAACAGCCCCTAGGTCCATAGTGACACCAATCAACGGAATCAACCCTAAGACGGAAAGCATATCACTCCCAAAACATATTTAATCATTCCTTGAACCAAGAATCATGAAATACAAGGATTAAAGTAATAGGAAGCATAGTCCCGAGATCCAAAGTGAAACCAATGAACGGAGTCAAGCCTAAGATGGAAAACATATGACTCCTAAAACATATTTAATCAATCCTTGAATCCATGTAAACATTCTCAAAATACAAAGAACATTTAGTTACAAAAAATAGTAGCAAATTGAGGAAATGAAGAGAGGATTACTTCTGGCCGGAAGATCACCCACTGCCCAAATCAGTTTAATCAATCTGCTGCCCTTCGTCTCCTCTGCTGGATGCTGCTGCTTCGTTGCTGCTCACTGATGAATGCTGCAGCAAGTCACCCTGCTCACTCTTGTGTTCTTCCCTTCCTAAAGGTCAGCCTAAAACTAAGAAGAAAAACTAAACTATCCTAAGAAAAACTAAGAAGAAAAACCTACTCTCTATCTCGGCCAGGAGCCTTCTAAATTCTAACAAATGACTTACCTTCCAAACTCTCCAAAAACTCTCTTCCTTTCTCTCGGTTTGCTACATACATATATAATCTCTTTGTGAACCAAGAGCCATTACCGAGCTGCCATGTGTCTATAATTTCTGGAATTTTCTCCAAAAATTCCAGCAAAAATCAAAAATAAATCCCAGCTGACTTCTGGAGTTCTTGTCTTCTTCCTCTGCATATTGCAGCCACTTCAGCTGGTCTTCAGCTGCATTCTGTGTTCTTCTGTCGTTTCCTCCCAATGCTGCAGCATTTCCTGCAGAGTGTTTGTCTCTTTCTTCTGACAGCCGCAGATTTTTGCAACAGAACATCAGTACTTTCTGCAGGTCTTTGTCTTCTTCCTCTGGCGGCTACAGGGATATCAGCAACATCTCAGCTGCCATGTCTGAAATTTTGACTTTGTCTTCAACCTTTTTGTTCCCTTGTCGCCATACTAAGAAGCAAACACACACACATATATATATATATACAAGTATACATATATATATATATGTGTATATATACATGTAAAACAGATAGGACAAAGGGATTAAATGCATAGTACCGCAGGTTTGACCTTTAACATGTCCAGCTGGATTTGTGCATGACCGAAAGGTGTGTGGGTGTATAATATACATATATATACATATATACATAGAGATATATATATATATATATAGCTGCCAATTTTCACACTTGTTTCAAGCTAGTCACGGTCAACTTGCATCCAACCAAAATCAAAAATCCCCTCATTGCCCTTGTTCCGCCAATTTAATTCAATTAATTCCCAAGTAACAACAAACAATACAACTCGTCCTTAATTTGAGAAATTAATTCAAATAAATTGACTTTTAGCAATAAATCCACATAAAAAGGCAAAAAGAGAGAAAACATTAAATCAACACATTTTTATTCACTTTTCCAAATAAAGTCAATTAAATCCCGAATAAAATGTGGAGAATTAGAGGTGAATAACTCTATTATTTTAGAGTTATCAGTACGCTCTGTCGGCGAGACTAAGTAAAGGGTGATTTCTTTATGGCATCAGTCCCCATACCCCTCTCTTATATGTTGTTATTGTTTTGTCCTAAATACTTATTATGAATATCAGATTACGATTTTTATGAATAGTTGTTTCATATGTTGACGTTATTATGTTTTTCCGGAAATAGCCACCTGCTAAATATTCACTATGTCTGCATGTTTAATGTGCTCTTTTAAACTAAAGTTAGGGTTATAGACAATTCCTAACCACGGTCTAATCATAACCTGTTTAGTTTAACAGGCATCAATTAGTATTGGTGTCTGCCATGCTAGATAAAATAACATGTTGAACACCCTGCCTGTTAAAGTAGTCTAGGTAGGGGCCGAGCTGAGTCCGATTATGCCGGCGGCTAGGGCAAGCAGTATGATCCCCGAAGTGACATAGGGCTTTCATGGATGCCTTCGTCCCGAACCGTGAGTAGGGCCGTCATTAAGGTAGGGCGGTTTATTAGAGACCTCGGATGTGGTACGCCTTTAGACACAGAACATAGTTGCAATCCAGGCTAAGATATATCTAAAATACTCGAATATAGGTCAAACAACATATAGGAACAGTATAACATAGAATCAGGACTCATCTATAAAACACTTCTAGGTTTAATTAGACTGAAACCTAGTGGAGAATGAATCACCCTCTCATCAAAGTATTTGATGAAGATTGCATAACTGGATTATAAGATAGGAGTTAGGATAAAAGGCTAGTTACTACTAAGCCGTTGCCACTTCCTTGGGAGCAAGATATTTATTTAATAAAATCGTAGATACTTTCCAACAGACTAGCTACACGATAGGTACTCTGCCTTAGGTTCTGGCTGATTAAGTGACACCATAGAGACTAAATGTGACAATTAGTCAATCACAGTCCTTAATTATTCATAATCAACATAGGGTAAATAACACCTATTTAGCACATCGGTCGGAAACCCATCAATTACTCATAATCGATATAGGTAAATAAAAGCCTATCTTTTAGCATACCAATCAGAACGCATAAGTGACCTTTCCAGAAAAATGTAAATATCTTCAACATGCAAAACACATATTCATAATATCATAATTCAAATGGGTCTTTGGACAAACACAGTACAAAAATATAAAGAGAGGGATAAGGGGACCACCACCATAAAGTATTGATGCGATTCCGGTTGACGTACTAAATAGGTGTTATTTTACCCTATGTCGATTATGATTAATTAAGGACTGTGATTGACTAATTGTCACGTTTAGTCTTATGGTGTCACTTAATCAGCCAGAATCTAAGGCAGAGTACCTATCGTGTAGCTAGTCTATTGGAAAGTATCTACGATTTTACTAAGTTAATTATCGTACTCCCAGGGAAGTGGCAACGGCTTAGTAGTAACTAGCCTCTTATCCTAACTCTTATCTTATGATCCAGTTATGCAATCTTCATCAAATACTTTGATGAGAGGGTGATCCATTCTCCACTAGGTTCAAGTCTAATTAACCCTAGAAGTGTTTTAAAGATAAGTTCTGATTCTATGTTATACTGTTCCTATATGTTGATTGACCTATATTCGAGTGTTTTAGATATCTTAGCCTGGAATGCAACTATGTTCTGTGTCTAAAGGTGTACCACATCTGAGTCTCTATGCTACCGCCCCCTATCATTAAGGTAAACGGCCCTACTCACGGTTCGAACAAAGACAGTTATGAAAGCCCTATGTCACTTTCGGGGATCACTCTGAAGGCTCGTAATCGCTGGCATAACGCTCTACTCAGCCTACCTAGACTACTCTAACAAGCCAGGTGTTCAGCATGTTATTTTATCTAGTATGGCAGACACCAATACTAATTGATGCCTGTTAAACTAAACAGGTTATGAATAGACCGTGGTTAGGAATTGTCTATAACCCTATTATAGTTTAAAAGAAACTACATTAGACATGCAGACATAATGATTATTTAGCAGGTGGCTATTTCCGGAAAAAAAAAACATGATAACTTCAACATACAAAACAACTTCATAAAATCATAATCTGATATTCATAATTGATGTTTAGGACAAAGCAATAAAACATATAAGAGAGGGGTATGGGGACTGATGCCATAAAGAAATCACCCTTTACTTAGTCTCGCCTACAGAGCGTACTGCTGTATACGTCGTATTGCCCGCCCTGACTCTGCTCGCCAGAACCTTCGGAGGACGCTTCCTCAGCCTAGTAGCTAGACTTTACCTTACGTCCTGGGCTTAAGCCTAGCCCTGTGGACTGACTCTTCGAACGCCTAGAGCTCTCTTAGGGTCTCCTAACGAAACCCCGGGTATTCTATGAATACCGGAAACGAACCTATCTATAGAAACCTAAGATCTGAGACTATTTCTCAGAAACTAAAACAAAACACTAATAAGAAAGAAAACTGAGATCCGAGTCTCTGAGTGAGTTGTGTACTGGAAAACTGTACACTGGAAACCACTTAATGACTCAGATCGAGTGGAGAGGGATGATTTCAACTGCTGGAGGCCTGGGGTATTTATAGCAGCTTCCCGGAGTGAAAAATTCTGAAAAATTCGATGTGGGACAGCTTCTGGCGGCTCGGGACGCCCGTCCCGGTTCGGGACGCCCGTCCTGATTCGTTGACCAGGTTCGGGACGCCCGTCCTGGCGGTTTGACCGGGTCGGCATTTCCAAAAATTGCGTTTTTGCCCCAGAATTTGCTGTTTTCGTCTACTTTTCACCTGACACTTCCAAAATCATAAAAACCGTGAAATCAAGTAAATAGTAAACAATTAATGTCAATTTACTCTCAATTTCACATTAAAACATATATAAAAACATGCTAAAAATGTGATACGATTTTCGCGTATCAGATAACCCCACACTTAGCTTTTTGCTTGTCCTCAAGCAAAGTCTATATGGAGTTAGGTGATTTAAACCGTAGTGCAGTCACTTAAATTCCTAATCATGTTTTTATTCCAAAAATTCTTCAGACAATTCTTAACACATGTCTGATTGGTTAGGTTGCTATGACAAGGTCTCACATGTCTCTAGTAGTGTTTGATCAGGCAGAGAAAAAAATCAACAACTAGGTTGGACTTTTTTCTTAGTCACAGGGTCTTCCTGATGTGTAGTGTGTGTACTAGTCTAGACCAGATAGTCAACACAATGAACTCTTATCTTAACTGCTACCAGATAATACTTCGACCTATCGCTAGACATACTGACAACAGATAACTTTCTGAGTTCTGAGCTTTGGTGATCAGATTTTTAATGTTTTAGCACTTAGTTATTTTCTTTATAGATTCAGGGTATTTCGAGTTTGCTTAGAACACGTCAACTTCAACTACCCATGTAGCGAGTCCCACTCCGATGACTCCCAGATCTACACGACCTTAGGGCATCAGGCTTTAAGTTCCCCGAAGGAGTGGTGCTCGAGTAGCGAAGGCCGCTGGCAAACTACCCTATTGTAATTAACTTCCTTAAGTTCTTTTCACTTTTAGCTCAGAGTCTCATCTAGTCATTCTAACTGCCAATATATCCACAACTGGTCTAATTTTATCTAGTTAAGTCTCGAATAGGCAATTGGTTGAGGTCTCTAATCCAGACAAGGTTGTGCTCAGTTATCAGGAATTCCCTATTCCTAATCAATTAGTCCAAGATAGCTATCAACTATCTCCTACTAACCATAACATACTACCTACATATCATAGACATAAGCAATTTGTTTAACCAACCAATACTAATTGATGCCTGTTAAACTAAACAGGTTATGATTAGACCGTGGTTAGTGATACGCGAAAATCATATCACCTTTTTAGCATGTTTTTATGTATGAATTTGGGTGAAATCGAGGGTAATTTGATCTTGATTGTTCATTATTCACATAATTTCACAGTTTTTATGATTTTGGAAGTGTCAGGTGAAAGTAGATGAAAACAGCAAATTTTGGGGCAAAAACGCAATTTTTGGAAATGTTGACCCGGTCAAAGGGTCGGGACGGGCGTCCCGACCAAGTCAAGGCACCTGGACGGGCGTCCAGGACCCGGGACGGGCGTCCCGACCTGGTCAACTGATCAGGACGGGCGTCCCGAGCCGCCAGAAGCTGTCCCACATCGAATTTTTCAGAAGTTTTCACTCCAGGAAGCTGCTATAAATACCCAGGCCTCCAGCAGTTGAATTCATTCCTCCACTCGATCTGAGTCATTCAGAGACTTCCAGTGTACAATTCTTGAGTACACAAGTCACTGAGAGATTCGGGTTTCAGTTTCAGTTTCTTCTTTCTTTCTTTCTGTTTCGTTTCTTAGTTTCTGAGAAATAGTCTCAGAGCTTAGGCTTCGATAGATAGGTTCGTTTTTTGTATTCATAGAATACCGGGATTTCGTTAGGAGATCCTAAGAGAGAGATAGGGTGCGTTGTTCTTAGTCAGATTAGGGCAATTTGCTTAAGCCCGGGATGTAAGGTAAAGCAATTGCTACTAGGTCTGAGGAGTGTTCTCCGAAGGCTCTGCCGAGCAGAGTAGGATCGAGCAGTCAGGAGCATACAGGAGCTGCAGCGCCGGCTGGACTGCATAGAGTGGTGATTACTTTATGACAGTGGGTCCCCTAGACGAGGGTCTGTATGTTTACGAATTGTTTTATCTAAATATTAATTTGAATATCAGATTACGATTCTTATGAATATTGTTTTATATGTTGAAGTTGTTATGATTTTCCGGAAATGGCCACCTGCTTAATATTCATATGTCTGCATGTCTAATGTCGTTCTTTTAAACTAAAATTAAGGTTATAGACAATTCCTAACCATGGTCTATTCATAACCTGTTTAGTTTAACAAGCATCAATTAGTATTGGTGTCTGCCATACTAGATAAAATAATCTGCGGAACACCCTGTTGGTTGAAAAGTAGTTAGGTAGGCTGAATAGAGTGTTATGCCGGCGGTTATGAGACGAGCGCATGATACCGAAGTGACATAGGGTACCGTTCATTGCTGACTTTAGTCCGAGCCGTGAGTAGGGCCGTTACCCTTAACGATGGGGATGGGGCGGTGGTGCGGTTTAGCGTAGAAACTCAGATGTGGTAGCCTTTAGACACAGAACATAGTTGCAATCCAGGCCAAGACATGTCTAAAATACTCGAATATAGGTCAATCAACGTATAGTAACAGTATAACATAGAATTAGGACTCATCTATAAAACACTTTTGGGATTAATTAGACTTAAACCTAGTGGAAAATGGATCACCCTCTCATCAAAGTTATTGATGAAGATTGCATAACTGGACCATAAGATAGGAGTTAGGATAAAAGGCTAGTTACTACTAAGCCGTTGCCACTTCCCTGGGAGTACGATATTTAACTTAATAAAATCGTAGATACTTTCCAACAGACTTGCTACACGATTGTTACTCTGCCTTAGGTTCTGGTTGATTAAGTGACAATAATTGAATGCTAAGTGACAGTTAGTAAGACTCAGTCCTTAATTACTCATAATCGACATAGGTAAATAAAGCCTATCTTTTAGCATACCATTCGGAACGCATCAGATTTTTGGCGCCGTTGCCGGGGAAATATCATAATGAATTTAGGATTCCTGATCAAAATTCTAGAGACTTATGATAGGTAACGGTAGTAACCTAGACCATAGACCAAATACTTGTCTTATGCTAGTTAGACAATCAGTTTCCGAAATATAGGATTATCATAACTAATTGATTTTAGATAATATCTGAAATTAAGACACTTAGGATAATCAAATTTTAGAAAATCATTCTAAAACCATATTGAGGAAATTTAACTGCATTCGAAAAAAAAAAGAGAAATTTTTTTTTTAAAATTTAAAATCCCAAAAAGAATGTATCTTTCTTGCTCAACGGTGAGTTGTTCCTTTTCCCTATCTCTTGTTTTTTTTAGTTGTTTTCTTAGTTGCTCTTTTTCGTGTTTTTCTTCCTTTATTTAATTTCGAAGAAATAAAAATGGAAATGAGGATAAAATATATTTTCTTCTGAGTTGTAAAATGTTGGCTTAGATTTTTATCGGGAAGAAACTCTATTTTAGAATTTTCTTAGAGTCATGCCGCCCTTATTAGGATGAGTTATGAAATAGTTTTTCCTTAATAGCCAGACCTTTGAATGTTCTATTGAAAAAAAGGATGTTCCTTTTGTTTTGCTGATGATTGCATGAGAACTTTTAAACCGAAAGGAATTACTGCACCCATTATGGCATCACCTGATTGAAATCTGCTTTTTGAATTAATATGTGATGTAATGATGTAGTATGAATTGTTTGATGATAAGAAAGTTCATGTATGATAAATCCTAATCTTATCTAGTCTTGTCTAAAAACAATAGGTTACACTGATCACTCTGAGATATCTGTGTTCAATGAAACTGATATTGAACCATACTTGATTTAGTTAAGTTTTATTGTTACTTGAACTTGATATAGAATAAAGGGATAAGAAAAAGGGTTGAAAATCTATAAAGCAAACCATTGGTCTAGATTAGAAAACCCCGAGTTAGAGGCTAGTGTAATACTGATAAATTTTTGGATGAAAACTTATTTGCATTGTTTGCTATGTATAATAATTCTCATTTGTGGTTTATTGCAAATTATCTAGTCACTGAATAAGTTCCAAGTGATATGACTTATCAGCAAAAGAAGAAATTCTTTGCTGATTTGAAATATTACTACTGGGCAGTTTCTCTTCTATTTCAAATTTTTGCAGATCAGTTGATCAGAAGATGTGTCTCAGAAGACGAAGGCCACAAGAGTTTGGAGCATTGCCCTAAAGAATCTACGGGAGACCAATTGACTACTATCAACACTGTCCGGAAAGTGTTGAAAGCAGGATCTTGTTGACCCACCGTATTCAAGGATTTTGTATCTCTGATACAGTCCTGCGATGCTTGCCAAATAATAGGTAACACATCTTCCAAAGATCGTCTACCCCAGCAACGTACACGGAATGTTGCAACCTTTGATATCATGGGTATTTCGAATCCTTTTCTCTTTCTTCCTTTGAACATAATTACATCATAGTAGTCGTGGAACACTTTTTTCAAAATGGCCTGAAGCACAGGCATTACCTACTAATGATGTTAAAGTCATGTGCAGATTCTAGTTGTTTTCCAGATTCAGAGTGCCGATGTCTTAGGAAGAATTGTTCAGCCTGTGTATCAAATTTGTGAAGTCTGCTAAGTACCACACTTTAGCAGGGATTGCTATGGGAATGACTGACCATTCTAAAAGAGGTAGGAGTAGGTTACTGCAGAATGCTGCTCCAATGGTAAATGCATACAATCCCAACTAGAGGAATCATACGGGATTTAGCTGAGGAATAATTCGGAAGCTGGAAACTTTCAGAAGACACCACCATAGCAAAACCCACACTCGCAGAATCAACAGATGAGATACTGGCAACAATTAAAGCCAGACCAGTGCAAGCAATTGATCTACCAAGAGGTAACGAACGGACGACAGATATAGAGGAATTTGGCATTGTGTCGGGAGCATAGAAATGGAGGAGCTTACATTCCCTGCATACCAATCAGCTGTGCTAAACTTCCCCGAGGAAGTCTCAAATACTTGGGAACAGATCTACACAACTGGAGCCCCCTACCACCACAGCTTTGCCAAAACTTCAGGTATCTTTTCTTCCATTCGAGACTTGCATTCCATACCTTCACTAACATTGGCAGGTAGGCACACCAATCCAAAGAAATCTCATTCCTAGACACGTTCCTCCTGGACACATTGCTATGATTGTGAGAAATCTTACAAATGATTCGAGGAAGCAGTCCGTGGGGCTCGAGCCATTCATCAAATGAATAGGCCACTACCTAGAGCTCGACGATGAAGGATCGAAGCTAACATCATCCGTTCCAGTATCTAGAGCTTGCAGAGTCAAGAACACCTCAGCAATAGCACATGGCTAAGGTGAAGAGCCAATTGACAAATCAGAGAAGACCCTTCTACTCGCGACATGAAGGGAGTTTTTCTAATCCTCATATTCCTTTACTTTACTTTTATTTTATTTGTGTTGTGTTCTGTTTTGCTATCTTTCTTGTTTTGTTGCCTTATTTTCTCTCTTACCCTTAGTTAGTCGAATAAGTGTGGGGTAAGAGTTCTTTGTTTTGTTTTTATTTCTTATTTTCAAATAAGTGTGGGGTAATTAGATATGCATGAACACTGAGGACAGTGCCAGACTTAAGTGTGGGGTAGCAGTGCACGGTGCACTGTAGCAGAGTGAAAATTTTTTCGCATGATTTTGCTTGTTTTCACGTACTTTCACACCATTCCAAAAACATTTTCAAAATTTTTCCGTCTTTCAGACGTCTAAATGCAGTATGCTTGGTTAAACAATTGCTTATGTCTATGATATGTAGGTAGTATGTTATGGTTAGTAGGAGATAATTGATAGCTATCTTGGACTAATTGATTAGGAATAGGGAATTCCTGATAACTGAGCACAAGTTTGTCTGGATTAGAGACCTCAACCAATTAACTGTTTGAGACTTAACTAGATAAAATTAGACCAGTTGTGGGTATATTGGCAGTTAGGATGACTAGATGAGACTCTGAGCTAGAAGTGAAAAGAAATTAAAAGAAGTTAATCAAATAAGGGTAGTTTGCCAGTGGCCTTCGCTACTCGAGCACCACTCCTTCCGGGAATTTAAAGCCTGATGCCCTAAGGTCGTGTAGATCTGGGAGTCATCGGAGTGGGACTCGCTACATGGGTAGTTGAAGTTGACGTGTTCTAAGCAGACTCAAAATACCCTGAATCTATAAAGAAAATAACTAAATGCTAAAACATTAAGAATCTGATCACCAAAGCTCAGAACTCAAAAAGTTGTCTGTTGTTAATATGTCTAGCAATAGGTCGAAGTGTTATATGGTAGTAGTTAAGACAAGAGTACATTGTGTTGACTATCTAGTCTAGACTAGTACACACACTACACATCAGGAAGACCCTGTGACTAAGAAAAAGGTCCAAACTAGTTGTTGATTTGTTTTCTGCCTGATCATAACAAGCTACTAGAGACACTTGAGACCTTGTCATAGAAACCTAACCAGACAGACCTGTATTAAGACTAGTCTGAAGAATTTTTGGAATAAAAACATGACTAGGAATTTAAGTAACTTCAGGTAGACTTTGCTTGAGGACAAGCAAAAAGCTAAGTGTGGGGTTATCTGATACGCAAAAATCGTATCACCTTTTTAGCATGTTTTTATGTATGAATTTGGGTGAAATCGAGGGTAATTTGATCATGATTGTTCATTATTCACTTAATTTCACAGTTTTTATGATATTGGAAGTGTCAGGTGAAAAGTAGACGAAAACAGCAAATTTTGGGGCAAAAACGCAATTTTTGGAAATGTTGACCCGGTCAAAGGGTTGGGACGGGCGTCCCGACCAGGTCAAGGCACCTAGACGGGCGTCCAGGACCCGGGACGGGCGTCCCGACCTGGTCAACTGATCAGGACGGGCATCCCAATCCGGGACGGGCGTCCCGAGCCGCCAGAAGCTGTCCCACATCGAATTTTTCAGAAGTTTTCACTCCAGGAAGCTGCTATAAATACCCCAGGCCTCCAGCAGTTGAATTCATTCCTCTCCACTCGATCTGAGTCATTCAGAGACTTCCAGTGTACAATTCTTGAGTACACAAGTCACTGAGAGATTCGGGTTTCAGTTTCAGTTTTCTTTCTTTCTTTCTTGTTTCGTTTTCTTAGTTTCTGAGAAATAGTCTCAGAGCTTAGGCTTCGATAGATAGGTTCGTTTTTTGTATTCATAGAATACCGGGATTTCGTTAGGAGATCCTAAGAGAGAGATAGGGTGCGTGTTCTTAGTCAGATTAGGGCAATTTGCTTAAGCCCGGGATGTAAGGTAAAGCAATTGCTACTAGGTCTGAGGAGTGTTCTCCGAAGGCTCTGCCGAGCAGAGTAGGATCGAGCAGTCAGGAGCATACAGGAGCTGCAGCGCCGGCTGGACCTGCATAGAGTGGTGATTACTTTATGACAGTGGGTCCCCTAGACGAGGTTCTGTATGTTTACGAATTGTTTTATCTAAATATTAATTTGAATATCAGATTACGATTCTTATGAATATCTGTTTTATATGTTGAAGTTGTTATGATTTTCCGGAAATGGCCACCTGCTTAAATATTCATTATGTCTGCATGTCTAATGTCGTTCTTTTAAACTAAAATTAAGGTTATAGACAATTCCTAACCATGGTCTATTCATAACCTGTTTAGTTTAACAAGCATCAATTAGTATTGGTGTCTGCCATACTAGATAAAATAATCTGCGGAACACCCTGTTGGTTGAAAAGTAGTCTAGGTAGGCTGAATAGAGTGTTATGCCGGCGGTTATGAGACGAGCAGCATGATACCGAAGTGACATAGGGTACCGTTCATTGCTGACTTTAGTCCGAGCCGTGAGTAGGGCCGTTACCCTTAACGATGGGGCGGTAGCGTAGAAACTCAGATGTGGTAGCCTTTAGACACAGAACATAGTTGCAATCCAGGCCAAGACATGTCTAAAATACTCGAATATAGGTCAATCAACGTATAGTAACAGTATAACATAGAATTAGGACTCATCTATAAAACACTTTTGGGATTAATTAGACTTAAACCTAGTGGAAAATGGATCACCCTCTCATCAAAGTTATTGATGAAGATTGCATAACTGGACCATAAGATAGGAGTTAGGATAAAAGGCTAGTTACTACTAAGCCGTTGCCACTTCCCTGGGAGTACGATATTTAACTTAATAAAATCGTAGATACTTTCCAACAGACTAGCTACACGATAGGTACTCTGCCTTAGGTTCTGGTTGATTAAGTGACAATAATTGAATGCTAAGTGACAGTTAGTAAGACTCAGTTCTTAATTACTCATAATCGACATAGGTAAATAAAGCCTATCTTTTAGCATACCAATCGGAACGCATCAGATAGGAATTGTCTATAACCCTAACTTTAGTTTAAAAGAGCACATTAAACATGCAGACATAGTGAATATTTAGCAGGTGGCTATTTCCGGAAAAACATAACAATGTCAACACATAAAATAACTATTCATAAAAATCGTAATCTCGTATTCATAATAGATATTTAGAACAACACAATAACAACATATAAGAGAGGGACATGGGGACTGATGCCATAAAGATATCACCCTTTACGTAGTCTCGCCGACGGAGCGTACTGCTGTATATGTCGTATTGCTCGCCCTGACTCTGCTCACCAGAATCTTCGGAGGACGCTTCCTCAGCCTAGTAACTGGGCTTTACCTTAATACCCAGCTTAAGCCCAGCCCTGTGGACTGACTCTTCGAACGCCTAGAGCCTTCTTAGAATCTCCTAACAAAATCCCGGGTATTCTATGAATACCAGAAACGAACCTATCTATGTAAGCCTAAGATCTGAGACTATTTCTCAGAAACTAAAACAAAACACTAATAAGAAAGAAAACTGAGATCCGAGTCTTTGAGTGAGTTGTGTACTAGAGAAGTGTACACTGGAAACCACTAAATGACTCAGATCGAGTGGAGAGTGATACGCGAAAATCGTATCACCTTTTTAGCATGTTTTTACGTATGAATTTGGGTGAAATCAAGGGCAATTTGATCTTGATTGTGCATTATTCACTTAATTTCACAGTTTTTATGATTTTGGAAGTGTCAGGTGCAAAGTAGACGAAAACATCAAATTTTGGGGTAAAAATGCAATTTTTGGAAATGTTGACTCGGTCAAAGGTCCGGGACGGGCGTCCCGAACCAGGGACGGGCGTCCCGACCAAGCCAAGCTAGAGGGACGGGCGTCCAGAACCAGGGACGGGCCTCCCGACCTGGTCAACAGACCAGGACGGGCGTCCCGAGCTGCCAGAAGCTGTCCCACATCAAATTTTTCAGAGATTTTCACTCCGGGAAGCTGCTATAAATACCCCAGGCCTCCAGCAGTTGAATTCATCCCTCTCCACTCGATCTGAGTCATTAAGTGGTTTCCAGTGTACAATTTTCCAGTACACAACTCACTCAGAGACTCGGATCTCAGTTTTCTTTCTTATTAGTGTTTGTTTTAGTTTCTGAGAAATAGTCTCAGATCTTAGGTTTCTATAGATAGGTTCGTTTCTGGTATTCATAGAATACCCGGGATTTCGTTAGGAGATCCTAAGAGAGCTCTAGGCGTTCGAAGAGTCAGTCCACAGGGCTAGGCTTAAGCCCAGGACGTAAGGTAAAGTCTAACTACTAGGCTGAGGAAGCGTCCTCCGAAGGTTCTGGTGAGCAGAGTCAGGGCGAGCACTACGACGTATACAACAGTACGCTCCGTAGGCGAGACTTCGTAAAGGGTGATTTCTTTATGGCATCGGTCCCCATGTCCCTCTCTTATATGTGTTATTGCTTTGTTCTAAATATGAATTATGAATATCAGATTACGATTTTATGAATAGTTGTGTTATATGTTGAAGTTTTTATGTTTTTCCAGAAATAGCCACATGCTAAATATTCATTATGTCTGCATGTCTAATGTAAGTCTCTTTTAAACTAAAACTAGGGTTATAGACAATTCCTAACCACGGTCTATCCATAACCTGTTTAGTTTAACAGGCATCAATTAGTATTGGTGTCTGCCATACTAGATAAAATAACCAACGGAACACCTTGTTTGTTAGAGTAGTCTAGGTAGGCTGAGTAGAGAGTTATGCCGGCGGTTTTGCGACGAGCAGCATGACCCCGAAGTGACATAGGGTACCGTTCATTGCTGACTTTAGTCCGGGCCATGAGTAGGGCCGTTTACCTTAACGATGGGGCGGTAGCGTAGAGACCTCAGATGTGGTACACCTTTAGACACAGAACATAGTTGCATTCCAGGCTAAGATATATCTAAAACACTCGAATATAGGTCAATCAACATATAGGAACAGTATAACATAGAATCAGAACTCATCTTTAAAACACTTTTAGGATTAATTAGACTTAAACCTAGTGGAGAATGGATCACCCTCTCATCAAAGTATTTGATGAAGATTGCATAACTGGATATAAGATAGGAGTTAGGATAAAAGGCTAGTTACTACTAAGCCGTTGCCACTTCCCTGGGAGTACGATAATTAAATTAATAAAATCGTAGATACTTTCCAATAGACTAGCTACACGATAGGTACTCTGCCTTAGGTTCTGGCTGATTAAGTGACACCATAAAGACTAAATGTGACTATTAGTCAATCACAGTCCTTAATTATTCATAATCAACATAGGGTAAAATAACACCTATTTAGCATATCGGTTGTAAACCGCATCATATTTTTGGCGTCGTTGTGGGGGAAATATCATAATGAATGTAGGATTATTGGCCACAATTCTAGAAACTTATGATAGGTAGCGGTAGTAACCTAGACTTTTGACTTACACTTATCTTATACTAGTTAGACAATCACTTTCCTAAATATAGGATTATCATAACTAATTAATTTTAGATAATATCTGAAATTAAGACATTTCGGATAATCAAATTTTAGAAAATTATTCTAAAAACCATATTAAGGAAATTTACCTGCTTTCTAAATAAATCAAAATCCATAAAAATATTTCTTACTTTCTTGTTTCACTGTCCTACTTTTTGCTATTTGTTGTTTCTAACCAGACTTTGCACTCAAGATAGAAGAGAACAAGAGCAGCTACTAATCAGGCAAAGAAGACAGAAAACCCTGACACTCCAGGACCGAAGAAGACAAAACCAGAGGGCCCCTCTAGGCCTGTACCAGAAGTACCACGAGGGACTCTTCCTTCACAAGCAGTAGAAGTAAACTCAAGCCCTGATGCCAGTGAACTAGTGAGACGATTCCTTAACACCCGTGAGCATAGTCCCACGGACGAAGATCCTTCTGAGGATACCTTCCCTCCTAGAGAAGTACCCCAGAGATCTCCAATTCACCCTCCTACCCAGAGAGTTCCTCTAAATCCACCCCCTACTGATCAAACCCAAAATTCACCAACCTCTCCTGCATACACCCCAACACCTCACGAGCGCACCCCTTCATCTACGGGGAGTACTAACGGTTATTATTCAATGTTGTCCGTGCAGATAGACACACTAACTCAAAGGGTCTATGAGATGGACCAAGGGATTGCCAGCAGACTGTGTCATTTAGACCAACTCAGTCTGAACATCACAACTAACGTAGACCGACTCAGAGCCACGGTCAATCTCCAGGAGAACCAAGGTGCGCAACTACTCCGAGAGATGGCTGATCTACGCAGTGAGCAAAACAGGCAGAGGGATGAGATGCGAAAATAAGCATAGAAATGCGAAGCATTCGGACAGAACTACAGGAGATCAGAGATAGGATTCGTTAAAAATGGAAGATTCTTTTACTCTCAACAAATAATTCGTTTGAACTGAAACTTGAATAATTGACCCTTATTTTCTATTTTCAAACATTTTTAAAGGGTCATTTATATTCAACAATTTTCTTCAGACAATTTATTTCGAATTTCTATGAAAACAAGAGTTTTGCAAATACAGTTTATTTTCCACTAATTACATTGCACAAACTCAGTTTATTTTCTGAAATTCTTGCTGAATTTAAGTTAGGATAAAATTAGGGTAGTCACAATTTTTGAAAAGAGACTGAGAATTTTTCATTTCTCTCTAGCCTCTCTACAAATTTTTGGCAAACTCCTCAAAGTTTAAAAATTCGAATTTGCCTCCAAAATTTGAATTTTAAACTTCACCCAAAAATTCGAATTTCCCTCCAAAATTCGATTTTCCCGCCAAAAATTCAAAATTCGCCCCTAACCTAATTTCATCCTTCTGAATTCAAATTCACCTCCAGAATTTGAGTTTAAAGCTTTCTTCCCCACCTACACTCTCTCATACGTTTTAAATGGCTCCCAAACGTGCTCGTACCACATCTACCATGACAGTTACCTTAGTGACACATCCTTTTATGTTGTTTCCCTCCAGCACAGCATACCAAGAGAGATGCACTGGGTACATCGGGCGTACGATACTAACGGGCAGAACGCTGGATTGGGCAGCAGTACAGACACTGGGAGTAGAGCTGGAAGTCAAACGCATACTCGACGTGCCACCCTACAGTCGAGTATTCATCGTCACCGAGCCCACATACCTGGAGCTGGTATGTAAGTTCTATGCGTCTTTTACCTGCCAACAGGAGCAGATCACATTCCGTTTAGGCGGAATAGATCGATCGATGAGCATGGCCGAGTTCGGCATCGCCCTAGGCATCTGGCAGAGAGATGAGCTGGATACGCCCGCATACACCACAGCAGTTCGAGACTCACGTTGCAGACGTCTCCACTGCTTGGGCTCAGATCTGCATGACGGGTGTCCCATACCAGCATGGCTTTGCAAAAGCCACAGGTATTATCCACTCTTCGTTACCTGCATGCTATCATTGCACACACATTGTTAGGACGACTGACAGCGCCCGGAACTGTCACCCGGATGGGACGTTCCTTCTAGCCAACATGCACATGGGATCTACAGTAGAGATGGCTAGATCATAGCGGTCGTCATGCGAGGATTCGCTACAGACACTAGGAAACAGTGTCTGGGACTCGGACCATACATCACCAGGCTAGCCCGCTACCTAGAGTTGGACATAGAGGGCTCGGAGCTTACTCTGGTCGCCCCAACCACTATTCCCACAGACGTTACCATTCTACGGAACATGGGAATGGTTGTACGGGATGTGAATGGCCACGACACCATCCACACGGAGCAGACAGGACAGGCATCGGCATCGTCATCAGAAGCATTTCCAGCGCATATCCCTCCATCCGAGACGTTCGTGCCATGTACTACCTTCGAACGACACATGTCGCACGGATTGGTAGAACTATCGGCCCGATACAGTCGAGACATGGACATGATTGACAGACGGCTGACGATGATGGAGGACAGGATTGACAGACGGTTGGCGATGATAGATGATAGGATCGCCATGAACACCAGCAGGATTGAGAGAAACATCAGCAGACTTCCCGAAGTAGCGGAAAAACTTTGAGTTGACTTAGCAGACTTAGGTCCACTGGACAACGATCCGCCGGGTTCTTAGTCTCTCTTCCTTCTTTCCTTTTCTTTCTTTTTTTGTTTGTTTTCTTGTTCTATCGTATAAACATGTCTGGGCTGTATGACGTATGAATCCATGTACAAATTTGATTTATATGACATACAGAATTGTTTGCATTATTTATTTTATGTCTTACTACCATACAGAATCCTTTATTTTTCTGTTTTATTTTTATTTTCAAATAAGTGTGGAGTAGCTAGATATGCATGAACACTGAGGACGTGCCAGACTTAAGTGTGGGGTAGAGTGCACGGTGCACTGTAGCAGTTTGCAAAATTTTTCGCACGAATTGCTTGTTTTCCCGTATTTCACACCCTTCAAAAAACAATTTCAAACTTTTTCCGTCTTTCAGACTTCTAAATGCAGTATGCTTGGTTAAACAATTGCTTATGTCTATGTATGTAGGTAGTATGCTATGGTTAGTAGGAGATAGTTGATAGCTATCTGGACTAATTGATTAGGAATAGGGAATTCCTGATAACTGAGCACAGCTTTGTCTGGATTAGAGACCTCAACCAATTACCTTTTCAAGACTGAACTAGATGAAATTAGACCAGTTGTGGATATTTTGACAATTAGAATAACTGGATGAGACTCTGAGCTAAAAGTGAAAGGAAACAAAGATAGTTAATCAAAAAGGGTAGTTGCCAGCGGCCTTCGCTACTCGAGCACCACTCCTTCGGGGAATTAAAGCCTGTGCCCTAAGGTCGTGTAGATCTGGGAGTCATCGGAGTGGGACTCGCTACATGGGTAGTTGAAGTTGACGTATTCTAAGCAGACTCAAAATACCCTGAATCTATAAAATAACTAAATGCTAAAACATTAAAAATCTGATCACCAAAGCTCAGAACTCAAAAAGTTGTCTGTTGTTAATAGTCTAGCGATAGGTCGAAGTGTTATTTGGTAGTAGTTAAGACAAGAGTACATTGTGTTGGACTATTGGTCTGGACTAGTACACACACTACACATCAGGAAGACCCTGTTGACTAAGAAAAAGACCAACCTAGTTGTTGATTTGTATTCTGCCTGATCATAACAAGCTACTAAAATATCTGAGACCTTGTCATAGCAACCTAACCAGACAGACCTGTATTAAGACTTGTCTGAAGAATTTTTGGAATAAAAACTGACTAGGAATTTAAGTAACTTCAGGTAGACTTTGTTGAGGACAAGCAAAAGGCTAAGTGTGGGGTTATCTGATACGCGAAAATCGCATCACCTTTTTAGCATGTTTGTACGTATGAATTTGGGTGAAATCAAGGGCAATTTGATCTTGATTGTGCTTATTCACTTAATTTCACAGTTTTTATGATTTTGGAAAGTGTCAGGTTCAAAGTAGACGAAAACAGCAAATTTTGGGGCAAAAACGCAATTTTTGGAAATGTTGACTCGGTCAAAGGTCCGGGACGGGCGTCCCGACCAAGCCAAGCCATAGGGACGGGCGTCCAGAACCAGGGACGGGCGTCCCGACCTGGTCAACAGACCAGGACGGGCGTCCCAATCCGGGACGGGCGGTCCCGAGCCGCCAGAAGCTGTCCCACATCGAATTTTCAGAGATTTTCACTCCGGGAAGCTGCTATAAATACCCCAGGCCTCCAACAGTTGAATTCATCCCTCTCCACTCGATCTGAGTCATTAAGTGGTTTCCAGGTACAATTTTCCAGTACACAACTCACTCAGAGACTCGGATCTCAGTTTTTTTATTAGTGTTGTTTTAGTTTCTGAGAAATAGTTCAGATCTTAGGTTCTATAGATAGGTTCGTTTCTGGTATTCATAGAATACCCGGGATTCGTTAGGAGATCCTAAGAGAGCTCTAGGCGTTCGAAGAGTCAGTCCACAGGGCTAGGCTTAAGCCCAGGACGTAAGGTAAAGTCTAACTACTAGGCTGAGGAAAGCGTCCTCCGAAGGTTCTGGTGAGCAGAGTCAGGGCGAGCACTACGACGTATACAACAGTACGCTCCGTAGGCGAGACTTCGTAAAGGGTGATTTCTTTATGGCATCGGTCCCATGTCCCTCTCTTATATGTGTTATTACTTTGTTCTAAATATGAATTATGAATATCAGATTGATTTTATGAATAGTTGTGTTATATGTGAAAAGTTTTATGTTTTTCCAGAAATAGCCATGCTAAATATTCATTATGTTGCATGTCTAATGTAAGTCTTTAAACTAAAACTAGGGTATAGGCAATTCCTAACCACGGTCTATCCATAACTGTTTAGTTTAACAGGCATCAATTAGTATTGGTGTCTGCCATACTAGATAAAATAACCAACGGAACACCTTGTTTGTTAGAGTAGTCTAGGTAGGCTGAGTAGAGAGTTATGCCGGCGGTTTTGCGACGAGCAGCATGACCCCGAAGTGACATAGGGTACCGTTCATTGCTGACTTTAGTCCGGGCCGTGAGTAGGGCCGTTTACCTTAACGATGGGGCGGTAGCGTAGAGACCTCAGATGTGGTACACCTTTAGACACAGAACATAGTTGCATTCCAGGCTAAGATATATCTAAAACACTCGAATATAGGTCAATCAACATATAGGAACAGTATAACATAGAATCAGAACTCATCTTTAAAACACTTTTAGGATTAATTAGACTTAAACCTAGTGGAGAATGGATCACCCTCTCATCAAAGTATTTGATGAAGATTGCATAACTGGATTATAAGATAGGAGTTAGGATAAAAGGCTAGTTACTACTAAGCCGTTGCCACTTCCCTGGGAGTACGATAATTAAATTAATAAAATCGTAGATACTTTCCAATAGACTAGCTACACGATAGGTACTCTGCCTTAGGTTCTGGCTGATTAAGTGACACCATAAAGACTAAATGTGACTATTAGTCAATCACAGTCCTTAATTATTCATAATCAACATAGGGTAAAATAACACCTATTTAGCATATCGGTTGTAAACCGCATCAGATTTTTGGCGTCGTTGTGGGGGAAATATCATAATGAATGTAGGATTATTGGCCACAATTCTAGAAACTTATGATAGGTAGCGGTAGTAACCTAGACTTTTGACTTACACTTATCTTATACTAGTTAGACAATCACTTTCCTAAATATAGGATTATCATAACTAATTAATTTTAGATAATATCTGAAATTAAGACATTTAGGATAATCAAATTTTAGAAAATTATTCTAAAAACCATATTAAGGAAATTTACCTGCTTTCTAAATAAATCAAAATCCATAAAAATATTTCTTACTTTCTTGTTTCACTGTCCTACTTTTTGCTATTTGTTGTTTCTAACCAGACTTTGCACTCAAGATAAGAGAACAAGAGCAGCTACTAATCAGGCAAAGAAGACAAAACCCTGACACTCCAGGACCGAAGAAGACAAAACCAGAGGGCCCCTCTAGGCCTGTACCAGAAGTACCACGAGGGACTCTTCCTTCACAAGCAGTAGAAGTAAACTCAAGCCCTGATGCCAGTGAACTAGTGAGACGATTCCTGAACACCCGTGAGCATAGTCCCACGGACGAAGATCCTTCTGAGGATACCTTCCCTCCTAGAGAAGTACCCCAGAGATCTCCAATTCACCCTCCTACCCAGAGAGTTCCTCTAAATCCACCCCCTACTGATCAAACCCAAAATTCACCAACCTCTCCTGCATACACCCCAACACCTCACGAGCGCACCCCTTCATCTACGGGGAGTACTAACGGTTATTATTCAATGTTGTCCGTGCAGATAGACACACTAACTCAAAGGGTCTATGAGATGGACCAAGGGATTGCCAGCAGACTGTGTCATTTAGACCAACTCAGTCTGAACATCACAACTAACGTGGACCGACTCAGAGCCACGGTCAATCTCCAGGAGAACCAAGGTGCGCAACTACTCCGAGAGATGGCTGATCTACGCAGTGAGCAAAACAGGCAGAGGGATGAGATGCGAACAATAAGCATAGAAATGCGAAGCATTCGGACAGAACTACAGGAGATCAGAGATAGGATTCGTTAAAAATGGAAGATTCTTTTACTCTCAACAAATAATTCGTTTGAACTGAAACTTGAATAATTGACCCTTATTTTCTATTTTTCAAACATTTTTAAAGGGTCATTTATATTCAACAATTTTCTTCAGACAATTTATTTTGAATTTCTATGAAAAACAAGAGTTTTACAAATACAGTTCATTTTCCACTAATTACATTGCACAAACTCAGTTTTATTTTTCTGAAATTCTTGCTGAATTTAAGTTAGGATAAAATTAGGGTAGTCACAATTTTTGAAAAGAGACTGAGAATTTTTTCATTTCTCTCTAGCCTCTCTCTACAAATTTTTGGCAAACTCCTCAAAGTTTAAAAATTCGAATTTGCCTCCAAAATTTGAATTTTAAACTTCACCCAAAAATTCGAATTTCCCTCCAAAATTCGATTTTCCCGCCAAAAATTCAAAATTCGCCCCTAACCTAATTTCATCCTTCTGAATTCAAATTCACCTCCAGAATTTGAGTTTAAAGCTTTCTTCCCCACCTACACTCTCTCATACGTTTTAAATGGCTCCCAAACGTGCTCGTACCACATCTACCATGACAGTTACCTTAGTGACACATCCTTTTATGTTGTTTCCCTCCAGCACAGCATACCAAGAGAGATGCACTGGGTACATCGGGCGTACGATACTAACGGGCAGAACGCTGGATTGGGCAGCAGTACAGACACTGGGAGTAGAGCTGGAAGTCAGACGCATACTCGACGTGCCACCCTACAGTCGAGTATTCATCGTCACCGAGCCCACATACCTGGAGCTGGTATGTGAGTTCTATGCGTCTTTTACCTGCCAACAGGAGCAGATCACATTCCGTTTAGGCGGAATAGATCGATCGATGAGCATGGCCGAGTTCGGCATCGCCCTAGGCATCTGGCAGAGAGATGAGCTGGATACGCCCGCATACACCACAGCAGTTCGAGACTTCACGTCTGCAGACGTCTCCACTGCTTGGGCTCAGATCTGCATGACGGGTGTCCCATACCAGCATGGCTTTGCAAAAGCCACAGGTATTTATCCTACTCTTTGTTACCTGCATGCTATCATTGCACACACATTGTCAGGACGATTGACAGCGCCCGGAACTGTCACCCAGATGGAGACGTTCCTTCTAGCCAACATGCACATGGGATCTACAGTAGAGATGGCTAGACTCATAGCGGTCGTCATGCGAGGATTCGCTACAGACACTAGGAAACAGTGTCTGGGACTCGGACCATACATCACCAGGCTAGCCCGCTACCTGGAGTTGGACATAGAGGGCTCGGAGCTTACTCTGGTCGCCCCAACCACTATTCCCACAGACGTTACCATTCTACGGAACATGGGAATGGTTGTACGGGATGCGAATGGCCGCGACACCATCCACACGGAGTAGACAGGACAGGCATCGGCATCGGCATCGGAAGCATTTCCAGCGCATGTCCCTCCATCCGAGACGTTCGTACCATGTACTGCCTTCGAACGACACATGTCGCACGGATTGGCAGAACTATCGGCCCGATACAGTCGAGACATGGACAGGATTGACAGACGGCTGACGATGATGGAGGACAGGATTGACAGACGGTTGGCGATGATAGATGATAGGATCGCCATGAACACCAGCAGGATTGAGGAGATACATCAACAGACTTCCCGAGTAACGGAAAACTTTGAGTTTGACTTAGCAGACTTAGGTCCATTGGACAACGATCCGCCGGGTTCTTAGTCTCTCTCTCCTTCTTTCCTTTTCTTTCTTTTTCTTTTGTTTTGTTTTTCTTGTTCTATGCGTATAAACATGTCTGGGCTGTATGACGTATGAATCCATGTACAAATTTGATTTATATGACATACAGAATTGTTTGCATTATTTTATTTTATGTCTTACTTACCCATACAGAATCCTTTATTTTTCTGTTTTATTTCTTATTTTCAAATAAGTGTGGGGTAGCTAGATATGCATGAACACTGAGGACAGTGCCAGACTTAAGTGTGGGGTAGCAGTGCACGGTGCACTGTAGCAGTTTGCAAAATTTTTCGCATGAATTTGCTTGTTTTCCCCGTATTTTCACACCCTTCCAAAAAAAATTTCAAACTTTTTCCGTCTTTCAGACTTCTAAATGCAGTATGCTTGGTTAAACAATTGCTTATGTCTATGATATGTAGGTAGTATGCTATGGTTAGTAGGAGATAGTTGATAGCTATCTTGGACTAATTGATTAGGAATAGGGAATTCCTGATAACTGAGCACAGCTTTGTCTGGATTAGAGACCTCAACCAATTACCTTTTCAAGACTGAACTAGATGAAATTAGACCAGTTGTGGATGTTTTGACAATTAGAATAACTGGATGAGACTCTGAGCTAAAAGTGAAAGGAAACAAAAGATAGTTAATCAAATAAGGGTAGTTTGCCAGCGGCCTTCGCTACTCGAGCACCACTCCTTCGGGGAATTTAAAGCCTGATGCCCTAAGGTCGTGTAGATCTGGGAGTCATCGGAGTGGGACTCGCTACATGGGTAGTTGAAGTTGACGTATTCTAAGCAGACTCAAAATACCCTGAATCTATAAAATAACTAAATGCTAAAACATTAAAAATCTGATCACCAAAGCTCAGAACTCAAAAAGTTGTCTGTTGTTAATATGTCTAGCGATAGGTCGAAGTGTTATCTGGTAGTAGTTAAGACAAGAGTACATTGTGTTGACTATCTGGTCTGGACTAGTACACACACTACACATCAGGAAGACCCTGTGACTAAGAAAAAAGACCAACCTAGTTGTTGATTTGTATTCTGCCTGATCATAACAAGCTACTAAAAATATCTGAGACCTTGTCATAGCAACCTAACCAGACAGACCTGTATTAAGACTTGTCTGAAGAATTTTTGGAATAAAAACATGACTAGGAATTTAAGTAACTTCAGGTAGACTTTGCTTGAGGACAAGCAAAAGGCTAAGTGTGGGGTTATCTGATACGCGAAAATCGTATCACCTTTTTAGCATGTTTACGTATGAATTTGGGTGAAATCAAGGGCAATTTGATCTTGATTGTGCATTATTCACTTAATTTCACAGTTTTTATGATTTTGGAAGTGTCAGGTGCAAAGTAGACGAAAACAGCAAATTTTGGGGCAAAAACGCAATTTTTGGAAATGTTGACTCGGTCAAAGGTCCGGGACGGGCGTCCCGACCAAGCCAAGCCAGAGGGACGGGCGTCCAGAACCAGGGACGGGCGTCCCGACCTGGTCAACAGACCAGGACGGGCGTCCCAATCCGGGACGGGCGTCCCGAGCCGCCAGAAGCTGTCCCACATCGAATTTTTCAGAGATTTTCACTCCGGGAAGCTGCTATAAATACCCCAGGCCTCCAGCAGTTGAATTCATCCCTCTCCACTCGATCTGAGTCATTAAGTGGTTTCCAGTGTACAATTTTCCAGTACACAACTCACTCAGAGACTCGGATCTCAGTTTTCTTTCTTATTAGTGTTTGTTTTAGTTTCTGAGAAATAGTCTCAGATCTTAGGTTTCTATAGATAGGTTCGTTTCTGGTATTCATAGAATACCCGGGATTTCGTTAGGAGATCCTAAGAGAGCTCTAGGCGTTCGAAGAGTCAGTCCACAGGGCTAGGCTTAAGCCCAGGACGTAAGGTAAAGTCTAGCTACTAGGCTGAGGAAGCGTCCTCCGAAGGTTCTGGTGAGCAGAGTCAGGGCGAGCAATACGACATATACAAGTACGCTCCGTAGGCGAGACTTCGTAAAGGGTGATTTCTTTATGGCATCGGTCCCCATGTCCCTCTCTTATATGTGTTATTGCTTTGTTCTAAATATGAATTATGAATATCAGATTACGATTTTATGAATAGTTGTGTTATATGTTGAAGTTTTTATGTTTTTCCGGAAATAGCCACCTGCTAAATATTCATTATGTCTGCATGTCTAATGTAAGTCTCTTTTAAACTAAAACTAGGGTTATAGACAATTCCTAACCACGGTCTATCCATAACCTGTTTAGTTTAACAGGCATCAATTAGTATTGGTGTCTGCCATACTAGATAAAATAACCAACGGAACACCTTGTTTGTTAGAGTAGTCTAGGTAGGCTGAGTAGAGAGTTATGCCGGCGGTTTTGCGACGAGCAGCATGACCCCGAAGTGACATAGGGTACCGTTCATTGCTGACTTTAGTCCGGGCCGTGAGTAGGGCCGTTTACCTTAACGATGGGGCGGTAGCGTAGAGACCTCAGATGTGGTACACCTTTAGACACAGAACATAGTTGCATTCCAGGCTAAGATATATCTAAAACACTCGAATATAGGTCAATCAACATATAGGAACAGTATAACATAGAATCAGAACTCATCTTTAAAACACTTTTAGGATTAATTAGACTTAAACCTAGTGGAGAATGGATCACCCTCTCATCAAAGTATTTGATGAAGATTGCATAACTGGATTATAAGATAGGAGTTAGGATAAAAGGCTAGTTACTACTAAGCCGTTGCCACTTCCCTGGGAGTACGATAATTAAATTAATAAAATCGTAGATACTTTCCAATAGACTAGCTACACGATAGGTACTCTGCCTTAGGTTCTGGCTGATTAAGTGACACCATAAAGACTAAATGTGACAATTAGTCAATCACAGTCCTTAATTATTCATAATCAACATAGGGTAAAATAACACCTATTTAGCATATCGGTTGTAAACCGCATCAGATTTTTGGCGTCGTTGTGGGGGAAATATCATAATGAATGTAGGATTATTGGCCACAATTCTAGAAACTTATGATAGGTAGCGGTAGTAACCTAGACTTTTGACTTACACTTATCTTATACTAGTTAGACAATCACTTTCCTAAATATAGGATTATCATAACTAATTAATTTTAGATAATATCTGAAATTAAGACATTTAGGATAATCAAATTTTAGAAAATTATTCTAAAAACCATATTAAGGAAATTTACCTGCTTTCTAAATAAATCAAAATCCATAAAAATATTTCTTACTTTCTTGTTTCACTGTCCTACTTTTTGCTATTTGTTGTTTCTAACCAGACTTTGCACTCAAAGATGAAGAGAACAAGAGCAGCTACTAATCAGGCAAAGAAGACAGAAAACCCTGACACTCCAGGACCGAAGAAGACAAAACCAGAGGGCCCCTCTAGGCCTGTACCAGAAGTACCACGAGGGACTCTTCCTTCACAAGCAGTAGAAGTAAACTCAAGCCCTGATGCCAGTGAACTAGTGAGACGATTCCTGAACACCCGTGAGCATAGTCCCACGGACGAAGATCCTTCTGAGGATACCTTCCCTCCTAGAGAAGTACCCCAGAGATCTCCAATTCACCCTCCTACCCAGAGAGTTCCTCTAAATCCACCCCCTACTGATCAAACCCAAAATTCACCAACCTCTCCTGCATACACCCCAACACCTCACGAGCGCACCCCTTCATCTACGGGGAGTACTAACGGTTATTATTCAATGTTGTCCGTGCAGATAGACACACTAACTCAAAGGGTCTATGAGATGGACCAAGGGATTGCCAACAGACTGTGTCATTTAGACCAACTCAGTCTGAACATCACAACTAACGTAGACCGACTCAGAGCCACGGTCAATCTCCAGGAGAACCAAGGTGCGCAACTACTCCGAGAGATGGCTGATCTACGCACTGAGCAAAACAGGCAGAGGGATGAGATGCGAACAATAAGCATAGAAATGCGAAGCATTCGGACAGAACTACAGGAGATCAGAGATAGGATTCGTTAAAAATGGAAGATTCTTTTACTCTCAACAAATAATTCGTTTGAACTGAAACTTGAATAATTGACCCTTATTTTCTATTTTTCAAACATTTTTAAAGGGTCATTTATATTCAACAATTTTCTTCAGACAATTTATTTCGAATTTCTATGAAAAACAAGAGTTTTGCAAATACAGTTTATTTTCCACTAATTACATTGCACAAACTCAGTTTTATTTTTCTGAAATTCTTGCTGAATTTAAGTTAGGATAAAATTAGGGTAGTCACAATTTTTGAAAAGAGACTGAGAATTTTTTCATTTCTCTCTAGCCTCTCTCTACAAATTTTTGGCAAACTCCTCAAAGTTTAAAAATTCGAATTTGCCTCCAAAATTTGAATTTTAAACTTCACCCAAAAATTCGAATTTCCCTCCAAAATTCGATTTTCCCGCCAAAAATTCAAAATTCGCCCCTAACCTAATTTCATCCTTCTGAATTCAAATTCACCTCCAGAATTTGAGTTTAAAGCTTTCTTCCCCACCTACACTCTCTCATACGTTTTAAATGGCTCCCAAACGTGCTCGTACCACATCTACCATGACAGTTACCTTAGTGACACATCCTTTTATGTTTGTTTCCCTCCAGCACAGCATACCAAGAGAGATGCACTGGGTACATCGGGCGTACGATACTAACGGGCAGAACGCTGGATTGGGCAGCAGTACAGACACTGGGAGTAGAGCTGGAAGTCAGACGCATACTCGACGTGCCACCCTACAGTCGAGTATTCATCGTCACCGAGCCCACATACCTGGAGCTGGTATGTGAGTTCTATGCGTCTTTTACCTGCCAACAGGAGCAGATCACATTCCGTTTAGGCGGAATAGATCGATCGATGAGCATGGCCGAGTTCGGCATCGCCCTAGGCATCTGGCAGAGAGATGAGCTGGATACGCCCGCATACACCACAGCAGTTCGAGACTTCACGTCTGCAGACGTCTCCACTGCTTGGGCTCAGATCTGCATGACGGGTGTCCCATACCAGCATGGCTTTGCAAAAGCCACAGGTATTTATCCTACTCTTCGTTACCTGCATGCTATCATTGCACACACATTGTTAGGACGACTGACAGCGCCCGGAACTGTCACCCGGATGGAGACGTTCCTTCTAGCCAACATGCACATGGGATCTACAGTAGAGATGGCTAGACTCATAGCGGTCGTCATGCGAGGATTCGCTACAGACACTAGGAAACAGTGTCTGGGACTCGGACCATACATCACCAGGCTAGCCCGCTACCTAGAGTTGGACATAGAGGGCTCGGAGCTTACTCTGGTCGCCCCAACCACTATTCCCACAGACGTTACCATTCTACGGAACATGGGAATGGTTGTACGGGATGCGAATGGCCACGACACCATCCACACGGAGCAGACAGGACAGGCATCGGCATCGTCATCGGAAGCATTTCCAGCGCATATCCCTCCATCCGAGACGTTCGTGCCATGTACTACCTTCGAACGACACATGTCGCACGGATTGGCAGAACTATCGGCCCGATACAGTCGAGACATGGACAGGATTGACAGACGGCTGACGATGATGGAGGACAGGATTGACAGACGGTTGGCGATGATAGATGATAGGATCGCCATGAACACCAGCAGGATTGAGGAGAAACATCAGCAGACTTCCCGAGTAGCGGAAAACTTTGAGTTTGACTTAGCAGACTTAGGTCCACTGGACAACGATCCGCCGGGTTCTTAGTCTCTCTCTCCTTCTTTCCTTTTCTTTCTTTTTCTTTTGTTTTGTTTTTCTTGTTCTATGCGTATAAACATGTCTGGGCTGTATGACGTATGAATCCATGTACAAATTTGATTTATATGACATACAGAATTGTTTGCATTATTTTATTTTATGTCTTACTTACCCATACAGAATCCTTTATTTTTCTGTTTTATTTCTTATTTTCAAATAAGTGTGGAGTAGCTAGATATGCATGAACACTGAGGACAGTGCCAGACTTAAGTGTGGGGTAGCAGTGCACGGTGCACTGTAGCAGTTTGCAAAATTTTTCGCACGAATTTGCTTGTTTTCCCCGTATTTTCACACCCTTCAAAAAACAATTTCAAACTTTTTCCGTCTTTCAGACTTCTAAATGCAGTATGCTTGGTTAAACAATTGCTTATGTCTATGATATGTAGGTAGTATGCTATGGTTAGTAGGAGATAGTTGATAGCTATCTTGGACTAATTGATTAGGAATAGGGAATTCCTGATAACTGAGCACAGCTTTGTCTGGATTAGAGACCTCAACCAATTACCTTTTCAAGACTGAACTAGATGAAATTAGACCAGTTGTGGATATTTTGACAATTAGAATAACTGGATGAGACTCTGAGCTAAAAGTGAAAGGAAACAAAAAGATAGTTAATCAAATAAGGGTAGTTTGCCAGCGGCCTTCGCTACTCGAGCACCACTCCTTCGGGGAATTTAAAGCCTGATGCCCTAAGGTCGTGTAGATCTGGGAGTCATCGGAGTGGGACTCGCTACATGGGTAGTTGAAGTTGACGTATTCTAAGCAGACTCAAAATACCCTGAATCTATAAAATAACTAAATGCTAAAACATTAAAAATCTGATCACCAAAGCTCAGAACTCAAAAAGTTGTCTGTTGTTAATATGTCTAGCGATAGGTCGAAGTGTTATTTGGTAGTAGTTAAGACAAGAGTACATTGTGTTGACTATCTGGTCTGGACTAGTACACACACTACACATCAGGAAGACCCTGTGACTAAGAAAAAAGACCAACCTAGTTGTTGATTTGTATTCTGCCTGATCATAACAAGCTACTAAAAATATCTGAGACCTTGTCATAGCAACCTAACCAGACAGACCTGTATTAAGACTTGTCTGAAGAATTTTTGGAATAAAAACATGACTAGGAATTTAAGTAACTTCAGGTAGACTTTGCTTGAGGACAAGCAAAAGGCTAAGTGTGGGGTTATCTGATACGCGAAAATCGCATCACCTTTTTAGCATGTTTGTACGTATGAATTTGGGTGAAATCAAGGGCAATTTGATCTTGATTGTGCATTATTCACTTAATTTCACAGTTTTTATGATTTTGGAAGTGTCAGGTTCAAAGTAGACGAAAACAGCAAATTTTGGGGCAAAAACGCAATTTTTGGAAATGTTGACTCGGTCAAAGGTCCGGGACGGGCGTCCCGACCAAGCCAAGCCAGAGGGACGGGCGTCCAGAACCAGGGACGGGCGTCCCGACCTGGTCAACAGACCAGGACGGGCGTCCCAATCCGGGACGGGAGTCCCGAGCCGCCAGAAGCTGTCCCACATCGAATTTTTCAGAGATTTTCACTCCGGGAAGCTGCTATAAATACCCCAGGCCTCCAACAGTTGAATTCATCCCTCTCCACTCGATCTGAGTCATTAAGTGGTTTCCAGTGTACAATTTTCCAGTACACAACTCACTCAGAGACTCGGATCTCAGTTTTCTTTCTTATTAGTGTTTGTTTTAGTTTCTGAGAAATAGTCTCAGATCTTAGGTTTCTATAGATAGGTTCGTTTCTGGTATTCATAGAATACCCGGGATTTCGTTAGGAGATCCTAAGAGAGCTCTAGGCGTTCGAAGAGTCAGTCCACAGGGCTAGGCTTAAGCCCAGGACGTAAGGTAAAGTCTAACTACTAGGCTGAGGAAGCGTCCTCCGAAGGTTCTGGTGAGCAGAGTCAGGGCGAGCACTACGACGTATACAACAGTACGCTCCGTAGGCGAGACTTCGTAAAGGGTGATTTCTTTATGGCATCGGTCCCCATGTCCCTCTCTTATATGTGTTATTGCTTTGTTCTAAATATGAATTATGAATATCAGATTACGATTTTATGAATAGTTGTGTTATATGTTGAAGTTTTTATGTTTTTCCAGAAATAGCCACCTGCTAAATATTCATTATGTCTGCATGTCTAATGTAAGTCTCTTTTAAACTAAAACTAGGGTTATAGGCAATTCCTAACCACGGTCTATCCATAACCTGTTTAGTTTAACAGGCATCAATTAGTATTGGTGTCTGCCATACTAGATAAAATAACCAACGGAACACCTTGTTTGTTAGAGTAGTCTAGGTAGGCTGAGTAGAGAGTTATGCCGGCGGTTTTGCGACGAGCAGCATGACCCCGAAGTGACATAGGGTACCGTTCATTGCTGACTTTAGTCCGGGCCGTGAGTAGGGCCGTTTACCTTAACGATGGGGCGGTAGCGTAGAGACCTCAGATGTGGTACACCTTTAGACACAAACATAGTTGCATTCCAGGCTAAGATATATCTAAAACACTCGAATATAGGTCAATCAACATATAGGAACAGTATAACATAGAATCAGAACTCATCTTTAAAACACTTTTAGGATTAATTAGACTTAAACCTAGTGGAGAATGGATCACCCTCTCATCAAAGTATTTGATGAAGATTGCATAACTGGATTATAAGATAGGAGTTAGGATAAAAGGCTAGTTACTACTAAGCCGTTGCCACTTCCCTGGGAGTACGATAATTAAATTAATAAAATCGTAGATACTTTCCAATAGACTAGCTACAGATAGGTACTCTGCCTTAGGTTCTGGCTGATTAAGTGACACCATAAAGACTAAATGTGACTATTAGTCAATCACAGTCCTTAATTATTCATAATCAACATAGGGTAAAATAACACCTATTTAGCATATCGGTTGTAAACCGCATCAGATTTTTGGCGTCGTTGTGGGGGAAATATCATAATGAATGTAGGATTATTGGCCACAATTCTAGAAACTTATGATAGGTAGCGGTAGTAACCTAGACTTTTGACTTACACTTATCTTATACTAGTTAGACAATCACTTTCCTAAATATAGGATTATCATAACTAATTAATTTTAGATAATATCTGAAATTAAGACATTTAGGATAATCAAATTTTAGAAAATTATTCTAAAAACCATATTAAGGAAATTTACCTGCTTTCTAAATAAATCAAAATCCATAAAAATATTTCTTACTTTCTTGTTTCACTGTCCTACTTTTTGCTATTTGTTGTTTCTAACCAGACTTTGCACTCAAAGATGAAGAGAACAAGAGCAGCTACTAATCAGGCAAAGAAGACAGAAAACCCTGACACTCCAGGACCGAAGAAGACAAAACCAGAGGGCCCCTCTAGGCCTGTACCAGAAGTACCACGAGGGACTCTTCCTTCACAAGCAGTAGAAGTAAACTCAAGCCCTGATGCCAGTGAACTAGTGAGACGATTCCTGAACACCCGTGAGCATAGTCCCACGGACGAAGATCCTTCTGAGGATACCTTCCCTCCTAGAGAAGTACCCCAGAGATCTCCAATTCACCCTCCTACCCAGAGAGTTCCTCTAAATCCACCCCCTACTGATCAAACCCAAAATTCACCAACCTCTCCTGCATACACCCCAACACCTCACGAGCGCACCCCTTCATCTACGGGGAGTACTAACGGTTATTATTCAATGTTGTCCGTGCAGATAGACACACTAACTCAAAGGGTCTATGAGATGGACCAAGGGATTGCCAACAGACTGTGTCATTTAGACCAACTCAGTCTGAACATCACAACTAACGTAGACCGACTCAGAGCCACGGTCAATCTCCAGGAGAACCAAGGTGCGCAACTACTCCGAGAGATGGCTGATCTACGCACTGAGCAAAACAGGCAGAGGGATGAGATGCGAACAATAAGCATAGAAATGCGAAGCATTCGGACAGAACTACAGGAGATCAGAGATAGGATTCGTTAAAAATGGAAGATTCTTTTACTCTCAACAAATAATTCGTTTGAACTGAAACTTGAATAATTGACCCTTATTTTCTATTTTTCAAACATTTTTAAAGGGTCATTTATATTCAACAATTTTCTTCAGACAGTTTATTTCGAATTTCTATGAAAAACAAGAGTTTTGCAAATACAGTTTATTTTCCACTAATTACATTGCACAAACTCAGTTTTAACTTAATAAAATCGTAGATACTTTCCAATAGACTAGCTACACGATAGGTACTCTGCCTTAGGTTCTGGCTGATTAAGTGACACCATAAAGACTAAATGTGACAATTAGTCAATGACAGTCCTTAATTATTCATAATCAACATAGGGTAAAATAACACCTATTTAGCATATCGGTCGGAAACCGCATCAGAGAGGAATGATTTCAACTGCTGGAGGCCTGGGGTATTTATAGCAGCTTCCCGAGGTGATTTTTCATCAAAAATTCGATGTGGGACTGGTTCTGGGGGTTCGGGACGCCCATCCCGGATTGGGACGCCCGTCCTGATCTGTTGACCAGGTCGGGACGCCCGTCCTGACCCTTTGACCAAGTCAACATTTCCAAAAATTGCGTTTTTGAGCCAAAATTTGCTGTTTTCCTCTACTTTGCACCTGACACTTCCAAAATCATAAAAACTGTGAAATTAAGTAAATAATGAACAATTAAGATCAATTTACCCTCAATTTCACCCTAAATCATATATAAAAACATGCTAAAAATGTGATACGATTTTCGCGTATCACGAGCACATCCCTTCATCCGGGAGAAGTACTAACGGTTCTCATTCAGTGTTGTCCGTGCAGATAGATACTTTGGCTCAAAGGATCTATGAGATGGATCAAGGAATTGCACGCAGATTGTGTCATTCAGACCAATGTATTCTGAATATCACAACCAACATGGACCAACTCAAGGCCACAGTAAGTCTCCAGGAAAACTAAGGTGCACAGATACTCCGGGAGTTAGCTGACCTACGAAGTGAGCAGGGCATGCAAAGGGATGAGATGAGAGCCATGCGCATAGATATGTGAACCATACAAGCGAAGATACGAGAGATCAGAAATAAGGGCCATTGAAAAAAGGGAAGATTCTTTTCACTATTCTTTTCAGCAAATAAATTGTTTGAACTAAAATTAAATAATTGACCCCTACTTTTTTGTTTTCAAACTTTTTAAAAGGGTCTCTTATTTTATTAATCAATTTTTCTTCAGACATTTTATTTCTCAAATTTCTATGAAAAACAAAGGTGTTTCAAATGCAGTTTATTTTTCACTAATTAAATTGTATAAACTCAGTTTTTGTTTTTCTGAAATTCTTGTTGAATAGAAGTTAGGATAAGATTAGGGTAGTCATGATTTTCGAAATAGAGATTGAGAAATTTTTGCAAAAAGTTTTTAACAGCTTCTGAATTTGATAGGATAAACATGAAGACCTGTTATATATTGTTTTTGGTGTACTGAGATTTGCATGGAATTATGAAAAAAAAATCCAGAATTGGCACGCATCCTGAAGCAACCCGGGACGGGCGTCCCGAGGCCGCCCCTCCTACAAATATGCCATTTTGTTTTTCATTTTCTCTCAAACCAACCACAAAAAATTCATCTCTCTAAAAACTTTCTCTCTACCTTCTCTCTACAAATTTTTGGAAACTCCCCAAAGTTTCAAAATTCGAATTTCAATCCAAAATTTGAATTTTAAATTTCCTTCCAAAATTTGAATTTCCCTCCAAAATTCAAATTTCCCGCCAAAAATTCAAAATCCTTCCCTAACCAAAATCCATCCTTCCGAATTCGAATTCACCTCCAGAATTTGAATTCAAATCTTCCTTCCCGCCTAAATTCTCAAAGTCTCTCGAACGTTCTCAACCAAATGGCTCCCAAACACGCTTGTACCACGTCTACCATGACCGTCACATCGGTGGCACATCCTTTCATGATGTTCCCCTCTAGTCTAGCATACCAGGAGAGATGTCATGGATATATCGGACGCACCATACTGATTGGCAGCATTACAGACACTAGAAGTTGAGCAGGAAGTCCGATGCATACTCGACGTACTACCCTACAGTCGAGTCTTCATCGTCACTGAGCCGACCAACCTAGAGCTGGTATGTGAGTTCTATGCTTCGTTTACATTCCATCAGGAGCATATCACATTCCGCTTGGGCGGAATAGATCGATCGATGAGAATGGCCAAGTTCAGCATCGCCTTGGGTATTTGGCAGAGAGACGAGTTGGATACGCCCGCCTACACCATAGCAGTTCGAGACTTCACTTCTGCAGATGTCTCCACCGCTTGGGCTCAGATCTGTACGACGGGTGTTCCCTACCAGCATGGCTTTGCGAAAGCCACAGGTATTTATCCTGCTCTTCGCTATTTACATGCCATTATAGCACACACTCTGTCAGGACATCGGGCGGCCCTCGGGAATATCACCCAAATGGAGACATTCCTCCTGGCCAACATGCACATGGGTTCTACAGTGGAGATGGCTCGACTCATCACTATCATCATGCGGGGTTTCGCTATGGACACTCGGAAACTGTGTCTGGGGCTTGGACCGTTCATCACAAGGATAGCCCACTACTTGGAGTTGGATATCAGGGCTCGGAGCTGACCCAGGTTGCCCCGACCACCATTCCTACGGACCTTACCATTCTACGGAACATGGGGATGGTCGTACAGGATGCAAATGGGTGCTACTCCATCCACACGGAGTAGCCAGGACAGGCATCGACACCAGGAGCAGTTCCAGCACATATACCTCCGACCGAGACATTCATTCCATGCACTGCCTTTGAACGACATATGTCGCACGAATTGGCAGAACTTTCAGCCCGATATAGCCGGGATATGGAAAGAATCAAGAGACGGATGACGATGATGGACGACAGAATCGCTATGAACACCAGAAGGATCGAGGAGATTTATCAGCATACCTCCCAACTGGTGGAAAACAAAGAGGTCTACTTTCCAGCAGACTTTAGTCCACCTGACGAAGACGAGCCGGGTTCTTAGCTTTTCCTTTCCTTTTCTTTTTCTTTTATTGTTTTTGTTCTATGTGTGTGATCATATCTGGGCTGTATGAAATATAAAAGAATCTCTGTATGACGTTGATTGATATGACATAACAGCATTGTTTCCTCTATTATATCTTGTTATATCATTTATTGCTTTATTTTCCTTCTTACCTATAGTTATTCGAATAAGTGTGGGGTAGGAGTCTTTTCTGTTTTGTTTTTGTTTCTTGTTTTCAAATAAGTGTGGGGTAAATTAGAAATGCATGAACACTGAGGACAGTGTCAGACTTAAGTGTGGGGTAGCAGTGCACGTTGCACTATAGTAGTTTGAGAAAACTTTTTGCATGATTTTGCATGTTTTCCCCATATTTTCACACCCTTCCAAAAAGTTTTCAAAAGTTTTCCTTTTGTAAGACTTCAAAATGCAGTATGATTGACATTGCTGATGTCTATGATATGTGTGTAGAATGTTAAGATTAGTAGGAGACAATGTGATGACTATTCTGAACTTATTGATTAGGAATAGGGAATTCCTGATAATTGAGCACAACTTAGTCTGGATTAGAGACCTCAGCCAATTACCTTTTCAAAACTTAACTAGATAAGATTAGACCACTTAAGGATGTATTGGCAATTAAAATGACTAGACGAGACTCTGAGCTGAAAGTGAAAAGAAAAAAAAGAGAGTTAATTATAAGGGTAGTTTGCTAGCGACCTTTGCTACTCGAGCACCACTCCTTAGGGGAACTTAAAGCCTGATGCCCTAAGGTTGTGTAGGTCTGGGAGTCATCAGAGTGGGACTCGTTACATGGGTAGTTAAAGTTGACGTGTTAAAGCAGACTCAAAATACCCTGAATCTATAAAAGAAAAAAATCAATAAATGCTAAATAATTAAAATCTGATTGATGTGTTCCGATTGGTATGCTAAAAGATAGGCTTTATTTACCTATGTCGATTATGAGTAATTAAGGACTGAATCTTACTAGCTATCACTTAGCATTCAATTATTGTCACTTAATCAATCAGAACCTAAGGCAGAGTACCTATCGTGTAGCTAGTCTGTTGGAAAGTATCTACAATTTTATTAAGTTAAATATCGTACTCCCAGGGAAGTGGTAACGGCTTAGTAGTAACTAGCCTTTTATCCTAACTCCTATCTTATGATCCAGTTATGCAATCGTCATCAATAATCTTGATGAGAGGGTGATCCATTCTCCACTAGGTTTAAGTCTAATCAAGCCTAAAAGTGTTTATAGACAAAGTTCTGATTTTATGTTATACTGTTCCTATATGTTGATTGACCTATATTCGAGTGTTTTAGATATATCTTAGCCTGGATTGCAACTATGTTCTGAGTCCAAAGGTGTACCACATTTGAGTAATCTGATATGTCGCCCCATCGCCAAGGTAAACGACCCTACTCACGGTTACTACTAAAGACAGCTATGAGGGCCCTATGTCACTTCGGGGATCCTCATGCCGCTTGCCCATAACCGCAGGCATAAACGCTCTACTCAGCCTACCTAGACTACTCTAACAAGCAGGGTGTTCCGCAGGTTATTTTATCTAGTATGGCAGACACCAATACTAATTGATGTCTGTTAAACTAAACAGGTTATGAATAGACCGTGGTTAGGAATTGTCTATAACTCTAATTTTAGTTTAAAAGAAACTACATTAGACATGCAGACATAATGGATATCTAAGCAGGTGGCTATTTCCGGAAAAACATAACAACTTCAACAAAAATAACAAATATTCATAATAATCACAATCTTGTATTCAAATCAGTATTTGGAAAAACATAGTAACAACATATAAAGAGAGGGACAGGGGGGACTGATGCCATAAAGAAATCACCCTTTACGTAGTCGCGTCGTTGGAGCGTACTGCTATATATGTCGTACTGCTTGACCCGACTCTACTCGCCAGAACCTTCGGAGGACGCTTCCTCAGCCTAGTAACTAGGCTTTACCTTAATACCCAGCTTAAGCCCAGCTCTATGAACTGACTCGTCGAACACCTAGAGCCTTCTTAGGATCTCCTAACGAAATCCCGGGTAATCTATGAATACCAGAAACGAACCTATCTATCAAACCCTAGGATCTGAGACTATTTCTCAGAAACTAGAAAAACGACCACAAAAAGGAGAGAAAGAAAACTTCTACTAAAATCTGAGTCTCCGAGTGAGTTGTGTACTAGAGAATTGTACACTGGAAACCACTGAATGACTCAGATCGAGTGGAGAGGGATGATTTCAACTCTTGGAGGCCTGGGGTATTTATAGCAACTTTCTGGAGTGAAAATCTCCAAAAATTTCGATGTGGGACAACTTTTGGTGCTTTGGGACGCCTGTCCTGGATTGGGACGGCCGTCCTGGTGCTTTGACTGGGTCGGGACGCCCGTCCCGATTCGGGATGCCCGTCCTGACCCATTGACCAAGTCAGCATTTCCAAAAATTGCATTTTTGCCCCAAAATTTGCTGTTTTCTTCCACTTTTCACCTGACACTTCCAAAATCATAAAAACTGTGAAATTGAGTTAATAATGAACAATTAAGACCAATTTACCCTCAATTTCACCCTAAATCATGCCTAAAAACATGCTAAAAATGTGATATGATTTATGCATATCATATAACCCCACACTTAGCTTTTTGCTTGTCCTCAAGCAAAGTCTACTTGAAGTTAGTGATTCTAAATCATAGTGCAGTCACTTAAATTCCTAGTCATGTTTTTATTCAAAAACAATTATTCAAACAATTCTTTAACACAGGTCTGACTGGTTAGGTTGCCATGACAAAGTCTCAAATGTCTTAGTAGATTGTTATGATCAAGCAGAAAACAACTTAACAACTAAGTTGAACTCTTTTCTTAGTCATAAGGTCTTCTTGATGTGTAGTGTGTGTACTAGTCTAGACCAGATAGTCAACACAATATCCCCTCGTCTTAACTACTACCAGATAACACTTTGACCCGTCGCTAGACATACTAACAACAGACAACTTTCTGAGTTATGAGCCTTGGTGATCAGATTTTTACTTATTTAGCATTTATTGAGTGTTTTCTTTTATAGATTTTTCAGGGTATTTTGAGTCTGCTTAGAAAACGTCAACTTCAACTACCCATGTAGCGAGTCCCACTCCGATGACTCCCAGACCTACACGACCTTAGGGCATCAGGCTTTAAGTTCCCCGAAGGAGTGGTGCTCGAGTAGCGAAGGCCGCTGGCAAACTACCCTTATTTGATTAACTTTCTTTTTGTTTCTTTTCACTTTTAGCTTAGAGTCTCATCTAGTCATTCTAATTGTCAAAACATCCACAACTGGTCTTAATTTTATCTAGTTAAGTCTTGAAAAGGTAATTGGCTGAGGTTTCTAATCCAGACTAAGTTGTGCTCAGTTATTAGGAATTCCCTATTTCTAATCAATATGTTCAAGATAGTCATCAATCGTCTCCTACTAACCATAACATTCTACCTACATATCATAGACATCAGCAAATGTTTACCAATCATAATGCATTTAGAAGTCTGAAAGAATGAAAAATTTTGAAAAACATTTTTGGAAGGGCGTGAAAATACGGGGAAAACATGCAAAATCATGCAAAAAAATTTCAAACTACTACAGTGCACCACCGTGCACTGCTACCCCACACTTAAGTCTGACACTGTCCTCAGTGTTCATGCATATCTAAACTACCCCACACTTATTTGAAAAGAAGAAACAAAAACAAAACAAAGAACTCTTACCCTACACTTATTCGACTAACTAAGGGTAAGAGAGAGAAAATAATAACAAAATAATAGAAGGATAATGGAAGTAACAAAACAGAACACAAAATGAATAAAATAAAAGTAAGGGAAGATGAGGATTAGAAAAACTCCCTTCATGTCGCGAGTAGAAGGGTCTTCTCTGATTTGTCAATTGGCTCTTTACCTTAGCCATGTGCTATTGCTGAGGTGTTATTGACTCTACAAGCTCTAGATATTGGAACGGATGACGTCAGCTCCGATCCTTTATTATCGAGCTCTAGGTAGTGGCCTATCCATTTGATGAATGACTCAAGCCTCAAGGACTGTTTCCTCAACTCATCTGCAAAGTTTCTCGTAATCGTAGCACGTGTCCAGAAGGAACGTGTCTAGGAATGAGATTTCTTTAGATTGGTGTGCCTACCTACCAATGTCAGTGAAGGTATTGCATGCAATTTTCGAATGGCAGAAAAAATACCTGAAGCTTTGGCGAAGCCGTGGTAGTAGGAAGCTCCAATGGTGTAGATCTGGGCCCAAGTATTTGAAACTTCCTCGGGGATGTTTCTCACAGCTGATTGTATGCAGTGGATGCAAGCTCCTCCATTGCTATGCTCCTGATACAATGCCAAATTCCTCTATATCCTTCGACCGTTCGATACCACTTGGTAGATCACTTGCTTGCATTGGTCTGGCTTTAATTGTTGCCAGTATCTCATCTGTTGATTCTGCGGGTAGGGGTTTTGCTGTGGTGGTATCTTCTGAAAGTCTCCAGCTTCCGAATTATTCCTCAGCTAAATCCCGTATGATTCCTCTAGTTGGGATTGTATGCATTTCCCATTGGAGTAGCACTCTGCAGTAGCCTACTCCTACCTCTTTTGAAATGGTCAGTATTCCATTCCCATAGCAATCCCTGTTAAAGTGTGGTACTTGGCAGACTTCACAGATTTGATACACAGACTGAACGTTTCTTCATAAGACATTGGCACTCTGAATTTGGAAAACAACTTCTCATAGAATCTGCACTTGACTTTAACATCATTAGTAGGTAATGCCTGTGGTTCAGGCCATTTTTTGAAAAGTGTTCCACAACTACTATGATGTAATTATTTTCACAGGAAGAAAAAAGAAAAGGATTCGATACCCCAGATATCGAAGATTTCAAGACTCTATATACCTTGCTGGGGTAGGCGATCTCTGGGAGAAGTGTTACCTGTTATTTGGCAAGCATCGCAGGACTGTATCAGAGATACAAAATCCTTGAATATGGTGGGTCAATGAGATTCTACTTCCAACACTTTCCGGACAGTGTTGATAGCAGTTAATTGGTCTCCCATAGATTCCTGCAATGCTTCATAATCATGTGGCCTTCGCCTTCCGAGATACATCTTCTGATCAACTGATCTGCAAAAATTTGAAATAGAAGAGAAATCTGCCCAGTAGTAATATTTCAAATCAGCAAAGAATTTCTTCTTTTGCTGATAAGTCATATCACTTGGGAATAATTAGCAGCTAGATAATTAGTAATATCAGTAAACCACGGAGGAGAATCATTACTCATAGCAAACAATGAAAATAGATCCTCATTCAAAAATTTATGAGATACTACTGTCTCGTCAATAGCCTCTAACTTAGGGTTTCCTAATCTTGACCAAAGGTTTGCTTTCTAGATTCTTAACCCTTTTTCTTACCCCTTTCACTCTATATCAAATTCAAGTAACAATAAAACCTAACTTAATCAATTATGGTTTAGCATTAGTTTTATTGAACACAGATATCTCAGAGTGATCAGTGTAACCTATTGTTTTAGACAAGACTAGATAAGATCAGGATTTATCATACATGAACTTGCTTATCATGTTTCTGTCCTAAAACAATTCTTACTACATCATTACATCACATATTGATTCAAAAAGCAGATTTCAATCAGGTGATGCCATAATGGGTGCAGTAATTCCTTTTGGTTTAAAAGATCTCATGCAATTATCAGCAAAACAAAAGGAACATCCTTTTTCAATAGAACATTCAAAGGTCTGGCTATTAAGGAAAAATTATTTCATAACTCGTCCTAATAAAGCCGGCATGACTCTAAGAAAATTCTAAAACGGAGTTTCTTCCCAATAAAAATCTAAGCCAAAATTTTACAACTCATAAGAAAATATATTTTGTCCTCATTGCCATTTTTATTTTTTCAAAATTAAATAGAAGAAAAACACGAAAAAGAGCAACTAAGAAAACAACTAAGAAAGAACAAGAGATAGGGAAAGAACAACTTACCATTGAGCAAGAAAAATACATTTTTTTTCGGGTTTTAAATTTTTAACATTTTCTTTCTTTTTATATTTTATTTAGAAAGCAGTTAAATTTCCTCAATATGGTTTTAGAATAATTTTCTAAAATTTGATTATCCTAAGTGTCTTAATTTCAGATAATATCTAAAATCAATTAGTTATGATAACCCTATATTTCGGAAATTGATTGTCTAACTGGCAAAAAATAAGTGTTAGGTCTAAGGTCTAGGTTACTACCGTTACCTATCATAAGTCTCTAGAATTGTGGCCTTTAATCCTAAATTCATTATGATATTTCCCCGGCAATGGCGCCAAAATCTGATGTGTTCCGATTGGTATGCTAAAAGATAGGCTTTATTTACCTATGTCGATTATGAGTAATTAAGGACCGAGTCTTACTAACTGTCACTTAGCATTCAATTATTGTCACTTAATCAATCAGAACCTAAGGCAGAGTACCTATCGTGTAGCTAGTTTGTTGGAAAGTATCTACGATTTTATTAAGTTAAATATCGTACTCCCAGGGAAGTGGTAACGGCTTAGTAGTAACTAGCCTTTTATCCTAACTCCTATCTTATGATCCAGTTATGCAATCGTCATCAATAATCTTGATGAGAGGGTGATCCATTCTCCACTAGGTTTAAGTCTAATCAAGCCTAAAAGTGTTTATAGACAAAGTTCTGATTTTATGTTATACTGTTCCTATATGTTGATTGACCTATATTCGAGTGTTTTAGATATATCTTAGCCTGGATTGCAACTATGTTCTGAGTCCAAAGGTGTACCACATCTGAGTAATCTGATATGCCGCCCCATCGCCAAGGCAAACGGCCCTACTCACGGTTACTACTAAAGACAGCTATGAGGGCCCTATGTCACTTCGGGAATCCTCATGCCGCTTTCCCATAACCGCAGGCATAAACGCTCTACTCAGCCTATCTAGACTACTGATACGCGAAAATCGTATCACCTTTTTAGCATGTTTTTATGTATGAATTTGGGTGAAATTAAGGGTAAATTGGTCTTAATTGTTCATTATTTACTTAATTTCACAGTTTTTCTGATTTTGGAAGTGTCAAGTGAAAAGTAGACGAAAACAGCAAATTTTGGGGCAAAAACGCAATTTTTGGAAATATTGACTTAGTCAACGGGTCAGGACGGGCGTCCCGAACCCGGGACAGGCGTCCAGGACTCGGGACGGGCGTCCCGACCTGGTCAACAGATCAGGAAGGGCGTCCCGAGCTGCCAGAAGCTATCCCACATCGAATTTTTCAGAGATTTTCACTCCAGGAAGCTGCTATAAATACCCAGGCCTCCAGCAGTTGAATTCATTCCTCTCCACTCGATCTGAGTCATTTAGTGGTTTCCAGTGTACTCTTCTCTAGTACACAACTCACTCAGAGACTCGGATCTCAGTTTTCTTTCTTATTAGTGTTTTGTTTTAGTTTTGAGAAATAGTCTCAGATCTTAGGTTTCTATAGATAGGTTCATTTCTGGTATTCATAGAATACCCGGGATTTCGTTAGGAGATCCTAAGAGGGCTCTAGGCGTTCGAAGAGTCAGTCCACATGGCTGGGCTTAAGCTGGGTATTAAGGTAAAGCCCAGTTACTAGGCTGAGGAAGCGTCCTCCGAAGGTTCTGGTGAGCAGAGTCAAGGCGAGCAATACGACATATACAACAGTACGCTCCGTCGGCGAGACTACGTTAAGGGTGATTTCTTTATGGCATCAGTCCCCATGTCCCTCTCTTATATGTTGTTATTGTTTTGTTCTAAATACTTATTATGAATACAAGATTACGATTTTTATGAATAGTTGTTTTATATGTTGACGTTGTTATGTTTTTCCGGAAATAGCCACCTGCTAAATATTCACTATGTCTGCATGTTTAACGTGCTCTTTTAAACTAAAGTTAGGGTTATAGACAATTCCTAACCACGGTCTAATCATAACCTGTTTAGTTTAACAGGCATCAATTAGTATTGGTGTCTGCCATGCTAGATAAAATAACATGTTGAACACCCTGCCTGTTAAAGTAGTCTAGGTAGGGGCCGAGCTGAGTCCGATTATGCCGACGGCTAGGGCAAGCGGTATGATCCCCGTAGTGACATAGGGCTTTCATGGATGCCTTCGTCCTGAACCGTGAGTAGGGCCGTCATTAAGGTAGGGCGGTTTATTAGAGACCTCAGATGTGGTACGCCTTTAGACACAGAACATAGTTGCAATCCAGGCTAAGATATATCTAAAATACTCGAATATAGGTCAAACAACATATAGGAACAGTATAACATAGAATCAGGACTCATCTATAAAACACTTCTAGGATTAATTAGACTGAAACCTAGTGGAGAATGAATCACCCTCTCATCAAAGTATTTGATGAAGATTGCATAACTGGATCATAAGATAGGAGTTAGGATAAAAGGTTGGAAAATTTGTGTTTCCTGTGGACTTTGTTGTTATGGATATGAATGGGGAAGGAGGAGTACCCCTGATCCTAGGTTGACCATTTCTAGCTACCTCAAAAGCAATAATAGACGTCAGTAATGGTCAAATCAAGTTAAGGGTAGGAAATGATGACGTCACTTTTGATCTAAATGAGACCCTTAGGTATCCCATGCATTTAGATGATACTTGTTTTTGTGTGGATGCCATGGAACACTTGATTGCAATTAACGTGACAGACCTATGCTCAAACTATCAAGTTCTAAGTGAGGACTCCCTAGAATTAGAGGAACCTGAACTTAGCTCTTCCGAAAATGAATTTACTTCTGATAGTTTCACTGAGATAGGTGATGATGAGATGAAGAAAGAATGAACCTTGTTTGAAGATCCACCAGACTTGGAGCTGAAGGAATTGCCCACTCATCTGTGCTACGAATTCCTAGATGACAACAAGAAACTTCCCATTATTCTTGCAGCTGATCTGACTGGAGAACAAAGGAAGCTGACTGTGGACATGTGCAGAAAGCATAGAAGAGCCTTTGCCTACAAAATTGCAGATATCCCAGGTATTAATCCAAGCTTTTGTTCGCATAAGATTCTTCTAGAAAATGAGTATAAGCCATGTGTGCAACCTCAAAGGAGGTTGAATCCTAATGTGTGTGATGTTGTTAAGAAAGAAGACATTAAACTGTTAGATGCAGGACTTATCTACCCTATCTCAGATAGTGAGTGGGTAAGCCCGGTGCAGGTAGTACCTAAGAAAGGCGGTATAATAGTTGTTAGGAATGAGCATAATGAACTAATCCCTACAAGAACTGTAACTAGTCATCGTGTATGCATAGACTATAGAAAACTAAATACGGCCACACGAAAAGATCACTTTCCCCTTCCTTTTATTGACCAAATGTTAGAAAGATTATCTGGACACATGTTTTATTGCCTTCTTGATGGGTTTTATGGTTATTTTCAAATTCCTATCTCCCCTGAGGACCAGCATAAAACTACATTCACATGCCCTTTTGGAACATTTGCATATAGAAGGATGCCTTTTGGTTTGTGTAATGCACCTGCTACATTTCAACGTTGTATGACTGCTATCTTTGAGGACATGTTAGGAAAATCTATGGAAGTATTTATGGATGACTTTTCTGTTTTTGGTAATTCATTTGAGGTTTGTCTAAAGAACTTGGAGTTAATGTTGAAACGTTGTATAAAATCTAACCTGGTTTTAAATTGGGAAAAATGCCACTTCATGGTAAAAGAGGGAATCGTTTTAGGACATAAGATCTCACACCTAGGTATGGAAGTAGATAAGGCAAAAATTGAAGTTATTTCAAAACTACGTCCTCTAAAAAATGTGAGAACCGTTAGGAGATTTTTGGGACACGCTGGCTTTTATCGTAGGTTTATAAAAGATTTTTCATCAATAGCCAGGTCGTTGACCAATTTACTCAGAAAAGATGTTCCATATGTCTTCGATGAGAAATGTCTAAAAGCTTTTAATAGACTTAAGGAACTCTTAACTACTGCACCCATCATGACATCACCAGACTGGAGTCTACCTTTTGAGCTTATGTGTGATGCTAGTGACTATGCAGTAGGAGTAGTTTTAGGACAAAGACATGATAAGAAATTCCATGTAATATATTATGCTAGTAAAACCTTAACTGATGCTCAGGAAAATTACACTACGACAGAAAAGGAATTATTAGCAGTAGTATATGCATTTGATAAGTTTCGATCTTATCTAGTCCTGTCTAAAACTATTGTTTATACTGATCATTCGGCACTAAAATACTTGTTCAATAAAACCGACGCAAAACCAAGGTTGATTAGATGGGTTTTATTGCTTCAAGAATTTGACATAGAAATTCGAGATAAAAAAGGGGCAGAAAACTTAGCCGCAGACCATTTGTCTAGGCTAGAAAATCCGACCCTAGAAGCCATTGATGAAACAATCATATCTGATAAATTTCCGGATGAGAATCTATGTGCATTATCTGCTATTTTCTCACCCCCTTGGTTTGCAGATATAGCAAATTACTTGGCAGCCCGGACTCTCCCTAGTGATATCACTGCTCAACAAAGAAGAAAATTCTTTGCTGACCTGAAATATTACTATTGGGAAGATCCTTTTCTATTTCGAATATGTGCAGATCAGATGATCAGAAGATGTGTATCTCAAGAAGAAGGTTTCCAAATTCTGGAGCATTGTCACTGCGGACCAACAGGCGGTCACTTAGCTGCAGCTAATACCGCCCGAAAAGTATTAGAAGCAGGCTTTTACTGGCCTACCATATTCAAAGACGCCGCAGCATTTACAGGATCGTGCGATGCCTGTCAGAAAGCGGGAACCATATCTTCTCGAGATAATCTACCCCAACAGGTAATTCAAAGTGTAGAAATATTTGACATGTGGGGTATAGATTTCATGGGTCCGTTTCCTTCCTCTTTTGGTATGAAGTACATCTTAGTAGCCGTAGAATATTTTTCAAAATGGCCTGAGGCACAGGCCCTACCTACTAATGATGCTAGAGCCGTATGTAAATTCCTTAAGCAGATTTTCGCAGGTTTGGATGTCCAAAAGCCCTAATCAGTGATCGAGGTACGCACTTCTGCAACTGTCAATTGCAGAAGATACTTCAGCAATACGGAATTCAGCATCGCATTTCCACAGCCTACCATCCTCAAACCAACGGGCAGGCTGAGGTAACCAATAGGGGAATAAAGAGAATCCTAGAAAAGACCGTGGGTGTTAACCGTAAGGATTTGGCCAATAAACTGGAGGATGCATTATGCGCCTTCCGTACAGCATACAAGACCACTACGGGGTTCTCACCCTATCTACTAGTCTACGGAAAAGCATGCCACCTTCCGGTTGAACTTGAGCATAGAGCTTATTGGGCAGTGCAAAAATGTAATCTCGACGATAATTTAGCTAAGGAACACCGGATTCTACAACTCAACGAATTGGATGAGTGGAGGCTCAAAGCCTATGAGAACTCACATCAGTTCAAAATGACAAGTAAACTCCGGCATGAAAGACGACTCAGAGCCTAGAAAAATTTTGAACCTGGAGACAAGGTATTGTTGTACAACTCACGTTTCAAATTCTTCCCAGGAAAGCTGCGTAGCTGTTGGTCAGGACCGTTCACGATCACGGAAGTATCACCTTTCGGAGCATGTGACATTATGGATTCTGACGGCATTATTCAAAAAGTAAACGGACAACGCCTGAAGATTTACAAAGAGCCGTTTGACTCGTCCGAGCAAATTGTAGACTTCACAGACTAAGGGAGTATCTCTTTCATTTTATTTCTTGTTTTGTTATTTCTAGATTCCATCTTACCCGTAGTTAGTTGAATAAGTGTGGGGTAAGAATCTTTTCTGTTTTATTTCTTATTTTCAAATAAGTGTGGGGTAATTAGATATGCATGACCACTGAGGACAGTGCCAGACTTAAGTGTGGGGTAGCAGTGCACGGTGCACTATAGCAGTTTGCAAATTTTTTTGCATGATTTTGCTTGTTTTCACGTACTTTCACACCCTTCTAAAAAAATTTCAAATTTTTTTCATCTTTCAGACTTCTAAATGCAGTATGCTTGGTTAAACAATTGCTTAAGTCTATGATATGTAAGTAGTATGTTATGGTTAGTAGGAGATACTTGATAGCTATCTTGGACTAATTGATTAGGAATAGGGAATTCCTGATAACTGAGCACAACTTTGTCTGGATTAGAGACCTCAACCAATTACCTGTTCGAGACTTAACTAGATAAAATTAGACCAGTTGTGGATATATTGGCAGTTAGAATGACTAGATGAGACTCTGAGCTAGAAGTGAAAAGAAATTAAAGAAAGTTAATCAAATGAGGGTAGTTTGCCAGCGGCCTTTGCTACTCGAGCACCACTCCTTCGGGGAACTTAAAGCCTGATGCCCTAAGGTCGTGTAGATCTGGGAGTCATCGGAGTGGGACTCGCTACATGGGTAGTTGAAGTTGACGTGTTCTAAGCAGACTCAAAATACCCTGAATCTATATAGAAAATAAGTAAATGCTAAAACATTAAAAATCTGATCACCAAAGCTCAGAACTCAAAAAGTTGTCTGTTGTTAATATGTCTAGCGATGGGTCGAAGTGTTATCTGGTAGTAGTTAAGACAAGAGTACATTGTGTTGACTATCTGGTCTAGACTAGTACACACACTACACATCAGGAAGACCCTGTGACTAAGAAAAGAAGTTCAACCTAGTTGTTGATTTGTTTTCTGCCTGATCATAACAAGCTACTAAAAACATCTGAGACCTTGTCATAGCAACCTAACCAGCCAGACCTGTGTTAAGACTTGTCTGAAGAATTTTTGGAATAAAAACATGACTAGGAATTTAAGTGACTGCACTACGGTTTAGAATCACTAACTTCAGGTAGACTTTGCTTGAGGACAAGCAAAAAGCTAAGTGTGGGGTTATCTGATACGCGAAAATCGTATCACCTTTTTAGCATGTTTTTGTGTATGAATTTGGGTGAAATTAAGGGTAAATTGATCTTAATTGTTCATTATTTACTTAATTTCACAGTTTTTCTGATTTTGGAAGTGTCAGGTGAAAAGTAGACGAAAACAGCAAATTTTGGGGCAAAAACGCAATTTTTGGAAATATTGACTTAGTCAACGGGTCAGGACGGGCGTCCCGACCCAGTCAACCCGCCGGGACGGGCGTCCAGGACTGGGGACGGGCGTCCCGACCTGGTCAACAAATCAGGACGGGCATCCCGAGCCGCCAGAAGCTGCTATAAATACCCCAGGCGTCCAGCAGTTGAATTCATTCCTCTCCACTCGATCTGAGTCATTTAGTGGTTTCTAGTGTACTCTTCTCTAGTATGCAACTCACTTAGAGACTCAGATCTCAGTTTTCTTTCTTATTAGTGTTTTGTTTTAGTTTCTGAGAAATAGTCTCAGATCTTAGGTTTCTATAGATAGGTTCGTTTCTGGTATTCATAGAATACCCGGGATTTCGTTAGGAGATCCTAAGAGGGCTCGAGGTGTTCGAAGAGTCAGTCCACAGGGCTGGGCTTAAGCTGGGTATTAAGGTAAAGCCCAGTTACTCGGCAGAGGAAGCGTCCTCCGAAGGTTCTGGTGAGCAGAGTCAGAGCGAGCAATACGACATATACAGCAGTACGCTCCGTCGGTGAGACTACGTAAAGGGTGATTTCTTTATGGCAGCAGCCCCCATGTCCCTCTCTTATATGTTGTTATTGTTTTGTTCTAAATACTTATTATGAATACAAGATTACGATTTTTATGAATAGTTGTTTTATATGTTGACGTTGTTATGTTTTTTCGGAAATAGCCACCTGCTAAATATTCACTATGTCTGCATGTTTAATGTGCTCTTTTAAACTAAAGTTAGGGTTATAGACAATTCCTAACCACGGTCTAATCATAACCTGTTTAGTTTAACAGGCATCAATTAGTATTCGTGTCTGCCATGCTAGATAAAATAACATGTTGAACACCCTGCCTGTTCAAGTAGTCTAGATAGGGGCCGAGCTGAGTCCGATTATGCCGGCGGCTAGGGCAAGCGGTATGATCCCCGAAGTGACATAGGGCTTTCATGGATACCTTCGTCCCGAACCGTGAGTAGGGCCGTCATTAAGGTAGGGCGGTTTATTAGAGACCTCGGATGTGGTACGCCTTTAGACACAGAACATAGTTGCAATCCAGGCTAAGATATATCTAAAATACTCGAATATAGGTTAAACAACATATAGGAACAGTATAACATAGAATCAGGACTCATCTATAAAACACTTCTAGGATTAATTAGACTGAAACCTAGTGGAGAATGAATCAACCTCTCATCAAAGTATTTGATGAAGATTGCATAACTGGATCATAAGATAGGAGTTAGGATAAAAGGCTAGTTACTACTAAGCCGTTGCCACTTCACTGGGAGTACGATATTTAACTTAATAAAATCGTAGATACTTTCCAACAGACTAGCTACACTATAGGTACTCTGCCTTAGGTTCTGGCTGATTAAGTGACACCATAGAGACTAAATGTGACAATTAGTCAATCACAGTCCTTAATTATTCATAATCAACATAGGGTAAAATAACACCTATTTAGCACATCGGTCGGAAAACCCATCAACTACTCTAACAAGCAGGGTGTTCCGCAGGTTATTTTATCTAGTATGGCAGACACCAATACTAATTGATGCCTGTTAAACTAAACAGGTTATGAATAGACCGTGGTTAGGAATTGTCTATAACTCTAATTTTAGTTTAAAAGAAACTACATTAGACATGCAGACATAATGGATATCTAAGCAGGTGGCTATTTCCGAAAAAACATAACAACTTCAACAAATATAACAAATATTCATAATAATCACAATCTTGTATTCAAATCAGTATTTGGACAAACACCGTAACAACATATAAAGAGTGGGATAGGGGGGACTGATGCCATAAAGAAATCACCCTTTACGTAGTCGTGCCGTTGGAGCGTACTGCTATATATGTCGTACTACTTGACCCGACTCTGCTCGCCAGAACCTTCGGAGGACGCTTCCTCAGCCTAGTTATTGGGCTTTACCTTAATACCCAGCTTAAGCCTAGCTCTATGAACTGACTCGTCGAACGCCTAGAGCCCTCTTAGGATCTCCTAATGAAATCCCGGGTATTCTATGAACACCAGAAATGAACCTATCTATCAAACCCTAGGATCTGAGACTATTTCTCAGAAACTAGAAAAACGAACACAAAAAGGAAAGAAAGAAAACTTCTACTGAAATCTGAGTCTCCGAGTGAGTTGTGTACTAGAGAATTGTACACTGGAAACCACTGAATGACTCAGATCGAGTGGAGAGGGATGATTTCAACTCTTGGAGGCCTGAGGTATTTATAGCAGCTTTCTGGAGTGAAAATCTCCAAAATTTCGATGTGGGACAACTTCTGGTGCTTCGGGACGCCCGTCCTGGATTGGGACAGACGTCCTGGTTCTTTGACTGTGTCGGGACGCCCGTCCCGATTCGGGACGCCCGTCCTGACCCGTTGACCATGTCAGCATTTCCAAAAATTGCATTTTTGCCCCAAAATTTGATGTTTTCTTCCACTTTTCACCTAACCGGATGTGGTACGCCTTTAGACACATAACATAGTTGCAATCCAGGCTAAGACATGTCTAAAATATTCGAATTTAGGTCATTCAACATATAGGAACAGTATAACATAGAATCAGGACTCATCTATAAAACACTTCTAGGATTAATTAGACTTAAACCTAGTGGAGAATGAATCACCCTCTCATCAAAGTATTTGATGAAGATTGCATAACTGGATCATAAGATAGGAGTTAGGATAAAAGGCTAGTTACTACTAAGCCGTTGCCACTTCCCTGGGAGTACGATATTTAACTTAATAAAATCGTAGATACTTTCCAACAGACTAGCTACACGATAGGTACTCTGCCTTAGGTTCTGGCTGATTAAGTGACACCATAGAGACTAAATGTGACAATTAGTCAATCACAGTCCTTAATTATTCATAATCAAGATAGGGTAAAATAACACCTATTTAGCACGTCAACTGGAATCCCATCAAAATGGCTGCTGAAAGACCTCCCCTCAAATCCTACATCCAGCCACAGACTGTTCCAGTATCATCTGCCATCCAAATCCCTGGAAACCCTCTCTATGATCTTAAACCGAATGTGATCTAGTTGATTATTAATCGGGTTCAGTTTGGAGGAACTGCAACCGAGAATCCGTTGGAAGACTTATCTGATTTCTCTTCTCTCTGCGAAGGCCTCAAGGGAGATCATACTGCAGAAGTAACTAAACTAAACCTCTTACCCTACTCACTGAGGGACAGAGCTAAGAGATGGTTGGCCCAACTACCCACTAACTCTATCACCTCTTGGGACGAGTTGAGCAAAGCCTTCCTAGAAGAGTACTACTCTGCAGCAAGGGTCCTAGAATACCGAAGGGCTCTGTCCAATTTTACTCAAGCTGCTGATGAGACAGTGATCAAAGCTTGGGACAGATTCAAGGAGCTACTCAGGCTCTACCCCAACATGGACTTACCGAAGCATTGCTGATCCAGCAATTTTACGGGGGTATGACAGACATGGGTAAACAAGTTATTGATGGACTCAACCCTCAGAGCGGTTTCAATGGAATGAGTGATGTAGATGCTAGAAACGCTCTGGAGAGGTTCTATAGGAATAGCAAGAACTGCGTAAGAAGCAACCAGTAAATGTGGCCATCGCCTCCACTGATGATCAATTTGAGGCACTGAAGGCCAACATTACTAATCAACTGAATGATTTCCAACAAGGGAAAAGCGTTCAGTCAGTGTATCAAGTCTGCGAATTTTGCCAAGGACCGCATTTTAGTGGAGATTGTTATGGTAATGGAATATTAACTATTCCAGAGGATATGGAACAAGTGGATGTAGTTAACTCTGCTCCTATAGGAAATACCTACAATCCCACTTGGAAGAACCATCCGGGATTCAGCTGGAGAAACAATTCCGGGGCTGCTAACTTCCAGAAAAGGATGCCTCAGCAACTGCCATATCCGCAGAACCAGCAAGTCTCTCTGCCTGCACCGAGGAACTACATCGTTCCAACTGACCCCATGCAAGAATTTAGGGACATGCTGAAAAGCATTGCCGACTCTAACAAGGAAATGATAGAGTCTAACAGGAAGGTCCAAGAAGCTCACGCAGAAAGAATCCAATAGAATGAGAATAGACAGAAGCAGACCGAGCAAACAGTCAGAAATACACAAGCTGTTATACAAACCTTAGAGAGCCAAATGGGTCAGCTATCCACCCATCTCTCTCACAGGTCCTAGGGAACGCTACCAAGCAACACTGAGACCAACCCCCAAACTGAATGCAAGACCATCACTCTAAGATGTGGTAAAATTCTATCTCCATCTCCACCCAAACCATCTGACCCTCCTATTCTTGTGTAGGAACCAGAAGAAGGCTCCAAGGATCCAACGCCGACAGATGTCGAAATCGAAGTAGCAAGGAAAGGGAAGATAGAGTTTATTCCTGAGTACCGGCCAAAAGTACCTTACCCTGCCAGACTTATGCACAATAAAGATAAGGAGCAATTTGAAAAGTTTCTTAAGAATTTTAGTCAGATTCATGTTAATTTACCTTTACTTGATGTTATTTCTGAAATGCCAAAGTATGCTAAGTTTTTATAAGAAGTTGTTAGTAATAAAAGAAAATTTGACATGGACAAGGTGCTTCTTAATGAAGAGTGTTCGACGGTTTTGTTAAATAAACTGCCGTCTAAATAGAAAGATCCTAGTTGTTTTACCTTGCCATGTACAATTGGAAATATTACTAACATGCATGCATTAGCAGACTTAGGAGCTAGTATTAATCTCATGCCATCTAGTCTATTTGATAAATTAGGATTGCATGATTTGAAAACGACTAGGATGTGCATACTACTTGCAGATAGGACAGTCAAAATCCCCAAAGGAATAATTGAAGATCTCTTAGTAAAGGTCGGAAAATTTGTATTCCAATGTGGACTTTGTTGTCATGGATATGAATGGGGAAGGAGGAGTGCCCCTGATCCTAGGTCGACCATTTCTAGCTACCTCAAAAGCATTAATAGACGTCAGTAATGGTCAAATCAAGTTAAGGGTAGGAAATGATGACATCACTTTTGATCTGAATGAGACCCTTAGGTATCCCATGCATTTAGATGATACTTGTTTTTGTGTGGATGCATTGAACACTTGATTGCAGTTAACGTGACAGACCTATGCTCAAACTATCAAGTCCTGAGTGAGGACTCCCTAGAATTAGAGGAGACTGAACTTAGCTCTTCTGAAAATGAAATTACTTCTGATAGTTTCACTGAGATAGGTGATGATGAGATGAAGAAAGAACGGACTTCGTTTGAAGATCCACCAGACTTGGAACTGAAGGAACTGCCCACTCATCTGTGCTACGAATTCCTAGATGACAACAAGAAACTTCCCATTATTCTTGCAGCTGATCTGACTGCAGAACAACGGAAGCTGACCGTGGACATATGCAGAAAGTATAGAAGAGCCTTCGCCTACAAAATTGCAGACATTCCAGGTATTAATCCAAGCTTTTGTTCGCATAAGATTCTTCTAGAAATGAGTATAAGCCATGTGTGCAACCTCAAAGGAGGTTGAATCCTAATGTGTGTGATGTTGTTAAGAAAGAAGTAATCAAACTGTTAGATGCAGGACTTATCTACCCTATCTCAGATAGTGAGTGGGTAAGCCCGGTGCAGGTAGTACCTAAGAAAGGCGGTATAACAGTTGTCAGGAATGAACATAATGAACTAATCCCTACGAGAACTGTAACTGGTCATCGTGTATGCATAGACTATAGAAAACTAAATACGGCCACACGAAAAGACCACTTCCCCCTTCCTTTTATTGACCAAATGTTAGAAAGATTGTCTGGACATATGTTTTATTGCTTTCTTGATGGGTTTTCTGGTTATTTTCAAATTCCTATTTCCCCTGAGGACCAGCATAAAACTACTTTCACATGCCCTTTTGGAACATTTGCATATAGAAGGATGCCTTTTGGTTTGTGTAATGCACCTGCTACATTTCAACGTTGTATGACTGCTATCTTTGAGGACATGTTAGGAAAGTCTATGGAAGTATTCATGGATGACTTTTCTTTTGGTAATTCATTTGAGGTTTGTCTAAAGAACTTGGAGTTAATGTTGAAACGTTGTATAAAATCTAACTTGGTTTTAAATTGGGAAAAATGCCACTTCATGGTAAAAGAGGGAATCGTTTTAGGACATAAGATCTCACACCTAGGTATGGAAGTAGATAAGGCCAAAATTGAAGTTATTTCAAAACTACCTCCACCCAAGAATGTGAGAGCCGTTAGAAGTTTTTTGGGACACGCTGGCTTTTATCGTAGGTTTATAAAAGATTTCTCATTAATAGCCAGGCCGTTGACCAATTTACTCGGAAAAGATGTTCCATTTGTCTTTGATGAAAAATGTCTAAAAGCTTTTAATAGACTTAAGGAACTTTTAACTACTGCACCTATCATGACGTCACCCGACTGGAGTCTACCTTTTGAACTTATGTGTGATGCTAGTGACTATGTAGTAGGAGTTGTTTTAGGACAAAGACATGATAAGAAATTTCAGGTAATATATTATGCTAGTAAAACCTTAACTAATGCTCAGGAAAATTACACTACGAGAGAGAAGGAATTATTAGCAGTAGTATATGCATTTGACAAGTTTCGATCAAATCTAGTCATGTCTAAAAATATTGTTTATACTGATCATTCTGCATTAAAATACTTGTTCAATAAAACCGACGCAAAGCCAAGATTAATCAGATGGGTTTTATTGCTTCAAGATTTTGATATAGAAATTTGGGATAAGAAAGGGGCAGAAAACTTAGCCGCAAACCACTTGTCTAGGATAGAAAATCCAATCCGACCCTAGAAGCTATTGATGAATCAGTTATATTTGATAAATTTCCGGATGAGAGTCTATGTGCATTATTTGCTACTTTCTCACCTCCTTGGTTTGCAGATATAGCAAATTACTTGGCAGCCCGGCCTCTCCCTAGTGATATCACTGCTCAACAAAGAAGAAAATTCTTTGCTGACTTGAAATATTACTATTGGGAAGATCCTTTCTATTTCGAATATGTGCATATCAGATGATCAAGAGATGTGTCTCTCAACAGGCAGTCACTTAGCTGCAGCTAATACCGCCCGAAACGTATTAGAAGCGGGCTTCTACTGGCCTACCATATTCAAAGATGCCGCAGCATTCACAGGATCGTGCGATACCTGTCAGAAAGTTGGAACCATATCTTCTCGAGACAGTCTACCCTAACAAGTAATTCAAAGTGTAGAAATATTTGCCATATGGGGTATAGACTTCATGGGTCCGTTTCCTCCCTCTTTTGGTAAGTAGTACATCATAGTAGCTGTAGAATATTTTTCAAAATGGCCTGAGGCACAGGCCCTACCTACTAATGATGCTAGAGTCATATACAAATTCCTTAAGCAGATTTTCGCCATATTTGGATGTCCGAAAGCCCTAATTAGTGACCGAGGTACGCACTTCTACAACTCTCAATTGCAGAAGGTACTTCAGCAATACGGAGTTTAGCATCGCATTTCCACAACCTACCATCCCCAAACCAATGGGCAGGCTGAGGTAACCAATAGGGGAATAAAGAGAATCCTAGAAAAGACTGTGGGTGTTAACCGTAAGGATTGGGCCATAAAGATGGATGATGCATTATGGGCCTTCCGTACAGCATACAAGACCACTAAGGGGTTCTCACCTTATCGACTAGTCTATGGAAAAGCATGCCACCTTTCGGTTGAACTTGAACATAGAGCTTACTGGGCGGTGCAAAAATGCAACCTCGATGATAATTTAACTAAGGAACGCCGGATTCTACAACTCAACGAATTGGATGAGTGGAGGCTCAAAGCCTATGAGAACTCACATCAATTCAAGATGACAAGTAAAGTCCGACATGACAGACGACTCAGAGCCCAGAAGAATTTTGAACCAGGAGATAAGGTTTTGTACAACTCATGTTTCAAATTTTTCCCATGAAAGCTGCATAGCTGTTGGTCAGGCCCGTTCACAATCACGGAAGAATCACCTTTCGGAGCATGTGACATCATGGATTCTGACGGCATTATTCAAAAAGTGAACGGACAACGCTTAAAGATTTACAAAGAGCCTTTTGACTTGTCCGAGCAGACTGTTGACTTCGCAGAATAAGGGAGTATCTCTTTCATTTTAATTCATGTTTTGTTATTTTTTATTTCTTCTATTATTCTATTTTCCTTCTTACCCGTAGTTAGTCGACTAAGTGTGGGGTAAGAGTTTTCTGTTTTGTTTTGTTTCTTGTTTTCAAATAAGTGTGGGGTACTTAGAAATGCATGAACACTGAGGACAGTGTCAAACTTAAGTGTGGGGTAGCAGTGCACGGTGCACTGTAGTAGTTTGACAAAAGTTTTGCATGATTTTGCTTGTTTTCCCCGTATTTTGAAACCCTTCAAAAAGTTTCAAAATTTTTCATTCTTTCAAACTTCTAAATGCGGTATGATTGGTAAAACATTGCTGATGTCTATGATATGTAGGTAGAATGTTATGGTTAGTAGGAGACAATGTGATAACTATTTTGAACTTATTAATTAGGAATAGGGAATTCCTGATAACTGAGCACAATTTAGTCTGGATTAGAAACCTCAGCCAATTACCTTTTCAAGACTTAACTAGATAAGATTAGACCAGTTGTGGATGTATTGACAATTAGAGTGACTAGATGAGACTCTGAGCTAAAGTGAAAAGAAAAAAAAGAAAGTTAATTAAATATGGTAGTTTGCCAACGGCCTTTGCTACTCGAGCACCACTCCTTCGGGGAACTTAAAGCCTGATGCCCTAAGGTCGTGTAGGTCTGGGAGTCATCGGAGTGGGACTCGCTACATGGGTAGTTGAAGTTGACGTGTTCAAAGTAGACTCAAAATTCCCTGAATTTATAAAAGAAAGAAAATCAATGAAAGCTAAACACTTAAAAATCTGATCACCAAGGATCAGAACTCAGAAAGTTGTCTATTGTTAGTATGTCTAGCGATGGGTTGAAGTGTTATCTGGTAGTAGTTAAGATGAGAGTGTATTGTGTTGACTATCTGGTCTAGACTAGTACACACTACACATCAGGAAGACCTTGTGACTGAGAGAAGAGTTCAATCTGGTTGTTAAGTTGTTAACTGCTTGATCATAACAATCTACTAGAGACATTTGAGACCTTGTCATAGTAACCTAACCAGTCAGACCTGTGTTAAGAATTGTCTAAATAATTTTTGGAATAAAAACATGACTAGGAATTTAAGTGACTAAACATATGATTTAGAATCACTAACTTCAGGTAGACTTTGCTTGAGGACAAGCAAAAAGCTAAGTGTGGGGTTATCAGATATGCATAAATCATATCACATTTTTAGCATGTTTTAGGCATGATTTAGGGTGAAATTGAGAGCAAATCGGTCTTAATTGTTTATTATTAACACAATTTCACAGTGTTTGTGATTTTGGAAGTGTCAGGTGAAAAGTAGAAGAAAATGGCAAATTTCAGGGTAAAAACGCAATTTTTCAAAAGTTTGGACTTCGGGGAGGGCGTCCTGACTTGGTCAATAGGCCAGGACGAGCGTCCAGGACTCGGGACGGCCGTCCTGACCTGGTCAACAGTCCAGGACGGGCGTCCCAATCCAGGCCGGGCTTCCCGAGCTACAATTAAAAGTCCCACATCGAATTTTTGATGAAAGATCGCTCCAAAAAGCTGCTATAAATACCCCAGGCCTTCCTCAGTTGAAATCATTCCTCTCCACTAAATCTGAGTCATTTAGTGACTTAAGTTGTACATTTTTCTCGAGTACATAAGTCACTTAGAGACTCATGTTCAACATAAGTTTTTTTCTATTTTTAGTTAGTGTTTCCGTTTTCTTAGTTTCTGAGAATTAGTCTCAGATCTTAGGCTTCGATAGATAGGTTCATTTTTTGTATTCATAGAATACCCGGGATTTCGTTAGGAGATCCTAAGAGGGCCCTAGGCGTTCGAAGAGTCAGTCCACAGGGTTGGGCTTAAGCTGGGTATTAAGGTAAAGTCCAGCTACTAGGCTGAGGAAGCGTCCTCCGAAGGTTCTGTCGAGCAGAGTCGGGTCGAGCAGTACGACATATACAAGCAGTTGCTCCATCGGCGAGACTAAGTAAAGGGTGATTTCTTTATGGCATCAGCCCCTCTGTCCCTCTCTTTATATGTTTGTATTGAGTTTGTCCAAAAATTTATTATGAATATGAGATTATGATTTCTATGAATATTTGTTATATATGTTGAGTTGTTATGTTTTTCCGGAAATGGCCACCTGCTTAATATTCATTATGTCTGCATGTCTGATGAGAGGGTGATCCATTCTCCACTAGGTTCAGGTCTAATTAATCCTAAAAGTGTTTTAAAGATGAGTTCTGATTCTATGCTATACTGTTCCTATATGTTGATTGACCTGTCTTCAAGTATTTTAGATGCATCTTAGCCTGGATGGCAACTATGTTCTGTGTCTAAAGGCGTACCACATCCGAGGTTTCTAATAAACCGCCCTACCTTAATGACGGCCCTACTCACGGTTCGGGACGAAGGCATCCATGAAAGCCCTATGTCACTTCGGGGATCATACCGCTTGCCCTAGCCGCTGGCATAATCGGACTCAGCTCGACTCCTACCTAGACTACTTTAACAAGCAGGGTGTTCAGCATGTTATTTTATCTAGCATGGCAGACACCAATACTAATTGATGCCTGTTAAACTAAACAGGTTATGATTAGACCGTGGTTAGGAATTGTCTATAACCCTAACGTTAGTTTAAAAGAGCACATTAAACATGCAGACATAGTGAATATTTAGCAGGTGGCTATTTCTAGAAAAACATAATAACTTCAACATATCTAACAAATATTCATAAAAATCATAATCTGGTATTCAGAACTGTTATTTGGATAAACACAATAACAACATATAAGAGAGGGACAGGGGGACCGATGCCATAAAGAATTCACCCTTTACGAAGTCTCGCCGATGGAGCGTACTGCTGTATATGCCGTATTGCTTGACCCGACTCTACTCACCAGAACCTTTGGAGGACGCTTCCTCAGCCTAGTAGCTAGACTTTACCTTACATCCTGGGCTTAAGCCTAGCCCTGTGGACTGACTCTTTGAACGCCTAGAGCCCTCTTAGGATCTCCTAACGAAATCCCGGGTGTTCTATGAACACCAGAAACGAACCTATCTATAGAAGCCTAAGATCTGAGACTATTTCTCAGAAACTAAAACAAACACTAATAAGAAAGAAAACTGAGATCCGAGTCTCTGAGTGAGTTGTGTACTGGAAAATTGTACACTGGAAACCACTTAATGACTCAGATCGAGTGGAGAGGGATGATTTCAACTGCTGGAGGCCTGGGGTATTTATAGCAGCTTCCCGGAGTGAAAATCTCTGAAAAATTCGAGGTGGGACAGCTTCTGGCGGCTCAGGACGCCCGTCCTGATTCGTTGACCAGGTTCGGGACGCCCGTCCCGGTTCAGGACGCCCGTCCCGGACCTTTGACCGGGTCAATATTTCCAAAAATTGCGTTTTTGCCCCAGAATTTGCTGTTTTCGTCTACTTTTCACCTGACACTTCCAAAATCATAAAAACCGTGAAATCAAGTAAATAGTAAATGATTAATGTCAATTTACTCTCGATTTCACATTAAAACATACATAAAAACATGCTAAAAATGTGATACGATTTTAGCGTATCAATGTCTAATGTAGTTTCTTTTAAACTAAAATTTGGGTTATAGACAATTCCTAACCATGGTATATTCATAACCTATTTAGTTTAACAGGCATCAATTAGTATTGGTGTCTGCCATATTAGATAAAATAAGCTGCGGAACACCCTGTTTGTTAGAGTGGTCTAAGTAGGCTGAGTTGAGCATTTATGCTGGCGGTTAGGGGTGAGCCGCATGATCCCCGAAGTGACATAGGGCTTTCATGGATGTCTTTAGCTCGAACCGTGAGTAGGGCTGTTTACCTTTGCGATGGGGCGGTTTATCAGATAACTCGGATGTGGTACACCGTTATACTCAGAACATAGTTGCAATCCAGGCCAAGACATGTCCAAAATATTCGAAGATAGGTCAATCAACATATAGGAACAGTATAACATAGAATTAGGACATTATCTATAAAACACTTTTAGGCTTAAATAGACTTAAACCTAGTGGAGAATGAATCAGCCTCTCATCAAAGTTATTGATGAGGATTGCATAACTGAATCATAAGATAAGAGTTAGGATAAAAGGCTAGTTACTACTAAGCCGTTACCCTTTCCCTGGGAGTACGATCTTTAACTTAATAAAATCGTAGATACTTTCCAACATACTACCTACACGATAGGTACTCTGCCTTAGGTTCTGACTGATTAAGTGACACTATACAGACTAAACGTGACAATTAGTTAATCCCAGTCCTTAATTACTCATAATCAACATAGGGTAAATCAACACCTATTTTAGCATATTAGTCGGGAACGCATCAATTTGAAAACAAGAAGAAATAAAAACAAAATAGAGAACTCTTACCCCACACTTATTCGACTAACTAATGGTAAGAGAGAAAATAAAACAATAAACGAAATAACAAAATAACAAAACACAAAATAAAATGAAAGAAATACTCCCTTATTCTGCGAAGTCAACAGTCTTCTTGGACAAGTCGAAAGGTTCTCTGTATATCTTTAAACTTTGCCCGTTCACTTTTTGAGTAGTGCCGCCAGAATCCATGATGACACATGCTCAGAAGGGTGATACTTCCGTGATAGTGAACTGGCCTGACCAACATCTACGCAACTTTCATGGGAAAAGTTTGAAACGTGAGTTGTATAGCAATACCTTATCCCCTGGTTCAAAATTCTTCTGGGCCCTGAGTCTCCTGTCATGCCGGAGTTTACTTGTCATTTTGAATTTATGTGAGTTTTCATAGGCTTTGAGCATCCACTCATCCAATTCGTTGAGTTGTAGAATTCGGTGTTCCTGAGTTAAGTTATCGTCTAGATTACATTTTCGCACTGCCTAGTAAGCTCTATGTTCAAGTTCAATAGGAAGGTGACATGCTTTTCCATAGACTAGTCTATAAGGTGAGAATCCCATAGTAGTTCTGTATGCTGTACGGAAGGCCCATAATGCATCATCCAGCTTTATGGCCCAATCCTTACGCTTAACACCCACAGTCTTTTCTAGGATTCTCTTTATTCCTCTATTGGTTACCTCAGTCTGCCCATTGGTTTGAGGATGGTATGCTGTGGAAAAGCGATGTTGAACTCCATATTGTTGAAGTACCTTCTGCAATTGAGAGTTGTAGAAGTGCGTACCTCGGTCACTGATTAGGGCTTTCAGGCATCCAAATCTAGCGAATATCTGTTTAAGGAATCTGCACACGACTCTAGCATCATTAGTAGGTAGGGCCTGTGCCTCATGCCATTCCGAAAAATATTCTACAGCTACTATGATGTACTTCTTACCAAAAGAGGGAGGAAATGGACCCATAAAATCTATACCCCATATGTCAAATATCCCTACACTTTGAATTACCTGTTGGGGTAGATCGTCTCGAGAAGATATGTTTCCAGCTTTCTGACAGGCATCGCACGATCCTGTGAATGTTGTGGCATCTTTGAATATGGTAGGCCAGAAGAAGCCTGCTTCTAATACTTTCCGGGCGGTATTAGTTGCAGCTAAGTGACCGTCTGCTGGTCTGCAATGACAATGTTCCAGAATTTGGAAACCTTCTTCTTGAGAGAGACATCTCCTGATCATCTGATCTGCACATATTTGAAACAGAAAAGGATCTTCCCAATAGTAATATTTAAGGTCAGAAAAGAATTTTCTTCTTTGCTGAACAGTGATATCACTAGGAAGAGTCTGAGCTACCAAGTAACTTGCTATATGATATGCATAAATCATATCATATTTTTAGCATGTTTTTAGGCATAATTTAGGGTGAAATTGAGGGAAAATCAGTTTTAATTGTTCGTTATTAACTCAATTTCACAGTTTTTATGATTTTGGAAGTGTCAGGTGAAAAGTAGAAGAAAATGGCAAATTTCGGGGCAAAAATGCAATTTTTCAGAAGTTCGGACTTCGAGGAGGGCGTCCCGAATCAGGACGGGTGTCCTGACATGGTCAACAGACCGGGACACGCGTCCCAATCCAGGACGGGCGTCCCGAACTAGAATTCAGAGTCCCACATCGAATCTTTGAAGAAAAATCACTCCAGAAAGTTGCTATAAATACCCCAGGCCTTCCTCAGTTGAAATAATCCCTCTCCACTCAATCAGAGTCATTCAGTGACTTCCAGTGTACAATTCTCGAGTACACAAATCACTCAGAGACTCAGATTTCAGTATAAGTTTCTTTCTTTCTAGTTAGTGTTTGGTTTTCTTAGTTTCTGAGAATTAGTCTCAGAACTTAGGCTTCGATAGATAGGTTTGTTTCTGGTATTCATAGAATACCCGGGATTTCGTTAGGAGATCCTAAGAGGGCTTGAGGCTTTCGAAAAGTCAGTCCACAGGGCTGGGCTTAAACTAGGTATTAAGGTAAAGCTCAGATACTAGGCTGAGGAAGCGTCCTCCGAAGGTTCTGTCGAGCAGAGTCGGGTCGAGCAGTACAACATATACAAGCAGTTGCTCCATCGGTAAGACTAAGTAAAGGGTGATTTCTTTATGGCATCAGTTCCCCTGTCCCTCTCTTTATATGTTTGTACTGTGTTTGTCCAAATAACAATTATGAATACTCGATTATGATTTTTATGAATATTTGTTTTACATGTTGAAGTTCTTATGATTTTCCGGAAATAGCCACCTCCTTAATATTCATTATGTCTGCATGTCTAATGTAGTTTCTTTTAAACTAAAATTAGGGTTATAGACAATTCCTAACCACGGTCTATTCATAACCTATTTAGTTTAATAGGCATCAATTAGTATTGGTGTCTGCCATATTAGATAAAATAACCTGCGGAACACCCTGTTTGTTAAAGTAGTCTAAGTAGGCTGAGTAGAGCGTTTATGCCGGCGTTAAGGGCCAGCAGCGTGATCCCCTAAGTGACATAGGGCTTTCATAGTTGTCTTTTGCTCGAAACGTGAGTAGGGCCGTTTACCTTGACGATGGGGCGATTTATTAGAGACTCAGATGTGGTACACCTTTAGACTCAGAACATAGTTGCAATCCAGGCTAAGATATATCTAAAATACTCGAAGATAGGTCAATCAACATGTAGGAACAATATAACATAGAGTCAGGACATTATCTATAAAAACACTTTTAGGCTTAATTAGACTTAAACTTAGTGGAGAATGGATTACCCTCTCATCAAAGTTATTGATGAAGATTGCATAACTGGATCATAAGATAAGAGTTAGGATAAAAGGCTAGTTACTACTAAGTCGTTACCACTTCCCTAGGAGTACGGTATTTAATTTAATAAAGTCATAGATACTTTCCAACAGACTAGCTACACGATAGGTACTCTGCTGATGCGTTCCGATTGGTATGCTAAAAGATAGGCTTTATTTACCTATGTCGATTATGAGTAATTAAGGACTGAGTCTTACTAACTGTCACTTAGCATTCAATTATTGTCACTTAATCAACCAGAACCTAAGGCAGAGTACCTATCGTGTAGCTAGTCTGTTGGAAAGTATCTATGATTTTATTAAGTTAAATATCGTACTCCCAAGGAAGTGGTAACGGCTTAGTAGTAACTAGCCTTTCATCCTAACTCCTATCTTATGATCCAGTTATGCAATCTTCATCAATAACTTTGATGAGAGGGTGATCCGTTCTCCATTAGGTTTAAGTCTAATTAATCCCAAAAGTGTTTTATAGATGAGTCCTGATTCTATGTTATACTGTTCCTATATGTTGATTGACCTATCTTCGAGTATTTTAGACATGTCTCGGCCTGGATTGCAACTATGTTCTGTGTCTAAAGGCGTGCCACATCCGAGGTCTCTAATAAACCTCCCTACCTTAATGACGTCTGATGCGATTCCGGTTGACGTACTAAATAGGTGTTATTTTACCCTATGTTGATTATGAATAATTAAGGACTGTGATTGACTAATTGTCACATTTAGTCTCTATGGTGTCACTTAATCAGCCAGAACCTAAGGCAGAGTAGCTATCGTGCAGCTAGTCTATTGGAAAGTATCTACGATTTTATTAATTTAATTATCGTACTCCCAGGGAAGTGGCAACGGCTTAGTAGTAACTAGCCTCTTATCCTAACTCTTATCTTATGATCCAGTTATGCAATCTTCATCAATTTCTTTGATGAGAGGGTGATCCATTCTCCACTAGGTTCAAGTCTAATTAATCCTAAAAGTGTTTTAAAGATGAGTTCTGATTCTATGCTATACTGTTCCTATATGTTGATTGACCTGTCTTTGAGTATTTTAGATGCATCTTAGCCTGGATGGCAACTATGTTCTGTGTCTAAAGGCATACCACATCCGAGGTTTCTAATAAACCGCCCTACCTTAATGACGGCCCTACTCATGGTTCGGGACGAAGGCATCCATGAAAGCCCTATGTCACTTCGGGGATCATACCGCTTGCCCTAGCCGCCGGCATAATCGGACTCAGCTCGACTCCTACCTAGACTACTTTAACAAGCAGGGTGTTCAGCATGTTGTTTTATCTAGCATGGCAGACACCAATACTAATTGATGCCTGTTAAACTAAACAGGTTATGATTAGACCGTGGTTAGGAATTGTCTATAACCCTAACGTTAGTTTAAAAGAGCACATTAAACATGCAGACATAGTGAATATTTAGCAGGTGGCTATTTCCGGAAAAACATAATAACTTCAACATACAAAACAACTATTCATAAAAACCGTAATCTGATATTCATAATTGATGTTTAGGACAAAGCAATAAAACATATAAGAGAGGGGTATGGGGACTGATGCCATAAAGAAATCACCCTTTACATAGTCTCGCCAACAGAGCGTACTGCTGTATATGTCGTATTGCTCGCCCTGACTCTGCTCACCAGAACCTTCGGAGGACGCTTCCTCAGTCTAGTAACTGGGCTTTACCTTACGTCCTGGGCTTAAGCCTAGCCTTGTGGACTGACTCTTCGAACGCCTAGAGCTCTCTTAGGGTCTCCTAACGAAACCCCGGGTATTCTATGAATACCGGAAACGAACCTATCTATAGAAACCTAAGATCTGAGACTATTTCTCAGAAACTAAAACAAAACACTAATAAGAAAGAAAACTGAGATCCGAGTCTCTGAGTGAGTTGTGTACTGGAAAACTGTACACTGGAAACCACTTAATGACTCAGATCGAGTGGAGAGGGATGAATTCAACTACTGGAGGCCTGGGGTATTTATAGCAGCTTCTCGGAGTGAAAAATTCTGAAAAATTCGATGTGGGACAGCTTCTGGCGGCTCGGGACGCCCGTCCTGGTTCGGGACGATCGTCCTGATTCGTTGACCAGGTTCGGGACGCCCGTCCTGGTTCAGGACGCCCGTCCTGGCGGTTTGACCGGATCAGGACGCCCGTCCCGGACCTTTGACCGGGTCAACATTTCCAAAAATTGTGTTTTTGCCCCAGAATTTGCTGTTTTCGTCTACTTTTCACCTAACACTTCCAAAATCATAAAAACCGTGAAATCAAGTAAATAGTAAACAATTAATGTCAATTTACTCTCAATTTCACATTAAAACATATATAAAAACATGCTAAAAATGTGATACGATTTTCGCGTATCAAATAACCCCACACTTAGCTTTTTGCTTGTCCTCAAGCAAAGTCTACATGGAGTTAGTGATTTTAAACCGTAGTGCAGTCACTTAAATTCCTAATCATGTTTTTATTACAAAAATTCTTCAGACAATTCTTAACACAGGTCTGATTGGTTAGGTTGCTATGACAAGGTCTCACATGTCTCTAGTAGTTTGTTATGATCAGGCAGAAAATAAATCAACAACTAGGTTGGACTTTTTTCTTAGTCACAGGGTCTTCCTGATGTGTAGTGTGTGTACTAGTCTAGACCAGATAGTCAACACAATGAACTCTTATCTTAACTGCTACCAGATAATACTTCGACCTATCGCTAGACATACTGACAACAGATAACTTTCTGAGTTCTGAGCTTTGGTGATAAGATTTTTAATGTTTTAGCACTTGGTTATTTTCTTTATAGATTCAGGGTATTTCGAGTCTGCTTAGAACACGTCAACTTCAACTACCCATGTAGCGAGTCCCACTCCGATGACTCCTAGATCTACACGACCTTAGGGCATCAGGCTTTAAGTTCCCCGAAGGAGTGGTGCTCGAGTAGCGAAGGCCGCTGGCAAACTACCCTATTGTAATTAACTTCCTTAAGTTCTTTTCACTTTTAGCTCAGAGTCTCATCTAGTCATTCTAACTGCCAATATATCCACAACTGGTCTAATTTTATCTAGTTAAGTCTCGAATAGGCAATTGGTTGAGGTCTCTAATCCAGACAAGGTTGTGCTCAGTTATCAGGAATTCCCTATTCCTAATCAATTAGTCCAAGATAGCTATCGACTATCTCCTACTAACCATAACATACTACCTACATATCATAGACATAAGCAATTTGTTTAACCAAGCATACTGCATTTAGAAATCTGAAAGACGGAAAAATTTTGAAAAAATTTTGGAAGGGTGTGAAAATACAGGGAAAACAAGCAAAAGCATGCGAAATTTTTTTCAAACTGCTACAGACTACTACAGTGCACCGTGCACTGCTACCCCACACTTAAGGCTGGCACTGTCCTCAGTGTTCATGCATATCTAAATTACCCCACACTTATTTGAAAACAAGAAACAAAAACAAAATAGAAAACTCTTACCCCACACTTATTTGACTAACTAAGGGTAAGAGAGAAAATAAAACAACCAAAGAAATAACAAAACAAGACACCAAACAAAGAAAATAAAAGTAAAGGAACATGAGGATTAGAAAAACTCCCTTCATGTCGCGAGCAGAAGGGTCTTCTCTGATCTGTCAATTGGCTCTTCACCTTAGCCATGTGCTATTGCTGAGGTGTTCTTGACTCTGCAAGCTCTAGATATTGGAACGGATGACGCCAGCTCCGATCCTTCATTGTCGAGCTCTAGGTAGTGGCATATCCATCTGATGAATGACTCAAGCCCCAAGGACTGTTTCCTCGAATCATCTACAAAGTTTCTCGTAATCGTAGCAACGTGTCCAGAAGGAACGTGTCTAGGAATGAGACTTCTTTAGATTGGTGTGCCTACCTGCCAATGTTAGTAAAGGTATTGCATGCAAGTCTCGAATGGAAGAAAAGATACCTGAAGTTTTGGCGAAGCTGTGGTGGTAGGGGGCTCCAGTTGTGTAGATCTGGGCCCAAGTATTTGAGACTTCCTCGAGGAAGTTTCTCACAGCTGATTGGTATGCAGGGAATGCATGCTCCTCCATTGCTATGCTCCCGACACAATGCCAAATTCCTCTATATTTGCCGACCGTTCGTTACCTCTTGGTAGATCACTTGCTTGCACTGGTCTGGCTTTAATTGTTGCCAGTATCTCATCTATTGCTTCTGCGAGTAGGGGTTTTGCTGTGGTGGTGTCTTCTGAAAGTTTCCAGCTTTCGAATTATTCCTTAGCTAAATCCCGTACGATTCCTCTAGTTGGGATTGTATGCATTTCCCATTGGAGCAGCATTCTGCAGTAACCTACTCCTACCTCTTTTGGAATGGTCAGTCATTCCCATAGCAATCCCTGCTAAAGTGTGGTACTTAGCAAACTTCACAGATTTGATACACAGGCTGAACATTTCTTCCTAAAACATTGGCACTCTGAATCTGGAAAACAACTAGAATCTGCACATGACTTTTAACATCATTAGTAGGTAATGCCTGTGGTTCAGGCTATTTTCGAAAAGTATTCCACGACTACTATGATGTAATTATTTTCATAAGAAACCTATTGTTTTTAGACAAGACCACATAAGATCGGAATTTTATCACATATGAACTTTCTTATCATGTTTCTGTCCTAAAACAATTCTTACTACATAATTACATCACATATTCAAAAAGCATATTTCAATCAGGTGATGTCATAATGGGTGCAGTAGTTCCTTTTGGTTTAAAAGATCTCATGCAATTATCAGCAAAATAAAAGGAACATCCTTTTTTCAATAGAACATTCAAAGGTCTGGCTACTAAGGAAAAATTATTTCATAACTCGTCCTAATAAAGCCGGTATGACTCTAAGAAAAATTCTAAAATGGAATTTCTTTCCAGATTAAAACCTGAGCCAACATTTTACAACTCAGAACAAAATATCTTTTATCCTCATTTCCATTTTTATTTCTTCGAAATTAAATAAAGGAAGAAAAACACGAAAAAGAACAACTAAGAAAACAACTAAAAAAAACAAGAGATAGGGAAAAGGAACAACTCACCGTTGAGCAAGAAAGATACATTCTTTTTGGGATTTTAAATTTTAAAAATTTTTTTTTTCCTTTTTTTTTTCGAAAGCAGTTAAATTTCCTCAATATGGTTTTAGAATGATTTTCTAAAATTTGATTATCCTAAGTGTCTTAATTCCAGATAACATCTAAAATTAATCAGTTATGATAATCCTATATTTCAGAAATTGATTATCTAACTGGTATAACATAAGTGTTGGGTCTAAAGTCTAGGTTACTACCGTTACCTATCATAAGTATCTAGAATTTTGATCGGTGTCTAGAATTTTGATCAGGAGTCCAAAATTCATTATGATATTTCCCCGGCAACGGCGCCAAAAATCTGATGCGATTCCGGTTGACGTACTAAATAGGTGTTATTTTACCCTATGTTGATTATGAATAATTAAGGACTGTGATTGACTAATTGTCACATTTAGTCTCTATGGTGTCACTTAATCAGCCAGAACCTAAGGCAGAGTACCTATCGTGCAGCTAGTCTATTGGAAAGTATCTACGATTTTATTAATTTAATTATCGTACTCCCAGGGAAGTGGCAACGACTTAGTAGTAACTAGCCTCTTATCCTAACTCTTATCTTATGATCCAGTTATGCAATCTTCATCAATATCTTTGATGAGAGGGTGATCCATTCTCCACTAGGTTCAAGTCTAATTAATCCTAAAAGTGTTTTAAAGATGAGTTCTGATTCTATACTATACTGTTCCTATATGTTGATTGACCTGTCTTTGAGTATTTTAGATGCATCTTAGCCTGGATGGCAACTATGTTCTGTGTCTAAAGGCGTACCACATCCGAGGTTTCTAATAAACCGCCCTACCTTAATGACGGCCCTACTCACGGTTCGGGATGAAGGCATCCATGAAAGCCCTATGTCACTTCGGGGATCATACCGCTTGCCCTAGCCGCCGGCATAATCGGACTCAGCTCGACTCCTACCTAGACTACTTTAACAAGCAGGGTGTTCAGCATGTTATTTTATCTAGCATGGCAGACACCAATACTAATTGATGCCTGTTAAACTAAACAGGTTATGATTAGACCGTGGTTAGGAATTGTCTATAACCCTAACGTTAGTTTAAAAGAGCACATTAAACATGCAGACATAGTGAATATTTAGCAGGTGGCTATTTCCGGAAAAACATAATAACTTCAACATACAAAACAACTATTCATAAAAACCGTAATCTGATATTCATAATTGATGTTTAGGACAAAGCAATAAAACATATAAGAGAGGGGTATGGGGACTGATGCCATAAAGAAATCACCCTTTACGTAGTCTCGCCGACAGAGCGTACTGCTGTATATGTCGTATTGCTCGCCCTGACTCTGCTCACCAGAACCTTCGGAGGACGCTTCCTCAGTCTAGTAACTGGGCTTTACCTTACGTCCTGGGCTTAAGCCTAGCCCTGTGGACTGACTCTTCGAACGCCTAGAGCTCTCTTAGGGTCTCCTAACGAAACCCCGGGTATTCTATGAATACCGGAAACGAACCTATCTATAGAAACCTAAGATCTGAGACTATTTCTCACAAACTAAAACAAAACACTAATAAGAAAGAAAACTGAGATCCGAGTCTCTGAGTGAGTTGTGTACTGGAAAACTGTACACTGGAAACCACTTAATGACTCAGATCGAGTGGAGAGGGATGAATTCAACTGCTGGAGGCCTGGGGTATTTATAGCAGCTTCCCGGAGTGAAAAATTCTGAAAAATTCGATGTGGGACAGCTTCTGGCGGCTCGGGACGCCCGTCCCGGTTCGGGACGCCCGTCCTGATTCGTTGACCAGGTTCGGGACGCCCGTCCCGGTTCAGGATGCCCGTCCTGGCGGTTTGACCGGGTCGGGACGCCCGTCCCGGGTTCGGGACGCCCGTCCCGGACCTTTGACCGGGTCAACATTTCCAAAAATTGTGTTTTTGCCCCAGAATTTGCTGTTTTCGTCTACTTTTCACCTGACACTTCCAAAATCATAAAAACCGTGAAATCAAGTAAATAGTAAACAATTAATGTCTATTTACTCTCAATTTCACATTAAAACATATATAAAAACATGCTAAAAATGTGATACGATTTTCACGTAGCAACGTCCCTACTCACGGTTCGGGATGAAGGCATCCATGAAAGCCCTATGTCACTTCGGGGATCATACCGCTTGCCCTAGCTGTCGGCATAATCGGACTCAACTCAACCTACCTAGACTATTCTAACAAGCAGGGTGTTCAGCAGGTTATTTTATCTAGCATGGCAGCACCAATACTAATTGATGGCTGTTAGCTAAACAGGTTATGATTAGACTGTGGTTAGGTATTGTCTATAACCCTAACTTTAGTTTAAAAGAGCACATTAGACATGCAAACATAGTGAATATTAAGCAGGTGGCCATTTCCTGAAAAACATAACAACGTCAACATATAAAACAAATATTCATAAAAATCGTAATCTCGTGTTCATAATCATGTTTTGGAACAACACAATAACAACATATAAGAGAGGGACATGGGGACTGATGCCATAAAGAAATCACCCTTTACGTAGTCTCGCCGATGGAGCGTAGTGCTGTATATGTCGTATTGCTCGCCCCGACTCTGCTCGCTAGAACCTTTGGAGGACGCTTCCTCATCCTAGTAACTAGGCTTTACCTTAATACCCAGCTTAAGCCAAGCCCTGTGGACTGACTCTTTGAACGCCTAGAGCCCTCTTAGGATCTCCTAACGAAATCCTGGGTATTCTATGAATACCAGAAACGAACCTATCTATCGAATCCTAGGATCTGAGACTAATTCTCAGAAACTAAGAAAAACGAAAAACAAAAAAGGAAAGAAAGAAAACTTCTACTGAAATCCGAGTCTCCGAGTGAGTTGTGTACTAGAGAATTGTACACTGGAAACCACTGAATGACTTAGATCGAGTGGAGAGGAATGATTTTAACTACTGGAGGCCTGGGGTATTTATAGCAGCTTCCCGGGGTGATTTTAAATCAAAAATTCGATGTGGGACTTGATCTGGGGGTTCGGGACGCCCGTCCTGGTCTGTTGACCAATTTGGGATGCCCGTCTCGAGTCCTGGACGCCCGTCCCGGTGCTTTGACTGGGTCGGGACGCCCGTCCTGAGCCTTTGACCAAGTCAGCATTTCCAAAAATTGCATTTTTGCCCCAAAATTTGCTGTTTTCGTCTACATTTCACCTAACACTTCCAAAATCATAAAAACTGTGAAATTAAGTAAATAATAAACAATTAAGATCAATTTCACCCTAAATCATATATAAAAACATGCTAAAAAGGTGATACGATTTTTGCGTATCAGATAACCCCACACTTAGCTTTTTGCTTGTCCTCAAGCAAAGTCTACCTGAAGTTAGTGATTCTAAACCATATGTGCATTCCTAGTCATGTTTTTATTCTAAAAATTCTTCAAACAATTCTTAACACATGTCTGACTGGTTAGGTTGCTATGACAAGGTGTCAAATGTCTCTAGTAGTTTGTTAGGGTTGAGCAGAAAGTAACTTAACAACTAGGTTGAACTTTTCTCTTAGTCATAAGGTCTTCCTGATGTGTAGTGTGTGTACTAGTCCAGACCAAATAGTCAACACAATAAACTCTTGTCTTAACTGTTACCAGATAACACTTCAACCTATTGCTAGACACACTGACAACAGATAACTTTCTGAGTTCTGAGCTTTGGTGATCAGATTCTATTTAGCATTTATTGATTTCTTTCGTTTATAGATTTTCTAGGGTATTTTGAATCTACTTAGAACACATCAACTTCAACTACCCATGTAGCGAGTCCCACTCCGATGACTCCCAGATCTGCACGACCTTAGGGCATCAGGCTTTAAGTTCCCCGAAGGAGTGGTACTCAAGTAGCGAAGGCCGCTGGCAAACTACCCTAATTTAATTAGCTCACTTTTTTTTTCTTTTTCACTTTTGGCTCAGAGTATCATCTAGTCATTCCAATTGTCAATGCATCCTACAACTGGTCTAATTTTATCTAGTTAAGTCTCGAAAAGGTAATTGGTTGAGGTTTCTAATCCAGACTAAGTTGTGCTCAATTATCAGGACTTCCCTATTTCTAATCAATAGGTTCAGCAATAGTCATCAATTATCTCCTACTAACCATAACATACTACCTACATATCATAGACGTAAGCCATTGTTTAACCAGGCATACTGCATTTAGAAGTCTGAAAGACGGAAAATTTTGAAAATTTTGGAAGGGTGTGAAAATATGGGGAAAACAAGCAAAAGCATGCAAAACAATTTTGCAAACTGCTACAGTGCACCGTGCACTGCTACCCCACACTTAATTCTGACACTGTCCTCAGTGTTCATGCATATCTAATTACCCCACACTTATTTGAAAACAAGAAAAAATGAAAACAAAACAAAGAACTCTTACCCCACACTTATTTTACTAATTAAGGGTAAGAGAGAAAATAAAACAAGAAGGATAATGGAAATAACAAAACAGAACACAAAACAAAGAAAACAAAAGTAAAGGATCATGAGGATTAGAAAAACTCCCTTCATGTCGCGAGCAGAAGGGTCTTCTCTGACCTGTCAATTGGCTCTTCACCTTAGCCATGTGTGATACGCAAAAATCGTATCACATTTTTAGCATGTTTTTATATATGATTTAGGGTGAAATTGAGGGTAAAATGATCTTAATTGTTCATTATTTACTTAATTTCACAGTTTTTCTGATTTTGGAAGTGTCAGGTGAAAAGTAGACGAAAACAACAAATTTTGGGGAAAAAATGCAATTTTTGGAAATGTTGCCTTGGTCAAAGGGTCAGGACGGGCGTCCCGAACCCGGGACAGGCTTCCAGGACTCGGGACGGGCGTCCAGGACTCGGGACGGGCGTCCCGACATGGTCAACAGATCAGGACGGGTGTCCCAATCCGTGACGGGCGTCCCGAACCCCCCAGATCCAGTCCCACATTGAATTTTTGATGAAAAATCACCCCGAGAAGCTGCTATAAATACCCCAGGCCTCCAGCAGTTGAAATCATTCCTCTCCACTCGATCTGAGTCATTAAGTGGTTACCAGTGTACTCTTCTCTAGTATACAACTCACTTAGAGACTCAGATCTCAGTTTTCTTTCTTATTAGTCTTTTGTTTTAGTTTCTGAGAAATAGTCTCACATCTTAGGCTTCTATAGATAGGTTCGTTTCTGGTATTCATAGAATACCCGGGATTTCGTTAGGAGATCCTAAGAGGGCTCTAGGTGTTCGAAGAGTCACTCCACAGGGCTGGGCTTAAGCTGGGTATTAAGGTAAAGCCCAGTTACTAGGCTGAGGAAGCGTCCTCCGAAGGTTCTGGCGAGCAGAGTCAGGGCGAGCAATATGACATATATAGCAGTACGCTCCGTCGGCGAGACTACGTAAAGGGTGATTTCTTTATGGCATCAGTCCCCATGTCCCTCTCTTATATGTTGTTATTGTTTTGTTCTAAAGATCTATTATGAATACGAGATTACGATTTTTATGAATAGTTGTTTTATATGTTGACGTTATTATATTTTTCCGGAAATAGCCACCTGCTTAACATTCACTATGTCTGCATGTCTAATGTGCTCTTTTAAACTAAAGTTAGGGTTATAGACAATTCCTAACCACGGTCTAATCATAAACTGTTTAGTTTAACAGGCATCAATTAGTATTGGTGTCTGCCATGCTAGATAAAATAACCTACTGAACACCCTGTTTGTTAGAGTAGTCTAGGGTAAGCCGGGCCGAGTCCGATTATGCCGGCGGCTAGGGCAAGCGGTATGATCCCCGAAGTGACATAGGGCTTCATGGATGCCTTCGTCCCGAACCGTGAGTAGGGCCGTCTTTAAGGTAGGGCGGTTTATTAGAAACCTCGGATGTGGTATGCCTTTAGACCCATAACATAGTTGCAATCCAGGCTAAGACATGTCTAAAATACTCGAATATAGGTCAATCAACATATATGAACAGTATAACATAGAATCAGGACTCATCTATAAAATACTTCTAGGATTAATCAGACTTAAACCTAGTGGAGAATGAATCACCCTCTCATCAAAGTATTTGATGAAGATTGCATAACTGGATCATAAGATAGGAGTTAGGATAAAAGGCTAGTTACTATTAAGCCGTTGCCACTTCCCTGGGAGTACGATAATTAACTTAATAAAATCGTAGATACTTTCCAACAGACTAGCTACACGATAGGTACTCTGCCTTAGGTTCTGGTTGATTAAGTGACAATAATTGAATGCTAAGTGACAGTTAGTAAGACTCAGTCCTTAATTACTCAAAATCGACATAGGTAAATAAAACCTATCTTTTAGCATACCAATCGGAACGTCATCAATGTGCTATTGCTGAGGTGTTCTTGACTCTGCAAGCTCTAGATATTGGAACGGATGACGCCAGCTCCGATCCTTCATTGTCGAGCTCTAGGTTGTGGCATATCCATTTGATGAATGACTCAAGCCCCAAGGACTGTTTCCTCGAATCATCTGCAAAGTTTCTCGTAATCGTAGCAACGTGTCCAGAAGGAACGTGTCTAGGAATGAGACTTCTTTGGATTGGTGTGCCTACCTGCCAATATTAGTGAAGGTATGGCATGCAAGTCTCGAATGGAAGAAAAGATACCTGAAGTTTTGGCAAAGCTGTGGTGGTAGGGGCTCCAGTTGTATAGATCTGGGCCCAAGTATTTGAGACTTCCTCGGGGAAGTTTCTCACAGCTGATTGGTATGCAGGGAATGCAAGCTCCTCCATTGCTATGCTCCTGATACAACGCCAAATTCCTCTATATCCTTCGATCATTAGATATCACTTGGTAGATCACTTGCTTGCACTAGTCTGGCTTTACTTGTGGCCTAGTATCTCATCTGTTGATTCTGCGGGTAGGGATTTTGCTGTGGTGGTATCTTCTAAAAGTCTCCAGCTTCCGAATTATTCCTCAGCTAAATCCCGTATGATTCCTCTAGTTGGGATTGTATGCATTTCCCATTGGAGTAGCATTTTGCAGTAACCTACTCCTACCTCTTTTGGAATGGTCAGTCATTCCCATAGCAATCCCTGCTAAAGTGTGGTACTTAGCAGACTTCACAGATTTGATACACAGGCTGAACATTTCTTCCTAAAACATTGGCACTCTGAATCTGGAAAACAACTAGAATCTGCACATGACTTTAACATCATTAGTAGGTAATGCATGTGGTTCAGGCTATTTTCGAAAAGTGTTCCACGACTACTATGATGTAATTATTTTCAAAGGAAGAAAGGAAAAGGATTCGAAATACCCCTGATATCAAAGGTTGCAACATTCTGTGTATGTTGCTGGGGTAGACGATCTCTGGAAGATGTGTTACCTATTATTTGGCAAGCATCGCAGGACTGTATCAGAGATACAAAATCCTTGAATATGGTGGGTCAACAAGATCCTGCTTTCAACACTTTCCGGATAGTGTTGATAGCCATCAATTGGTCTCCCGTAGATTCTTTAGGGCAATGCTCCAAAATCTTGTGTCCTTCATCTTCTGAGACACATCTTTTGATCAACTGATATGCAAAAATTTGAAAATAGAAGAGAAACTGCCCAGTAGTAATATTTCAAATCAGCAAAGAATTTCTTCTTTTGCTGATAAGTCATATCACTTGGAACTTATTCAGTGACTAGATAATTTGCAATAAACCACAGATGAGAATTATTATACATAGCAAACAATGCAAATAAGTTTTCATCCAAAAATTTATCAGTATTACGCTAGCCTCTAACTCGGGTTTTCTAATCTAGACAAATGGTTTGCTTTCTAGATTTTCAACTCTTTTTCTTATCTCTTCATTCTATATCAAATTCAAGTAACAATAAAACTTAACTTAATCAAGTATGGTTCAACATTAGTTTTATTGAACACAGATATCTCGGAGTGATCAGTGTCACCTATTGTTTTTAGACAAGACTAGATAAGATCGGAATTTATCATGCATGAACTTTCTTATCATGTTTCTGTCCTAAAACAATTCGTACTACATCATTACATCACATATTATTCAAAAAGCAGATTTCAATCAGGTGATACCATAATGGGTGCAGTAATTCCTTTTGGTTTTAAAAGATCTCATGCAATTATCAACAAAACAAAAGGAACTTCCTTTTTTCAATAGAACATTCAAAGGTCCGGCTATTAAGGAAAAACTATTTCATTATGATATTTCCCCGGTAAGGTCTAGGTTACTACCGTTACCTATCATAAGTCTCTAGAATTGTGGCCTTTAATCCTAAATTCATTATGATATTTCCCCGGCAACGGCACAAAAAATCTGATGTGTTCCGATGGTATGCTAAAAGATAGGCTTTATTTACCTATGTCAATTATGAGTAATTAAGGACTGAGTCTTACTAACTGTCACTTAGCATTCAATTATTGTCACTTAATCAACCAGAACCTAAGGCAGAGTACCTATCGTGTAGCTAGTCTGTTGGAAAGTATCTACGATTTTATTAAGTTAAATATCGTACTCCCAGGGAAGTGGTAACGGCTTAGTAGTAACTAGCCTTTCATCCTAACTCCTATCTTATGATCCAGTTATGCAATCTTCATCAATAACTTTGATGAGAGGGTGATCCGTTCTCCACTAGGTTTAAGTCTAATTAATCCCAAAAGTGTTTTATAGATGAGTCCTGATTCTATGTTATACTGTTCCTATATGTTGATTGACCTATCTTCGAGTATTTTAGACATGTCTTGGCCTGGATTGCAACTATGTTCTGTGTCTAAAGGCGTACCACATCCGAGGTCTCTAATAAACCGCCCTACCTTAATGACGGCCCTACTCACGGTTTGGGACGAAGGCATCCATGAAAGCCCTATGTCACTTCGGGGATCATACCGCTTGCCCTAGCCGCCGGCATAATCGGACTCAACTCGGCCTACCTAGACTATTCTAACAAGCAGGGTGTTCAGCAGGTTATTTTATCTAGCATGTTAGACACCAATACTAATTGATGCATGTTAACTAAACAGGTTATGATTAGACTGTGGTTAGGAATTGTCTATAACCCTAACTTTAGTTTAAAAGAGCACATTAGACATGCAGACATAGTGAATATTAAGCAGGTGGCCATTTCCGGAAAAACATAACAACGTCAACATATAAAACAAATATTCATAAAAATTGTAATCTCATATTCATAATCAATTTTTGGAACAACACAATAACAACATATAAGAGAGGGACATGGGGACTGATGCCATAAAGAAATCACCCTTTACGTAGTCTCGCCGATGGAGCGTAGTGCTGTATATGTCGTATTGCTCGCCCCGACTCTGCTCGCCAGAACCTTCGGAGGACGCTTCCTCAGCCTAGTAACTGGGCTTTACCTTAATACCCAGCTTAAGCCTAGCCCTGTGGACTGACTCTTCGAACGCCTAGAGCCCTCTTAGGATCTCCTAACGAAATCCCGGGTATTCTATGAATACCAGAAACGAACCTATCTATCGAACCCTAGGATCTGAGACTAATTCTCAGAAACTAAGAAAAATGAAAAACAAAAAAGGAAAGAAAGAAAACTTCTACTGAAATCCGAGTCTCCGAGTGAGTTGTGTACTAGAGAATTGTACACTGGAAACCACTGAATGACTTAGATCGAGTGGAGAGGAATGATTTCAACTGCTGGAGGCCTGGTGTATTTATAGCAGCTTCCCGAGGTGATTTTCATCAAAAATTCGATGTGGGACTTGATCTGGGGGTTCGGGACGCCCGTCTCGGATTGGGACCCCCATCCTGGTCTGTTGACCAAGTCGGGACGCCCGTCCCGGTTCTTTGACTGGGTCGGAACGCCCATCTCGGATTCGGGACGCCCGTCCTGAGCCTTTGACCAAGTCAGCATTTCCAAAAATTGCATTTTTGCCTCAAAATTTGCTGTTTTCGTCTACTTTTCACCTAACACTTCCAAAATCATAAAAACTGTTAAATTAAGTAAATAATAAACAATTAAGATCAATTTACCCTCAATTTCACCCTAAATCATATATAAAAACATGCTAAAAAGGTGATATGATTTTCGCGTATCATCTGCCTTAGGTTCTGACTGATTAAGTGACACTATAAAGACTAAACGTGACAATTAGTCAATCTCGGTCCTTAATTACTCATAATCAACATAGGGTAATTCAACACCTATTTTAGCATATCAGTCGGAAACGCATCAGATTTTTGGCGCCGTTGCCAGGGAAATATCATAATGAATTTAGGATTATTGGCCACAATTCTAGAAACTTATGATAGGTAGCGGTAGTAACCTAGACTCTAGACCTACACTTATCTTATGCTAGTTAGACAATCACTTTCCGAAATATAGGATTATCATAACTAACTAATTTTAGATATTATCTAAAATTAAGGCATTTAGGATAATCAAATTTTAGAAAATCATTCCAAAACCATATTGAGGGAATTTAGCCGCTTTCTAAATAAAATATAAAAGAAAAAAAAATGTTAAAAATTTAAAAACCTAAAAAAAATATATTTCTTGTGTTTCTATTTCGCCTTCTTTCTATTTTTGTTATTTGTTATTCCTAACCAGACTTTGCACTCATAGATGACGAGAGCAAGAGCCCAAGATATTCTGAACGAATTAGAAAATAACATCAATCCTTTCCCAGAGATCCAAACAACTCCTACATCTCTCGAATATACTCCTGCATCTCTCGAATATACTCCTGCATCTCCCGAATATACTCCAAAATCCCCTGAGTACACTCCAAAATCTCCTGAGTATACTCCTGCATCCCCAGCACCTAACGATCAACCACCTTCATCAAGGGATAGCACTAACAGTTTCCAATCAGCCTTGTCTACCCAGGTAGATGATATATCTCACAGGATAAGCGCCATGGCTCAGACAATACCAAGCAGACTAAGACGATCATGTCAGGCTGTTCTAGCCGTAAGTTTTGAAGTAACCCAACTCAGAACCATAATAGAACGCCAAAATGTGCAAATACTCTGAGAGGTGATGGAAATCTTAGAGGAACAAAGGAACCAGCAGGAGGAAATGCGAACCATTCAAGCAGAGATACGAGATATCAGAGATAAGGGCTGTTGAAAAAGGGAAGATTCTTTTTACTCTTATTCTCAGCAAATAAATTGTTTGAACTAAAATTAAATAATTGACCCCTATTTTATGTTTTCAAACTTTTTAAAAGGGTCTTTTATTTTATTCAACAATTTTTCTTCAGACATTTTATTTCTCAAATTTCTATGAAAAACAAAGGTTTTGCAAATGCAGTTTAATTTTCACTAATTAAATTGTATAAACTCAGTCTTTGATTTTCTGAAATTCTTGCTGAATATAAGTTAGGATAAGATTAGGGTAGTCATGATTTTCGAAAAAAGAGATTGAGGAATTTTTGCACAGAGTTTTTAATAGCTTCTGAATTTGATAGGTTAAACATGAAGACTTGTTAATTGTTATGATTATTGTTTGTGTACTGAGATTTGCAGGGAATTACGAAAAAAAAAGAAATTTTTTTTTTCGTAATTGGCACGCATCTCGAAGCAACCCGGGACGGGCATCCTGCCTCCGGGACGGGCATCCCGAAGGCCGCCCCTCCTACAAATATTCTATTTTTCTCATTTTCTCTCAAATCTACCTCCAAAAATTCATCTCTGTAAAATAATTCTCTCTACCCTCTGTCTTCAAATTTTTGGCAACTCCCCAAAGTTTCAAAATTCGAATTTCCCTCCAAAATTTGAATTTTAAATTTCCTTCCAAAATTCAAATTTCCCGCAAAAAATTCAAAATCCTTCCCTAACCAAAATACATCCTTCTGAATTCAAATTTACCTCCAGAATTCGAATTCGAATCTTCCTTCCAGCCTAAATTCTCAAAGTCTCTCAAACGTTCTCAAACCAAATGGCTCCCAAACGCGCTCGTATCACGTCCACCATGACCGTCACATCGGTGGCACAACCTTTCATGCTGTTCACTCCAGCCCAGCATACCAGGAGAGATGTCATGGGTATATCAGACGCATCATACTGACTGGCAGAACGCTTGATTGGGCAGTAGTACAGACGCTAAAGGTTTAGCAGGAAGTCTGACGCATACTCGACGTACTACCCTACAGTCGAGTCTTCATCGTCACTGAGCCGACATACCTGGAGCTGGTATGTGAGTTTTATGCTTCGTTTATGTACCATTAGGAGCAGATCACATTCCGCTTGGGCGGAATAGATCGGTCGATGAGCATGGCCGAGTTCGGCATCGCCTTGGGTATCTGGAAGAGAGACGAGCTGGATACGCCCGCCTAAACCACAGTAGTTCGAGACTTCACTTCTGCAGACGTCTCCACTGCTTGGGTTCAGATCTGTATGACGGGTGTTCCCTACCAGCATGGCTTTGCGAAAGCCACAGGTATTTATCCTGCCCTTCGCTACTTACATGCCATTATCGCGCACACACTCTGTCAGGACGACAGACGGCCCCCGGGAATGTCACCCAAATGGAGACATTCCTCTTGGCCAACATGCACATGGGATCTACAGTGGACATGGCTCGACTTATCACGGTCATCATGCGGGGTTTCACTACAGACACTCGGAAACAGTGTCTGGGGCACGGGCCATTCATCACCAGGATAGCATACTACTTGGAGTTGGACATCGAGGGCTCGGAGTTGACCCAGGTTGCCCCGACCACCATTCCTATGGACCTTACCATTCTACGGAACATGGGGATGGTCGTACGGGATGCAAATGGGCGCTACTCCATCCACATGGAGCAGCCAGGACAGGCCTCGGCACCAGGAGCAGTTCCAGCGCATATACCTCCTACCGAGACGTTCGTTCCACGCACTACCTTCGAACGACATATGTCGCACGGATTGGCAGAACTGTCAGCTCGATATAGTCGAGATATGGAAAGAATTGAGAGACCACTGACGATGATGGATGATAGAATCGCTATGAACACCAGCAGGATCGAGGAGATTTATCAGCATACCTCCCAACTGGTGGAGAACACAGAGGTCTACTTTCCAGCAGACTTTGGTCCACCTAATGACGGCGAGCCGGGTTCTTAGTTTTTCTTTTCCTTTTCTTTTTCTTGTTGTTTTTGTTATATGCGTGTGATCATGTCTAGGCTGTATGAAATATGAATCTCTGTGTAACGTTGATTGATATGACATAACAACATTATTTTCTCTATCTTATCTTGTTATTTCTTTTATTGCCTTATTTTCCTTCTTACCCATAGTTATTCGAATAAGTGTAGGGTAAGAGTCTTTTCTGTTTTATTTTTGTTTCTTGTTTTCAAATAAGTGTGGGGTAATTAGAAATGTATGAACACTGAGGACAGTGTCAGACTTAAGTGTGGGGTAGCATTGCACGGTGCACTGTAGTAGTTTGAGAAAATTTTTGCATGATTTTGCTTGTTTTCCCCGTATTTTCACACCCTTCCAAGTCTGGTGGACCTAACTGGATCACCCTCTCATCAAAGTTATTGATGAAGATTGCATAACTGGATCATAAGATAAGAGTTAGGATAAAAGGCTAGTTACTACTAAGTCGTTACCACTTCCTTGGGAGTACGGTATTTAATTTAATAAAGTCGTAGATACTTTCCAACAGACTAGCTACACGATAGGTACTCTGCCTTAGGTTCTGACTGATTAAGTGACACTATAAAGACTAAACGTGACAATTAGTCAATCCCGGTCCTTAATTACTCATAATCAACATAGGGTAATTCAACACCTATTTTAGCATATCAGTCGGAAACGCATCACTATATCTGCAAACCAAGGGGGTGAGAAAATAGCAAATAGTGCACATAGATTCTCATCGGGAAATTTATCATATATGATTGATTCATCTATAGCTTCTAGGGTCGGATTCTCTAGCCTGTACAAGTGGTCTGCGGCTAAGTTTTCTGTCCCTTTCTTATCCCGAATTTCTATGTCGAATTCTTGAAGTAATAAAACCCATCTGATTAATCTTGGCTTTGCGTCGGTTTTATTGAACAAGTACTTTAATGCAGAATGATCAGTATAAACTATGGTTTTAGATAGGACTAGATAAGATCGAAATTTATCAAATGCATATACTATTGCTAATAATTCCTTTTCTGTCGTAGTGTAATTTTCCTGAGCATCAGTTAAGCTTTTACTAACGTAATATATTACATGAAATTTATTATCATGTCTTTGTCCTAGAACAACTCCTACTGCATAGTCACTAGCATCACACATTAGTTCAAAAGGTAAACTCCAGTCAGATGACGTCATGATAGGTGCAGTAGTTAGAAGTTCCTTAAGTCTATTAAAGGCTTTTAGACATTTTTCATCAAAGACAAATGGAACATCATTTCCGAGTAAATTGGTCAATGGCCTGGCTATTAATGAGAAATCCTTTATAAATCTACGATAAAAGCCAGCGTGTCCTAAAAAACTTCTAACGGCTCTCACAGTATTGGGTGGAGGAAGTTTTGAAATAACTTCAATTTTGGCCTTATCTACTTCCATACCTCGGTGTGAGATCTTATGTCCTAATACAATTCCCTCTTTTACCATGAAGTGGCATTTTTCCCAATTTAGAACCAAATTAGATTTTATACAACGTTTCAACATTAATTCCAAGTTCTTTAGACAAATCCCAAATGAATTTCCAAAAACAGAGAAGTCATCCATGAATACTTCCATAGACTTTCCTAACATGTCCTCAAAGATAGCAGTCATACAACGTTGGAATGTAGCAGGTGCATTACACAAACCAAAAGGCATCCTTCTATATGCAAATGTTCCAAAAGGGCATGTGAAAGTAGTTTTATGCCGGTCTTATGGGGAAATAGGAATTCGAAAATATCCAGAAAACCCATCAAGAAAGCAGTAAAACATATGTCCAGATAATCTTTCTAACATTTGGTCAATAAAAGGAAGAGGAAAGTGGTCTTTTCGTGTGGCCGTATTTAGTTTCCTATAGTCTATGCATACACGATGACCAGTTACAGTTCTCGTAGGAATTAGTTCATTATGTTCATTTCTGACAACTGTTATACCGCCTTTCTTAGGTACTACCTGCACCGGGCTTACCCATTCACTATCTGAGATAGGATAGATAAGTCCTGCATCTAACAGTTTGATTACTTCTTTCTTAACAACGTCACACACATTAGGATTCAACCTCCTTTGAGGTTGCACACATGGCTTATAATCATTTTCTAGAAGAATCTTATGCGAACAAAAGCTTGGATTAATACCTGGAATGTCTGCAATTTTGTAGGCAAATGCTCTTCTATACTTTCTGCACATGTCCACGGTCAACTTCCGTTGTTCTGCAGTCAGATCAGCTGCGAGAATGATGGGAAGTTTCTTGTTGTCGTCTAGGAATTCATAGCACAAATGAGTGGGCAATTCCTTCAGTTCCAAGTCTGGTGGATCTTCAAATGAATTATGTTCTTTCTTCATCTCATCATCACCTATCTCAGTGAAACTATCAAAGTTAATTTCATATTCGGAGGAGCTGAGTTCAGTCTCCTCTAATTCTAGGGAGTCTTCACTCAAGACTTGATAGTTCGAGCATAGGTCTGTCACGTTAATTTCAATCAAGTGTTCAATAGCATCCACACAAAAACAAGTATCATCTAAATGCATGGGATACCTAAGGGTCTCATTCAGATCAAAAGTGATGTCCTCATTACCTACCCTTAACTTGATTTGATCATTACTAATGTCTATTAATGCTTTTGAGGTAGCTAGAAATGGTCGACCTAGGATCAGGGGCACTCCTCCTTCCCCATTCATATCCATGACAACAAAGTCCACAGGGAACACAAATTTTCCAACCTTTACTAAGAGATCTTCAATTATTCGCTTGGGGATTTTGACTGTCCTATCTGCAAATTGTATGCACATCCTAGTCGTTTTCAAATCATGCAATCCTAATTTATCAAATAAACTAGATGTCATGAGATTAATACTAGCTCCTAAGTCTGCTAATGCATGCATGTTAGTAATATTTCCAATTGTACATGGCAAGGTAAAGCAACCAGGATCTTTCTGTTTAGACGGCAGTTTATTCAGCAAAACTGCCGAGCATTCTTCATTAAGAACCACCTTGTCCATGTCAAATTTTCTTTTATTACTAACGACTTATTTTTAAAACTTAGCATACTTTGGCATTTCAGAAATAACATCAAGTAAAGGTAAATTAATATGAATCTGACTAAAATTCTTAAGAAACTTTTCAAATTGCTCCTTATCTTTATTTTGCATAAGTCTGGCAGGGTAAGGTACTTTTGGTCGGTACTCAGGAATAAACTTCGTCTTCCCTTTCCTTGCTACTTCGGTTTCGACATACGTCAGTGTTGGATCCTTGGAGCCTTCTTCTAGTTCTTGCACAAGAATAGGAGGGTTAGATGGTTTGGGCGGAGATGGAGATAGAACTTTACCAGATCTTAGAGTGATGGTCTTGCATTCAGTTTGGGGGTTGGTCTCAGTGTTGCTTGGTAGCGTTCCCTGGGACCTGTGAGAGAGATGACTGGATAGCTGGCCCATTTGTCTCTCCAAGGTTTGTATAACAGCTTGTGTATTTCTGACTGTTTGCTCGGTCTACTTCTGTCTGTTCTCGTTCTGCTGGATTCTCTCTGCATGAGCTTGCTGGACTTTCCTATTTGATGAGTTCCGACTTATATACTAAAATAGGTGTTGCTTTACCCTATGTTGATTATGAGTAATTAAGGACTTAGCCTGACTAATTGTCACATTTAGTCTCTATACTGTCACTTAATCAATCAGAACCTAAGGTAGAGTACCTATCGTGTAGCTTGTCTATTGGAAAGTATCTACGATTTTAATTAAATAAAATATCGTACTCTCAGGGAAGTGGTAACGGCTTAGTAGTAACTATCCTCTTACCCTAATTCTTATCTTATGATCTAGTTATGCAATCATTCATCAAAATCTTTGATGAGATGGTGATTCATTCTCCACTAGGTTTAAGTCTATTTAAGCCTAAGAGTGTTTTATGGATAATGTTCTGATTCTATGTTATACTCTTCCTACATGTTGATTGACCTATCTTCGAGTATTTTAGATATATCTTGGCCTAGATTGAAATTATGTACTGAGTCTAAAGGTGTACTGATATGCATAAATCATATCACATTTTTAGCATGTTTTTAGGCATGATTTAGGGTGAAATTGAGGGTAAATCGGTCTTAATTGCTTGTTATTAACTCAATTTCACAGTTTTTATGATTTTGGAAGTGTCAGGTGAAAAGTAGAAGAAAATGGCAAATTTTGGGGTAAAAATGCAATTTTTCAGAAGTTCAGACTTCGGGGAGGACGTCCCGAATCAGGACGTGCGTCCTGACCTGGTCAACAGGCCGGGACGGGCGTCCAGGACTTGGGACGGCCGTCCTGACCTGGTCAACAGATCGGGACGGGAGTCCCAATCCAGGACGGGCATCCCGAACCAGAATTCCAAGTCCCACATCGAATTTTTGAAGAAAAATCACTCTAAAAAGCTGCTATAAATACCCCAGGCCTTCCTCAGTTGAATTCATCCCTCTCCACTTGATCTGAGTCATTTAGTGACTTCAAGTGTACACTTTTCTCGAGTACATAAGTCACTGAGAGACTCGGGTTTAGTATAAGTGTTCTTTCTTTCTAGTTAGTGTTTCGTTTTCTTAGATTCTAAGAAATAGTCTCAGATCTTAGGCTTCGATAGATAGGTTCGTTTCTAGTATTCATAGAATACTTGGGATTTCGTTAGGAGATCCTAAGAGGGCTCAAGGCATTCGAAGAGTCAGTCCACAGAGGTGGGCTTAAGCTGGGTATTAAGGTAAAGCCCAGTTACTAGGCTGAGGAAGCGTCCTCCGAAGGTTTTGTCGAGCAGAGTCGGGTCAAGCAGTACGACATATACAAGCAGTAAGCTCCATCGGCGAGACTAAGTAAAGGGTGATTTCTTTATGGCATCAGTCCCCCTGTCCCTCTCTTTATATGTTGTACTGTGTTTGTCCAAATATCAATTATGAATACTGTATTATGATTTCTATGAATATTTGTTTTATATGTTGAAGTTGTTATGGTTTTCCGGAAATAGCCACCTGCTTAATATTCATTATGTCTGCATGTCTAATGTAGTTTCTTTTAAACTAAATGTAGGGTTATAGACAATTCCTAACCACGGTCTATTCATAACCTATTTAATTTAACATGCATCAATTAGTATTGGTGTCTGCCATACTAGATAAAATAACTTGCGGAACACCTTGTTTGTTAGAGTAGTCTAGGTAGGCTGAGTTGCATTTTTATGCCGACGTTAGGGCGAGCGGCATGATCCCCGAAGTGACATAGGGCTTTCATGGATGCCTTTAGCTCGAACCGTGAGTAGGGCCGTCATTAAGGTAGGGCGGTTTATTAGTTGACTCGGATGTGGTACACCTTTAGACTCATAACATAGTTGCAATCCAGGCTAAGATGCATCTAAAATACTCGAAGATAGGTCAATCAACATGTAGGAACAGTATAACATAGAATCAGGAAGTTATCTATAGAACAATTTTAGGCTTAATTAGACTTAAACCTAGTGGAGAATGGATCACCCTCTCATCAAAATTATTGATGACGATTGCATAACTGAATCATAAGATAAAAGTTAGGATAAAAGGCTAGCTACTAGTATGTCGTTACCACTTCCCTGGGAGTACGATATTTATTTAATAAAATCGTAGATACTTTCCAACAGACTAGCTACACGATAGGTACTCTGCCTTAGGTTCTGGCTGATTAAGTGACACCATAGAGACTAAATGTGACAATTAGTCAATCTCAGTCCTTAACTACTCATAATCAACATAGGGTAAAATAACACCTATTTAGCATATCAGTCGGAAATCCATCATGTACCACATCTGAGTTACCTGATAAACCGCCCTACCTTAATGACGGCCCTACTCACGGTTCAAGCTAAAGGCATCCATGAAAGTCCTATGCCACTTAGGAGATCATGCCGCTCGCCCTAACGCCGGCATAAACACACAAACTAAGCCTACTTAGACTACTTTAACAAACATGGTGATCTATAGGTTATTTCATCTAATATGGCAGACATTAATGCTTTTCGACGGGAAAGTCCTAAATTAATGTCTGTTAAACTAAACAGGTTATGATTAGACCATGGTTAGGAGTTGTCTATAACCCTATATTTAGTTTAAAAGAATCTACATTAGACATGCAGACATAATGAAAGTTAAGTTGGTGACCATTTCCGAAAAATCATAAAGTACTTCAACATGCATAACACATATTCATAAAATCATAATCCAATAGTTATAATTAATGTTTGGACGAACACAATACAGACATATAAAGAGAGGGACAAGGGGACCGATGCCATAAAGTATTCACCCTTTAGGTAGTCCGCTGATGGAGCAACTACTTGTATATGTTGGACTGCTAGACCCGACTCTGCTCGACAAAACCTTCAGAGGACGCTTCCTTAGCCTAGTAGCTGGACTTTACCTTAATACCCAGCTTAAGCACAGCCTTGTTGACAGACTCTTCGAACGCCTAGTGCCCTCTTAGGATCTCCTAACGAAATCCCGGGTATTCTATGAATACCGAAAGCGAACCTATCTAGTCGTATTCTAGGATCTGAGACAAACTCTCAGAAACAAAGAATACCAGACACTATCTTAGAATATAAATAAACCTATACTAAAACCTGAGAACACTAAGTGACTTGTATACTATGGAAAACTGTATACTTGAAGTCACTAAATGACTCAGATCGAGTGGAGAGGAATGATTTCAACTGAGGAATGCCTGGGGTATTTATTGTAGGGGAACTGGGTGAATTCTCTTCAAAAATTGACGTGGGAATCTAAACTGGGGCTCGGGACGCCCGTCCCGGCCTGTTGACCAGGTCAGGACGGCTGTCCCAAGTCCTGGACGCCCGTCCTGGTCTGTTGACCAGGTCAGGACACCCATCATGGGTTCGGGACACCCATCCTGACTTCCGAACTTCTGAAAATCATGTTTTTGCCCCAAAATTTGCAATTTTTTCTACTTTTCACCTGACACTTCCAAAATCACGAAAACTATGAAATTGAGTTAATAACAATCAATTAAGAGCAATTTAACACCAATTTCACCCTAAATTATGCCTAAAAACATGCTTAAAAAGTGATATGATTTATGCATATCATATAACCCCACACTTAGCTTTTTGTTTGTCCTCAAGCAAAGTCTACCTGAAGTTAGTGATTTTAAATCATAAGTGCAGTCACTTAAAATTTCTAGCCATGTTTTTACTCCATAATTTATCACTGAATCAGATAATTCACAACACAGGTCTGACTGGTTAAGTTGCTATGACAAGGTCTCAAATGTCTCTAGTAGATTATCATGGTCAAGCAGGTTTAACAACTTAATAACTAGATTGAACTCTTCTCTCAGTCACAAGGTCTTCCTGACGTGTAGTGTGTGTACTAGTCCAGACTAGATTGTCAACACAATATACTCTCATCTTGACTATTACCAGATAATACTTCGACCCGTTGCTAGTCATATTAACAAACAACTTTCTGAGTTCTGAGCCTTGGTGACCAGATTTTTAATTAAGCATTTATTGATTTTTACAGGGTATTTTGTGTCTGCTTTCACACGTCAACTTTAACTACCTATGTAGCGAGTCCCACTCCGATGACTCCCAAACCTACACGACCTTAGGGCATCAAGCTTTAAGTTCCCCTAAGGAGTGGTGCTCGAGTAGCAAAGGCCACTTGCAAACTACCCTATTTAATTAACTCTCTTTTTTCACTTTCAGCTCAGAGCATCATCTAGTCAGTTAGTGATATGCATAAATCATATCACATTTTTAGCATGTTTTAGGCATAATTAGGGTGAAATTGATGGTAAATCGGTCTTAGTTGATTGTTATTAACTCAATTTCATAGTTTTTGTGATTTCGGAAGTGTCAGGTGAAAAGTAGAAGAAAATGGCAAATTTCGGGGTAAAAATGTGATTTTCAGAAGTTCGAAAGTCGGGGTGGGCGTCCCGAAGTCAGGATGGGCATCCTGACCTGGTCAACAGGCCAGGACGGACATCCAGGACTCGGGACGGCCGTCCTGACTTGGTCAACAGGCCGGGACGGGTGTCCCAATCCAGGACGGGCGTCCCGAGCCGTAGTTCAGAATCCCACATCGAATTTTTGAGAGAAAATCACTCCAGAAAACTGCTATAAATACCCCAGGCCTTCCTCAGTTGAAATCATTCCTCTCCACTCGATCTGAGTCATTTAGTGACTTCAAGTATATAGTTTTCCATAGTATACAAGTCATTTAGAGACTCAGGTTTCAGTATAAGTTTTTTTTAATTTCTAGATAGTGTCTCGTTTTCTTTGTTTCTGAGAATTAGTCTCAAATCCTAGGATACGACTAGATAGGTTCGTTTCTGGTATTCATAGAATACCCAAGATTTTGTTAGGAGATCCTAAGAGGGCTCTAGGCGTTCGAAAAGTCAGTCCATAGGGTTGGGCTTAAGCTGGGTATTAAGGTAAAGTCCAGCTACTAGGCTGAGGAAGCATCCTCCGATGGTTCTGTCAAGCAGAGTCGGGTTGAGCAGTCCAACATATACAAGCAGTTGTTCCATCGGCGAGACTAAGTAAAGGGTGAATTCTTTATGGCATCAGTCCCCCTGTCCCTCCTTTTATATGTCTGTACCGTGTTCGTCCAAATATTGATTATATTTATTATATTATGATTTTATGAGTATTTGTTATACATGTTGAAGTTCTTTATGATTTTCCGAAAATGGCCACCAACTTAATATTCATTATGTCTGCATGTCTAATGTAGTTTCTTTTAAACTAAATGTAGGGTTATAGACAATTCCTAACCACGGTCTAATCATAACCTGTTTAGTTTAACAGGCATCAATTTAGGACTTTCCCGTTGGAAAGCATTGGTGTCTGCCATATTAGATGAAATAACCTATAGATCACCATGTTTGTTAGAGTAGTCTAAGTAGGCTGAGTTTGTGTGTTTATGCTGGTGTTAGGGCGAGTGGCATGATCCCCTAAGTGACATAGGGCTTTCATGGATGCCTTTAGCTCGAACCGTGAGTAGGGCCGTCAATGGCGATGTGGCGGTTTATCAGGTAACTCAGATGTGGTACACCTTTAGACTCAGTACATAGTTGCAATCCATGCCAAGATATATCTAAAATACTCGAATATAGGTCAATCAACATGTTGGAACAGTATAACATAGAATCAGAACATTATCTGTAAAACACTTTTAGGCTTAAATAGCCTTAAACCTAGTGGAGAATGAAACACCCTCTCATCAAAGATATTGATGAACTATTGCATAACTGGATCATAAGATAAGAGTTAGGGTAAGAGGATAGTTACTACTAAGCCGTTAACACTTCCCTGGGAGTACGATATTTAATTTAAATAAAATCGTAGATACTTTCCAATAGACTAGATACGATAGGTACTCTGCCTTAGGTTCTGACTGATTAAGTGACAGCATAGACACTAAAAGTGACAATTAGTCAATCTAAGTCCTTAATTACTCATAATCATCATAGGGTAAACAACACCTATTTTAGCATATCAATCAGAGCAGCATCAGATTTTTTGTGCCGTTGCCGGGGAAATATCATAATGAATTTAGGATTCCTGATCAAAATTCTAGAGACTTATGGTAGGTAACGGTAGTAACCTAGACCTTAGACCCAACACTTATTTTATGCTAGTTAGACAATCAATTTCCAAAATATAGGGTTATCATAACTAATTAATTTTAGATATTATCTGGAATTAAGACATTTAGGTTAATCAAATTTTAGAAAATTATTCTAAAACCATATTGAGGAAATTTAACTGCTTTCGAAACAAAAAAATTTGAAAAATTCAAAACCCGAAAAAATATTGTATTTTTCTTGCTCAATGGTGAGTTTTTCTTTTTCTTGTATTATTTTTCATTTTTCTCTTTCATAGTTGAATATTTGTTTTCTTCCAAATTTTTCTAATTTTTCACTTCCCGTGTAACTCCACTAACCAGTTTGCTCAAGCTTAAACGTATTCTTCTCTGTAGTTGCATGACTCGAACTTCAGAAGCTAACCTTGAAACCCCAGTTGAGAATCCTGAACGTCTCATCCGTGCTAATAGGCGAAGAACTGAGATGGCTGCTGAAAGACCTCCCCTCGAATCCTACATCCAGCCACAGACTGTTCCAGTATCATCCGCCATCCAAATCCCTGGAAACCCTCGCTATGATCTTAAACCGAATGTGATCCAGTTGATTATTAATCGGGTATAGTTTGGAGGAACTGCAGCTGAGAATCCGCTAGAACACTTATCCGATTTCTCTTCTCTCGGCGAAGGCCTCAAGGGAGATCATACTGCAGAAGTAACCAAACTAAACCTCTTTCCCTACTCACTGAGGGACAGAGCTAAGAGATGGTTGACCCAGCTACCTACTAACTCCATCACCTCTTAGGACGAGTTAAGCAAAGCCTTCCTGGAAGAGTACTACTCTGCAGCAAGGGTCCTAGAATATCGAAGGGCTTTGTCTAGTTTTACTCAAGCTGCTGATGAGACAGTGATCGAAGCTTGGGACAGATTCAAGGAGCTACTTAGGCTCTGTCCCCAACATGGACTTACCGAAACATTACTGACCCAGCAATTCTACGGGGGTATGACAGATGATATGCATAAATCATATCACATTTTTAGCCTGTTTTTAGGCATAAATTAGGGTGAAATTGATAGGAAATCGGTCTTAATTGTTTGTTATTAACTCAATTTCACAGTTTTTATTATTTTGGAAGTGTCAGTTGAAAAGTAGAAGAAAATGGCAAATTTCGGGGCAAAAACGCAATTTTTCAGAAGTTCGGAAGTCGGGGTGGTCGTCCCGAATCAGGATGGGCGTCCTGACTAGGTCAACAGGCCGGGACGGGCGTCCCAATCTAGGACGGGCATCCCGAACCAGAATTCAGAATCCCACATCGAACTTTTGAAGAAAAATCACTCCAGAAAGCTACTATAAATACCCCAGGCATTCCTCAGTTGAAATCATTCCTCTCCACTCGATCTGAGTCATTTAGTGACTTCAAGTATACAGTTTTCCATAGTATACAAGTCACTTAGAGACTCAGGTTTCAGTATAAGTTTCTTTTTTTTCTAGATAGTGTCTCGTTTTCTTTGTTTCTGAGAATTAGTCTTATATCCTAGGATACGACTAGATAGGTTCGTTTCTGGTATTTATAGAATACCCGGGATTTCGTTAGGAGATCCTAAGAGGGCTCTAGGCGTTCGAAGAGTCAGTCCACAGGGTTGGGCTTAAGCTGGGTATTAAGGTAAAGTCCAGCTACTAGGCTGAGGAAGCATCCTCCGAAGGTTCTGTCGAGCAGAGTCGGGTCGAGCAGTACGACATATACAAGCAGTTGCTCCATCAGCGAGACTAAGTAAAGGGTGATTTCTTTATGACATCAGTCCCCCTGTCCCTCTCTTTATATGTTTGTATTGTGTTTGTCCAAAGATTGATTATGAATATTAGATTATGATTTTTATGAGTATCTGTTATATGTGTTGAAGTACTTATGATTTTCCAGAAATGGCCACCTGCTTAATATTCATTATGTCTGCATGTCTAATGTAATCTCTTTTAAACTAAAATTTAGGATTATAGACAATTCCTAACCACGGTCTATTCATAACCTGTTTAGTTTAACATGCATCAATTAGTATTGGTGTCTACCATATTAGATAAAATAACCTATAGAACACCCTGTTTGTTAGAGTAGTCTAAGTAGGCTGAGTTGCGTTTTTATGCCGGCGTTAGGGCGAGCGGCATGATCCCTTAAGTGACATAGGGCTTTCATGGATACCTTTAGCTCGAACCGTGAGTAGTGCCGTCAATGGCGATAGGGCGGTTTATTAGTTGACTCATATGTGGTACACCTTTAGACTCAGAACATAGTTGCAATCCAGGCCAAGACATGTCTAAAATACTCGAAGATAGGTCAATCAACATGTAGGAACAGTATAACATAGAATCAGGATATTATCTATAAAACACTTTTAGGCTTAAATAGACTTAAACCTAGTGGAGAATGAATCACCCTCTCATCAAAGATATTGATGAACGATTGCATAACTGAATCATAAGATAAGAGTTAGGGTAAGAGGATAGTTACTACTAAGTCGTTACCACTTCCCTGGGAGTACGATATTAATAAATTAAAATCGTAGATACTTTCCAAGAACTAGCTACACGATAGGTACACTACCTTAGGTTCTGATTGATTAAGTGACAACAATTGAATGCTAAAGTGACAGTTAGTAAGACTCAGACCTTAATTACTCATAATCGACATAGGTAAATAAAACCTATCTTTTAGCATATCAATCGGAACGCATCAGATTTTGGGCACCGTTGCCGGGGAAATATCATAATGAACTTAGGATTCCTGATCAAAATTCTAGAGAATTATGATAGGTAACGGTAGTAACCTAGACCTTAGACCCAACACTTATTGTATGCTAGTTAGACAATCACCTTCCGAAATATAGGGTTATCATAACTAAATAATTTTAGATATTATCTAGAATTTAGACACTTAGGATAATCAAATTTTAGAAAATTATTCTAAAACCATATTGAGGAAATTTAACTGCTTTCTAAATAAAATATAAAAAGAAAAAAACATTTAAAAATTTAAAAACCGAAAAAAGAATGTATTTTTCTTGCTCAATGGTAAGTTGTTCTTTTTCCTATCTCTTGTACTATTTGTTCTTTTTCTTTCATAGTTGAACATTTGTTTTCTTTCAATTTTTTCTTTTCTTTTCTTTTCTTCTATAAAAATTTTCTGAAAAATATTATTTTCCAGAAGATAAATTTTTCGTGTTTACAGTTTTCCTGTTTGTTTGTTTTTATTTAATTTCGAAAAAATAAAAATGGAAATGAGGAAAGAATATTTTTCTTTTGAGCTGTCAATTTTGGCTTAGGTTTTAATTAGGAAGAAATGTCATTCTATGTCGGTATTGATTGAATCCTTTTCTTTTTCTTCCTGTGAAAACATTTACATCATAGTAGTGGCAGAACACTTTTCAAAAATAGCCTGAAGCACAGGCATTACCTACTAATGATGTTAAAATCATGTGCAGATTTTGAGAAATTGTTTTCTAGATTTAGATGTGCCTATGTATCAAATCTGTGAAGTCTGCCAAGTACCACACTTTAGCAGGGATTGCTATGGGAATGAAATACGAACCATTCCAAAAAGAGGTAGGAGTAGGTTACTACAGAATGCTACTCCAATGGGAGACGCATAAAATCCCAGCTGGAGGAATCATACGGGATTTAGCTGAGGAATAATTCGGAAGCTGGAAACTTTCAGAAGATACCACCACAACAAAACCCCTACCCGCAGAATCAACAGATGAGATACTGGTAACAATTAAAGCCAGACCAGTGCAAGCAAGTGATCTACCAAGTGGTATCGAAGGGTCGAGGGATATAGAGGAATTTGGCATTGTATCAGGAGCATAGCAATGGAGGAGCTTGCATCCCCTGCATACCAATCAGCTGTGAGAAACTTCCCCGAGGAAGTCTCAAATACTTGGGCCCAGATCTACACCACTGGAGCCTCCTACCACCACGGCTTCGCCAAAGCTTCAGGTACCTTTTCTACCATTCGAAACTTGCATGCAATACCTTCACTGACATTGGCAGGTAGGCACACCAATCCAAAGAAGTATCATTCCTAGACACGTTCCTTCTGGACACGTTGCTACGATTACGAGAAACTTTGCAAATGATTCGATGAAACAGTCCTTGGGGCTTGAGTCATTCATCAAATGGATAGGACACTACCTGGAGCTCGACATTGAAGGATCGGAGCTGACGTCATCCGTTCCAATATCTAGAGCTTACCGAGTCAAGAACACCTCAGCAATAGCACATGGCTAAGGTGAAGAGCCAATTGACAGATCAGAGAAGAACCTTCTGCTCGAGACATGAAGGGAGTTTTTCTAATCCTCATCTTCCTTTACTTTTATTTTATTTTCTTCATTTTGTGTTTTGTTTTGTTACTTCCATTACCCTTCTTTTATTTTGTTATTATTTTCTCTCTCTTACCCTTAGTTAGTCAAATAAGTGTGGGGTAAGAAGTTCATGTTTTGTTTCTTCTTGTTTTCAAATAAGTGTGGGGTAATTTAGATATGCATGAACACTGAGGATAGTGTCAGACTTAAGTGTGGGGTAGCAGTGCACGGTGCACTGTAGTAGTTTGATAGTTTGAGAAAACTTTTTGCATGATTTTTCATGTTTTCCCCTTATTTTCACACCCTTCCAAAAGTTTTCAAACTTTTTCATTCCTTCAGACTTCAAAATGCAGTATGATTGGTAAAATATTGCTGATGTCTATGATATGTATGTAGAAGTTATGATTAGTAGGAGACAATGTAATGACTATTTTGAACTTATTGATAAGGAATAGGCACTTCCTGATAATTGAGCACAACTTAGTTTGGATTAGAGACCTCAACCAATTACCTTTTCAAAACTTAACTAGATAAGATTAGATCAGTTGAGGATGTATTGACAATTAGAATGACTAGATGAGGCTCTGAGCTGAAAGTGAAAAGAGAAACAAAAAGAGTTAATTAAATAGGGTAGTTTGCCAGCAGCCTTTGCTACTCGAGCACCACTCCTTAGGGGAACTTAAAGCCTGATGCCCTAAGGTCGTGTAGGTCTGGGAGTCATCGGAGTGGGACTCGCTACATGGGTAGTTAAAGTTGACGTTTTAAAGCAGACACAAAATACCCTGGAAAATTTGTAAAAGAAAAAAAATCAATAAACACTAAATAATTAAAAATCTGATCACCAAGGCTCAGAACTCAGAAAGTTATCTGTTGTTAGTATGTCTAGCGACGGGTCGAAGTGTTATCTGGTAGTAGTTAAGACGAGAGCAAAAATCTGATGCGTTCCGATTGGTATGCTAAAAGATAGGCTTTATTTACCTATGTCGATTATGAGTAATTAAGGACTGAGTCTTACTAACTGTCACTTAGCATTCAATTATTGTCACTTAATCAATCAGAACCTAAGGCAGAGTACCTATCGTGTAGCTAGTCTGTTGGAAAGTATCTACGATTTTATTAAGTTAAATATCGTACTCCCAGGGAAGTGGCAACGGCTTAGTAGTAACTAGCCTTTTATCCTAACTCTTATCTTATGATCCAGTTATGCAATCTTCATCAAATACTTTGATGAGATGGTGATCCATTCTCCACTAGGTTTAAGTCTAATTAATCCCAAAAGTGTTTTATAGATGAGTCCTGATTCTATGTTATACTGTTACTATACGTTGATTGACCTATATTCGAGTATTTTAGACATGTCTTGGCCTGGATTGCAACTATGTTCTGTGTCTAAAGGTGTACCACATCTGAGTTTCTACGCTACCGCCCCATCATTAAGGGTAACGACCCTACTCACGGCTCGGACAAAAGTCAGCAATGAACGGTACCCTATGTCACTTCGGTATCATGCTGCTCGTCTCATAACCGCCGGCATAACACTCTACTCAGCCTACCTAGACTACTTTCAACCAACAGGGTGTTCCGCAGAGATTATTTACTAGTATGGGCAGACACCAATACTAATTGATGCCTGTTAAACTAAACAAGTTATGAATAGACCGTGGTTAGGAATTGTCTATAACCCTAATTTCAGTTTAAAAGAACGGCATTAGACATGCAGACATAATGAATATTTAAGCAGGTGGCCATTTCCAGAAAATCATAACAACTTCAACATATAAAACAGATATTCATAAGAATCGTAATCTGATATTCAAATTAATATTTAGATAAAACAATTCGTAAACATACAGAACCTCATCTAGGGGACCCACTGTCATAAAGTAATCACCACTCTATACAGGTCCAGCCGGCGCTACATCTCCTGTATGCTCCTGACTGCTCGATCCTACTCTGCTCGGCAGAGCCTTCGGAGAACGCTCCTCAGACCTAGTAGCAATTGCTTTACCTTACATCCCGGGCTTAAGCAAATTGCCCTAATCTGACTAAGAACACGCACCCTATCTCTCTCTTAGGATCTCCTAACGAAATCCCGGTATTCTATGAATACCAAAAATTAACCTATCTATCGAAGCCTAAGATCTGAGACTATTTCTCAGAAACTAAGAAAATGAAACACGAAAGAAAGAAAGAAAACTGAAACTGAAACCCGAGTCTCTCAGTGACTTGTGTACTCGAGAATTGTACACTGGAAGTCTCTGAATGACTCAGATCGAGTGGAGAGGAATGATTTCAACTGCTGGAGGCCTGGGGTATTTATAGCAGCTTCCCAGGGTGATTTTTCATCAAAAATTCGATGTGGGACTCAGAAAAATCCCACATCGAATTTTTGAAGAATTCATCTGAGTTATCTGATAAAGCGCCCCATCGCCAAGGTTAACGGCCCTACTCACGGTTCGAGCTAAAGGCATCCATGAAAGCCCTATGTCACTTAGGGGATCATGCCGCTCGCCCCTAACCACAGGCATAAACGCTCAACTCAGCCTACTTAGACTAGTCTAACAAACAGGGTGTTCTGTAGGTTATTTTATCTAATATGGCAGACACCAATACTAATTGATGCTAGTTAAACTAAACAGGTTATGAATAGACCGTGGTTACAAATTGTATATAACCCTAACTTTAGTTTAAAAGAAACTACATTAGACATGCAGACATAATGAATATTAAGCAGGTGGCTATTTCCGGAAAATCATAAAAACTTCAACACATATAACAGATACTCATAATAATCATAATCTCATATTCATAATAAATATTTGGACAAACATAATACAAACATATAAAGAGAGGGACATCGGGACTGATGCCATAAAGAAATCACCCTTTACTTAGTCTCGCCGATGGAGCAACTGCTTGTATATGTCGTACTGCTTGACCCGACTCTGCTCGACAGAACCTTCGGAGGACGCTTCCTCAGCCTAGTAGCTGGACTTTACCTTAATACCCAGCTTAAGCCCAACCATGTGGACTGACTCTTCGAACGCCTAGAGCCCTCTTAGGATCTCCTAACGAAATCCCGGGTATTCTATAAATACCAGAAACGAACCTATCTAGTCGTATCCTAGGATATAAGACTAATTCTCAGAAACAAAGAAAACGAGACACTATCTAGAAAAAAAAGAAACTTATACTGAAACCTGAGTCTCTAAGTGACTTGTATACTATGGAAAACTATATACTTGAAGTCACTAAATGACTCAGATCGAGTGGAGAGGAATGATTTCAACTGAGGAATGCCTGGGGTATTTATAGTAGCTTTCTGGAGTGATTTTTCTTCAAAAGTTCGATGTGGGATTCTGAATTCTGGTTCGGGATGCCCGTCCTAGATTGGGACGCCCGTCCCGGCCTGTTGACCTGGTCAGGACGCCCATCCTGATTCGGGACGACCAACCCGACTTCCGAACTTCTGAAAATTTGCATTTTTGCCCCGAAATTTGCCATTTTCGCCCCGAAATTTGCCATTTTCTTCTACTTTTCACCTGACACTTCCAAAATCATAAAAACTGTGAAATTGAGTTAATAATAAACAATTAAGACCGATTTTCCCTCAATTTCATCCTAAATTATGCCTAAAAACATGCTAGAAATGTGATATGTTTTATGCATATCAAAGGCCAAAATTGAAGTTATTTCAAAACTGCCTCCATCCAAGAACGTGGGAGGCGTTAGAAGTTTTTTGGGACACGCTGGATTTTATCGTAGGTTTATAAAAGATTTCTCATTAATAGCCAGGTCGTTGACCAATTTACTCGGAAAAGATGTTCCATTTGTCTTTGATGAAAAATGTCTAAAAGATTTTAATAGACTTAAGGAACTTTTAACTACTACACCTATCATGACGTCACCTGACTGGAGTCTACCTTTTGAACTTATGTGTGATGCTAGTGACTATGCAGTAGGAGTTGTTTTAGAACAAAGACATGATAAGAAATTTCAGGTAATATATTATGCTAGTAAAACCTTAACTGATGCTCAGGAAAATTACACTACGACAGAGAAGGAATTATTAGCAGTAGTATATGCATTTGACAAATTTCGATCTTATCTAGTCCTGTCTAAAACCATTGTTTATACTGATCACTCTGCATTAAAGTACTTGTTCAATAAAACTTATGCAAAGCCAATATTAATCAGATGGGTTTTATTGCTTCAAGAATTCGACATAGAAATTCGGGATAAGAAAGGGGCAGAAAACTTAGTCGCAGACCACTTGTCTAGGCTAGAGAATCCGACCCTAGAAGCGATTGATGAATCAATTATATCTGATAAATTTCCGGATGAGAATCTATGTGCATTGTTTGCTATTTTCTCACCCCCTTGGTTTGCAGATATAGCAAATTACTTAGCAGCTCATACTCTCCCTAGTGATATCACTACTCAACAAAAAAGAAAATTCTTTGCTGACTTGAAATATTACTATTGGGAAGATCCTTTTCTATTTCGAATATGTGCATATCAGATGATCAGGAGATGTGTCTCTCAAGAAGAAGGTTTCCAAATTCTGGAACATTGTCACTGCGGACTAGCAGGCAGTCACGTAGCTGCAGCTAATACCGCCTGAAAAGTATTAGAAGCGGGCTTCTACTGGCCTACCATATTCAAAGACGCCGTAGCGTTCACAGGATCGTGTGATGCTTGTCAGAAAGCTAGAACCATATCTTCTCGTGACAGTCTACCCCAACTGGTAATTCAAAGTGTAGAGATATTTGACATATGGGGTATAGACTTTATGGGTCCGTTTCCTCCCTCTTTTGGTAAGAAGTACTTCATAGTAGTTGTAGAATATTTTTCAAAATGGCCTGAGGTATAGGCGCTACCTACTAATGATGCTAGAGTCGTGTGCAGATTCCTTAAGCAGATTTTCGCCAGATTTGGATGTCCGAAAGCCCTAATCAGTGACCGAGGTACGGACTTCTGCAACTCTCAATTGCAGAAGGTACTTCAGCAATACGGAGTTCAACATCACTTTTCCACAGCCTACCATCCTCAAACCAATGGGCAGGCTGAGGTAACCAATAGGGGAATAAAGAGAATCCTAGAAAAGACTGTGGGTGTTAACCGTAAGGATTGGGCCATAAAGATGGATGATGCATTATGGGCCTTCCGTGTAGCATACAAGACCACTACGGGGTTCTCACCTTATCGACTAGTCTATGGAAAAGCATGCCACCTTCCGGTTGAACTTGAACATAGAGCTTACTGGGCAGTGCAAAAATGTAATCTCGACGATAACTTAACTAAGGAACACCGGATTCTACAACTCAACGAATTGGATGAGTGGAGGCTCAAAGCCTATGAAAACTCACATCAGTTCAAGATGACAAGTAAACTCTGACATGACAGGCGACTCAGAGCCCAGAAGAATTTTGAACCAGGAGATAAGGTATTATTGTACAACTCACGTTACAAATTTTTCCCAGGAAAGTTGCGTAGTTGTTGGTCAGGCCCATTCACCATCACGGAAGTATCACCCTTCGGAGCATGTGTCATCATGGATTCTGATGGCACTACTCAAAAAGTGAACGGACAACGCTTAAAGATCTACAGAGAGCCTTTTGACTTGTCCGAGAAGACTGTTGACTTCGCAGAATAAGGGAGTATCTCTCTTATTTTATTTCGTGTTTTGTTATTTATTATTTCTTTCATTGCTCTATTTTCCTTCTTACCCTTAGTTAGTCGAATAAGTGTGGGGTAAGAGTTCTTTGTTTTGTTTCTATTTCTTCTTGTTTTCAAATAAGTGTGGTGTAATTTAGATATGCATGAACACTGAGGACAGTGTCAGACTTAAGTGTGGGGTAGCAGTGCACGGTGCACTGTAGTAAAAAACTTTTTGCATGATTTTTGCATGTTTTCCCTGTATTTTCACACCCTTCCAAAAAATTTTAAAAATTTTACATTCTTTCAGACTTCAAAATGCAGTATGATTGGTAAAACATTGCTGATGTCTATGATATGTAGGTAGAATGTTATGATTAGTAGGAGACAATGTGATGACTATCTTGAACTTATTGATTAGGAATAGGGAATTCCTGATGATTGAGGACAACTTAGTCTGGATTAGAGACCTCAACCAATTACCTTTTCAAAACTTAACTAGATAATATTAGATCAGTTGAGGATGTATTGGCAATTAAAATGACTAGATGATGCTCTGAGCTGAAAGTGAAAAGAAAAAAAAGAGAGTTAATTAAATAGGGTAGTTTGCTAGCGGCCTTTGCTACTCGAGCACCACTCCTTAGGGGAACTTAAAGCCTGATGCCCTAAGGTCGTGTAGGTCCGGGAGTCATCGGAGTGGGACTCGCTACATGGGTAGTTAAAGTTGACGTGTTAAAACATACTCAAAATACCCTGAAAAATCTATAAAAGAAAATAATCAATAAATGCGAAATAATTAAAAATCTGGTCACCCAGGCTCAGAAATTAGAAAGTTGTCTGTTGTTAGTATGTCTAGCGACGGGTCGAAGTGTTATCTGGTAGTAGTTAAGACGAGAGTATATTGTGTTGACTATCTGGTCTAGACTAGTACACACACTACACATCAAGAAGACCTTGTGACTGAGAGAAGAGTTCAATCTAGTTGTTAAGTTGTTAAACCTGCTTGATTATAATAATCTACTAGAGATATTTGAGACCTTGTCATAGCAACCTAACTAGTCATACCTGTGTTGTGAATTGTCTGAATAATTTTTGGAATAAAAACATGACTAGAAAATTTAAGTGACTGCACATATGATTTAAAATCACTAACTTCAGGTAGACTTTGCTTGAGGCCAAGCAAAAAGCTTGGGGTTATATGATATGCATAAATCATATCACATTTTTAGCATGTTTTTAGGCATAATTCAGGGTGAAATTGATGGTAAATCGGTCTTAATTGATTGTTATTAACTCAATTTCACAATTTTTGTGATTTTGGAAGTGCCATGTGAAAAGTGGAAGAAAATAGCAAATTTTGGGGCAAAAACGTGATTTTCAGAAGTTCGGAAGTCGGGGTGGGCGTCCCGAAGTCAGGATGGGCGTGCTGACCTGGTCAACAGGCCAGAAAGGGCGTCCAGGACTCGGGACGGCTGTCCTGACCTGGTCAACAGGCCGGGACGAGCATTCCAATCCAGGACGGGCATCCCGAGCTGCAGTTCAGAATCCCACATCGAATATTTGAGAGAAAATCACTCCAGAAAGCTGCTATAAATACCCCAGGCCTCCCTCAATTGAAATCATTCCTCTCCACTCGATCTGAGTCATTTAGTGACTTCAAGTATACAGTTTTCCATAGTATACAAGTCACTTAGAGACTCAGGTTTTAGTATAAGTTTCTTTTTTATTTCTAGATAGTGTCTCGTTTTCTTTCTTTCTGAGAATTAGTCTCAGATCCTAGGATACGACTAGATAGGTTCGTTTATGGTATTCATAGAATACCCGAGATTTCGTTAGGAGATCCTAAGAGGGCTCTAGGCGTTCAAAGAGTCAGTCCACAGGGCTGGGCTTAAGCTGGGTATTAAGGTAAAGTCCAGCTACTAGGCTGAGGACGCGTCCTCCGAAGGTTCTGTCGAGCAGAGTCCGGTCGAGCAGTCCAACATATACAAGCAGTTGCTCGCCGACTATGTAAATGGTGAATTCTTTATGGCATCAGTCCCCTTGTCCCTCTCTTTATATGTATGTACTGTGTTTGTCCAAATATTGATTATGTTTATTAGATTATGATTTTATGAGTATTTGTTATACATGTTGAAGTTCTTTATGATTTTCCGGAAATGGCCACCAACTTAATATTCATTATGTCTGCATGTCTAGTGTAGTTTCTTTTAAACTAAATGTAGGGTTATAGACAATTCCTAACCACGGTCTAATCATAACCTGTTTAGTTTAACAAGCATAAATTTAGGACTTTCCCGTTGGAAAGCATTGGTGTCTGCCATATTAGATGAAATAACCTATAGATCACTATGTTTGTTAGAGTAGGCTGAGTTTGTGTGTTTATGCCGGCGTTAGGGCGAGCGGCATAATCCCCTAAGTGATATAGGGCTTTCATGGATGCCTTTAGCTCGAACCGTGAGTAGGGCCGTCAATGGCGATGGGGCGGTTTATCAGGTAACTCAGATGTGGTACACCTTTAGACTCAGTACATAGTTGCAATCCAGGCCAAGATATATCTAAAATACTCGAATATAGGTCAATCAACATGTAGGAACAGTATAACATAGAATCAGGACATTATCTGTAAAGCACTTTTAGGCTTAAATAGACTTAAACCTAGTGGAGAATGAATCACCCTCTCATCAAAGATATTGATGAACGATTGCATAACTGGATCATAAGATAAGAGTTAGGGTAAGAGGATAGTTACTACTAAGCCGTTACCACTTCCCTGGGAGTACGATATTTAATTTAAATAAAATCGTAGATACTTTCCAACAGACTAGCTACACGATAGGTACTCTACCTTAGGTTCTGACTGATTAAGTGACAACATAGAGACTAAAAGTGACAATTAGTCAATCTAAGTCCTTAATTACTCATAATCAACATAGGGTAAACAACACCTATTTTAGCATATCAGTCGGAGCAGCATCATCAGCATACCCCCAAACTTATGTTTAACAGTGTTCATAGCAGACTAAGATCAAGTTTAGGGAAAACAAAGAATGGATACATGCAAAACATTTAGGATAAGTGGCTATTTAATAAGGGTGTCAAGAAATTAGGCTTAGGCTCAACTTGGTTTACTAAGGAAATAAAATGCATTAGGGTAAGCTAGAAAGGCTCAAACGATTCAAGAACATGCCTTAATCATTTCTTTATTACCAAATCTACTAGGATTTCGCCTCAAGGGATATAACAAATGAGTCTAAAAATTCTAAACCTTCATACCAAAGCTAACTCTTTTTATGATCATGAAATCTCCAAGAAGACTATGTGCAAAAGATAGGGAGTAGAAATAATTTTTACTTAAAGTCAACTAATACCTAATTATTCTAAAAAGAGGTACAAAGTCTACAAGAATGTATTTTTGTTTTTAAGGTATCATCATTAATCGGGTCCCAAAAGTCTATACTAATCATGCTGAAACTAAGGTTCTACTTGGTCATATGAAAATTGTTGCCGCACTACTCCCATATAGACGAGAGTGATTCACGGTATGATGGCATCGTCATCCATTATGTCTGGGTCCTCTCCCGGTAGGAGTTGATTGGGAAAACTTGGCCATGGGTTTCCAACTTGTTGCAGTACATCATCCCCCCAAACTGAAATAAAAACAAAGAAAACAACAAAACAGAAAAAGAATAATAGTGGTCGGGTACAAGGGTACCCGAAAATTAATAAAAGCAAAAGATAGAAATAATAAATAAACAGAAAAAGGAAAGAAAGACAGAAAAGAAAACCAGAAAAATAAATAAACAGAAAGAAAAGAAAAATAGAAAATAAAACAAAATTGAAAAGTGTTCACTTGAAATTTTCACTTGTGTGGGACCCACTGAATTTTTCAGCATTGACCAATAATAGAGAAGCAACGGTTTGCTCTTGGTCTCCATCTCTATAGAGTTTTAGTCTATGCCCGTTGACTTTAAATTTGATCCCCTTTTTGCCCACAACCGAGACCACTCCATAAGGATATATTTGTTCAATTGCTTATGGTCAGGTCCATCTCGATTCCAATTTGCCTGGAAATAATCTCAATCTCGAATTAAAAATCAGGACTTGTTGTCCAATTTCAAAATTCCTTGGCTGGATGTGTTTATCATGCCATCTCTTCGTTTTCTCCTTGTATAACTTGGCATTTTCATAAGAAAATAATCTCAGCTCATCTAGTTCTGAAAGCTACAACATTCGCTTTTTTCCAGCAATATCCATATCCAGATTGAGATGTTGCAGCGCCCAGTATACTTTGTGCTCTAACTCAACGGGTAAGTGGCAAACTTTCCCAAAAATGAGTCTATAAGGAGACATACCTATTGAAGTCTTGAAAGTTGTCCTTGATGCGATTCCGGTTGACGTACTAAATAGGTGTTATTTTACCCTATGCCGATTATGATTAATTAAGGACTGTGATTGACTAATTGTCACGTTTAGTCTTATGGTGTCACTTAATCAGCCAGAATCTAAGGCAGAGTACCTATCGTGTAGCTAGTCTATTGGAAAGTATCTACGATTTTACTAAGTTAATTATCGTACTCCCAGGGAAGTGGCAACGGCTTAGTAGTAACTAGCCTCTTATCCTAACTCTTATCTTATGATCCAATTATGCAATCTTCATCAAATACTTTGATGAGAGGGTGATCCATTCTCCACTAGGTTCAAGTCTAATTAACCCTAGAAGTGTTTTAAAGATAAGTTCTGATTCTATGTTATACTGTTCCTATATGTTGATTGACCTATATTCGAGTGTTTTAGATATATCTTAGCCTGGAATGCAACTATGTTCTGTGTCTAAAGGTGTACCACATCTGAGTCTCTATGCTACCGCCCCCTATCATTAAGGTAAACGGCCCTACTCACGGTACGAACAAAGACAGTTATGAAAGCCCTATGTCACTTTCGGGATCACTCTGAAGGCTCGTAATCGCTGGCATAACGCTCTACTCAGCCTACCTAGACTACTCTAACAAGCCAGGTGTTCAGCATGTTATTTTATCTAGTATGGCAGACACCAATACTAATTGATGCCTGTTAAACTAAACAGGTTATGAATAGACCGTGGTTAGGAATTGTCTATAACCCTATTTTAGTTTAAAAGAAACTACATTAGACATGCAGACATAATGATTATTTAGCAGGTGGCTATTCCGGAAAAACATAATAACTTCAACATACAGAACAACTATTCATAAAATCATAATCTGATATTCATAATTGATGTTTAGGACAAAGCAATAAAACATATAAGAGAGGGGTATGGGGACTGATGCCATAAAGAAATCACCCTTTACTTAGTCTCGCCTACAGAGCGTACTGCTGTATACGTCGTATTGCCCCCTGACTCTGCTCACCAGAACCTTCGGAGGACGCTTCCTCAGCCTAGTAGCTAGACTTTACCTTACGTCCTGGGCTTAAGCCTAGCCCTGTGGACTGACTCTTCGAACGCCTAGAGCTCTCTTAGGATCTCCTAACGAAATCCCGGGTATTCTATGAATACCGGAAACGAACCTATCTATAGAAACCTAAGATCTGAGACTATTTCTCAGAAACTAAAACAAAACACTAATAAGAAAGAAAACTGAGATCCGAGTCTCTGAGTGAGTTGTGTACTGGAAAACTGTACACTGGAAACCACTTAATGACTCATATCGAGTGGAGAGGGATGAATTCAACTGCTGGAGGCCTGGGGTATTTATAGCAGCTTCCCGGAGTGAAAAATTCTGAAAACTTTGATGTGGGACAGCTTCTGGTGGTTCGGGACGCCCGTCCCGATTCGGGACGCCCGTCCTGGAGGTTTGACCGGGTCGGGACGCCCGTCCCGGACCTTTGACCGGGTCAATATTTCCAAAAATTGCGTTTTTGCCCCAGAATTTGCTGTTTGCGTCTACTTTTCACCTGACACTTCCAAAATCATAAAACCCGTGAAATCAAGTAAATAGTAAATGATGATTAATGTCAATTTACTCTCGATTTCACATTAAAGCATACATAAAAACATGCTAAAAATGTGATACGATTTTCGCGTATCAGATAACCCCACACTTAGCTTTTTGCTTGTCCTCAAGCAAAGTCTACATGGAGTTAGTGATTTTAAACCGTAGTGCAGTCACTTAAATTCCTAATCATGTTTTTATTCCAAAAATTCTTTAGACAATTCTTAACACAGGTCTGACTAGTTAGGTTGCTATGACAAGGTCTCAAATGTTTCTAGTAGCTTGTTATGATCAGGCAGAAAACAAATCAACAACTAGGTTGGACTTTTTCTTAGTCACAGGGTCTTCGTGATGTGTAGTGTGTGTACTAGTCTAGACCAGATAGTCAACACAATGAACTCTTATCTTAACTGCTACCAGATAATACTTCGACCAATCGCTAGACATACTGACAACAGATAACTTTCTGAGTTCTGAGCTTTGGTGATCAGATTTTTAATGTTTTAGCACTTAGTTATTTTCTTTATAGATTCAGGGTATTTCGAGTTTGCTTAGAACACGTCAACTTCAACTACCCATGTAGCGAGTCCCACTCCGATGACTCCCAGATCTACACGACCTTAGGGCATCAGACTTTAAGTTCCCCGAAGGAGTGGTGCTCGAGTAGCGAAGGCCACTGGCAAACTACCCTATTGTAATTAACTTCCTTAAGTTCTTTTCACTTTTAGCTCAGAGTCTCATCTAGTCATTCTAACTGCCAATATATCCACAACTGGTCTAATTTTATCTAGTTAGTCTCGAATGGCAATTGGTTGAGGTCTCTAATCCAGACAAGGTTGTGCTCAGTTATCAGGAATTCCCTATTCCTAATCAATTAGTCCAAGATAGCTATCAATTATCTCCTACTAACCATAACATACTACCTACATACATACATACATAGACATATTTGTTTAACCAAGCATACTGCATTTAGAAGTCTGAAAGACGGAAAAATTTTGAAATTTTTTTTGGAAGGGTGTGAAAATACGGGGAAAACAAGCAAAAGCATGCGAAAAAAAAAATTTTCAAACTGCTACAGTGCACCGTGCACTGCTACCCCACACTAAAGTCTGACACTGTCCTCAGTGTTCATGCATCGCTAATTACCCCACACTTATTTGAAACAAAAAATAAAACATAAAAAAAACAAAAAAAACAAAATAATGCAACAATTCTGTATGTCATATAAATCAATTTTGTACAAAGATTCATAGTCATACAGCCCAGACATACACAAAGAACAAGATAAACAAAAGACAAAAGAAAAAGAAAGAAGGGGAGAGAGAGACTAAGAACCCGGCGGGTCGCCATCCAGTGGACCGAGGTCTGTTAGGTCAAACTCGAAGTTCTCCGCTACTCGGGCAGTCTGCTGATGTATCTCCTCAATCCTACTGGTGATCATGGCGATCCTGTCATCCATCACCACCAGTCGTCTGTCAACCCTGTCATCCATCATTGCCAGCCGTCTGTCAATCCAGTCCATGTCTCGATTGTATCGTGCCGATAGTTCTGCCAATCCGTGCGACATGTGTCGTTCGAAGGCAGTACGTGGCACGAACGTCTCGGATGGAGGGATATGCGGTGGAGCTCCTTCTGATGCCGAGGCCTGTCCTGGCTGCTCTGTGTGGATGGTGTAGCGGCCGCTCATATCCCGGACAACCATTCCCATGTTCCGTAGGATGGTAACGTCTGTGGGAATAGTAGTTGGGGCGACCAGAGTAAGCTCCGAGCCCTCTATGTCCAACTCCAGGTAGCGGGCTATCCTGGTGATGAATGGCCCGAGCCCCAGACACTGTTTCCGAGTGTCCGTAGCAAAACCCCGCATGATGACTGTGATAAGTCGAGCCATCTCTACTGTGGATCCCATATGCATGTTGGCCAAGAGGAATGTCTCCATTTGGGTGACATTCCCGGGGGCCGTCCGTCGTCCTGACAAAGTGTGTGCAATAATGGCATGTAAGTAGCGAAGAGCAGGATAGATACCTGTGGCTTTCGCAAAGCCATGCTGGTAGGGAACACCCGTCATACAGATCTGAGCCCAAGTAGTGGAGACATCTGCAGAAGTGAAGTCCCGAACTGCTGTGGTGTAGGCGGGCGTATCCAGCTCCTCTCTCTGCCAGATACCCAAAGCGATGCCGAACTCGGCCATGCTCATCGACCGATCTATTCCGCCTAAGAGGAATGTGATCTGCTCCTGATGGCATGCAAAGGATGCATAGAACTCACATACCAGCTCCAGGTACGTGGGCTCTGTGACGACGAATACTCGACTGTAGGGTAGTACATCGAGTATGCGTCTGACCTCAGCCTCTACTCCCAGTGTCTGTACTGCTGCCCAATCCAGCGTTCTGCCCGTCAGTATCGTGCGTCCGATGTACCCAGTGCATCTCTCCTGATATGCTGTGCTGGAGGGAAACAGCATAAAAGGATGTGTCACTGAGGTAACTGCCACAGTGGATGTGGGACGAGCACGTTTGGCAGCCATTTGGGTTGAAAGTGTTGGAGAGATTTTGGGAGTTTTAGGTAGGAAGGAAGGTTCGAATTCGAATTCTGGAGGTGAATTTGAATTCAAAAGGGTGAAATTAGGCTAGGGAAAGATTTCGAAATTCTTGGCGGGAAATTCGAATTTTGGAGGGAAATTCGAATTTGGAAGGAAATTTAAAATTTAAATTTTGGAGGGAAATTTGAAATTTTAAATTTGAAAAGTTTGCCAAAGGTAAAGAGAGAGAGTTATTTGAGAGAGGTGGATTTTTGGAAGTGAATTTTGAGGGAAAAATGAAAAAATTGAGATTTTATAGAAGGGGAGGCCTTCGGGACGCCCGTCCCGGAGGCAGGACTCCCGTCCCGCTGGACGCCCGTCTCGGGTTGCCTCGGGACGCGTGCCAATTCCGAAAATATTATTTTTTTTCTAATTCCTGCAAATCTCAGTATACCAAAAATAATCATAATTTTTAACAAGGCTTCATGTTTATCCAATGAAATTCAGAAGTTGTTAAAAAAAACTCTATGCAAAAATTCCTCAGTCTCACTTTTTCGAAAATCATACTACCCCAATTTTATTCCTATTTAAATTCAGCAAGAAAAACAAAAATTTGAATTTATACAATTTAGTTAATGAAAAATAAACTGCAATTGCAAAATTTTCGTTTTTCATAAAATGTCTGAAGAAAATTGTTGAAAATAAAGGACCCTTTAAAAATGTTTGAAAAATAGAAAAATATGGGTCAATTATTCAAGTTTCAGTTCAAACTTATTATTTGCTGAAAATAAAAGTAAAAGAATCTTCCCTTTTTAACGAATCCTGTCTCTGATCTCCTGTAGTTCTGTCCGAATGCTTCGCATTTCTATGCGTATTGTTCGCATCTCATCCCTCTGCCTGTTTTGCTCACTGCGTAGATCAGCCATCTCTCGGAGTAGTTGTGCACCTTGGTTCTCCTGGAGATTGACTGTGGCTCTGAGTCGGTCTACGTTAGTTGTGATGTTCAGACTGAGTTGGTCTAAATGACACAGTCTGCTGGCAATCCCTTGGTCCATCTCATAGACCCTTTGAGTTAGTGTGTCTATCTGCACGGACAACAGTGAATAATAACCGTTAGTACTCCCCGCAGATGAAGGGGTGCGCTCGTGAGGTGTTGGGGTGTATGCAGGAGAGGTCGGTGAATTTTGGGTTTGGTCAGTGGGTGGTGGATTTATAGGAACTCTCTGGGCAGGAGGGTGAATTGGAGATCTCTGGGGTTCTTCTCTAGGAGGGAAGGTGATGCGATTCCGGTTGACGTACTAAATAGGTGTTATTTTACCCTATGTCGATTATGATTAATTAAGGACTGTGATTGACTAATTGTCACGTTTAGTCTTATGGTGTCACTTAATCAGCTAGAATCTAAGGCAGAGTACCTATCGTGTAGCTAGTCTATTGGAAAGTATCTACGATTTTACTAAGTTAATTATCGTACTCCCAGGGAAGTGGCAACGGCTTAGTAGTAACTAGCCTCTTATCCTAACTCTTATCTTATGATCCAGTTATGCAATCGTCATCAAATACTTTGATGAGAGCGTGATCCATTCTCCACTAGGTTCAAGTCTAATTAACCCTAGAAGTGTTTTAAAGATAAGTTCTGATTCTATGTTATACTGTTCCTATATGTTGATTGACCTATATTCGAGTGTTTTAGATATATCTTAGCCTGCAATGCAACTATGTTCTGTGTCTAAAGGTGTACCACATCTGAGTCTCTATGCTACCGCCCCCTATCATTAAGGTAAACGGCCCTACTCACGGTTCGAACAAAGACAGTTATGAAAGCCCTATGTCACTTTCGGGGATCACTCTGAAGGCTCGTAATCGCTGGCATAACGCTCTACTCAGCCTACCTAGACTACTCTAACAAGCCAGGTGTTCAGCATGTTATTTTATCTAGTATGGCAGACACCAATACTAATTGATGCCTGTTAAACTAAACAGGTTATGAATAGACCGTGGTTAGGAATTGTCTATAACCCTATTTTAGTTTAAAAGAAACTACATTAGACATGCAGACATAATGATTATTTAGCAGGTGGCTATTTCCGGAAAAACATAATAACTTCAACATACAAAACAACTATTCATAAAATCATAATCTGATATTCATAATTGATGTTTAGGACAAAGCAATAAAACATATAAGAGAGGGGTATGGGGACTGATGCCATAAAGAAATCACCATTTACTTAGTCTCGCCTACAGAGCGTACTGCTGTATACGTCGTATTGCCCGCCCTGACTCTGCTCGCCAGAACCTTCGGAGGACGCTTCCTCAGCCTAGTAGCTAGACTTTACCTTACGTCCTGGGCTTAAGCCTAGCCCTGTGGACTGACTCTTCGAACGCCTAGAGCTCTCTTAGGGTCTCCTAACGAAACCCCGGGTATTCTATGAATACCGGAAACGAACCTATCTATAGAAACCTAAGATCTGAGACTATTTCTCAGAAACTAAAACAAAACACTAATAAGAAAGAAAACTGAGATCCGAGTCTCTAAGTGAGTTGTGTACTGGAAAACTGTACACTGGAAACAACTTAATGACTCAGATCGAGTGGAGAGGGATGAATTCAACTGCTGGAGGCCTGGGGTATTTATAGCAGCTTCCCGGAGTGAAAAATTCTGAAAAATTCGATGTGGGACAACTTCTGGCGGCTCGGGACGCCCGTCCCAGTTCGGGACGCCCGTCCTGATTCGTTGACCAGGTTCGGGACGCCCGTCCTGGCGGTTTGACCGGGTCGGGACGCCCGTCCCGGACCTTTGACCAGGTCAACATTTCCAAAAATTGCGTTTTTGCCCCAGAATTTGCTGTTTTCGTCTACTTTTCACCTGACACTTCCAAAATCATAAAAACCGTGAAATCAAGTAAATAGTAAACAATTAATGTCAATTTACTCTCAATTTCACATTAAAACATATATAAAAACATGCTAAAAATGTGATACGATTTTCGCGTATCAGATAACCCCACACTTAGCTTTTTGCTTGTCCTCAAGCAAACTCTACATGGAGTTAGTGATTTTAAACCGTAGTGCAGTCACTTAAATTCCTAATCATGTTTTTATTCCAAAAATTCTTCAGACAATTCTTAACACAGGTCTGATTGGTTAGGTTGCTATGACAAGGTCTCACATGTCTCTAGTAGTTTGTTATGATCAGGCAGAAAATAAATCAACAACTAGGTTGGACTTTTTTCTTAGTCACAGGGTCTTCCTGATGTGTAGTGTGTGTACTAGTCTAGACCAGATAGTCAACACAATGAACTCTTATCTTAACTGCTACCAGATAATACTTCGACCTATCGCTAGACATACTGACAACAGATAACTTTCTGAGTTCTGAGCTTTGGTGATCAGTTTTTTTAATGTTTTAGCACTTAGTTATTTTCTTTATAGATTCAGGGTATTTCGAGTTTGCTTAGAACACGTCAACTTCAACTACCCATGTAGCGAGTCCCACTCCGATGACTCCCAGATCTACACGACCTTAGGGCATCAGGCTTTAAGTTCCCCGAAGGAGTGGTGCTCGAGTAGCGAAGGCCGCTGGCAAACTACCCTATTGTAATTAACTTCCTTAAGTTCTTTTCACTTTTAGCTCAGAGTCTCATCTAGTCATTCTAACTGCCAATATATCCACAACTGGTCTAATTTTATCTAGTTAAGTCTCGAATAGGCAATTGGTTGAGGTCTCTAATCCAGACAAGGTTGTGCTCAGTTATCAGGAATTCCCTATTCCTAATCAATTAGTCCAAGATAGCTATCAATTATCTCCTACTAACCACAACATACTACCTACATATCATAGACATAAGCAATTTGTTTAACCAAGCATACTGCATTTAGAAGTCTGAAAGACGGAAAAATTTTGAAAATTTTTTGGAAGGGTGTGAAAATACAGGGAAAACAAGCAAAAGCATGCGAAAAATTTTTTTTCAAACTGCTTCAAACTGCTACAGTGCACCGTGCACTGCTACCCCACACTTAAGTTTGGCACTGTCCTCAGTGTTCATGCATAGCTAATTACCCCACACTTATTTGAAGACAAGAAATAAAACATAAAAAAAAACAAGAAACAAAATAATGCTACAATTCTGTATGTCATATAAATCAATTTTGTACAAAGATTCATAGTCATACAGCCCAGACATACACAAAGAACAAGATAAACAAAAGACAAAAGAAAAAGAAAGAAAAGAAGGGGATAGAGAGACTAAGAACCCGGCGGGTCGCCATCTAGTGGACCGAGGTCTGTTAAGTCAAACTCGAAGTTCTCCGCTACTCGGGCAGTCTGCTGATGTATCTCCTCAATCCTACTGGTGATCATGGTGATCCTGTCATCCATCACCGCCAGTCGTCTGTCAATCCGGTCATCCATCATTGCCAGCCGACTGTCAATCCGGTCCATGTCTCGACTGTATCGTGCCGATAGTTCTGCCAATCCGTGCGACATGTGTCGTTCGAAGGCAGTACGTGGCACGGACGTCTCGGATGGAGGGATATGCGGTGGAGCTGCTTCTGATGTCGAAGCCTGTCCTGGCTGCTCTGTGTGGATGGTGTAGCGGCCGCTCACATCCCGGACAACCATTCCTATGTTCCGTAGGATTGTAACGTCTGTGGGAATAGTAGTTGGGGCGACCAGAGTAAGCTCCGAGCCCTCTATGTCCAACTCCAGGTAGCGGGCTATCCTGGTGATGAATGGCCCGAGCCCCAGACACTGTTTCCGAGTGTCCGTAGCAAAACCCCGCATGATGACTGTGATAAGTCGAGCCATCTCTACTGTGGATCCCATATGCATGTTGGCCAAGAGGAATGTCTCCATCTGGGTGACATTCCCGGGGGCCGTCCGTCGTCCTGACAAAGTGTGTGCAATAATGGCATGTAAGTAGCGAAGAGCAGGATAGATACCTGTGGCTTTTGCAAAGCCATGCTGGTAGGGAACACCCGTCATACAGATCTGAGCCCAAGCAGTGGAGACATCTGCAGAAGTGAAGTCCCGAACTGCTGTGGTGTAGGCGGGCGTATCCAGCTCCTCTCTCTGCCAAATACCCAAAGCGATGCCGAACTCGGCCATGCTCATCGACCGATCTATTCCGCCTAAGCGGAATGTGATCTGCTCCTGGTGGCATGCAAAGGATGCATAGAACTCACATACCAGCTCCAGGTACGTGGGCTCTGTGACGATGAATACTCGACTGTAGGGTAGTACATCGAGTATGCGTCTGACCTCAGCCTCTACTCCCAGTGTCTGTACTGCTGCCCAATCCAGCGTTCTGCCAGTCAGAATCGTGCGTCCGATGTACCCAGTGCATCTCTCCTGATATGCTGTGCTGGAGGGAAACAGCATAAAAGGATGTGTCACTGAGGTAACTGTCATAGTGGATGGGGTACGAGCACGTTTGGCAGCCATTTGGTTTGAAAGTGTTTGAGAGACTTTTGGGGATTTTAGGTAGGAAGGAAGGTTCGAATTCGAATTCTGGAGGTGAATTTGAATTCAAAAGGGTGAAATTAGGCTAGGGAGAGATTTCGAATTTTTGGCGGGAAATTCGAATTTTGGAGGGAAATTCGAATTTGGAAGGAAATTTAAAATTTAAATTTTGGAGGGAAATTTTAAATTTTAAATTTGAAAAGTTTGCCAAAGGTGAAGAGAGAGAGTTATTTGAGAGAGGTGGATTTTTGGAAGTGACTTTTGAGGGAAAAATGAAAAAATTGAGATTTTATAGAAGGGGAGGCCTTCGGGACGCCCGTCCCGGAGGAAGGACTCCCGTCCCACTGGACGCCCGTCCCGGGTTGCCTCGGGACGCGTGCTAATTCCGAAATTTTTTTTTCTTAATTCCTGCAAATCTCAGTATACCAAAAATAATCATAATTTTTAACAAGGCTTCCTATTTATCCAATGAAATTCAGAAGTTGTTAAAAAAAACTCTATGCAAAAATTCCTCAGTCTCACTTTTTCGAAAATCATACTACCCTAATTTTATTCTTATTTAAATTCAGCAAGAAAAACAAAAATTTGAATTTATACAATTTAGTTAATGAAAAATAAACTGTAATTGCAAAATTTTCGTTTTTCATAGAAATAAAATGTCTGAAGAAATTGTTGAAAATAAAGGACCCTTAAAAAATGTTTGAAAAATAGAAAAATATGGGTCAATTATTCAAGTTTCAGTTCAAACTTATTATTTGCTGAAAATAAAAGTAAAAGAATCTTCCCTTTTTAACGAATCCTGTCTCTGATCTCCTGTAGTTCTGTCCGAATGCTTCGCATTTCTATGCGTATTGTTCGCATCTCATCCCTCTGCCTGTTTTGCTCACTGCGTAGATCAGCCATCTCTCGGAGTAGTTGTGCACCTTGGTTCTCCTGGAGATTGACCGTGGCTCTGAGTCGGTCTACGTTAGTTGTGATGTTCAGACTGAGTTGGTCTAAATGACACAGTCTGCTGGCAATCCCTTGGTCCATCTCATAGACCCTTTGAGTTAGTGTGTCTATCTGCACGGACAACAGTGAATAATAACCGTTAGTACTCCCCGCAGATGAAGGGGTGCGCTCGTGAGGTGTTGGGGTGTATGCAGGAGAGGTCGGTGAATTCTGGGTTTGATCAGTAGGGGGTGATTTAGAGGAACTCTCTGGGTAGGAGGGTGAATTGGAGATCTCTGGGGTACTTCTCTAGGAGGGAAGGTATCCTCAGAAGGATCTTCTTCCGTGGGACTATGCTCACGGGTGTTCAGGAATCGTCTCACTAGTTCACTGGCATCAGGGCTCGAGTTTACTTCTACTGGTTGTGAAGGAAGAGTCCCTCGTGGTACTTCTGGTGCGGGTCTAGAGGGGCCTTCTGGTTTCGTCTTCTTTGGTCCTGGAGTGTCAGGGTTTTCTGTTTTCTTTGCCTGGTTAGTAGCTGCTCTTGTTCTCTTCATCTCTGAGTGCAAAGTCTGGTTAGAAATAACAAATAACAAACATAGGAAAGTGAAGAAAACGAGAAAAATATTTTTATGGATTTTAAAATTTATTTAGAAAGCAGGTAAATTTCCTCAATATGGTTCTAGAATAATTTTCTAAAATTTGATTATCCTAAGTCTCTTAATTCCAGATATTATCTAAAATTAATTAGTTATGATAATCCTATATTCAGGAAAGTGATTGTCTAACTGGTATAACTTAAGTGTTAATCAAAAGCCTAGGTTACTACCGTTACCTATCATAAGTCTCTAGAATTGTGGCCAATAATCCTAAATTCATTATGATATTTCCCCGGCAACGGCGCCAAAAATCTGATGCGATTCCGGTTGACGTACTAAATAGGTGTTATTTTACCCTATGTCGATTATGATTAATTAAGGACTGTGATTGACTAATTGTCACGTTTAGTCTTATGGTGTCACTTAATCAGCCAGAATCTAAGGCAGAGTACCTATCGTGTAGCTAGTCTATTGGAAAGTATCTACGATTTTACTAAGTTAATTATCGTACTCCCAGGGAAGTGGCAACGGCTTAGTAGTAACTAGCCTCTTATCCTAACTCTTATCTTATGTGCAATCTTCATCAAATACTTTGATGAGAGGGTGATCCATTCTCCACTAGGTTCAAGTCTAATTAACCCTAGAAGTGTTTTAAAGATAAGTTCTGATTCTATGTTATACTGTTCCTATATGTTGATTGACCTATATTCGAGTGTTTTAGATATATCTTAGCCTGCAATGCAACTATGTTCTGTGTCTAAAGGTGTACCACATCTGAGTCTCTATGCTACCGCCCCCTATCATTAAGGTAAACGGCCCTACTCACGGTTCGAACAAAGACAGTTATGAAAGCCCTATGTCACTTTCGGGGATCACTCTGAAGGCTCGTAATCGCTGGCATAACGCTCTACTCAGCCTACCTAGACTACTCTAACAAGCCAGGTGTTCAGCATGTTATTTTATCTAGTATGGCAGACACCAATACTAATTGATGCCTGTTAAACTAAACAGGTTATGAATAGACCGTGGTTAGGAATTGTCTATAACCCTATTTTAGTTTAAAAGAAACTACATTAGACATGCAGACATAATGATTATTTAGCAGGTGGCTATTTCCGGAAAAACATAATAACTTCAACATACAAAACAACTATTCATAAAATCATAATCTGATATTCATAATTGATGTTTAGGACAAAGCAATAAAACATATAAGAGAGGGGTATGGGGACTGATGCCATAAAGAAATCACCCTTTACTTAGTCTCGCCTACAGAGCGTACTGCTGTATACGTCGTATTGCCCGCCCTGACTCTGCTCGCCAGAACCTTCGGAGGACGCTTCCTCAGCCTAGTAGCTAGACTTTACCTTACGTCCTGGGCTTAAGCCTAGCCCTGTGGACTGACTCTTCGAACGCCTAGAGCTCTCTTAGGGTCTCCTAACGAAACCCCGGGTATTCTATGAATACCGGAAACGAACCTATCTATAGAAACCTAAGATTTGAGACTATTTCTCAGAAACTAAAACAAAACACTAATAAGAAAGAAAACTGAGATCCGAGTCTCTGAGTGAGTTGTGTACTGGAAAACTGTACACTGGAAACCACTTAATGACTCAGATCGAGTGGAGAGGGATGAATTCAACTGCTGGAGGCCTGGGGTATTTATAGCAGCTTCCCGGAGTGAAAAATTCTGAAAAATTCGATGTGGGACAGCTTCTGGCGGCTCGGGACGCCCGTCCCAGTTCGGGACGCCCGTCCCGGTTCGGGACGCCCGTCCTGATTCATTGACCAGGTTCGGGACGCCTGTCCTGGCGGTTTGACCGGGTCGGGACGCCCGTCCCGGACCTTTGACCGGGTCAACATTTCCAAAAATTGCGTTTTTGCCCCAGAATTTGCTGTTTTCGTCTACTTTTCACCTGACACTTCCAAAATCATAAAAACCGTGAAATCAAGTAAATAGTAAACAATTAATGTCAATTTACTCTCAATTTCACATTAAAACATATATAAAAACATGCTAAAAATGTGATACGATTTTCGCGTATCTGAAGGTGTCCTCAGAAGGATCTTCTTCCGTGGGACTATGCTCACGGGTGTTCAGGAATCGTCTCACTAGTTCACTGGCATCAGGGCTTGAGGTTACTTCCACTGGTTGTGAGGGTAGAGTCCCTCGTGGTACTTCTGGTGCAGGCCTAGAGGGGCCCTCTGGTTTTGTCTTCTTCGGTCCTGGAGTGTCAGGGTTTTCTGTCTTCTTTGCCTGATTAGTAGCTGCTCTTGTTCTCTTCATCTTTGAGTGCAAAGTCTGGTTAGAAACAAATAGCAAAAAGTAGGACAGTGAAACAAGAAAGTAAGAAAAATATTTTTATGGATTTTGATTTATTTAGAAAGCAGGTAAATTTCCTTAATATGGTTTTAGAATAATTTTCTAAAATTTGATTATCCTAAGTGTCTTAATTCCAGATATTATCTAAAATTAATTAGTTATGATAATCCTATATTCAGGAAAGTGATTGCCTAACTGGTATAACATAAGTGTTAATCAAAAGTCTAGGTTACTACCGTTACATATCATAAGTCTCTAGAATTGTGGCCAATAATCCTAAATTCATTATGATATTTCCCCGGCAACGGCGCCAAAAATCTGATGCGATTCCGGTTGACGTACTAAATAGGTGTTATTTTACCCTATGTCGATTAGATTAATTAAGGACTGTGATTGACTAATTGTCACGTTTAGTCTTATGGTATCACTTAATCAGCCAGAATCTAAGGCAGAGTACCTATCGTGTAGCTAGTCTATTGGAAAGTATCTACGATTTTACTAAGTTAATTATCGTACTCCCAGGGAAGTGGCAACGGCTTAGTAGTAACTAGCCTCTTATCCTAACTCTTATCTTATGATCCAGTTATGCAATCTTCATCAAATACTTGATGAGAGGGTGATCCATTCTCCACTAGGTTCAAGTCTAATTAACCCTAGAAGTGTTTTAAAGATAAGTTCTGATTCTATGTTATACTGTTCCTATATGTTGATTGACCTATATTCGAGTGTTTTAGATATATCTTAGCCTGCAATGCAACTATGTTCTGTGTCTAAAGGTGTACCACATCTGAGTCTCTATGCTACCGCCCCCTATCATTAAGGTAAGGCGGCCCTACTCACGGTTCGAACAAAGACAGTTATGAAAGCCCTATGTCACTTTCGGGGATCACTCTGAAGGCTCGTAATCGCTGGCATAACGCTCTACTCAGCCTACCTAGACTACTCTAACAAGCCAGGTGTTCAGCATGTTTTTATCTAGTATGGCAGACACCAATACTAATTGATGCATGTTAAACTAAACAGGTTATGAATAGACCGTGGTTAGGAATTGTCTATAACCCTATTTTAGTTTAAAAGAAACTACATTAGACATGCAGACATAATGATTATTTAGCAGGTGGCTATTTCCGGAAAAACATAATAACTTCAACATACAAAACAACTATTCATAAAATCATAATCTGATATTCATAATTGATGTTTAGGACAAAGCAATAAAACATATAAGAGAGGGGTATGGGGACTGATGCCATAAAGAAATCACCCTTTACTTAGTCTCGCCTACAGAGCGTACTGCTGTATACGTCGTATTGCTCGCCCTGACTCTGCTCACCAGAACTTTCGGAGGACGCTTCCTCAGCCTAGTAGCTAGACTTTACCTTACGCCCTGGGCTTAAGCCTAGCCCTGTGGACTGACTCTTCGAACGCCTAGAGCTCTCTTAGGATCTCCTAACGAAATCCTGGGTATTCTATGAATATCGGAAACGAACCTATCTATAGAAACCTAAGATCTGAGACTATTTCTCAGAAACTAAAACAAAACACTAATAAGAAAGAAAACTGAGATCCGAGTCTCTGAGTGAGTTGTGTACTGGAAAACTGTACACTGGAAACCACTTAATGACTCAGATCGAGTGGAGAGGGATGAATTCAACTGCTGGAGGCCTGGGGTATTTATAGCAGCTTCCCGGAGTGAAAAATTCTGAAAAATTCGATGTGGGACAGCTTCTGGCGGTTCGGGACGCCCGTCCCGGTTCGGGACGCCCGTCCTGATTCGTTGACCAGGTTCGGGACGCCCGTCCCGGTTCAGGGCGCCCGTCCCGGTTCAGGGCGCCCGTCCTGGAGGTTTGACCGGGTTCGGGACGCCCGTCCCGGACCTTTGACCGGGTCAATATTTCCAAAAATTGCGTTTTTGCCCCAGAATTTGTTGTTTTCGTCTACTTTTCACCTGACACTTCCAAAATCATAAAAACCGTGAAATCAAGTAAATAGTAAATGATTAATGTCAATTTACTCTCGATTTCACATTAAAACATACATAAAAACATGCTAAAAATGTGATACGATTTTCTCGTATCAGTCCTGTAAGCCCATAGAGCATCATCTAACCTTTTTGACCAATCTTTTCTATTAGGGTTCACCACCTTCTCAAGTATACCTTTAATGATTCGGTTGGACAATTCAACTTGCCCATTGGTTTGAGGATGATAAGGCAGGGCAATCTTGTGACGAACATTATATTTGGCTAACATGACACGTAGCCACCTGTTGACAAAATGCGTTCCTTCATCACTAATAATCGCCCGTGGAGTCCCAAATCTTGTGAAAATGTTTTTCCTCAAAAAGTTCATCACAACCTTGGAATCATTTGTGGGGAATGCTGTGGCTTTCACCCACTTTGAAACGTAGTCCACTGCCATCAAAATGTATGGCTTTCCAAAAGAAGGGGGAAAAGGTCCCATGAAGTCAATACCCCACACATCAAAAAGTTCAAATTCCAAAATGTTGGTCAGAGGCATTTCTTTTCTTCTTGAGATGTTTCCTACACTTTGGAAGCGATCACACCTTGCCACAAACTCATAACAGTCTCTAAATAATGAAGGCCAAAAGAAACCAGATTGTAGTACCTTTGCTGTAGTTCTTGACCCTCCAAAATGTCCTCCACACGGTGAGTTGTGACACTGAAAAATGATGTCCTCAATTTCATCATCGTTTACACATCTCCGAATCACTTGGTCTTTGCATTGTTTGAACAAAAAGGGTTCCTCCCAAAAATAACTCTTTACATCATGGAGAAACTTCTTTCGTTCCTGGTATGAGAAATCCGGCGGCATTTCACCACTGGCCAAAAAATTAGCAAAGTCAGCATACCATGGCATTTTCATGTCTTCTTGAATTTCCAGCAATTGTTCATCAGGAAAATGCTCATTAATTGGGATCTGAAATCCCTCTTGTTGTTCCAATCGAGACAAATGATCAGCCACTTGATTTTCTACTCCCTTCTTGTCCTTGATTTCCACATCGAATTCTTGTAGGAGTAGAATCCATCTAATGAGCCTTGGTTTTGAGTCCTTCTTTGCAAGTAAATATTTGATGGCAGAATGATCGGTGTAGACTATCACTTTCGTGCCCACCAAATAGGACCTGAATTTATCAAAGGCAAACACAACAGCAAGCAAATTTTTTTCCAGTAATAGTGTAATTTACCTGAGCCTCCGTGAGTGTCTTGCTGGCGTAATAGATGGAATGAAAACTTTTGTTACACCGATGCCCCAAAACTGCACCAACTGCATAGTCACTAGCATCACACATTAGCTCAAATGGTAGACTCCAGTCGGGTGCTATGATAATGGGTGCTGAGATAAGCTTCTATTTAAGCTCCTCAAATGCTGCGGCACAGGCTGCATCAAAAGAAAACACATTATCTTTTTCTAATAACTTACATAAGGGCTTAGATACCTTTGAAAAGTCTTTAATGAATCTTCGATAGAAGCCCGCATGTCCCAAGAAGCTTCGAATGTGTTTCATAATTGTTGGGGTTGGTAACTTTTCAATTACTTCTATCTTAGCTCGGTCCACTTCAAGACCTTTCTTCAAAATTCGGTGTCCCAACACAATTCCCTCTCTAACCATAAAGTGACACTTTTCCCAGTTGAGGACTAAGTTGGTGTCCTCACAATGTTTAAGCACCTTTGCCAAATTCTCTAAACATTCATCAAAAGAATCCCCAAATACGGAGAAGTCATCCATAAAAACTTCTAAGTACTGCTCCACCATATCTGTGAAAATGGCCATCATACAGTGTTAGAACGTTGCTGGAGCATTGCATAATCCGAATGGCATCCTTCTAAAAGCAAATGTACCATAGGGACAAGTGAAAGTCATTTTGTCCTGGTTTCGAACACTAGATGATAGTCCTTGTATCCAGAATAACCATCCAGAAAACAGTAGTAATCACGTCCAGCCAACCTATCCAACATTTGGTCTATGAAGGGCAGTGGGAAGTGGTCTTTCCGTGTGGCTTTGTTGAGTTTTCTGTAGTCAATGCAAATCCTCTATCCCGTAATAGTTCTGGTGGGAATCAATTCATTATCTTCATTCGTCACCACAGTGATTCCCCCTTTCTTGGGCACACATTGTATAGGACTTACCCAAGAACTATCAGAAATAGGATAGATTATGCCAAAATCCAGCCACTTGATAATTTGCTCCTTTACCACTTCCTTCATAATAGGATTTAATCTTCGTTGCCCCTTAACTGAATTTTTGGAATTTTCTTCCAAAATGATTTTATGCATGCATAAGGTTGGACTCATATCTTTTATGTCAGCTATGGTCCAGCCCATAGCCCTCTTATGCTGCTTCAAAACTCCAAGTAATTTTTCTTCTTGTTTAGCATCCAGTAATGCTGAAATAATCACAGGCAGAGTTGAGTCTGCTCCCAGAAATCCGTACTTCAAATGCTGCGGCAATAACTTCAGTTCCAGTTCAGGTGGTTCTTCCACAGAAGGTTTTGTCACTTTGATCTCCCGAGAAGACAAGTCCAAGGATTCAAATTGTGACTTGAAACCATGAGAATTGGCTTCTAACCACGCTGAGTATTCCTCTTCTTCTTCATTACCATAGTGCAATATTTCCTCCATCAACACTCTTTCCAATGCATCATCTCCATAGTTCCTCCATTCTTCATCTTCACCTATCAAAGAATCAGCAGTGGATATGCGAAAACAATCCTCACCTTCATCATGAAATTTCATGGCTTTGAATACATTGAACGTGACTTTATCATCTTGAAACCGCATGGTGAGTTCTCCTTTTTGAACATCAATAAGGGTCCTTCCCGTAGCAAGGAAAGGTCTCCCCAAAATAATTGGAACTTCTATATCTGCTTCATAATCAAGAACAATAAAATCAGCTGGAAAAATAAATTTATCAACCCTTACCAGGACATCTTCAATCTTTCCATCTGGGTGAGCTATAGACCTATCTACCAATTGTAGTGTTACCGTCGTAGGTCTTACCTTACCTATGCCCAATTACTTAAATACTGACATAGGCATCAAATTTATGCTAGCACTAAGATCACATAAGGTCATACCACAGTATGAGTCTCCAATAGAGCAAGGAATATTAAAGCTCCCCGGATCTTTCATTTTAGGGGGCAACTTATCCTGCAAAAAGAAACTACATTCTTTGGTTAGTGAAACAATTTCATATTCTCCCAACTTTCTCTTCTTTGTAAGGATATCCTTCATGAATTTCGCATAGTTGGGCATTTGTTATATTGCTTCTACTAGTGGAATGTTGATGTGCAGCTGTTTCAAAATGTCCAAGAACTTCTTGAACTGCTCATCTTGTTTCTTTTTGATAAACCTTTGTGGAAAAGGCATTCTTTGCTATACTGGTTTGCTTTCTGGAATATTGCATTGCTGCGGCATTGGCGATGCTGCAGCATCCGGCTGTTCTGGAATGGTGCTTTGTTGCGGCATTAGTGATGCTGCAGCATTGCTGGGCTCACTAGTCTTCTCAGCTGCTCCAGACTTCATTTTTGGCTCGTCCAGTATTCTGCCACTTCGTAATGTTACAACCTTGCAATGTTCTTTTCCTTCTCTTCTTGGATTTTCTGTATCGCTCGGAAGTGATCCTTATGGTTTACTCCTCATCTCTTGGGCTAACTGCCCCATCTGGGTTTCCAAGTTTCGAACAGTAGATGATAGTCCTTGTATGGTTATTTCCGTCCTTGCCATGAAGTCTCTCATCATGTTTTCTAAAGCGCTTGAAGGTGGTTGTTGTTGAGGTCCTTGTTGATGTTGGAGTTGTTGTTGCTGCTGCTGGGGGTACTGTTGTTGCTGCTGGAGCAGTGGTCTTGGGTTCACACCTTGAGTGGGGTGCATCCCTTGATTTCTCCAAGAAAAATTTGGATGCTGCCTCTAAGTAGGGTTGTAAGTATTTGATTGAAGACCATTACCCTTGTTTTGATTCCCTATGTAACAGATTGATGCAGGATTGTGAACACAATCCTCAAATAGATGCCCCTCTCCACAATAAACACAACACACAGCTTGAACCTGGCTTACATTAGACTGGTTTGGTTGCTCAGCCGTCTGCCCGCTATGCTGCTGCATACTCAGTGTCTTCAGCATATTAGACATGGATGATACTTGGGCTGAAAGCGAAGTTATTGGGTCTAACTCCAACACTCCAGCCACTCTTCTTCATCTTGGCAGTCTTGTTGTAGGCCATTGATAGTTGTTGTTGGCAATCCTCTCAATTAGTTCATAGGCCTCATTGTATGTCTTTGCCAAAAGTGCTCCATTTGCTGAAGCATCAACTATCATTTTGGTGTGTGCATTCAACCCGTTGTAAAATGTTTCCATTTGAATGCAATGTGGGATTCCGTGATGTGGGCATCTCCTTAGCAACTCTTTGAATCTTTCCCATGCCTCATACAATGATTCATCTTCTAATTGTTGAAAAGAGGTGATTTCATTTCTCAACCTATCATTTTTCGTTGGAGGAAAATATTTCATCAAACATTTCTCGGTAAGCTGCTGCCATGAAGTCACACTACCTGAGGGTAGAGAGTTAAGCCATTCTCTAGCTTTGTCTCTCAGAGAATATGGAAACAATTTCAGCCTCAAAGCATCGTCCGTCACCCCTGGTATCTTAGAACAATCGCTTACTTCCAAGAATAACCGTAGGTGCAAGTGTGGATCTTCAGCATGTGATCCACCAAACTGCCCTACTGTTTGCAACATTTGAAACATCACTGGTTTCAACGTGAACTGTGCTGCGGCAATCTCCGATCGCACAATACTTGGTTTCAATTCATTAAACATAGGGATTGCATACTGACGAATAGCATGATCCCTATCGTCTGCCATTACCACTGGATTATGGGCAGGTTCAGGTTGAATTTCACGATGTTCCGCCCTGACTGCCTTATCCGTGGTCTGTTTCTTCTTCTTTAACGCCTTGGCTGTTTTCTCAATTTCTGGATCGAGTGGCAGCAATGAAGCTTGAGAGCCCTTGCGCGTTTTACTAATGCAAAATAGCACACGTTAAGGAATGAATGATACACAAGTTGAAATTTAGCAAATAATTCAAATCAATAAATCCACAAAACAATTCAGCTCATGCATAATTTATTTGTACATCATACAATCATTTTGATAATCTCATAAGCTCAAGAATGAGTATAAAAATAAACTAAAAAAAATAAAAGTAACCAAATGCAAACAATCAATATTTACAATCAATTGACTCCAAAGTCCCCGGCAACGGTGCCAAAAACTTGTTTCGCGTTGTGTGTGTCACAATTTGTAAAGATAAAGAAAATAGAATAAATCAACGCAAAATTAACGAGTGCAAGTATACACCGGTCAACAAGTAATATATGTACCTAAGTACAAGATTATCGATCCCACAGGGACTATGTATGCCAATTACAAATGCAAATACGATTGTACAAATGGTTAAAAGAATAAAAGAATAAAGAATAATGAATCATGAATAGAGATCGGTTGAATGGTACGGAAATCCTACTCCTAAAGAAAAGACTAAACTACAGTTAAGGGTTAGCCTACTAGAAATAACCACAAGAGTACTGCAGGTAATACAATGCTGCGACATTCACGCCCAAAATGCAAGTACAAACCATAGATGAATCTAAGTATACAAACATGCTTTCAGTTTCCATATCAATGCTACAGCATGTCTGGTTCCACCCAGACTACTTGATCTATTAGGCTAGATCCCCGATAACATCGTCTCATGGAGTACGAAGTACCGTTGACCTAGCGCAACACTAGTCAGTGAATTTGGTCATTTCCACTGCAATATTGAGTACACTTCCGTGTCTTACTGCTTCCATATTCTCAATCTAGTGCCACATAATTATCACGTCCACTAGCTCCCCTCCGCTAGAAGGTCAGACACTAGTTCAATTCATACATTGGATAGTCGTAACCGCAAGTGATGCTAAATCAGTTTAATGTAATTACATGAATAAACCAAGCATCGCCCCATACAAGCACCAAACATAAAAACAAAAAGCAATGCTACAGCATACTCGTCATCATAATCAAAGCAGTTTACTCAACATGTTCATACTTAACTACGCAACCGCATCTTAAGGTTAAAAATATATATTTTGTTGAAACGAATCATGAAAGACAAGGATCAACGTAATAGGAAAAATAGTCCCTAGGTCCATAGTGACACCAGCCAATCCCAAGACGGAAAACATATCAATCCCAAAACATTTTTAATTAATCCTTGAATCCATGTAAATATTCTCATATTACAAAGAACATTTAATTACAAAACAGTAGCAAATTGAAGAAATGGAGAGAGGATTACTCTCGGTCGGAGATCACCCTACTGCCCAAATCAAATTTAATCAACGTACCGATGCCCTTCGTTCCCTCTGCTTGATGCTGCAGCGTCTTTACTGCACAGCTGATGAACACTTCAGCAAGTCACCCTGCTCACTCTCGGGTTTTTCCCTACTAAGAGTTAGTCTAAAACTAAAAAGAAAAGCTAAACTATCCTATCGAAAAACTACTAAACTACCTAAGAAAACTAAGAAAAACCAATCTCTCTATAAAAATGACCAAAAGCCAAGCCTATCAACAAAACTAACAACTCCTTACTCCTCTCGGTTTTGCACTATAAATAGAGCCTCTTTGTGTACCGAGAGCCATTGTCAAGCTGCAATTTGTCCATAATTCTGGAATTTTCTCCAAAAATTCCAGCAAATAACTGAATAAATTCCAGCTACCTTCTGAAATTGTTGTCTTCTTCCTCTGTTTGCTGCAGGATCTTCAGCCGAATTCCAGCTGCTTTCTGAGGTCTTTATTGCATTCTTCTGCTTGCTGCAGGATCTTCAGCAGAATTCTAGCTGCTTTCTGAAGTCTTTGTCTTTTTCTTCTGACTGCCGCAGGATCTTTTGCAGAATTTTTGTCTTTTTCTTCTGACTGCCACATAATCAGCAAAAGAATTCCATATGCTTTCTGCAGGGTTTTTGTCTTTTTTTTCTGCCACGTTTCAAATAAAACAAATTATAAAGAAAATGGCTGAATAATAAAACTGAATTTTTATTCTCTTTTTACCTTTGTCATAATAAATCAATTCAAATTAATTCCCAAATAATAATAAATAAATACGGTGATGCGTTCCGGACTGATATGCTAAATAGGTGTTGATTTACCCTATGTTGATTATGAGTAATTAAGGACTGGGATTGACTAATTGTCACGTATAGTCTTTATAGTGTCACTTAATCAGTCAGAACCTAAGGCAGAGTACCTATAGTGTAGCTAGTTGATACGCGAAAATCGTATCACATTTTTAGCATGTTTTTATATATGTTTTAATGTGAAATTGAGAGTAAATTGACATTAATTGTTTACTATTTACTTGATTTCACGGTTTTTATGATTTTGGAAGTGTCAGGTGAAAAGTAGACGAAAACAGCAAATTCTGGGGCAAAAACACAATTTTTAGAAATGTTGACCAGGTCAAAGGTCCGGGACGGGCGTCCTGATCCGGTCAAACCACCAGGACGGGCGTCCCGAACCTGGTCAATGAATCAGGACGGGCGTCCCGAACCGGGACGGGCGTTCCGAGCCGCCAGAAGCTGTCCCACATCGAATTTTTCACAATTTTTCACTCCGGGAAGCTGCTATAAATACCCCAGGCCTCCAGCAGTTGAATTCATCCCTCTCCACTCGATCTGAGTCATTAAGTGGTTTCCAGTGTACAGTTTTCCAGTACACAACTCACTCAGAGACTCGGATCTCAGTTTTCTTTCTTATTAGTGTTTGTTTTAGTTTCTGAGAAATAGTCTCAGATCTTAGGTTTCTATAGATAGGTTCGTTTCCGGTATTCATAGAATACCCGGGATTTTGTTAGGAGATCCTAAGAGAGCTCTAGGCGTTCGAAGAGTCAGTCCACAAGGCTAGGCTTAAGCCCAGGATGTAAGGTAAAGTCTAGCTACTAGGCTGAGGAAGCGTCCTCCGAAGGTTCTGGTGAGCAGAGTCAGGGCGGGCAATACGACGTATACAGCAGTACGCTCTGTAGGCGAGACTAAGTAAAGGGTGATTTCTTTATGGCATCAGTCCCCATACCCCTCTCTTATATGTTTTATTGCTTTGTCCTAAACATCAATTATGAATATCAGATTATGATTTTATGAATAGTTGTTTTGTATGTTGAAGTTATTATGTTTTTCCGGAAATAGCCACCTGCTAAATATTCATTATATCTGCATGTCTAATGTAAGTCTCTTTTAAACTAAAAACTAGGGTTATAGACAATTCCTAACCACGGTCTATTCATAACCTGTTTAGTTTAACAGGCATCAATTAGTATTGGTGTCTGCCATACTAGATAAAATAACCAACGGAACACCTTGTTTGTTAGAGTAGTCTAGGTAGGCTGAGTAGAGAGTTATGCTGGCGGTTTTGCGACGAGCAGCATGACCCCGAAGTGACATAGGGTACCGTTCATTGCTGACTTTAGTCCGGGCCGTGAGTAGGGCCGTTTACCTTAACGAGGGGGCGGTAGTGTAGAGACCTCAGATGTGGTACACCTTTAGACACAGAACATAGTTGCATTCCAGGCTAAGATGCATCTAAAATACTCGAAGACAAGTCAATCAACATATAGGAACAGTATAGCATAGAATCAGAACTCATCTTTAAAACACTTTTAGGATTAATTAGACTTGAACCTAGTGGAGAATGGATCACCCTCTCATCAAAGTATTTGATGAAGATTGCATAACTAGATCATAAGATAAGAGTTAGGATAAGAGGCTAGTTACTACTAAGCCGTTGCCACTTCCCTGGGAGTACGATAATTAACTTAGTAAAATCGTAGATACTTTCCAATAGACTAGCTACACGATAGGTACTCTGCCTTAGATTCTGGCTGATTAAGTGACACCATAAGACTAAACGTGACAATTAGTCAATCACAGTCCTTAATTAATCATAATCGACATAGGGTAAAATAACACCTATTTAGTACGTCAACCGGAATCGCTATCAGATTTTTGGCGCCGTTGCCGGGGAAATATCATAATGAATTTAGGATTATTGGCCACAATTCTAGAGACTTATGATAGGTAACGGTAGTAACCTAGACCTTAACCCAACACTTCTCTTATGCTAGTTAGACAATCAGTTTCCGAAATATAGGATTATCATAACTAATTAATTTTAGATGTTATCTAGAATTAAGACACTTAGGATAATCAAATTTTAGAAAATTATTCTAAAACCGTATTGAGGAAATTTAATTGCTTTCGAAATATAAAAAGAAAAAAAATGTTAAAAATTTTAAATCCAAAAAGAATGTATTTTTCTTGCTCAATGGTAAGTTGTTCTTTTCCCTATCTCTTGTTCTTTCTTAGTTGTTTTCTTAGTTGTACATTTGTTGCTCTTTTTCGAAAAAAATAAAAATGGAAATGAGGATAGAATATTTTTCTGAGTTGTCAATTTTTGGCTAAGGTTTTAATCTAGAAGAAATATCATTGTGGAGTTTTCTTAGGTCATGCTTAGTCTATTAGACAGAATCATGAAAATAAAATTTTCTTTAATAGACAGACCTCTGAGTATTCTAATGAGAAAGGATGTTCCTTTTGTTTGATGATAAATGCATGAGATTGTTTAAACCGAAAGGAATTAATGCACCCATTATGACATCACCTAATTAAAATCTGCTTTTGAATGAATATGTGATGTAATGATGTAGTACGAATTGTTTTAGGACAAAAACATTCATGCATGATAATTCCGATCTTTATCTAGTCTTGTCTAAAAACAATAGGTTACACCGATCACTCTATTTCGAATCTTTTTCCTTTCTTCCTTTGAACATAATTACATCATAGTAGTCGTGGAACACTTTTCGAAAATAGCCTGAACCACAGGCATTACCTACTAATGATGTTAAAGTCATGTGCAGATTCTAGTTGTTTTCCAGATTCAGAGTGCCAATTTTAGGAAGAAATGTTCAGCCTGTGTATCAAATCTGTGAAGTTTGCTAAGTACCACACTTTAGCAGGGATTGCTATGGGAATGACTGACCATTCCAAAAGAGGTAGGAGTAGGTTACTGCAGAATGCTGCTCCAATGGGAAACGCATACAATCCCAACTAGAGGAATTGTACAGGACTTAGCTGAGGAGTAATTCGGAAGCTGGAAACTTTCAGAAGACACCACCACAGCAAAACCCACACTCGCAGAATCAATAGATGAGATACTGGCAACAATTAAAGCCAAATCAGTGCAAGCAAGTGATCTACCAAGAGGTAACGAACGATCGGCAGATATAGAGGAATTTGGCATTGTGTCGGGAGCATAGCAATGGAGGAGCTTGCATTCCCTGCATACCAATCAGCTGTGAGAAACTTCCTCGAGGAAGTCTCAAATACTTGGGCCCAGATCTACACAACTGGAGCCCCCTACCACCACAGCTTCGCCAAAACTTCAGGTATCTTTTCTTCCATTCGAGACTTGCATGCAATACCTTTACTAACATTGGCAGGTAGGCACACCAATCCAAAGAAGTCTCATTCCTAGACACGTTCCTTCTGGACACGTTGCTACGATTACGAGAAACTTTGTAGATGATTTGAGGAAACAGTCCTTGGGGCTTGAGTCATTCATCAAATGGATATGCCACTACCTAGAGCTCGATAATGAAGGATCGGAGCTGGCGTCATCCGTTCCAATATCTAGAGCTTGCAGAGTCAAGAACACCTCAACAATAGCACATGGCTAAGGTGAAGAGCCAATTGACAGATCAGAGAAGACCCTTCTGCTCGCGACATGAAGGGAGTTTTTCTAATCCTCATGATCCTTTACTTTTGTTTTCTTTGTTTTGTGTTCTGTTTTGCTATTTCTATAATCCTTCTTGTTTTATTTTCTCTCTTACCCTGAATTAGTCAAATAAGTGTGGGGTAAGAATCTTTTCTGTTTTATTTCTTGTTTTCAAATAAGTGTGGGGTAATTAGCTATGCATGAACACTGAGGACAGTGCCAAACTTAAGTGTGGGGTAGCAGTGCACGGTGCACTGTAGGCAGGCAGTTTGAAAAATTTTTCGCATGCTTTTGCTTGTTTTCCCTGTATTTTCACACCCTTCCAAAAAAAAAACAAAATTTTTCCGTCTTTCAGACTTCTAAATGCAGTATGCTTGGTTAAACAAATTGCTTATGTCTATGATATGTAGGTAGTATGTTATGGTTAGTAGGAGATAGTCGATAGCTATCCTGGACTAATTGATTAGGAATAGGGAATTCCTGATAACTGAGCACAACCTTGTCTGGATTAGAGACCTCAACCAATTGCCTATTCGAGACTTAACTAGATAAAATTAGACCAGTTGTGGATATATTGGCAGTTAGAATGACTAGATGAGACTCTGAGCTAAAAGTGAAAAGAACTTAAGGAAGTTAATTACAATAGGGTAGTTTGCCAGCGGCCTTCGCTACTCGAGCACCACTCCTTCGGGGAATTTAAAGCCTGATGCCCTAAGGTCGTATAGATCTGGGAGTCATCGGAGTGGGACTCGCTACATGGGTAGTTGAAGTTGACGTGTTCTAAGCAGACTTGAAATACCCTGAATCTATAAAGAAAATAACCAAGTGCTAAAACATTAAAAATCTTATCACCAAAGCTCAGAACTCAGAAAGTTATCTGTTGTCAGTGTGTCTAGCGATAGGTCGAAGTATTATCTGGTAGCAGTTAAGATAAGAGTTCATTGTGTTGACTATCTGGTCTAGACTAGTACACACACTACACATCAGGAAGACCCTGTGACTAAGAAAAAAGTCCAACCTAGTTGTTGATTTATTTTCTGCCTGATCATAACAAACTACTAGAGACATGTGAGACCTTGTCATAGCAACCTAACCAATCAGACCTGTGTTAAGAATTGTCTGAAGAATTTATGGAATAAAAACATGATTAGGAATTTAAGTGACTGCACTACGGTTTAAAATCACTAACTCCATGTAGACTTTGCTTGAGGACAAGCAAAAAGCTAAGTGTGGGGTTATCTGATACACGAAAATCGTATCACATTTTTAGCATGTTTTTATATATGTTTTAATGTGAAATTGAGAGTAAATTGACATTAATTGTTTACTATTTACTTGATTTCACGGTTTTTATGATTTTGGAAGTGTCAGGTGAAAAGTAGACGAAAACAGCAAATTCTGGGGCAAAAACGCAATTTTTGGAAATGTTGACCCGGTCAAAGTTCCGGGACGGGCGTCCCGATCCAGTCAAACCACCAGGACGGGTGTCCTGAACCAGGACGGGCGTCCCGAACCTGGTCAATGAATCAGGACGGGCGTCCCGAGCCGCCAGAAGCTGTCCCACATCGAATTCTTCAGAATTTTTCACTCCGGGAAGCTGCTATAAATACCCCAGGCCTCCAGCAGTTGAATTCATCCCTCTCCACTCGATCTGAGTCATTAAGTGGTTTCCAGTGTACAGTTTTCCAGTACACAACTCACTCAGAGACTCGGATCTCAGTTTTCTTTCTTATTAGTGTTTGTTTTAGTTTCTGAGAAATAGTCTCAGATCTTAGGTTTCTATAGATAGGTTCGTTTCCGGTATTCATAGAATACCCGGGATTTCATTAGGAGATCCTAAGAGAGCTCTAGGCGTTCGAAGAGTCAGTCCACAGGGCTAGGCTTAAGCCCAGGATGTAAGGTAAAGTCTAGCTACTAGGCTGAGGAAGCGTCCTCCGAAGGTTCTGGTGAGCAGAGTCAGGGCGGGTAATACGACGTATACAGCAGTACGCTCTGTAGGCGAGACTAAGTAAAGGGTGATTTCTTTATGGCATCAGTCCCCATACCCCTCTCTTATATGTTTTATTGCTTTGTCCTAAACATCAATTATGAATATCAGATTATGATTTTATGAATAGTTGTTTTGTATGTTGAAGTTATTATGTTTTTCCGAAAATAGCCACCTGCTAAATATTCATTCTATCTGCATGTCTAATGTAAGTCTCTTTTAAACTAAAAACTAGGGTTATAGACAATTCCTAACCACGGTCTATTCATAACCTGTTTAGTTTAACAGGCATCAATTAGTATTGGTGTCTGCCATACTAGATAAAATAACAAACGGAACACCTTGTTTGTTAGAGTAGTCTAGGTAGGCTGAGTAGAGAGTTATGCCGGCGGTTTTGCGACGAGCAGCATGACCCCGAAGTGACATAGGGTACCGTTCATTGCTGACTTTAGTCCGGGCCGTGAGTAGGGCCGTTTACCTTAACGATGGGGCGGTAGTGTAGAGACCTCAGATGTGGTACACCTTTAGACACAGAACATAGTTGCATTCCAGGCTAAGATGCATCTAAAATACTCAAAGACAGGTCAATCAACATATAGGAACAGTATAGCATAGAATCAGAACTCATCTTTAAAACACTTTTAGGATTAATTAGACTTGAACCTAGTGGAGAATGGATCACCCTCTCATCAAAGTATTTGATGAAGATTGCATAACTAGATCATAAGATAAGAGTTAGGATAAGAGGCTAGTTACTACTAAGCCGTTGCCACTTCCCTGGGAGTACGATAATTAACTTAGTAAAATCGTAGATACTTTCCAATAGACTAGCTACACGATAGGTACTCTGCCTTAGATTCTGGCTGATTAAGTGACACCATAAGACTAAACGTGACAATTAGTCAATCACAGTCCTTAATTAATCATAATCGACATAGGGTAAAATAACACCTATTTAGTACGTCAACCGGAATCGCTATCACTAGTCTATTGGAAAGTATCTACGATTTTACTAAGTTAAATATCGTACTCCCAGGGAAGTGGTAATGGCTTAGTAGTAACTAGCTTTTTATCCTAACTCTTATCTTATGATCCAGTTATGCAATCTTCACCAATAACTTTGATGAGAGGGTGATCCTATTCTCCACTAAGTTTAAGTCTAATTAAGCCTAAAAGCGTTTTATAGATAATGTCTTGATTCTATGTTATACTGTTCCTATATGTTGATTGACCTATCTTAGAGTGTTTTAGACATGTCTAGGCCTGGATTGCAACTATGTTCTGAGTCTAAAGGTGTACCACATCCGAGTAATCTGATAAACTGCCCTACCTTAATGACGGCCCTACTCACGGTTCGAGCTAAAGGCATCCATGAAAGCCCTATGTCACATCGGGGATCATGCTGCTCGCCCTAATACCAGCATAAACACTCAACTCAGCCTACCTAGACTACTCTAACAAACAGGGTGTTCCACATGTTATTTTATCTAGTATGGCAGACACCAATACTAATTGATGCCTATTAAACTAAACAGGTTATGAATAGACCGTGGTTAGGAATTATCTATAACCCTAATTTTAGTTTAAAAGAACACATTAGACATGCAGACATAATGAATATTTAAGCAGGTGGCCATTTCCGGAAAATCATAAGAACTTCAACATATAAAACAAATATTCATAAAAATCATAATCTCATAAACATAATTAGTATTTGGACAATCACAATACAAACATATAAAGAGAGGGACAGTGGGACTGATGCCATAAAGAAATCACCCTTTACTTAGTCTCGCCGATGGAGCAACTGCTTGTATATGTCGTACTGCTCGACCCAACTTTGCTCGCCAGAACCTTTAGAGGATGCTTCCTCAGCCTAGTAACTGGGCTTTACCTTAATACCCAGCTTAAGCTCAGCCTTGTGGACTGACTCTTCGAACGCCTAGAGCCCTCTTAGGATCTCCTAACAAAATCTCGGGTATTCTATGAATACCAGAAACGAACCTATCTATCGAAGCCTAAGTTCTGAGACTAATTCTTAGAAATTAAGAAAACAAAACACTAACTAGGTCTTCCTGATGTGTAGTGTGTGTACTTAGTCTAGACTAGATAGTCAACACAATATAATCTCGTCTTAACTACTACCAGATAGCACTTCGACCCGTCGCTAGACATACTAACAATAGACAATGTTCTGAGTTCTGAGCCTTGGTGATCAGACTTTTAATGATTTAGCTTTTATTGATTTTCTTTATAGATTCAAGGTATTTTGAGTCTGCTTAGAACACGTCAACTTCAACTACCCATGTAGCGAGTCCCACTCTGATGACTCCCAGACCTACATGACCTTAGGGCATCAGGCTTTAAGTTCCCCGAAGGAGTGGTGCTCGAGTAGCAAAGGCCGCTGGTAAACTACCCTATTTAATTAATTCTCTTTTGTTTCTTTTCACTTTTAGCTCAGAGTCTCATCTAGTCATTCTAATTGACAATACATCCACAACTGGTCTAATCTTATCTAGTTAAGTCTTGAAAAGGTAATTGGCTGAGGTTTCTAATCCAGACTAAGTTGTGCTCAGTTATCAGGAATTCCCTATTTCTAATCAATAAGTTCAAAATAGTCATCGTATTGTCTTCTCTTAATCATAACATTCTACCTACATATCATAGACATAAGCAAATGTTTAACCAATCATACTGCATTTAGAAGTCTGAAAGAATGAAAATTTTGAAAAACATTTTTTGGAATGGTGTGAAAATACGGGGAAAACAAGCAAAATCATGCAAAAATTCTGTCAAACTACTATAGTGCATCGTGCACTGCTACCCCACACTTAAGTCTGACACTGTCCTCAGTGTTCATACATTTCTAATTACCCCATACTTATTTGAAAACAAGAAACAAAAATAAAATAGAAAAAACTCTTACCCCACATTTATTCGAATAACTGTGGGTAAGAGGGAAATTAAAGCAATAAATGAAATAACAAGATATCATAAAGGAAACAATGCTGTTATGTCATATCAATCAACGTTACACAGAGATTCATATTTCATACAGCCCAGACATGATCACACACATAGAACAAAAACAACAAAAGAAAAAGAAAAGGAAAAGAAAAGCTAAGAACCCGGCTCGCCATCGTTAGGTGGACTGAAGTCTGCTGGAAAGTAGACCTCTGTGTTCTCCACCAGTTGGGAGGTATGCTGATAAATCTCCTCGATCCTGCTGGTGTTCATAGCGATTCTGTCATCCATCATCGTCAGTCGTCTCTCGATCCTTTACATATCTCGACTATACTGGGTTGAGAGTTCTGCCAATCCATGCGACATATGTCGTTCGAAGGTAGTGCATGGAACGAATGTCTCGGTCGGAGGTGTATGTGATGGAGCTGCTCTTGGTGCCGAGGCCTGTCCTGGCTGCTCCGTGTGGATAGAGTAGCGCCCATTTGCATCCCGTACGACCATCCCCATGTTCCGTAGAATGGTAAGGTCCATAGGAATGGTGGTCAAGGCAACCTAGGTTAGCTCCGAGCCCTCGATGTCCAACTCCAGGTAGTAGGCTATCCTGGTGATGAACGGCCCGAGCCCTAGACACTGTTTCTGGGTGTCCGTAGCGAAACCCCGCATGATGACAGTGATAAGTAGAGCCATCTCCACTGTAGATCCCATGTGCATGTTGGCCAAGAGGAATGTCTCCATTTGGGTGACATTCACGGGGGCCGTCCGTCGTCCTGACAGAGTGTGTGCGATAATGGCATGTAAGTAGCAAAGAGCAGGATAAATAACTGTGGCTTTCGCAAAGCCATGCTGGTAGGGAACACCCATCGTACAGATCTGAGCCCAAGCAGTGGAGACGTCTGCAGAAGTGAAGTCTCAAACTACTGTGGTGTAGGCGGGCATATCCAGCTCGTCTCTCTGCCAGATACCCAAAGCGATGCCAAACTCGGCCATGCTCATCGATCGATCTATTCCGCCCAAGCGGAATGTGATCTGCTCCTGATGGTACGTAAATGATGCGTAGAACTCACATACCAGCTCTAGGTATGTCCGCTCAGTGACGATGAAGACTCGACTGTAGGGTAGTACGTCGAGCATGCGTCGGACTTCCTGCTCAACCTCTAGCGTCTGTACTGCTGCCCAATCAAGCATTTTGCCAATCAGTATGGTGTGTCCGATGTATCCATGACATCTCTCCTGGTATGCTGGGCTGGAGTGAAACAGCATGAAAGGATGTGCCACCGATGTGACGGTCATGGTAGACATGATACGAGCGCGTTTGGGAGCCATTTGAGAAGTTCGAGAGACTTTGAGAATTTAGGCTGGAAGGAAGATTCGAATTCAAATTCTGGGGGTGAATTTGAATTCGGAAGGATGGATTTGGTTAGGGAAGGATTTTGAATTTTTGGCGGGAAATTCGATTTTTGGAGGGAAATTCGAATTTGGAAAGGAAATTTAAAATTCAAATTTTGGAGGGAAATTCGAATTTTGAGACCTTGGGGAGTTGCGAAAAAATTTGAAGAGAGAAAGTAGAGAGAAAAGTTTTAGAGATGAATTTTTGGAAGTTGATTTGAGGGAAAATGAGAAAAATGGAATATTTGTAGGAGGGGCGGCCTTCGGGACGCCCGTCACGGAGCCAGGATGCCCGTCCCGCTGGACGCCCGTCCCGGGTTGCTTCAGGATGCGTGCCAATTCCAGAATTTTTTTTTCGTGATTCCCTGTAAATCTCAGTACACCGAAAATAACATTTAACAATACTTCATGTTTATCCTATCAAGTTCAGAAGCTATTAAAAACTCTGTGCAAAAATTCCTCAATCTCTTTTTTCGAAAATCATGACTACCATATCTTATCCTAACTTCTATTCCACAAGAATTTCAGAAAAACAAAAACTGAGTTTATACAATTTAATTAGTGAAAAATAAACTGCATTTGCAAAACCTTTGTTTTTCATAGAAATTTGAGAAATAAAATGTCTGAAGAAAAATTGTTGAATAAAATAAAAGACCCTTTTAAAAAGTTTGAAAACAAAAAGGTAGGGGTCAATTATTTAATTTTAGTTCAAACAATTTATTTGCTGAAAATAAGAGTAAAAAGAATCTTCCCTTTTTCAACGACCCTTGTTTCTGATCTCTCGTATCTCTGCTTGTATGTTTCGCATCTCTATGCACATGGCTCTCATCTCATCCCTTTGCCCGCCCTGCTCACTTCGTAAGTCAGCCATCTCTCGGAGTAGCTATGCATTTTGGTTTTCCTGAAGACTGACTGTGGCTCTGAGTCGGTCCATGTTGGTTGTGATATTTAGACTAACTTGGTCTAAATAACATAATCTGCTTGCAATTCCTTGATCCATCTTATAGATCTATCGAGCTAAAGTATCTATCTGCACAGACAACACTGAATGAGAACCGTTAGTACTTCCCCCGGATGAAGGGGTGTGCTCATTGGGTGTTAGAGTGTATTCAGGAGATGTTAGTGAGTTTTGGGTTTGGTCAAGGGGTGGTGGATTTATAGGAACTCTCTGGGCAGGAGTGTGAACTGGAGATCTTTGAGGTTCTTCTCTAGGAGGAAAGGTATCTTCAGAAGGATCTTCTTCCGTAGGACTAGGCTCACGGGCGTTCAGTAATCTTCTCACTAAGTCACTGGTGTCTAGGCTTGAGTTTATTTCTACGGGTTGGGAAGGAAGGTTTCCTTGTGGTATTTCTGGTTCAGGCCTAGATGGTCCTTCTGGCTTTGTCTTCTTTGGTCCTGGAGTGTCAGGGTTTTCTGTTTTCTTTGCTTGATTAGTAGCTGCTCTTGTTCTCTTCATCTACGAGTGCAAAGTCTGGTTAGGAATAACAAATAACAAAAACAAAAACAAAAAAGCAAGAAAGATATTTTTGGGGTTTTTAAAATTTTTAACATTTCTTTTCTTTTATACTTTAGAAAGCAGATAAATTTCCTCAATATGGTTTTAGAATGATTTTCTAAAATTTGATTATCCTAAATGTCTTAATTTCAGATGATATCTAAAATTAGTTAATTATGATAACCCTGTATTTCGGAAAGTGATTGTCTAACTAGCATAAGATAAGTGTAGGTCTAAAATCTAGGTTACTACCGCTACCTATCATAAGTTTCTAGAATTGTGGCCAATAATCCTAAATTTATTATGATATTTCCCCGGCAACAGCGCCAAAAATCTGATGTGTTCCCGACTGATATGCTAAATAGGTGTTGATTTACCCTATGTTGATTATGAGTAATTAAGGACTGGGATTGACTAATTGTCACGTTTAGTCTTTATAGTGTCACTTAATCAATCAGAACCTAAGGCAGAGTACCTATCGTGTAGCTAGTCTGTTGGAAAGTATCTACGATTTTACTAAGTTAAATATCGCACTCCTAGGGAAGTGGTAATGGCTTAGTAGTAACTAGCTTTTTATCCTAACTCTTATCTTATGATCCAGTTATGCAATCTTCATCAATAACTTTGATGAGAGGGTGATCATATTCTCCACTAAGTTTAAGTGTAATTGATACGCGAAAATCGTATCACCTTTTTAGCATGTTTTTATGTATGAATTTGGGTGAAATCGAGGGTAATTTGATCTTGATTGTTCATTATTCACTTAATTTCACAGTTTTTATGATTTTGGAAGTGTCAGGTGAAAAGTAAACAAAAACAGCAAATTTTGAGGCAAAAACGCAATTTTTGGAAATGTTGACCGGTCAAAGGGTCGGGACGGGCGTCCCGAAGCCGGGACGGGCATCCCGACCAAGTCAAGCCACCTGGACGGGCGTCCCGACCTGGTCAACTGACCAGGACGGGCGTCCCGAGCCGCCAGAAGCTGTCCCACATCGAATTTTTTAGAGATTTTCACTCCGGGAAGCTGCTATAAATACCCCAGGCCTCCAGTAGTTGAATTCATTCCTCTCCACTCGATCTGAGTCATTTGGTGGTGTCCAGTGTACAATTCTCTAGTACACAACTCACTCAGAGACTCGGATCTCAGTTTTCTTTCTTATTAGTGTTTTATTTTAGTTTCTGAGAAATAGTCTCAGATCTTAGGTTTCTATAGATAGGTTCGTTTATGGTATTCATAGAATACCCGGGCTTTCGTTAGGAGATCCTAAGGGGGCTCTAGGCGTTCGAAGAGTCAGTCCACAGGGCTGGGCTTAAGTTGGGTATTAAGGTAAAGCCCAGTTACTAGGCTGAGGAAGCGTCCTCCGAAGGTTCTGGTGAGCAGAGTCAGGGCGAGCAATACGACATATACAGCAGTACGCTCTGTCGGCGAGACTAAGTAAAGGGTGATTTCTTTATGGCATCAGTCCCCATACCCCTCTCTTATATGTTGTTATTGTTTTGTCCTAAATACTTATTATGAATATCAGATTACGATTTTTATGAATAGTTGTTTCATATGTTGACGTTATTATGTTTTTCCGGAAATAGCCACCTGCTAAATATTCACTATGTCTGCATGTTTAATATGCTCTTTTAAACTAAAGTTAGGGTTATAGACAATTCCTAACCACGGTCTAATCATAACCTGTTTAGTTTAACAGGCATCAATTAGTATTGGTGTCTGCCATGCTAGATAAAATAACATGTTGAACACCCTACCTGTTAAAGTAGTCTAGGTAGGGGCCGAGCTAAGTCCGATTATGCCGGCGGCTAGGGCAAGCGGTATGATCCCCAAAGTGACATAGGGCTTTCATGGATGCCTTCGTCCCGAACCGTGAGTAGGGCTGTCATTAAGGTAGGGCGGTTTATTAGAGACCTCGGATGTGGTACGCCTTTAGACACAGAACATAGTTGCAATCCAGGCTAAGATATATCTAAAATACTCGAATATAGGTCAAACAACATATAGGAACAGTATAACATAGAATCAGGACTCATCTATAAAACACTTCTAGGTTTAATTAGACTGAAACCTAGTGGAGAATGAATCACCCTCTCATCAAAGTATTTGATGAAGATTGCATAACTGGATTATAAGATAGGAGTTAGGATAAAAGGCTAGTTACTACTAAGCCGTTGCCACTTCCCTGGGAGTACGATATTTATTTAATAAAATCGTAGATACTTTCCAACAGACTAGCTACACGATAGGTACTCTGCCTTAGGTTCTGGCTGATTAAGTGACACCATAGAGACTAAATGTGACAATTAGTCAATCACAGTCCTTAATTATTCATAATCAAACATAGGGTAAATAACACCTATTTAGCACATCGGTCGGAAACCCATCAGTAATTAAGCATAAAAGTGTTTTATAGATAATGTCATGATTCTATGTTATACTGTTCCTATATGTTGATTGACCTATCTTCGAGTGTTTTAGACATGTCTGGGCCGGGATTGCAACTATGTTCTGAGTCTAAAGGTGTACCACATCCGAGTTATCTGATAAACTGCCCTACCTTAATGACGGCCCTACTCACGGTTCGAGCTAAAGGCATCCATGAAAGCCCTATGTCACTTCGGGGGATCATGTCGCTCACCCTAACGCCGGCATAAACGCTCAACTCAGCCTACCTAGACTACTCTAACAAACAGGGTGTTCCGCAGGTTATTTTATCTAGTATGGCAGACACCAATACTAATTGATGCCTGTTAAACTAAACAGGTTATGAATAGATCGTGGTTAAGAATTGTCTATAACCCTAATTTTAGTTTAAAAGAACACATTAGACATGCAGACATAATGAATATTTAAGCAGGTGGCCATTTCCGGAAAATCATAACAACTTCAACATATAAAACAAATATTCATAAAAATCATAATCTCGTAAACATAATTAGTATTTGGACAATCACAATACAAACATATAAAGAGAGGGACAGGGGGGCTGATGCCATAAAGAAATCACCCTTTACTTAGTCTCACCGATGGAGCAACTGCTTGTATATGTCGTACTGCTCGACCCGACTCTGCTCGCCAGAACCTTCGGAGGATGCTTCCTCAGCCTAGTAACTGGGCTTTACCTTAATACCCAGCTTAAGCCCAGCCATGTGGACTGACTCTTCGAACGCCTAGAGCCCTCTTAGGATCTCCTAACGAAATCCTGGGTATTCTATGAATAGAGAAACGAACCTATCTATCGAAGCCTATGTTCTGAGACTAATTCTCAAAAATTAAGAAAACGAAACACTAACTAGAAAGAAAGAAAACTTATACTGAGCCCGAGTCTCTCAGTGACTTATGTACTCGAGGAAAGTGTACAATCGAAGTCACTAAATGACTCAGATCGAGTGGAGAGGGATGATTTCAACTGAGGAAGGCCTGTGGTATTTATAGCAGCTTTCTGGACTGATTTTTCATCAAATATTCGATGTGGGACTTGGAACTGTAGCTCGGGACGCCCGTCCCGGTCTGTTGACCAGGTCAGGATGACCGTCCCGAGTCTTGGACGCCCGTCCCGACCTGTTGACCAGGTTAGGACGCCCATCCTGATTCGGGACGCCCTCCCTGATTTCTGAACTTCTGAAAAATTGCGTTTTTACCCCAAAATTTGCCATTTTCTTCTACTTTTCACCTGACACTTCCAAAATCATAAAAACCGTGAAATTGAGTTAATAATAAACAATTAAGACCGATTTGCCCTTTATTTCACCCTAAATCATGCCTAAAAGCATGCTAAAAATGTGATATGATTTATGCATATCATACAGCTCGTCACATTTTGAAAATTAATTCAATTAAATTAACTTTTAACAATAAATCCACATTTTTTGATAAAAAGAGAGAAAATATCGAATCAACACATTTTCATTCCATTTTCCAAATAAATTCAGTTAATTCCCAAATAAAACGTGGCAAATTGGATGTGAATAACTCTATTATTTTAGAGTTATCACCTTCGTCTTCTGAGACACATCTTCTGATCAACTGATCTGCAAAAATTTGAAATAGAAGAGGGATATGCCCTGTAGCAATATTTAAATCAACAAAGAATTTCTTCTTTTGCTGATAGGTCATATCACTCGGAAATATCTTAGCGGCTAGATAATTTACAGTATCGATAAACCAAGGAGGAGAAAAATTATACATAGCAAGCAATGAAATTAAATTCTCATCCAAAAATAATTTATCAGATATACTATTTCATCAATAGCCTCTAACTCAGGGTTTTCTAATCTAGATATTCATCCCCTTGTCTTTTCCCCTTACTTCTACATCAAATTCAAGTAACAATAAAACTTAACTTAATCAATTATGGTTCATCAACAGTTTTATTGAACAAATATCTCAGAGTGATCAATGCATACTATTATTTTAGATGAAACTAGATATGGTATGAATCTATCATCATATACAACGACTAGTAATCCCTTTTCAGTAGTGGTATGGTTCTACTGGGCATCAGTAAAAGGTCTTACTTGCATAGTGTATAACATGAAGGTTCTAATCATGCATATTTCCTAAAACAATCATTACTACATGGTCACTAGCATCACATATCAATTCAGAAAGAAAACTCCAATCAAGTGATATCATAATGGGTGCAGTGATAAACAGTTCCTTCAGTAAAACGATATCATGCATTTATCATCAAAAAGGAACATCCTTTCTCAATAGAATTTTCAAAAGTCTGGCTATTAAGGAAAAATTATTTCATAGCTTGTCTAATAAAGCTAGCATGACTTAAGAAAATCCTAACATAGAATGACATTTCTTCCAAATTAAAACCTAGCAAAAAAATTGACAGCTCAAAAGAAAAATATTCTTTCCTCATTTCCAATTTTTTTTTCGAAATTAAAAAATAGAAATAACACGAAAAAGAGCAACAAATGTACAACTAAGAAAACAACTAAGAAAGAACAAATAATATAAGAGATAGGGAAGAAGAACAACTTACTGTTGAGCAAGAAAAATACATTTTTTTGGGTTTTAAATTAAATTTTTTTTTCTTTTTTCATATTGTATTTTGAAAGCAATTAAATTTCCTCAATATGGTTTTAGAATAATTTTCTAAAATTTGATTATCCTAAATGTCTTAATTTCAAATAACGTCTAAAATTAATTAGTTATGATAACCCTATATTTCGGAAACTGATTGTCTAACTAGCATAAAATAAGTGTTAGGTCTAAGGTCTAGGTTACTACCTTTACCTATCATAAGCTTCTAGTATTTTGATCAGGAATCCTAAATTCATTATGATAGTTTCCCCGGCAACGACGCAAAAAATCTGATGACGTTCCGACTGATATACTAAAATAGGTGTTGTTTTACCCTATGTTGATTATGAGTAATTAAGGACTTAGCCTGACTAATTGTCACATTTAGTCTCTATACTATCACTTAATCAATCAGAACCTAAGGCAGAGTACCTATCGTGTAGCTAGTCTGTTGGAAAGTATCTACGATTTTAATTAAATAAAATATCGTACTCCCAGGGAAGTGGTAAAGGCTTAGTAGTAACTATCCTCTTACCCTAATTCTTATCTTATGATCCAGTTATGCAATCATTCATCAAAATCTTTGATGAGAGGGTGATTCATTGTCTACTAGGTTTAAGTCTATTTAAGCCTAAGAGTGTTTTACAGATAATGTTCTGATTCTATGTTATACTGTTCCTACATGTTGATTGACCTATCTTCGAGTATTTTAGATATATCTTGGCCTAGATTGCAATTATGTACTGAGTCTAAAGGTGTACCACATCTGAGTTACCTGATAAACCGCCCTACCTTAATGACGGCCCTACTCACGGTTCGAGCTAAAGGCATCCATGAAAGTCCTATGTCACTTAGGAGATCACGCCACTCGCCCTAACGCCGGCATAAGCACACAAACTCAGCCTACTTAGACTACTCTAACAAACATGGTGATCTATAGGTTATTTCATCTAATATGACAGACATTAATGCTTTCTGATGGGAAAGTCCTAAATTAATGCTTGTTAAACTAAACAGGTTATGATTAGACCGTGGTTAGGAGTTATCTATAACCCTACATTTAGTTTAAAAGAAACTACATTAGACATGCAGACATAATGAAAGTTAAGCTGGTGACCATTTCCGGAAAATCATAAAGTACTTCAACATGCATAACACATATTCATAAAATCATAATCCAATAGTCATAATTAATGTTTGGATGAACACAGTACAGACATATAAAGAGAGGGACAAGGGGACCGATGCCATAAAGTATGCACCCTTTACGGAGTCTGCTGATGGAGCAACTGCTTGTATATGTTGGACTGCTCGACCTGACTCTGCTCGCCAGAACCTTCGAAGGACGCTTCCTCAGCCTAGTAGCTGGACTTTACCTTAATACCCAGCTTAAGCATAGCCCTGTTGACTGACTCTTCGAATGCCTAGTGCCCTCTTAGGATCTCCTAACGAAATCCCAGGTATTCTATGAATACCGAAAACGAACTTATCTAGTCGTATTCTAGGATTTGAGACAGACTCTCAGAAATAAAGAACACTAGACACTATCTAAGAATATAAATAAACCTATACTAAAACCTGAGAACACTAAGTGACTTGTATACTATGGAAAACTATATACTTGAAGTCACTAAATGACTCAGATCGAGTAGAGAGGAATGATTTCAACTGAGGAATACCAGGTGTATTTATATTAGGGGAACTGAGTGAATTTCTCTCAAAATTTTGATGTGGGACTTTGACCAGGTCAGGACGGCCGTCCCAAGTCCTGGACGCCGGTCCTGGTCTGTTGACCAGGTCAAGACGCCCATCATGGGTTCGGGACGTCCATCCCGACTTCCGAACTTCTGAAAATCACGTTTTTGCCCCAAAATTTTCCATTTTCTTCTACTTTTCACCTGACACTTCCAAAATCACAAAAACTGTGAAATTGAGTTAATAACAATCAATTAAGAGCGATTTAACACCAATTTCACCCTAAATTATACCTAAAAACATGCTAAAAAGTGATATGATTTATGCATATCACTATTGGACTCTATCATCTCTTTGTTAGAGTCGGCAATGCCTTTCAGTATGTCCCTGAATTCTTGTATGGGGTCGACTAGAATGATGTAGTTCCTTTGGTGCGGGGAGAGCGATTTGCTAGTTCTGCGGATAGGGCAATTGCTGAGGCACCCTTTTCTGGAAGTTAGCAGTCCCGAAATTATTTCTCCAACTAAATCCCAGATGGTTCTTCCAGGTGGGATTGTAGGTATTTCCTATAGGGGCAGATTTAACTGCATCCACTTGTTCCATATCTTCTGGAATAGTCAATATTCCATTACCGTAACAATCTCCACTAAAATGCGGTCCTTGGCAAAATTCGCAGACTTGATATACTGGTTGAATGCTTTTCCCTTGTTGGAAAGCATTCAGTTGATTAGTAATGCTGGTCTTCAGTGCCTCAAATTGATCATCAGTGAAGGCGAGAGCTGTATTTACTGGTTGTTTCTTAGCTCGGTCACTCGTGCGCCAGTTCTTGTTATTCCTATAGAGCCTCTCCAAAGCGTTTCTAGCATCTACATCACTCATTCCATTGAAACCACTCTGGGGATTGAGTCCACCAAGAACTTGCTTGCCCATGTCCGTCATACCCCCGTGGAATTGTTGGATCAGTAGTGCTTCGGTAAGTCCATGTTAGGGGCAGAGCCTGAGTAGCTCCTTGAATCTGTCCCAAGCTTCGATCATTGTCTCGTCAGCAGTGATGGCTTTCCGACTGATATGCTAAATAGGTGTTATTTTACCCTATGTTGATTAGGAGTAATTAAGGACTGAGATTGACTAATTGTCACATTTAGTCTTTATGGTGTAACTTAATCAGCCAGAACCTAAGCCAGAGTACCTATCGTGTAGCTAGTCTGTTGGAAAGTATCTACGATTTTATTAAATAAATATCGTACTCCCAGGAAAGTGGTAACGGCTTAGTAGTAGCTAGCCTTTTATCCTAACTCTTATCTTATGATCCAGTTATGCAATCGTCATCAATAACTTTGATGAGAGGGTGATCCATTCTCCATTAGGTTTAAGTCTAATTAAGCCTAAAAGTGTTTATAGACAAAGTCCTGATTCCATGTTATACTGTTCCTACATGTTGATTGACCTATCTTCGAGTGTTTTAGATATACCTTAGCCTGGAATGCAACTATGTTTTGAGTCTAAAGGTGTACCACATTTGAGTCTCTATGCTACCGCCCCATCGCTAAGGTAAACGGCCCTACTCACGGTTCGAACAAAAGACAGCTATGAAAGCCCTATGTCACTTCGGGGATCATGCCGCTGGCCCATAACCGCCGGCATAACGCTCTACTCAGCCTACCTAGATTACTCTAACAAATAGGGTGTTCCGGAGGTTATTTTATCTAGTATGGCAGACACCAATGAATCCTAAATTGATGCCTGTTAAACTAAACAGGTTATAAATAGACCGTGGTTAGGAATTGTCTATAACCCTAATTTTAGTTTAAAAGAAACTACATTAGACATGCAGACATAATGAATATTTAATGCAGACATGAATCTCGAACTCTTGTGGTGTAGGCGGGCGTATCCAGCTCGTCTCTCTACCAGATACCCAGGGCAATGCCGAACTCGGCCATGCTCATCGACCAATCTATTCCGCCTAAGCGGAACATGATCTGCTCCTGATGGTACGTAAACGACGCATAGAAGTCACATACCAACTCTAGGTATGTCGGCTCAGTGACGATGAATACTCGACTGTAGGGTAGTACATCTAGCATGCGTTTGACTTCCTGCTCAACTTCTAGTGTCTGTACTGCTGCCCAGTCAAGTGTTCTGCCCGTCAGTATGGTGCGTCCGATATACCCATGACATCTCTCCTGGTATGCTGGGCTGGAGTGAAACAGCATGAAAGGATGTGCCACCGATGTGACGGTCATGGTAGACGTGATACGAGCGCGTTTTGGAGCCATTTGAGAAGTTCGAGAGACTTTGAGAATTTAGGCGGGAAGGAAGATTCGAATTCGAATTCTGGAGGTGAATTTGAATTCGGAAGGGTGGATTTTGGTTAGGGAAGGATTTTGATTTTTTTGGCGGGAAATTCGAATTTTGGAGTGAAATTCGAATTTTGGAAAGAAATCTAAAATTCAAATTTTGGAGGGAAATTTGAATTTTGAACTTTGGGAAGGTTGCCAAAAATTTGTAGAGAGAAGTGATGCGATTCCGGTTGACGTGCTAAATAGGTGTTATTTTACCCTATGTTGATTATGAATAATTAAGGACTGTGATTGACTAATTGTCACATTTAGTCTCTATGGTGTCACTTAATCAGCCAGAACCTAAGGCAGAGTACCTATCGTGTAGCTAGTCTGTTGGAAAGATCTACGATTTTATTAAATAAATATCGTACTCCCCGGGAAGTGGCAACGGCTTAGTAGTAACTAGCCTTTTATCCTAACTCCTATCTTATAATCCAGTTATGCAATCTTCATCAAATACTTTGATGAGAGGGTGATTCATTCTCCACTAGGTTTCAGTCTAATTAAACCTAGAAGTATTTTATAGATGAGTCCTGATTCTATGTTATACTGTTCCTATATGTTGTTTGACCTATATTCGAGTATTTTAGATATATCTTAGCCTGGATTGCAACTATGTTATGTGTCTAAAGGCGTACCACATCCGAGGTCTCTAATAAACCGCCCTACCTTAATGACGGCCCTACTCACGGTTTGGGACGAAGGCATCCATGAAAGCCCTATGTCACTTTGGGGATCATACCGCTTGCCCTAGCCGCCGGCATAATCGGACTCAGCTCGGCCCCTACCTAGACTACTTTAACAGGCAGGGTGTTCAACATGTTATTTTATCTAGCATGGCAGACACCAATACTAATTGATGCCTGTTAAACTAAACAGGTTATGATTAGACCGTGGTTAGGAATTGTCTATAACCCTAACTTTAGTTTAAAAGAGCACATTAAACATGCAGACATAGTGAATATTTAGCAGGTGGCTATTTCCGGAAAAACATAATAACGTCAACATATGAAACAACTTTTCATAAAAATCATAATCTGATATTCATAATAAGTATTTAGGACAAAACAATAACAACATATAAGAGAGGGGTATGGGGACTGATGCCATAAAGAAATCACCCTTTACTTAGTCTCGCCGACAGAGCGTACTGCTGTATATATCGTATTGCTCGCCCTGACTCTGCTCACCAGAACCTTCAGAGGACGCTTCCTCAGCCTAGTAACTGGGCTTTACCTTAATACCCAGCTTAAGCCCAGCCCTGTGGACTGACTCTTCGAACGCCTAGAGCCCTCTTAGGATCTCCTAACGAAATCCCGGGTATTCTATGAATACCAGAAACGAACCTATCTATAGAAACCTAAGATCTGAGACTATTTCTCAGAAACTAAAACAAAACACTAATAAGAATGAAAACTGAGATCCGAGTCTCTGAGTGAGTTGTGTACTAGAGAATTGTACACTGGACACCACTAAATGACTCGGATCGAGTGGAGAGGAATGAATTCAACTGCTGGAGGCCTGGGGTATTTATAGCATCTTCCTGGAGTTAAAATTTCTGAAACATTCGATGTGGGACAGCTTCTGGCGGCTCGGGACGCCCGTCCTGGTCAGTTGACCAGGTCGGGACGCCCGTCCAGGTTCCTTGACTTGGTCGGGACGCCCGTCCTGAACCTTTGACCGGGTCAACATTTCCAAAAATTGCGTTTTTACCCCAAAATTTGCTGTTTTCGTCTACTTTTCACCTGACACTTCCAAAATCATAAAAACTATGAAATTAAGTGAATAATGAACAATTAAGATCAAATTACCCTCGATTTCACCCAAATTCATACATAAAAACATGCTAAAAAGGTGATACGATTTTCGCGTATCAGATAACCCCACACTTAGCTTTTTGCTTGTCCTCAAGCAAAGTCTACCTGAAGTTACTTAAATTCCTAGTCATGTTTTTATTCCAAAAATTCTTCAGACAAGTCTTAATACAGGTCTGTCTGGTTAGGTTGCTATGACAAGGTCTCAAATATCTCTAATAGCTTGTTATGATCAGGCAAAAAATAAATCAACAACTATGTTGGTCTTTTTTCTTAGTCACAGGGTCTTCCTGATGTGTAGTGTGTGTATTAGTCCAGACCAGATAGTCAACACAATGTACTCTTGTCTTAACTACTACCATATAACACTTCGACCTATCGCTAGACATATTAACAACAGACAACTTTTTGAGTTCTGAGCTTTGGTGATCAGATTTTTAATATTTTAGCATTTAGTTATTTTCTTTATAGATTCAGGGTATTTTGAGTCTGCTTAAAACACGTCAACTTCAACTACCCATGTAGCGAGTCCCACTCCTATTACTCCCAGATCTACACGACCTTAGGGCATCAGGCTTTAAATTCCCCGAAGGAGTGGTGCTCGAGTAGCGAAGGCCGCTGGCAAACTACCCTTATTTGATTAACTTCTTTTAATTTCTTTTCACTTCTAGCTCAGAGTCTCATCTAGTCATCCTAATTGCCAATATATCCACAACTGGTCTAATTTTATCTAGTTAAGTCTCGAACAAGTAATTGGTTGAGGTCTCTAATCCAGACAAAGTTGTGCTCAATTATCAGGAATTCCCTATTCCTAATCAATTAGTCCAAGATAGCTATCAATTATCTCCTACTAACCATAACATACTACCTACATATCATAGACATAAGCAATTGTTTAACCAAGCATACTGCATTTAGACGTCTGAAAGACGGAAAAATTTTGAAATTTTTTTGGAAGGGTGTGAAAGTATGTGAAAACAAGCAAAATCATGCGAAAAATTTTGCAAACTGCTACAGTGCACCGTGCACTGCTACCCCACACTTAAGTCTGGCACTGTCCTCAGTGTTCATGCATATCTAATTACCCCACACTTATTTGAAAATAAGAAATAAAATAGAAAAGATTCTTACCCCACACTTATTTGAAAATAAGAAGTAAAACAGAAAAATAAAGGATTCTGTATGGGTAAGTAAGACATAAAATAAAATAATGCAAACAATTCTGTATGTCATATAAATCAAATTTGTACATAGATTCATACGTCATACAGCCCAGACATGTTTATACACATAGAACAAGAAAAACAAAAACAAAAGAAAAAGAAAGAAAAGGAAAGAAGGAGAGAGAGACTAAGAACCCGGCGGATCGTTGTCCAGTGGACCTAAGTCTGCTAAGTCAAACTCAAAGTTTTCCGCTACTCGGGAAGTCTGCTGATGTATCTCCTCAATCCTGCTGGTGTTCATGGCGATCCTATCATCTATCATCGCCAACCGTCTGTCAATCCTGTCCTCCATCATCGTCAGCCGTCTATCAATCCTGTCCATATCTCGACTGTATCGGGCCGATAGTTCTGCCAATCCGTGCGACATGTGTCGTTCGAAGGCAGTACGTGGCATGAACGTCTCGGATGGAGGGATATGCGGTGGAGCTGCTTCTAATGCCGAAGTCTGTCCTGGCTGCTCTGTGTGGATGGTGTAGTGGCCGCTCGCATCCCGGACAACCATTCCCATGTTCCGTAGGATGGTAACGTCTGTGGGAATAGTGGTTGGGGCGACCAGAGTAAGCTCCGAGCCCTCTATGTCCAACTCCAGGTAGCGGGCTATCCTGGTGATGAATGGCCCGAGGCCCAGACACTGTTTCCGAGTGTCCATAGAAAAACCCCGCATGATGACTTTGATAAGTCGAGCCATCTCTACTGTGGATCCCATATGCATGTTGGCCAAGAGGAATGTCTCCATTTGGGTGACATTCCCGGGGGCCGTCCGTCGTCCTGACAAAGTGTGTGCAATAATGGCATGTAAGTAGCGAAGAGCAGGATAGATACCTGTGGCTTTCGCAAAGCCATGCTGGTAGGGAACACCCGTCATACAGATCTGAGCCCAAGCAGTGGAGACATCTGCAGAAGTGAAGTCCCGAACTGCTGTGGTGTAGGCGGGTGTATCCAGCTCCTCTCTCTGCCAGATACCCAAAGTGATGCCGAACTCGGCCATGCTTATCGACCGATCTATTCCGCCTAAGCGGAATGTGATCTGCTCCTGATGGCATGCAAAGGATGCATAGAACTCACATACCAGCTCCAGGTACGTGGGCTCTGTGACGACGAATACTCGACTGTAGGGTAGTACATCGAGTATGCGTCTGACCTCAGCCTCTACTCCCAGTGTCTGTACTGCTGCCTAATCCAGCGTTCTGCCCGTCAGTATCGTGCGTCCGATGTACCTAGTGCATCTCTCCTGATATGTTGTGCTGGAGGGAAACAGCATAAAAGGATGTGCCACTGAGGTAAATGTCATGGTAGATGTGGTACGAGCACGTTTGGCAGCCATTTAGTTTTAGGTAGGAAGGAAGGTTCGAATTCAAATTCTGGAGGTGAATTCGAATTCAAAAGGGTGAAATTAGGCTAGGGAAAGATTTCGAAATTTTTGGCGGGAAATTCGAATTTTGGAGGGAAATTCGAATTTGGAAGGAAATTTAAAATTTAAATTTTGGAGGGAAATTTTAAATTTTAAATTTGAAAAGTTTGCCAAAGGTAAAGAGAGAGAGTTATTTGAGAGAGGTGGATTTTTGGAAGTGAATTTTGAGGGAAAAATGAAAAAATTGAGATTTTATAGAAGGGGAGGCCTTCGGGACGCCCGTCCCGGAGGCAGGACTCCCGTCCCGCTGGACGCTTGTCCAGAACCGGGACGCCCGTCCCGGGTTGCCTCGGGACGCATGCCAATTCCGAAAATTTATTTATTTTTTTTTTAATTCCTGCAAATCTCAGTATACAAAAAATAATCATAATTTTTAACAAGGCTTCCTGTTTATCCAATGAAATTCAGAAGTTGTTAAAAAAAAAACTCTATGCAAAAATTCCTCAGTCTCACTTTTTCGAAAATCATACTACCCTAATCTTGTTCCTATCTAAATTCAGCAAGAAAAACAAAAAATTGAGTTTATACAATTTAGTTAATGAAAAATAAACTGTAATTGCAAAATTTTCGTTTTTCATAGAAATAAAATGTCTGAAGAAAATTGTTGAAAATAAAGGACCCTTTAAAAATGTTTGAAAAATAGAAAAATATGGGTCAATTATTCAAGTTTCAGTTCAAACGAATTATTTGCTGAAAATAAAAGTAAAAGAATCTTCCCTTTTTAACGACTCCTGTCTCTGATCTCTTGTAGTTCTGTTCGAATGTTTCGCATCTCTTGCAGTTCTGCTTGTATGTTGCGCATTTCCTCCTGCTGGTTCCTTTGTTCCTTCAAGATTTCCATCATCTCTCCGAGTAATTGCACATTTTGGCGTTCTATTGTGGTTCTGAGTTGGGTTACTTCAGAACTTATTACTGAACTTAAGGTTAGAACAGCCTGATATGATCGTCTTAGTCTGCCCGGTATTGTCTGAGTCATAGCGCTTATCCTGTGAGATATAGCATCTACCCGGGCAGCCAAGGCTGATTGAGAACTGTCAGTGCTATCCTCTGATGAAGGGTGGTTGGTCGTTAGGTGCGGGGATGCAGGAGTATATTCAGGAGATTTCGGGGTGTACTCGGGAGATTTAGGAGTATATTCGGGAGAAGCAGGAGTGTATTCGGGAGAGGCAGGAGTGTATTCGGGAGAAGCAGGAGTGTATTCGGGAGAAGAAGGAATTGTTTGGATTTCTGGGGAAGTGTTATTTTCTACTTCGTCCAGAGTATCCTGGGCTCTTGTTCCCTTCATTTCTGAGTGCAAAGTCTGGTTAAAAATAACAAATAACAAACATAGGAAAGTGAAACAAGAAAGTAAGGAAAATATTTTTATGGATTTTGATTTATTTAGAAAGCAGGTAAATTTCCTTAATATGGTTTTAGAATAATTTTCTAAATTTTGATTATCCTAAGTGTCTTAATTCCAGATATTATCTAAAATTAATTAGTTATGATAATCCTATATTCAGGAAAGTGATTGTCTAACTGGTATAACATAAGTGTTAATCAAAAGTCTAGGTTACTACCGTTACCTATCATAAGTCTCTAGAATTGTGGCCAATAATCCTAAATTCATTATGATATTTCCCCGGCAACGGTGCCAAAAATCTGATGCGATTCCGGTTGACGTACTAAATAGGTGTTATTTTACCCTATGTCGATTATGATTAATTAAGGACTGTGATTGACTAATTGTCACGTTTAGTCTTATAGTGTCACTTAATCAGCCAGAATCTAAGGCAGAGTACCTATCGTGTAGCTAGTCTATTGGAAAGTATCTACGATTTTACTAAGTTAATTATCGTACTCCCAGGGAAGTGGCGACGGCTTAGTAGTAACTAACCTCTTATCCTAACTCTTATCTTATGATCCAGTTATGCAATCTTCATCAAATACTTTGATGAGAGGGTGATCCATTCTCCACTAGGTTCAAGTCTAATTAACCCTAGAAGTGTTTTAAAGATAAGTTCTGATTCTATGTTATACTGTTCCTATATGTTGATTGACCTATATTCGAGTGTTTTAGATATATCTTAGCCTGGAATGCAACTATGTTCTGTGTCTAAAGGTGTACCACATCTGAGTCTCTATGCTACCGCCCCCTATCATTAAGGTAACGGCCCTACTCACGGTACGAACAAAGACAGTTATGAAAGCCCTAGTCACTTTCGGGGATCACTCTGAAGGCTCGTAATCGCTGGCATAACGCTCTACTCAGCCTACCTAGACTACTCTAACAAGCCAGGTGTTCACATGTTATTTTATCTAGTATGGCAGACACCAATACTAATTGATGCCTGTTAAACTAAACAGGTTATGAATAGACCGTGGTTAGGAATTGTCTATAACCCTATTTTAGTTTAAAAGAAACTACATTAGACATGCAGACATAATGATTATTTAGCAGGTGGCTATTTCCGGAAAAACATAATAACTTCAACATACAAAACAACTATTCATAAAATCATAATCTGATATTCATAATTGATGTTTAGGACAAAGCAATAAAACATATAAGAGAGGGGTATGGGACTGATGCCATAAAGAAATCACCCTTTACTTAGTCTCGCCTACAGAGCGTACTGCTGTATACGTCGTATTGCCCGCCCTGACTCTGCTCGCCAGAACCTTCGGAGGACGCTTCCTCAGCCTAGTAGCTAGACTTTACCTTACGTCCTGGGCTTAAGCCTAGCCCTGTGGACTGACTCTTCGAACGCCTAGAGCTCTCTTAGGGTCTCCTAACGAAACCCCGGGTATTCTATGAATACCGGAAACGAACCTATCTATAGAAACCTAAGATCTGAGACTATTTCTCAGAAACTAAAACAAAACACTAATAAGAAAGAAAACTGAGATCCGAGTCTCTGAGTGAGTTGTGTACTGGAAAACTGTACACTGGAAACCACTTAATGACTCAGATCGAGTGGAGAGGGATGAATTCAACTGCTGGAGGCCTGGGGTATTTATAGCAGCTTCCCGGAGTGAAAATTTCTGAAAAATTCGATGTGGGACAGCTTCTGGCGGCTCGGGACGCCCATCCTGATTCGTTGACCAGGTTTGGGACGCCCGTCCCGGTTCAGGACGCCCGTCCTGGCGGTTTGACTGGGTCGGGACGCCCGTCCCGGACCTTTGACCGGGTCAACATTTCCAAAAATTGCGTTTTTGCCCCAGAATTTGCTGTTTTCGTCTACTTTTCACCTGACACTTCCAAAATTATAAAAATCGTGAAATCAAGTAAATAGTAAACAATTAATGTCAATTTACTCTCAATTTCACATTAAAACATATATAAAAACATGCTAAAAATGTGATACGATTTTCGCGTATCATGAGTCGAGGAAGCAGTCCGTGGGGCTCGAGCCATTCAATGAATAGGCCACTACCTAGAGCTCGACGATGAAGGATCGAAGCTGACGTCATCCGTTCCAGTATTTAGAGCTTGCAGAGTCAAGAACACCTCAGCAATAGCACATGGCTAAGGTGAAGAGCCAATTGACAGATCAGAGAAGACCCTTCTGCTCGCAACATGAAGGGAGTTTTTCTAATCCTCATGATCCTTTACTTTTGTTTTCTTTGTTTTGTGTTCTGTTTTGCTATTTCCATTATCCTTCTTGTTTTATTTGCTCTCTTACCCTTAATTAGTCAAATAAGTGTGGGGTAAGAGTTCTTTGTTTTGTTTTCATTTCTTCTTGTTTGCAAATAAGTGTGGGGTAGTTTAGCTATGCATGAACACTGAGGACAGTGCCAGAATTAAGTGTGGGGTAGCAGTGCACGGTGCAATGTAGCAGTTTGCAAAAATTTTCGCATGCTTTTGCTTGTTTTCCCCGTATTTTCACACCCTTCCAAATGTTTTTCAAAATTTTTCCGTCTTTCAGACTTCTAAATGCAGTATGCTTGGTTAAACAATTGCTTATGTCTATGATATGTAGGTAGTATGTTATGGTTAGTAGGAGATAATTGATGACTACTGCTGAACTAATTGATTAGGAATAGGGAATTCCCGATAACTGAGCACAACTTTGTCTAGATTAGAGACCACAGCCAATTGCCTGTTCGAGACTTAACTAGATAAAATTAGACCAGTTGTGGATATATTGGCAGTTAGAATGACTAGATGAGACTCTGAGCTAAAAGTGAAAAGAAATAAAAGAAAGTTAATCAAATAAGGGTAGTTTGCCAGCGGCGCTACTCGAGCACCACTCCTTCGGGGAATTTAAAGCCTGATGCCCTAAGGTCGTGTAGATCTGGGAGTCATCGGAGTGGGACTCGCTACATGGGTAGTTGAAGTTGACGTGTTCTAAGCAGACTCAAAATACCCTGAATCTATAAAGAAAATAACTAAATGCTAAAACATTAAAAATCTTATCACCAAAGCTCAAAGCTCAAAAAGTTGTGTGTTGTTAATATGTCTAGCGATGGGTCGAAGTGTTATCTGGTAGTAGTTAAGACAAGAGTACATTGTGTTGACTATCTGGTCTAGACTAGTACACACACTACACATCAGGAAGACCTTGTGACTAAGAAAAAAGTCTAACCTAGTTGTTGATTTGTTTTCTGCCTGATCATAACAATCTACTAAAAACATCTGAGACCTTGTCATAGCAACCTAACCAGTCAGACATGTGTTAAGACTTGTCTGAAGAATTTTTGGAATAAAAACATGACTAGGAATTTAAGTGACTGCACTACGGTTTAGAATCACTAACTTCAGGTAGACTTTGCTTGAGGATAAGCAAAAAGCTAAGTGTGGGGTTATATGATACGCGAAAATCGTATCACTTTTTTAGCATGTTTTTATGTATGATTTCGGGTGAAATTGAGGGTAAATTGATCTTAATTGTTTGTTATTTACTCAATTTCACAGTTTTATGATGTTGGAATTGTCAGGTGAAAAGTGGACGAAAACAGCAAATTTTGGGGCAAAAACGCAATTTTTTGAAATGTTGACTTGGTCAAAGGGTCAGGACGGGCGTCCCGACCCAGTCAAGGCACCGGGACGGGCGTCCCTACCTGGTCAATAGACCAGGACGGGCGTCCCAATCCAGGACGGGCGTCCCGAACCCCCAGATCCAGTCCCACATCGAATTTTTGATGAAAAATCACCCCGGGAAGCTGCTATAAATACCCCAGGCATCCAGTAGTTGAAATCATTCCTCTCCACTCGATCTGAGTCATTAAGTGGTTTCCAGTGTACACTTCTCTAGTACACAACTCACTCAGAGACTCGGATCTCAGTTTTCTTTCTTGTTTGTGTTTTGTTTTAGTTTCTGAGAAATAGTCTCAGATCTTAGTCTTACATAGATAGGTTCGTTTTTGGTATTCATAGAATACCCGGGATTTCGTTAGGAGATCCTAAGAGGGCTCGAGGCGTTCGAAGAGTCAGTCCACAAGGCTGGGCTTAAGCCGGGTTGTTAAGTAAAGCCCAGCTACTAGGCTGAGGAAGCGTCCTCTGAAGGTTCTGACGAGCAGAGTCGGGTCAAGTAGTACGGCATATATAGCAGTACGCTCCAACGGCGTGACTACGTAAAGGGTGATTTCTTTACGGCATCAGTCCCCCCTGTCCCTCTCTTTATATGTTGTTAATGTGTTTGTCCAAATACTGATTTGAATACCAGATTATGTTTTTATGAATATTTGTGATATATGTTGAAGTTATTATGTTTTTCTAGAAATGGCCACCTGCTTAAATATCCATTATGTCTGCATGTCTATTGCCGTTCTTTTAAACTGAAATTAAGGTTATAGACAATTCCTAACCACGGTCTATTCATAACCTGTTTAGTTTAACATACATCAATTAGTATTGGTGTCTGCCATACTAGATAAAATAATCTGCGGAACACCCTGTTGGTTGAAAGTAGTCTAGGTAGTGTGAGTAGAGTATGAGTTTATATTTTATGCGGCGGTTATGAGAGGAGCGGTATGATCCCCAAAGTGACATAGGGCGTTCATTGCTGACTTTAGTCCGAGCCGTGAGTAGGGCCGTTTACCTTGGCGATGGGGCGGTAGCGTAGAAACTCAGATGTGGTAACCTTTAGACACAGAACATAGTTGCAATCCAGGCCAAGACATGTCTAAAATACTCGAATAAAGGTCAATCAACGTATAGTAGCAGTATAACATAAAATTAGGATCTCGTCTATAAAATATTTTCTGGTTTAGTTAGACTTAAACCTAGTGGAGAATGAATCACCTTCTCATCAAAATTATTGATGAAGATTGCATAACTGGATTATAAGATAAGAGTAGGAATAAAGGCTAGTTACCACTAAGCCGTTACCACTTCCCTGGGAGTACGATATTTATTGAATAAAATCGTAGATACTTTCCAACAAACTAGCTACACGATAGGTACTTTGCCTTAGGTTCTGGCTGATTAAGTGACACCATAGAGACTAAATGTGACAATTAGTCAATCACAGTCCTTAATTATTCATAATCAACATAGGTTAAAATAACACCTATTTAGTATGTCAACCGGAACTGCATCAGTCCCGACCCAGTCAAACCACCAGGACGGGTGTCCCGAAGCACCAGAAGTTGTCCCACATCGAATTTTTGATGAAAAATCACCCCGGGAAGCTGCTATAAATACCCCAGGCCTCCAGCAGTTGAAATCATTCCTCTCCACTCGATTTGAGTCATTTAGTGGTTTCCAGTGTACACTTCTCTAGTACACAACTCACTCAGAGACTCGGATCTCAGTTTTCTTTCTTATTACTGTTTTGTTTTAGTTTCTGAGAAATAGTCTCAGATCTTAGGTTTCTATAGATAGGTTCGTTTCTGGTATTCATAGAATACCCGGGATTTCGTTAGGAGATCCTAAGAGGGCTCTAGGCGTTCGAAGAGTCAGTCCACAGGGCTGGGCTTAAGCTGGGTATTAAGGTAAAGCCCAGTTACTAGGCTGAGGAAGCGTCCTCCGAAGGTTCTGGTGAGTAGAGTCACTGCGAGCAATACGACATATACAGCAGTACGCTCCGTCGGCGAGACTACGTAAAGGGTGATTTCTTTATGGCATCAGTCCCCATGTCTCTCCCTTATATGTTGTTATTGTGTTGTTCTAAAGATTTATTATGAATACGAGATTATGATTTTTATGAATAGTTGTTTTATATGTTGACGTTGTTATGTTTTTCCGGAAATAGCCACCAGCTTAGCATTCACTATGTCTGCATGTCTAATGTGCTCTTTTAAACTAAAGTTAGGGTTATAGACAATTCCTAACCACGGTCTAATCATAACCTGTTTAGTTTAACAGGCATCAATTAGTATTGGTGTGTGCCATGGTAGATAAAATAACTTGCTGAACACCCTGTTTGTTAGAGTAGTCTAGGTAGGCCGAGCTGAGTCCGATTATGCTGGCGGCTAGGGCAAGCGGTATGATCCCCGAAGTGACATAGGGCTTTCATGGATGCCTTCGTCCCGAACCGTGAGTAGGGCCGTCATTAAGGTAGTGCGGTTTATTAGAGACCTCGGATGTGGTACGCCTTTAGACACAGAATATAGTTGCAATCCAGGCCAAGACATGTCTAAAATACTCGAATATAGGTCAATCAACATATAGGAACAGTATAACATAGAATCAGGACTCATCTATAAAACACTTCTAGGATTAATTAGACTTAAACCTAGTGGAGAATGGATCACCCTCTCATCAAAATCATTGATGAAGATTGCATAACTGGATCATAAGATAGGAGTTAGGATAAAAGGCTAGTTACTACTAAGCCGTTACAACTTCCCTGGGAGTACGATATTTAACTTAATAAAATCGTAGATACTTTCCAACAGACTAGCTACACGATAGGTACTCTGCCTTAGGTTCTAGTTGATTAAGTGACAATAATTGAATTCTAAGTGACAGTTAGTAAGACTCAGTCCTTAATTACTCATAATCGACATAGGTAAATAAAACCTATCTATTAGCATACCAATCAAAACTGCATCATCTGCCATGCTAGATAAAATAACCTACTGAACACCCTATTTGTAAGAGTAGTCTAGGTAGGCCGAGCTAAGTCTGATTATGCCAGCGGCTAGGGCAAGCGGTATGATCCCCGAAGTGACATAGGGCTTTCATGGATGCCTTCGTCCCGAACCGTGAGTAGGGCCGTCATTAAGGTAGGGCAGTTTATTAGAGACCTCGGATATGGTACGCCTTTAGACACAGAACATAGTTGCAATCTAGGCTAAGATATATCTAAAATACTCGAAGATAGGTCAATCAACATGTAGGAACAATATAACATAAAATCAGGACATTATCTAGAACACACTTTTAGGATTAATTAGACTTAAACCTAGTGGAGAATGGATCACCCTCTCATCAAAGTTATTGATGAAGATTGCATAACTGGATCATAAGATAAGAGTTAGGATTAAAAGGCTAGTTACTACTAAGTCGTTGCCACTTCCCTGGGAGTACGATATTTAACGTAATAAAATCGTAGATACTTTCCAACAGACTAGCTACACGATAGGTACTCTGCCTTAGGTTCTGATTGATTAATGACAATAATTGAATGCTAAGTGACAGTTAGTAAGACTCAGTCCTTAATTACTCATATTCGACATAGGTAAATAAAGCCTATTTTTAGCATACAAATCGGAACGCATCATTAATTTCACAGTTTTTATGATTTTGGAAGTGTCAAGTGAAAAGTAGACGAAAACAGCAAATTTTGGGGCAAAAATGCAATTTTTGGAAATGCTGACTTGGTCAAAGGCTCAGGACGGGCGTCCCGAATCCGGGACGGGCATCCCGACCCAGTCAAAGCACCGAGACGGGCATCCAGGACTCGGGACAGGCATCCAGGACTCAGGACGGGCGTCCAGGACTCGAGACGGGCGTCCCGGCCTGGTCAACAGACCAGGACGGGCGTCCCGAACCCCCAGATCAAGTCCCACATCGAATTTTTGATGAAAAATCACCCCGAGAAACTGCTATAAATACCCCAGGCCTCCAGCAGTTGAAATCATTCCTCTCCACTCGATCTGAGTCATTCAATGGTTTCCAGTGTACAATTCTCTAGTACACAACTCACTCGGATTTTAGTAGAAGTTTTCTTTCTTTCCTTTTTTGTTTTTCGTTTTTCTTAGTTTCTGAGAATTAGTCTCAGATCCTAGGGTTCGATAGATAGGTTCATTTCTGGTATTCATAGAATACCCGGGATTTCGTTAGGAGATCCTAGGAGGGCTCTAGGCGTTCGAAGAGTCAGTCCACAGGGCTGGGCTTAAGCTGGGTATTAAGGTAAAGCCAGTTACTAGGCTGAGGAAGCGTCCTCCGAAGGTTCTGGCGAGCAGAGTCGGGGCGAGCAATATGACATATACAGCAGTACGCTCCATCGGCGAGACTACGTAAAGGGTGATTTCTTTATGGTATCAGTCCCCATGTCCCTCTCTTATATGTTGTTATTGTGTTGGTCCAAAAATTGATTATGAATACAAGATTACGATTTTTATGAATATTTGTTTTATATGTTGATGTTGTTATGTTTTTCCAAAAATGGCCACCTGCTTAATATTCACTATGTCTGCATGTCTAATGTGCTCTTTTAAACTAAAGTTAGGGTTATAGACAATTCCTAACCACGGTCTAATCATAACCTGTTTAGTTAACATGCATCAATTAGTATTGGTGTCTGCCATGCTAGATAAAATAACTTGCTGAACACCCTGTTTGTTAGAGTAGTCTAGGTAGGCCGAGCTGAGTCTGATTATGTCGGCGGCTAGGGTAAGTGGTATGATACCCAAAGTGACATAGGGCTTTCATGGATGCCTTCGTCCCGAACCGTGAGTAGGGCCGTCATTAAGGTAGTGCGGTTTATTAGAGACCTCGGATGTGGTACGCCTTTAGACACAGAATATAGTTGCAATCCAGGCCAAGACATGTCTAAAATACTCGAAGATAGGTCAATCAACATGTAGGAACAGTATAACATAGAATCAGGACCTCATCTATAAAACACTTTTGGGCTTAATTAAACATAAACCTTGTGGAGAATGGATCACCCTCTCATCAAAGTTATTGATGAAGATTGCATAACTGGATCATAAGATAGGAGTTAGGATAAAAGGCTAGTTACTACTAAGCCGTTACCACTTCCCTGGGAGTACGATATTTAACTTAATAAAATCGTAGATACTTTCCAACAGACTAGCTACACGATAGGTACTCTGCCTTAGGTTCTGGTTGATTAAGTGACAATAATTGAATGCTAAGTGACAGTTAGTAAGACTCAGTCCTTAATTACTCATAATCGACATAGGTAAATAAAACCTATCTATTAGCATACCAATCGGAACTGCATCATCTGCCATGCTAGATAAAATAACCTGCTGAACACCCTATTTGTAAGAGTAATCTAGGTAGGCCGAGCTGAGTCCGATTATGCCGGCGGCTAGGGCAAGCGGTATGATCCCCGAAGTGACATAGGGCTTTCATGGATGCCTTCGTCCCGAATCGTGAGTAGGGCCGTCATTAAGGTAGGGCGGTTTATTAGAGACCTCGGATATGGTACGCCTTTAGACACAGAACATAGTTGCAATCTAGGCTAAGATATATCTAAAATACTCAAAGATAGGTCAATCAACAGTAGGAACAGTAAAAAAATCAGGACATTATCTAGAACACACTTTTAGGATTAATTAGACTTAAACCTAGTGGAGAATGGATCACCCTCTCATCAAAGTTATTGATGAAGATTGCATAACTAGATCATAAGATAAGAGTTAGGATTAAAAGGCTAGTTACTACTAAGTCGTTGCCACTTCCCTGGGAGTACGATATTTAACGTAATAAAATCGTAGATACTTTCCAACAGACTAGCTACACGATAGGTACTCTGCCTTAGGTTCTGATTGATTAAGTGACAATAATTGAATGCTAAGTGACAGTTAGTAAGACTCAGTCCTTAATTACTCATATTCGACATAGGTAAATAAAGCCTATTTTTAGCATACAAATCGGAACGCATCATTAATTTCACAGTTTTTATGATTTTGGAAGTGTCAGGTGAAAAGTAGACGAAAACAGCAAATTTTGGGGCAAAAATGCAATTTTTGGAAATGCTGACTTGGTCAAAGGCTCAGGACGGGCGTCCCGAATCTGGGACGGGCATCCCGACCCAGTCAAAGCACCGGGACGGGAGTCCAGGACTCGAGACAGGCGTCCAGGACTCAGGACGGGCGTCCAGGACTCGAGATGGGCGTCCAGGACTCGAGATGGGCGTCCAGGACTCGGGACGGGCGTCCCGACTTGGTCAACAGACTAGGTCGGGCGTCCCGACTTGGTCAACAGGCCAGGTCGGGCGTCCCGAACCCCCAGATCAAGTCCCACATCGAATTTTTGATTAAAAATCACCCCGAGAAACTGCTATAAATACCCCAGGCCTCCAGCAGTTGAAATCATTCCTCTCCACTCGATCTGAGTCATTCAATGGTTTCCAGTGTACAATTCTCTAGTACACAACTCACTCGGAGACTCGGATTTTAGTAGAAGTTTTCTTTCTTTCCTTTTTTGTTTTTCGTTTTTCTTAGTTTCTGAGAATTAGTCTCAGATCCTAGGGTTCGATAGATAGGTTCATTTCTGGTATTCATAAAATACCCGGGATTTCGTTAGGTGATCCTAAGAGGGCTCTAGGCATTCGAAGGGTCAGTCCACAGGGCTGGGCTTAAGCTGGGTATTAAGGTAAAGCCCAGTTACTAGGCTGAGGAAGCGTCCTCCGAAGGTTCTGGCGAGCAGAGTCGGGGCGAGCAATACGACATATACAGCAGTACGCTCCATCGGCGAGACTACGTAAAGGGTGATTTCTTTATGGTATCAGTCCCCATGTCCCTCTCTTATATGTTGTTATTGTGTTGGTCCAAAAATTGATTATGAATACAAGATTACGATTTTTATGAATATTTGTTTTATATGTTGATGTTGTTATGTTTTTCCAGAAATGGCCACCTGCTTATTATTCACTATGTCTGCATGTCTAATGTGCTCTTTTAAACTAAAGTTAGGGTTATAGACAATTCCTAACCACGGTCTAATCATAACCTGTTTAGTTAACATGCATCAATTAGTATTGGTGTCTGCCATGCTAGATAAAATAACTTGCTGAACACCCTGTTTGTTAGAGTAGTCTAGGTAGGCCGAGCTGAGTCCGATTATGCCGGCGGCTAGGGCAAGGGGTATGATACCCGAAGTGACATAGGGCTTTCATGGATGCCTTCGTCCCAAACCGTGAGTAGGGCCGTCATTAAGGTAGTGCGGTTTATTAGAGACCTCGGATGTGGTACGCCTTTAGACACAGAATATAGTTGCAATCCAGGCCAAGACATGTCTAAAATACTCGAAGATAGGTCAATCAACATGTAGGAACAGTATAACATAGAATCAGGACTCATCTATAAAACACTTCTAGGATTAATTAGACTTAAACCTAGTGGAGAATGGATCACCCTCTCATCAAAATCATTGATGAAGATTGCATAACTGGATCATAAGATAGGAGTTAGGATAAAAGGCTAGTTACTACTAAGCCGTTACAACTTCCCTGGGAGTACGATATTTAACTTAATAAAATCGTAGATACTTTCCAACAGACTAGTTACACGATAGGTACTCTGCCTTAGGTTCTGGTTGATTAAGTGACAATAATTGAATGCTAAGTGACAGTTAGTAAGACTCAGTCCTTAATTACTCATAATCGACATAGGTAAATAAAACCTATCTATTAGCATACCAATCGGAACTGCATCATCTGCCATGCTAGATAAAATAACCTGCTGAACACCCTATTTGTAAGAGTAATCTAGGTATGCCGAGCTGAGTCCGATTATGCCGGCGGCTAGGGCAAGCGGTATGATCCCCAAAGTGACATAGGGCTTTCATGGATGCCTTCGTCCCGAACCATGAGTAGGGCCGTCATTAAGGTAGGGCGGTTTATTAGAGACCTCGGATATGGTACGCCTTTAGACACAGAACATAGTTGCAATCTAGGCTAAGATATATCTAAAATACTCGAAGATAGGTCAATCAACATGTAGGAACAGTATAACATAAAATCAGGACATTATCTAGAACACACTTTTAGGATTAATTAGACTTAAACCTAGTGGAGAATGGATCACCCTCTCATCAAAGTTATTGATGAAGATTGCATAACTAGATCATAAGATAAGAGTTAGGATTAAAAGGCTAGTTACTACTAAGTCGTTGCCACTTCCCTGGGAGTACGATATTTAACGTAATAAAATCGTAGATACTTTCCAACAGACTAGCTACACGATAGGTACTCTGCCTTAGGTTCTGATTGATTAAGTGACAATAATTGAATGCTAAGTGACAGTTAGTAAGACTCAGTCCTTAATTACTCATATTCGACATAGGTAAATAAAGCCTATTTTTAGCATACAAATCGGAACGCATCATTAATTTCACAGTTTTTATGATTTTGGAAGTGTCAGGTGAAAAGTAGACGAAAATAGCAAATTTTGGGGCAAAAATGCAATTTTTGGAAATGCTGACTTGGTCAAAGGCTCAGGACGGGCGTCCCGAATCTGGGACGGGCATCCCGACCCAGTCAAAGCACCGGGACGGGCGTCCAGGACTCGAGACAGGCGTCCAGGACTCAGGACGGGCGTCCAGGACTCGAGATGGGCGTCCAGGACTCGGGACGGGCGTCCCGACTTGGTCAACAGACCAGGTCGGGCGTCCCGAACCCCCAGATCAAGTCCCACATCGAATTTTTGATGAAAAATCACCCCGAGAAACTGCTATAAATACCCCAGGCCTCCAGCAGTTGAAATCATTCCTCTCCACTCGATCTGAGTCATTCAGTGGTTTCCAGTGTACAATTCTCTAGTACACAACTCACTCGGAGACTCGGATTTTAGTAGAAGTTTTCTTTCTTTCCTTTTTTGTTTTTCGTTTTTCTTAGTTTCTGAGAATTAGTCTCAGATCCTAGGGTTCGATAGATAGGTTCATTTCTGGTATTCATAAAATACCCGAGATTTCGTTAGGGGATCCTAAGAGGGCTCTAGGCGTTCGAAGAGTCAGTCCACAGGACTGGGCTTAGGCTGGGTATTAAGGTAAAGCCCAGTTACTAGGCTGAGGAAGCGTCCTCCGAAGGTTCTGGCGAGCAGAGTCGGGGCGAGCAATATGACATATACAGCAGTACGCTCCATCGGTGAGACTACGTAAAGGGTGATTTCTTTATGGTATCAGTCCCCATGTCCCTCTCTTATATGTTGTTATTGTGTTGGTCCAAAAATTGATTATGAATACAAGATTACGATTTTTATGAATATTTGTTTTATATGTTGATGTTGTTATGTTTTTCCAAAAATGGCCACCTGCTTAATATTCACTATGTCTGCATGTCTAATGTGCTCTTTTAAACTAAAGTTAGGGTTATAGACAATTCCTAACCACGGTCTAATCATAACCTGTTTAGTTAACATGCATCAATTAGTATTGGTGTCTGCCATGCTAGATAAAATAACTTGCTGAACACCCTGTTTGTTAGAGTAGTCTAGGTAGGCCGAGCTGAGTCCGATTATGCCGGCGGCTAGGGCAATCGGTATGATCCCCGAAGTGACATAGGGCTTTCATGGATGCCTTCGTCCCGAACCGTGAGTAGGGCCGTCATTAAGGTAGTGCGGTTTATTAGAGACCTCGGATGTGGTACGCCTTTAGACACAGAATATAGTTGCAATCCAGGCCAAGACATGTCTAAAATACTCGAAGATAGGTCAATCAACATGTAGGAACAGTATAACATAGAATCAGGACCTCATCTATAAAACACTTTTGGGCTTAATTAAACATAAACCTAGTGGAGAATGGATCACCCTCTCATCAAAGTTATTGATGAAGATTGCATAACTGGATCATAAGATAGGAGTTAGGATAAAAGGCTAGTTACTACTAAGCCGTTACCACTTCCCTGGGAGTACGATATTTAACTTAATAAAATCGTAGATACTTTCCAACAGACTAGCTACACGATAGGTACTCTGCCTTAGGTTCTGGTTGATTAAGTGACAATAATTGAATGCTAAATGACAGTTAGTAAGACTCAGTCCTTAATTACTCATAATCGACATAGGTAAATAAAGCCTATCTTTTAGCATACCAATCGGAACGCATCCCCTGGGGTATTTATAATAGGGGAACTGGGTGAATTTCTCTCAAAATTTCGATGTGGGACTTTGACCAGGCACTCGGGACGCCCGTCCTGGATTTGGGTTGCCCATCCCGGCATATTGACCAGGTTATGATGGCCGTCCCAAGTCCTGGACGCCCGTCTTGGGTTCTGGACGCACATCCCGACTTCCGAACTTCTGAAAATCATGTTTTTGCCCCGAAATTTGCCATTTTCTTGTACTTTTCACCTGACACTTCCAAAATCACAAAAACTATGAAATTGAGTTAATAACAATCAATTAAGAGCGATTTAACACAAATTTCACCCTAAATTTTGCCTAAAAACATGCTAAAAAAGTAATATGATTAATGCATATCAGAGCGGTTTATTAGATAACTCAGATGTGGTACACAAGTAGAATCAGTATATAATTGCAAACTAGAACAAGATATATCTAAAATACTTAAAGATAGGTCAAGCAACATGTAGAAACAATATAACATATATCAGAACAATATCTATAAAACACTCTTGTATGCTTAAGTAAACTTGAACCTAGTGTAGAATGAATCAACCTCTCATCAAAGATTTTGATGAATGATTGTATAACTAGATAATAAACTGAGAGTTAGTGTAAAAGGATAGTTGCTACTAAGCCGTTACCACTTCCCTGGGTGTACGATAAATTATTAAATTAAAATCGTAGGTACTTTCCAACAGGATAGCTACACGATAGGTACTCTGCCTTAGGTTTTGATTGATTAAGTGACAACATAGATGCTAAATGTGACAATTATTAATTCTAAGTCCTTAGTTATTCATAATCGATATAGGGTAAATAAAAACCTATTTTTAGCATATCAGTCGGAACGCATCAAATTTTTGGCACCGTTGCCGAGGAAATGTCATAACAAATTTAGGATTCTTGATCAAAATTCTAGAGACTTATGATAGGTAATGGTAGTAATCTATACCTTAGACACAACACTCATTTTATGCTAGTTAGACAAACAGTTTCCGAAATATAGGGTTATCATAACTAATTAATTTTAGATATTATCTGAAATTAAGACATTTAGGATAATCAAATCTTAGAAAATTATTCTAAAACCGTATTAAGGAAATTTAATTGCTTTCAAAAAATAAATAAAAACTTGAAAATATTTTCTTGTTTTTAAATTCATCCGTATTTTGTTTTTCACTTTTTGTTTGTTTTATTATTTGTTTTATTATTTTTATCCTAACCAGACTTTACACTCATAGATGAAAAGAACAAGAGCAGCTGCAAACCAAGCAAAGAAAACAGAAAATCCCAACGCTCTAGGTTGAAAGAAGAAGAAACCAGAAGGACCATCTAGGCCTGAACCAGAAGTACCACGGGAGAACAATCCTCCACAACCTATAAACATAGACTCAAGCCCAGATACCAGTGATGTAGTGAAATGATATGCGAAAATCGTATCACCTTTTTAGCATGTTTTTATGTATGAATTTGGGTGAAATCGAGGGTAATTTGATCTTGATTGTTCATTATTCACTTAATTTCACAATTTTTATGATTTTGGAAGTGTCAGGTGAAAAGTAGACGAAAACAGCAAATTTTGGGGCAAAAACACAATTTTTGGAAATGTTGACTCGGTCAAAGGGTCGGGACGGGCGTCCCGACCAAGTCAAGGCACCTGGACGGGCGTCCAGGACCCGGGACGGGCGTCCCGACCTAGTCAACTGATCAGGACGGGCGTCCCGAGCTGCCAGAAGCTGTCCCACATCGAATTTTTCAGAAATTTTCACTCCGAGAAGCTGCTATAAATACCCCAGGCCTCCAGCAGTTGAATTCATTCCTCTCCACTCGATCTGAGTCATTTCGTGGTGTCCAGTGTACAATTCTCTAGTACACAACTCACTCAGAGACTCGGATCTCAGTTTTCTTTCTTGTTAGTGTTTTGTTTTAGTTTCTGAGAAATAGTCTCAGATCTTAGGTTTCTATAGATAGGTTCGTTTCTGGTATTCATAGAATACCCGGGATTTCGTTAGGAGATCCTAAGAGGGCTCTAGGCGTTCGAAGAGTCAGTCCACAGGACTGGGCTTAAGTTGGGTATTAAGGTAAAGCCCAGTTACTAGGCTGAGGAAGCGTCCTCCGACAGTTCTGGCGAGCAGAGTCGGGTCAAGCAATACGGCATATACAGTAGTACGCTCCATCGGCGAGACTTCGTGAAGGGTGAATTCTTTATGGCATCGGTCCCCCTGTCCCTCTCTTATATGTTGTTATTGTGTTTGTCCAAATAACTGTTTGAATACCAGATTATGTTTTTATGAATATTTGTTATTTATGTTGAAGTATTATGTTTTTCTAGAAATTGCCACCTGCTTAAATATCCATTATGTCTGCATGTTTATTGCCGTTCTTTTAAATTGAAATTAGGGTTATAGACAATTCCTAACCACGGTCTATTCATAACCTGTTTAGTTTAACAGACATCAATTAATATTGGTGTCTGCCATACTAGATAAAATAATCTACGGAACACCCCGTTGGTTGAAAGTAGTCTAGGTAGGCTGAGTAGAGTTTTATGACGGCAGTTATGCGACAAGCAGTATGATCCCCAAAGTGACATAGGGCGGTCATTGCTGACTTTAGTCCGAGCCGTGAGTAGGGCCGTTACCCTTAACGATGGGGTGGTAGCGTAGAAACTCAGATGTGGTAGCCTTTAGACACAGAACATAATTGCAATCCAGGCCAAGACATGTCTAAAACACTCTAATATAGGTCAATCAACGTATAGTAACAGTATAACATAAAATCATGATCAAATCTTTAAAACACTTTCAGGTTTGGCTAGACTTAAACCTAGTGGAGAATGAATCACCCTCTCATCAAAATTATTGATGAAGATTGCATAACTGGATTATAAGATAAGAGTTAGGAAGAAAGGCTAGTTACTACTAAGTCGTTGCCACTTCCCTGGGAGTACGATATTTATTTAATAAAATCGTAGATACTTTCCAACAGACTAGCTACACGATAGGTACTCTGCCTTAGGTTCTGGCTGATTAAGTGACACCATAGAGACTAAATGTGACAATTAGTCAATCACAGTCCTTAATTATTCATAATCAACATAGGGTAAAATAACACCTATTTAGCACATCGGTCGGAAACCGCATCATGAAACGATTCCTGAACACCCGTGAACCCAATCCCACGGAAGAGGACCCTTTTGAAGAAACCTTTCCTCCAAGAGAAGAACCTAAAAAAACTCTCGTTCACACTCCTGCCCAAAGAGCTCCTAGAAATCCACAACCCCTTGACCAAAACCAAAACTCACCAACATCTCCAGAATACACTCCAACACCTATCGAGCACACACCTTCCTCCGGAGGAAGTACTAATGGTTTTCAGTCAATTTTGTCCGTGCAGATAGATACTTTGACCAACAGGATCTACCAGATGGATCAAGCGATCGCAAGCAGATTGTGTTACTCGGAACAAAGCATTCTGAATATCACAGCCAACATGGACCAACTTAGGGCCACGGTAAGCCTCCAAGGAAGCCAAGGTGCACATATACTACGAGAGTTAGCTGAAATACGAAGTGAGCAAGGTAGGCAAATGGATGAGATGAGAGCTATGCGAGTAGGGATGCGAGAGATAAGGAACAAAGACCGATAGAAAAAGGGAAGATTCTTTTTATTTTTCAGCAAATAAATTGTTTGAACTAAAGTTTAATAACTGACTCCTACATTCTATTTTCAAAATTTAAATGGGTCTTTTATTTTATTCAGAAATTTTTCTTCAGACATTTTATTCTTTACAAAAAACAGATGTGTTAAAAATACAAATTTTTTAAATTAAATTGTAAGAATTTGGTCTTTTGTTTTCTATAATTTCTGCTGAATAGAAGTTAGGATATGATTAGGGTAGTTATGGTTTTTTGAAAAGAGACTGAGAATTTTTTGCAAGGGTTTTTAACAACTTATGTATTTTATAGGCTAAGCATGAAGATTTGTTAAAGATTATAATTGTTTTTGGTGTATAAAGATTTGCAGGGAATTTCAAAAAAGAAAAAAAATTCTGGAAGCGGCATGCATCCCGAGGCTGCTAGGACGGGCGTCCCATTTTTTTACGGCCGTCCAGCTGGGAAGGGCATCCCGAGGGCGGCCCCTCTCTATAAAAAGCCAAAATTTTCCCATTTCCTCCCAAATCAACCACCAAAAATCATCTCTCTACAAAATTTTCTCCAACTTCTCTCTAGAAATTTTTGGCAAACTTTTGAAATTTGAACTTTTGAATTTCCCTCCAAAAATTTGAACTTTTTGAATTTCCTTCCAAAATTTGAATTTCCCTCCAAAATTCGAATTTCCCGCCAAAAACTTAAAATCCTTCCCTAACCAAAATCCACCCTTCTGAATTAGAATTTCTCTCCAGAATTCAAATTTGAATTTTCTTTCCTGTCAAATTTTCAAAATCTCTCAAACTTCGTCAAACAAATGGCTCCAAAACGCGCTCGTATTACTTCTGCTATGACTGTCACATCTGTGGCACATCCTTTCATGCTCTTTCCTTCCATTCCGACATATCAGGAGAGGTGCCATGGACACATCGGGCATAGCATACTGGTTGGCAGAACGCTCGACTGGGTAGCCATTCGGACACTTGGAGTCGAGCAGGAGGTCTGGCGCATACTCGACGTACTACCCTACAGTCGAGTTTTCATCGTCACAAAGCCGACCTACCTCGAGCTAGTATGTGAGTTCTACACTTCCTTTACATTCCAGCATGAGCATATCACATTCCGACTGGGCAGAATGGATAGATCAATGAGCATGACCGAGTTCGGCATCGCCTTGGGTATCTAGCAGAGGGAGGAGCTGGATACGCCCGCCTACACTACACAATGTGAGATTTCACCTCTACGGACATCTCCACCGCTTGGGCTCAGATCTGTACGACTGGCGTCCCCTACCAGCATGGCTTCACGAAAGCCACAGGTATTCATCCGGCCCTTGGCTACTTACATGCTATTATAGCACATACTTTGTCAGGACGTCGGACTGCCCCCTGGAATGTCACCCAGATGGAGACATTCCTCCTGGCCAACATGCACAGGGGTGCTACGGTAGAGATGGCCTGACTCATTACTTTCATCATGAGGGGATTCGCTATGGACACTCGGAAGCAGTATCTGGGGCTCGGGCCGTTCATCACTCGGATAGCCCATTACCTGGAGTTGGACATCTAGGGCTCCGAGTTGACCCAGGTTGTCCCAACCACCATTCCTATGGACCTAACCATTCTATGGAACATGGGAATGCTCATCTGAGATGCAATTGGGTGCTACTCCATCCACACGGAGTAGCAGGGAGGGTCATCGGTACTGGAATTAGCCACAGAGCACATACCAGCGACCTAGACATTCGTGCCTCGCACCACTTTTGAGCGACATATGTCGGAGGGATTGGCAGACCTCACCGCCCGACATAGCCGGGATATGGCAAACATTGAGAGGCGGTTGTCGATGATGGAGGACCGAATCAGCATGACCAGCAGTAGGGTCGAGGAGGTTTTTCAGCAGACTTCCCGGTTGGCTGAAGACCCCGAGGTCTACTTCTGTGCACCCGATGACGATGAGCCCGGTTATTAGTTTTTCTTTTTCCTTTTCTTTTTCTTTTTTTCTTTTTTTCTGCTTTATGTGTGTGATTATGTCTAGGCTATATGAAATATGAATCTTTGTACGACGTTGATTTATATGACATAACAACATGGTTTCTTCTATTATATTTTGTTATTTCTTTTACTTTTGTTTTGTTGTTTTCTTTTCTCTCTTCAAATGATACAGCAACAATTCAAGAACTGAGCAAGAATCACCTCTGCATCAAAAATTGTCCTTGATCTAAACTCAACCAACCCTTGGTAAACTCCCTGAATCCCTTCACCCCCAAATCAGCAAGGAAATGGTAACAAAGAAAAATCAAAGAGAAAGAGAATTGAATTAACGCCACAAGTTTACTTACTTGATAAGTTGAATCAATCCTTAAGGTAAAACAAACCTGAATCTGATTTGTTAAAAAACTCACAAATTTAATTTTTTTTCTCCTCCTCTCAAAACAGTCCCATCTTATTCTATTTATAGAAGAGAAGATGACCTAATTCTACAATAGATATGTTGGGCTGAGTCTTTTAGTAAAGCCCACTAAAAATAGAATTTAAAAGCCCACTAAAATAGAATTTAAAAACCCCCCTAAAAATATAATTTAAAAACCACTAAAAAAGAATTTAAACATATTCCCAAACAAGGCCCTTCCTTTTAAAATGTTGGGCCTAAAACAAACAGCCCAAAATAAGGCTTTAACTTGAATTATGCCCATTTATTAGCCTTCAAGACTTGAGTGCTCTAATGTTCATAAGTATGCTGGCATCTCCTTAAACTCTTCTCCACGCTTGACCAATGTGATTTCTTGAAGTTCTTGAGAAATCAAAGATTGAACATAATTCTGAAATTGTGCTTTAAGCTTGTTGGAGTGTGACCTTGTAATTGGACCCAATGGCATCTTCAAGTATCCATCTCCATAGTTGCCTTGGTGAGTTGCATCATTCTCTCCCTCTTCAAAAGGATTCGTCCTCGAATCAAAACCTGAGTAATACTTGTAGGTCTTGGCCATTCCTTGATTGCCTTGACTTTTTCTTGATCCATCTCAATTCCATTAGAAGAAACAACATAACCAAGAAATATGACTTGATCCATGCAAAATGTGCACTTTTTTAGTTTAGCATACAACTTTTCTACCCTAAGTGCATCTAAGACAAGTCTAAGATGTTCAACATGCTCTTCAATGCTTTTGCTAAAGATCAGAATGTCATCAAAGTAAACCACAACATACTTACCAATAAATGATCTCAAAACATGATTCATCAAGCGCTTAAAGGTACTAGGAGCATTAGATAAACCAAAAGGCATCACAAGCCACTCATATAAACCATGTTTTGTTTTAAAAGCAGTTTTCCATTCATCACCAATCTTCATTCTAATTTGATGGTAACCACTCATAAGATCAATTTTGGTAAACACACATGCACCATGCAATTCATCAAGCATATCATCCAGTCTAGGAATAGGATGGCGATACTTTACCGTAAGTTTGTTAACAGCCCTACAATCAACACACATACGCCAACTCCCATCCTTCTTTGGGACCAAAATGACTGGCACGGCACACGGACTCAAGCTTTCTCTTATGTGTCCCTTTTGTAGTAACTCTTCCACTTGCTTTTGGAGTTCCTTAGTCTCTTCTGGATTTGCTCTATAGGCTGGCCTATTTGGAATTTGTGCTCTTGGAATGAAATCAATTTGATGCTCTATCCCTCTAATAGGCGGCAACTCCTTAGGTAATTCTTCAGGGAAGACATCACCATATTCCTGCAAAAGAGAAACAACACCACTAGGTAAACAAGGGTTAAGGTCAGATTCATTAAGATAAGCTTCTTTGTAAAAAAGTACAACTAAGCATCTCCCTTCCTCACAAGCAACCCTTGCATCTCTCATTTTTGCATAAAAGTTTTGTTTCTTTTTGCTCTCTCTCTCATTTGGGCCCTTAAATTGACTTTCTTTTAAGGCCTCTTTCCCCTCTTTTCTTTTCACACTCTCAACCTCACTCACTCTTTTTTCTTGTATTTTTTAGCTCAACTCTCCTTTGGCAAGGCTATCAGCCTTCCCCTCTATTTTTTATCTCAGCTCTCCTTTTGCAAGGCTCTCAGCCTTTCCTTCAAAATTTGATTCCACTTGTTTTTTCTGAGTTGTTTCTGTCCATCTTTGATGCATAGCTTCAATACTCCTTTTTAATTGCATTTGGTCTTCATACACCTCGCTTGGAGCTAGAGGAGCAAGAATAACTTTCTGATCTCCCATAAAGAATGAGTACCTATTCTTAAAACCATCATGCAACACCTTTCAATCATATTGCCAAGGTCTTCTAAGCAATAAATGACTAGCATGCATAGGCACAACATCACAAAGAACTTGATCAGAATACTTACCAATGGAGAAAGATACAATAACTTGTTTATTCACCTTGATTTCTCCCATATCATTAAACCATTGTAGCTTATATGGCCTAGGGTGCCTCAAACAATCCAGCCCTAGCTTCTCCACCATTAATGTGCTAGCTACATTTGTGCAGCTCCCACCATCAATTATAATGCTACAAATCTTCCCATTCACTAAGCATCTTGAATGAAAGATATTCTCCCTTTGCTCAATTTCATCCTCTTTTACTTGAGCATTTAGTACACGCCTAGTAACAAGTAATTCACCCTTAGGTGCATTTTCAGCTTCTACATCAGAACAATCCTCTAATTCATGCATGGAATCAGAATCACTCTCAACATGATCCTCATCTTCAGAAATAACTTCATCACCCCTCAAAACCATTGTTTTCTTATTGGGACATTGAGAAGAAATATGACCAATACCAAGACATTTAAAGCACTTAATATTTCTATGCTTATCAGAATTAGAAGTAGAAGAACTTGAAGGTTTTAAGTTACCTTTTGGGTCTGAATTGCTCTTCACTTCTTTTGGCTTGTCCTTGGTCTTCTCATCCTTCTTAGACCATTTGGAGTTCCAATTTGTAGTAGAACTAGAATAGGAATTCTTGCTGGACCCTTTGTACTTGAGTTGTTTCTCCACTTTCATTGCCATGTTTACCATTTCTTCCAACTCCACATAATGGTGTAATTTGATAACATTTGCAATATCCTTGTTCAAACCAGCCAAGAAACGTGCCATGGTAGCCTCCCTATCTTCTTCAACATTAGCCCTTATCATGACTATCTCCATCTCCTTATGGTACTCTTCAATACTCATATAGCCTTGTCTCAAAGTTTGAAGTTTTTGATGTAGCTCTCTATAAAAATAACTAGGTACAAATCTATTTTTCATAATTCTCTTCATTTCTGCCCAAGTATTGACAGGTTCCTCTCCATTTCTTCTCCTATTTAAAACTAGTTGATCCCACCAAACAAGTGCATAATCTTTAAATTCCACTGCAGCAAGCTTTACCTTCTTCTCTTCAGAATAGTTATGACAATCAAAAATCAGCTCCACTTTCCTCTCCCATTCCAAGTAAGCTTCAGCATCATTCTTACCTTGGAAAGATGGAATTTTCATTTTTATACTACCAATATTCCTATCAATACAATCAGCCCTTTCTTCCTCCCTTGCAAAGTTTTGGACTCTATTACCTCGACCTCTTATTCTATAATTTTGTCCTTCTCTTCCACCCATCCTAACCTCATGCCATTCTCCCTCATCATCTCCATCATCAAAGCCATCGCCTTCATACCCAAAATGATGAGTATTTGGCTCTCTTAAATTCTGCCTTCTTGTTGCACCACCATTCATTGTCCCCTCTTGCAATTCTCTAATGACCTGGTCTTGCTTCTCAAATCTATCACTAACATCTCTAAAAAGGTTTTCAAACCTTTTAAATTGTTGTTGCATAGCCTGTAAAGTGAAGGCTAGGTTATGTTCAGTAACACTAACTTTCTCATCACTTTCTTTGCTTTCGTTTGATTTTGTCATGATGTAAAACCTGCAAAAAAATTGTTAGCAATCCTCACAAACATTCCCTCACGTGTGTCACTCAAATTTGATTGGAAACCCTCGTGTTTCACTCAAAGTATTGGCTTTTACCCTTTAATGTGCTCATAATTTTCTGCCTTTTTTCACTCTAGATTCAAGCAGTAGTTTTACTTGTCCGGACTAATCAAACAATACCAAATAAGCAAATTAGCAACCTTAATTCAATGGAAAACAAATAAATCCTAAAGAAAGAAAGATGTCACAAAACTAGATGTAATATGATGTAAAGAGGCAAGAGATGACGAATTTGGAATGAAATCTTATTTGTGGGCACATAAATTTTGGAAAGTTCCTTTTTTTTTAGACCACCACTTATATATATATATATATATATATATATCTCAGATATGAAATTCAGAGATAAAGAACACAACTTTATATATATATATATCTCATATCTGAAATTCAGAGATAAAGAACACAACTTTATATATATTATATATATATATATATATATATATATCAGATCTAAAATTCAGAGATAAAGAACACAACTTTTTATATGTAAATATATATATATATATCTCAGATATGAAATTCAGAGATAAAGAATACAACGTTTTTTTTCTAAATGGGAAACTGACAATAATAAAAAAAATAAAAAGAAATTTAAAGGATATATAGATTGAATTTGAACTTAGCTCTGATACAAAAAATGATACAGCAAAAATTCAAGAACTGAGCAAGAATCACCTCTGCATCAAAAATTGTCCCTGATCTAAACTCAACCAACCCTTGGTAAACTCCCCGAATCCCTTCACCCCCAAATCAGCAAGGAAATGGTAACAAAGAGAAATCAAAGAGAAAGAGAATTGAATTAACGCCACAAGTTTACTTACTTGATAAGTTGAATCAATCCTTAAGGTAAAACAAACCTGAATCTGATTTGTTAAAAAAAACTCACAAATTTAATTTTTTTTCTCCTCCTCTCAAAACAGCCCCATCTTATTCTATTTATAGAAGAGAAGATGACTTAATTCTACAATAGATATGTTGGGCTGAGTCTTTTAGTAAAGTCCACTAAAAATAGAATTTAAAAGCCCACTAAAATAAAATTTAAAAACCCCACTAAAAATATAATTTAAAAACCCACTAAAAAAGAATTTAAACATATTCCCAAACAAGGCCCTTCCTTTTAAAACGTTGGGCCTAAAACAAACAGCCCAAAATAAGGCTTTAACTTCTTGAATTATGCCCATTTATTAGCCTTCAAGACTTGAGTGCTCTAATGTGCATAAGTATGTTGGCATCTCCTTAAACTCTTCTCCACGCTTGACCAATGTGATTTCTTGAAGTTCTTGAGAAATCAAAGATTGAACATAATTCTGAAATTGTGTTTTAAGCTTGTTGGAGTGTGACCTTGTAATTGGACCCAATGGCATCTTCAAGTATCCATCTCCATGGTTGCCTTGGTGAGTTGCATCATCAAATAAGTGTGGGGTGTTTAGATATGCATGAACACTGAGGACAGTGTCACACTTAAGTGTGGGGTAGCAGTGCACTGTGCACTATAGTAGCAGTAAAATTTTGCATGTTTTCCCATATTTTCACTAAAATTACACCCTTCCAAATATTTTTCAAAATTTTTCACTCTTTCAAACTTCAAAATGCAGTTATGATCGGTAAAGAAATGCTTATGTCTATGATATGTACATAGAGCATTATGATCGGTAGGAAACAACGTGATAACTTTATTGAATCCATCGATTAGAAATAAGGAATTCCTTATACTTGAGCACTAGTTTGGATTAGAGACATCAACCAAATACCTTTTCGAGACTTAGCTAAATAATATTAGACCAGTTGAGGATGCACTAGCAAGTTAAATGACTAGATGACACTCTGAGCTGAAGTGAAAAAGTTAAATAAATAAGGTGGTTTGCAAGCGTCCTTTGGTACTCGAGCACCACTCCTTAAGCGAACTTAAAGTTTGATGCCCTAAGGTCATGTAGATCTGGGAGTCATCAGAGTGGGACTCGCTACATGGGTAGTTAAATTTGATGTGTGGAAGCGAACACAACAATACCCTAAACAATCAATCTAAAAATACATAGCCCAGTGTGTTCTTATACTGAAATTTCTAATTGAAAAACCTTATCACCAAAGCTCAGAACTCAAAAGGTTGTTTGTTGCTGGTATTTCTAGCTCGAATCGTGAGTAGGGTTATCAATGGCGATGTTGGGGTTTATTAGATAACTCAGATGTGGTACACAAGTAGAATCAGTATATAATTGCAATATAGACCAAGATATATCTAAAATTCTCGAAGATAGGTCAAGCAACATGTATAAACAATATAACATATATCAGAACAATATCTGTAAAACACTCTTGCATGCTTAAGTAAACTTGAACCTAGTGTAGAATGAATCAACCTCTCATCAAATATTTTGATGAATGATTGCATAACTAGATAATAAACTGAGAGTTAGGGTAAAAGGATAGTTGCTACTAAGCCGTTACCACTTCCCTGGGTGTACGATAAATTATTAAATTAAAATTGTAGGTACTTTCCAACAGGCTAGCTACATGATAGGTACTCTGCCTTAAGTTCTAATTGATTAAGTGACAACATAGATGCTAAATGTCACAATTAGTAATTCTAAGTCCTTAGTTATTCATAATCTGTATATAGTAAATAAAAACCTATTTTTAGCATATTAGTCGGAACGCATCATCAACTCAAAATAAATTTCCTACACTGTTATTAAATAGTAATTCAACCAATTTCCGAACGTAATAGCAAAACAAACGACCTTCCAGGTTCTGAGCTTTGGTGTCAACACTTTCTGGTTATGATTTTCAATAAAAAGTATACACTACCTAGGGGTATTTTTGTGTTTGTTTTCACATGTCAACTTTAACTACCCAGCTATCGAGCCCCATGATGCGTTCCGATTGGTATGCTAAAAGATAGGCTTTATTTACCTATGTCGATTATGAGTAATTAAGGACTGAGTCTTACTAACTGTCACTTTAGCATTCAATTGTTGTCACTTAATCAATCAGAACCTAAGGCAGAGTACCTATCGTGTAGCTAGTTCTTGGAAAGTATCTACGATTTTAATTTATTAATATCGTACTCCCAAGGAACTGGTAACGGCTTAGTAGTAACTATCCCTTAATCCTAACATTCATCTTATTTATCTAATCAGACAATCGATAATCAATACTTTGAGATTGATTGGTGATCCCAATCACCCATAACAACCAAATAGTATTCAAGATTAGACAGGCATTCATCAACTTAAGCTCAGTTATTACAATTTGTTTGACCTTATCTTCGAACATTTTAGATATATCTTGATCTCTAAGGCAATTATGAAATGTAACCATCTGTTTACCATATCTGAGTTACCTAGTGTATTCACCCCTACGTTGGGGTGATCCTTCTCATCTGTCGGATTAAAGTATCCATGAACGGTACCCTATGTCACTTCGGTATCATGTCACTTAACCCTAGGATTGGCCTAGCGTACAAACTCAGCTTTATTAGGGTACACTAACAAACATGGTGATATGTTTTGTTATTTCTTCCTAATCTGGCAGATCTTTTACAGTCTGTTAAACTAAACCGGTTATGATTTAGACCTTGGTTAGAAGTTGTCTATAACCCTAGTTTAATTTAAAAGGACACGACAGTTCAACATTCATAATGATAATTCTAGCTCTATGATCATCCCGGGAAAATGAACAGTATCTCAAATTGTAAAACATGTATGATAATGAATTCAGTATCAAATTAATATTCAGATAAAACAATTAGTAAACATATAGAACCTCGTCTAGGGGACCCACTATCATAAAGTAGTCACCGCTTTATGCAGATCCAGTCGGCGCTGCAGCTCCTGTATGCTTCTGACTGCTCGATCCTACTCTGCTCGGCAGAGCCTTCGGAGAACGCTCCTCAGACCTAGTAGTAATTGCTTTACCTTACATCTTGGGCTTAAGCAAATTACCCTAATCTGACTAAGAACACGCACCCTATCTCTCTCTTAGGATCTCATAACGAAATCCCGGTATTCTGTGATACTGAACACGAAACCTATCTAGTCGTAATCTAAGATTCCGAGACAGACTCTCAGAAAACAAAGAAAACGAGAAACTCTCTAAGAATAGAAATAAACTTATACTGAGCCCGAGTCTCTTAGTGACTTATGTACTCGAGAAAAATGTACAATCGAAGTCACTAAATGACTCAGATCGAGTGGAGAGGGATGATTTCAACTCTTGGAGGCCTGGGTATTTATAGCAGCTTTCTAGAGTGAAAATCTCCAAAACTTTCGATGTGGGACAACTTCTGGTGCTTCGGGACTCCCGTCCTGGATTAGGACGGCCGTCCTGGTGCTTTGACTGGGTCAGGACGACCGTCCCGAATTCGGGACGCCCGTCCTGACCCGTTGACCAGGTCAGCATTTCCAAAAATTGCATTTTTGCCCCAAAATTTGCTGTTTTTGTGCAATTTGCTCCTAAAACTTCCAAAATCGAAATTTAAGCAATTTTATGTTAATTTGATTCAATTAAGATCAAATACATTCAAATATTGCCCTAATTTATGTCTAAAAACATGCTAAAAAGGGTATATGATTTGTGCATATCAAATAACTCCACACTTAGCTTTTTGCTTGTCCTCAAGCAAAGTCTACCTGAAGTTAGTCTTTTTAAATCATATGTGCAGTCACTTAAATTTTCTAGTCATGTTTTTACTCCAAAAATTATTCAGACAATTCACAACACAGGTCTAACTGGTTAGGTTGCTATGATAAGGTCTCAAATGTCTCTAGTAGATTATTATGATCAAGCAGGTTTAACAACTTAACAACTAGATTGAACTCTTTTCTCAGTCACAAGGTTTTCCTGATGTGTAGTGTGTGTACTAGTCTAGACCAGATAGTCAACACAATATACTCTCGTCTTAACTACTACCAGATAACACTTTGACCCGTCGCTAGACATACTAACAACAGACAACTTTATGAGTTCTGAGCCTTGGTGATCAGATTTTTAATTATTTAGCAATTATTGATTTCTTTTCCTTTTATAGAATTTCAGGGTATTTTGAGTCTGCTTGGAACACATCAACTTTAACTACCCATGTAGCGAGTCCCACTCCGATGACTCCCAGACCTACACGACCATAGGGCATCAGGCTTTAAGTTCCCCTAAGGAGTGGTGCTCGAGTAGCAAAGGCCACTAGCAAACTACCCTTATTTAATTTTGATACGCGAAAATCGTATCACCTTTTTAACATGTTTTTATGTATGATTTCGGGTGAAATTGAGGGCAAATTGATCTTAATTGTTTGTTATTTACTCAATTTCACAGTTTTTATGATTTTGGAAGTGCCAGGTGAAAAGTAGACGAAAACAGCAAATTTTGGGGCAAAAACGCAATTTTTGGAAATGTTAACTCGGTCAAAGGGTCAGGACGGGCGCCCTGAACCCGGGACGGGCGCCCCGAACCCCCAGATCCAGTCCCACATCGAATTTTTGATGAAAAATCACCCCGGGAAGCTGCTATAAATACCCCAGTCCTCCAGCAGTTGAAATCATTCCTCTCCACTCGATCTGAGTCATTTAGTGGTTTCCAGTGTACACTTCTCTAGTACACAACTCACTCAAAGACTCGGATCTCAGTTTTCTTTCTTATTAGTGTTTTGTTTTAGTTTCTGAGAAATAGTCTCAGATCTTAGGCTTCTATAGATAGGTTCGTTTCTGGTATTCATAGAATACCCGGGATTTCGTTAGGAGATCCTAAGAGGGCTCTAGGCGTTCGAAGAGTCAGTCCACAGGGCTGGGCTTAAGCTGGGTATTAAGGTAAAGCCCAGTTACTAGGTTGAGGAAGCGTCCTCCGAAGGTTCTGGCGAGCAGAGTCGGGGCGAGCAATACGTCATATACAGCAGTACGCTCCGTCGGCGAGACTACGTAAAGGGTGATTTCTTTATGGCATCAGTCCCCATGTCCCTCTCTTATATGTTGTTATTGTGTTGTTCTAAAGATTTATTATGAATACGAGATTACAATTTTTATGAATAATTGTTTTATATGTTGACGTTGTTATGTTTTTCCGGAAATAGCCACCTGCTTAACATTCACTATGTCTGCATGTCTAATGTGCTCTTTTAAACTAAAGTTAGGGTTATAGACAATTCCTAACCACGGTCTAATCATAACCTGTTTAGTTTCACAGGCATCAATTAGTATTGGTAAGTCGAGCCGAGTCCGATTATGGCGGCGGCTAGGGCAAGTGGTATGATCTCCGAAGTGACATAGGGCTTTCATGGATGCCTTCATCCCGAACCGTGAGTAGGGCCGTCATTAAGGTAGGGCGGTTTATTAGAAACCTCGGATGTGGTACGCCTTTAGACACAGAACATAGTTGCAATCCAGGCCAAGACATGTCTAAAATACTCGAATATAGGTCAATCAACATATAGGAACAGTATAACATAGAATCATGACTCATCTATAAAACACTTCTAGGATTAATTAGACTTAACCCTAGTGGAGAATGGATCACCCTCTCATCAAAATCATTGATGAAGATTGCATAAATGGATCATAAGATAGGAGTTAGGATAAAATGCTAGTTACTACTAAGCCGTTGCCACTTCCCTGGGAGTACGATATTTAACTTAATAAAATCGTAGATACTTTCCAACAGACTAGCTACACGATAGGTACTCTGCCTTAGTTTCTGGTTGATTAAGTGACAATAATTGAATGCTAAGTGACAGTTAGTAAGACTCGGTCCTTAATTACTCATAATCGACATAGGTAAATAAAACCTATCTTTTAGCATACCAATCGGAACTGCATCAGATTTTTGGCGCCGTTGCCGGGGAAATATCATAATGAATTTAGGATTATTGGCCACAATTCTAGAGACGTATGATAGGTAACGGTAGTAGCCTAGACTTTTGATTTACACTTATCAATTGTTAGTTAGACAATCACTTTCCTAAATATAGGATTATCATAACTAATTAATTTTAGATAATATCTGGAATTAAGACACTTAGGATAATCAAATTTTAGAAAATTATTCTAAAACCATATTGAGGAAATTTACCTGCTTTCTAAATAAAATTCAAAATCCATAAAAATATTTTTCTTGCTTTCTTGTTTTACTTTCCTATTTTTGTTATTTGTTATTTCTAACCAGACTTTGCACTCAGAGATGAAGAGAACAAGAGCAGCTACTAACCAGGCAAAGAAAACAGAAAACCCTGACACTCCAGGACCAAAGAAGACAAAGCCAGAAGGCCCATCTAGGCCTGCACCAGAAATACCACGAGGGACTCTTCCTTCACAACCAGTGGAAATAAACTCAAGCCTAGATGCTAGTGACCTAGTGAGACGATTCCTAAACGCCCGTGAGCCTAATCCCACGGAAGAAGATCCTTCTGAGGATACCTTCCCTCCTAGAGAAGAACCCCAGAGATCTCCAGTTCACCCTCCTGCCCAGAGAGTTCCTATAAATCCACCACTTACTGACCAAACCCAAAATTCACCAACATCTCCTGCATACACCCCAACACCTAACGAGCGCACCCCTTCATCCGGGGGGAGTACTAACGGTTATCATTCAATGTTGTCCGTGCAGATAGATACATTGGCTCAAAGGGTCTATGAGATGGACCAAGGAATTGCCAGCAGATTGTGTCATTTAGACCAACTCAGTCTGAATATCACAACTAACGTGGACCGACTCAGATCCACGGTCAGTCTTCAGGAGAACCAAGGTGCACAACTACTCCGGGAGATGGCTGACTTACGCAGTGAGCAGAATAGGCAGAGGGATGAGATGAGAGCCATACGCATAGAAATGCGAAGCATTCGAACGGAGCTACAGGAGATCAGAGATAAGGGTCGTTGAAAAAAGGGAAGATTCTTTTACTTTTATTCTCAGCAAATAATTCGTTTGAACTAAACCTGAATAATTGACCCATATTTTTCCATTTTTTCAAACTTTTTAAAGGGTCCTTTATATTCAACAATTTTCTCCAGACATTTTATTTCAAATTTCTATGAAAAACAAAAGTTTTGCAAATACAGTTTATTTTTCACTAATTAAATTGTACAAACTCAGTTTTTGTTTTTCTGAAATTCTTGTTGAATTTAAGTTGGGATAAAATTAGGCTAGTCATGATTTTTGAAAAAAAAAAAGAAGAGAGAGACTGAGGGATTTTTGCATAGATTTTTTAACAACTTCTGAATTTGATTGGATAAACATGAAGCCTTGTTAAAAATTATGATTATTTTTGGTGTCTTGAGATTTTCAGGGAAATACGAAAAAAAAATTCGGAATTGGCACGCGTCCTGAAGCAACCCGGGAAGGGCGTCCCTATTCTGGACGGGCGTCCAGCGGGACGGGAGCCCCGAAGGCCGCCCCTTCTATAAAAATTCATTGTTTTTCATTTTCTCTCAAATCTACAACCAAAAATTCATCTCTCTAAAAATATTTATCTGTACCTTCTCTCTACAAATTTTTGGCAAACTCTCCAAAGTTTAAAAATTCGAGCTTCCCTCCAAATTTTGAATTTTAAACTTCACCCAAAAATTCGAATTTCCCTCCAAAATTCGATTTTCCAGCCAAAAATTCAAAATCTTTCCCTAACCTAATTTCATCCTTCTGAATTCAAATTCACCTCCAGAATTTGAGTTTAAAGCTTTCTTTCCCACCTAAACTCTCTCGTACGTTTTTAATGGCTCCCAAACGTGCTCGTACCACATCTACCATGACAGTTACCTCAGTGGCACACCCTTTTATGCTGTTTCTCTCCAGCACAACATACCAAGAAAGATGCCTTGGGTACATCGGGCATACGATACTGATGGGCAGAACGTTGGATTGGGCAGCAGTACAGACGCTAGGAGTAGAGCCGGAAGTCAGACGCATACTCGACGTGCCACCTTACAGTCGAGTATTCATCGTCACGGAGCCCACATACCTGGAGTTGGTATGTGAGTTCTATGCATCTTTTATATGCCACCAGGAGCAGATCACATTCCGCTTGGGCGGAATAGATCGGTAGATGAGCATAGACGAGTTCGGCGTCGCCCTAGGTATCTGGCAGAGAGATAAGCTGGATACCCCCGCACACACCACAACAGTTCGAGACTTCACGTCTGTAGACGTCTCCACTACTTGGGCTCAGATCTGCATGACGGGTGTCCAATACCAGCATGGCTTTGCAAAAGCCACAGGTATTTATCCTACTCTTCGTTACCTGCACGCTATCATTGCACATACATTGTCAGGACGACGGACGGCTCCCGGAACTGTCACCCAGATGGAGACATTCCTTCTGGCCAACATGCACATGGGATCTACGGTAGAGATGGCTAGACTCATCGCGGTCATCATGCGAGGATTCGCTACAGACACCAGGAAACAGTGTCTGGGGCTCGGACCGTACATCACCAGGCTAGCCCGCTACCTGGAGTTGGACATAGAGGGCTCGGAGCTGACCCTGGTCGCCCCCAACCACCATTCCCACTGATCTTACTATTCTACGGAACATGGGAATGATTGTCCGGGATGCGAATGGCCGCTACACTATCCACACGGAGCAGCCAGGACAGGCATCGGCATCGGAAGCATATCCAGCGTATATCCCTCCGTCCGAGACATTCGTGCCACGTACTGCCTTCGAACGACACATGTCGCACCGATTGGCAGAACTATCAGCCCGATACAGTCGAGACATAGACAGGATTGACAGACGGTTGGCGATGATGGATGACAGGATCGCCATGAACACCAGTAGGATTGAGGAGATACATCAGCATACTTCCCGAGTGGCGGAAAACTTCGAGTTTGACTTTACAGCAGACCTCGGTCCACTGGACGACGATCCGCCGGGTTCTTAGTCTCTCTCTCCTTCTTTCCTTTCTTTTCCTTTTGTTTTTCTTGTTCTATGTGTATAAACATGTCTGGGCTGTATGACGTATGAATCTATGTACAAAGTTGATTTATATGACATACAGAATTGTTAGCATTATTTTGTTTTTTTTCTTACCCATAGTGTGGGTACGAATCTTTTCTTTGTGTTTTATTTCTTGTTTTCAAATAAGTGTGGGGTAATTAGATATGCATGAACACTGAGGACAATGCCAGACTTAAGTGTGGGGTAGCAGTGCACGGTGCACTGTAGCAGTTTGAAAATTTTTTTGCATGCTTTTGCTTGGTTTTCCCCATATTTTCACACCCTTCCAAAATTTTTCAAAATTTTCCGTCTTTCAAACTTCTAAATGCAGTATGCTTGGTTAAATAATTGCTTATGTCTATGATATGTAGGTAGTATGTTATGGTTAGTAGGAGATAATTGATGACTATTGCTGAACCTATTGATTAGAAATAGGGAAGTCCTGATAATTGAGCACAACTTAGTCTGGATTAGAGACCTCAGCTAATTACCTTTTCAAAACTGAACTAGATAAAATTAGACCAGTTGTAGGATGCATTGACAATTGGAATGACTAGATGAGACTTTGAGCCAAAAGTGAAAAAGAAAAAAAAAGTGAGCTAATTAAAATAGGGTAGTTTGCCAGCGGCCTTCGCTACTCGAGCACCACTCCTTCGGGGAACTTAAAGCCTGATGCCCTAAGGTCGTATAGATCTGGGAGTCATCGGAGTGGGACTCGCTACATGGGTAGTTGAAGCTGAAGTTGACGTGTTCTAAGCAAACTCAAAATACCCTAGAAAATCTATAAATGAAAGAAATCAATAAATGATAAATAGAATCTGATCACCAAAGCTCAGAACTTAGAAAGTTATCTGTTGTCAGTGTGTCTAGCAATAGGTCGAAGTGTTATCTGGTAACAGTTAAGACAAGAGTTTGTTGTGTTGACTATTTGGTCTGGACTAGTACACACACTAAACATCAGGAAGACCTTATGACTAAGAGAAAAGTTCAACCTAGTTGTTAAGTTACTTTCTGCTCAACCTTAACGAACTACTAGAGACATTTGAGACCTTGTCATAGCAACCTAACCAGTCAGACCTGTGTTAAGAATTGTCTGAAGAATTTTTGGAATAAAAACATGACTAGGAATGCACATATGGCTTAGAATCACTAACTTCAGGAAGACTTTGCTTGAGGACAAGCAAAAAGCTAAGTGTGGGGTTATCTGATACGCGAATATCGTATCACCTTTTTAACATGTTTTTATGTATGATTTCGGGTGAAAATGAGGGCAAATTGATCTTAATTGTTTGTTATTTACTCAATTTCACAGTTTTTTTGATTTTGGAAGTGCCAGGTGAAAAGTAGACGAAAACAGCAAATTTTGGGGCAAAAACGCAATTTTTGGAAATGTTGACTCGGTCAAAGGGTCAGGACAGGCGTCCCGACCCAGTCAAACCACCAGGACGGGCGTCCCAATCCGGGACGGGCGTCCCGAACCCCCAAATCCAGTCCCACATCGAATTTTTTATGAAACATCACCTCGGGAAGCTGCTATAAATACCCCAGGCCTCCAGCAGTTGAAATCATTCCTCTCCACTCGATCTGAGTCATTTAGTGGTTTCCAGTGTACACTTCTCTAGTACACAACTCACTTAAAAACTCGGATCTCAGTTTTCTTTCTTATTAGTGTTTTGTTTTAGTTTCTGAGAAATAGTCTCAGATCTTAGGCTTCTATAGATATGTTCGTTTCTGGTATTCATAGAATACCCGGGATTTCGTTAGGAGATCCTAAGAGGGCTCTAGGCGTTCGAAGAGTCAGTCCACAGGGCTGGGCTTAAGCTGGGTATTAAGGTAAAGCTCAGTTACTAGGCTGAAGAAGCGTCCTCCGAAGGTTCTGGCGAGCAGAGTCGGGGCGAGCAATACGATATATACAGCAGTACGCTCCGTCAGCGAGACTACGTAAATGGTGATTTCTTTATGGCATCAGTCCCCATGTCCCTCTCTTATATGTTGTTATTGTGTTGTTCTAAAGATTTATTTTGAATACGAGATTACGATTTTTATGAATAATTGTTTTATATGTTAACGTTGTTATGTTTTTCTGGAAATAGCCACCTGCTTAACATTCACTATGTCTGCATGTCTAATGTGCTCTTTTAAACTAAAGTTAGGGTTATAGACAATTCCTAACCACGGTCTAATCATAACCTGTTTAGTTTAACAGGCATCAATTAGTATTGGTGTCTGCCATGCTAGATAAAATAACCTGCTGAACACCCTGTTTGTTAGAGTAGTCTAGGTAAGTCGAGCCGAGTCCGATTATGCCGGCGGCTAGGGAAACCGTGAGTAGGGCCGTCGTTAAGGTAGGGCGGTTTATTAGAAACCTCGGATGTGGTACGCCTTTAGACACAGAACATAGTTGCAATCCAGGCCAAGACATGTCTAAAATACTCGAATATAGGTCAATCAACATATAGGAACAGTATAACATAGAATCAGGACTCATCTATACAACACTTCTAGGATTAATTAGACTTAAACCTAGTGGAGAATGGATCACCCTCTCATCAAAATCATTGATGAAGATTGCATAACTGGATCATAAGATAGGAGTTAGGATAAAAGGCTAGTTACTACTAAGCCGTTGTGATACGCGAAAATCGTATCACCTTTTTAGCATGTTTTTATATATGTTTTAGGGTGAAATTGAGAGTAAATTGACATTAATTGTTTACTATTTACTTGATTTCACGGGTTTTATGATTTTGGAAGTGTCAGGTGAAAAGTAGACGAAAACAGCAAATTCTGGGGCAAAAACGCAATTTTTGGAAATGTTGACCCGGTCAAAGGTCCGGGACGGGCGTCCCGAACCCGGTCAAACCGCCAGGACGGGCGTCCTGAACCGGGACGGGTGTCCCGAGCCGCCAGAAGCTGTCCCACATCGAATTTTTCAGAATTTTTCACTCCGGGAAGCTGCTATAAATACCCCAGGCCTCCAGCAGTTGAATTCATCCCTCTCCACTCGATCTGAGTCATTAAGTGGTTTCCAGTGTACAGTTTTCCAGTACACAACTCACTCAGAGACTCGGATCTCAGTTTTCTTTCTTATTAGTGTTTTGTTTTAGTTTCTGAGAAATAGTCTCAGATCTTAGGTTTCTATAGATAGGTTCGTTTCCGGTATTCATAGAATACCCGGGGTTTCGTTAGGAGACCCTAAGAGAGCTCTAGGCATTCGAAGAGTCAGTCCACAGGGCTAGGCTTAAGCCCAGGACGTAAGGTAAAGTCTAGCTACTAGGCTGAGGAAGCGTCCTCCGAAGGTTCTGGCGAGCAGAGTCAGAGCGGGCAATACGACGTATACAGCAGTACGCTCTGTAGGCGAGACTAAGTAAAGGGTGATTTCTTTATGGCATCAGTCCCCATACCCCTCTCTTATATGTTTTATTGCTTTGTCCTAAACATCAATTATGAATATCAGATTATGATTTTATGAATAGTTGTTTTGTATGTTGAAGTTATTATGTTTTTCCGGAAATAGCCACCTGCTAAATAATCATTATGTCTGCATGTCTAATGTAGTTTCTTTTAAACTAAAATAGGGTTATAGACAATTCCTAACCACGGTCTATTCATAACCTGTTTAGTTTAACAGGCATCAATTAGTATTGGTGTCTGCCATACTAGATAAAATAACATGCTGAACACCTGGCTTGTTAGAGTAGTCTAGGTAGGCTGAGTAGAGCGTTATGCCAGCGATTACGAGCCTTTAGAGTGATCCCCGAAAGTGACATAGGGCTTTCATAACTGTCTTTGTTCGTACCGTGAGTAGGGCCGTTACCTTAATGATAGGGGGCGGTAGCATAGGACTCAGATGTGGTACACCTTTAGACACAGAACATAGTTGCATTCCAGGCTAAGATATATCTAAAACACTCGAATATAGGTCAATCAACATATAGGAACAGTATAACATAGAATCAGAACTTATCTTTAAAACACTTCTAGGGTTAATTAGACTTGAACCTAGTGGAGAATGGATCACCCTCTCATCAAAGTATTTGATGAAGATTGCATAACTGGATCATAAGATAAGAGTTAGGATAAGAGGCTAGTTACTACTAAGTTGTTGCCACTTCCCTGGGAGTACGATAATTAACTTAGTAAAATCGTAGATACTTTCCAATAGACTAGCTACACGATAGGTACTCTGCCTTAGATTCTGGCTGATTAAGTGACACCATAAGACTAAACGTGACAATTAGTCAATCACAGTCCTTAATTAATCATAATCGACATAGGGTAAAATAACACCTATTTAGTATGTCAACCGGAATCGCTATCAGATTTTTGGCGCCGTTGCCGGGGAAATATCATAATGAATTTAGGATTCCTGATCAAAATTCTAGAGACTTATGATAGGTAACGGTAGTAACCTAGACCTTAACCCAACACTTCTCTTATGCTAGTTAGACAATCAGTTTCCGAAATATAGGATTATCATAACTAATTAATTTTAGATGTTATCTAGAATTAAGACACTTAGGATAATCAAATTTTAGAAAATTATTCTAAAACCGTATTGAGGAAATTTAATTGCTTTCGAAATATAAAAAGAAAAAAAAATGTTAAAAATTTAAATTCCAAAAAGAATGTATTTTTCTTGCTCAATGGTAAGTTGTTCTTTTCCCTATCTCTTGTTCTTTCTTAGTTGTTTTCTTAGTTGTACATTTGTTGCTCTTTTTCAAAAAAATAAAAATGGAAATGAGGATAGAATATTTTTCTGAGTTGTCAATTTTTGGCTAAGGTTTTAATCAGGAAGAAAACTCATTGTGGAGTTTTCTTAGGTCATGCTTAGTCTATTAGACAGAATCATGAAATAAAATTTTCTTTAATAGACAGACCTCTGAGTATTCTAATGAGAAAGGATGTTCCTTTTGTTTGATGATAAATGCATGAGATTGTTTAAACCGAAAGGAATTACTGCACCCATTATGGCATCACCTGATTGAAATATGCTTTTTGAATGAATATGTGATGTAATTATGTAGTAAGAATTGTTTTAGGACAGAAACATGATAAGAAAGTTCATATGTGATAAAATTCCGATCTTATCTGGTCTTGTCTAAAAACAATAGGTTTCTTATGAAAATAATTACATCATAGTAGTTGTGGAACACTTTTCAAAATGGCCTGAACCACAGGCATTACCTACTAATGATGTTAAAGTCATGTGCAGATTCTAGTTGTTTTCCAGATTCAGAGTGCCAATGTTTTAGGAAGAAATGTTCAGCATGTGTATCAAATCTATGAAGTCTGCTAAGTACCACACTTTAGCAGGGATTGCTATGGGAATGACTGACCATTCCAAAAGAGGTAGGAGTAGGTTACTGCAGAATGCTGCTCCAATGGGAAATGCATACAATCCCAACTAGAGGAATCGTACGGGATTTAGCTAAGGAATAATTCGAAAGCTGGAAACTTTCAGAAGACACCACCACAGCAAAACCCACACTCGCAGAATCAATAGATGAGATACTGGCAACAATTAAAGCCAGATCAGAGCAAGCAAGTGATCTACCAAGAGGTAACGAAGGGTCGAAGGATATAGAGGAATTTGGCAGTGTATCAGGAGCATAGCAATGGAGGAGCTTGCATCCCCTGCATACCAATCAGCTGTGAGAAACTTCTTCGAGGAAGTCCCAAATACTTGGGCCCAGATCTACACAACTGGAGCCCCCTACCACCACAGCTTCGCCAAAACTTCAGGTATCTTTTATTCCATTCGAGACTTGCATGCAATACCTTTACTAACATTGGCAGGTAGGCACACCAATCCAAAGAAGTCTCATTCCTAGACACGTTCCTTCTGGACACGTTGCTACGATTACGAGAAACTTTGTAGATGATTCGAGGAAACAGTCCTTGGGGCTTGAGTCATTCATCAAATGGATATGCCACTACCTAGAGCTCGACAATGAAGGATCGGAGCTGGCGTCATCCGTTCCAATGTTTAGAGCTCGCGGAGTCAAGAACACCTCAGAAATAGCACATGGCTAAGGTGAAGAGCCAATTGACAGATCAGAGAAGACCCTTCTGCTCGCGACATGAAGGGAGTTTTTCTAATCCTCATGATCCTTTACTTTTGTTTTCTTTGTTTTGTGTTCTGTTTTGCTATTTCTATTATCCTTCTTGTTTTATTTTCTCTCTTACCCTGAATTAGTCAAATAAGTGTGGGGTAAGAGTTCTTTGTTTTATTTTCATTTCTTCTTGTTTGCAAATAAGTGTGGGGTAGTTTAGCTATGCATGAACACTGAGGACAGTGTCAGACTTAAGTGTGGGGTAGCAGTGCACGGTGCACTGTAGCAGTTGGCAAAATTTTTGCATGATTTTGCTTGTTTTCACCGTATTTTCACACCCTTCCAAAAATTTTTCAAAATTTTTCCGTCTTTCAAACGTCTAAATGCAGTATGCTTGGTTAAACAATTGCTTATGTCTATGATATGTAGGTAGTATGTTATGGTTAGTAGGAGATAATGGATAGCTATCTTGGACTAATTGATTAGGAATAGGGAATTCCTGATAATTGAGCACAACTTAGTCTGGATTAGAGACCTCAACCAATTACCTTTTCAAAACTTGACTAGATAAAATTAGACCAGTTGCAGGATGCATTGACAATTGGAATGACTAGATGAGACTCTGAGCCAAAAGTGAAAAAGAAAAAAAAATGAGCTAATTAAATTAGGGTAGTTTGCCAGCGGCCTTCGCTACTCGAGCACCACTCCTTCGGGGAACTTAAAGCCTGATGCCCTAAGGTCGTGTAGATCTGGGAGTCATCGGAGTGGGACTCGCTACATGGGTAGTTGAAGTTGACGTGTTCTAAGCAGACTCAAAATACCCTAGAAAATCTATAAACCAAAGGAATCAATAAATGCTAAATGATAGAATCTGATCACCAAAGCTCAGAACTCAGAAAGTTATCTGTTGTCAGTATGTCTAGAGATAGGTCGAAGTGTTATCTGGTAGTAGTTAAGACAAGAGTACATTGTGTTGACTATCTGGTCCGGACTAGTACACACACTACACATCAGGAAGACCTTATGACTAAGAGAAAGGTTCAACCTAGTTGTTGACTTGTTTTCTGCCTGATCATAACAAGCTACTAAAAACATCTGAGACCTTGTCATAGCAACCTAACCAGTCAGACCTGTGTTAAGAATTGTCTGAAGAATTTTTGGAATAAAAACATGACTAGGAATTTAAGTGACTGCACTACGGTTTAGAATCACTAACTCCATGTAGACTTTGCTTGAGGACAAGCAAAAAGCTAACTGTGGGGTTATCTGATACGCGAAAATCGTATCACCTTTTCAGCATGTTTTTATATATGTTTTAGGGTGAAATTGAGAGTAAATTGACATTAATTGTTTACTATTTACTTGATTTCACGGTTTTTATGATTTTGGAAGTGTCAGGTGAAAAGTAGACGAAAACAGCAAATTCTGGGGCAAAAACGCAATTTTTGGAAATGTTGACCCGGTCAAAGGTCCGGGACGGGCGTCCCGACCCGGTCAAACCGCCAGGACGGGCCTCCTGAACCGGGACGGGCGTCCCAAACCTGGTCAACAAATCAGGACGGGCGTCCCGAGCCGCCAGAAGCTGTCCCACATCGAATTTTTCAGAATTTTTCACTCCGGGAAGCTGCTATAAATACCCCAGGCCTCCAGCAGTTGAATTCATCCCTCTCCACTCGATCTGAGTCATTAAGTGGTTTCCAGTGTACAGTTTTCCAGTACACAACTCACTCAGAGACTCGGATCTCAGTTTTCTTTCTTATTAGTGTTTTGTTTTAGTTTCTGAGAAATAGTCTCAGATCTTAGGTTTCTATAGATAGGTTCGTTTCCGGTATTCATAGAATACCCGGGGTTTCGTTAGGAGACCCTAAGAGAGCTCTAGGCGTTCGAAGAGTCAGTCCACAGGGCTAGGCTTAAGCCCAGGACGTAAGGTAAAATCTAGCTACTAGGCTGAGGAAGCGTCCTCCGAAGGTTCTGGCGAGCAGAGTCAGGGCGGGCAATACGACATATACAGCAGTACGCTCTGTAGGCGAGACTAAGTAAAGGGTGATTTCTTTATGGCATCAGTCCCCATACCCCTCTCTTATATGTTTTATTGCTTTGTCCTAAACATCAATTATGAATATGAGATTATGATTTTATGAATAGTTGTTTTGTATGTTGAAGTTATTATGTTTTTCCGGAAATAGCCACCTACTAAATAATCATTATGTCTGCATGTCTAATGTAGTTTCTTTTAAACTAAAATAGGGTTATAGACAATTCCTAACCACGGTCTATTCATAACCTGTTTAGTTTAACAGGCATCAATTAGTATTGGTGTCTGCCATACTAGATAAAATAACATGCTGAACACCTGGCTTGTTAGAGTAGTCTAGGTAGGCTGAGTAGAGCGTTATGCCAGCGATTACGAGCCTTCAGAGTGATCCCCGAAAGTGACATAGGGCTTTCATAACTGTCTTTGTTCGTACCGTGAGTAGGGCCGTTTACCTTAATGATAGGGGGCGGTAGCATAGAGACTCAGATGTGGTACACCTTTAGACACAGAACATAGTTGCATTCCAGGCTAAGATATATCTAAAACACTCGAATATAGGTCAATCAACATATAAGAACAGTATAACATAGAATCAGAACTTATCTTTAAAACACTTCTAGGGTTAATTAGACTTGAACCTAGTGGAGAATGGATCGCCCTCTCATCAAAGTATTTGATGAAGATTGCATAACTGGATCATAAGATAAGAGTTAGGATAAGAGGCTAGTTACTACTAAGTTGTTGCCACTTCCCTGGGAGTACGATAATTAACTTAGTAAAATCGTAGATACTTTCCAATAGACTAGCTACACGATAGGTACTCTGCCTTAGATTCTGGCTGATTAAGTGACACCATAAGACTAAACGTGACAATTAGTCAATCACAGTCCTTAATTAATCATAATCGACATAGGGTAAAATAACACCTATTTAGTACGTCAACCGGAATCGCTATCACGTTGCCACTTCCCTGGGAGTACGATATTTAACTTAATAAAATCATAGATACTTTCCAACAGACTAGCTACACGATAGGTACTCTGCCTTAGGTTCTAGTTGATTAAGTGACAATAATTGAATGCTAAGTGACAATAATTGAATGCTAAGTGACAATTAGTAAGACTCAGTCCTTAATTACTCATAATCGACATAGGTAAATAAAACCTATCTTTTAGCATACCAATCGGAACTGCATCAAATTTACTCTCTTTTGTTTCTTTTCACTTTTAACTCAGAGTCTCATCTAGTCATTCTAATTGTCAATACATCCACAACTGGTCTAATTTTATCTACTACAGTGCATTGTGCACTGCTACCCCACACTTCAGTGTGACACTGTCCTTAGTGTTCATGCATATCTAAACTACCCCACACTTATTTGACTAACTAAGGGTAAGAGAGAAAATAAAGCAACAAACAAGAAGGATAATAGAAATAACAAAACAGAACATAAAATGAAGAAAATAAAATAAAAGTAGAGGAAGATGAGGATTAGAAAAACTCCCTTCTTGATTCTGTAACCTCTAGATATTGGAACGGATGACGTCAGCTCCGATCCTTCAATGTCGAGCTCTAGGTAGTGGCCTATCTATTTGATGAATGACTCGAGCCCCAAGGACTGTTTCCTCGAATCATTTGCAACGTTTCTTGTAATCGTAGCACGTGTCCAGAAGGAACGTGTCTAGGAATGAGACTTCTTTGGATTGGTGTGCCTACCTGCCAATGTCAGTGAAGGTATTGCATGCAAGTTTTGAATGGCAGAAAAGATACCTGAAGCTTCGGCGAAGCCGTGGTGGTAGGAGGCTCCAGTGGTGTAGATCTGGGCCCAAGTATTTGAGACTTCCTCGGGGAAGTTTCTCACAGCTGATTGGTATGCAGGGGATGCAAGCTCCTCCATTGCTATGCTCTTGATACGACGCCAAATTCCTCTATATCCCTCGACCGTTCAATATCACTTGGTAGATCACTTGCTTGCATTGGTCTGGCTTTAATTGTTGCCAGTATCTCATCTGTTGATTATGCGGGTAGAGGTTTTACTGTGGTGGTATCTTCTGAAAGTTTCCAGCTTCCGAAATATTCCTCAGCTAAATCCCGTATGATTCCTCTAGTTGGGATTGTATGCATTTCCCATTGGAGCAGCATTCTACAGTAACCTACTCCTACCTCTTTTTGGAATAATTCGTATTTCATTCCCATAGCAATCCATGCTAAAGTGTGGTACTTGGCAGACTTCACAGAATTGATACACAGACTGAACGTTTTTTTTTCTAAGACATTGGCATTCTGAATCTGGAAAACAACTTCTCATAGAATCTGCACATGGCTTTTAACATCATTAGTAGGTAATGCCTGTGGTTCAGGCCATTTTGAAAAGTGTTGCACGACTACTATGATGTAATTATTTTCACAAGAAGAAAGAGAAAAGGATTTAATCAGTACCCCACATATTAAAGATTTCAAGACTCTATATACCTTGCTGGGGTAGGCGATCTCTGGAAGAGGTGTTACCTGTTATTCGGCAAGCATCGCATGACTGTATCAGAGATATAAAGTCCTTGAATATGGTGGGTCAACAAGATTCTGCTTTCAACACTTTCCGGACAGTGTTGATAGCAGTCAATTGGTCTCCCATGGGTTCTTTAGGGCAATGCTCCAAAATCTTGTGGCCTTCGTCTTTTGAGATACATCTTCTGATCACTTACTCTGCAATGATTCAAAATAGAAAACGGATCTCCCTAGTAGTAACATTCCAAATAAACAAAGAATTTCTTCTTTTGCTGATAAGTCATATCACTTGGGAATAATTAGCAGCTAGATAATTAGTAATATCAGTAAACCACGGAGGAGAATCATTACTCATAGCAAACATTGAAAATAGATTCTCATTCAGAAATTTATCAGATACTACTGTCTCGTGAATAGCCTCTAACTCGGGGTTTTCTAATCTAGACCAAAGGTTTGCTTTCTAGATTCTTAGCCCTTTTTCTTATCCCTTCATTCTATATCAAATTCAAGTAACAATAAAACCTAACTTAATCAATTATGGTTCAGCATTAGTTTTATTGAACACAAATATCTCAGAGTGATCAGTGTAGCCTATTATTTTTAGACAATACTAGATAAGATCTGAATTTATCATATATGAACTCTCTTATCATGTTTCTGTCCTAAAACAATTCTTACTACATCATTACATCACATATTCATTCAAAAAGCAGATTTCAATCAGGTGATGCCATAATGAGTGCAGTAATTCCTTTTGGTTAAAACAAGCATCTCATGGAAATATCAGCAAAACAAAAGGAACATCCTTTTTTCAAATAGAACATTCAAAGGTCTGGCTATTAAGGAAAAAGTATTTCATAACTCATCCTAATAAAGCCGGCATGACTCTAAGAAAATTCTAAAATGGAATTTCTTCCCGATAAAAATCTAAGCCAAAATTTTACAACTCAGAAGAAAATATATTTTTTTTCTCACTTCCAAACTTTTATTTTTTGAAAAAAAAACAAACAGACAGGAAAACTGTAAACACGAAAAATTTATTTCTTTTATCTTCTGGAAAATAATATTTTTCAGAAAATTTTATAGAAGAAAAGAAAAAAAATTGAAAGAAAACAAATGTTCAAGAGCAAATAACACAACAGATTGGAAAAAGAACAACCTACCATTGAGCAAGAAAAATACATTTTTGGGTTTTAAATTTTTTAACATTTTTTTTATATTTTATTTCTAAAGCAATTAAATTTCCTCAATATGGTTTTAGAATGATTTTCTAAAATTTGATTATCCTAAATGTCTTAATTTCAGATAATATCTAAAATTAATTAGTTATGATAACCCTATATTTCGGAAATTGATTGTCTAACTAGCAGAAGATAAGTGTAGGTCTAAAGTCTAGGTTACTACCGTTACCTATCATAAATCTCTAGAATTTTGATCAGGAATCCTAAATTCATTATGATATTTCCCCGGCAATGGCGCCAAAAATCTGATGCGTTCCGATTGGTATGCTAAAAGATAGGCTTTATTTACCTATGTCGATTATGAGTAATTAAGGACTGAGTCTTACTAACTGTCACTTTAGTATTCAATTGTTGTCACTTAATCAATCAGAACCTAAGGCAGAGTACCTATCGTGTAGCTAGTTCTTGGAAAGTATCTACGATTTTAATTTATTAATATCGTACTCCTAGGGAACTGGTAACGACTTAGTAGTAACTATCCCTTAATCCTAACATTCATCTTATTTATCTAATCAGACAATCGATAATCAATACTTTGAGATTGATTGGTGATCCCAATCACCCATAAAAAGCAGATAGTATTCAAGATTAGACAAGCATTCATCAACTTAAGCTCAGTTATTACAATTTGTTTGACCTTATCTTCGAACATTTTAGATATATCTTGATCTCTAAGGCAATTATGAAATGTAACCATCTGTTTACCATATCCGAGTTACCTAGTGTATTCACCCCTACCTTGGGGTGATCCTTCTCATCTGTCGGATTAAAGTATCCATGAACGGTACCCTATGTCACTTCGGTATCATGTCACTTAACCCTAGGATTGGCCTAGCGTACAAACTCAGCTTTATTAGGGTACTCTAACAAACATGGTGATATGTTTTGTTATTTCTTCCTAATCTGGCAGACCTTTTACAGTTTGTTAAACTAAACCGGTTATAATTTAGACCTTGGTTAGGAGTTGTCTATAACCCTAGTTTAATTTAAAAGGACACGACAGTTCAACATTCATAATGATAATTCTAGCTCTATGATCTTCCCGGGAAAATGAACAGTATCTCAAATTGTAAAACATGTATGATAATGAATTCAGTATCAAATTAATATTCAGATAAAACAATTAGTAAACATACAGAACCTCGTCTAGGGGACCCACTATCATAAAGTAGTCACCGCTTTATGCAGGTCCAACCGGTGATGTAGCTCCTGTATGCTTCTGACTGCTCGATCCTACTCTACTCAGCAGAGCCTTCGGAGAACGCTCCTCAGACCTAGTAGTAATTGCTTTACCTTACATCATGGGCTTAAGCAAATTACCCTAATCTGACTAAGAACACGCACCCTATCTCTCTCTTAGGATCTCCTAACGAAATCCCGGTATTCTGTGATACCGAACACGAAACCTATCTAGTCGTAATCTAAGATTCTGAGACAGACTCTCAGAAAATAAAGAAAACGAGAAACTCTCTAAGAATAGAAATAAACTTATACTGAGCCCGAGTCTCTTAGTGACTTATGTACTCGAGAAAAATGTACAATCGAAGTCACTAAATGACTCAAATCGAGTGGAGAGGGATGATTTCAACTCTTAGAGGCCTAGGGTATTTATAGCAGCTTTCTGGAGTGAAACTCTCCAAAACTTTCGATGTGGGACAACTTCTGGTGCTTCGGGACTCCCGTCTTGGATTGGGACGGCCGTCCTGACCCGTTGACCAGGTCAGCATTTCCAAAAATTGCATTTTTGCCCCAAAATTTGCTGTTTTAGTGCAATTTGCTCCTGAAGCTTCCAAAATCGAAATTTAAGCAATTTTATGTCAATTTGATTCAATTAAGATCAAATACATTCAAATATTGCCCTAATTTATGTCTAAAAACATGCTAAAAAGGGTATATGATTTGTGCACATCACCCCACTCCGATGACTCCCAGATCTACACGACCTTAGGGCACCAGGCATTAAATTCCCTTCAGAAGGGGTACTCGAGTAGCAAAGGCCGCTTGCAAACTACCCCTATTTTACTTTTAAGCTATGACATTTTCAGCTCAGAATACCGTCTAGTCATTCAAGTTGCTAACATATTCTTGACTGGTCTAGTACTATTTAATTTCAGCTTGAAAAGATATTGGGTTGATTTTTCTAATCCAAACTTAGTTGTGCTCAAGATAGTCAGGAATTCCCTACTTCTAATTGATGAATTTAGCAAAGTAATCAAATTATTTCCTAATAGTCATAACACTCTACTGAACATATATCACAGACATAAGCAGTTTTTCAATCAATCGATACTGATTTTGAAGTCTAAAAGAGTGAAAATTTTTGAAATTTTTTTGAAAGGGTGCAATTTCAGTGAAAAGTATGGAAAGCATGCAAATTTTTATGTGAGTGCACTGTACACTATTACCCCACACTTAAGATTAACACTGTCCTTAGTGTTCATGCATATCCTATCACCCCACACTTATTTTAAAAAATAAGAATTTAAGAAAAACAAACAAAACACGAAATGGAAAATAATAAATATACTCCCTCTACTCGTTGAGCAGAAGGACCTGCTCAGATCTGTCCATTGGCTCTCGATATGGTTTTAAATGTTGCCCGTTTACTTTCTGAGAGATGTTATCTTGATAAACAATGACGACTGCTCCAAATGGCGACACCTTTGTAATGGTAAATGGAACTGATGGGCTTCCAACTGATATGCTAAAAATAGGTGTTGTTTACCCTATATCGATTATGAATCACTAAGGACTTAGAATTTCTAATTGTCACGTTTGGTATCTATGTTGTCACTTAATCAATCAGGACCAAAGGCAGAGTACCTATCGTATAGCTAGTTTGTTGGAAAGTACCTACGATTTTAATTTAATAATTTTATCGTACTCCCAGGGAAGTGGTAACGGCTTAGTAGTAACTATCCTTTTACCCTAACTCTTATATTATGATCCAATTATGCAATCGTTCATCAAAATCTTTGTTGAGAGGTTGATTCCTTCTACACTAGGTTCAAGTCTATTTAGGCCTACAAGAGTGTTTTATAGATAGTGTTATGATATATGTTATATTGTTCCTACATGTTGATTGCCCTATCTTTGAGTATTTTAGATATATCTTGGTCTAGATTGCAATTATGTACTAATTCTACTTGTGTACCACATATGAGTTACCTAATAAACCGCCCCATCGCCACTGACAGCCCTACTCACAGTTCGAGCTAAAGGCATCCATGAAAGTCCTGTGTCACTCAAGAGATCATGCCGCTCGCCCTAATGCCGGCATAAACACGCAAACTCAACCTACTTAGACTACTTTAACAAACAAGGTGATCTATAGGTTATTTCATCTAATATGGCAGACCTTAATGCTTCCAACGGGAAATCCTAAATTAAGGCCTGATAAACTAAACAGGTTATGATTAGACCGTGGTTAGGAGTTGTCTATAACCATTCATCTAGTTTAAAAGAGCAAGTAGAGATGCAGTCATAATGATAGTTAAGCTGGTGACCTTTCCGGAAAAATGTAAATGACTTCAACATGCAAAACACATATTCATAACATCATAGTTTAATATTCAAAATGGGTCTTTGGACAAACACAGTACAGACATATAAAGAGAGGAACAAGGGGACCACCGCCATAAAGTATTCACCCTTTATTAGGTCCGCTGATGGAGCAACCTCTTGTATATGCTGGACTGCTTGACCAGACTCTGCTCGGCAGAACTTTCGGAGGACGCTTCCTCAACCTAGTAGATATTCTTTACCTTATGACCCGGCCTAAGCAAAGCCTTGTTGATTGACTCTTTGAACACCTAGTGCTCTCTTAGGATCTCCTAACGAAATCCCGGGTGATGCTGCTCCGACTGATATGCTAAAATAGGTGTTGTTTTAGCCTATGTTGATTATGAGTAATTAAAGACTTAGATTGACTAATTGTCACTTTTAGTATCTATGCTATCACTTAATCAGTCAGAACCTAAGGCAGAGTACCTATCGTGTAGCTAGTCTGTTGGAAAGTATCTACAATTTTATTTAAATTAAATATCGTACTCCCAGGGAAGTGGTAACAGCTTAGTAGTAACTATCATCTTACCCTAACTCTTATCTTATGATCCAGTTATGCAATCGTTCATCAATATCTTTGATGAGAGGGTGATTCATTCTCTACTAGGTTTAAGTCTATTTAAGCCTAAAAGTGTTTTACAGATAATGTCCTGATTCTATGTTATACTGTTCCTACATGTTGATTGACCTATCTTCGAGTATTTTAGATATATCTTGGCTTGGATTGCAACAATGTACTGAGTCTAAAGGTGTACCACATCTGAGTTACCTTACAAACCGCCCCATCGCCATTGACGACCCTACTCACGGTTCGAGCTAAAGGCATCCATGAAAGCCCTATGTCACTTAGGGGATCATGCCGCTGGCCCTAACGCTGGCATAAACACACAAACTCAGCCTACTTAGACTACTCTAACAAACATGGTGATCTATAGGTTATTTCATCTAATATGGCAGACACCAATGCTTTCCAACGGGAAAGTCCTAAATTGATGCTTGTTAAACTAAATAGGTTATGATTAGACCGTGGTTAGGAATTGTCTATAACTCTACATTTAGTTTAAAAGAAACTACATTAGACATGCAGACATAATGAATATTAAGCTGGTGGCCATTTTCGGAAAATCATAAAGAACTTCAACATGTATAACAAATACTCATAAAATCATAATCTAATAAACATAATCAATATTTGGACGAACACAGTACAGACATATAAAGAGAGGGATAGGGGGACTGATGCCATAAAGAATTCACCCTTTACTTAGTCTCGCCGATGGAGCAACTGCTTGTATATGTTGGACTGCTCGACCTGACTCTGCTCGACAGAACCTTCGGAGGACGCTTCCTCAGCCTAGTAGCTGGACTTTACCTTAATACCCAGCTTAAGCCCAGCCTTGTGGACTGACTCTTCGAACGCCTAGAGCCCTCTTAGGATCTCCTAACGAAATCCTGGGTATTCTATGAATACCAGAAACGAACCTATCTAGTCGTATCCTAGGATCTGAGGCTAATTCTCATAAACAAAGAAAACAAGACACTATCTAGAAAAAAAAGAAACTTATACTGAAACCTGAGTCTCTAAGTGACTTGTATACTATGGAAAACTATATACTTGAAGTCACTAAATGACTTAGATGGAGTGGAGAGGAATGATTTCAACTGAGGAAGGCCTGGGGTATTTATAACAGCTTTTTGGAGTGATTTTCTCTCAAAAATTCGATGTGGGATTCTGAACTGCGGCTCGGGATGCCTGTCCTAGATTGGGACACCCGTCCCGGCCTGTTAACCATGTCAGGACGGCCGTCCTGAGTCCTGGACACCCGTCCTGGCCTGTTAACCAGGTCAGGACGCCCATCCTGACTTCGGGACGCCCACCACGACTTCCGAACTTCTGAAAATCACGTTTTTGCCCCGAAATTTGCCATTTTCTTATACTTTTCACCTGACACTTTCAAAATCACAAAAACTGTGAAATTGAGTTAATAACAATCAATTGAGACCGATTTACCATCAATTTCACCCTGAATTATGCCTAAAAACATGCTAAAAATGTGATATGATTTATGCATATCATATAACCCCACACTTAGCTTTTTGCTTGTCCTCAAGCAAAGTCTACCTGAAGTTAGTGATTTTAAATCATATGTGCAGTCACTTAAATTTTATAGTCATGTTTTTATTCCAAAAATTATTCAGACAATTCACAACACAGTTCTGACTGGTTAGGTTGCTATGACAAGGTCTCAAATCTCTCTAGTAGATTATTATAATCAAGCAGGTTTAACAACTAAACAACTAGATTGAACTTTTCTCTTAGTCACAAGGTCTTCCTGATGTGTAGTGTGTGTACTAGTCTAGACCAGATAGTCAACACAATATAATCTCGTCTTAACTACTACCAAATAACACTGCTACCCCACACTTAAGTCTGACATTGCCCTCAATGTTCATTCATATCTAAATTACCCCACACTTATTTGAAAACAAGAAGAAATAGAAACAAAACAAAAAACTCTTACCCCACACTTATTCGACTAACTAAGGGTAAGAAGGAAAATAGAGCAATGAAAGAAATAACAAATAACAAAACACGAAATAAAATGAAAGAGATAATGCCTTATTCTGCGAAGTCAACAGTCTGCTCGGACAAGTCAAAAGGCTCTCTGTAGATCTTTAAGCGTTGTCCGTTCACTTTTTGAGTAGTGCCGTCAGAATCCATGATGACACATGCTCCGAAGGTTGATACTTCCGTGATGGTGAACGGGCCTGACCAACAGCTACGCAACTTTCCTGGGAAAAATTTGAAACGTGAGTTGTACAATAATACCTTATCTCCTGGTTAAAAATTCTTCTGGGCTCTGAGTCACCTGTCATGCCGGAGTTTACTTGTCATCTTGAACTGATGTGAGTTTTCATAGGCTTTGAGCCTCCACTCATCCAATTCGTTGAGTTGTAGAATCCGGTGTTCCTTAGTTAAGTTATAGTCGAGATTGCATTTTTGCACTGCCCAGTAATCTCTATGTTCAAGTTCAATCGGAAGGTAGCATGCTTTTCCATAGACTAGTCGATAAGGTGAGAACTCCGTAGTGGTCTTGTATGCTACACGGAAGGCCCATAATGCATCATCCAGCTTTATGGCCCAATCCTTACAGTTAACACCCACAGTCTTTTCTAGGATTCCCTTTATTCCCCTATTGGTTACCTCAGCCTGCCCATTGGTTTGAGGATGGTAGGCTGTGGAAAAGCGATGCTGAACTCCGTATTACTGAAGTACCTTCTGCAATTGAGAGTTGCAGAAGTGCGTACCTCGGTCACTAATTAGGGCTTTCGGACATCCAAATCTGGCGAAAATCTGCTTAAGGAATCTGCACACAACTCTAGCATCATTAGTAGGTAGGGCCTGTGCCTCAAGCCATTTTGAAAAATATTCTACAGCTACTATGATGTACTTCTTACCAAAAGAGGGAGGAAATGGACCCATAAAGTCTATACCCCATATGTCAAATATCTCTACACTTTGAATTACTTGTTGGGGTAGACTGTCTCGAGAAGATATGGTTCCAGCTTTCTGACAAGCATCGCATGATCCTGTGAACGTTGTGGCGTCTTTGAATATGGTAGGTGTCACGAAGTGCCTCTTCCTAGTCCGGCCACCAGTTCACAACACTCAACCCGACTTGCACGGGTGCGTGCGCACGCACAGGTACACACACACACAGCGGATAAAATCACAAGTATAGAGATAGACAACGATAATTACGGGTAACTCACCCAACCTTTCTATATTAATCAAATAGTAAGGAATTACAAGTATTCGCAACCACGCACAAGGCTGCACGGCCACACAGGCCTACAAGATAGAACAACCTAGTCTATCACTCTATCTCTCTCGCTCGCTTCTCGCTCGCTGCTTTCTCCCTTGCCCATCTGCCCCTATTTACAGCCACTAGGGATGGGTAGGGTTTGAGTCAACCCATGGGCCACGGCCCATGCCACTAGGGCAACACTAGGGTTACATCTTCGATCTGACTCATGCAAATTAGGGCACCATTAGGGTTTCCAACACTCTGGGTCTGGGCTTCAGCCCACACTACAACTCTGCAGCCCACGCCTGACTTCCTTCCTTCTATAAAAGGGGCGCATAGCTAACCCCGAAGCCATTCGCTGCTCCCACACTTGCTCGGCTGTTGCACACTTGCTCGGCCTCTGCTAGAGCTGCCCCGCACCCTTGGGACAAAGGGGCTCACAAACCTCCCCCACTTAAGCTGTCGACGTCCTCGTCGACCTCTGATGCTTCCAATAGTCAGCAATGTGATCCTCAAATAGCCAAAGGGTCACATCCCCCTTCCAATGTACAAGGAAGTCAGTCCTACGATTCTTCTTACTTGGGCCCATAGTCCGATGGTCCAAAATCGTTTCAACCAGCTTGTCAAACTGTTTCCGAATCACAGGTGGACCCCTCCTAGACTTCTGCCGTTCTCTCTCGAATTCATCCTTGTTGTACTTCTTCAAGTAACTCACATTGGAAAGTAGGATGAATCTTAAACTTGTCAGGTAGCTTAAGTCGATATGCAACATTTCCTACCCTTTTGATTACCTCGAATGGTCCATCATACTGAGGTATCAATCCACGATGAACAGCTTTCCGACTGATCTTCTTCCAAATTTGAGGGGTCAATTTCAGCAACACCAAGTCACCTACCTCAAATTGCACATCACGTCATACTTCTTCATCCTTCTTTGAGCCATCTCCAAACTGTCTCTTGCTTCGGCAATCATCTCCTGCTTTGCCTTGGCAAATCTCTGAGCTGCTGGACACGTTCCAACACTTGGCACAACAATTGCCAAATCATGAGGTGTCGTTGGTTGTTGTCCATTCACTAGCTCGAATGGACTCATCTTTGTTGCAGAAGATCGATGAAGATTGTAACAAAACTGAGCTGAGTCAAGAAGATTCACCCAATTCTTCTGATTTGCCGTCACATAATGCCTCAAGTACTCCTCCAAGAAGGCATTGATCCTCTCTGTCTGACCATCGGTCTAAGGATGATTGGCAGTCGAAAACTTCAATTCGGATCCCAACAATCCGAACAACGCCACCCAAAATCTACCAGTAAATCTGGCATACCTGTCACTAACTATGTCCTTTGGAATACCAAAGTATTTTACAACGTATTTGAAAAACAATTCAGCTGAAACATCAGCTGGACAAGATGATGGTGCAGGGACAAATACAACATATTTCGAAAACCTATCCACTATTACAAAAATAGAACTCAAGTAATTCACCTTGGGCAATCCAAAGATGAAATCCATCGAAATACTCTGCCACGGTCCCTCAGGAATAGGAAGAGGTTGTAACAAACCAAGTTCCCTTTGCCTTTCCACCTTGTCTTGTTGACACACCAAACACGTTCGGACGTATGCTTCGATGTCATCCTCCATCTTTGGCCAAAAGAATCTTCTTGCTAGCAAAGAACGAGTTCTTTCAATGCCGGGATGACCAACCCATAATGAGTCATGTGCTTCCTTAAGCAACATCCTTCTTAACTCTCCACTAGGGACATAGGTTCGTCCACCTTTGGCATACAACATGCCATCATCGAGCCAATACCTTCTCACAGTGCCATCATGCACTAAAGATATCAATTGTTGATAAACAGGGTATTTAGGTGCGTACTCACGTATTTTCACCACAAAGTCCGATTCCACTATCGAAACTGCTGACAGTATCATGCACTCAGTTCGCCTACTCAGTGCGTCTGCCACCACATTTGCCTTGCCCACCCTATGCACCCACTCGAAGTCAAATTCTTCCAAGAACTCTTGCCAACGAGCTTGCTTTGCCGACAGCTTCTTCTGCATCTTAAAATACGTGTTCGCCACATTGTCTGTCACCACTGTAAAAGACGATCCCAACAAGTAGTGCCTCCAAATCGTAAGGCAATGGATCACAGTCGTCATCTCCTTCTCATGGGCAGAATAACGCTGCTCACAATCCTTCATCTTGCGGCTCTCAAATGCTACTGGGTGTTGTCCTTGCATCAACACTCCTCCGATCCCACGATCAGACGCATCCGTGTGCACCTCGAAGGGCACATCAAAATTAGTCAACTGCAGCACAGGGGCTGTCACAATAGCCCTCTTGAGCTTCTGGAATGCTTCCACACACTCCTTGCTCCACTTCCAATCTACTCCCTTCTTCAAGAGGTCGGTCAAAGGGCTTGCCACACTTGCATACCCACCAATGAATCTTCGATAATAATTGGCCAATCCTAAGAAAGATCTCAACTCTGCTACTGACATCGGGCCAGACCAACTTTCAATAGCCTCTACCTTTCGAGGATCTATTCTCACTAATTATGTGTCCAAGGAACTTAATTTCCTTCTTACAAAACTCACATTTCTCCCTCTTGACATAGAGTACATACTCCCTCAATTTTGCAAACACAAGTTTTAGATGTCTAACATGCTCCTCTAAGGACTCACTATAGATAACAATATCATCCAAATAGACAACTACGAATTTATCCAAAAATTCATACAGAACATCATTCATCAATTTGCAAAATGTCGCAGGGGCATTAGTTAAGCCAAACGGCATCACTAAAAATTCGAATGAGCCATACCTTGTCACTACCTTGGTTTTGGCTTCATCAACATTGGCAATCCGTACTTGCCAATATCCTGACCACATATCAATCTTAGTGAAGTACCTCCCTTTCGCTAGCCTATCAAACAAATCCAACTAATTTGGGATAGGATACATGTTCTTCACTATCAACTTGTTCAAGGCTCGGTAATCCACACAGAATCGCATCGAGCCATCTGCCTTCCTCTGGAACAAGGCAGGGGCACCATAATGGGCCTTTGTGGGTCTGATAAACTGCGCATCCAGCAATTCACCCAACTGCTTCCTCAATTCCAATAACTCCGCTCTTCCCATCCGATATGGTGCTTGCGCGGGTGGTACTACTTCAGGTACCAACTCAATCTGGTGATCAATGGCACGCCTTGGGGGTAGTATCTTGGGCAACTCGTCGGGTATCAAATCAGCAAACTCGTCCAACACTTTGGACACGGATTCAGGCAACTTTGAGTGATCCCCACCTGTCTCTTCCAACAAGACAGCAATAAATGTTGGTTCACCCCGTCTTAACCCATCCTTCAACTGCATCGCCGACAACATCCCCTTTGCATCCTTTTGATCCAAGTCTTTGTACATGCATTGTACAAAGTTCGGTGTCCCCTCGTCCATAATCATCAATCCACGCAAATGTGGCATCACCGCCACCTTGGCCATAGCCAAGAATTCAATCCCTAGGATGAGATCAAAGTCATCCAATGGAATGGTCGTCACCTTACACTGGCCTTCCCAAGCTCCCATCTTCAATGACACCATGGCACTGCCTCTCACCCGTTGTTGTGCAACATTGACAGTCTTAATGGTATGGGAACTCTCTTGTAGTGCCAACTGCAAGCGCGTGGCTTCTCGATCAGCCACAAAGTTGTTTGTTGCGCCAGAGTCTATCATTGCCCACATCTTCACACCATTCACAACCACATGCACGTACATCAACCCTCGTACTGGTTGTGGTCGCTCAGACACTTGAATGGCATTGCACAACTGAATAGGATTCACACGAGCAGGTGGATCCTTTTCGGTCTCATCTTCAATTTGAACAACAGCCAAATTTTGATTCCTCCTCGGCTTAGGGCATTGATATGACATGTGTCCAGTCTCCTTACAATTGAAGCACTTGACACGGAAATCCTTAGTTTTCCCAACAATAACATCTCTCTTCTTGGGTTTGTCATTCCAAGACTTACCCTTGTTCTTCGATGGAACACTCTTTCTCTCGGGGGTAGGAGGAGCTGAAGATTGCAAGTTCGTCAATCTTTCCGCCATTGAATATGCCTCCCTCACATCCTTAGGGTTCTGCCTCATTAGCTCGATCCTAGCCCACTTCTTCAACCCTGACAAAAAGTTGAACAACTTGTCCTCCTCGGACATGTTAGGTATATTTATTTAGAAGGATTGCAGAGAATTGATTCACGTACTCTCGAACAGTTCCCGCATGTTCTAGTCTCTTCAAGCTCTCACGAGCCATCCACGCAGAACTCTTTGGCAAGAATTGCTCCATCAATTCCTCCTTCATGTGTTTGAAAGATCGGACTACTTCTTTCGTAGGGTCCGCTTCCCTTGTTTGCCACCATAACTTGGCAGTGTCTACGAGGAACAATGATGTAATCGCCACTTGTTCACTCTCCGGGACTCTAGCCATCGCAAAGTACTTCTCCAAATCCCACAAGAAACTCCTGATCACCGTCGCATCCCGAACACCTGAATATGTTCTAGGCTCAGGCACCCTGAACAATGGTTGTCTAACACTGGTTCCAACAGTATTAGATTGCAGTGTCGCAACACTAGCTTGGAGTGCGTCGATGCTTGCCTTCATATTATCGACAATCTCTTGGAGTTTGTGCAAATCCGCCACCACGTCTGGTGGCCCTTGGATCTGATCTATCAAGGGATGAGCATTTTGCACATGCTCTAACACACCAATCGCCTGCACATGATGTGAGAACAGGGTCTCCAACCTTGTCAACCGCTCTGCAGTAGCGGCATGAGGGTTCGACGTACTGTTAAGGCGTATCGGTATTGCCCTACGTGAATCTTCGGATGAACTAGACATTTCCACAAGGGTCGAACTGCGCTCTGATACCAATTTGTCACGAAGTGCCTCTTCCTGGTCCGGCCACCAGTTCACGACACTCAACCCGACTTGCACGGGTACGTGCGCACGCACAGGTACACACACACACAGCGGATAAAATCACAAGTATAGAGATAGACAACGATAATTACGGGCAACTCACCCAACCTTTCTATATTAATCAAATAGTAAGGAATTACAAGTATTCGCAACCACGCACAAGGCTGCACGGCCATACAGGCCTACAAGATAGAACAACCTAGTCTATCACTCTATCTCTCTCGCTCGCTTCTCGCTCGCTGCTTTCTCCCTTGCCCATCTGCCCCTATTTATAGCCACTAAGGATGGGTAGGGTTTGAGTCAACCCATGGGCCACGGCCCATGCCACTAGGGCAACACTAGGGTTACATCTTCGGTCTGACTCATGCCACTTAGGGCACCATTAGGGTTTCCAACACTCTAGGTCTGGGCCTCAGCCCACACTACAACTCCGCAGCCCACGCCTGCCTTCCTTCTATAAAAGGGGCGCATAGCCAACCCCGAAGCCATTCGCTGCTCCCACACTTGCTCGGCTATTGCACACTTGCTCGGCCTTTGCCAGAGCTGCCCCGCACCCTCGGGACAAAGGGGCTCACAGTAGGCCAGTAGAAGCCCGCTTCTAATACTTTTCGGGCGGTATTAGTTGTAGCTAAGTGACCGCCTGTTGGTCCGCAGTGACAATATTCCAGAATTTGGAAACCTTCTTCTTGAGAGACACATCTCCTGATCATCTGATCTGCACATTCAAAATAGAAAAGGATCTTCCCAATAGTAATATTTCAAGTCAGCAAAGAATTTTCTTCTTTGTTGAGCAGTGATATCACTAGGGAGAGTCTGAGTTGCCAAGTAATTTGCTATATCTGCAAACCAAGGGGGTGAGAAAATAGCAAACAATGCACATAGATTCTCATCCAGAAATTTATCAAATATAATTGATTCATCAATAGCTTCTAGGGTCAGATTCTCTAGCCTGGACAAGTGGTCTGCGGCTAAGTTTTCTGCCCCTTTCTTATCCCGAATTTCTATGTCGAATTCTTGAAGCAATAAAACCCATCTGATTAATCTTGGCTTTGCGTTAGTTTTATTGAACAAGTACTTTAATGAAGAGTGATCAGTATAAACAATGGTTTTAGACAGGACTAGATAAGATCGAAATTTGTCAAATGCATATACTACTGCTAATAATTCCTTCTCTGTCGTAGTGTAATTTTCCTGAGCATCAGTTAAGGTTTTACTAGCATAATATATTACCTGAAATTTCTTATCATGTCTTTGTCCTAAAACAACTCCTACTGCATAGTCAATAGCATCACACATAAGTTCAAAAGGTAGACTCCAGTCAGGTGGCATCATGATAGGTGCAGTAGTTAAAAGTTCCTTAAGTCTATTAAAAGCTTTTAGACATTTTTCATCAAAGACAAATGAAACATCTTTTTCGAGTAAATTGGTCAACGGCCTGGCTATTAATGAGAAATCTTTTATAAACCTATGATAAAAGTCAGCGTGTCCCAAAAAACTTCTAATGGCTCTCACATTCTTGGGTGGAGGCAGTTTTGAAATAACTTCAATTTTGGCCTTATCTACTTCCATACCTTGGTGTGAGATCTTATGTCCTAAAATGATTCCCTCTTTTACCATGAAGTGGCATTTTTCCCAATTTAAAACCAAGTTAGATTTTATACAACATTTCAACATTAATTCCAAGTTCTTTAGACAAACCTCAAATGAATTACCAAAAATAGAAAAGTCATCCATGAATACTTCCATAGCAGTCATACAACGTTGAAATGTAGCATGTGCATTACACAAACCAAAAGGCATCCTTCTATATGCAAATGTTCCAAAAGGGCATGTGAAAGTAGTTTTATGCTGGCCCTCAGGGGAAATAGGAATTTGAAAATAACCAGAAAACCCATCAAGAAAGCAGTAAAACATATGTCCAGACAATCTTTCTAACATTTGGTCAATAAAAGGAAGGGGGAAGTGGTCTTTTCGTGTGGCTGTATTTAGTTTCCTATAGTCTATGCATACACGATGACCAGTTACAGTTCTCGTAGGAATTAGTTCATTATGTTCATTTCTGACAACTGTTATACCACCTTTCTTAGGTACTACCTGCACCGGGCTTACCCACTCACTATCTGAGATAGGGTAGATAAGTCCTGCATCTAACAATTTGATTACTTCTTTCTTAACAACATCACACACATTAGGATTCAACCTCCTTTGAGGTTGCACACATGGCTTATACTCATTGTCTAGAAGAATCTTATGCGAACAAAAGCTTGGATTAATACTTGGAATGTCTGCAATTTTGTAGGCGAAAGCTCTTCTATACTTTCTACACATGTCCAAGGTCAGCTTTCGTTGTTCTGCAGTCAGATCGGCTGCAAGAATAATTCGTTGTTGTCGTCTAGGAATTCATAGCACAGATGAGTGGGCAGTTCCTTCAGTTCCGTGTCTGGTGGATCTTCAAACGAAGTCTGTTCTTTCTTCATCTCATCATCACCTATCTTAGTGAAACTATCATAATTAATTTCATATTCAGAAGAGCTAAGTTCAGTCTCCTCTAATTCTAGGGAGTCCTCACTCAAGACTTGATAGTTTGAGCATAGGTCTGTCACGTTAATTGCAATCAAGTGTTCAATAGCATCCACACAAAAGCAAGTATCATCTAAATGCATGGGATACCTAAGGGTCTCATTCAGATCAAAAGTGATGTCCTCATTACCTACCCTTAACTTGATTTGACCATTACTGACGTCTATTAATGCTTTTGAGGTAGCTAGAAATGGTCGACCTAGGATCAGGGGCACTCCTCCTTCCCCATTCATATCCATGACAACAAAGTGCACAGGGAACACAAATTTTCCGACCTTTACTAAGAGATCTTCAATTATTCCTTTGGGGATTTTGACTGCCCTATCTGCAAGTTGTATGCACATCCTAGTCGTTTTCAAATCATGCAATCCTAATTTATCAAATAAACTAGATGGCATGAGATTAATACTAGCTCCTAAGTCTGCTAATGCATGCATGTTAGTAATATTTCCAATTGTACATGGCAAGGTAAAACAACCAGGATCTTTCTGTTTAGACGGCAGTTTATTCAACAAAACCGCCGAACACTCTTCATTAAGAACCAACTTGTCCATGTTAAATTTTCTTTTATTATTAATGACTTCTTTTAAAAACTTAGCATACTTTGGCATTTCAGAAATAACATCAAGTAAAGGCAAATTAACATGAATCTGACTAAAATTCTTAAGAAACTTTTCAAATTGCTCCTTATCTTTATTTTGCATAAGTCTGGCAGGGTAAGGTACTTTTGGCCGGTACTCAGGAATAAATTCCGTCTTCCCTTTCCTTGCTACTTCGATTTCGACATCCGTCGGCGTTGAATCCTTGGAGCCTTCTTCTGGTTCCTGCACAAGAATAGGAGGGTCAGATGGTTTGGACGGAGATGGAGATAGAATTTTACCAGATCTTAGAGTGATGGTCTTGCATTCAGTTTGGGGGTTGGTCTCAGTGTTGCTTGGTAGCGTTCCCTGGGACCTGTGAGAGAGATGGGTGGATAGCTGACCCATTTGTCTCTCCAAGGTTTGTATAGCAGCTTGTGTATTTCTGACTGTTTGCTCGATCTGCTTCTGTCTGTTCTCGTTCTGCTGGATTCTTTCTGCATGAGCTTCCTGGACATTCCTGTTAGACTCTATCATTTCCTTGTTAGAGTCGACAATGCTTTTCAGCATGTCCCTGAATTCTTGCATGGGGTCAGCTGGAACGATGTAGTTCCTAGGTGCAGGCAGAGCGACTTGCTGGTTCTGCGGATACGGCAGTTGCTGAGGCACCCTTTTCTAGAAGTTAGCAGTCTCGGAATTGTTTCTCCAGCTGAATCCCGGATGGTTCTTCCAAATGGGATTGTAGGTATTTCCTATAGGAGCAGAGTTAACTGCATCCACTTGTTCCATATCCTCTGGAATAGTCAATATTCCATTACCATAACAATCTCCACTAAAATGCGGTCCTTGGAAAAATTCACAAACTTGATACACTGGCTGAACGCTTTTCCCTTGTTGGAAAGCATTCAGTTGATTAGTAATGCTGGCCTTCAGTGCCTCAAATTGATCATCAGTGGAGGCGAGGGCCGCATTTACTGGTTGCTTCTTTGCTCGGCCACTTGTGCGCCAGTTCTTGCTATTCCTATAGAGCCTCTCCAGAGCGTTTCTAGCATCTACATCACTCATTCCATTGAAACCGCTCTAGGGATTGAGTCCATCAAGAACTTGTTTACCCATGTCTGTCATACCCCCGTAGAATTACTGGATCAGCAATGCTTTGGTAAGTCCATGTTGGGGGCAGAGCCTGAGTAGCTCCTTGAATCTGTCCTAAGCTTCGATCACTGTCTCATCAGCAGCTTGAGTAAAACTGGACAGAGCCCTTCGATATTCTAGGACCCTTGCTACAGAGTAGTACTCTTCCAGGAAGGCTTTGCTTAACTTGTCCCAAGAGGTGATGGAGTTAGTAGGTAGCTGGGCCAACCATCTCTTAGCTCTATCCCTCAGTGAGTAGGGAAAGAGGTTCAGTTTGGTTACTTCTGCAGTATGATCTCCCTTGAGGCCTTCGTAGAGAGAAGAGAAATCAGATAAGTGTTCTAGCGGATCCTCGGCTGCAGTTCCTCCAAACTGAACCCGATTAATAATCAACTGGATCACATTCGGTTTAAGATCATAGCGAGGGTTTCCAGGGATTTGGATGGCGGATGATACTGGAACAGTCTGTGGCTGGATGTAGGATTCGAGGGGAGGTCTTTCAGCAGCCATCTCTGTTCTTCGCCTATTAGCTGTACGGATGAGATGTTTAGGATTCTCAACTGGGGTTTCAAGGTTAGCTTCTGAAGTTCGAGTCATGCAACTACAGAGAAGAATACGTTTAAGCCTGAGCAAACTGGTTAGTGGAGTTACACGGGAAGTGAAAAATTAGAAAAATTTGGAAGAAAACAAATATTCAACTATGAAAGAGAAAAAGAAAAATAATACAAGAAATAGGAAAAAGAACAACTCACCATTGTGCAAGAAAAATACAAAATTTTTCGGGTTTTGAATTTTTCAAATTTTTTTTTTCAAAAGCAGTTAAATTTCCTCAATATGGTTTTAGAATAATTTTCTGAAATTTGATTATCCTAAATGTCTTAATTCCAGATAATATCTAAAATTAATTAGTTATGATAGCCCTATATTTTGAAAATTGATTGTTGATAACTCTAAAATAATAGAGTTATTCGCACATGTTTTGCCCTTAATTTGAACCCAATTTCATAACTTATGCAAAGGTTTTTGAGTTAAAATGCACCAAATTGCAGACATTCCTTTCTCCATTTTAATTTTGTGGATTAATTGTAAAAATGGCCATTTTAATTATTTAAATTCTTAAATTTTATTATAATTAAATTCTATTACTAACATTTAAATTTGTGTAGGATTTCACATAAAAGGTGATGGAATTTTTTGGATCCAATTGCAAAAGGGTAAAAAGGGAATTTTTTGATTGAAATGGGTCAAAAGGAATTGGATAAAATATTGACCAATTTAGAGGGAATTGGGAATTAGTGGATGGTTGATTTCTCTGTTGTCCGTTACTAATATATATATATATATGCACATGCAAGTTGCCAAGTGGGCACAAAAGACAAAAGAAAAAGGAGAAAGAATGAAGGATGGAACGACAGTAGGTGCTCATTTCAGGCAGAATTTCAGGAGGGAAAGTAGCTGCAATTGTTATATATATATATATATATATATATATATATTCTCAAACTCCAAATTAATTACAACTGAAGATAAGACAAAATACATACATATTGCAGCTAAGCATTCGGTGAAATCCCGCAGAAGTGAATTGAAATTTCTGAATTTCTGGATTCAGAAATTAGTTAAATCCAGCTGGCGTTGTGACTCACCACTGGAAGAATCGGCAGCAGCACAAAAATACCGGGCAGATGCAGGTTGTTTTGGGAGAGTAATGGACAGTTGTCAATGATGCACAACAAGTTCGGGAAGCAAGAAGAGAAATTCGAAGGTTAAAAGAAGAAGAAAAAAAGTAGAGAAAAGTTTGGGGAGAGGAAGAGAGGAGTAATATTGTAAGTACCTAGTTATAGTTTGTTTGTGTTTAGTTTTGGGCAGCTTAGAATATAGGCAGTGGGTAGTGTGTTTTAGAGTGTTTTAGAATCTAGATCAAGTGGAAACGAACCTGAGAAAGCTGGGGCGACTTTGCTGGAATTATCCGGGCTGTTCATGATCGAGGGCAACAGCACCACGCAGAGGGAACGAAGGGCAGCAGCACGTTGATTAAATTTGATTTGGGCAGTAGGGTGATCCCCGACCCAGAGTAATCCTCTCTCCATTTCGTCAATTTGCTACTGTTTTGTAATTGAATATTCTTCAAATTGCTACTGTTTTGTAATTGAATATTCTTGGTGATATGAGAATGTTTACATGAGTTCAAGGATGATTAAAAATGTTTTGGGATATATATGTTTTCCGTCTTGGGATTGGCTCCATTGACTGGTGTCAATATGGACCTAGGGACTGTTTTTTCCTATTACTCTAATCCTTGTCTTTCATGATTCGTTTCAGCAAAAATATATATTCATAACCTGAAGGTGTTGTAGCCTAGCAAATTATAAACATGTGGAAAAACGTAATGTGGCATAAGATGAATAGAATGCATAAGTTTTGTGTATCGTTTTCTTTATTGATACTTGTATGGGGCATGCTTAGTTTATTCATGCAATTACTTAAACGGAGTAGGAATAACTTGCAGTTACGACTGTCCAAGTTATGTATCGAACTAGTATCTGGCTTTCTAACCGGAAGGGGTCTAGTTGACACGTTAATTGCATGGCACTTGCTTGAGGCGCATGACCGTGCGGTCAATATTGCAGGGGACACGACCAATTTCACTGCCTTGTGTTGTTCTAGGTTCACGGTACTTCGTACTCCATGAGACGATGTTATCGGGGATTTAGACTAGTAGGCTAAGTAGTCTGGGTAGAACCAGACCGCTGTAGTGTTAATTTGGAAACCGAAAAGCATGTGGGATCGATAATCTTGTACTTAGGTACAAATATTACTTGTTGACCGGTGTATACTTGCACTTGTTAAGATTGCGTTGATTTATTCTATTTCTTATCTTCTCAATTTGTGACACACGCACACAACGCAACAAGTTTTTGGCGCCGTTGTCGGGGACTTTTTTATGTCAATTGTTTGAAAATATTGTTTGCATTTGGTTACTTTTGTTGTTTTATATTATACTCATTCTTGAACTTATGAGATTATTGAAATGATTGTATGAGGGACGAATAAATATGCATGGGCTGAACTGTTTTTGTGAATTATTGATCTGAATTAGTTGTTAAATTTCAGCTTGTGTATTATACATTCCTTAACGTGTGCTATTTTGAATGAGTAAAACGCGCAAGGGCTCTCAAGCTACAGTGCTGCCAGTTGATCCAGAGATTGAGAGAACCACCAAGGCGTTGAGGAAAAAGAAACAAACCAAGGACAAGGTAGACATGGTGGCGCAGCGTGTTGTAGAAAATGAACCTGTCTATAATCCTGTGGTGTTGGCAGACGATAGGGACCATGCTATTCGATAGTATGCGGTCCCTATGTTTAATGAATTGAATCCAAGCATTATAAGACCAGAGATTACTGCATCCCAGTCCGAGCTGAAACCAGTGATGTTTCAAATGTTGCAAACGTGATAGCAGATGAAGTGTTGAGGCTGAAATTGTTCTCGTACTCCCTAAGACCTCTACAACAACCACCACCTTCAAACGCTTTAGAAAATATGATGAGATACTTCATGGCAAGAACAAAAACAACTCTCCAAGGACTATCATATACTATGCGGAACTTGGAAAGCCAAATGGGGCAGTTAGCCCAAGAGATGAGAAACAGACCACAAGGATCACTTCTGAGTGATATAGAGAATCCAAGGAGAGAAGAAACGAACATTGCAAAGCGGTAACACTATGAAGTGGCAGAATACTGGACGAGCTAAAAATGAAGTCTGGAGCAGCTGAGAAGACTAGTGAGTCCAGCCAGAATGCAGAAATTCCAGTAGCTGGAAAAAAATCAGGGGAGCCAAATGCTGCAGCATCGCAACTGCCGCAGAAAAATACCATTCCAGAACAGCGGAGATGCTGCAACAATGCAATATTCCAGAGATTGCTACGTGAAGGACTCTTATCAAAGCCATGAAATTCCATGATGAAGGTGAGGAGTATTTTCGAATCACCACAAGTGATTCTCGGGCAGAAAAAGATGAAGAGCAAGATGAGGATGCAGATGATGCATTGACGGAGGAAAGTCTACATAATGAAGGCAATGTGGAGACTGAAGCACATTCAGCTTGGTTTGAAGCAAACCCCCAAAGGTTCAAATTTTGCGCGCAATTTGAATCCTTGGAGTTGTCTTCTCGAGATTTCAAGATAACAAAACCTTTAGTTGAAGAACCAACACAGCTGGAATTGAAGCAATTGCCGCCGCATTTGAAGTATGGTTTTCTAGGGGTAGAATCTACACTACCAGTAATCATTTCAGCACTGCTAAGTGCGAAACAGGAGGAGAATTGCTTGGAGCTTTGCAGCAGCATAAGCGAGCTATGTGCTGGACCATAGCTTACATCAAAGGTATATGACTAACCTTATGCATGCACAAGATAATTTTGGAAGACAATTCCAAAAATTTAATAGAAGGGCAGAAATGATTAAATCCAATTACGAAGGAAGTGGTAGAGGAATAAAATTATCAAGTGGCTAGATTTTGGCATTATTTATCCTATATCTAACAGCGCTGGGGATGGAGAATTTGCATGGATTACAAGAAGATAAACAAAACCACAAGAAACAACTACTTTCCATTGCCTTTCATTGATCAAATGTTGGATAGGTTAGCTGGATGGGATTCTTATTGCTTTCTGGATGGGTATTCTGGTTACAATCAGATTGCTGTAGCACCAGAGGACTAGAACAAAACGACCTTCACTTGTCCTTATGGTACGTTAGTATTTAGAAGAATGCCATTCAGACTGTGTAATGCTCCAGCAATGTTCCAACGATATATGATGGCCATTTTCATAGATATGGTGAAGCAATATTTAGAGGTTTTCATGAATGACTTCTCCATATTTGGGGACTCTTTTGAAAAATGCTTAGAGAATGTGGCCAAGGTGCTTAAACGTTGTGAGGACACCAACCTAGTCCTCAATTGGAAGAAGTGTCACTTCATGGTTAAAGAAGACATTGTGCAAAACTCTTCACCTATAATACTTGTCGATGCTAAGTAGTTAATTGAGCCCAATCTATAAGTGAACACTTTCATCTATTATTTATTGCATTTCTTTTTATTTCGTTTTTCTTATTTCTTCTTGTTTGTTTTTATTTATTTTTTTTTCAGCATTCGACTTCTTTTCCTTGTTTTGTTTTAATTGTTGTTCTTTTATTTTCAGATGCTTCAATTCGGAATTAATGGCTGTTTACTCCTAAGTTTCTTTCCGAATTTCAGAATTGGTTTTGAGACTTCAATTTCATATTACAATGCCGTTCTCTTTCTCTCTTATTGGTACTCTTCTGTTTGATAATACAGGTATGCCTACGGTCAAAGAGCAAACGGAGTCAAGGCTGTTTTATTAAAGAAAAAAAAGGGGAAAGTAAGATGGGACTTGCCACTGCCTCTCGGCAGAATTGCTGTGACAACAGGCTGCCACACACCGACAAAGCCATTCAAGGCTGCCTTAGTCCAATTTCAATTTCAAAATTCAGGCGGTGCAATTTAACAAGGGACTGCCATGAATTGATTACTTATGTAAGCAGCCCTAGTTCCTTTCAATTTCAAAATTTTCAATGGGTGGCATACAACTAGAACTTGTTGGGAAACAAAAAAAGGTTAGTTTAATTTTTATATTTTATTTGTGGAGAATGTGTGTGAATTAAAAAGACAAAGAGAGAAAGAAGTGCGGAGTTATCTAAAGGACACAAATTTCTCTACACACACGGTCTTCTACTTTCCTTCTCTTCAAACTCTATTTTCAGCCTTCAACAAACCAGAAGATTCAAGGTTAGTACTCACTTTTCTACATTTTTATTTCTTCTCGGTAATGTGAGTTGGTGTATGGTACTTGCAAGAAAAAAAATTTCTGGTTCATTTCTCTTATCTTAATGTGAGCATACACTCCTTGAGTAGCATGTATAGAATTTATGGAGTACAATTTTTGCATTACCAATGGATAGAGGATTGTATTGGCTGTATTTAGGGTTCTAATTATACTTGAGTTCTTGTGTGTGAGCATGCTTGTAGAAATGACAGATCTGCCAGTTGATGTGTATCTCGGTTTATTATGTTGGGCAAACGTGTGGTTATGATTCAAAACAAATTTCATGTCTTAATGGTCTTCATGTTTTTACTTAGTAACAATGCAGCCTGAATTGTTGGTAAATTTGTGTTTGCTTTCTTCTCACCCGAGAATTGAGAACTTATGTGCCACTAATGCTATTGTGTTACATTTTCTTGACATGCTCCTACATTGCATTTATATATTTCATGTTCGGATAATGTAAAGATGCCAAAGATCAAACAGGTTGCACGAAAGATTATTATTATGGGAAACTTTGCTTCCCTTGATGTTGACACAAGATATGAGAAATTGTATAGCGTGCGGGCCTTGCTAGCTGATTTGGAGTTCATTTTAACTGGCTAGGAACCATACTCACTGCCCTATAAGCACAGCAGCCACAAGCTAGAGGACCTTGGCACACTTTCCCCGATGTACTGCTGCCAGATGATCGCACTATGGGCAGCGACGATGACATATAGAGCAAACCTCCCTGCACTTTGTGAGTGGTTCTATTTTGCTTCCCTTCTCTCTCTTTATATTCTTGAGTCTTGTATTTCTCTTTATATATGAATGATGACTGCTGCACTTTTCTTTTGCCTGATGCAATGAGGACATTGCTCCCTTTTAAGTTTGGGGGAGGGTGCCCTCTTGCTGGATAAGGAATGATAAATGATGTGTATTTTTGATGTTGCTGGATGAGGAATGATGAATGCTGTGTATTTTTTATGATGAATGAATGTGTTATTCTTGATGAATTATGAATGAATGATGATGAGCGCTGAATGAAAGTTTTTTTGAATGAGCTGAATGAAGAGTGAATCATTTTAGCAGGATTATGTGAATTTGGGAATATTATTTGTGATGATAATTCATGTTGATATGATTTCATAACTCTTTTATGGTAAGTGAGCCTTTAGTACTTAGAATATGTTGATATTAACTAGATTTAAGTGAAAATTTCTGCTCCCACCAAAATTTTTGCACATAGTCTTACTTGGAAATTTCAGGTTTATAACAAGAGTTAGCTTTGATATGAATGTTCAGAATCTTTAGACTCGTTTGTTATATCTCTTGAGGCGAAATCCTAGTAGATTTGGTAATATAGAAATGATTAAGGCATGTTCTTGAATCGTTTGAGCCTTTCTAGCTTACCCTAATGCATTTTATTTCCTTAGTTAAACCAAGTTGAGCCTAAGCCTAATTTCTTGCCACCCTTATTTAATAGTCACTTATCCTAAATATTTTGCATATATTCATTCTTTGATGTCCCTAAACTTGACCTTAGAAATGTTGTAGCATTGGTGTTGCTGCAGTAGTATCATTTTTACTAGATTGGTGGCAGTTATTTGTTTTATGAAATTATGTTATGAATGCTCTAAGTATTGAGGATATGTGTTTTTGAAACAAAAAAAAATCTGTGTGAAAAATGGAAGAATCCTCTTTACGCAAAAAAAAAGTATGAAGGAATGTTGCAGCATTTCTGTTGCTGCAGCATTTTGACTCAGTATGAAAAAAAAAACAAAACAAAAAAAAACAAAAAGAGAGCAAAAAGGAAATATGTGTTATGCTTCTTTGAGGTCAAATGCTAAATACTGATTGTGGTTAAATGTTGCACGTATTTCTAAAGCAGGGTGTAAATGTTTATGCTCCTTGAGTTGATAAGAAAAAGAATGTTGTAGAATTGCTGCAGCATTGGTGTTGCTGCAGCATTTTGATTAAAAAAAACTTTTTTTTTGGGAAATGATGGCATTAGTTCATGGCAGACTAGGACTAAGTTTTGAGCCTACTTTTTATCTATATTTTTCCCACCTTAGCCTTAGCCTACTTTACAACCAAATTAAGACCTCTATGATCTTTATTGCTGATTTTTCTACATTAGTGGAGAGTTGTGTAATAGATTGAGTCTGAAGATGCAAAATGAATCTTAGGATTATCATACGTTGACTTATGAATGAGAGATTGAAAAGGAAAGACTATACACACACACACGGGAGGAGATCTTTGAGCTTGATTTAGTTAATGTTCTGATATTTGAGGAACTTGGGTCATGAACATATTAGAGTTTTGTTTCACATCTTTGATCTGAAAATATGAACCCAAATTTGCCTATGATTGCTGGATGATTCTGGACATGAATTGTTGTATTGTTTGATTGAGTTTTATTGATCTATCTTATTTGTTGCAGCATTGCTCGGGACGAGCAATGAGCTAAGTTTGGGGGTGTGATAACTCTAAAATAATAGAGTTATTCACATATGTTTTGCCCTTAATTTGAACCCAATTTCATGACTTGTGCAAAGGTTTTTGAGTTAAAATGCACCAAATTGCATAATTCCTTTCTCCATTTTAATTTTGTGGATTAATTGTAAAAATGGCCATTTTAATTATTTAAATTCCTAAATTTTATTATAATTAAATTCCATTACTAACATTTAAATTTGTGCAGGATTTCACATAAAAGGTGATGGAATTTTTTGGATCCAATTGCAAAAGGGTAAAAAGGGAATTTTTTATTGAAATGGGTCAAAAGGAATTGGATAAAATATTGACCAATTTAGAGGGAATTGGGAATTGGTGGATTGTTGATTTCTCTGTTGTCCGTTATTAATATATATATATATATATATATATATATATATATATATATATATATGCACATGCAAGTTGCCAAGTGGGCACAAAAGACAAAAGAAAAAGGAGAAAGAATGAAGGATGGAACGGCAGTAGGTGCTCATTTCAGGCAGAATTTCAGGAGGGAAAGCATCTGCAATTGTTATATATATATATATATATATATATATATATATATATATATATATATATATATATATATTCTCAAACACCAAATTAGTTACAGCTGAAGATAAGACAAAATACATACATATTGCAGCTAAGCATTCGGTGAAATCCCGCAGAAGTGAATTGAAATTTCTGAATTTCTGGATTCAGAAATTAGTTAAATCCAGCTGGCGTTGTGACTCACCACTGGAAGAATCGGCAGCAGCACAAAAATACCGGGCAGATGTAGGTTGTTTTGGGAGAGTAATAGACAGTTGTCAATGATGCACAACAAGTTCGGGAAGCAAGAAGAGAAATTCGAAGGTTAAAAGAAGAAGAAAAAAAGTAGAGAAAAGTATGGGGAGAGGAAGAGAGGAGTAATATTGTAAGTACCTAGTTATAGTTTGTTTGTGTTTAGTTTCGGGCAGCTTAGAATATAGGCAGTGGGTAGTGTGTTTTAGAGTGTTTTAGAGTCTAGATCAAGTGGAAACGAACCTGAGAAAGCTGGGGTGACTTTGCTGAAATTATCCGGGCTGTTCATGATCGAGGGCACCAGCACCACGCAGAGGGAACGAAGGGCAGCAGCACGTTGATTAAATTTGATTTGGGCAGTAAGGTGATCTCAGACCCAGAGTAATCCTCTCTCCATTTCGTCAATTTGCTACTGTTTTGTAATTGAATGTTCTTCAAATTGCTACTGTTTTGTAATTGAATATTCTTGGTGATATGAGAATGTTTACATGAGTTCAAGGATGATTAAAAATGTTTTGGGATATATATGTTTTCCGTCTTGGGATTGGCTCCGTTGATTGGTGTCACTATGGACCTAGGGACTGTTATTTCCTATTACTTTAATCCTTGTCTTTCATGATTCATTTCAGCAAAAATATATATTCATAACCTGAAGGTGCTGTAGTCTAGCAAATTATAAACATGTGGAAAAATGTAATGTGGCATAAGATGAATAGAATGCATCAGTTTTTGTATCGTTTTCTTTATTGATACTTGTATGGGGCATGCTTAGATTATTCATGCAATTACTTAAACGGAGTAGGAATAACTTGCGGTTATGACTGTCCAAGCTATGTATCGAACTAGTATCTGGCTTTCTAACCGGAAGGGGTCTAGTTGACACGTTAATTGCATGGCACTTGCTTGAGGCGCATGACCGTGCGGTCAATATTGCAGGGGACACGGCCAATTTCACTGCCTTGTGTTGTTCTAGGTTCACGGTACTTCGTACTCCATGAGACGATGTTATCGGGGATTTAGACTAGTAGGCTAAGTAGTCTGGGTAGAACCAGACCGCTGTAGTGTTAATTTGGAAACCGAAAAGCATGCTTAGCATTCTTGGATTCACTACTGGTTTATGTTTGCATTTTTTGCTTGATTTTTACAGCATTGTATTACCCGTTGTGTTCTTATGGTAAATTTCCAGTAGGCTGTCTTGTAGTAGTAGTTAGGTAGAATTGCTGCGGCATTTGGGTTGCTGCAGCATTTCTGTTGCTGCAGCAGTATCTTAGCAATAGCTTAGCAATAGCTTAACCTCCGAATCTCCACCCAAATCCTTCTTTATTCTTTTAACCAAATGTAAATCATGTTTGCATGTATAATTGGCATACTAAATCCATGTGGGATCGATAATCTTGTACTTAGGTACATATATTACTTGTTGACCGGTGTATACTTGTGATATGCATAAATCATATCATGTTTTTAGCATGTTTTTAGGCATAATTTAGGGTGAAATTGAGGGCAAATCGGTCTTAATTGTTTATTATTAACTCAATTTCACAGTTTTCATGATTTTGGAAGTGTCAGGTGAAAAGTAGAAGAAAATGGCAAATTTCGGGGCAAAAACGCAATTTTTCAGAAGTTTGGACTTCGGGGCAAAAATGCTACTCGAGCACCACTCCTTCGGGGAACTTAAAGTCTGATGTCCTAAGGTCAAGTAGGTCTGGGAGTCATCGGAGTGGGACTCGCTACATGGGTAATTGAAGTTGACGTGTTCTAAGCAGACTCAAAATACCCTACATCTATAAAGAGAATCCATAAATGCTAAATCATTAAAAATCTGATCACCAAGGCTCAGAACTCAGAAAGTTGTCTTTTGTTATTATGTCTAGCAACAGGGTCGAGATATTATCTGGTGATAGTTAAGACGAGAGTATATTGTGTTGACTATCTAGTCTAGACTAGTACACACACTACACATCAAGAAGACCTTGTGATTAAGAAAGGAGTTCAGCCTAGTTGTTGAGTTGTTTTCTGCCTGACTATAACAATCTGCTAGAGACATTTGAGACCTTGTCATAGCAACCCGACCAGTCAGACCCGTGTTAAGAATTGTCTGAACAAATTTTTGGAATAAAAACATGACTAGGAATTTAAGTGACTGCACTATGATTTAGAATCACTAACTTCAAGTAGACATTGCTTAAGGACAAGCAAAAAGCTAAGTGTGGGGTTATCTGATATGCATAAATCATATCATATTTTTAGCATGTTTTTAGGCATAATTTAGGGTGAAATTGAGGGCAAATCGGTCTTAATTGTTTATTATTAACTCAATTTCACAGTTTTCATGATTTTGGAAGTGTCAGGTGAAAAGTAGAAGAAAATGGCAAATTTCGGGGCAAAAACGCAATTTTTCAGAAGTTTGGACTTCGGGGAGGGCGTCCCGGTTCGGGACGGCCGTCCTGACTTGGTCAACAAGGTTGGGACGGGCGTCCAGGACTCGGGACGACCATCCTGACCCGGTCAACAGACCAGGACGGGCGTCCCGAACCAGAAAGTCAAGTCCCACATCGAATTTTTGAGAGAAAATCACTCCAGAAAGATGCTATAAATACCCCAGGCCTTCTTCCTCAGTTGAATTCATTCCTCTCCACTCGATCTGAGTCATTCTGTGGTTTCTGGTGTACAATTGTCTAGTACACAACTCACTCGGAGACTCAGATTTCAGTAGAAGTTTTCTTTCTTTCCTTTTTCGTTTTCATTTTTCTTAGTTTATGAGAATTAGTCTCAGATCCTAGGGTTCGATAGATAGGTTCGTTTCTGGTATTCATAGAATACCCTGGATTTCGTTAGGAGATCCTAAGAGGGCTCTAGGCGTTCGAAGAGTCAGTCCACAGGGCTGGGCTTAAGCTGGGTATTAAGGTAAAGCCCAGTTACTAGGCTGAGGAAGCGTCCTCCAAAGGTTATGGCGAGCAGAGTCGGGGCAAGCAATACGACATATACAACAGTACGCTCCATCGGCGAGACTACGTAAAGGGTGATTTCTTTATGGCATCAGTCCCCCTGTCCCTCTCTTATATGTTGTTATTGTGTTGTTCCAAAAATTGATTATGAATACGAGATTACGATTTTCATGAATATTTGTTTTATATGTTGAAGTTGTTATATTTTTCCGGAAATGGCCACCTGCTTAATATTCACTATGTCTGCATGTCTACTGTGTTCTTTTAAACTGAAATAAAGGTTATAGACATTTCCTAACCACGGTCTAATCATAACCTGTTTAGTTTAACAGGCATCAATTAGTATTGGTGTCTGCCATGCTAGATAAAATAACTTGTAGAACACCCTGTTTGTTAGAGTAGTCTAGGTAGGGGCCGAGCTGATCGTTTATGTCGGCGGCTAGGGCAAGTGGTATTATCCCCGAAGTGACATAGGGCTTTCATGGATGCCTTTAGCCCGAACCGTGAGTAGGGCCGTCATTAAGGTAGGGCGGTTTATTAGAGATCTCGGATGTGGTACACCTTTAGACACAGAACATAGTTGCAATCCAGGCTAAGATATATCTAAAACACTCGAATATAGGTCAATCAACATATAGGAACAGTATAACATAGAATCAGGACCTCATCTATGAAACACTTTTGGGCTTAATTAAACTTAAACCTAGTGGAGAATGGATCACCCTCTCATCAAAGTCATTGATGAATATTGCATAACTGGATCATAAGATAGGAGTTAGGATAAAAGGCTAGTTACTACTAAACCGTTACCACTTCCCTGGGAGTACGATATTTAACTTAATAAAATCGTAGATACTTTCCAACAGACTAGCTACACGATAGGTACTCTGCCTTAGGTTCTGATTGATTAAGTGACAATAATTGAATGCTAAGTGACAGTTAGTAAGACTCAGTCCTTAATTACTCATAATCGACATAGGTAAATAAAGCCTATCTTTTAGCATACCAATCGGAACGCATCAACTTGCACTTGTTAAGATTGCGTTGATTTATTCTATTTCTTATCTTCTCAATTTGTGACACACGCACACAACGCAACAAGTTTTTGGCGCCGTTGCCGGGGACTTTTTTATGTCAATTGTTTGAAAATATTGTTTGCATTTGGTTACTTTTGTTGTTTTATATTATACTCATTCTTGAACTTATGAGATTATTGAAATGATTGTATGAGGGACGAATAAATATGCATGGGCTGAACTGTTTTTGTGAATTATTGATCTGAATTAGTTGTTAAATTTCAGCTTGTGTATCATTCATTCCTTAACGTGTGCTATTTTGCATGAGTAAAACGCGCAAGGGCTCTCAAGCTACAGTGCTGCCACTTGATCCAGAGATTGAGAGAACCACCAAGGCGTTGAGGAAAAAGAAACAAACCAAGGACAAGGTAGACATGGTGGAGCAGCGTGTTGTAGAAAATGAACCTGTCTATAATCCTGTGGTGTTGGCAGACGATAGGGACCATGCTATTCGACAGTATGCGGTCCCTATGTTTAATGAATTAAATCCAAGCATTATAAGACCAGAGATTACTGCATCCCAGTTCGAGCTGAAACCAGTGATGTTTCAAATGTTGCAAACAGGATAGCAGATGAAGTGTTCAGGCTGAAATTGTTCTCGTACTCCCTAAGACCTCTACAACAACCACCATCTTCAAACGCTTTAGAAAATATGATGAGAGACTTCATGGCAAGAACAGAAACAACTCTCCAAGGACTATCATATACTATGCCAAACTTGGAAAGCCAAATGGGGCAGTTAGCCCAAGAGATGAGAAACGGACCACAAGGATCACTTCCGAGTGATATAGAGAATCCAAGGAGAGAAGAAACGAACATTGCAAAGCGGTAACACTATGAAGTGGCAGAATACTGGACGAGCCAAAAATGAAGTCTAGAGCAGCTGAGAAGACCAGTGAGTCCAGCCAGAATGCAGAAATTCCAGTAGCTGGAAAAAAATCAGGGGAGCTAAATGCTACGGCATCGCAACTGCCGCAGAAAAATACCATTCCAGAACATCGGAGATGCTGCAACAATGCAATATTCCAGAGAGTGCTACGTGAAGGACTCTTATCAAAGCCATGAAATTCCATGATGAAGGTGAGGAGTGTTTTCGAATTACCACAAGTGATTCTCAGGCAGAAAAAGATGAAGAGCAAGATGAGGATGCATTGACGGAGGAAAGTCTACATAATGATGGCAATGTGGAGACTGAAGCACATTCAGCTTGGTTAGAAGCAAACCCCCAAAGGTTCAAATTTCGCGCGCAATTTGAATCCTTGGAGTTGTCTTCTCGAAATTTCAAGATAACAAAACCTTTAGTTGAAGAACCAACACAGCTGGAATTGAAGCAATTGCCGCCGCATTTGAAGTATGGTTTTCTAGGGGTAGAATCTACACTACCATTAATCATTTCAGCACTGCTAAGTGCGAAACAGGAGGAGAATTGCTTGGAGCTTTGCAGCAGCATAAGCGAGCTATGTGCTGGACCATAGCTTACATCAAAGGTATATGACTAACCTTATGCATGCACAAGATAATTTTGGAAGATAATTCCAAAAATTTAATAGAAGGGCAGAAATGATTAAATCCAATTACGAAGGAAGTGGTAGAGGAACAAAATTATCAAGTGGCTAGATTTTGGCATTATTTATCCTATATCTAACAGCGTTGGGGATGGAGAATTTGCATGGATTACAAGAAGATAAACAAAGCCACAAGAAACGATTGCTTTCCATTGCCTTTCATTGATCAAATGTTGGATAGGTTGGCTGGATGAGATTCTTATTGCTTTCTAGATGGGTATTCTGGTTACAATCAGATTGCTGTAGCACCAGAGGACTAGAACAAAACGACCTTCACTTGTCCTTATGGTACTTTAGCATTTAGAAGAATGCCATTCAGACAGTGTAATGCTCCAGTAATATTCCAACGATATATGATGGCCATTTTCACAGATATGGTGAAGCAATATTTAGAGGTTTTCATGAATGACTTCTCCATATTTTGGGACTCTTTTGAAAAATGCTTAGAGAATGTGGCCAAGGTGCTTAAACGTTGTGAGGACACCAACCTAGTCCTCAATTGGAAGAAGTGTCACTTCATGGTTAAAGAAGACATTGTGTAAAACTTTTCACCTATAATACTTGTCGATGCTAAGTAGTTAATTGAGCCCAATCTATAAGTGAACACTTTCATCTATTATTTATTGCATTTCTTTTTATTTCGTTTTTCTTATTTCTTCTTGTTTGTTTTTATTATTTTTTTTCAGCATTCGACTTCTTTTCCTTGTTTTGTTTTAATTGTTGTTCTTTTATTTTCAGGTGCTTCAATTCGGAATTAATGGCTGTTTACTCCTAAGTTTCTTTCAGAATTTTCAGAATTGGTTTTGAGACTTCAATTTCATATTACAATGCCGTTCTCTTTCTCTCTTATTGGTACTCTTCTGTTTGATAATACAGGTATGCCTACGGTCAAAGAGCAAACGGAGTCAAGGCTGTTTTATTAAAGAAAAAAAAGGGGAAAGTAAGATGGGACTAGCCACTGCCTCTCAGCAGAATTGCTGTGACAATAGGCTGCCACACACCGACAAACCCATTCAAGGCTGCCTTAGTCCAATTTCAATTTCAAAATTCAAGCGGTGCAATTTAACAAGGGACTGCCATGAATTGATTACTTATGCAAGCAGCCCTAGTTCCTTTCAATTTCAAAATTTTCAATGGGTGGCATACAACTAGAACTTGTTGGGAAACAAAAAAAGGTTAGTTTAATTTTTATATTTTATTTGTGGAGAATGTGTGTGAATTAAAAAGACAAAGAGAGAAAGAAGTGGGGAGTTATCTAAAGGACACAAATTTCTCTACACACACGGTCTTCTACTTTCCTTCTCTTCAAACTCTATTTTCAGCCTTCAACAAACCAGAAGATTCAAGGTTAGTACTCACTTTTCTACATTTTTATTTCTTCTCGGTAATGTGAGTTGGTGTATGGTACTTGCAAGAAAAAACTTTCTGGTTCATTTCTCTTATCTTAATGTGAGCATACACTCCTTGAGTAGCATGTATAGAATTTATGGAGTACAATTTTTGCATTACCAATGGATAGAGGATTGTATTGGCTGTATTTAGGGTTCTAGTTATACTTGAGTTCTTGTGTGTGAGCATGCTTGTAGAAATGACAGATCTGCCAGTTGATGTGTATCTCGGTTTATTATGTTGGGCAAACGGGTGGTTATGATTCAAAACAAATTTCATGTCTTAATGGTCTTCATGTTTTTACTTAGTAACAATGCCGCCTGAATTGTTGGTAAATTTGTGTTTGCTTTCTTCTCACCCGAGAATTAAGAACTTATGTGCCACTAATGCTATTGTGTTACATTTTCTTGACATGCTCCTACATTGCATTTATATATTTCATGTTCGGATAATGTAAAGATGCCAAAGATCAAACAGGTTGCACGAAAGATTATTATTATGGGAAACTTTGCTTCCCTTGATGTTGACACAAGATATGAGGAATTGTACAGCGAGCGAGCCTTGCTAGCTGATTTGGAGTTCATTTTAACTGCCTAGGAACCATACCCACTGCCCTGCAAGCACAGCAGCCACAAGCTAGAGGACCTTGGCACACTTTCCCCGATGTACTGCTACCAGATGATCGCACTATGGGCAGCGACGATGACATATAGAGCAACCCTCCTTGCACTTTGTGAGTGGTTCTATTTTGCTTCCCTTCTCTCTCTTTATATTCTTGAGTCTTGTATTTCTCTTTATATTTGAATGATGACTGCTGCACTTTTCTTTTGCCTGATGCAATGAGGACATTGCTCCCTTTTAAGTTTGGGGGAGGGTGCCCTCTTGCTGGATAAGGAATGATAAATGATGTGTATTTTTTATGTTGCTGGATGAGGAATGATGAATGCTGTGTATTTTTGATGATGAATGAATGTGTTATTCTTGATGAATTATGAATGAATGATGATGAGCGCTTAATGAAAGTTTTTTTGAATGAGCTGAATGAAGAGTGAATCATTTTAGCAGGATTATGTGAATTTGGGAATATTATTTGTGATGATAATTCATGTTGATATGATTTCATAACTCTTTTATGGTAAGTGAGCATTTAGTACTTAGAATATGTTGATATTAACTAGATTTAAGTGAAAATTTCTGCTCCCACCAAAATTTTTGCACATAGTCTTACTTGGAAATTTCATGTTTATAACAAGAGTTAGCTTTGATATGAATGTTCAGAATCTTTAGACTCGTTTGTTATATCTCTTGAGGCGAAATCCTAGTAGATTTGGTAATATAGAAATGATTAAGGTATGTTCTTGAATCGTTTGAGCCTTTCTAGCTTACCCTAATGCATTTTATTTCCTTAGTTAAACCAAGTTGAGCCTAAGCCTAATTTCTTGCCACCCTTATTTAATAGTCACTTATCTTAAATGTTTTGCATATATCCATTCTTTGATGTCCCTAAACTTGACCTTAGTATGCTATGAACACTGCTGAATATAAGTTTGGGGGTATGCGGAGAATGCTGCATTACAGAGCATAGAAATGTTGTAGAATTGCTGCAGCATTGGTGTTGCTGCAGCAGTATCATTTTTACTGGATTGGTGGCAGTTATTTGTTTTATAAAATTATGTTATGAATGCTCTAAGTATTGAGGATATGTGTTTTTGAAACATAAAAAAATCTGTGTGAAAAATGGAAGAATCCTCTTTACGCAAAAAAAAGGTATGAAGGAATGCTGCAGCATTTCTATTGCTGCAGAATTTTGACTCAGTGTGAAAAAAAAAACAAAAAGAGAGCAAAAAGGAAATATGTGTTATGCTTCTTTGAGGTCAAATGCTAAATACTGATTGTGGTTAAATGTTGCACGTATTTCTAAAGCAGGGTGTAAATGTTTATGCTCCTTGAGTTGATAAGAAAAAGAATGTTGTAGAATTGATTCAGCATTGGTGTTGATGCAGCATTTTGATTAAAAAAAACTTTTTTTTTTTGGGAAATGATGGCATTAGTTCATGGCAGACTAGGACTAAGTTTTGAGCCTACTTTTTATCTATATTTTTCCCACCTTAGCCTTAGCCTACATTACAACCAAATTAAGACCTCTATGATCTTTATTGCTGAATTTGCTACATTAGTGGAGAGTGGTGTAACAGATTGAGTCTGAAGATGCAAAATGAATCTTAGGATTATCATACGTTGACTTATGAATGAGAGATTGAAAAGGAAAGACTATTCACACACACACGGGAGGAGATCTTTGAGCTTGATTTAGTTAATGTTCTGATATTTGAGGAACTTGTGTCAAGAACATATTAGAGTTTTGTTTCACATCTTTGATCTGAAAATATGAACCCAAATTTTCCTATGATTGCTGGATGATTCTGGACATGAATTGTTGTATTGTTTGATTGAGTTTTATTGATCTATCTTATCTGTTGCAGCATTGCTCGGGACGAGCAATGAGCTAAGTTTGGGAGTGTGATAACTCTAAAATAATAGAGTTATTCACATATGTTTTGCCCTTAATTTGTACCCAATTTCATGACTTGTGCAAAGGTTTTTGAGTTAAAATGCACCAAATTGCATAATTCCTTTCTCCATTTTAATTTTGTGGATTAATTGTAAAAATGGCCATTTTAATTATTTAAATTCCTAAATTTTATTATAATTAAATTCCATTACTAACATTTAAATTTGTGCAGGATTTCACATAAAAGGTGATGGAATTTTTTGGATCCAATTGCAAAAGGGTAAAAAGGGAATTTTTTTGATTGAAATGGGTGAAAAGGAATTGGATAAAATATTGACAAATTTAGAGGGAATTGGGAATTGGTGGATGGTTGATTTCTCTGTTGTCCGTTACTAATATATATATATATATATATATATATATATATATATATGCACATGCAAGTTGCCAAGTGGGCACAAAAGACAAAAGAAAAAGGAGAAAGAATGAAGGATGGAACGGCAGTAGGTGCTCATTTCAGGCAGAATTTCAGGAGGGAAAGCAGTTGCAATTGTTATTTGTATATATATATATATATATATATATATATATATATATTCTCAAACTCCAAATTAATTACAGCTGAAGATAAGACAAAATACATACATATTGCAGCTAAGCATTCGGTGAAATACCGCAGAAGTGAATTGAAATTTCTGAATTTCTGGATTCAGAAATTAGTTAAATCCAGCTGGCGTTGTGACTCACCACTGGAAGAATCGGCAACAGCACAAAAATACCGGGCAGATGTAGGTTGTTTTGGGAGAGTAATGGACAGTTGTCAATGATGCACAACAAGTTCGGGAAGCAAGAAGAGAAATTCGAAGGTTAAAAGAAGAAGAAAAAAAGTAGAGAAAAGTTTGGGGAGAGGAAGAGAGGAGTAATATTGTAAGTACCTAGTTATAGTTTGTTTGTGTTTAGTTTCGGGCAGCTTAGAATATAGGCAGTGGGTAGTGTGTTTTAGAGTGTTTTAGAGTCTAGATCAAGTGGAAACGAACCTGAGAAAGCTGGGGCGACTTTGTTGGAATTATCCGGACTGTTCATGATCGAGGGCAGCAGCACCACACAGAGGGAACGAAGGGCAGCAGCACGTTGATTAAATTTGATTTGGGCAGTAAGGTGATCTCCGACCCAGAGTAATCCTCTCTCCATTTCGTCCATTTGCTACTGTTTTGTAATTGAATGTTCTTCAAATTGCTACTGTTTTGTAATTGAATATTCTTGGTGATATGAGAATGTTTACATGAGTTCAAGGATTGATTAAAAATGTTTTGGGATATATATGTTTTCCGTCTTGGGATTGGCTCCGTTGATAGGTGTCACTATGGACCTAGGGACTTGATACGCGAAAATCGTATCACCTTTTTAGCATGTTTATATGTATGATTTCGGGTGAAATTGAGGGTAAATTGATCTTTATTGTTTGTTATTTACTCAATTTCACAGTTTTTATGATTTTGGAAGTGTCAGGTGAAAAGTAGACGAAAATAGCAAATTTTGGGCCAAAAATGCAATTTTTGGAAATGCTGACTCGGTCAAAGGCTCGGGATGGGCGTCCCGACCTAGTCAAAGCACCGAGACGGGCATCCCAACTTGGTCAACAGATCAAGACGGGCATCCCAAACTCCCAAATCAAGTCCCACATCGAATGTTAGATGAATAATCACCCCGGGAAGTTGCTATAAATACCCCAGGCCTCCAGCAGTTGATTCCATTCATCTCCACTCGATCTGAGTCATTAAGTGGTTTCCAGTGTACACTTCTCTAGTACACAACTCACTTAGAGACTCGGATCTCAGTTTTCTTTCTTGTTAGTGTTTTGTTTTAGTTTCTGAGAAATAGTCTCAGATCTTAGGCTTCTATAGATAGGTTCGTTTCTGGTATTCATAGAATACCCGGGATTTCGTTAGGATATCCTAAGAGGGCTCTAGGCGTTCGAAGAGTCAGTCCACAGGGCTGGGCTTAAGCTGGGTATTAAGGTAAAGCCCAGTTACTATGCTGAGGAAGCGTCCTCCGACGGTTCTGGCGAGTAGAGTCGGGTCAAGCAATACGGCATATACAGCAGTACGCTCCATCGGCGAGACTTCGTAAAGGGTGATTTCTTTATGGCATCGGTCCCCCTGTCCCTCTCTTATATGTTGTTATTGTGTTTGTCCAAATAACAGTTTTGAATACCAGATTATGATTTTTATGAATATTTGTCATATATGTTGAAGTTATTATGTTTTTCTAGAAATGACCACCTGCTTAAATATCCATTATGTCTGCATGTCTATTGCCGTTCTTTTAAACTGAAATTAGGGTTATAGACAATTCCTAACCACGGTCTATTCATAACCTGTTTAGTTTAACAGGCATCAATTAGTATTGGTGTCTGCCATACTAGATAAAATAATCTGCGGAACACCCTGTTGGTTGAAAGTAGTCTAGGTAGGCTGAGTAGAGTTTTATGTCGGCGGTTATGAGACGAGCAGTATGATCCCCGAAGTGACATAGGGCGGTCATTGCTGACTTTAGTCCGAGCTGTGAGTAGGGCAGTTACCCTTAACGATGGGGCGGTAGTGTAGAAACTCAGATGTGATAACCTTTAGACACAGAACATAGTTGCAATCCAGGCCAAGACATGTCTAAAATACTCGAATATAGGTCAATCAACGTATAGTAACAATATAACATAAAATCAGGATCTCATCTATAAAACACTTTCAGGTTTGGTTAGACTTAAACCTAGTGGAGAATGAATCACCCTCTCATCAAAGTTATTGATGAAGATTGCATAACTGGATTATAAGATAAGAGTTAGGAATAAAGGCTAGTTACTACTAAGCCGTTACCACTTCCCTGGGAGTACGATATTTATTTAATAAAATCGTAGATACTTTCCAACAGACTAGCTACACGATAGGTACTCTGCCTTAGGTTCTGGCTTATTAAGTGACACCATAGAGACTAAATGTGACAATTAGTCAATCACAGTCCTTAATTATTCATAATCAACATAGGGTAAAATAACACCTATTTAGCACATCGACCGGAACGCATCAGGACTGTTTTTTCGTATTACTTTAATCCTTGTCTTTCATGATTCGTTTCAGCAAAAATATATATTCATAACCTGAAGGTGTTGTAGTCTAGCAAATTATAAACATGTGGAAAAACGTAATGTGGCATAAGATGAATAGAATGCATAAGTTTTGTGTATCGTTTTCTTTATTGATACTTGTATGGGGCATGCTTAGTTTATTCATGCAATTACTTAAACGGAGTAGGAATAACTTGCGGTTACGACTGTCCAAGTTATGTATCGAACTAGTATCTGGCTTTCTAACCGGATGGGGTCTAGTTGACACGTTAATTGCATGGCACTTACTTGAGGCGCATGACGGTGCGGTCAATATTGCAGGGGACACGACCAATTTCACTGCCTTGTGTTGTTCTAGGTTCACGGTACTTCGTACTCCATGAGACGATGTTATCGGGGATTTAGACTAGTAGGCTAAGTAGTCTGGGTAGAACCAGACCGCTGTAGTGTTAATTTGGAAACTGAAAAGCATACTTAGCATTCTTGGATTCACTACTGGTTTATGTTTGCATTTTTGGCTTGATTTTTACAGCATTGTATTACCCGTTGTGTTCTTATGGTAAATTTCCAGTAGGCTGTCTTGTAGTAGTAGTTAGGTAGAATTGCTGAAGCATTTATGTTGCTGCAGCAGTATCTTAGCAATAGATTAACCTCTGAATCTCCACCCAAATCATTCTTTATTCTTTTAACCAAATGTAAATCATGTTTGCATGTATAATTGGCATACTAAATCCCTATGGGATCGATAATCTTGTACTTAGGTACATATATTACTTGTTGACCGGTGTATACTTGCACTTGTTAATATTGCATTGATTTATTCTATTTCTTATCTTCTCAATTTGTGACACACGCACACAACGCAACAATTGTCTAACTAGCATAAAATAAGTGTTGGGTCTAAGGTCTAGGTTACTACCGTTACCTACCATAAGTCTCTAGAATTTTGATCAGGAATCCTAAATTCATTATGATATTTCCCCGACAACGGCGCAAAAAATCTGATGTTGCTCCGACTGATATGCTAAAATAGGTGTTGTTTTACCGTATGTTGATTATGAGTAATTAAGGACTTAGATTGACTAATTGTCACTTTTAGTCTCTATGCTGTCACTTAATCAGTCAGAACCTAAGGCAGAGTACCTATCGTGTAGCTAGTCTGTTGGAAAGTATCTACAATTTTATTTAAATTAAATATCGTACTCCCAGGGAAGTGGTAACGGCTTAGTAGTAACTATCCTCTTACCCTAACTCTTATCTTATGATCCAGTTATGCAATCGTTCATCAATATCTTTGATGAGAGGGTGATTCATTCTCCACTAGGTTTAAGTCTATTTAAGCCTAAAAGTGTTTTACAGATAATGTCCTGATTCTATGTTATATTGTTCCTACATGTTGATTGACCTATCTTCGAGTATTTTAGATATATCATGACCTAGATTGCAACCATGTACTGAGTCTAAAGGTGTACCACATCTGAGTTACCTGACAAACCGCCCCATCGCCATTGACGGCCCTACTCACGGTTCGAGCTAAAGGCATGCATGAAAGCACTATGTCACTTAGGGGATCATGCCGCTCGCACTAACGCCGGCATAAACACACAAACTCAGCCTACTTAGACTACTCTAACAAACATGGTGATCTATAGGTTATTTCATCTAATATGGCAGACACCAATGCTTTCCAATGGGAAAGTCCTAAATTGATGCCTGTTAAACTAACCAGGTTATGATTAGACCATGGTTAGGAATTGTCTATAACTCTACATTTAGTTTAAAAGAAACTACATTAGACATGCAGAGATAATGAATATTAAGCTGGTGGCCATTTCCAGAAAATCATAAAGAACTTCAACATGTATAACAAATACTCATAAAATCATAATCTAATAAACATAATCAATATTTGGACGAACACAGTACAGACATATAAAGAGAGGGACAGGGGGACTAATGCCATAAATAATTCACCCTTTACTTAGTCTCGTCGATGGAGAAACTGCTTGTATATGTTGGACTGCTCAACCCGACTCTGCTCGACAGAACTTTCGGAGGACGCTTCCTCAGCCTAGTAGCTGGACTTTACCTTAATACCCAACTTAAGCCTAGCCCTGTGGACTGACTCTTCGAACGCCTAGAGCCCTCTTAGGATCTCCTAACAAAATCCCGGGTATTCTATGAATACCATAAACGAACCTATCTAGTCGTATCCTAGGATCTGAGACTAATTCTCAGAAACAAAGAAAACGAGACACTATCCAGAAAAAAAGAAACTTATACTGAAACCTGAGTCTCTAAGTGACTTGTATACTATGGAAAACTGTATACTTGAAGTCACTAAATGACTCAGATCGAGTGGAGAGGAATGATTTCAACTGAGGAAGGCCTGGGGTATTTATAGCAGCTTTCTGGAGTGATTTTCTCTCAAAACTTCGATGTGGGATTCTGAACTGCAGCTCGGGACGCCCATCCTGGATTGGGACGGCCGTCCCGGCCGGTTAACCAGGTCAGGACGGCCGTCCTGAGTCCTGGACGCCCGTCCTGGCCTATTGACCAGGTCAGGACGCCCATCCTTACTTCGGGACACCCACCCCGACTTCCGAACTTCTGAAAATCACGTTTTTGACCCAAAATTTGCCATTTTCTTCTACTTTTCACCTGACACTTCCAAAATCACAAAAACTGTGAAATTGAGTTAATAACAATCAATTAAGACCGATTTACCATCAATTTCACCCTGAATTATGCCTAAAAACATGCTAAAAATGTGATATGATTTATGCATATCACTGGGTATTCTATGAATAATAAAAATGAACCACTCCAGTCGTATTCTAAGATCTTAGACAGACTCTCAAAAACGAAGAACACGAGACACTCTCGAAAACTATAAATCTACCTATACGAAAAATACTTGAAATCACTAAGTGACTTGTATACTATAGAAAAATTATACTTGAAGTCACTAAATGACTCAAATCAAGTGGAGAGGAATGATTTCAAGTAAGGAAGGCCTGGGGTATTTATAGCAGGGGAACTGGGTGAATTTCTCTTCAAAAATCGATGTGGGATTCTGAACTGGGGCTCAGGACGCCTGCCACGAATCTGGAACGCCCGTCCCGGCCTGTTGACCAGGTCAGGATGGCCGTCCCGAGTCCTGGACGCCCGTCCTGGTTTGTTGACCAGGTCAGGATGCCCATCCCAGGTTCTGGATGCCCATCCCGACTTCTGAACTTCCGAAAATCACGTTTTTGCCCCGAAATTTGCCATTTTCTTGCATATTTCACCTGACACTTCCAAAATCACAAAAACTGTGAAATTGTGTTAATAACAGTTAATTGAGAATGATTTAACACCAATTTTGCCCTAAATTGTGCCTAAAAATATGCTAAAAGAGTGATATGATTTGTGCATATCATATAACCCCACACTTAGCTTTTTGCTTGTCCTCAAGCAAAGTCTACATGAAATTATTGATTTCAAATCATAGGTGCAGTCACTTAAAATTCCTAGCAATATTTTTATTCCAAAATTGATCACTAAGTAAGATAATTCACAACACATGTCTGACTGGTTAAGTTGCCATGACAAGGTCTCAAATGTCTTTAGTAGATTATCATCCTCAACTGGTCTAATATTATTTAGCTAAGTCTTGAAAAGGTATTTGGTTGAGGTCTCTAATCCAAACTATGTTGTGCTCAAGTATCAGGAATTCTTTATTTCTAATCGATGAATTCAAGAAAGTTATCACGTTGTCTCCTACTGATCATAATGCTCTACATACATATCATAGACATAAGCATTTCTTTACCAATCGTAACTGCATTTTGAAGTCTGAAAGAGTGAAAAATTTTAAATTTTTTTTGGAAGGGTGTAATTCTAGTGAAAATATGGGAAAACATGCAAAAATATTACTGCTACAGTGCATAGTGCACTGCTACCCCACACTTAGGTTTGACACTGTCCTCGGTGTCATGCATATCTAACTACCCCACACTTATTTGAAAAACAAGAATAAATGAAAACAAAACATAAAATTCTTACCCCACACTTATTTGACTAACTAAGGGGAAGAGAAATAAAACAAAGTAGGTAATAGAAATAACAAAATGTAATAAAAGAAACAAATGTTGTTATGTCATATAAATCAACGTCATACAAAGATTCATATTTCATACAGCCCAGACATGATCACACATAAAGCAGAAAAAACGAAAGAAAGAAAGAAAAAGAAAAGGAAAAGAAAAACTAAGAACCAGGCTCATCGTCATCGGGTGCACAGAAGTAGACCTTTGTGTCTTCGACCAATCGGGAAGTCTGCTGAAAAATATCCTCGACCCTGCTGTTGGTCATGATGATTCTATCTTCCATCATCGACATCCGCCTCTCGAAGTTTGCCATATCCCAGCTATGTCGGGCTGTGAGTTCCGCCAATCCTTGCGACATATGTCGCTCAAAGGCGATGTGTGGGACGAATGTTTGGGTCGGAGGTATATACGCTGGGGTCGATCCCGGTACCGCTGCTTCTCCTGTTGCTCCGTGTGGATGGAGTAGAGCCCAATTGCATCCCGTACGACCATCCCCATGTTTTGTAGAATGGTGGTCGGGGCAACCTAGGTCAACTCTGAGCCCTCGATGTCCAGCTCTAAGTAGTGGGCTATCCTAGTGATGAACGGTCCGAGCCCCAGACACTGCTTCCGAGTGTCCTTAGCGAAACCCCGCATGATGATAGTGATAAGTCGAGCCATCTCTACTGTAGCACCCATATGCATGTTGGCCAGGAGGAATATCTCCATCTGGGTGAAATTCCCGGGGGCCGCCTGACGTCCTGACAGAGTGTGCGCTATAATAGCATGTAAATAGCGAAGGGCAGGATGAATACATGTGGCTTTCGCGAAGCCATGCTGGTAGGGAATGCCCGTCGTACAGATCTGAGCCTAAGCGGTGGAGAAGTCTGCAGAAGTGAAGTCTCGAACTGCTGTGGTGTAGGCGGGCGTATCCAGCTCTTCCCTCTGCCAGATACCTAAGGCAATGTCGAGCTCAGCCATGCTCATCGATCGATCCATTCCGCCTAGTCGAAATGTGATATGCTCCTGCTGGAATGTAAAGGAAGCATAGAACTCACATACCAGCTCGAGGTAAGTCGGCTCGGTGACAATGAAAACTCGACTGTAGGGTAGTACATCGAGTATGCATCGGACCTCCTACTCAACTCCCAGTGTCTGGACTATTGCCTAGTGAAGCGTTCTGCCAACCAGTACGCTACGCCTGATGTGTCCATGACACCTCTCCTGATATGCCGGAATGGAAGGAAAGAGCATAAAAGGATGTGCCACAGATGCGACGGTCATAGAAGAAGTAATACGAGCGCGTTTTGGAGCTATCTGTTTGAAAATGTTTGAGAGAGTTTAAGAATTCTGGTGGGAAAGAAAATTCGAATTCGAATTCTGAAGGTAAATTCAATTCAGAAGGATGGATTTTGGTTAGGGGAGGATTTTGAGTTTTTGGCGGGAAATTCGAATTTTGGAGGGAATTTCGAATTTTGGAAGGAAATTCAAAAGTTCAAATTTTGGAGGGAAATTTGAATTTTGAAATTTCAAGAGTTTGCCAAAAATTTGTAGAGAGAGGGTGGAGAGAATTTTGTAGAGAGATGATTTTTGGTGGTTGATTTGGGAGGAAATGGGAAAACATTGGGTTTTTGTAGAAGGGGACCGCCCTCGGGACGCCCGTCCCGGCTAGATGCCCGTCCCGACTTCCTCGGGATGCGTACTACTTTCGGATTTTTTTTTCATAATTCCCTGCAAATCTTAATACACCAAAAACAATTATAATTTTTAACAAGTCTTCACAGTTAGCATATAAAATACAGAAGTTGTTAAAAACCCTTGCAAAAATTCTCAATCTCTTTTCAAAAACCATAACTACCCTAATCCTAACCTCTATTCAGCAAAAAATTCTAGAAAAACAAATGACTAAATTTATACAATTTAATTAATGAAAAATAAACTGTATTTTTAACACATTTGTTTTTCGTAAAGAATTGAAAAATAAAATGTCTGAAGAAAATTTTCTGAATAAAATAAAAGACCCTTTTAAAAGTTTGAAAATAAAAAGTAGGGGTCAATTATTAAACTCTAGTTCAAACAGTTTATTTGCTGAAAAAGAAAAAGAATCTTCCCTTTTTTAATGACCTTTATTCCTTATCTCTCGCATCTCTACTCGCATAGCTCTCATCTCATCCCTTTGCCTACCCTGCTCACTTCGTATGTCAGCTAACTCCCGTAGTATCTGTGCACCTTGGCTTTCCTGGAGGCTTACTGTGGCCCTGAGTTGGTCCATGTTGGCTGTGATATTCAGAATGCTCTGTTCCGAATGACACAGTTTGCTTGCGATCGCTTGATCCATCTGGTAATCTTGTGAGTCAAAGTATCTATCTGCATGGACAAAACTGACTGAAAACCATTAGTACTTCCTCCGGATGAAGGGGTGTGCTCGTTAGGCGTTGGGGTGTACTCAGGAGATGTTCGTGAGTTTTGGGCTAGGTCAAGGGGTTGTGGATCTCTAGGAACTCTTTGGGCAGGAGTGTGAACTGGAGATTTTTGAGGTTCTTCTCTTGGAGGAAAGGTTTCTTTAGAAGGGTCCTCTTCCGTGGGACTGGGCTCACGGGTGTTCAATAATCTTCTCACTAAATCACTGGTGTCTAGGCTTGAGTTTATTTCTATAGGTTGTGGAGGATTGTTCTCCCGGTGTATCTCTCGTTCAGGCCTAGATGGTCCTTCTGGTTTCGTCTTTTTTCGACCTAGAGCGTCAAGATTTTCTGCTTTCTTTGCTTGGTTTGTAGCTGCTCTTGTTCTCTTCATCTATGAGTGTAAAGTCTGGTTAGGAAAACAAATAATAGAACAAACAAAAAGGAAAAACAAAATACGGATAACAAGAAAAATATTTTTGAGTTTTAATTTTTTCAAAAGCAGTTAAATTTCCTTAATACGGTTATAGAATAATTTTCTAAAATTTGATTATCCTAAATGTCTTAATTTCAGATATTGTCTAAAATTAATTAGTTATGATAACCCTATATTTCTGAAACTGATTGTCTAACTAGCATAAAATAAGTGTTATGTCTAAGGTATAGATTACTACCGTTACCTATCATAAGTCTCTAGAATTTTGATCAAGAATCCTAAATTCGTTATGATATTTCCCCGGCAATGGCGCCAAAAATCTGATGGGCTTCCGACTGATATGCTAAAAATAGGTGTTGTTTACCCTATATCGATTATGAATAACTAAGGACTTAGAATTTCTAATTGTCACGTTTAGTATCTATGTTGTCACTTAATCAATCAGAACCTAAGGCAGAGTACCTATCGTGTAGCTAGTCTGTTGGAAAGTACCTACGATTTTAATTTAATAATTTTATCGTACTCCCAGGGAAGTGGTAACGGCTTAGTAGTAACTATCCTTTTACCCTAACTCTTATATTATGACCCAGTTATGCAATCGTTCATCAAAATCTTTGATGAGAGGTTGATTCCTTCTACACTAGGTTCAAGTCTATTTAGGCCTACAAGAGTGTTTTACAGACAGTGTTCTGATATATGTTATATTGTTCATACATGTTGATTGACCTATCTTCGAGTATTTTAGATATATCTTGGTCTAGATTACAATTATGTACTGATTCTACTTGTGTACTACATCTGAGTTACCTAATAAACTGCCCCATCGCCATTGACGGCCCTACTCACGGTTCGAGCTAAAGGCATCCATGAAAGTCATGTGTCACTCAGGAGATCATGCCGCTTGCCCTAACGCCGGCATAAACATGCAAACTTAGCCTACTTAGACTACTTTAACAAACATGGTGATCTATAGGTTATTTCATCTAATATGGCAGACCTTAATGCTTCCAACGAGAAGTCCTAAATTAAGGCCTAATAAACTAAATAGGTTATGATTAGACCGTGGTTAGGAGTTGTCTATAACCATTCATCTAGTTTAAAAGAGAAAGTAGACATGCAGTCATAATGATAGTTAAGCTGGTGACCTTTCCGGAATAATGTAAATGACTTCAACATGCAAAACACATATTCATACCATCATAGTTTAATTTTCAAAATGGGTCTTTGGACAAACACAGTACAGACATATAAAGAGAGGGACAAAGGGACCACCGCCATAAAGTATTCACCCTTTATTAGGTCCGCTGATGGAGCAACTGCTTGTATATGCTGGATTGCTTGACCCGACTCTGCTCTACAGAACCTACGGAGGATGCTTCCTCAGCCTAGTAGTTATGCTTTACCTTATGACCCGTCATAAGCAAAACCCTGTTGATTGACTCTTCGAACGCCTAGTGCTCTCTTAGGATCTCCTAACGAAATCCTGGGTATTTTATGAATAATAAAAATGAACCTATCTAGTCGTATTCTAAGATCTGAGACAGACTCTCAGAAATGAAGAACACGAGACACTCTCGAAAACTATAAATCTACCTAAACAAAAAACACCTGAAATCACTAAGTGACTTGTATACTATAGAAAAATGTATACTTGAAGTCACTAAATGACTCAGATCAAGTGGAGAGGAATGATTTCAACTGAGGAAGACCTGGGGTATTTATAGTAGGGGAACTGGGTGAATTTCTCTTCAAAAATCGATGTGGGATTCTGAACTGGGGCTCGGGAAGCCCGTCCCGGCCTATTGACCAGGTCGGGACGGCCGTCCCGAGTCAATTGAGAATGATTTAACACCAATTTCACCCTAAATTGTGCCTAAAAACATGTTAAAAAGTGATATGATTTGTGCATATCAGGAACTGACCAATAACTTTTTAGTTTTCCTGGAAACAATTTCAAACGTGAGTTGTATAATAACACTTTTTTACCTGGTTTGAAATTTTTCTGGGATCTAAGTCTGTTATCATGTTGAATTTTACTCTTAATTTTAAATTGGAGAGAATTTTCATATGCATTAAACCTCCACTCATCCAATTCATTTAGTTGTAAAATCCTATTTTCCTTAGACAAATTATCATATAGATTGCATTTCTGCAAAGCCCAAAATGCTTTATGCTCTAGTTCAACAGGCAAATGGCATGTTTTTCCGTAAACCAATCTGTACGGTGAAAATCCTGTAGAGGTTCTATACGCCGTACGAAAGGCCCATAAGGCATCATCTAATTTTATGGCCCAATCTTTAAGGTTAAATCCTACAGTTTTTTCTAAAATTCTTTTGATACCTCTATTAGTTACCTCAACCTACCCACTGGTCTGTGGGTGATAGGTCGTGGAAAAGTGATGATGAACTCCATATTGCTTGAGTGCTTTCTACAATTGTGAGTTGCAGAAGTGCGCACCTCTGTCGCTTATGAGGGCTTTGGGACATCCAAATCTAGAAAATAATTTCTTAAGGAATCTACACACAGCTTTAGCATCATTAGTAGGTAATGCTTGTGCTTCATGCCATTTTGAAAAATAGTCTACAGCTACTATGCTGTAAATTTTGCCAAAGGAAGAAGGAAAAGGACCCATGAAGTCAATACTCCAGATATCGAATATTTCGACACTTTGTATCACCTGCTGGGGTAGACCGTCTCTAGAAGAAATATTAATTGTTCTCTGGCAAGCATCACATGACTTAATGTATGTTGCTACATCCTTGAAAATTGTAGGCCAATAGAATCCTACTTCCAACACTTTCCTGGTAGTGTTGGTCGCAGCCAGGTGGCCTCCAGTAGGTCCACAATGACAATGCTCCAGGACCTTATATCCTTCTTCTTCTGAGACGCACATTCTGATCATTTGATCTTTACAAATTCAAAATAGAAAAGGATCTTCCCAGTAGTAATTTTTCAATTCAGCAAAGAATTTCTTTATTTGCTACTTATCCATATTACTCGGGAGATATTGAGCAACTAAATAATTGGCAATGTCAGCAACTACGGAGGAGAAAAGATAGCAGATAATGCAAATAAGTTCTCATCAGAAAATTTATCTGATATTACTGTTTCATCTATTGCACCTAATCCAAGGTTTTCTAATCTATACAGATGATCTGCGGCTAGATTTTCAGCCCCTTTTTTATCCCTTATTTCTATATCAAATTCATGTAGTAATAAAACCCATCTAATCAATCTTGGTTTTGCATCAGTTTTATTGAACATGTATTTCAAAGCAGAATGATCAATGTAAACTATTGTTTTAGACAAGACTAGATAAGATCAAAATTTATCAAAAGCATATACTATAGCTAGTAATTCCTTTTCAGTAGTTGTGTAATTCTCTTGAGCATCAGTTAAGGTCTTACTAGCATAGTAAATTACATGAAATTTCTTATCATGTCTTTGTCCTAAAACAACTCCTACTGCATAATCACTAGCATCACACATCAATTCGAAGGGCAAACTCCAATCAGGTGATGTCATAATAGGTGCAGTAGTTAACAGTTCCTTAAGTTTATTAAATGATTTCATGCATTTTTCATCAAAAACGAAAGGAACATCTTTACTCAATAAGTTTGTCAAAGGTCTGGCTATGAATGAAAAATCTTTTATGAAATGCCTATAAAAGCCAGCATGACCTAAGAAACTTCTCACAGATCTTATAGATTTGGGTGGAGGTAGTTTTGAGATCACTTCAATTTTAGCTTTATCTACCTCCATTCCTCTCTGCTAAATCTTATGTCCTAAAACAATTCCTTCTTTAACCATGAAATGACATTTCTCCCAATTTAGAACCAAATTAGCTTTTATACAACGTTTAAGCATGGATTCCAGGTTATTCAAACAGATAACAAATGAGTCACCAAACACTGAGAAATCATCCATAAATACTTCCATAGACTCTCCTAACATGTCAAAAAAATAGAGGTCATGCAACGCTAAAATGTAGCAGGTGAATTACATAATCCAAAAGACATCCTTCTATATGCAAATGTTCCAAAAGGGCAAGTAAATGTAGTTTTATGCTGATCTTCAGGAAAGATGGGAATTTGAAAATAACTAGAAAATCTGTCAAGAAAGCAATAAAACATGTGTCCGAATAACCTTTCTAACATTTGGTCAATAAAAGGAAGGGGAAAGTGATTTTTTAGTGTGGTAGTGATAACTCTAAAATAATAGAGTTATTCACATTCAATTTGCCACGTTTTATTTGGGAATTAACTGAACTTGTTTGGAAAATGGAATGAAAATGTGTTGATTTAATATTTTCTCTCTTTTTACCAAAAAATGTGGATTTTTTGTTAAATGTCAATTTAATTGAATTAATTTTCAAAATATGGACGAGCTGTATTTATTTATTATTTGGGAATTAATTTGAATTGATTTATTGTGACAAGGGTAAAACGAGAATAAAAATTCAGTTTTATTATTCATCCATTTTCTTTAGAATTTGTTTTACTTGAAATGTGGCAGAAAAAATACAAGAAAATTCAGAAAGCAGCTGAAAGTCTGCAAAAGATCCTGCAGCAGTCAGAAGAAAAAGACAAAAATTCTGCAAAAGATCATGCGTCAGTCAGAAGAAAAAGACAAAGACTTCATAAAGTAGTTGGAATTCTGCTAAAGATCTTGCAGCAAGCAGAAGAAAACGACAAAGACCTCAGAAAGCAGCTAGAATTCGGCTGAAGATCCTGCAGCAAACAGAGGAAGAAGACAACAACTTAGAAGGCAGCTGGAATTTATTCAGTTATTTGCTGGAATTTTTGGAGAAAATTCCAGATTTATGGACAAATGGCAGCTTGATAATGGCTCTCGGTACACAAAGAGGCTCTATATATAATTGCAAAACCGAGAGGAATAGTTTGGCTTGGCTTGGCTTTTGGTCATTTTTATTCTTTTATAGAGAGATTGGTTTTTCTTAGTTTTCTTAGGTAGTTTAGTAGTTTTCGATAGGATAGTTTAGCTTTTCTTTTTAGTTTTAGACTAACTTTTAGTAGGGAAAAACCCGAGAGTGAGCAGGGTGACTTGCTGAAGTGTTCATCAGCTGGGCAGTAAAGACGCTGCAGCATCAAGCAGAGGGAACGAAAGGCAGTAGTACGTTGATTAAATTTGATTTAGGCAGTAAGGTGATCTCGGACCCAGAGTAATCCTCTCTCCATTTCTTCAATTTGCTACTATTTTGTAATTAAATGTTCTTTGTAATATGAGAATATTTACATGGATTCAAGGATTAATTAAAAATATTTTGGGATTGATATGTTTTCCGTCTTGGGATTGACTGGTGTCACTATGGACCTAGGGACTGTTTTTCCTATTACGTTGATCCTTGTCTTTCATGATTCGTTTCAGCAAAATATATATTTTTAACCTGAAGATGTCGTGGCGTAGTTAAGTATGAACATGTTGAATACACTGTTTTGATTATGGTGACGAGTATGTTGTAGCATTGCTTTCTATTTTTATGTTTGGTGCTTGTATGGTGCGATGCTTGGTTTATTCATGTAATTACATTAAACTGATTTAACATCACTTGCGGTTACGACTGTCTAATGTATGAATCGAACTAGTGTCTGGCCTTCTAGCGGAGGAGAGCTAGTGGACGTGATAATAATGTGGCACTAGATTGAGACTGCAGAAGCAGTAAGACACGGAAGTGCACTCAATATTGCAGTGGAAATGACCAAATTCACTGACTAGTGTTGCGCTAGGTCAACGGTACTTCGTACTCCATGAGACGGTGTTATCGGGGATCTAAACTAATAGATCAAGTAGTCTGGGTGGAACCAGACATGCTGTAGCATTGATATGGAAACTGAAAGCATGTTTGTATACTTAGATTCATCTATGCTTTGTACTTGCATTTTGGGCGTGAATGCCGCAGCATTGTATTACCTGCAGTACTCTTGTGGTTATTTCCAGTAGGCTAACCCTTAACTGTAGTTTAGTCTTTTTGTAGGAGTAGGATTTCCGTAGCATTCAACCAATCTCCATTCATTATTCATCATTCTTTATTCTTTTATTCTTTTAACCATTTGTACAATCATATTTGCATTTGTATTGGCATACTTAGTCCCTGTGGGATCGATAATCTTGTACTTAGGTACATATATTACTTGTTGACCGGTGTATACTTGCACTAGTTAAACTGGCGTTGATTTATTCTATTTTCTTATCTTTACAAATTGTGACACACGTACACAACGCGAAACAAGTTTTTGGCACCGTTGCCGGGGACTTTGGAGTCAATTTGATTGTAAATATTGATTGTTTGCATTTGGTTACTTTTATTTTTTAGTTTATTTTTATACTCATTCTTGAGCTTATGAGATTATTGAAATGATTGTATGAGGTACAAATAAATTATGCATGGGCTGAACTATTTTGTGGATTTATTGATCTGAATTATTTGCTAAATTTCAGCTTGTGTATCATTCATTCCTTAACGTGTGCTATTTTGCATGAGTAAAACGTGCAAGGGCTCTCAAGCTTCATTGCTGCCACTCGATCCAGAAATTGAGAAAATAGCCAAGGCGTTAAAGAAGAAGAAACAGACCACGGATAAGGCAGTCATGGCGGAACAACGGGAAATTCAACCTGAACCGGCCCATAATCCAGTGGTGATGGCAAACGACAGGGATCATTGATATGCATAAATCATATCACATTTTAGCATGTTTTTAGGCATAATTTAGGGTGAAATTGAGGGCAAATCGGTCTTAATTGTTCGTTATTAACTCAATTTCACAGTTTTTATGATTTTGGAAGTGTCAGGTGAAAAGTAGAAGAAAATGGCAAATTTCGGAGCAAAAACGCAATTTTTCAGAAGTTCAGACTTCAGGGAGGGCGTCCTGACTTGGTCAATAGGACAGGACGGGCGTCCAGGACTCAAGACGGGCGTCCTGACCTGGTCAACAGTCCACGACGGTCGTCCCAATCCAAGACGGGCGTCCCGAGCTGTAATTCCAAGTCCCACATCGAAATTTTGAAGAAAAATCACTCCAGAAAGCTGCTATAAATACCCCAGGCCTTCCTCAGTTGAAATCATCCCTCTCCACTCGATCTGAGTCATTTAGTGACTTCGATTGTACACTTTCCTCGAGTACATAAGTCACTGAGAGACTCGGGTTCAGTATAAATTTTCTTTCTTTCTAGTTAGTGTTTTGTTTTCTTAATTTTTGAGAATTATTCTCCGAACTTAGGCTTCGATAGATAGGTTCGTTTCTGCTATTCATAGAATACCCGGGATTTCGTTAGGAGATCCTAAGAGGGCTCTAGGCGTTCAAAGAGTCAGTCCACAGGGCTGGGCTTAAGCTGGGTATTAAGGTAAAGCCCAGTTACTAGGCTGAGGAAGCGTCCTCCGAAGGTTCTGTCGAGCAGAGTCGAGTCGAGCAGTACGACATATACAAGTAGTTGCTCCATCGACGAGACTAAGTAAAGGGTGATTTCTTTATGGCATCAGTCCCCCTGTCCCTCTCTTTATATGTTCGTATTATGTTTGTCCAAAGAATGATTTGAATATTAGATTATGATTTTTATGAATATTTGTTATATATGTTGAAGTTGTTATGTTTTTCTGGAAATAGCCACCTCCTTAATATTCACTATGTCTGCATGTCTAATGTGTTCTTTTAAACTAAAATTAGGGTTATAGACAATTCCTAACCACGATCTATTCATAACCTGTTTAGTTTAACATGCATCAATTAGTATTGGTGTCTGCCATACTAGATAAAATAACATGCGGAACACCCTGTTTGTTAGAGTAGTCTAGGTAGGCTGAGTTGAATGTTTATGCTGGCGGTTAGGGGCGAGCGGCATGATCCCCGAAGTGACATAGGGCTTTCATGGATGTCTTTAGTTCGAACCGTGAGTAGGGTCGTTAACCTTAACGATGGGGGGGTTTATCAGAGACCTCGGATGTGGTACACCTTTAGACTCAGAACATAGTTGCAATCCAGGCTAAGATATATCTAAAATACTCGAAGATAGGTCAATCAACATATAGGAACAGTATAACATAGAATCAGGACATTATCTATGAAACACTTTAGGCTTAAATAGACTTAAACCTAGTGGAGAATGGATCACCCTCTCATCAAAGTTATTGATGAAGATTGCATAACTGGATCTTAAGATAAGAGTTAGGATAAAAGGCTAGTTACTCCTAAGCCGTTACCACTTCCCTGGGAGTACGATATTTAACTTAATAAAATCGTAGATACTTTCCAACAGACTAGCTACACGATAGGTACTCTGCCTTAGGTTCTGACTGATTAAGTGACACTATAAAGACTAAACGTGACAATTAGTCAATCCCAGTCCTTAATTACTCATAATCAACATAGGGTAAATCAACGCCTATTTAGCATATCAGTCGAAAACGCATCAGATTTTTGGCGCCGTTGCCGAGGACATATCATAATAAACTTAGGATTCCTGATCAAAATTCTAGAGAATTATGATAGGTAACGGTAGTAACCTAGACTTTAGACCCAACACTTATCTTACTCTAGTTAGACAATCAATTTCCGAAATATAGGGTTATCATAACTAATTAATTTTAGATATTATCTGGAATTAAGACACTTAGGATAATCAAATTTTAGAAAATGATTCTAAAACCATATTGAGGAAATTTAACTGCTTTCTAAATTAAATATAAAAAGAAAAAAATTTTAAATTTTAAAACCAGGAAAAAATGTATTTTTCTTGCTCAATGGTAAGTTGTTCTTTTCCCTATCTCTTGTTCTTTCTTAGTTGTACATTTGTTGCTCTTTTTTGTGTTGTTTTTCTTCTATTATTTAATTTCGAAAAAATAAAATGAGGATAAAATATATTTTCTTCTGAGTTGTAAAATTTTGGCTTAGATTTTTATTGGGAAGAAACTCCATTTTAGAATTTTCTTAGAGTCATGCCGACTTTATTAGGATGAGTTATGAAATAATTTTTCCTTAATAGCCAGACCTTTGAATGTTCTATTGAGAAAAGGATGTTCCTTTTGTTTTGCTGATAATTGCATGAGATCTTTTAAACCAAAAGGAATTAATGCACCCATTATGGCATCACCTGGTTGGAATCTGTTTGTTGAATTAATATGTGATGTAATGATGTAGTAAGAATTGTTTTAGGACAGAAACATGATAAGAAAGTTCATGTATGATAATTTCCTATCTTATCTAGTCTTGTCTAGAAATAATAGGTTACACTGATCACTCTGAGATATCTGTGTTCAATAAAACTAATGCTAAACCATAATTGATTAAGTTAAGTTTTGTTGTTACTTGAATTTGATGTAGAATGAAGGGATAAGAAGAAGGGTTGAAAATCTAGAAAGCAAACCATTTGTCTGGATTAGAAAACCCCGATTTAGAGGCTATTGTAATACTGATAAATTTTTGATGAAAACTTATTTGCATTGTTTGCTATGTATGATAAGTCTCATATGTGGTTTATTGTTGTTGCAAATTATCTAGTCATTGAATGAGTTCCAAGTAATGTGACTTATCAGCAAAAGAAGAAATTCTTCGCTGATTTGAAATATTACTACTGGGCAGATTTCTCTTCTATTTCAAATTTTTGCAGATCAGTTGATCATAAGATGTATCTCGGAAGGCGAAGGCCACATGATTCTGAAGCATTGCAGGAATCTATAGGAGACCAATTAACTACTACCAACACTTTCCGGAAAGTGTTGGAAGTAGAATCTTGTTGACCCACTATATTCAAGGATTTTGTATCTCTGATACAGTCCTGCGATGCTTGCCAAATAACAGGTAACACCTCTTCCAGAGATCGCCTACCCCAGCAAGGTATATAGAGTCTTGAAATTTTTAATATCTGAGGTATTGATTGAATCCTTTTCCCTTCTTCCTTTGAAAATAATTACATCATAGTAGTCGTAGAACACTTTTCAAAAATGGCCTGAACCACAGGCATTACCTACTAATGATGTTAAAGTCATGTGCAGATTCTATGAGAAGTTGTTTTCCAGATTCAGAGTGCCAATGTCTTAGGAAGAAACGTTCAGTCTGTGTATCAAATTTGTGAAGTCTGCCAAGTACCACACTTTAGCAGGGATTTCTATGGGAATGAAATACGAACCATTCCAAAAAGAGGTAGGAGTAGGTTACTACAGAATACTACTCTAATGGGAGATGCATACAATCCCAGTTGGAGAAATCATACGGGATTTAGCTGAGGAATAATTCGGAAGCTGGAAACTTTCAGAATATACCACCACAGCAAAAACCCATGCCCGCAGAATCAATAGATGAGATACTGGCAACAATTAAAGTTAGACCAGTGCAAGCAAGTGATCTACCAAGTAGTATCGAACGGTCGTCAGATATAGAGGAATTTGGCGTTGTATCAGGAGCATAGCAATGGAGGAGCTTGCATCCCCTGCATACTAATCAGTTGTGAGAAACTTCCCCGAGGAAGTTTCAAATACTTGGAGCCTCCTACCACCACAGCTTCGCCAAAGCTTCAGGTATCTTTTCTGCCATTCGAAACTTGCATGCAATACCTTCACTGACATTGGCAGGTAGGCACACGAATCCAAATAAGTCTCATTCCTAGACACGTTCCTCTTGGACACGTTGCTATGATTGTGAGAAACTTCACAAATGATTCGAGGAAACAGTCCTTGGGGCTTGAGTCATTCCTCAAATGGATATGCCACTACATGGAGCTCGACAATGAAGGATCGGAGCTGACGTCATCCATTCCAATATCTAGAGCTTGCAGAGTCAAGAACACCTCAGCAATAGCACATGGCTAAGGTAAAGAGCCAATTGACAGATCAGAGAAGACCCTTCTGCTCGCGACATGAAGGGATTTTTTCTAATCCTCATATTCCTTTACTTTTATTTTATTTTCTTTGTTTTGTGTTCTGTTTTGTTATTTCCATTATCCTTCTTGTTTTGTTGCTTTATTTTCTCTCTTACCCTTAGTTAGTCAAATAAGTGTGGGGTAAGAGTTCTTTGTTTTGTTTTCATTTCTTCTTGTTTGCAAATAAGTGTGGGATAGTTTAGGTATGCATGGACACTGAGGACAGTGTCAGACTTAAGTGTGGGGTAGCAGTGCACGGTGCACTGTAGTAGTTTGAGAAAAGTTTTGCATGATTTTGCTTGTTTTCCCCGTACTTTCACACCCTTACAAAGAATTTTCAAAATTTTCATTCTTTCAGACTTCTAAATGCAGTATGATTGGTTAAACATTGCTTATGTCTATGATATGTAGGTAGAATGTTATGGTTAGTAGGAGATAATGTCATGACCATTTTGAACTTATTGATTAGGAATAGGGGATTCCTGATAACTGAGCACAATGTAGTCTGGATTAGAAACCTTAGCCAATTACCTTTTCAAGACTTAACTAGATAAGATCAAACCAGTTGTGGATGTATTGACAATTAGAGTGACTAGATGAGACTCTGAGCTAAACGTGAAAAGAAACAAAAGAAAGTTAATTAAATAGGGTAGTTTGCCAGCGGCCTTTGCTACTCGAGCACCACTCCTTCGGGGAACTTAAAGCCTGATGCCCTAAGGTCGTGTAGGTCTGGGAGTCATCGGAGTGGGACTCGCTACATGGGTAGTTGAAGTTGACGTGTTCAAAGAAGACTCAAAATACCTTGAATCTATAAAAGAAAGAAAATCAATAAAAGCTAAACAATTAAAAATCTGATCACCAAGGCTCAGAACTCATAACGTTGTCTATTGTTAGTATGTCTAGCGACGGGTCGAAGTGTTATCTGGTAGTAGTTAAGACGAGAGTATATTGTGTTGACTATCTGGTCTAGACTAATACACACACTACACATCAGGAAGACCTTGTGACTACGAGAAGAGTTCAATCTAGTTGTTAAGTTATTTTCTGCTTGATTATAGCAATCTACTAGAGACATTTGAGACCTTGTCATAGCAACCTAACTAGTCAGACCTGTGTTAAGAATTGTCTGAATAATTTTTGGAATAAAAACATGACTAGGAATTTAAGTGACTGCACATATCACTAAATTTAGGTAGACTTTGCTTGAGGACAAGCAAAAAGCTAAGTGTGGGGTTATCTGATATGCATAAATCATCACATTTTTAGCATGTTTTTAGGCATAATTTAGGGTGAAATTGAGGGCAAATCGGTCTTAATTGTTCGTTATTAACTCAATTTCACAGTTTTTATGATTTTGGAAGTGTCAGGTGAAAAGTAGAAGAAAATGTCAAAATGCAATTTTTCAGAAGTTCGGACTTCGGGGAGGGCGTCCCAGATCAGGACAGGCGTCCTGACCTGGTCAATAGGCCAGGACGGCCGTCTAGGACTCAGGACGGCCATCCTAACCTGGTCAACAGTCCAGGACGGGCGTCCCAATCCAAGACGGGCGTCCCGAGCTGTAATTCCAAGTCCCACATCGAATTTTTGAAGAAAAATCACTCCAAAAAGCTGCTATAAATACCCCAGGCCTTCCTCAGTTGAAATCATCCCTCTCCACTCGATCTGAGTCATTTAGTGACTTCGATTGTAAACTTTCCTCGAGTACATAAGTCACTGAGAGACTCGGGTTTAGTATAAGTTTTCTTTCTTTCTAGTTAGTGTTTCGTTTTCTTAATTTCTGAGAATTAGTCTCAGAACTTAGGCTTCGATAGATAGGTTCATTTCTGGTATTCATAGAATACCTGGGATTTCTTTAGGAGATCCTAAGAGGGCTCTAGGCGTCTAAAGAGCCAGTCCACAGGGCTGGGCTTAAGCTGGGTATTAAGGTAAAGCCCAGTTACTAGGCTGAGGAAGCGTCCTCCGAAGGTTCTGTCGAGCAGAGTCGGGTCAAGCAGTATGACATATACAAGCATTTGCTCCATCGGTGAGACTAAGTAAAGGGTGATTTCTTTATGGCATCAGTCCCCATGTCCCTCTCTTTATATGTTCGTATTATGTTTGTCCAAAGAATGATTTTGAATATTAGATTATGATTTTTATGAATATTTGTTATATATGTTGAAGTTGTTATGTTTTTCCGGAAATAGCCACCTCCTTAATATTCACTATGTCTGCATGTCTAATGTGTTCTTTTAAACTAAAATTAGGGTTATAGACAATTCCTAACCACGGTCTATTCATAACCTGTTTAGTTTAACAGGCATCAATTAGTATTGGTATCTGCCATACTAGATAAAATAACCTGCGGAACACCCTGTTTGTTAGAGTAGTCTAGGTAGGTTGAGTTGAGCGTTTATGCCGGCGGTTAGGGGCTAGCGGCATGATCCCTGAAGTGACATTGGGCTTTCATGGATGTCTTTAGTTCGAACCGTGAGTAGGGCCGTTAACCTTAACGATGGGGCGGTTTATCAGAGACCTCGGATGTGGTACACCTTTAGACTCAGAACATAGTTGCAATCCAGGCTAAGATATATCTAAAATACTCGAAGATAGGTCAATCAACATATAGGAACAGTATAACATAGAATCAGGACATTATCTATGAAACACTTTAGGCTTAAATAGACTTAAACCTAGTGGAGTATGGATCACCCTCTCATCAAAGTTATTGATGAAGATTGCATAACTGGATCTTAAGATAAGAGTTAGGATAAAAGGCTAGTTACTCCTAAGCCGTTACCACTTCCCTAGGAGTACGATATGTAGCTTAATAAAATCGTAGATACTTTCCAACAGACTAGCTACACGATAGGTACTCTGCCTTAGGTTCTGACTGATTAAGTGACACTATAAAAACTAAACGTGACAATTAGTCAATCACAGTCCTTAATTACTCATATTCAACATAGAGTAAATCAACACCTATTTAGCATATCAGTCGGAAACGTATCAATCATGCCATTCGTCAGTATGCAATCCCTATGTTTAATGAATTGAAACCAAGTATTGTGCGAGCGGAGATTGCCACAGCACAGTTCGAGTTGAAACTAGTGATGTTTCAAATGTTGCGAACAGTAGGGCAGTTTGGTGGATCACTTGCTGAAAATCCACACTTGCACCTACGGTTATTCTTGGAAGTAAGCGATTGTTCTAAGTTACCAGGGGTATCGGACGATGCTTTGAGGCTGAAATTTTTTCCATATTCTCTATAAGACAAAGCTAGAGAATGGCTTAACTCTCTACCCTCTAGTAGTGTGACTTCATGGGAGCAGCTTACCGAGAAATTTTTGATGAAATATTTTCCTCCAACGAAAAATGCTAGGTTGAGAAATGAAATCACCTCTTTTTAACAATTAGAAGATGAATCATTGTATGAGGCATGGGAAAGATTCAAAGAGTTGTTAAGGAGATGTCCACATCACGGAATCCCACACTGCATTCAAATGGAAACATTTTACAACGGGTTGAATGCACACACCAGAATGATAGTTGATGCTTCAGCAAATGGAGCACTTTTGGCAAAGACATACAACGAGGCTTATGAACTAATTGAGAGGATTGCCAACAACAACTATCAGTGGCCTACAACAAGAATACCTAGTGGAAGAAAAGTGGTTGGAGTATTGGAGTTAGACCCAATAACTTCGCTTTCAGCCCAAGTATCAATAATGACCAATATGCTCAAAACACTAAGTATGGAACAACAAGGCGGGCAGGTGGCAGAACCATCAAACCAGCCCAATGTAAGCCAGGTACAGAACGTGTGTTGTGTGTATTGTGGAGAGGGGCATCTATTTGAGGATTGTGTTCACAATCCCGCATCAATCTGTTACATGGGGAATCAAAACAGGGGTAACGGTCTTCAATCAAACACTTACAACCCTACTTGGAGGCAGCATCCAAATATTTCTTGGAGAAATCAAGGGATGCATCCCACTCAAGGTGTGAACCCAAGACCACTGCTCCAGCAGCAACATTAGTACCCCCAGCAACAGCAGTACCCCCAGCAGCAGCAACAACAACTCCAACACCAACAAGGACCTCTACAACAACAACCACCTTCAAGCGTTTTAGAAAACATGATGAGAGATTTCATGGCAAGGACAGAAACAACCATGCAAGGACTATCATCTACTGTTCGAAATTTGGAAACCCAGATGGGGTAGTTAGCCCAAGAGATGAGGAACAGACCACAAGGATCACTTCTGAGCGATACAGAAAATCCAAGAAGAGAAGGAAAAGAACATTGCAAGGCTGTAACACTACAAAGTGGCAGAATATTGGACGAGCCAAAAATGAAGTCTGGAGCAGCTGAGAAGCCCAGTGAGCCCAGCAAGGATGCAGAAATTCCAGTAGTTGAGCCAAAACCAGTGGAGCCAAATGCTGCAGCATCTCCAATGCCACAGCAAAGCACCATTACAGAACAGCCAGATGCTGCAGCATCACCGATGCCGCAGCAATGCAATATTCCAGAGAGCAAACCAGTACAGCAAAGAATGCCGTTTCCACAGAGGTTTACCAAAAAGAAACAAGATGAGCAGTTCAAGAAGTTCTTGGACATTTTGAAATAGCTGCACATCAACATTCCATTGGTGGAAGCAATAGAACAAATGCCCAACTATGCGAAATTCATGAAGGATATCCTTACAAAGAAAAGAAAGTTGGGAGAATATGAAATTATTTCACTAACCAAAGAATGCAGTTTCTTTTTGCAGGATAAGTTGCCCCCTAAAATGAAAGATCCAGGGAGCTTTAATATTCCTTGTTCTATTGGAGACTCATACTGTGGTATGACCTTATGTGATCTTGGTGCTAGCATAAATTTGATGCCTATGTCAGTTTTTAAACAATTGGGCATAGGTAAGGTTAGACCTACGGCGGTAACACTACAGTTGGCAGATAGGTCTATAGCTCACCCAGATGGGAAGATTGAAGATGTCTTGGTAATGGTTGATAAATTTATTTTTCCAGTTGATTTTATTGTTCTTGATTATGAAGCAGATAGAGAAGTTCCAATTATTTTGGGGGGACCTTTCCTTGCTACGGGAAGGACCCTTATTGATGTTCAAAAAGGAGAACTCACCATGAGGTTTCAAGATGATAAAGTCACGTTCAATGTATTCAAAGCCATGAAATTTCATGATGAAGGTGAGGATTGTTTTCGCTTATCCACTGCTGATTCTTTGCCAAGTGAAGATGAAGAATGGATGAGCTATGGAGATGATGCATTGGAAAGAGTATTGATGGAGGAAATGTTGCACTATGGTAATGAAGAAGAAGAAGAATACTCAGCGTGGTTAGAAGCAAATTCTCATGGTTTCAAGTTTCGTGCACAATTTGAATCCTTGGACTTGTCTTCTCGGGAGATCAAAGTGACAAAATCTTCTGTGGAAGAACCACCTGAACTAGAACTGAAGTCATTGCCGCAGCATTTGAAATACGGATTTCTGGGAGCAGACTCAACTCTACCTGTGATTATTTCAGCATTATTGGATGCTGAACAAGAAGAAAAATTACTTGGAGTTCTGAAGCAGCATAAGAGAGCTATGGGCTGGACCATAGCTGACATAAAAGGTAGAAGTCCAACCTTATGCATGCATAAAATCATTTTGGAAGAAAATTCCAAAATTCAGTTTAGGGGCAACGAAGATTAAATCCTATTATGAAGGAAGTGGTCAAGGAGCAAATTATCAAGTGGCTTGATTTTGGCATAATCTATCCTATTTCTGACAGTTCTTGGGTAAGTCTTATACAATGTGTGCCCAAGAAAGGGGGAATTACTGTGGTGAAGAATGAAGATAATGAATTGATTCCCACCAGAACTATCACGGGATGGAGGATTTGCATTGACTACAGAAAGCTCAACAAAGCCACACGGAAGGACCACTTCCCACTGCCCTTCATGGACCAAATGTTGGATAGATTGGCTGGACGTGATTACTACTATTTTCTGGATGGTTATTCTGGTTACAACCAGATTGCTGTAACACCAGGGGACCAGGACAAAACGACTTTCACTTGTCCCTATGGTACATTTGCTTTTAGAAGGATGTCGTTCGGATTATGCAATACTCCAGCAATGTTCCAACGCTGTATTATGGCCATTTTCACAGATATGGTGGAGCAGTACTTAGAAGTTTTTATGGATGACTTCTCCGTATTTGGGGATTCTTTTGATGAATGTTTAGAGAATTTGGCCAAGGTGCTTAAACGTTGTGAGGACACCAACTTAGTCCTCAACTAGGAAAAGTGTCACTTTATGGTTAGAGAAGGAATTGTGTTGGGACACCGGATTTCGAAAAAAGGTCTTGAAGTGGACCGAGCCAAGATAGAAGTAATTGAAAAGTTACCAACCCCAACAACTGTGAAACACATTCGAAGCTTCTTGGGACATGCGGGTTTTTATCGACGATTCATCAAAGACTTTTCAAAGGTATCTAAGCCCTTATGTAAATTATTAGAAAAAGATAATGTGTTTTCTTTTGATGCAGCCTGTGCCGCAACATTTGAGGAGCTTAAACAGAAGCTTATCTCAGCACCCATTATCATAGCACCCGACTGGAGCCTACCATTTGAGCGAATGTGTGATGCTAGTGACTATGCAGTTGGTGCTGTTCTGGGGCAGCGGCGTAACAAAATTTTTCATTCCATCTATTACGCCAACAAGACACTCACGGAGGCTCAGGTAAATTACACTGTTACTGAAAAAGAGTTGCTTGCTGTTGTATTTGCCTTTGATAAATTCAAGTCCTATTTGGTGGGCACGAAAGTCATAGTCTACACCGATCATTCTGCCATCAAATATTTACTTGCAAAGAAGGACTCAAAACCAAGGCTCATTAGATGGATTCTACTCCTACAAGAATTCGATGTGGAAATCAAGGACAAGAAGGGAGTGGAAAATCAAGTGGCTGACCATTTGTCTAGATTGGAACAACAAGAGGGATTTCAGATCCCAATTAATGAACATTTTCCTGATGAACAATTGCTGGAAATTCAAGAAGACATGAAAATGCCATGGTATGCTGACTTTGCTAATTTTTTGGCCAGTGGTGAAATGCCGCCGGATTTCTCATACCAGGAACGAAAGAAGTTTCTCCATGATGTAAAAAGTTATTTTTGGGAGGAACCCTTTTTGTTCAAACAATGCAAAGACCAAGTGATTCGGAGATGTGTAAATGACGATGAAATTGAGGACATCATTTTTCAGTGTCACAACTTACCATATGGACGACATTTTAGAGTGTCAAGAACTGCAGCAAAGGTACTACAATCTGGTTTCTTTTGGCCTTCATTATTTAGAGACTGTTATGAGTTTGTGGCAAGGTGTGATCGCTGCCAAAGGGTAGGAAACATCTCAAGAAAAAAAGAAATACCTCTGACCAACATTTTGGAAGTTGAACTTTTTGATGTGTGGGGTATTGATTTCATGGGACCTTTCCCCCCTTCTTTTGGAAAATCATACATTTTGATGGCAGTAGACTATGTTTCAAAGTGGGTGGAAGCCACAACATTCCCCACCAATGATTCCAAGGTTGTGATGAACTTTTTGAGGAAAAACATTATCACAAGATTTTGGACTCAACGGGCGATTACTAGTGATGAAGGAACGCATTTCGTCAACAGGTGGCTACGTGTCATGTTAGCCAAGTATAATGTTCGTCACAAGATTGCCCTGCCTTATCATCCTCAAACCAATGGGCAAGTTGAATTGTCCAACCGAATCATTAAAGGTATACTTGAGAAGGTGGTAAACCTTCTAATAGAAAAGATTGGTCAAAAAGGTTAGATGATGCTCTATGGGCTTATCGGACAGCTTTCAAGACTTCAATAGGTATGTCTCTGATGGGTTTCCAGCCGATATGCTAAATAGGTGTTATTTTACCCTATGTTGATTATGAATAATTAAGGACTGTGAATGACTAATTGTCACATTTAGTCTCTATGGTGTCACTTAATCAGCCAGAACCTAAGGCAGAGTACCTATCGTGTAGCTAGTCTGTTGGAAAGTATCTACAATTTTATTAAATAAATATCGTACTCCCAGGGAGGTTGTAACGGCTTATTAGTAATTAGCCTTTATTCCTAACTCTTATCTTATAATCCAGTTATGCAATCTTCATCAATAACTTTGATGAGAGGGTGATTCATTCTCCACTAGGTTTAAGTTAACCAAACCTGAAAGTGTTTTATAGATGAGATCATGATTTTATGTTATACTGTTACTATACGTTGATTGACCTATATTCGAGTATTTTAGACATGTCTTGGCCTGGATTGCAACTATGTTATGAGTCTAAAGTTGTACCACATCTGAGTTTCTGCACTACCGCCCCATCGTTAAGGGTAACGGCCCTACTCACGGCTCGGACAAAAGTCAGCAATGAACGCCCTATGTCACTTTGGGGATCATATTGCTCGTCTCATAACCGCCGGCATAAAACTCTACTCAGCCTACCTAGACTACTTTCAACCAACAGGGTGTTCTGCAGATTATTTTATCTAGCATGGCAGACACCAATACTAATTGATGCCTACTAAACTAAACAGGTTATGAATAGACCATGGTTAGGAATTGTCTATAACCCTAATTTCAGTTTAAAAGAACGACATTAGACATGCAGACATAGTGAATATTTAAGCATGTGGCCATTTCTAGAAAAACATAATAACTTCAACATATATAACAAATATTCATAATAATCATAATCTGGTATTCAGAACTGTTATTTGGACAAACACAATAACAACATATAAGAGAGGGACAGGGGGACCGATGCCATAAAGAAATCACCCTTTACGAAGTCTCGCCGATGGAGCGTACTGCTGTATATGTCGTATTGCTTGACCCGACTCTGCTCGACAGAACCTTCGGAGGACGCTTCCTCAGCCTAGTAACTGGACTTTACCTTACGTCCTAGGCTTAAGCCTAGCCCTGTAGACTGACTCTTCGAACGCCTAGAGCCCTCTTAGGATCTCCTAACGAAATCCCGGGTATTCTATGAATACCAGAAACGAACCTATCTATAGAAGGCTAAGATATGAGACTATTTCTTAGAAACTAAAACAAAACACTAATAAGAAAGAAACTGTGATTCGAGTCTCTAAGTGAGTTGTGTACTAGAGAATTGTATACTGGAAACCACTTAATGACTCAGATCGAGTGGAGAGGAATGAAATCAACTGCTGGAGGCCTAGGGTATTTATAGCAGCTTCCTGGGGTGATTTTTCATCAAAAATTCGATGTGGGACTTGAACTGGGGGTTCGGGACGCCCGTCCTGGTCTGTTGACCAAGTCGGGATGCCCGTCCCAAGTCCTGGACACCCGTCCCGGTGCTTTGACTGGGTCGGGACGCCCGTCCCAGATTCGGGACGCCCGTCCTGAGCCTTTGACTAAGTCAGCATTTCCAAAAATTGCGTTTTTGCCCCAAAATTTGCTGTTTTCGTCTACTTTTCATCTGACACTTCCAAAATCATAAAAACTGTGAAATTAAGTAAATAATAAACAATTAAGATCAATTTACCCTCAATTTCACCCTAAATCATATATAAAACATGCTAAAAAGGTGATACGATTTTCGCATATCAGATAACCCCACACTTAGCTTTTTGCTTGTCCTCAAGCAAAGTCTACCTGAAGTTAGTGATTCTAAACCATATGTGCATTCCTAGTAATGTTTTTATTCCAAAAATTCTTCAGACAATTCTTAACACAAGTCTGACTGGTTAGGTTGCTATGACAAGGTCTCAAATGTCTCTAGTAGTTTGTTAGGGTTGAGCAGAAAGTAACTTAACAACTAGGTTGAACTTTTCTCTTAGTCATAAGGTCTTCCTGATGTGTAGTGTGTGTACTAGTCCAGACCAAATAGTCAACACAATAAACTCTTGTCTTAATTGTTACCAGATAACACTTCGACCTATTGCTAGACACACTGACAACAGATAACTTTCTGAGTTCTGAGCTTTGGTGATCAGATTCTATTTAGCATTTATTGATTTCTTTCGTTTATAGATTTTCTAGGGTATTTGAGTCTGCTTAGAACACGTCAACTTCAACTACCCATGTAGTGAGTCCCACTCCGATGACTCCCAGATCTGCACGACCTTAGGGCATCAGGCTTTAAGTTCCCCGAAGGAGTGGTGCTCGAGTAGCGAAGGCCGCTGGCAAACTACCACAACTGGTCTTTAATTTAATTTAATTTAATTAACTTTCTTTAATTTCTTTTCACTTTTAGCTCAAAGTCTCATCTAGTCACTCTAATTGTCAAAACATCCACAACTGGTCTAATTTTATCTAGTTCAGTCTTGAAAAGGTAATTGGCTGAGGTCTCTAATCCAGACAAAGTTGTGCTCAGTTATCAGGAATTCCCTATTCCTAATCAATTAGTCCAAGATAGCTATCAAATTGCCTCCTACTAACCATAACATTCTACCTACATATCATAGACATAAACAATTGTTTAACCAGGCATACTGCATTTAGAAGTCTGAAAGACGGAAATTTTTGAAAAATTTTGGAAGGGTGTAAAAATATGGGGAAAACAAGCAAAAGCATGCAAAAAAAAATTTTGCAAAGTAAAAGCATGCAAAAGAATTTTTGCAAACTGCTACAGTGCACCGTGCACTGCTACCCCACACTTAATTCTGACACTGTCCTCAGTGTTCATGCATATCTAATTACCCCACACTTATTTGAAAACAAGAAATAAAACACAAAGAAAAGATTCTTACCCACAATATGGGTAAGAAAGACATAAAAAAAACAAAATAATGCAAACAATTCTGTATGTCATATAAATCAACTTTGTACATAGATTCATACGTCATACAGCCCAGACATGTTTATACACATAGAACAAGAAAAACAAAAGCAAAAGAAAGGAAAGGAAAGAAGGAGAGAGAGACTAAGAACCCGGCGGGTCATCGTCCAGTGGACCGAAGTCTGCTGTAAAGTCAAACTCGAAGTTTTTCGCCAGTCGGGAAGTATGCTGATGTATCTCCTCAATCTTGTTGGTGTTCATGGCGATCCTGTCATCTATCATCGCCAGCCGTCTGTCAATCCTGTCCATGTCTCGATTGTATCGAGCCGATAATTCTGCCAATCCGTGCGACATGTGTCGTTCGAAGGCAGTACTTGGCACGAACGTCTCGGACGGAGGGATATGCGTTGGACATGCTTCCGATGCCGATGCTTGTCCTGGCTGCTCCGTGTGGATGGTGTAGCGGCCATTCGCATCCCGGACAACCATTCCCATGTTCCGTAGAATGGTAAGATCAGTGGGAACGGTGGTCGGGGCGACCAGGGTCAACTCTGAGCCCTCTATGTCCAACTCCAGGTAGCGGGCTAGCCTGGTGATGTACGATCCGAGCCCCAGACACTGTTTCCTGGTGTCTATAGCGAATCCTCGCATGACGACCGTGATGAGTCTAGCCATCTCTACCGTAGATCCCATGTGCATGTTGGCCAGAAGGAATGTTGATACGCGGAAATCGTATCACATTTTTAGCATGTTTTTATATATGTTTTAATGTGAAATTGAGAGTAAATTGACATTAATTGTTTACTATTTACTTGATTTCACAGTTTTTATGATTTTGGAAGTGTCAGGTGAAAAGTAGACGAAAACAGCAAATTCTGGGGCAAAAACACAATTTTTGGAAATGTTGACCCGGTCAAAGGTCCGGGACGGGCGTCCCGACCCGGTCAAACCGCCAGGACGGGCGTCCCGAACCTGGTCAACGAATCAGGACGGGCGTCCCGAGCCGCCAGAAGCTGTCCCACATCGAATTTTTCAGAATTTTTCACTCCGGGAAGCTGCTATAAATACCCCAGGCCTCCAACAGTTGAATTCATCCCTCTCCACTCGATCTGAGTCATTAAGTGGTTTCCAGTGTACAGTTTTCCAGTACACAACTCACTCAGAGACTCGGATCTCAGTTTTCTTTCTTATTAGTGTTTTGTTTTAGTTTCTGAGAAATAGTCTCAGATCTTAGGTTTCTATAGATAGGTTCGTTTCCGATATTCATAGAATACCCGGGGTTTCGTTAGGAGACCCTAAGAGAGCTCTAGGCGTTCGAAGAGTCAGTCCACAGGGCTAGGCTTAAGCTCAGAACGTAAGGTAAAGTCTAGCTACTAGGCTGAGGAAGCGTCCTCCGAAGGTTCTGGCGAGCAGAGTCAGGGCGGGCAATACGACGTATACAGCAGTACGCTCTGTAGGCGAGACTAAGTAAAGGGTGATTTCTTTATGGCATCAGTCCCCATACCCCTCTCTTATGTTTTATTGCTTTGTCCTAAACATCAATTATGAATATCAGATTATGATTTTATGAATAGTTGTTTTGTATGTTGAAGTTATTATGTTTTTCCGGAAATAGCCACCTGCTAAATAATCATTATGTTTGCATGTCTAATGTAGTTTCTTTTAAACTAAAATAGGGTTATAGACAATTCCTAACCACGGTCTATTCATAACCTGTTTAGTTTAACAGGCATCAATTAGTATTGGTGTCTGCCATACTAGATAAAATAACATGCTGAACACCTGGCTTGTTAGAGTAGTCTAGGTAGGCTGAGTAGAGCGTTATGCCAGCGATTACGAGCCTTCAGAGTGATCCCCGAAAGTGACATAGGGCTTTCATAACTGTCTTTGTTCGTACCGTGAGTAGGGCCGTTTACCTTAATGATAGGGGGCGGTAGCATAGAGACTCAGATGTGGTACACCTTTAGACACAGACCATAGTTGCTTTCCAGGCTAAGATATATCTAAAACACTCGAATATAGGTCAATCAACATATAGGAACAGTATAACATAGAATCAGAACTTATCTTTAAAACACTTCTAGGGTTAATTAGACTTGAACCTAGTGGAGAATGGATCACCCTCTCATCAAAGTATTTGATGAAGATTGCATAACTGGATCATAAGATAAGAGTTAGGATAGGAGGCTAGTTACTACTAAGCCGTTGCCACTTCCTGGGAGTACGATAATTAACTTAGTAAAATCGTAGATACTTTCCAATAGACTAGCTACACGATAGGTACTCTGCCTTAGATTCTGGCTGATTAAGTGACACCATAAGACTAAACGTGACAATTAGTCAATCACAGTCCTTAATTAATCATAATCGACATAGGGTAAAATAACACCTATTTAGTACGTCAACCGGAATCGCATCAGATTTTTGGCGCCGTTGCCGGGGAAATATCATAATGAATTTAGGATTATTGGCCACGATTCTAGAGACTTATGATAGGTAACGGTAGTAACCTAGACCTTAGACCTACACTTATCTTATACTAGTTAGACAATCAGTTTCCTGAATATAGGATTATCATAACTAATTAATTTTAGATGTCATCTGGAATTAAGAGACTTAGGATAATCAAAATTTAGAAAATTATTCTAGAACCATATTGAGGAAATTTACCTGCTTTCTAAATAAATTTTAAAATCCATAAAAATATTTTTCTCGTTTGTCTTCACTTTCCTATGTTTGTTATTTGTTATTTCTAACCAGACTTTGCACTCAGAGATGAAGAGAACAAGAGCAACTACTAACCAGGCAAAGAAAACAGAAAACCCTGACACTCCAGGACCAAAGAAGACGAAACCAGAAGGCCCCTCTAGACCCGCACCAGAAGTACCACGAGGGACTCTTCCTTCACAACCAGTAGAAGTAAACTCGAGCCCTGATGCCAGTGAACTAGTGAGACGATTCCTGAACACCCGTGAGCATAGTCCCACGGAAGAAGATCCTTCTGAGGATACCTTCCCTCCTAGAGAAGTACCCCAGAGATCTCCAATTCACCCTCCTACCCAGAGAGTTCCTCTAAATCCACCCCCTACTGATCAAACCCAGAATTCACCGACCTCTCCTGCATACACCCCAACATCTCACGAGCGCACCCCTTCATCTGCGGGGAGTACTAACGGTTATTATTCACTGTTGTCCGTGCAGATAGACACACTAACTCAAAGGGTCTATGAGATGGACCAAGGAATTGCCAGCAGACTGTGTCATTTAGACCAACTCAGTCTGAACATCACAACTAACGTAGACCGACTCAGAGCCACGGTCAATCTCCAGGAGAACCAAGGTGCACAACTACTCCGAGAGATGGCTGATCTACGCAGTGAGCAAAACAGGCAGAGGGATGAGATGCGAACAATACGCATAGAAATGCGAAGCATTCGGACAGAACTACAGGAGATCAGAGACAGGATTCGTTAAAAAGGGAAGATTCTTTTACTTTTATTTTCAGCAAATAATTCGTTTGAACTGAAACTTGAATAATTGACCCATATTTTTCTATTTTTCAAACATTTTTAAAGGGTCCTTTATTTTCAACAATTTTCTTTAGACATTTTATTTCTATGAAAAACGAAAATTTTGCAATTACAGTTTATTTTTCATTAACTAAATTGTATAAATTCAAATTTTTGTTTTTCTTGCTGAATTTCGTTGGATAAACATGAAGCCTTGTTAAAAATTATGATTATTTTTGGTATACTGAGATTTGCAGGAATTAGAAAAAAAAATTATATTTTCCGAATTGGCACGCGTCCCGAGGCAACCCGGGACGGGCGTCCCGAAGGCCTCCCCTTCTATAAAATCTCAATTTTTTCATTTTTCCCTCAAAATTCACTTCCAAAAATCCACCTCTCTCAAATAACTCTCTCTTTACCTTTGGCAAACTTTTCAAATTTAAAATTTCAAATTTCCCTCCAAAATTTAAATTTTAAATTTCCTTCCAAATTCGAATTTCCCTCCAAAATTCGAATTTCCCGCCAAAGATTTCGAAATCTTTCCCTAGCCTAATTTCACCCTTTTGAATTCGAATTCACCTCCAGAATTCGAATTCGAACCTTCCTTCCTACCTAAAACTCCCAAAAGTCTCTCAAACACTTTCAAACCAAATGGCTGCCAAACGTGCTCGTACCACATCTACCATGACAGTTACCTCAGTGACACATCCTTTTATGCTGTTTCCCTCCAGCACAGCATATCAGGAGAGATGTCACGAATACATCGGACGCACGATACTGACGGGCAGAACGTTGGATTGGGCAGCAGTACAGACACTGGGAGTAGAGGCTGAGGTCAGACGCATAGTCGATGTACTACCCTACAGTCGAGTATTCGTCGTCACAGAGCCCACGTACCTGGAGCTGGTATGTGAGTTCTATGCATCCTTTGCATGCCATCAGGAGCAGATCACATTCCGCTTAGGCGGAATAGATCGGTCGATAAGCATGGCCGAGTTTGGCATCGCTTTGGGTATCTGGCAGAGAGAGGAGCTGGATACACCCGCCTACACCACAGCAGTTCGGGACTTCACTTCTGCAGATGTCTCCACTGCTTGGGCTCAGATCTGTATGACGGGTGTTCCCTACCAGCATGGCTTTGCGAAAGCCACAGGTATCTATCCTGCTCTTCGCTACTTACATGCCATTATTGCACACACTTTGTCAGGACGACGGACGGCCCCCGGGAATGTCACCCAGATGGAGACATTCCTCTTGGCCAACATGCATATGGGATCCACAGTAGAGATGGCTCGACTTATCACAGTCATCATGCGGGGTTTTGCTACGGACACTCGGAAACAGTGTCTGGGGCTCGGGCCATTCATCACCAGGATAGCCCGCTACCTGGAGTTGGACATAGAGGGCTCGGAGCTTACTCTGGTCGCCCCAACCACTATTCCCACAGACGTTACCATCCTACGGAACATGGGAATGGTTGTCCGGGATGCGAGCGGCCGCTACACCATCCACACAGAGCAGCCAGGACAGGCTTCGGCATCAGAAGCAGCTCCACCGCATATCCCTCCATCCGAGACGTTCGTGCCACGTACTGCCTTCGAACGACACATGTCGCACGGATTGGCAGAACTATCGGCACGATACAGTCGAGACATGGACCGGATTGACAGCCGGCTGGCCATGATGGATGACCGGATTGACAGACGACTGGCGGTGATGGATGACAGGATCGCCATGATCACCAGTAGGATTGAGGAGATACATCAGCAGACTGCCCGAGTAGCGGAGAACTTCGAGTTTGACCTAACAGACCTCGGTCCACTGGATGGCGACCCGCCGGGTTCTTAGTCTCTCTCTCCCCTTCTTTCCTTTCTTTTGTCTTTTGTTTATCTTGTTCTTTGTGTATGTCTGGGCTGTATGACTATGAATCTTTGTACAAAATTGATTTATATGACATACAGAATTGTTGCATTATTTGTTTTTCTTGTTTTTTTTATGTTTTATTTCTTGTTTCAAATAAGTGTGGGGTAATTAGCTATGCATGAACACTGAGGACAGTGCCAAACTTAAGTGTGGGGTAGCAGTGCACGGTGCACTGTAGCAGTTTGAAGCAGTTTGAAAAAATTTTCGCATGCTTTTGCTTGTTTTCCCTGTATTTTCACACCCTTCCAAAATTTTTCAAAATTTTTCCGTCTTTCAGACTTCTAAATGCAGTATGCTTGGTTAAACAAATTGCTTATGTCTATGATATGTAGGTAGTATGTTATGGTTAGTAGGAGATAGTTGATAGCTATCTTGGACTAATTGATTAGGAATAGGGAATTCCTGATAACTGAGCACAACCTTGTCTGGATTAGAGACCTCAACCAATTGCCTATTCGAGACTTAACTAGATAAAATTAGACCAGTTGTGGATATATTGGCAGTTAGAATGACTAGATGAGACTCTGAGCTAAAAGTGAAAGAACTTAAGGAAGTTAATTACAATAGGGTAGTTTGCCAGCGGCCTTCGCTACTCGAGCACCACTCCTTCGGGGAACTTAAAGCCTGATGCCCTAAGGTCGTGTAGATCTGGGAGTCATCGGAGTGGGACTCGCTACATGGGTAGTTGAAGTTGACGTGTTCTAAGCAAACTCGAAATACCCTGAATCTATAAAGAAAATAACTAAGTGCTAAAACATTAAAAATCTGATCACCAAAGCTCAGAACTCAGAAAGTTATCTGTTGTCAGTATGTCTAGCGATAGGTCGAAGTATTATCTGGTAGCAGTTAAGATAAGAGTTCATTGTGTTGACTATCTGGTCTAGACTAGTACACACACTACACATCAGGAAGACCCTGTGACTAAGAAAAAAGTCCAACCTAGTTGTTGATTTGTTTTCTGCCTGATCATAACAAAACTAGAGACATTGAGACCTTGTCATAGCAACCTAACCAATCAGACCTGTGTTAAGAATTGTCTGAAGAATTTTTGGAATAAAAACATGATTAGGAATTTAAGTGACTGCACTACGGTTTAAAATCACTAACTCCATGTAGACTTTGCTTGAGGACAAGCAAAAAGCTAAGTGTGGGGTTATCTGATACGCGAAAATCGTATCACATTTTTAGCATGTTTTTATATGTTTTAATGTGAAATTGAGAGTAAATTGACATTAATTGTTTACTATTTACTTGATTTCACGGTTTTTTGATTTTGGAAGTGTCAGGTGAAAAGTAGACGAAAACAGCAAATTCTGGGGCAAAAACGCAATTTTTGGAAATGTTGACCCGGTCAAAGGTCCGGGAGGTCCGGGACGGGCGTCCCGACCCGGTCAAACCGCCAGGACGGGCGTCCTGAACCGGGACGGGCGTCCCGAACCTGGTCAACGAATCAGGACGGGCGTCCCGAGCCGCCAGAAGCTGTCCCACATCGAATTTTTCAGAATTTTTCACTCCGGGAAGCTGCTATAAATACCCCAGGCCTCCAGCAGTTGAATTCATCCCTCTCCACTCGATCTGAGTCATTAAGTGGTTTCCAGTGTACAGTTTTCCAGTACACAACTCACTCAGAGACTCGGATCTCAGTTTTCTTTCTTATTAGTGTTTTGTTTTAGTTTCTGAGAAATAGTCTCAGATCTTAGGTTTCTATAGATAGGTTCGTTTCCGGTATTCATAGAATACCCGGGGTTTCGTTAGGAGACCCTAAGAGAGCTCTAGGCGTTCGAAGAGTCAGTCCACAGGGCTAGGCTTAAGCCCAGGACGTAAGGTAAAGTCTAGCTACTAGGCTGAGGAAGCGTCCTCCGAAGGTTCTGGCGAGCAGAGTCAGGGCGGGCAATACGACGTATACAGCAGTACGCTCTGTAGGCGAGACTAAGTAAAGGGTGATTTCTTTATGGCATCAGTCCCCATACCCCTCTCTTATATGTTTTATTGCTTTGTCCTAAACATCAATTATGAATATCAGATTATGATTTTATGAATAGTTGTTTTGTATGTTGAAGTTATTATGTTTTTCCGGAAATAGCCACCTGCTAAATAATCATTATGTCTGCATGTCTAATGTAGTTTCTTTTAAACTAAAATAGGGTTATAGACAATTCCTAACCACGGTCTATTCATAACCTGTTTAGTTTAACAGGCATCAATTAGTATTGGTGTCTGCCATACTAGATAAAATAACATGCTGAACACCTGGCTTGTTAGAGTAGTCTAGGTAGGCTGAGTAGAGCGTTATGCCAGCGATTACGAGCCTTCAGAGTGATCCCCGAAAGTGACATAGGGCTTTCATAACTGTCTTTGTTCGTACCGTGAGTAGGGCCGTTTACCTTAATGATAGGGGGCGGTAGCATAGAGACTCATATGTGGTACACCTTTAGACACAGACCATAGTTGCATTCCAGGCTAAGATATATCTAAAACACTCGAATATAGGTCAATCAACATATAGGAACAGTATAACATAGAATCAGAACTTATCTTTAAAACACTTCTAGGGTTAATTAGACTTGAACCTAGTGGAGAATGGATCACCCTCTCATCAAAGTATTTGATGAAGATTGCATAACTGGATCATAAGATAAGAGTTAGGATAAGAGGCTAGTTACTACTAAGCCGTTGCCACTTCCCTGGGAGTACGATAATTAACTTAGTAAAATCGTAGATACTTTCCAATAGACTAGCTACACGATAGGTACTCTGCCTTAGATTCTGGCTGATTAAGTGACACCATAAGACTAAACGTGACAATTAGTCAATCACAGTCCTTAATTAATCATAATCGACATAGGGTAAAATAACACCTATTTAGTACGTCAACCGGAATCGCATCAAATGTCTCCATCTGGGTGATAGTTCTTGGAGCCGTCCGTCGTCCTGACAATGTATGTGCAATGATAGCGTGCAGGTAACGAAGAGTAGGATAAATACTTGTGGCTTTTGCAAAGCCATGCTGGTATGGGACACCCGTCATGCAGATCTGAGCCCAAGCAGTGGAGACGTCTGCAGACGTGAAGTCTCGAACTGCTGTGGTGTATGCGGGCGTATGCAGCTCATCTCTCTGCCAGATACCTAGGGCGACGCCGAACTCGGCCATGCTCATCGACCGATCTATTCCGCCTAAGCAGAATGTGATCTGCTCCTGGTGGTATGTAAAAGACGCATAGAACTCACATACCAGCTCCAGGTATGTGGGCTTTGTGACGATGAATACTCGACTGTAAGGTAGCACGTCGAGTATGCGTCTGACTTCCGACTCTACTCCTAGCGTCTGTACTGTTGCCCAATCCAACGTTCTGCCCGTCAGTATCGTACGCCCGATGTACCCGAGGCATCTTTCTTGGTATGCTGTGCTGGAGGGAAACAACATAAAAGGATGTGCCACTGAGGTAACTGTCATGGCAGATGTGGTACGAGCACGTTTGGGAGCCATTAAGAACGTACGAGAGAGTTTAGGTGGGAAGAAATCTTTAAACTCAAATTCTGGAGGTGAATTTGAATTCAGAAGGATGAAATTAGGTTAAAAGATTTTGAATTTTTTGGCGGGAAAATCGAATTTTGGAGGGAAATTCGAATTTTTGAGTGAAGTTTAAAATTCAAATTTTTGAGGGAAACTCGAATTTTTAAACTTTGGGGAGTTTGCCCAAATTTTGTAGAGAGAAGGTAGAGAGAAATATTTTTAGAGAGATGAATTTTTTGTTGTAGATTTGAGAGAAAATGAAAAAAATGAATTTTTATAGAAGGGGCGGCCTTCGGGACGCCCGTCCCGGAGGCAGGACTCCCGTCCCGCTAGACGCCCATCCAGAATAGGGACGCCCGTCCCGGGTTGCTTCGGGACGCGTGCCAATTCCAAAAAATAATTTTTTTTTTCGTAATTCCCTGCAAACCTCAAGATACCAAAAAATAATCATAATTTTTAACAAGTCTTCATGTTTATCCAATCAAGTTCAGAAGCTGTTAAAAATTCTATGCAAAAGATTCCTCAGTCTTTTTCGAAAATCATTACTACCCTAATTTTATCCCACTCCAGCAAGAATTTCAGAAAAACAAAAACTGAGTTTGTACAATTTAATTAGTGAAACATAAAATGTATTTGCAAAACTTTTGTTTTTCATAGAAATTTGGAAATAAAATGTCTGAAGAAAATTGTTGAATATAAAGGACCCTTTAAAAAGTTTGAAAAAAAGAAAAATATGGGTCAATTATTCAGGTTTAGTTCAAACAATTTATTTGCTGAGAATAAAAGTAAAAGAATCTTCCCTTTTTCAACGACCCTTATCTCTGATCTCCTGTAGCTCTGTTCGAATGCTTCGCATTTCTATGTGTATGGCTCTCATCTCATCCCTTTGCCTGCCCTGCTCACTGCGTAAGTCAGCCATCTCCCGGAGTAGTTGTGCACTTTGGTTCTCCTGAAGACTGACTGTGGCTCTGAGTCGGTCCATGTTAGTTGTGATATTCAGACTGAGTTGGTCTAAATGACACAATCTGCTGGCAATTCCTTGGTCCATCTCATAGACCCTTTGAGCCAATGTATCTATCTGCACGGACAACATTGAATGATAACCGTTAGTACTCCCCCCGGATGAAGGGGTGCGCTCGTTAGGTGTTGGGGTGTATGCAAGAGATGTTGGTGAATTTTGGGTTTGGTCAGTGGGTGGTGGATTTATAGGAACTCTCTGGGCAGGAGGGTGAACTGGAGATCTCTGAGGTTCTTCTCTAGGAGGGAAGGTATCCTCAGAAGGATCTTCTTTCGTGGGACTAGGCTCACGGGCGTTCAGGAATCCCCTTACTAGGTCACTGGCATCTAGGCTTGAGTTTACTTCTACCGGTTGTGAAGGAAGAGTCCCTCGTGGTATTTCTGGTGCAGGCCTAGATGCTCCTTCTGGCTTTGTCTTCTTTGGTCCTGGAGTGTCAGGGATTTCTGTTTTCTTTGCCTGGTTAGTAGCTACTCTTGTTCTCTTCATCTCTGAGTGCAAAGTCTGGTTAGAAATAACAAATAAAATAAAAGTAGGAAAGTAAAATAAAAAAAAGCAAGAAAAATATTTTTAGGGATTTTGAATTTTATTTAGAAAGGAGGTAAATTTCCTCAATATGGTTTTAGAATAATTTTCTAAAATTTGATTATCCTAAGTGTCTTAATTTCAGACAGTATCTGAAATTAATTAGTTGTGATAATCCTATATTTTGGAAAGTGATTGTCTAACTGGTATAAGATAAGTGTAAATCAAAAGTCTAGGTTACTACTGTTACCTATCATAAGTCTCTAGAATTGTGGCCAATAACCCTAAATTCATTATGATATTTCCCCGGCAACGACGCCAAAAATCTGATGGGTTTCCAGCCGATATGCTAAATAGGTGTTATTTTACCCTATGTTGATTATGAATAATTAAGGACTGTGATTGATTAATTGTCACATTTAGTCTCTATGGTGTCACTTAATCAGCCAGAACCTAAGGCAGAGTACCTATCGTGTAGCTAGTCTGTTGGAAAGTATCTACGATTTTATTAAATAAATATTGTACTCCCAGGGAAGTGGTAACGGCTTAGTAGTAACTAACCTTTATTCCTAACTCTTATCTTATAATCTAGTTATGCAATCTTCATCAATAACTTTGATGAGAGGGTGATTCATTCTCCACTAGGTTTAAGTTAACCAAACCTGAAAGTGTTTTATAGATGAGATCATGATTTTATGTTATACTGTTACTATACGTTGATTGACCTATATTCGAGTATTTTAGACATGTCTTGGCCTGGATTGCAACTATGTTCTGAGTCTAAAGGTGTACCACATCTGAGTTTCTGCGCTACCGCCCCATCGTTAAGGGTAACGGCCCTACTCACGGCTCGGACAAAAGTCAGCAATGAACGCCCTATGTCACTTTGGGGATCATACTACTCGTCTCATAACCGCCGGCATAACACTCTACTCAGCCTACCTAGACTACTTTCAACCAACAGGGTGTTCCGTAGACTATTTTATCTAGCATGGCAGACACCAATACTAATTGATGTCTGTTAAACTAAACAGGTTATGAATAGACCGTGGTTAGGAATTGTCTATAACCCTAATTTCAGTTTAAAAGAACGACATTAGACATGCAGACATAGTGAATATTTAAGCAAGTGGCCATTTCTAGAAAAACATAATAACTTCAACATATATAACAAATATTCATAATAATCATAATCTGGTATTCAGAACTGTTATTTGGACAAACACAATAACAACATATAAGAGAGGGATGATAACTCTAGAAAAATAGAGTTATTCACATCTAATATACCACATTTTATTCGGGAATTAATTGACTTTATTTGGAAAATGGAATAAAAATGTGTTGATTTGATATTTTCTCTCTTTTTACCTAAAAATGTGGATTTATGGTTAAATTCATTTAATTGAATAATATCTCAACATGTGGATAAGTTTGTATTATTTGTTATGTGGGAATTTATTGAATTGACTTATTGTGACAAGGGTAAAAGGGAATGTGGATGGTTGACATTGTTGGATAAAAGTGACCGAGAGGAAAGTGAAGAATGTGTGGAAAATTTGCATCTATACATATATATATATATACATCTATATCTATATATATATCTATATGTATATATATATATAATACACACCCACACACAATTTGTCACTCAAAATCCAGCTGGACACTTGTGGACATACTATGCATATTATTCCTTTTGTCCTATCCATTTTATATATATATATATATATATATATATATACATATATATGTTTGTTTGTAGACAAGGTGGACAAGAAAGTAGAAGACAAAGACAAGAATTTCAGGAAAGTAGCTGGAATATGCTGCTGAAATCCTGCATCAATCATAGGAAAAAAGACAAGAATTTCAGGAATGTGCTGCTGGAATATGCCGCTGAAATCCTGCAGCAATCATAGGAAACAAAAGACAGAAATTCGGCTGCAAATGTTGCAGCATTCAGTGGAAGATGACAAGAAAATTCCAGAAGACAGCTGCAAATTATTTTTTTATTTGCTGGAATTTTTGGAAAGAAAAATAAGGGAATTATGGACAGTGGGCACGGCAGAGAGTAGTTCAGTTTTGGCTTTTGGCCATTTGAGAATAGGATAGGTTTTCTTCTTAGTTTTTTTAGACTAACTTTTGAGAGGGAAGAACCCAAGAGTGAGCAGGGTGACTTGCTGTAGTATTCATCAGCTGAGCAGTAGAGACGCAGCAGCATCAAGCAGAGGAAAAGAAGGGCAGCAGTACGTTGATTAAACCGATTTGGGCAGTAGGGTGATCTCCGATCCAGAGTAATCCTCTCTCCATTTCTTCAAGTTACTACTGTTTTGTAATCAAATGTTCTTTGTAATATGAGAATGTTTACATGTATTCAAGGATTGATTAAAAATGTTTTGGGAGTAATATGTTTTCCGTCTTAGGCTTGACTCCGTTGATTGGTGTCACTAAGGACCTAGGGACTGTTTTTCCTATTACTTTAGTCCTTGTCTTTCATGATTCTTGGTTCAAGGGTTAATTAAAAATGTTTTGGGAGTGATTTGTTTTCCGTCTTAGGCTTGACTCCGTTGATTGGTGTCACTAAGGACCTAGGGACTATCTTTCCTATTACGTTGATTCTTGTTTTCCATGATTCGTTTCAGCATAATATATATCTTTAACCTGACGATGTTGTGGTGTAGTTAAGTATGAGCATGTTGAATACACTGTTTTGAATATGATGATAAGTATGCTGCAGCATTACTTTATGTTTTTATGTTTAATGCTTGTATGGGGCAATGCTTGGTTTATTCATGTAATTGCATTAGAATTATGTGGCGCTATATTTGAGAACTGCGTGAACAGCTCCCGGGTATTCTATGAATACCAGAAACGAACCTATCTATAGAAGCCTAAGATCTGAGACTATTTCTCAGAAACTAAAACAAAGCACTAACAAGAAAGAAACTGAGATCCGAGTCTCTGAGTGAGTTGTGTACTAGAGAAGTGTACACTGGAAACCACTTAATGACTCAGATCGAGTGGAGAGGAATGAAATCAACTACTGGAGGCCTGGGGTATTTATAGCAGCTTCCCGGGGTGATTTTTCATCAAAAATTCGATGTGGGACTTGAACCGGGGGTTCGGGACGCCCGTCCTGGTCTGTTGACCAAGTCGGGACGCCCGTCCCGGTGCTTTGACTGGGTCGGGACGCCCGTCCTGAGCCTTTGACTAAGTCAGCATTTCCAAAAATTGCGTTTTTGCCCCAAAATTTGCTGTTTTCGTCTACTTTTCACCTGACACTTCCAAAATCATAAAAACTGTGAAATTAAATAAATAATAAACAATTAAGATCAATTTACCCTCAATTTCACCCTAAATCATATATAAAAACATGCTAAAAAGGTGATACGATTTTCACGTAACAGTCTCCTTATAGACTCGTTTTTGGGAAAGCTTGCCACCTACCCGTTGAGTTAGAACACAAGGCATACTGGGCACTGCAGCATCTCAATCTGGATATGGATGCTGCTGGAAACAAGCGAATGATGCAACTTTCTGAACTAGATGAGCTGAGGTTATTCTCTTACGAAAATGCCAAGTTATATACAAAGAGAAAATGAAGAGATGGCATGATAAACACATCCAGCCAAGGAATTTTGAAATTGGACAACAAGTTCTGATTTTTAATTCAAGGTTAAGATTATTTCCAAGTAAATTGAAATCGAGATGGACCGGGCCATACACAAATGAACAAATATATCCTTACGGAGTGGTCTCGGTTGTGGGCAAAAATGGGAACAAATTTAAAGTCAACAGGCATAGATTAAAACTCTACAGAGATGGTGACCGAGAGCAAACTGTTTCTTCTCTATTATTGGTCAATGATGAAGAATTAAGTGGACCCAACACAAGTGAAAAAGTCACGTGAACACTTTTCATTTTTGTTTTATTTTTCTGTTTTTTTTCTTTTTTCTGTCTTTCTTTCCTTTTTCTGTTTATTTATTATTTCTGTCTTTTGCTTTTATTAATTTTCGGGTACCCCTGTACCCGACCTCTGTAGTTCTTTTCTTTATTTTGTTCTTTTCTTATTTTTATTTCATTTTGGGAGTGATGTACACACTATGTATATATTTTTGGCAAATATATACACCATATTTGGATAAGAAGACAAAGTAATTAAAGCAGCATATGGATAAATGGAAAACCCATTTACTTCACGGTATTCGAGGCAGAGTCAACCAGAGTAGGAAATAGCTTCTAGCGGGAGTAAAAGGCAACTTTTCAGTTGCCACACGTCTTCCCAAGGCATTGGAACATGTAAGTACTCATTATTATTCTTTTATATTTGATTTTCACAAAGGAATGAGTATTAACTAGTTCAAGAAACCGAAAAGGCACCCACATTCTTATCTTTTGTCTTTACTTCACAACTAAAACGTCAAGCAAGTTTCATTTAAAACAAAAAAAGAAAAAGAAAAAAGACAACACTTGCTTCATATTCTCTCAACTCCCATCTTTCAAAAACCCTTCTGCTCGTCTGTATTACTCTCCCGACCGGTAGTACCAACACCTACGTCTCCTCCAGTCAAGTTCCGAAGTAACCCACACACTCAAGGTAAGTTTTTCTTCGAATATTCTGAAGGATACGTTGCTTTGAACTGCACTAAACGGATGACCCATTCTGGGTTAATTTGTTTTCGAAAAGCAAGAGTTCTTACTTACTGATTTGCGCGTTTATTTGCAATTTTAGTTCGGATTTGAAATTATTTTTGTTGAAAATTTAGGGCATTTTTGAAAAATAGTAAGTATGTTGTCAGATCTGTTGTTTGTTGTTTCCGAGTTTAACTTGACAAATGCGAATAGTGGGGTTTTTCCTTGAAATCGAATGTTTTAGTTGCGTTTCTTTTGTGCTACTGTGCGTTCGGTATGTTGATTTCTATAGAATGGATGTTTCCACTTCTATAGTATGGTTTACATTGTCTAGATCTACTGATATTTTGAGTTTTGTTGTCTCTTATCTTTTGAGTTTAAGTGGAATTTTCAGAAAATAAGGTTTTATTTTAAAATGGGTTTCACATTTTTTGATTATTTTTGATAAAACAGGCTTAAGTGTAGTTTTCTGATTATCTTCTGGGTTTAAGTATGTACCCGTCTGTGATTTTTCTGAATGTCTTTGAGGTTTATAGCGTCTGGGTACATACTGGTTTTATGAAAGGAGTTGATATAGATATACTGCGGGGTTTACATTTTTTTCTGTTGTGTATGCTAGCATGTTTAGTGGAGCAAAATTGAGAAAATCTTTGACTGAATCTTTTTGAAATCAGAACTTGATTTTGCTTATTTTTCTGTGTTGACTGAATCTGTGCTTATTTTTCTCACATTATTCATTTTTCTGAATGGAATTGATTGGGATATACTGCGGGTTTTGTAATTTTTTTCCTGTTGTGAGCATGATTAAGTGAAGACAACGTAAGGGGACGGTCTTTGACTTTTTTTTTTAATTCAGGACTTATTTTCTTTATTTTCATGTGTTGATTGTAGCCTATTTTGGAAATGTATTCTCACATTTATTAATTTTCAGATGCCAAGAATCAAACAAGTGGCCCAAAAATGCCCCACCAAAGAAACATTCTCTTCCTCCGATGCAGAAGCAAGATATGCGGAGCTATATGCTGAAAAATAGTGTCTTGCTAATTTAAGTTTTGACCTTATGGGAGAATCACCGTATCCTTTGCCAGAAGAATGCAGACATATTATCAGGATACTAGGATGGGAGCGGCTGTGTGCTCTACAAGTGGAACCGGACCCTTCAATTGTCCGAGAATTCTACTCAAACCTGTGGCCCAACAGTATCTATGGGGTCTTTGTTTGAGAACGTTTGGTCACACTAAACCCTAGAGCCGTGATGCGTTTCCGACTGATATGCTAAATAGGTGTTATTTTACCCTATGTTGATTATGAGTAATTAAGGACTGAGATTGACTAATTGTCACATTTAGTCTCTATGGTGTCACTTAATCAGCCAGAACCTAAGGCAGAGTACCTATCATGTAGCTAGTCGGTTGGAAAGTATCTACGATTTTATTAAATAAATATCGTACTCCCAGGGAAGTGGTAACGACTTAGTAGTAACTAGCCTTTTATCCTAACTCTTATCTTATGATCCAGTTATGCAATCTTCATCAATAACATTGATGAGAGGGTGATCCATTCTCCACTAGGTTTAAGTCTAATTAAACCTAAAAGTGTTTTATAGATGAGGTCCGGATTCTATGTTATACTGTTCCTACATGTTGATTGACCTATCTTCGAGTATTTTAGATGCATCTTAGCCTGGATTGCAACTATGTTCTGAGTCTAAAGGTGTACCACATCTGAGTAATCTAATAAACCGCCCTACCTTAATGACGGCCCTACTCACGGTTCGAGCTAAAGGTATCCATGATCCTCAAAGTGACATAAGATCATGCCGCTAGCCCTAACGCCGGCATAAACGCTCTACTCAGCCTACCTAGACTACTCTAACAAACAGGGTGTTCCACAGGTTATTTTATCTAGTATCGCAGACACCAATACTAATTGATGCCTGTTAAACTAAATAGGTTATGAATAGACCATTGATATGCATAAATCATATCACATTTTTAGCATGTTTTTAGGCATGATTTAGGGTGAAATTGAGGGTAAATTGGTCTTAATTGTTCATTATTAACTCAATTTCACCGTTTTTATGATTTTGGAAGTGTCAGGTGAAAAGTAGAAGAAAATGGCAAATTTCGGGGCAAAAACGTAATTTTTCGGAAGTTCAGACTTCGGGGAGGGCGTCCCGGTTCAAGACGGGCGTCGTGACCTGGTCAACAGGTCGGGACGGCCGTCCTGACTTGGTCAACAGACCGGGACGGGCATTCCGAACCAGAATTTAGAATCCCACATCGAATTTTTGAGAGAAAATCACTCCAGAAAGCTGCTATAAATACCACAGGCCAGCCTCAGTTGAGATCATCCCTCTCCACTCGATCTGAGTCATTCAGTGACTTCCAGTGTACAATTCTCTAGTACACAAATCACTCAGAGACTCAGATTTTAGTATAAGTTTTCTTTCTTTCTTTTAGTGTTTCGTTTTTCTTAGTTTCTGAGAAATAGTCTCAGATCCTAGGGTTCGATAGATAGGTTCGTTTCTAGTATTCATAGAATACCCAGAATTTCGTTAGGAGATCCTAAGAGGGCTCTAGGCGTTCGAATAGTCAGTCCACAGAGCTGGGCTTAAGCTGGGTATTAAGGTAAAGCCCAGTTACTAGGCTGAGGAAGCGTCCTCCGAAGGTTCTGGCGAGAAGAGTCGGGTCAAGCAATACGACATATACAGCAGTACGCTCCATCGACGAGACTAAGTAAACGGTGATTTCTTTATGGCATCAGTCCCCCTATCCCTCTCTTATATGTTGTTATTGTGTTTGTCCAAAGAATAATTTTGAATATCAGATTATGGTTGTTATGGATATTTGTTATATATGTTGAGGTTGTTATGTTTTTCCGGAAATAGCCACCTGCTTAAATATTCATTATGTCTGCATGTCTAATGTAGTTTCTTTTAAACTAAAATTAGGGTTATAGATAATTCCTAACCACGGTCTATTCATAACCTATTTAGTTTAACAAGCATCAATTAGTATTGGTGTCTGCCATACTAGATAAAATAACCTGCGGAACACCCTATTTGTTAGAGTAGTCTAGGTAGGCTGAGTAGAGCGTTATGCCGGCGGTTATGGGCCATCGGCGTGATCCCCGAAGTGACATAGGGCATTCATAGCTGTCTTTTGTCCGAACCGTGAGTAGGGCCGTTTAGCTTAGAGATGGGGCGGTAGCATAGAGACTCAGATGTGGTACACCTTTGGACTCAGAACATAGTTGCATTCCAGGCTAAGATATATCTAAAACACTCGAAGATAGGTCAATCAACATGTAGGAACAGTATAACATGGAATCAGGACTTTGTCTATAAACACTTTTAGGCTTAATTAGACTAAAACCTAGTGGAGAATGGATCACCCTCTCATCAAAGTTATTGATGACGATTGCATAACTGGATCATAAGATAAGAGTTAGAATAAAAGGCTAGCTACTACTAAGTCGTTACCACTTCCCTAGGAGTACGATATTTATTTAATAAAATCGTAGATACTTTCCAACAGACTAGTTACACGATAGGTACTCTGCCTTAGGTTCTGGCTGATTAAGTGACACCATAGAGACTAAATGTGACAATTAGTCAATCTCAGTCCTTAATTACTCATAATCAACATAGGGTAAAATAACACCTATTTAGCATATCAGTCGGAAACACATCAACCGTGGTTAGGAATTGTCTATAACCCTAATTTTAGTTTAAAAGAAACTACATTAGACATGCAAACATAATGAATATTAAGCAGGTGGCTATTTTCGAAAAAATATAACAACTTCAACATATATAACAAATATTCATACAAATCATAATCTGATATTCAAAATCATTCTTTGGACAAACACAATAACAACATATAAGAGAGGGACAGGGGGGCTAATGCTATAAAGAAATCACCCTTTACTTAGTCTTGCCGATGGAGCGTACTGCTGTATATGTCGTATTGCTTGACCCGACTCTGCTCAACAGAACCTTCGGAGGACGCTTCCTCAGCCTAGTAGCTGGACTTTACCTTACATCCTGGGCTTAAGCTCAGCCCTGTGGACTGACTCTTCGAACGCCTAGAGCCCTCTTAGGATCTCCTAACGAAATCCCGGGTATTCTATGAATACCAGAAATGAACCTATCTATCGAAGCCTAAGATCTGAGACTATTTCTCAGAATCTAAGATAATGAAACACTAACTAGAAAGAAAGAGAACTTATAGTGAATCCGAGTCTCTAAGTGACTTGTGTACTCGAAAAATGTACACTAGAAGTCACTAAATGACTCAGATTAAGTGGAGAGGGATGATTTCAACTGAGGAAGGCCTGGGGTATTTATATTAGCTTTCTGGAGTGCTTTTTCATCAAAAATTCGATGTGGGACTTGAATTTCTGGTTCGGGACACCCGTCCGGGATTGGGACACCCGTCCCGGTCTGTTGACCAGGTCAGGACGCCCTCCCCGAAGTCCGAACTTCTAAAAAATTGCGTTTTGCCCTGAAATTTGCCATTTTCTTCCACTTTTCACCTGACACTTCCAAAATCATAAAAACTATGAAATTGAGTTAATAATGAACAATTAAGACCAATTTGCCCTCAATATCACCCTAAATCATGCCTAAAAACATGCTAAAAACGTGATATGATTTATGCATATAAGATAACCCCACACATAGCTTTTTGCTTGTCCTCAAGCAAAGTTTACCTGAAGTTAGTGATTCTAAATCAGTCACTTAAATTCCTAGTCATGTTTTTATTCCAAAAATTATTCAGACAATTCTTAACACAGGTCTGACTGGTTAGGTTGCCATGACATGGTCTCAAATGTCTTTAGTAGATTGTTATGATCAAGCAAAAAACAACTTAACAACTAGGTTGAACTCTTTTCTTAGTCACAAGGTCTTCCTGATGTGTAGTGTGTGTACTAGTCTAGACCAGATAGTCAACACAATATACACTCGTCTTAACTACTACCAGATAACATTTTGACCCGTCGCTAGACATACTAACAACAGACAACTTTCTGAGTTCTGAGCCTTGGTGATCAGGTTTTTATTGATTTAGCATTTATTGCATTTTTTCTCTTTTATAGATTTTTCAGGGTATTTTGAGTCTGCTTAGAACACGTCAACTTCAACTACCCATGTAGCGAGTCCCACTCCGATGACTCCCAGACCTACACGACCTTAGGGCATTAGGCTTTAAGTTCCCCGAAGGAGTGGTGCTCGAGTAGCGAAGGCCGCTGGCAAACTACCCTTATTTAATTAACTCTTTTTTTTGTTTCTTTTCACTTTTAGCTCAGAGTCTCATCTAGTCATTCTAATTGTCAATACATCCACAACTGGTCTAATCTTATCTAGTTAAGTCTTGAAAAGGTAATTGGCTGAGGTTTCTAATCCAGACTAAGTTGTGCTCAGTTATCAGGAATTCCCTATTCCTAATCAATAAGTTCAAGATAGTCATCACATTATCTCCTACTAACCATAACATTCTACACACATATCATAGACATAAGCAATGTTTAACCAATCATACTGCATTTACAAGTCTGAAAGAATAAAAAATTTTGAAATTTTTTGGAAGGGTGTGAAAATACGGGGAAAACAAGCAAAATCATGCAAAAATTTTGTCAAACTACTACATTGCACCTTGCACTGCTACCCCACACTTAAGTCTGACATTGTCCTCAGTGTTCATGCATATTTAAACTACCCCACACTTATTTGCAAACAAGAAGAAATGAAAACAAAACAAAGAACTCTTACCCCACACTTATTTGACTAACTAAGGGTAAGAGGGAGAATAAAGCAACAAAACAAGAAGGATAATGGAAATAACAAAACAGAACACAAAACAAAGAAAATAAAAGTAAAGGAATATGAGGATTAGAAAAACTCCCTTCATGTCGCGAGCAGAAGGGTCTTCTCTGATCTTTCAATTGGCTCTTCACCTTAGTCATGTGCTATTGCTGAGGTGTTCTTGACTCTGCAAGCTCTAGATATTGGAACAGATGACGTCAGCTCCGATCCTTTAATGTCGAGCTCTAGGTAGTGGCCTATCCATTTGATGAATGACTCAAGCCCCAAGGACTGAAGCTTTGGCGAAGCCGTGGTGGTAGGAGGCTCCAGCGGTGTAGATCTGGGCCCAAGTATTTGAAACTTCCTCGGGGAGGTTTCTCACAGCTGATTGTATGCAGGGGATGCAAGCTCCTACATTGCTATGCTCCTGATACAATGCCAAATTCCTCTATATCCTTCAACCCTTCGATATCACTTGGTAGATCACTTGCTTGCACTGGTCTGGCTTTAATTGTTGACAGTATCTCATCTGTTGATTCTGCGGGTAGGGGTGGTGCTTGGCAGACTTCACAGATTAGATACATAGACTGAACATTTCTTCCTAAGACATTGGCACTTTGGAAAACAACTTCTCATAGAATCTTGCTGGGGTAGGCGATCTCTGGAAGAGGCGTTACCTGTTATTTGGCAAGCATCGCAAGACTGTATCAGAGATACAAAATCCTTGAATATGGTGGGTCAATAATATTCTACTTCCAACACTTTCCGGACAATGTTGATAGCAGTTAATTGGTCTCCCATAGATTCCTGCAATGCTTCAGAATCATGTGGCCTTCGCTTTCCGAGATACATCCTCTGATCACTTTACTCTGCAAAAATTTGAAATAGAAGAGAAATCTGCCCAGTAGTAATATTTCAAATCAGCAAAGAATTTCTTCTTTTGCTGATAAGTCATATCACTTGGGAATAATTAGCAGCTAGATAATTAGTAATATCAGTAAACCACGGAGGAGAATCATTACTCATAGCAAACAATGAAAATAGATCCTCATTTAGATATTTATCAGATACTACTGTCTCGTCATTGGCCTCTAACTCAAGGTTTCCTAATCTAGACCAAAGGTTTGCTTTCTAGATTCTTAACCCTTTTTCTTACCCCTTCATTCTATATCAAATTCAAGTGACAATAAAACCTAACTTAATCAATTATGGTTCAGCATCAGTTTTATTGAACACAGATATCTCAGAGTGATCAGTGTAACCTATTGTTTTAGACAAGACTAGATAAGATCAGGATTTATCATACATGAACTTTCTTATCATGTTTCTGTCCTAAAACAATTCTTACTACATCATTACATCACATATTCATTCAAAAAGTAGATTTCAATCAGGTGATGCCATAATGGGTGCATTAATTCCTTTTGGTTTAAAAGATCTCATGCAATTATCAGCAAAACAAAAGGAACATCCTTTTTCCAATAGAACATTCAATGGTTTGGCTATTAAGGAAAACAATTATTTCATAATTCATCCTAATAAGCCGGTATGACTCTAAGAAAATTCTAAAATGGAGTTTCTTCCCAATAAACATCTAAGCCAAAATTTTACAACTCAGAAGAAAATATATTTTATACTCATTTCCATTTTTATTTCTTCGAAATAATAGAAAAACACGAAAAAGAGCAATTAAGAAAACAACTAAGAAAGAACAAGAGATAGGGAAAAGAACAACTTACCATTGAGCAAGAAAAATACATTTTTTTCGGTTTTTTTAATTTTAAAAATATTTTTTTCTTTTTTTTTGAAAGCAGTTAAATTTCCTCAATATGGTTTTAGAATAATTTTCTAAAATTTGATTATCCTAAATGTCTTAATTTCAGATGATATCTAAAATCAATTAGTTATGATAATCCTATATTTCAGAAATTGATTGTCTAACTAGCAGAAAATAAGTTTTGGGTCTAATGTCTAAGTTACTACCGCTACTGATATGCATAAATCATATCATGTTTTTAGCATGTTTTAAGGCATAATTTAGGGTGAAATTGAGGGCAAATTGGTCTTAATTGTTTATTATTAACTCAATTTCACAGTTTTCATGATTTTGGAAGCGTCAGGTGAAAATTAGAAGAAAATGGCAATATTTTGGGGCAAAAATGCAATTTTCCAGAAGTTTAGACTTCGGGGAGGGCGTCCCGGTTCAGGACGGGCGTCCTGACCTGGTCAACAGGCCGGGATGGGCATCCAGGACTCGGGACGGCTGTCCTGACCTGGTCAATAGACCGGGAAGGGCGTCCCAATCCAGGACGGGCGTCCCGAAGCACCAGAAGTTGTCCTACATCGAAATTTTGGAGATTTTCACTCCAAAAAGCTGCTATAAATACCCCAGGCCTCCAAGAGTTGAAATCATCCCTCTCCACTCAATCTGAGTCATTCAGTGGTTTCCAGTGTACAATTCTCTAGTACACAACTCACTCGGAGACTCAGATTTCAGTAAAAGTTTTCTTTCTTTCCTTTTTTGTGTTTTCCTTTTTCTTAGTTTCTGAGAATTAGTCTCAGATCCTAGGGTTCGATAGATAGGTTCGTTTCTGGTATTCATAGAATACCCGGGATTTCGTTAGGAGATCCTAAGAGGGCTCTAGGCGTTCGAAGAGTCAGTCAACAGGGCTGGGCTTAAGCTGGGTATTAAGGTAAAGCCCAGCTACTAGGCTGAGGAAGTGTCCTCCGAAGGTTCTGGTGAGCAGAGTCGGATCGAGCAATACGACATATACAACAGTACGCTCCATCGGCGAGACTACGTAAAGGGTGATTTCTTTATGGCATCAGTCCCCCATTCCCTCTCTTATATGTTGTTATTGTGTTGTTCCAAAAATTAATTATGAATACGAGATTACGATTTTCATGAATATTTGTTTTATATGTTGAAGTTGTTATGTTTTTCTGGAAATAGCCACCTGCTTAATATTCACTATGTCTGCATGTCTACTGTGTTCTTTTAAACTAAAATTAGGGTTATAGACAATTCCTAACCACGGTCTAATCATAACCTGATTAGTTTAGCAAGCATCAATTAGTATTGGTGTCTGCCATTCTAGATAAAATAACCTGCGGAACACCCTGTTTGTTAGAGTAGTCTAGGTAGGGGCAGAGCTGAGCGTTTGTGCCGGCGGCTAGGGCAAGCGGCATGATCCCCGAAGTGACATAGGGCTTTCATGGATGCCTTTAGCCCGAACCGTGAGTAGGGCTGTCATTAAGGTAGGGCGGTTTATTAGAGACCTCGGATGTGGTACGCCTTTAGACACAGAACATAGTTGCAATCCAGGCCAAGACATGTCTAAAATACTCGAAGATAGGTCAATCAACATGTAAGAACAGTATAACATAGAATCAGGACATTATCTAACACTTCTAGGATTAATTAGACTTAAACCTAGTGGAGAATGGATCACCCTCTCATCAAAGTCATTGATGAAGATTGCATAACTGGATCATAAGATAGGATTTAGGATAAAAGGCTAGTTACTACTAAGCCGTTACCACTTCCCTGGGAGTACGATATTTAACTTAATAAAATCGTAGATACTTTCCAATAGACTAGCTACACGATAGGTACTCTGCCTTAGGTTCTGATTGATTAAGTGACAGTTAGTAAGACTCAGTCCTTAATTACTCATAATCGACATAGGTAAATAAAGCCTATCTTTTAGCATACCAATCGAAACACATCAGAATTTTGGCGCCGTTGCCGGGGACATATGATACGCGAAAATCGTATCACCTTTTTAGCATGTTTTTATGTATGAATTTGGGTGAAATCGAGGGTAATTTGATCTTGATTGTTCATTATTCACTTAATTTCACAGTTTTTATGATTTTGCAAGTGTCAGGTGAAAAGTAGACGAAAACAGCAAATTTTGGGGCAAAAACGCAATTTTGGAAATGTTGACTCGGTCAAAGGGTCGGGACGGGCGTCCCGACCAAGTCAAGGCACCTGGACGGGCGTCCAGGACCCAGGACGGGTGTCCCGACCTGGTCAACAGACCAGGACTGGCGTCCCAATCCGGGACGGGCCTCTCAATCCGGGACGGGCGTCCCGAGCCGCCAGAAGCTGTCCCACATCAAAATTTTCAGAAATTTTCACTCCGGGAAGCTGCTATAAATACCCCAGGCCTCCAGCAGTTGAATTCATTCCTCTCCACTCGATCTGAGTCATTTAGTGGTGTCCAGTGTACAATTCTCTAGTACACAACTCACTCAGAGACTCGGATCTCAGTTTTCTTTCTTGTTAGTGTTTTGTTTTAGTTTCTGAGAAATAGTCTCAGATCTTAGGTTTCTATAGATAGGTTCGTTTCTGGTATTCATAGAATACACGGGATTTCGTTAGGAGATCCTAAGAGGGCTCTAGGCGTTCGAAAAGTCAGTCCACAGAGCTGGGCTTAAGCTGGGTATTAAGGTAAAGCCCAGTTACTAGGCTGAGGAAGCGTCCTCCGACGGTTCTGGCGAGCAGAGTCGGGTCAAGCAATACGGCATATACAGCAGTACGCTCCATAAGCGAGACTTCGTGAAGGGTGAATTCTTTATGGCATCGGTCCCCCTATCCCTCTCTTATATGTTGTTATTGTTTTTATCCAAATAACTGTTTGAATATCAGATTATGTTTTTATGAATATTTGTTATTTATGTTGAAGTATTATGTTTTTCTAGAAATGGACAATTCCTAACCACGGTCTATTCGTAACCTGTTTAGTTTAACAGACATCAATTAGTATTGGTGTCTGCCATACTAGATAAAATAATCTGCGGAACACCCCGTTGGTTGAAAGTAGTCTAGGTAGGCTGAGTAGAGTTTTATGCCGACGGTTATGCGACGAGCAGTATGATCCCCAAAGTGACATAGGGCGGTCATTGCTGACTTTAGTCCGAGCCGTGAGTAGGGCCGTTACCCTTAACGATGGGGCGGTAGCGTAGAAACTCAGATGTGGTAGCCTTTAGACACAGAACATAATTGCAATCCAGGCCAAGACATGTCTAAAACACTCGAATATAGGTCAATCAACGTATAGTAACAGTATAACATAAAATCAGGATCTAATCTTTAAAACACTTTCAGGTTTGGCTAGACTTAAACCTAGTGGAGAATGAATCACCCTCTCATCAAAATTATTGATGAAGATTGCATAACTGGATTATAAGATAAGAGTTAGGAAGAAAGACTAGTTACTACTAAGCCGTTGCCACTTCCCTGGGAGTACGATATTTATTTAATAAAATCGTAGATACTTTCCAACAGACTAGCTACACGATAGGTACTCTACCTTAGGTTCTGGCTGATTAAGTGACACCATAGAGACTAAATGTGACAATTAGTCAATCACAGTCCTTAATTATTCATAATCAACATAGGGTAAAATAACACCTATTTAGCACATCGGTCGGAAATAACGATCAGATTTTTGGCGCCGTTGCTGGGGAAATATCATAATGAATTTAGGATTATTGGCCACAATTCTAGAAACTTATGATAGGTAGCGGTAGTAAACTAGACTTTTGACTTACACTTATCTTATACTAGTTAGACAATCACTTTCCTAAATATAGGATTATCATAACTAATTAATTTTAGATAATATCTGGAATTAAGACACTTAGGATAATCAAATTTTAGAAAATTATTCTAAAACCATATTAAGGAAATTTACCTGCTTTCTAAATAAAAATTAAAATCCATAAAATATTTTTCTTGCTTTCCTGTTTCACTTTCCTACTTTTGTTATTTGTTATTTCTAACCAGACTTTGCACTCAGAAATGAAGGAAACAAGAGCCCAGGATATTCTGGACGAAGTAGAACATAACACTTCCCCAGAAATCCAAACAATTCCTTCTTCTCCCGAATACACTCCTGCTTCTCCCGAATACACTCCTGCTTCTCCCGAATATACTCCTAAATCTCCCGAGTACACCCCGAAATCTCCTGAATATACTCCTGCATCCCCCACACCTAACGACCAACCACCTTCATCAGAGGATAGCACTGACAGTTCTCAATCAGCCTTGGCTGCCCGGGTAGATGCTATATCTCACAGGATAAGCGCTATGACTCAGACAATACCGGGCGGACTAAGACGATCATATCAGGCTGTTCTAACCTTAAGTTCTTAAGTAACCCAACTCAGAACCACAATAGAACGCCAAAATGTGCAATTACTCCGAGAGATGATGGAAATCTTGAAGGAACAATGGAACCAGCAGGAGGAAATGCGCAACATACAAGCAGAACTGCAAGAGATGCGAAACATTCAGACCGAACTACAGGAGATCAGAGATAGGATTCGTTAAAAAGGGAAGATTCTTTTACTTTCAATAAATAATTCGTTTGAACTGAAACTTGAATAATTGACCCTTATTTTTCTATTTTTTTTTCAAACATTTTTAAAGGGTCCTTTATATTCAACAATTTTCTTCAGACATTTTATTTCAAATTTCTATGAAAAACAAGAGTTTTGAAAATACAGTTTATTTTCCACAAATTACATTGCACAAACTCAGTTTTGTTTTTCTGAAATTCTTGCTGAATTTAAGTTAGGATAAAATTAGGGTAGTCACAATTTTCGAAAAGAGACTGAGGAATTTTTGCATAGAGTTTTTAACAACTTCTAAATTTCATTGGATAAACATGAAGCCTTGTTAAGAATTATGATTATTTTTGGTATCTTGAGATTTTCAGGGAATTACGAAAAAAAAGTTTTTTTTCCTCCCCGGAATTAGCACGTGTCCCGATGTAACCCGGGACGGGCGTCCCGGTTCTGGACGGGCGTCCAGCGGGAGGGGAGTCCCAAAGGGCGCCCTTTCTATAAAAATTCAATTTCTTTCATTTTCTCTCAAATCTACAACCAAAAATTTATCTCTCTAAAAACATTTCTCTCAAGCCTCTCTCTACAAATTTTTGGCAAACTCCTCAAAGTTTAAAAATTCGAATTTCCCTCCAAAATTTGAATTTTAAACTTCACCCAAAAATTCGAATTTCCCTCCAAAATTCGATTTTCCCGCCAAAAATTCAAAATTCGTCCCTAACCTAATTTCATCCTTCTGAATTCAAATTCACCTCCAGAATTTGAGTTTAAAGCTTTCCTTCCCACCTAACTTCTCTCGTACGTTTTCAATGGCTCCCAAACGTGCTCGTACCATATCTACCATGACAGTTACCTCAGTGACACATCCTTTTATGCTATTTCCCTCCAGCACAGCATACCAAGAGAGATGCACTGGGTACATCGGGCGTACGATACTGACGGGCAGAACGCTGGATTGGACAGCAGTACAGACACTGGGAGTAGAGCCGGAAGTTAGACGCATACTCGACGTGCCACCGTACAGTCGAGTATTCATCGTCACAGAGCCCACATACCTGGAGCTGGTATGTGAGTTCTATGCGTCTTTCACCTGCCACCAGGAGCAGATCACATTCCGTTTAGGCGGAATAGATCGGTCGATGAGCATGGCCGAGTTCGGGATCGCCCTAGGCATCTGGCAGAGAGATGAGCTGGATACGCCCGCATACACCACAGTAGTTCGAGACTTCACGTCTGTAGACGTCTCCACTGCTTGGGCTCAGATCTGCATGACGGGTGTCCCATACCAGCATGGCTTTGCAAAAACCACACGTATTTATCCTACTCTTCGTTACCTGCATGCTATCATTGCACACACATTGTCAGGACGACTGACAGCGCCCAGAACTGTCACCCGGATGGAGACGTTCCTTCTAGCCAACATGCACATGGATCTACAGTAGAGATGGCTAGACTCATAGCGGTCGTCATGCGAGGATTCGCTACAGACACTAGGAAACAGTGTCTGGGACTCGGACCATACATCACCAGGCTTTGCCTGCTACCTGGAGTTGGACATAGAGGGCTCGGAGCTTACTCTGGTCGCCCCAACCACCATTCCCACAGACGTTACCATTCTACGGAACATGGGAATGGTTGTACGGGATGCGAATGGCCGCGACACCATCCACACGGAGTAGACAGGACAGGTATCGGCATCGGAAGCATTTCCAGCGCATATCCCTCCATCCGAGACATTCGTGCCACGTACTACCTTCGAACGACACATGTCGCACAGATTGGCAGAACTATCGGCCCGATACAGTCGAGATATGGACAGGATTGACAGACGGCTGACAATGATGGAGGACAGGATTGACAGACGGTTGGCGATGATAGCTGATAGGATCGCCATGAATACCAGCAGGATTGAGGAGATACATCAGCAGACTTCCCGAGTAGCGGAAAACTTTGAGTTTGACTTAGCAGACTTAGGTCCACTGGACAACGATCCGCCGGGTTCTTAGTCTCTCTCTCCTTCTTTCTTTTCTTTCTTTCTTTCTTTTGTTTTTGTTTTTCTTGTTCTATGTGTATAAACATGTCTGGGCTGTATGACGTATGAATCTATGTACAAATTTGATTTATATGACATACAGAATTGTTTGCATTATTTTATGTCTTACTTACCCATACGGAATCCTTTATTTTTTTTTTTGTTTTACTTCTTATTTTCAAATAAGTGTGGGGTAAGAATCTTTTCTGTTTTATTTCTTATTTTCAAATAAGTGTGGAGTAATTAGATATGCATGAACACTGAGGACAGTGCCAGACTTAAGTGTGGGGTAGCAGTGCACGGTGCACTGTAGCAGAGTGAAAAATTTTTCGCATGATTTTACTTATTTTCACGTACTTTCACACCCTTCCAAAAAAAAATTTAAAAATTTTTTCCGTCTTTCAGACGTCTAAATGCAGTATGCTTGGTTAAACAATTGCTTATGTCTATGATATGTAGGTAGTATGTTATGGTTAGTAGGAGATAATTGATAGCTATCTTGGACTAATTGATTAGGAATAGGGAATTCCTAATAACTGAGCACAAGTTTGTCTGGATTAGAGACCTCAACCAATTACCTGTTCGAGACTTAACTAGATAAAATTAGACCAGTTGTGGATATATTGGCAGTTAGGATGACTAGATGAGACTCTGAGCTAGAAGTGAAAAGAAATTAAAAGAAGTTAATCAAATAAAGGTAGTTTGCCAGCGGCCTTCGCTACTCGAGCACCACTCCTTCGGGGAATTTAAAGCCTGATGCCCTAAGGTCGTGTAGATCTGGGAGTCATCGGAGTGGGACTCGTTACATGGGTAGTTGAAGTTGACGTGTTCTAAGCAGACTCAAAATACCCTGAATCTATAAAAAAAATAACTAAATGCTAAAACATTAAAAATCTGATCACCAAAGCTCAGAACTCAAAAAGTTGTCTGTTGCTAATATGTCTAGCGATAGGTCGAAGTGTTATCTGGTAGTAGTTAAGACAAGAGTACATTGTGTTGACTATCTGGTCTGGACTAGTACACACACTACACATCAGGAAGACCATGTGACTAAGAAAAAGGTCCAAACTAGTTGTTGATTTATTTTCTGCCTGATCATAACAAGCTACTAGAGACATTTGAGACCTTGTCATAGCAACCTAACCAGACAGACATGTATTAAGACTAGTCTGAAGAATTTTTGGAATAAAAACATGACTAGGAATTTAAGTAACTTCAGGTAGACTTTGCTTGAGGACAAGCAAAAAGCTAAGTGTGAGGTTATCTGATACGCGAAAATCGTATAACTTTTTAGCATGTTTTTATGTATGAATTTGGGTGAAATTAAGGGTAATTTGATCTTGATTGTTCATTATTCACTTAATTTCATAGTTTTTATGATTTTGGAAGTGTCAGGTGAAAAGTAAATGAAAACAGCAAATTTTGGGGCAAAAACTCAATTTTTGGAAATGTTGACTCGGTCAAAGGGTCGGGACGGGCGTCCCGACCAAGTCAAGGCACCTGGACGGGCGTCCCGACCTGGTCAACAGACCAGGACGGGTGTCCCGAGCCGCCAGAAGCTGTCCCACATCGAATTTTTCAGAAATTTTCACTCCGGGAAGCTGCTATAAATACCCCAGGCCTCCAGCAGTTGAATTCATTCCTCTCCACTCGATCTGAGTCATTTAGTGGTGTCCAGTGTACAATTCTCTAGTACACAACTCACTTAGAGACTCGGATCTCAGTTTTCTTTCTTGTTAGTGTTTTGTTTTAGTTTCTGAGAAATAGTCTCAGATCTTAGGTTTCTATAGATAGGTGAGTTTCTGGTATTCATAGAATACCCGGGATTTCGTTAGGAGATCCTAAGAGGGCTCTAGGCGTTAGAAGAGTCAGTCCACAGGGCTGGGCTTAAGCTGGGTATTAAGGTAATGCCCAGTTACTAGGCTGAGGAAGCGTCCTCCGACGGTTCTGGCGAGCAGAGTCGGGTCAAGCAATACGGCATATACAACAGTACGCTCCATCGGCGAGACTTCGTGAAGGGTGAATTCTTTATGACATCGGTCCCCCTATCCCTCTCTTATATGTTGTTATTGTTTTTATCCAAATAACTGTTTGAATATCAGATTATGTTTTTATGAATATTTGTTATTTATGTTGAAGTATTATGTTTTTCTAGAAATGGCCACCTGTTTAAATATCCATTATGTCTGCATGTTTATTGCCGTTCTTTTAAACTGAAATTAGGGTTATAGACAATTCCTAACCACGGTCTCTTCATAACCTGTTTAGTTTAACAGACATCAATTAGTATTGGTGTCTGCCATACTAGATAAAATAATCTGCGGAACACCCCGTTGGTTGAAAGTAGTCTAGGTAGGCTGAGTAGAGTTTTATGCCGGCGGTTATGCGACGAGCAGTATGATCCCCAAAGTGACATAGGGCGGTCATTGCTGACTTTAGTCCGAGCCGTGAGTAGGGCCGTTACCCTTAACGATGGGGCAGTAGCGTAGAAACTCAGATGTGGTAGCCTTTAGACACAGAACATAATTGCAATCCAGGCCAAGACATGTCTAAAACACTCGAATATAGGTCAATCAACGTATAGTAACAGTATAACATAAAATCAGGATCTAATCTTTAAAACACTTTCAGGTTTGGCTAGACTTAAACCTAGTGGAGAATGAATCACCCTCTCATCAAAATTATTGATGAAGATTGCATAACTGGATTATAAGATAAGAGTTAGGAAGAAAGACTAGTTACTACTAAGTCGTTGCCACTTCCCTGGGAGTACGATATTTATTTAATAAAATCGTAGATACTTTCCAACAGACTAGCTACACGATAGGTACTCTGCCTTAGGTTCTGGCTGATTAAGTGACACCATAGAGACTAAATGTGACAATTAGTCAATCACAGTCCTTAATTATTCATAATCAACATAGGGTAAAATAACACCTATTTAGCACATCGGTCGGAAACCGCATCAACATATCATAATGAATTTAGGATTCCTGATCAAAATTCTAGAGGCTTATGATAGGTAACGGTAGTAACCTAGACCTTAAAACCTAACACTTGTTTTTTTTTGCCAGTTAGACTATCACTTTCCAAAATATAGGATTGTCCCAACTAATTAATTTTAGACATTATCTAAAATTAAGACATTTAGGATAATCAAATTTTAGAAAATTATTCTAAAAACTTATTGAGGGAATTTAATTGCTTTCGAAATATTAAAAGAAAAAAAATGTTGAAATTTAAAAATCCGAAAAAAAAATTGTACTTTTTCTTGTTTAATGGTAAGTTGTTCTCTTTTCCCTATCTTTTGTGTTCTCTCCTTTTCATAATTGAATAGTTGTTTTTTTTCTTTCTTCCAAATTTTTAATTTTTCACTTTCCCTGTAACCGCACTAACCAGTTTGCTCAGGCTAAAACATATTCTTCTCTGTAGTTGCATGACTCGAACTTCAGAAGCTAACCTTGAAGCACCAGTTGACAATCCTGAACGTCTCATTCGTACAGCTAATAGGCGAAGAACAGAGATGGCTACTAAAAGACCTACCCTTGAATCCTACATCCAGCCTCAGACTGTTCCAGTCTCATCTACCATCCAAATCCCTGGGAACCCTCGCTATGATCTTAAACCAAATGTGATCCAGCTGATTATAAATCGGGTTCAGTTTGGAGGATCTGCAGCCGAGAATCTGCTGGAACACTTATCTGATTTCTCTTCTCTCTGCGAAGGCCTCAAGGGAGATCATACTGCAGAAGTAACTAAACTCAATCTCTTTCCCTACTCACTAAGGGACAGAGCTAAGAGATGGTTGGCCCAGCTACCTACTAACTCCATCACCTCTTGGGACGAGTTAAGCAAAGCCTTCCTAGAAGAGTACTACTCTGCAGCAAGAGTCCTAGAATATCGAAGGGCTCTGTCTAGTTTCACTCAAGCTGCTGATGAGACAGTAATCGAAGCTTGGGACAGATTCAAGGAGCTACTCAGACTCTACCCCCAACATGGACTTACCGAGGCATTGCTGATTCAGCAATTTTACGGGGGTATGTCAGACATGGGTAAGCAAATTCTTGATGGACTCAATCCCCAGAGCGGTTTCAATGGAATGAGTGATGTAGATGCTAGAAACGCTCTGGAGAGACTCTACAGGAATAGCAAGAATTGGCGCACAAGTGGCCGAGCTAAAAAGCAACCAGTAAATGCGGCCATTGCCTCCACTGATGATCAATTTAAGGCACTGAAGGCCAGCATTACTAATCAGCTGAATGCTTTCCAACAATGGAAAAGCATTCAGTCAATATACCAAATCTGCGAATTTTGCCAAGGACCACATTTCAGTGGAGATTGTTATGGTAATGGGATATCAACTATTCTAGAGGATATGGAACAAGTGGACGCAGTGAATTCTGCTCCTATAGGAAATACCTACAATCCCACTTGGAAGAACCATCCGGGATTTAGCTGGAGAAACAATCCCGGGACTACTAACTTCCAGAAAAGAGTACCTCAGCAACTGCCATATCCGCAGAACCAGCAAGTCGCTCTACCTGCACCAAGGAACTATATCGTTCCAACTGACCCCATGCAAGAATTTAGAGACATGCTGAAGAGCATTTCCGACTCTAACAAGGAAATGATAGAATCCAACATGAAGATCCAAGAAGCTCACGCGGAAAGAATCCAACAGAACGAGAACAGACAGAAGCAGACCGAGCAAACAATCAGAAACACACAAGCTGCTATACAAACTTTAGAGAGGCAAATGGGTCAGCTATCCACCCATTTCTCTCACAGGATCCAGGGAACGCTACCAAGCAACATTGAGACCAACCCTCAAACTGAATGAACCAGAAGAAGGCTCCAAGGACCCAACGCCGACGGATGTCGAAATCAAAGTAGCAAGGAAAGGGAAGACGAAGTTTATTCCTGAGTACCGGCCAAAAGTACCTTACCTTGCCAGACTTATGCACAATAAAGATAAGGAGCAATTTGAAAAGTTTCTTAAGAATTTTAGTCAGATTCATGTTAATTTACCTTTACTTGATGTTATTTCTGAAATGCCAAAGTATGCTAAGTTTTTAAAAGAAGTTGTTAGTAATAAAAGAAAATTTGACATGGACAAGGTGGTTCTTAATGAAGAATGTTCGGCGGTCTTGTTGAATAAACTACCGTCTAAACAGAAAGATCCTGGTTGTTTTACCTTGCCATGTACAATTGGAAATATTACTAACATGCATGCATTAGCAGACTTAGGAGCTAGTATCAATCTTATGCCATCTAGTTTATTTGATAAATTAGGATTGCATGATTTGAAAACGACTAGGATGTGCATTGATACGCGAAAATCATATACCTTTTTTTAGCATGTTTTTATGTATGATTTAGGGTGAAATTGATAGGAAATCGATCTTAATTGATTATTATTTACTCAATTTCACAGTTTTTATGATTTTGGAAGTGTCAGGTGAAAAATAGACGAAAATAGCAAATTTTGGGGCAAAAACGCAATTTTTGGAAATATTGACTTAGTCAACGGGTCAGGACGGGCGTCCCGAACCCGGGACGGGCGTCCCGAACCGCCAGAAGTTGTCCCACATTGAATTTTTCAGAGATTTTCACTCCAGGAAGCTGCTATAAATACCCCAGGCCTCAAGCAGTTGAATTCATTCCTCTCCACTCGATCTGAGTCATTCAGAGACTTCCAGTGTACAACTCTTGAGTACACAAGTCACTGAGAGACTCGGGTTTCAGTTTCAGTTTTCTTTCTTTCTTTAGTGTTTCGTTTTCTTAGTTTCTGAGAAATAGTCTCAGATCTTAGGCTTCGATAGATAGGTTCGTTTTTGGTATTCATAGAATACCGGGATTTCGTTAGGAGATCCTAAGAGAGAGATAGGGTGCGTGTTCTTAGTCAGATTAGGGTAATTTGCTTAAGCCCGGGATGTAAGGTAAAACAATTGCTACTAGGTCTGAGGAGCATTCTCCGAAGGCTCTGCCGAGCAGAGTAGGATCGAACAGTCAGGAGCATACAGGAGCTGCAGCGTCGGCTGGACCTGCATAGAGTGGTGATTACTTTATGATAGTGGGTCCCCGAGACGAGGTTCTGTATGTTTACGAATTGTTTTATCTAAATATTAATTTGAATATCAGATTACGATTCTTATGAATATCTATTTTATATGTTGAAGTTGTTATGATTTTCCGAAAATGGCCACCTACTTAAATATTCATTATGTCTGCATGTCTAATGCCATTCTTTTAAACTGAAATTAGGGTTATAGACAATTCCTAACCACGGTCTATTCATAACCTGTTTAGTTTAACAAGGATCAATTAGTATTGGTGTCTGCCATACTAGATAAAATAATCTGCGGAACACCCTGTTGGTTGAAAGTAGTCTAGGTAGGCTGAGTAGAGTGTTATGCCGGCGGTTATGAGACGAACAGCATGATACCGAAGTGACATAGGGTACCGTTCATTGCTGACTTTAGTTCGAGCCGTGAGTAGGGCCGTTACCCTTAACGATGGGGCGGTAGCGTAGAAACTCAGATGTGGTAGCCTTTAGACACAGAACATAGTTGCAATCCAGGCCAAGACATGTCTAAAATACTCGAAGATAGGTCAATCAACATGTAGGAACAGTATAACATAGAATCAGGACATTATCTATAAAATACTTTTAGGCTTAATTAAACTTAAACCTAGTGGAGAATGGATCACCCTCTCATCAAAATATTTGATGAAGATTGCATAACTGGATCATAAGATAGGAGTTAGGATAAAAGTCTAGTTACTACTAAGCCGTTACCAGTTCCCTAGGAGTACGATATTAATAAATTAAAATCGTAGATACTTTCCAAGAACTAGCTACACGATAGGTACTCTGCCTTAGGTTCTGATTGATTAAGTGACAACAATTGAATGCTAAAGTGACAGTTAGTAAGACTAAGTCCTTAATTACTCATAATCGACATAGGTAAATAAAGCCTATCTTTTAGCATACCAATCGGAACGCATCAGATTTTTGGCGCCGTTGCCGGGGAAATATCATAATGAATTTAGGATTCCTGATCAAAATTCTAGACACCGATCAAAATTCTAGATACTTATGATAGGTAACGGTAGTAACCTAGACCTTAGACCTAACACTTATTTTATGCTAGTTAGACAATCAGTTTCCGAAATATAGGATTATCATAACTAATTGATTTTAGATAATATCTGAAATTAAGACACTTAGGATAATCAAATTTTAGAAAATCATTCTAAAACCATATTGAGGAAATTTAACTGCTTTCGGAAAAAAAAAGAGAAAAAAATTTTTTAAAATTTAAAATCCCAAAAAGAATGTATCTTTCTTGCTCAACAGTGAGTTGTTCCTTTTCCCTATCCCTTGTTTTTTTTTAGTTGTTTTCTTAGTTGCTCTTTTTCGTGTTTTTCTTCCTTTATTTAATTTCGAAGAAATAAAAATGGAAATGAGGACAAAATATATTTTCTTCTGAGTTATAAAATGTTGGCTTAGATTTTTATCGGGAAGAAACTCTATTTTAGAATTTTCTTAGAGTCATGCCGGCCTTATTAGGATGAGTTATGAAATAGTTTTTCCTTAATAGCCAGACCTTTGAATGTTCTATTGGAAAAAGGATGGTCCTTTTGTTTTGCTGATGATTGCATGAGAATTTTTAAAACCAAAAGGAATTATTGCACCCATTATGACATCACATGATTGAAATCTGCTTTTTGAATGAATATGTGATGTAGTAAGAATTGTTTTAGACAGAAACATGATAAGAAAGTTCATGTATGATAAATCCTAATCTTATCTAGTCATGTCTGAAAACAATAGGTTACACTAATCACTCTGAGATGTTTGTGTTCAATAAAACTGATACTGAACCATAATTGATTAAGTTAGGTTTTATTGTTACCTGAGTTTGATATAGAAAGAAGGGGTAAGAAAAAGGGTTGAAAATCTAGAAAGCAAACCATTGGTCTAGATTAGGAAACCCCGAGTTAGAGGCTAGTGTAATACTGATAAATTTTTGGATGAAAACTTATTTGCATTGTTTGCTATGTATAATAATTCTCATTTGTGGTTTATTGCAAATTATCTAGTCACTGAATAAGTTCCAAGTGATATGACTTATCAGCAAAAGAAGAAATTCTTTGCTGATTTGAAATATTACTACTGGGCAGTTTCTCTTCTATTTCAAATTTTTGCAGATCAGTTGATCAGAAGATGTGTCTCAGAAGATGAAGGACACAAGATTTTGGAGCATTACCCTAAAAGAATCTACAGGAGACCAATTGATGGCTATCAACACTGTCCAGAAAGTGTTGAAAGCAGGATCTTGTTGACCCACTATATTCAAGGATTTTGTATCTCTGATACAGTCTTGCGATGCTTGCCAAATAACATGTAACACATCCTTCAGAGATCATCTACCCCAACAAGGTACACAAAGTTTTACAACCTTTTGATATCTGGGGGTATTCATTAAATCCTTTCTTTTTCTTTCCTTTGAAAATAATTACATCATAGTAGCCGTGGAACACTTTTCGAAAATAGCCTGAACCACAGGCATTACCTACTAATGATGTTAAAGTCATGTGCAGATTCTAGTTGTTTTCCAGATTCAGAGTGCCAATGTTTTAGGACGAAATGTTCAGCCTTTGTATCAAATCTGTGAGTCTGCTAAGTACCACACTTTAGTAGGGATTGCTATGGGAATGACTGACCAGTCCAAAAGAGGTAGGAGTAGGTTACTGCAGAATGCTGCTCCAATGGGAAATGCATACAATCCCAACTAGAGGCGGGATTTAGCTGAGGAATAATTCGAAAGCTGGAAACTTTCAGAAGACACCACCACAGCAAAACCCCTACTTGCAGAAGCAATAGATGAGATACTGGCAACAATTAAAGCCAGACCAGTGCAAGCAAGTGATATACCAAGTGGTATCGAATGATCGAAGGATATAGAGGAATTTAGCATTTTATCAGGAGCATAGCAATGGAGGAGCTTGCATTCCCTGCATACCAATCAGCTGTGAGAAACTTCCCCGAGGAAGTCTCAAATACTTGGGCCCAGATCTATACAACTGGAGCCCCCTACCACCACAGCTTCGCCAAAACTTCAGGTATCTTTTCTTCCATTCGAGACTTGCATGCAATACCTTTACTAACATTGGCAGGAAGGCACATAAATCCCAAGAAATCTCATTCCTAGACACGTTCCTCCTGGACACGTTGCTATGATTATGAGAAATCTTACAAATGATTCGAGGAAACAGTCCTTGGGGATTGAGCCATTCCTCAAATGGATATGCCACTACCTGGAGCTCGACAATGAAGGATCAGAGCTGACGTCATCCGTTCCAATATCTAGAGCTTGCAGAGTCAAGAACACCTTAGCAATAGCACATGGATAAGGTGAAGAGCCAATTGACAGATCAGAGAAGACCCTTCTGCTCGCGACAGGAAGGGAGTTTTTCTAATCCTCATGATCCTTTACTTTTGTTTTCTTTATTTTGTGTTCTATTTTGTTATTTCCATTATCCTTCTTGTTTTATTTTCTCTCTTACCCTTAATTAGTCAAATAAGTGTGGGGTAAGAGTTCTTTGTTTTATTTTCATTTCTTCTTGTTTGCAAATAAGTGTGGGGTAGTTTAGCTATGCATGAACACTGAGGACAGTGTCAGACTTAAGTGTGGGGTAGCAGTGCACGGTGCACTGTAGTAGTCTGAGAAAATTTTCGCATGCTTTTGCTTATTTTCCCCGTATTTTCACACCCTTCCAAAAAATTTTCAAAATTTTTCCATCTTTCAGACTTCTAAATGCAGTATGCTTGGTTAAACAATTTCTTATGTCTATGATATGTAGGTAGAATGTTATGGTTAGTAGGAGATAATTGATGCCTATTTTTGAACTTATTGATTAGGAGTAGGGAATTCCTGATAATTGAGCACAACTTAGTCTGGATTAGAGACCTCAACCAATTACCTTTTCAAAACTTAACTAGATAAAATTAGACCAGTTGCAGGATGCATTGACAATTGGAATGACTAGATGAGACTCTGAGCCAAAAGTGAAAAAGGAAAAAAATGAGCTAATTAAAATAGGGTAGTTTGCCAGCGGCCTTCGCTACTCGAGCACCACTCCTTCGGGGAACTTAAAGCCTGATGCCCTAAGGTCGTGTAGATCTGGGAGTCATCGGAGTGGGACTCGCTATATGGGTAGTTGAAGTTGACGTGTTCTAAGCAGACTCAAAATACCCTAGAAAATCTATAAATGAAAGAAATAAATAAATGCTAAATGATAGAATCTGATCACCAAAGCTCAGAACTCAAAAAGTTATCTGTTGTCAGTGTGTCTAGCGATAGGTCAAAGTGTTATCTGGTAATAGTTAAGACAAGAGTTTATTGTGTTGACTATCTGGTCTAGACTAGTACACACACTACACATCAGGAAGACCTTATGACTAAGAGAAAAGTTCAACCTAGTTGTTAAGTTACTTTCTGCTCAACCCTAACAAACTACTAGAGACATTTGAGACCTTGTCATAGCAACCTAACCAGTCAGACCTGTGTTAAGAATTGTCTGAAGAATTTTTGGAATAAAAACATGACTAGGAATGCACATATGATTTAGAATCACTAACTTCAGGTAGACTTTGCTTGAGGACAAGCAAAAAGCTAAGTGTGGGGTTATCTGATACGCAAAAATCATATACCTTTTTTTAGCATATTTTTATGTATGATTTAGGGTGAAATTGATAGGAAATCGATCTTAATTGATTCTTATTTACTCAATTTCACAATTTTTATGATTTTGGAAGTGTCAGGTGAAAATTAGATGAAAATAGCAAATTTTGGGGCAAAAACGCAATTTTTGGAAATATTGACTTAGTCAACGGGTCAGGACGGGCGTCCCGAACCCGGGACGGGCATCCCGACCCAGTCAACCCGCCGGGACGGGCGTCCCGACCTGGTCAACAGATCAGGACGGGCGTCCTAATCCGGGACGGGCGTCCCGAACCGCCAGAAGTTGTCCCACATTGAATTTTTCAGAGATTTTCACTCCAAGAAGCTGCTATAAATACCCCAGGCCTCAAGCAGTTGAATTCATTCCTCTCCACTCGATCTGAGTCATTCAGAGACTTCCAGTGTACAACTCTTGAGTACACAAGTCACTGAGAGACTCGGGTTTCAGTTTCAGTTTTCTTTCTTTCTTTAGTGTTTCGTTTTCTTAGTTTCTGAGAAATAGTCTCAGATCTTAGGCTTCGATAGATAGGTTCATTTTTGGTATTCATAGAATACCGGGATTTCGTTAGGAGATCCTAAGAGAGAGATAGGGTGCGTGTTCTTAGTCAGATTAGGGTAATTTGCTTAAGCCCGGGATGTAAGGTAAAGCAATTACTACTAGGTCTGAGGAGCATTCTCCGAAGGCTCTGCCGAGCATAGTAGGATCGAGCAGTCAGGAGCATACAGGAGCTGCAGCGCCGGCTGTACCTGCATAGAGTGGTGATTACTTTATGACAGTGGGTCCCCTAGACGAGGTTCTGTATGTTTACGAATTGTTTTATCTAAATATTAATTTGAATATCAGATTACGATTCTTATGAATATCTGTTTTATATGTTGAAGTTGTTATGATTTTCTGGAAATGGCCACCTGCTTAAATATTCATTATGTCTGCATGTCTAATGCCGTTCTTTTAAACTGAAATTAGGGTTATAGACAATTCCTAACCACGGTCTATTCACAACCTGTTTAGTTTAACAGGCATCAATTAGTATTGGTGTCTGCCATACTAGATAAAATAATCTGCGGAACACCCTGTTGGTTGAAAGTAGTCTAGGTAGGCTGAGTAGAGTGTTATACCGGCGGTTATGAGACGAGCAGCATGATACCGAAGTGACATAGGGTACCGTTCATTGCTGACTTTAGTCCGAGCCGTGAGTAGGGCCGTTACCCTTAACGATGGGGCGGTAGCGTAGAAACTCAGATGTGGTAGCCTTTAGACACAGAAGATAGTTGCAATCCAGGCCAAGACATGTCTAAAATACTCGAAGATAGGTCAATCAACATGTAGGAACAGTATAACATAGAATCAGGACATTATCTATAAAACACTTTTAGGCTTAATTAAACTTAAACCTAGTGGAGAATGGATCACCCTCTCATCAAAATATTTGATGAAGATTGCATAACTGGATCATAAGATAGGAGTTAGGATAAAAGTCTAGTTACTACTAAGCCGTTACCAGTTCCCTGGGAGTACGATATTAATAAATTAAAATCGTAGATACTTTCCAAGAACTAGCTACACGATAGGTACTCTGCCTTAGGTTCTAATTGATTAAGTGACAACAATTGAATGCTAAAGTGACAGTTAGTAAGACTAAGTCCTTAATTACTCATAATCGACATAGGTAAATAAAGCCTATCTTTTAGCATACCAATCGGAACGCATCATGCATACAACTTGCAGATAGGAGAGTCAAAATCCCCAAAGGAATAATTGAAGATCTCTTAGTAAAGGTCAGAAAATTTGTATTTCCTGTGGATTTTGTTGTCATGGATATGAATGGGGAAGGAGGAGTGCCCCTAATCCTAGGTCGACCATTTCTAGCTACCTCAAAAGCATTAATAGACGTCAGTAATGGTCAAATCAAGTTAAGGGTAGGAAATGACGACATCACTTTTGATCTAAATGAAACCCTTAGGTATCCCATGCATTTAGATGACACTTGTTTTTGTGTGGATGCCATGGAACACTTGATTACAATTAACGTGACCGACCTATGCTCAAGCTATCAAGTCCTAAGTGAGGACTCCCTAGAGTTAGAGGAGCCTGAACTTAGCTCTTCTGAAAATGAAATTACTTCTGATAGTTTCACTGAGATAGGTGATGATGAGATGAAGAAAGAACGAACCTCGTTTGAAGATCCACCAGACTTGGAACTGAAGGAACTACCCACTCATCTGTGCTACGAATTCCTAGATGACAATAAGAAACTTCCCATTATTCTTGCAGCTGATCTGACTGCAGAACAAAGGAAGTTGATGGTGGACAAGTGCAGAAAGTATAGAAGAGCCTTTGCCTACAAAATTGCAGACATTCCAGGTATTAATCCAAGCTTTTGTTCGCATAAGATTCTTCTAGAAAATGAGTATAAGCCATGTGTGCAACCTCAAAGGAGGTTGAATCCTAATGTGTGTGATGTTGTTAAGAAAGAAGTTATTAAACTGTTAGATGCAGGACTTATCTACCCTATCTCAGATAGTGAGTGGGTAAGCCCGGTGCATGTAGTACCTAAGAAAGGCGGTATAACAGTTGTTAGGAATGAGCATAATGAACTAATCCCTACGAGAACTGTAACTGGTCATCGTGTATGCATAGACTATAGAAAACTAAATACGGCCACACGAAAAGATCATTTCCCCCTTCCTTTTATTGACCAAATGTTAGAAAGATTATCTGGACACATGTTTTATTGCTTTCTTGATGGGTTTTCTGGTTATTTTCAAATTCCTATTTCCCCTGAGGACCAGCATAAAACTACTTTCACATGCCCTTTTGGAACATTTGCATATAGAAGGATGCCTTTTGGTTTATGTAATGCACCTGCTACATTTCAACGTTGTATGACTGCTATCTTTGAGGACATGTTAGGAAAATCTATGGAAGTATTTATGGATGACTTTTCTGTTTTTGGTAATTCATTTGAGGTTTGTCTAAAGAACTTGGAGTTAATGTTGAAACGTTGTATAAAATCTAACTTGGTTTTAAATTGGGAAAATGCCACTTCATGGTAAGAGAGGGAATCGTTTTAGGACATAAGATCTCACATCTAGGTATGGAAGTAGATAAAGCCAAAATTGAAGTTATTTCGAAACTACCTCCTCCCAAAAATGTGAGAGCCGTTAGAAGTTTTTTGGGACACGCTGACTTTTATTGTAGGTTTATAAAAGATTTTTCAGTAATAGCCAGGCCGTTAACCAATTTACTCGGAAAAGATGTTCCATTTGTCTTTTATGAGAAATGTCTAAAAGCTTTCAATAGACTTAAGGAACTCTTAACTACTACACCTATCATGACGTCACCAGACTGGAGTCTACCTTTTGAGCTTATGTGTGATGCTAGTGACTATGCAGTAGGAGTAGTTTTAGGACAAAGACATGATAAGAAATTTCAGGTAATATATTATGCTACGACAGAAAAGGAATTATTAGCAGTAGTATATGCATTTGATAAGTTTCGATCTTATCTAGTCATGTCTAAAACTATTGTTTATACTGATCATTCTGCATTAAAATACATGTTCAATAAAACCGACGCAAAACTAAGATTAATTAGATGGGTTTTATTGCTCCGAGAATTCGACATAGAAATTCGGGATAAGAAAGGGGCAGAAAACTTAGTCGCAGACCACCTGTCCAAGCTAGAGAATCCGACCCTAGAAGCCATTGATGAAACAATCATATCTGATAAATTTCCGGATGAGAATCTATGTGCATTGTTTGCTATTTTCTCACCCCCTTGGTTTGCAGATATAGCAAATTACTTGGTAGCCCGGACTCTCCCTAGTGATATCACTGCTCAACAAAGAAGAAAATTCTTTGCTGACTTGAAATGTTATTATTGGGAAGATCCTTTTCTATTTCGAATATGTGCAGATCAGATGATCAGGAGATGTGTCTCTCAAGAAGAAGGCTTCCAAATTCTGGAGCACTATCACTGCGGACCAACAGGCGGTCACTTAGCTGCAGCTAATACCGCCCGAAAAGTATTAGAAGCGGGCTTCTACTGACCTACCATATTCAAAGATGCCGCAGCATTCACAAGATCGTGCGATGCCTGTCAGAAAGCTGGAACTATATCTTCTCGAGACAATCTACCCCAACAGGCAATTCAAAGTGTAGAAATATTTGACATATGGGGTATAGACTTCATGGGTCCGTTTCCTTCCTCTTTTGGTATGAAGTACATCATAGTAGTCGTAGAATATTTTTTAAAATGGCCTGAGGCACAGGCCCTACCTACTAATGATGCTAGAGCCGTATGCAAATTCCTTAAGCAGATTTTCGCCAGGTTTGGATGTCCAAGAGCCCTAATCAGTGACCGAGGTACGTACTTCTGTAACTCTCAATTGCAGAAGGTACTTCAGTAGTATGGAGTTCAGCATCGCATTTCCATAGCCTACCATCCTCAAACCAATGGGCAGGCTGAGGTAACCAATAGGGGAATAAAGAGAATCCTAGAAAAGACTGTGGGTGTTAACCGTAAGGATTGAGCCAATAAACTGGAGGATGCATTATGGGCCTTCCGTACAGCATACAAGACCACTATGGAGTTCTCACCCTATCGACTAGTCTACGGAAAAGCATGCCACCTTCCGGTTGAACTTGAACATAAAGCTTACTGGGCAGTGCAAAAATGCAATCTCGACAATAATTTAACTAAGGAACACCAGATTCTACAACTCAACGAATTGGATGAGTGGAGGCTCAAAGCCTATGAGAACTCACATCAGTTCAAGATGACAAGTAAACTCCGGCATGACAGACGACCAGAGCCCAGAAAAATTTTGAACCAGGCGATAAGGTATTGTTATACAACTCATGTTTCAAATTTTTCCCAGGAAAGCTGCGTAGCTGTTGGTCAAGACCGTTCACAATCAAGGAAGTATCACCTTTCGGAGCATGTGACATCATAGATTCTGACGGTATTATTCAAAAAGTAAACGGACAACGCCTGAAGATTTACAAAGATCTGTTTGACTCGTCCGAGCAGACTGTGGACTTCACAGACTAAGGGAGTATCTCTTTCATTTTATTTCTTGTTTTGTTATTTCTATGTTCCTTCTTACCCGTAGTTAGTTGAATAAGTGTGGGGTAAGAATCTTTTCTGTTTTGTTTCTTGTTTTCAAATAAGTGTGGGGTAGCTTAGAAATGCATGAACACTGAGGACAGTGTCAGACTTAAGTGTGAGGTAGCAATGCACAGTGCACTGTAGTGAGAAAACTTTTGCATGATTTTGCTTGTTTTCCCCATATTTTCACACCCTTCCAAAAAAATTTCAAAATTTTTCATTCTTTCAGACTTCTAAATGCAGTATGATTGGTTAAACATTGCTTATGCCTATGATTGTAGGTAGAATGTTATGGTTAGTAGGAGGCAATGTGATAGCTATCTTGAACTAATTAGGAATAGGGAATTCCTGATAACTGAGCACAACTTAGTCTGGTTTAGAGACCTCAGCCAATTACATTTTCAAGACTTAACTAGATAAAATTAGACCAGTTGTGGATGTTTTGACAATTAGAATGACTAGATGAGACTCTGAGCTAAAAGTGAAAAGAAATAAAAGGAAGTTAATTAAATAAGGGTAGTTTGCTAGCGACCTTCGCTACTCGAGCACCACTCCTTTGGGGAACTTAAAGCCTGATGCCCTAAGGTCGTGTAGATCTGGGAGTCATCGGAGTGGGACTCGCTACATGGGTAGTTGAAGTTGACGTGTTCTAAGCAGACTCAAAATTACCCTACATCTATAAAGAAAATCATAAATGCAAAATCATTAAAAATCTGATCACCAAGGCTCAGAACTCAGAAAGTTGTCTTTTGTTATTATGTCTAGCAACAGGGTCGAGATATTATCTGGTGATAGTTAAGACGAGAGTATATTGTGTTGACTATCTGGTCTAGACTAGTACACACACTACACATCAGGAAGACCTTGTGACTAAGAAAGGAGTTCAACCTAGTTGTTAAGTTGTTTTCTGCTTGACTATAACAATCTGCTAGAGACATTTGAGACCTTGTCATAGCAACCCGACCAGTCAGACCTGTGTTAAGAATTGTCTGAATAAATTTTTGGAATAGAAACATGACTAGGAATTTAAGTGACTGCACTATGATTTAGAATCACTAACTTCAAGTAGACTTTGCTTGAGGACAAGCAAAAAGCTAAGTGTGGGGTTATCTGATATGCATAAATCATATCATCTTTTTAGCATGTTTTTAGGCATAATTTAGGGTGAAATTGAGGGCAAATCGGTCTTAATTGTTTATTATTAACTCAATTTCACAGTTTTCATAATTTTGGAAGTGTCAGGTGAAAAGTAGAAGAAAATGGCAAATTTCGGGGCAAAAACGCAATTTTTCAGAAGTTTGGACTTTGGGGAGGGCATCCCGGTTCAGGACGGGCGTCCTGACCTAGTCAACAGGTTGGGACGGGCATCCAAGACTCGGGACGGCCGTCCTGACCTGGTCAACAGACCGGGACGGGCGTCCCAATCCAAGACGGGCGTCCCGAAGCACCAGAAGTTGTCCCACATCGAAATTTTTGGAGATTTTCACTCCAAAAAGCTGCTATAAATACCCCAGGCCTCCAAGAGTAGAAATCATCCCTCTCCACTCGATCTGAGTCATTCAGTGGTTTCCAGTGTACAATTCTCTAGTACACAACTCACTCGGAGACCTAGATTTTAGTAAAAGTTTTCTTTCTTTCCTTTTTTATGTTTTCGTTTTTCTTAGTTTATAAGAATTAGTCTCAGATCCTAGGGTTCGATAGATAAGTTCGTTTCTGGTATTCATAGAATACCGGGGATTTCGTTAGGAGATCCTAAGAGGGTTCTAGGCGTTCGAAGAGTCAGTCCACAGGGCTGGGCTTAAGCTGGGTATTAAGGTAAAGCCCAGTTAGTAGGCTGAGGAAGCGTCCTCCGAAGGTTCTGGAGAGCAGAGTCGGATCGAGCAATACGACATATACAACAGTACGCTCCATCGGCGAGACTACGTAAAGGGTGATTTCTTTATGGCATCAGTCCCCCTGTCCCTCTCTTATATGTTGTTATTGTGTTGTTCCAAAAATTAATTATGAATACGAGATTACGATTTTCATGAATATTTAGTTTATATGTTGAAGTTGTTATGTTTTTCCGGAAATAGCCACCTGCTTAACATTCACTATGTCTGCATGTCTACTGTGTTCTTTTAAACTAAAATTAGGGTTATAGACAATTCCTAACCACGGCCTAATCATAACCTATTTAGTTTAACAGGCATCAATTAGTATTGGTGTCTGCCATGCTAGATAAAATAACCTGCGGAACACCCTGTTTGTTAGAGTAGTCTAGGTAGGGGCCGAGCTGAGCATTTATGCCGGCGGCTAGGGCGAGCGGCATGATCCCCGAAGTGACATAGGGCTTTCATGGATGCCTTTAGCCCGAACCGTGAGTAGGGCCGTCATTAAGGTAGGGCGATTTATTAGAGACCTCGGATGTGGTACGCCTTTAGACACAGAACATAGTTGCAATCCAGGCCAAGACATGTCTAAAATACTCGAAGATAGGTCAATCAACATGTAAGAACAGTAAAACATAGAATCAGGACATTATCTAACACTTTTAGGATTAATTAGACTTAAACCTAGTGGAGAATGGATCACCCTCTCATCAAAGTCATTGATGAAGATTGCATAACTGGATCATAAGATAGGATTTAGGATAAAAGGCTAGTTACTACTAAGCCGTTACCACTTCCCTGGGAGTACGATATTTAACTTAATAAAATCGTAGATACTTTCCAACAGACTAGCTACACGATAGGTACTCTGCCTTAGGTTCTGATTGATTAAGTGACAATAATTGAATGCTAAGTGACAGTTAGTAAGACTCATTCCTTAATTACTCATAATCGACATAGGTAAATAAATCCTATCTTTTAGCATATCAATCAGAACGCATCAGCTACCTATCGTAAGTCTCTAGATTTGTGGCCTTTAATCCTAAATTCATTATGATATTTCCCCGGCAACGGCGCCAAAACTCTGATGCGTTTCCGACTGATATGCTAAATAGGTGTTATTTTACCCTATGTTGATTATGAGTAATTAAGGACTGTGATTGACTAATTGTCACATTTAGTCTCTATGGTGTCACTTAATCAGCCAGAACCTAAGGCAGAGTACCTATCGTGTAGCTAGTCTGTTGGAAAGTATCTACGATTTCATTAAATAAATATCGTACTCCCAGGGAAGTGGTAACGGCTTAGTAGTAACTAGCCTTTTATCCTAACTCTTATCTTATGATCCAGTTATGCAATCTTCATCAATAACTTTGATGAGAGGGTGATCCATTCTTCACTAAGTTTAAGTCTAATTAAACCTAAAAGTGTTTTATAGATGAGGTCCTGATTCTATGTTATATTGTTCCTACATGTTGATTGACCTATATTAGAGTATTTTAGTTGCATCTTAGCCTGGATTGCAACTATGTTCTGAGTCTAAAGGTGTACCACATCTGAGTAATCTGGTAAACCGCCCTACCTTAATGACGGCCCTACTCACGGTTCGAGCTAAAGGCATCCATGATCCTCAAAGTGACATAAGATCATGCTGCTTGCCCTAACGCCGGCATAAACGCTCTACTCAGCCTACCTAGACTACTCTAATAAACAGGGTGTTCCGCAGGTTATTTTATCTAGTATGGCAGACACCAATACTAATTGATGCTTGTTAAACTAAACAGGTTAGGGATAGACCGTGGTTAGGAATTGTCTATAACCCTAATTTTAGTTTAAAAGAAACTACATTAGACATGCAGACATAATGAATATTAGGTAGGTGGCTATTTCCAGAAAAACATAACAACTTCAACATATATAACAAATATTCATACAAATCATAATTTGATATTCAAAATCATTCTTTGGACAAACACAATAACAACATATAAGAGAAGGACAGTGGGACTGATGCCATAAAGAAATCACCCTTTACTTAGTCTCGCCGATGGAGCATACTGCTGTATATGTGGTATTGCTTGACCCGACTCTGCTCGACAGAACCTTCGGAGGACGCTTCCTCACCCTAGTAGCTGGACTTTACCTTACATCCTGGGCTTAAGCTCAGCCATGTGGACTGACTCTTCGAACGCCTAGAGCCCTCTTAGGATCTCCTAACGAAATCTCGGGTATTCTATGAATACCAGAAACGAACCTATCTATCGAAGCCTAAGATCTGAGACTATTTCTCAGAATCTAAGAAAATGAAACACTAACTAGAAAGAAAGAGAACTTATATTGAATCTGAGTCTCTAAGTGACTTGTCTACTCGAAAGATGTATACTAGAAGTCACTAAATGACTCAGATTGAGTGGAGAGGGATAATTTCAACTGAGGAAGGCCTGGGGTATTTATAGCAACTTTCTGGAGTGATTTTTCATCAAAAGATCATGCGGCAGTTAGAAGAAAAAGACAAAGACTTCAAAAAGCAGCTGGAATTTTGCTAAAGATCTTGCAACAAGCAGAAGAAAATGACAAAGACCTCAGAAAGCAGCTGGAATTCGGCTGAAGATCCTGCAGCAAACAAAGGAAGAAGACAACAACTTCAGAAGGCAGCTGGAATTTATTCAGTTATTTGTTGGAATTTTTGGAGAAAATTCCAGAATTATGGACAGATGGCAGCTTGATAATGGCTCTCGATACACAAAGAGGATCTATATATAGTTGCAAAACCGAGAGGAATAGTTTGGCTTGGCTTGGCTTTTGGTCATTTTTATTCTTTTATAGAGAGATTGGTTTTTCTTAATTTTCTTAGGTAGTTTAGTAGTTTTCGATAGGATAGTTTAGCTTTTTGTTTTAGTTTTAGACTAACTTTTAGTAGGGAAAAACCCGAGAGTGAGCAGGGTGACTTGCTGAAGTGTTCATCAACTGGGCAGTAAAGACGTTGCATCATCAAGCAGAGGGAACGAAGGGCAGCAGTACGTTGATTAAATTTGATTTGGGCAGTAGGGTGATCTCTGACCCAGAGTAATCCTCTCTCCATTTCTTCAATTTGCTACTGTTTTGTAATTAAATGTTCTTTGTAATATGAGAATATTTACATGGATTCAAGGATTAATTAAAAATGTTGTGGGATTGATATGTTTTCTGTCTTGGGATTGACTGGTGTCACTATGGATCTAGGGACTGTTTTTCCTATTACATTGATCCTTGTCTTTCATGATTCGTTTCAGCAAAATATATATTTTTAACCTGAAGATGCTATGGCGTAGTTAAGTATGAACATGTTGAATACACTGTTTCGATTATGATGATGAGTATACTGTAGCATTGCTTTCTATTTTTATGTTTGGTGCTTGTATGGGGCGATGCTTGGTTTATTCATGTAATTACATTAAACTGATTTAACATCACTTGCGGTTACGACTGTCCAATGTATGAATCGAACTAGTGTCTGGCCTTCTAGCGGAGGGGAGCTAGTGGATGTGATAATTATGTGGCACTAGATTGAGACTGCGGAAGCAGTAAGACACGGAAGTGCACTCAATATTGCAGTGGAAATGACCAAATTCATTGACTAGTGTTGCGCTAGGTCAACGGTACTTCGTACTCCATGAGACGATGTTATCGGGGATCTAGACTAATAGATCAAGTAGTCTGGGTGGAACCAGACATGCTGTAGCATTGATATGGAAACTGAAAGCATGTGTGTATACTTAGATTCATCTATGGTTTGTACTTGCATTTTGGGCGTGAATGTTGCAGCATTGTATTACCTGCAGTACTCTTGTGGTTATTTCCAGTAGGCTAACCCTTAACTGTAGTTTAGTCTTTTTGTAGGAGTAGGATTGCCGTAGCATTCAACCAATCTCCATTCATTATTCATCATTCTTTATTCTTTTATTCTTTTAACCATTTGTACAATCATATTTGCATTTGTATTGGCATACTTAGTCCCTGTGGGATCGATAATCTTGTACTTAGGTACATATATTACTTGTTGACCGATGTATACTTCCACTAGTTAAATTTGCGTTGATTTATTCTATTTTCTTATCTTTACAAATTGTGACACACGTACACAACGTGAGACAGGCAGTATTTAGTTTCCTATAATCAATGCATACACGATGACCAGTGATAGTTCTAGTAGGAATTAGTTCATCATTTCATTCCTAATAACTGTTATTCCTCCCTTTTTGGGTACTACTTGCACTGGGCTAACCCATTCACTATTGGAAATAGGATAGATTAGTCCGACATCTAGTAATTTAATTACCTCTTTCTTCACCACATCACATACATTAGGATTCAACCTCCTTTGAGGTTGCACACAAGGCTTATACTCATTTTCTAAAAGAATCTTATGCGAACAAAAACTAAGATTTATACCTGGTATATCTGCAATTTTATATGCAAAGGCTCTTTTATACCTTCTGAGTATGTCCAGTGTTGACTTCTTTTGTTCTGCAGTCAGGTCTGCTGCAAGAATAATGGAAAGCTTTTGTTCAGCGTCTAGGAAGTCGTAACATAGATGGCTTGGTAATTCCTTCAATTCCACTTCTGGGGGCTCTTCCAAAGAGATGTTTTCTTGTTTCAGCTCATGAGTACCTATCTCAACAAAATCGTTAGTACTAATTTCGTAATCAAAATAGTCAAAGTCGGGTTTTTCTAGGGACAAAGAGTCAATATTTAAGACTGGATAATTAGAGATCAATTCCAGCATGTTAATTTCAATCAGATGGTCAAATGCATCCACAGAATAACAATCATCATCTAAATGCATATGATACTTAAGGGTTTCATTCAGGTTGAAAGTCATATCTTCATTTTCTACCCTTAGTTTTATTTGACAATTGTTGAAGTCAATCAATGCCTTAGAGGTAGCTAGAAAAGGTCGGCCTAGAATCAAGGGTACATCACTTTCACCATTCATATCCATGACAACAAAATCCACATGAAAGACAAATTTTCCAACCTTTACTAAGAGATATTCAATTATCCCCCTAGGAATTTTTACTGTCATATCAGCAAGTTGTATGCACATTCTAGTCGTTTTCAAATCATGCAAACCTAATTTATCAAATAAACTAGATGGCATTAAATTTATGCTAGCTCCTAAGTCTGCTAAAGCATGCATATTAGTAATATTGCCTATTGTACATGGCAAAGTGAAACAACCTGGATCTTTCTTTTTGGAAGGCAGTTTGTTCAAGAGAACTATCGAACATCCTTCATTAAGAATCACTTTGTCCATGTCAATCTTTCTTTTATTACTAATAATATCCTTCAGAAATTTAGCATATTTAGGCATTTCAAAAATAACATCAAGAAAAGGTAAATTAACTTGAATTTGACCAAATGTTTTGAAAAAACTCTCGAATTGCTCCTTATCTTTATTTTGCATCAGTCTTGTAGGGTAAGGTACTCTTGGCCAGTACTCAAGGATGGACTCTTTCATCTCTTTCCATGCTACTTTGTTTTCGACTACTGTCGGCGTTGATTCCTCGGAGCTATCTTATTTTTCCTGTACAAAAGTAGAAGTGTGAGAAGATTTTGGGAAAGGAGTTAGAATTTTACCAGATCTCAGAGTTAAGGTATTGCAATCATTTAATGGGTTGGTCTCAGTGTTGCTAGGTAGCGTTCCTTGTGACCGATGAGATAGATGGGTTGATAACTGTCCCATTTGTCTTTCTAATGTCTGCAAGAAGGTTTGTGTGTCCCTGACTATCTACTCAGTCTGCTTCTGCCTGCTCTCATTCTACTGAATTCTTTCTGCATGTGCTTCTTGAACCTTTTTGTTAGACTCCATCATTTCCTTGTTGGAGTTTGCAATGCCCTTTAATATACCTCGGAATTCCTGCATGGGGTCGTGATGGCTTTCCGACTGATATGCTAAATAGGTGTTATTTTACCCTATGTTGATTATGAGTAATTAAGGACTGAGATTGACTAATTGTCACATTTAGTCTCTATGGTGTCACTTAATCAGTCAGAACCTAAGGTAGAGTACCTATCATGTAGCTAGTCTGTTGGAAAGTATCTACGATTATATTAAATAAATATTGTACTCCCAGGAAAGTGGTAACGGCTTAGTAGTAACTAGCCTTTTATCCTAACTCTTATCTTATGATCTAGTTATGCAATCGTCATCAATAACTTTGATGAGAGGGTGATCCATTCTCCACTAGGTTTAAGTCTAATTAAGTCTAAAAGTGTTTATAGACAAAGTACTGATTCTATGTTATATTGTTCCTATATGTTGATTGACCTATCTTCGAGTATTTTAGATATATCTTAGCCTGGATTGCAACTATGTTATGAGTCTAAAGGTGTACCACATCTGAGTAATCTGATATACCGCCCCATCACCAACGTAAACGGCCCTACTCACGGTTCGAATAAAAGACAGCTATGAAAGCCCTATGTCACTTCGGGGATCACGCCGCTGGCCCATAACCGCAGGCATAAACGCTCTACTCAGCCTACCTAGACTACTATAACAAACAGGGTGTTCCGCAGGTTATTTTATCTAGTATGGCAGACACCAATACTAATTGATGCTTGTTAAACTAAACAGGTTATGAATAGACCGTGGTTAGGAATTATCTATAACCCTAATTTTAGTTTAAAAAAAACTACATTAGACATGCAGACATAATGAATATTTAGTCAGGTGGCCATTTCCGGAAAATCATAAGAACTTCAACATATAAAACAAATATTCATAAAAATCATAATCCAGTAATCAAAATCATTATTTGGACAAACACAATAACAACATATAAGAGAGGGACAGGGGGACTGATGCCATAAAGAAATCACCCTTTACTTAGTCTCGCCGATGGAGCGTACTGCTGTATATGTCGTACTGCTTGACCCGACTCTGCTCGCCAGAACCGTCGGAGGACGCTTCCTCAGCCTAGTAGCTGGGCTTTACCTTACGTCCTGGGCTTAAGCCCAGCCCTGTGGAGTGACTCTTCGAACGCCTAGAGCCATCTTAGGATCTCCTAACGAAATCCCGGGTATTCTATGAATACCAGAAACGAACCTATCTATTGAACCCTAGGATCTGAGACTATTTCTCAAAAACTAAGAAAAACGAAACACAAAAAGGAAAGAAAGAAAACTTATACTAAAATCTGAGTCTCTGAGTGAGTTGTGTACTCGAGAATTGTACACTGGAAATCACTGAATGAGTCAGATCGAGTGGAGAGGGATGATTTCAACTGAGGAAGGCTTGGGGTATTTATAGCAGCTTTCTGGAGTGATTTTCTCTCAAAATTTCGATGTGGGATTCTGAATTCTGGTTCGGGACGCCCGTCCCGGTCTGTTGACCAAGTTAGGAAGGCCGTCCTGAGTCCTGGACGGCCGTCCCGACCTGTTGACCAGGTCAGGACGCCCGTCCTAAACCGGGACGCCCTCCCCTTAGTCCAAACTTCTGAAAAATTACATTTTTGCCCCGAAATTTGCCATTTTCTTCTACTTTTCACCTGACACTTCCAAAATTATAAAAACTATGAAATTGGGTTAATAATAAACAATTAAGACCGATTTACCCTCAATTTCACCCTAAATCATGCCTAAAAACATGCTAAAAATGTGATATGATTTATGCATATCAGGTCGACTGGAACAATATAGTTCCTTGGTGCAGGCAAAGTGAATTGCTGGTTCTGCGGATATGGCATTTGTTGAGGTGCTCACTTCTGGAAATTTGTATTTCCAGAATTGTTTCTCCAGCAAAATCCCTGATGGTTCTTCCAGCTGGGATTGTATGTGTTTCTCATAGGGGTAGAGTTGACTGCCTCAACTTGTTCCATCTCATCTGGAATAGTTAACATTCCATTTCCATAGCAATCCTCACTAAAATGTGGTCCTTGGCAGAACTAGCAAATTTGATATACATGCTTGTTGGAAGGCATTTAACTAACTAGTGATACTAGCCTTGAATGCCTCGAACTACTCATCAATAGAAGCATTAACTGCATTTACTGATTGTTTCTTGGCGCGACCACTTGTGCTCCAATTCTTACTGTTCTTGTAGAGTATCTCCAAGGCGTTTCTAGTGTTACTTCATTAAGGCCAATGAAACCACACTGAGGATTGAGTCCATCAATAACTTGCTTGCCTATTTCTGTCATACCCCTGTAAAATTGTTGAATTAGTATTGCTTCAGTAAGTTAGTGCTGAGGGCATAGCCGGATAAGTTCCATGTGATATGCACAAATCATATCATTTTTTTAGCATGTTTTTAGGCACAATTTAGGGCAAAATTGGAGTTAAATTGTTCTCAATTGACTATTATTAATGTAATTTCGCAGTTTTTGTGATTTTGGAAGCTTCAGGTGAAATATACAAGAAAATGGCAAATTTCGGGGCAAAAACGTGATTTTCCGAAGTTCAGAAGTCAGGACGGGCATCCTGACCCGGTCAAACACCCGGAACAGGCGTCCAGGACCCGGGACGGGCGGCCTAACTCGGTCAACAGGTCAGGACGGGTATCCCGAACCCTTGTACAAACTCCCACATCATTTTCTGCATAAAAATTCACTCAGTTCCCCTGCTATAAATACCCAAGCCTTTCACAGTTGAAATCATCCCTCTCCACTTGATCTGAATCATTCAGTGACTTCAAGTATACATTTTTCTATAGTATACAAGTCATTGAGTGATCTCAGGTGTTTCATTCAAGTAGTTTAGTATATGAGAGTTTCTCATTTCTTTGCTTTCTGAGAGTCAGACTCAGAATCTTAGAATTCGACTAGATAGGGTTCGATTTTGGTATCACAGAATACCGGGATTTCGTTAGGAGATCCTAAGAGAGAGATATGGTGCTTGTTCTTAGTCAGATTAGGGAAATTTGCTTAAGCCCGGGATGTAAGGTAAAGCAATTGCTACTAGGTCTAAAAAGCGTTCTCCAAAGGCTCTACCGAGCAAAGTAGGATCGAGCAATCAGAAGCATACAGGAGTTGTAGCACCGAATAGACCTGCATAAAGTGGTGACTATTTTATGATATTGGGTCCCCTAGATGAGTTTCTATATGTTTATGAATTGTTTTATCTGGATATTGATTTGATATTAAATTTATATATCATACATGTTTTACAATTTGAGATACTGTTCATTTTCCCTAGAAGATCATAGAGCTAGAATTATCATTATGAATGTTGAACTGTCGTGTCCTTTTAAATTAAACTAGGGTTATAGACAACTCCTAACCAAGGTCTGAATCATAACCGGTTTAGTTTAACAGACTATAAAAGGTCTGCCAGATTAGGAAGAAATAATAAAACAGATTACCATGTTTGTTAGAGTACCCTAATAAAGCTGAGTTTGTACGCTAGGCCAATCCTAGTGTTAAGTGGCATTATACCGAAGTGACATAGGGTACCGTTCATGGATACTTTAATTCGACAGATGAGAAGGATCATCCCAAGGTAGTGGTGAATACACCAGGTAACTCGGATATGGTAAACAAATGGTTACATTTCATAATTGCCTTAGAGATCAAGATATATCTAAAATGTTCGAAGATAAGGTCAAACAAATTGTAATAACTGAGCTTAAATTGATGAATGCATGTCTACTCTTGAATGCTATTTGCTTGTTATGTGTGATTGGGATCACCAATCAATCTCAAAGAATTGATTAACTGATTGATTAACTACATAAATAAGATGAATGTTAGGATTAAGGGATAGTTGCTACTAAGTCGTTACCAGTTCCCTCGGAGTACGATATTAAAAAATTAAAATCGTAGATACTTTCCAAGAACTAGCTACACGATAGGTACTCTGCCTTAGGTTCTAATTGATTAAGTGACAACAATTAATGCTAAAGTGATAGTTAGTAAGACTCAGACCTTAATTACTCATAATCAAAATAGGAAAATAAATCCTATCTTTTAGCATATCAATCGGAATCACACTAGATTTTTGGCGCCGTTGCCGGGGAAATATCATAACAAATTTAGGATTCCTGATCAAAAATCTAGAGACTTATGATAGGTAACGTTAGTAATCTATACCTTAGACATAACACTCACTTTATGCTAGTTAGACAATCAATTTCTTAAAATATAGGGTTATCATAACTAATTAATTTTAGAAATTATCTGAAATTAAGAAATTTAGGATAATCAAATTTTAGAAAATTATTCTAAAACCTTATTAAGGAAATTTAATTGCTTTCGAAAAATAAAAACTCGAAAAATATTTTCTTGTTTTTTCTTCCGTATTTTGTTTTTCCCTTTTCGCTTGTTCTAGTTTATTTTTATTATTTGTTTTATTATTTTTATTCTAACCAGACTTTACACTCATAGATGAAAAGAACAAGAGCAGCTACAAACTAAGCAAAGAAAACAGAAAATTCCGACTCTCTAGGTCGAAAGAAGAAGAAACCAGAAGGACCATCTAGGCCTGAACCAGAAATACCACGGGAGAACAATCATCCACAACCTATAAACATAAACTCAAGCCTAGACACCAATGATTTAGTGAGAAGATTCTTGAATACCCGTGAACCCAGTCCCATGGAGGAGGAGGATCCTTCTGAAGAGACCTTTCCTCCAAGAGAAGAACCTCAGAAATCTCTAGTTCACACTCTTGCCCAAAGAGTTCCTAGAAATCCACAACCCCTTGACCAAACCTAAAACTCACCAACATCTCCTGAGTATACCCCAACGCCTAACGAGCACACACCTTCATCCGGAGGAAGTACTAATGGTTTTCAATCAATTTTGTCCGTGTAGATAGATGCTTTGACTAACAGGATCTACCAGATGGATCAAGCGATCGCAAGCAGATTATGTCACTCAGAACAGAGCATTCTGAATATCACAGCCAACATGGACCAACTCAGGGCCACGGTGAACCTCCAAGAAAACCAAGGTGCACAGAAACTACGGGAGTTAGCTGAAATACGAAATGAGCAAGGAAGGCAAAGGGATGAGATGAGAGCTATGCTAGTAGAGATGCGAGAGATAAGGAACAAAGACCGATAGAAAAAGGGAAGATTCTTTTTATTTTTCAGCAAATAAATTGTTTGAACTAAAGTTTAATAACTGACCCCTACTTTTTATTTTCAAATTTTAAAAAGGGTCTTTTATTTTATTCAGAAATTTTTCTACAGATATTTTATTTTTCAATTCTTTACGAAAAACAAAGGTGTTAAAAATACAATTTATTTTTCATTAATTAAATTGTATGAATTTAGTCTTTTGTTTTTCTAGAATTTTTGCTGAATAGAAGTTAGGATATGATTACGGTAGTTATGGTTTTTGAAAAGAGAATAAGACTGAGAATTTTTGCAAGGGTTTTTTACAACTTCTGTATTACATAGGCTAACCATGAAGATTTGTTAAAATTATAATTGTTTTGGTGTATAAAGATTTGCAGGGAATTTAAAAAATAATAATAATATTCTGGAAGTGGCACGCATCCCGAAGTAGTTGGGACGGGCGGCCCGAGGGTGGCCCTCTCTCTATAAATACTCAAATGTTTCATTTTTCTCCCAAAAATCATCTCTCCACAAAATTCTCTCCAACTTCTCTCTAGAAATTTTTGGCAAACTCTTGAAATTTCAAATTTTGAATTTCCCTCCAAAAATTTGAACTTTTGAATTTCCTTCCAAAATTAGAATTTCCCGCCAAAAACTCAAAATCCTTCCCTAACCAAAATCCACCCTTCTGAATTTGAATTTTTCTCCAAAATTCGAATTTGAATTTTCTTTCCCGCCAAATTCTTGAACCCTCTCAAACTTCTTCAAAAAATGGCTCCAAAACGCGCTCGTATTACTTCTTTGATAACTGTCACATCTATGGCACATCCTTTCATGCTCTTTCCTTCCATTCCGACATATCATGAGAGGTGCCATGGACACATCGGGCATAGCGTACTAGTTGGCAGAACACTCGACTGGGGAGTCGTTCGGACATTGGGAGTCGAGCAGGAGGTCCAGCGCATACTCGACGTGCTACCCTACAGTCGAGTTTTCATCGTCACCGAGCCGACCTACCTCGAGATGGTATGTGAGTTCTACTCTTCCTTTACATTCTGACTGGGCGGAATAGATCGATCCATGAGCATGGCAGAGATCGGCATCGCCTTGGGTATCTGGCGGAGGGAGGAACTGGATACGCCCACCTACACTACAACAATGCGAGATTTCACCTCTGCGGACGTCTCCAACACTTGGGCTCAGATCTGTACGACTGGCGTCCCCTACCAGCATGGCTTCACAAAAGCCATAGGTATTCATCCTACCTTTCGCTATTTACATGCTATTATAGCACATACTCTGTCAGGGTGTCGGACTGCCCCTAGGAATGTCACCCAGATGGAGACATTCCTCCTGGCCAACATCCACAGGGGTACTATGGTAGAGATGGCCCGACTCATTACCGTCATCATGCGGGGATTTGCTACGGACACTCAAAAGCAGTGTTTGGGGCTCGAGTCGTTCATCACTCGGATAGCCCATTACCTGGAGTTGGACATCGAGGGCTCCGAGTTGACCCAGGTTACCTCGATCACCATTCCTACAGACCTAACCAATTCTACGGAACATGGGAATGGTTGTACGGGATGCAACTGGGCGCTACTCCACCTACACGGAGCAGCAGGGAGAGTCATCAGTACTAGGATCAGCCACAGAACACATACCAACGACCCAGACATTCGTGCCTTGCACTGCTTTTGAGCGACATATGTAGCAAGGATTGGCGGAACTCACCGCCCGACATAGCCAGGATATGATAAACATTGAGAGGCGGATGTCGATGATGGAAGACAGAATCAGCTTGACCAGCAGTAGGGTCAAAGAGGTTTTTCAGCAAACTTCCCGGTTGGTTAAAGACCCCAAGGTCTACTTCTGTGCACACGATGATGATGAACCCGGTTCTTAGTTTCTCTTTTTCCTTTTCTCTTTCTTTCTTTCATTTTTTTTCTGCTTTCTGTGTGATTATGCGATAAGTCTGGGCTGTATGAATTATGAATCTTTGTATGCAAAAATGTTGATTTATATGACATAACAGCATTGTTTCTTTGCTTATATTTTGTTTCTATTCCTTTTGTTTTGTTGTTTTATTTTCTTTCTCTTCCCCTTAGTTAGTCAAATAAGTGTGGGGTAAGAGTTTTATATGTCATAGTTTAAACTTTTGTTTTTCAAATAAGTGTGGGGTGATTAGATATGCAAGAACATTGAGGACAGTGTAAACCTTAAGTGTGGGGGTAGCAGTGCACTATGCACTGTAGCAGTAATATTTTTGCATGTTTTCCCATATTTCTCACTAAAATTGCACCCTTCCAAAAAAATTTCAAACATTTTCACTCTTTCAAACTTCAAAATGCAGTTATGATTGGTAAAGAAATGCTTATGCCTATGATATGTAAGTAGAGCATTATGATCAGTAGGAAACAACGTGATAACCTTATTGAATTCCTGGATTAGAAATAGGGAATTCTTGATAATTGAGCACAACTTAGTTTGGATTAGAGACATCAACCAAATACCTTTTCGAGACCTAGCTAAATAATATTAGACTAGTTGAGGATACATTAGCAATTTAAATGACTAGATGATGTTCTGAGCTGAAAGTGGAAAAGGTTAAATAAATAGGGTAGTTTGCAAGCGTCCTTTGCTACTCGAGCACCACTCCTTAAGGGAACTTAAAGCCTGATGCCCTAAGGTCGTGTAGATCTGGGAGTCATCGGAGTGGGACTCGCTACATGGGTAGTTAGAGTTGATGTGTGAAAGCGAACACAAAAATACCCTGAACAATCAATCTAAAAATACATAGTCCAGTGTGTTCTTATATTGAAATTCTTAATTGAAAAACCTTGACATCAAAGCTCAGAACTCAGAAGGCTGTTTGTTGCAATTATGTCTAGTGACTGGTCGAAGTATTATCTAGTAAGAGTCAAGAGAAGACTATATTGTGTTGACAATCTAGTCTGGACTAATACACACACTACACACCAGGAAGACATCGTGGCTAAGAGAAGAGTTCAGTATAGTTATTAAATTGTTGACCCTACCTGACCATGATAATCTACTAAAGACATTTGAGACCTTGTCATGGCAAGTTAACCAGTCAGGCCTGTTTTGTGAATCATCTGACTCAGTGATCAATTTTGGCATAAAAACATTGCTAGGAATTTTAAGTGATTGCACCTATAATTTAAAATCAATAATTTCATGTAGACTTTGCTTGAGGACAAGCAAAAAGCAAAGTGTGGGGTTATATGATTGCACTGATATGCATAAATCATATCACTTTTTAGCATGTTTAGGCACGATTTAGGGCGAAATCGGTGTTAAATCGTTATCAATTGACTGTTATTAACTCGATTTCACAATTTTTGTGATTTTGGAAGTGTTAGGTGAAAAGTGCAAGAAAATGGAAAATTTCGGGGCAAAAACATGATTTTTAGAAGTTCAGAAGTCGGGATGGGTGTCCAGAACCCAGGACGGGTGTATTGACCTGGTCAATAGACCAGGACGGGCATCCCGAGTGCCTGGTCAAAGTCCCACATCAAAATTTTGAGAGAAATTCACCCAGTTCCCCTACTATAAATACCCAGGCATTCCTCAGTTGAATTCATTCCTCTCCACTTGATCTGAGTTATTTAGTTACTTCAAGTATACAATTTTCCACAGTATACAAGTCACTTAGTGTTCTCAGGTTTTTAGTATAGGTTTATTTATATTTTTAGAGAGTGTCTCGTGTTCTTTGTTTTTGAGAGTCTGTCTTAGATCTTAGAATACGACTAGATAGGTTCGTTTTCGGTATTCATAGAATACCCAGGATTTCGTTAGGAGATCCTAAGAGGGCACTAGGCGTTCGAAGAGTCAGTCAACAGGGTTGTGCTTAAGCTGGGTATTAAGGTAAAGTACAGTTACTAGGCTGAGGAAGCGTCCTCCGAAGGTTCTATCGAGCAGAGTCGGGTCGAGCAGTCCCACTTATACAAGCAGTTACTCCATCAGCGGACTACGTAAAGGGTGAATACTTTATGGCATCGGTCCCCTTGTCCCTCTCTTTATATGCCTGTACTATGTTCGTCCAAATATGTATTTTGAATATTGAACTATGATTATATGAATATGTGTTATGCATGTTGAAGTATTTATATTTTTCCGGAAATGGTCACCAGCTTAACTATCATTATGACTGCATGTCTGCTGTAGTTTCTTTTAAACTAGACGAACGGTTATAGACAACTCCTAACCACGGTCTAATCATAACATCTTTAGTTTAGTAGGCATTAATTTAGGACTTCCCCGTCGGGAAGCATTAATGTCTACCATATTAGATGAAATAACATATAGATCACCATGTTTGTTAAAGTAGTCTAAGTAGGCTGAGTTTGTGTGTTTATGTCGTCGTTAGGGCGAGCGGCATGATCTCCTAAGTGATATAGGACTTTCATGGATGCCTTTAGCTCGAACCGTGAGTAGGGCCGTCATTAAGGTAGGGCGGTTTATCAGGTAACTTAGATGTGGTACACCTTTAGACTCAGTACATAATTGCAATCTAGACCAAGATATATCTAAAATACTCGAAGATAGGTCAATCAACATGTAGGAACAGTATAACATAAAATCAGAACATTATTTGTAAAACACTTTTTAGGCTTAAATAGACTTAAACCTAGTGGAGAATGAATAACCCTCTCATCAAAGAACTTGATGAACGATTGCATAACTGGATCATAAGATAAGAGTTAGGGTAAGAGGATAGTTACTACTAAGCCGTTACCACTTCCCTGGGAGTACGATAATTGATTTAATTAAAATCGTAGATACTTTCCAACAGACTAGCTACACGATAGGTACTCTGCCTTAGGTTCTAATTGATTAAGTGATAACATAGAGACTAAATGTGACAATTAGTCAGTCTAAGTCCTTAATTACTCATAATCAACATAGGGTAAAATAACACCTATTTTAGTATATCAGTCGGAACGCATCAGAGTTTTGGCCAATATGCATCTGGATTCCACAGTAGAGATGGCTTGACTCATTACTGTCATCATGCGGGGTTTCGCTACGGACACTCGGAAACAGTGTCTGGGGCTCTGGACGTTCATCACCAGGATAGCCCACTACTTGGAGTTGGACATCGAGGGCTCGAAGCTGACCCAGGTTGCCCCGACCACCATTCTTACGGACCTTACCATTCTATGAAACATGGGGATGGTCGTACGGGATGCAACTGGGTGCTACTCCATCCATACGGAACAGCAAGGACAGGCATCGACACCGGGATCGGTTCTAGCACATATACCTCCGACCGAGATATTCATCCCACGCACGACCTTTGAGCGACATATATCGTAAGGATTGGCGGAACTCACATCCCGACATAGCTGGGATATGGAAAACATTGAGAGACGGATGGCAATGATGGACGATAGAATCGCTATGAACACCAGCAAGGTCGAGGAGATTTTTCAGCAGACCTCCTGATTGGTTGAAGACCTAGAGGTCTACTTTTCAGCAGAATTCTGTCCACCCGATGACGATGAGCCGGGTTCTTAGCTTTTCCTTTCCTTTTCTTTTTCTTTCATTTGTTGCTTCTGCTTTATGTGTGTGATCATGTCTGGGCTGTATGAAATATGAATCTCTGTATGACGTTGATTGATATGACATAACAACATTTGTTTCTTTTATTATATCTTGTTATTTCTTTTATTGCTTTATTTTCTCTCTTACCCTTAGTTAGTCAAATAAGTGTGGGGTAAGAAGTTTTTGTTTTGTTTTTATTTCTTCTTGTTTTCAAATATGTGTGGGGTAATTTAGATATGCATGAACACTGAGGACAGTGTCAAACTTAAGTGTGGGGTAGCAGTGCACAGTGCACTGTAGTAGAGTATAGAAAATTTTTGCATGTTTTTCCTGTATTTTCACTAGAATTACACCATTCCAAAAAAATTTCAAAAATTTTCACTCTTTCAGATTTCAAAATGCAGTTATGATTGGTAAAGAATTGCTGTTGTCTATGAGATGTATGTAGAATATTATGATCAGTAGGAGACAACGTGATAACTTTCTTGGATTTATCGATTAGAAATAGGGAATTCCTGATACTTGAGCACAACTTAGTTTGGATTAGGGACCTCAACCAAATACCATTTCAAAACTTAACTAGATAAGATTAGACCGGTTGAGGATGTATTAGCAATCAAAATGACTGGATGACACTCTGAGCTGTAAGTGAAAAGAAAAAGAGAGTTAACTAAATAGGGTAGTTTGCAAGCGGCCTTTGCTACTCGAGCACCACTCCTTAGGGGAACTTAAAGCCTGATGCCCTAAGGTCGTGTAGGTCTGGGAGTCATCAGAGTGGGACTCGCTACATGGGTAGTTAAAGTTGACGTGTGAAAGCAGACATAAAATACCCTAAAAATCAATAAAAGAAAAATCAATAAATGCTTAATGGAAAATCTTGTCACCAAAGCTCAGAACTCAGAAGGTTGTTTGTTGCTGGTATGTCCAGCGACGAGTCAAAGTATTATCTGGTAAGAGTCGAGATGAGAGTATATTGTGTTTACAATCTAGTCTGGACTAGTACACACACTACACATTAGGAAGACCTTGTGACTGAGAGAAGAGTTCAATCTAGTTATTAAGTTGTTAACCTTGCTTGACCATGGTAATCTACTAGAGACATTTGAGACCTTGTCATAGCAACTCAACCAGTCAGACCTGTGTTGTGAACTATCTGATTCAATGATAAATTTTGGAGTAAAAACATGGGTAGAAATTTTAAGTGACTGCACCTATGATTTAAAATCACTAGCTTCAGGTAGACTTTGCTTGAGGACAAGCAAAAAGCTAAGTGTGGGGTTATATGATATGCATAAATTATATCACTTTTTAGCATGTTTTTAGGCACAATTTAGGGCGAAATCGGTGTTAAATCGTTATCAATTGACTGTTATTAACTCGATTTCACAGTTTTTGTGATTTTGGAAGTGTCAGGTGAAAAGTGTAAGAATATGGCAAATTTCGGGGCAAAAACGTGATTTTCAGAAGTTCAGAAGTCGGGATGGGCGTCTAGAACCCAGGACGGGTGTCTTGACCTGGTCAACAGACCAGGACGGGCGTCCAGGACTTGGGACGGCTGTCCTGACCTGGTCAACAGGCCGGGACGGGTGTCCCGAGTGCCTGTTCAAAGTCCCACATCGAATTTTTGAGAGAAATTCACCTAGTTCCCCAACTATAAATACCCCAGGCATTCCTCAGTTGAATTCATTCCTCTCCACTCAATCTGATTCAAGTATACAATTTTCCATAGTATACAAGTCACTTAGTGTTCTCAGGTTTTTGTATAGGTTTATTTATATTTTTAGAGAGTGTCTCGTGTTCTTCATTTCTGAGAGTCTGTCTCAGATCTTAGAATACGACTAGATAGGTTCGTTTTTGGTATTCATAGAATACCCGGGATTTTGTTAGGAGATCCTAAGAGGGCACTAGGTGTTCGAACAGTTAGTCAATAGGGTTATGCTTAAGCTGGGTATTAAGGTAAAGTATAGCTACTAGGCTGAGGAAGCGTCCTCCGAAGGTTCTGTCGAGCAGAGTCGGGTCGAGCAGAGTCGGGTCGAGCAGTCCAACTTATACAAGCAGTTGCTCCAGCATCGGACTACGTAAAGGGTGAATACTTTCTGGCATCGGTCCCCTTGTCCCTCTTTATGTCTGTACTGTGTTCGTCCAAATATATATTATGAATATTGAACTATGATTATATGAATATGTGTTATGCATGTTGAAGTATTTATATTTTTTCGGAAATGGTCACCAGCTTAACTATCATTATAACTGCATGTCTACTGTAGTTTCTTTTAAACTAGATGAACGATTATAGACAACTCCTAACCACGGTCTAATCATAACCTGTTTAGTTTAACAGGCATTAATTTAGGACTTCCCCGTCGGGAAGTATTAATGCCTGCCACATTAGATGAAATAACCTATAGATCACCATGTTTGTTAAAGTAGTCTAAGTAGGCTGAGTTTGTGTGTTTATGCCGGCTTTAGGGGGAGCGGCATGATCTCCTAAGTGACATAGGACTTTCATGGATGCCTTTAGCTCGAACCGTGAGTATGGCCATCATTAAGGTAGGGCGGTTTATCAGGTAACTTAGATGTGGTACGCCTTTAGACTCAGTACATAATTGCAATCTAGACCAAGATATATCTAAAATACTCGAAGATAGGTCAATCAACATGTAGGAATAGTATAACATAAAATCAGAACATTATCTGTAAAACACTTTTTGGGCTTAAATAGACTTAAACCTAGTGGAGAATGAATCACCCTCTCATCAAAGAACTTGATGAACGTTTGCATAACTGGATCATAAGATAAGAGTTAGGGTAAGAGAATAGTTACTACTAAGCCGTTACCACTTCCCTGGGAGTACGATAATTGATTTAATTAAAATCGTAGATACTTTCCAACAGACTAGCTACACGATAGGTACTCTGCCTTAGGTTCTGATTGATTAAGTGACAGCATAGAGACTAAATGTGACAATTAGTCAGTCTAAGTCCTTAATTACTCATAATCAACATAGGGTAAAATAACACCTATTTTAGTATATCAGTCAGAACGCATCATGCACAAATCATATCACTTTTTTAGCATGTTTTAGGCACAATTTAGGGCGAAATTGGAGTTAAATTATTCTTAATTGACTATTATTAACGCAATTTCGTAGTTTTTGTGATTTTGGAAGCTTTAGGTGAAATATGCAAGAAAATGGCAAATTTTGGGGTAAAAATGTGATTTTCGGTAGTTTAGAAGTCAGGACGGGCGTCCCAAGACTAGGATGGGCATCCCGACCCAGTCAAAGACTCGAAACGGGCGTCCAGGACCCGGGACAGGTGTCCCGAACCCAAGACGGGCATCCTGACTAGGTCAACAGGTCAGGACGGGCATCCCAGATTCGAGACGGGCATCCCGAAACCCTGTACAGAGTCCCACATCGTTTTCTGTATAAAACATCACTCAGTTCCTGATGCGATTCCGGTTGACGTGCTAAATAGGTATTATTTTACCCTATGTTGATTATGAATAATTAAGGTCTGTGATTGACTAATTGTCACATTTAGTCTATGGTGTCACTTAATCAGCCAGAACCTAAGGCAGAGTACCTATCGTGTAGCTAATCTGTTGGAAAGTATCTACGATTTTATTAAATAATTATCGTACTCCCAGGGAAGTGGCAACGGCTTAGTAGTAACTAGCCTTTTATCCTAACTCCTATCTTATGATCCAGTTATGCAATCTTCATCAATGATTTTGATGAGAGGGTGATCCATTCTCCACTAGGTTTAAGTCTAATTAATCCTAGAAGTGCTTTATAGATGATCCAGTTATGCAATCTTCATCAAATACTTTGATGAGAGGGTGATTCATTCTCCACTAGGTTTCAGTCTCATTAATCCTAGAAGTGCTTTATAGATGAGTTCTGATTCTATGTTATACTGTTCCTACATGTTGATTGACCTATCTTCGAGTATTTTAGATATATCTTAGCCTGGATTGCAACTATGTTCTGTGTCTAAAGGCGTACCGCATCCGAGGTCTCTAATAAACCGCCCTACCTTAATGACGGCCCTACTCACGGTTCGGGACGAAGGTATCCATGAAAGCCCTATGTCACTTCGGGGATCATACCGCTTGCCCTAGCCGCCGGCATAATCGGACTCAGCTCGGCCCCTACCTAGACTACTTTAACAGGCAAGGTGTTCCACAAGTTATTTTATCTAGCATGGAAGACACCAATACTAATTGATGCCTGTTAAACTAAACAGGTTATGATTAGACCGTGGTTAGGATTTGTCTATAACCCTAACTTTAGTTTAAAAGAGCACATTAAACATGCAGACATAATAAATATTCAGCAGGTGGCTATTTCAGGAAAATCATAACAACTTCAACATATAAAACAGATATTCATAAGAATCGTAATCTAATATTCAAATTAATATTTAGATAAAACAATTCGTAAACATACAGAACCTCGTCTAGGGGACCCACTGTCATAAAGTAATCACCACTCTATGCAGGTCCAGCCGGCGCTGCAGCTCCTGTATGCTCCTGACTGCTCGATCCTACTCTGCTCGGCAGAGCCTTCGGAGAACGCTCCTTAGACCTAGTAGCAATTGCTTTACCTTACATCCCAGGCTTAAGCAAATTGCCCTAATCTGACTAAGAACACGCACCCTATCTCTCTCTTAGGATCTCCTAACGAAATCCCGGTATTCTATGAATACCAAAAACGAACCTATCTATCGAAGCCTATGATCTGAGACTATTTCTCAGAAACTAAGAAAACGAAACACTAAAGAAAGAAAGAAAACTGAAACTGAAACCCGAGTCTCTCAGTGACTTGTGTACTCGAGAATTGTACACTGGAAGTCTCTGAATGACTCAGATCGAGTGGAGAGGAATGAATTCAACTGCTGGAGGCCTGGGGTATTTATAGCAGCTTCCCGGAGTGAAAATCTCTGAAAAATTCGATGTGGGACAGCTTCTGGCGGCTCGGGACGCCCATCCCGGATTGAGACGCCCGTCCTGGTCTGTTGACCAGGTCGGGACGCCCGTCCCTGGTTCAGGACGCCCGTCCCGGACCTTTGACCGAGTCAACATTTCCAAAAATTGCGTTTTTGCCCCAAAATTTGCTGTTTTCGTCTACTTTGCACCTGACACTTCCAAAATCATAAAAACTGTGAAATTAAGTGAATAATGCACAATCAAGATCAAATTACCCTTGATTTCACCCAAATTCATACGTAAAAACATGCTAAAAAGGTGATACGATTTTCGCGTATCAGTTCCCCTGCTATAAATACCCTAGTCCTTTCACAGTTGAAATCATCCCTCTCCACTTGATCTAAATCATTCAGTGACTTCAAGTATACATTTTTCTACAATATACAAGTCATTGAGTGATCTCAGGTGTTTCATTCAAGTAGTTTAGTATACAAGAGTTTCTCGTTTTCTTTGCTTTCTGAGAGTCTGACTCATAATCTTAGAATTCGACTACATAGGGTTCATTTTTGGTATCATAGAATATCGGGATTTCGTTAGGAGATCCTAACAGAGAGATAGTGTGCGTGTTCTTAGTCAGATTAGGGCAATTTGCTTAAGCCCAAGATGTAAGGTAAAGCAATTGCTACTAGGTCTAAGAAGTGTTCTCCAAAGGCTCTGCCGAGTAGAGTAGGATCGAGCAATTAGAAGCATACATGAGTTGTAGCACCGGCTGGACCTGCATATAGTGGTGACTATTTTATGATATTGTGTCCCCTAGATAAGTTTCTATATGTTTATGAATTGTTTTATCTGGATATTGATTTGATACTGAATTTATATATCATACATGTTTTACAATTTGAGATACTGTTCATTTTCCTGGGAAGATCATAGAGCTAGAGTTATCATTTGAATGTTGAACTATCGTGTCCTTTTAAATTAAACTAGGGTTATAGACAACTCCTAACCAAGGTTTGAATCATAACCGGTTTAGTTTAATAGACTGTAAAAGGTCTTCCAGATTAGGAAGAAATAACAAAACAGATCACCATGTTTGTTAGAGTACCCTAATAAAGCTGAGTTTGTACGCTAGGCCAATCCTAGGGTTAAGTGGCATGATACCGAAGTGACATAGGGTACCGTTCATGGATACTTTAATTTGACAGATGAGAAGGATCATCCCAAGGTAGGGGTGAATACACCAGGTAACTCGGATATGGTAAACAGATAGTTACATTTCATAATTGCCTTAGAGATCAAGATATATCTAAAATGTTTGAAGATAAGGTCAAACAAATTGTAATAACTGAGCTTAAATTGATGAATGCATGTCTACTCTTGAATGCTATTTGCTTGTTATGTGTGATTGGGATCACCAATCAATCTCTAAGAATTGATTAACTGATTGATTAACTACATAAATAAGATGAATGTTAGGATTAAGGGATAGTTTCTACTAAGCCGTTACCAATTCCCTCGGAGTACGATATTAATAAATTAAAATCGTAGATACTTTCCAAGAACTAGCTACACGATAGGTACTCTGCCTTAGGTTCTGATTGATTAAGTGACAACAATTAATGCTAAAGTGAAAGTTAGTAAGACTCAGTCCTTAATTACTCATAATCAAAATAGGAAAATAAATCCTATCATTTAGCATACCAATCGGAACGAATCACCTTGAATTTGTCCCAAGCCTCGAACACCGTCTCATCTACAGCTTGAGTGAAGCTAGAAAGAGCTTTTTGAAATTCCAAAACTCTTGCTGCAGAATAGTACTCCTCCAAGATTGCCTTACTTAACTCATCCCAAGATGTGATTGAGTTAGTAGGTAGATGTGCCAACCATCTTTTAGCTTTGTCCCTAAATGAATAGGGAAATAGGTTCAGCTTAGTCACTTCCGCAGTATGGTCTCCCTTAAGACCTTCGTAGAGGGTTGAGAATTCGGTCAAGTGCTCAAGCATATTTTTGGCAGCAGTTCCTCCAAACTGAACCCGATTTCTTATCAGTTGAAGCACATTTGGCTTAAGGTCATAACGAGGGTTTCCTGGAATCCTGATAGCGGAGGACGTCAGAATGGTTTGTGGCTGGATGTAAGATTCAAGTGGAGGTCTTTCAGCAGCCATTTCTGTTCTTCTTCTGTTAGCTGTACGGATGAGGTTTTCAAGGGTTTCAACTGGGGGTTCAAGGTCAGCTTTTGAGGTTTGAGTCATATAACTACAAAAGCACACGTTAAGTCTGAGCAAAAGGTTAGTGGAGTTAAAACAATTCAAAAAGAATAATTCAAGGAAATAAAAGAAAAACAAATTCAAAAATTAAAATCAAGCAGAAAAGGAAAAACAGTAAACAGAAGAAATATTTTATTTTTAACTTTTTATATTTTTATATTTTGTTTTTTAAATTGATTTCCTTAGTATGGTTTTAGAATAATTTTCTAAAATTTGATTAACCTAAATTTCTTAATTTTAGATAATTTCTAAAATTAATTATTTAAGATAACCTTATATTTCATGAAATTTGATTAACTAATTAGAATAAGCATAATTGTTAACTAAAGTATAGATTACTATCGTTACCCATCATAAGCCTCTAGAAATTTGATTAGGAATCCAAAAATTTTATGATATGTCCCCGGCAACGGCGCCAAAAATCTGATGCGTTCTGATTGGTATGCTAAAAGATAGGATTTATTCACCTATATTGATTATGAGTAATTAAGGACAGAGTCTTACTGATATGCACAAATCATATCACTTTTTAGCATTTTTTAGGCACAATTTAGGGCAAAATGGGTGTTAAATCGTTCTCAATTGACTGTTATTAACACAATTTTGTAGTTTTTGTGATTTTGGAAGTGTTAGGTGAAAAATGCAAGAAAACGGCAAATTTCAAGGTAAAAACGTGATTTTTAGAAGTTCGGAAGTCGGGATGGGCGTCCAGAACCCAGGACGGGCATCCTAACATGGTCAACAGACCAGGACGAGCGTCCAGGACTCGGGACGGCCGTCCCAACCTGGTCAATAGGCAGGGACGGGCGTCCCAGATCCAAGACAGGCATCCCGAATGCCTGGTCAAAGTCCCACTTCGATTTTTGCAGAGAAATTCACCCAGTTCCCCTGCTATAAATAACCTTGGCCTTCCTCAGTTGAAATCATTCCTCTCCACTCGATCTGAGTCATTTAGTGACTTCAAGTATACAATTTTCTATAGTATACAAGTCACTTAGTGATTTCAGGTTTTTAGTTTAGGTATATTTATAGTTTTCAAGAGTGTCTCGTGTTCTTCGTTTCTGAGAGTCTGTCTCAGATCATAGAATACGACTAGATAGGTTCATTTTTGGTATTCATAGAATACCCGAGATTTTGTTAGGAGATCCTAAGAGAGCACTAGGCGTTCGAAGAGTCAGTCAACAGGGATGTGCTTAGGCCGGGTTATAAGGTAAAACATAGCTACTAGGCTGAGGAAGCGACCTCCGAAGGTTCTGTCAAGTAGAGTCGGGTCGAGCAGTCCAACATATACAACCAGTTGCTCCATCAGCAGACTACGTAAAGGGTGAATACTTTATGGCAGATGATATGCATAAATCATATCACATTTTTAGCATGTTTTTAGGCATAATTTAGGGTGAAATTGATGGTAAATCGTTCTTAATTGATTGTTATTAACTCAATTTCACAGTTTTTGTGATTTTGGAAGTGTCAGGTGAAAAGTAGAAGAAAATGGCAAATTTTGGGGCAAAAATGTGATTTTCAGAAGTTTGGAAGTCGGGATGGGCGTCACGAACCCAGGATGGGTGTCCTGACCTGGCCAACAAGCCAGGATGGGCATCCAGGACTTGGGACGGCCATCCTGACTTGGTCAACAGGTCGGGACGGGCGTCCCGAGCCCCATTTCAGAATCCCACATCGAAATTTTGAGAGAAAATCACCCAGCTCCCCTACTATAAATACCACAGGCATTCCTCAGTTGAAATCATTCCTCTCCACTCGATCTGAGTCATTTAGTGATTTCAAGTATACAGTTTTCCATAGTATACAAGTCACTTAGAGACTTAGGTTTTAGTATAGGTTTATTTATATTCTTAGATAGTGTCTCGTGTTCTTTGTTTCTGAGAGTTTGTCTCAAATCATAGGATTCGACTAGATAGGTTCGTTTCTGGTATTCAGAGAATACCCGGGGTTCCGTTAGGAGATCCTAAGAGGGCTCTAGGCGTTCGAAGAGTCAGTCAACAAGGATATGCTTAAGCTGGGTATTAAGGTAAAGTCCAGCTACTAGGCTGAGGAAGCGTCCTCCGAAGGTTCTGTCGAGCAGAGTCGGGTCGAGCAGTCCAACATATACAAGCAGTTGCTCCATCGGCGAGACTAAGTAAAGGGTGAATACTTTTTGGCATCAGTCCCTCTGTCCCTCTGTTTATATGCTTGCACTGTATTCGTCTAAACATTTATTATGTCTATTGGATTATGATTTTATGAATATTCGTTATGCATGTTGAAGTACTTTATGATTTTCCGGAAATGACCACCAGCTTAACTTTCATTATGTCTGCATGTCTAATGTAGTTTCTTTTAAACTAAATGTAGGGTTATAGACAATTCCTAACCATGGTCTAATCATAACCTGTTTAGTTTAACCGGCATTAATTTAGGACTTCCCCGTCGGGATGCATTAATGTCTGCCATATTAGATGAAATAACCTATAGATCACCATGTTTGTTAGAGTAGTCTAAGTAGGCTGAGTTTGTGTGTTTATGTCGGCGTTAGGGCGAGCGGCATGATCCCCTAAGTGACATAAGGGCTTTCATGGATGCCTTTAGCTCGAACCATGAGTAGGGCCGTCATTAAGGTAGGGCGGTTTATCAGGTAACTCAGATGTGGTACACCTTTAGACTCCGTACATAGTTGCAATTTAGGCCAAGATATATCTAAAACACTCGAAGATAGGTCAATAAACATGTAGGAACAATATAACATAGAATTAGGACATTATCTATAAAACACTTTTAGGCTTAAATAGACTTAAACCTAGTGGAGAATGAATCACCCTCTCATCAAAGATATTGATGAACGATTGCATAACTGGATCATAAGATAAGAGTTAGGGTAAGAGGATAGTTACTACTAAGCCGTTACCACTTCCCTGGGAGTACGATATTTTATTTAATTAAAATCGTAGATACTTTCCAACAGACTAGCTACACGATAGGTACTCTGCCTTAGGTTCTGATTGATTAAGTGACAGCATAGAGACTAAATGTGACAATTATTCAGTCTAAGTCCTTATTTACTCATAATCAACATAGGGTAAAATAACACCTATTTTAGTATATCAGTCGGAATGCATCAGATTTTTGGCGCCGTTACTAGGGAAATATCATAATGAATTTAGGATTCCTGATCAAAGTTCTAGAGACTTATGATAGGTAACGGTAGTAACCTATACCTTAGATCTAACACTTATTTTATGCTATTTAGACAATCAATTTCCGAAATATAGGGTTATCATAACTAATTGATTTTAGATATTTTCTGAAATTAAGATATTTAGGATAATCAAATTTTAGAAAATTATTCTAAAACCATATTGAGAAAATTTAACTGCTTTCTAAATAAAATATAAAAATAAAAACAAAATTTGTTAAAAATTTAAAAACCCGAAAAATATCTTTCTTGCTTTTTCTATTTTGCTTTTCTTTCTGTTTTGTTAATTGTTATCCTAACCAGACTTTGCACTCATAGATGAAGAAAACAAGAGTAGCTATAAACCAAGCAAAGAAAATAGAAAACCCTGACACTCCAGGTCGAAAGAAGACAAAACCAGAAGGACCATCTAGGCTTGAACCAGAAATACCACGGGAGAACCCTCCTCCACAACCTATAGAAATAAACTCAAGCCTAGACACCAGTGACTTAGTGAGAAGATTACTGAACACCCATGAGCCCAGTCCCACAGAAGAAGATCCTTCTGAAGACACCTTTCCTCAAAGAGAAGAACCTCAAAGATCTCCAGTTCACACTCCTACCCAGAGAGTTCCTAGAAATCCAGCAGATAGATACTTTGGCTCAAAGGATCTACGAGATAGATCAAGGAATTGCAAGTAGACTGTGTCATTCAGAGTAGAGTATCCTGAATATCACAACCAATATGGACCGACTCAGGGCCACAATAAGTCTCCAGGAAATCCAAGGTGCACAGATACTCTGGGAGTTAGCTGACATACGAAGTGAGCAGGGCAAGCAAAGGGAGGAGATGAGAGCCATGCGCATAGAGATGCGTACCATGCAAGCAGAACTGCGAGAGATTAGAAATAAGGGCCATTGAAAAAGGGAAGATTCTTTTTACTCTTCTTTTCAGCAAATAAATTGTTTGAACTAAATTTAAATAATTGACCCTACTTTTTATTTTCAAACTTTTTAAAAGGGTCTTTTATTTTATTCAGTAATTTTTCTTCAAACATTTTATTTTTCAAATTCCTTATGAAAAACAAATGTATTACGAATACACTTTATTTTTTTCGTTAATAAGTTGTATAAACTTAATCTTTTGTTTTTCTATAATTCTTGCTGAATAGAGGTTAGGATATGATTAGGGCAGTTATGATTTTTGAAAAAGAGATTGAGAAATTTTTGCAAAGAGTTTTTAACAGCTTCTGAATTTGATAGGTTAAACATGAAGACTTGTTAAATATTATGATTGTTTTTTGTGTACTAAGATTTGCAGGGAAGTATGAAAAAAATAATATCCAGAAGTGGCACGCATCCCGAGGCAATCTGGGACGGGCATCCCGAAGACCGCCCCTTCTACAACCAACCACCAAAATCATCTCTCTACAAAATTCTCTCCACCTTCTCTCTACAAATTTTTGGCAACTTCCCAAAGTTTCAAAATTCAAATTTCCCTCCAAAATTTGAACTTTTAAACTTCCTTCCAAAATTCGGATTTCCCTCCAAAATTCGAATTTCCTGCCAAAAATTCAAAATCCTTCCCTAACTAAAATCCATCCTTCTGAATTCAAATTCACCTCCAGAATTCGAATTCGAATCTTCTTTCCTGCCTAAATCCTCAAAGTCTCTCGAACGTTCTCAACCAAATGGCTCCCAAACACGCTCGTATCACTTCTTCCATGACCGTCACATTTGTGGCACATCCTTTTATGCTTTTTCCTGCCATTCCAGCATACCAGGAGAGATGTCATGGATATATCAGATGCACTATACTGGTTGGCAGAACGCTTGACTGGGCAGCAGTATAGACACTAGGAGTTGAGCAGGAGGTCCGACGCATACTCGACGTACTACCCTACAGTCGAGTCTTCATCGTCACTGAACCGACCTACCTAGAGCTGGTATGTGAGTTCTATGCTTCATTTACATTCCAGCAGGAGCATATCATATTCCATTTGGGCGGAATGGATCGATCGATGAGCATGGCCGAGTTCGGCATCGCCTTGGGTATCTGGCAGAGGGACGAGCTAGATACACCCGCCTACACTACAGCAGTTCGAGACTTCACTTCTGCAGACGTCTCCACCGCTTGGGCTTAGATTTGTACGACGGGTGCACCCTACCAGCATGGCTTTGCGAAAGCCACAGGTATTCATCCTGCTCTTCGCTGTGTACATACCATTATAGCACACACTCTGTCAGGACGTCGGGCGGCCCCTGGGAATGTCACCCAGATGGAGACACTCCTCCTGGCCAACATGCATATGGGTTCCACAATAGAGATGACTCGACTCATTACTGTCATCATGCGGGGTTTCACTACGGACACTCAGAAACAGTGTCTGGGGCTCGGGCCGTTCATCACCAAGATAGCCCACTACTTGGAGTTGGACATCGAGGGTTCGGAGCTGACCTAGGTTGCCCCGACCACCATTCCTACGGACCTTACCATTCTACGAAACATGGGGATGGTCGTACGGGATGCAACTGGGCGCTACTCCATCCACACGGAGCAGCAAGGACAGGCATCGACACCAGGAGCAGTTCCAGCACATATACCTCTGACTTAGACATTCGTTCCATGCACTGCCTTTGAGCGACATATGTCGCACGAATTGGCGGAACTTTCAGCCCGACATAGCTAGGATATGGAAAGAATCGAGAGGAGAATATCGATGATGGACGATATAATCGCCATGAACACCAGCAGGGTCGAGGAGATCTTTCAGCAGACCTCCCGACTAGTCGAAGACCAAGAGGTCTACTTTTCAACAGGCTTCCGTCCACCCAATGACGATGAGCCGGGTTCTTAGTTTTTCTTTTCCTTTTCTTTTTCTTTCTTTTGTTGCTTTTGCTCTATGTGTGTGATCATGTCTGGGCTGTATGAAATATGAATCTCTGTATGACGTTGATTGATATGACATAACAACATTTGTTTCTTTTACTATATTTTATTATTTCGTTTATTGTTTTATTTTCCTTCTTACCCTTAGTTAGTCGAATAAGTGTGGGGTAAGAGTTTTCTGTTTTGTTTTTATTCCTTCTTATTTTCAAATAAGTGTGGGGTAATTCAGATATGCATGAACACTGAGGACAGTGTTAGATTTAAGTGTGGGGTAGCAGTGCACAGTGCACTGTAGTAGGAAAAACATTTTGCATGATTTTTGCATGTTTTTCCAGTATTTTCACACCCATCCAAAAACTATTTTCAAACTTTTTCACTCTTCAAAATGCAGTATGATTGGTAAAGAATTGTTGATGTCTAAGATATGTAGGTAGAATGTTATGATCAAGTGGAAACAACGTGATGACTTTCTTGAACTTATCGATTAGCAATAGGGAATTCCTGATAATTGAGCACAACTTAGTTTGGATTAGAGACCTCAGCCAAATACCTTTTCAAAACTTAACTAGATAAGATTAGACCAGTTGAGGATGTATTGGCAATCAAAATGACTAGATGATGCTCTGAGCTGAAAGTGAAAAGAAAAATAAAAAGAGTTAACTAAATAGGGTAGTTTGCAAGCGGCCTTTGCTACTCGAGCACCACTCCTTAGGGGAACTTAAAGCCTGATGCCCTAAGGTCGTGTAGGTCTAGGAGTCATCGGAGTGGGACTCGCTACATGAGTAGTTAAAGTTGACGTGTGAAAGCAGACTCAAAATACCCTGGAAAAAATCAATAAAAGAGAAAAATCATTAAATGCTTAATTAAAAATCTTGTCACCAAAGGCTCAGAACTCAGAAAGTTGTTTGTTGTTAGTGTGTCTAGCGACGGGTCGAAGTATTATCTGGTAATAGTCAAGATGAGAGTATATTGTGTTGACTATCTAGTCTAGACTAGTAAACACACTACACATCAGGAAGACCTTGTGACTGAGAGAAGAGTTCAATCTAGTTATTAAGCTGTTAAACCTGCTTGACCATGATAATCTACTAGAGACATTTGAGACCTTGTCATAGCAACTTAACCAGTCAGACCTATGTTGTGAATTATCTGATTCATTGAAGAATTTTGGAGTAAAAACAAGACTAGAAAATTTAAGTGACTGCACCTATGATTTAAAATCACTAACTTCAGATAGACTTTGCTTGAGGACAAGCAAAAAGCTAAGAGTGGGGTTATATGATATGCATAAATCATATCACATTTTTAGCATGTTTTAGGCATAATTTAAGGTGAAATTGATGGTAAATCGTTCTTACTTGATTGTTATTAACTCAATTTCATAGTGTTTTTAATTTTGGAAGTGTCAGGTGAAAAGTAGAAGAAAATGGCAAATTCCGGGGCAAAAACGTGATTTTCAGAAGTTAGGAAGTCGGGATGGAAGTCCTGAACCCAGGATGGGCGTCCTGACCTGGTCAACAAGCCAATACGGGCGTCCAGGACTAAATGTAGATACTTTCCAACAGACTAGCTACACGATAGGTACTCTACCTTAGGTTCTCATTGATTAAGTGACAACATAGAGACTAAATGTGACAATTAGTCATTCTAAGTCCTTAGTTATTCATAATCGACATAGGGTAAATAACACCTATTTTAGCATATCAGTCGGAAACCCATGAGATTTTTTGTGCCGTTGCTGGGGAAATATCATAACGAATTTAGGATTCCTAATCAAAATTCTAGAGACTTATGATAGGTAATGGTAGTAATCTATATGATGCTGCTCTGACTGATATGCTAAAATAGGTGTTGTTTTACCCTATGTTGATTATTAGTAATTAAGGACTTAGATTGACTAATTGTCACTTTTAGTCTCTATGCTGTCACTTAATCAGTCAGAACCTAAGGCAAAGTACCTATCGTGTAGCTAGTCTGTTGGAAAGTATCTACGATTTTATTTAAATTAAATATCGTACTCCTAGGGAAGTGATAACGACTTAGTAGTATCTATCCTCTTACCCTAACTATTATCTTATGATCCAGTTATGCAATCGTTCATCAATATCTTTGATGAGAGGGTGATTCATTCTCCACTAGGTTTATGTCTATTTAAGCCTAAAAGTGTTTTACAGATAATGTCCTGATTCTATGTTATACTGTTCCTACATGTTGATTGACCTATCTTCGAGTATTTTAGATATATCTTGGCCTGGATTGCAACTATGTACTAAGTCTAAAGGTGTACCACATCTGAGTTACCCGATAAACCGCCCCATTGCCATTGACGACCCTACTCACGGTTCGAGCTAAAGGCATCCATGAAAGCCCTATGTCACTTAGGGGATCATGCCGCTCGCCCTAACACCGGCATAAACACACAAACTCAGCCTACTTAGACTACTCTAACAAACATGGTGATCTATAGGTTATTTCATCTAATATGGCAAACACCAATGCTTTCCAGCGGGAAAGTCCTAAATTGATGCCTGTTAAACTAAACAGGTTATGATTAGACCGTGGTTAGGAATTGTCTATAACCCTACATTTAGTTTAAAAGAAACTACATTAGACATGCAGACATAATGAATATTAAGTTGGTGGCCATTTCTGGAAAATCATAAAGAACTTCAACATGTATAACAAATACTCATAAAATCATAATCTAATAAACATAATCAATATTTGGACGAACACAGTACAGACATATAAAGAGAGGGACAGGGGGACTGATGCCATAAAGAATTCACCTTTTACTTAGTCTCGCCGATGGAGCAACTGCTTGTATATGTTGGACTGCTCGACCCGACTCTGCTCGACAGAACCTTCGGAGGACGCTTCCTCAGCCTAGTAGCTGGACTTTACCTTAATACCCAGCTTAAGCCCAGCCTTGTGGACTTACTCTTCGAACGCCTAGAGCCCTCTTAGGATCTCCTAACGAAATCCCGGGTATTCTATGAATTCTAGAAACGAACCTATCTAGTCGTATCCTAGGATCTGAGACTAATTCTCAGAAACAAAGAAAACGAGACACTATCTAGAAATAAAAAAAGAAACATATACTGAAACCTGAGTCTCTAAGTGACTTGTATACTATGGAAAACTGTATACTTGAAGTCACTAAATGACTCAGATCAAGTGGAGAGGAATGATTTCAACTGAGGAAGGCCTGGGGTATTTATAGCAGCTTTCTGGAGTGATTTTCTCTCAAAAGTTCGATGTGGGATTCGGAACTGCGGCTTGGGACGCCCATCCTGGAATGGGACACCCGTCCTGGCCTGTTGAGCAGGTCAGGACGCCCATCCTAACTTTGGGACGCCCACCCCGACTTCTGAACTTCTGAAAATCACGTTTTTGCCCCGAAATTTGCCATTTTCTTCTACTTTTCACCTGACACTTCCAAAATCACAAAAACTATGAAATTGAGTTAATAACAATAAATTAAGACCAATTTACCATCAATTTCACCCTGAATTATGCCTAAAAACATGCTAAAAATGTGATATGATTTATGCATATCATATAACCCCATACTTAGCTTTTCACTTGTCCTCAAGCAAAGTCTACCTGATGTTAGTGATTTTAAATCATATGTGCAGTCACATAAATTTTCTAGTCATGTTTTTATTCCAAAAATTATTCAGACAATTCACAACACAGGTCTGACTGGTTAGGTTGCTATGACAAGGTCTCAAATATCTCTAGTAGATTATTATAATCAAGCAGGTTTAACAACTTAACAACTAGATTGAACTCTTCTCTCAGTCACAAGGTCATCCTGATGTGTAGTGTGTGTACTAGTCTAGACCAGATAGTCAACACAATATACTCTCGTCTTAACTACTACCAGATAACACTTCGACCCGTCGCTAGACATACTAACAACAGACAACTTTTTGAGTTCTAAGCCTTGGTGATCAGATTTTTAATTATTTAGCATTTATTAATTTTTTTTCTTTTATAGATTTTCCAGGGTATTTTGAGTCTGCTTTAACACGTCAACTTTAACTACCCATTGAGCAAGTCCCACTCCGATGACTCCCAGACCTACACGACCTTAGGGCATCAGGCTTTAAGTTCCCCTAAGGAGTGGTGCTCGAGTAGCAAAGGCCGCTAGCAAACTACCCTATTTAATTAACTCTCTTTTTTTTCTTTTCACTTTTAGCTCAGAGCATCATCTAGTCATTTTAATTGCCAATACATCCTCAACTTATCTAATCTTATCTAGTTAAGTTTTCAAAAGGTAATTGGCTGAGGTCTCTAATCCAGACTAAGTTGTGCTCAATTATCAGGAATTCCCTATTCCTAATCAATAAGTTCAAGATAGTCATCACATTGTCTCCTACTAATCATAACATTCTACCTACATATCATAGACATCACAATGTTTTACCAATCATACTGCATTTTGAAGTCTGAAAGAATGAAAAATTTTGAAAATGTTTTGGAAGGGTGTGAAAATACGAGGAAAACATGCAAAAATCATGCAAAAAGTTTTTTACTACAGTGCACTGTGCACTGCTACCCCACACTTAAGTCTGACACTGCCATCTGTGTTCATGCATATCTAAATTACCCCACACTTATTTGAAAACAAGAAGAAATAGAAACAAAACAAAGAACTCTTACCCCACACTTATTCGACTAACTAAGGGTAAAAAGGAAAATAGAGCAATGAAAGAAATAACAAATAACAAAACACGAAATAAAATGAAAGAGATACTCCCTTATTCTGCGAAGTCAACAATCTGCTCGGACAAGTCAAAAGGCTCTCTGTAGATCTTTAAGCGTTGTCTGTTCACTTTTTGAGTAGTGCCGTCAGAATCCATGATGACACATGCTCCGAAAGGTGATACTTCCGTGATGGTAAACGGGCCTGACCAACAGCTACGCAACTTTCCTGGGAAAAATTTGAAACGTGAGTTGTACAACAATACCTTATCTCCTGGTTCAAAATTCTTCTGGGCTCTGAGTCGCCTGTCATGTCGGAGTTTACTTGTCATCTTGAACTGATGTGAGTTTTCATAGGCTTTGAGCCTCCACTCATCCAATTCGTTGAGTTGTAGAATCCGGTGTTCCTTAGTTAAGTTATCGCCGAAATTGCATTTTTGCACTACCCAATAAGCTCTATGTTCAAGTTCAACCGGAAGGTGGCATGCTTTTCCATAGACTAGTCGATAAGGTGAGAATCCCGTAGTGGTCTTGTATGCTGCACGGAAGGCCCATAATGCATCATCCAGCTTTATGGCCCAATCCTTACGGTTAACACCCACAGTCTTTTCTAGGATTCTCTTTATTCCCCTATTGGTTACCTCAGCTTGCCCATTGGTTTGAGGATGGTAGGCTGTGGAAAAGCGATGCTGAACTCCGTATTGCTGAAGTACCTTCTGCAATTGAGAGTTGCAGAAGTGCGTACCTTGGTCACTGATTAGGGCTTTTGGACATCTAAATCTGGCAAAATTCTGCTTAAGGAATCTGCACACGACTCTAGCATCATTAGTAGGTAGGACCTGTAACTCAGGCTATTTTGAAAAATATTCTACAGCTACTATGATGTACTTCTTACCAAAAGAGGGAGGAAACAGACCCATAAAGTCTATACCCCATATGTCAAATATCTCTACACTTTGAATTACCTGTTGGGGTAGACTGTCTCGAGAAGATATGGTTCCAGCTTTATGACAAGCATCGCACGATCCTATGAACCCTGCGGTATCTTTGAATATGGTAGGCCAGTAGAAGCCCGCTTCTAATACTTTTCGGGTGGTATTAGCTGCAACTAAGTGACCGCCTGCTGGTCCGCAGTGACAATGTTCCAGAATTTGGAAACCTTCTTCTTGAGAGACACATCTCCTGATCATTTGATCTGCACATATTCGAAACAGAAAAGGATCTTCCCAATAGTAATATTTCAAGTCAGCAAAGAATTTTCTTCTTTGTTTAGCAGTGATATCACTAGGGAGAGTCTGAGCTGCCAGGTAATTTGCTATATCTACAAACCAAGGGGGTGAGAATATAGCAAACAATGCACATAGATTCTCATCCGGAAATTTATCAGATATAACTGATTCATCAATAGCTTCTAGGGTTGGATTCTCTAGCCTGGACAAAGTGGTCTGCGGCTAAGTTTTCTACCCCTTTCTTATCCCGAATTTCTATGTCAATTCTTGAAGCAATAAAACCCATCTGATTAATCTTGGCTTTGCGTCAGTTTTATTGAACAAGTACTTTAATGCAGAGTGATTAGTATAAACAATGGTTTTAGACAGGACTAGATAAGAACAAAATTTGTCAAATGCGTATACTACTGCTAATAATTCCTTCTCTATCGTAGTGTAATTTTCCTGAGCATCAGTTAAGGTTTTACTAGCATAATATATTACCTGAAATTTCTTATCATGTCTTTGTCCTAAAACAACTCCTACTGCATAGTCACTAGCATCACACATAAGTTCAAAAGGTAGACTCCAGTCAGGTGATGTCATGATAGGTGCAGTAGTTAAAAGTTCCTTAAGTCTATTAAAAGCTTTTAGACATTTTTCATCAAAGATAAATGGAACATCTTTTCCGAGTAAATTGGTCAACGACCTGGCTATTAATGAGAAATAGTAATTTGAAAATAACCAGAAAACCCATCAAGAAATCAGTAAAACATATGTCCAGACAATCTTTCTAACATTTGGTCAATAAAAGGAAGGGGGAAGTGGTCTTTTCGTGTGGCCGTATTTAGTTTCCTATAGTCTATGCATACACGATAACCAGTTACAGTTCTCGTAAGAATTATTTCATTATGTTCATTTCTGACAACCGTTATACCGCCTTTCTTAGGTACTACCTGCACCGGGCTTACCCACTCACTATCTGAGATAGGGTAGATAAGTCCTGCATCTAACAGTTTGATTACTTCTTTCTTAACAACATCACACACTGATGGCTCTCCAACTGATATGCTAAATAGGTGTTATTTTACCTTATGTTGATTATGAGTAATTAAGGACTAAGATTGACTAATTGTCACATTTAGTCTCTATGGTGTCACTTAATCAGCCAGAACCTAAGGCAGAGTACCTATCGTGTAGCTAGTCTGCTGGAAAGTATCTACGATTTTATTAAATAATTATCGTACTCCCAGGAAAGTGGTAACGGCTTAGTAGTAGCTAGCCTTTTTATTCTAACTCTTATCTTATGATCCAGTTATGCAATCGTCATCAATAACTTTGATGAGAGGGTGATCCATTCTCCACTAGGTTTAAGTCTAATTAAGCCTAAAAGTGTTTATAGACAAAGTCCTGATTCTATGTTATACTGTTCTTATATGTTGATTGACCTATCTTCGAGTGTTTTAGATATATCTTAGCCTGGAATGCAACTATGTTCTGAGTCTAAAGGTGTACCACATCCGAGATCTCTGATAAACCGCCCTACCTTAATGATGGCTGATACGCGAAAATTGTATCACCTTTTTAGCATGTTTTTATATATGATTTAGGGTGAAATTGAGGGTAAATTGATCTTAATTGTTCATTATTTACTTAATTTCACAGTTTTTATGATTTTGGAAGTGTCAGGTGAAAAATAGACGAAAACAGCAAATTTTAGGGCAAAAACGCAATTTTTGGAAATGTTGACTTGGTCAAAGGGTCAGGACGAGCGTCCCGAACCCGGGACGGGCGTCCCGACCCAGTCAAAGAACGGGATGGGCGTCCCGACCTGGTCAACAGACCAGGACGGGCGTCCCAATCCGGGACCGGCGTCCCGAACTCCCAGATCCAGTCCCACATCGAATTTTTGATGAAAAATCACCCCGGGAAGCTGCTATAAATACCTCAGGCCTCCAACAGTTGATTTCATTCCTCTCCACTCGATCTGAGTCATTAAGTGGTTTCCTGTGTACAATTCTCTAGTACACAACTCACTCAGAGACTCGGATCTCAGTTTTCTTTCTTGTTAGTGTTTTGTTTTAGTTTCTGAGAAATAGTCTCAGATCTTAGGCTTCTATAGATAGGTTCGTTTATGGTATTCATAGAATACCCGGGATTTCGTTAGGAGATCCTAAGAGGGCTCTAGGCGTTCGAATAGTCAGTCCACAGGGCTGGGCTTAAGTTGGGTATTAAGGTAAAGCCCAGTTACTAGGCTGAGGAAGCGTCCTCTGACGGTTCTGGCGAGCAGAGTCGGGTCAAGCAATACGGCATATACAGCAGTACGCTCCATCAGCGAGACTTCGTAAAGGGTGAATTCTTTATGGCATCGGTCCCCCCTGTCCCTCTCTTATATATTATTATTGTGTTTGTCCAAATAACAGTTTTGAATACCAGATTATGATTATTATGAATATTTGTCATATATGTTGAAGTTATTATGTTTTTCTAGAAATGGCCACCTGCTTAAATATCCATTATGTCTGCATGTCTATCGCCGTTCTTTTAAACTGAAATTAGGGTTATAGACAATTCCTAACCACGGTCTATTCATAACCTGTTTAGTTTAATAGGCATCAATTAGTATTGATGTCTGCCATACTAGATAAAATAATATGCGGAACACCCTGTTGGTTGAAAGTAGTCTAGGTAGGCTGAGTAGAGTTTTATGCCGGTGGTTATGAGACGAGCGGTATGATCCCCAAAGTGACATAGGGTGTTCATTGCTGACTTTAGTCCGAGCCGTGAGTAGGGCCGTTACCCTTAACGATGGGGCGGTAGCGTAGAAACTCAGATGTGGTAGCATTTAGACACAGAACATAGTTGCAATCCAGGCCAAGACATGTCTAAAACACTCGAATATAGGTCAATCAACGTATAGTAACAGTATAACATAAAATCAGGATCTCATCTATAAAACACTTTCAGGTTTGGCTAGACTTGAACCTAGTGGAGAATGAATCACCTTCTCATCAAAGTTATTGATGAAGATTGCATAACTGGATTATAAGATAAGAGTTAGGAATAAAGGTTAGTTACTACTAAGCCGTTACCACTTCCCTGGGAGTACGATATTTATTTAATAAAATCGTAGATACTTTCCAACAGACTAGCTACACGATAGGTACTCCGCCTTAGGTTCTGGCTGATTAAGTGACACCATAAGACTAAATGTGACAATTAGTCAATCACAGTCCTTAATTATTCATAATCAACATAGGGTAAAATAACACCTATTTAGCATATCAACCGGAACATATCAGATTTTTTGCGCCGTTGCCGGGGAAATATCATAATGAATTTAGGATTATTGGCCACAATTCTAGAGACTTATGATAGGTAGCGGTAGTAACCTAGACTTTTGATTTACACTTATCTTATACTAGTTAGACAATCACTTTCTTAAATATAGGATTATCATAACTAATTAATTTTAGATAATATATGGAATTAAGACACTGAGGATAATCAAATTTTAGAAAATTATTCTAAAACCATATTGAGGAAATTTACCTGCTTTCTAAATAAAATTCAAAATCCATACAAATATTTTTCTTGCTTTCTTATTTCACTTTCCTACTTTTGTTATTTGTTATTTCTAACCAGACTTTGCACTCAGAGATGAAGAGAACAAGAGCAGCTACTAACCAGGCAAAGAAAACAGAAAACCCTGACACTCCAGGACCAAAGAAGACAAAGCCAGAAGGCCCATCTAGGCCTGCACCAGAAATACCACGAGGGACTCTTCCTTCACAACCAGTGGAAGTAAACTCAAGCCCAAATGCCAGTGACCTAGTGAGACGATTCTTGAACGCCCGTGAGCCTAGTCCCACGGAAGAAGATCCTTCTTAGGATACCTTCCCTCCTAGAGAAGAACCCCAGAGATCTCCAGAATCCTCCTGCCCAGAGAGTTCCTATAAATCCATCACCTACTGACCAAACCCAAAATTCACCAACCTCTCCTGCACACACCCCAACACCTAACGAGCGCACCCCTTCATCCGGGGGGAGTACTAACGGTTATCATTCAATGTTGTCCGTGCAGATAGATACGTTGGCTCAAAGGGTCTATGAGATGGACCAAGGGATTGCCAGCAGACTGTGTCATTTAGACCAACTCAGTCTGAATATCACAACTAACGTGGACCGACTCAGAGCCACGGTCAGTCTTCAGGAGAACTAAGGTGCACAACTACTCCGAGAGATGGCTAATTTACGTAGTGAGCAGAACAGGCAGAGGGATGAGATGAGAGCCATACACATAGAAATGCGAAGCATTCAAACAGAACTACAGGAGATCAGAGATAAGGGTCGTTAAAAAAGGGAAGATTCTTTTACTTTTATTCTTAGCAAATAATTCGTTTGAACTGAACCTGAATAATTAACCCATATTTTTCTAATTTTCAAACTTTTTAAAGGGTCCTTTATATTCAACAATTTTCTTCAGACATTTTATTTCGAATTTCTATGAAAAAACAAAAGTTTTGCAAATACAGTTTATTTTTCACTAATTAAATTGTACAAACTCAATTTTTTTGTTTTTTTGAAATTCTTGTTGGATTGGGATAAAATTAGGATAGTCATGATTTTCGAAAAAGACTGAGGAATTTTTGCATAGAGTTTTTAACAACTTCTGAATTTAATTGGATAAACATGAAGCCTTGTTAAAAATTATGATTATTTTTGGTATCTTGAGATTTTCAGGGAATTACGAAAAAAAATATATTTTATTTTTCGGAATTAGCACGCGTCCCGAAGCAAGCCGGGACGGGCATCCAGCGGGAAGGGCATCCCGAAGGCCGCCCCTTCTATAAAAATTCAATTTTTTTTTTTATTTTCTCTCAAATCTACAACAAAAAATTCATCTCTCTAAAAATATTTCTCTCTACCTTCTCTCTACAAATTTTTTGGCAAACTCTCCAAAGTTTAAAAATTCGAGTTTCCCTCCAAAATTTGAATTTTAAACTTCACCCAAAAAATTCGAATTTCCCTCCAAAATTCGATTTTCCCGCCAAAAATTTAAAATCTTTCCCTAACCTAATTTCATCCTTCTGAATTCAAATTCACCTCCAGAATTTGAGTTTAAAGCTTTCTTTCCCACCTAAACTCTCTCGTACGTTTTCAATGACTCCCAAACGTGCTCGTACCACATCTACCATGACAGTTACCTCAATGGCACATCCTTTTATGCGGTTTCCCTCCAGCACAGCATACCAAGAGAGATGCCTTGGGTACATCGAGCGTACGATACTGACGGGCAGAACGTTGGATTGGGCAACAGTACAGACGCTAGGAGTAGAGCCGGAAGTCAGACGCATACTCGACGTGCCACCTTACAGTCGAGTATTCATCGTCACAGAGCCCACATACCTGGAGCTGGTATGTGAGTTCTATGCATCCTTTACTTGCCACCAGGAGCAGATCACATTCCGCTTGGGCGGAATAGATCGGTCGATGAGCATGGCCAAGTTCGGCGTCACCCTAGGTATCTGGCAGAAAGATGAGTTGGATACGCCCGCATACACCACAACAGTTCGAGACTTCACGTCTGCAGACGTCTCCACTGCTTGGGCTCAGATCTGCATGACGGGTGCCCCATACCAGTATGACTTTGCAAAAGCCATAGGTATTTATCCTACTCTTCGTTACATGCCCGCTATCATTGCACATACATTGTCAGGACGACGAACAGCTCCCGGAACTGTCACCCAGATGGAGACATTCCTTCTGGCCAACATGCACATGGGATCTACGGTAGAGATGGCTAGACTCATCATGGTCGTCATGCGAGGATTCGCTACAGACACCAGGAAACAGTGTCTGGGGCTCGGACCGTACATCACCAGGCTAGCCCGCTACCTGGAGTTGGACATAGAGGGCTCGGAGCTAACCCTGGTCGCCCTGACCACCGTTCCCACTGATCTTACCATTCTACGGAACATGGGAATGGTTGTCCGGGAAGCGAATGGCCACTACACCATCCACATGGAGCAGCTAGGACAAGCATCGGCATCGGAAGCATTTCTAGTGCATATCCCTCTGTCCGAGACGTTCGTGCCACGTACTGCCTTCGAACAACACATGTCGCACGGATTGGCAGAACTATCGGCCCGATATAGTCGAGACATGGACAGGATTGACAGACGGTTGACGATGATGGAGGACAGGATTGACAGACGGCTGACGATGATGGAGGACAGGATTGACAGACGGCTGGCGATGATGGATGACAGGATCGCCATGAACACCAGCAGGATTGAGGAGATACATCTGTAGACTTCCCGAGTGGCAGAAAACTTTGAGTTTGACTTTACAGCAGACTTAGGTCCACTGGACGATGACCCCCGGGTTCTTAGTCTCTCTCTCCTTCTTTCCTTTCCTTTCTTTTGCTTTTGTTTTTCTTGTTCTATGTGTATAAACATGTCTGGGCTGTATGACGTATGAATCTATCTACAAAATTGATTTATATGACATACAAATTGTTTGCATTATTTTGTTTTTATGTCTTTCTTACCCATAGTGTGGGTAAGCATCTTTTATTTGTGTTTTATTTCTTATTTTCAAATAAGTGTGGGGTAACTAGATATGCATGAACACTGAGGACAGTGCCAGAATTAAGTGTGGGGTAGTAGTGCACGGTACACTGTTGCAGCACTGTAGCAGTTTGCAAAATTTTTTGCATGACTTTGCTTGTTTTCCCCATATTTTCACACCCTTCCAAAATTGTTTTCAAAATTTTTCCGTCTTTCAGACTTCTAAATGCAGTATGCTTGGTTAAACAATTGCTTACGTCTATGATATGTAGGTAGTATGCTATGGTTGGTATGAGATAATTGATGACTATTGCTGAACTAATTGATTAGGAATAGGGAATTCCTGATAACTGAGCACAACCTTGTCTGGATTAGAGAGTGATCTTTTCGTGTGGCAATATTAGTTTCCTATAATCAATGCATACACGATGACCAGTGATAGTTCTAGTAGGAATTAGTTCATCATTTTCATCCCTAATAACTGTTATTCCTCCATTTTTGGGTACTACTTGCATTGGGCTAACCCATTCACTATCAAAAATAGGATAGATTAGTCCGGCATCTAGTAATTTAATTACCTCTTTCTTCACCACATCACACACATTAGGATTCAACCTCCTTTGAGGTTGCACACAAGGCTTATACTCATTTTCTTAAAGAATTTTATGCGAACAAAAACTAGGATTTATACCTAGTATATCCGCAAGTTTGTATGCAAAGGCTCTTTTATACCTTCTGAGTATGTCCAGTGTTGACTTCTTTTGTTCTGCAGTCAGGTCTGCTGCAAGAATAATGGGAAGCTTTTGTGCAGCGTCTAGGAAGTCGTAACACAGATGGCCTGGTAACTCCTTGAATTCCACTTCTAGGGGCTCTTCCAAAGAGGTCATGAGTACATATCTCAACGAAATCGTTAGTACTAATATCGTAATCGGAATAGTCAAAGTTAGGTTTGTCCAGGGCCAAAGAGTCAACATTTAAGACTGGATAATCAGAGATTAATTCCAACATGTTAATTTCAATCCAATGGTCAAATTCATCCACAAAATAACAATTATCATCTAAATGCATAGGATACTTAAGGGTTTCATTCAGGTTGAAAGTCATATCTTCATTTTCTACCCTTAGTTTTATTTGACTGTTGTTGACGTCAATCAATGCCTTAGAGGTAGCTAGAAAAGGTCGACCTAGAATCAAGGGTACATCACTTTCACCATTCATATCCATGACAACAAAATCCACAGGAAAGACAAATTTTCCAACCTTTACTAAGAGATCTTCAATTATCCCCCTAGGAATTTTTAAGGTCATATCAGTAAGTTGTATGCACATTCTAGTTGTTTTCAAATCATGCAAACCTAATTTATCAAATGAACTAAATGGCATTAAATTTATGCTAGCTCCTAAGTCTGCTAAAGCATGCATATTAGTAATATTGCCTATTGTACATGGCAAAGTGAAACAACCTGGATCTTTCTTTTTGGAAGCAAGTTTGTTCAAGAGAACTGTCGAACATCCTTCATTAAGAATCACTTTGTCCATGTCAATCTTTCTTTTATTACTAATAATATCCTTCAGAAATTTATCATATTTGGGCAATTCAGAAATAACATCAAGAAAAGGTAAATTAACATGAATTTGACCAAAAGTTTTGAAAAACCTCTTGAATTGCTCCTTATCTTTATTCTGCATCAGTCTTGTAGGGTAAAGTACTCTTGGCCGATACTCAGGGATGGACTCCTTCTTCTCTTCCCTTGCTACTTTATTTTTGACTACTGTCGGCGTTGATTCCTTGGAGCTATCTTCTTTTTTCTATACAAAAATAGGAGTGTGAGAAGATTTGGGGAAAGAAGGTGTTAGGATTTTACTAGATCTCAGAGTTAAAGTCTTGCAATCATTTAAAGGGTTGGTCTCAGTGTTGCTAGGCAGCGTTCCTTGTGACCTATAAGATAGATGAGTCGATAACTGTCCCATTTGTTTTTCTAATGTTTGCAAGAAGGCTTGTATGTCTCTGACTGTCTGCTCAATCTGCTTTTGCCTGTTCTCATTCTGCTGAATTCTTTCTGCATGTGCTTCTTGAACATTTTTATTAGACTCCATCATTTCCTTATTAGAGTTTGCAATGCCCTTTAGTATATCTCGGAATTCTTGCATGGGGTTGACTGGAACAACATAGTTCCTTGGTGCAGACAGAGTGATTTGCTGGTTTTGCAGATAGGGTATTTGTTGCGTTGTGCCAGAATTGGTTCTCCAGCTAAATCCCGGATGGTTCTTCCAGCTAGGATTGTATGTATTTCCCATAGGGGCAGAGTTAACTACCTCAACTTGTTCCATTTCTACTGGAATAGTTAATATTCCATTTCCATAGCAATCCCCACTAAAATGCGGTCCTTGGAAAAATTCGCAGATTTGATATACCGGTTGAATGCTTTTTCCTTGTTGGAAGGCATTTAACTGACTAGTGACACTAGCCTTGAATGCCTCGAACTGCTCATCAATAGAAGCATTAGCCGCATTTACTGATTGTTTCTTGGCGTGACCACTTGTGTGCCAATTCTTATTGTTCTTGTAGAGTTTCTCCAGGGCATTTCTAGCGTCTATTTCGTTAAGGCCATTGAAACCGCACTGAGGATTGAGTCCATCAAGAACTTGCTTACCTATTTTGTCATACCCCCATAAAATTGTTGGATCATCAAAGCTTCAGTAAGTCCATGCTGAGGGCAGAACCGGATAAGTTCCTTGAATCTATCCCAAGCCTCGAACATCGTCTCATCTGCAGCTTGAGTGAAACTGGAAAGAGCTTTGCGATATTCTAAGACTCTTGTTGTAGAATAGTATTCCTCCAAAAAATGCCTTACTTAACTCATCCCAGGTTGTGATTGAGTTAGTAGGTAATTGTGCCTACCATCTCTTAGCTCTGTCCCTAAGTGAATAGGGGAAGAGGTTTAGCTTAGTTACTTCCGCGATATTGTCTCCCTTAAGACCTTCGCAGAGAGTCCAAAATTTGGTCAAGTGTTTGAGCAGATTTTCGGCCGCAGTGCCTCCAAACTAGACCCGATTAATTATCAACTAGAGCACATTCTATTTAAGGTCATAGCGAGGATTTCCGGGGATCCTAATGGCGGATGACATCAGAATGGTTTGTGGCTGGATGTAGGATTCGAGTGGAGGTCTTTCGGCAGCCATTTCTGCTCTTCTTTTGTTAGCTATACAGATGAGGTTTTCGAGGTTTTCAACTGGGGTTTCAAGGTCAGCTTCTGAGGTTCGAGTCATAAAACTAAAGCACACGTTAAGTATGAGCGAGAAATTAGTGGAGTAAAGGATCAAAGAAAATAAAGTTGGAAAAGGTACAAATAGAAGGAAAATAAAAATAAAATTTCAGAACTTAAATAAATAAAAATAACAAACAACCAAGAAAACTATAAATAGGAAAAAAATTTATTAATTTCTGGAAAATAATATTTTTCAGAAATAAGTAAAATTTATAAAAGAAAAGAAAAGGTGTAAACACGAAAAGGAAAAAAATATTAAACAAGAAAATAATAAAAAAATTTCGAATTTAATTTCTTTAGTATGATTTTAGAATAATTTTCTAAAATTTGATTAACCTAAATTTCTTAATTTCAGATAATTTCTAAAATTAATTATTCAAGATAACCCTATAGTTCAGGAAATTGATTGACTAATTCAAATAAGAATAATTGTTTATTAAGGTATAGATTACTACCGTTACCTATCATAACCTTCTAGAATTTTGATCAAGAATCCTAAAATTTTATGAATGTTCCCCGACAACGGCGCCAAAAATCTGATGTGAAAATTCCGATTGACATGCTAAAACATAGGCTTTTATTTACCTATGTCGATTATGAGTAATTAAGGATCGAGTCTTACTAATTGTCACTTTAGCATTAATTGTTGTCACTTAATCAATCAGAACCTAAGGCATAGTACCTATCGTGTAGCTAGTCCTTGGAAAGCATCTACGATTTTAAAATTATTAATATCGTACTCCCAGAGAACTGGTAACGACTTAGTAGCAACTATCCCTTAATCCTAACATTCATCTTATTTATTTAATTAGTCAATCATTTAATCAATATCCTTGAGATTGATTGGTGATCCCAATCACACATAACAAGCAAATAGCATTCAAGAGTAGACATGCATTCATCAAATAAGCTCAGTTATTACAACTTGTTTGACCTTATCTTCGAACATTTTAGATATATCTTGATCTCTAAGGCAATTATGAAATTTAACTATCTGTTTACCACATCTGAGTTACCTTGTGTATTCACCCCTACCGTGGGATGATCCTTCTCATCTGTCGGATTAAAGTATCCATGAACGATCCCCTATGTCACTTCGGTATCATGCCACTTAACCCTAGGATTGGCCTAGCATACAAACTCGGCTTTATTAGGGTACTCTAACAAATATGGTGATCTGTTTTGTTATTTCTTCCTAATCTGGAAAACCTTTTACAATCTGTTAAACTAAACCAGTTATGATTCAAACATTGGTTAGGAGTTGTCTATAACCCTAGTTTAATTTAAAAGGACACGACAGTTCAACATTCATAATGATAATTCTAGCTCTATGATCTTCCCGGGAAAATGGATAACATCTCAAATTGTAAAACATGTATGATATATGAATTCAGTATCAAATATTTATCCAGATAAAACAAATCATAAATATATAGAAACTCGTCTAAGTGACCCAATATCATAAAGTAGTCACCACTTTATGCAGGTCCAACTAGCACTGCAACTCTTGTATGTCTTTGATTGCTCGATCCTACTCTGCTCGGCAGAGCCTTCGAAGAACGCTTCTTAGACCTAGTAGCAATTATTTTACCTTACATCCTGGGTTTAAGCAGATTGCCCTAATTTGACTAAGAACACGTACCCTATCTCTCTCTTAGGATCTCCTAACGAAATCCCGGTATTCTGTGATACTGAAAACTGAATACTAATCTAATCGAATTCTCAAATACTGAGATAAACACTCAGAGATAAGAGAAAACGATACACTCGAAGTCACAAAATGACTTGTATTGAGTGGTGAGGGATTCAATGGTCTACTCAAAGCTGCTAATTGACTCGTATTGAGTGGTGAGGGATGATTTCAACTGAGGAAGGCCTGGGGTATTTATAGCAAGTGAAAGAAGTGAATTTCTCTCAAAAATTTGATGTGGGACAAGCTCCTGCTACTCGGGACGCCCGTCTCGGCCCTTTGACTTGGTCTGGAAGAACTCAGAAGTTCCAAAAATTACATTTTTGCCTCAATATTTGCTGTTTTCTTGCACATTTCACCTGAAACTTCCAAAATCACAAATTATGCAAAAATATGTTAATATCAATCAATTAAGATCTATTTGGTTCCCATTTTGCCTTAATTTGTGCCTAAAAACATGTTAAAAAATGATATGATTTGTGCACATCAGGTTGTATCCTTCCTTTTTCTAGGTTTTTTTCCCTATAAATAGAAGATTTCATATAAGGATTATATACAAGTCTTATGCACAAGAATACATGAATAAAATTGCTCTCTATTCTTTCCCCCTATATTGATTTTATCCTCTCTTTATTTTAGTAGTTTCATAATATGTTCTCTACTACTGAGAAAAGTTTGAGTAATGTTTTTAGAGTTGAAGAATATCATCAAAAACGTGAGATCTTTAAGAAGTTAAGACTCAAAGATTAATTCAGGTGTGCCTTTATAAATTAATTTATTGGATTGAGAAATTTATGATCACAATATTGAGGTGTTATTTAATTCTTTGATAACATGATAATATGTTTTTGATTTCTTTTTTAAAAATTAAAGAATTAAATATTTATATATATATAATTTTTCAATTATATTTTTTAATTCAATTGTTGTTAGAGAATATGAGGTTTATCATTTTTTATTGATGATTTTATGAGAATTTTGTTAATTGAGTTATATAATTAAAATTATTGATATGTTCTTGGAATTTTGTTAAGGGGCTTAAATTATTATTATTCTTGAAATCTTGTTATTGTACTGAAATAATTTTTCTTAGAAAACAAATTTGATTATGCAAATTTTGTTAATACCATCTTTGCAATGGGAGGGTGTGTTTGACCTCAAGTCACACATCATTCAATCATTTGATTAGTTATTAAGCATTGGGTTTGGAGTTCTTTACTCTATGACAAGTTTTAAACTTGTGAGACCCACATGAAGTGGGCCAAAACATATGTTATTGGAATGTTTATAACAAAGTTGGATTAGAACCAAGTTTTAATCATGGGACTTATAGATTGATATAGTTGAAATCTATTCAACAATAAACCAAAAGTTTATTGAAATAGATTCATACCTTGATTGTTCTCGAGAAAAATTATTATTAAGTCATCCCCAATTAAAGTGAAACTGAATTTCAACATATAATCTAAAGTGATATACATAAGACATTTTATATTTTATAAATTTAATAGATGCATTGAGTAGATGGTCTTATAAATATTTATTATTAACTCACAATCTGAAGCTTGTGATATTATTATAATAGACGCATCTAGTAGATGGTCTTATGAATGTTTATTAGTAACTCAAAACCATAAGTTTATGATATGATTACAATAGTCTTATAAACGTTCATTAGTAACTTACAATCTGAAGTTTGTGAGATTATTTGGTCAAATAATTTGATTACGGACATAATATATTAGGATAATATTGTGATTAATATTCGCATAAGTATATGTTTAATTGATAGTGGAACTACGCACATCACACATAAATATATGAGAAATATTTTCTTTGTTAAAATATGAGAGAAACAAGTTTTACAATGATAAATAGTAGTAAAAAGCTTATTAGGGGCTTCAGAAGAGCTAAGATAATATTACTGAGAGGCACTAAGATGGTTATTGATAAAGAATTTTTTCCTCCAAATCTTTTATAAATTTATTGAGTTTTAAATATATCTAATATAACGGATATCATGTAGAGACTATGGAAGATAATTATCATGAATATTTGGGTATCACTAAAATAACATATGGTAACAAGTCTTTTCTATAAAAACTACCACCCATCTTTTATGGCATATATTATTGAGATGCATCATTTAGTAAACCAGAAGTTTAATAATCTCATTATTTTAAGATTTGAGATAAATAATTTGATCATTTATGATGCGAAAAATAATTGAGATTACACATGGTTATTTTTTTATTTTGATTTATGAAAAACTCTCACGTGTTTCATGTTCAAAAGGAAAATTAATTGTTAAACCATCACCATTAAAAGTAGGAGTTCAATGTCCTACATTCGTAGAATGGATTCATAGAGATATATGTTGATCTATTAATCCACCATATGAGCAATTTAGATATTTTATATGCAGTGACTAAATGGTCACATTTTTGTTTATTATCAATTCGCAGCCTAAAGTCTACGAGATTACTTGCTTAACTAATTTGCTTGAGAGCAAAATTACTTAATTAATCCTATTAAACGAATTCATTTAGATAATGTTGGTGAATTTTCTTGAAATATATTTGATTCTTATTGCAAAACGATTATTGAACATTCATGAGTTCATATTCACAAGCAAAATGATCTAGTTAAATTATTTATTTTGCATGTTGAAATACTTGTGCATTTAAGGCCATAAAGTTATAGTAAATTTTCTTCATTACAGTTGGCTTTTAGCCTAATATTTCTTATTTTAGAATTTTTGGATGTGGCGTATATATTTCAATTGAGATGCATATATTATTGAGATGCATCATTGTAAACCAGAAGTTTAATAATCTCATTATTTTAAGATTTGAGATAAATAATTTGATCATTTATGATACGAAAAATAATTGAGATTACACATGGTTATTTTTTTATTTTGATTTATGAAAAAACTCTCATGTGTTTCATGTTCAAAAGGAAAATTAATTGGTAAACCATCACCATTAAAAGTAGGAGTCCAATCCTATGGACAAATATTACGTTTGAAAGCTTTTAGCTTTATTTCTTTTATGAGAAATAATGAACTACAATTGACAAGTTATATTATAATTCTCGAAAGTGAAGTTAATAAAATTTATGATCCCTGAAGTGGTCGTATTCGTTAAAATATTTTTGTTTATGATTGTGACAATAGATATGGTTACATTTATATGGTCATGATGCATTGGGTTATATATTGAGATCTTTGAAATGAAGGTTAAGTGCCAAAATATCAATAACCACTTGGGACTGGAAAAGGACAATGACCGTTGGAAAAAATATTTATATTATTATATTATGTTTGATATGTTATCTATTTGATATTTTATAATCTATCTAATATTTTAATGTACTTATACGAATAGATATGTGTTATTTATCACCAGAAGTGATAAATGTTTTTAAATGAGTAATGCATCTCTAGTATTTTAATAAACTTACCACGTGAAGTTGTAGTATATTAATAGTCATCTCACCTGAAGTGGGTCAAATGGGACAATATCATTGGACTGTTTATATCAATGAATTATTTATGACTAGCCGTTTATTATAAGGTATCTTGAACCTTTGATGATGAGAAATTTTTATAGCAAGATTTGTTGATGTCATTTTGATGAGAATTGGTTTCCCAAATTAGGGGGCGAAAGTAAATGACATAAAATAAAACTTGTGTGGAAAATATTTCTGAAGCATTTAATTCACGCACAAGTGTGATTGAACTAGAAGTTTAAAAGATAATTCATTTGGAGTAAATTTCAAATTAATTGCCAGATTCTTTTGCTGACTCCAGAAGAGTTACTAAATCACATATTTGAGTTATAGATGTTCTCATACAAATAAAAGTCCCTAAATGATAAATGTAAATCATATAGTTGTTGAATAAAAAACACACCAAAAGCGTGGCCGATCCCTTGGTTCTAAGGATAAAATATTTGAAAGAAAAGAGGATTAAATGATCCAGAAGATCATATTGAAGAAACTGAAAAAGAAAAACCAAAGGTAACTAATGAAAAGATTCCAGTTACAAATGATGAAAAGAATTTGGAAATCTATATCAATTTTACCACTTATAATAAAAGTTTGGATTGAATAGAAATAATTATTGATAATGTTTTTGCATATAATGTAACTCTTGATGTTCTCAAGGATAATGAGTATCTTGATTTTTTATTAGTTGAAGAATATCAACATAAAATTGATTGGTCTCAATAGAAAGATGCGATTCAATCAGAGTTAAATTCACTTACAAAGCGAAAAGTTTTTGGGTCCGTAGTCCAAACCCCAAATGATATGAAACCTGTTGGTTATAAATGGATGTTTGTATGAAAATAAAATGTGAATAATAAAGTCGTAAGATATAAAGCACGACTTGTCTCATAAGGCTTTTCACACAAACCAAGTATTGATCATTATTAAACTTACTCACTTGTTACTGATGTTATTATACTCTGATATCTTATAAGTTTGGTAGTTCATGAAAACGTAAACATGCGTCTAATGGATGTTTTACATCTTATCTATATGGAAGCCTTAGAAATGAAATTTATATGAAAATCCCTAAAGAATTTAAAGGCTTATAATGACTCTCGTGAAAATTATTCTATAAAATTATAGAAATTATTATATGGGCTAAAAGAATCTAAATGCATGTATTGCCTTCGTGAAATTTTATTGAAATTGAATATAAGAATGACCAAATTGTCCATGCATTTTTATTAAGAAATCAAAATTTTGATTTTGTGATTCTTATTATATATGTTGATGATATTAATCTCATTGGAACTCCGGAAGAGTTCGAAAAAGCTACAGATTACTTAAATCTAGAATTTAAAGTTAAAGATTTTGAAATAATCGAGTTTTCTCTTAGCTACAAATTAAACATGTGAAAATTGAAAATTGTTGTTCATGAGTCAACATATACAACTAAAGTAAGATTTTTTATGGATAAAGCACATTCATTAAGTAATCCAATGGTCGTGCGGTCACTAGATATAAATAATGATATCTTTAGACCTCGAAAAATTAATGAAGAACTACTGGGTCCTCAAGTAGCATATTTGAAGGTTATTGGTAAATTAATGTATCTTGCAAATATCATATGACTTTATATAGCATTTGCCATAAGTTTATTAGCATGATTTAGTTCTTCACCCACATGACGACATTGGAATGATGTTAAACATGTCCTTAATATCTCTAAAAAAATATTGACATCAGATTATATAAGGTCAAAATTATATTAGAGGGAGTTGTGGTTTATTCTCTAAAAGAGATATTCAAACTCCTCTATATAAAGATAATGTAGCTTGTATAACTATGTTAAAAGACATTTCACCTAAATTTTTCTTTACTTGTGAATTTCAAAAGAATTGTGAAATTGATGTGCTTCAAATATGGTCATATGATACTTTAACAGATTTATTCACTAAGCCTTTCAACCGCAACATTTAAAAAATTGATATATAAAATTAGTTTGCGTAATTCAAAGATATTGAGAATTCATCTCATTAAGGGGAGAAATTTATGCATAAAGAATAATGTACTTGTTTTCTTTTTACTAGAAATTTTTTCCCCACACTATTTTTATTTAGTGTTTTAACGATGCATATTCTTCATGCAATGGACAAGGGGAAGTGTTATGAATACTAAAGATTCATTGAATTTGAAAATGCATTGAATTTAGTAGTTGTACATCGAATGATTGTTATTATCCCTCAATGTCAAGATAAATGATGTTATTAACACAATATTTATTGTACAATAGATATTCAAGGGGGAATGTTATAAATCTATTTATTATGTGAATATCTATTGAAATATCATATACCTTCTATACTTTTTACTTCCTAGATTAGATAAATTAGGACTTTATATTCCTATTTTCTCTAAAATTGTATCTCTACTTTTTCTAGAGTTTTTATTCCTATAAATCAATGATTTCATATAAGAATTATGTACAAATCTTGTACACAAGAATACATGAATAAAATTACTCGCTATACTTTCTTCCTATATTAATTATATCTTCTTTTTATTTTACTAATTTCATAACAATTTTTATATTATTTTATTTAATTTTTAAAAAAATACTTATATTTATTGTATAAGATTTCTAAAACTTTCTCTTACATAATTATTTAAAAATTTTGTAATTTTTTTTTTTATATATTCATCTTTTAATATATATATATATATTATATATATTATTATATATATATATATATATTTCGAATTCAATAATAATTTTTTAATTATATTATATTTTAAATATTACAATATTTATATAATTAATAAATCAATAAAAGAAATTTGTAAAAAAAAAGATAAAAATTTATAATATATAATCATCTCGCATCCACCCCAGGTGCGAGATGTTTAAACTAGTGTTATATACATATAAGCAGATCAGTTTTAGTTAAAACTAAATTGTTTAGGGACTACATTGGCCAGTAAGCCAGCAATCTGCCAATTTGCAAAAATCCATAGATAAGATGCTGATAAAAATATCCATTTACATTTTCGAAATTTCGAAGATACAGAGAATCCAGTGACTCCCTAGGAACATCAAGCAATTTTCAAGCATGAACAAGCAAATAGAATAATGAGTGAAAACATCTCTGTACAATTTCCGACAAAACTACTAATAGCAAACAAATTCTAAAATTAGTTTTCTCAAGGTGGTTTGTCAGTAACTCACTCAGCTTCAAGTGCAGCAATCTCATACCTGATTTCTTCCAAATGTTCATTTATTGTAATTACTGATTCCTGTACACCTCTGATGGCTTCCTTGAGGGCATTATCATACTCGGCATCAGCTTCAGCCTCTTCAGTTCCAGAAGCTTCTGTTATCTTGTGGATGTGCATGCACTCGTGTCCTTTCTGATGATGAAATTTGCAGTTTTCATGGCTTACGAGTCGCTCAGAGGGACGACCAGCCTTCTTCAATACCTGAATTGTGGCTGTCTGCAAGCATTTCGGAGGACCTATAAGTATGAATAATAACAGAGTAAAAAGAAGTCATGGAAGAAGATAGCAGCAGTAGGTAGCTGCTAAAGGAGGCGAATGGACAATTTTTTTGCAAATAATTCTGCAGAAATAAACACAATAAAAACAGTGTAACACCAGACTATTTAACTAAAGATGGACTTTTCACTTTAGAATTGTTATTGCAGTTATGATTTGAACAAGAACCGACATTACTCTCATTTGGGACTGAAGAGAATCAAATGTATAAAGATTCAAACTTCAAAATCATATTCAAAAGCCATATCACTGGGGACTGAAAAAGAAACAAATTTTTAAAGACTGAAATTATCAAAAGCCATATCGTTTCAGCATTTGCTGACCCTCCACCGAAACACCACAAGAATTAGAAAGAAAAAGACTGTATTTATGCTAGCTCTCTTACACCTGTGGTGTAAGGGCAAACCAACTTTTGACAAATATTACTTAAAAGGTCAAAAGTGAAATGGACAAATTTCATAAACTATTGCAGATGTTGAAAATTGAAATTGCCAATTTCAAAAATAAACTTCATTTTTTTTCATAGTACCATGAATAACCTACCTAAATGTACTGGATAGGTACCCATTAACATATCTGTCCTATGGCTAATTAGAGGATAATGGGGGTAAATTTGCATTTGGCCACTAACTCAATTGACTCTCAACTCTCATTTAAATCCATCTCAATTATGAACAGCCATTTAGATATGCATTTTGTTGAGTTAGTTTTTTGTATTCCCTCCAACAGTGAATCCAATTTTCTTTCAAAATTCAAATTTACAATTACTTCGTTTCACGCTGCTACTTACTATTTACAATGAAATATTACTCAATCTCCCTATGTCAGTCTACGTGCACTCTAATCTTCCTTATTTTATAGTAAACCAAAGGTCAACATTCTATTTAGACAGGGGAGTAAAGAAATATGAAGGAGAACAAAATATGAAATAAAAGTAGTAGCCAAGTTATATAGTAGTTTGCCATAAACATCCCCTAAGAGAGAACCCAAGCATCACCGCAAATGTTTTAGACAATCTTGAGACGTATATTCTCTCTTTGCATTTATTTACTGATCCTACCAATATAGCAAAAGAGACAGTTTTCACGCCTAAGTTCAAAAGTATCATGTTTTACAGTTTTGCAGACTGGAGAAGAGGGTGATTAATTCATGTTTTGCTTCATTCTGATACCAATGGCAGAAGAGGTGCTGAGAATTGGAACAGGCAGTTGGCTTCGAGGATGTCTGCCTCAATCAGAGGCCCAGAGGAAAAGTGCAGAGCCAGAAAATAAGGTGTTGAAGAAAGCTGTGATAGCTCTAAAACAGCTAATGGATAGATAGAGGGGCAGACAGTGGGGAAGAAACATAAAATGGGCAGGAGAAAGATTATTCTAGCAATAACCTATTCAGGATTTGAAGAAAGGAAATAACAGTAACAAAGAGATGAAATCACTGATAGGGTGATGTGATTAAAGATCTTGATAAACTACCAACCCAACACAGTTGAATAGCATATGCAATTCTTCTGTAAAGACAGTAGCATTTGATTTGTTGATTTATTTTTGCAGACTAAATATATTTTTCCTTCTGTTCCGGATGTTTGTTTAGTTCAGTTATTTCAAACAACCATAAGTCCTAAACACTCAAGTAATGTACTTATGCCTATATAAGCAAGTTTTCCACAGAAGAACAAGTAAAATAATTTCAGCAGACTTAACCCTGCCTATTTGGATGGGAAGCTTCTAGGTGTAGAAAGCATAATAGTCAAAAGCCTGGTGAAGTCAGTGCTTTTGAAATTTGAACAAGTCTCTTATCCTAGGTCTACTATGCTATTCTTCCTCTGAAGGTGGTCATATGAAAAGGCTTGCAATTATGAGGCAAATGAGTAGAAGCCTATAAGAACAGTAAACAGAAAGTCTCTCTGTCATCACTCTTTGTAGATTTGAAAAGTCAAATTTTATGTTTACAGTGATATATTTGTGTTTCTCAAATCCCTGTAACACTCCTTGTAAGATTTCTTAAAAACTGACATATCCTCCCTTATTTTCTTGCTAAAAGATCACCAGAAAATAGCATTGAACAATTTTTATGAGAAGTTTTATGGAGAGTATTACAAGGACTGTTATACAGAATCAGAATCATTATTTTCCATACTATAGTTTGGATAATAGATCGCATGACTGTAGTTCTAGTTCAATAGTAACATAATTATAATACAAATCTAAAGCATAAAAGAGTCAACTGTATTGATGAGGATTCTGAACTAGACCTTAACATAGTCAATTCTCTCCTCTCTATTGCCCTTTGCAACATTGTTCTCCTAGTTTTTAGAAGTTCTAGGCCTATTAACAGAGTTGAAGCTTCGATAACTTTGAGTCAAGTGCCAGGATTTGAGGAGAGCAAACTTGCTTATATGCTTTCCTGTGCAATCCTTATTAATGGCTTTCCTTTTCAATTCTTATTTGAATCTTATGATGTTTTTGCTCCTCTTCGAGTTGTATTTCATCTTTTCATTATCAGTAACAATGTTTTTGTATAGTATGGTGAATAATATTTTAATTCGTGTTATTATACTAATTTTTGAACTTATGATAAGACAGCAGGAATTTCAAACCTCCCCAGAGCCTCACACTTACTGCAGTTGTTGAGAGATTCTAATTAAGGTACCTAATTTTGCTAGATTCTGTTTTCAGTTTGATTCATCCTAATTGATTCTGTTCTATTTTGCTATATTGTTCAATACTGGGACAACATATACCAAGAAAGGCGTACACAACTGACAGAAATAGAGAGACAGGAGCTAGTCCACATTCAGAAGTTCTTACATAGCTCAACAACATATAAAAGTAACATGTCCTACCAGTTCCAGTTTCTGCTTCTCTTTGGTCTGAACTGATCTGAGTATACGGGCAATATCATCTCGGAAGATATCTGGATTCAGAAACAGAGATTCCAGTTCTAGGACCTGTACCAGGATAAAATGCAAGAGGCCATTATTTTATTTTCAAAATATGAAAATGGTGTAATGGAGATCAACTTAAAGATTATAAGAGATAAAGATACATTAAAACATCATCCTTAACAGCTTTGTAGCAATAGTGTTAAGTAAGATGTAGTCATTACTTGTTTTGAACAATCATTAAATTCCATTGTAATCTCATTGCAAAGTTGTTGATAAGCCAATTCACCACTTGAAACCATATAGTCCTCAAATCCTCTGTAATACAGCATAATTGTTAGCTTACTAAATATTCTATCAATCAAAGTTGTAAAAGATATGTAGTTAGTTCTAATAGTAAATAATAATACTTGGTCTGTTTCAAACAGGAAGCCACATTCAGATTTGCTATAATGCCTTTGTTATTTCTCCTCCAATAAGGTTATTGTAAAGTGCAAGTATGGGTTGCAGGATGCTAGAAATGGTATCTCCATTACATATGCATCTACCAAGTATCTTATTCACTGAAATTCACTAGTTTGCTGAAAATGTTGATGACAGTGCTCGTTCTTTACTAATAGAAGATCAAACTTGTTTCAACCCTCTGCTGTGAGCCCTACTCATGGATCGCTTCATGACCCAATTGGTTATAAATTAACCTTCTAGGATAAATTTGGTCCTGTTATTATTCTTTTCTCTTCATGAGGAATCTATAACTATTAAAAATTGATGCTCTAAAGGAAGCACACACCTGGGAGATCGAAAAGAGGAAGTTGTTACTCCTTAAATTTATAGATGAGTTAGAAATAAATCTTCTTTTTGTTCCCTTTCATTATTCTAAAAGGACCACTTAAATAGGCTTCAAAGGATAACAAGAACTTAGTACTAATTACATCCTAGGAAAGTGAGCCTATCCTTAAGCTTAAAATCAGAATAAGCAGCATGGACTAAATGTAATGGTGAAGTGTTTTCGGCTAAAAACTTCTGTCGATTCAAGTGAAGGCACGTATGCTTCTTTCAATTTGATCCAATCCTCAATCTCACACCAAAAAGGTTGCTTGCATTAGTGGCCAATAATATAAGACTCATCACAATTGAAACAAAGCCCTTTTGCATGCCTTTCAGCCATCTCAAGCCTACTTAACCTTGAATTAGTTAGTGGTCTAGGCTGTGTAGAATTTGTTGTAATCCCTTTCCCACCTACAGCTTAAAAGTCCATATGTTGAGGAACTGTTGATTTTAAATTGCACTATTGGATTGGAAAAGCTCAAGATTCTCCTTCCAAATACCATTGTTGTTTTGGGTCGACAACTGTAGATTACTCATGGTTGTAACCAAATTATTTGGGGCTTGGAATTCAACCTCAATTCTTAAAGATTTATTAAAATTGTGGTGGAAAATTATAATAGTCGTATGTTTTAAATATCATAATTTGAAGTTGAAAATTTGATATATAAACATAATCAGTACACTTGAAAACATTACCTTCAAAATAAGTAAATAAATTGATGAATCTTTTACAAAATGACTTTTCTATAAAGATAACAGGTGTTGAAATGGATCTCAAATCAATTGCATGTAAATATATTTACTTGTTGGATAGACCACTATGGACTAGTAGGAGAGAGTAGTGCTTAGAACCTGTTCAAATAATCTTCAACTCTCCCAATCTCTCTACAATTGATCAACTCCCACAATTGCTTCATTGAGTAGGTTAAAGATGTAGCTGACAATAGGTTTTGAGTACATCCTGATACATTACTAGGTCTTCTTGTTTTAGTTTATCCATAGATGAACCTTTCCTCTCATATGAAACACTGCAGGCCCCTCCTATACATGAGCAACAATATGTTGACTATTGAAAATTTTGTTGCAAAGGTTGATCCTGCCTAAAAGATCCTTAGTGCCATGATAAAGAGGGAACTCTATTTGGCATACATAGGTACCATGTTAGGTTATTGTTTAAATTTCTTATGCCCTTCTAGGTTTGGGTATGGCTGGTTGAGTCATGTTTTGACCTAAGCACTGGTTTGGTGGCTACATTTTTTATGTATACAATTGTCATAACATAGTTTGCATCATCTCCTCAATTTCCTTTTGAGCTTCCTCATCCTACTTTATGTGCAAAATATATGCTCATCCAATTCTCTTTTTGATTAGTTGCCCATGAGTTTGGGTCTAATACTAACTCGTTGTGAGACATATTTATAGATGTATCATATACTGATTAGTTAAACTGACCTTCTTCCTGGATACTTTTGTTCTTGTCATCATTCTTCCTCTTCATGAGGAACCTGTGACTAGTAAATATTTAGGCTCTAAATGAACCAGTTACCTAGGAGCTTGAAAAGAGAGAGGTCTTAACACTTAAAGAAAAATACACAAGTTAAATCTGCTTTTATTCCCCTTTTATTATTCCAAAACATCTATTTAAATAGGCTTCGCCATAACAAACCAAGGTAACTGTCCACAATAGGAAAGAGCATACATTAATCCTAATTAGGTATAAATAAATGGAAATATATTATTTTTTAAAATAATTTAAAAAGTTCCTAAAGTTTCAAGAATCTTCTTACTGTATAAAGTTTCACCCTGATTTGTATACGTAGAAATTTTAATATGAGGAAGTTAAATAATATAGGAGTTTATAATAGTACGGAAACGTAAATACTATAGGGAAGAGGAGGAATACAGTTCGCATACTGTAGGGAATGTATAATAGTGCGAGTTGTAAATACAATTTGTACAAGTCCCCGTCCTTAATATTCCTCATAATATTCCTTTATGCTAATTGATGTTTTTACTTCATTTACATTTTAAAATGTAAGGAGTTGATGGATCTTCTTTTCCCTTATTTTCCTCTCTCTCTTTTCTTTCCCGTCTTTACTTCTTACAGTAAACTACAGCCAAATGGATCAATTATTTTCTCAGAAGCCCCCTATACCATCTCAAGAATATGGTTGGTTAAGGATTCTGAGTATCTTTCTTTGAAAAAAATTTCTCACATCTATCAAGTAAGAAATAGACCTCCATCTAACTATAATTTCAGATATCTAATTTGTAGCTGCTATAATTTAGGAAGCATCATTTCATTCTCAGTATTAAGGGGAGTCGGGAATCACAGCAGACCAGGTTAATCAGAAAGATAAACAGACCATGTAATCCAACAAGAAGGAAATCCTATATGTTGAAAATAAAGAAGTTTGTATATCCATCCTCCATAAAATTATCATTTAGCCAAGCAAAACATATGCTCCCACTATGCTAGATTCCCCAGTCCCAACCTCTCTGACACAATGGAACAAACACCTTGCCACTAATATGCACATCGCTTCAACTTGCCAATTTTCGACTTCAAGAATTTCACCTACACACAAACCCATAAAAAAATTCCAGCCCCCAAAACAAATTGAAATGAATTTAAATAACTGGGAATTGGAACCCTAGCCCCAACTAAATTGAACAACGATCTTTTCACAAAGGTAGAGTGATTTCTTTTCGTCACAGATAAAAAACACAATGTTTCATCCCAATGACGAACTCTAGATTCTAGAATAAACTAACCGAAAAAACCAGTAAATTTAAATGAAGTCTTTCCCCTTCAATTCCTTTTCTTAAATAAATTTAAAGGACGTTATACCTTTTAAGTCTGGCATAAGCTTGAGCTCTGCGCTGTTGAATGGTAAGAAAGTCTCGAAGCAAAGCAACGGTCTTTGAGGCAATACCAGACTCTTTGCCACATTCGGTGTCCATGTTATTGCTTTCTTCTGAAATCGACAATTTCTCCCCAAATTCTTCCATTGCTCTCTCAGTCTCTCTGTTTCGAATGCCACTTCAAAAAAGCGTTCTTTTTAACTTGTATAACTCTCGCCTAAAAATGGTTGTATTAAAATTCTATCCTTTCTATGACAATTTTATGGAATATTTTAGATTTTATCCTTTTGTTTTATTTTATATTGTGAAATTATATAAAAATTAACAAACTATTGAGATAAAAGTAAAATAAGAAATGGAATGTAAAGAATAAAGAGGATATTATTATATAATTTCTCAATTTTTTAGTTGTATTTACAAAAGGCATAACACCCTATTTATAAGAGTGGATAGGGGATAGAGATAAGTACTAATGGTGACACTTGTCACCCAATATTAAGTGTTAAGTGACACTTGTTATCAAAGTTATAAGTACTATGTGACATTAGGTGACATGTGTCACCTTAGAGATAAGCATAAGGTCTTGTTATCAAAGTTATAAGTACTATGTGACATTAGGTGACATGTGTCACCTTAGAGATAAGCATAAGGTGACACATGTCATCTTTCATTAAGTATGTAATTATTATGAGATTAAAGGATAATAACAATTATAAGATGGACAATCACTAATTTAATGAATGTTTGTGATTCATTACACTTCCCCTTGGATGTCCATTACATAAAGAATATGTCTCGTTAAAACTTTACTGGATAAAAATCCAATGAGAAAAATTTTAGTAAAGGAAAAAGAGTACACTATTTTTTATGGGTAAATTTCTTCCTTGATGAGACAAACTCTCGAGATATTTAAACCGACGCAAACCAATTTTAAATTTAAATTTCTTGGAAGAGCATTTTGGACTAATCTCGGAATGAATTCAACTTCTCAAAGGAAGAGCTAAAATAACATAATTTTAGTATTGTTTTCTCTCAACTTTAAAGGTTCTCGTGTCACAACTTCTATATCTCAACTTTTATCATTTTGTTGAGTGAATTTGCCCCTCTATTTATAAGTCAACAGGGTGACAATCAATGTCACTCATTTAAGGGCTTGAATTTATCAATATTTTAATATATATTTAAAATATCTAAATAAAAGTTAAATCTATTTTAAACTTTAAATATATATATTTAAAATAAGGTAATAAAATTTCATTATCTATCTCATTTGTAAAAATTTAAATTTTATTATATTTATTAAATATATAATTAAATTTTATTTAAATATTTTAATATATAAATATTTATTATTTTCAATTATACTCTATGATACGTATTGATATATTCAGTTTCAGTGTGTTAAAGATAAGGTTTATGTTTTGTATAGATTTATAAAGAATTAAGAATGTAGTTAAAGCACAAAACGTATAAAAGTGTCACTTAATTAAACAAAATCTAAGTAAGACAAAGTACTTATCGTGTAGATAACAATATGATAGCATCAATAATTTTACATTTGTAAAATATTATTTGTCCTGGGAATGTTAGTAACGACTTGTTTAGTATCTATTAATTAATCTATAATTAGCCTAGCCGGAATGAATCAAGGATTCCAAGTAGTTGGAATAAGGTTAATCCCAATCCGAGCAAACACAGAATATTCAAGTAGAAAACTCAATACAGAACAAAGGGAATATCCCTAAGAATCTTTATTAAGCTTAGTTCAATCAATTTGGAGGACCTATTAATGTCCACTCTTTGTACTACTTATTTTTATGAAGATTAAATTGATTCAAGGTAACTGAATATGTGTATTATATCATGATAGGTTGTTACTTTTTTAACAATCAAAGAGTTGCGGACAAAGTATCCATCAAGTAGCAAGCATTAAGGAAGTATAAAAGATTTTAAAAATTAATATCATTTTACCCAAGGGAACATGGTTGAAAATCATAAGAAATATAACCATGAAACTTCATTCAAGTTCCAAGCAAATATGAGATTGAAGGTTCTCATCTAAATCTAAACTATGAAAGCAAGTAAAAACAAGTAAATGATGTAGGTTCTCCATTTAGCTCGTATGAATTATGAAAGGATCTTCATCAATGAAGTTCTCATTACATTGAGAAATCATATGATTGACCCAAGGGATAGTAGATCAACTATGGTGGGTTCTCACATAAAATCTCTCACATCCTACCATAGATCTAAGGCCTTAGACCTATAGTAGCTATATTAGACCTTCTTATAACTAACATCCATAAGATGGAATCATCAAGGGAGTGATATGAGATTATTGAAAGTAGTAATATAGGCACACATGAACACAATGAATGATTCAATATAAATTCCCATTATTCAATCTAAAGAAATGTAAAAGGAAGAATTTTATTGGGAATTGTTGCTAAATACATCGATACAAAGAACAATTAGAATCAAGAGTTAAAATTGTACAACAAGATAGATGTAGTCTTGATCTTCAAGTTCCTTGTAGATGACAAAAATATCTCCAATGGTTTGATCTCCAAATTCTTCAATCCTTTGAAACTCCAACCTTCTTATAGTGGAGACAAGTTGGAATCACAATATCTTGAAGAAGTAGTGATACAAACAATTAAAACTTTATCAAAGTAATTGGATCTTCAAGCTTCTTGGTGTAGACAACTTTTAGGCACAATCACTTAATAAAAGAATTGGTATCAGAGCTCACAAACTAAAACACAATGACTCAAAATAAGTGTCTTCCTATGGTGAGGACAAACACTTAAACAAATCAAGAGAAATAGAGAGTGAATTGTAGAACACAAGATGAGTAACAAATTGTAGAACACAAGATGAGTAACAATTTTGATAGCGTTCACTAAATCTTAACAATTCCTCTAATTATTTTTACAAAGAATAAAATTCAGCTATATATAGATAAATTACAAGGAGAGGGGATAAGAATTTAAAATATAAAAATCTCCAAGATTCTACAAAATCAAGAAAATATCCATAAAAAAAATCTTGTGTGTCATGAAGATACTCTTGAGGCATGGCGGGAAGATGCATATGTGGTGGCTTGAAGACAACATTTATGTTTGTTTGAAATAATTGTATTTTAACCCCTAAACTTACTCTTTTATGCTTATTTCACCACAAAACTTCCTACAATAACTTTTATCACAAATTAAGTTAAATTAAGGTCAAATGTGATTAATTCCATACTAATTGATGAGAAATAAAGCACAAATCACCACTAAAATAATGATATATTTTAGTGTTATCACCTATTTGTATGGGCATACTTTAGCAACAATAATGTGATCTTATTTTACTTTGTTTCACAGTACAATCACATAATTTCTCACACAAGTTGTATTATGTAAAAACAACGCATCATATGGCCATATGCAACATGTCATTCAACTCAACATAATGTTGTAGTTTCACCACATTTGCAATGTCACTATTTAAACAAACTAAGAAATTGGCCACAACAGCTTCTAGATCCTCTTCCACGATAGCCCTAATCATGCATATCTCCATCTCCTAGTTGTAATCTTCAACACTTTTAGTCCTTTGAGTGAAAATTTGCAACTTTTGAAACAAATCCCTATAGTAGTAATAACACTAAAATATATCGATATTTTAGTGATGTTTTGTGCTTTATTTATCATCAATTAATATAGAATTAGTCACTTTTTATTTAATTTTTGATAAAAGTGATTTCACAAAGTTGTGGGAGCAAAAATGTAAAAAAGAGCAAGTTTAGGGACTAAAATACAATTATTTCAATCAAGCATGAACGGTGCCTTCTCAACACCATCAAGGGTATCATCAAGACACCACACGTGCACCTTGTTGCCACACATCAATTGTGTGTTCATGACAAAAGGATTTTTTTATTTTATTATTATTATTATATATATATATATATTTTTTTTTTTTTTTTCTTGATTTATAGATTTTTGGATATTTTTTATATTTTTTATTCTTATTTTCTTTCCTTTTAAATTATCTATATATAGATAATTTTTTTATTCTTTGTAAAAAAATGTGTAGAAGAGAGTTAGAGGAATTGTTAAGGCATTGTGAATTACTATCACATTTAATCTTCAATATATGTTTTTGTTCTTCAATTTACTTTCATTTTCTCTTCATCTCTTCTTGATTTCTTGTCTAAACCAAGAGAGAATTCTTAAGAGATTCTTGTATTTGTGAGAGTGTCATCATATTACTTTGAGTATTGTGAGTGTAAGGATTGTCTAAACCAAGAAGTTTTTACATTGATGATCTTGGAGTGATATTGATCCAAATATCAACTATCCTCTAAGTAGTTGACAAAGTGAGGGTGCTTCAACCATAAGAATCTTCACCTAGTTGATGTTTCTTGTAGAGAAAAGCTGATTATTGAAGATTTGCATTCTACATCTACAAGATCTTGGAAGATTGAAGAGTTCCTTGCTCCATTGTTGTACATATCTTTCCACTTTTAATTTTTCAAGTATTTTGTATGTATGATTCTAACACAATTCCCATATATAGGATCTCTATATTTCTACATTTCTTTAGTATTGATTATGGGAATAATACTTGTCTCTTGATTGAATTTTCATGTGTGATCTATACTATGTTTTCCTTGATTTTTGCATTATGTTCTTAAGAAATTCCATCTTAGGAATGTGAATTTCTTGGATGTGTGGTATAGGCTATCTATATTCCATCATTATGGCCATGTGGTAGGGTTTGAGGTAGACATTAAAATAACACGTAAGTTGAATGCTGATACTTAAACGTAAGCATGTGAATTCTCAATTAATGAGAATCCGTTATGTAGAACCTCTCATAATCATGTGTCCTTAAACTAGATCCTATGCTTTCCTTACTTGTTTCTAATTACTTTCTTAGATTAGATTTAATTAGATTTCACCTCTCTTATCTTGTATTTGGAACCTATATCTTGAATGATCTTGGTTAATCATTTGTTATAATTTATCCTATCTTTCATGAGAATACGATATTATAAATGTAAAATCTTAATAAATTACATAACGGTGGATACTCTGCCCAACTCTTTAATTTATTTTAATTGATGATCTACCATTCATAATCAACATCAATCACATAATCAATCTAATTTCAAAGAGTTAATAGTACACTTATAAAAAGTGTATTAAGTAGTGACTTGAAATGAATCTTCTCATGATAGTTTTCATTTATTCCCAAGTCTTAATAGGTCTTTTACCATTTCTTCTCCAGCTCAAAATTAATTGATCTCACCAAATAATAACATAATTAGCTAATTTAATTGTAGCTAACTTTACCTTTTTAAATCATAATAGTTGTGACAATCAAACACCAACTCAATCTTCTTCTCCCACTCCAAATAAGATTCAAGATCATTTCTTCCTTAGGAAAGATGGAATCTTCAATTTAATATATTTAAATTGTTATCAATTAAATCTAACATTCTGTTTGCAAATTCATTTTTATTCCTATTTATACGTCAACAACCCACCAAGAATAGGACAAACTACATTTAAAACATTAAATTGGTACATGATTCAATGTTGACCAAAACATTTAGTTCTAACTACATTAGACTTCTAGAAAACATACATATGTGCCTATAATACCTCCAAACTTGAAAGACACATTTTTTGATGTTGACTAGCCTTTTAAATTACCCCAATAATATTAATTAGGATTGATCTCTATTTTAAGTAGTTTTTGACTTTATCCTTTCATAATCAGTCCATACTTCTTGGATTAGCCCAAGTGTTTCTTTGAACCTTCTAGCTCTTGCCCTTGTAATTAGCCCAATTAAAACGATTTTTTTATTATTTGTGCTTTACTCTCATCATCTTATTTATATAAGTTTTTTGCTATACATACATAGTTGTATATATGAACCCAAGATTATAAAGGCTTTATGCAAAAAAAAAAAAAAAAAAAAAAAAAAAAAAAAAAAAAAAAAAAAAAAAAAAAAAGAGAATGGAAAAGGAAAAAGAAAACTAGAATTTATCATTACGTACTAATATTTTAGATAAATTTATTTCATTCTCTTTTTCTTTTTCCTTTTTTGTTGTCGAATTAGTTTATGTTTTTCTTAGTGACTATTATTTATTTAAATTTAGAAATTTAATGATTTTTTTTACGATAAATAATTGCTAGATTTTTAAAGAGGAGAAAGAAAATTTTCTCAACAATAAATGCACCACTAATTTTTTTTTTCAAATTTTTTTTTTGTCACAAGATTATATTATGATGTCCTTATTAGAATGTATATTCTACAAAGTGATAATAAATAGGAAAACTTTCTTTCAATTAGTAGTCTAATATTTATAGAAACATAATGCATGATTTTGTGATCATATTATTTTAAAATGTAAATTATTATTATTTTCTTTTGATTTTTTTTGAGGGATTAATATTTGTTGATAAATATGTGAAATATTTAAATCATTGAATTTCTTCACTATATAATATAGCTTCATTCTCACTCACTAAAGAGAGGAAACTACTAAAGGTTCCAACCTCTTACCGTGGTGGACCTATAGAAGGAAGAATTACTCATTTCTTGAAATATAGGGTTTGCTCATTAATAGTAGAAGAAGAAGATTAAATCTTAAAGCTACCTCATCTTTTTTCAAAAGAAAAGTGGCCTCTGAATCTTAACCATAGAGGATGGAAAGTCCCAATGAAGGCATGTGAGAAACGAGTTGATAAAATATTTCTAAAATAGCACTCACTATGGAAGAAAATTGAGATTTTCAATGCTTTTAAGTTCAAAGTACAATTTCAAAATAGATTATGGATTGATTTTCAATTTAGCAGAAAGATAGTGTGCAGATACAAATACATTTATTTTTCAATGGGGCAAAGCATCAATCATCTTAGAAGATGCAATGAGTCTTGGAGGATTATCTGTTCTAGGAACTCATTTTACACCAATAGAGGAAAACTATCTAATGGAAATAGAGGCAATTATGAAAAGAGAAGATGAGAAGTTTGTTGGGAGAAATGAAAAATACACCATTTCCAATGGATTAATTTCTTTATGTTAAAGAACAAAAACCAATTTGAATATGAGCATGAGCCTTTCTTATTTCTTGGTTGTCAGAGTATATTTTTTTTTGTGGATGAGATCAATATGATTAATGAAAATATACTTCGGATCATAATTCTTCTTACTAGGGGATAAAAAAATTGCACTTGCTCAACCAGTTTTGGCCGGATTGTATACTAACTTAAGTATATTAGAAGAAATAATGGATGATTCAATAACGGGCAGACACATTTTTCAACTAGATATTTTTTGATCACCTTTTCATCTGGTTCAAATTTGGGCATAAGAGTGATTCAGACCATTTCAACTTATTGCAAATATTCTTAATATTGGTGAGCCAAGGTTGGCGCATTGAAATAATGTAAAATGAAGATGGTATTTTTACAATAAAAAAAATTTGTAACATATTTTTTCAATAAATTGGAACTAGAAATTACTAATCTAGGAAAATCTTGATCATACTTAAATTGTATTCCAACACAATGTGGTTGATAAGACTCGATACCTTCAAGTGTACATCAAATGCAATTAATTAATTAATTAAATTTGAATCCATCAAAGGCCATTAATTAATTTACCAACTCTAATATTATCACATGTGTACTCCATTCTCATGTTTTTCTTGCTTACTATGCTAGCTAAGGAATTTAATAATAAATAGGTGATTGTAGAGGAGTAAGATGAATCATAGAATTGGTAGACGCTAGTTGATGACCACTTTTAAATCTAAGAAGAGAGTCTTTTGGAGGCAGATTCAAGTCAATCACAATCATCATGGTGGGAAGAGAGTCACTTGGAGGCAAATGTATTATAGGCATCATGAGGAGAAGAGAGTTGTTTGGAGGCAGATTTAGTTCAATCATATGTGTCATAGTGCTTGTTTAGCATCCACTAATTTCTTGTTTAACTTCTTGCTCTCATATTTACCTTGGAACCTGATGAGAATATGAAAGTCAAGATGATGATGTATGAAAAGCATTATATCTAGTTAGTGCATTATATCTAGTATGAAGAGCATTATATCTAGTCAGTGATATCTAGTATGAAGAGCATTATATCTAGTCAGTGCATTATATCTAGTCATATCTAGTCAGCATGTTTGAGGGGTGTCTTGTAGTGTATATACACACCTTGTTGTAGCTGCAGCTTTATTGCTGCTTTCGGTTTTCCTCTTTTATTGCTTTCTTTCCATTTTGTGATATGGTATCAGAGCTTGAAAACTCTGATTACCTATATATATAACTATGGCAGATGATGCCTCAAGCTCGTTTGTTTCTTCTGCAACCATAGAAGAAGCAAAGACTCAGCTTATTTTTCCTCAAAGCCAGCTCATTTCTCTAAAACTCACTGAAAACAATTACCTCATCTGGAAGACTCAAGCGCTCACTGCAATAAAGGGGTATGGTCTGGACAACTACATTGATCCTGAACCTCAAGTGCCAAACAAATTTGTTGCTGATGGTGGACACAATCAGATCTCCAACCCGTTGTTTATTCTCTGGAGCAGACAAGACCACATCCTTGCTTCATGGATCTTATCCTCACTCTCAGAAGGTATTCTTCCTTTAATCATTGGGCTAAGTTCTTCTAGTGAAATCTGGTCTACTCTTGAAAAGAACTTTGCTAATCAATCGAAGGCTAAAACACTTCAGTACAAATTTCAATTGCAAACCACTAAGAAAGGAAATATGTGTATGAGGGATTATCTGGCTAAAATCAAGATGTGTTGTGATATGCTTGCTACTACTGGGAATATTGTTTCTGAAAATGACCAAATAATGCATATCTTATCTGGTCTTGGCCCTGAATATGATGCAGTAGTTGTCACTGTTACAGCTGGAGTTGGTTCCTTTGGTCTTAGTGATATTCATGCATTACTTCTGAGTTTTGAAGCTAGGTTGGAGAGTGTTGGTGGTTTGAGTACAAGACACTTGATCAATACTGATGGCTCTCAACCATCAGTGAATTATGCTGCACAAGATAGCAACACTAGAAGGAATTTTAATAACACATCTTATAATGGTAGAGGCAGAGGTAATTACAATTTCAGAGGTAGAGGCAACAGAGGTGGCTTTAGAGGTAGAGGAAGGTTTCAAGGTTCAAGAATCACATGCCAAGTGTGTCATCTAACTGGACACACAGCTGATAGGTGTTGGCATAGGTTTGATAAGTCTTATGATGTTCAGAATAATCAACAGAACAATATGACTGATAACAACAATCAGAACAAGAATTATTCTCTAAACCTTGCACAATTACCTAGTAGCAGTTGCTCTAGTGATGATGGTTGGTGGTTTCCAACTCTGGAGCCTCAACACATGTAACTAATGAGCTCAACAACCTTCAGTCAGCTTCAGAGTATAATGGAGGGAGCAAATTGCAGTTGGGAAATGGACAGTATGAGCAGATCCATCACATAGGTAATACTACTCTCCTCTCTGAACGGTCAAATAGGTTGTTTTATCTCAAGGAATTACTTCATGTTCCAGGAATCACAAAAAATCTTATGAGTGTATCCAAGTTTGCCCTTGACAACAATGTATTTTTTGAATTCCACCCTCTCTTCTGTTTTATAAAGGATCAGGAAACACAAGAGGTGCTGCTCAAGGGAATGCTTAAAGAGGGGCTTTACAGATTCAGTTTTGATGTTCACAATCTGCCCTTGAAGAATGGAGTTTCTTTCCAAAATAAACTAGCTGTTTCTACAGCTTCTGTTTGTAATAATTTGGATATTTGTTTGTGGCACAAGAGGCTTGGCCACTGCAGCTATGACATTGTAAAAAGGGCTCTGAGAACTTGTGACATCTCTTTTAATGATAAAAGGGAAATTCCTAATATTTGTGCTCCTTGTATTCTTGCAAAAAGTCACAAACTGCCTTTTGGTAATTCTGATAGTAATTCATCTTGTTGTTTTGAGCTTATTCATAGTGATCTTTGGGGTCCAGCACCCATACAATCTATTAATGGATACAGGTACTATGTTACATATATAGATGATCACAGTAGGTTTGTATGGATCTATCTGTTGAAGCAGAAATCTGAGGTTGCAGGTACTTTTCAGCACTTGTATAAGCTTGTTGAGACTCAGTATGCAGCTAGAATCAAGGGGTTACAGAGTGATGGAGGAATGGAGTATAAGGTGTTGAATGATTTCTTTGAGGAGAAAGGCATAATCCACAGAATTTCTTGTCCTTACACTCCACAACAAAATGGAGCTGCAGAAAGAAAGCATAGACATGTTGTGGAGGTTGGTTTGTCATTACTAGCACAGTCTGATATGCCAATGAAGTATTGGGATGATAGTTTTGCTACTGCTACTTACCTTATTAACAGAATACCAGCAAAAAGGCTTGGTTATATCTCACCATATGAGAAACTTACAAAGAAAAAACCAGATTACAACAGCTTGAAGGTGTTTGGATGCTTGGCTTATCCACATGTGAGACCTTATAACATAAGTTGCAGTATAGAGCATCTCCAGGTGTGTTCCTTGGCTATAGCAATCAGTATAAAGGATACAAGATTTTATTGCCCTCTGGAAAGGTGATGATTACCAGAGATGTTGTTTTTGAAGAAAATGTCTTTCCTTTTTCCAAAAATGCCAAGCAAGGAACTGAAACCAGGGATATCACACAACCTATTTTTATTACTTCTGAACCTACTGTGGCAAGTTTTCCTAATTATTGGAAACATGTTGAACAAGCTACTGAATCAGAATGCAACAATCCACATAATTCTCCTATTGCTCCTCAAGAAGATGGCCTTACAGAAGAAAATGATGAAACTATTCCCTTGAGAGTTGATTTACCTCAAGTTAGTGCAGGTGATTCTTCTAATAGTCCCTCTCATGTCACTCTAGAAGGCACTTTTGCTAAGACTAATAAGCATCCTATGATTACAAGAGCAAAGGCTGGAATACACAAGCAAAAAATCTGGTCTGCTGAACTTGCAGACATTCTGGAGCCAAAAAGTGTTAATGAAGCCTTGATGAATCCCATTTGGAAGCAGGCTATGAGTGAAGAACTTGATGCTCTCCAGAAGAATAAAACATGGACTTTAACATCTCTACCTGAAGGAGCGAATTTAGTAGGAAACAAGTGGGTTTTTAAAGTTAAAAAGAAGGCAGATGGTAGTGTGGAGAGATATAAGGCCAGGTTGGTAGCACAAGGGTATTCTCAGTTGGCAGGTTTTGACTTCCATGAAACTTTTTCACCTGTTATTAAGCCAGCAACAATAAGAGTTATCTTATCCGTAGCATTAACTCACAGTTGGAGGATAAAACAACTTGATGTGAGTAATGCTTTCTTAAATGGAGAATTGTCTGAAGTGATATACATGAATCAACCTAAAGGATTTGAGCAAGGTAACAACTTGGTTTGTAAGCTTAATAAGGCCATATATGGGTTAAAGCAAGCTTCTAGAGCTTGGTACATCAAAGTGAAGCAAACCTTAAGAGAACTGAACTTTGTTAACTCCAAGGCAGACTGTTCTCTATTTTTGTACAACAAAGGAGGTGTTATAATGTATATACTGATCTATGTGGATGATATTCTAGTGACTGGTAACAATAATAAGGCAGTAGAAGATCTGGTTAATCAACTGAAGAAGCATTTTTCTGTCAAGGACTTGGGTGACATTCATCACTTCTTGGGAATTCAGGTCACTAAAACTGATGAAGGAATCCATTTGAGTCAAAAAGAATATATAAGGAGGTTACTGTGGAAAGCCAATATGTTACATGCTAATAAATCACCTACTCCTATGATTACCTCACCACAGCTTTCAAAATATGTTGGAAGTCCAATTAAAGATGCTGCTGTTTACAGAAGTTTGGTAGGAGCTCTTCATTATGTGACTATAACAAGACCAGAAATAAGTTTTGCTGTGAATAAAGTAAGTCAATACATGTCAAATCCTCTAGAACCACACTTAAAAGCTGTAAAAAGGATTCTAAGGTATCTCGCTGGAACTGATCATTATGGATTGAAGTTGTGCAAACCAAAACATCTCAACATTACAGGTTTCTCTGATAGTGATTGGGCTGTTGACATGGATGACAGGAGGTCTGTTTCTGGTTATTGTGTTTATGTAGGTGGCAATCTTGTTTCTTGGTCCAGCAAGAAGCAAGGATGTGTTTCCAGATCTAGCACAGAGGCTGAATATAGGAGTTTAGCTCAAGTGGTTTCTGAGATAACTTGGTTGAAGTACTTGATGGATGAACTAAGAGTGCATCAGACTAGAACACCACAAATATGGATTGACAATCAGAGTGCTATCTACCTTTCGTCTAATCCAGTTTTACATGCAAGAACTAAACACATTGAGCTTGATTTCCACTTCATTAGAGACAAGGTAGCAGAAGGCTTAATTCAAGTAAACTATGTTCCTTCTTATGAGCAGATAGTAGATATTCTAACCAAACCTTTGAGCCTTCAATTCTTCAGCCGGCTGAGAAAGAACCTGACTGTCACACCTCATCCTAGCTTCGAATTTAGGGGGGCTGAAAGTCAAGATGATGATGTATGAAAAGCATTATATCTAGTTAGTGCATTATATCTAGTATGAAGAGCATTATATCTAGTCAGTGATATCTAGTATGAAGAGCATTATATCTAGTCAGTGCATTATATCTAGTCATATCTAGTCAGCATGTTTGAGGGGTGTCTTGTAGTGTATATACACACCTTGTTGTAGCTGCAGCTTTATTGCTGCTTTCGGTTTTCCTCTTTTATTGCTTTCTTTCCATTTTGTGATAGAATATGATAGGTTCTTTTGCTTATTCTTGGTTGTCTTCTTCTTGCTTGCAACATGTGGGTTGATTTGTTCAATAGACACAAGATTTTCTTCCTCCACCAATTCAAGTAATGAATACTCACTTCAAATTTTGTCGTCCTTGATGGAAGGTATAATACTTTTGACTCCTTAGTGTTTCCACTATAGTCATTAGAATTTGAAAGATATTCTCTCAATAAACTTGAATGAGAAATCGCTGATTCAGAAAGATCTTGGTCATACCCAAATTGCATTACAACATAATGTGGTTGATAAGACTTCACACTTTCCATTCCAACCAAATGACACACTCTCAAGCGTCAAGCAAACAACTCTGTTTCTTCACTAAATAATAGATCATTGATTTCTATTCTCAGTTCTGTTTCCACGTAAAAGCTTGAAAAAAATCGAATTTTCTAAGTACAAACAATATGGCCTCCACTGGAAAACATCGCCACATGAATCATTTGGGCTCCTTACATTTCTATGCATTGATCTTCTTCTTTTTACATTATTCCAATGCGCCAACCTTGGCTCACCAATATTAAGAATATTTGGAATAAGTTGAAATGGTTTGAATCACTCCCATGCCAAATTTGAACCAGATGAAAAGGTGACCAAAAAAAATCTAGCTGCAAAATGTGTCTGCCCTTTATTGAATCATGCATTGTTTCTTTTAATACACTTCAGTTAATATACAATCCAACCAAAACTGGTTGAGCAAGTACAAGTTTTGTTTCCCTAGCAAGAAGAATTGTGATCCGAAGTACATTTTCATTTATCATATTGATTTCATCCACATGAAAAACATACCCCAACAACCAAGATATAAGAAAAGCTTCATGCTTATATTCAAATTGGTTGTTATTCTTTAACATAAAGAAATTGATCTATTGGATATGAGTGTGTTTTTTCTTTCTCCAAACAAACTTGTCAACTTCTCTTTTCTTAATTGCCTCTATTTCCATTAGATGGTTTTCCTCTATTGATGTAAAATGAAGACTTCCCAGAACAGATAATCCTCCAAGAATCATTACATCTTCTAAGGTGATTGATGCTTTGACCCACGAAAAAATAAAAGTATTTATATCTACACACCATCTTTCTTCTAAACTGAAAATCAATCCATAATCTATTTTGAAATTGTACTTTAAACTTAAAATAGCATTGAAAATCTCAACTTCTTTTCATAGTGAGTGATATTTTAGAAAACATTTTATCGACCCATTTCTCTCATGCATTCATTGGGACTTTCCATCCTCTATGGTTAAGATTCAGAGGTCACTTCTCTTTTAGGGAAAGATGAGGTAGCTTTAGGATTGAGTCTTCTTCTACTTCTACTGATAAACCAACTCTATATTTCAAGAAATGATCAATTCTTCCTTCTCTAGGTCCTCTAACGTAAGAGGTTGGAATCATTAGTTCCTCTCTTAAATTAGTGAGGATGAAGCTATATAATATAGTCAAAAAATTTAATAGTTTAAGTATTCCACATTTTGATCAACAAACATTAATCACTCAAAAAAATTTTAATAATAATCATCTACATGAGATTATTATTATTTTACCATAATCATTAGTCTACAAATTGAAAATAGCTTTCCTATTTATTATCACTTTGTGTCATTTACATTCAACAAGGACATGGTAGTATAATCTCATGACAAAAAAAAAAAAAAAAAACAGCAAAACAGATGGTCCATTTATTGTTATTGTTGAGAAAATCCCCCCCTCCTCCTCTTCAAAGATGTAACAATTATTCCTCATCAAAAAAACAAAAGTTATCAAATTCCTTTAAAATTTAAAATTGAAGCACATAAGTATAGTCACAGATTTAAATACCTTTTTCCTGTTTAACCACCTCAACAACTAATTTAAAAGGAACTCATAAATGAAGACTCTCGGAGGCTACAATACTTGATTAGAAATGCAGAATAAAGTCATTTTTAGTGTGATTCGAACTTAATATGTCCATTGCATGTTATGTATGGACACCTATGTAAGGGGAGTTGCACCAACTAAACTAACACCTTTTCTCCAATTAAAACTTCCAATTTATTACAAAAAAAAAAAATTGTTGGATTTATGTCACAAATAAAAGCAATGAGATTAAAACTTGACAAAAAACCCAGTCAACTTCATTCACTTACGATGAAAGGATCAAATTAGTCTAATTACCACTACAAGTTAAATAAATAAATAAATGACATGAAAAAAAAGATACAAACAATAAAAAAAAGTATTAAAAATTTTGTTTGAAGAAAAATAAAATCACCAATGAGAGAAGATAGAAGTTTTTATACTTGGTTTTAGTAATAAATAAAAATATATATGTTGGGTCAAAAATCTTACCAACTTTTGAATGCATAATCAATATTTATTTGACAATATGCATTATTAATATCAAACATTGATTTTCTTTTTTCAACTAGCAAATTATATGTATTTATAATATTCTTTATATAACATTACCATTAATACATATTAATTTTCTATTCAGAAATAAAATAAAATAAAACAAAGTGCCCTCAAATGAAAATAATATTTAAGTTAATAATAATTTAAAGTGAAATTTTTAATAATATTTTTTATTAATAAAAAAGAAAACACGGTTGATTTATACTCTTATGTTTTGATCTTTGGCCATTTAAGTCTCTAATAAAATTTTCCGCCCAATTGATTCTCAAAATATTTATGACATACCTTTTAAGTTTTCCTGGCCATATTTTCAGCCATTCATCGGGCTAGTAATAACTAGTTGTTATCGTTTATAATATTTTTTAAATATTTTTTTTATAAAACTCATAAAAATTGTGAAATACATTTCAATTAATATGTTTTTTTATTGATTATAACAAAGAAACTTACTTAATTTTCTATTAGCTAAAATGACAATTAAATTTCATTTCCATCATTTTTGATAATTAACAATATAACTTTCTATCTCCTCACCTAAACAATTTTTAACCTTTATATTTTAAAGTTTTAATAAAAGAACGTGTTTTCTTTTTCCGATAATCAAATACCCTCATCCACTAATTGGGAAGGAATCTATGAATGGAGACTCTCAAAAACTTCAAAACTTGGTTGAAATGGGAGTACAAAGTCATTCTTAATATGAGTCAAACTCAATACCTCTAACATAGCAAGACAGATTTAAGTAACCATTAAGGGAGAAACATCAATTGAATTATCACTCTTTCACTAATCAAAACTTTTAATTCATTACAAAAAATGTTACACTCATGTCTAAAAAGTCAATAAACTTTGGAGAAAAGTATAAATTAGTCCTATAATCCCTTCAAGAAAAAAGGGACAAATAAATGAAAATTTGTTTGTGGAGATTAAACTTTGCAAGAAAAAATGGGTATGGAAAAAAGGAAACACATACGATGAAAATTTATAAACAAATCTTCTTGAAATAGGCAAAAGAAAAAAAAACAACAATAGAAACAACAAAAGCAAAAACAGAAACAATCCAGTAGAGAAGATAGATACATACATACCTTCAATACCAGGAGAAAATGAAAGCACCAAACGATTCAATAAGTTTCTTAGAAAGAAAGATTTTTACAATTTTAATTTGAAAAGAGAAACTAAGAATTTGTTATTCTTCCATCTATTCTAATAAATACTTTATTCAAAAAATATTATAAGTCAAATGTAATATTTTGTGATTCTTTTTATCCTATATATATATATATATATATATATATATATGTCCATACGTATAATTTTAATTCAAATTTATTACATTAATTATAAGGAAATTCATTACAAATTTTATCTTTTATAAAAACTAAAAATTTTGATATAAATACACAATATTCGAAATACGTTTTAGTGAAAAATAAAAATAAAATTTTTTCTCAAAAAATATTGTCAATTTTACATATTATTTATTTATTCTTAGTTAAAATATTTGTAAAAAATTGTACCTCAATTGGTAACAATCTCATTTATAACTTTGAGAGGTCATGAGTATGAGACACGGTAGACTCAGAGATGTTTTAGATTTCAAAAAATAAAATAAGATAAAAAATAAACAAAAGAAAGATTATTTTTCTTGATTTATTTTTATTTTTGAGGTGTTTTACCTTTACAATATCTTGAATTCATGACCTTTCAAACTCACAAGTGAGACTCATACAAATTGAGCTACACCTTCTTGACTTTAATTTATTCTTTTTTAAAAAAATAGTTACACTTTAATGAAGATAATATTTTAGTTTTTTAATATTTTTTAGGCACTTTTTCCTCTATCATAATTACTCAAAATCATATAAGTGAAGCTGATAGCAACTGAGTTAGACCTTCTTGACAATATTTTAGTTAATATGTAAGTGTATAGTGAAATTTTGAATAATACATTTTTATTAATAAATAAAAAAATAGATTTAAACCTCTATGTTTTTATCTTTGGTAATTTATATTTTTAATAAATTTTTCTGTCTAATTGATCTAGGTTTTTACAATCTGCTTTAGGTCTTTTGGTCAAATTTTAAAAAATTTATGGAACTAGTAAAAAATAAATTTAATTATTTGTAATATTTCTTATAACAATTTTTATAATACTTTATAGAACTATTAAATATTAATATTTGTGTAATACTTGACCTAAATTAGATAATTATAATAAAGCGCTAATTAAATTCTTAAATAAAGATTTATTATTATTATTATTATTATTATTATTATTATTATTATTATAGGTTGAGTTAGAATATATAAGAATATTAGAGACTAATTATTAAATAGTTTTATGGCGGCACATAAAAAATGAGGGTTCAAGATGAGTATTGAGATTGATAACATTTAATTGTTTCTTTTTCCTTCATATTCCTAAATTTATATAACTTTTATATATTTATAATTTAATTTTACCAATTTTACTAAAAGCATGTTTATAATTTTTATATTTTATTTTTAGGGTCAATTATCTTTTTTTTAACTTTTTTTTTAAATTAAAGATATTTTGGCTTCTATTATGTCTCAAACTTAAAATCTTTAAAAATCATAAGTGAAGGTGCTATTAACTGTGGTTTATTGCCGTCATTTATCTTTTTGAATTGAGATATTTTCACATATTATTCATAACTTTTATTTAAAATTTTTTTGTTCCTTACTAATTTTATTGTTATTATTATTTATGAATTTAAAAGGTAAAGGTTTGAAAAATTTTATTTTATGTTTTATATATTTTTATATATTTTATGCTTTAAATAAAATTTATGTTAGAAAGATACAATTTTACATAGTTTATCCTAAAATTTATGTTAGAATGATACAATTTTAAAAATTTATTTAAAATAATTGGATATTGAAATGAATTTTGTGAACTTGATAAGTTATTTATTTTCTTCAAAATAATAAATTCTCTATATTTTATATAAAATGTGAATTATACGAATTTTAATTTAATATGAAATATATAAAATTTATTTTAACTGTACTTGTAAAATGTATGTGCATTAAAATAATTGAATTATATTTATAGTATTTAATATTTGTTTTTTTTTGTGAAAGTTCTATTGGATTATTACACTATTTTCAAATGTATTTAATATTTAAGGTTAACTTTAAAATTATAATATTACTAATTATTTTATATTTTATACACTAGTTGTATATATTGAATGATGTTGTAAATCTTTTAGTAATGTTTTTAAAAATTATTATTTTTTAAATTGATATTCAAATTGAAAATGATCTTTAGGTAATGAGCCTATTGTTGACAAAGTTAATTAGATATGAAACTCATGTATTAGAATATTTTAAATTACAAGAATTGACTTATTTGATAATTGAATTATTGGATATTGATTGATGATGAGTTGTTTTGTATCATTGAGAAAAAAAATTGAAAATATAATACCCGCAAATATGGGTCTGATAGCACCCACAATCAACTACTCTTATATACCATTGCGCATTCACTTCACTTGTCCTTGTGGGATGGAGTATCACATAACTACACCAACTGAATTGGCATCTTTTCACTAATCAAATAACTTCTATTTCCTCACCCAATTAACTTTTAAACTTTATATTTTAATATTTTAATCAAAATTCCTTTTCTTTTATGGAAATCAGTACTCTCATCAACTAATTCGGGAGGAATCCATGAATGGAGACTCTAAAAGACTACAACACTTGGTTGAAATGACAGTACAAAGTCATTTTCAATGTGAGTCGAACTCATTACCTTTCACATGATAAGCTAGGTTTGGGTAACTAAGTAAAAGAATTACACCAACTAAATTACCACATTTTCTCTAATCAAAAATTTTAATTGATTATAAAAAATGTTGTATTCATGTCTAAAATAAAAACTTTGAGATTAAAACTAGGGGAAAAAAACAAACAAAACAAATTAATATACTTATGAAAAAAAGAATAAATTAGTCCTATAATTCTCTCTCAAGGAAAAGGAGAAAGAATGAAAAATTATTTGTGAGCTTTACACTTTTCAAATAAGAATGAACATGGAGAAAAGTAATGAAAATGCATATACATATTTGCTTGAAGAAGAAACAAAATAAAAACAAAAATAAATGACAATTCATCAAAGAAAATAGATAGATAGATATCTTGCACACCAGATATGGAGAAAATGAAAGAATCGCAATTGAACAAATTCCTTTAAAAGAAAGATTTTTAATTCTGAACTTGAAAAGACAAATTAAATATTTGTTACTCTTCTAATGTATTCTAATGAATACTTCCCAAAGAAATATTATAATTCAAATATAATATTTTATGATTTTCTTTGTTCCATATATATATATATGGTTCACATATGTATAATTTTAATACAAATGAATACATTAGTTAAAAAATTCTTTTTCATAAAAATCTAAAATTTTAATATAAAATACAAAAATTTTTATATTCTTCATTTTAGTGATATAAAAAAATTTAATTTTTTTTTTGTAAAAAATCTTGTATAATTTTTTATAAGAGGGTAATTTTATAATTTTAATTACAATAAATTCTAAAAATCTTAATTATTTTTGCTCTTTTTTTCCTTGGGTTATTAATAAGAATAGTCCACTTTTACAAGAAAAAAAAAGAACATTGTGTTTAGCCTTTTTTAAAAATAAAAAAAAAATTATTTTGGGCACAAAAGTGGTGGCGATGACTCAATTATTCTTAAAAATAATTTGATAATTAGAATTTTTATAATTTATTTTTATTTAAAATTATAAAATTATTCTTTGTACAAATAAAGAATTTTTTTTGGTTAATGGATTATAATACTTCTAATTAAAATAGTAAATAAACATAAAGATGATCAAATTTTTCTGAGTTAACAGTTAAAATAGACGGAAGAATATGTACCTTCATCAACTAATTGAGTTGAATCCATGAATAGAGACTTTGGAAAACTACAAAACTTGGTTGAAATGACAACAGAATTTCAAATTTAGTATGAATTAAATTTAGTACCTCTAAAATGTCAAGCCAGATTTAAGTAACTAAGTAAAGGAGCTACAACAAATGAATTACCCACCTTTTCTCTAATCAAAACTTTTAATTTATTACAAAAAGATGTTGCAATTATGTTTGAAATAAAAGCTTTGAGATTCAAATTAAAAAAAAAATCAAATCAAATCAAATAAACTTATTAGAAAGGGAATAAATTTGTCCAATAATCTCTTCAAGGAGAAGGGAGAAAAAAATGAAAAAAATGTTGGGATTAAACTTTGTAAGAAAATATAGGCATGAAAAAAGAGTCACATACTATGAAAATGTATATACAAATTTTCTCGAAGTACATTAGAGAAGATAGAATAAGTTATCTACCTTCAACATCAGACATGGAGAAAATGAAATCACTACAAGATTGAATAAGTTCATTTAAAAAAAAAAAAGATTTTTACACTCTGAATTTAAGAAGAAAAACTAAGAATTTTGTAATAAATACTTTATTTAAAAAAATATAATAAGTCAAATGCAATTTCCTGTGATTCTCTTTGTTCTACATATATGATAAGCAGATTATTAAATGTTTTCTTTAGAATAGATAATTGAGGGTTCGAATTTTTTGGAGTCAATAGTTTCATATTAAAAAATTTTGAGCTAGACCTCAACCTTGGAATAAAAGTTAAAATTTACGAGCACTCCACGGGTCGAGTCCGGATAAGTCTCACCGGAAGAGTGGGGACACCTAGCATTCCAAGTAAGTACAAAAAAAATTTCTATATAAATCCAAAATCTTTTCATACTTTGTTTTAAGGATAAATAAAAAAAAATATTTTTGTCAAAAATCTTATCATTGTTATTTATCTTCCTTAATCTACATATTCTTTCTTTATCCTTAGTTAAAGGGTTTATAGTTATTTTTTTAAAATTTTTTTTGTCTCGACCAAATGTTTCAAACTCATAATCAAAATTATAAGTGAAACTACTACTAATTGAATTGCACATTTTTTTTCTGAGATTATTCTTGATGATAACTCTATTTTTAATTCAAAGTTATTTTGAATATATTTATTATTATATTGTTAGATGTATCTTTATATATATTATATATAAAATCTAATCATCTTTAAAATTCATCTTCTGGCGATATAATTTATATGCTTTTATTGGCTTTGAAGCTTTTCCACTTTTCTAATTTATTTATCTACCTTAAAATTTTCATAAAAACATCTTTCAAAAAATTCAAAATATGTTTTAAGATATGCTACCAACTTGTTTCAAGAGGTGCCACCAACTTAGTTACGCCTTGTTGACTTATTCGATATTAATATATCAATTAATTAACAAATTTATAAAATTTAATATATATATATATTAATAATACTTCAACAATTTCAAAACCCAACTTCAGTAACTTTAATTCAATTTTGTTCACAGTTCGTTCTCAAGTTAAAGTCTCACTACAAATTCTTCCGTCCAATTTGACTGTTAACTAAGAAAAATTAACTTTTGATTACTGTTTTTAGTTAGAAGCATTATGATCGATTAATCCAAAAAAAAAAAAACTTTAGTTTTACAAAGAATAATTTTATTAATTTAAATTAAATTAAATTAAAATAAACTATAAAAATTCTAATTATCAAATTATTTATGAGAATAAATGAGTCCCCCCCCCCCCCCTCCCCTCCCCACCTTTGTGATTGGAATGGTGGCTGGCCACAGTAAGGAAATTTTTATGTCGGATTTCATTGGCTATCGTTGACCATGCGCAAAAAACTACGGTTTTAAAAGGAAGAATCATAGAAAAATTTATAGAGTAAATAGACTTGACCTATTACAAAATTTATAGATTTTAGAAATGCGTTATATTGTATTTGATGTAATTTTTATTTTGCTTATAGGAAATGTAACAAGACCATTTTTATAGAAATTTAAAAAAATAGGCTAAATACGATATTTTTTATTTATTTATTTTTTTTGTTTGTAAAAGTAGGCTATTCTTATTAATAACCCAAGAAATATAGAGAGCAAAGAATTAAGATTTTAGAGTTTCTTATAATATAAAATTATTAAATTACTCTCTTATAGAAATATTAAGGAAATTTGTTTGATTAATGGGCAAAAAGCTTCATGATAAAAATAGTTTTAAAAAAGTGGTAACCATTATGTAAGATTGAAAGAAATAAATAAATTGACAATATTTTTGACAAAAAAATTAAATTATATTTTTATTTATAACTAAAATAAAGAACATAAAAAATTTTGTATTTTATATTAAAATTTTAGTTTCTATGAGAATCTTTTTTTTTTAATTAATGTATCTTATTGTACTAAAACTATACATATGTGGACCATATATATGGGACAAAAAAAATCACAAAATATTTCATTTAAATTAGAATATTTCCTTGAGAAGTATTCATTATAATAAATGGAAGAGTAATGAATTCTTAGTTTCTCTTTCGAAAAAGAATTTTCTCAATTATGGTGTTTTCATTTTCTCCATATTTCTCGTATGCAAAATATCTATCTATCTATTTTTTCTAATGAATTGTCATTTGTTTTTGTTTTTTTTCTTCTTCAAGCAAATTTGTATATGCATTTCCATTACTTTTTCTCCATGGCCATTTTTACTTAAAAGTGTAATGCCCACAAACAATTTTTTTTTTCTTCTCATTTTTTGTTTAGAGGTGATGGAGTTCTTCTATATACTATTTTTTAGATGTTGTGTTGAACTAAGATAAGAGAGTTGACTAATCAAGCACAAAGGGCAGAGTACCCATCAAGTACTATAAGATGTAATGGAAGTATCTAAAATTTTAAATTTGTAAAGTAAATCGTTATACCTAAGGAGAGAGGAGTGAATATCATAAGAATTTCAACTATAGAATTTAAATTCAAGTTCCACAAAAAAATATCAAGAGAGGAAACTAATCTAAATCTAATCTAAGAAAGAAAGTAAAAGACATGAAAGTAAAATTGTAGGATGTTCATTAAGCTTAAATGAATTATGAGAGGATTTATTCAAATGAGATTTTCATTCCATTGAGAAAACAAATGAGTGACCCAAGGGATGATAGATCAACTATGGTCCGTTCTTGATATAATAAAATACATATGTATTCTATATATTCTTTAGACTAATCCCATAAGACCTAGTATGTCAGATTACCAAGAACAAAGAAAACTGAATTGCGGAAGCTTACCTGATTTAATCTTGTATCACCAACATAGTCTTTAAGAATCCTAGAAGACGCTTTCTTCGCAACCTGTCAAAAGCAGATCATAGTCTTCCAAGAAATCTATCCGAGTTAAGGTTCTGTTCTACTGACGGGATATAGAATAGACACTCTCAATAATATCTCGGAGACTATAATCAATATATTATAATAATAATATTCTTAGCCAACCCATCATAGTTTAGAGAATATGATATCTACATATGTGGACCCATATTTATTTTTAATGCATATTAGCCCAATAAATTTAATTAGATCAATTTAATACGACTTAATAAAATATGATAATCTTAAATACATAATTGACACATGAGCCCACATGATTTATTAAAATAAATCCAACAATCTCTCACTTGGGCTTAATGTGTCTAAAAATTATGCATAGTTAATCTTTATGAGTACTTAATATTTTGCTATCATTACTGTATGCATTCTTAACCAATCCGGTCCATCAATTATATCAACATAGAACCAAAGGGACATTCATCACAATATCGTAACTAAACCCAACAATGATCACGTACATCAACACAATTGAATGACATGGATCAAGTATGGTATGTAGCATAAAAATTACATGCAATGTGATCTCCACATGCTAATTTTCAACTGGTCTCTTCCTTATTCTTTAATGAGATCGTACTGAATATGAATAGAGTGTAATTTAATACTTTAATACTGGAGTAATAAATACTAAACCTATAATGTATGTTTATAGTTGTAATACAAACTCCTACTGAACTGATATATTATATTAATAAATCATATAACACTCATACGAGTAACATACTCATATAAGACCTTGGGTATAAGACTTTAATTAATGGATCCACTATCAAAGAGTTTGTCCCAATATGTTCTATAAACATCAAACCACTCTAAAATTATATTAGAATATAGCAAAACTAAATTATTGTCACATAATAACTTTAATGGTCTTTAGACATTATCCAAAATTCTCAATTTAGTGACAAATTCCTTATCTATATTTCATGAATGGATGTCTGATAAATGTCATACTTAATTACCATAGTGAAAGAGTTATGAGGGTTTTACTTAAAACTCTTTGAAGAAATCTATCTTTCAATGCCATAAATAAGATGAATATAGTTAGAAATAAATCTATAACTATCTTGCCATCCCCTGAAATCAGAATCAGAATACCTAATGATCTCCCACTGATTTGATCACATGCGTATGTGAGTATCTAATTTTGTTCTCTTAAAATATCACATAAACTTTGAAATTCATGGATCTCTTAAATATATGCCAAATACTTTAATAATGTACACAATATTTAAATGCATACAAACTCAAGTATATACATAAAACTTTATAACTGAAGTATAAAAGAATTTAAAATTTCTTTAGCTTCAAATAAATCACTTTATTGGGGCATTCATTGAGATACATTTATCTCCCATAGAAACTTGAGGTTACCTCGTAATAGTCTTTAAGTCTTTAATACACAATAATTGACAAATAAGTTCACACAATTATTTATTTAATAAATAAATCCAATAATTCTCCCACTTGGACTTCATTTGTCACCAAATAATTGTGTATGATAAATTCTTTAAACATAATACCACAAATCCTTTTGAAATTGCATATTCTATTACCATAAAACTCATGCAATTTGATTAATCCCACTTTTTTTTTTTCAATTTTTCTTATTTAGAGAAACTAAAATCTGTAATAAATAAGTGGATTATCAATCTGAATAGCAATATTAAAATTTATGCAATTATGAAATATGCAAATATTTCTTTCCAAATCTTAAATAATTTGTACCATTTTAGTACAACCATAAAATTAAAATTGACAGATAATGAAGCAACAAAACGTTTAACTAAACAGAGAACAAAAAAAACTTTAAAATAAAATTAAACTCACAATACTTATCCAAATAAAATTGACCAAAGTAATTCAAAAAATGGTAAAACACATCTCAACATGCGTAGCACAACATTGGTATTTAGTCTTTGGATAGAAATGTCAATTGTAAGTGGTACTCTCAACGTAGTAATCAAATATTAACAATAAATTCCTATCAAATAATAAGCCTTTTTTGGACCGACGAATTATTCACATAAAAAATGAACTAAATAACTGTCACATATTTATTACCACATTGTGTTTAAAATTTGTTCCAAATAACAAATTTCCTTTGGGCCAATCATTATTCACATGAAAACTTAATCACAATTTTTTTTCCTTATATTTAATGATCAATCAATTTTCACATAAGTCACTTTGGCGACATTATGTTTCCATCAACTAATCAATATAAAATATAAGTAACTTAACCAAAATTGAATTTAACCAAGGTCTCATAATTTTTGTCTAGTGATATGACATGTATGTTTAAATTTTTACGAAACAATAACTTTCCTTTGGGCCAATTACTATTCTCAAGAAAAACAAACACACATTACCAACCTTATATTATAAACTAATTAATTTACACAAAAAACTACATTAGCAACATTTAAGCTTCAAATAATCAATCTAAAAATATAAGTAATTTAATTGAATTCAAAAATATATATCATAAAAGACAATCCAAATATATATAAGGAATTCTTATTAATTCCACTATAACCCACATTTTATTTATTCCAAAATAAAAAATATTAGTAGAATTAAGATATCTTTATGCATCATAGATCAAGAATCAAAGTGCCCAAAGATATCAAACTTCAAAAAATTTCTATAAATTAATAATCAAGATTATCAAGAAAAAACAAATAACTTTATTCTTTAGAAAAGGTGTCATAAATTGGTATACATAACCAACCCATAATCTTGATTATTTTGAATCATAAAATAACTGAACATGTACAATATAACTAAAATCATCAAAGATGATACCAGTAAATTATTTCATGTTAATGTAACACAAATCTTAATTTTGTGCATTAGTATTTCATTCTCCTTTCTTGAAAGTTCATTAGATGATGTAATTATATTTAACAAATGCAAATCAGCAAATTTAGATAGAGAATCGAAATTAATAAATTTGGAATTAACAATAAAGGACTAAATATTCTATTTCTAAATGAACAAGAACAACCAAATTTGTCCATAAATAGAAACTGAATTTCATCTAAATCCAAATAATTTCATTCTCAAAGGATACCATAAACGTCTTTATTACCTTAACTTTAACAGTTTTCCATTCACCATAGTAGATGTATCTTTCACCATCACTGCATTTTTTGTAATTCAGACAACCCTTATTCAAACATCAAATATGATATTTGACGTATTTATTCTTTATCTTTATCCAAAGTCTTTCCACAAAAATATCAAGAAAATTCTTTAATTTAATTTGTTCCATTTTCTTGTTTCTTATGTGAACCAAAGCCTCAAACTTCTTTATATTCTATATTTTCTTTCATTTACCATTACCAGTAAATTCCAAATGAGAGTACTAACACTTCATCTTACTTTATCTCTCTTTTTCTTGAAGAAAAATATGAAATTAACTCATTTAAGAGTCATTTTCTCCTTTAATCAATTATAATTTATAATTGTCCATAAGTTGACTGAATTATACTAGAAGAGAGATAAAAAACAAATGCACAGTAATGCCTTAAAATATCTAACTTCATTGCTTTAAATTCCAAAGTAAAATGAAATGTTTTCCATAAACACTTCCAAATATTCTCATTATCTTTATATTTTATAGAAACAAACTTTCATAAAAATTCATAATTGTTTCTATATATATATATATATTTTAATCATACAAAAGTATAATTACAAAATTTTAATTTTTTTATTATTTTAAATTATGCATGACAAAATCCTAATTGCATGAATAAAATAAAAAGAATAAAAAAAAAGATTCCAAATAAATTTACAGAAAGAAAATATAATAAACTATATTATTTATCTCATAATAATAATAATATATCTATACTTTGAAATAAAAGTATAATACTCATGTAACATGGGTCCCATTATAATATATATAAATTATATAAAGTAAAACTAAAAAAACATTAACTTATATAACAACCGTCAGTAATTAAATTCTAAATCTTATATATATATATATTGAACAATCAGAAAAATATATCAGGGGCAAAACAGTACTTTCACTGTAAAGTAACTGCCCCTCACCTCACTAGACGTCATAAATCTAAATTAATGGGCCTCATAAATGTTGGAGTTGGTAAATATTTCCCGCTGCCCGGACAGCAGGCGGGGGTTCCAACGGGTTTGGGCCCAGTGACATGTAGGGTTTAGGCCCAGTGATATGTAGGGTTTAGGCCCAGTGATGTGTAGATAGGCCCAGTGATATGATATGTAGGGTTTAGATGCCTATATATAAGGATATCATTGTAACGAATTAATTGAACCAAGAAATAATAATAGAGAATTTCGTTTGCAGGACGTAGCCCTAATTGGGGTGAACCTGGGTAAATCATGTGTTCTTATTTTATTATTGTTTTTGATTTCGTCTATCAAATTCATATTCTGCATCGTTAAAATCCTACAATTGGTATCAGAGCCAGGGTTTTATCAGAGATGTCAGGAGGGTCACGAATTGAGATAGAGAAATTCGATGGAAAGCGGTTCGATCTGTGGAAGATGAAGATGGAGGATCTTCTTTGTGATCGAGATCTATGGCCAGCAATCAAATCGGAAAGGCTTGTTGCTGAGGAAACGGGTTTGGCTTCCGAAAAGAGGGTTGAAGACTGGGATCGAATCCATTAGAAAGCAAAGGGTTTGATCCGACTTTGTCTCGCAGACAACATTCTGACGAACGTGATGAGCGAACCAACAACCCTTTATGGCGGAAATTGGAGTCGCTATACCAAAGTAAGTCACTCGTCAATAAATTATTCTTGAGGAAGAAGTTGTATAACCTTAGGATGCAGGAGGGTGATTCGTTCGCCGCACATTTGAATGAATTTAACACATTGATCGATCAACTTGTATCTATTGGCGTTAAGTTTGAAGATGACGATAAGGCAATAACACTACTTTGTTCACTGCCGAATTCATGGGATAATCTCATTGTGGTTATTGGTGGTGGGAACAAAGAACTCTCATAAGAAACTGTGTGTGCGGCCTTATTATCAGAGGAGACACGAAGAAGGGGATCAGGGAATTCCAGTAAAGAGGCTCTTGCAGCTAGGGGTAGACCTACAGAGAAATCTCAAAAATGGAAAGGGTCCCGATCTAAATCTCGTGGGCGATCGAAGAGTAGAGAACGGAAGGTAAAATGCTAGAAGTGTGAAGAGTGGGGCCATATCAAACGAGACTATAAAAACAAGGCGGTTCATAAAGGGAAGAGGATTCATCCTCTGGAAAGGAAGTTGAGACGACAGGAGATATGTATGTGGCCACTGCGTGTATGGCGCAGTCAGACAAATACATCTGGTACATTGACACCGGTGCTTCATTCCACATGACACCTCATAGACACTGGTTTTGTGAAATATGAGCAGTATGATGGTGGAGACGTCATACTAGGAGATGATACTGCAGTTCAGGTTACTGGGCATGGTCGCGTGAAGCTGAGGATGAAAGACGGCACAATAAAAACTATTCCAAATGTGATGCACATACCTTCTATGAGTACAAATCTGTTATCAGTTGGCATGATGGCTGACTCAGGGGTTAACTTCAGTTGCAATAAGGATTCGTGCAAGATGACTCGAGGTTCCATTGTAATTGCACGAGGAGTCCGTTATGGGACGTTATACAAATTGCTTGCGGAAACAGTCACTCTCAGTGGCAGTTTCGTGTCCAAAGAGGCAAAGGAAGATGAGCATGATACTTCTCTGTTGTGGCATCAGAGGATGGAGCACATTGGAGAAAAGGGTTTATCTACCTTGTTTTCGAGCCAAATGGTGGAGGGAGTACCAGAGTGCTCTATGGGTTTCGGGTTCTGTGAACATTGCATTTATGGAAAATAGAATCGAGTTAGTTTTCCACAGAATGATGCAAGAACGTCAGAGCTTCTGGGACTAATCCACAGTGATGTTTTTGGACCTACTCCTACACTATCTATAGGAGGATCCAGGTATTATGTATCTTTCATAGATGACCTCTCACGATACAGTTAGATTTATTTTCTTAAAAGTAAATCTGAGGTGTTTGAAAAATTTCAAAGAGTTTAAAGCTTTGATTGAAAATCAATTGGGCAGGAAAATCAAAGGAGTTCGCACAGATAACGGAGGTGAATTTTGCTCAAACGAGTTTGAGTAGTTCTGTGTGAAAAATGGTATAGCAAGGCAAAAGACGACCCCATATACGCCTCAACAGAATGGAGTGGCCGAAAGACTAAACCGGACACTCATGGAAAAGGCGAGGTGCATGCTGAGTTGGACAGGGTTAGAACCTGAATTTTGGGCAGAAGCAGTTGCCACAGCTTGTCACCTGAAGAACATGTCACCAACCACATCAGTGAAGAATCGTACACCATACGAGGTAGTGTTTGGGAAGAAGCCAAACCTGTCATACCTTCGCGTGTTCGGGTGTGATGCATATACTCATGTACCTAAGGAGAAGAGGGGGAAACTTGACAACAAGTCCGAGAACAATATATTCATTGGATACAAGGAAGGGGTCAAAGGCTATAAGTTGTGGAATCCTGAAACAAGATCTATAGTCTACAACAGGGATGTTATCTTTCGTGAAACTCAATCTTAGGCTGGTACACAGAAGCGGGATGAGCAAAACAAAGCAGTAGTGCTTGAAGAAGACATGAGAGATGAAGCTAAGGAAGTGGTGACACAAAGCACATCAATTGACTTTGATTCTGATGAAGTCAACTTGGTTGATGATGTTGATGAAGCTCCTGATACAGGTAATACACCGGCTCTCAAGAGATCAACAAGGAACAGACGGGCGCCTCTACGCTACGGGTTCAGTGCTTTGAGTACAGGTGAAGACCCTACTTCTGTAAAAGATGCGAGATCAAGGGATGATGCAAATCAGTGGGAGCTTGCAATGATAGATGAGATACAGTCGCTTGATAAAAATGAGACATGGAGCTTGTGCAAATTGCCTAAGGATAGAAAGGCGATTGGGTGTAAATGGGTATTCAAGCGAAAACTGAAACCAGATGGAACCGTGGAGAAATACAAGGCAAAACTGGTTGCAAAGGGGTATTCTCAGATTGAGGGAGTAGACTATAATGAGATCTTCTCACCAGTTGCAAAAGTGACCTCGATACGGTTTGTCCTGTCCATAGCAGCGGCTTATGATCTTGAAGTGGAACAGATGGATGTAAAAACGGCATTCCTCCATGGTGATTTGGAGGAGGAGATTTACATGAGGCAACCAGAAGGATTTGAAGCAAAAGGGAAGGAGAATCTCGTGTGCAGGTTAAAGAAGTCTTTATATGGACTGAAGCAGCCTTCGAGGATGTGGTACCAAAAGTTTGATACGCACATGCTTCAACTTAATTTTGTCCGTTTAAATTCTGATCACTGTGTCTACATGAAGAGGGCAGGTAATGAATTTGTGATTCTTACTCTCTATGTGGACGATATGTTACTAATTGGAAATAGCATGAAGATGGTAAAATGGGTGAAAGGTCAGTTGGCCAAGAAGTTTGATATGAAAGACTTGGGGCCTGCAAATTTTATTCTGGGCATGCAAATTAAGAGGGATCGCGAGAAACGGAAACTGTGGCTAGGTTAGGAGAAGTACATCAACGAGATTTTGAAGAAATTTGGTATGGCAGACTGCCAACCTGTTGGTACCCCTATGTCTACAAGGACCAAATTGTCTGTGGAACAGTGTCCAAAGACTGATGAGGAAGCTGAGGTGATGGCTCGAGTGCCATACGCTAGTGCAATTGGTAGTTTGATGTATGCTATGATATGTACACGTCCAGATATAGCTCATGCAGTGGGAGTCCTGAGTAGATATATGTCCAATCCAGGTAAAGAGCATTGGACTGCGATCAAGAGAGCTTTCAGGTATCTTCGTGGAACTTCAAAATTGTCCTTGTGTTTTGAAGGATTAGAAGTTGGAAAAGCTTTTGATATCATCGGCCATGTAGACGCTGATTGAGGTGCATATATTAATCGTAGGCGATCTACTAGCGGATATATTTTCACACTATTTGGAGGTGCAATGAGTTGGATGAGTAAGAGACAAAGTGTGGTAGCTCTCTCCTCAACAGAAGCTGAATATATGGCTCTTACTCATGCTGGAAAAGAAGCTATATGGTTATGTCGTTTGTGTTTGGAACTTAGTTTTGAGCTAGGAGCCACGGAGGTGAGATGTGATAATCAAGGAGCTATTGATTTAGCTAAGAATCCGGCATTTCACTCAAGAACAAAGCACATCGACATTCAGTATCACTTCATTCGAGAGAAGGTGGAAAAGAAAGTGATTCAGCTTACAAAGGTTGACACGATGAAGAATAGTTCAGACTTTCTTACTAAGGCTGTCCCAAGTACAAAGTTTGAATGGTGTTCTGGAACGACTGGGTTGACGACGAATGACAACTGGAAGGCTCTCGCTTGCTCGATATATTCACCAAGTGGGAGATTGTTAGAGTTGGTAAATATTTTGAGGCCCGCCTTGGGGGTCCCGCTGCCCGGACAGCTGGCGGACTGCCCCGCTCGCCGGTGAGCGGGCGGGGGCGCGGGGGCAGCGCCCCCGAAATGCCAAAACACCAACGGGAAACTCATTAATAGGCCCAGTGATGTGTAGATAGGTCCAGTGATATGATATGTAGGGTTTAGACGCCTATATATAGGGATATCATTGTAACTAATTAATTGAACCAAGAAATAAGAATAGAGAATTTCGTTTGCAGGACGTAGCCCTAATTGGGGTGAACCTGGGTAAATCGTGTGTTCTTATTTTATTATTGTTTTCGATTTCGTCTATCAAATTCATATTCTGCATCGTTAAAATCCTACAATAAAGAGCAGACATTACCCCTCTTTAAACACCCTCTTCAAAGCCCATTTTCTACAACGGTTAAAACGGCCCAAAACACCAACGAGAAACTCATTAATAAATGAGACACCCTCAAACAAACTCCTATAAAAAGGGAAGCCAAACAAAAGGTAAAGTAGGTTCCAGATATCCAAAAATTCTCTTACAATACTCTACTGACTTAAGCATCGGAGAGTTCACGGGGAATACACCTCCCCATCGAACTTATTTGTTTTGTAGGTACTCAATACCTCGAAGTATAGCCATCAAAGTGCCGCTCCACGAAGTGTCGCTTCCCGAGGCCCCCGAAGTACAGCTTTCATTGAGTTTGACCGACTCTAAGTCTCCCAAAGACCAATCCATTCAAATATTTCTTGAATTCCTCCCTTTTCAAATTACTTTTTTACCCTTGACAAATTTTTACCGAATCAGTTTGGTTCTGTTACCGGGAACACGACTATCTTCCCTTTACAAATCATAATGTCTAGACATTCTGGAGATGGACGCATTATCCGAAAATCATCATTCCGAGGAACCGGGACAAGAATATCACATTCTTTGGCCTCACCCAGTTCCAGTCGCCGTCCAGTCTCGGAAATATTGGGACCACGGCCAGAAACTTCCAGACGTTCTTCGAATCTAAAAGAACAACTCTATTCGAAGAGAATAGAGGATACAGAAAAAGAGTTACAGAGGTTGCAAAGAGAAAATGAACAATTAAAACAGGATCAAGAGCTTTCGCGATAATGGTTAAAGTTGAGGGTTGAATTTTAGAAGGCCGATGCAGACCTACCACCTCCAAGATTCTCAGGGGATCCCTCAGAACTTCCACAATGAACACAGACAGCCACCAAAAGAGATGAAAGGTGTGGCACACGAGCTGGCAGAAAACAAACAGTCAGCGAAACAGGAGAAAGTCATCATTCCTCGAAACTGGTTCCTAAGCAAGGGGCCAGAAAGCATTCCCCCGAGTACAGTCCTGAAAAAGGAAAAAGCACGACCAAAGTCCACAAAACAAGGTCAATTGAGCTAGGTCCTTTCGCCAAGTGGATCCAAAATGTCTCCCCCGATCCTAGTCTCAAAATTCTACAGTTCGTCCTCTATTCAGGATTAACTCGACCTCTCGAACATGTATGCCATTACAAATCAGCCATGGGACTAGTCACAAATGATGAAGCCATCATGTGCATAGCGTTCCCGAGCACTCTGTCCGATAAAGCTCTGGCCTGGTTTACATCTCTAAAAGCAGGTACCATTGATTCCTGGCATACTCTAGAAAAGGTGTTCTTGGACAAATTCAGCACGGCAAGAAGCATACCAAAAATAAGAGGAGACTTGGCTAACATCAAACAACGAGAGGACGAGACTCTGCTATCCATCTTGGAACGATTCAAGAAGACTTATGATGACATCGAAGGGATCAGCCAAGACACGGTCATTACCTACTTCGAAGGAGGATTCCGGTCTAGGATGTTATACACCGAGTTTCAACTGAGAAAGCCAAAAACCATTGGGGAAATGTTTAGCGTTGCCCAAAAGGTAGCGCTAGCTGAAAGTAGTGCAATTGAATCCACCACAAAAAGGAAGGATAAGCAGCACGAGCATCCAAAGGATGTTGCACCGAGCTTCTCAGAATGAAGAGACAAAAGTCGAGGTAAGAAATTCGAAACTTTCACACCCTTGAATGTCCCAAAGGAAAGTCTGATAGCAGTAATCAAAGAAATATACGGAGTAAGAGATCCCGCCCAAATGAGGTCACACTCATTCGCTGCGCGGGATAAGACCAAATTCTGTGGATTCCATAGAGACTACGGACACACCACGGATGAATGTTTCCAACTGAAAAGAGCAATCGAAAAGCTCATTCAAGAAGGATGTTTGAAAGAGTATGTTGCCAGTATGCAGCAATAGAAGGATAAAGGGGAGAGGGTGATCAACATGATTAACCCGGAGCTGACCTCCGTCAAGAAGATCAAGAAGAGGATATACAATCTTACCAAATCATACCTTGTCCCGATGTATGAGTTTTGAACAGACGGAAGTCATTACTTTCACGAATGAGGAGTTAGAGAATAATGAGGAATCTAAAGTCACTCCTATTGTCCTCGAAATTCGTATGACACGAGAAGGAATCGACAAGTGCACAATGAAAAGAGTTCTGGTCGACACTGGAGCTACGAAAAATATTATGTACTTGTAATGTTTCGAAGAAATGGGCTTGAAAGAAGAACATGTCAAGACAAGCAGAATGGTACTGGAGGGGTTCACGCCACACAAGGTACCTGTTAAAGGAACAGTAAGGATGCAAGTCACCCTCGGCGAAAGGAACAAAGCACGAACAGAGGAGATCAAGTTTTATGTTGTGGATTTGGAATCCCCTTATAATGTCATAGTGGGGACACCTTTCCATGCAGCTTTTGACTTAGTAATTTCTACATCTCACCAACAAGTGAAGTTCAACACTTCGCGAGGTGTTGGTTTTGTGAAGAGCAGCTCGCGAAGTCTGTTAGGGCAAATCATGAAGATAAAAAGGAAAAGGGACTCTTCCACCGAAGTCGGGTACATCAATTCGGTGACAATGGATCATGACCTGAGGATGCAAAGGATACTGGAAAAGCAAATTTTCGATCTAGTCATCGAAGTATCGCGAGATAGCGAGTTTGACGAAGTAGCAATAAATCCCAACTATCCTCAACAACTTGTCAAAATTGGAAGGGAGATGTCGGACAAACTTCGACAAGACATCATCAAGTTCTTGGAAGATCATCAACACAGCTTCGCCTGGTGTACCGAGGATATGCCAGGTACCGACACCTCCATTGCTAAACACGCACTAAACATAAGCCCGACGTGTCGCCCAGTAAAATAGAAATCCAAACAATTCGGAGAGGAGAAAATACAAGGCATGAAGGAAGAAGTAGATAAACTTCTGAAAGCAGGATTCATACGCGAGGTAAAATACCCCACATGGCTGGCCAAAGTGGTAATGGTCAAAAAGTCCATTGGAAAATGGAGAATGTGTGTTGATTATACCGACCTCAACAAGGCTTGTCCTAAAGATTGTTACCCGCTACCTCGAATTGATGCACTGGTAGACTCAACAGCAGGATACGAATTTCTAAGCTTCATGGACGCCTTTTCAGGATACCATTAAATAAAAATGAGGCCAAGTGATCAGATACACACTTCGTTACGAGCTGCAGGGGCCATATATTGTTATAATGTTATGCCATTTGGACTGAAGAATGCAGGAGCCACATACCAACGAATGATGAATCACATCCTCCGAAGCCAAATCGGAAGGAACATAGAAACATATGTCGATGATATGGTTGTCAAAACCAAACATGGCACATCACACCTAGATGATCTGGAGGAAACTTTCTCCAACTTGGCGAAGATCAACCTCAAGCTCAATCCAACGAAGTGTACGTTTGGAGTGAAATCTGGTAAATTTTTGGGCTTCATGACATCCAAGCGGGGAATCAAAGCCATTCCGGAGAAATTGGAGGCCATAACTCGGCTCACCAAGCCCCGATGTGTCAAAGACATCCAGAGGCTAAACGGGTGTATTGCTGCATTAGGACGCTTTATTTTAAAATCAGCGGAGAAGTGTCTTCCATTCTTCAAAGCCTTGAAAAACTTGAAGAATGACTTTGTTTGGACTCCGGAATGCAGCCACTCCTGGAAAAGCCTGAAGGATCATCTGTTAGATCTTCCCTTGCTACGACCTCCAAACACAGGGGAAACACTTTTCCTATACTTATCCTTCTCAGATTTGATCGTGGCATTAGTGTTAATAAAAGAGGAAGGAACGAAGCGGTATCACGTATACTTCGTCAGCAAGGTGCTAAACCACGCTGAGTCCCAATATTCAAATATTGAAAAGCTAGCGTACGCGTTAGTGATTTCCACATGGAAACCCAGACCATACTTTGAATCTCACCCTATTGTGGTTTACACTAATGCCCCGCTCAAGCAAATTTTTCATAAACTGGATCAATTCAGAAGAATACTGCGATGGTCTATAAAACTATGCGGGCAAGAAATCACATTGAAGCCCCGAACATCTATCAAAGCACAGGCTCTCGCAGATTTCCTCGCAGAAGGGTCCTTCATGGAATTGAGCATAGAAGTAGCTGAGTCAACAAAAGAACCATGGGAACTAAGAGTAGATGGAGCGGTCAACTTCAGCGGAGTCGGAGCAGGAATTGTCTTAACTTCGCCCAATAAAGAATACACGGAAATGTGGGCCATCAAATTGAAGCCCAATTTTTCAAATAATCAAGTGGAGTATGAAGCGTTGCTGATTGGATTAGAGTGGGCCCATGGAGCTAACATAAAAGCTTTGAAGGTATACAATGATTCGCAGTTGGTGGTGAATCAGGTCCAAGGTACCTATGCGGTACAATCGGAGGGTCTACAGTCATATGTGGATGAAGCCAGAAAATTGAGAGAGAAATTTTGTCCTTTCACGTTATCTTTGATCAGCAGAAAAGAAAATTAACAAGTAGACAAAATGAGGAAGGCATCCCAATAGAAAGAGCAGCAGCAAGTTTGAAAGAAATGAACTTAATTCAATGCCTACATTCCACTCCGAAAAATTGGGACGAAGAAATAAAGAATTTCATTCAACAAGGGAGCCTCCCAAATGACGCTACCCGGGCCAGACAAATACGATGGCAGTCTGCCAGGTACACAATTCATGATGATGTCTTGTACAGATGGTCTTTCTCACGGCCTTTACTTCGCTGCATCCCTCCATCTCAAATCAACGAGCTGTTCGCCGAGATACACGAGGGAGTCTGTGGAGGACACCCCAGAGCCCGAGCTCTGGCCGAAAGAGTAATCAACCAAGGGTATTACTGGCCAACGCTTAGAGAAGACGCCAAAAGATATGTCAAGAAATGCGAGACATGCCAAAATTTTGGAACTATTCCACAACTATCTTCCATTGAACAAACCCCAGTGGTAGTAGCCTGGCCATTCGACATGTGGGGAATGGATTTAATGGAAAAGTTCCCGAAAACAAGGAATGGCTATGAATACTTAGTAGTGGCAGTGGATTATTTCTCAAAATTGGTAGAAGCAAAAGCCCTCACGCATCCAACAGAGGAAATTATTTCTAAGTTCTTTCGGGAAAACATTCTATGTCATTTTGGAATACCCAGAGCAGTGGTGACTGATCACGGAGTTCAATTTTCGACCAAGTTCACCACAGAATGTCAAAAGTTGTACATCAAACACGGGAAATTATCAGTAGCAAACCCTTAGGGGAATGGTAAAGCAGAAGCGGCTAACAAGCTAGTATTAATGGCCCTTAAAAAAAACTTGGAAGGAAAATCCAACAAATGGGTTGAAGAGTTGAATCCAGCTCTGTGGGCAATTCGCACTTCAAGTAGGGGCCCCACGGGAGAAACGACATACGCACTAGTGTATGGTTCCGAAGCAGTAGCACCAGCTGAAGTCGCATTACCCACAACAAGAGTGTCGATGTACAACGAAGATGTCAACAAGGAAAGAAGAGGCATGGAACTAGATCTGCTAGAAGAAAGGAGAATAGCAAGCCGCCTAAGATCACAATCGTTTAAGCAAAAAGCCAAAAAAGCCCATGATAAGAAAGTATTCAAATGACCAATAAAGATTGGGGATTGGGTACTCCGAAAGATAGAAGGCACGACGAGGCATATAAAAGCAAACAAGTTGACTCCGAACTGGGAAGGATCGTACCTCGTGAAACACGAAGTAAGACCCGGTACTTACAAGCTCATGAACAAAGACGGCATTCTCCTACGAAACCCATGGCACTCAAACCATTTGAAAAGGTACTATGTATAAATAGCACCTAGAAAGAATTGTCTTGAGTACCAAGTTTGTTGGAAGCAAGTTTGTTGAACAACTTCAGAAAAGCACCCTGTTGAAATTTCGAAATAAATTTCCATAAGTGAAATCTTGTGGTTCCGAAGTACCAAGATCAATCTCGAGAGTAAATGAATTACCATAAGTGAAATCTCGTGGTTACGAAGTGCCGAGATCAAGCTCGGAAGAATAAATTACCACTGAGTGAAATCTCATGGTTACGAAGTACCGAGAACAATCTCGGAAGTAAATGAATTACCATTGAGTGAAATCTCATGATTACGAAGTACCAAGTTAAAGAACTTGGGGAAAATTAAAATACCACGTAATAGCTCGTGGTTACGAAGTACCGAGTTGAAGAACTTGGAAGAATTAAAACTATCAAGTATGCAACCTTGTGGATGCGAAGTACCAAGGTAGAAAATTTCAGCGAATTAGGAAAAGCAAAAAGTAGCACAGGCATAAAAAACTGAAAATTCTATTAAAGTTTTCAAAGTCGGAATACATAGTACATTAAAAAACCAAAGTCTACATTAAAAAAATTCTAAGTACAAGGATTACAAGATCTTCAAGGAGCAGCAGAGCTTGAACCCTCGTCTAACATATCCCAGAAGGAAGCAGTGGTAGGCTGGGGCGGCTTCCAAAAAGGTTTTCCTCTTTTCTCATCTCGTTCACGGAGTACCTCCAATTCTTCGGTAATGAATGGAACGAAGTCTGCTCCTTGCCTGCAGAGTTCATTGTCGAAGTTAGATTTAAAGGTCTGCAAGAGAATGGACTTGTCCTCAAAATAAGGATGAAGCTATCGGATAACATGGATGCATCCTTTGTCCAAAAAGGAACCGGCCTCATGACCAATCTCTTCATGGTATGCAGGAGAACTTTTGAAGTCATCAATTATCTTCTTCTTGAACTCCTCAGACCGGCAATGCTTCAACTCCTCCTGCACGGAGATCCAATTAGCCACAGCTTCATCCCTAACAGAATTCAGATCATTATTGGAAACTTGCAACTCCGCATTCTTCTCCTCTGCCTTAATCAGCCGTTCCTTCAACTCGGCCACCTCGCCAGTCATCTGGAGTTTCTCAGAATTGGCCAACTCCAAACGCGAAGCTTGGTCAGCCACTTCTGACTCCAGAGCAGCTAAGCGGGGTTCATTGACCACCCACAACTCTTCGTTGGCCGCTGCTTGCTCGGTTTACTCTGAGGTACGAGATTTGGAAATATAAAGAATCAAGGAAGAAGTCTGTTGGAAAAAGAGTTAAAAGGTGTTTCATAAACACTTAAGAAAAAAGAGAAAGATGAATGATGATACTCACCCAAGCTAGCAGAGCACCAACCTGGTTGGTGGCCTCCTCCATGCCCATCTCTCCCATCAAAGCTAAGGATTCGGAGTCAGCTGCTCGATTGAGAATGTCACCACCAAGGAAGGAAGCAGCATAAAGGTTGTTGAAGCGAAGATTGTGCAGAGGAGGAGTCCTGTTGATGATTTCTAAGGACAAGGCTCGCAAAGCTTCCTGCTCTATTGGAAGTTGAAACCCCGGCTGCAACCAAGATGGACCAGACTCGGCAGGAGGAACCTCACCCGTAGCAGATGGAGTGGGGAGTACCTCCCTAGGGGCCTCTAGAAGCAAAGTCTCCTTTGGAACCTCGGCAGGTAAAGACAGCATGGAATCAGCAGAGGCAACAGTCGTAGGACGACGGGGCGAAGTTGCTCCTCCTCATCACCCCCTTCAGAGCGAGCTGCAAGAGTAGAAGCAGGCTCCACTTCCCTACGGGACTCGGGAGTAGATCGGGGAGTCCTATCTCTTACTCCCCCATCCCTCGTCCGTCTGGGGTTCCTACTTCTCCCAGACGGGGTACTAGCAGAGGGATAAGTAAGAGGAGTATCCCCTGCTACACCCCGATCTATCAAACGTGGAGGAAACCGGGGTAAGGAATCCAAGTGGGATTGGCAAACATCCCTACCCTCTACACGGTTTCCCCAAACCTTGCTAAACATGGTGGGACCTACAACAAAACAACCAAGTCAAAACCTTTACGAAGTAAAAAGAGAAGAGCAAAAAAATTTCTAGTTACCCCGGCCATTGCGACATCCACGGGTAGTGGAAGTACATAGATCACACTGGAAGGAAAAAACACCCCCGGGGTGTATGGTCCAATCTCGATTCGGTCTTTCCTCCTCAAAATCCAACTCTTTCTTCCGCTCAGTCAAACCAGCCCCTATGCCACACCACTTTAAGTTGGACTCACTTAGCAGGTCAGCAGAAGAGGATACCCGGGATTGGTGTTGGTGACTATCTCATAAATCCCAGGTAATGGTTTCTAGAAAGGATTTTTCAGAATGGCTAAGGGAAGAAAGATTTTGGATTTGGGACCATTGATAGTCCTCACTAACACATGGACGGAAAGGGAAACCTATTCGGGACTCTACCATTAACCACCTCCCCTTGAAATCTATCTTTTGGGTGGAGAATAAAAAAGGAGAACTTTATTTTGACGCGGACGAAGAGAAAAAAACATCCTAAGTATATTAGGGGTAAGTTCGAAGCTGAATCTACGACAGAGGCAAATCAAACAAAAAATAGTACGAACGGCATTTGGATGAATTTACCCAGGCTAAACTCGGGCAAAAACTAAGAAATCTGCAAATGCAGGATCCATGGGAAGCCTAAGTCCCACTTCAAAATGGGCTAAAGGAAGGGGAATGTTATGAATTGACATTTTACCTACCCCGGGAGCTGCAAAAACCCTATAAGTCCTAGGATCTACACTATATCTACGGACAAAGGACTCCGCCTGTTCACGGGTAATCCTACTTAGCCCCAAAGTGAAGTATGAGGCATGAGGTTCAGGCATAGGTGGCTGAAAGGGGATACCCGCATGAACCTCGCCTTGGCCTTCCCTAACAGCTACAGTACTTCTGGTTGGGCAGGTTGAGGATCACCGAACCCCTCAGTCATAAGATCCTCAACCTCCCTATCGTTTCCTCTCTGGACAGCCATTTTCCTACCTGCGAACGGAAGTTCAACATTTAGAACTCCATTCAAGCAAAAAAGCTACCCAGTAAGAGAAACCTAAGTCATTTCTAAATCCCTAGCCCAGAAGAATATACGATATCACTATTACACTCCCCCACAGGAAAAAACGAAAACAAAAATACCATTATCGTAGAATATACAGAGGAAGCATGAAAAACAATTGAAGATGGCATATTAACAATGGCGGAATAAATAAAAACCAGTCATCAATGAAAAGACAAAACATACCTTTTTAGTATCTGAGATGGAAGTCTGAAAAACATGACTGAACTCGCGACGAAAATAAAGGCAAAGGAATCTTCAGAGGACGTTAATGGCAAAACGTTATGGAAGTTAGGAAGCAAAAGTATGGAAAAAGGCGTATGTGGAGGAAGGGACTATTAAATAGCCGAAAAGAAACCCTTCCAGAATGATTACTTGCCAGAACCAACGCATTGGGGAAGGTGAAAAGGTGTTTCTGTGGGCTGACATTCTGCCACTAATGACAGGCAGAAGGTGAAAAGACAACCGGTCACCATCAAAGACCCTAACTTCAGCCATAAGTCAAATACTCAAGATACAACCATTCCGCTGAAGTTCCCATACTTCGTCATATGGCACTTCGACGAGGGGCCACTGAACAACAAAAAAATTACCTCAGGGGCAAAACAGTACTTTGACCGCAAAGTAACTGCCCCTGACCTCACCAGGCGTCATAAGTCCAAATTAATGGGCCTCATAAAGAGCAGACGTTACCACTGTTTAAACACCCTCTTCAAAGCCCGTTTTCTACAACGGTCAAAATGGCCCAAAACACCAACGGGAAACTCATTAATAAATTAGACACCCTCAAACAAACTCCTATAAAAAGGGAAGCCAAACAAAAGGTAAAGTAGGTTCCAGATATCCAAAAATTCTCTTACAATACTCTACTGACTTAATCATCGGAGAGTTCACGGGGAATACACCTCCCCATCGAACTTATTTGTTTTGTAGGTACTCAATACCTCGAAGTATAGCCATCAAAGTGCCACTCCACGAAGTGTCGCTTCCCGAGGTCCCCGAAGTACCGCTTTCATTGAGTTTGACCGACTCTAAGTCTCCCAAAGACCAATCCATTCAAATATCTCCTGAATTCCTCCCCTTTCAAATTACTTTTTTACCCTTGACAGATTTTTGCCGAATCAATATATAGGGTAAACTATCTTAGTTACACTTCTTAGATCTTAGAATCTAACTTTTGCACCTCAATAATTTTCTGCACTTATAGTGTCATTGAGGTTTCAAAACATCATATGCACATCTGTTAAGTTCTTAATTTGACCGTTAGTCAACCTTTTTTACTATTTGGCATTGTTTCAGTCACGAGTATTTTGGTCCAATTTTAAAATTTTTTTTTCATTTTTTTTAAAAATTTTTATCTCTCCTTCTTCTTCCTCTTTTCTCTCTCTTCCTTCTTTCTCTCTCCATTAATTTAAATTTTTTTTCTCTCTTCCTCCTTTCTCTCTCTCTTTTTCTTCTTCCTTTCTCTCTCTCCTTTTCTTCTTCCTTTCTCTCTCTCTCTCTTTCTTCTTTCTTTCTCTCTCTTTCTTTTTTCTCTCTCCTTCTTCCTCCTCATTTCTCTCCTACAGTCATGACCACCTTTTATGAGGAGGAAGAAGGAGAGAGAAAGAAGGATGAGAGAGAAAGGAAGAAGAAAAAGAGATGGAGAAAGAGAAAGAAGGAAGAGAGAGAAAAAATTAAATTAATGGAGAGAGAAAAGAGGAAGAAGAAGAAGAGAGAAAAAATTTAAGAAAAATGAATTTTTTAAAAAAGAATTGGACAAAAATGCCCCTGACTCGAACCTTGTCAAACAGTGAAAAAATGTTGACTAACGGTCAAATTTAAGACTTAACGGTTTGACTTCACAGAGGTGCATGTAGTGAGACCTTTTGAAACCTCAATGACACTATAAGTGCAAAAAAATTTTGAAGTGCAAATTTTTTCGAATTCTGAGATCTAAAATGTGCAACTAAGATAGTTTATCCATATATATATATATATATATATATATTATATTATATATATATATAATAGAGTGAATTATCCTACTAACACTTGAACTTTTCAAAAATCTAGCTTTTGCACGTGTATTTATTTTTGCTTTGAACTGACACTTAAACTATAAAATATCACCTAATTTGCACTTCCGTCCAAAATGTTTTTCATACTTTATTTTCCATCCAATTCCTAGGTGCATTTTCGTCTTTTTACAATTATGAGCATTTTTTAATTATTAGAGTTTTATTTTCAATGGTAATTTTGTCATTTCACTTTATTATTAAAAATCTAAAAAATATTTTTTTATAATCTCAAAGGTTTGATCCTACAACCACACACAAAAATAAATCATATCTATCTACTAGGGCAACTATAAATATATAATTTGATTTGGAACTTATATTTTATATTGTAATTACAAAAATAATAAATACGCATTTTATTGCGATTACATTTTATATTTTAAATATATATTATATTAAATATAAACATTCTCAAAAAAGTATTATCAAATGACACAATTCAAACCCCAAGTTTTTATTGTTGTCACATTCCTCAAACCTTGCACTGAAGTTCTTCTTCGACTCTTTTGTTTCGAACTCGTCGCAGAACATGAATTTCAAGATATTGTTTTATACAATGTCATTGCTGACACTAATAATGAAATAATGTCATTGTAAAAAAAGATTTAAATTTATATTCTGCAACGAATTCAAAGTTAAAAATAATTCAAGGTTTGAAGAAGGGAATGGCTACGGAGACATATGATTTAAATTTTGCGGTTTGGATAATATTTTTTCAGAATCTTTATATTTAATATAATTTACAAATAATATAAATTTTTGTATTTGTCCAAATGGTAAATGCTTATTTATTATTTATACGGTTGTGGTTCAAATATAGGGGTTCACAAATATAATTATGTTAAATTTATTTTGGCATCATCTAGTATGCAATATAAAATATAAGTTTCATATAATTTAACATGTTAATAGTTGGTTTAGTGGGTTAATATAATTTTTCTATTTGTGTGGTTGAGGGATCGAATCCCTCCAATTTAACAAAAATTTTATAAAAAGATAAAATTATCCTTAAAAATAAAATTTTAATAATTTTAAAATATTAATGATTTTAAAAGACAAAAATGCCTCTAAGTTATGAAAAGATACAATTATCTTTAAAAATAAAACCTTAATATTTGAAAATATTAATTATTTTAAAAGACAAAAATGCCCCTAAGAATTGGATGGAAAATAAAGTCTGATGGAAATTTTGGACGGAAGGGCAAACGAGGTGATATTTTATAATTCAAGTGTCAGTTCAAAGCAAAAATAAATACAGGTGCAAAAATTGAATTTTTAAAAAGTTCAAGTGTTAGTAGGATAATTTATATATATTCAAATCCTTATAACTTTAAAAATTCATAAAGATAAAATACATGTATATATATATATATATATATATATAGCCACTAAATAAAAAATTGAAACTCATAAAATATATACATTCTGTACCACACAAAGATGCAGTACTCAAAATTGTATATATATTTATATACTGGTACTTTACATAAAAAATGTCATAGCCAAATGCCACAAAATACCAATTTAATAAATTACCCACATTCACAATTGAACAATTCAGAACGATATTTGAATAAAAAAACCTTATATATCTTATACACGGTAGATAAGAAGTAAATTTTGAATGAAAACTAAAATCTTTAATTTTGAATAACAACTGAATTCTTTAACTCTGAATGAAAACTGATTTATTTAATTCTCAATTTCCACAAAAAAGAAAAATCTTTTAAAAAATCAACTTTATAAATTGACTTTATCCAAAATTGAATTAAATGGTAAACCAAAAGGTTTTAATCTTAACTGAAGTTTAATTCTATAGTTCCTTATGTATGTGTACCAAAACTAATATATATATATATATATATATATATATTATATATATATATATAATAATATATATATATATAATTTCAGTACGAATTTTTTGCGTGTGTATATATATTCTTAACTAGAAGCGAAAAAATATATATATAAACACATCACAACAGACGAATATGTATATATATATATACTAGTCTTCCAAAATATAAATTTATATTATTAAAAAAATATATCCAGAATTTTTAAAAAAATATATATCCTTAAAGTTACACCTTTTTGCAATAAAGATGGAAATGTAATCTTTAAAATTTTAGAAAACGTAATAATCAATTTATTAATTGATTTCAGAGAACTCCATAACTAAAAGTGTAATCTTTTGTGAGATCTTGATTAAATAAACCTAAAAGGTTTAATCTTTTAAGCGATTATGAGTTACTAAAATATTCTTAATAATCTAACATACATGTATTATATATATTTCTTAGCATAATCTCATAAGATCTAGTATGTCAGATAACCAAGAACAAAGAAAACTGAATTACGAAAGCGTACTTGATTTAATCTTGTATCACCAACATAGTCTTTAAGAATCCTAAAAGACGTTTTCTTCGTAACCTGTCAAAAGCAGATCATAGTCTTCCAAGAAATCTATTAGAGTTAAAGTTTTGTTCTACTGACGGGATATAGAATAGATACTCTCAATAATCTCTCGGGGATCATAACCAATATATTGTAATAATAATATTTCTAGCCAACCCATCATAGTTTCGGGAATATAGTATCTACATATGTGGGCCCATATTCTTAATGCATATTAGCCCAATAAACATAATTAGATCACTTTAATAGGACTTAATACAATATAATAGCCTTAAATACATAATTGACACATGAACCCACATGATTTATTAAAATAATTCCAACAGTTGTCACGTAGCACCCCCTACACCCAACTATAAATCTTGGCCTAGATCCATAGTTGCCATATTAGATTCTCTTATAACTCATATCCATAAGAAGGAATCATAGAAGAGAATGATGTAAGATTATTGAAAATAGTAATATGGACACATAAGCACTCAATGAATGATTCAATCAAATATATTCCTATAAGGTTTCCATATGTGTATTGTGCATAAGGAATACTTAGGCCATTATGTGTTGTAGGAATGATAAGGTTTCTTATCATTTTTGTAATATATATCTTGCTATCATGTTCTGGAATATTTTTCTAACTATGATTATTTATGCTTCTTTAATTTCAATTTTATTTTTTTCTACATGATAATCACGTTTGTCAACGATTTACACGGATTTACAGAAAACCCAATTCCTACCACTACGCGACTTAGATAACGTCCCAATTATCAGGTAAAATAAATAAACTAAAAATTATAGAAGCACTTGAATAACAGTTAAAACTACATTTCATTAATGAAAGCAAGATATATGATTACTTAAGCTACTAACATGGCTCTGATACCAATTCTAAACATGTAATATAAAAACAGGAAAACAGGAAATAATAAAGGATTTAAGACTTACCGGAAGTTGCAGGTGTTTCTTCCAGAGAGGGATATAATATGAGAGAGGTTTTCTTTTAACAGAATAGTATTTTTTATATATATCGTTCGAAACTTACAAAGACTACTCTTTCTTCTTCCTTATATAGAGAAGAAAGAAATGAAAGAGGATACAAGTGTGCTTACTAACTAAGCAAGCCGACAAAATAAAAAGAAAAGATATCCGACAAGATAAAAAGAAAAAGCAAACCGACAAGATAAAAGAAAAAGAAATAAGTTTCTTAGGACAAACTTATGAAAATTGGTGCAATCACCATCCAGTCCTTAAACGATTAATAGAGTTCACAGAGGGACAATGTACCCTTTATTATTTTGCAGAATTTAGCATTCCATGGATATGGAAATGGGGATTAAAAATCGAGAAAAATTCTCAAGGATTCCATATACTAAAAAGAACCATGTTCTTTAGATGGTGGGCTCAATGGCCAATCCACAAGACATTGGAAGAAATTGTCCAAACCACAAGAAAATATGGAGAAGAAACTTCTTCCAAAAGTGCAAATAAATATGATTTGAAGATAATCCGAGAACAACTGCAAAGACAGTTTCCTCATTTGACTCCAGACGAATTGATGATAAAATGTCTGGAACAAATCAAAGAACAAATGGAAGATGCATTTGCGGATACTACTAGTACCCAAGACAATATGTCTTCAGAAGACATTCAAGAGACCCAAGATCCAAATGATTGCAACATGGCGGATTATTGGGATGCTATGATCAAGACTGCCCAAATGATGGCGGAAAAGAACAAGAAAGGAAAGGAAAAAATGAAGAAATCAGACTGTCAAAAAGGTCAATACCTCAGAAGGACAAAAGAGTCAAGGCAAATAAAGCCAAGATAGAAGTCCCCATCTGGACACTGTAGAAGGCCACTGTTCATGGGCCATACCTTTTTAACTTTCGGCCATACCTTTATATCCTGTCGGCCGGTCATGTAAAAGTTGTTTGTCGTCTTGCGTCGGCTGAAAAGCCAATTATTGCTTTTTCTTTTTATCTTGTCGGATATCTTTTCTTTTTATTTTGTCGGCTTGCTTAGTTAGTAAGCACCCTTGTATCCTCTTTCATTTCTTTCCTTCTCTATATAAGGAAGAAGAAAGAGTAGTCTTTGTAAGTTTCGAACGATATATATAAAAAATACTATTCTGTTAAAAGAAAACCTCTCTCATATTATATCCCTCTCTGGAAGAAACACCTGCAACTTCCGGTAAGTCTTAAATCCTTTATTATTTCCTGTTTTCCTGTTTTTATATTACATGTTTAGAATTGGTATCAGAGCCATGTTAGTAGCTTAAGTAATCATATATCTTGCTTTCATTAATGAAATGTAGTTTTAACTGTTATTCAAGTGCTTCTATAATTTTTAGTTTATTTATTTTACCTGATAATTGGGACGTTATCTAAGTCGCGTAGTGGTAGGAATTGGGTTTTCTGTAAATCCGTAAATCGTTGACAAACGTGATTATCATGTAGAAAAAAAATAAAATTGAAATTAAAGAAGCATAAATAATCATAGTTAGAAAAATATTCCAGAACATGATAGCAAGATATATATTACAAAAATGATAAGAAAATTTTGGAATCATAATGAAACTACTTCGGTAAAAAATACCGAATGCTTAGAATTCCTCAATGAGGAAGAATCTTTGAACAGATGGACTATTCCTTCTGTTCCGGCCAAAAAATATATGAAATTGGCACCTTTGACTTTAAAAGTCATTCAATAATTAAGACTGTTGAACAAACAGTCACTCTTGAAGGTCAAGAACAAGACCTTCAATTATTATCTAATAATGATTTGTATCAATACAAATCTAGGGGATTAAACTATATCCATATTGGATTAGTTCAAATTGCATTAAAACCGTTAACATTAGCGGGATTAAATGCATCTATGTTAGCAACTCTAAGAGATGCTAGATGTTTGGACTGGAAACCCTCTCTAATGGGTATAGTCCAGACAAGTCTAAGTCACGGACCAATACACTTTAATGTGTATCCAAACCTAAGTCTGTCTTTGACAGATCCGAATATATTAAGTGCTTTGAATCTAAAGATTCATTCACATGGGTATAATTTTGTACCTGGAAGCGAAACTAGTGCAGTAATATACAGAGTACATTTTAAGGTATTAAATACCTTATGTCCTCGGGTAAGAAAAAGTAGTTTCCCTGGACAAACAGTCATGGTACAATCAAACCTAATGACTACAAAGATTGCCACAAATAAATTATTAAAATGGGAAGATATCCAGTTTCCAGAAACCTGGATCTTACCAGAAGCGGCACCTCCTAAACCTATCACAAATACCATGATTGAACAAATAGTTCAACATGAGGATGGAGAGATAGAAGTCTCATTTACTCCATCAGATAGGATAAAATATCTACTCAGAATTCTTATAGAATATCTGAGCCTTCCTCCTCGATTAAATCAGGAGAAAATCTAACCCCATGAAAGTAGAAGGAATTTCAATGTCAAAACAACAAATTCCACATGGAGTCTACAGAACAGAATCTGAAAGATTTTCTCCGACTAGATCGGAAATGAGCTTCCAACTGTGATTAATGAATATACACATAAATCCAGAAATAGAAGAAGTACTAGTTACTTCAATTCCATTTCCACAATTAACTAAGTTTAATTTTTTACTAAAAGAGAAAAAAGATTTTTCTCCAGGAAGTCCAATAAGACAATTCCTATCTAAAGAATTTATGAAAGAAGAGAACAAGTTATTTAGAGACTGGTACTTCTCTAAATTCGATTCAAATTTCCATGAAATTTGGAAAAATAAATATTACAATCATTTGCAAAAGTATAATACAATACTATATTTCATTCCGTGGTTCACGATATTTTATACCTATGAACAACAAAGGAAAATTCATATGATTAAATCATGGACCTTAAAAAATGGGCAAATTAAAACCCAGAAATATCCTCCAACTGAACCCTTGACAATACAACAAGGATCAGAAACATTGGAGATATCTGCTTTTTTAAAACAGAAAGGAGCAAACGATATCACCTATAAAGATTTAACAAATCTTTATAAACAATTAAATTATACAAATTTGTATTTACAACATCTTGGTTCTCATATTGAAAACCTTTCAAGCTATATAATAAAGCTACCCCAGCCAGTTATATCTCCAAAAGATTTACCGGCACCAAGCTTTAAACCTCCAATGGAAGTTGAAAATTTCCATACACAAGATAGTCAAAAGACTTTTGTGAAAATATTAGAGGAAAAATTAGCAAGTTTGAAATTACAAACAATAAAAGCAGAGAAAATAGTCTCTCAACCAATAAATGAATCTGAGTCAGAATCTGACTCAAATCAATCTGATTATAATTCAGATCCTAATTCCGAAGAAATTGAGGATATACAAAATAATTTTGAAATGGAACTAAATAAAATAGTTCCTTCGAAGAAATATCCACCTAGGAGAATGGATCATCACTATTACAGTAGACCAACTCCTATGGATTTATTAACAGAAGAGAAAGATAATATATATATCTCAAGTTTTGACAGTAAATCCATTTATGAATGGAATTTAGATGGACTCTCCGATGGAGAAATACATAATATGCTACATAGGATGATGATGTACTCTACAATATGTAAAGTAGCAAATAATGATGAAAAAAACATCATAGGAATGATAGTAGGAGGGTTTACTGGAACCCTAAAGAGATGGTGGGATAATACTCTCACTGATATACAAAAACATGAAATATTTTCAGCAACAAAGATAAAATCGGAAGGTACAACAAATCAACCGGTTGCAGTAGAGGATTGTGTATATACATTAATATGCACAATACTAGAACATTTTACTGGTCAAATAACTGACCAAAATGAAAGGACAAGGACACTCTTACAAAACCTTAGATGTCCTACCCTAACAGATTTTAGGTGGTATAAAGATGTGTTCCTTGCACGAGTAACACATTTACCAGACAATGCCCATGAGCATTGGAAATCCAAATTTATTGATGGATTACCATACTTATTTGCTGAAAGAGTTAGAAAAACTCTAAGAACAGCACATAATGGCATAAGTATTCCTTATGCACAATACACATATGGAAACCTTATAGGAATATGTGTACAAGAAGGTTTGCAAATATGTCAAAACCTTAAGTTGCAAAGACAACTTAAAAAGCAAAGAATCACAGAAAAGGAACAATTAGGGGCTTTCTGTGAACAATTTGCATATGATATTCCTATTCATAGAAAAAGGGAAAAAAGAGGAAAAACCCTCTTTAGGAAAAAGAAAAGGTATAAAAGATATAAGAAAAAACATTATACCCAGGAGACATCGCCTCCAAAAAGACCAAGATACGTTAAGAAAAAATTATCTTCGGTACAATGTCACAGATGTGGCAAAATGGGTCATTATGCAAATAAATGCAAGACCAAACGAAAAATTGATCTAATCGAAGACAAAGATCTTCGACAACAATTAAGTCAGATATTACTAAGCGATACAACATCTAAAGTATCCTCATCTGACATAGAAGATATCTATACATCTTCTAGTTCTCAATCAGAATGTAGTTGCAAAGATAATCAATGTTCTGACCTTAACTATTTCAAAGAAATAGCTGAAATGGCTAAGACCATTAATATGTTGACAACAACACAGGAAGACTTAGTCAAATTAATTGACCAAGTGACAGATCCAGAGCTTAAAAAGTCTCTGATCGAAAAATGTATTCAGATAAATCAGGAAATACCTGCTAAGTCTGAAAACAAACAAGCCTTCCAAGAAGTCTTTACTATGGCAGAAGTCTATAAAAGACTACGCCAAGAAAAAGAAATTCCAGTTACTATTCACGAACTAAATCGTGAAGTAAAAATGATAAAATTAGAAATATCTAATTTAAAGCAACAAAATCAAAGTATTTTAGAAAGAATACAGCAATTAGAAAATCCACAACAATTTATTGCTAGTACTTCTCAGAATAATGATTCTGAATCATACTTAAATATTTTAAACCAATTGACTAGCCAAAAATGGTATGTCAAATTAACACTATTGATAAATCAGGAACACATTATCCCTGATTTGATCACTTTAATAGATAGTGGTGCAGATATGAACTGTGTCACTGAAGGGATTATTCCAACAAAGGCAAGACCATGTCAAATGAATTCAGAATACATGAATTTATGCCTTAAAGAAATACAATCCTTAATAGATAAAGGATTAATTAGACCATCAACTTCACCATGGAGTTGTACTGCATTCTATGTAAATAAAAATGCAGAAAGGGAACGTGGTGTCCCTAGGTTAGTAATAAATTACAAACCACTAAATAAAGTTCTTAAATGGATTAGGTATCCTATTCCAAATAAGAAAGATTTATTAGATAGGCTAAATAAAGCCTTAATCTTTTCAAAGTTTGATCTTAAATCTGGATATTGGCAAATCCAGATAAATGAACAAGACAGATATAAGACTGCCTTTGTAGTACCTCAAGGCCATTACGAATGGAACGTAATGCCCTTTGGTTTAAAAAATGCACCATCAGAATTTCAACATATTCTTGATGACATATTTAAACCCTACTCAAACTTTATAATAGTTTATATAGATGACATTCTTATCTATTCAATTACAATAGATGAACATTTCAAACACCTAAAAGTGTTTAAAAACCTAATCTTACATAATGGATTAGCATTATCTGCCCCAAAACTAAAAATTTTCCAAACGTCAATTCGATTTTTGGGTCATCATATTTCAGGGGGGGATATTATTCCCATAGAAAGAAGCATTGAATTTGCTTCTAAATTTCCAGATGAAATAACTGACATAAAACAGTTACAGAGATTTCTAGGAAGTCTCAATTATGTGGCTTCATATTATAAAAATTTAGCCCAAGATTCTGCAATCTTATATAAAAGATTAAAAAAGAATTCGAGTAATGAACTTTGGACAAATGAACATACCAAAGCTGTTCAAACCATTAAACAGAAAGTCCAAACTCTACCATGTTTAAAGTTGGCAAATCCTCAGTTTTCTAAAATAATAGAAACTGATGCTTCAGATATAGGCTATGGAGGAATATTAAAACAAGTAAACCCCATAACAAAAACTGAAGAGTTAGTCAGATTCATTTCTGGAAATGGAATGATACACAAGGAAAATATTAGAGGAATATTTCCCTTCTAACTCTTTCAGCAAATAAGTATGGTAATCCATCAATAAATTTGGATTTCCAATGCTCATGGGCATTGTCTGGTAAATGTGTTACTCGTGCAAGGAACACATCTTTATACCACCTAAAATCTGTTAGGGTAGGACATCTAAGGTTTTGTAAGAGTGTCCTTGTCCTTTCATTTTGGTCAGTTATTTGACCAGTAAAATGTTCTAGTATTGTGCATATTAATGTATATACACAATCCTCTACTGCAACCGGTTGATTTGTTGTACCTTCCGGTTTTATCTTTGTTGCAGAAATATTTCATGTTTTTGTATATCAGTGAGAGTATTATCCCACCATCTCTTTAGGGTTCCAGTAAACCCTCCTACTATCATTCCTATGATGTTTTTTTCATCATTATTTGCTACTTTACATATTGTAGAGTACATCATCATCCTATGTAGCATATTATGTATTTCTCCATCGGAGAGTCCATCTAAATTCCATTCATAAATGGATTTACTGTCAAAACTTGAGATACTTTGACTTTAGTATCAATTATCATTCTTACCAGACATAATCTTAGGACAAACTTATGAAAATTGGTGCAATCACCATCCAGTCCTTAAACGATTAACAGAGTTCACAGAGGGACAATGTACCCTTTATTATTTTGCAGAATTTAGCATTCCATGGATATGGAAATGGGGATTAAAAATCGAGAAAAATTCTCAAGGATTCCATATACTAAAAAGAACCATGTTCTTTAGATGGTGGGCTCAATGGCCAATCCACAAGACATTGGAAGAAATTGTCCAAACCACAAGAAAATATGGAGAAGAAACTTCTTCCAAAAGTGCAAATAAATATGATTTGAAGATAATCCGAGAACAACTGCAAAGACAGTTTCCTCATTTGACTCCAGACGAATTGATGATAAAATGTCTGGAACAAATCAAAGAACAAATGGAAGATGCATTTGCGGATACTACTAGTACCCAAGACAATATGTCTTCAGAAGACATTCAAGAGACCCAAGATCCAAATGATTGCAACATGGCGGATTATTGGGATGCTATGATCAAGACTGCCCAAATGATGGCGGAAAAGAACAAGAAAGGAAAGGAAAAAATCTGAAGAAATCAGACTGTCAAAAAGGTCAATACCTCAGAAGGACAAAAGAGTCAAAGGCAAATAAAGCCAAGATAGAAGTCCCCATCTGGACACTGTAGAAGGCCACTGTTCATGGGCCATACCTTTTTAACTTTCGGCCATACCTTTATATCCTGTCGGCCGGTCATGTAAAAGTTGTTTGTCGTCTTGCGTCGGCTGAAAAGCCAATTATTGCTTTTTCTTTTTATCTTGTCGGATATCTTTTCTTTTTATTTTGTCGGCTTGCTTAGTTAGTAAGCACCCTTGTATCCTCTTTCATTTCTTTCCTTCTCTATATAAGGAAGAAGAAAGAGTAGTCTTTGTAAGTTTCGAACGATATATATAAAAAATACTATTCTGTTAAAAGAAAACCTCTCTCATATTATATCCCTCTCTGGAAGAAACACCTGCAACTTCCGGTAAGTCTTAAATCCTTTATTATTTCCTGTTTTCCTGTTTTTATATTACATGTTTAGAATTGGTATCAGAGCCATGTTAGTAGCTTAAGTAATCATATATCTTGCTTTCATTAATGAAATGTAGTTTTAACTGTTATTCAAGTGCTTCTATAATTTTTAGTTTATTTATTTTACCTGATAATTGGGACGTTATCTAAGTCGCGTAGTGGTAGGAATTGGGTTTTCTGTAAATCCGTGTAAATCGTTGACAAACGTGATTATCATGTAGAAAAAAAATAAAATTGAAATTAAAGAAGCATAAATAATCATAGTTAGAAAAATATTCCAGAACATGATAGCAAGATATATATTACAAAAATGATAAGAAAATTTTGGAATCATAATGAAACTACTTCGGTAAAAAATACCGAATGCTTAGAATTCCTCAATGAGGAAGAATCTTTGAACAGATGGACTATTCCTTCTGTTCCGGCCAAAAAAATATATGAAATTGGCACCTTTGACTTTAAAAGTCATTCAATAATTAAGACTGTTGAACAAACAGTCACTCTTGAAGGTCAAGAACAAGACCTTCAATTATTATCTAATAATGATTTGTATCAATACAAATCTAGGGGATTAAACTATATCCATATTGGATTAGTTCAAATTGCATTAAAACCGTTAACATTAGCGGGATTAAATGCATCTATGTTAGCAACTCTAAGAGATGCTAGATGTTTGGACTGGAAACCCTCTCTAATGGGTATAGTCCAGACAAGTCTAAGTCACGGACCAATACACTTTAATGTGTATCCAAACCTAAGTCTGTCTTTGACAGATCCGAATATATTAAGTGCTTTGAATCTAAAGATTCATTCACATGGGTATAATTTTGTACCTGGAAGCGAAACTAGTGCAGTAATATACAGAGTACATTTTAAGGTATTAAATACCTTATGTCCTCGGGTAAGAAAAAGTAGTTTCCCTGGACAAACAGTCATGGTACAATCAAACCTAATGACTACAAAGATTGCCACAAATAAATTATTAAAATGGGAAGATATCCAGTTTCCAGAAACCTGGATCTTACCAGAAGCGGCACCTCCTAAACCTATCACAAATACCATGATTGAACAAATAGTTCAACATGAGGATGGAGAGATAGAAGTCTCATTTACTCCATCAGATAGGATAAAAATATCTACTCAGAATTCTTATAGAATATCTGAGCCTTCCTCCTCGATTAAATCAGGAGAAACATCTAACCCCATGAAAGTAGAAGGAATTTCAATGTCAAAACAACAAATTCCACATGGAGTCTACAGAACAGAATCTGAAAGATTTTCTCCGACTAGATCGGAAATGAGCTTCCAACTGTGATTAATGAATATACACATAAATCCAGAAATAGAAGAAGTACTAGTTACTTCAATTCCATTTCCACAATTAACTAAGTTTAATTTTTTACTAAAAAGAAAAAAGATTTTTCTCCAGGAAGTCCAATAAGACAATTCCTATCTAAAGAATTTATGAAAGAAGAGAACAAGTTATTTAGAGACTGGTACTTCTCTAAATTCGATTCAAATTTCCATGAAATTTGGAAAAATAAATATTACAATCATTTGCAAAAGTATAATACAATACTATATTTCATTCCGTGGTTCACGATATTTTATACCTATGAACAACAAAGGAAAATTCATATGATTAAATCATGGACCTTAAAAAATGGGCAAATTAAAACCCAGAAATATCCTCCAACTGAACCCTTGACAATACAACAAGGATCAGAAACATTGGAGATATCTGCTTTTTTAAAACAGAAAGGAGCAAACGATATCACCTATAAAGATTTAACAAATCTTTATAAACAATTAAATTATACAAATTTGTATTTACAACATCTTGGTTCTCATATTGAAAACCTTTCAAGCTATATAATAAAGCTACCCCAGCCAGTTATATCTCCAAAAGATTTACCGGCACCAAGCTTTAAACCTCCAATGGAAGTTGAAAATTTCCATACACAAGATAGTCAAAAGACTTTTGTGAAAATATTAGAGGAAAAATTAGCAAGTTTGAAATTACAAACAATAAAAGCAGAGAAAATAGTCTCTCAACCAATAAATGAATCTGAGTCAGAATCTGACTCAAATCAATCTGATTATAATTCAGATCCTAATTCCGAAGAAATTGAAGATATACAAAATAATTTTGAAATGGAACTAAATAAAATAGTTCCTTCGAAGAAATATCCACCTAGGAGAATGGATCATCACTATTACAGTAGACCAACTCCTATGGATTTATTAACAGAAGAGAAAGATAATATATATATCTCAAGTTTTGACAGTAAATCCATTTATGAATGGAATTTAGATGGACTCTCCGATGGAGAAATACATAATATGCTACATAGGATGATGATGTACTCTACAATATGTAAAGTAGCAAATAATGATGAAAAAAACATCATAGGAATGATAGTAGGAGGGTTTACTGGAACCCTAAAGAGATGGTGGGATAATACTCTCACTGATATACAAAAACATGAAATATTTTCTGCAACAAAGATAAAACCGGAAGGTACAACAAATCAACCGGTTGCAGTAGAGGATTGTGTATATACATTAATATGCACAATACTAGAACATTTTACTGGTCAAATAACTGACCAAAATGAAAGGACAAGGACACTCTTACAAAACCTTAGATGTCCTACCCTAACAGATTTTAGGTGGTATAAAGATGTGTTCCTTGCACGAGTAACACATTTACCAGACAATGCCCATGAGCATTGGAAATCCAAATTTATTGATGGATTACCATACTTATTTGCTGAAAGAGTTAGAAAAACTCTAAGAACAGCACATAAGGGCATAAGTATTCCTTATGCACAATACACATATGGAAACCTTATAGGAATATGTGTACAAGAAGGTTTGCAAATATGTCAAAACCTTAAGTTGCAAAGACAACTTAAAAAGCAAAGAATCACAGAAAAAGAACAATTAGGGGCTTTCTGTGAACAATTTGCATATGATATTCCTATTCATAGAAAAAGGGAAAAAAGAGGAAAAACCCTCTTTAGGAAAAAGAAAAGGTATAAAAGATATAAGAAAAAACATTATACCCAGGAGACATCGCCTCCAAAAAGACCAAGATACGTTAAGAAAAAATTATCTTCAGTACAATGTCACAGATGTGGCAAAATGGGTCATTATGCAAATAAATGCAAGACCAAACGAAAAATTGATCTAATCGAAGACAAAGATCTTCGACAACAATTAAGTCAGATATTACTAAGCGATACAACATCTAAAGTATCCTCATCTGACATAGAAGATATCTATACATCTTCTAGTTCTCAATCAGAATGTAGTTGCAAAGATAATCAATGTTCTGACCTTAACTATTTCAAAGAAATAGCTGAAATGGCTAAGACCATTAATATGTTGACAACAACACAGGAAGACTTAGTCAAATTAATTGACCAAGTGACAGATCCAGAGCTTAAAAAGTCTCTGATCGAAAAATGTATTCAGATAAATCAGGAAATACCTGCTAAGTCTGAAAACAAACAAGCCTTCCAAGAAGTCTTTACTATGGCAGAAGTCTATAAAAGACTACGCCAAGAAAAAGAAATTCCAGTTACTATTCACGAACTAAACCGTGAAGTAAAAATGATAAAATTAGAAATATCTAATTTAAAGCAACAAAATCAAAGTATTTTAGAAAGAATACAGCAATTAGAAAATCCACAACAATTTATTGCTAGTACTTCTCAGAATAATGATTCTGAATCATACTTAAATATTTTAAACCAATTGACTAGCCAAAAATGGTATGTCAAATTAACACTATTGATAAATCAGGAACACATTATCCCTGATTTGATCACTTTAATAGATAGTGGTGCAGATATGAACTGTGTCACTGAAGGGATTATTCCAACAAAATATTTTGAAAAAACATTTCAATCTCTTCAATCAGCAAGTGGTAATAAATTACCAATTAAATACAAACTGACTAAAGTTCATGTTTGTCTAAATGAAGTATGTATTCCTACTTCAATGTTACTTGTAAAGAATCTATCCCAACATATGATATTAGGCACCCCTTTTATCAATGAATTACTACCAATATCAGTAGATAATTCCGGAATCATAGCTTCTTATAAAGGAACACAAATAAAATTAGAATTTATTAGTGATCCTCAGACAGTTATACTATCTGAACTAAAGAATGTTTTATTAAAACAAAATCAAGTTAATTTCTTGAAACAAGAAATCAATACTTTGACTTTACACCAACAATTACAAAATTCCCAAATAAAGTCAAAGATAAACAATATTGAGATTGAATTTAAATCCCAAATATGTAGTGAATTCCCGAATAAATTCTGGAATAGAAAACAACATATGGTAACTCTGCCATATGAACCAGATTTCAATGAAATAAATATACCAACAAAGGCAAGACCATGTCAAATGAATTCAGAATACATGAATTTATGCCTTAAAGAAATACAATCCTTAATAGATAAAGGATTAATTAGACCATCAACTTCACCATGGAGTTGTACTGCATTCTATGTAAATAAAAATGCAGAAAGGGAACGTGGTGTCCCTAGGTTAGTAATAAATTACAAACCACTAAATAAAGTTCTTAAATGGATTAGGTATCCTATTCCAAATAAGAAAGATTTATTAGATAGGCTAAATAAAGCCTTAATCTTTTCAAAGTTTGATCTTAAATCTGGATATTGGCAAATCCAGATAAATGAACAAGACAGATATAAGACTGCCTTTGTAGTACCTCAAGGCCATTACGAATGGAACGTAATGCCCTTTGGTTTAAAAAATGCACCATCAGAATTTCAACATATTCTTGATGACATATTTAAACCCTACTCAAACTTTATAATAGTTATATAGATGACATTCTTATCTATTCAATTACAATAGATGAACATTTCAAACACCTAAAAGTGTTTAAAACCTAATCTTACATAATGGATTAGCATTATCTGCCCCAAAACTAAAAATTTTCCAAACGTCAATTCGATTTTTGGGTCATCATATTTCAGGGGGGATATTATTCCCATAGAAAGAAGCATTGAATTTGCTTCTAAATTTCCAGATGAAATAACTGACATAAAACAGTTACAGAGATTTCTAGGAAGTCTCAATTATGTGGCTTCATATTATAAAAATTTAGCCCAAGATTCTGCAATCTTATATAAAAGATTAAAAAAGAATTCGAGTAATGAACTTTGGACAAATGAACATACCAAAGCTGTTCAAACCATTAAACAGAAAGTCCAAACTCTACCATGTTTAAAGTTGGCAAATCCTCAGTTTTCTAAAATAATAGAAACTGATGCTTCAGATATAGGCTATGGAGGAATATTAAAACAAGTAAACCCCATAACAAAAACTGAAGAGTTAGTCAGATTCATTTCTGGAAAATGGAATGATACACAAGGAAAATATTAGAGGAATATTTCCCTTCTAACTCTTTCAGCAAATAAGTATGGTAATCCATCAATAAATTTGGATTTCCAATGCTCATGGGCATTGTCTGGTAAATGTGTTACTCGTGCAAGGAACACATCTTTATACCACCTAAAATCTGTTAGGGTAGGACATCTAAGGTTTTGTAAGAGTGTCCTTGTCCTTTCATTTTGGTCAGTTATTTGACCAGTAAAATGTTCTAGTATTGTGCATATTAATGTATATACACAATCCTCTACTGCAACCGGTTGATTTGTTGTACCTTCCGGTTTTATCTTTGTTGCAGAAAATATTTCATGTTTTTGTATATCAGTGAGAGTATTATCCCACCATCTCTTTAGGGTTCCAGTAAACCCTCCTACTATCATTCCTATGATGTTTTTTTCATCATTATTTGCTACTTTACATATTGTAGAGTACATCATCATCCTATGTAGCATATTATGTATTTCTCCATCGGAGAGTCCATCTAAATTCCATTCATAAATGGATTTACTGTCAAAACTTGAGATACTTTGACTTTAGTATCAATTATCATTCTTACCAGACATAATCTTAGGACAAACTTATGAAAATTGGTGCAATCACCATCCAGTCCTTAAACGATTAACAGAGTTCACAGAGGGACAATGTACCCTTTATTATTTTGCAGAATTTAGCATTCCATGGATATGGAAATGGGGATTAAAAATCGAGAAAAATTCTCAAGGATTCCATATACTAAAAAGAACCATGTTCTTTAGATGGTGGGCTCAATGGCCAATCCACAAGACATTGGAAGAAATTGTCCAAACCACAAGAAAATATGGAGAAGAAACTTCTTCCAAAAGTGCAAATAAATATGATTTGAAGATAATCCGAGAACAACTGCAAAGACAGTTTCCTCATTTGACTCCAGACGAATTGATGATAAAATGTCTGGAACAAATCAAAGAACAAATGGAAGATGCATTTGCGGATACTAGTACCCAAGACAATATGTCTTCAGAAGACATTCAAGAGACCCAAGATCCAAATGATTGCAACATGGCGGATTATTGGGATGCTATGATCAAGACTGCCCAAATGATGGCGGAAAAGAACAAGAAAGGAAAGGAAAAAATCTGAAGAAATCAGACTGTCAAAAAGGTCAATACCTCAGAAGGACAAAAGAGTCAAAGGCAAATAAAGCCAAGATAGAAGTCCCCATCTGGACACTGTAGAAGGCCACTGTTCATGGGCCATACCTTTTTAACTTTCGGCCATACCTTTATATCCTGTCGGCCGGTCATGTAAAAGTTGTTTGTCGTCTTGCGTCGGCTGAAAAGCCAATTATTGCTTTTTCTTTTTATCTTGTCGGATATCTTTTCTTTTTATTTTGTCGGCTTGCTTAGTTAGTAAGCACCCTTGTATCCTCTTTCATTTCTTTCCTTCTCTATATAAGGAAGAAGAAAGAGTAGTTTGTAAGTTTCGAACGATATATAAAAAATACTATTCTGTTAAAAGAAAACCTCTCTCATATTATATCCCTCTCTGGAAGAAACACCTGCAACTTCCGGTAAGTCTTAAATCCTTTATTATTTCCTGTTTTCCTGTTTTATATTACATGTTTAGAATTGGTATCAGAGCCATGTTAGTAGCTTAAGTAATCATATATCTTGCTTTCATTAATGAAATGTAGTTTTAACTGTTATTCAAGTGCTTCTATAATTTTTAGTTTATTTATTTTACCTGATAATTGGGACGTTATCTAAGTCGCGTAGTGGTAGGAATTGGGTTTTCTGTAAATCCGTGTAAATCGTTGACAAACGTGATTATCATGTAGAAAAAAAATAAAATTGAAATTAAAGAAGCATAAATAATCATAGTTAGAAAAATATTCCAGAACATGATAGCAAGATATATATTACAAAAATGATAAGAAAATTTTGGAATCATAATGAAACTACTTCGGTAAAAAATACCGAATGCTTAGAATTCCTCAATGAGGAAGAATCTTTGAACAGATGGACTATTCCTTCTGTTCCGGCCAAAAAATATATGAAATTGGCACCTTTGACTTTAAAAGTCATTCAATAATTAAGACTGTTGAAAAACAGTCACTCTTGAAGGTCAAGAACAAGACCTTCAATTATTATCTAATAATGATTTGTATCAATACAAATCTAGGGGATTAAACTATATCCATATTGGATTAGTTCAAATTGCATTAAAACCGTTAACATTAGCGGGATTAAATGCATCTATGTTAGCAACTCTAAGAGATGCTAGATGTTTGGACTGGAAACCCTCTCTAATGGGTATAGTCCAGACAAGTCTAAGTCACGGACCAATACACTTTAATGTGTATCCAAACCTAAGTCTGTCTTTGACAGATCCGAATATATTAAGTGCTTTGAATCTAAAGATTCATTCACATGGGTATAATTTTGTACCTGGAAGCGAAACTAGTGCAGTAATATACAGAGTACATTTTAAGGTATTAAATACCTTATGTCCTCGGGTAAGAAAAAGTAGTTTCCCTGGACAAACAGTCATGGTACAATCAAACCTAATGACTACAAAGATTGCCACAAATAAATTATTAAAATGGGAAGATATCCAGTTTCCAGAAACCTGGATCTTACCAGAAGCGGCACCTCCTAAACCTATCACAAATACCATGATTGAACAAATAGTTCAACATGAGGATGGAGAGATAGAAGTCTCATTTACTCCATCAGATAGGATAAAAATATCTACTCAGAATTCTTATAGAATATCTGAGCCTTCCTCCTCGATTAAATCAGGAGAAACATCTAACCCCATGAAAGTAGAAGGAATTTCAATGTCAAAACAACAAATTCCACATGGAGTCTACAGAACAGAATCTGAAAGATTTTCTCCGACTAGATCGGAAATGAGCTTCCAACTGTGATTAATGAATATACACATAAATCCAGAAATAGAAGAAGTACTAGTTACTTCAATTCCATTTCCACAATTAACTAAGTTTAATTTTTTACTAAAAGAGAAAAAAGATTTTTCTCCAGGAAGTCCAATAAGACAATTCCTATCTAAAGAATTTATGAAAGAAGAGAACAAGTTATTTAGAGACTGGTACTTCTCTAAATTCGATTCAAATTTCCATGAAATTTGGAAAAATAAATATTACAATCATTTGCAAAAGTATAATACAATACTATATTTCATTCCGTGGTTCACGATATTTATACCTATGAACAACAAAGGAAAATTCATATGATTAAATCATGGACCTTAAAAAATGGGCAAATTAAAACCCAGAAATATCCTCCAACTGAACCCTTGACAATACAACAAGGATCAGAAACATTGGAGATATCTGCTTTTTTAAAACAGAAAGGAGCAAACGATATCACCTATAAAGATTTAACAAATCTTATAAACAATTAAATTATACAAATTTGTATTTACAACATCTTGGTTCTCATATTGAAAACCTTTCAAGCTATATAATAAAGCTACCCCAGCCAGTTATATCTCCAAAGATTTACCGGCACCAAGCTTTAAACCTCCAATGGAAGTTGAAAATTTCCATACACAAGATAGTCAAAAGACTTTTGTGAAAATATTAGAGGAAAAATTAGCAAGTTTGAAATTACAAACAATAAAAGCAGAGAAAATAGTCTCTCAACCAATAAATGAATCTGAGTCAGAATCTGACTCAAATCAATCTGATTATAATTCAGATCCTAATTCCGAAGAAATTGAGGATATACAAAATAATTTTGAAATGGAACTAAATAAAATAGTTCCTTCGAAGAATATCCACCTAGGAGAATGGATCATCACTATTACAGTAGACCAACTCCTATGGATTTATTAACAGAAGAGAAGATATATATATCTCAAGTTTTGACAGTAAATCCATTTATGAATGGAATTTAGATGGACTCTCCGATGGAGAAATACATAATATGCTACATAGGATGATGATGTACTCTACAATATGTAAAGTAGCAATAATGATGAAAAAAACATCATAGGAATGATAGTAGGAGGGTTTACTGGAACCCTAAAGAGATGGTGGGATAATACTCTCACTGATATACAAAAACATGAAATATTTTCTGCAACAAAGATAAAACCGGAAGGTACAACAAATCAACCGGTTGCAGTAGAGGATTGTGTATATACATTAATATGCACAATACTAGAACATTTTACTGGTCAAATAACTGACCAAAATGAAAGGACAAGGACACTCTTACAAAACCTTAGATGTCCTACCCTAACAGATTTTAGGTGGTATAAAGATGTGTTCCTTGCACGAGTAACACATTTACCAGACAATGCCCATGAGCATTGGAAATCCAAATTTATTGATGGATTACCATACTTATTTGCTGAAAGAGTTAGAAAAACTCTAAGAACAGCACATAATGGCATAAGTATTCCTTATGCACAATACACATATGGAAACCTTATAGGAATATGTGTACAAGAAGGTTTGCAAATATGTCAAAACCTTAAGTTGCAAAGACAACTTAAAAAGCAAAGAATCACAGAAAAAGAACAATTAGGGGCTTTCTGTGAACAATTTGCATATGATATTCCTATTCATAGAAAAAGGGAAAAAAGAGGAAAAACCCTCTTTAGGAAAAAGAAAAGGTATAAAAGATATAAGAAAAAACATTATACCCAGGAGACATCGCCTCCAAAAAGACCAAGATACGTTAAGAAAAAATTATCTTCAGTACAATGTCACAGATGTGGCAAAATGGGTCATTATGCAAATAAATGCAAGACCAAACGAAAAATTGATCTAATCGAAGACAAAGATCTTCGACAACAATTAAGTCAGATATTACTAAGCGATACAACATCTAAAGTCCTCATCTGACATAGAAGATATCTATACATCTTCTAGTTCTCAATCAGAATGTAGTTGCAAAGATAATCAATGTTCTGACCTTAACTATTTCAAAGAAATAGCTGAAATGGCTAAGACCATTAATATGTTGACAACAACACAGGAAGACTTAGTCAAATTAATTGACCAAGTGACAGATCCAGAGCTTAAAAAGTCTCTGATCGAAAAATGTATTCAGATAAATCAGGAAATACCTGCTAAGTCTGAAAACAAACAAGCCTTCCAAGAAGTCTTTACTATGGCAGAAGTCTATAAAAGACTACGCCAAGAAAAAGAAATTCCAGTTACTATTCACGAACTAAACCGTGAAGTAAAATGATAAAATTAGAAATATCTAATTTAAAGCAACAAAATCAAAGTATTTTAGAAAGAATACAGCAATTAGAAAATCCACAACAATTTATTGCTAGTACTTCTCAGAATAATGATTCTGAATCATACTTAAATATTTTAAACCAATTGACTAGCCAAAAATGGTATGTCAAATTAACACTATTGATAAATCAGGAACACATTATCCCTGATTTGATCACTTTAATAGATAGTGGTGCAGATATGAACTGTGTCACTGAAGGGATTATTCCAACAAAATATTTTGAAAAAACATTTCAATCTCTTCAATCAGCAAGTGGTAATAAATTACCAATTAAATACAAACTGACTAAAGTTCATGTTTGTCTAAATGAAGTATGTATTCCTACTTCAATGTTACTTGTAAAGAATCTATCCCAACATATGATATTAGGCACCCCTTTTATCAATGAATTACTACCAATATCAGTAGATAATTCCGGAATCATAGCTTCTTATAAAGGAACACAAATAAAATTAGAATTTATTAGTGATCCTCAGACAGTTATACTATCTGAACTAAAGAATGTTTTATTAAAACAAAATCAAGTTAATTTCTTGAAACAAGAAATCAATACTTTGACTTTACACCAACAATTACAAAATTCCCAAATAAAGTCAAAGATAAACAATATTGAGATTGAATTTAAATCCCAAATATGTAGTGAATTCCCGAATAAATTCTGGAATAGAAAACAACATATGGTAACTCTGCCATATGAACCAGATTTCAATGAAATAAATATACCAACAAAGGCAAGACCATGTCAAATGAATTCAGAATACATGAATTTATGCCTTAAAGAAATACAATCCTTAATAGATAAAGGATTAATTAGACCATCAACTTCACCATGGAGTTGTACTGCATTCTATGTAAATAAAAATGCAGAAAGGGAACGTGGTGTCCCTAGGTTAGTAATAAATTACAAACCACTAAATAAAGTTCTTAAATGGATTAGGTATCCTATTCCAAATAAGAAAGATTTATTAGATAGGCTAAATAAAGCCTTAATCTTTTCAAAGTTTGATCTTAAATCTGGATATTGGCAAATCCAGATAAATGAACAAGACAGATATAAGACTGCCTTTGTAGTACCTCAAGGCCATTACGAATGGAACGTAATGCCCTTTGGTTTAAAAAATGCACCATCAGAATTTCAACATATTCTTGATGACATATTTAAACCCTACTCAAACTTTATAATAGTTTATATAGATGACATTCTTATCTATTCAATTACAATAGATGAACATTTCAAACACCTAAAAGTGTTTAAAAACCTAATCTTACATAATGGATTAGCATTATCTGCCCCAAAACTAAAAATTTTCCAAACGTCAATTCGATTTTGGGTCATCATATTTCAGGGGGGGATATTATTCCCATAGAAAGAAGCATTGAATTTGCTTCTAAATTTCCAGATGAAATAACTGACATAAAACAGTTACAGAGATTTCTAGGAAGTCTCAATTATGTGGCTTCATATTATAAAAATTTAGCCCAAGATTCTGCAATCTTATATAAAAGATTAAAAAAGAATTCGAGTAATGAACTTTGGACAAATGAACATACCAAAGCTGTTCAAACCATTAAACAGAAAGTCCAAACTCTACCATGTTTAAAGTTGGCAAATCCTCAGTTTTCTAAAATAATAGAAACTGATGCTTCAGATATAGGCTATGGAGGAATATTAAAACAAGTAAACCCCATAACAAAAACTGAAGAGTTAGTTAGATTCATTTCTGGAAAATGGAATGATACACAAGGAAAATATTCCACCATAAAGAAAGAAATGCTTTCTATAGTTAAATGTATTACTAAAATGCAGGATGATCTCCTTAATCAAAAATTCTTATTAAGAATAGACTGTTCTGCAGCAAAACAGATAATACAAAAAGATGTTAAAAATCTTGTAGCAAAACAAATATTTGCGGGCTGGCAAGCCCAGCTATCTATGTTTGATTTTGATATTGAACATATTGCAGGTAAAAATAATTCATTGCCTGACTTCTTAACTCGTGAATTCTTGCAGGGCTCAGGACCAATGGACTGAGGAAGAAAATTAAAAAAGAAACCATGAATCGAGGCAGGGGAAGATCATCTCCTACGACAAGGAAATCTGGACATGAAGAAAGCAAGTCCAGAAAGGATAAAGGGTCCTCATCATCTGGAAGAGGACAAGGCCGAGGGTTAATAACCCTTGGAAAACCAGTACCTAAAGATCCTATGGATCAAAATAGGTCTTCCGAATCACAAGGTAGTGAGAATGATCCACTAAACTATAAAATATCACCTAATTTGCACTTCCGTCCAAAATGTTTTTCATACTTTATTTTCCATCCAATTCCTAGGTGCATTTTCGTCTTTTTACAATTATGAGCATTTTTTAATTATTAGAGTTTTATTTTCAATGGTAATTTTGTCATTTCACTTTATTATTAAAAATCTAAAAAATATTTTTTTATAATCTCAAAGGTTTGATCCTACAACCACACACAAAAATAAATCATATCTATCTACTAGGGCAACTATAAATATATAATTTGATTTGGAACTTATATTTTATATTGTAATTACAAAAATAATAAATACGCATTTTATTGCGATTACATTTTATATTTTAAATATATATTATATTAAATATAAACATTCTCAAAAAAGTATTATCAAATGACACAATTCAAACCCCAAGTTTTTATTGTTGTCACATTCCTCAAACCTTGCACTGAAGTTCTTCTTCGACTCTTTTGTTTCGAACTCGTCGCAGAACATGAATTTCAAGATATTGTTTTATACAATGTCATTGCTGACACTAATAATGAAATAATGTCATTGTAAAAAAAGATTTAAATTTATATTCTGCAACGAATTCAAAGTTAAAAATAATTCAAGGTTTGAAGAAGGGAATGGCTACGGAGACATATGATGATTTAAATTGTGCGGTTTGGATAATATTTTTTCAGAATCTTTATATTTAATATAATTTACAAATAATATAAATTTTTGTATTTGTCCAAATGGTAAATGCTTATTTATTATTTATACGGTTGTGGTTCAAATATAGGGGTTCACAAATATAATTATGTTAAATTTATTTTGGCATCATCTAGTATGCAATATAAAATATAAGTTTCATATAATTTAACATGTTAATAGTTGGTTTAGTGGGTTAATATAATTTTACTATTTGTGTGGTTGAGGGATCGAATCCCTCCAATTTAACAAAAATTTTATAAAAAGATAAAATTATCCTTAAAAATAAAATTTTAATAATTTTAAAATATTAATGATTTTAAAAGACAAAAATGCCTCTAAGTTATGAAAAGATACAATTATCTTTAAAAATAAAACCTTAATATTTGAAAATATTAATTATTTTAAAAGACAAAAATGCCCCTAAGAATTGGATGGAAAATAAAGTCTGATGGAAATTTTGGACGGAAGGGCAAACGAGGTGATATTTTATAATTCAAGTGTCAGTTCAAAGCAAAAATAAATACAGGTGCAAAAATTGAATTTTTAAAAAGTTCAAGTGTTAGTAGGATAATTTATATATATTCAAATCCTTATAACTTTAAAAATTCATAAAGATAAAATACATGTATATATATATATATATATATAGCCACTAAATAAAAAATTGAAACTCATAAAATATATACATTCTGTACCACACAAAGATGCAGTACTCAAAATTGTATATATATTTATATACTGGTACTTTACATAAAAATGTCATAGCCAAATGCCACAAAATACCAATTTAATAAATTACCCACATTCACAATTGAACAATTCAGAACGATATTTGAATAAAAAAACCTTATATATCTTATACACGGTAGATAAGAAGTAAATTTTGAATGAAAACTAAAATCTTTAATTTTGAATAACAACTGAATTCTTTAACTCTGAATGAAAACTGATTTATTTAATTCTCAATTTCCACAAAAAAGAAAAATCTTTTAAAAAATCAACTTTATAAATTGACTTTATCCAAAATTGAATTAAATGGTAAACCAAAAGGTTTTAATCTTAACTGAAGTTTAATTCTATAGTTCCTTATGTATGTGTACCAAAACTAATATATATATATATATATATATATAATTTCAGTACGAATTTTTTGCGTGTGTATATATATTCTTAACTAGAAGCGAAAAAATATATATAAAACACATCACAACAGACGAATATGTATATATATATATACTAGTCTTCCAAAATATAAATTTATATTATTAAAAAAATATATCCAGAATTTTTAAAAAAATATATATCCTTAAAGTTACACCTTTTTGCAATAAAGATGGAAACGTAATCTTTAAAATTTTAGAAAACGTAATAATCAATTTATTAATTGATTTTAGAGAACTCCATAACTAAAAGTGTAATCTTTTGTGAGATCTTGATTAAATAAACCTAAAAGGTTTAATCTTTTAAGCGATTATGAGTTACTAAAATATTCTTAATAATCTAACATACATGTATTATATATATTTCTTAGCATAATCTCATAAGATCTAGTATGTCAGATAACCAAGAACAAAGAAAACTGAATTACGAAAGCGTACTTGATTTAATCTTGTATCACCAACATAGTCTTTAAGAATCCTAAAAGACGTTTTCTTCGTAACCTGTCAAAAGCAGATCATAGTCTTCCAAGAAATCTATTAGAGTTAAAGTTTTGTTCTACTGACGGGATATAGAATAGATACTCTCAATAATCTCTCGGGGATCATAACCAATATATTGTAATAATAATATTTCTAGCCAACCCATCATAGTTTCGGGAATATAGTATCTACATATGTGGGCCCATATTCTTAATGCATATTAGCCCAATAAACATAATTAGATCACTTTAATAGGACTTAATACAATATAATAGCCTTAAATACATAATTGACACATGAACCCACATGATTTATTAAAATAATTCCAACAGTTGTCACGTAGCACCCCCTACACCCAACTATAAATCTTGGCCTAGATCCATAGTTGCCATATTAGATTCTCTTATAACTCATATCCATAAGAAGGAATCATAGAAGAGAATGATGTAAGATTATTGAAAATAGTAATATGGACACATAAGCACTCAATGAATGATTCAATCAAATAATTCCCATAAATTCAATCTAAAGAAATATAGAAGGGAGAATCCTATTGAGAATTTTTGCTAAAATACATCAAATACAAAGGAAGATAAGAAACAAGAGTTAGAAAAATGTACAACAAATGAGAGGTAGTCTTGATCTTCAAATACTTTGTAGATGGCTAATATAGATCTCCAATGGTTTGACACCAAATCTTCAATCCTTTGAAACTCCAACCTTCTTATTGTTGAGACAAGTTGGAATCCCAACCTCTTGAAGGAGTAGTGATACAAATAATCAAAACTCCCTCGGAGTACTTGAATCTTTAAGTTTCTTGGTCTAGACAACTCTTAAAAACAAATACTCAAGGATGAATTGATTACAACAATCACAAACTACAAAAATAATAGATCGACTTAGGTATTTTTCTATGGTAGGGACAAACACCTAAGCTAATAAAATAAAATATAGAGAGTGATGAGAGAAAAATAATATGAGAAATGTTTTTGGTATAGTTTCTCTAAGCCTTAACAATTCCTCTAATTTTTACAAAGAATAAAAAATTCAGCTATATATATAGATAAATGACAAGGGGATCATATGAGATTTTACAATATAAAAATTTCCAAAATTCTAAAAAAAACAAATCAAGAAAATAACCATAATTATCTTGTGTGTCATGGAGATACTCTTTGGGGCGGTAGGAAGATGCATATGACGGTGGTTTAAAGATACCCTTGATGCTTGTTGAAAAAATTGCATTTTAACACCTAAATTTGTTCTTTTTATACTTATTTTACCACAAAATTTTTATAATAAATTAAGTTAAAACAAAGTTAAAAGTGATTAATTCCATATTAATTGATGAGAAATAAAGTACAAATCAACACTAATATAATGACATATTTTAGTGTTATCAAGAGGGGATTATAAGACTAATTTATTCCTTTTATCATAAGGTTATTGATTTGATTTGTTTGTTTTTTTTTCTCATTTTAATCTCAAAGTTTTTATTTTAGACATTAATGCAACATTCTTTTGTAATGAATTGAAAATTTTGATTAGAGAAAAATTGGTAATTTAGTTGGTGTGATTCCTTTACTTAGTTACCTAAACCTAGCTTGCCATGTGAGAGGTAACAAGTTCAACTCACACTGAGAATGACTTTGTACTCTCATTTCAGCCAAGTGTTGTAGTAATTGAGAGTCTTCATTTATGAATTTTTCGAGAATTAGTTGATGAGAGTACTGAGTTTCTAGAAAAGAAAAGGAGTTTCCATTAGAACATTAGAATATAAAGATTAAAAGTTATTTGATTAGTGAAAGATGGCAATTCAGTTAGTGTGGTTCCCTTAGGTACTTAAACTTGACTTGCCAAGGGAAAAATATTGAGTTAGACTCACACTAAAATATAAATTTTAATGCAATTTCAGTCAAGTATTATAATCTTTGGGAGTCTCTATTCATGGATTTCTCCCGAATTTGTTGATGGAGGTACCAGGTTACCAGGGAAAAAGTTTTGATCAACACATTAGAGTATAAAGGTTAAAAGTGATTTGGGTGAGGAAATAGAAGGTTGTAATCTTTTAAGTATTAAAAATGGGAGTTATTAGGACAGTTAGGTAACATCCTTTGTTGTATTGATTGAACTATCAAATTGTCACGCTCCAAAATTGGGACTAGTTCAAGAATAAAGTTTCAAATTCAATACAAGGATGCAAAATCTCACACATCCATTCAATGAAAATAATATAAAAATCTTTTTGTCGTTACAATAATGGAAGTATTTATAAAATAAACACCTCATTGATCAATATCCAATAATTCAATTATCAAATAAATCAATTCTTGTAATTTAAAATACTCTAATACATAAAAGTGATTTCAAGAAGTTCTTGAAGTAAAATCATACAAAAGAGCAAATTTAAAGACTAAATTGTAAATTCTGGAAGAATCTTACACGTCACGTTTGACGCCCGTCAAGACTTTGTTTTTGATGGCCTTCAAGCAAGATTTGTTGACGACCATCAAGCACTATTTCTTAGATTTTTAATTTGTGAAATTCTCATTTTACCCTATGTATTTCACCTATAAATATGTGTAATTTTATAGAGATGTATGTGGAATTGTAAAGGCTTAGTGAAACTTTATCGATTCTATTTCTCATATTGTATTATTTCAAATCACTCTTCATAATTCTTGAGTTTCTTAGTAGATTTGTCTCAATCATAAGAAGATCTCTAGGTAATTTTTTATTGTTGTTTTGAATGATTTCTAGTAATCAATTTATTTCTTGATTGTTTGGATCTAGAGAGTTGTCTAAACCAAGAGGCTTAATAGATTCAAGTGCTTGGAGGATGTTTTGATTTGTTCATATCATTACTTCTCCAAGAGTTGTAATAGTGGATTGCCTCAACCATGCATCAGGAGTTTGCTATATCAAAAGCTTAGAGGCGTTGGTGATTACTTGAAGATCCTTACATCTACAAGGAGATTGGAAGATCAAAGATTATTTTCTATTGTTGTACATTTTCTCAACTCTTGATTCAGTTTTATCCTTGTATTGATGTTTTTAGCAAAATTTCCACTAGAATTTTCACTTCTACATTTCTTTAGATTGAGTTATGAGAATTTATTAATGAATCATCTATTGAAATTCTTGTGTGCCTATATTACTACTTCCGATAATCTCATGTCAATCTCCTATTGATTCCATCTTATGGATGCGAGTTATAAGGAGGTCTAATATAGCTACTATGTATCTACGACCATAGATATATGGTAGGATCCGGGGAAATTTATGTGAGAACCAACCATAGTTGATCTACTTTCTCTTGGGTCAATCACTTGAATTCTGAATGTGATGAGAATCTCATTGATATAGATCCACTCATTATTCATATGAGTTCATGAAGATCCTAAATTCCTTTTACTTGCTTTTAATTATTTTCTTACATTAGATTTAGTTTAGATATCAACTTGCTTATTGTGCTTGGAACTTAATGAATATTTCATAATTATAAACTTTTATGAATTTCAACCATTCTTCCTAGGGTAAAACGATTTTTAATTTTAAAATCTTTGATGCTACATAACAACTTGCTCAGTGATAGATACTTTGCCAAACTCTTTGATACATTTTATGTGACAACCTAACATGCTTAATCAACTTAATTACATAATCAAATTACATTCAAAGAGTTATTGATGCATCTAAAAAATGCATATTAATAAATAACTTATCAAATTCACAAAATTCATTCCAATATCGAGTTATTTTAAATAAAGTTTCAAAATTGTATCTTTGTGACATAAATTTTAGAGTAAACTATAATAGATGTACTTTTTAGAGTTCAAAATCCAATTTTAGTACCTAAAGTTTAAAACATGTTTAACGTGACATTCAAATTTTAAAATATCTGACTAATAATCCTCTATTAATTCTTGCCGTTAGGTTAGATTTTTTATCGTTAGTCAAACTCTTTTTACTGTTTTAGGTACATATATTTTTGTCCATTACTTTTTTTTAAAAAAAAAACCTCAATTTTTATAAAAGGTAATTTTGTAATTTCAATTTTAAAAATCTAAAATTCCTAATTTTTCTCTCTTCTTCTTCACCCATTCTTCTTCCACCCGAAACACTAAAAACTAATACAAAAAAGAGAAGTATGATGACCAATATCTTGTAACAGTTGGCTGGCCATTGAAATTCTTATAAAAAAAAAAAGTTTCCAAGCACATTTTAAAAGATTTAAAAGATGAATTTTTAAATATATAACAATCCCCAGTTTTGGTTAAGTTTTTAGGAGATCTTGCTTCAATTAGGAGTCCATAATCTTTTTTTTTTCTTTCTCTTTCTCTATCTAGTTCTAGTTTAGATCTTTACTAGAAGGGAGAGATATTTCTAGACTCCCATTATTATTATCATTTTAAAAAAATCAAAACTTTTCTTGTTGTGTTGAAGAAAAGGATCTGAAAAGATTTGTGAATTTGTTGGGTTTGTTATAAATTTGTAGATTTAAGAATTTGTACAATAAGAAAGAGAGAGAAAGAAAGAAGAACAAGGAAAGGAAAAAAAGAAGAAGAAAAACAGAGATAAAATTTAGAAGTCTAGAGAAGAAGAAAAGGAGAGAGAAAGAAGGAAAAAGAAAATGAGAGATAAAATTTAGGAATATGGAGAAGAAGAAAGGGAGAGAGAAAGAAGGAACAAAAAGGAAGGGGGAGAGAACAAAGAAGAAGAAAGACAGAAAAAGAAAGAAGAAGAAGGAAGGGAGAGAGAATGAAGAAGGATGAGAGAAAAATATTAAGCCAAATTAATATTTTGAATTAAAATTATAAAATTATCTTTGATAAAAATTAAGATTTATTTTTTTTATAATGGACAGAAATCTCTTTGCTCAAAATAGTTCGATAAGTTGAGTAATAGTCAAAATTTTGAAATAACAATAAGAATTAACGAATGACCATCTAGTGAGATATTTTAAAACATAAATCACACTTTAAACACTTTTAAACTTCATATGCTAAACTTTAATTTTGAAAAAATCTCGATTCATCTATCCAAGATCTCATGTTTAGATTCCTGGAAAGTAGTATACTTTGACTTTAACTATAATCCTGTTAGATTTTTCCAATCTTCCCAGTCCTTCATCCTTGATCTTAGAAACAATTTTATGGATTTCATTCTTTGCTCCTCGAGAAACAATTTCTCTTGATATGAATTGGGAAGCAATATCTTTTGCACATCTATTCAACCAATTCATCAAGTTTTGGTTTTTCTTTTTGGTTATGTTATTATATAGATATTGTGGTTTTTCTTTCATCTTCTTTTCATTGTTTCTTGAATATATATATATGTATAAATGGTATATTTATATATTTAAATAAATAATATAATGACATAAATATTATTAAATTTTTTTAAATAAAAAATTAACAGATGATTTAACATAATTTTTAATGAAAGGATCAATGTCTCCAAACTTCTATAGTTTTCAACTATTTAACTCAAACTCTCATTGCCGATAATGTGAATGATCGATTACCAAAGTACTATAAATATAAATATAATAGTTTTTTGTTATTGTTATTTTATTTATATGTTTTTTAGATTGGATATTATTTTTGTTACCATGAATGATTATTATTCATTTATATATGCATAATATTTTTTTTATTAGTGAATATTCACTTATTAAAACTATATATTTGGGGATCATTTACATATAATCAATTTTTTTAATTTTTTCTCTCTTCATTTTCTCTCCATCGCTGCCATAAGCCGTCTCTTCTTTTCTTCCTTTTTATCCAACCAAGAGGTAACCTTATTTAATTCAAGAGGAATGCATAAGTGGATACTCCTAAAATCTACAATACTTGGATAAAAAAAGCATAAATGTCAATTTTTGTGTACATCAAACTCCGTAATTCTAATTAACAAGATAGATTTAAGCAAGAGTCACACCAATTGATCTACTTCCTTTCGTCTAATCAAAATGTTGAATTCAACACATACATTTTATTGGATTCATAAATATAAACTCTAAGATTAAAACTTTTTTAAAAAATCAAGGATCAATTAATCATATAATAATTCCCTCAAGAAAAAAAAATTAAACAGGACGTGGATAAAATTTACAAAAATTACTAACTAATAAAAAATAAAAAAATAAAAATTTTTTGTAAAAGAAAATAAAGAAACAAAAAACAATTTATGAGAGAAGATAGACAGATACCTCAACACTAGACACACTAGACAAGGACAAATAGACTACAACATTAAAGTAAGTTTCTCTAAAAGTAAGACAATATGAAATTATGTTTAAAATTTTAGAATTTGTTACCTTTTCATTTATTCTAATAATATTTGTGTAGAGAATATTATAAGTCAAATGTAATATTTAATGATTCACTTTGTTTGGTCCACATATACATCTATTTTGAAATTACATATATATAATTTTGATACAAACTATTTGCATTAATTAAAAGGAAATTAATTTCAAATTTTATTCTTATAGAAACTTAAAGTTTCTATATAAATACAAATTTTTCTTGTCAATTTTATTTATTTTTGTCAATCTAACATATATTTTCCATATTTTTATGTTAACGCTTAGTTGTTATTTTTCTTAAATTATTCTTATTAAATTTATTATTTGGTACATTTTGAATAAATAAATAAATTTGTTTTACCATATTTTGATAATTTCATATTTTATATATGTATATTAAATTTCAAAAAATTATTAATTAATAAGTATTAATATCAAACATTTCGTTTTCAATTTAAATATCAATTTAAAAAATAATAACTTTTAAAAACATTACAAAAAGATTTAGAACATCATTGAATATACAACTAGTGTAGAAAATATAAATAATTAGTAATATTATAACTTTGGAAATAATCTTACATATGAAAATTTTTTAAAATAGTGTAATAATTCAATACAACTTTAAATTAAATTTTTTTAATGTACATACATTTTAGAAGTACAGTTAAAACAAAATTTTTATATTTCATATTAAATTAAAATTTGTATAATTCACATTTTATATAAAATACAGAGAACTTTTTCTTATTTTATAATAGAAAAAGAAAAAGGAAGATATAATAGAACTTATTTTATATAAAATACAAAATAAATAACTTACCAAATTCACAAAATTCATTCCAATATTGTATCTTTAAATAAATTTTCAAAATTCCATCTTTCTAACATAAATTTTATTTAAAACATAAATATATAAAATTTGAGTTGTTTTTAATTCTATTATATCTTATATATAAAAAATATAAGATACATCTAATAATATAATAATAATAAATATATTGAAAAGAATTCAAAGTACATTCATAATAAACATCACTATAAACATTACTATCTGTTTCAATACTCATTTCCAATAATATTCTTGTTATAAAATAGTTATAACAATATGAAACAAGACTAAAGAAATAGAAATCAAAATAGTGTAAACTTGTGTATATATTATTCTTATAACAAAACATACAAAACTACTACATATTTATAGGGATACATATGTGTAACCTACATACCCATATACATACTAATATAAATTTATACATATGTTACAAATATAACTTCATGGAGGTTACATGTTGGTTATATGGAGGTGGTGCTAGTTATATGGAGATAGTGGAAGTGAGAGTTATGGACATATAAAATATGATTTATAAAACTCCCCATTTTGGATATCCATTGTATAAGGAATATGTCTCATAAAACCTTACTAGAAAAAAATCCAGTGGGATAAAAAAAAACCCTAGTGAAGGAAAAAGAGTACATAGTTCCTTGTACACTCCTCCTGATCATTACATAATATCTTTGTATCGTCGCATTCTAATATTATGGACAAGTCTTTCAAATGTTGAAGTTTGTAATGCTTTTGTGAACAAGTCTGTCAAATTATCGCTTGAACGGATCCGTTGTACATCAATATCATCATTTTTCTAAAGATCATGTGTAAAGAAAATTTTTGGTACAATATGCTTTGTGCGATCTTGTTTGATATATTCTTCCTGTAATTGAGCTATACATGCAGTATTATCTTCATAAATTATTGTTGGATGTTCATTGGCTGAAGATAAACCACATGTCTCTCGAATGTGATGAGATATGGATCTTAACCAAACACATTCACGACTTGCTTCATGGATTGCTATAATTTCTGCATGATTCGAAGAAGTAGCGGCTAATGTTTGCTTTGTAAAATACCATGAAACAGTAGTTCCTCCACATGTAAAACATAGCCTATTTGAGATATGGCTTTATGTGGATCAGACAAGTAACCAACATTAGCATAACCAACAAGTTGTAGTTTAGAACTACGAGGATATAACAATCTCATATCAATTGTACCTCGATGGTATCAGAATACATGTTTAATTTCATTCTAATGTCTTCTAGATGGACATGAACTAAACATTGCTAACAGATTAAAAGCAAAAGCTACATTAGTACACCTATTGCACTAAGATATGATACTTTTGGACCAAGAACTTTTTCATTATCCTAACGAGGTCAAAAAATATCCTTTTTCACATCAAGTGATCGAACAACCATTGAGATACTCAATGGATGTGCCTTGTCCATGTAAAATTTTTTAAGGACCTTTTCAGTATAATTTGATTGATGAACAAAAATTCCAATTTTATCTTTTAAATGCTCATTCTGCAGGCCGAGACAAAACTTTGTTTTTCCGAGATCTTTCATCTCAAATTCTTTCTTCAAATAATCTACTGTTTTTAAAATTTCTCTAGGGGTTCCAATGATATTTAAATCATCAACATATACAACTATTATAGTAAACCCTGAATTTTCTTTCTTGATAAATACACATGGACAAATTTGGTCATTTTGATAAACTTCTTTCAATAAATATTCACTAAGACGATTGTACCACATTCGTCCAAACAGTTTTAAACCATACAAAGATCTTTGTAATTTTATTGAATATAATTCTCGAGAATCTTATTTATATGCTTCATGCATTTTAAATCCTTCAGGATTTTTCATATAGATATCACTATCAAGTGAGCCATATAAATAGGCAGTAACTACATCCATAAGACGCATATCAAGTTTCTCATTAGTAGCCAGAATAAGGAGACAACGAAATGTAATTGCATCCACCACTGGAGAGCAAGTGGCCTCATAGTCAATCCCGGTCTTTGTGAAAAATTTTATGCAACAAGACGTGCTTTATATCTCACAATTTTATTTTTCTCATTTCTTTTCCATACAAATACCCATTTATCCCTACAAGTATGACATCTTCAGGTGTCCGGGCTATGGGTAAAAAAACTTCACGTTTTGCTAGTGAGTTTAATTCTGCTTGAATTGCATCTTTTTATTTCAGTCAATCACTTTTATGTCGACATTCATCAATGGATGGAGGCTCATTATAATCATTTTCATTTATAATAGTTGATGCTATATTATATACAAAAACACTATCGATAATTATTCTTCTTGGTTCAATCGTTTCCCATTGAGATATAATTTATTGAGATCTCATCATTATCTATTTTTTCCCGATATTTTCAATATCTTTAGGTACCTGAACTTCTTCTGGAGTATAAAGCCCTGGTTCATTATTAATATTTGCTCCCTTCTTTTTACGAGAATTTTTATCTTTTGAACCAATTGGTCTACCACGTTTCTGGCGTGCTATAGAGTGATTTGATCTTTCATTTATACATTGTCCATCTAGGACGTCAATTCGTATAGGAGTATTTTCAGCTGGTATATGTGACTTAGTCACTCTCTTTAGATCAGTAAATGCATCTGGCAGTTGATTTGCTATACTTTGCAAATGTATTATCTTTTGAAATTCAAGTTCACACTTAATTGTACGAGTATCAAGATGTTGCAAAGTATTCCCATGTAATAACCAAGCTGTTTTTCTTTTTCTCCCCCTAATCCCGGGAACATTGAGTCATCAAATGACAATCGGCGAATTGTATAAAGAGAATCAAAATCAACATATATTTCCAATCTTCTTTTATGACCAATTTTTGTGCATTGTGGTGGAGCAATAGAAACATATACCGCACATCCAAAAATTTTAAAATGAGAAATATTTGGCTTGGACCATAAGCAAATTGCAATGGGAAATATTTATGAAATTTGTTGGTCTAACACATACAAGTGCTGCTGCATGCAAAATTGCATGACTCCATGCCGAAATGGGTAATTTAGTTCTCATAAGTATAGGTCTAGCTATCAATTGATGTCTTTTAATAAAAGATTCAACTAACCCATTATGTGTATGAACATGAGCTACAGGATGTTCAACACTTATATTAATAGACTTAAAATAATTATTGAAAGCTTGAGATGAGAATTCACCAATATTATCTAGACGTATTGTTTTAATTGTATAATCTAGAAATTGTGCTCGTAATTTAATAATCTGAGCAAACAATCTCACAAACGCCAGATTACGAGTTGATAGTAAGCTAACATGAGACTATCTACTAGACGTGTCTATTAGAACCATAAAATATCAAAATAGTTCGCATGATGTGTGAATTGGTCCACATGTCACCTTGAATTGTTTTAAAAAATGTTGGAGATTCAATTCCAACTTTAGTTGGTGATGACTTAATAATCAATTTTCCTTGAGAACAAGCAATACAAGAAAATTCTTTCGACTAAAAAAACTTTAGATTTTTCAATGAGTGTACATGCTAATTTCAATAATATTTCACATCATGCTTGAACCGGGATGCTCCGATCAGTCTTGCCAAATAGTGAATGTTTTTTTGAATCAATAAACTTCTGGTTTATTGAATGTATTTCAATTGCATTTATTCTTGTGTAGTACAATCCCGAAAAAAATATATTCAATTTTGTTCCATTAGGTAACATTATAATGGCTCTTTCAGAGCGTTTAATTATTTTTGTACTACCCAAAATTGTAGTAACATATGCATCACTCATCTTTATAGCAATGATTTTTTTTTTCTAAGAATAGTGTGAGTAGTTGCACTATTGGCAAGACATATATCTTCATCCATATTCTTTAAGTAAATAAAAAAAAAATATTATAATTAAAGAATATATAATAAGATATAAGTAACATTCAAAATAATAATAATGTCAACAACAAAATTTGAGTTAAATAACATTTATTTAAAATAAATATACACTTCTTATTCAAATAATAGAGTAATGCCTTATTTCAAAGCTTATAGGTTATAGCTTCAAAACATAAATCAAATAAAATATATAATTTATTTGTTTCTATCATGTTTCAAACTCATGATCTCCCTGTCATAAGTAAGGGTGCTTACCATCCGAGCAACGCCTTCTTGACTCCAAGAAGCATATATGAACAGTAATATAATGCAATTGATGAATACAAAATCATATTATTTATGTATAACAATATAACTAATATATACATATTACATATATATATATATATATATATATATATATATATATAACAAGTGCATATTTATAATTATATTAGAATAGTAATTGATAATGAAGAATATACAAGAAATAATAATTTTATCAACACATTTATACATTGTTATTTATTCAACTTCTGGTGGTAATTAATATTAATTGACATTTAGATCAAATTTATCCTGATCATATGATCTTTTCATATCGAAAACTATTGTCATGAAGACAAACATGACATCTTCTAAGATCATATATAGTAGCATTTTTTTCGAGAAATACATTAAAATATATTTGCCAACTTCCTTATTTTGTTCCTTGTGATCATGAAGAATATACAGTAATATTATTTAAGTCACTTCTGGTGATTATTAATATTTGATATTTTAAAATTAAATTTATTACGATTATATGTATTTTTTCATACCAACAACCGTTACCATGAATACAAACATGACCTCTTCTAGGGTCACGAGTTATAACAATATTTTCTTTGAGAAATGATATGTTGGATGACTTTTAAAGTCCATAATGTTTTTTCTCTAACATGACATTTACTGATTATCATCTTGTAATCTCGAACTTTCGGGAAAACGAGCATCTTCAGGTGGTCAAAATTTTCTTTTAAATAATTTTCCCGATGATTGAATATTTTATATCGATGGTGTCTTCTGGACCCATCATAGCTAGATGATTCTCAAAATCTAATTTTCCTAACAAATTATTTTATCTAGTAGCTTTAAGAGTTACAAATTCAAGATTAATAAGAATTAAAATTTGAAGAAATAACATACATATTTATTCTTGAATTCAACTTCAAACAATATCTAAAACTGGTAGAGCTTCGTGCTGATAACGTGTTATAAAATAGCTATAACAATATGAAACAAGACTAAAGAAATAGAAATCAAAATAGTGTAAACTTGTGTATATATTATTCTTATAACAAAACATACAAAACTACCACATATTTATAGGGATACATATGTGTAATCTACATACCCATATACATACTAATATAAATTTATACATATATTACAAATATAACTTCATGGAGGTTACATGGAGGTTATATGAAGGTAGTGGAAGTTATATGGATGTGGTGTTAGTTATATGAAGATATTGGAAGTAGTGAGAGTTATGAACATACAAAATATAATTTATAAAATTTCTTATATATTCTACCTAAACTCAGAATAATAATAAAATCTTTATTTAATAACTTAATTAGAGCCTTATTTTAATTACTTAATTTTGGTAAGGTATTACACAAATATTGATATTTATTTAATAAAAATTATTATAAAAATATAACAAATAATAAAAACTATTTTTGACTAGTTAGATGAATTATTGAAAATTTGACCAAAAGATCTAAAAGGCAGGTCGTAAAAATATCGAGAATCAATTGGACAGAAAAATTTATTAAAAATATAAATGACGAAAGATGAAATTTTATTTATTCATTAATAAAAATGTATTACTCAAAATTTCACTATACACTATATATTAACAAAAATATTATTAAGAAGGTGTAGTTCAATTGGTACCAGTCTCACTTATATGACTTTAAGAGGTCATGAAGTTCGAGCATGATAGAGGAAAAAATGCATCAAATTCATTAACGTGTAATTATCTTTTAAAAAAAAGAATAAATTAAGGTCATGAGTTTGAAAGGTTATAGTAGAGGTAAAATGTCTCAAAAGTAAAAAATAAATTATGAAAAATAAAAATAAACCCTTAATTATAAAAAAAATTAAAAAGTCTTTGTTATAAATGAGATTGTTACCAACTAAGCAATATTTATTTTTATAAATTTTTTAAATTAAGAATAAGGAAATAATATGTTAAATTTACATGATTTTTTTTTACAAAAATATATATTTTTATTTTTCACCAAAACGTAATTTGAAAATTATGTATTTATATAAAAAAATTTAGTTTATATAAAAGATGAAAGTTGTAATTAATTTTAATTAAAATTATACGTGTGGACCATATATGTAGGACAAAAAAAATCACAAAATATTACATTTGACTTATAATATTTTTTGAGTAAAGTATTTACTTATTTATTTATTTATTTATTTTTGATACCCACTTTGGAGTAAAGTATTTATTAGAATAGGTGGAAGAGTAACAAATTCTTAGTTTCTCTTTTCAAATTCAGAGTGTAAAAAATCTTTCTTTTCAAAAGAACTTATTCAATCGTCTGGTGCTTTCGTTTTCTCCATGTTTGGTGTTGAAGGTATCTATCTAATTATCTTCTCTAATGAATTATTTCTGTTTTTGTTTTTATTTTTTATTTTTTGCTTTTCTTTTATACTTCAAGGAGATCTGTTTATATATTTTTATTGTATGTCTCTTTCTTTTCATGTCCATTTTTTTTATAAAGTTTAATCCCCACAAACAATATTTATTTATTTGCCCCTTTTTCTTGAAGGGATTATAGGACTAATTTATATATTTTTTTTGAAAGTTTATTGATTTTTTTTATTTTAATCCCAAAGCTTTTATTCCAGACATGGGTGCAATATTTTATTTGTAATGAATTAAAAATTTTGATTAGAGAAAGAGTGGTAATTCAATTGATGTTGCTCCCTTACAAGTTACTTAAATCTGCCTTGCTATGTTAGATGTATTGAGTTTGACTCACACTAGTGATGTGACCTGATCCTAATTACTCTAATTCCTTTTCCGTTCTTCCTCTTCTTTCCTGGGGATCTTTTAAGGTTTTCGTTCTTCTTCTTTGTTCTTGGTGAATTCTCTTTCTTGGTGTTCTCTCCTTGTGCTTTTCTTGCGTGCCTGTCTTATTGATTGTGTTAGATGACCTTTTCTTTCTTCTTAGGGGGGTATTTATCTACGATATGTGGGCTTTTTGTGTTATGGGCCGTTCTTAGATATTTTAGATTTCTCGGTTAGTTTAATGATGGAGTTTTTGAGATATTTTGTGTTGTGGAGATATGGTTTATGTATGGGGGTATGGTACATATACCATAAGCATTTTTTTTGACCGACTGTGATTGGGGCGGATGTGGCGGGAGGGGGGGGTGCGGCTGTATTGGGAAAGGTAAAGATCGAGGAGGATGCAGGAATAAATACAAATGGAAAAGGGTTGTGGGAAGGGGACGGATGGGGGGCGGGTGGAAAGGGAGATTCGGGGAGAAAAGAAGGAAATGGTGTTGGAGACGGGATGTGGGAGAGGATTTCGGATAGGAGATTAAATGGGGAGATTCGGGGAGAAAAGGGTTTTGAGAGATGGGATGCTGGATGTGGCTAGGGGATGAGTCTGCGGTTTGGTTGGCAGGGATTCAGGTGATAATGATTGTCGTGGGTATGTGTGTGGAAGATAACGAGATGCTTCTGATGCTTCGATGGGATGGGCCTCGCGTGGGGATGGTTCAGCTGACAGATGTGTGCGCGTGGAAGCGCGTGCGGACGGGAAAGATTATGGAATGTGGCTGAGCAAGTTTTTTGGGGCCCTGCAAAAGGGTTTTTTCTTTTTGAAAAAATATAAGGGGCAGAGGAACAGTCAGGGGGGTTTATTTTGAACTCATTTCTTAACTGTGTTCTTCGCGCTTCTTTGAAGAAATCGGCATTAATTCTCTGATTTGTGAGGTTTTACCCGGTTAGTGCGATTTGTTTGTGAGTGGCACGGATTGTAAGGAGGCTTCTGGTCTGCTGTAAAGGTTGCAGGTTAGTGTGTTATTATTATGTATTGTTGTGTGGTTTGAAAAGGGGGGGTTTTGAGGATGTGTGATAATATGCTCTATGTGTGTTCTGTGCGGGGTGATGAACTGTGTAGAATATGGGTTTGACTAAGAACTGTGTTTTGTGTTGTTATGTTGCAGTGTTTGTGTGCTATTGCTTTTGTGTGATTGTGCTTGGACATTCTGTGCTAAACTATGGCTCCTCGACAAATTTCAGGTACTTGTTGTTCTGTTGATTAGCATTTTTTCGGGTAGGACTTAGGGAAGGAGGGAAGAAGATATAAAGCGGTTAGGTTAGAGGAAAAGAAAATCATACGGGTATAATGAGTGCTTCAGGCAGAATGAGTTCGGGTGATGGGCAGGGGAGTATGTCTGGTGATTCTAAAAGGTCCGTGGGGTTTGAGGAACTGGTGGAATGGATGGGACCCGTAGGTTCGTCAGGGGACCGGGATGCCAGTGTAAGGTATAGGATGGATGGGGAGGATTTTTATTTTCCTTTGCTAGATGAAAAAGATGTAAGTTCTGGGATGGCTTACCGGAGGCCGAAGGAGGAAGTGGGGCCGGTGAGGAAAGACTCAAAAACCAAAGGGTGTGAAGAGAAAGAGAACCCCAAGATTCCTCAATATAAGACGATTGTGTCCGAATCCAAGGTCTTGGAGGGCATCCGGGAAAATTATCATTTCCCTATAACTTACAAGACCATTTGCCCGGATGCCAATCAACGGATTCACACGCCTCCGGCAAACTGTGTAACTACCTATGTGGCGCACTTGTGGGCAGGGTTGCGGTTTCCTTTGCATCCGCTGTTTGTGGAAATTTGTAGGTATTACAAGATTCAGTTGGGACACTTAATGCCGAATGTTATCCGGACTACAGTAGGTTTCTTGATGGCTTGTAGGGCATTCGGGTGTGAATGTAGCTTAGAATTGTGGCATAGGTTGTATTATTTGAGTCAGAATTGTACAACACCGGAGGGTCAGGGGTTCTTTTATATTGCTAGGCGGAGTGCCCGACCAATTATTCTAGGTCCTTCCAGTATCCATTCTTGGAAAAATGAATTTTTCTACGTCAAGCATCATAGTTTCGGTAGCAATGATCTTTTGTAGCCTTGGAATAATAGAAAGAGCTTGAGTAATGATGTGCCAGATGGTTGCGGGAGAGATTATCAAGATGCGGAAACGTTGTTGAAATATCGGTTTGAGTTGAATGTGGGGGAGGATTGGTCTGAAACCTTGATGATGCATACGAGGTTGGAGTGTGATTCCAGATTGGACATCCGGAAACTGCGTGGGTGCCTATGGAGGGGTTGATGGGGGGGGGGGTTCTTTATGTATATTATGTGTTTTGTTAATTATATATTTTGCTAACTGTGTTTGCCGAAGCTGATGGGTTGTGTCTGTATTTGTAGGAAAAAACTTAGTGATGGAGATGGTTCAAAACAGTCCATATAAACGTAAAAGGAAGCCATCAGGTAAACTAAAAATTCTTTCAGTTATGCCAGACAAGGGGAGCTTTAGTTTTATAATTGGAACTCATAGGTATTATTGTCCAAGGATGTTCCGGGATGCAGAGAAGAAGGACGGGGGGGGGGGGGGGGGGGGGGGGGGGGGTGATACGCGAAAATCGTATCACATTTTTAGCATGTTTTTATATATGTTTTAATGTGAAATTGAGAGTAAATTGACATTAATTGTTTACTATTTACTTGATTTCACGGTTTTTATGATTTTGGAAGTGTCAGGTGAAAAGTAGACGAAAACAGCAAATTCTGGGGCAAAAACGCAATTTTTGGAAATATTGACCCGGTCAAAGGTCCGGGACGGGCGTCCCGACCCGGTCAAACCGCCAGGACGGGCATCCTGAACCGGGACGGGCGTCCCGAACCTGGTCAACGAATCAGGACGGGCGTCCCGAGCCGCCAGAAGCTATCCCACATCGAATTTTTTAGAAATTTTCACTCCAGGAAGCTGCTATAAATACCCCAGGCCTCCAGTAGTTGAATTCATCCCTCTCCACTCGATCTGAGTCATTAAGTGGTTTCCAGTGTACAGTTTTCCAGTACACAACTCACTCAGAGACTCGGATCTCAGTTTTCTTTCTTATTAGTGTTTGTTTTAGTTTCTGAGAAATAGTCTCAGATCTTAGGTTTCTATAGATAGGTTCGTTTCTGGTATTCATAGAATACCCGGGGTTTCGTTAGGAGACCCTAAGAGAGCTCTAGGCGTTCGAAGAGTCAGTCCACAGGGCTAGGCTTAAGCCCAGGATGTAAGGTAAAGTCTAGCTACTAGGCTGAGGAAGCGTCCTCCGAAGGTTCTGGCGAGCAGAGTCAGGGCGGGCAATACGACGTATACAGTAGTACGCTCTGTAGGCGAGACTAAGTAAAGGGTGATTTCTTTATGGCATCAGTCCCCATACCCCTCTCTTATATGTTTTATTGCTTTGTCCTAAACATCAATTATGAATATCAGATTATGATTTTATGAATAGTTGTTTTGTATGTTGAAGTTATTATGTTTTTCCGGAAATAGCCACCTGCTAAATATTCATTATGTCTGCATGTCTAATGTAAGTCTCTTTTAAACTAAAAACTAGGGTTATAGACAATTCCTAACCACGGTCTATTCATAACCTGTTTAGTTTAACAGGCATCAATTAGTATTGGTGTCTGCCATACTAGATAAAATAACCAACGGAACACCTTGTTTGTTAGAGTAGTCTAGGTAGGCTGAGTAGAGAATTATGCCGGCGGTTTTGCGACGAGCAGCATGACCCCGAAGTGACATAGGGTACCGTTCATTGCTGACTTTAGTCCGGGCCGTGAGTAGGGCCGTTTACCTTAACGATGGGGCTGTAGTGTAGAGACCTCAGATGTGGTACACCTTTAGACACAGAACATAGTTGCATTCCAGGCTAAGATGCATCTAAAATACTCGAAGACAGGTCAATCAACATATAGGAACAGTATAGCATAGAATCAGAACTCATCTTTAAAACACTTTTAGGATTAATTAGACTTGAACCTAGTGGAGAATGGATCACCCTCTCATCAAAGTATTTGATGAAGATTGCATAACTAGATCATAAGATAAGAGTTAGGATAAGAGGCTAGTTACTACTAAGCCGTTGCCACTTCCCTGGGAGTACGATAATTAACTTAGTAAAATCGTAGATACTTTCCAATAGACTAGCTACACGATAGGTACTCTGCCTTAGATTCTAGCTGATTAAGTGACACCATAAGACTAAACGTGACAATTAGTCAATCACAGTCCTTAATTAATCATAATCGACATAGGGTAAAATAACACCTATTTAGTACGTCAACCGGAATCGCATCAGGGGGGGGGGGGATGAGAAGGCAGTTAGGGGGGAGGGGTGGCTATCGGGGAGAAGAAAAAGGAAGCGGTGGCCCCGGTAGTACCAAAGGATTCGGTGAAGGGGAAGGGGAAGGAGGTGGTGGCAGAGGTTTCGGAGGATGTGCGTCCGCCTCTGAAACGGTTAAGGAGGGGTCCCGGTAAAGGTTGGGGGAAGAAAGAGGCGGAGGTGGGGAGTTATGTGCCTCCTTGGGATATCCCGTCGAACGTGGCGGAGGGGGGGTCCGGAGGTGGCAATGATCTTTTTTCAACACTGTTTCCCCTTGGGTTTGAAGGCGGTGGTGGAGAAAGTGCCGACGGCTGTCCTGATTGGCCAGATGTATCAAAACAAATTTGAGGTAGGGAGTGATGCGATTCCGGTTGACGTGCTAAATAGGTGTTATTTTACCCTATGTTGATTATGAATAATTAAGGACTCTGATTGACTAATTGTCACATTTAGTCTCTATGGTGTCACTTAATCAGCCAGAACTTAAGGCAGAGTACCTATCGTGTAGCTAGTCTGTTGGAAAGTATCTACGATTTTATTAAGTTAAATATCGTACTCCCAGGGAAGTGGCAACGGCTTAGTAGTAACTAGCCTGTTATCCTAACTCCTATCTTATGATCCAGTTATGCAATCTTCATCAAATACTTTGATGAGAGGGTGATTCGTTCTCCACTAGGTTTAAGTCTAATTAATCCTAGAAGTGTTTTATAGATGAGTTCTGATTCTATGTTATACTGTTCCTATATGTTGATTGACGTATATTCGAGTATTTTAGACATGTCTTAGCCTGGATTGCAACTATGTTCTGTGTCTAAAGGCGTACCACATCCGAGGTTTCTAATAAACCGCCCTACCTTAATGACAGCCCTACTCACGGTTCGGGATGAAGGCATCCATGAAAGCCCTATGTCACTTCGGGGATCATACCGCTTGCCCTAGCCACCGGCATAATCGGACTCGGCTCGGCTTCCCCTAGACTACTCTAACAGACAGGGTGTTCAGCATGTTATTTTATCTAGCATGGCAGACACCAATACTAATTGATGCCTGTTAAACTAAACAGGTTATGAGTAGACCGTGGTTAGGAATTGTCTATAACCCTAACTTTAGTTTAAAAGAGCACATTAGACATGCCGACATAGTGAATGTTAAGCAGATGGCTATTTCCGGAAAAACATAACAACGTCAACATATAAAACAACTATTCATAAAAATCGTAATCTCGCATTCATAATAAATATTTAGAACAATACAATAACAACATATAAGAGAGGGACATGGGGATTGATGCCATAAAGAAATCACCCTTTACGTAGTCTCGCCAACGGAGCGTACTGCTGTATATGTCGTATTGCTCGCCCTGACTCTGCTCGCTAGAACCTTCGGAGGACACTTCCTCAGCTTAGTAACTGGGCTTTACCTTAATACCCAGCTTAAGCCCAGCCTTGTGGACTGACTCTTCGAACGCCTAGAGCCCTCTTAGGATCTCCTAACAAAATCCCGGGTATTGTATGAATACCAGAAACGAACCTATCTATAGAAGCCTAAGATCTGAGACTATTTCTCAGAAACTAAAACAAAACACTAACAAGAAAGAAAACTGAGATCCGAGTCTCTGAGTGAGTTGTGTACCAGAGAATTGTACACTTGAAACCACTAAATGACTCAGATCGAGTGGAGAGGAATGATTTCAACTGCTGGAGGCCTGGGGTATTTATAGCAGCTTCCCGAGGTGATTTTTCATCAAAAATTCTATGTGAGACTGGTTCTGGGGGTTCGGGACGCCCGTCCTGCCCCTTTGACCAAGTAAACATTTCCAAAAATTGCGTTTTTGCCCCAAAATTTGCTGTTTTCGTCTACTTTTCACCTGACACTTCCAAAATCATAAAAACCGTGAAATTGAGTAAATATCAAACAATTAAGATCAATTTGCCCTCAATTTCACCCGAAATTATACATAAAAACATGTTAAAAAGGTGATACAATTTTCGCGTATCAGATAACCCCACACTTAGATTTTTGCTTGTCCTCAAGCAAAGTCTACCTGAAGTTAGTGATTCTAAACCATAGTGCAGTCACTTAAAATTCTAGTCATGTTTTTATTCCAAAAATTCTTCAGACAAGTCTTAACACAGGTCTGACTGGTTAGGTTGCTATGACAAGGTCTCAGATGTTTTTAGTAGCTTGTTATGATCAGGCAGAAAACAAATCATCAACTAGGTTGAACTTTTTTCTTAGTCACAGGGTCTTCCGGATGTGTAGTGTGTGTACTAGTCTAGACCAGATAGTCAACACAATGTACTCTTGTCTTAACTACTACCAGATAACACTTCGACCCATCGTTAGACCTACTAACAGCAGACAACTTTTTGAGTTCTGAGCTTTGGTGATCAGATTTTTAATGTTTTAGCATTTAGTTATTTTCTTTATAGATTCAGGGTATTTTGAGTCTGCTTAGGACACGTCAACTTCAACTACCCATGTAGCAAGTCCCACTCCGATGACTCCCAGATCTACACGACCTTAGGGCATCAGGCTTTAAGTTCCCCGAAGGAGTGGTGCTCGAGTAGCGAAGGCCGCTGGCAAACTACCCTCATTTGATTAACTTTCTTTTGTTTCTTTTCACTTTTAGCTCAGAGTCTCATCTAGTCATTCTAACTGCCAATATATCCACAACTGGTCTAATTTTATCTAGTTAAGTCTCGAACAGGCAATTGGCTGAGGTCTCTAATCCAGACAAGGTTGTGCTCAGTTATCAGGAATTCCCTATTCCTAATCAATTAGTTCAGCAATAGTCATCAATTATCTCCTACTAACCATAACATACTACCTACATATCATAGGCGTAAGCAATTGTTTAACCAAGCATACTGCATTTAGAAATCTGAAAGACGGAAAAATTTTGAAATTTTTTTGGAAGAGTGTGAAAATACGGGGAAAACAAACAAAATCATGCGAAAAATTTTGCAAACTGCTACAGTGCACAGTGCACTGCTACCCCACACTTAAGTCTGGCACTGTCCTCAGTGTTCATGCATATCTAATTACCTCACACTTATTTGAAAACAAGACATAAAACACAAAGAAAAGAAGCTTACCTATACTATAGGTAAGAAAGACATAAAAGCAAAATAATGCGAACAAATCTGTATGTCATCTAAATCAATTTTTGTACATAGATTCATACGTCATACAGCCCAGACATGTTTATACACATAGAACCAGAAGAAAAAAAAACAAAAGAAAGGAAAGAAGGAGAGAAAGAGACTAAGAACCCGGCGGATCGTCGTCCAGTGGACCGAGTTCTGCTATAAAGTCAAACTCGAAGTTTTTCGCCACTCGGGAAGTCTGCTGATGTATCTCCTCAATCCTGCTGGTGTTCATGGCGATCCTGTCATCCACCATCGCCAACCGTCTTTCAATCCTGTCCTCCATCATCGTCAGCCGTCTGTCAATCTTGTCCATGTCTCGACTGTATCGGGCCGATAGTTCTGCCAATCCGTGCGACATGTGTCGTTCGAAGGCAGTACGTGGCACGAACGTCTCGGACGGAGGGATATGCGCTGGAAATGCTTCCGATGTCGATGCCTGTCCTGGCTGATCCGTGTGGATGGTGTAGCAGCCATTCGCATCCCGGATAACCATTCCCATGTTCCGTAGAATAGTAAGATCAACGGGAATGGTGGTCGGGGCGACCAGGGTCAGCTCCGAGCCCTCTATGTCCAACTCCAGGTAGCGGGCTAGCCTGGTGATGTACGGTCCGAGCCCCAGACACTGTTTCCGGGTGTCTGTAGCGAATCCTTGCATGACGACCGTGATGAGTCTAGCCATCTCTACCGTAGATCCCATGTGCATGTTGGCTAGAAGGAATGTCTCCATCTGTGGCTTTTGCAAAGCCATGCTGGTATGGGACACCTGTCATGCAGATCTGAGCCCAAGCAGTGGAGACGTCTGCAGACGTGACGTCTCAAACTGCCGTGGTGTATGCGGGCGTATCCAGCTCATCTCTCTGCCAGATACCTAGGGCGATTCCGAACTCGGCCATGCTCATCGACCGATCTATTCTGCCTAAACGGAATATGATCTGCTCCTGGTGGCAAGTAAAAGATGCATAGAACTCACATACCAGCTCCAGGTATGTGGGCTCTGTGACGATGAATACTCGACTGTAAGGTGGCACGTCGAGTATGCGTCTGACTTTCGGCTCTACTCCCAGCGTTTGTACTGCTGCCCAATCCAACGTTCTGCCCGTCAGTATCGTACGCCCGATGTACCCAGTGCATCTTTCTTGGTATGCTGTGCTGGAGGGAAACAACATAAAAGGATGTGCCACTGAGGTAATTGTCATGGTAGATGTGGTACGAGCACGTTTGGGAGCCATTTAAAATGTACGAGAGAGTTTAGGTGGGAAAGAAAGCTTTAAACTCAAATTCTGGAGGTGAATTTGAATTCAGAAGGATGAAATTAGATTAGGGAAGGATTTTGAATTTTTGGTGGGAAAATTGAATTTTGGAGAGAAATTCGAATTTTTTAAACTTTGAAGAGTTTGCCAAAAATTTGTAGAGAGAAGGTAGAGAGAAATAATTAGAGAGATGAATTTTTGGTTTTAGATTTGAGAGAAAATGAAAAAAATTGAGCTTTTATAGAGGGGGCGGCCTTCGGGACGCACGTCCCGGAGGCAGGACTCCCGTCCCGCTGGACGCCCGTCCCGGGTTGCATCGGGACGCATGCCAATTCCGAAAAAAGTTTTTTTTTTCGTAATTCCCTGAAAATCTCAAGATACCAAAAATAATCATAATTCTTAACAAGGCTTCATGTTTATCCAATGAAATTCAGAAGTTGTTAAAAACTCTATGCAAAAATTCTTCAGTCTTTTTTCGAAATTTGTGACTACCCTAATTTTATCCCAACTTAAATTCAGCAAGAATTTCAGAAAAACAAAAACTGAGTTTGTGCAATGTAATTAGTGGAAAATAAACTGTATTTGCAAAACTCTTGTTTTTCATAGAAATTCGAAATAAAATGTCTGAAGAAAATTGTTGAATATAAAGGACCCTTTAAAAATGTTTGAAAATAGAAAAATATGGGTCAATTATTCAAGTTTCAGTTCAAACGAATTTGAGAGTAAAAGAATCTTCCCTTTTTAACGACTCTTATCTCTGATCTCCTGTAGTTCTGTTGGAATGCTTCGCATTTCTATGCGTATGGTTCTCATCTCATCCCTCTGCCTGTTCTGCTCACTGCGTAAATCAGCCATCTCTCGGAGTAGTTGTGCACCTTGGTTCTCTTGAAGATTGACCGTGGCTCTGAGTCGGTCCACGTTAGTTGTGATATTCAGACTGAGTTGGTCTAAATGACACAGTCTGCTGGCAATCCCTTGGTCCATCTCATAGACCCTTTGAGCTAACGTGTCTATCTGCACGGACAACATTGAATAATAACCGTTAGTACTCCCCGCAGATGAAGGGGTGCGCTCGTTAGGTGTTGGGGTGTATGCAGGAGAGGTTGGTGAATTTTAGGTTTGGTCAGTAGGGGGTGGATTTATAGGAACTCTCTGGGCAGGAGGGTGAATTGGAGATCTCTGGGGTTCTTCTCTAGGAGGGAAGGTATCCTCAGAAGGATCTTCTTCCGTGGGACTATGCTCACGGGTGTTCAGGAATCGTCTCACTAGTTCACTGGCATCAGGGCTTGAGTTTACTTCCACTGGTTGTGAAGGAAGAGTCCCTTGTGGTACTTCTGGTGCAGGCCTAGAGGGGCCCTCTGGCTTTGTCTTCTTCGGTCCTGGAGTGTCAGGGTTTTCGGTTTTCTTTGCCTGGTTAGTAGCTGCTCTTGTTCTCTTCATCTTTGAGTGCAAAGTCTGGTTGGAAATAACAAATAGCAAAAGTAGGAAAGTGAAACAAGAAAGCAAGAAAAATATTTTTATGGATTTTGATTTTGGGTAAATTATCCTACTAACACTTGAACTTTTCAAAAATCCAACTTTTGCACCTGTATTTATTTTTGCTTTAAACTGACACTTGAACTATAACATATCACCTCCTTTGCCCTTCCGTCCAAAATTTCCGTCAGACTTCATTTTCCATCCAATTCTTAGGGGCATTTTCGTCTTTTTACAATTATAAATATTTTTTAATTATTAAAATTTTATTTTTAAGTGTAATTAAAAATATCCCCAGCCCAACTTAGATTCCATCATCTCATTTCAACTTCTCATTCTCTCGATACTTTACTTTTCCCGTCATCTTCTCTCTTTCTCTCTCTAATTAGGGCTCTCTCTCTTTTTTTCTTCAAATTCTAAACCTAAAACTAAAATTACAACGGTATATTCAAAACTTGCAGATCGGAATTCAGATCCGGATTGCGATTTAGGACCAAACTCTTTTTTTTACTAATTATTTTCAATTATCTCATCGGATCTACGAGGAAAATTAGTAATTCAAAACTCTCTTCTGGTTTTTCGATAAGAAATTATTGATAAGGGAATCAAATTTTTCTGTTCTCCTCCTGTAATTCTTGGTTCCTCTTCAAAGATAACAGCGAATTGAATTTTGATTTAATCGTAAATATTGGGTCGCTGGCCGCGATTCGAGGTCAATAGCCAATTTCTGTTGAAGGAACCCTAGTTTTATATCAAATGGAAAAATGTATACAACAAGAACAACTGCCTCCCAAAGAAAAAGTTCAGGACGTCGAAGAAGGGGAAATTTCTGATTCTGCTTCTTCTATTGAAGAAATCACTGAGGGCGACTTCAGGAAGCAGGACCATTCCAACTCCGCTGCAGCTACTACTACTACTGTTCCTGATGCTTCCGATTCTTCTTCGTCTGATCCTCATCCTCCAAGGTCTACAAATGCCAATTCTGAAAACACTATAAATAACCATAATTGTAAAATCCTAATAATTAAAAAATACTCATAATTGTAAAAAGACAAAAATGCCCCTAAGAATTGGATGGAAAATGAAATATGACAGAAATTTTGGACGGAAGGGCAAAGGAAGTAATATTTTATAGATCAAATGTCAGTTTAAAGCAAAAATAAATACAGGTGCAAAAGCTGGATTTTTGAAAAGTTCAAGTGTTAATAGGATAATTTACCCTTTGATTTTTTTTTAGTTAGAAAGCAGGTAAATTTCCTCAATATGGTTTTAGAATAATTTTCTAAAATTTGATTATCCTAAGTGTCTTAATTCCAGATATTATCTAAAATTAATTAGTCATGATAATCCTATATTTAGGAAAGTGATTGTCTAACTAGTATAAGATAAGTGTGATTCAAAAGTCCAGGTTACTACCGTTACCTATCATAAGTCTCTAGAATTGTGGCCAATAATCCTAAATTCATTATGATATTTCCCCGGCAACGGCGCCAAAAATCTTATGCGATTCCGGTTGACGTGCTAAATAGGTGTTATTTTACCCTATGTTGATTATGAATAATTAAAGACTGTGATTGACTAATTGTCACATTTAGTCTCTATGGTGTCACTTAATCAGCCAGAACCTAAGGCAGAGTACCTATCGTGTAGCTAGTCTGTTGGAAAGTATCTACGATTTTATTAAGTTAAATATCGTACTCCCAGGGAAGTGGCAATGGCTTAGTAGTAACTAGCCTGTTATCCTAACTCCTATATTATGATCCAGTTATGCAATCTTCATCAAATACTTTGATGAGAGGGTGATTCGTTCTCCACTAGGTTTAAGTCTAATTAATCCTAGAAGTGTTTTATAGATGAGTTCTGATTATATGTTATACTGTTCCTATATGTTGATTGACCTATATTCGAGTATTTTAGACATGTCTTAGCCTGGATTGCAACTATGTTCTGTGTCTAAAGGCGTACCACATCCGAGGTTTCTAATAAACCGCCCTACCTTAATGACGACCCTACTCACGGTTCGGGACGAAGGCATCCATGAAAGCCCTATGTCACTTCGGGGATCATACCGCTTGCCCTAGCCGCCGGCATAATCGGACTCGGCTCGGCTTCCCCTAAACTACTCTAACAGACAGGGTGTTCAGCATGTTATTTTATCTAGCATGGCAGACACCAATACTAATTGATGTCTGTTAAACTAAACATGTTATGATTAGACCGTGGTTAGGAATTGTCTATAACCCTAACTTTAGTTTAAAAGAGCACATTAGACATGCCGATATAGTGAATGTTAAGCAGGTGGCTATTTCCGGAAAAACATAACAACGTCAACATATAAAACAACTATTCATAAAAATCGTAATCTCGCATTCATAATAAATATTTAGAACAATACAATAACAACATATAAGAGAGGGACATGGGGACTGATGCCATAAAGAAATCACCCTTTACGTAGTCTCGCAGACGGAGCGTACTGCTGTATATGTCGTATTGCTTGCCCTGACTCTGCTCGCTAGAACCTTCGGAGGACGCTTCCTCAGCCTAGTAACTAGGCTTTACCTTAATACCCAGCTTAAGCCCAACCTTGTGGACTGACTCTTCGAACGCCTAGAGCCCTCTTAGGATCTCCTAACGAAATCCTGGGTATTCTATGAATACCAGAAACGAACCTATCTATAGAAGCCTAAGATCTGAGACTATTTCTCAGAAACAAAAACAAAACACTAACAAGAAAGAAAACTGAGATCCGAGTCTCTGAGTGAGTTGTGTACCAGAGAATTGTACACTGGAAACCACTAAATGACTCAGATCAAGTGGAGAGGAATGATTTCAACTGTTGGAGGCCTGGGGTATTTATAGCAGCTTCCTGGGGTGATTTTTCATCAAAAATTTGATGTGGGACTGGTGCTGGGGGTTCGGGACGCCCGTCCAGGATTGGGACGCCCGTCCTAATCTGTTGACCAGGTCGGGACGCCCGTCCCGAGTCCTGGACGCCCTTCTCGGCGGTTTGACTGGGTCGGGACGCCCGTCCTGCCCCTTTGACCAAGTCAACATTTCCAAAAATTGCGTTTTTGCCCCAAAAATTTGCTGTTTTCGTCTACTTTTCACCTGACACTTCCAAAATCATAAAAACCGTGAAATTGAGTAAATATCAAACAATTAAGATCAATTTGCCCTCAATTTCACCCGAAATTATACATAAAAACATGCTAAAAAGGTGATACGATTTTCGCGTATCAGGGAGAGAGGAGGAGGGGGGGGGGTTAGAAATTGTTTAATATGGCTGGGGATTATATGTGGTATTAACTTGTGTTTTGTTTATTTATATTTGATTTTGATAGGCCTTGCTTTCTAAAGTTGAACTCCTTCATCGCCTCCGCTTGACTTACCACAATTACGAGAGTTTGGAGGCGGAGAAGGACTTGGCTTGGAAGACCAGGGACGATGCTACAGTGGCGAGGGAGGCTGCCAAACGTGAGGTGGAGGTGTGGAAGGGGAGGGTTCGGGAGCAGGGGGAGGAACTGGAGGGGGTTCAGCAAGAGCTCATGTGGGAGATGCTCAGGACGGGTGAGTTGGAGTTGGCAAGGAAGAAGTGGGAGGAAGAGGTGGTATGGTTGTGGGAGCACTATGAGACTCCTGAGGGGCTGATTAATGTTGCTACGGAAAAAGCGGTCGTAACGTTGTTTTTTAAGGATGAACGGTGTTATAGGCTATTTTCTCGTGTAGCGGTTCCCGTGGATGGTGATACCTTGGTTGTGTTGAGGGATCACATTTGGGAAACGGATCCTTCATTTCAGTTGCCGGAGCAGTTTGAAGGGTTGGCTATGAGGTCAAAAGGGAATGTGTGCCCTTGGGAAGGGGGTCCGTTTGATTTTGACGAGCTGATTGCCCCAACTGGCCAGAAACGAGAGGAAACGAGAGAGGAGGAGGAAGGGGAATTGGCTCCGGGGGAGGAGACGGTGGGTGGGGAGGGAGGGGAAAGTAATGTAATAGGGGGGGATCCTAAAAATATATGATGTATATATATTTTGTAACCTTTATGGGATTAATACAAAGTTTTTGTTTTTTGTTACTCTTTGTTGTTGTTGTGTTTATCCTTTTTTGTATGTGTGTGGCTTGCGGACTGGGTGGGAATGTTATGGTATTAAATGGATGCCTCCTGTGTTAATAATAAACGAAAGAAAAGAATAGTAAAAAATGTGTGTTATTAGTATTGAAATAATTTTAATTTTTGAAAAGTAAAACAAGTGTTTATCCGGAACCTAACAATTGTGCCTCCGAATCCAAATTTGTGGGTGTATGTGAGTTCTATGGGTAATACTTTCAGAGGTTGGCTGCGTTTCACGTGCGGGTGAGAATGTGTCCTTTGTGGTCTTTCAAATGAAAGCTGCCATTTGAATTGGCTTTGGCAATGATGTATGGGCCTTCCCAGTTTGCATCTAGCATTCGGGTAGGTTCTTGATGACTAACGGAGTTCTTGCGAAGGACGAGGTCGCCTGTAGTGAGGTTATGGGGGCGTATTCTTGTATTCTTGTATTTTGCTAGGGATCTTTTGTAGTTGTACTCACGGGTGGCTGCGTTGGATCGAATACTGTCGATTAGTGCCAAGTTTTCTGTAATTTTGAGGTCGTTCCACTCGATGGAGAAATTGTCCAGTCTGGGAGAGGGGGAGCCGATTTCGACTGGGAGTAGTGCTTCCGTACCGAAGCATAAAGAAAATGGGCTTTCGAGGGTACGAGAATGGGGTGTTGTGCGGTGAGACCACAGGACATTCGGTAGTTCGTCAATCCATTTGGATTTGGACGAATCTAACCGTTTTTTCAAACCTTGTATGATGGTTCGGTTAATGACTTCTGTTAGGCCGTTCGTTTGTGGGTATCCGACGGATGTGAAACGGTGGTCTATATGTAATTCCTGGCAAAAATTCTAGAATTCTTGCGCTTCGAACTATTTTTCGTTGTCGGTGATGAGGATGCGGGGTATGCTGAACCTGGTGATAATGTCATTCCAGAAGAAATCTTTGACAACTTGTGCCGTGATGGAAGTAACGGGTTTTGCTTCGACCCATTTGGTGAAATAGTCGATGGCCACGATAAGGAATTCCTTATTTCCCTTGGCTTTCGGGAATGGGCCGACAATGTCCATGCCCCATTGATAGAAAGGGATCGGGTTGCTGATGGAGTGGAAGTCGGCAGTGGGCATGTTATGTGTGTTTGCATGTAGCTGGCATTTTGAACAGTGTTTAATGAGCTCGGTTGCGTCAGCTTCTATCGTGGGCCAAAAGTATCCCATCTGCATGACCTTTCGGGCAAAACTTTGGGCCCCGATATAAGCTCCTCAAATTCCTTCGTGGATTTCGCGCAAGATGTAATTGCCTTCGGCTTTGGGCACACACTTTAGTAATGGCTAGGAGTAATGACGTCGGTATAGCTGATTGTTTATGATAACGTATCGGGCTGCGGTTTGTCTGAGTTGTTGTGTTTAGACTTTGTCTTCTGGGGTGATATTGTTGGTGATGTATTGGATGATGGGTGTCATCCAGGACTGTGATTGGGAAATGTTCATAACTGGAAGGTGGTCGATAGATCTCTGTGTGAGTGGCTCTATCCATGTTCCGTCTATTGTGTCGGTTATGTGTGTTTTGGAGAGGGTGTCCACTTCCGTGTTTGCTTTGCGGGTGATGTATTCAATGCTTATGTACTGAAAGTTTTTGAGGAACTCGGATACTAGCTTTAAATACTGTTGCATGTTTTCTTCCTTGGCTTCGAACTCGCCGTTGATTTGTCCAGCTATTAGTTAGGAGTCGGTGAATGTGCGGGCAATCCGTATTCAGATTCGTTGTTACTGATCGTGAATGTGTATTTTAGGGCGTACAATAACTTGGAGCCTTCGGGTGAGGTGATGGCTATACCGACTCCTCGATTGGTTTCGGCTGCAGAACCATCGACCTGGATTGTCCAACAGTCATTTGGGATGTTGTCATCGGGTGGGCGATGAGGGAGGGGTGGGGGTAAATCGGTGCATTCTATGATGAAGTCCGATAATGCATGGGTGTTGACTTGTTGCCTGCGGGTGTACATGATGTCATATTCGGACAGTTCGATAGCCCATCGCATGAGGCGGCCGGTGATGTCAACTTTGTATAATGACTGTCGAATGGGGGCTTGTGTGTGCATGCATATCTGATGGGCGTGGAAATAATGTCGGAGCTTTCGTGTTGCCATGATTAGGGCAAAGATATGTTTTTCTAAGGGGGAGTATCGGGTTTCGACAGGTTGTAGGACGTGACTAATGTAGTAAACTAGGTGAAAGGTATTGTTGCGATTGGCGCAGAGAACGACACTTATAACTGAAGGGGAAATTGAGATGTAGAGGTGGAGGACTTCGTCTGGTTTTGGGGGGACTAATACAGGAGGACTTTGCAAGTATTGCTTTATGTCTTGAAAGGCTTTCTCGCATTCGGAGGTCTATTCAAAATGTTTGCGGTTTCGTAAGAGTAAGAAAAATGGGAGGGATTTTTCTCCGAATTTGGAAAGAAAGCGGTTGAGTGCTACGATTCGTCCACTGAATCGCTGAACGTCTTTAACAGTTGTTGGGGGTTTCAGATTTTGTATGGCTGCTATTTTGGATGGGTTGATTTCGAGTCCACGCTGTGAGATCATAAAACCCAAGAATTTACCGGCACTTACTCCGAATGTGCACTTTTTGGGGTTGAGTTTTAGACCGAAGTCTTGCAAAGTTTGGAAAGTCTCCCGGAGGTCGCGAGTTATATCTGATGCGGAAAGAGTTTTGACTAAGATGTCGTCGATGTATGCCTCGATATTTCTGCCGATTTGGGATTTGAACATTCGGTTGATTGTGTCCTAGAAATCGACACCTGTGTTTTTGAGTTCGAAAGGCATACGTTTATAGCAGAAAAGTCCTTCGGGTGTGACGAAGGCGGTTTTTTCTTCATCGGCTTTTTCCATAAGGATTTGGTGGTATCCTCTGTGAGCGTCTAGAAATGACAGTAAGTCGTATCCGGCTGTGGCGTCGACGAGGAGATCCGTTCGAGGAAGAGGATATAGTTTCTTGGGGATGGCTTTATTGAGCGAGGTGAAATCGATGCAAACTCGCCATTTGCCGCCTGGCTTTGGTACGGCGACTGGGTTGGCTAGCCATTGAGGGAATTGGACTCTTCGAATGACATCGGCCTCAAGTAGCTCTGATATATCTTTTCGGATAATGGCTTGTTTCGCGGTGTTGAAGGAACGAGGTTTTTGGGTAATGGGTTTAGCTGTGGAATGAATGCCTAATCTATGTTCCATGAAGGATCGGGGGGATTGCCCCGAGGTCTGTGGGCGTCCAGGCGAAAATGTTAGAAAATTCTGCAGCAAGCTCTAGGATTTGTCGTTGCAAAGGATTCGGGAGGGAAGCGCCTATTTTGATCTGGCATTCCAGGTGTGTGGCGTCTATGCTGAAGGTTTCGAATTGGTCGACGGGGGTCAGGCTACGGTCGAGATTGTCAGTGGGAATGGTTGAAGGTTTGGGGGGTTTATTGTTTGTGAGGTAGCAGGTCTGTTGAATCGGTTCGTCTCTGGGAATGATCCAAGGGCCGAAAGGTAACGTCATTATTATGTCATTGCGATATGTGCGGATTTGTGCTTGCATCGCGTTCAGCGCTGGGCGTCCAAGGATGATGTTGTAAGGGGCTGGGGAGTCGGCGATGACGAAGGTGGTTGTGTGTTGCTGTGGGTGGGAAGGTGGGCCCCATTAGAGTAATAGTTGGGCAGTGCCGCGAGGGTGGGTGGTGGTGCCGGAAAAATCGACAATTGGTGTAGAGTATGGTTGTATCAGGCTGTCGTCGAGGTGCATTCTTCTCCAGGTTTCGTAGTACATGATGTTGGCGGAGCTACCGGTGTCTATTAATATACGCCAGACGAAAAAGGATTGGATGTGTAAGGATATTATTAGTGGGGTGTTGGTATTGTTATCGGTTTCGGCAGACTTTACGCGCCTTGAGGGAGGTGGGCCGGATGTGTGGGGGTGGTCATCTATAAGGTTGATGACGTGGGGGGGGGGGGGAGCTGTGCCAGTTCGTGGGGATTATCAAAGGTGGTGGGGGTTGCATTCGGCATCTTAACATATTCGCGTAGTTGTCCTTTTTGAATTGTGGCTTCGATTGCATGTTTCAAGGCGTAGCAATTGTCGGTTGTGTGCCCGACTTCTTTGTGGAATGTGCAGAAATGTTGTTGGTTTCTGCGTTCGATTGGGGAAGGCATCGGGCGCGGAGCAGGTAATATGCCTAATGATTATATTTTCTGCAAGATGGTGGCGCTATCGGTTGTTAAGGGGGTGAATTGGGTAGTATTATTTTTGGGGTAACGGGGTGTTCGTTGGTCGGTGTTGGGAGTTGTCGCTTGTGTTCGGTAAGCAGGGTGTGGGAATCGGGTGAGAGGTTGACTGTGACGGTCTTGGTGGTATTTGGGTCTGGCCAGTGTGTTGTTTCGGGCAACGTCTTGAGCTTGGGTGAATGCCATGGAGGTGGATAATTTTTTGGCTTTTATCCAAGCTCCGATCTGTGTTAGCAGCTCTTGTGTGGTTCTTGGTTCCTGGATGTTTAATTGATGTGAATATTCGCCTGGGATGAGACCGTTGCGGAATGCTTCGACATACAAGGAGTCCGTGCAGTCCTTGGTGAGCAATACTTCTTTGTTGAAACGCTGGAGGTATGAGAACAAGGATTCTCCAACGTTTTGATGAATTTGTAGGAGTTCGAGGCGTGTTTTTTTGTCTGTTCGGAATGCTTTGAAGTGTTGTAAAAAACTGTTGCCAAGTTGTCGAAAAGAGTTGATGGATCCTGCGGGTAAACTGCTGAACCAGGCTTGTACTTGGTCGGTGAGTGTCATCGGAAAGCATCGGCACAACAAAAAATCGTCTGCACCGTGCATGACCATTGTTGTGGTGAATTGCCGGAGGTGGGTTTGGGGATCGGAGTCTCCGGGTGTAATAGGTGAATGTGGGAATCTGGAACGTTGGTGGCAGTGGACCTTTAGCGTACTCCGGGGCCAGAGGGCTTTTGTCGAGTGTGTTCCAGGGGAGGATGTCGTCGTTTGGTTTTAGTGGAGGGGGTTCGAGGTGAATTTGGTCGCATGGCGTTTGGGAATGTATGGTGGTGGGTGTGGGTCCGGCTTTAGGTTGGTCGTGTAGATGAGGTTGATGGAGGGCTGGGGTTCCGGGGGTTTGGGGGAGGTACCATGGTTGCGTTGGTGCTTGCGGTTGTCGTAAAGGGTGTTGGTATATTATAGGTTGTGCTTGAGTACCCAGAGGTGGTTGGGGTATCGGGATCTGTGCTGGTGGGGTGGATGATGCGGGGGGTAATGTATTGAGTGGAGAGTGGGGCAATGGTGGTTGGTTGTTTTGGTGGAGTTGGGGGATTTCTTGGGTTCCGGGGGTTGGTGTTGGGATGTGCCATGTGGGTATTGGGACTTGTGGTTGCGGTAGGGGGTGTTGGTATGATATGGGGTGTGCTATATTATCCGGAGGTGTCTGGGGAAACGGGTGTTGTTGTGGGGAAGCGTGTGGGTCTAACGGGGTTGTATAATTTTGAGGGTGCGGGCGTGGTTGTTTATCTTGTTGTTTGGCTTGTTTGGAAGGTTTTGTGGTAAGGTGGTCGAGTTGTTTCGGTGGAGAAGACTTACGGTGGCGTTTTGGTGGTATCGGGACATTGGTTGAGGATCCGGTGGCTTCAGGAAAGGAGGATGTGGCGTCGTCTATTAATTCTGGATCAGATCTTGGTCTTTTCTGTCGCATGTAGTTGGCGATATTTCTTAAGTTCTGCATAATGTCATCGTATGGTACATTGACGTTTGGTTGATCACGCCGAATGGATAAGGAATGTGAACGGCGGGTGGGCTTCTTGTCATCGCAGCGCGATGTGGATTAGTTTTGGGCGTCTTTTGGTGGATGTGCGGATGGGGAGGGTTGATGCTGGTTGGCGTTGGCGAGTACAGAAGAGGTTGCCAAGGGATGATGAGTACTGGCGGGAACAGGAAGAGGGATGCCCAGGGATGTGGTGGGAACTTCTGGAGAGGTATTAGGGTTTTTAGAATCATGGTCGTGGGTTGTCATGGTCTTTTTCGTCAATCCAATCGTACGAAAAAGCACGGTGGGCGCCAATATGATGTGACCTGATCCTAATTACTCTAATTCCCTTTCCGTTCTTCCTCTTCTTTCCTGGGGATCTTTTAAGGTTTTCGTTCTTCTTCTTTGTTCTTGGTGAATTCTCTCTCTTGGTGTTCTCTCCTTGTGCTTTTCTTGCGTGCATGTCTTATTGATTGTGTTAGATGGCCTTTTCTTTCTTCTTAGGGGGTATTTATCTACGATATGTGGGCTTTTTGTGTTATGGGCCGTTCTTAGATATTTTAGATTTTTCGGTTAGTTTAATGATAGAATTTTTGGGATATTTTGTGTTGTGGAAATATGGTTAATGTATGGGGGTATGGTACATATACCAACTAGAAATGACTTTGTATTGCCATTTCAATCAAGTTTTACAATCATTGAGAGTCTTCATTCTTGGATTCCTTCCCAATTAGTCGATGGGGATATTTTAATGGAAATGAAAAACGTTTTCATTAGAATTTTAAAATATAAAGGTTAAAAGTTATTTGGGCGAGGAAATAAAAAGTTTTGTTCTTTTAATTATAAAAAATAGTAGAAATGAAACGTAAATGTCATTTAGGCTATCAGGATAGTTTGGTAACTTTCTTTGTCATACTCAATAAACAAACAGATTAATTGAACTATTAAATATTAATATTTGATCAGTTTTGTGAGTTTTATAAAAAAAAAAATTAAAAGAAATATTATAAATAATAATTTTTATTTTTTAATAGCCAGATGAATGGTTGAAAATTTGGTTAGGAAAACATGAAGAGTATGTCATAAAAACTTTGGGAATTAAATTGAGGGAAAATTTTTATTAGAGACTTAAATGACTAAAGATCAAAATTCTTGTTTTATTAAGATTTTGTTTTGTTTTTTTTATTTATACAGAAAATTAATATGTATTAATTGTAATTTTATATAAAGAATATTATAAAATATATATTATTTGCGAATTAAAAAAAGAAAATCAATGTTTGATATTAATGCATCTAAATTAATGAATTCTTAAAATTTAATATATATTATCAAATTATTAATATATTGTAAAATAAATATTGATTATTTATTCAAAAATTGGTAAAATATTTTACCAAAATATGTATATATATATATATATATATATATATATATATTATTTATTTATTACTAAAACGAAATATAAAAATTTCTATATTTATATAGAAATTTTAAGTTTCTATGTGAAATTTGTAATTAATTATTTTTAATTAATGGAAATAATTTTTTATTAAAAAAATATATATATGTGTAGACCAAATAATATGGGACAGAGAAAATAATAAAATTGGTTAGAGAGTAACAAATTTTTTGTTGTAGCGTTTTCTATTTCGAAATACCTTAATCCTACTCTTTTCTCTTTTTAATGAAAATTATAAAATTGGTTGGATGGTTTTATTCTTTTTTAAGCAAAATTTTTAATACTTATTTTTTTTGACTCTTTTTTCATGTCATTTTTTTAAAAAAAGAAACAAAAAACTTGAAGTGGTGATTGGATTAATTTGATCCTTTCCTCATGAGTGAATGAAGTTGACTGTTTTTAATTTTCTATAGTTTTAATCTGAAAGCTTTTATTTGTGACATGAATCTAACATATATATATTGTAATAAATTGGAAGTTTTGATTAAGTTTAGTTGGCACGACTCTCTTTACATAAGTGCCTATACCTAACAAGTAATAAGACATTGAATTCGACTTCCACTAAAAATGACTTTATTCTGCATTTCTAACCAAGTGTTGTAGTCTCCAATTGTCCATGGATTCCTTTTAAATTAGTTATGGAGGTGGTTAATAAGGATTTTTTTTTCAAATTGGTATATGTTTTTGAAGTGACTACTTATTTGCTTGAATTTTGAAGAAATTTAATAATTTTTTATTTTTCTGATGATGAATAATTGCTATATCTTTGAAGAGGAGGAAGAAAAAAAATTCAACAATAAATGGACCACTTTGTTTTGTTTTTTTTTTGTCATGAGATTATATTACCACATCTTTATCGAATGTAAATGACAAAAAGTGATAATAAATAGAAAATTATTTTTTAATTCGTAGACTAATGACTATGGTAGTATAAAGCATCACCTTGATATCATATTATTTTACATGAGATTATTATTATTTTCTTGTTTCTTTTTTTCGAGTGATTAATGTTTGTTGATAAAAATGTCAAATACTTAAACTATTGAATTTTTTGACTATATAATATAGTTTCATCCTCACTAATTGAAGAGAGAGAGGAACTAATGGTTTCAAAGGACTTATGGAAAGAAGAATTGGTCATTTCCTGAAAGTAGAAGAAGACACAATCCTAAAGCTACCTCATCTTTCTCCAAAAGAGAAGTAGCCCCTGAATCTTAAAGATAGAGGATGGAAAGTCCCAATGAAGGCATGAGAGAAATGGGTTGATAAACTATTTCTAAAATATCACTCACTGTAGAAGGAAGTTGAGATTTTCAATGCTATTTTAAGTTCAAAGTATGATTTCAAAATAAATTATGGATTGATTTTCGGTTTAGCAAAAAGATGGTGTGCAGATACAAATACGTTTATTTTTCCATGGGGCGAAACATCAATCACCTTAGAAGATGTAATGATTCTTGGTGGATTATCTGTTCTAGGAAGTCCTCATTTTACACAAATGGAGGAAAACCATCTAATAGAAATCGAGGCAATTATGAAAAGAGAAATTGACAAGTTTGTTGGGTGAAAGAAAAGAGCACACATATCCAATGAATCAATTTCTTTATGTTAAAGAATAACAACCAAATTGAATATGAGCATGAAGCTTTTCGTATATCTTGGTTGTCAAGGTATGTTTTTCCTGTGGATGAGATCAATATGGTTAATGAAGATATACTTCCGCTCACAATTCTTCTTGCTAGAGGAACAAAAATTGCACTTGCTCAACCAGTTTTTGCTGGATTATATACTAACTTACGTGTATTAAAGAAAACAATGGAGGATTCAATAAAGAGATGACACATTGTGCAGCTAGATATTTATTGGTTACCTTTTCATATGGTTCAAATTTGGGCATGGGAGCGATTCAAACCATTTCAACCGATTCCAAATATTCTTAATATTGGTGAGCCAAGGTTGGCACGTCAGAATAATGCACAAAGAAGAAGATCAACTCATAGAAATGTGAGGAGCACAACTTATTCATGTGGCGATGTGTTTGAATGGAGGCCATATTGTTTGTACTTAGAAAATTGGATTTTTTCAAGCTTTTACGTTGAAACAAAACAGAGAATACAATTCAGTGGTCCATTATTTAGTCAAGAAATAGAGTCGTTTGCTCGATGCTTGAGAGTGTGTCATCTAGTTGGAATGGAAAGTGTGGAGTCTTATCAACCACATCGTGTTACAATGCAGTTTGGGTATGACCAAGATCTTCCCAGATCAACAATTTCTCGTTCAAATTTACCTAGAGATTATCTTATAGTTTCTAATGACTATAGTGGAAAAATTAAGGAGGCGGTAGTATTGTACCTTCCATCAAGGACGACAAAATCTGAAGTGAGTATTCATTACTTGAATTGGTGGAGGAAGAAAGTCTTATTTCTATTGAACAAATCAACCCACGTGTTGCAAACAAGAAGAAGACAACCAAGAAGAAGTAGAAGAATCTTATCAAATTCTCGTCAGGTTCCAAGGCAAATAGCTGAGCAAGAAGTTGAAATAGAAATGAGTGAAGGAGAAACAAGCACCATGACACCTATGATTGAACTAAATCTACCTCCAAACAACTCTATTCTCCCCATGATGCCTAAAATAAATCTGCCTCTTGGTGACTCTCTTCCAACCATGATGCCTATGATTAACTTAAATCTACCTCCAAAAGATTATCTTCTTGAATTTAAAAGTGATCATCAACTAGCTTTTGCCAATTCTATGATTGATTTGAGTCTTACTCCTCCACAATCACCTATTTATTATTAAATTTCTTAGCTAGCATAGTAAGCAAGAAAAGCATGAGAATGGATGTACATATGTGATAATATTAAAGTTGGTAAATTAATTAGTTGCCTTTGATGGATTTCAAATCAATAAATTAATTAATTGCGTTTGTTGTACACTTGAAGGTGTCGAGTCTTACCAACCACATCATGTTGGAATGCAAATTAAGTATGATCAAGATCTTCCTAGATTAGTAATTTTTAATTTTAATTTATCGAGAAAATATGATACAAATCTTTTATTGTAAAAAGATCTTCTTTCTACATTATTTCAATGCGTCAACATTGGCTCTCCAATATTAATAATATTTGGAATAGGTTGAAATATTTTGAATCTCTCCCATGCTCAAATTTGAACTAGATGAAAAGGTGACTAAAAAATATCTAGCTACAAAATGTGTCCCACCATTTATTGAATCATCCACTATTTCTTTTAATAAACTTAAGAGAGTATACAATTTGGTCAAAACTAGTTGAGCAACTGCAATTTTTTGTTCCCATATCAAGAAGAATTGCAATCCAAAGTACATTATCATTAATCATATAGATCTCATCCACAGGGGAAAAAAAACCCTAACAACCATGATATAAAGAAAGATTCATGCTTATATTCAAATTGGTTGTTATTCTTTAACATAAAGATATTGATCTATTGGATATGAGTGTATTTTTACTTTTTTTTTTCTAACAAACTTGTCAACTTCTCTTTTTATAATTGCCTATATTTTCATTATATGGTTTTCCTCTATTGGTATAGAATGAGGACTTCCTAGAATAGATAATCCTCCAAGAATCATTACATCTTCTAAGGCGATTGATGCTTCGCCCCATGAAAAAATAAATGTATTTGTATTTGCACACCATCTTTATGCTAAATCGAAAATCAAGTCATAATCTATTTTAAAATTGTACTATGAACTTAAAATAGCATTGAAAATTCAAACTTCCTTCCATATTGAGTGATATTTTAGAAATATTTTATCGGCCCATTTCTCCCATGCCTTCATTGGGACTTTCCATCCTCTATAATTAAGATGCAGATGCCACTTCTCTTTTGAAAAGTTGAGGTAGCTTTAAGATTAAATCTTATTCTTCTACTACTATTGAATCAACTCTATATTTGAAGAAAGGACTAATTCTTCCATCTATAGGTCCACCAGTGTAAGAGGTTGGAACCTTCAGTAGTTCCCTCTCTTTAGTTAGTGAGTGAGAATGAAGCTATATTATATAGTAAAAAAATTCAATGGTTTAAATATTTCACATCTTTATCAACAAATATTAATCGTTCAAAAAAGAAACAAAAAAAAAATAATTTTCATTTGAAAATAATATGATCACAAAATTATGCATTATGCTACCATAAATATTAGACTACTAATTCAAAGAATGTTTTCCTATTTATTATCACTAATATACATTCTAATAAGGACATCACAATGTAATATCATGAAACAAAAAAAAATTAATAATTAGTGGTGCATTTATTCTTGAGAAAATTTTCTTTCTCCTCTTGAGAGATCTAATAATTATTTATCTTAAAAAAATTATTAAATTTATAAATTTAAGTAATTATTACTAACTCAAAAAAATAATATGAACTGATTCAACAAAAAAAGAAAAAGAAAAAAAGAATCAAATAAATCTATCTAAAATATTGGTAACGTAATGATAAATTCTATGTTTTCTTCCTTTTTAATTCTATTTTTTTCATAAAGCTTTATATTCCTGGGTTCATATATACAACTATGTATGTCTAGCAAAATGCTTGTAAAAATAAGATGATGAGATGATAACACTAAAATATTTCAATATTTTACTGATGTTTTATGCTTAACCGTGTATCAATTTAATAAGAATTAATCACTTTTGACTTGATTTGTGATAAAAGTGATTTTAGAAAATTTTTGAGACAAATTTGCGTGAAAAATTATATTTAGGGACTTAATTGTAAAATTTGAAGATATTTAGACACATCGCGCTTGGCGCCCGTTAAGATTTTGTTCTTGACGACTTCCAAGCAAGATCTGTTGATGGCCATCAAGCACTATTCATAAGAATTTTTTTTATTTGTGAAATTTCAGTTTTGCCCATATGTAATTCACCTATAAATATGTGTAATTTTCCTGAGATGAAAAGTAGAATTGTTTAAGGCTAGTGAAACTTTATTGGTTTTGATATTCATCTTATATTTCTCTCAAAATTTCTCTCATCTCTTCTCAAATTCTTTTAGAGTCTTGTCTAAACTAAGATGGATTTTAGGAGAGTTTTTGTTGTTGTGTGTTGAGTGCATTTTCATAATTTTTTTTGAGTGTTGTGAGTTTGAAGAGTTGTCTAAACCAAGAAGCTTTTTAAATTCATCCACTTGGAGAGAGTTTTGATCCATTGATATCACTACTCCTCCAAAGTTTTTGAGATAGTAAGTTGCCTCAACCATAAGGAAGTTGCTTTATCAAGGATTTGGAGAAAATTGGTGACTATTGAAGATTCATCACATCTACAAATGAAGTTGAAGATCAAGAGTTTGTCCTTATTGTTGTACATCTTCTTATTCTTAATTTTCTTTTGATTTTGTATTGATATTTAATAGCACAATTCTCATCATAGGATCTCTACCTTCTACCTTTTTTTTTTAAGATTGAGTATGGGAAATTTTATTTGAATCATGTATTTGAAATTCTTGTGTGTTCTATGTTTATGTTTCTTAGTTTCTTGCATCATTCTCCTTTAAAATTCCATCTTATGGATGTGAGTTACAAGCTATTAGTATATTTGGCCATTGATATGTGGTAGGATTTAAGGATTGTATGTGAGAACCAACCATAGTTAATCATGCTTTTCCTTGGATCAAACACTTAGTTTTCAATTGATGAGAATCTCTTTGTTTAGAACCACTTATAACTCATATGAGTTTAAGGAGATCCTAATCTTTTACTTACTTGCTTTTTACTTGCTTTCTTAGATTAGATGTAGTTTAGATCTCAACTTGAATCATTTGCTTGGAACTTGATCTACATTTCAAGTTTGATTTTTATGGATTCAACCATTCATTCCTTGGGAAATAAAGATTTTAAATTTTAAAGTCTATAACTCATTCAATAATGGATACTCTGCCTAACTCTTTGATATTGTTAAGTGAAAATCTATCCTCTTAATTCAATTTAATCATAATATTTATGTTTAATCAAAAAGTTAAATCACATTAAAAGTGGTTATCATGAGTGTAAAGGAGAAATAATAAAAAAATGGTTACAAGTTCCAATTGAGCTAATTACAAGGGCAAGAGCTAGAAGGTTAAAAAAACACTTAATAGAGCTAATCCAAAAAGTATGGACTGATTATGAATGGATGAAGTCATAAACTACTCAAAATAGAGATCAATCCTAATTAATGTTAATGGGGCAATTTAAAAGGCTAGTCAACCTCCAAAAAATGTGTCTTTCAAGTTTGGAGGTATTATAGGCACATATGTACCTTTTCTAGAAGACTAATGTTGTTAGAACTGAAGATTTTGGACAACATTGAACCATGTACCAATTTTATGCTTTAAATGTAGCTTGTCCTATTCTTGGAGGGTTGTTCAAGTATAAACAGAGATAAAATTAATTTGCAAATCAAATTTTGGATTTAATTGATAATGATTTAGAATATAATAAATTAAAGATTCCATCTTTCATGAGGAAGAAATTATATTGAATCTTATTTAGAGAGGGAGAATAAGATTGAGTTTAACTTTATTCCAACTACTTGGAATATTTGATTAATTCTTTCTAGGTTAATTATAGATTAATTAATAGATACTAAACAAATCGTTACCAACGTTCATGAGACAAATCATATTTTACAAATGTAAAATTGTTGATCTTACCATATTGCTAGGAAAATTGTCAAATTTCATTCCTTAAATTATATAATTTTTGTAATTTCATCCATTTTTATATTGTTGAAAAATATCATCCCTTATATTTATAATCTTGGCAAATTTTATTATTTTTTAAAATTTATTAACGGTCAACTGTTAGTTAATCTTTTTTTTTTAAATTAATAATTATATTGAAAGGATAAAAATGTCAAAATACTAATTCACTTACATTTCATAGAAATACCTAAAATATTCATCTCAACCTCTTCTTCTTTCTTTTGTTTCTTGTTTCATCCAAATTTTAGTTGAGAATTTATTGTTATTTTTTATTTATTCTTATAAATTTTATTTTATAAACAAAGTGAATGCAATTTTATATAAATAAATTTATTTTCTTTTGTTGTTTTCAATGAGATGCAATGTACACAAGGCACCCTTTAATCTACAAATTACAAATTTTATTCCTCATAAATGAAAAATAGGAATATATTTTTTATTAAAAAAAGATACACACACAACACCCACCTCCAGGAACCAAACGAAACGAAATCGAGAAACACAACAACAAGAAAAAACACCCACCTCCTATAAAAAACTCTTGGTGGTATTATTTTAATGGAAAAATCGCAAGAATCCCATCTCCATCAGCATGAAAGTCATTCATAAAAAACCATCAACTAGTTGCAAAACTCTCGTTCAAAAATTACTATTAAAAGAGGAAGAAGAAGAAGGTTGAAATGAAAATTTTAGGTTATTTCTGTTGAAATGAAAATTTTAGGTTATTTATGTTGAAATGAAAATTTTAGGTTATTTCTATAAAACTCAAGTGAATTGGTATTTTAACATTTTTACCCTTTTAATATAATTATTAATTCTTTTAAAAAGTTGACTAATAATTGATTGTCAATAAATTAACCGAAATGATGAAATTTGCCGAAATTATAAAGATAAGGGATGAAATTTGCTAATTTGCTCCATATTTCTATCAACACGATAGGTACTCTGCCTCAAATTTTGTTTAATTAAGTGACACCCTTATCTGCTATGTGCTTTAGCTGTAGTTCTTAATTTTTTATAAATTTACGTAGGACATAAACTCTATCTTTAGCACACTTAAATTGAGTGCATCAATATCTATCATAGAGTATAGTTGGAAAATGGTAGCATCTATAATTTTAAATTTATAAGATAAAATCGTTATAACTCAAGGAAGTGGTAAAAGATAACACAAGATTAAATCATAAAAATTAATTTAGAATTCTAAACTAAATATTGGAAGATAGTAGATCTAACACTAAATATTGTTGGTCCCCAGATTATTTTTGTCATAAAATTGGTCTACGAAATTATAAAAAAATTGTAACATTGATATTTCGGTTAAAAATTATGATAAATCATTGTTAAATTTAAATTAAAAAATAGATCCAAAAATTTATCATTATACTATCTAAATATATTTAATAATATATAATATTTGTATATATACATATACCTTAAAAAATCCTAGAAGATATGGTCTAAAAAAATAAAAAATAAAAACTCCTAGAAGATCAAGATTCTATAAGTTCAATTCTACTTAATATCCCAAGAGTTATCGCATTGTAGTAGTGGAAATAATAACTTTCTAACAATTACTCTAATTGTTAATATATATTATACATAGGAATTAGATCGAGTAGATATATGTTATCAAATTATTTAAATTCATGATTGCATCTATCACACTGTCATCTTGAGTTTCCTGACTTTGTCACTTTCTTGTTGCACTGTTTATCACCAATCAATACTGGGCAAGTAGTATAACAGAAATAATCAATCTTTGTGAAGGATATGGTGGCTTTAACTATAATCCAGTTAGATTTTTCTGATCATCCCAGTCCTTCATCCTTGATCTTAAAAACAATTTTATGGATTTCATTCTTTGCTCCTCTAGGACGATTTTCCTTGATATGGATTGGGAAGCAATATCTTTTGCACATATATTCAACCAATTCATCAAGTTTTGGTTTTTCTTTTTGATTATGTTATTATACAAATCTTCTGGTTTTTCTTTCTTCTTCTTTTCGTTGTTTCTTAAATATATGTATGCATGGTATATGTATATATTTAAATAAATAATATAATGACATAAATATTCTTGACTTTTTTAAAATAAAAAATAAAAAATTAATGGGTAATTTAAAATATTTTTTATTCAAAGGACCAATGTTACCAAACGACTATTATTTAGAATTATTTAATTGAATGATTGGTTGTCAAAATACTAAGAATATAAATATAATAGTTTTTTTGTTATTGTTTTTTTTAGCATGTGTTTTAGTTTAGATATTATCTCTGTTACCATGAATGATGATTATTCATTTATTTATGCATAATATTTTTTTATTAATGAATTTTCACTTAATAAAATTATATATTTGGGGATCATTTACATTAATAGAGCTGTAAACAAACCAAACGGTTCGCGAACAAAGCTCGTTCGAGCTCGTTTATACTCGGTTCGAGCTCGTTTATTTATTAAACAAACAAACACGAACATAATTTTATGCTCGATTAAATTTCAAGCTTATTCAAATATTGTTCGCGAACATACCGAGTGTTCGCGAATAAATTATAAATATTTATATATATTATTAAAAATAATATTTAATATTTAAATTAGAGATTTTTTTAAATTTTTTTTCCTAATTTCAGGTGATTCAACTTCCCCAACGTTTTTCAAAATGTTAAAGCAATTTGTTTCTCTCAGAACCATAAAAAGACTTTTGAGTTCTAACTAAACTCAATCAACTTTCTTTCTATACAAATCCTAAAAAGTTGACCGTTCTCCTTTACTTTCTCAAAGTTCAGATTCAACTGAAAAAATAAGTTTATCATTCCCTTACCTTCTTTAATATTCTTTATATATTTAACATTTTTTTTTTGCAGACAGAGAATATTGATCTATCTTTTATCTTTTGAAGAAATTGTTTTATCTTAATTTCAAATTTAATCATTTTAATTATTACATTTAGATTTATCATTTAAAAGAATCTTTTTTTTATTATTATTAAATAGTTAAATATTTAAATTCTTTTTTTTTTTATAAATTTGAAATTTAAAAAAAAATTAATATTTAAATTTGAATTTTTTTTTAAATTTAATCGAGCGAAGCTCCAACTCAAACAATAAAAAACAATAGTCAAACAAATTTAAACAACTTTTTCTGTTCGAAATATTAAATGAGCGAACTCAAACGTGCTCGAATAATAATCAAACAAATCCAAATTATCTGATGTTCGATTCGTCTCGATTCGTTAATAACTCTATTACATATAATCAATTTTTAAAATTTTTTCTCTCTCTTCATTTTCACTCCATCGCTGCCATAAGCCTTCTCTTCTTTTCTTTCTTTTTATCCAACTAAGAGGTAACCTTATTTAATTCACGAGGAATGCATAAGTGGATACTCCTAAAATCTACAATACTTGAATAAAAATGCACACATATGTCAATTTTGTGTAAATCAAACTCGGTACCTCTCATTAACAAGATAGATTTAAGCATCTAAGTAGAGAGTCACACCAATTGATCTACTTCTTTTACTCTAATCAAAATGTTCAATTCATCACAAAAATTTATTGGATTCATAAATAAACTCTAAGATTAAAACTTTTAAAAAAATTAATCAACTTATGAGAAAAGGATCAAATTAGTCTTATAATAATTCCCACAAGAAACAAAAAGGAGGAAAAAGGGCATGGAATAAATTTACTAACTATTAAAAAGTATAAAAATGAAAATTTTTAGTAGAAGAAAATAAACAAACAAAAAAAACAAAAAAAAGTTATGAGAGAAAATAGATCAATACCTCAACACTATACAAGGAGAAAGAGACCACAACCACAAAGTAAGTTTCTCTAAAAGAAAGATTTTTACACTATGAAATTATCTTTAAAAACTAAGAATTTGTTACTTTTCCACCAATTCTAATAAATATATACATAAAATATATTATAAGTCAAATGTAATATTTAATGATTCTTTTGTCCTATATTACTTGGTCCATATTATATATATATATATATATATATTATATATATATTGTTTTTTTTTTGAAATTACATATATATAATTTTGATACAAATTATTTGCATTAATAAAAGGAATATAATTTCAAATTTTATTCTTATAGAAACTTAAAATTTCTATATAAATAATTTTTTTTTATATATACTTCATGTGATAAATAAAAATGTATATATTTTTCTTCAACAATCTTGTCAATTTTATTTATTTTTGTCAATCTAATATATATTTTCCATATTTTTATGTTAAACATTCATTGTTATTTTTCTTAAATTATTCTTATTAAATTTATTATTTTCTACTTTTTGAATAAATAAAATTTGTTTACCATATTTTGATTTTCATATTTTATATATGTATATTAAATTTTAAAAATATATTAATTAATAAGCATTAATATCGAACATTGACTTATTCATCAATATATCATCCGTATAAATAGAAACGTTTACTTTTCAATTTGAATATCAATTAAAATAATAATAACTTTTAAAAACATTACAAAAGGATTTAGAACATCATTCAATATATACAGTTAGTGTAGAAAATATAAATAATTAGTAATATTATAACTTTGGAATTACCTTAAATATTAAATACATTTGAAAATGCTGTAATAATTCAATGGTTTTCTTTGTATTTTCTGTAAATTAAAAATTACAATGAAAATAAATTACGTGTAATAAAATTACAATACTTTTTTTTTACGTGGTCTTATTTTTATGGATTCGCTGCTTCGATTCATTGTTGGCTATCTTTTTCAGCTTGAATTTGATCCAATGGATTTTAATTTCTTCGTAGGATATTTTGAGCTAATCTCGAACTCGATTCAACTTCGAGTTGGCTTGATCTGAATCTGATGAATAATTATGAATTTCTTCCTAGGGCTTTTGGACTTTTCTTTAGATACTTTTGATTTTTTTTTGGAAGTAGACTTCATCATCAATGGTTGTCCAAATTTCTCAATATAATTAACTTAATCATGATAATATTCAAGTCTTCATCACAAGTAATTTGTTGACAAATAAATATATTCCTTCACAACCAATGACAAGCGGCATTGGTGTAGTTCCAATTGACTTCCTAAAAGATAGGATTTATTTACCCATATTAATTATGAATAATTAAGGATAGAATTTTACTAATTGTCACTTTTAGCAATATTGGTTGTCACTTAATCAATCAGAACCTAAGGTAGAGTACCTATCGTGTAGCTAGTTATTTGGAAAGTACCTACGAATTTAATTTATTATTATCGTAATCCCAAGGAATTGATAACGGCTTAGTAGAAACTATCCTTTAACCCTAATTTCTATTTATTCATTCAATTAACCAATCTTTCATCAATAATCTTGATGAAGTTGTCATCTCATCCACACATAGCACATAAGCAATTAGCATGCAAGAGTAACAAATAGACATGAGTTCTTATGTATGTTGTATTGTTTATACATGTTGATTTTTGAAAAGTTTAAGTGTTAGTAGGATAATTTACCCTATAAAAAAATAGTAGAAATGAAATTTAATTGTCATTTAGGCTATTAGAATAGTTTGGTAACTTTCTTTTGTCATAATCAATAAACAAATATATTAATTGAACTATTAAATATTGATATTTGACCATTTTTGTAAATTTTATAAAAAAATATATTAAAAGAAATATTATAAATAATAATAACTATTTTTTAATAGCTAGATAGATGGCTGAAAATTCGTTAGGAAAACATGAAGAATATGTCATACAAATTTTTAGAATCAATATAAGGGAAAATATTTATTAGAGACTTAAATGGTTAAAGATAAAAACATAAGTGTATAAATCAACCACGTTTTTTTTAAAAAATTAATAAAAAAATATTATTAAAAATTTCACATTTGAGGGTACTTTGTTTTGTTTTGTTTTTGTTTTTAAATAGAAAATTAATATGTATTAATGGTAATCTTATATAATGAATATTATAAATACATATTATTATTTGCTAGTTGAAAAAAGAAAATCAATGTTTAATATTAACGGATATTAATTAATAAATTCTTAAAATTTAATATATATTATCAAATTATTAATATATTGTGAAATAAATATTAATTATTTATTTAAAAGTTATTTTAAGTTTATGTAAGAATGTAATTTGTAATTAATTCTTTTAAATTAATGGAAATAATTTTTATTAAAAATATATATACGTAGAACAAATAATATGGGACAAAGAAAATCATAAAATAGGTAAGATGGTAATAATTCTTACTTTTAGAGTTTTCTCCTTCAAAATAATTTAATCTTACGATTTTGTTTTTTTCAAAATATTTGGTGTTGAAGGTATCTTCTCTCATTGATAGTTTTATTCTTTTTCAAGAAATTTTTTTAATACTTTTTTTATTGTTTTTGACTTTTTTCCATGTCATTTAAAAAATAACTTTAAGTGGTGATTGAACTAATTTGATCCTTTCCTTGTAAGTGAACGAAGTTCACTTCTTTTTTTTCTTAGTTTTAATCTGAAAGCTTTTATTCGTGACATGAATCTAACATTTTTTTGTAATAAATTGGAAGTTTTGATTTAGTTTAGTTGGCATGACTCTCCTTACATAGGTGTCGAAACCTAACATGCAATGAGACATTGAATTTGACTCCCACTAAAAATGACTAAAAATGACTTTATTCTGGAGACATAAGTGTTGTAGTCTCCAAGAGTCTTCATCCATGGATTCCTTTTAAATTAGTCATGGAGATGGTTAATAGGAAAAAGAAAGTTCAAATTGATATATGTTTTTGAAGTGACTACTTATTTGCTTGAATTTTGAAGAAATTTAATAATTTTATGTTTTTTGATGAAGAATATATTGCTACATCTTTGAATCAGAGGAAGAAAACTCTCTCCACAATAAATGGACCACGTTGTTTTGCTTTTTTTTTTTTTTTTTTTTTTTTGCATGAAAGTATATTACCACATTCTTATCGAATGTAAACGATAAAAAAAGATAATAAATAGAAAAAACTAATTTTCAATTCGTAGACTAATGATTATGGTAGTATAAAGCATCACCTTATGATCATATTATTTTACATGAGATTATTATTATTTTCTTTTTTCTTTTTTTCAGTAATTAGTGTTTGTTGATAAAAATGTTGAATACTTAAACCATTGAATTTTTGACTATATAATATAGCTTCATCCTCACTAATTGAAGAGAGAGAGGAACTAATGGTTCCAACCTCTTACATTGGAGGACCTATAGAAGGAAGAATTGATCATTTCTTGAAATATAGAGTTGGTTCATCAGTAGAACTAGAAGAAGATCTTCCTAGATTAGTAATTTCTAGTTCTAATTTATCGAGAAAATATGTTACAAATCTTTTTATTGAAAAATATCTTCTTTTTACATTATTTCAACGTGTCAATCTTAGCTCACCAATATTAAGAATATTTGGATTAAGTTGAAATGGTCTAAATCGCTCCCATGCCCAAATTTGAACTAGATGAAAAGGTGACAAAAAATATCTAGCTGCAAAATGTGTGTGCCCTTATTGAATAATCCATTGTTTCTTTTAATACACTTAAGTTAGGATACAATTCGGTCAAAACTAGTTGAGCAAGTGCAATATTTGTTCCCCTAGTAAGAAGAATTGCGATCCAAAATACATTTTCATTAATCATATTGATCTCAATCACATAAAAAATATACCCTAACAACCAAGATATAATGAAGGCTTCATGCTCATATTCAAATTGGTTGTCTTTATTTAACATAAAGAAATTGATCCATTGGATATGGGTGTATTTTTTCTTTCTTCCAAAAAACTTGTCAACTTCTCGTTTCATAATTGCCTCTATTTTCATTATATGGTTTTCCTCCACTGGTGTAGAATGAGGACTTTCTAAAACAGATAATCAATCAAGAATCATTATATCTTCTAAGGCGATTAATACTTCGCCCCATAAAAAAATAAACGTATTTGTATCTCCACACCATCTTTATGCTAAATCGAAAATCAATTCAAAATCTACTTTAGAATTGTACTTTGAACATAAAATAGCATTGAAAATCTCTATTTCCTCCCATAGTGAGTGATATTTTAGAAACATTTTATCGACTCATTTCTCCCATGCCTTCATTGAGACTTTCCATCCTCTATGGTTAAGATTCAGAAGCCACTTCTTTTTTGAAAAGATGAGTTAACTTTTGGATTAAATCTTCTTCTTCTACTATTAATGAACCAACCCTATATTTGAAGAAATGACTAATTCTTCCTCTATTGGTCCACCCATGTAAGAGGTTGGAACCTTTAGTAGTTTCCTCTCTTTAGTGAATGAGAATGAAGCTATATTATATAGTAAAAAAATTCAATGGTTTAAGTATTTCTAATCTTTATCAACAAATATTAATAGCTCAAACAGAAAACAAAAGAAAATAATAATAATTTTTATTTTAAAATAATATCATCACAAAATCATACATTATGTTTCCATATATATTAGACTACTAATTGAAAGAAAATTTTCCTATTTATTATCACTTTGTAAAATATACATTCTAATAAGGACATCACAATATAATTTCATGAAAAAATAATAATAATTAGTGGTGCATTTTTTGTTGAGAAAAGTTTCTTTCTCCTCTTTGGAGATCTAGCAATTATTTTAAAAAAGCATTAAATTTATAAATTTAAATAAATACCAGTTACTCAAAAAAATATAAACTGATTCCCAAAAAAAAAAAAAAAAAAAGAGAGAAAGAAAAAGATAATCAAATAAATATATCTAAAATATTAGTAACGTAATGATAAATTCTATTTTTTTCATAAAGCTTTATAATCCTGGGTTCATATATACAACTATGTATGTATAGAAAAATGTTTATATAAATAAGATGATGAGAGTAATGCAGAAATAATAAAAGAATCATTATAAGTTCCAATGGGGCTAATTACAAGGGCAAGAGCTAGAAGGTTTAAAAAAATACTTAATGGAGCTAATCCAAGAAGTATGGACTGGTTATGAAAGGATGAAGTCATAAACTACTCAAAATAGAGATTAATCCTAATTATTGTTATTGGGGCAATTTAAAAGGCTAGTCAACCTTCAAAAATGTGTCTTTCAAGTTTGGAGGTATTATAGGCATATATGTTTGTTTTCTAGAAGTCTAATATAGTTAGAACTCAAGATTTTGGTCAGCATTGAACCATGTACCAATTTAATGCTTTAAATGTAGCTTGTCCTATTCTTGGAGGGTTGTTCAAGTATAAATAGGGATAAAAAAAATTTGCAAACTAAATGTTGAATTTAATTAAATTAAAGATTCGTCTTTCTGAAGGAAGAAATGATCTTGAATCTTATTTGGAGTGGGAGAAGAAGATTGAGTTGGTGTTTGATTGTCACGACTATTCTGAGTGAAAAGGTAAAGTTAGCTACAATTGAATTCACTAATTATGCTATTATTTTGTGGGATCAATTAACTTTGAGCGGGAGAAGAAATGGTAAAAGACTTTTTGAGACTTGAAAGGAAATGAAAGCTATCATGAGAAGAAGATTCATTCCAAGTCACTACTACAAGAACTTATTTCAAAAGTTGCAAATTGTCACTCAAAGGGCTAGAAGTGTTGAAGATTACCACAAGGATATGGAGATATGCATGATTAGGGCTATCATGAAAGAGGATCTAGAAGCTACTGTGGCCAAGTTCTTTTAGCTGGTTCAAATAGTGACATTGCAAATGTGGTGAAACTACAACATTATGTTGAGTTGAATGACATGTTGCATATGGCCATATGATGCGTTATTTTTACAAAATACAACTTGTGTGAGAAATTGTGTGATTGTAGTGTAAAACCAAGTAAAATAAGATCACATTATTGTTGCTAAAGTTTGCTCATACAAATAGGTCATCCAAATTGATTGAACTGAGCTTAATAAAGATTTTTAGGAATATTTGCTCTGTTTTGTCTTGAGTTTTCTACCTAAATATTATATGTTTGCTCGAATTGGGATCAACCTTATTCCAACTACTTGGAATCTTTGATTAATTCATGCTAGGCTAATTATAGATTAATTAATAGATACTAAACAAGTCGTTACCAATGTTTCTGGGATAAACGATATTTTACAAATGTAAAATTGTGGATGCTACAATATTGCTATCAACATGATAGGTACTCTGCCTTAGATTTTATTTAATTAAGTGACACTCTTATCTGCTTTATGCTTTAACTGTACTTCTTAATTCTTCATAAATCTACATAGGACATAAACTCTATCTGTAGCACACTTAATAGAATACATCAATACCTATCTTATAGTATAGTTGAAAATGGTAGCATCTATGATTTTAAATTTGTAAGATAAAATAGTTATAACCCAAGGAAGTGGTAAAAGATAATCACATAACACAAGATTAAACCATAGAAATAAATTTAGAATTCCAAGCCAAATATTGGAAGATAGTAGATCTAACACTAAATAATGTTGTTCCCCAAATTATTTTTTTCATGAAATTGGTCCACAAACTATAAAATAATTGTGACATTGGTTCTTTCTTTAAAAATTCTAGTAAATCATTGTTAAGTTTAAAATGAAAATTACATCCAAGGATGTGCGATTATACTATCTAAATATATTTAATAATATATATATATATATATATATACCTTAAAAACCCTAGAACATATGGTCTAAAAAAATGATAATTAAAAATCATATGAGTTATGGCACTAGAATAGTGGAAATAATAACTTTCCAGGAATTACTCTAACCGTTAATATAAATGATACATAGGAATTAGATTGAGTAGATATCTACACTCAACTGGATAATTCACCTTCTGAACTTTAACAATAGTAATTTTGACCTTGTTCATCACCGTAAGCTTCCTCTTTAATTTTGAGTCTATACCAAAATTATGTGAATATACAATTTCTTATAATTTCTAAAAATCTCGATTCATCTATCCAAGATCTCCAGCTCAGATTCCTGGAAAGTAGTAAACCATGTCAACCCGGTATGATCTTGAATTTGAGCTTGAAGAAGATATATGTAATCACTATTTTTAAATTTCATTATTGCATCTATCATACTGCCATCTTGATTTTTCTGACTTTGTCACTTTCTTGTTTGTCTATCACCAATCAATACTAGGCAAATAGTATAACAAAAAGAATCAGTTTTTGTGAAGGATATGGTGGCTTTAACTGTAATCCAGTTAGATTTTTCTGATCTTCCCAGACCTTCATCCTTGATCTTAAAAACAATTTTATGGATTTCATTCTTTGCTCCTCCAGGAACAATTTCTCTTGATATGGATTGGGAAGCAATATCTTTTCAACATCTATTCAACCAATTCATCAAGTTTTGGTTTTTCATTTTGGTTATGTTATACACAGATCTTTCTTCTTCTTTTCGTTGTTTCCTGAATATATGTATGTATGGATATGTATATATTTAAATATATAATATAATAACATAAATATATCCTTGAAATTTTTTAAATAAAAAATTAACGAATGATTTAACATAAATTTTAACTATAAGATCAAAGTCACTAAACGTGTATAATTTTGAAGTATTTAACTCAAACTCTCCTTGTAGATAATGTGAATGATCAGTTGTCAAAATACTATGAATATAAATATAATATATTTTTGTTATTGTTATTTTTTTGTATATTTTTTAAATTGAATATTATCTTTGTTACCATGAATGATTATTATTCATTTATTTATGCATAATATTTTTTTTATTAATGAATATTCACTTTTTAAAACTATATATTTCGAGATCATTTACATAAAATCAAATTTTTAAATTTTCTCACTTTATTTTCTCTCTATAGCTGCTGCAAGCCCTCTCTTGGATGAAAATAGATACTCCTAAAATCTACAATACTTGGATGAAAATGCACACATATGTCTATTTTTGTGTAAATCAGATTCCGTACCTCTCGATTAACAAGCTAGATTTAAGCATCTAAGTAGAGAGTCACACCAATTGATCTACTTTCTTTTCTCTAATCAAAATGTTCAATTCAACACAAAAAATTTATTGGATTCATAAATAAAAACTCTAAGATTAAAACTTTTTTAAAAAAATCAAGGATCAAATTAGTCTTATAATAATCCCCTCAAGAAAAAAAAAGAGAATATAGGGAATGGAAAACATTTACAAAATTTACTAACTATTAAAAAATATAAAAATGAAAATTTTTAGTAAAAGAAAATAAACAAACAAATACAATTTATGAGAGAAGATTGAGAGATACCTCAACAATAGATAAGGACAAATAGACTACGACGACAAAGTAAGTTTCTCTAAAACTAAGATTTTTACACTATGAAATTATGTTTAAAAACTAAGAATTTGTTACTCTTCTACCTATTCTACTTAGTCTATTCTAATTAGTATATATGTAATGTACAGGTAATTTATGAAATTTATATTATTATTTATTTATTATTTAAAATAGATAATTAGAATTTAAACACAATGCAAAACTTATAAATACCCCTCATTTGATAGAAGAGAGGAAGGAATTTTGGAATTCAAGAGCACTAGAAACAGTTCTGAGAAAAATAATCTGAAAAATCTCTAATCCAATAATATCATAATGACGTCCACCGTGTCTTTTTGATTTTTTTATCGAAAAAATAACAACCCAAACTGAGATTCGAATAATTCCGGAATACTCAGAGCAGTTCTTATAGACTGAAATCTCTTAACCTATCGAAGCAAGTAAAGTCAAACCCTTGGATGAGGAGAGGATATGCTCTCTCAGAAGTAAATCTGTAGAGACTCTAATTTTAGCACCGTTCATTCAGGTATGCTTTCGTAAAATATTTAATTAATTAGTTGATCTTTATTATATAAAGTCACACTTTTAATGCACAGAAGCTCCGCGCTTTCCTACACCAAAAAGTTCCGTGATTTCCTACATAAAAAAAGCTTTGCGCTTTCCCCTACACAAAAAAATCTCTGCGCATTTCTACACAAAAAAAGCTCCTTACTTTGGTACAAACAACAAAACACCTTGCTTTGGTACAAACAAAAAAGCTCTGTGCTTTCTTACAAACAAAAAAGTGTAGTGCTTTCGTACAAACAAAAAGCTTCCTGCTTTCGTATTAACTATTTATATGATTCATAGATTTACTGACAGATCCTCTTCATTTTTTACAGATCGTTTTATTATTACTAATATTTTCTCATAATTTTTACCTCTTGTGAGTAATAAGTGCTTTTGGTACAAACAAAAAAGTTGTGCTTTCGTACAAACACAAAGGTCCGTGCTTTCGTACAGATTAACTATTTATATGATTCATAGATTTACTGACAAGTCCTCTTCATTTTTTACAGATCGTTTTATTATTACTAATACTTTCTCATACTTTTTACCTCTTGAGGGTAATAAGTGCTTTTGGTACAAACAAAAAAGCTGTGCTTTCGTACAAACACAAAGCTCCGTACTTTCGTACAGATTAACTATTTATATGATTCATAGATTTACTGACAGATCCTCATCATTTTTTTACTGATCATTTTATTATTACTAATATTTTCTCATAATTTTTACCTCTTGCGTGCTTTGGTACAAATAAGAAAGCTCTGTGCTTTCCTACAAACAAAAAACTCTGTGCTTTCGTATTAACTATTTATATGATTCATAGATTTACTAACAGATCCTCTTCATTTTTTACAAATTAGTTTATTATTACTAATATTTCATAATAATTTTTAAATCATGCGGGTAATAATTGCTTTTGGTACAAACAAAAAAGTTGTGCTTTCGTACAAACACAAAGTTTCTTGCTTTCATACAAATTATCTATTTATATGATTCATAGATTTACTGACAGATCCTCTCAATGTTTTACAGATCGTTTTATTATTAATAATATTTTCTCATAATTTTCACCTCTTGCGAGTAATAAGTGCTTTGGTACAAACAAAAAAGAAATCTGTGTGCTTTGGTACAAACAAAAAAAAATCATTGTGCTTTGGTACAAACAAAAAGCTTCATGCTTTCCTACATATTAACTATTTATATGATTGATAGATTTACTGACATATCATCTTCTTTTTTTACATATCTTTTTATTATTACTAATATTTTCTCATAATTTTCACCTCCTGCGGGCTTTGGTACAAACAAAAAAGTTTTTTGCTTTGGTACAAATAAAAAGCTTCGTGCTTTCCTACAGATTAACTATTTCTATGATTGATAGGTTTACTGACCTATCCTCTTCATTTTTAACCTATCATTTTATTATTACTAATATTTTCTCATAATTTTCACCTTTGCGGGTAATAAGTACAATTGGCTAAAGCTCAAGAGTTAGAATAGCTTTCTAGAATTGTACTTTTTTTATTCTAAATATAATAACGTAAGAATTAATCTATTGTTAAAAAAATGCTTATGGTATATATGTAATCTACATCCTTTACTTAAGGGTAATTTAGAAAATTTATATTATTATTTATTTATTATTTAAAATAGATAATTAGAATTTAAGAGAATGCTAAACTTATAAATAACCCTCCTTTGATAGAAGAGATGAAGGAGTTTTGGGATTCAAGAGCCCTAGGAACAGTTCTAAGGAAAATAATTTAGAAAATCTCTAATCCGGCAATATCACTAATAATATTTGAAGAATATTATAAGCAAATGTAATATTTAATTATTCTCTTTGTCCTATATTAATTTGGTCCACATATACGTATATTTTGAAATTACATATATATAATTTTGATACTATTATAAATTAGAGAATTTCATAAGAGGATTATATACAAGTCTTGTACCAGAAAATATATCAATAAAATTGCTCTCTAATTTTCTCCCTATTTTAGTAGTTTTATAACACATTATCAGCACGAGTCTCTACTATTAAGTAAAATTTTCTCTATTGTTGAGTAAGGTTCGAGTTTTTATCGACTATTGATTAAAGTTTTAAGGTTTATGAATTATCATCAAGACACACAAGTCTATACTGAGTGAATTTTCAATTTCTACGAATATTAATGAGAAGGCGAGATCTTTAAGACGTCTTTTTAAGGTTTAAAAATATCATCAGAAAGGTGAGATATTTTCAATTCCTTGATTCAGAAATTTATGAACACAATTTTTATTCAATCTTATTTATGTGTGTTGGGCTTACTGATGTGAGTAATGATTCATAAATTCTAGCATTTGATTGGAAATTTTTTATTTTAAAATTAATTGCTTTTAAGAGAACATGAGGTTTATTGTTTTTAATTTCGATTGATATTTTTTTGAAAATTTTGTTAATTTGAGTAATATAATTAAAATTATTGATATGTTCTTAGAACTTTATTAAAGAATTGAAATTATTGTTTGGTTATTAAATTTATTTTAAATATGATAATAAAATGATTTCTTTCTTCTTAGATTTTATTGAATCCAATAATTGATGGTGACTATTATGTATTAATTTTTGGAGTACAAGAGTAATTGATGAAAAATTTATATTTTATGTTATATTTTATTATTCATGTTTATAAAAAAAATTTAATATTATCTTTGCGATGGGAAGGCATGTTTGACCTGAAGTGACACATCGCTCGATCATTGAGTGGTTATTAAGCACTCGGCCTAAAGTTCTTTACTAAATGATATATTTTAAACTTGTGAGGTCCACCTAAAGTGGATGAAAACAAATATTATTATTGGAATTTTTATAACAATTTTGTATCAAAGCCAAATTTCAATGTTGAAACTTGTGGGTTAATGTTATTCAAATACATTTGACAATAAACTAGAAGTTTATTGAATACATCTACAAGATATTTTATATCTTATGATTTTAATAGACGCATCGAGTAGATGGTCTTGTGAATACTTGTTAATGAATCACAACCTAAAGTTTGTGATATGATTATAATAGACGCATCCGGTAGATGGTCTTATAAATATTTATTAGTAACTCACAACCTAAAGTTTGTGAGATTATTGCTCAAATAATTTGATTATGAGCAATAATATATGAGATAATATTGTGATGACTATTGGCATAAGTGTATGTCTAATTGGCAGTGGAACTACTGATATGCACAAATCATATCACTTTTTAGCATGTTTTTAGGCAAAAATTAGGGCGAAAATGGAGTTAAATCATTCTCAAATGACTATTATTAACACAATTTCGCAGTTTTTGTGATTTTGGAAGTGTCAGGTGAAATATGCAAGAAAATAGCAAATTTCTGGGCAAAAACGTGATTTTCGGAAGTTCAAAAGTCAGGACGAGCGTCCCGACCCGGTCAAAGCACCGGGACGGGCGTCCAAGACCCAGGACTGGCGTCCAGGACCTAGGACGGGCGTCCTAACCCGATCAACTGGTCGAGACGGGCGTCACGAATCCGTGAACAGTATCCCACATCGATTTCTGAAGAGAAATTCACTCAATTCCCCTGTTATAAATCCCCAGGCCTTTCACAGTTGAATTCATTCCTCTCCACTTGATCTGAGTCATTCAGTGGCTTCCAGTACACAGTTTTCCACTGTCTACAAGTCATTCAGTGATTTCAGGTGTTTTCGTTCAAGTAGATTTCTAGTTTTCGAGAGTGTCTCGTGTTCTTCGTTTCTGAGAGTCTGTCTCAGATCTTAGAATATGACTAGATAGGTTCATTTTTAATATTCATAGAATACCCGGGATTTCGTTAGGAGATCCTAAGAGAGCACTAGGTGTTCGAAGAGTTAGTCAACAGGGCTTTGCTTAAGCCCGGGACGTAAGGTAAAGCAATAGCTACTAGGCTGAGGAAGCGTCCTCCGAAGGTTCTGTCGACCAGAGTCGGGTCAAGCAGTCCAGGATATACAGCAGTTGCTCCATCAACGGACCTAATAAAGGGTGAATACTTTATGGTGGTGGTCCCCTTGTCCCTCTCTTTATATGTTTGTACTGTGTTTGTCCAAAGACCCATTTGAATGTTGAATTATGATTTTATGAACATGTTGAAGCTATTTACATTTTCCGGAATGGTCACCAGCTTAACTAACATTATGACTGTATATCTACATGCTCTTTTAAATTAGATGAACGGTTATAGACAAATCCTAACCACGGTCTAATCATAACCTATCTAGTTTATCAGGCCTTAATTTAGGGCTTTGTGTGAGGACGAAAGCATTAAGGTCTGTCATATTAGATGAAATAACCTATAGATCACCATGTTTATTAAAGTAGTCTAAGTAGGCTGAGTTCGTGTGTTTATGCCGGTGTTAGGGCGAGCGGCATGATCTCCTGAGTGACACAAGACTTTCATGGATGCCTTTAGCTCGAACTGTGAGTAGGGCCATCAATGGTGATGGGGCAGTTTATTAGATAACTCAGATGTGGTACACAAGTCGAATCAGTACATAATTACAATCTAGACCAAGATATATCTAAAATACTCGAAGATAGGTCAATCAACATGTAGGAACATTATAACATATATCAAAACACTGTCTGTAAAACACTCTTGCATGCTTAAATAAACTTGAACCTAGTGTAAAATGAATTAACCTCTCATCAAAGATTTTGATGAATGATTGCATAACTGGATAATAAATTGAGAGTTAGGGTAAAAGGATAGTTGCTACTAAGCCGTTACCATTTCCCTGAGTGTACGATAAATTATTAAATTAAAATCATAGGTACTTTCCAACAGACTAGCTACACAATAGGTACCATGCCTTAGGTTCTGATTGATTAAGTGACAACATAGATGCTAAATGTGACAATTAGTAATTCTAAGTCCTTAGTTATTCGTAATCGATATAGGGTAAATAAAACCTATTTTTAGCATTTTGATCGGAACGCATCAGATATTTGGCGCCGTTGCCGGGAAACATATCATAACAAATTTAGGATTCCTGATCAAAATTCTAGAGACTTATGATAGGTAACGGTAGTAATCTATACCTTAGACATAACACTCATTTTATGCTAGTTAGACAATCAGTTTCTGAAATATAGGGTTATCATAACTAATTAATTTTAGAAATTTTCTGAAATTAAGACATTTAGGATAATCAAATTTTAGAAAATTATTCTAAAACCGTATTAAGGAAATTTAATTGCTTTAAAAAAAAATAAAAACCCGAAAAAAAATTTCTTTTTTTTTTAAATTCTTCTGTATTCTGTTTTTGCCTTTAGTTTATTTTATTTTGCTTTTATTTTTCATTATTTTTATTATTTGTTTTATTATTTTAATCTAACCAGACTTTACACTCATAGATGAAAAAAACAAGAGCAGCTACAAACCAAGCAAAGAAAACAGAAAATCCCAACGCTCTAGGTCGAAAGAAGACGAAACCAGAAGGACCATCTAGGCCTGAACCAGAAATACCACGGGAGAACAATCCTCCACAACCTATAAACATAAACTCAAGCCTAGACACCAGTGATTTAGTGAGAAGATTACTGAACACCCGTGAACCCAGTCCCACAGAAGAGGACCCTTCTAAAGAAACCTTTCCTCCAAGAGAAGAACCTAAAAAATCTCCAATTCACACTCTTGCCCAAAGAGTTCCTAGAAATCCACAACCCCTTGACCAAACCCAAAACTCACCAACATTTCCTGAGTATACCCCAACGCCTAACGAGCACACACCTTCATTCGGAGGAAGTACTAATGGTTTTCAGTTAGTTTTGTCCGTGCAGATAGATACTTTGACTCACATGATATACCAGATGGACCAACCGATCGCAAGCAGATTGTGTCACTCGGAACAGAGCATTTTGAATATCACAGCCAACATGGACCAACTCAGGGTCATGGTAAGCCTCCAAGAAAGCCAAGGTGCACAGATACTAGGGAGTTAGCTGAAATACGAAGTCAGCAAGGTAGGCAAAGGGATGAGATGAGAGCTATACGAGTAGAGATGCGAGAGATAAAGAATAAAGGCCATTAAAAAGGGAAGATTCTTTTTATTTTTCAGCAAATAAATTGTTTGAACTAAAGTTTAATAACTAACCCCTACTTTTTATTTTCAAAATTTAAATGGGTCTTTTATTTAGAAATTTTTCTTCAGACATTTTATTTTTTCAATTCTTTACAACAAACAAATGTGTTAAAATTACAATTTATTTTTCATTAGTTAAATTGTATGAATTTAAGTCTTCTGTTTTTCTAGAATTTTTGCTAAATAGAAATTAGGATATGATTATGGTAGTTATGGTTTTTGAAAAGAGACTGAGAATTTTTGCAAGGACTTTTAACAACTTCTGTATTTCATAGGCTAACCATGAAGATTTGTTAAAGATTATAATTGTTTTTGGTGTATAAAGATTTGCAAGGAATTTCAAAAAAAGAAAAAAAAATCCGGAAGCGGCACACATCCCGAGGCAGCCAGGACGGGCGGCCCCTCTCTATAAAAATCCAAATTTCTCCCATTTCCTCCCAAATCAACCACAAAAAATCATCTCTCTACAAAATTCTCCCCAACTTCTCTCTACAAATTTTTGGCAAACTCTTGGAATTTAAAAATTCAAATTTCCCTCCAAAATTTGAACTTTTGAATTTCTTTCTGAAATTCGAATTTCCCTCCAAAATTCGAATTTTCCTCCAAAATTCGAATTTTCCTCCAAAACCTCAAAATCCTTCCCTAACCTCAAATCCATCCTTCTGAATTCGAATTTAGCTCCAGAATTCGAATTTGAATTGTCTTTCCGCCAAATTCTCGAACTCTCTCGAACGTTTTCAAACAGATGGCTCCAAAACGCGCTTGTATTACTTCTTCTATGACCGTCACATCTGTGGCACATCCTTTTATGCTTTTTCCTTCCATTCCGACATATCAGGAGAGGTACCATGGACACATCGGACGCAGCGTACTGGTTGGCAGAACGCTTGACTGGGCAGCGGTTCGGACACTGGGAGTTGAGCAGGAGGTCCGGCGCATACTCGACGTACTACCCTAAAGTTGAATTTTCATCGTCACCGAGCCGACCTATCTTGAGCTGGTATGTGAGTTCTACTCTTCCTTTACATTACAGCAAGAGTATATCACATTCTGACTGGGCAGAATGGATTGATCGATGAGCATGGCCGAGTTCGGCATCACCTTGGGTATCTGGCAGAGGGAGGAACTAGATACGTCCGCCTACACTACAGCAGTGCGAGATTTCGCCTCTGTAGACGTCTCCACGGCTTGGGCTCAAATTTGTACGACTGGCATTCCCTACCACCATGGCTTCGCGAAAGCCACAGGTATTCATTATGCCCTTCGCTATTTACATGCTATTATAGCGCATACTCTGTCAGGACATCGGGCGGCCCCCGGGAATGTCACCCAGATGGAGACATTCCTCCTGGCCAACATGCATAGTGGTGCTACAGTAGAGATGGCTCGACTCATCACCGTCATCATGCAGGGCTTCGCTACAGACACTCGGAAGTAGTGTCTGGGGCTCGGGCCGTTCATCACCAGGATAGCCCACTACTTGGAGCTGGACATCAAGGGCTCAGAGTTGACCCAGGTTACCCCGACCACCATTCCTACAGACCTAACCATTCTACGGAACATGGGAATGGTCGTGCAGGATGCAACTGGGCATTACTCCATCCACACAGAGCAGTAGGGAGAGTCATCGGTACCATGATCGACCCAGAGTATATACCTCCGACCCAGACATTCGTCCCATGCACCGCCTTTGAGCGACATATGTCGCAAGAATTGGCGGAACTCACAGCCCGACATAGCTGGGATATGACAAACATTGAGAGACGGATGTCGATGATGGAAGATAGGATCAGCATGACCAGCAGTAGGGTCGAGGAGGTTTTTTAGCAGACTTCCCGGTTGGTCGAAGACCCAGAGGTCTACTTCTGTGCACCCGATGATGATGAGCCTGGTTCTTAGTTCTCTTTTTCCTCTTTCTTTCTTTCATGTTTTTATGCTTTTTGTGTGATTATGTGTTTAGTCTGGGCTGTATGAAATATGAATCTTTGTATGCAAAAAGATTAATTTATATGACATAACAACATTGTTTCTTTTATTACATTTTGTTATTTCTATTACCTGTTTTGTTATTTTATTTTCTTTCTCTTCCCCTTAGTTAGTCAAATAAGTGTGGGGTAAGAGTTTTATGTTCATTTTAATTTTTGCTCTATTTTTCAAATAAGTGTGGGGTGTTTCGATATGCATGAACATTGAGGACAATGTCAAATTTAAGTGTGGGGTAGCAGTGCAATGTGCACTGTAGCAGTAGCAGTAAAATGTTTGCATGTTTTCCCATATTTTTCACTAAAACTGCCCTTCCAAAAAATTTTCAAAATTTTTCACTCTTTCAGACTTCAAAATGCAGTTATGATTGGTAAAGAAATGCTTATGTCTATGATATGTAAGTAGAGCATTATGATCGGTAGGAAACAACGTGATAACTTTATTGAATTCATCAATTAGAAATAAGGAATTCCTGATACTTGAGCACTTGTTTGGATTAGAGACATCAACCAAATACCTTTTAAGACTTAGCTAAATAATATTAGACCGTTTGAGGATGCATTAGCAATTTAAATGACTAGATGATGCTCTGAGCTGAAAGTGAAAAAAGTAAAATAAATAGGGTAGTTTGCAAGCGTCCTTTGCTACTGGAGCACCACTCCTTAAGGGAACTTAAAGCCTGATGCCCTAAGGTCGTGTAGATTTGGGAGTCATCGGAGTGGGACTCGCTACATGGGTAGTTAAAGTTGATGTGTGGAAGCGAACACAAAAATACCCTGAACAATCAATCTAAAAATACATAGCCCAGTGTGTTCTTATATTGAAATTTTTAGTTGAAAAACCTTGTCACCAAAGCTCAGAACTCAGAAGGTTGTTTGTTGCTGGTATTTCTAGCGACTAGTCGAAGTATTATCTGGTAAGAGTTAAGAGAAGACTATATTGTGTTGATAATCTAGTCTGAACTTATACACACACTACACATTAGGAAGACCTCGTGACTAAGATTGGAGTTCAGTCTAGTTATTAATTTGTTAACCATGCCTGACCATGATAACCTACTAAAGACATTTGAGACCTTGTCATGACAACTTAACCAGTCAGACCTATTTTGCGAATCATCTGACTTAGTGAACAATTTTGGCATAAAAACATCGCTAGGAATTTTAAGTGACTGCACCTATGATTTAAAATCAATAATTTCATGTAGACTTTGCTTGAGGACAAGCAAAAAGCTAAGTGTGGGATTATATGATATGCACAAATTATATCACTTTTTTAGCATGTTTTTAGGCACAAATTAGGGCGAAATTGGAGTTAAATCGTTCTCAATTGACTGTTATTAACACAATTTCATAGTTTTTGTGATTTTGAAAGTGTTAGGTGAAATATACAAGAAAATAGCAAATTTTGGGGAAAACATGATTTTTGGAAGTTCAGAAGTCAGGACGGGCGTCCCGACCCGGTCAAAGACCCGGGACGGGCGTCTTAACCCGGTCAACTGGTCGGGACGGGTGTCCCAAATTCGTGAACATTATCCTACATCGATTTTTGAAGAGAAATTCACTCAGTTCCCCTGTTATAAATACCCCAGGCCTTTCACAATTGAATTAATTCCTCTCCACTTGATCTGAGTCATTCAGTGGCTTCCAGTACACAGTTTTCCACTATCTACAAGTCATTCAGTGATTTCAGGTGTTTTCGTTCAAGTAGATTTCTAGTTTTCGAGAGTGTCTCGTGTTCTTCGTTTCTGAGAGTCTGTCTCAGATCTTAGAATACGACTAGATAGGTTCGTTTTTAATATTCATAGAATACCCGGGATTTCGTTAGGAGATCCTAAGAGAGCACTAGGCATTCGAAGAGTTAGTCAACAGGGTTTTGCTACTAGGATGAGGAAGCGTCCTCCGAAGGTTCTGTTGAGCAGAGTCGGGTCAAGCAGTCCAGGATATACAAGCAGTTGCTCCATCAGCGGACTTAATAAAGGGTGAATACTTTATGGTGGTGGTCCCCTTGTCCCTCTCTTTATATGTTTGTACTGTGTTTGTCCAAAGACCCATTTGAATGTAGAATTATGATTTTATGAATATGTGTTATGCATGTTGAAGCTATTTACATTTTTCAAGAAAGGTCACCAGCTTAACTAACATTATGAATGTATATCTACTTGCTCTTTTAAACTAGATGAACGGTTATAGAAAACTCCTAACCACAATCTAATCATAACCTGTCTAGTTTATCAGGCCTTAATTTAGGGCTTTGTGTGAGGATGGAAGCATTAAGGTCTGCCATATTAGATGAAATAACCTATAGATCACCATGTTTGTTAAAGTAGTCTAAGTAGGCTGAGTTCGTGTGTTTATGAAGGCGTTAGGGCGAGCGACATGATCTCCTGAGTGACACAGGACTTTCATGGATGCCTTTAGCTCGAACCGTGAGTAGGGCCGTCAATTGCGATGTGGCGGTTTATTAGATAACTCAGATGTGGTACACAAGTAGAATAAGTAAATAATTGCAATCTAGACCAAGATATATCTAAAATACTCGAAAATAGGTCAATCAACATGTCGGAATAATATAACATATATCAGAACACTGTTTGTAAAACACTCTTGCATGCTTAAATAAACTTGAACCTAGTGTAGATTGAATCAACCTCTCATCAAAGATTTTGATGAATGATTGCATAACTGGATAATAAACTGAGAGTTAGGGTAAAAGGATAGTTGCTACTAAGCCGTTACCACTTCCCTGGGTGTACGATAAATTATTAAATTAAAATCGTAGGTACTTTCCAACAGACTAGCTACACGATAGGTACTCTGCCTTAGGTTCTGATTGATTAAGTGACAACATAGATGCTAAATGTGACAATTAGTAATTCTATGTCCTTAGTTATTCATAATTGATATAGGGTAAATAAAACCTATTTTTAGCATATCGATCGGAACGCATCAACTACGCACATCACTTAAATATGAGAAATATATTTCTCAAATGAATATGGGAGAAATAAGTGTTACAATGATAAATGGTACTGAAAAGTTTTTGAAGATAATGAATTTTTCTCTAAGTCTCTAATGAATTTATAGAATTTAATATATCCACTGTAATGGATATCATGTTGAGAATATGGAAGATAATGGCATCACTAATTTAACCTTTGGTAATAAATCTTTATTGGAAAAACTCTCATGTCTCTCATTCTGGCCTATATTATGATAAGGTTACTGCTATTGAGATGTATTATTTAGTAAACCAGAAGTTTACTAATTCCGTTACTATTAAAATTTGGCACGATCGTTTGGGTCACCCGAAATCAATTATGATGCGAAGAATGATTGAGATTACACATGGGCATCCTTTTAAAATTAAAAGATTTTGACTTTTGATAAACTCTCATGTGTTACATATTTTAAAGAAAAATTAATTGCTAGACCCATCACCATTAAAAGTAGGTGTTAAAAGTCCTACGTTTTTAGAACAAATTCATAGAGATATACGTGCATCGATTAATCCACCAGATGAGAAATTTAAATATTTTATTGTTTTAATTGTTGCAGTGACTCAATGGCCACAATTTTTTAATTCGCAGCCTGAAGTTTGCGAGATTACTTACCCAAATAATTCATTTGAGAATGCAATTTCTTGATAATTCTATTAAACGAATTCGTTTAGATAATGATGGTGATTTTTTTTGAAATATATTTGATTCTTACTGCAAACAAATTGTTGAACATTCATGAGTTCATATTCACACCCAAAATGATCTAGTTGAATCATTTAATTTACATGTTAAAACACTTGTTCATTAAGATCATAAAGTTATCATAAATTTTGTCCATTACATTTGGCTTTTAGCCTAATATTTATTATTTGAGAATTTTTGGATGTGACGTATATGTTCCAATTGAACCAATTTTATGGACAAAGATTATGTTTGAAAGCTTTTAGCTTTATTCTTTTATAGAAAATAATGAACCACGATTGACAAATTATTTTATAATTCGTGAAAGAGAAATTATTAAAATTTATGATCCCTAAAGAGGTCATATTGTGTAAATATTTTTGTCCATGATTGTGATAATAGATTTTAATATATTTATATGGTCATGATACATTTGGCTATTATATAGTAATTATTGAAAATAATATTAAGTGCCAAAATTCAATAACCACTCATAGTAGAAAAAGACAATGACCATTGGAAAATATATTATTATATTATGTTTGATATGTTATCCAATATTATTTATTTAATATTTCATTATCTATCTGACATTTAATTTATATGGATAGATATTTATTGTTTATCACCTGAAGTGGTAAAGTGGTAGTATTTTAATACCATTTCCACTTGATATGGGTCAAAGAGGACAATATAATTGAATTGTTTATGACATCTTATTTATTATAAGGTATCTTGAATATTTGATGATGATATATTTTTACAGCAAGATTTGCTGATGCCATTTTGATGAGAATTTGTTTTCCAAAATAAGGGGAGAAAATAAATGACATAAAATAAAACTTGTGTGGAAAATATTTTTGAGGTATTTAGATCCACAAGTGTGAGTGAATTGAAAGTTCAAAGATAATTTATTTGCAGCAAATTGCAAATTAACTGTGAGATTCTTTTGTTGACTCCAGAAGAGTCACTAATTTGCATATTTGAGCTATAGATGCTCCTATACGAATAGAAGTCCATGAAGGACAAAACACAAATCATATAGTTATTGAATAAAAAACACGCCAGAAGCGTGGACAACACCTTGGTGATAAAGATAAAAATCTTTGAAAGAAAAGAAAATTAAATGAACCAGAAGATCATATTGAAAATATAGGAAAAAAGAAATATCAAGAGACAACTAATGAAAAGATTCTAGTTACAAATGATGAAGAGAATTTAAAAATATCTATCATTTTTACCACTTATAATAAAAGTTGGAATTAAAGATAAATATTTCATAATACTTTTGTACATAATATAACCCTTGATGTTTTAAGGATAATCTGGATTTAGATCCTTCATCAATTGAAGAATGTGAGCATATAATTGATTGACCTCAATGGAAAGATGTGATTCAATCGGAGTTAAATTTGTCTGCAATGCGAGAAGTTTTTAGACATGTAGTCTAAACGCAAAAGACTATAAAACCTGTTGGTATATAAATGGGTATTTGTGCAAAAGAAAAATGAGAATAATAAAGTCGTAAGATAAGTACAACTTGTACACAAGGCTTTAAGCAAAAATTAGGTATTGGTTATTATTTATTCACTCATTGTTGATGTTATTACACTCTCATATGTTATAAGTTTTGCACTTCATGAGAAAGTAGACATGCGTCTAATGGATACTATTACAACTTATCTATATAGCCTTGAAAATAAAATTTATATGAAAATCCCTAAAGGATTAAAGACTTATAATAGCTATCGTGAAAATTATTATATAAAATTATTGAAATTATTATATGGGATAAAAGAATCTAGACGCATGTACTGTCTTAGTGAATTTTTATTGAAGTTGAAATATAAGATGATCAAATTGTCCATGCGTTTTTATTAAGAAATCAGAATTTGATTTGAGATTCTTATTATTTATATGTTGATGGTATTAATCTCATTGGAACTCTAAAAGAGTTCAGAAAAGCTATAAATTACTTAAAGCGAGGATTTAAAGTTAGAAATTTTGGAAAAATCCTAAAATTTGAACATATAAAAGATCAAATCTTTGTTCATCAGTCAACATATACAATTAAGGTTCTGAAAAGATCTTTCATGGACAAAGCACATTCATTTAGTATTCTAATGGTTGTGAGGTGAATAGAAGTAAATAAAGATATTTTTAGACCACGAGAAAATGATGAAGAACTACCATGACAATAATTCATTTGTAAGATTTAGTTCATCACCACCGTGACAACATTGGAATAATGTTAAACATATCTTTACATACCTCCAAAGAACTACTAACATCAGATTATATAAGGTTAATAATTATATTAGAGGGAGTTGTGGTTTATCCTGTAAAAGAGATATTTAAACTCTTCTATATAAGGATAATGTAGCTTGTATAACTCAATTGAAAGGAGGATATATCAAAGGAGATAAAACACATTTCAACTAAATTTTTCTTTACTCGTGAATTTCGAAAGAACGGTAAAATTGATGTGCTTCAAATAAGATCATGTGATAATTTTGCAGATTTATTCAGTAAGTTTTTTCAAATGCAACCTTTGAGAAATTAAAATATAAAATTGGTTTGCGTAGATTCAAAGATCTTGAGAATTTATCTCATCAGAGTGAGAAATTTACGCATAAAGAATAGTTTACTCTTTTTCCTTCACTAATTTTTTTCCACATGGTTTTTATATAGTAAGGTTTTAACGAGACATATTCTTTATGAAATGGACATCAAGGGAAAGTGTTATGAATCTTGAAGATTCAGTGATTTCGAAAATACATTAAATTTAGTAGATGCCCCTCAAATGATCATATTATCCCTTAATGTCAAGAGCAATGATGTTATTAATACTATTTATTGTACAATAGATATTCTAGAGGGAGTGTTATAAATCTACTTATTATGTGAATACATCAATAAAATTACTCTCTACTTTTCTCCCTATATTAATTCTATTATTCTCGTTATTTTAGTAATTTGATAACCGATACAAATTATTTGCATTAATTACAAGGAAATTAATTTCAAATTTTATCCTTATAGAAACTTAAAATTTCTATATAAATAAAAAAAAATTCTTATATTCTTCGTTTTAGTGATAAATAAAAATGTATATATTTTTCTTCAAAAATCTTGTCAATTTTATTTAATTTTGTCAATCTAACATATATTTTCCATATTTTTATGTAAACCATTCGTTGTTATTTTTCTAAAATTATTCTTATTAAATTTATTATTTGGTACATTTTAAATAAATAAATAAATTTTTTTTGCAATATTTTGATAATTTCATATTTTATATATGTATATTAAATTTCAAAAATTATTAATTAATAAGTATTAATATCAAACATTTCCTTTTCAAATTGAATATTAATTAAAAATAATAACTTTAAAAAACATTACAAAAAGATTTAGAACATCATTCAATATATACAACTAGTGTAGAAAATATAAATAATTAGTAATATTATAAATATGGAAATAATCTAAAATATGAAATACATTTGAAAATAATGTAATAATTCAATACAACTTTAAATATATATATATATATATATAATACTTTTAAATAATTAATGATTCTAATGTACATACATTTTACAAGTACAGTTAAAATAAAGTTTTTATATTTCATATTAAATCAAAATTTGTATAATTCACATTTTATATAAAATACAGAAAACTTATTCTTATTTTATAATAGAAAAAGAAAAAGATAGACATAATAAAACTTATTTTATATAAAATACAAAATAAATAACTTATTAAATCCACAAAAGTCATTCCAATATTGTATCTTTAAATAAATTTTCAAAATTGCATCTTTCTAACATAAATTTTATTTAAAACGTAAAATATATAAAATTTGAGTTGCTTTTAATTCTATTATATCTTATATATAAAAAATATAAAATACATCTAACAATATAATAATAATAAATATATTTAAAAGAATTGGAACTACATTCATAATAAATATCACTCTAAACATTACTATCTGTCTCAATACTCATCTTCAATAATATTTTTATATATTCTAACTAAACTCAGAATAATAATAATAATATCTTTATTTAAGAACTTAATTAGAGCCTTATTATAATTACTTAATTTAAGTAATGTATTACACAAATATTGATATTTACTTAATAAAAATTTTATTAAAAATATTATAAATAATAAAATCTATTTTTGACTAGTTAGATGAATTGTTGAAAATTTGACCAAAAGACCTAAAGGCAGCTCGTAAAAACTTCGAGAATCAATTGGACAGAAAATTTTATTAAAAATATAAATGAAGAAAGATGAAATTTTATTTATTCATTAATAAAAATGTATTACTCAAAATTTCACTATACACTATATATTAACTAAAATATTGTTAAGAAAATATAGTTCAATTGGTATCAATCTCACTTATATGACTTTAAGAGGTCATGGAGTTTGAGAGTTTGAGACATGATAGATGAAAAAATGCCTCAAATTCATTAACGTGTAATTATCTAATAAAAAAAAATAAATTAAGGTCATGAGTTTTAAAGGTCATAGTGGAAGTAAAACCCTTAAAAATAAAAAATAATTTATGAAAAATAAAAATAAACCCTTAAATTTTTTTTAATTTAAATAAGCTAAACTTTTTTTATAAACATTTTAATTAAGAATAAGGAAATAATATGTCAAATTTACAAGATTTGTTTTACAAAAATATATATTTTTATTTTTCACTGAATCGTAATTTGAAAATTATGTATTTATATAAAAAATTTTAATTTATATAAAAGATGAAATTTGTAATTAATTTTAATTGAAGTTATACGGGACCATATATGTAGGACAAAGAAAATCACAAAATATTACATTGGACTTATAATATTTTTTGAGAAAAATATTTATTTATTTATTTATTTATTGATACCCACTTTGGAGTAAAGTATTCATTAGAATAGGTGGAAGAGTAACAAATTCTTAGTTTCTCTCTTCAAATTCAAAGTATAAAAAATCTTTCTTTTCAAAAGAACTTATTCAATCGTCTGTTGCTTTCGTTTTCTCCATGTTTGGTGTTGAAGGTATCTATCTAATTATCTTCTCTAATGAATTATTTCTGTTTTTTTTTTTGTTTTTAATTTTTTTTATACTTCAAGGAGATCTGTTTATACATTTTCATTGTATGTCTCTTTCTTTCCATGCCCATTTTTTTTTATGAACTTTAATCCCCACAAATAATTTTTTTATTTATTTGCCCCTTTTTTTTGAAGGGATTATATGACTAATTTATATTTTTCTCCAAAGTTTATTGATTTATTTTTTATTTTTTAATTTAATCTCAAAGCTCTTATTCCAGACATGAGTGCAACATTTTTTTTTTTGTAATGAATTAAAAGTTTTGATTAGAGAAAGAGCGGTAATTCAATTGATGTTGCTCCCTTACTAGATACTTAAATCTGCCTTGCTATGTTAGATGTATTGAGTTTGACTCACACTAGGAATGCCTTTGTACTGTCATTTCACTCAAATTTTGTAGTCATTCAAAATCTTCATTCATGATTCTCATCATATTCATTAACGTGTAATTATCTTTTAAGAAAAAGAATAAATTAAGGTCATGAGTTTAAAAGGTCATAGTAGAGGTAAAATGCCTTAAAAGTAAAAAGTAAATTATAAAAAATAAAAATAAACCCTTAATTATGAAAAACTTATTTACTTTTCAAAAGAACTTATTCAATCGTCTATGCTTTCCTTTTCTCCATGTTTGGTGTTGAAGGTATCTATTTAATTATCTTCTCTAATGAATTATTTCTGTTTTTGTTTTTATTTATTTATTTTTTCTTTCTTTTATACTTCAAGGAGACCTGTTTATATATTTTTATTGTATGTGTCTTTCTTTTCGTGTCCATTTTTTTTTTTTAAGTTTAATCTCCACAAATAATTTTTATTTATTTTCCCCTTTTTCTTGAAGGGATTATATGACTAATTTATATTTTTCTCCAAAGTTTATTGATTGTTTTCTTTTTTTCTTTATTTTAATCTCAAAGCTTTTATTTCAAACACGAGTGCAATATTTTTTTTTTGTAATAAATTAAAAATTTTGATTAGAGAAAGAGTGGTAATTCAATTGATGTTGCTCCCTTATTAGTTACTTAAATCTGTCTTGCTATGTTAGATGTATTGAGTTTGACTCACACTAGACTTTGTACTGTCATTTCAGTCAAATTTTGTAGTCATTGAGAATCTTCATTCATGAATTCCTCCCAATTAGTCGATGAGGGTATTGGGTTATCGGAAATGAAAAACGTTTTTCATTAGAACTTAAAAATATTAAGGTTAAAGTTATTTGGGTGAGGAAATAGAAAGTTGTATTCTTTTAATTATAAAAAATGGTAGAAATGAAACTTACTTGTCATTTTGGCTATTAGGATAGTTTGGTAACTTTCTTTGTCATAATCAATAAACAAACATATTAATTGAACTATTAAATATTGATATTTGATCATTTTTGTGAGTTTTATAAAAAAAAATATTAAAAGAAATATTATAAATAATAATAACTATTTTTTTATAGCCAGATGAATGGTTGAAATTTGGTTAGGAAAACATGAAGAGTATGTCATAAAAACTTTGAAAATAAAATTGAGGGAAAAAATTTATTAGAGACTTAAATGACTAAAGATCAAAATAAAAGGGTATAAATCAACCATGTTTTCTTTTTTTTTATTAAGACTTTGTATTTGTTTTGTTTTTTTTATTTAAACAGAAAATTAATATGTATTAATGGTAATTTTATATATAGAATATTATAAAATACATATTATTTTTGACTTAAAAAAAGAAAATGAATGTTTGATATTAATGCATATTAATTAATGAATTCTTAAAATTTAATATGTATTATTAAATTATTAATTTATTGTAAAACAAATATTGATTATTTATTCAAAAGTTGGTAAAAAATTTTACCAATAAATAAATAAATAAATATTTATTTATTTATTTATTTATTTATTTATTTATTTATTACTAAAACGAATATAAAAATTTCTGTATTTATATAGAAATTTTAAGTTTCTATAAAAATGAAATTTGTAATTAATTCTTTTTTAATTAATGGAAATACATTTTATTAAAATTATATATATGTAGACCAAATAATATGGGACAAAGAAAATCATAAAATAGGTAAGAGGGTAACAAATTTTTAGTTGTAGTGTTTTCTATTTCAAAATAACTTAATCCTACTCTTTTCTCTTTTAAATATTTGGTGTTGAATGTATCTTGTCTCATTGATGGTTTTATTATTTTTTAAGAAAAAAATTTAATACTTTTTTTTTTACTCTTTTTTCATGTCATTTTTTTTTTGTTATGAAATCATATTTCCACATTTTTATCGAATGTAAATGACAAAAAGTGATAATAAATAGAAAAAATTATTTTTTAATTCGTAGACTAATGACTATAGTAGTATAAAGCATCACCTTCTGATCATATTATTTTACGTAAGATTATTATTATTTTCTTGTTTCTTTTCTTTTTTTCAGTGATTAATGTTTGTTGATAAAAATGTCAAATACTTAAACTATTGAATTTTTTGACTATATAATATAGATTCATCCTCACTAATTGAAGAGAGAGAGGAACTAATTGAAGAGAGAGAGGAACTAATGGTTCCAACCTCTTACGTTGGAGGACCTATTGAAGGAAGAATTGGTTGGTTCATAAGTAGAAGAAGAAGAAGACACAATCCTAATGTTGCCTCATCTTTCTCCAAAAGAGATGTGGCCCCTGAATCTTAAAGGTAGAGGATGGAAAGTCCCAATGAAGGTAGGGGAGAAATGGGTTGATAAACTATTTCTAAAATATCACTCACTATGGAAGGAAGTTGGGATTTTCAGTGCTATTTTAAGTTCAAAGTATGATTTCAAAATAGATTATGGATTGATTTTCGGTTTAGCAGAAAGATGGTGTGCAGATACAAATACGTTTATTTTTCTATGGGGCGAAACATCAATCACCTTAGAAGATGTAATGATTCTTGGTGGATTATCTCTTCTAGGAATACCTCATTTTACACAAATGGAGGAAAACCATCTAATGGAAATTGAGGCAATTATGAAAAGAGAAATTGACAAGTTTGTTGGGAGAAAGAAAAAACACACACATATCCAATGGATCAATTTCTTTATGTTAAAGAACAACAACCAATTTGAATATGAGCATGAAGCTTTCCTTATATCTTGGTTCTCAAGGTATGTTTTTCCTGTGGATGAGATCAATATGGTTAATGAAAATATACTTCAGATCACAATTCTTCTTGCTAGGGGAACAAAAATTGCACTTGCTGAACTAGTTTTGGCCGGATTATTGTTGCGTTGTGTGCGTGTGTCACAAATTGTAAAGATGAGAAGATGATATAATTCAATGCAATCTTAACAAATGCAAGTATACACCGGTCAACAAGTAATATATGTACCTAAGTACAAGATAATCGATCCCACAAGGACTAAGTATGCCAATTAAGCATGCAAATGGTTATCCAAACCAAACAAAATAATGATGATGGGTTGTTCTAAACCTAATGAAATGTAAATCTAATCTAATGTTAAGTGTTAACCTAATAGAGATAACCACAAGAGCAGTGTAGATAATAAAATGCTGGAGGAATGCAAGCCTAAACTGCAAGTACAAACCAGAAGTGAATAAGAACACACCATAAAATGTCTCTAGTTTTCAGATCAATGCTACAGCAATTACCCGACGTACTAGTTCAAAGCACAAATACCATCATCTCATGGAGTACAATGTACCGTGGTCTAAAGCAACATTAGGTAGAGGATTTGGTCATGTCTCCCTGCAATATTTAGTGTAGGGTCTTGCTACTCAAGCAAATGCCACTCAATTATCTTATCAACTAGCTCCCTTTCTCTCGAATGATATATACTAGTTCGATGTGCAATTTGGACAGTCTCGAATGATAGATACTAGTTCGATGTGCAATTTGAACAGTCGTAACTGCAAATAACACTAAACTTTTAAGTAATCAAGTGAGTAAATCAAGCATGCCTCATACAAGTATTGATCATAAAAACTGAGTTCATTGTCACAACAAATTCATCAACATTTATAACAATGTAAAAATCTGTTCATACTCAAATAAGTAGCAACAAATTTAGATTATAAAATGCACATTACAGAACTGGAAATATGAAGTACAAAGGTTAAAGTAATGAGTAAGATACCCCTAATGTCGTAGCGAGTGATCTAATCCAAAACAGTTTTAATTTACCCAAGTGCTTCTCAAATTTATACCTAAAATGGAAGTATAAATTCATAAACAAACAGTAGATAAAATGAGGAAATGAAGAGAGAGTTACAATGGTCTTAGATCACCCTCTGCCCCAAATCACTTTAATCACCAAACCTATTGGTTTTTCCTCTTCCAAATGATACTGCGACTTCTCCTCTGCTCACTTGCAGCAAATTCCTCTTCTTCCTCTTGGGTTTTCTCTCTAAAATGTTAGCCTACCGTTAGTCTACTGCCTACTCTCTACTATCTACTGCCCGAGACTCTCTTGTGTATTCTCCTCTTTTTTTTTCTCTCCCGATTCTCCATATTTCCCTCATTCCAAATTCCTTCTCTTTGCTTCTAGAATTTTCCAAAACAACCTACAGCTGTCCAGAATTTTTGTTGTTTTCTCTTGCTGCAGAATATTCCATTGTTGAGTCATAGTGTCAGCTGGAGTTTCTTGATTATTTCTTGATTTTATGAGAGTAAAATCCAGAAATTCCAATTTTGCAAGGTTTCACAACGTTTAGCTGCCAATTCTGAATACATCTTTTTATAGTTTTGTTTTCTTCTTCCGTGCTGCAGGACTCTACCCGATCAACCAGCTGAGTATCCAGCTGGATTTTCTTTGATTTATCAAATAATGAATATTCTGGAATTTATGTGAATAAATTCCAGAAATTCAATTTCAATTCTTTACAACTCTGGATTCTCGTAGCTTATTTGGAAATTTGATTGGGTGCTAAATTCCGATTTCTTCTAATGATTTTCCAGCTGAAATTACCTTTTTACCCTCAATCAATTGATCCAAAAATTCCCTTCTTTCCAATGCACTGCAATAGAATTAAAGTCAAAGAAAGTCAAAATTCAATTTCAATAAAAGATGTAATTTTACCCAATAAATCGGGTCTTTTGGCACTAAATCGATAGAGTTAAATTTGGAAAGGGAATTATGCAAATTAAAGTATTTAATCCAAAATCAAATGACAAATTATGCAAATCAAGCTAGAAAATAGACAAAACACGTGCAAATAACTCTATTATCGTAGAGTTATCACGCCCCCAAACTTAAACCATTGCTCGTCCTAAGCAATGCTATAACAAAAGGAAGATCATTAAAACTCAATCAAAGAGTACAACAATTCATGTCCAGAATCATTCAACAATCATAGGCAAATTTGGGTTCATATTTTCACATCAAATATGTGAAACAAAACTCTAGTATGTTCATAACCCATGTTCCTCAAATATCAGAACATTAACTAAATCAAGCTCAAAAATCTGCTCCCGTGTGTGTGAATAGTCTTTCCTTTTCAATCTCTCATTCATAAGTCAGCATATGGTAATCCTAAAACTCATTTTGTATCTTCAAACTCAATCTATTACACCACTCTCCACTAATGTAGCAAATTTGACAATAAAGATCAAAGAGGTCTTAGTTTGGTTGAGGTGAGAAAAATATAGATATAAAGTAGGCTCAAAACTTAGTCCTAGTCTGCCTTGAACTAACCAGATGCTATCACTTTTCTCATTTTTTCATTTTCCACAACTCAAGGAGCATAATTATTTACACACTGCTTCAGTAATAAATGTAGCATTTAACCACATATCAGTATATAGCATTTAACATTTAACCACAAAGAAGCATAATATATTTTTTTTTCTTTTTTTTTGTGTAAAGAGGGTTCTTTCATTTTTCACACTTTTTTTTATACACATACCACTTATCCAATACATAGAGCATACATAACACAATGTCAATATATTTCCACTTATCCAACGAAGATGACATTGCTGCAACATTTTGCTATAGCATTTCGATGTTCCTCATTTCAGCATTCCCAACACACCCCGAAACTTGTGTTTACCCGTGTTCATAGCAGACTAAGATCAAGTTTAGGGAAAGTAAAGAATGGATACATGCAAAACTTTTAGGATAAGTGGCTATCATTTAATAAGGGTGTCAAGAAATTAGGCTAGGCTCAACTTGGTCTAATTAAGGAAAATTAATGCATAAAGGTAGGCTAGAAAGGCTCAAACGATTCAAGACCATGCCTTAATCATTTCTAAATTACCAAATCTACTAGGATTTCGCCTCAAGGGGTATAATAGATGAGTCTTAAAATTCAACCTTCATACCAAAGCTAACTTTTTTTTTTACAAACAAGAAATCTCCAAGTAAGACTATGTGCAAAAATTTTGGTGGGAGCAAACATTTTCACCTAAATTAGTTAATATCAACATATTCTAAGTACTAAAGGCTCACTACCATACAAGAGTTATGAAATCATATCTACATGAATTATCATCATAAATAATCTTCCCAAATTTAACACAATCATGCTAAAATGATTCACTACAATCATGCTAGAAATATTCAATAGATATTACGGGAACAATAAACTCATTCATTCAATGCATTCATGAAAAACCACAACAATAAACGCATTCATTTAGCTTAGTAATGAAAAAGAAACTACAAGAAATGATGGACTTTGCAAAAGGACATCCTTCCCCAAACTTAAAGAGGAGCAATGTCCCCATTGATGTAAAAGAAAGGGACCACAAAACAGAACCAACAAAAAAATTAAACAAATAGAGGAGAAAAGGAAAAAGTTCAATCCGCACGGTAGGACAATAATAGCAGTACAACTTAATCAGAAAGGAACCAACGGGGAAAAAGAAATAAAACCAGTTCAGTAGAGATAAAGGCAGAAGGATAAAACCACTCCCGATGTGCAGGGAGTGCCTTAAGCATTGTCGACGTCGTCCTCCATGGTATGAGGACTGTCCGGCAGAATCTAATAGGGATATGTTGGCCACAGGGTACCAGCCTACTGGCGTTGTCGCGACAAGGAGCGGAAGTGCACGACATCTCTATCTCGGGCATACTCCTAGAACAGCTATTGGTGTGCATACAACTGCGAAAGGGTTACTATCGTTGCAGCAGCTGGAGTAGAAGGGTCGGCCTGAGGAAAGGAACTAGAGGATGTGTTGCGTTGTGTGCATGTGTCACAAATTGAAAAGATAAGAAAATAGAATAAATCAACGCAATCTTAACAAGTGCAAGTATACACCGGTCAACAAGTAATATATGTACCTAAGTACAAGCCACAGGGATTAAGTATGCCAATTATACATGCAAACATGATTTACATCTGGTTAAAAGAATAAAGAATGATGAATAATGACTGGAGATTCGGAGATTAAGCTACTGCTATGATACTGTTGCAGCAACGAAAATGCTGCAGCATCACCAATGCCACAGCAATACTAACTAACAACTACAGATCAGCCTACTGGAAAATGACCATAAGAATACAACAGGTAATACAATGCTGTGAAAATCAAGCCAAAGATACAAATATAAACCAGTAGTGAATCCAAAAATGCTAAGCATGCTTTTCAGTTTCCAAATTAACACTACAGCGGTCTGGTTCTACCCAGACTACTTAGCCTATTAGTCTAAACCCCCGATAACATCGTCTCATGGAGTACGAAGTACCGTGAACCTAGAACAACACTAGGCAGTGAAATTGGTCGTGTCCCCTGTATGTGTTGAGTGCACGATCATGCGTCTCAAGCAAGTGCCATGCAATTAAAGTGTCAACTAGATCCCTTCCGGTTAGAAAGCCAAATACTAGTTCGATACATAACTTGGACAGTCGTAACCGCAAGTTATTCCTACTCCGTTTAAGTAATTGCATGAATAAACTAAGCATACCCCATACAAGCATCAATAAGGAAAACAATACACAAAACTTATGCATTCTTATCATCATATTCCATATTATGTTTTTCCACATGTTTATGATTTACTAGACTACAACACATTCAGGTTATGAATAGATATTCTACTAAAACGAATCGTGAAATACAAGGATCAACGTAATAGGAAAAACAGTCCCTAGGTTCATAGTGAACATATTAATCCCAAAACAGTATTTAATTAATCCTTGAATCCATCTAAATATTCTCATGTTACAAAGAATACGTAATCAAAAAACAGTAGCAAATTGAAGAAATGGAAAGAGGGTTACTCTGGGTCGGAGATCACCCTACTGCCCCAAATAGAATTTAATCAATGTGCTGCTGCCCTTCGTTTCCTCTGCCTGGTGCTGCTGCCCTCGGTTTTGCACAGCTTGCAAAATTCCAGCAAGGTCACCCCAGCCTTCTCAGGTTCTTTTCCACTCTATCTAAGCTATGAAACACTCTAAAACAAGCTACCTACTGCCTATATTCTAAGCTACCCGAAACTAAACACAAACAAACTATATCTACGGTACTTACAATATTTCTCCTCTTCTCCTCTCCAAACCTTTCTCTTCTGCTTTCTCCTCTATTTAAACATGTCTTTGATGCTCCAAAAATTCATTTGTTTACCGGTGTGTAGTGGACAGCTGTCCCTTGATTCAAACAATACTTAAATTGCTTCTGCCCCAAAAGTTGTACAGCTGCCGGTTTCCTTGATGATTCATGCTGCCAGCTGGGATGATTCTTGGGTATATATGAGTGTGTATATATATATATATATATATATATATATATATAACAAACTGCTGCTCATATTTGTCAATATGCCTCAACCGACTGGAATTTCCAGTTGCTACGTGTGTACGTATATAATATATATATATATATATATATATATATATATATCTAAAAGTTCCAGCACATCATTCTCTTTTGTCACTTTCCCTTTTTGTCTTCTTGTTTATTTGCCCGTCTTGCACTCTCACAAACATATATGTATATATATAATGGATAGGACAAAAGAGTTATATATAGTACCCGAAGTGTCCAGCTGGATTTTAAATTGCAAATAGTGTGTGCACACACACACACACACACACACACACACACACCACACACACACATATATATATATATATATATATATATATATATATATATAAACATATAAATGCCTTCTGGAATTTAATTTCCCCTTTTCCCTCTTGATGAATCATCCACTAATTTCCAATTTCTTCCAATCGGTCAACTTTTATCCAAATTCCTTTTACCAATTTCAACCATCAAAATTCCCTTTTTACCCTTGGCAATTGAATCTAAAAATTTCATCATCTTTTATGTGAAATCCTGCACAAATTTAAATGTTAACAATGGAATTTAATCATAATAAAATTTAGGAATTTCTTTTATTAAAATGGCCCTTTTTAACAATTAATCCACAAAATAAAAATTGGGAAAAGGATTATACAATTTAACCAAATCTAACTCAAAATCATAAACAAGTCAAGAAAATTGAGCTAGAAACTAGGCAAAACAACTGCAAATAACTCTACTCTCGTAGAGTTATCACACCCCCAAACTTAAATCATTGCTCGTCCCGTTCAATGCTGCAGCAGAAGATAGATCAATAAAACTCAATCAAACAATACAACAATTCATATCCAGAATCATTCAGCAATCATAGGCAAATTTGGGTTCATATTTTTAGATCAAAGATGTGAAGCAAAACTCTAATATGTTCATGACCCAAGTTCCTCAAATATCAGAACATTAACTAAATAAAGCTCAAAGATCTCCTCTCGTGTGTGTGAATAGTCTTTCCTTTTCAATCTCTCATTCATAAGTCAACGTATGGTAATCCTAAGATTCATTTTGCAACTTCAAACTCAATCTATTACACCACTCTCCACTAATGTAGCAAATTCAGCAATAAAGATCAAAGAGGTCTTAATTTGGTTGTAATGTAGGCTAAGGCTAAGGTAGGAAAAATATAGATAAAAAGTAGGCTCAAAACTTAGTCCTAGTCTGCCATGAACTTCAACCCAATGCTATCACTTTTCTCATTTTTTTCTTTTCACAACTCAAGGAGCATAAACATTTACACCCTGCTTCAGTAATAAGTGTAGCATTTAACCACAATTAGTATATAGCATTTGACTACAAAGAAGCATAATATGTATTTCCTTTTGCTCTTTTTGTTCTTCTTTTTCTTTCTTTTTTTTTTGTGTGTAAAGAGGGTTCTTTCATTTTTCACACATTTTTTTTATACACATACCCTCAATACATAGAGCACTCATAACATAATTTCAAAATTCCATTAACTACCACTGATCCAATAAAAAATGATATTGCTGCAGCATTGTGCTATAGCATTTCTATGCTCCTCATCATAGCATTCTCAGCATACCCCCAAACTTGTGTTTAACAGTGTTCATAGCAGACTAAGATCAAGTTTAGGGAAAACAAAGAATGGATACATGCAAAACATTTAAGATAAGTGGCTATTTAATAAGGGTGTCAAGAAATTAGGCTTAAGCTCAACTTGGTTTAACTAAGGCAATAAAATGCATTAGGGTAAGCTAGAAAGGCTCAAACGATTCAAGAACATGCCTTAATCATTTCTATATTACCAAATCTACTAGGAATTCGCCTCAAGAGATATAACAAACGAGTCTAAAAATTATGAACCTTCATACCAAAGCTAACTCTTTTTATAAACATGAAATCTCCAAGTAAGAGTATGTGCAAAACATTTTGGTGGGAGAAAATATTTTCACTTAAATCTAGTTAATATCAACATATTCTAAGTACTAAAGGCTCACTACCATACAAGAGTTATGAAATCATATCAACATGAATTATCATCATAAATAATCTTCCCAAATTTACATAATCCTGCTAAAATGATTCACTAGAGTATGCTCATGCTAGAGAGATTCAATAGATAATGCAGGAGCAATAACACATTCATTCAGCTCATTCATAAAAATAAACACAGCAATAAACGTATTCATTCTCTTCAGAAGGTCATTCCAGCAGAATATCATAAAAATTTGCATCATCCATCATCAAAAATAAAGGTAAGCATTCATCCATCATCCATCATCAAAAATAAGCATTCATCCATCCAGCAAGAGGGCACCATCCCCCAAACTTAAGAGGGAGCAATGTCCTCATTGCAGCATACAAAAAAAAAGAATATATCATCCAGCATTCACACATAACAAGGTCAAGCCTTAACATCAGGTCAATATAAAAGGAATACAAGTACTAAGGAACAGAGAAACAGTATATCAAAGATAGAAGGGAAGAGAAATAGAACCACTCCCGAAGTGCAGGGAGGGTTGCTATATGTCATCATCGCTTCCCATTGTGCGGTCATCTGGCAGAAGTTGGTCTGGAAAAGTAGGCCACGGTTCACCAGCTTGTTGCCTCGGTACTGGCAGGGAGCGGAAGATAGCTGCATCGCGGTCTCGAACATACCACATTGCGACTTGTTTTACCCTAGGCATCTAAAACACTTGCAAACATTAGAGCTAAGTGTCACAACATTTCCAAACACATATAAAGATTGGTCTGCAACAGTGCTCACACATAGATCCAATAATTAAGCATAGAGCATCACAGAATCATGCATAAGTCAGTGTGCTCTTGACAGGTAAACATTAAGCATTATGCTGTCAATAGGCTCTCATGGATAAAACAGAATAAGGGGAATCAATCTAATGCAGTCTGCCATCAATAGAATTACTACAGCATTTCTAGTGTTGCAAGAGAATAGTATGTTGTGCACAGATAATTGGCAGATTACCTACTGTCGTATATAAGAAAGCATGATGTATTCAACAAATACACATAGGATCCTAACTGGCAGTAAGCAGATATAGAGAAAACCATCCAGTTTCAATATTTACACAAACTGAAAGTGGTAGTAAGCATATTTAGAGATAACAGTTTGTGTGCAACAATTTAAACTCATAATTTGAAACTGGCAATAAGCAAACCAACACAACATCAAAAATTTATCAATAAGCATACCAACACATAATCTAAAATCTGGCAGTAAGCATAGAGCAAGAAAATAGTGTGCTTACAACTATTAAACACCAAAACAGTATGTTTACACCAATGACTCAAAAGATTTGAGTGTTAACAACCATCAAAACAGTGTGCATTCAAGATGTTTAAGCATAAAACAGTAGAATACTCAAACTCCTAAACGTGAAATATACCATTATGTGCCAATAAAATAGATCATTTCCACAAACAAAGATAAAAATCGAGATGAAAAATCAGAAGCCCTAGTTTGCACATTCATATATATTCCTCAGTATATGCAAGATTCAGTTCACTGAAGTCCCCAATAGACGAAATTCATGCTTAATCAGTCCCGGTGAGTAAGAGAACATACCTTTTTTCCAAGATTCGGCAAATTGGCGTGACTGAGAGCAGAGAATTTCATCGCCGAACAGTTCAAATGGGTGAGGTTAAGCAACTACTGGGGGGTATTTTTAAGAGGAACAGTTGCGTGCTTGAAGTGTTTTTTCGATTTCTCAGTTGCAATGGAAGTTATTGATAAACAAAAACCCCCTTTTTACCTACCGTTTCCAGTTTCAATTTAGTGAGAGCAGAGAGAAATGTACCTTGCTTCGTCTGCCCTAAGTGGATAGATGTAAATGCTTCAGGTGCTCCAAATCCCAACTTCAGGTTTGTTGGAATTAGCATTCATTATTCCACTGCCAGGTAAGTGTGGTTTTCAAAAAGTGAAAGGGCAAAATCTGATAGAAAAGAATAGAGATGAAAGAACTTAGATGACAAAGAAGAAGAGAGTCAGTTATGAAACAAAACGTGGGAAAAGAATTTGAAAAGAAAAACAACTGAAAGAAAGAACAGAAAACAGAAAAAACTAAAAATAAACTTCAAGTGTCACTTGGAATTTTTCTCATCTATTGAGTCCGGGACGCACTCAGCTTCAATTAATGATAGCAGTGTAATTTGGTGTTTGGAATCACCATCTCTTATAGTGCTTCAGTCGATGTCCATTTACCTTAAATTGAACACCATTCTGACCTTGGACTAGGACTGCCCCATATGGAAATACTTGCTTTATAGTGAATGGTCCTGTCTATCTTGACCTTAATTTCCCTGGAAATAACTTCAGCCTTGAATTAAAGATTAATACTTGTTGTCCAATTTCAAAATTTTTTCTCTTGGATGTGATTGTCATGCCATCTTTTGGTCTTCTCTTTGTACAATTTGGCATTTTCATAAGAAAATAATCTTAGTTCATCCAATTCTGAAAGCTGCAGCATTCGCTTGTTCCAGCAGCATCCAGATTTTGTGCATGCATAAGGTTGGACTTATACCTTTGATGTCAGCTATGGTCCAGCCCATAGCTCTCTTATGCTTCCATAGAACTCCAAGCAATTTTTCCTCCTGTTCAGTATCAAATAATGCTGAAATGATTACTGGCAGCGTCGAGTCTGCTCCTAGAAAACCATACTTCAAATGTTGCGGCAATTACTTCAATTCCAGCTGTGGTTGTTCCTCTACTGAAGGTTTTGTTATCTTGAATTCTCGAGAAGACAACTCCAAGGATTCATATTGAGCTCTAAATCTCAAACCTTGGGGTTTGCTTCTAACCAAGCTAAATGTTCTTCTGCCTCCATATTGCCATCATCATATAGAATTTCCTCCATTAGTATTCTTGTCAATGCATCCTCTGCATACTCCTCTTACTTTTCATCTTTTTCTGCCCAAGAATCACTGGTGGTGATTTGAAAACACTCCTCACCTTCGTCATGAAATTTCATGGCTTTTCTATTTCGTCCATGAATGGAATGTTGATGTGCAGTTGTTTCAAAATGGCAAAGAACTTCTTGAACTACTCATCTTGTTTATTTTTAGCAAACCTTTGTGGAAACGGCATTCGTTGTTGTACTGGTTTGCTTTCTGGAATATTACTTTGCTGCGGCATCGGCGATGCTGCAGCATTTGGCTCCACTGGTTTTGGTTCAGCTACTGGAATTTCCGCATCCTGGCTGGGCTCACTGGTCTTCTCAGCTGCTCCAGACTTCATTTTTTGTTCATCCAGTATTCTGCCACTTCGTAGTGTTACCGCTTTGCAATGTTCGTTTCTTCTTTCCTTGGATTCTCTATATCACTCGGAAGTGATCCTTGTGGTCTGTTTCTCATCTCTTGGGCTAACTCATTTGGCTTTCCAAGTTTCGCACAGTAGATGATAGTCCTTGCAGAGTTGTTTCTGATCTTGCCATGAAATCTCTCATCATATTTTCTAAAGCATTTGAAGGTGGTGGTTGTTGTTGAGGTCTTTGTTGTTGTTGGAGTTGTTGTTGTTGCTGCTGGGGGTACTGTTGTTGCTGCTGGAGCAGTGGTCTTGGGTTCATACCTTTGTTGTGGTGCATCCCTTGATCTCTCCAAGAAAAGTTTGGATGTTGCCTCCAAGTAGGGTTGTAAGTATTTGATTGTAGACCGTTGCCCCTATTTTGATTCCCCATGTAACAAATTGAAGCAGGATTGTGAACACAATGCTCAAATAGGTGCCCCTCTCCACAGTAAACACAGCACACATCATGTACCTGGCTTACATTGGACTTGTTTGATGGTTCTACCACTTGCCTGCCATGTTGTTGCATACTTAGTGTTTTGAGCATGTTGGACATTGATGACACTTGGGGCTGAGAGTGAAGTGAGTGGATCCAACTCCAATACTCCAGCCACTCTTCTTCCACTAGGTAGTCTAGCTGTAGGCCACTGATAGTTGTTGTTGGCAATTCTTTCAACTAGTTCATAGGCTTCATTATATGTCTTTACCAATAGTGCTCCATTTGCTGAAGCATCAACTATCATGCGTGTGTGTGCGTTTAACCCGTTATAAAATGTCTCCATTTGAATACAATATGGGATTCCATGTTGTGGACATCTTCTTAACAACTCTTTGAATCTCTCCCATGCCTCATACAACGATTCATCTTCTAGCTGATGAAAAGAAGTGATTTCATTTCTTAACCTAGCATTTTTAGTTGGAGGAAAATATTTCATTAAAATTTTTCAGTGAGTTGCTGCCATGATGTTACACTACCCGAGGGTAGAGAGTTTAGCCATGCTCTCGCCTTGTCTCTTAGGGAGTACAGGAACAATTTCAGCCTCAACACTTCATCTGCTATCCCTGGTAGCTTAAACTAGTCACTTACTTCCATGAAGAGTCGTAGGTGCAAGTGTGGATCTTCAGCAGGTAATCCACCAAACTGCCCTACCGTTTGCAACAATTGGAACATTACTGGTTTCAGCTCGAATTGGGCTGCAGTAATCTCTGGTCGTACAATGCTTGGATTCAATTCATTGAACATAGGGACCGCATACTGTCGGATAGCATGGTCCCTATCGTCTGCCATCACCACAGGATTATAGACAGGTTCATTTTCTACAACACGTTGCTCAGCCATGTCTACCTTGTCCTTGGTTTGTTTCTTTTTTCTCAATGCCTTGGTTGTTCTCTCAATCTCTGGATCAAGTGGCAGCACTGTAGCTTGAGAGCCCTTGCCCGTTTTACTCATGCAAAATAGCACACGTTAAGGAATGAATGATACACAAGCTGAAATTTAACAAATAATTAAAATCAATAATTCACAAAAAAACATTTCAGCCCATGCATAATTATTCGTCCCTCATACATCATTTCAATAATCTCATAAGGTCAAGTATGAGTATAACATAAAACAACAAAAGTAACCAAATGCAAACAATATTTACCAACAATATTTACAAACAATTGACTCCAAAATCCCCGACAACGGCGCTAAAATCTTGTTGCGTTGTGTGCGTGTGTCACAAATTGAAAAGATAAGAAAATAGAATAAATCAACGCAATCTTAACAAGTGCAAGTATACACCGGTCAACAAGTAATATATGTACCTAAGTACAAGATTATTGATCCCACAGGGATTAAGTATGCCAATTAGACATGCAAACATGATTTACATCTGGTTAAAAGAATAAAGAATGATGAATAATGACTGGAGATTCGGAGATTAAGCTACTGCTATGATACTGCTGCAGCAACGGAAATGTTGCAGCATCACCAATGCCACAGCAATACTAACTAACAACTACAGGTCAGCCTACTGGAAAATCACCATAAGAATACAACATGTAATACAATACTGTGAAAATCAAGCCAAAGATGCAAATATAAACCAGTAGTGAATCCAAAAATGCTAATCATGCTTTTTTGTTTCCAAATTAACACTACAGCGGTCTGGTTCTACCCAGACTACTTAGCCTATTAGTCTAAACCCCCGATAACATCGTCTCATGGAGTACGAAGTACCGTGAACCTAGAACAACACTAGGCAGTGAAATTGGTCGTGTCCCTGCAATGTTGAGCGCACGGTCATGCGTCTCAAGGAAGTGCCATGCAATTAACGTGTCAACTAGACCCCTTCCAGTTAGAAAGCCAGATACTAGTTCGATACATAACTTGGACAGTCGTAACCGCAAGTTATTCCTACTCCGTTTAAGTAATTGCATGAATAAACTAAGCATGCCCCATACAAGCATCAATACGGAAAACAATACACAAAACTTATGCATTCTTATCATCATATTCCATATTATGTTTTTCCACATGTTTATGATTTACTAGACTACAGCACCTTCAGGTTATGAATAGATATTCTACTGAAACAAATCTTGAAATACAAGGATCAACGTAATACGAAAAACAGTCCTTAGGTTCATAGTGAACATATCAATCCCAAAACAGTATTTAATTAATCCTTGAATCCATCTAAATATTCTCATGTTACAAAGAATACTTAATCAAAAAACAGTAGCAAATTGAAGAAATGGAAAGAGGGTTACTCTGGGTCGGAGATCACCCAACTACCCCAAATCAAATTTAATCAATGTGATGCTGCCCTTCGTTTCCTCTGTGTGGTGCTGCTGCCCTCGGTTCTGCACAGCTTACAAAATTCCAGCAAGTTCTCCCCAGCCTTCTCAGGTTCTTTTCCACTCTATCTAGGCTAAGAAACACTCTAAAACAAGCCACCTACTGCCTATATTCTAAGCTCCCCGAAACTAAACACAAACAAACTATATCTACGGTACTTACAATATTTCTCCTCTTCTCCTCTCCAAACCTTTCTCTTATGCTTTCTCCTCTATTTAAACATGTCTTTGATGCTCCAAAAATTCATTTGTCTACCGGTGTGTAGTGGACAGCTGTCCCTTGCTTCAAATAATACTTACATTGCTTCTGCCCCAAAAGTTGTACAACTGCCGGTTTCCTTGATGATTCATGCTGCCAGATGGGATGATTCTTGGGTATATGTGTGTGTATATATATATATATTTAAAATAAGCTACTGCTCATATTTGTCTTCTTTTCCTCCTGAAAACCCGCGAGCAATATGCCTCAACCGACTGGAATTTCCAGTTGCTACGTGTGTACGTATATATATATCTAAACGTTCCAGCACATCATTCTCTTTTGTCACTTTCCCTTTTTGTCTTCTTGTTTATTTGCCCGTCTTGCACTCTCACAAACATATATGTATATATATATATATATATATATATATATAATGGATAGGACAAAAGAGTTATATATAGTACCCGAAGTGTCCATCTGGATTTTAAATTGCAAATAGTGTGTGTGTGCACATTTATATATATATATATACATATAGATGCCTTCTGGAATTTAATTTCCCTTTTTCCCTCTTGATGAATCATCCACTAATTTTCAATTTCTTTCAATCGGTCAACTTTTATCCAAATTCCTTTTACCAATTTCAACCATCAAAATTCCCTTTTTACCCTTGGCAATTGAATCCAAAAATTCCATCATCTTTTATGTGAAATCCTGCACAAATTTAAATGTTAACAATGGAATTTAATCATAATAAAATTTAGGAATTTCTTCAATTAAAATGGCCCTTTTTAACAATTAATCCACAAAAAAAAATTGGGAAAAGGATTATACAATTTAACCAAATCTAACTCAAAATCATAAACAAGTCAAGAAAATTGAGCTACAAACTAGGCAAAACAATTGTAAATAACTCTACTCTCATAGAGTTATCAGGATGGCATGAAAGGGGTGTGAGTCGAGGGAGTCTGAGAGCTGGCCCATGGTGGGTGCGTCGGTGGTGTAGGCAGAATTCTGTTGAGGTCATAGGCAGAGATTGTGCCTTGTGAGTAGTAATCATTGTCAACCATGGCCACTACTACCTCCCGAGGCTCGACATAACATGCAAATCAACGTAGGGAAGAACATTTCCCCACTTTTCTTACTCGCGCACGCTCGAATCTATTCGCAAATTATTTTGCCCACATTGATGGACCTGCCTTTCACAATGCAGGCTAAAAGAAACACCCTTTCCATATTTAGAGTGGAAGTGTGCCCCTTGGGTATCAAGGAATGGCGGAGGAAATAGAACCACACTTTTGCTTCTGTAGTAAAAAACTCTCTATTGCATGTCTTGTTTCCTTGCTTGGAACGGGTCTGTTGTGTACCAAGCATAGTGACTTCTTGTAGCAGCTTGTCCCTTAGCTCGTCGGCAAGGTTGGGAAACAGAGAGAAATAATCATCAGTGTCATTGTTGTAGTGGTGCAGATCGAACAGTTGGTTGATGGCTCTGGGGTTTAGGGGGATTTGCCTCTCCCTTACAAAGACGAAATACACATTGTTGGGCCACAGATTGGCAAAGAACTCCCAAACAATAGAGGGGTCAGGCTCTATTCGTTGGTTGCAAAACTTCTCCCAGTTTAGTGCCTTGTTGCGTTGTGTGAGTGTGTCACAATTTGTAAAGATTAGAAAATGAAATAATTCAACGCAATCTTAACAAGTGCAAGTATACACCGGTCAACAAGTAATATATGTACCGAAGTACAAGATTATCGATCCCACAAGGACTACGTATTCCAATTAAGAGTGTAAACGTGATTGTGCAAATGATTGTCCAAACCAAACAAAAGAATGATGACAAGAGGTTGATCTAATGCTACGACAAAGCTAATGCTATGGCAAAGCTAAACTAACACTTAAATGCTATCCTACTAGAGATAACCACAAGAGTAATACAGGTAATGAAATGCTGGGGGCATACAAGCCTAAACTGTAAGTACAAACCAGAAGTGAATCAAAACATACCAAAAATGCCCTCAGTTTTCAGATCGATGCTACAACGATCTGGATACAATCAGATTACTTGACGTACTAGTTTAGAGCATGAATAACATCGTCTCATGGTGTACGACTTACCGTGGTCTAAAGCAACATTAGTCAGGGGATTTGGTCATGTCTCCTGCAGTATTGAGCGCACGGTCATGCTACTCAAGCTAATGCCACTTAATTATCTTGTCAACTAGCTCCCTTTCGGTTAGAATTATGGATACTAGTTTGATGTGCAAATTGGACAGTTGTAACTGCAAGTTACACTAAACCATTTAAGTAATCAATTGAGTAAATCAAGCATGCCCCATACAAGCATTAATCACAAAAACCAAGTACAATATCATAGTATGTTCATCAACATTTAAAACAATGTAAAAATCTGTTTATACTTAACTAAGCCACAGAAAATTCAGATTACAAATGTGCATTACAAATCTGGAATTAACGAAGTACTTGGATTAAAGTAATGGAATAAGAAACCCCTAAGGTCTTAGCGAGTAGTTCTAATCCAAAATAATTTTAATTAAACCAAGTTCTTCTCACACTCATACCCGAAATTCAAGTATAAATTCATAACAAAACAGTAGATAAAAAGAAGAAATGAAGAGAAAGTTACTATGGTCTTAGATCACATTCTGCCCCAAATCGATTTAATCACAAAACCCACTGGTTTTTCCTCTTTCGATTATGTTGCAGCTTCCTCCTTTGCTCAGCTCGTAATTCCTCAGCAAGTCACCCTTCTTCCTCTCGGGTTTTTCTCCCTAAAACAAGCTAATATAAGCTAAAAGAAAAGGCTTAAACACTACTGCCGACTGCTGGAGTATTTTCTCTCTACCGACTCTACCAAAATTGATGATTCCCACGGGTTTCTTGAGGTATTTATACTTGTTTCTCTTCTCCCGAATTTTCCATTTCTCTTCCAGAATTTTCCACCAACCTACAGCTGTCCATCAATTGCTTTGTTGTTTTTTCTTTCCTTGATGAGTCATAGTGTAAGTTGGACTAAAATCCAGAATTTTTTATATATTTCCAAAGAGCACCACCCGATTTTCAACTATAATTTGGCTTTATCTCCACCTGGAATTTACTTAATCGGGAAATTGTGATTGAAAGTATCCAGAAAAACCATCAAGAAAGCAATAAAACAAATGTCCAGATAACCTTTCTAACATTTGGTCAATAAAAGGAAGAGGGAAGTGGTCTTTTCGTGTAACAGTGTTTAGTTTTCTATAATCAATGCAAACACGATGACCAATAACAGTTCTAGTAGGAATTAATTCATTACTCTCATTTCTGACAAGTGTTATCCCACCTTTCTTAGGTACCACCTGTACTGGGCTTACCCATTCACTATCAGAAATAGGATAGATAAGTCCAACATCCAACAGTTTGTTTACTTCCTTTTTAACGACATCACACACATTAGGATTCAACCTTCGTTGAGGTTACACACATGGCTTATACTCATTTTCTAAAAGAATCTTATGCGAACAAAAGCTTGGATTGATACCTGGAATATCCGCAATTTTGTATGCAAAGGTTCTTTTGTATTTTTTGCACATGTCCACAGTTAACTTCCGTTGTTCTGCAGTTAGATCAACTGCGAGAATGATGGGAAGTTTTCTGTTGTCGTCTAGGAATTCATAGCACAGATTAGTGGGCAATTCCTTGCAATGTGTTTATGCGTCAAATTTTTATGATTATTGTTCACAACTTGCATAAAATGTGTGTTCTTAAATCAAAATAGATATCTCAAACTCACCATATGTTTATTTTTCTATTATTTGGACATACCAATAACATAAATTTTTTATACTCTTAATTTTTTATATTTTGTAGTTCAAATCTTATTCTTTCTTTTGACAACTGTGAATTTCTCAAAATTTCATGAGGTGCTATTATCTAACTGCATATATAGTTTGATGTTTGTCCATAAATCACATATTCAACCATCAAGTTTGGTTCATCATCAAACGACCGCCTTTATATATTGGCATTTCTACTATAATTATCTTTAATATGTTCTGGGGACCTCTATCACTAAAATACTTATAACTATGAAAATCAAATCTATCACTGCTTTGAGGAGGACTTTTGAAGATTCAAATACAAGTCTAATGCATCTAAAGTATCATCAGGTCCTTTACTTTAAGCACATTCATTAATATTAGAATTGTAAGGAATAAATTGATTAATGTTACAGTTTTGAGTACTATCAGTTGAGACTATTTTAGACATCAAACGAAGAAACATACCACTAATAGTTGCCCCCAAATAGTAGATATGAGTTACTAATTATTAATTGGGTCATGTTAGGAGTTTGTGAAGACACTTTAAAAGTGAAATCATGACTTTCAACTTTAAAATATTTCATCAACAATGATGTATATGAGGCACTAATAACGCAAAATCATATTATATTTTTAGGGCTAAATTGTATATAATTTGAGTTGATTTTGGATGAATTTGAGTTTAATTAATTGAAATTATTTTTTGTTTCATGAAGTTTTTGGGATAAAAATTGAAGAATAGACAAAACAGGGGTAAAACTATAATTTTTATAAAGATCTGCACGACCCTATCGAATATCACACGACCTTGTGGAACCCTAGATTCCACACAACTGTGTAAAGCTAAAAATAGTTGTGTCACCACCACCTCCACACGGTCGTGACATTTTCTATAGGATTGTGTCGAAGCCCTAACTTCTCCGATACGACCACATCATGTTCCACACAGTCGTATCACACTCTAAAGCAGCAATTCTGGGCGACTGACTTCATCCAAGAGTGTGTGGAATTCATATAATCAAGTAGAACTTATGCAACTATCTCATATTTTTTGTAATTTCTTTATAGGATTTTATTAAATTTGTCTTTTCCTATTTTTATAGTATATTGAGTATCAGACTATAAGGGAGAGTACCATAGATTAGTGATAACACTAAAATATACCATTATTTTAGGGATATTTTGTGCTTTATTTCATATCATTTATTGTATAATTGAACACTTTTGAACACTAATTGACTTGATTGTTGATATAAGTGTTCACAAGAAGTTTTTGGATTAAAATTGTATAGAAGAACAAACTGAGGAGCCAAATTGCAGAATCTGAAATTTCTTACATGTTGCAAGGTGTTGATGACCGTCAAGGTCCTGCTCTTGATGCCCACCAACTACAAGGGTTTGGTGGGGGTCAACGAGACAATGTCAAACTTGATGATTCTTATGTTGTGAAATCACAATTTTAGTCCTATGTGATTTAATCTATAAATACTTGTAATTTTACATAATAAAGGAGGAATTGTTTAATGCTAAGGAAACTATACTCAATTTGATTCTCACATTTTCCTTAATTAATTATTATAGTGTTGTGTTCTTAGACATAGAAGTTGTCTTGATCATGAGAAAGTTATTTGTCTAGGTATATTTTGTCGTAATAGTTGACAGATTTGATTTAATCCTTCTTTGAGAGTTTGAGTTTGTAATTGTCTCAGACCCGTAAGAAACTATTAATTCAGGTTGTTGAAGATTAAGTTCAAGAGCTCCATTTAAGGCAAAACTTTAAATTATTGTACCATCTTCTTACCTTGTTTTTTACTTTTCTCTTGTATTTGATTATCTAGCAAACAATTCCCATTAGAACTCTCCCTTCTAAATTTATTTAGAAGTTTATGGGGATTTTTACTTACCATTCTTTGAGTATTATAGTGCTTTCATATTACTATTTCTAATTATTTGCATCATTCTCCTATTTGATATCTCCTTATCAAAATCAAGTGCAATAAACCTGAATACCCTCACATGATTTTACTCAATTCTCTCAAAGTGTTTAGAGTATATTTTCTTTTAAAATAAAAAAAATGGCATGGTATTACCATAGACTTGCAAGTCAATCAAGTTTCCACCAACACATAAGAACCCAATGCAATAATTAAAGGGACTTCGTAAAGGTTGCAATGGGGCTAGGGTAAGGGTATAGTATAAATATATATATAGGCTAGAGTAGGTTGATTGAAAGAAAATACACAATTCACCTCACAAGTAATCAAACTTCTAATATTTCATGATTCAACTGGAAGAAAATTGAACAAAACTTCAAGAAAACATTTTTTTTTACTACCTTTTTCTAGATTTTGTTTCTTTTTCTAAAGTATTTGGCTTATATTATAATCTGATGGTTCTAGTTTATAGTGTGCTAAAGATAGGGTTTTTGGTGAGGTGTTTTTAAACACCTTACGCTCCTCTTTGAATTTAGTTCATTTTTTCATTTAGGTCAAGGTTTAATTATTATAGATTAAGGATTATAAAAGTTACTTTGTTTTATTCAAAGTGAGGGCTGAGTACCCATCGTTGATGATTTTAAATTTTAATTATCGTTTTTCTAAGGGAAGATAGAAATCATTGTTTAATTGATCACTTAGACAAATTCCAAGCTTTAGGTTCTAAAAACAAGTATAGGAAAGGTAGTTCTAATCTAAAAAGCAATTGAAAGAGCAAGGAAAAGTAAAACAAACATAGGATCTTTTAGAATTAAAGCAAGCACACATAATTTTATGAGAGGTTTTTTTATCACAACACACTCTCATGATTTGAGAGTCCTCATGCTTAGGTCTAAGGGTTGATATCCAACTTCATTGTTGTAATTGACCTCTCCCCTTAAAGCTCAACCAAATTGCCCTTTAGGATATGGTAGCCTACATCATATTTCTTAGGACATTCACATCCACAAGATGGAATCCTTAGAATCATAATGCAAAAATCCAAGTAAACATGATATAGATTAACGTAAGGACAAACAAACATAAGACATAAAATAATTCCCAAAAATCATTCCTAAAGCAATGTAGAATATTTAGAGATCCTAAGAGGGAATTGATGCTATATTCATACATACAAGAACAATAAAGAGTAAGGAGGAAAAGTGTACAAATGAAGCTAGGAACTCCTTGGATCTTTAAGCTCTTGTAGATGTTTTTACTCAACTTCTTCAATGCATCAAAGAACTCCACCAAGGGAAATTAACAACTTGAAGCCCTTATGGTTGAGGATCACTCACTTGCCAAACTTAGGTGGAGGATTGATATTGATAACCAAACTCACTCCAAGGATATGAGCACTCAACTTCTTGGTTTGAGAATCTTGAACACTCACGCACTCAAGAGAATTTGATTTTCACTCTCAACTACAACACTCTCTAATTTCCTTTCTTGGTTTGACAATAAGAACTCAAAGAGAATTGAAAGAATAAAATGACTTTGAAAAGCAAAAAATCTTGTATTTGAAGAACAATGTACAAAAGATACAAAGAAAAGACTTACAATTCTCTCAATATTAATTCTACACAATATGTTAATCTATGGTGAAAATCTACTATTTCTAGATACAAAAAGGGGGTAAAATAGGAAATTCACAATAAAAAATCTGATGAACAGCTCTTGACGGTTGTCGGGCTGTTAAGAACAAGGTCTTAACGGGCGTCAAGGTACGGCATGTAAAATATCTTCAGATTTTTCAATTCTTCATGATTTTGCCCCAAAAACTTCCTAAAATCAATTTATACAAAGAATTAGCAAAAGTAAACCAAAATTGATTATATCTCAACATTTAGTTCAAGAATTAGACACAAAAAATCACTAAAATACCTGAATAATTTAGTGTTATCAGGTTTATAATCTAATTGGATTATATGTAATTAAGGACTTCATTTAAGCACATAGCAAATAAGGGTGTCACTTAATCAAACACAACCTAAGACAGAGTACCGATCATGTAGCTAGTCATATGGTAGCATCATCGATTTTACATTTGTAAATATCGATTGTCCCAAGAACGTGGCAACGACTTAAGTAGCATCTATTATCAAGTTTTATAATATATCTTTCAAGAATTAATCAAGGTATTCCTTAAGTTGGAGGAATGATTTGATTACAATCTATACTCAAATAGATAGATTACATGCAAAATTACTTTAATAGTTAAATATTCATAAAGAGTTGTTAACCGCAGTTTAGACAATTTGCTTGACCTATGTTCGAAGATATGACTATAGTCTTGATCTAAGACAATTATGATTTGTTATTTATTTGTTACCATATCTGAGTTACCTTAATTGATCATCTTCGTATTGGTTAGCGGTGATAATCCTAATCATCCTTTGAGTTAATAGTAAGCATCATATTACTACCTCCCTCTAAGACTGGCATAAAAACCTAACTCAACATTATTAGGTTCTTAACATACATGATGTCTGCCATGTTAATCATCTTGATCCGGTTTTAGAATTACACGATTTTCGTCAAATAGGCCAAGATTAATTCAATTAATTCAGTGAGCAATATAGGTGTTTATCGAGTCGTTTCCCTAAGAAATAAAATCTAAATCAGTTAACAATAATAAAAAATAATAAAAATGAAGGATTTTTAGATAACGAGAATGTAAAAAAACAACTAATAATTAAGAAAATCAAATAAGAGAAAACTTCAGTCAAGAATGATTTAATCCAAGGTCTTCCTCGTTCCATAACTTTATTTCCGAATTATAAACCAAAGCTTTCATTTGAATTCTGATGAAACCACAAGAATTTGTATCACCTACTAACAAACCCGCTAGAATTCGATTAAACAAACAAAGAGATATTTAAGACAAACGCCAAATAATCAATTGAAGTTTAACCTAAAATATGTGATATAATTAAAGCAATTAGTTAAACCACATAACTGTCTAAACATGAATTTAATTATAACAATAAAATCCTTACTTAATTCAATGAAAAACTTCAAAAAGAATCAAGTAAAATCTATTCAATATTTAATCAACCGATATAAACATTGAAATATTAACAAAATTCAAGGTTTAGAAATCAACCTAGAACTCAAAAATTGTATCGCTCATGAACTCGGAACTTGTCTTGAAATCATTCCCAAACTGATTTGATGCTTAAGCTGACATCGTCTGAAAATCCTCTCTAGTTTGTTTTTTCTCAATTGCCACTTGTTCTAATCCTAGGGTAGAAAGATCCTATTTATAGGATTATTCGTAACTTTTTTTCAGAGTCATAGTAGGATATTAACTTCTTTTAAAAAAAGAAGATAATAGAACATAAAATAAAATAATAAAATAATATTCTAATTAAAATAAGATGTCTCTCTTAAAATAATAATAAATCTAGACTATCTTCAGAATATCTTCAAAATTTGATTTTCTTCTGATTGATTCCTTTAATTTATAATAATAAATGTGTTTTTATCCAAATTCTACTCAATTCTCGATATTTCGTCCCTATTATCAAAATAAAAAATAAATTCTAGAAATTAGCTCAATATTTAATCAAAATATAGGAGAATTAAATATAATAATTATATTAATTTAGGACTTATCACGTCCTAATCTGGTAGTTTTTACAATTACCTTTCAGTCAAGGATTAAAGTAAAACTATTAAATTAACTTATTATGAATGCTCATAATCCTATGTTTAATTGAAAAGTACAAACAGATAATCAAATCATAACAATAATTTCAGCTTCATGAGCTTCCCGGAATAAGTAAATCAAAATCTCAAATTGCAAACATATATAATTAAACATCTCGAGTTCCAGAATTCAAATAAATATTCAAATAAATTACAGGAAACTTAAAAGAAAGAGTTCAGAGAATATTTGTCGAAGACTGTCACTACTTTACAATATCCTCCTTCTTGCGATGTCCTCTACTTCTGCGAATTAACCCTAATCTGGACGTCAGAACCTTCAGGACACATCTCCTCGAACTAATAGCAATGCTTCACCTTCCGCTCAGGGCTCAAGCACTACTCTATGAACTAAGATAACAAGAACCTAGAGTTCTCGAGAATTTCCTATCAAAATCTCAGAATTTTATAAAAATTGGACTTAAATACTGCACGAGTTCCCAACACCTGAGAATAAGACTGAGAACGAAGGAATCGAGTGATTCTGAGCTGCTAATTGCTCTGTGTTGAGTGGAAAAGGATGAGGATGAAGTATAGAGGTCTGAGTTATTTATAAGAGTGAACTTGAGCATTTTCCTTAAAATCCCGATGTGGGACTTTGACTAGGCTTGGGGACGGACGTATCGGAGCCACAACGACTGTCCTTTGAGGAGGGCCACTGTGGTTTCAAGGTGGTCGTTCCCAACTTCTAGAAAATTATAATTTTTCCCCATATTTTGCTGTTTTATGCAATTTAACCCCTGAAACTTCTCAAAATTAAAATTTCACAATTAAATGTTAATTTAATGCAATTGAGTCCAAATACTTTCCAAATTCACATAATCAAGCATAAATACATGCTAAAAATGTAATATAATTTAGTGTTATCATAATCATACATCTTCTTTTTAGAGATTTCTTGGAACCTCTATTTTTTTCGACAAGCAACTCACAACTCAAAATAAGAATAAAAATTCTCGTGCAAGCGAAAAATATAAATTCCTTCAATATGGTGCAAAGTTTGTTGTTTAAATTAAGAAAGGGTAAATTGGCTTGTGATGTATTTTAAAATCGAAGAAAAAGGTATATATAGGCTCAAAGGAGCTAACTAGTGGATATAATGACCAAGGTAGGTAAATAAGAAACGAAACAAAGAGGTTTTAAAAATCAAAGACACAAGTTCAATTTCTAATTTGCCTTTATCATATTAAAGCATCCATCCAAATATATAGTTCAAAATTGCATTCACAAGCAAGTTTTAGAATAATCACACTAAATCTGATAGCACACATCAAAGAAGAATGGAGCAGTATATGATAGATTGCTCATAGGCTCAAAAATCCACTAGAATGGCTTGTTGGCATAGAGACTTATGCACTTTTCATTCAACAAATTAACAAGACACTATCATGTAAGTTACAAGGAAAACTCTAATTATGCTCATCTCCATCATATATTAAAAATCAAGATAAAAACATATTCCTCACAAATTCAAGTATTCAAGAGCATATCAAAAGACTGAAGGATTCTAAAATTTGGGTTAATTGTTTTTAAATTTTTCTAGAAATAATAAAAAATAAATAAAAAATAAATGCAATAATAAAAATAAGAAAAATAAAAACATAAATAAAATATTCTCCCCCTCCCCACTTGAATCTAACATTATCCTCAGTATAAGCAGCAATAATATATAAATACAGCACAAAGTAAAACAAGAGAAGGGAAAAGAAACAGCCTTGTGGTATGAGATGTAGAAAGTAGATTGAAGGTGGGGCTCCTCCACTATGTGCTCTGAGCATTAAATTAAGTCGTGAATTGTAAACGAAGACTTTGCCTCCAATAATGAATCTCTTCTTTCTAATCATATTATCATGAACAGCTTCATTCCTTTCTCTGTAGAATCTAGAATTTTTATAAGCTACTAATATTTTCTTCACAGTTTTTTTAGGACCAAAATAACCACTACATGCAAGTGTATGACATGATTTTAAAATAGAAGAAAATTCATGAATAGAAAGAGATCTCCTAATAACTTGATCATTACTTATGTGCCACATGTATTGATCATTCCAAAAACAAAATTTATATTTATTCTTCTTCATCTTATAAGCTTGATGTCTACCAAGATAGGCAAGAAACTCATGAGAAAGTAGAAAATTGAAAATATATGTATATGTCCACCTAATTACTTTCATATTAAATTTAACCACTTAAGTAATTTATCTTCTTTATTAGAATGAAGGTTATTACCAATGATAACATGCAATTTTTTTCTTTTTTATAAATAAGCATACTTAAGATTTTGTTGGTATATGTTTAAGCTCTAATGTGGGTAGTTTCTGTATGAATGAAACTATCTTATTATTAGATGTCATTTCAATAAAATTTTCAGCAAGTGAACTATGGCAATTGTCATCCAAGGAATCAATAAAATCAATAAAATCATCAAAATGATCAAGATAATTAGGAACCTCCTCAACAGAATTCAAGTATTCTCCAATTATGCAACATGCATGAAAACCAGAATCAATAAACTCAAGAAAATTCATAAAGACTTTTGGAATCAGACAAATATTCAAATAGCAAATCTAATGAATTTACTTGATAAATAGAATGCTCCTTTGAAGGATGTTTCATGGTATCATCAATGAAATCAACAAAATTGGTAGAATCAACTATATCAATGACATAAAAAAAATCTTCATCCATAGCATCAACAGAATTAATATCTTCATCAATAAAATCAACAAAATCAATAGTTTCAATAGAATTAAAATGAGAACTTCCTCATTCTAATCACATGTAAAATAATCATCAGTTTTATATCATACTTGACATTTATTAGATCCAAGACAACAATTAGAACAATCAATGGTATTATCAAACTTAACAAAATTTGGAGAATAGAAAAGCAAATCACTACTCATGGAATCATCAGAAAAATTATTAGATGAAAAATCTAACGTATTTACTTCAAGATTTGGTACTTGATTTGAAGAACATAGTTGAGAAGAACTTATTGAATCATGCAACTCTTCTTTATTAATAGTACTTATTGCCACTCATGTCTGGAATCAGTTGGGAAGATAGCTTTTCATAACCTTAATTTTTTAACTCATTAGCACTAGCAACAAGATGTTCAATCTGTGTCTCGAAATTGTGCATTTTGGATTGCACTTCTATAGTGCTTTTTGCAAATCGATTCACCATATCCTCAAGACTATGCTCTATTTCCGAATTATGTTGTTGTGGTTGTTGTTCCCAAGTATTTACATATTTGAAGTTCATGTCAACCCACCATAAAAAATTATAGGTTGATGAATATGGATCATACCTTTGATGACACTTATTTGAAAGATGCATGGATGGAGCACATATACTTAGAGTTGTAAACAAACCAAACCATTCGCGAACAAAGCTTGTTCGATCTCGTTTGTGCTCGGTTCGGGCCGTTCATTTATTAAACAAGTAAATTTTTACAAACTTTTAGGCTCGATTAATTTTCAAGTCTATTCAAACACTATTCGTGAACATATCGAGCATTCGTGAACAAATTATAAATATTTATATATATTATACATATTATTAAAAATAATATATAATATTTAAATTAGGGATTTTTTTCTAATTTCTATGGGTGATTCAACTTCCTTAACGTTCTTCAAAATCTTAAGTCAGTCTCTTTCTCTCTCTCTTTAAGAATCGTAAAAGACTCTTAAGTCCTAACTCAACTTTCTTTCTATCTTTTTGACAAACCCTAAAATATTGACGATTCTCCTTCCCTTACCTTCTCCAAAGTGCAGACTCTGAAAATAAGTTTAAAAGTAACTATATTATTTTTTTACAATATTTATTTCATTTTATTGGGATAATTAGATTATATTTGTTTGATATTTTAAATTTTTTAAAATTATATCATTCTTAATCGCTATCATTTACATTTTATTTGAATTTAATATATATATATATATATATATTATATTATATATATATATATATTGAAAGAGATAAGTATGTTATTGTCTATTGACATGTTTATTCTGTATTTTTGTTTTTGTTTTTATTTTATAGATTACAAAAACAATATATAGATGATAATAAGATATTTAATAATAAATGGAATAAAATGCTAATATGAAAAATATATATAATTTAATTATATATATACTGTAATGTGGGAAAAAATTTGAAATGTTTATCTATTTAATTTTTTACTGTATTCTAGGTTCAAATTTAAAATTTTGATCATATTTAATTAATTTGTAATTATTATTTATTTGTTTGAATAGACATGTTAATACCATTTTCAAATTTATTTCAAGAATCTTCATCATGTCCTGTTGTGGATGAAATAAACTAAGTATGTATTGAGACATTAAATAATCATATTAACTTAGATGAAACTGAAGATAATGACAATATTCAAGAAAATAGTGCATTTAAGTGAAAGAAAAGAATAAAAACAACAAGTTGATGGAAAGAAATGGAAGAATGGACAGATGACAAAGGCTGCAAAATGGCAAAGTGTTCCTATTGCAATGACTCATGGGAAGTGAATAAACACAACACTACTACTACATTCAATTGACATTTGAAGATTGTTTGCAAAGAAATTAGCTCTGGATCAAAATTCAACATTGAAGCAACAGATTCTTTCATTTACTCAAACTGGATTAGATGGGGTAAGTTCTATTAATAACTTTACATATGATCATGCTAAAGTTAGAGAACTTGCTGCATATATGGTATTAGTTCATGAGTATTCATTTTTTATGATGGAACATATTTTGTTCAATAAGTTTATGAAAGCTGCTTCTCCATTTTATAAAAAAATTAGTTGTCATTGTCTGAAACAAGATTGTATGTCAATTTATGATCAAGAAAATAAAAGGTTGAAGACATTATTACATAAGGCTGATAAGATTAACATCACTACTGATTTGTGGAAAAGTGGACAAAGTATTCAATACATGGTTGTCACTGAGTATTTTGTTGATTCTAACTAGGTATTACAAAAATGTGTATTGAGTTTTAAAAATGTTACACATACAGGTGTTATTGTTACTAATGCACTTAGTAAATGTCTTCTTGATTGAGGAATTGAAAATAAATTGGCTTATAATACTGTTGATAATGCGTCATACAATGATGTTTGTATTCGAAGATTGAAAAGTGATCTTTTATTGAGGAAAATTGATGGAAAGATATTTCATGTTAGATGTTGTACTCATATTTTGAATTTGCTTGTTCAAGATGGACTTGGTGAAATTGGAAGTATAGTTGATGTTATTCGAGATGGTATAAAGTACTTAAAGAATTATGAGGCTCGAATTAATGAATTTGCTAAATTTGTGAAACAGCTTCAATTATCTTGTAAAACGTTGATTTTGGATTGTCCTACTAGATGGAATAGAACATATTTGATGTTGGCAGTTGCTTTAGAAGTTAAGGATTCTTTCTCTCGTTATCATGATATTGATTCTGGTTTTTGTTATGTTCCTAATAGTCATGATTGGATGAAAGTTGAAGAAGTAACCCAATTTTTGGCTATTTTTCATGAAATTACCAATATGATATCTGGTTTTGAATATCGTACTTCGGATTTATTTCTTCCAAAGCTTTATAGGATCAAGGAAATATTAAATGAAAAATCTTTGGATCATAAAGATTATATGAGAGTCATGGATGGAAAAATGGTTGATAAATTTGATAAGTATTGGGGTGAATGTAACACGCTATTTTCTTTTAGTGCAATTTTGGATTCAAGGTATAAAATAAAACTTGTTGAGTTTGTTTTTTCTGTGCTTTATAAAGATGATTCGAATGCAAATATTGAATTGATTAAGAAGTCATTGTATGATTTTTATGCAAGTTATGCAAGTACATATAATGAGTGTCAATTGAGTCAAGAACAAAGTTCAACAAGGGCAAGAATGGATAACAATCTGTTTAGAAGGGGTAGTTATGAGGTTCATGGAATTGGAAGAAATGTTATTACTGAAAATGCTAAATTTGATTCTTTTGTCAGACAATCAAATTTTATTCAGCTTGTGAAATCAAATTTAGATATTTATCTCGAAGAAAATGTGTATATATATATATATATGTGTGTGTGTGTGTGATTCTAAAGCTCATTTTGATGCATTAGAATGGTGGAAAATGAATTAGCTTAAATACAATAAATTATCTAAAATGGCATGTGACATATTATCTATTCCAATTACTATTGTGGCTTCATAATCTACTTTCAGTGCAGGAGGTAGAGTGATTGATAATCGTCGTGCTTCAATGTCTGTTGATACAGTTAAAATGATTTTATGTTCATCTCATTGAATGCGTAATCTTCATAGACTTAAGAAAGATAAGAAACACGTTTGTTCTTTGTTTTTTTTTTCTTCTTTAATTTGTATATATATATATATATATATAATAATTAATATGCTTAGAAATATATTTTATATATTTAATAAAAACAAATTTAGATAGAGGATGATCATCTATTTTCGAAGAATTTTTTTTATCTTTTTTTGAAATTTAACTATTTTAATTATTATATTTAATTTGTAAATTTAGATTTATAATTCAAAAGAATGCTAACTTTTATTATTATTGTTGTTGTTAATTAGTATCTTTTATATTAGTTTTGTTATAATTGTTATTTTATGTCAATATTTTTATAAGAATTTATTGAATAGTTAAATATTTAAATTATGTAATATTTTTATTATTTTATAAATTTGAAGTTTTAAAAAAATTTAATATTCAAATTTGAATTAGAAAAATTTTTAAACATAAACAAGCGAACTCTCGAACTCGAACAATAGAAAAAGATAACCAAACGAACTCGAACAAATCTTTCTGTTCAAAATATTAAACGAGTAAACTCAAACAATGCTCGAAAAATAAACAAACAAACTCAAACATCCCCTATTCAATTTCACTCGACTCATTTACAACTCTACATATACTACAAAGAATGACTGGAACTTGAGTTTGCCTTTATCCCCATGTTAATTGTCTTACCCAATATTCTAATTCATCTAGTTTGTTCTCCATTTTCTACTTATGAACTGCACAAAGGTAAGAAACCTAAAATGCAAATAACAAATGCAATTATACCAAAAACGTTTTTACTAAAAATAGAGAAGAAAAAAACTTTAAAATTTGAAAATGTGATCAAAATGTTAGAATAATGTTTTATAGCTTAAACTTTTATATTAGTGGGTAACTACTCAATGTTAGTGAGGTAGTCTATTCAATATTAGCGGATGAGTAAGTTATGGTAGTTATGATAGTTATGGTTAGTTATTTAGTGGGTAGTTAAGATGAGTAATGGGATAGTGTTAGGTGTAGTGGTTATGTTGGTATCTAGTTATTGAATTTGTAAGTCTATAAATAGGTCTCACTTATCTTTCATTTTTTAATCAATCAAGTTAATCATCTTCTTATTAAGCATCTCTCTTATTCATATTTCTAACAATTAGTATCGGAGCTTTATTCTTAAGAGATCTGTGGGTGAGTGTGTGAGGTTGTTAAGTCATGAAAAGTTCTAGTTTCTCCTCATCAATTTTTTCTTTAATTTCTCCACTTGTATTTGATGGAGATAAATACCAAGTTTAGGCAGTTCGTATGGAGACATATATGAAAGCTTTGGATATTTGGGAAGTGGTGGAAGAAGATTATAAAATTCCAGCTCTTCCAAATAATTTTACCCTAACGCAAATTAAATTGCAGAAGGAGAAGAAGATAATGAAATCCAAGGAAAAGTCATGTTTATTTGTTGTAATCTCATCTACCATCTTCACTCGAATTATAACTTTCAAGTCAGCATATGAGATATGGAATTATCTCAAGGGAGACTATGAAGGAAATGAAAGAATCAAAGGAATGTGTGTGCTAAATTTGATTCGAGAATTCGAGTTGCAGAAGATGAAGGAAACAGAATGAATTAAATAGTATTTTAATAGATTATTAAATATTGCAAACCAAATCAAATTACTTGGTTATGTGTTTATGGATTCAAGAATTGTTGAAAAAATTCTTGTAACTGTGCCTGAAAATTTGAGGCGTCTATTCAACCTTGAAAAATACCAAGGATTTAACTAAAATTATTTTTGCAAAGATTCTAAATGCTTTGCAAGCATAGTAGCAAAGAAGAGCCATGAGGCAAGAAGGTTCTGTTGAAGACTCCTTGCTAGCCAAACATCACGAGAATGCGAAAAATAACAAGAAGTTTTTCAGAAAGACTCAATTGCCTACTGGTGAATTTTCAGCTAGCAACAAAGCAAGAGTCTAGAAAGGATCTTACCCTCCATGTTAACATTGCAATAGAAAGGGTCATTCTTCTTTCAAATGCTAGAGAAGACCATATGCCTGGTGCACCAAATGTAACCAAATGGGGCATGAAGATGTAATTTGCAGGAACAAAAACTAATATCAAGGTGAATAGGCTAAAATTGATGATCAAGAGGAGGAGGATCAACTATTTATGGCTACATGCTTTGTGGAAAGTGAATCAAATGAAAGTTGGCTAATTAATAGTGGTTGTACTAACCATATGACTCATGACAAAGAAATGTTTAGAGATTTGAAGTCAATTAACATCTCCAAAGTCAAAATTGGGAATGGTGAATAAATTTCAGTTAAAGGAAAGGGAACAATTGTAGTAACATGTTGTTCAGGTACAAAACTAATTTTTGATGTTCTCTTTATCCCTGAAATTCAACAAAACTACTAAGTGTTGGCCAACTGATTGAAAGAGGCTTTAAGGTTATTTTTTAAGATAAATATTGTCTAATTAAATATGCAACAAATTAAGATATTTTCAAAGTGAAAATGAAAGGGAAAAGTTTTGCTCTAAATCCATTGGAGGAGGAGCAACCTCCTTTCTCAATTAAAGAAAATACTACATAAGTGTAGCATAAAAGGCTAGGGCACTATCATCACCAAGGGTTGCTGCAAATGAAGTTAAAGAGGATGACAAATGACCTTCTAGAACTTGATGATCAGATTTCAAGTTGCAAAGCATGTTAGTTTGAAAAAATGGAACAAAAGACCTTTCTCAAAGGTGACAGGTAGAGCAATGAGGAAGCTACAATTGATCCCACGGATGTTTCAGGTCCTTATAGGACACCTTCCCTAAAAGGTAGTCTTTATTACATTGCCTTTATTGATGACTTTACCCTAATGTGCTAGATTTATTTCTTGAAGTATAAATTAGAAGTAGCTCAAGTTTTTTGGAAGTTTAAGGCAAGAGTTGAGAATGAAAGTGGTTGTAAAATTCATATTGTAAGGTCTTACAATGGAAAGGAATATAAATTAGAAAAATTCAACAAGTTTTGTGAAGAAACAAGCATTTAAAGACCCCTTATACTCCTCAACAAAATAGAGTAAGTGAGAGGAGAAATAGGTTCATCATGGAGATAACAAGATGTATGTTGCATGAGAAGAATTTACCTAAAACATTTTGGCAGAGGCAGCAAGTACTGCTGTATTTCTTCAAAACAGACTTCTCACAAAGGCGGTAAAGGATAAAACACCATTCGAGGCATGGTATGACTATAAACATTCCTCAAGTTTATTAAAGTATTTGGTTGTTTGTGTTTTACTCACATTCTGATGGTCAAGCGTGATAAACTTGATAAGATGGTTGAACTAGACATCTTTATGGGCTACAGTTCTTCCTCTAAAGCCTACAAAATTTATCAACATCAAACTGGTAAGCTACTTGTGAGCAGAGATGTGTACTTTGTAGAAGATGAAGAGTGGAGTTGGAATGATTCAGAAAAAAGAAATCAAATAGAATATGGTTCAAAGTTCCTAATTTAGACATGGAAGAAAATATAGATGAAGACTGACAAAATGAACTTGTAGATGATGAACTTGTAAGAGGCCTTAGACCATTATTTGAAATTTATCAAAGATGCAATATAGCTATTTGTGGACCTGCAGATTTTGAAGCAGCAAAACAGAATCAACATTTGATAGCTGCAATGGAGCATGAGCTATTCATGATTGAGAAAAATAACACTTGGAAGTTGGTTGATCAACCCTAAATCAGGAAGATGATTGTAGTTAAATGGGTATATAGAACCAAGCTTAATATTGATGGCTCAATCAACAAGCATAAAGCTAGGCTTGTGGTTAAAGGTTATGCTCAAGTGTTTGGTGTAGATTATTCTAATACATTTGCCCCAATAGCAAGACTTGACACCATCAGACTTTTGCTTGTTGTTGCAGCACAAAAGAATTGGAAAGTATACTAGTTAGATGTTAAGTTAGCATTTCTGAATTATTTTCTACAAGAGGGGATTTATGTAGAACAACCATAAGGCTTTGTAAAAAAAAAGGAGAAGAAGATAAAGTCTTTCTTATCAAGAAAGCTCTTTATGGATTGAAGCAAGCTCCAAGAGCTTGGTATAGCAGAATTGATGATCACTTGCTGAAATTTGGAATTTACAAAAAGTTTATCAGAATTAACCTTGTATGTCAAGTACAACAGTACTGACATCCTTATTGTTTCACTGTATGTTGATGATCTACTGGTTACAGGAAACAATATAGATTGTATTCAAAATTTCAAACAAGAGATGATGAAGGTGTTTGTTTGAAATGACAAATCTCGGGCGTATGTCCTACTTCCTTGGAATGGAGATCAAGCAAGAACAAAATGAAGTTTTCATCTGCCAGACAAAGTATGCAAAGAAACTACTAAAGAAGTTTTGTATAGAAGAGTGCAAGGTAGTGAGCACTCCAATGAATCAAAAAGAGAAATTGTGCAAAGAAGATGGAGTTGAAAAAATTGATGAAGGATATTTCAGGAGTTTGATTGGTTGCTTAATGTATCTCACAACAAAAAGACCTGATATTTTAAATATTGTAAGTATTTTGTCTCATTTCATGCATTGTGCAAGTGAATTACATCTCAAGGCTGCCAAGAGATTGATTTGATATGTCAAAGGCACAAGTGATTTTGGTGTTAAGTTCACTAGGAGCAAGGAGTTCACGTTGGTTGGTTTTTCTTATAGTGATTGGGGAAGTTCCATTGATGATATGAGGAGCACTTCAAGTTATTATTGTACATTTGGGTCTGGTATTTTTTCATGGAGTTCTAAGAAACATGAAACATTGGCTCAATCCATTGCAGAAGCTGAGTTTGTTGATGCCACAATAGTGGTTAGCTAAGCCTTTGGCTAAGAAAGATTTTGAATGATCTTAACCTGGAGCGAAAAGAAAGCATAAAGATTCTTGTTGACAACCAAGCTGCCATTGCTATCTATCACAATCCAGTGTTCCATGGAAAGACCAAGCACTTCAACATCAAACTTTTCTTTGCGAGAGAAGTGTAGAAAAAGGGAGATATTATAGTAATTTATTGCAGAATAGAAGAACAAGTTGCAGATGTCTTCACCAAACCATAGCTAATGAGTAAATTTGAAGAACAAAACTTAGTGTTTGTAGTTCCTAGAGTAAGGAGTGTTAAAATAATGCTTTAGGGCTGAAACTTCAATGTTAGTGGGTAGTTTATTCAATGTTAGTGGGTGAGTAAGTTATGATAGTTATGATTAGTTATTTAGTGGGTAGTTAATATGAGTAATGTGGTAGTGTTAGATGTAGTGGTTATGTGGGTATCTAGTTATTCATTTTGTAAGTCTATAAATAAGCATCACTTGTCTTTTATTTTTCAATCAATCAAGTTAATCATCTTTTTATCAAGCATCTCTCTTATAAATAAGCATCACTTGTCTTTCGATTGGTGTGGTTTTATAATTATACGATTGTCGTCAAATCGACTAAGATTAATTCAATTTATTTAATGAGCAATATAGGGTGTTCCCTAAGTCGTTTCCTTAAGAAACCTAATCGAAATCAATTAATAAAAATAATAAATAATAAATAACAGGGGTCTTTTTAATATTTTGAGAATGTAGAAACGATGAGAAAACTTCAGGCGGGAATGATCCAATTCAAATTCTTCCACATTTCTAAATTTATTTTTTGAATTAAAAACTGATTAATTCTAACGAAATCATCAAAATTCGTATCACCTACTAACAAAGCCGTTAAAAATTTATTAAACAATAAAAAATATTTAAAACAAGGGTCAAATAATCAATTCAAGTTTAACTTAAAACACGTGATAAGATTAAAGCAATTCATGAAGCCACAAAACTTTCCAAAATTGAAATTAATTATTAACGATAAAATCCCAACTCAATTCAATCAAAAACCTTGAAAAGAATCAAGTAAAATCTCTTCAATATTCAATCAATCAATAAAAATATTGAATTATTAAATCAATTAAATTCAAAATGGGAAATCAGCCTAGAACCCAAAAATTGTGTCGCTCATGAATTAGGAACTTGTCTTGAAATCATCCCAGAATTGAATCGAGACTTAAGCAGTTATCTTCTCTCAAATTCTCACAACTTGTTTTTCTTAATTGCTTGTTCTTTTTCTTCTTGGTAGTGATAACGCCAAATTATATCATATTTGTAGTATCAAATTGTGCACTAATTGAATTTGTTTTGAAAGTATTTGAACCGAATTTCATATAAAATGACAGTTATTTGGTTTATTTCGATTACAAGAAAGTTTTGGGGTTAAAATGACATGCTTGAACAAAAATAAGAACCAAAAGGCAATTTTCAGAGGCTGAAAACGGTCATTCTCGTGGAAAGAATGATATCCATCCTCTTTGGCCTAGATTAGAATGGCCGTTCTGGGGCTAAGGACAGCCATCTTGGCCATTTGTTCCCTAAAAACGGCCATCCTCAAGTTTAGGACAGTTGTTCCAAGCCCATATGTACAATTTTCGAGATTTTTAGCTGCCAAAAGGTCCAGAATACTACTAGACTCATTCTTATAAATAGCATAGCCCTTCAAACACTCAACACAATTCATGATCACTTAATACAACTCTTATTGACTGATAATCACTCTTAGACACTGAGAAACAAAGAGTGAAAAGCTCAGAGACCAAAATTCTTAGAATTAGGAATTTTTGTAATTGTTGCTAAATCTTTTTAAAATTCCGGAGAATCCTAGATCTTCTTTCTTTTTATTATAGTTATAGCACTTGAGCCTCGAACCATAAGGGATAGTGCTATAGCTTGATTGAGGATTGTGATTTGAAGTCTCGAAGATCACTATATCTCAAGAATCCTAAAAGATTGGTGGATTGGAGATATCATAAAAGAGTGACAACAATACAACAAATATTTCTTATTTCTCCTTTCCTTTTCAATTCTTTGTTTTATTATCTATTTATCTATTAAAGAATTCTGAGTCTCAGGTATCTTTGTCTTCTTTCTTTTGGACAATTGGTTTAAAAATTATATCCCAAGAAGATACTGAACATGAATTTACATGTGATTTGTTATTGTCTTATGCTTTTAATATTGAATGGCTGATTGAATATTGTTGTGAACCTTAGGGTAATTGTTTAATTAAGAATGTTCATTTAGGTTTTGATTTAACAATTAATTATTTAGGCCAGACCTAGAAAAAATAGTTAATTTTCATATTAGAATAATTAACACGATCACCAGGTATGTTGTTTGTTTTAATAATGTTGAGTTAGATCTTTATTCTTATCTTAGGGGAAGTTATTGAATGATGACTTAATAATAACCCTAGAAAGATTTAAAATTACTTGTAACGAACTGTATTGAGATAATCAATTTAGATAACTTAAATATGGTAACAAAATAAATAAGAATTCATAATTTACTTAGATCCACTTATAAATTATATCTTCGAATATAGGTCTTCCTAATTTAAAATGTGCTTAATAAAGATTCCTATGTGCGATGAGTTTTCTTCTATCTTTTGTTTTATGTGCTTTCTCTTTTTGAACTAAATCCAAATGAGCTAAATTGGACTTATGACTAACTCTCGCTAGGCTAGTTATTGAAATAATTGATAGATGCTAATAAGTTGTTTTACCAACATCTTGGATTAAACAATAATCTTATAAATGTAAAATTATTGGTGCTACCATGTTAATATCTTCACGATAAATACTTTGCCTTAAGTTTTATTTAAAGTGACAATATTTTGCCATATATTTCAATTGAATTCATTGATTAATCACAAGGTATGCAACAATCGTAAACCCTATCTATATCGTTAAACAAACCAACACATATCATCAAATAGAAAGATCCCTATTTATAAAGACCCTATCATCAAAATAAAGATAAATTCTATAAATTAGTTTAATATTTAATTAAAAAAGTAAGAGAATTAAATATAATAATTATGACAACTTATAATTTATTATTGATATCCAAAGTGGAAAGTTGAAAACCCTTCCGCAATTCAGGCTAATATGGTTGTGTAATGTGTTGTCAAAATTGGGTCCAAACTTTTTTGAAATAGACTACATCCTATGATGTGCAAGTTAGCCGACTCGCATCAGTCTAGTTTCATCCTTGGACGACTTGCCTCTGATAATGTTTGATGTGTTCTGATTAGTATGCAAAAAGATAGGATTTATTTACCTATATTGATTATTAGTAATTAAGGACGTAGTCCTACTAACTGTCACTTTAGCATTTAATTATTGTCACTTAATCAATCAGAACATAAGGCAGAGTACCTATCGTGTAGCTAGTTCTTGAAAAGTATCTACGATTTAAATTATAAATATCGTACTCCCAGGGAACTGGTAAGGGCCTAGTAGCAACTATCCCTTAATCTAACAATCATCTTATTATTCAATTAGTCAATTGATAATCAAAATCTTGGAGATTGATTGGTGATCCCAATCACACATAACAAGCACCTATCAAGCATGCAAGAGTTATCCTCTAGACATATATTGGTTGACCTATCTTCGAACATATTAGATATATTTAGGTCTAGAATGCAATTATGAATTATATATGCCTGTGTACCACATCTGAGTTACCTTATGTATTCACCCTACTTTAATGATGACCCTTCTCACATTTCAGGTTAAAGTATCCATGAAAGCATGTGTCACTCAAGAAATCATACCATTCACCCTAATACCAGCATAGCACCCAAACTCAGCCTCATTATGCTACTTTAACAAACATGGTGATCTGTAGGTTATTTTACCTAATATGGCAGACCTTAATATATTCGGCCCTAACTTAAGGTCTGTTAAACTAAACAGGTTATGATGTAGACCATGGTTAGGAATTGTCTATAACCATTCATTTAGTTTAAAAGAGCAAACAGATTATCAGACATAATGTTAATTTAGCAGGTGACCTTTCCGAAAAAATAAGTAGAACCTCAACGTGCAGAACGTGTATAACATAGCAATCATAATTGAGTATTCAAATTGATGTTTAGACGAACACAATACAAAGATATATAGAGAGGATCTAGGGGACCACCCTCATAAAGTATTCACCCTTTATCAAGTCCACCGGCGTTGCCAATACTTGTATACTTTGGATTGCTCGACCTAACTCTGATCGGCAGAACCTTTGGAGAATGCTTCCTTAGCCTAGTAGCAATTGCTTTACCTTACATCCTGGGCTTAAGCAATGCCCTGTTGACTAGCTATTCGCTCACTTAATGCTCTCTTAGGATCTCCTAAGAAATCCCGGGTATTCTATGAATATCAAAGATGAACACTATCTAATCGAATTCCCAGAATCTGAGATAAATACTCAGAAAACCTGAGAAAATGAGACACTCTGTGTTGCAAGATGGCTTGTGTTGAGTGCTTAGGGATATCTCTAACCTTCCAACCCCTAAGGTATTTATAGGGGTGAAAAGGACGAGGTTTTACATGAATTTTCGATGTGGGACAAAACCTTTCTACTCGGGATGCCCGTCCCAAATCCTTGACCGGGTCAGGATGCTAGTCCTGGCTTGGAGACACCTACCCCGAGCACTTGACTCAGTCAGGGCGGGCGTTCTGGCTCCAGGACGTCTGCCCCGAGCTCAAAACTTCCAAAAATCGCATTTTTGCCCTGATATTTACTGTTTTCATGCAATTTGCTCCTGAAACTTTCAAAATCACAAATTATGCAAAAAGATGCCAATTTCAATCAATTAAGATCGATTTGGCTCCAATTATGCTCTAATTTATGTCTAAAAACATGCTAAAATGTGATATGATTTGTGCATATCATATAAACCCACACTTAGTTTTTTGCTTGTCCTCAAGAAAAACCTATATGAAATTAATGAAGGACTAAATCATAGGTGCAATCACAACAAAGTTCTCAGCAATGTTTTTAGCAAAATCTCTCACTGAGTCAGATAATTAAGAAAACAGGCATGGACTGATCAACTTGCTATGTAAAGGTCTCAACCATACAGTAAATGTGTCATGACCTTATAGGCTGAAAACAGTTCAAAAACTTTACTGAGTTCTAACTCTACTTTAGTCACAGAGTTTTCCTGATGTGTAGTGTGTGAACTGGTCTAGACTAAATTGTCAACTCAGAATAAACTTTCCAGGCAGTCACCAAATAATAATTTGACAAGTTATTCCGAACATAAATAGCATAATAAACAACTTTCTAGGTTCTGAGCTTTGGTGCCAACACTTTCTTTTTATGATTTTCAAGTAAAAATACACTAGGTGTATGTTTTAATTGATTTTCAGGGTATTTTTGTATTTGCTTTCACATATCAACTTTCACTACCCAGGTATCGAGCCTCACTCCAATAACTCCCTGATCTACACGACCTTAGGGCACCAGGCTTTAAGTTCCCTTCAAAAGGGGTGCTCGAGTAGTAAAGGATACTTGCAAACTACCCTTTTTACATTTAAGTGATAACAGTTTTAGCTCAGAATTCCATCTAGTCATTCAAGTTGCTATCACATTATCAAATGGTCTAATATTATTTAGCTTAGCTCAAAAAGATATTTGGTTGATTTTTATAATCCAAACTAGGTTGTGCTCAAAAATTAGGAATTCTCTGCTTCTAAATGATGAATTAAGTAAAGCAATCGAAATGTCCCATAAGGCATAAGGCATCATCAAGTTTTATAGCCCAAACATTACGGTTAAAACCTACAGTCTTTTCTAATATTCGTTTAATGCCCCTATTGGTTACCTCAACCTACCCATTGGTATGTGGGTGGTATGCTGTGGAAAAGCGATGTTGAACTCCATATTGCTGAAGTACTTTCTGCAATTGTGAGTTGCAAAAATGTGTACCTCTATCACTTATGAGGGCTTTAGGACACTCGAATCTAGAAAATAATTGTCTGAGAAACCTGCACACGACTCTAGCATCATTAGTAGGTAATGTCTGTGCCTCAGGCTATTTTGAAACGTATTCTACAGCTACTATGATGTATTTATTTCTGAAAGAAGAAGGAAAAAGACCCATGAAGTCTATACCACATATGTGGAATATTTCAACACTTTGAATCACCTGTTGGGGTAGACCTTCTCGAGAGGATATGTTTCCTGCTCTTTGACAGGCATCACAGGACCTTACATAAGATGTAACATCTTTGAATATTGTGGGCTAGTAGAATCCTGCTTTGAACACCTTCCTAGCAATGTTAGCTGCAGCTAAATGGCCACTAGTAGGTCCGCAGTGGCAATGTTCCAAGATTTGGAGCCCTTCTTCTTGAGAGATGCATCTCTTGATCATTTGATCTACACAAATTCGAAACAGAAAAGGATCCTCCCAATAGTAATATTTTAGCTCATAAAAGAATTTCCTCCTTTGTTGGGCTGTGATATCACGGGGAAGAGTTTGAGCTACCAAATAATTTGCAATATCAGCAAACCATGGGGGAGAGTAAATAGCAAATAAAGCGCATAAACTCTCATCCAGAAACTTGTCTGATATTACTAATTCATCTATAGCTTCTAGTGCAGGGTTTTCTAATCTAGACAGATGATCTGCAGCTAGATTTTTTGCCCCTTTCTTATCCCTAATTTCTATGTCAAATTCTTGCAACAATAAAACCCATTTGATAAGTCTCGGTTTTGCATCAGTTTTATTGAATAAATATTTCAATGCAGAATGATCAGTATAAACTATTGTTTTGGACAAGACTAAATAAGATCGAAATTTGTTAAAAGCATATACTACAGCTAGTAATTCCTTTTCTGTGGTAGTGTAGTTCTCTTAAGCGTCAGTCAAGGTTTTACTAGCATAGTATATGACATGTAATTTCTTATCATGTCGCTATCCCAAAACAACTCCTACTGCATAATCACTAGCATCACACATCAATTCAAAAGGCAAATTCCAGTCAGGTGATGTCATAATGGGTGCAGTAGTCAATAATTCCTTAAGTTTGGTAAAAGCTTTCAGACATTTTTCATCAAAAATGAAAGGAACATCTTTACTAAGTAAATTGGTCAACGGTCTGGCTATTAGAGAAAAATCTTTTATGAATCTTCCGTAAAAACCAGCATGTCCCAAAAACATTTATATCCTTGATGGTCATCTTTGTTTGTAATGCTTGCTCCAAGCTATCTTGTTTCTTTTTCTTCTTCCTTTGTTCATGAGCTTCAAGAGAACTTGCAAGATCATCAACAATCAATTTTGTCAAGTTCTTTGACTCCTCAATTGCACACACATTGTTCTCAAAATCATCGGTCAATGACCGAATGGATTTTCTCCACAACTATTGCATATGTGAGAGTTTCTCCATTGCGTTTGACTTGATTCACCACCGTTTGTACACGAGTTATGTAGCTAGATACATCTTCCATATTCTTCATCTTCATGTCCTCCAACTCACCTCGTAGAGTTTGAAGTCGCACTTGTTTAACTCGGTCAGCACCTTTGAACACTTTTTCTAAAATGTCCCATACTTCCTTTGAATTTGATGCATGCACCAGCAATCTTCTCAAAACCCGACTCATCTACTGTTTGAAATAGGAGAAAGAGAGCAGTTTTATCCTTCATTCGCATTTCTCTCAATGCTCTTGCTTGGTTAGTTGTGGAGGTACCAACGAGTTCCGTTTCGGTGTACCCATTTTCAACCACATCCCATGCATCTTGTGCACCAAGCAACGCATGCATTTGAATACTCCAGTTGTCGTAGTTTGTCTTGGTGAGTCGTGGCAGCGGCATTTGCCCCAACGATGTACTCCCATAATTCGACATGGCTCTGATACCAATTTGATGATAAATGGAGGAGTATTCAAATATTTAGGGAAGAGAAAAGAACTATAAGAATGGACACCAATTGTATTTGCTTCAAGATTTTTCTTTTCAACTTCTATTTACATTGAAATACAATGCCACTATTTATAGACACATATTAGACCCTTCATATTACAACAATTATAATAATACAAAATAATAAATATATTTAAAACAAACGATTCAATTAACTATGCAGGATTCAATTGACAGACTTTTAGAAAACTGTAATAACTGTTTTTTTTAGGAGACTCCAAATATTCTGAATTTTGATCCATCCGAAACTAGACATTAAGGGCTTCAAAACCATAGGTCATACATTGAATTTGGTTATCATTTGACCTTTCAAATTCTATGTGAAACAATGCACCAGAAACTAAAAGTTTTGAGCTAATATTCAACATGCTTGAGTAAGTGTTTCTTTTGGGGTGAAGGAGATGCATTTTCAGAGATGGAGTAGGATTTATAAGCTAAAAGATGAAGGAGGATTAGGTATCCCATGTCTAAGGGAGGTCAACTCAGCTTTTCTTGCCAAATTGGGTTGGCTGTGCATTAATGAGCCGAACTCGCTATAAAGAAAGTATTATGGTGGGTCAGAAGTATATGGGTTGGAAAGGGTTGTTACCCCATTAGCAACCCTCTAATTGCTCTAGTGTTTAGAGAGATATCCTCTCCTCGAAGGAGACTCTATGTGCGAGTGTTAGGAGACAAGTCAAGAGTGGGGAACAAACCAAGTTCTAGAGGGACCCACCTACTAATTGCCTGCGGTGGTCTCTACGTGAGTATTAGTGTCCGGCTCTGGGGTGACAGTTTCATAAACTATCTGAATTGTTGACGGAACCTCTTCTCATTGACTTGCAAGAAATTGGTTTATGTGGGGGGAGGCTACGAAGCCAGATAACTTTGTTTGGCACCCTACTCGGACAGGAAAGTTTTCCTTGAAGCCTGCAAGGGAACTCATAACACTACCGATCCTACCGACATGTGATCCAGTTTGTAGAAAATCGGGAGATTCAAGGGACCTCGGAAGGTTTTGTTTACATTATGGGCTATTCTTCATTTGATACTTTAGACTAGGAAGGTTCTTTTGAGTCCGAATGTATTGATTTAGATTGGGTGAAGCTTAATCTAGATAGTGCACAGGCAGGCAGGCAGGAGTTCCCTAACCAAAATATTGACATTACGTCTTACATCAAGCTATTCATGAGATTTGTTTGAATGATCATACAGATTACATGATAGCTCTCTTTTTCATAATTCAAAACATCTGACAATAAGATGTTTGTCCACTATGTTAGAAACACTTAATGCTCAATCTTGTAAATTTTAATTTACTCTTTCGCACATATTGTACAACTGACAAGCTCACTTTAGTTTAAACAAAAAAAAAATTGTTTATAGCATCTTCAAGGTCAGATTTTTAAGGATTTAATTTTCTTAAAATTCTCATCTTTTATCTTCTAACTTATTTTTTTTCAAGCAATTCGAATAAAGGATAATTCAAGATTCATAAAATAAATTGACTTTATTTTGTCAAAATTGTTTAAAAAAATAAAAAAAAAAACTTCGAATTTGCGATCATTTGAGAATAACCGTGAAGGGGCTATACAGAATTTTACGCATCAATGTTGTTGAAAAAACAATAAGAATGGATAGAAAAGGAAACAGAATGAGTCGAAATGTTACTTCTAGTATGCTCGCCATGCAAATGTTCAGAATTCATTGAGTACATATTTATTGTCTTTACTCTTAGTATTTTTGAAAATTAATTTTCTAAAAAATATAAAATAAACTAAATAGTCACTACACAAATAATCTTCTTAAGCAAAAGGAGAGACAATGAACTGAACATGAAGATTATTGGTAGATCCACAATTCAAAAGATACAAATTCCAAAAATTTTCGCTCAAATGTTTATGAAGTGCTACCAAAAAGTCTAAACAGGAAGCATTCGTACAGCATCATTAAGAAATTGATGCCTATATTCAAGCTCTTGAGATAAGCACGTTTCAGGTATATATATATATAAATATTAAAGAGACAGATTACTGAACAGCGATTACTCTTTCATATTCAACACCCTCTGAAACTCCACAGAAATATCATCCAACTGAATGGTTTTGTTCTCAGCTGGTTTTGTTCCCTGAATAATATCAAGCTCTAATTCCAGTTCAGCAATTTGTTTGTATATTCTATCTCCTTTATCTGGTAACCTTGACATTGTATCCTAAACACATTATTGAGAAAGAAATTTATAATATGTAGGATGCAGGCTACAGAAATAGCAAAGAAAAGATATCATAGTACTGCATAAACAATTCAGATGAACTTGAACTGAACGACTGAACTTTCACAATTTATATGGTAATATTTTCTACTGAACTACAGGAAGACTACTGCAAAGACATTAATCATATGCATCTTATAAGGTAATATTGCTTTCATATTATTTGAAGAAAACAAGATGACTAGTTACATTTATTTCACACATACTCCACAGCCTTTTAGAGAATAAACATTTTATTGGTTAAAGCATATTGGCAGGCCAACACAGATAAATTGTTCTATACGTTTGGATTAAGAAACCATCATGCATATTCCATTTCATTTATTATTATTTTTCTATATGTTGCACTTCTTATGATATTTTACTCTTGTATCCTTCCCTCTCTTCATCCATTGATAATGTGCATAAATTAGAGATATTCCTGGCACAATAAAAACCATGATATATCATTCATTGGTACTTTCATGCCTACGACAAATCGGCGTTCCAGGGCTAATAATAGATGCTTTGAATACATTTTTCACATGTCCAATTATGATATTCCTAATGAAGTGTTGCAGGTCTATATCACACTCATAAATGGCTGATAAGTAATAGTATACTGTCTTTAGTGTGTTAGAACTTAGAAGTATAAAATATACATGAGAGACCAAGGTCATCAACACCATTTTATAGTATACAAAATAAGCGAAGAAACTTCAAACTCATGAGAAAGGTAAGTCTCCATAAGTTTCCATTGTCCAAGATTCAATTCAAAGATGAAACGAGTATATTTACCACAACAAACTGCAACAGGAGTGAGACAGTGAAATATCATAGAAACAAGATTGATTTTCTTAATTTGCAGTTCAAATAAAAGATATTCAATATTTACATTTTACCTAGAACAGAATTACTTTCGTGTCCTTTTGCATCTGTCGCAAAAGGACTGAAGCTTTCAAGTACATAAGTAGATAGGTTAATATATTTTGTAGGATCAGTTGGTCAATACAAGCAGAAGCAGTCTATGCTCCATGAGAACAAAATATACCAGAATTTTTGGATTAAGAAAAAGTGTCCAGCTCATATTTATAGGGAAAAATTACTTCATTAGATTCAATATTTCAATGAAGATTGGAGACATTTTAGGATCCATGAGTTATCATACTGAATATTTCCTAAATGAAATCACTCCCATTGTATACTTAAGGATTAAGAATGCGGGCAGTAGCACCTTTAATCAATTGGCTACAGAAGTACTCAATAAGAATGCTCTTCGTCTAACGTTGATGATATAATCTTTTCTTTAATTTAACACTTGAATTCCAGATGCAGAAAATAAAATATCTAGAAAGCTGCTGAGCAGGTGGCATTAGTAGAGAACTTCAATTTATAATATTAAGCATCAATTCATAGTACCTCGTTTATGTTAGATAATTCAATACTTTAGCAAGTTTATGTTTGATAATTCAGTACTTAGTTTAATAGCTACATACCTTATTTGCAACAATATGAGAGAGACGGTTAATTCTCTCTCTGATTTGATCCTCTGTTAATACACTTTCAGGAGCTGGAATTTTCTTCTGCTGCATCTTCACATCTTTAGGTTTGAGAGCATATTGAGCCCTACCAAATAAGGTAATCTAATTAACAGTTCAAAGTCACAACTACAACAGCTAGCAATTAAATGTCCTAACACATACCCGTCAAAATGTTCAACTGATGAGTGCAACGAGGAATTTGCCGTGAATGTACTTCGTAGCCTATGAACAAAAATTTGTTTTAGATATCTCATAGGTTAGTCTCCAATAGTTTTTTCTAAATTTGATTGAATCTGTTTATTGAAGAAAATTTGCATAAGGGACATTTGGAACAAACTGATCTTTCTCTAACTTGTAACTGCACAGGAAACTATATCTGCTACATGTTTCATTGTGTATTACAACAAATGTGAAGATAAAGAGCAAACCTTGACACCTCCTCTTCACTAGGAACAGATACAGGAGCTGTCTTTGAGAAAAGCAAACTATGGTGACTAACTCCAGCTATACCCAGGCTCTCAAGGAATTCAATGTGTACTTTTAAAGGCTCTTCCCTAAACCAAGAACAATGAAGAGAGTAAAATGTGTTAAATTGCATAGAAAATCACATATTCTGGACCGAGCTTGAGTATTGTACCTTTTATCCAACGAAAATAACAATAAACTTGGCCTATATTGTACACCTATATATAGGCAAAGTTGAATTTGACCTAAATGTTTTACAGCCATAACCAATATTGAAGAAATAAATTAAAACTGACACAAAATACATACATGTGGTGCTGTTGATCATGCTCTTCATGCAACTGCTGCTGAGTGAGAGAAATATCAAAACCTTGCTTCGGTAAACTGAAAAGCTCTTGAAGATCCTGCGAGCAAACACAAATGTGACATCAATGTCTGATGATGGAAGAATTTAAGGCTCAGATACCAACGAAAATCACTCACATGTTTGCTAAAATATCTAATTTGTTCTTTGTGCTCTGTTGCCGTCCTGAAAAGTCCTCCCTTGAATATCTGTGTCAAGATTTATGATTGATACAATAGAAAATGACAAAATACATTGAGTTCAGCAATGATGAAATAGTTAAACAAATCAAAGGAGAAAAGAAATTAGTACAACTATTTTCTATATTTAAGCTAGGATATATCTAAAGTGGGCATATCTATGCAGATTAACATTCCTCGACAAGGAATGTAGAAGTCTTCAGTGCAAAAAAAATTGTAAAACATGAAGGCATGAAAAGGTATAGTAGTATTCAGAAGCTTTTTGATGATACAATAATTTACTGTAAAGCAAATACCAATAGTGAAATTTCCCAATGAACTTGAATATAAATTAATAGCTTTTTAGTTGAAAATTGAATTCTAGATTTCTTTATATATATATAGAGTGATGTACTAGTTATTGAACTCTACATTCTTGCTTTAATTTTGAAAGGGCTGAACCTGCATTCTGTAAATTTTTTCTTCAACTGTGCTGCATGTCATTAAACGGTAGACAATAACATCCTTCTTTTGCCCAATACGATATGCACGATCTACACTCTGATTATCGGTGCTGCGAAAATTTGAAAATAATAAATTTAGAAACAGGTTAATACACTACTAGAGTACAGTTAGAGAAACACTAATTCCTCCGGAGTGAGATAATAGTTGATCATTAGGTCTTCGTTCAGATATTTTGATTAAAAATGGTGCAAATATAAGAACTAGACTAATATATCATATATTCTACGCCGTATACAAGACAGTATAGGGTTGCATAGTGATGACACATCTAGATATTTGCACAGTAAAACCATTGAAATAGAAAGAAAATGCCATAAAAAAACCAACAATCACCATATGTTAAACAAGTGCACGGTGCACAGCACATAAGCTTCAAAGTGAATGTATGTATATATATATATATATGTATGTATATATATATGTATGTATATATAAAGCATGTAAAATTCCTCGTGTAACAAACTCAAAGAGACTTTTCAAAGGACTTCAATTGAAAACCAAACTAAAGTAGTTCTATGCTCAGTACAAAAATGCTCTTAAGAAAATCCGTGTCATGTACCATACTAATAAAAAACTAAAATGGAATCCTGATAAAATCTCTACGCTGACCACAAGCCAAAATAAATATATTAATCAAATTATTACACTCTTTCACCAAATAGGTAACAAAGAATGTCTATTGCTTGGAGGATGGGTTTTGGGTTTTCTTTTTTTTTTTTTAGTTTTGTTGCAGTGGGAAAGTCGAGATAGGAAATGCATTGAGAAGCCAGAGAAGGCTTCATTCATTCTCTAAAATTGCACATTTCAATTTATTGAAAAAACTAAAAAAGAAATTGTTTAACATTTACCTAGGATTCCATGCTGGATCAACAACAATTACACGGTCTGCTTTTGTTAGTGTAAGACCAAGACCGCCAACCTGAGAAGTTAAAAGAAATATGGATGCTCCACGGCCTTCCTGGAAATCCTGAAACAATCCACAGTAAATTAGAGTGTGTAGTTTATGGATTATGAAAGTGACTAACAAGAAGAACATCAAACCACCAACATTAACAATCTTCAGTCTATCAAAGGCTTTAGTGGTGCCATCAATCCGCATGAACTCGTAAGCATGGGATACTAGAGATTCCTGAGCATAAAAGAGAGGAAGAAAATAGTACACCTCAGGACATTTAAAACAAATTACAGAAATGAATGAAGCAAAAATCAAATCCAATTAAATGAAAAGCAAACATGGCATTTCCCACCATTAGTAATAATCCTTCTAACGAATTTTCTAATGCCATGAGGTACAGAAACTTTCAGCAATAGTTTAGTATTTTGTTGAGATGAATTGAACTTTTGGTTTTCTACAAATAAAAATGCAGAAGTACAGTATATTGTGTAAGAGGACGGACAACTGCTAGACTGATCTTCAAATGTGCATGCCAGGAGATAAATGTAGGCATTTGTTATCAAGTTCCTCATAAAATCAGGCTTAAGCAGTACCAATGAATGAAACAAAGTGCAAATCTTCCAAGCGTGTCATGGGTGCAAAATTAGCACAAAGATGTTACCTGGATTAGATTTAACATTTTGCGTGTCTGTGAAAACATAAGTACACGATGCCCCTTGGGGATTAAATCATCCTACAAGAGAGAAGGAAATATGAAACATGTGCTACTAAAATCAGAAGTGCATAACATTTATCTGAGTGCATCCTTACCAGTAATGATAATATAAATGATATCTTGCAGGAAATATCATGTTTGTCTACAATGTCAAATTTTTCAGCGACATCTGCTATATGCATTGCTAGTTTCTCAGCCACACCATGATCCTGTGGGTTGAGAACTGAATCCATCCCTTCCAGAACATCTTCAGCAGCTCTTTTTGTCAAGAGAAGGGGATGATCACATATTTTTTTCAAGATCTGATAGAAACAACTAAACTTTATCAAAAGAGGCTCCAAAAAGAAATAACATATGAACCTGGGAAGCTACATGATAAGGAAAAATATTAATTGGATAGGAAGCTATGTGTAAAACATCTAAAAATTCTATTTTGTAATTATGTCAAGAATTCTAAATAAGTATTGATTATATCTATCAATGAAAATAGCATTGAAAAGAAAGCAAATTATCCAAAAGAAGCTTCAAAACTAATACATTCAACAAGGAAACTTCAAGGTTAAGACCTTCCATAATTCATAAATGTCTTTGACTAGAAGGAGAAGAGTTAAAATTCCTTCACTAGCAGATTGAGTACTTTCAAAAATATTCAGATTTTAAAATGCCATTTTTGTGGGAGTGCATCTATTATAGGTTCTGTGGTTGCTCCAACACTTCAGTCTTTGACGAATATTTCAATATCATACCTGCATATGGGCTCAATTCAACTCTCTTCAATAGCTCATTTTGTTTTCAAGTTTTTTGAATTTAGACAACCAAGAATATGGTGCTTAGGGAACTTCTATTCCTCTTATGAGAATTTGCACCAAGTTGACATTTGAATGACAGCAGGTGAGGAAACTACTGACTGTTGGATCATACAGGGATTATGCGTTCTACTCCAACTTAAGCCAATCTATAAGAACTCTCATTGTCGTTCTGTTGTAGTTTACTCTCTTTTGTGGTGGAGTGGCAACAGTAAGTGGACAACAGATATGAGAATAAATATACTTCTTAAGCTCAGTAGATAAACACTCGCTCTCAAAATAAATGTTATAGGTAGCTTCATCTACTAGTCTCACAAATGAAAAATCTTTTTCTTTTTCTAATTGAGCCAATAGGCATACACTTTCAAATATATAGTGAAAACTTAAGTTGATCCATAAAATTTGGATATTTCTGGTATTTTTGTGGGGCATACACAGAGAAGAAAATAAGGTCTAAAAAGGAAATGAGAGAGCACCTACTACGCATGTTAAATGAGGCAATGGTACCACAACATAAAAACTTGAAATAAATTCACAAGATAACCTATTACTTAAAAGACTCTCTTTGCTTGTCTATATCAAGAAGTGGAAAATCAAGCGATTGGTATTGTGAGACTTGCATTAGAACTGAAAATCATATCAAATCTTTTAGATATTAACTGGAGAAAGTATGTGCAGCATGAGTCTTCTTCTATTCTTCACCATCTCCCAATTAAGGTAATGAAAAGAATTACTTAAGAGACTAATAATTAGGTAACATGTAATAGCATATTATTCATGATGTTGGCAGAATTTTTCAGAAACACGGGGGAGAAAGCAGAAATGGGAAATAAAGCAATTCAAAGATTACCGTAAGTGCAGCCAAAGGTGAGCCGTCAAAGGCAGAAAGGACTATCTCACTTTTCAAGAAAGCCTCATATATTTGTCTCTATAAAACAATACCAAAAACAATGGTAAGAACTATGATTCCACATCTTATATAATTCAGAACAAGATGTAAACAGAAATATACCTGGCAACTGGTTAGTTTTAGCCACACAATAATCTCGTTCTTCTTTGAAAGCATTGTCTCTTTACCCAAATTATCTTTATGGAAGACATCACTCTTTAAACGGCGCAAAAAATAAGGTTGTATTGTATCTCTTAAATCCTATCAATACACACCAAAATTTAAATAATGATGAACAATACTTACATAAGCTACAAAAAGACGAAATAATGAAATAAATTCACCTGACAACAAGATGAAGACCAAAACATAAAGTAAAGTAAACTTTTTCGTAGTATCATGTGAACTAGAAAACTTAAAGACCCCATAGGCATAGAACCATATTTATTTTACAAAATTAATAACAAGTAGGTCCCAGGGAATATGTCAATATGCCCAGAGAGCCATGTATTGTTTTTTATTTGCTTTTCCTCTTGTTCATATTCTTTCCTTTCCTAGTTATACTCTTCATGATCTCCATAAAAGGAAAAATATTAAATAGTATTATTTAGGTGAAAATATGAATTTATAACTCTAAATAATAACAGTGTAGAATAATTATAAATAATTAATCGCCAGAACCTAGATCACACAAAATAATATGCACTAGATTTAACAATGTTCCGAAGGAAAACCAAAATAAATAAATAAATGCTTGCTCATTAATTTGAAAGTAAATACCAAAAAAATTGATAAAATTTGCTCTAATGACTCGCGTGTAACAATTAAGCCTTCAAGAATGAGTTATTCAATAGTAACTAGAATCAAAAGCAATTAGGTTGAGAGTGCGCAGTTAATGACACTATTAAATTATCATCTACCCTAAAAATTTAAGAAGATAGAAAGAGGTTGACTCTAATTTATTTAACATACCCCCTAACGCATGAGTCAACTACCATTTCATGCCCAACATGTGCATAATAACTAGCAAATATGGTATAGAAAAGGCTCGAACATGAGACCTCCCGTTTAAATATAATATTAAATTTCTACATGTTCTTAAAGCTTAAGCTAATAGTACCATAAACCTTTTGTTTGCTTTTAATTATAGGTAGTGATAAGCTTCATTATATGGTCTCAGGTTATGTGCTTGTTACCCTGAACTATAGTGGTATGACAATTAAATACCATTAGTCTTACAAGGGACAATTAAAGATCAATTAAAGACTAAAAATTATACAAGCTTTACTAAGAACATGGAGACTCGCATGTCAATTGTCTTTTGAATGTTGGAGAAAAATTTGAACTTCAATAAATTGTAACTTCTAATAAACCCTTGGATAACTAAGCTAAGGATAAATTGGAAATTCACAATTTTTGTAACCTTCAAATTTGTCCCCAATGTTCAATGGACAAAATTGACATCTGACCTTCTTTCCAATGAAATTTGTCTAGTTTCCATAAAAACTTAGAACTTAATTGTCCCACATCATACTAAGAGCACTTCATTGTCTAGACAGTATAGTTTACAATAAGTACTTTACCCTATAATTTTTTAAGTTTAATTAATAATCAATATCTTTGGAAAATTAGAATAAAATTTCTTTCACAGAAGCTATTTTTAAAATGCATCTACTGGTTGCCTTTCAAATCAGGTTTCACCAAAAGTAGGGGGGAAAAACACCGGAACATCTCAAAATAAGACTGACAGAAAAGTGAAGCTAAACAAGAATCCACAAATAGTAGAAAAAGCTGACTACAAAAAGGCTTACCACTTTTTCATGTATTTGAAAATTGGAAACACTCTTTTGCTTTAGGAAAAGACCTTACCCTTGCAACAGCAGATCCAACATGCTTTTCTCTATCAGAGGCATTTTTTTCATTGCCACGGTTAATGAGTCTCTCAAATTTGTCCCTAAACCTAAACAGAATGCAATAACAATCATAAATTGCCACAATATGACTACTCATTACAATAGAAAACAGTTATAATTATCTGCCAATAAAAAGTCCAACTTGAAGATGGCAGCTACCATTTCTTGTCACCCAATAGCTCAGGACAGCAAAAGTTGAATAAAGCCCATAGTTCCTATTTTATTTTAAAAAGATAATGGAAAAGATATCAAGATACATCTTCATAACATGGAATACAAAAAATAATCAATTATACAAAAGAAGAGGCAAAAGTTACCTTAAGATTGTTTTGAAGTGGTGTGCCACTGATGATTATACGATGAGCAGCAGGTATCTCAAGTAAACTTTTTGCTCTTTGAGTACTAGGATTCTTTATGAGATGGCCCTAAAAGTTTCAAAGATAATCTATAAGAAATCAAAAACCAAGAAGAAAAGTTGATTCAAGTAAAACACATTAGCAGAACAAAAGGAATCTTTTAAGCCAATAAATTCCTACCCTTTTTGACAGTTCTTATTGAAATTAATTGAATACTGAAGTAGAATCAATCTTCACATACAACAACTGGTAAGGAAAGGTCATCATCTAGCACATACCCCCTATAATATCTAGACCATCTTACCAGCAAGAACAGTATTATTAAAATAATAATGGAAGGCAGTAGCAACAAATCAAGTAGAAGCATAATGGTGAAATGAATGGGTCAAAGAAAATCTTCAGCTACAACAAATTATTTTCATGTATATAAATAAATCTTCCTATCAGCAAATGTCCAAAGCACTTGGTGCAAAATTCATCAATTAACTACTTTATCGTCCAAAGGTTCAACAAAATTAAAGATGTTAATAGGAAAAAGAAAGGTAAAATAGGTATGCCATCTCCAAATACTATAAACTTTTGAAATTCTTCTGCAACTCCAGAAATGGCAGCACAGACTACCATGGGATGACAATTACTGGAATTTTAAGAAATGTTCTCAGACTTCAAAAACATTTACATATACCTCATCAAGAATCATATAATCCCACATAATCTCATCCTCACTTCCATCGTCAATGTAATTACAACGTCCAGTTAAAGATTTTGCATTATGCCGTACAATGTCATAAGTTGTCAAAAGCACTCCTTTTTCCTACATAGGTTGACAAATAGAAACATTTCAGATTCTAAGATGAAACAAAACAAGCAGAAGCCCAAAAAGATTTGCAATCAGGATAAAGATGGACCTGAAGGACATACTGAAGCTCATATTGCCTTGCACTTACATTTGTTCCAAAATACCTGGAAAAAAAATTAAATAAAATAAGGAGAAAAGAAAAAAGGGTGAGCAAGCAGTGATATTTGCTTCAGACTATCATGGGATGATAACAAAATAAGCAATACAAAGAATAAACTCACTCTCTTGTCTTTTCAGACAGTCCCACAACTGAAAGTTCTTTGATCCAATGGGGTAACAGTGTTTTAGGAGCCACAATCAAAGCCCTCTTGATCAAATTTGAGTGAAAGAGTCCAGCTAAAAAGCCACAAATCTGAAATGGCACACAGAGAAAGTCAGTCATAGACTAACTTAAGAAACTATGCAAATAGTATAAGAAGAAAACATCATAAGTTCAGACCTGCATGGTCTTTCCCAAGCCCATATCATCACCCAAGACACCGCCCTTTCCTTTACAATGAAGGGACCAAAGCCAATTCAATCCTTCCCGCTGATGAGGAAACAGCATTTTTGCAATTTTACCTGGTAATCTATATATTGACTTTGGAACATCCAAGGCAATTGATAGATCCTCTAGGATTAAATCATCAGCATTTCCCGGTATATGAACTTTGTTTGAAACACAGGACAGTTTGAATTTCTCATTTACCCCATCCACTTTTTTAGTCAAACCATTGTCAACAAGAATAACACAATCATCAGATTCATCTACCTCCTCCATTCCCCTCAAAGATTGTATTTTGGGATCAGACTTTCCACTGATCTTACCATTCTGTCTCTTTGGTCCCTCATCAAAATTCTTGGTCTTCTTGACTTTCCATTGGGAATTGATGCACTCAGGTTCACTATCAGAAGAACCAGATACCTTCTTAGGTTCATTCAAAAAAACATCTTCAATCCTAGACTCCTTCGAAGAAGATGAAGAATTGGATTTGATTGAAAATGAAGATGTAGCACTTCCGTATGCTGACATTTCCTTTTTCTCCATGTCCATGTCATTATTGACTGGATGTCCAGCAACCTTAGTAAATGTAATATTTTTAGGCTCCCTTTTCTTCTCAATGGACAAAAAGTCAAGCTTTGAGCTCAAGTCATCAAGAATATCCCTTATTTCACTCTGACCACAATCATAATTGGTACGAGCTTCATCTTTCACCTGAGCAGGTGAATCAAAATCTAAAATTTCAGTGAACCTTGCTTCTTCTTTTCTACTATTTTCATTCTTCTCATAATCACGCTTTTCATCCTTTTTTGATATCTTACAAAGGCGACGCATACCTGCAACTCTGACTTTCACACCCTCCTCCTGAAGCCCTGTATTCATTCCATGAAAGGACTCAAGAAGAAATAGAAGCAGAAAAGATACTCACATAATAAAGTTATGAAATAATAAAAAATAATAAAAAATAAAAAAAATCTTTTATCTAAAAGTCATTTGTAATTCTCCAATTGAAACATTTAGATCTTTTGAGAGTAGCAGTTCTATCACATCCTCAGCCTACAAAATTCCATCAGTCACTTGTCCAATGAGTCTAAAATATATCACTAAAGGAAAAATGCATGACTAGACAAAGATACGGTCAGCTTCACCTGAATTACCCTCATCAGTTAGCAATCTACGACTCTCTGAAGTCCTTTACTCAGTTGTTTAAAAAGTAGCCTTTCAGTGTTTTTCCTACCAAAAATTGTTTTGACCCATCTCATTTACTTTTCAACTTTCCTTTTCACTTAAAAACTTCAAGCTACTTTGGGAAAAATTATGTTGAAGATGTTATTTTTAAAATAAAATGCCATACTAGTTTTTAGAAATAGCTTTTTTCGAAACCACACTTTCTTTCAGAAGCTTAAAATACACTAGCAACAAAGAATAGGCCCTCATAAACAAAAAAAAATAAAAAAACAGAGCAAAAAAAATCTTAAAAAGAACGAAATAGGTTTTTGCAGTGAATATACAGATTGGGAAAATGATAACATGGGAATCAGGGTTTGAAATTGCAGAGGTAGGAAATGATTATTTCGGAGATATTGTCATCATCCTCTTAACTTATTGAACTTTCCATTTCTTCAAATAGTTCCATTTCATCCGTATAAAGGTTGGGAATATATGTTTCTTCAATAACGAACTTCGATTCGTTTTGGACTAGCTTCTCTAACAAAATTGAAAACTTAAAAACAAATTATGAGGGAAAATATCAAAGCAAAAATAATCATGAGCGGAATACCAGGAAGAGGGTTCGGAGGAGACGGAGAATCAAAATCCGTGATTCCTGAAAAACTAGGGAAATCATGGTTCTCAGCAACGGAAGAAAATTCATCACAGAGACGAGCTCCTCCACCTTCATTTTCCCCATTTTCCTCCCCTTTCAAAACAAATTTCACGTCACGATGATAAACTGACTGTTAACCTAAAATTAAACATGTCAGGATTGCTTGATAAAAAATCGTACCTGTAACTGTTTTGGAAAAAGATTTTGATTGGAAAGTAGCCGAAGGCGTGATAAGTTTGTGATGACGCTCATTCAGACTCATAGGTCGCTGCCTGTGCGACTGCAAAATTGAATTTGCTGCCGACTTCTCATCTGCCATTTTCAATTTTACTGCAAAAATGATATGTTGAGAAAAAAGAATGGAGAACAAAGGAGAATATATTTATTATTAGGTTTTGTTTAACTTTCCCGCTTGGGAAGTAAAATTTGAATTTTTCTCATCAAAATTAGGACGGGCAGGTCTCGAAGTGGAAGACGATGGCAGGGCTGAGTTTTTACCCTTAAAAAAAGTACACTGAGTAGGTGCAGAGTTATTTTACAAATAAAAATGAAAAATCCATTGTCCAATAATTTCAATTAATTATATTAAAGGTGTACTTAGATAATATTTTATTTAAAGCTTAATTTGTTTTATAATGAATAATGCAAGAAAATATTTGTTATATAAATATATATAATTTGTTTTAGTACTTATAATTTGTTAATTAATTTGGGAGATATATAGATTATTAAGTAAGTCAAATTTATTATTCCTCACTCTCATAAGTCAAGGGAAAAAGTTACACCAAATTTTAAATAAAAATATTTTCCAAATAATGAAACAAACTGAAAATGAATGTTTTAAAAAACAATTATAGACATTTTGCTTCTCATAACCTTTTAACATTATAAATAATAGTACTACAAATTAAATTATGTCTACTTAACTACAAAAAATTATTATAAAAGAGAATTGATAAATTTGTTTCCTCAACATATATAATTTTAATAATTTTTTTTTATTCTATTTCACCTCTTGGAGGTAAATTTCTTTATTCTTTTAAATTTAATAAAAGTTAAATCTAATCAAATCTTACCATTATAAATTAAATTATTAATTATAAAAAATTTTTGATTATGCACGTCAACCGGTGATCCTCTCTTGTAAAATAGACGGATGAAAATTTTTATTTGTATTGGACTTTGTTAAGATATGTAATATTTATGTATATTTATCAAATATTTTTTATTATTATTAAGGTTAATTGTAGGCTTAATTAAAGTGGTTATATTTCGTATTTGAGGTAACTTACATAATACAAATAGGCATTATTTTTATTATAAAGATATACAAGTTTTTTTTGGTAAATATTTATATATTATTTGTTTTTTCTTGGTATAAGAGCTAAGTCTTCCCTAGCTTACCTTGTTTCTTGAGAATTATTGTCTAGTCTTGCTTGTTTTTGTTTTTGTTTTTGTTTTTTTGTTTTTTTTGTTTTTTTTTTTTCGCTTATTATCTTGGTTTAAACTATTAGGTGAGATTGTGTTTTTATTTGATTATAGTTTATTCTTACTAATTTTTTGTTTCTCTCTACATTTATTTAGTGCATCAATTTACTCTAAAGTATATTTCAAATCAAATTCGATTCACTCTTGAATCAAATTGATTCAACTATCTGATTTAGTCATTCTTTCATCGATTCTTTAATAGCGTAAATTAGTTTTCAAAGAATTTGACCTTTCTCAATTTATTTTTACGGTCTTTTTCATATTTACCTCTATTTTTATCTATTTTAAATTTAGATATTTACGCTTTTTTCTTATTATTATTATGCTACTTTTGGTAATTCTGATTTTATAACACATCCTATTACCTAGTACTGCTCTTGCCTAAGCACAATTAATTTCGAAAATCTAATGGGATCCATGGTAACATTTCAGAATTACACTAGATTAATTCATTATTTTAATGAGCAATATTAAATGTTTATTGATAACACTAAAATAACACCTTGAATTTTAAAGACATCAAAATTATTTTTTTGTTTTTTTAGGATGTCTTTCAAGATCATAGAGCTAAACTATCACTATATATTATTAATCTATTTGTGCTTTTAAATTAAACTTAGGGTTATGAACAGTTCTTAACCACGATCATACATAACATGTTTAATTTAACGATCTACCTTAAGCTCAACCCATAAGGTAATTGTAGATACTGCCAGATTAGGAGGAATAGCACTACATATCACCATGTAGGTTAAAGAAACCTAATAACGTTGAATAGCAAGATTAAAATTTATGCAATTATGAAATATGAAAATATTTCTCTCCAAATCTTTAAATAATTTGTACCATTTAGTATAACCATAAAATAAAAATTGGCAGATACTGAAGCAATAAAAATGTTAACTGAACAGAGAACAAAAAAAACTTTAAAATAAAATTAAACTCACAATACTTATCCAAATAAAATTGACCAAGGTAATCAAATTCAAAAATGGTAAAGCCCATTACAAAATACCTAGCACAACATTGATATTTAGTCTTTGGACAAAAATGTCAATTTTTAAGTGGTACTCTCAACGTAGTAATCAAATATTAACAATAAATTTCTGTCAAATAATAAGCCTTTCTTTGGACCGATGAATTATTCACATGGAAGAAAAGAACCGAATGACTGTCACATATTTATTACCACAATGTGTTTAAAATTCTGCCAAATAACAACTTTCCTTTGGGCCAATCATTATTCGCATGAAAAATTAACCACAAACAACTTTCCTTATATTTAATGATCAATCAATTTTTACATAAGTCACTTTGGCGACATTAAGTTTCCATCAACTAATCAAAATATAAAATTTAAGTAACCTAACCAAAATTGAATTTAACCAAGGTCTCATAATTTTTGTCTAGTGATATGACCACATGTATGTTTAAATTTCTGGCAAACAAAAACTTTCCTTTGGGCCAATTACTATTCGCACGAAACTCAAACACATGATCAACCTTATATTATAAATAATTAATTTACACAAAAACCTACTTTGTCAGTATTTAAGCTTCAAATAATCAATCTAAAAATATAAGTAACTTAATTAAATTCATGAATATATATCACAAAAGATAATATATATATATATATATATATATATATATATATATATATATATATATATATGGAATCCTTATTAATTCTACCATAATTCACGTGGGTTCCATATCCATGCTTTCCCACAATTTATTTGTTCCAAAATAAAACTCAAATATAAGTAGAATTGAGATATCTTTATGCATCATAGATCAAGAATCAAGGTGCCAAAAGATGTCAAACTTCAAAAAAATTCCATAAATTAATAATCAAGATTATAAAAAAAAATAAACTTTATTCCTTAGAAAAGGAGCCATAAATTAGTATACATAACCAACCCATAATCTTGATTATTTTGAATCATAAAATAATGCACAATATAACTCAAATCATCAAAGATGATACCAATAAATTATTTCATGTTAATGTAGCACAAATCTTAATTATGTGCATTACTATTTCTTTCTCATTTCTTGAAAATTCATTAGATAATGCAATTATATTTAACAAATGCAAATTATCACATCTAGATAGAGAATCAAAATTAATAAATTTGAAATTAACAATAAACGACCAAAATTTTCTATTTCTAGATGAACAAGAACAACCAAATTTGTCCATAAATAGAAATTGAATTCCATCTAAATCCAAATAATTTCATTCTCAAAGGATACCATAAACGTCTTTATTACTTTAACAGTTTTTCATTCACCATAGTAGATATATCTTTAACGATCACTGAATTTTCTGTAATTTAGACAACCTTTATTCAAACATCAAATATGATATTTGACGTATTTATTCTTTATCTTTATCCAAAGTCTTTCCACAAAAATATCAAGAAAATTCTTTAATTTAATTTGTTCCATTTTCTTGTTTCTTATGTGGACCAAAACCTCAAACTTCTTTGTATTCTATATTTTCTTTCCTTTACCATTACCAGTAAATTGTAAATAAGAATACTAACACTTCATCTTGTTTTATCTCTCTTTTTCTTGAAGAAAAATATGAAATTAACTCATTAAGAGTCATTTTCTCTTTTAATCAATTATAATTTATAATTGTCCATAAATTGACTGAATTATGCTAGAAGACAAATAAAAAATAAATGCACATTGATGTCTTAAAAAATAAATTTCCTGGAGGAAAGAAAATATAATAAACTAGATTTTTTTTATCTCAAAATAATAATATATTTATATTTATACTTTAAAATAAAGTATAATACTCATATAGCATGAGTCCCACCATAATATATATATATATATATAAAATTTGGAATTTAGTTACTGACGGTTTTCAATTTAATTCGGTTTCGGATAAAGTCAATTTATAAAATTAATTTTTTAAAATATTTTTCCTTTTTTTGGAAATTCGAAATTAAAGAATTCAGATTTCATCAAGAATTAAAGAATTCAGTTTATAAGGAATAAGGCTATTTTTCTTTTATTTTTATAGTGCCCATGAGTTTATTATGAATCTGGTGAGTAATTAATTAAATTGGAATTTTGTGACATTAGGTTGTGAATCTGGTGGGTAATTAATTAAATTGGAATTTTGTTACATTAGGTTGGGCTATGGTTTTTTCTTTAAGATATTAAGTATTGCATTTTTATGTTTATGATTCTTTGTAGTGGCTATATATATTGGTAATTTTATTATTTTTTATCTTTATAAAATTTTTAAAAATTTTTAAGGATTCGGATATATATCTTGACTGAAGTTTAATTCCTTAATTCTGTAATTCCTTATATATGTGTACCAATACTAATATATATATATATATATAATTCAAATACATATTCTTTGCGTGTGTATATATATTCTTAACAAGAAGCGAAAAAATATATATATATAAACACATCACACACATCACAACAAGACGAATATATATATATATATATATATATATATATATATATATATATATATATATATATATTGAGCCGACATAAAATTCCCAAATAAAGTAACTGATTTGGGAGAATCAGAAAACCTCCACGGTGGCATAAATACCACTTTATGGACCCCATAAATGGGAGACGTTACACAATTACTCCCCCATTTATACTCTGTTACACCTAAACGGTTAAACCGGTAATTCATTACTCATAACGGTCTAGGACCATAATAGCCCAATCAATAATCAAGCCCCCATAAAAGGGAGGTCCGAATAGAAGGTAAAAGACAATTCCTAATTTCCAGATATCCAAAATACACTCTACTGACTTAAGCATCGGAGAGTTCACGGGGCACAAACTCCCCATTGAACTTACTTGTTTTGCAAGTTGACCAGAGGCTAAGTGTGCTACCCCGAAGTATCGCACACGCTCAGCGAAGTATCACATCCTGACACTTATACTTCGCCCCTCCGAAAAGCCTTCTTAACGAGCCAAATTATAAATATCTCCGAGTTCTCGGCACTCTAAATTACCTTTTTACCCTTTGACAGATTCGTGCAGAATCAATATATATATATATATATATATATATATATATATATATATATTTATTTATATTATTAAATAAATAATAATGTATCCAAAATTTCTGAAAATATATCTTTAAAAGTTAAACCGTTACCTAATAAAGACAGAAACGTAATCTTTAAAAAATTAAAACCTAATCATCAATTTATTAATTGATTTCATAAATCTCCATAATCTTTTATGAGATCTTGACTAAATAAACCTAAAAGGTTTAATCTTTTAAACGATATTAATTGATTTCTTAAATCTTCATAATCTTTTCTGAGATCTTCACTAAATAAACCTAAAAGGTTTAATCTTTTAACCCATTATGAATTATCCAAAAAATATTCTTAATAACCCAAAAATATTCTTAATTATCCAACATATAGGCTCTGATACCACTTGTTAGAATAACATACATGTGTATTCTATATATTTCTTAACATAATCCCATAAGACCTAGTATGACAGATTAATAAGAACAATAAAACCTAAATTGCGGAAGCGTACCTGATTTCATCCCGTATCGTAACCTGTATCAAAGATCACAATCTTCCAAGAGATTTATCGGAGTTAGGGTTCTATTCTATTGACGGGATATAGAATAGACACTCTCAATATAAACACTCGGGGACCATAACCAATATATATATAATAATAATATTCCTAGCCAACCCATCATAGTCTAGAGAATATGGTATCTACATATGTGGGCTCATACTTATTGTTGATACATATTAGCCCAATAAATTTAATTAGATCACTTTAATAGGGCTTAATAAAATATGATAGCCTTAAATACATAGTTGACATACGAGCCCACATGATTTATTAAAATAAATCCAACATGTAGCACCATTTTTTCCTTTAACCAAAACCACTCCATAAGGAAGTACTTGTTCAACCTTGAATGGCCCTGACCATCTTGACTTTAATTTTCCCGGAAATAATCTTAACCTTGAATTAAATATAAGAAGTTGTTGTCCAACTTCAAAATTCTTTTCTTGGATGTGTTTATCATGCCATCTTTTAGTTTTTTCTTTATATAACTTGGCATTCTCATATGAAAACAGTCTCAATTCATCCAATTCTGAGAGTTGTAGCATTCTTTTGTCTTCGGCAGCATTCATGTCCAAATTAAGCCACTGTAATGCCCAATATGCTTTGTGCTCTAACTCCACTAGAAGATGGCAAGCTTTCCCAAAAACAATTCCATAAGGAGACATGCCAATTGATGTCTTAAATATTGTTATGTAAGCCCACAATGCATCATCTAGCCTCCTTGACCAATCTTTTCTATTGGGATTAACCACCTTCTCAAGTATACCTTTGATGATCCGGTTGGACAATTCAACTTGCCCATTTGTTTGAGGATCATAGGGTAGAGCAACTCCGTGATGAACATTGTATTTGGCTAGCATAGCACCTAACCATTTGTTGACAAAGTGAGAACCTTCATCACTAATAATTGCTCTTGGAGTTCCAAAGCGTTTGAAAATATTTTTCCTAAGGAAGTTCATCACCACTTGGGCATCATTAGTGGGGAATGCTGCAGCTTCCACCCACTTAGATACATAGTCCACCGCCACTAAGATATAGGAATTCCCATAAGAAGGGGGAAAGGTTTCCATGAAGTCAATACCCCATACATTGAAAAGTTCAACCTCTAAAATATTAGTAAGGGGCATTTCTTTTCTTCGTGAGAGATTTCTGACCCTTTGGCAGCGATCACACTTTGCCACGAACTCATAGCAATCTTTGAATAATGAGGGCCAAAAGAAACCAGATTGCAAGACCTTTGTTGCGGTTCTGGACCCTCCAAAATGTCTTCCACAAGGCGAGTTGTGATATTGAAACATAATATCCTCAATTTCATCATCATTTACACATCTTCGGATCATTTGGTCTGCACACTGTTTGAATAGAAAAGGTTCCTCCCAAAAATAACTCTTCACATCATGGAGGAATCTCTTTCGTTCTTGATATGAAAAATCCAGCGGCATTTCACCACTGGCCAGATAATTCACAAAATCAGCATACCATGGCACTCCCATGTTAATTTCAACCTCCAGCAACTACTCACCTGGAAAATGTTCATTAATAGGGTTTTGAAATCTCTCTTGTTGCTCCAGCAGAGATAGATGTTCGGCTACTTGATTTTCTACTCATTTCTTGTCCTTTATTTCCCCATCAAATTCTTGTAGGAGTAGAATCCATCTAATGAGCCTTGGTTTAGAATCCTTCTTTGAAATTTTGATGGCAGAATGGTCGGTGTAAACTATCACTTTCGTGCCCACCAAATATGCCATGAATTTGTCAAAGGCAAATACAACAACAAGCAACTCTTTTTCAGTAATAGTATAATTTACCTGTGCTCCAGTGAGTGTCTTGCTGGCGTAATAGATGGAATGAAACACTTTGTTTCGCCGCTACCTCAAAACTACACCAACTGTGTAGTCACTGGCATCGCACATTAGCTCAAATTGTAGATTCCAGTCTGGTGTTACTATAATGGGGGCTGAGATTAGCTTCAGCTTCAGCTCCTTAAATGCTACGACACATGCTGCATCAAAAGAAAACACATTATCTTTTTCTAATAAGGTGCACAAGGGTTTTGATACCTTTGAAAAATCTTTGATAAACCACCTATAAAAACCCGCATGCCCTAAAAAGCTCCTAATGTGCTTCACAGTAGTAGGGATTGACAACTTCTCAATCACCTCTATCTTTGCTTTGTCAACTTCAAGGACTTTCTTTGAAACTCGGTGACCTAACACAATGCCTTCTATCACATCCTACCATTGATCCAAGGCCTTAGACCCATGATGGAATCAATGGTAGGATGTGATAGAAGGCATTGTATCAATGGGTCTAAGGTTCTAAACTAGATCTAAACTATGAAAGCTAGCTTTCATAGTTTAGATCTCACATTTTGTGCTTGGAGCTTGAGTGATATTCCATGGTTATATTTTTATGATTTTCGACCATTCTTCCCTTGGGTAAAATGATATTAAATTTTAAAATCTTTGATATTACCTTAATACTTGTTCAATGATGGGTACTCTACCCATAACTCTTTGTTTGTTTAAAAATGACAAACCTATCACGATATAATATACATAATCACTTACCTTAAATGAATTAAATCTTCATAATAAAATAGTAGGAAGAAGCAGTAATGGAAAAAGAGTTACTTGTTGTAGTATTTACTTTTGATAAGTTCATATCATATTTGGTGGGCACCAAAGTAACAGTGTATACAGATCATTCTGTCATCAAATATTTGATTTCAAAGGACTCAACACCGAGGCTCATTAGATAGATTCTGCTCTTACAAGAATTTGATGTGGAAATAAAAGACACGAAAGGATTAGAGAATCAAGTAGTTGATCATTTATATCGGTTGGAGAACCATGAGGATTCTAAAGTTCCTATTAATGAATATTTTTTGGATGAGCAATTTCTGAAAATTCAAGCAAATCTGGAAGTGTCATGATATGCAGATTTTGTCATTTTCTTGACAAGTGGTGTGATGTCACCGGATTTGACATACTAGCAAAAGAAGAATTTTTCTATGATGTAAAAAGTTATTTCTGAGAGGAACCTTATTTGTTCAAGCATTGCACTGACCAAATGATTCGAAGGTGATGCCTCTCACTAATATTCTTGAAGTTGAGTTGTTCAATGTACGGTGCATTAATTTCATGAGACCATTTCCACTATCATATGGTAATTCTTACATTATAGTGGCAGTTGATTACACGTCTAAGTGGGTAGAAGATACTGCACACGCCCACGAATGATTCCAAAGTGGTGTTTAAATTCTTTTGAAAGAATATCTTTACATGCTTTGGAACGGTTACCTCTTTTTTAAGTGGGTAATTAACTCTTTGAAAATAGATTGATTATGTGATTAATGTTGATTAAGAATGGTAGGTTGTCACTTAAAATGGATCAAAGAGTTGTGCAGAGTACCCATCGTTGATTAAGTATAAGATTTTACAATTATGTATCATTATTTCCCAAGGAAGGTAGGATGAATTAGAACAAATGATTAACTATGATCATTCAAGATATAGGTTACAAGTACAAGATAAGAGAGGTGAAATCCAACTAAATATAATTTAAGAAAGCAATTGAAAACAAATAAGAAAATGATAGGATCTTAGTTAAGCATACATGAATGTGAGAGATTCTACATAATGGATTCTCATTCACTGAGAACTCACATGTTTAGGTTCAAGGATCTACATGATCAACTCTCGTGTTGTACTTTACATGTATACCTCAAAGCCTACCATATACTCCATATGGATAGCCTATACTACATCTCCAAGAAACTCACATCCATAAGATGGAATCTCATAAAACATAATGCAAGAATCAAAGAAAACATAGTATAGATCACACATGAACAATCAAGTAAGAGACAAGTATTATTCCCATAATCATTACTAAAGAAACGTAGAAAAATAGAGATCCTATATATGGGAATTGTGCTAAAATCATTCATACAAAATACTTGAAAAATAAAAGAGGAAAGATATGTACAACAATGAAACAAGTACTTCTTCAATCTTCCAAGATCTTGTAGATGTAGAATGCAAATCTTCAATAATCAACTAATCTTCATAAGAAACATCAACTAGGTAAAGCTCCTTATGGTTGAGGCAACCTCACTTTGTCAACTACTTGTAGGATAGTTGATATATGGATCCATATCACTTCCAAGGTTTATGAACACAAAAACTTCTTGGTTTATACAATCTTCACACTCACAACACTCAAAGTAATATGATAATCACTCTCACTTACAACAACAATCCCTCAAGAACCCCTTCTTCGTTTAGACAAGAACTCAAGAAGAATAGAAGAGTATATGAAAGTAATTTGAAAACACAAAACTATATTGAAGATTCAAAGTTATAGCAATTCACTAAGCCTTAAACAATTCCTCTAACTCTCTTTTACATATGAGAAAATTTTACTATTTATAGATAAATTTTGTAGGGTAAATTAAGAATTTTATACAAAAAAAATCAAGTGAATAGTACTTGACGGCCGTCAGTAGATCTTGCTTGACGATCGTCAAGAATAAGGTATTGACGGGCATCAAGGCGCAACATGTAAAATATCTTCAGATTTTGTAATTAAGTTTATGAACTTGTAATTTCTCGCGATTTTACCCCAAAAACTTATTGAAACCACTTATTTTAAAGAATTAGTGAAATCAAGCTAAAAGTGATTAATATTCATCAAATTAGCAATCAATTGAGCACACAAAGTCACTAAAATATCTGAATATTTTAGCGTTATCAGGAACTCCTATGGCAATCATGACGAAGGTTCTCATTTAGTCAATAAATGGCTAGGTGAATATAATGTTCGTCACAAAGTAGCTCTACCATATCACCCTCAAACCAATGGAAAAGTTGAATTGTCCAATCGAATTATCAAGAATGTTCTTGAAAATGCAGTAAATCCTAACAGAAGGGATTAGTCAAAGAGGTTGGATGATGCTCTTTGGGCATTTAGAACAACTTTCAAGACATCAATAGGTATGTCTCCTCATAGACTAATTTTTGGGAAAGTTAGTCATCTTTTTGTTGAGTTGGAGCATAGAGCATACTGAACATTGCAGCATTTTAATTTTGACATGAATGTTGTAAAAGATAAAAGATTGTTGCACTTTAATGAATTGGATGAGTTGAGGTTATTTTCTTTGTGAGAATACCAAATTATACAAAGAGAAAACAAAGAAATGGCGTGATAAACACATCTAAGAGAAGTATTTTGAAGTTAGATAGCAAGAGCTATTTTTCAATTGTAGATTGAGATTATTTCCCGAAAAATTGAAGTAAAGATAGTCAGGACCGTTCACTGTTTTGTAAGTCTTACCCCATGGAGTAGTTATGTTAAAAGGTAACAGTGGAGCTGGATTCAAAATAAATGGACATCGAATAAAACATTATTGGGATGGTGACATTGCTCACAATTCGTCATCAATCACTCTAATTTATGCAACATGAACTGAAAGACTCATTCATATGTATGATTATTTTAATACGGCTTTTAAATTAAAGTTTAATATTTTTATTTTTATTTTCATTTCTTTTTATTATAGAGTCTTTATATTCTGTCATTTTATTTTTTGTTAAGTGTCTTTTCGAATTTTACAATTTATTTATTAATTTTTAGAATGTTTCCATTTTTTGTTTCAATGAATTTTCTGATAATTGGAAATTTGTTTGTGCAGAAAAAGATATGAGAGAGTGACATTTGGAAAATGAATGGTTTTTGCTGAAAAAAAATTCATATTCTCGGTACAGTTAGCGTAGAAAATATTTCCACAACATCAGTCAAAGCTGTTGGGGAAGATAAAAAGTTGCTGTAAAAACTGACAGAGCATTAAATCTTTTCTACACATCAGGTTAGATTTTTTGGTAATGAAAATAAAAATCCTATGCGGCATAAGCTATGCCTAACCTTGTTTTGTACGACACTTAGCCATAACATCAAGATTCGACACACGTGCAAGATTAAAGACGCTAATATTATTATTGTCTAATATTCCTATAATTATATAAATATTAAGCTCATTTTATAAATAAAAGAAACAGAATATATGACAATAAATTTCTCAACTCTGCGTGGAACCATTTTAAGCTGCACAAGCTATGACCAAGTTCAAGGAAGCCATATCAATTATTAAAATTTTCTGATATCAATTATTTATTTTCAAAGTACATAAGTGTTCATGAAAACATTATTTTTTTCTACCATGCTCTACTAGTACACATATGAATCTAAGATTTCAGTTCTCACAGATATTGGACTTCTCACTTTATGCTTGCCATCAGTCCAAGTGAAGCTCCCAAAATAGTAACCTGTATTTACCATATACCTTGTCTCAGCTGTGATTGTGAAGGATATTTTCTTGACCACGGAGTTGAACACCAAATATCAGGATTTACTTGTATTCTTATTCCTTGCGGAGGTTCAATTATGATTTTGTAGGTTGAAAACAAAGGGCCAACATTTGAAACAGTTCTTTTAACAATTGTGGAATTTTTCAGGCTTGGTATAACTATAGATGGAAGGTTCAAATCTTGGATGTTGAGTTGTTCTTTCTGAGGGCATAATGTAGTTATTTTACCAAGTAACTGATTAATGGCAGTGCTGCCATAATTCACTGCACAAAGATAATGCACATAATCTTCCATTCCCATGTCATACACAAGGCCAGGATCCCTTGCTTTATTAGGATTTATTATTCCTCCTCCAATATCAAATGGATCAGCCAGCTTCATTGGATCTCCTTCTGCAAATATTGGTTCTCCGGAAGGGTTGGTCGTTGATGCTGCAAATGTTAATAAATAAATTATAGAGAGGGATTAGATTAATTAATTATGTTAATAATAAATACTTCTTCAAATTTCTTTTATTCATAGTATTTTTATTTTACATAAGTTAATTCCATTTGTTAGTAATATCTTGAATCAATTATTCTCAAGAAGTAATTGTACATCTAACATTATTAGTGTGCGTTTACCTCTGGTACATTTATTTACTATGATGATTCAAATCAAGTTGGAGATTTGTTAGTCATGCCTTGAATCACCTCTGTTTCATATTTTCTTGGAATTTCATACACAAGAGTTTCTTATCTTCAAGGATAATTATCTCCTTATTAGAATATCATTTTATTAGAATATTATCTTGGACATTGATTCCTAATTTGATTAGGATTAAAGTAATCTTCAAATCTGTTTATAAATAGATCTAGTTTAGAAACTTGTGTAATCAGTTCATCAGTAATCTATTCTTCATTAGATGATTATCTGTAATCTTTGCTCCCATATGAATAAGAATCAAGACTTTTTCTGTTGTGAATATAGCTATCTAATTAGCGAACCACGTAATTGTGTGTGTTTTATTCTTTATTTTGGTAATTATCTTTTTCACATTTGTCATAACCTACGTTTGTCATAATAAATTATTATCAAAATTCTTCCGTTATAACACCATTGAAAGAGTTAATTGATAAAAAGTTTCTTAAAAAAGGGGTTACCTGTTGTGAGAATTGCCGATTTGAGAGCAGCTGGAGACCAGTGAAGATGCAAGGATTTGAGGAGAGCAACTACTCCTGAGACATGGGGTGTTGCCACTGATGTTCCTGATAAGAAATAATATTGCCCAACGCCCGTGCTTGAAGAATCTTTGGGTGGAATGGCTCCCAATATATTAACTCCAGGGGCAGCTACATCTGGCTGTTGTATGTAATCAAGAGAAAAAACTCATCAACTTATATTGTATTCAACATTTTTTTTTGGTGAACAAAATTAATTCCAGATAATGCCGTCACCTTAAGTATTGCTTGAGCTATAGAATTTGGACCCCGTGATGAGAAATATGCTACTTTTGCTGACACAGGTTTGCCAAGATAAGTTCTTGAAGGCATTATTCTTGCAACTGGATTTCTGAATAATATATTTATATATACATATGAGACGATCATGGAAAGCAGGGATGATTATATATAAAATTGTTGTTACCCGGTGTAACGAATGTAGTTGAGTATCCTAGTTCCGGTGTCGTAACTAACTTGCACGCACGGAAAGTCATTTGTAAAGTAATCAAGATACTTGGTTGGGTTCTTAGCTACAATGATCCCAATTCCACCAGCCGATTGTGCAGTTAATATTGCCCCAAAAAATGTTTCGTTTTGGCCACTATGAAAGCAAAGAACAATCTTTCCAGCCATCCATGTATCATTTGCTTTCAAGGAGTCACAATACCTGTAAGTCAACAATAAAATTTATTAATATTCCTGACTTTAAAAATGATAATATATATATAGTACTAGATATTACACTAGGTACTTAATTAATTCTGACTATAACCTCCAATATATATTGGTGGGATAATATGGTCTAAATTTGTATAAAATATTATCCATTTTGGATATATATTGATTCTGCACGAATCTGTCGAAGGGCAAAAAAGTAATTTAGGGTGTCGGGAACTCGGAGAGCTTTGCAGTCGGGATTGCTAGGAAGGCTTTTCTGAGGGAGCGAAGTATGAATGTCAGGATGCGGTACTTCGCTGAGCGTATGTGGTACTTCGGGGTAACACACTTAGCGTCTAATCAGCCTGCAAAACAAGTAGGTTCGATGGGGAGTTTGTACCCCGTGAACTCTCCGATGCTTAAGTCAGTAGAGTGTTTATGTGGATATCTGGAGATTAGGAAAAAAGTCCTTACCTTATCTTCAGATCTCTCTTTTATAGGAGTCTGATAATGATTGTACCATTATGATTCTGGACAGTTTCGACCGTTACGGGTAACGGGTTTCCGTTTTAACCGTTTAGGGGTAACGGAGTATAAATGATGGAGTAAATATGTAACATCCCCACTTTATGAGGCCCATAAAGTGGTATTTATGTCACCATGGGGGTTTTCTTGGCCCACGGATCAGTTACGTTCCTTGGAGGAATTTATGTTGGTTCAGTGGCCCCTCGTCGAGGTATCTTGAAGCAAAGTGGAAGATGCTTCGGCATAATGTCGACACTTAGCATTTTTTCAGACGCTGGAATGGTTAGGGTTTTTGACGGGGACTAGCTGTCTTTTCGACTAGCTGCCTTTTCGTCTGTCTTCAGTCATAAATGTCAGAATGTCAGAATGTCAGCCGGCAGAAATCTTTTTATCTTCCCAATGTCTTGATTCTGGTAAGTAATCATTGCAGAGACTTTCTCAAAGCCTTTTAGTTTCTTCCTTCCCCTATATTTTTCATTTACACTTACTTGCATAACTTTTCTGCCATTAACGCTCTGAAGATTCCTCTGTTTTCTGATATCTTCATCTTTTTCCTTTGGTTTTCTTCTCGGATTCAGACATTTTAAAAAGGTAAGCTTTGTCTGTTTATGGCTTTGGGTTTAATAGAGTGTGGGTTTAAACCTTTTTTTTGGATGGTATTGGTTCTGCATTTTCGTAGGATTTGAGGGGTTTAGGATGTTAGTTTCGGGTAGCTTTATACTTGCGTGGGTTTCTAAATATTGGGCTTCCATTCACAGGTAGGATATGACTGCTAAAAGAAACAATGATAGGGAGGTTGAGGATTTGATGGATGAGGGTTTTGGGAGTCCTCGACCTGTTCGTTCGAAGGTTATAGTAGCAAGGAGGGCGGCCCGAGGTGAAGTTCCCGTAGGAGTTCCTTTTCAACCACCCATGCCTGGTCCCCCTCCATCCGATTTTCCCTTAGGTAGAAATATGATTACTAGAGAACAAGCTGTCTCTTTTGCCCGTAAATATAGTCTTGACCCTAGAATTTATAGAGTTTTTGTTGAGCCTTTAGCTGGAAAGATGTCTCTTTATCACATTCCTGTTCCCCTGGCTCATTTTGAAGTGGGGTTCCATCTTCCTATGGACCCTGCTTTTGCAGACTTCTTGATTTTTGCTCGAGTCCAACTTGGGCAGGTTCATCCGAACACTGTCCGTACTGTGTTTTGCCTTATTTGTCTTTGCTGTCGGATGGGCTTCGAATTAACTGATAACATCCTTAGTATGTTTTTCTCCTCACTTCGGATGTCTGATAATACCCTTTCTATTCGCCCCCGTAGGAACAAAGTCTCACTGTTCGATTCTCCTCCCAATAAGGTAGATTTTAAGGAAAGATGGATGCTGGTAGAGTCTCGTATTGGTTTCCCTTTCCGCCCATCCGTCAATGAAAATTTCCAATGGCCTCAGATCCAATATCCTTCTACCCTTAGTCACTTTGAGAAATCTTTTTTGGAAATTGTTACTCGAGACTTAGGGGATGACCGTCAGAACCAGACCCGAGTATATTCATCTGCAGATTTACTTAGTGAGTCTAGCTTGAAATGGTGTGGGATAGGGCCGGGTTTGTAGGAGAGGAAAAAGGAATTAGGCTTCGCAGAGGAGGAGCCGAATGAGGTCTGGACCATACACTCTGGGGGTGTTTTTTCTTTTCAGTGTGATGCATGTTCTCTTGCTCGGGGTTGTCGGACTGGCAAGGGTATAATTTGTATACTTCTCCCTTTCTTGCTTTCCTCTTACTTCGGTATTGACTTCTTGTTGTGTTTGCAGGTCTAACTATGTTTAAGACGGTGTGGGGAGATTGGGAGGAGGGAAGAGATGTGCGTCAGACCCATTTAAACTCCTTACCCCGGTTTCCTCCGCGTCTTATAAATCGGGGTGCCTCTGGGGACACTCCACATACCTACCCTTCCTCGGCTGAGACTTCCAAAAAAGGTAAGGGGGTGCGTAGACCTCGGGAAGAGGTAAGGGAAGAGGTAAGGGGTAGGACTCTGCATTCTGCCCCTGAACCTCGTCGGGGTGCTACCCCGGAGGTGGAGGAGGACGAAGAGCAACTTTGTCCTCATCAAAGATGAAGGGTCTCACCTCGGCCACCTGCTGAAGACTTGCCTACTTCTCCCCCGATTTCACCTTCTACCGAGGATGTGCTGGACGCAGTTCCATTGGCAGCTCGCATGGCTTCTGGGTCCACTCTGGCTGAGCCCTCTCCAGCTGATGACTTAGGGGATGCTCCTGCGGCTGAACCTGAGGTGAGTTCGAAGTCCCCCGGTCCTTCTTGGCTTCAACCGGGATTCGAGCTGCCCACCGAAGAAGAGGGGTTTAAATATTTGGCCTTGGAGATTACTGAGAGGACTCTGCCTCTTAATAATCTTCGGTTCAATAATCCCTACATCGTAGCTTTGCTTGGCGGAGCTATCCTGGAGCGGGCTCATGATGCGGAAAGCTTGGCAGGCATGAGCGAGATGGGGGTGGAGGAAGCAATCAATCGAATTGGGGCTTTGTTTACTCGAGTAAGTTTCTTGGTTTATTTTTTTTGTTTCTTTTGCCTCTACTTGGGATGGTTTCTAACTTGTTTCTTTTTGTAGGTTTCTTCTTTAGTTCTTCATGTGTCTAAGTCCCGAGCAACGAAGCAGACTGAGCAAGCAGCGGCAGATGCGGAATGGCGAACTGTCAACGAGCCTTGACTGCTTTCGTTGGAGCAAGAAGTAAATAAACAGGCTGCACTTATAGAATTGCTGAATGCTAAGAAGCAGTATCTGTCCAGCGAAGCAGAGGAGGTGAGGAAGTTGTTGGTAGGTCTGAAGGCGCGGACTTACGATTTGAAAGTTGCCAATGACAAGCTGCAAGTTGAAAACACTAAACTGAACTCGACTAGAGATGAAGCTGTTGCTAGCCGGCTTTCCCTGCAGGAGGAGGTTGACCATTGTCGCTCAGAGGAGTTTAAAAAGAAAATCATTGACGATTTTAAGAGCTCCCCTGAGTATCAAGCAGAGATTAACCGTGAAGCCGGCTCTTTTCTGGACAAGGGATGTGTTCATATCATTAGGCAGTTGCATCCGTATTTTGAAGATAAGTCCATTCTTCTTCAAGCCTTCAAATCCGATTTTGATAATGACTTTTGCTGCCAAGGAGCAGACTTCGTCCCATTCACTCCCGAGGAGTTAGGAGCGCTTCGGGAAAGGGATGAAAGGAAAGGGAAGCCTGTTTGGACACCGCCCCAGCCTTCTTCTCCGACCTTCTGGGATATGTTGGGAGAAGGACCAAGCTCTGCTGCTCCGGGCTCCAGCTCTGCTGCCCCTTAAACTTGTAATTATTTTTTGTAACTTTGAGATGTTGACTTGATTTTTGTTTCAATACTACGAATTTTACCAAGTGCTGCTTATTTTAACACTTCGACCCTGCGAACATTCGTAATAGGCATTGCCTTCAAACTTTATTGTCTGACTTTATACTTCATAACAATCAGTATTTTCCTCAAGTGTTTAACGTGATTCCCGGTAGCCAAAGATTACTTTGTACTTCAGAACTCCGAGTATGCTTTTAACTCAGTGTGTTATGTTCAACTTTCCAAGCCTTGACTTGGTGCTTCATAACCACGATCTTTCTCGTGGATTTCTTTCAAGCCTTAGCCTGGTAATTCGTCACCACGACCCTACTCGCGGGTTTTAGTGTTTTTCGAGATCGTGCTCGAGTTTAGATGAATAATAATTGAGATCGTGCTCGAAGTTAAATTTGAATAATAAATTTCACTTTTGGAAATTCAAGAACTTACCTTAATGGACGATTTGATATTCAGGACAAAGTTTGCCCAAATGTATTTCATACAAAGTACCTTTTTAGGTGATTTACATGCCATGGATTTGGGAGAAGAATGCCATCCTTGTTCATGTTTCACGAGGTATGGGCCTTTCCAATTTGGGGTCAGCTTGTTTGCTTGTATGTGTCGTGTCATACCTTCAATTTTCCTAAGTACCCAATCTCCGACTTTTATGGGTCGTTTGAACAACCTCTTGTCATGAACTTTTTTTGTTCTTTCCTTGAATGATTGTGACCTTAGGCGGCTTGCTATTCTTCTTTCCTCTAGTAGGTCTAGCTCCAGACTTCTTCTTTCTTTGTTGGCATCTTCGTTGTACATTGCTACTCTGGCTGTGGGCAATGCCACTTTGGCTGGTGCTACTGCTTCTGATCCGTACACCAAGGATTTAGAGCGTGGTTCAATTCATCAGCCCATTTGTTAGATTTTTCTTCTAAATTCTTCCTTAGTGCTGCTAACACCAATTTATTGGCAGCTTCTGCCTGTCCATTCCCTTGAGGGTGTGCTACGGATGACTTCCAGTGTTTGATGTGCAACCGTTGGCATTCTGCGGTGAACTTTGCTGAAAATTGCACCCCGTGATCCGTAATGACTGCCCTTGGTATTCTGAAGCGGCATAAGATCTGTTCTCAGAAGAACTTAGAGACATTTTCCTCCGTGGGATGTGTGAGGGCTTTCGCTTCAATCTACTTCGAAAAATAGTCCACCGCTACGACCAAATATTCACATCCATTCCTTGTCCTTGGGAACTTTCCCATTAAATCCATACCCCAAATGTCGAATGGTCAGGCTGCCACTATCGGGGTTTGTTCAATCGAGGGTAGTTGAGGAATAGTCCCAAAAATTTGACAAGTTTCACATTTTTTAACATACTTCTTGGCATCCTCCCTGAGCGTCGGCCAGTAATAACCTTGGTTGATTACCCGTTCTGCCAAAGCTCGGGCCCCCGGGTGTCCTCCACACACTCCTTCGTGTACTTTGGCTAAAAGGCATCTACTTGAGACAGAGGGATACAACGAAGTAGAGGCCTTGTGAAGGACCGTCTGTATAATACATCTTCGTGAATTGTGTATCTTGCAGACTGTCTTTTGACTTGTCGTACCCGGGTAGCGTCATCTGGAAGAGTCCCATGCTAGATGAAGTCTTTTATTTCTTCATCCCAGCTTGCCGAAGTAGGGCGTAGGCACTGGATAGCTTCTGGTTCAACATCCGTGGATGTTACTTCGATAGGAATGTCCTCTTCGTTGGGCATTTCTCCTGATGCGATCTTTGCTAGTCTATCTGCTTGCTGGTTGTCTTTCCTGTTGATCAGGGACAACGAGAAAGAAGGAAATTTATCTCTCCAATTTCTGGCCTTGTCTACATAAGGCTGTAATCCTTCTGATTGTACTGCGTAAGTCCCTTGGACTTGATTCACCACCAGTTGTGAATCGCTGTATACTTTTAGGGATCAGATATTTGCCTCATGGGCCCATTCTAATCCTTTCAGCAGTGCTTCGTACTCCGCTTGGTTGTTTGAAAGACCGGGCTTTAATTTGATGGCCCGCATTTCTAAGTACTCTTTGTTTGGTGATGTCAATACAAGTCCAGCCCCGACTCCGCTGGAGTTTACTACCCCATCGACTTTTAGCTCCCATGGCTCCTTTGTAGGTTCGGTCATTTCCAAGCTGTCTTCTGTGAATGAGCCTTCCGCAAGGAAATCTGCCAGGGCTTGTGCTTTGATGGATGTGCGAGGTTTGAATGTGATATCTTGCCCGCACAGCTCGATAGACCAACGCAGCATTCTTCCGGATTGGTCCAGCTTATGAAAGACTTGCTTTAGCGGAGCATTGGTGTAGACCACGATAGGATGAGACTCAAAGTAGGGTCTCAATTTCCGTGCGAAAACAACTAAAGCATATGCTAACTTCTCAATATTAGAGTACCTAGACTCCGCATCGTTTAAAACTTTGCTGACAAAGTATACAGGGTGCTGCTTCGTCCCATCTTCCTTGATTAGAACCGACGCCACAATTACATCCGAGAATACTAAGTATAAGAAGAGTACTTCTCCACTGTTCGGAGGCCGTAGCAGAGGAAGATCTAGAAGATAATCCTTCAAACTTTTCCAGGCTTGATTGCATTCTGGAGTCCAGACAAAGTTATTCTTTGAATTCTTCAAAGCTTTGAAGAATGGGAGGCACCTCTCTGCCGATTTTGAAACAAACCTCCCTAATGTCGCGATGCATCCATTCAGCCTTTGGATGTCTTTGACACATTTGGGCTCAGTAAGCCGGGCTATGGCCTCTAATTTCTCCGAGTTAGCTTCGATCCCTCGTTCAGATGTCATGAAGCCTAGAAACTTGCCAGATTTTACCCCAAACGTGCACTTCGTAGGATTGAGCTTGAGGTTGTACCTTGCCAAGTTGGAGAAGGTTTCCTCTAAGTCCTCCAAATGTGAAGTGTCGTGCTTGGTTTTAACCACCATGTCATCTACATATGCTTCTATATTCCTTCCTATTTGGCTTCTGAGGATATAATTCATCATTCGCTGATACGTCACCCCTGCATTCTGATCGCTGGGCTTCATTTTTATTTGATGGTACCCGGAAAAAGTATCCATGAAGCTCAGGTACTCGTATCCCGCTGTTGAGTCCACCAGCGCGTCGATTCGAGGTAGCGGGTAGCAATCCTTGGGGCAAGCCTTGTTGAGGTCCGTGTAGTCTACGCATATTCTCCATTTGCCGGTAGACTTTTTAACCATTACCACATTGGCGAGCCAAGTGGGGTATTTTATCTCACGAATGAATCCTGCTTGCAAAAGCTTATTTACTTCTTCCTTCATGCCTTGTATTTTGTCTTCGCCAAATTGTCTGGACTTTTGTTTGATTGGGCAATATGTTGGGTCAATATTCAAGGCCTGCTCGGCTACTGAGGTGTCGATTCCGGGCATATCCTCTGTGCACCATGCGAAGCTTCGTTGATGCTCCTTGAGAAATTTGATGAGGTCTTGCCTGAGTTGATCTGGCATGTCTCTCCCGATTTTGACGAGTTGTTTAGGATAGGCGGGATTTATTTCCACCTCGTCATATTCTTTGTCCCGTGATACTTCGGCTACTGGGTTGCAATTTCGTTTATCCGCGTCTCCTTGCACCCCTAGGTCGCGATCTTCCGTCACCATATTGTCGCGATCTTCTGTCACCACATTGACCCTTTCGACTTTGTCGGGAGAGTCTCTCTTTATCTTTATCTTCATTATATGCTCTAGCAAACTCTGAGGGCTGCTTCTTACAAATCCAACACCTCGCGAGGTGTGGAACTTCACTTGCTGATGTGAAGTAGAGATTACCAGATCAAAAGCCGCGTGGAAAGGTGTTCCCACTATAGCGTTATTATGAAATATGAAAATATTTTATCTTCACTTGCTGTGTGATTAGGATCACCAATCAATCAAAGTTATTGATAATCGATTGACTGATTAGATAAATAAGATGGTTGTTAGGATTAAGACATAGTTGCTACTAAGCCGTTACCAGTTCCCTGGGAGTACAATATTAATAATTTTAAAATCGTAAATACTTTTCAAGAACTAGCTACACAATAGGTACTCTGTCTTAGGTTCTAATTGATTAAGTGACAACAATTAAATACTAAAGTGATAGTTAATAAGACTAACTACTTAATTACTCATAATCAATATAGATAAATAAATCCTATATTTTAGCATACCAATAGGAACGCATCAGATTTTTTGCGCCGTTACCGGGGAACATTCATAAAATTTTAGGATTCCTCATCAAAATTCTAAAAGATTATGATAGGTAACGCTAGTAATCTATACCTTAATAAACAGTCACACTTATTTGAAATTAGTCAATCAATTTCCTGAACTATAGGGTTATCTTAAATAATTAATTTTAGAAATTATCTAAAATTATGAAATTTAGGTTAATCAAATTTTAAAAAATTATTCTAAAACCAGGATTTTTAAATTTTTGTTTTAAAAAAATTATATCATATATTTTGGATTTAATTATTTGTATAAAAATTTTAAGATTAAAAAAAAGGGGCCTAAATACAACTTAACTTTTCTAAAAATATCTAAGAATATAAAATATAGACAATTTGAAAATTCCTAAGTAAAGAACAGTAGAGTAAAAAATGACATTTCAACTAACAAAATTAGAAATCGAGGAAAAACATAAAAAAAATACATAAGTAATAGAAACCTATAAACTCTAGAAAAACGTATAAGAAAATCTGATTTAAAACACATTTAAAAAATTAACAAAATACTAGAGAAACACTCAGTTTAGAAATTTTAAAAAATTATCTATAATTAAATAGTTTTATTTATAAATACCTATGCGATGAGTTTCGTCTGTTCATATAGAGAACTCATGACTTCGATGTCATAAATGAGAGTGATTATCATTCGAGCAATGCCTCTGGACACAATTAAATAGTTATCTAAGACATAACTAAAAAAAATCAAAGTTAATTCTAACAATTACAAAACTAGAAAACATTTAAGGAAATCTAGAAATAAAAAAAAATCTAAGAAAAGATGATACTAAAAATTAATAAAAATCTAAAAATACCCATCCTAAAGGAAAACCGAAATCTAAGAAAATATACACTAAAATATCCAAATATTATCAAATATAGTTCTAAATTAAAGAAAAGTCTAACCTTAGGTAGTCATAAACTAAAGGAAAATTTACAGAATGACAACAACTTATTTAAATTTTAAAACATATTTACAGAAGGTTGATAATATATATATATATATATATAATATATATCATATAATATGTTCAAACTATATTTATTTATAATTAAATAAAATTTAAATTATATAATTCCTACTACCATGATGTTGAAACATAATAATTAAACTAATGTAATATTTTATTATTACTTAAACAAACACAAAAAAACAAAAATAACATAACAAAAAACTTACTTTGAATATTCTGAAAAACAAGAACTGAAAATTAAATACAGATAATATGAATAGAGTCTAATACTATGTACTATTCCTTTAAGACATATTTCTTCTCTTTTCTCGGTGCTTAAATTTTTTTGGATGTCTACCTCCCAAGGTAGAATGATCTCCACTTACTGATGAAGCACACCAACAACAAGTCCACGAACTAGTTTATTTAGAGTACTAAAAAAACTATATTTTGAACAATAAAATATAAAATGCAGATACTATTGTGTTTGTAAACTGGTTGAATGATTTGAAAACTAAATAGCATCTTGCTATTTATAGACTTGTAGAGAATTATTAATAAAGAACGTACCCCTAAACAACAATCTATTTAAATATTTTAATAATAATTTTTAGAATAATTGGTGAGTTTAGTTCCAAACAAATTTATCTTTGGCAAGCTTAGTCCAAAAAATTTTAAATTTTTTTTTAAGGTCCCAAATATTTTTTTAAGTGAACAATAAGATCTTTTCAACGGATTCTGTCAAAAACCCTAAAAATTTAAAGGTTTTGCATTTAGTTAATTAAAGACGATGGTAAAAAAGTCATTACATGTGAAAAGAAAATGGATAAAAATGCATTTGTATTTAAAATTTAAAAAATAAAAATGTCTTCACATTTTACATTTAAAATAAAAAATATCAAAATTCTTTTGTCAATCTTCTTCTTCTTCTTCGGTTACAAACAAGATTTTTATCGTTTCTGACATCTTTGAAGAAAAAAAGAAAGAAAAAAAAGAAGAAGAAAATATTCATAAAAAGAAAATCAAAAGAAGAGAAATTTTAAAATATGTCTTTTTCTTTTTCTTGTGATTTAGTGATTTATATGAATCGAAATTTAAATTTTAGTTCATCCTCTTCTTACCCATAGATTATCACTCAAGCTCTTGTGATCTGTTCATGAAAGAAAGATGTTGACTCTTCATTAAAATTGATGATACCAGATACCAACATCTAATAATTTTGTACTCAAACGATCAGAAAATTTATTTTTTAAAATGATGTTATGAAACATGTTGAAATATTACATCCTAAGTGAATGAGTGAATGTAGGAGGTCCACAACATCTTGTTTATATCTCGAGAAGAAGAAAATTGGCGAAGGACTTGATAAATTTTTTATTTTTAAAATTTTAAATTTTAAACGTGATGATATTTTAATTGTTCTGTTTAAATATTTCTTTTATTATTACTTCTTCCTTTAATTTTCACATATAATGACTTTTTTATTGTTATTTTTAATTAATTAAATCGAAAAACCTTTAAATTTTTAGAGTTTTTGACTATCGAAGAGGATCTTATTGTTCACTTTAAAAAAAGTTTAGAACCTTAAAAGTTAAAAATATTTTGGAACTAAGTTTACTAAAGATAAATTTGTTTGAGATCAAACTCACTCATTATTTATCATTTTTCGAACAAATAGTTTTAGTAATATTTTAATATTATTATTATTCATGAAAGTATAACAGCCAATAAAACATTACGACTCAAAATTGAAATTCTCAACTATTCGTAAATATAGTTTAAATTGGATTTCTCTTTATTCCAATAACTTAATCATAAAATCATCAAAATTTTGAAAATCTAAGAATTTTATGAAATTATTTTTCCGACAAGACACAAAAAGTCTAATGCATTTTATTAACATGTTGTTGTGTAAAATCATAAAATATGACTAAAAATGTAAAAATAGATAAAAACGAATCATAAAATAATTCACTTATTTCACTCAACACATAGACCGACAACCTATTATTGTACATAGTTTTTAAAGAAGTATTAACAATTTTACATTTCAAAAAAATGTATAATTATATCCAAAGAAGTGATATGCTGTTTATCACTAACGTTCCAATTATATAGCAAATTTAGATCCATGAGAATCAATTTTAGAACTCCAAACAAAAGTATTAATGCAAGGTTTTTAAGAAAAACTAAATAAATTAAATTTAAAAAAACAAGAAGGAAACCTATTAAAATATTAATGTTGACCGCCAAGAGGTTATCTAGATTCCTTTCAAAGCTCTATAGAAAACGACGCCATTTTGTGATTAATAAGGTGTATTTATAATTAGAATCTCTTAATTTTAATTGAAATCTAATTCAATTGAAAAGGTAATATTTTATTATATATGTTTTCTTAATTATCTTTTTAGATTTAATAGAATTTTATTTAAATTTCTAAATTACCCTTTTGGTTTAAGGGATGTATACCATAAGCGTTTTTTTTTAGATTCTGGGATAATTGTCGGATGTGAGCATTCGATTGTGACTTGATTTTTTCTTTTTCTTTTTGATAAAAAGTTATAAGAAGCCACTAAAATTTTGATACGTAGGATATGGGGTTTTGTGTATTTAAAAAAAGTGGCTATATTTATGATGATTTTTATGGATTCATGTGTAAATTTTTTAAAATAATAATAATATAATAATAATAATAAATAAATATATATATATATATATATATATATATATATATATATATACAATTGTGAAATTATATAAAAATAATAAAAATAAATAAAATGAAAAGTAAACGAGATAGGTAGACAATAGAGAGAATATTATTATCTGATTTATAGGGGTAAGTATGGATAGAAATAAGCACTAAGGATGACACTTGTCACCCGGTATTCAGTGTTAGGTGACACTTGTCACCAAAGTCATAAGTATTAGGTGATACGTGTCACCTTAGAGATAAACATCAAGTGACATATGTTACCTTTTATTAAGTACGTAATTATTCCGGGATTAAAGGATAATAACGATTATATGATGGACATCCATTAATTTAATGAATCTTCGGGATTCATAACACTCCCTATTGGATGTTCATTACATAAAGAATATGCCTCGTTAAAGCTTTACTGGATAAAACCTAGTGGGAAAAAACTCTAGTGAAGAAAAAAAAGTACACTATTCTTTATATGTAGATTTCTCCCCCTGATGAGGTGAACTATCTAGATCTAAATATATTTTTATTTATATCTAGTGACCGACCATTGGAATACTCAATGGATATGCTTTATTCATGAAAAATATTTTCAACAGTTTAGCTTTATATGTTGACTGATGAACAAAAATTTCATCTTTCATATGTTCAATTTGAAGCCCAAGACAAACGTTTTTCCAAAATCTTTAACTTCAAATTCTCGTTTCAAACAATCTATAGCTTCTCGGAGCTCTTTTGGAGTTCCGATGAGATTGATATCGTCAACATATATAGCAAGAATCACAAAACCAAAATCTGTTTTCTTAATAAAAACACATGGACATATTTGGTCATTCTTATATCCTGAATTCAATAGGAATTCACTAATGCGATTGTACCACATGCGTCCAGATTGTTTAAGCCCATATAATGACTTCTGTAATTTTATAGAATAATTTTCACGAGGGCCTTTAGAAGCCTTCGGTAATTTGAATCATTCAGGGATTTTCATATAAATTTCATTTTCAAGGCTTCCATAAAGATAAATTGTAACAACACCCATTAGACTCATATCCACCTTTTCATGAACTGTGAAACTTATAAGATATAGGAGTGTAATAGCATCAATAACGGGTGAATAAGTTTGATCATAATCAGTTCCTGGCTTTTGCAAAAAGTTTTGTGCGACGAGTCGTGCTTTATATCTTATGACTTCATTATTCTCATTCATTTTCGCACAAACACCCCGGTGAGCATTTTTTTAGCCAACATTTTCTTTGGATAGTTAGATTATGTTGAGGCTCAATTATCATATATTGATTATGAATGTTTATTATTCTAAGAAAAGGATTGAACACCATCAATTAAAATTTATTATAATCGTTTCCCAAGGAAGTTAGGAATCCTCTACTAATAATAAAACTTAGGCAAACCAAGACTTAAGTTCCAACACCAAGTGAAGATAGGAGAAATCTAATCTAGAAAGCAATAAAAGAAAGTAATAAAGGAAAGCAATAAAGGAAAACAATAAAGGAAAAAATGAAATGCCAAACAACTTAGGACCTTTAAGAAATCAAGCAAGCACACATGACTTATGAGAGGTTCTTAGCACAATATACTCTCATGAATTGAGAATCTTCATGCTATGGTCTAAGGGTTGATATCCAACATCAAGGTTGTATTGACCTCTCCCCTTAGAGCTCAACCAAATTGCCCTTTTAGGATATGGTAGCCTATATCAAAATATCTTAGGACCTTCACATCTATTAAGATGGAATCCTTAGACACATAAATGTAAAAATCTAAGAACAAATGATATAGGTCAACATGAAGACACACAAACATAAGACATCAAAAAATTCTCAACAATCATTCCTAAAGCAATGTAGAACATTAAGAGATCCTAAAAGAGAATTGATGTTAAAATCATACATACAAGATCAATAAAGAACAAGGAGGGAAAATGTGTACAAGTTGAAGCTTAGAACTCCTTGAAGTCTTCAATCTCTTGTAGATGTTTCTTCCCACCTTTCTTCAATACATCAATGCTCTTCTCCAAGGGAAATCAGCACTTTGAAGTCCTTATGATTGAGGATCATTCGCCTTGCTAATCTTTAGGAGGAGGATTGATATTGATAACCAATCTCACTCCAAGGATTTGAGTATTCAACCTCTTGGTGTAGGAATCTTAAACACTCAAACTCTAAAGAGAAAATTTGATTTCACTCTAAAATAAAACACTCCCTAAATTCCTTTCTTGGTGTATGAATAAGAGCTCAAGGAGAAATAAAAGAAGAGAATGACAATAAACAAAAACAATAATCTTGTATTGAGAAATTCAACGTATAAAAGATACAAAGAACAACATATAATTCTCACAATAATTTGGTTCTACATATATACAATCAATGGTGAAAACCACTATTTATAGATACAAATCGTGGGGGTAAATTAGGAAATTCAACATAAAAAAAATCTGATGAAGAGATCTTGACGGCCATCAACAGATCGTTCTTGACATCCGTCAAGAACAAGGTGTTGACGGGTGTCAAGGCATGACGTGTAAAATATCTTCAGATTTTGCAATTGAGTCCCTGAATTTGTAATTCTTCGCGATTTTGCCCCAAAACTTCCTAAAATTAATTTAATCAAAGAATTAGCAAAATCAAACCAAAATTGATTATTTATCAAGTAGATCAAGAATTAAGCACAAATTATCACTAAAATACCTGAGTATTTTAGTGTTATCACACCCATTTATAGCCAATAGGTTTTATACCCTTTGGCGTTTAGACTACAAATCCAAAAACTTCTCGCTTTTCAAGTGAATTTAACTCCGATTGAATCGCATCTTTACATTGAGGCCAATCAATTCTATGTCGGCATTCTTCAACATATGAAGGATCTAAATCCTCATTATCCTTGAAAATATCAAGGGCTACGTTGTATGCAAAAACATTATCAATAAAAACGTTCCTTCGATCCCAACGTTTATTCGAAGTAGTATAATTAATAGAGATTTCATAATTCTCTTCATCATTTGTGGTTGGAATCATTTCATCAGTTGTCCCTTGCTTTTCTTTTTCTATTTCATCAATATGATCTTCTGGATCTTTTAATAAATGATTCAACTAGACCATTCCATGTGTGAACTTGAGCTACAGGATGTTCAACAATTATTCCAATCGATATGCAATAAGAATCAAATGCATGCAAAGAAAATTAACCAACATTGTCTAAACGGATTCGCTTAATAGGATAATCAGGAAACTGTGCTCTCAAGCGAATTATTTAGGCAAGTAATCTTTCAAATGCCAGGTTGTGAGTTGATAATAAATAAACATGTGACCATCAGGTCGATGCATTAATCAAAACCATGAAATATTGAAATTACTCACATGGTGGACTAATCGGTCCACATATATCTCCATGAATCCGTTCTAGAAACGTAGGACTTTCAGCTCCTACTTTCAATGATGATGGTCTTATAATCAATTTCTCTTTGGAACATGCAACACATGAAAGTTTATCAGAAGTCAAAATCCTTTGATTTTTCAAAAGGTGACCATGCGTTGTCTTGATAATTTTTCGCATCATAATTGATCCCAGATGACCCAAATGGTCATGCCAAACTTTAAAAGTAAAGGGATTAGTAAATTTCTGGTTTACGAAATGATTCACCTCAATAGCATTTATTTTTGTATAATATAGGCCAGAGGATAGAGATGGTAGTTTTCCACTTTTGAGATACCCAAATATTCATGATCATTATCCTCCATAGTCTCAACATGATATCCATTACGTTGGATATCTTTAAAACTCAATAAATTTCTTTGAGACTTTGAGGAATATAATGCTTTATTAACAGTAATCATAGTTCCTCCGGGTAATATTATATTAGCTCTTCCGGAGCCTTCAATAAGTTTTGTACTACCATTTATTGTGGTAACACTTGTTTCTCCCATATTCAAATGAAAAAATATTTCTCATATTTCAGTATGGTGTGCGTAGTTCCACTGTCAATAAGACAGACACTTTTGATATCATTATTCATACCATAAAATTGAACAACAGTCATCTGTTTTATTAACAAAATATTTACAAACATAAAAATTAAACATATTATATTACAATATTTAAACAACAAAAGGTAATATTTTACATAAACATATAACACATAATATAATATTCTAATTATTTTGGACTCTTCCATCTCCAATCAAGTTGCCAATTCTTCTTTCTGGATGTTCGAAAAAGTCAACAACATCCAGGTGAGCCACACCTAGAGCTGTAAACGAACCAAACGGTTCGCAAACAAAGCTCGTTCGAGCTCGTTTATTTATTAAACAAACAAACACGAACAAAATTTTAATCTCGATTAAATTTCAAGCATATTCAAACATTGTTCGCGAACATACCGAGCGTTCGCGAACAAATTATAAATATTTATATATATTATTAAAAATAATATTTAATATTTAAATTAGAAAAATTTTTAATTTTTTTTTCCGAATTTCCAGAGGTGATTCAACTTCCCCAACGCTTTTCAAAATGTTAAAGCAATTTGTTTCTCTCAGAACCATAAAAAGTCTTTTGAGTTCTAACTAAACTCAATCAACTTTCTTTCTATACAAACCCTAAAAAGTTGACCGTTCTCCTTTCCTTACATTCTCAAAGTCCAAATTCAAACTGAAAAAATAAGTTTATCATTCCCTTACCTTCTTTAATATTCTTTATATATTTAACATTTTTTTCCAAACAGAGGATGATGATCTATCTTTTGAAGAAATTGTTTTAACTTAGTTTGGAATTTAATCATTTTAATTATTATATTTAGATTTATCATTTAAAAGAATCTTTTTTTTTTATTATTAAATAGTTAAATATTTAAATATTTAAATTCTATTTTTTTATAAATTTGAAATTTTGAAAAAAAAATTAATATTTAAATTTAAAATTTTTTTAAACTTAATCGAGCGAACTCGAATAAAAAAAAATAGTCAAACAAATTCAAACAACTTTTTCTGTTCGAAATATTAAACGAGCGAACTCAAACGTGCTCGAATAATAATCAAACAAACCCAAATTATCTGATGTTCGGTTCGACTCCGTTTGTTAACAGCTCTAGCCACACCAACATCAACATTTCAAGATCGTCATCATTTCTTTCATGAGACAAATATTGGGAAGTAAAATTTACCTCAGCATACTTGCCTTTCTTTTCAATAAATGCTTTATATAAGTCAACAAAATGTTTTGCCCAGCGACAAACACGAGACAAGTGACCTTTCATGCCATAACGATAACATTTGTCTTCATAATTTTTCATAACAGTATTTCCTTTTTCATTACTTTTTGTCCACTTCAGGTGGTCATTGACATTTTTGGCACCTAAATTATTATTACGATTATAAGGGCCAAATTTATCACGACGTCCATGATCATATTTTCAACCATGACAACGACTACGACCTCTTCTGGGATCATGATTTCTAACAACATTTACTTCAGGGAATGGAGTAGAGCCAGTATGTCAAGTCTCGTGATTTTTCATCAGTAGTTTATTCTATTCCGCAACAAGAAGACAAGAGTATTTCTTAAAAGATTTCTCACGATATTGTTGATGCAAGACAATTTCGTGGCATGAAAAGTGGAATATGTTTTCTCCAACATATCATCATCCGTTATATCAACTCCACATACATAGTTTTAACTACGAAACTATTTTAAACATTGCGGAGTTATATTCACTCACGAATTTGAAATCTTGCAACCTCAGGTGCAACCAGTCATACTGTGCTATTGGAAGAACGACCAACTTCTAGTGGTCAAATCTTTCTTTCAAATTTCTCCTCAAAACAAGAGGATCTTTCACCGTAAGATATTCATTTTTCAAATCCTCATGAAGATGATGACAGAGAAATATTATAGCTTTGGCACGATCTTGTGTTGATGACACATTATTTTGCACAACGATATCTACCAAACCCATTGCAACAAGATGCACTTCAGCATCTAGTGTCCATGATAAGTGTTCTTTCTAGTGACATCAAGAGCCACAAATTCGAACTTAGTAAGATTTGTCATAATAATAGAAAACGTTCCTATTTGATCTTCAAATAAACTTCAAAAATACTTTATGATGGGATTCCGATCGATATGCTAAAAATAGGTTTATTTACCCTATATCAATTATGAATAATTAAGGACTTAGAATTACTAATTGTCACAATTAGCATCTATGTTGTCACTTAATTAGTCAGAACCTAAGGCAGAGTACCTATCGTGTTGCTAGTCTATTGGAAAGTACCTACGATTTTAATTTAAGAAATTATTATACTCCCATGGAAGTGGTAACGGTTAGTAGCAACTATCCTTTTACCATAACCCTCATTTTATTATCCAGTTATGCAATCATTCATCAATATCTTTGATGAAGGGTGTGTCCATTCTACACAAGGTTCGAGTTCATTAAGCATGCAAGAGTATTTTACAGACAGTGTTATGATATGCTATATTATTCCTACATGTTGATTGACCTATCTTCGAGTATTTTAGATATATCTTGGTCTAGATTGCAATTACATACTGATTCTACTTGTGTACCACATTTGAGTTATGATAAACTGCCCCATCGCCATTGACTACCCTACTCATGTTTCGAGCTAAAGGCATCCATGAAAGTCCTGTGTCACTCAGGAGATCATGCCGCTCGCCCTAATGCAGGCATAAAAACACGAACTCAGCATCATTAGACTACTTTAATAAACATGGTGAACTATAGGATTATCTAATATGGCAGACCTTAATGCTTCCGTCCTCACACAAAGCCCTAAATTAAGGCTTGTTAAACTAGACAGGTTATGATTAGACCGTGGTTAGGAATTGTCTATAATCGTTCATCTAATTTGAAAGAGCAAGCAGACATGCAGTCATAATGATAATTAAGCTTGTAACCTTTCCGAAAAAATGTAAATATTTTCAACATGCAAAACACATATTCATAATATCATTAATTTAATAATCAAATGGGTCTTTGGATAAACATAGTACAAAAATATAAAGAGAGGGACAAGGGGACCACCACAATAAAATATTCACCCTTTTTAGGTCCGCTGATGGAGCAACTGCTTGTATATTGGACTGCTTGACCGACTCTGCTCGACAGAACCTTCGGGGAACGCTTCCTCAGCCTAGCAGCTATTGCTTTACCTTACGTCCCAGGCTTAAAACAAAGCCCTATTGACTAACTCTTCGCTCACCTAATGCTCTCTTAGGATCTCCTAACGAAATCCCAGGTATTCTATGAATAATAAAACGAAACCCTATCTAGTCGTATTCTAAGATTGAGACAGACTCTTAGAAAACAAAGAACACGAGAAAACTCTCGTATACTGAAATTACTGAACGAAAGACACATGAGATCATGAATAACTCGTATACAGTAGAAAATTGTGTACTGGAAGCCACTGAATGATTCAGATCAAGTGGAGAGGGATGATTTCAACTGTAGAAGGCCTAGGGTATTTATAGCAGGGAAGCTGAGTGAATTTCTCTTCAGAAAATGATGTGGGACACTGTTCATGGGTTCGAGACACCCATCTCAATCTGTTGACCTGGTCAGGATGCCCGTCCCGGTGCTTTGACCGGGTCGGGATGCCCGTCCTGGTCTTGGGACGCCCGTTCTGACTTCCAAACTTCTGAAAATCACATTTTGCCCTGAAATTTGCCATTTTCTTGCATATTTCACCTGAAACTTCCAAAATCACAAAACCTGCAAAATTGTGTTAATAACAGTCAATTAAGAATGATTTAACTTTAATTTCACCCTAAATTATGCCTAAAAATATGCAAAAAAAGTGATATGATTTACGCATATCACTTTACCTGATGGTAGAGATTCGTGCTGATAACGTATTGTGAATTATATAAAAATAATAAAATAAGCAAGATGAAAAGTAAACGAGATATGTAGAGAATTGAGAGAATATTATTATCTGATTTCTTGTTAGTTGTTGGTTGTATCTACAAAAGGGCATAGACCCCTCTATTTATAGGGGTAAGTAGGGGATAGAGATAAACACTAAGGGTGACACTTGTCACCAAAGTTATAAGTACTAGAATATATGTTACCTTAGAGATTGACATCAGGTGACACATGTCACCTTTCATTAAGTACGTAATTATCTCGAAATTAAAGGATAATAACGATTATACGATGGACATCAACTAATTTAATGAATCTTCGAGATTCATAACATATTGTGCATATATATATATATAAAGGTACGTGCGGATTTGAAAGAAAAATTAAATTAAATTTAGTATAACTGCCTTTGTCATTCAAAAAGTGTGTTTCACTTTTTGGCTCAGTACAGAGAGAGTTTTATTTGTCTAAATTTCTCTCTCTCTAATGAAAAAGTGTGTTTGAACCCTATTTGAATCCTTTTTATTCATTTGATTCGAGAATTTTTGGGCTTCATTGGTTGGAGAAAACTTGATAGCGGTTACAATTATTGTTCTTCTTGCAACATGAATTTGAGAGTATCACAGTTTGTTCGGGTAATGTTTTATCTTATGTTTGTTTCGATTATTGTCTTTAGTGTAATGGTATTATTCTGTTTGAAAAAAAAACTCTATGTTCTTAGAATGGTTTTGTTGTTGCGTCGAACTGTCATTGACATTTGATTCTTGTCTTTGTGTAGTGGTGCTAATTTTCTATAATGTGTTTATTTGCTTGGAATACCTTACTCTAAATATCAGTTATCGTCGTTCTAAAAGTATTGCTTACCCTGTATTGCATTTTAGAAATAGATAGGTTTATTTTTGTTTCTAATTTTAGGGAGATTTTGAGATGAACTCATCGGAGAGGACTGTTTCGGTGGGAAAAAAAGGTTTGCCAAAAGAAACGTTTGGATTTGAAGAGTTAGTGGAATGGAAAGGTCCGATTATATCTTTTGGAGGTCTGTATACAAAGTATAAAATACAATGGATGGTGAAGATTTTCATTTTCCTTTGATAGAAGATGATGATCCAAGATTTGGTTTGGTTTATTGAAGGCCTAGAGACGAATATGCTCCGGAGCAAAAATATTCTAAAGCCATAGCTTGTGAAGAAGGTTTGAATCCGAATGTTCATCAATACTAAATGATAGTGTCAGAAAGTCGTTATTTAGATGGGATTCTAGAAACACATAGTTCCCAATTTGTTATGGAACATATTACCTGAAAGGAGAGCAACGAATCAATACTCCACCAAAGAAAATGTGTGACAACATATGTGGCACATCTGAGAGCTGGGTTGCAATTTTCGTTACATCTTTTGTTTGTTGATATTTGTAAATAGTATATGATCTAGCTTGGTTAATTGATGTCGAATGTTATTCGTACCACAGTTGGTTTTATACTGTTGTGCGGATGTGAAGGGAGATTAGAGTTGTGGAGGAGGTTGTATTATTTAAGTCAGAAATGTACAACTCCTGAAGATTGAGAGTTTTTTATATTACTCGTCGAAGTCAAAGACCAATGATTATGGGTTCGTCTAGTATCTATTCTTGGAATAAATAAGTTCTTTTATATAAAACACAATAGATTGGAAAATAGTGGAATGTTAGTGCCTTGGAACAATAGAAAACATTTGAGTAATGAATACCCCGAAGGTTACGCTCGTGATGCTCAAGATGTAGTGACATTGACGAGTTATAAGTTTGATCTTTTGGTTGGAGAAGATTTGTTAGAACATTTGATGAGATTTGCAGGATTGGAATTTGGAACTCGATTAGACATTTAGAAATTGAGTATAGGTTCAAATGGATTTTGGAAGTTTCTATTATGTAATAACTTATTTACCAAGAGCTAACTTTCTATTGTATTATTTTTGTAGGAAAAAGTCTTGTGATGGACATGATGCAGAACAATGATAAAAGAAGAGGCACAGTCCAGGTAAAATTACTGTTGTTACAGTTATGCCCTAATCTGGAAGCTTTAGTTTCATAACCGGAACTCACAAGTATTATGTTCTATGTAAGTTTCGTGAATTTGAGAAGAAGGAAAAGAAGAATAAAATGGAGGACCACAACGTCGAGGCTTCAAAAATAACCAAGGTGATAGAGTCAACTATTAGTCTGAAGCTATCATCTCTTGAAAAGAAAACTGAGGCTAGAGGCAACACATTCGGTTGGAGAGATGAAGGGTCCTCTCAAATCTTACTTTCATGGAGAAAAGGTCTATTCTTATCACTCATCTTTGAAGTTTTTGAAGAATAGTTTTTGAGAATACATCAAAAAAGTTTATTCATCAACTTGGAGGTGATATATCATTCCTCATTTTTCTTTGGTGTATTATACTATGTAAGGAAGCTATGGGTCTCTTGATTTAGTTTGAAATATCATGTTGAACATTAAATTCTGGTCATATCTTTGGGGTATGTTTTGTATTTTCATAACCTAAGTGATAGGGAAGGCATCGTTTCTATTGTGTAGAGTAGGAAGTGATTCTACTCTTTATCTTGAGAAATTGTGATTGTGTGAGTAAGGGAGTGAGCCTTCTTTGTAGCTCTAGTAAAGCATTGTGATAAACAAGTAACTAGTGAAGTTGAAGTGAAAGGGTAGTGAACCCTATCACCGTGGATGTAGCCTACGTTATTGGTGGTAAACCACGTAAATTGATTGTCTCTTTACTTTTATGCAAGTGTGTGTGCGTTAACATTGATATATGAACTAAAAGGACAATCTCTCAAGAAATAGATCACAATAGTTGAATTACACAAACAATTGCTTGTGTTGCTGAAATTTGGTATTAATCTTTGTTCGGGTGTTGAAATCTACAAAATAGTGTGCTGAATTTTTGAAAAGAGTTAAGCACTGATTCACCCCCCCCCTCTGAATGCATTCCTTGGGCATAACATTTCTTTTATGATAAATAATGAACTATGAAGTTATATTATAATTTTTGGAAGTGAAGTTATGATCCCTGAAGAGGTCATATTAGATATTCTGTCTGTGATCGTGTTAATAGATTTGGATATATTCATATAGTCATGATGCATTTTTCTATTATATTGCAATTATTAAGATAAAAGATTAAGTGTCAAAATATCAATAACCACTTGGAGTGGAAAAGGGCAATGGCCATTTGGAAATATATTTGTTATTTATCACTAGAAGTGATAATTTTTTAAATAAGTATTTTATCTCTAGTATTTTAATACCCTTTCCACCTGAAGTGGGTTAAAATGCACAATATCATTATGCTATTTATATCATTGAATTATTTATTACTCCCCGTTTATTATAAGATATCTTGAAACTTTGATGATGATATACTTTTATAGCAAGATTTGTTGATGTCATTTTGATGAGAATTTGTTTCCCAAATTAGGGGGAGAAAGTAAATGACATAAAATAAAACTTGTGTTGAAAATATTTTTGAGGCATTTGGATCCATACACAAGTGTGATTGAACTGGAAGTTCAAAAGATACTTCATTTGGAGCAAATTGCAAATTAACTGTCAGATTCTTTTGCTGACTCTAGATGAGTTACTAAATTGCATATTTGAACTATAGATATTCCTATTCAAATAGAAATATCTAAAGGACAAAATGTAAATCATATAGTTATTTAATAAAAGCACGCCAGAAGCGTAACCGGCCCTTTAGTTCTAAGGATAAAATCTTTGAAAGAAAAGATGATTAAATGATCTAGAAGATCATATTGAAGAAACTGAAAAAGAAAAACCAAGGGATAACTAATGAAAATATTCTAGTTACAAATGATGGAGAGAATTTGGAAATCTCTATTAATTTTACCACTTATGATAAAGGTTGGGATTGAAGAGAAATAATTATTGATAATATTTTTGTATATAATGTAGCCCTTGACGTTTTCAAGGATAATGTGGATTTGGATTATTCATCAATTGAAGAGTGTGAGTATAGAACTATTGGCCTCAATGAAAAAATGCGATTCAACTGAAGTTAAATTCTCTTGCAAAACGAGAAGTTTTTGAGCTTGTAGTCCAAACGCCAAAGGTGTAAAACCTATTAGTTATAAATGGGTATTTGTGTGAAAGCAAAATGAGAATAATAAGTCCTAAAGTTAAAGCAAGACTTATCCCACAAGGCTTTTCGCAAAAGCTAGGTCAATCAACATGTATGAACAATATAACATATATTAGAACACTGTTTGTAAAATATTCTTGCATGCTTAATGAACTCGAACCTTGTGTAGAATGGATCAATCTCTCATCAAAGAATATTGATGAATGATTGCATAACTGGATAATAAAATGAGAGTTAGGGCAAAAGGATAGTTTCTACTAAGCTGTTACCACTTCCTTGGGAGTACGATAATTTCTTAAATTAAAATCGTAGGTACTTTCCAACAGACTAGCTACATGATAGGTACTCTGCCTTAGGTTCTGATTGATTAAGTGACAACATAGATACTAAATGTGACAATTAGTAATTCTAAGTCCTTAGTTATTCATAATCGATATAGGATAAATAAAACCTATTTTTAGCATATCGATTGGAATCACACCAGATTTTTGGCGCCGTTGCCGGGGAAATATCATAACAAATTTAGAATTCCTGATCAAAATTCTAGAGACTTATGATAGGTAGCGGTAGTAATCATACCTTAGACATAACACTCACTTTATACTAGTTAGACAATCAGTTTCTTGAAATATAGGGTTATCATACCTAATTAATTTTAGAAATGATATAAAATTAAGACATTTAGGATAATCAAATTTTAGAAAATCATTCTAAAACCTTATTAAGGAAATTTAAATTTCTTTCGAAGAAAAAAAAAACTCGAAAAATATTTTCTTGTTTTTCTTCGTATTTTGTTTGACTCTTTTATTTATCTTATTTTGTTTTTATTATTTTTCATTATTTGTTTTATTATTATTTGATTCTAACCAGACTCTACATTCATAGATGAAGAGAGAAACATTGAGTAAGCCACAACCCTTCTCCCGTAGAGACAAAAGATTAAAAAGATGCCCTAGTCCAATAGACAGTTCTGATGAGGAAGGCGGAATAAAAACACTCACATTCTTGGAGACCAATAGAATAAGAGCCCAGAACATTCTGGACAAATTAGAAAATAACATTAACCCTTTCACAGAGATCCAAACAGCTCCTGCATCACCTGAGTACACTCCTGCATCTCCGGAGTATATTCCAAAATCTCCTGAGTACACTCCTGCATCCACTGAGTATACTCCAAAATCCCCTGAGTACACTCCTGTGTCCCCAGCACCTAACGATCAACCACTTTCATCAGGGGACAGCACTAACGGTTTCCAATCAGCCTTGTCTGCCCAGGTAGATGATATGACTCATAGGATATGCCATGGCTCAGACAATAGCGAGCAGATTCAGTCGCTCAGATCAGAATGTTTAGCCATAAGTTCTGACTTGAACCAACTCAAAACCACAGTAGATCTCCAAGAGAGTGAAGGTGCACGTATACTCCAGGAGCTAACCGAAATCCTAGAGGAGCAAAGGAAACACAGGAAGAGATGAGAGCCATACGAGCTGAACTGCGAGATTTGAGAAATAAAGGCCATTACAAAGGGAAGATTCTTTTTTTTTTCAGCAAATAAATTGTTTGAACTAAAGTTTAATACTGACCCCTACTTTTTATTTTCAAAATTTAAATGAGGTCTTTTATTTTATTCAGAATTTTTTCTTCAGACAAATTTTTCAATTCTCTACGAAAACAATGTGTTAAAAATACAATTTAGTTTTCATTGATTAAATTGTGGAATTTGATCTTTTGTTTTTCTAGAATTTTTGTGAATAGAAAGTAAGGATATGATTAGGGCCGTTATGATTTTTGAAAAGAGAATAGACTAATAATTTTTGAAAAGGTTTTTAACAACTTCTGTATTGCATAGGCTAACCAAGATGATTTGTTACAATTATAATTATTTTGTGTATGAAGATTTTGCAGGAATTTTTGAAAAAAAAAGAGAATTTTTTCTTTTCCGGAAGCGGCACCCATCCTGAGGGCGGCCGTCCAGCTAGGACGGGCATCCCGAGGGCGGCTCCTCTCTATAAATACCCAATTTTTTCCCATTTTCCTCCAAAACCAAACAACAAAACCATCTCTCTACAAAAATTCTCTCACACAATTCTCTCCAAAATTTGGCAAAACTCTTGATTTTCAAATTTCAACTTTTCCTTCCTCCAAAAATTTGAACTTTTAAATTTCCTTCCAAAATTGAATTTCCCGCCAAAAACTCAAAATCCTTCCCTAAACGAAATCCACCCTTGTGAATTCGAATTTACCTCAGAATTCGAATTAGAATTTTCTTCCCGCCAAATTCTCGAACTTTCTCAAATTCCTTCAACCAAATGGCTCCAAAACGCGCACGATCACCTCGTCCATGATTGTCACATATGTGGCACACCCCTTCATGCTTTTCCCTTCTATCCTGGCATATCAGGAGAGGACGCAGCATACTGGTTGGCAGAAACGCTCGACTGGGCAGCAGTTCAGACACTAGGGTCGAGCGGGAGATCCAGCGCATACTCGACGTACTACCTTACAGTCGATCTTCACCATCACTGAGCCGACCTACCTCAAGCTGGTTTGTGAGTTTTACGCTTCTTCACATTCCAGTGAGAGCAGATCACATTCCAACTATGCGGAATGGACCAATTGATGAGCATGGCCGAGTTCGGCATCACTTTGGGTATCTGGTGGAGAGAGGAGCTGGACACACCCTGCCTACCACTACGGCTGTACGACTTCACCTCTTGGACGTCTCCACCGCCTGGGCCCAGATCTGCAAGACTGGCGCCCCCTACAGCATGGCTTCACGAAAGCCACAAGTATCCACCCGACCCTTCGCTATTTACATACCATCATAGCACACACTCTAGCAGGGTCGATGTACTACCCCGGGGAATGTCACCTAGAGGAGACATTCCTCCTGGCTACTATGCACAGGGCACTACTGTGGAGATGGCCCGGCTCATTACCGTCATCATGCGGGGTTTTGCTACAAACACTCGGAAACAATGTCTGGGGCTCGGGCCGTTCATTACCCGAATAGCTCACTATCTAGAGTTGGATATAGAGGGCTCAGAGTTGACCTAGATTGCTCCGACCACCATTCCCACAGACTTGACTATTCTACGGAACATGGGAATGGTCGTACGGGATGCAGCTGGGCGATACTCTATCCACACAGAGCAGTAGGGAGAGTCATCGGTACTGGGACTGACATCAAAGCATACACCACCGACCCAGATGTTCGTACCACGCACAGCCTTCAAGCGACATATGTTGCAGGGGTTGGCGAAACTCACTGCCCGACACAGCTGGATATGGAGAACATTGAGAGGCGGATGGATATGGATGAAAGAATCATGCAGACTAGTAGTAGGGTGAGGAGATTTATCAACAGACCTCCTGGTTTACTGAAGACCCCGAGGTCTACTTCTGGCCACCTGATGATGATGAGCTCGGTTCTTAGTTTCTCTTTTTCTTTTTCTTTCTTTCATTTTTCGCTTTATGTGTGATTATGTGATAAGGCTGGGCTGTATGAAATATAAATCTTGGTATGCAAAACATTGATTTGTATGCCATAACAACATTGTTTCTTTTATTATATTTTTTTTATTACCTTTTTGTTTTGTTGTTTTATTTTCTTTCTCTACCCCTTAGTTAGTCAAATAAGTGTGGGGTAAGAATTTAATATGTTATGTTTCCAATTTTTATTTTTCAAATAAGTGTGGGGTGATTGGATGTGCATGAACACTGAGGACAGTGTAAACCTTAAGTGTGGGGTAGCAGTGCACTGTGCACTGTAGTAGTAAAATTTTGCATGTTTTCACATATTTCTCATTAAAATTGCACCCTTCGAAAAAAAGTTTTCAAAATTTTTCACTCTTTCAGACTTCAAGATGCAGTAGTGATTGGTAAAGAAATGCTTATGTCTATGATATATGTGAGTAGAGCATTATGATTAGTATGAAACAAGTTGATAACTTAACTGAATTCCTAGATTAGAAATAGGGAATTCCTGATAATTGAGCACAACTTAGTTTGGATTAGAGACATCAACCAAATACCTTTTCGAGACCTAACTAAATAATATTAGACCGGTTGAGGATGTATTAGCAATTTAAATAACTAGATGATGCTCTGAGCTGGAAGTGAAAAAGTTAAATAAATAGGGTAGTTTGCAAGCGTCCTTTGCTACTCGAGCACGACTTCTTAAGGGAACTTAAAGCCTGATGCCATAAGGTCGTGTAGATCTGGGAGTCATCGGAGTGGGACTCGCTACATGGCTAGTTAAAGTTGATGTGTGAAAGCGAACACAAAAAATACCCTGAACAATCAATCTAAAAATACATAGCCCATTGTGTTTTTTTATTGAAATTTAGGTTAATCAAATTTTAAAAAATTATTCTAAAACCATATTAAGGATTTTTTAAAAAATATTTTTTTTAAAAAAAATTATATCATATATTTTGGATTTAATTGTTTGTATAAAAATTTTAAGATTAATAAAAAGGGGCCTAAATACAACTTAAATTTTCTAAAAATATCTAAGAATAGAAAATATAGACAATTTGAAAATTCCTAAGTAAAGAACAGTAGAGTAAAAAATGACATTTCAACTAACAAAATTAGAAATCGAGGAAAAACATAAAAAAAATACATAAGTAATAGAAACCTATAAACTCTAGAAAAACATATAAGAAAATCTAATTTAAAACACATTTAAAAAAATTAACAAAATACTAGAGAAACACTCAGTTTAGAAATTTTAAAAAATTATCTATAATTAAATAGTTTTATTTATAAATACCTATGCGATGAGTTTCGTCTGTACATATAGAGAACTCATGACTTCGATGTCATAAATGAGAGTGATTATCATTCGAGCAATGCCTCTGTACACAATTAAATAGTTATCTAAGACATAACTAAAAAAATCAAAGTTAATTCTAACAATTACAAAACTAGAAAACATTTAAGGAAATCTAGAAATAAAAAAAAAAATCTAAGAAAACATGATACTAAAAATTAATAAAAATCTAAAAATACCCATCCTAAAGGAAAACCGAAATCTAAGAAAATATACACTAAAATATCTGATGCGATTCCGGTTGACGTACTAAATAGGCGTTATTTTACCCTATGTCGATTATGATTAATTAAGGACTGTGATTGACTAATTGTCACGTTTAGTCTTATGGTGTCACTTAATCAGCCAGAATCTAAGGCAGAGTACCTATCGTGTAGCTAGTCTATTGGAAAGTATCTACGATTTTACTAAGTTAATTATCGTACTCCCAGGGAAGTGGCAATGGCTTAGTAGTAACTAGCCTCTTATCCTAACTCTTATCTTATGATCCAGTTATGCAATCTTCATCAAATACTTTGATGAGAGGGTGATCCATTCTCCACTAGGTTCAAGTCTAATTAACCCTAAAAGTGTTTTAAAGATAAGTTCTGATTCTATGTTATACTGTTCCTATATGTTGATTGACCTATATTCGAGTGTTTTAGATATATCTTAGCCTGGAATGCAACTATGTTCTGTGTCTAAAGGTGTACCACATCTGAGTCTCTATGCTACCGCCCCCTATCATTAAGGTAAACGGCCCTACTCACGGTACGAACAAAGACAGTTATGAAAGCCCTATGTCACTTTCGGGGATCACTCTGAAGGCTCGTAATCGCTGGCATAACGCTCTACTCAGCCTACCTAGACTACTCTAACAAGCCAGGTGTTCAGCATGTTATTTTATCTAGTATGGCAGACACCAATACTAATTGATGCCTGTTAAACTAAACAGGTTATGAATAGACCGTGGTTAGGAATTGTCTATAACCCTATTTTAGTTTAAAAGAAACTACATTAGACATGCAGACATAATGATTATTTAGCAGGTGGCTATTTCCGGAAAAACATAATAACTTCAACATACAAAACAACTATTCATAAAATCATAATCTGATATTCATAATTGATGTTTAGGACAAAGCAATAAAACATAAGAGAGGGGTATGGGGACTGATGCCATAAAGAAATCACCCTTTACTTAGTCTCGCCTACAGAGCGTACTGCTGTATACGTCGTATTGCCCGCCCTGACTCTGCTCGCCAGAACCTTCGGAGGACGCTTCCTCAGCCTAGTAGCTAGACTTTACCTTACGTCCTGGGCTTAAGCCTAGCCCTGTGGACTGACTCTTCGAACGCCTAGAGCTCTCTTAGGGTCTCCTAACGAAACCCCGGGTATTCTATGAATACCGGAAACGAACCTATCTATAGAAACCTAAGATCTGAGACTATTTCTCAGAAACTAAAACAAAACACTAATAAGAAAGAAAACTGAGATCCGAGTCTCTGAGTGAGTTGTGTACTGGAAAATTGTACACTGGAAACCACTTAATGACTCAGATCGAGTGGAGAGGGATGAATTCAACTGCTGGAGGCCTGGGGTATTTATAGCAGCTTCCCGGAGTGAAAAATTCTGAAAAATTCGATGTGGGACAGCTTCTGGCGGCTCGGGACGCCCGTCCTGATTTGTTGACCAGGTTCGGGACGCCCGTCCCGGACCTTTGACCGGGTCAACATTTCCAAAAATTGCGTTTTTGCCCCAGAATTTGCTGTTTTGGTCTACTTTTCACCTGACACTTCCAAAATCATAAAAACCGTGAAATCAAGTAAATAGTAAACAATTAATGTCAATTTACTCTCAATTTCACATTAAAACATATATAAAAACATGCTAAAAATGTGATACGATTTTCGCGTATCAGATAACCCCACACTTAGCTTTTTGCTTGTCCTCAAGCAAAGTCTACATGGAGTTAGTGATTTTAAACCGTAGTGCAGTCACTTAAATTCCTAATCATGTTTTTATTCCAAAAATTCTTCAGACAATTCTTAACATAGGTCTGATTGGTTAGGTTGCTATGACAAGGTCTCACATGTCTCTAGTAGTTTGTTATGATCAGGCAGAAAATAAATCAACAACTAGGTTGGACTTTTTTCTTAGTCACAGGGTCTTCCTGATGTGTAGTGTGTGTACTAGTCTAGACCAGATAGTCAACACAATGAACTCTTATCTTAACTGCTACCAGATAATACTTCGACCTATCGCTAGACATACTGACAACAGATAACTTTCTGAGTTCTGAGCTTTGGTGATCAGATTTTTAATGTTTTAGCACTTAGTTATTTTCTTTATAGATTCAGGGTATTTCGAGTTTGCTTAGAACACGTCAACTTCAACTACCCATGTAGCGAGTCCCACTCCGATGACTCCCAGATCTACACGACCTTAGGGCATCAGGCTTTAAGTTCCCCGAAGGAGTGGTGCTCGAGTAGCGAAGGCCGCTGGCAAACTACCCTATTGTAATTAACTTCCTTAAGTTCTTTCACTTTTAGCTCAGAGTCTCATCTAGTCATTCTAACTGCCAATATATCCACAACTGGTCTAATTTTATCTAGTTAAGTCTCGAATAGGCAATTGGTTGAGGTCTCTAATCCAGACAAGGTTGTGCTCAGTTATCAGGAATTCCCTATTCCTAATCAATTAGTCCAAGATAGCTATCGATTATCTCCTACTAACCATAACATACTACCTACATATCATAGACATAAGCAATTTGTTTAACCAAGCATACTGCATTTAGAAGTCTGAAAGACGGAAAAATTTTGAAAAAATTTTGGAAGGGTGTGAAAATACAGGGAAAACAAGCAAAAGCATGCGAAATTTTTTTCAAACTGCTACAGTGCACTGTGCACTGCTACCCCACACTTAAATCTGGCACTGTCCTCAGTGTTCATGCATAGCTAATTACCCCACACTTATTTGAAAACAAGAAATAAAACATAAAAAAAAAAGATTCTTACCCCACACTTATTCATCTAACTACGGGTAAGAAGGAACATAGAAATAACAAAAACAAGAAATAAAATGAAAGAGATACTCCCTTAGTCTGTGAAGTCCACAATCTGCTCGGACGAGTCAAACGGCTCTCTGTAAATCTTTAGGCGTTGTCCGTTTACTTTTTGAACAATACCGTCAGAATCCATGATGTCACATGCTCCGAAAGGTGATACTTCCTTGATTGTGAACGGTCCTGACCAATAGCTACGCAGCTTTCCTGGGAAAAATTTTAAACGTGAGTTGTATAACAATACCTTATCACCTGGTTCAAAATTTTTCTGGGCTCTGAGTCGTCTGTCATGCCGGAGTTTACTTGTCATTTTGAACTGATGTGAGTTCTCATATGCTTTGAGCCTCCACTCATCCAATTCGTTGAGCTGTAAAATCCGGTGTTCCTTAGTCAAGTTATCGTCGAGATTGCATTTTCGTACTGCCCAGTAAGCTTTATGTTCAAGTTCAACCGGAAGGTGGCATGCTTTTCCGTAGACTAGTCGATAGGGTGAGAACCCCGTAGTGGTCTTGTACGCTGTACGGAAGGCCCATAATGCATCCTCCAGTTTATTGGACCAATCCTTACGGTTAACACCCACGGTCTTTTCTAGGATTCTCTTTATTCCCCTATTGGTTACCTCAGCCTGCCCGTTGGTTTGAGGATGGTAGGCTGTGGAAATGCGATGCTGAATTCCGTAATGCTGGAGTACTTTCTGCAATTGAGAGTTGCAGAAGTGCGTACCTCGATCACTGATTAGGGCTTTTGGACATCCAAACCTGGCGAAAATCTGCTTAAGGAATCTGCATACGGCTCGAGCATCATTAGTAGGTAGGGCCTGTGCCTCAGGCCATTTTGAAAAATATTCTACAGCTACTAAGATGTACTTCATACCAAAAGAGGAAGGAAACGGACCCATGAAATCTATACCCCATATGTCAAATATTTCTACACTTTGAATTACCTGTTGGGGTAGATTATCTCGAGAAGATATGGTTCCCGCTTTCTGACAGGCATCGCACGATCCTGTAAATGCTGCGGCGTCTTTGAATATGGTGGGCCAGTAAAAGCCTGCTTCTAATACTTTTCGGGCCGTATTAGTTGCAGCTAAGTGACCGCCTGTTGGTCCGCAGTGACAGTGTTCCAGAATTCGGAAACCCTCTTCTTGAGATACACATCTTCTGATCATCTGATCTGCACATATTTTAAATAGAAAAGGATCTTCCCAATAGTAATATTTCAGGTCAGCAAAGAATTTTCTTCTTTGTTGAGCAGTGATATCACTAGGGAGAGTCCGGGCTGCCAAGTAATTTGCTATATCTGCAAACCAAGGGGGTGAGAAACTAGCAAATAATGCACATAGATTCTCATCCGGAAATTTATCAGATATGATTGTTTCATCAATGGCTTCTAGGGTCGGATTTTCTAACCTAGACAAATGGTCTGCGGCTAAGTTTTCTGCCCCTTTCTTATCCCGGATTTCTATGTCAAATTCTTGAAGCAATAAAACCCATCTAATCAATCTTGGTTTTGCGTCGGTTTTATTAAACAAGTATTTTAGTGCCGAATGATCAGTATAAACAATAGTTTTAGACAGGACTAGATAGGATCGAAACTTATCAAATGCATATACTACTGCTAATAATTCCTTTTCTGTCGTAGTGTAATTTTCCTGAGCATCAGTTAAGGTTTTACTAGCATAATATATTACATGAAACTTCTTATCATGTCTTTGTCCTAAAACTACTACTCTACTGCATAGTCACTAGCATCACACATAAGCTCAAAAGGTAGACTCCAATCAGGTGATGTCATGATAGGTGCAGTAGTTAAGAGTTCCTTAAGTCTATTAAAAGCTTTTAGACATTTCTCATCAAAGATAAATGGAACATCTTTTCCGAGTAAATTGGTCAACGGCCTGGCTATTAATGAAAAATCTTTTATGAACCTACGATAAAAGCCAGCGTGTCCCAAAAAACTCCTAACGGCTCTCACATTTTTGGGAGGAGGTAGTTTTGAAATTACTTCAATTTTTGCCTTATCTACTTCCATACCTAGGTGTGAGATCTTATGTCCTAAAACAATTCCCTCTTTTACCATGAAGTGGCATTTTTCCCAATTTAAAACCAGGTTAGATTTTATACAACGTTTCAACATTAACTCCAAGTTCTTTAGACAAACCTCAAATGAATTTCCAAAAACAGAAAAGTCATCCATAAATACTTCCATAGATTTTCCTAACATGTCCTCAAAGATAGCAGTCATACAACGTTGAAATGTAGCAGGTGCATTACACAAACCAAAAGGCATCCTTCTATATGCAAATGTTCCGAAAGGGCATGTGAATGTAGTTTTATGCTGGTCCTCAGGGGAAATAGGAATTTGAAAATAACCAGAAAACCCATCAAGAAAGCAATAAAACATATGTCCAGATAATCTTTCTAACATTTGGTCAATAAAAGGAAGGGGAAAGTGATCTTTTCGTGTGGCCGTATTTAATTTTCTATAGTCTATGCATACACGATGACCAGTTACAGTTCTTGTAGGGATTAGTTCATTATGCTCATTCCTAACAACTGTTATACCGCCTTTCTTAGGTACTACCTGCACCGGGCTTACCCACTCACTATCCGAGATAGGGTAGATAAGTCCTGCATCTAACAGTTTAATGACTTCTTTCTTAACAACATCACACACATTAGGATTCAACCTCCTTTGAGGTTGCACACATGGCTTATACTCATTTTCTAGAAGAATCTTATGCGAACAAAAGCTTGGATTAATACCTGGGATATCCGCAATTTTGTAGGCAAAGGCTCTTCTATGCTTTCTGCACATGTCCACAGTCAGCTTCCTTTGTTCTGCAGTCAGATCAGCTGCAAGAATAATGGGAAGTTTCTTGTTGTCATCTAGGAATTCGTAGCACAGATGAGTGGGTAGTTCCTTCAGTTCCAAGTCTGGTGGATCTTCAAACGAGGTTCGCTCTTTCTTCATCTCATCATCACCTATCTCAGTGAAACTATCAGAAGTAATTTCATTTTCAGAAGAGCTAAGTTCAGACTCCTCTAATTCTAGGGAGTCCTCACTTAGAATTTGATAGTTTGAGCATAGGTCTGTCACGTTAATTGCAATCAAGTGTTCCATGGCATCCACACAAAAACAAGTATCATCTAAATGCATGGGATACCTAAGGGTTTCATTTAGATTAAAAGTGATGTCATCATTTCCTACCCTTAACTTGATTTGACCATTACTGACGTCTATTAATGCTTTTGAGGTGGCTAGAAATGGTCGACCTAGGATCAGGGGCACTCCTCCTTCCCCATTCATGTCCATGACAACGAAATCCACAGGAAATACAAATTTTCCGACCTTTACTAAGAGGTCTTCAATTATTCCCTTGGGGATTTTGACTGTCCTGTCTGCAAGTTGTATGCACATCCTAGTCGTTTTCAAATCATGCAATCCTAATTTATCAAATAAACTAGATGGCATAAGATTAATACTAGCTCCTAAGTCTGCTAATGCATGCATGTTAGTAATATTTCCAATTGTACATGGCAAGGTAAAACAACCAGGATCTTTCTGTTTAGACGGTAGTTTATTCAACAGAACCGCCGAACATTCTTCATTAAGAACCACCTTGTCCATGTCAAATTTTCTTTTATTACTAACAACTTCTTTTAAAAACTTAGCATACTTTGGCATTTCAGAAATAACATCAAGTAAAGGTAAATTAACATGAATCTGACTAAAATTCCTAAGAAACTTTTCAAATTGCTCCTTATCTTTATTGTGCATAAGTCTGGCAGGGTAAGGTACTTTTGGCCGGTACTCAGGAATAAACTCCGTCTTCCCTTTCCTTGCTACTTCGATTTCGACCTCCGTCGGCGTTGGGTCCTTGGAGCCTTCTTCTGGTTCCTGCACAAGAATAGGAGGGTCAGATGGTTTGGGTGGAGATGGAGATAGAATTTTACCAGATCTTAGAGTGATGGTCTTGCATTCAGTTTGAGGGTTGGTCTCAGTGTTGCTTGGTAGCGTTCCCTGGGACCTGTGAGAGAAATGGGTGGATAGTTGACCCATCTGCCTCTCTAAAGTTTGTATAGCAGCTTGTGTGTTTCTGATTGTTTGCTCGGTCTGCTTCTGTCTATTCTCGTTCTGCTGGATTCTTTCTGCGTGAGCTTCCTGAATCTTTCTGTTGGACTCTATCATTTCCTTGTTGGAGTCGGAAATGCTCTTCAGCATGTCTCTAAATTCTTGCATGGGATCAGCTGGAACGATGTAATTCCTTGGTGCAGGCAGAGCAACTTGCTGATTCTGCGGATATGGCAGCTGCTGAGGTACTCTTTTCTGGAAGTTAGTAGCCCCGGGATTGTTTCTCCAGCTAAATCCCGGATGGTTCTTCCAAGTGGGATTGTAGGTATTTCCTATAGGAGCAGAATTTACTGCGTCCACTTGTTCCATCTCTTCTGGGACAGTTAATATCCCATTACCATAACAATCCCCACTGAAATGTGGTCCTTGGCAAAACTCGCAGACTTGGTATACTGACTGAATGCTTTTCCCTTGTTGGAAAGCATTCAGCTGATTAGTAATGCTGGCCTTCAGTGCCTCAAATTGATCATCAGTGGAGGCAACGACCGCATTTACTGGTTGCTTCTTAGCTCGGCCACTTGTGCGCCAATTCTTGCTGTTCCTGTAGAGTCTCTCCAGAGCGTTTCTAGCATCTACATCACTCATTCCATTGAAACCGCTCTGAGGATTGAGTCCATCGAGAATTTGCTTACCCATGTCTGACATACCCCCGTAAAATTGCTGAATCAGTAATGCCTCGGTAAGTCCATGTTGGGGGCAGAGCCTGAGTAGCTCCTTGAATCTGTCCCAAGCTTCGATCACTGTCTCATCAGCAGCTTGAGTGAAACTAGACAGAGCCCTTCGATATTCTAGGACTCTTGCTGCAGAGTAGTACTCTTCTAGGAAGGCTTTGCTTAACTCGTCCCATGAGGTGATGGAGTTAGTAGGTAGCTGGGCCAACCATCTCTTAGCTCTGTCCCTAAGTGAGTAGGGAAACAGGTTGAGTTTAGTTATTTCTGCAGTATGATCTCCCTTGAGGCCTTCGCAGAGAGAAGAGAAATCAGATAGGTGTTCCAGCGGATTCTCGGCTGCAGTTCCTCCAAACTGAACTCGATTTATAATCAGCTGGATCACATTCGGTTTCAGATCATAGCGAGGGTTCCCAGGGATTCGGATGGCAGATGAGACTGGGATCGTCTGTGGCTGGATGTAGGATTCAAGGGTAGGTCTTTCAGCAGCCATTTCTGTTCTTCGCCTATTAGCTGTGCGAATGATTCGTTCAGGATTTTCAACTGGTGTTTCAAGGTTAGCTTCTGAAGATCGAGTCATGCAACTACAGAGAAGAACACGTTTTAGCCTGAGCAAACTGGTTAGTGAGGTTACAGGGAGAGTGAAAACTAAAGAAAAACTTGGAAGAAAGAGAAAACAAAACAAAACAACTATTCACAAGAAAACACAAAGGATAGGGAAAAGAGAATAACTTACCATTTAAACAAGAAAAAGTACAATTTTTTCGGATTTTTAATATTTTGAAAGCAATTAAATTCCCTTAATATGGTTTTAGAATGATTTTCTAAAATTTGATTATCCTAAATGTCTTAATTCCAGATAATATCTAAAATTAATTAGTTATGATAATCCTATATTTCGGAAACTGATTGTCTAACTAGTATAAAACAAGTGTTGGGTCTAAGGTCTAGATTACTACCGTTACCTATCATAAGTCTCTAGAATTTTGATCAGGAATCCTAAATTCATTATGATATTTCCCCGGCAACGGCGCCAAAAATCTGATGCGATTCCGGTTGACGTACTAAATAGGTGTTATTTTACCCTATGTCGATTATGATTAATTAAGGACTGTGATTGACTAATTGTCACGTTTAGTCTTATGGTGTCACTTAATCAGCCAGAATCTAAGGCAGAGTACCTATCGTGTAGCTAGTCTATTGGAAAGTATCTACGATTTTACTAAGTTAATTATCGTACTCCCAGGGAAGTGGCAACGGCTTAGTAGTAACTAGCCTCTTATCCTAACTCTTATCTTATGATCCAGTTATGCAATCTTCATCAAATACTTTGATGAGAGGGTGATCCATTCTCCACTAGGTTCAAGTCTAATTAACCCTAGAAGTGTTTTAAAGATAAGTTCTGATTCTATGTTATACTGTTCCTATATGTTGATTGACCTATATTCGAGTGTTTTAGATATATCTTAGCCTGGAATGCAACTATGTTCTGTGTCTAAAGGTGTACCACATCTGAGTCTCTATGCTACCGCCCCCTATCATTAAGGTAAACGGCCCTACTCACGGTACGAACAAAGACAGTTATGAAAGCCCTATGTCACTTTCGGGGATCACTCTGAAGGCTCGTAATCGCTGGCATAACGCTCTACTCAGCCTACCTAGACTACTCTAACAAGCCAGGTGTTCAGCATGTTATTTTATCTAGTATGGCAGACACCAATACTAATTGATGCCTGTTAAACTAAACAGGTTATGAATAGACCGTGGTTAGGAATTGTCTATAACCCTATTTTAGTTTAAAAGAAACTACATTAGACATGCAGACATAATGATTATTTAGCAGGTGGCTATTTCCGGAAAAACATAATAACTTCAACATACAAAACAACTATTCATAAAATCATAATCTGATATTCATAATTGATGTTTAGGACAAAGCAATAAAACATATAAGAGAGGGGTATGGGGACTGATGCCATAAAGAAATCACCCTTTACTTAGTCTCGCCTACAGAGCGTACTGCTGTATACGTCGTATTGCCCGCCCTGACTCTGCTCGCCAGAACCTTCGGAGGACGCTTCCTCAGCCTAGTAGCTAGACTTTACCTTACGTCCTGGGCTTAAGCCTAGCCCTGTGGACTGACTCTTCGAACGCCTAGAGCTCTCTTAGGGTCTCCTAACGAAACCCCGGGTATTCTATGAATACCGGAAACAAACCTATCTATAGAAACCTAAGATCTGAGACTATTTCTCAGAAACTAAAACAAAACACTAATAAGAAAGAAAACTGAGATCCGAGTCTCTGAGTGAGTTGTGTACTGGAAAATTGTACACTGGAAACCACTTAATGACTCAGATCGAGTGGAGAGGGATGAATTCAACTGCTGGAGGCCTGGGGTATTTATAGCAGCTTCCCGGAGTGAAAAATTCTGAAAAATTCGATGTGGGACAGCTTTTGGCGGCTCGGGACGCCCGTCCTGATTTGTTGACCAGGTTCGGGACGCCCGTCCTGGCGGTTTGACCGGGTCGGGACGCCCGTCCCGGGTTCGGGACGCCCGTCCCGGACCTTTGACCGGGTCAACATTTCCAAAAATTGCGTTTTTGCCCCAGAATTTGCTGTTTTCGTCTACTTTTCACCTGACACTTCCAAAATCATAAAAACCGTGAAATCAAGTAAATAGGAAACAATTAATGTCAATTACTCTCAATTTCACATTAAAACATATATAAAAACATGCTAAAAATGTGATACGATTTTCGCGTATCAATATCCAAATATTATCAAATATAGTTCTAAATTAAAGAAAAGTCTAACCTTAGGTAGTCATAAACTAAAGGAAAATTTACCGAATGACAACAACTTATTTAAATTTTAAAACATATTTACAGAAGGTTGATATATATATATATATATATATATATATATATATATATATCATATATATATGTTCAAACTATATTTATTTATAATTAAATAAAATTTAAATTATATAATTCCTACTACCATGATGTTGAAACATAATAATTAAACTAATGTAATATTTTATTATTACTTAAACAAACACAAAAAAAAACAAAAATAACATAACAGAAAACTTACTTTGAATATTCTGAAAAACAAGAACTGAAAATTAAATACAGATAATATGAATAGAGTCTAATACTATGTACTATTCCTTTAAGACATATTTCTTCTCTTTTCTGGGTGCTTAAATTTTTTTGGATGTCTACCTCCCAAGGTAGAATGATCTCCACTTACTGATGAAGCACACCAACAACAAGTCCACGAACTAGTTTATTTAGAGTACTAAAAAAACTATATTTTGAACAATAAAATATAAAATGCAGATACTATTGTGTTTGTAAACTGGTTGAATGATTTGAAAACTAAATAGCATCTTGCTATTTATAGACTTGTAGAGAATTATTTATAAAGACCGTACCCCTAAACAACAATCTATTTAAATATTTTAATAATAATTTTTAGAATAATTGGTGAGTTTAGTTCTAAACAAATTTATCTTTGTCAAGCTTAGTCCAAAAAATAAAAAAAAATTTTAAGGTCCCAAACATTTTTTAAGTGAACAATAAGATCTTTTCAACGGATTCTGTCAAAAACCTTAAAAATTTAAAGGTTTTTGCATTTAGTTAATTAAAGACGATGATAAAAAAGTCATTACATGTGAAAAGAAAATGGATAAAAATGTCTTTGTATTTAAAATTTAAAATTTAAAAAATAAAAATGTCTTCACATTTTACATTTAAAATAAAAAATATCAAAATTCTTTTGTCAATCTTCTTCTCTTCTTCTTCGGTTACAAACAAGATTTTTATCGTTTCTGACATCTTTGAAGAAAAAAAAAAAGAAAAAAAAGAAGAAAATATTCATAAAAAGAAAATCAAAAGAAGAGAAATTTTAAAATATGTCTTCTTTTTTTATTGTGATTTAGTGATTTATATGAATCGAAATTTAAATTTTAGTTCATCCTCTTCTTACCCATAGATTCTCACTCAAGCTCTTGTGATCTGTTCATGAAAGAAAGATGTTGACTCTTCATTAAAATTGATGATACCAGATACCAACATCTAATAATTGTGTACTCAAACAATCAGAAAATTTATTTTTTAAAATGATGTTATGAAACATGTTGAAATATTACATCCTATGTGAATAAGTGAATGTAGGAGGTCCACAACATCTTGTTTATATCTCGAGAAGAAGAAAATTGGCGAAGGACTTGATAAATTTTTTATTTTTAAAATTTTAAATTTTAAATGTGATGATATTTTAATTGTTCTGTTTAAATATTTCTTTTATTATTACTTCTTCCTTTAATTTTCACATATATTGACTTTTTTATTGTTATTTTTAATTAATTAAATCTAAAAACCTTTAAATTTTTAGAGTTTTTGACTGTCGAAGAAGATCTTATTGTTCACATTAAAAAAAGTTTAGAACCTTAAAAGTTAAAAATATTTTGGAACTAAATTTGCTAAAGATAAATTTGTTTGAGACCAAACTCACTCATTATTTATTATTTTTCGAACAAATAGTTTTAGTAATATTTTAATATTATTATTATTCATAAAAGTATAACAGCCAATAAAACATTACGACTCAAAATTGAAATTCTCAACTATTCCTAAATATAGTTTAAATTGGATTTCTCTTTATTCCAATAACTTAATCATAAAATCATCAAAATTTTGAAAATCTAAGAAATTTATGAAATTATTTTTCCGACAAGACACAAAAAGTCTAATGCATTTTATTAACATGTTGTTGTGTAAAATCATAAAATATGACTAAAAATGTAAAAATAAATAAAAACGAATCATAAAATAATTCACTTATTTCACTCAACACATACTATTATTGTACATAGTTTTTAAAGAAGTATTAACAATTTTACATTTCTAAAAAATGTATAATTATATCCAAAGAAGTGATATGCTGTTTATCACTAACGTTCCAATTATATAGCAAATTTAGATCCATGAGAATCAATTTTAGAACTCCAAACAAAAGTATTAATGCAAGGTTTTTAAGAAAAACTAAATAAATTAAATTTAAAAAAACAAGAAGGAAACCTATTAAAATATTAATGTTGACCGCCAAGAGGTTATCTAGATTCCTTTCAAAGCTCTATAGAAAACGACGCCATTTTGTGATTAATAAGGTGTATTTATAATTAGAATCTCTTAATTTTAATTGAAATCTAATTCATTTGAAAAGGTAATATTTTATTATATATGTTTTCTTAATTATCTTTTTAGATTTAATAGAATTTTATTTAAATTTCTAAATTACCCTTTTGGTTTAAGGGATGTATACCATAAGCGTTTTTTTTTTTGATTCTGGGATAATTGTCGGATGTGAGCATTCGATTGTGACTTGATTTTTTCTTTTTCTTTTTGATAAAAAGTTATAAGAAGCCACTAAAATTCTGATACGTAGGATATGGGGTTTTGTGTATTTAAAAAAAGTGGCTATATTTATGATGATTTTTTGGATTCATGTGTAAATTTTGTAAATAATAATAATAATATAATAAATAAATAAATAAATAAATAAATATATATATATATACAAAGTTGTGAAATTATATAAAAATAATAAAAATAAATAAGATGAAAAGTAAACGAGATAGGTAGACAATAGAGAGAATATTATTCTGATTTATAGGGGTAAGTAGGGATAGAAATAAACACTAAGGATGACACTTGTCACCCGGTATTCAGTGTTAGGTGACACTTGTCACCAAAGTCATAAGTATTAGATGATACGTGTCACCTTAGAGATAAACATCAAGTGACACATGTTACCTTTTATTAAGTACGTAATTATTCCGGGATTAAAGGATAATAACGATTATATGATGGACATCCATTAATTTAATGAATCTTCGGGATTCATAACACTTCCTATTGGATGTTCATTACATAAAGAATATGCCTCGTTAAAGCTTTACTAGATAAAACCTAGTGGGAAAAAACTCTAGTGAAGAAAAAAAAATACACTATTCTTTATATGTAGATTTCTCCCCCTGATGAGGTGAACTATTTAGATCTAAATATATTTTTATTTATATCTAGACCTTACGACCATTGCAATACTCAATGGATATGCTTTATTCATGAAAAATATTTTCAACACTTTAGTTTTTTATGTTGACTGATGAACAAAAATTTCATCTTTCATATGTTCAATTTGAAGCCCAAGACAAATGTTTTTCCAAAATCTTTAACTTCAAATTCTCGTTTCAAACAATCTATAGCTTCTCGGAGCTCTTTTGGAGTTCCGATGAGATTGATATCGTCAACATATATAGCAAGAATCACAAAACCAAAATCTGTTTTCTTAATAAAAACACATGGACATATTTGGTCATTCTATATCCTGAATTCAATAGGAATTCACTAATGCGATTGTACCACATGCGTCCAAATTGTTTAAGCCCATATAATGACTTCTGTAATTTTATAGAATAATTTTCACGATGGCCTTTAGAAGCCTTCGGTAATTTGAATCATTCCGGGATTTTCTTATAAATTTCATTTTCAAGGCTTCCATAAAGATAAATTGTAACAACACCCATTAGACTCATATCCACATTTTCATGAACTGCGAAACTTATAAGATATAGGAGTGTAATAGCATCAATAACGGGTGAATAAGTTTGATCATAATCAGTTCCTGGCTTTTGCAAAAAGTTTTGTGCGACGAGTCGTGCTTTATATCTTATGACTTCATTATCTCATTCATTTTCGCACAAACGCCCGGTGAGCATTTTTAGCCAACATTTTCTTTGGATAGTTAGATTATGTTGAGGCTCAATTATCATATATATTGATTATGAATGTTTATTATTCTAAGAAAAGGATTGAACACCATCAATTAAAATTTATTATAATCGTTTCTCAAGGAAGTTAGGAATCCTCTACTAATAATAAAACTTAGGCAAACCAAGACTTAAGTTCCAACACCAAGTGAAGATAGGAGAAATCTAATCTAGAAAGCAATAAAAGAAAAATAAAGGAAAGCAATAAAGGAAAACAATAAAGGAAAAAATGAAATGCAAAACAACTTAGGACCTTTAAGAAATCAAGCAAGCACACATGACTTATGAGAGAATTGATGTTAAAATCATACATACAAGATCAATAAAGAACAAGGAGGGAAAATGTGTACAAGTTGATGCTTAGAACTCCTTGAAGTCTTCAATCTCTTGTAGATGTTTTCTTCCCACCTTTCTTCAATACATCAATGCTCTTCTCCAAGGGAAATCAGCACTTTGAAGTCCTTATGATTGAGGATCATTCGCCTTGCTAATCTTTAGGAGGAGGATTGATATTGATAACCAATCTCACTCCAAGGATTTGAGTATTCAACCTCTTGGTGTAGGAATCTTAAACACTCAAACTCTAAAGAGAAAATTTGATTTCACTCTAAAATAAAACACTCCCTAAATTCCTTTCTTGGTGTATGAATAAGAGCTCAAGGAGAAAAAAAGAAGAGAATGACAATAAACAAAAACAATAATCTTGTATTGAGAAATTCAACGTATAAAAGATACAAAGAACAACATATAATTCTCACAATAATTTGGTTCTACATATATACAATCTATGGTGAAAACCACTATTTATAGATACAAATCGTGGGGGTAAATTAGGAAATTCAACATAAAAAAAATATGATGAAAGATCTTGACGGCCATCAACAGATCGTTCTTGACATCCGTCAAGAACAAGGTGTTGACGGGTGTCAAGGCATGACTTGTAAAATATCTTCAGATTTTGCAATTGAGTCCCTGAATTTGTAATTCTTCGCGATTTTGCCCCAAAACTTCCTAAAATTAATTTAATCAAAGAATTAGCAAAATCAAACCAAAATTGATTATTTATCAAGTAGATCAAGAATTAAGCACAAATTATCACTAAAATACCTGAGTATTTTAGTGTTATCACACCCATTTATAGCCAATAGGTTTTATACCCTTTGGCGTTTAGACTACAAATCCAAAAACTTCTCGCTTCTCAAGTGAATTTAACTCCGATTGAATCGCATCTTTACATTGAGGCCAATCAATTCTATGTCGGCATTCTTCAACATATGAAGGATCTAAATCCTCATTATCCTTGAAAATATCAAGGGCTACGTTGTATGCAAAAACATTATCAATAAAAACGTTCCTTCGATCCCAACGTTTATTCGAAGTAGTATAATTAATAAGATTTCAGAATTCTCTTCATCATTTGTGGTTGGAATCTTTTCATCAGTTGTCCCTTGCTTTTCTTTTTCTATTTCATCAATATGATCTTCTGGATCATTTAATCCTTTTCTCTTTCGATGATTTTTATTTTTGGAACCAAGGGGCCGGGCACGCTTCTGGCGTGTTTTTGATTCAATATCTATAAGATTTATTTTTTATCCTTTAGGGACTTCTATCCATATAGTCGGAATATGCGATTTAGTGACTCTGCTGGAGTCAGCAAAAGAATCTGGCAGTTGATTTACAATTTATTGCAAATGTATTATCTTTTGAACTTCAAGTTCACTCATATTTGTGTGTGGATCTAAATGATTCAAAGATGTTTTCCACGCAAGTTCAATCTTATGCCATTTATTCTCTCCCCCTAATTTGGGAAACAAATTTTCATCAAAATGGCAATCAACAAATCTTATTGTAAATACATCCCCGGTCAAAGGTTCAAGATACCTTATAATGGACGGGGAGTCATACCCAACATATCCCCAATCTTCTTTGCAGACCCATCTTTGTCTGTTGGGGTGATTCAATTGGAACACATACAACACACAAAAATTCTCAAATAACAAATATTTGGCTCTGAACCAAAAGCCAACTATAGAGAGAAAACTTATGATAACTCAATGGCCTTAAATGCACAAGTGCTGCCGCATGCAAAATTGCATGTCCCTAAGCTGTTGTAGGGAGATTTGTTTTCAGCAATGGTATAGCAATTAATTGCAGCCTTTTAATAAATGATTCAACTAGACCATTCCATGTGTGAACTTGAGCTACAGGATGTTCAACAATTATTCCAATCGATATGCAATAAGAATCAAATGCATGCAAAGAAAATTAACCAACATTGTCTAAACGGATTCGCTTAATAGGATAATCAGGAAACTGTGCTCTCAAGCGAATTATTTAGGCAAGTAATCTTTCAAATGTCAGGTTGTGAGTTGATAATAAATAAACATGTGACCATCAGGTCGATGCATTAATCAAACCATGAAATATTGAAATTACTCACATGGTGGACTAATCGGTCCACATATATCTCCATGAATCCGTTCTAGAAACGTAGGACTTTCAGCTCCTACTTTCAATGATGATGGTCTTATAATCAATTTCTCTTTGGAACATGCAACACATGAAAGTTTATCAGAAGTCAAAATCCTTTGATTTTTCAAAAGGTGACGATGCGTTGTCTTGATAATTTTTCGCATCATAATTGATCCCAGATGACCCAAACGGTCATGCCAAACTTTAAAAGTAAAGGGATTAGTAAATTTCTGGTTTACGAAATGATTCACCTCAATAGCATTTATTTTTGCATAATATAGGCCAGAGGATAGAGATGGTAGTTTTCCACTTTTGATATACCCAAATATTCATGACCATTATCCTCCATAGTCTCAACATGATATCCATTACGTTGGATATCTTTAAAACTGCCATACGAGCTGAACTGCGAGATTTGAGAAATAAAGGCCATTACAAAGGGAAGATTCTTTTTATTTTTCAGCAAATAAATTGTTTGAACTAAAGTTTAATAACTGACCCCTACTTTTTATTTTCAAAATTTAAATGAGGTCTTTTATTTTATTCAGAAATTTTTCTTCAGACAAATTTTTCAATTCTCTACGAAAAACAAATGTGTTAAAAATACAATTTAGTTTTCATTGATTAAATTGTGGAAATTTGATCTTTTGTTTTTCTAGAATTTTTTGAATAGAAAGTAAGGATATGATAAGGGCCGTTATGATTTTTGAAAAGAGAATAGACTAAGAATTTTTGAAAAGGTTTTTAACAACTTCTGTATTGCATAGGCTAACCAAGATGATTTGTTACAAATTATAATTATTTTTGGTGTATGAAGATTTGCAGGAATTTTTGAAAAAAAAAGAGAATTTTGTTTCTTTTCCGGAAGCGGCACCCATCCTGAGGGCGGCAGTCCAGCCAGGACGGGCATCCCGAGGGCGGCTCCTCTCTATAAATACCCAATTTTTCCCATTTTCCTCCAAAACCAAACACCAAAAACCATCTCTCTACAAAAATTCTCTCCACAAATTCTCTCCAAAATTTGGCAAAACTCTTGAATTTTCAAATTTCAACTTTTCCCTCCAAAAATTTGAACTTTTGAAATTTCCTTCCAAAATTTGAATTTCCCGCCAAAAACTCAAAATCCTTCCCTAAACGAAATGGCTCCAAAACACGCACGTATCACCTCGTCCATGATTGTCACATATGTGGCACACCCCTTCATGCTTTTCCCTTCCATCCTGGCATATCAGGAGAGGACGCAGCATACTGGTTGGCAGAACGCTCGACTGGGCAGCAGTTCAGACACTAGGAGTCGAGCGGGAGATCCAGCGCATACTCGACGTACTACCTTACAGTCGAGTCTTCACCATCACTGAGCCGACCTACCTCAAGCTGGTTTGTGAGTTTTACGCTTTCTTCACATTCCAGTGAGAGCAGATCACATTCCAACTACGCGGAATGGACCAGTCGATGAGCATGGCCGAGTTCGGCATTGCTTTGGGTATCTGGTGGAGAGAGGAGCTGGACACACCTACCTACCACTACGGCTGTACGAGACTTCACCTCTGTGGACGTCTCCACCGCCTGGGCCCAGATCTGCAAGACTGGCGCCCCCTAACAGCATGGCTTCACGAAAGCCACAAGTATCCACCCGGCCCTTCGCTATTTACATACCATCATAGCACACACTCTAGCAGGTCGATGTACTACCCCTGGGAATGTCACCTAGATGGAGACATTCCTCCTGGCTACTATGCACAGGGGCACTACTGTGGAGATGGCCCGACTCATTACCGTCATCATGCGGGGTTTTGCTACAAACACTCGGAAACAATGTCTGGGGCTCGGGCCGTTCATTACCCGGATAACTCACTATCTAGAGTTGGATATCGAGGGCTCAGAGTTGACCTAGATTGCTCCGACCACCATTCCCACAGACTTGACTATTCTACGGACCATGGGAATGGTCGTACGGGATGCAGCTGGGCGATACTCTATCCACACAGAGCAGTAGGGAGAGTCATCGGTACCGGGACTGACATCAAAGCATACACCACCGACCCAGATGTTCGTACCACGCACAGCCTTCAAGCGACATATGTTGCAGGGGTTGGCGGAACTCATTGCCCAACACAGCTGGGATATGGAGAACATCAAGAGGCGGATGGATATGATGGATGAAAGAATCAGCAGGACTAGTAGTAGGGTTGAGGAGATTTATCAGCAGACCTCCTGGTTTACTGAAGACCCCGAGGTCTACTTCTGGCCACCTGATGATGATGAGCTCGGTTCTTAGTTTCTCTTTTTCTTTTTCTTTCTTTCATTTTTCGCTTTATGTGTGATTATGTGATAAGTCTTGGTTGTATGAAATATAAATCTTGGTATGCAAAACATTGATTTGTATGCCATAACAGCATTGTTTCTTTTATTATATTTTGTTATTTCTATTACCTTTTTGTTTTGTTGTTTTATTTTCTTTCTCTACCCCTTAGTTAGTCAAATAAGTGTGGGGTGAGAATTTAATATGTTATGTTTCCAATTTTTATTTTTCAAATAAGTGTGGGGTGATTGGATATGCATGAACACTGAGGACATTGTAAACCTTAAGTGTGGGGTAGCAGTGCACTGTAGTAGTAAACTTTTGCATGTTTTCACATATTTCTCATTAAAATTGCACCCTTCCAAAAAAAATTTTCAAAATGTTTCACTCTTTCAGACTTCAAAATGCAGTAGTGATTGGTAAAGAAATGCTTATGCCTATGATATATGTGAGTAGAGCATTATGATTAGTATGAAACAAGTTGATAACTTAACTGAATTCCTAAATTAGAAATAGGGAATTCCTGATAATTGAGCACAACTTAGTTTGGATTAGAGACATCAACCAAATACCTTTTCGAGACCTAACTAAATAATATTAGACCGGTTGAGGATGTATTAGCAATTTAAATAACTAGATGATGCTCTGAGCTGGAAGTGAAAAGTTAAATAAATAGGGTAGTTTGCAAGCGTCCTTTGCTACTCGAGCACGACTTCTTAAGGGAACTTAAAGCCTGATGCCATAAGGTCGTGTAGATCTGGGAGTCATCGGAGTGGGACTCGCTACATGGCTAGTTAAAGTTGATGTGTGAAAGCGAACACAAAAATACCCTGAACAATCAATCTAAAAATACATAGCCCATTGTGTTTTTTTGTTGAAATTTAGGTTAATCAAATTTTAAAAAATTATTCTAAAACTATATTAAGGATTTTTTAAAAAATATTTTTTTTTAAAAAAATTATATCATATATTTTGGATTTAATTGTTTGTATAAAAATTTTAAGATTAAAAAAAAGGGGCCTAAATACAACTTAAATTTTCTAAAAATATCTAAGAATAGAAAATATAGACAATTTGAAAATTCCTAAGTAAAGAACAGTAGAGTAAAAAATGACATTTCAACTAACAAAATTAGAAATCGAGGAAAAAAAAAAAATACATAAGTAATAGAAACCTATAAACTCTAGAAAAACGTATAAGAAAATCTAATTTAAAACACATTAAAAAAAATTAACAAAATACTAGAGAAACACTCAGTTTAGAAATTTTAAAAAATTATCTATAATTAAATAGTTTTATTTATAAATACCTATGCGATGAGTTTCGTCTGTACATATAGAGAACTCATGACTTCGATGTCATAAATGAAAGTGATTATCATTCGAGCAATGCCTCTGTACACAATTAAATAGTTATCTAAGACATAACTAAAAAAATCAAAGTTAATTCTAACAATTACAAAACTAGAAAACATTTAAGGAAATCTAGAAATAAAAAAAAATCTAAGAAAACATGATACTAAAAATTAATAAAAATCTAAAAATACCCATCCTAAAGGAAAACCGAAATCTAAGAAAATATACACTAAAATATCCAAATATTATCAAATATAGTTCTAAATTAAAGAAAAGTCTAACCTTAGGTAGTCATAAACTAAAGGAAAATTTACAGAATGACAACAACTTATTTAAATTTTAAAACATATTTACAGAAGGTTGATAATATATATATATATATATATATTATATATATATCATATAATATGTTCAAACTATATTTATTTATAATTAAATAAAATTTAAATTATATAATTCCTACTACCATGATGTTGAAACATAATAATTAAACTAATGTAATATTTTATTATTACTTAAACAAACACAAAAAAACAAAAAAAACATAATAGAAAACTTACTTTGAATATTCTGAAAAACAAGAACTGAAAATTAAATACAGATAATATGAATAGAGTCTAATACTATGTGCTATTCCTTTAAGACATATTTCTTCTCTTTTCTCGGTGCTTAAATTTTTTTGGATGTCTACCTCCCAAGGTAGAATGATCTCCACTTACTGATGAAGCACACCGACAACAAGTCCACGAACTAGTTTATTTAGAGTACTAAAAAAATTTATTTTGAACAATAAAATATAAAATGCAGATACTATTGTGTTTGTAAACTGGTTGAATGATTTGAAAACTAAATAGCATCTTACTATTTATAGACTTGTAGAGAATTATTTATAAAGAACGTACCCCTAAACAACAATCTATTTAAATATTTTAATAATAATTTTTAGAATAATTGGTAAGTTTAGTTCCAAACAAATTTATCTTTGGCAAGCTTAGTCCAAAAAATTTTAAAATTTTTTTAAGGTCCCAAACATTTTTTAAAGTGAACAATAAAATCTTTTCAACCGATTCTGTCAAAAACCCTAAAAATTTAAAGGTTTTTGCATTTAGTTAATTAAAGACGATGGTAAAAAAGTCATTACATGTGAAAAGAAAATGGATAAAAATGTTTTTGTATTTAAAATTTAAAATTTAAAAAATAAAAATGTCTTCACATTTTTACATTTAAAATAAAAAATATCAAAATTCTTTTGTCAATCTTCTTCTTCTTCGGTTACAAACAAGATTTTTATCGTTTCTGACATCTTTGAAGAAAAAAAGAAAGAAAAAAAAGAAGAAAATATTCAGAAAAAGAAAATCAAAAGAAGAGAAATTTTAAAATATGTCTTCTTTTTTTATTGTGATTTAGTGATTTATATGAATCGAAATTTAAATTTTAGTTCATCCTCTTCTTACGCATAGATTCTCACTCAAGCTCTTGTGATCTGTTCATGAAAGAAAGATGCTGACTCTTCATTAAAATTGATGATACCAGATACCAACATCTAATAATTGTGTACTCAAACGATCAGAAAATTTATTTTTTAAAATGATGTTATGAAACAGGTTGAAATATTACATCCTAAGTGAATGAGTGAATGTAGGAGGTCCACAACATCTTGTTTATATCTCGAGAAGAAGAAAATTGGCGAAGGACTTGATAAATTTTTTATTTTTAAAATTTTAAATTTTAAATGTGATGATATTTTAATTGTTCTTTTTAAATATTTCTTTTATTATTACTTCTTCATTTAATTTTCACATATAATGACTTTTTTATTGTTATTTTTAATTAATTAAATCTAAAAACCTTTAAATTTTTAGAGTTTTTGACTGTCGAAGAAGATCTTATTGTTCACATTAAAAAAAGTTTAGAACCTTAAAAGTTAAAAATATTTTGGAACTAAGTTTGTTAAAGATAAATTTGTTAGAGACCAAACTCACTCATTATTCATCATTTTTCGAACAAATAGTTTTAGTAATATTTTAATATTATTATTATTCATGAAAGTATAACAGCCAATAAAACATTACGACTCAAAATTGAAATTCTCAACTATTCCTAAATATAGTTTAAATTGGATTTCTCTTTATTCCAATAACTTAATCATAAAATCATCAAAATTTTGAAAATCTAAGAATTTTATGAAATTATTTTTCCGACAAGACACAAAAAGTCTAATGCATTTTATTAACATGTTGTTGTGTAAAATCATAAAATATGACTAAAAATGTAAAAATAGATAAAAACGAATCATAAAATAATTCACTTATTTCACTCAACACATAGACCGACAACTTATTATTGTACATAGTTTTTAAAGAAGTATTAACAATTTTACATTTCAAAAAAATGTATAATTATATCCAAAGAAGTGATATGCTGTTTATCACTAACGTTCCAATTATATAGCAAATTTAGATCCATGAGAATCAATTTTAGAACTCCAAACAAAAGTATTAATGCAAGGTTTTTAAGAAAAACTAAATAAATTAAATTTAAAAAAACAAGAAGGAAACCTATTAAAATATTAATGTTGACCGCCAAGAGGTTATCTAGATTCCTTTCAAAGCTCTATAGAAAACGACGCCATTTTGTGATTAATAAGGTGTATTTATAATTAGAATCTCTTAATTTTAATTGAAATCTAATTCATTTGAAAAGGTAATATTTTATTATATATGTTTTCTTAATTATCTTTTTAGATTTAATAGAATTTTATTTAAATTTCTAAATTACCCTTTTGGTTTAAGGGATGTATACCATAAGCGTTTTTTTTTTTAGATTCTGGGATAATTGTCGGATGTGAGCATTCGATTGTGACTTGATTTTTTCTTTTTCTTTTTGATAAAAAGTTATAAGAAGCCACTAAAATTCTGATACGTAGGATATGGGGTTTTGTGTATTTAAAAAAAGTGGCTATATTTATGATGATTTTTATGGATTCATGTGTAAATTTTGTAAAATAATAATAATAATATAATAAATAAATAAATAAATAAATATATATATAAATATATATACAAAATTGTGAAATTATATAAAAATAATAAAAATAAATAAGATGAAAAGTAAACGAGATAGGTAGACAATAGAGAGAATATTATTATCTGATTTATAGGGGTAAGTAGGGATAGAAATAAGCACTAAGGATGACACTTGTCACCCGGTATTCAGTGTTAGGTGACACTTGTCACCAAAGTCATAAGTATTAGGTGATACGTGTCACCTTAGAGATAAACATCAAGTGACACATGTTACCTTTTATTAAGTACGTAATTATTCCGGGATTAAAGGATAATAACGATTATATGATGGACATCCATTAATTTAATAATCTTCGGGATTCATAACACTTCCTATTGGATGTTCATTACATAAAGAATCTCGTTAAAGCTTTACTGAATAAAACCTAGTGGGAAAAAACTCTAGTGAAGAAAAAAAAGTACACTATTCTTTATATGTAGATTTCTCCCCCTGATGAGGTGAACTATCTAGATCTAAATATATTTTTATTTATATCTAGTGACCTTACGACCATTGGAATACTCAATGGATATGCTTTATTCATGAAAAATATTTTCAACACTTTAGCTTTATATGTTGACTGATGAACAAAAATTTCATCTTTCATATGTTCAATTTGAAGCCCAAGACAAACGTTTTTCCAAAATCTTTAACTTCAAATTCTCGTTTCAAACAATCTATAGCTTCTCGGAGCTCTTTTGGAGTTCCGATGAGATTGATATCGTCAACATATATAGCAAGAATCACAAAACCAAAATCTGTTTTCTTAATAAAAACACATGGACATATTTGGTCATTCTTATATCCTGAATTCAATAGGAATTTACTAATGCCATTGTACCACATGCGTCCAGATTGTTTAAGCTCATATAATGACTTCTGTAATTTTATAGAATAATTTTCACGAGGGCCTTTAGAAGCCTTCGGTAATTTGAATCATTCAGGGATTTTCATATAAATTTCATTTTCAAGACTTCCATAAAGATAAATTGTAACAACACCCATTAGACTCATATCCACCTTTTCATGAACTGCGAAACTTATAAGATATAGGAGTGTAATAGCATCAATAACGGGTGAATAAGTTTGATCATAATCAGTTCCTGGCTTTTGCAAAAAGTTTTGTGCGACGAGTCGTGCTTTATATCTTATGACTTCATTATTCTCATTCATTTTCGCACAAACACCCCGGTGAGCATTTTTTAGCCAACATTTTCTTTGGATAGTTAGATTATGTTGAGGCTCAATTATCATATATATTGATTATGAATGTTTATTATTCTAAGAAAATGATTGAACACCATCAATTAAAATTTATTATAATCGTTTCCCAAGGAAGTTAGGAATCCTACTATAATAAAACTTAGGCAAACCAAGACTTAAGTTCCAACACCAAGTGAAGATAGGAGAAATCTAATCTAGAAAGCAATAAAAGAAAGTAATAAAGGAAAGCAATAAAGGAAAACAATAAAGGAAAAAATGAAATGCCAAACAACTTAGGACCTTTAAGAAATCAAGCAAGCACACATGACTTATGAGAGGTTCTTAGCACAATATACTCTCATGAATTGAGAATCTTCATGCTATGGTCTAAGGGTTGATATCCAACATCAAGGTTGTATTGACCTCTCCCCTTAGAGCTCAACCAAATTGCCCTTTTAGGATATGGTAGCCTATATCAAAATATCTTAGGACCTTCACATCTATTAAGATGGAATCCTTAGACACATAAATGTAAAAATCTAAGAACAAATGATATAGGTCAACATGAAGACACACAAACATAAGACATCAAAAAATTCTCAACAATCATTCCTAAAGCAATGTAGAACATTAAGAGATCCTAAAAGAGAATTGATGTTAAAATCATACATACAAGATCAATAAAGAACAAGGAGGGAAAATGTGTACAAGTTGAAGCTTAGAACTCCTTGAAGTCTTCAATCTCTTGTAGATGTTTTCTTCCCACCTTTCTTCAATACATCAATGCTCTTCTCCAAGGGAAATCAGCACTTTGAAGTCCTTATGATTGAGGATCATTCGCCTTGCTAATCTTTAGGAGGAGGATTGATATTGATAACCAATCTCACTCCAAGGATTTGAGTATTCAACCTCTTGGTGTAGGAATCTTAAACACTCAAACTCTAAAGAGAAAATTTGATTTCACTCTAAAATAAAACACTCCCTAAATTCCTTTCTTGGTGTATGAATAAGAGCTCAAGAGAGAAATAAAAGAAGAGAATGACAATAAACAAAAACAATAATCTTGTATTGAGAAATTCAACGTATAAAAGATACAAAGAACAACATATAATTCTCACAATAATTTGGTTCTACATATATACAATCTATGGTGAAAACCACTATTTATAGATACAAATCGTGGGGGTAAATTAGGAAATTCAACATAAAAAAAATCTGATGAAGAGATCTTGACGGCCATCAACAGATCGTTCTTGACATCCGTCAAGAACAAGGTGTTGACGGGTGTCAAGGCATGACGTGTAAAATATCTTCAGATTTTGCAATTGAGTCCCTGAATTTGTAATTCTTCGCGATTTTCCCCAAAACTTCCTAAAATCAATTTAATCAAAGAATTAGCAAAATCAAACCAAAATTGATTATTTATCAAGTAGATCAAGAATTAAGCACAAATTATCACTAAAATACCTGAGTATTTTAGTGTTATCACACCCATTTATAGCCAATAGGTTTTATACCCTTGGCGTTTAGACTACAAATCCAAAAACTTCTCGCTTCTCAAGTGAATTTAACTCCGATTGAATCGCATCTTTACATTGAGGCCAATCAATTCTATGTCGGCATTCTTCAACATATGAAGGATCTAAATCCTCATTATCCTTGAAAATATCAAGGGCTACGTTGTATGCAAAAACATTATCAATAAAAACGTTCCTTCGATCCCAACGTTTATTCGAAGTAGTATAATTAATAGAGATTTCAGAATTCTCTTCATCATTTGTGGTTGGAATCTTTTCATCAGTTGTCCCTTGCTTTTCTTTTTCTATTTCATCAATATGATCTTCTGGATCATTTAATCCTTTTCTCTTTTGATGATTTTTATTTTTGGAACCAAGGGCCGGGTACGCTTCTGGCGTGTTTTTGATTCAATATCTATAAGATTTATTTTTTATCCTTTAGGGACTTCTATCCATATAGGAGCATCTATAGTCGGAATATGCGATTTAGTGACTCTGCTGGAGTCAGCAAAAGAATCTGGCAGTTGATTTACAATTTATTGCAAATGTATTATCTTTTGAACTTCAAGTTCACTCATATTTGTGTGTGGATCTAAATGATTCAAAGATGTTTTCCACGCAAGTTCAATCTTATGCCATTTATTCTCTCCCCCTAATTTGGGAAACAAATTTTCATCAAAATGGCAATCAACAAATCTTATTGTAAATACATCCCCGGTCAAAGGTTCAAGATACCTTATAATGGACGGGGAGTCATACCCAACATATATCCCCAATCTTCTTTGCAGACCCATTTGTCTGTTGGGGTGATTCAATTGGAACACATACAACACACAAAAATTCTCAAATAACAAATATTTGGCTCTGAACCAAAAGCCAACTATATGAGAGAAAACTTATGATAACTCAATGGCCTTAAATGCACAAGTGCTACCGCATGCAAAATTGCATGTCCCTAAGCTGTTGTAGGGAGATTTGTTTTCAGCAATAATGGTATAGCAATTAATTGCAGCCTTTTAATAAATGATTCAACTAGACCATTCCATGTGTGAACTTGAGCTACAGATGTTCAACAATTATTCCAATCGATATGCAATAAGAATCAAATGCATGCAAAGAAAATTAACCAACATTGTCTAAACGGATTCGCTTAATAGGATAATCAGGAAACTGTGCTCTCAAGCGAATTATTTAGGCAAGTAATCTTTCAAATGTCAGGTTGTGAGTTGATAATAAATAAACATGTGACCATCAGGTCGATGCATTAATCAAAACCATGAAATATTGAAATTACTCACATGGTGGACTAATCGGTCCACATATATCTCCATGAATCCGTTCTAGAACGTAGGACTTTCAGCTCCTACTTTCAATGATGATGGTCTTATAATCAATTTCTCTTTGGAACATGCAACACATGAAAGTTTATCAGAAGTCAAAATCCTTTGATTTTTCAAAAGGTGACCATGCGTTGTCTTGATAATTTTTCGCATCATAATTGATCCCAGATGACCCAAACGGTCATGCCAAACTTTAAAAGTAAAGGGATTAGTAAATTTCTGGTTTACAAAATGATTCACCTCAATAGCATTTATTTTTGCATAATATAGGCCAGAGGATAGAGATGGTAGTTTTCCACTTTTGAGATACCCAAATATTCATGACCATTATCCTCCATAGTCTCAACATGATATCCATTACGTTGGATATCTTTAAAACTCAATAAATTTCTTTGAGACTTTGAGGAATATAATGCTTTATCAACAGTAATCATAGTTCCTCCGGGTAATATTATATTAGCTCTTCCGGAGCCTTCAATAAGTTTTGTACTACCATTTATTGTGGTAACACTTGTTTCTCCCATATTCAAATGAAAAAAATATTTCTCATATTTCAGTATGGTGTGCGTAGTTCCACTGTCAATAAGACAGACACTTTTGATATCATTATTCATACCATAAAATTGAACAACAGTCATCTGTTTTATTAACAAAATATTTACAAACATAAAAATTAAACATATTATATTACAATATTTAAACAACAAAAGGTAATATTTTACATAAACATATAACACATAATAATATTCTAATTATTTTGGACTCTTCCATCTCCAATCAAGTTGCCAATTCTTCTTTCTGGATGTTCGAAAAAGTCAACAACATCCAGGTGAGCCACACCTAGAGTTGTAAACGAACCAAACGGTTCGCGAACAAAGCTCGTTCGAGCTCGTTTATTTATTAAACAAACAAACACGAACAAAATTTTAATCTCGATTAAATTTCAAGCATATTCAAACATTGTTCGCGAACATACCGAGCGTTCGCGAACAAATTATAAATTTTATATATTATTAAAAATAATATTTAATATTTAAATTAGAAAAATTTTTAATTTTTTTTTCCGAATTTCCAGAGGTGATTCAACTTCCCCAACGCTTTTCAAAATGTTAAAGCAATTTGTTTCTCTCAGAACCATAAAAAGTCTTTTGAGTTCTAACTAAACTCAATCAACTTTCTTTGTATACAAACCCTAAAAAGTTGACCGTTCTCCTTTCCTTACATTCTCAAAGTCCAAATTCAAACTGAAAAAATAAGTTTATCATTCCCTTACCTTCTTTAATATTCTTTATATATTTAACATTTTTTTCCAAACAGAGGATGATGATCTATCTTTTGAAGAAATTTTTTAACTTAGTTTGGAATTTAATCATTTTAATTATTATATTTAGATTTATCATTTAAAAGAATCTATTTATTATTATTATATAAATAGTTAAATATTAAATATTTAAATTCTATTTTTTTATAAATTTGAAATTTTGAAAAAAAATTAATATTTAAATTTAAAATTTTTTTAAACTTAATCGAGCGAACTCGAATAAAAAAAAATAGTCAAACAAATTAAACAACTTTTTTGTTCGAAATATTAAACGAGCGAACTCAAACGTGCTCGAATAATAATCAAACAAACCCAAATTATCTGATGTTCGGTTCGACTCGGTTTGTTAACAGCTCTAGCCACACAACATCAACATTTCAAGATCGTATCATTTCTTTCATGAGACAAATATTGGGAAGTAAAATTTACCTCAGCATATTTGCCTTTCTTTTCAATAAATGCTTTATATAAGTCAACAAAATGTTTTGCCCTGCGACAAACACGAGACAAGTGACCTTTCATGCCATAACGATAACATTTGTCTTCATAATTTTTCATAACAGTATTTCCTTTTTCATTACTTTTTGTCCACTTCAGGTGGTCATTGACATTTTTGGCACCTAAATTATTATTACGATTATAAGGGCCAAATTTATCACGACGTCCATGATCATATTTTCAACCATGACAACGACTACGATCTCTTCTGGGATCATGATTTCTAACAACATTTACTTCAGGGAATGGAGTAGAGCCAGTATGTCAAGTCTCGTGATTTTTCATCAGTAGTTTATTCTATTCCGCAACAAGAAGACAAGAGTATTCTTAAAAGATTTCTCACGATATTGTTGATGCAAGACAATTTCGTGGCATGAAAAGTGGAATATGTTTTCTCCAACATATCATCATCCGTTATATCAACTCCACATAGTTTTAACTACAAAACTATTTTAAACATTGCGGAGTTATATTCACTCACGAATTTGAAATCTTGCAACCTCAGGTGCAACCAGTCATACTGTGCTATTGGAAGAACGACCAACTTCTGGTCAAATCTTTCTTTCAAATTTCCCCTCAAAACAAGAGGATCTTTCACCGTAAGATATTCATTTTTCAAATCCTCATGAAGATGATGACAGAGAAATATTATAGCTTTGGCACGATCTTGTGTTGATGACACATTATTTTGCACAACGATATCTACCAAACCCATTGCAACAAGATGCACTTCAGCATCTAGTGTCCATGATAAGTGTTCTTTCTAGTGACATCAAGAGCCACAAATTCGAACTTAGTAAGATTTGTCATAATAATAGAAAACGTTCCTATTTGATCTTCAAATAAACTTCAAAAATACTTTATGATGGGATTCCGATCGATATGCTAAAAATAGGTTTTATTTACCTATATCAATTATGAATAATTAAGGACTTAGAATTACTAATTGTCACAATTAGCATCTATGTTGTCACTTAATTAGTCAGAACCTAAGGCAGAGTACCTATCGTGTTGCTAGTCTATTGGAAAGTACCTACGATTTTAATTTAAGAAATTATTATACTCCCATGGAAGTGGTAACGGCTTAGTAGCAACTATCTTTTACCATAACCCTCATTTTATTATCCAGTTATGCAATCATTCATCAATATCTTTGATGAAGGGTGATCCATTCTACACAAGGTTCGAGTTCATTAAGCATGCAAGAGTATTTTACAGACAGTGTTCTGATATATGCTATATTATTCCTACATGTTGATTGACCTATCTTCGAGTATTTTAGATATATCTTGGTCTAGATTGCAATTACATACTGATTCTACTTGTGTACCACATTTGAGTTATCTGATAAACTGCCCCATCGCCATTGACTACCCTACTCATGTTTCGAGCTAAAGGCATCCATGAAAGTCCTGTGTCACTCAGGAGATCATGCCGCTCGCCCTAATGCAGGCATAAAAACACGAACTCAGCCTCATTAGAGCTTTAATAAACATGGTGAACTATAGGTTATTTTATCTAATATGGCAGACCTTAATGCTTCCGTCCTCACACAAAGCCCTAAATTAAGGCTTGTTAAACTAGACAGGTTATGATTAGACCGTGGTTAGGAATTGTCTATAATCGTTCATCTAATTTGAAAGAGCAAGCAGACATGCAGTCATAATGATAATTAAGCTTGTAACCTTTCCGAAAAAATGTAAATATTTTCAACATGCAAAACACATATTCATAATATCATAATTTAATAATCAAATGGGTCTTTGGATAAACATAGTACAAAAATATAAAGAGAGGGACAAGGGGACCACCACAATAAAGTATTCACCCTTTTTTAGGTCCGCTGATGGAGCAACTGCTTGTATATCTTGGACTGCTTGACCCGACTCTGCTCGACAGAACCTTCGGGGAACGCTTCCTCAGCCTAGCAGCTATTGTTACCTTACGTCCCAGGCTTAAGCAAAGCCCTATTGACTAACTCTTCGCTCACCTAATGCTCTCTTAGGATCTCCTAACGAAATCCCAGGTATTCTATGAATATTAAAAACGAACCCTATCTAGTCGTATTCTAAGATCTGAGACAGACTCTTAGAAAACAAAGAACACGAGAAACTCTCGTATACTGAAATCTACTTGAACGAAAGACACATGAGATCACTGAATAACTCGTATACAGTAGAAAATTGTGTACTGGAAGCCACTGAATGATTCAGATCAAGTGGAGAGGGATGATTTCAACTGTAGAAGGCCTAGGGTATTTATAGCAGGGAAGCTGAGTGAATTTCTCTTCAGAAAACGATGTGGGACACTGTTCATGGGTTCGGGACGCCCGCCTCGATATGTTGACCTGGTCAGGATGCCCGTCCCGGTGCTTTAACCGGGTCGGGATGCCCGTCCTTGTCTTGGGACGCCCGTTCTGACTTCCAAACTTCTGAATCACGTTTTGCCCTGAAATTTGCCATTTTCTTGCATATTTCACCTGAAACTTCCAAAATCACAAAAACTGCAAAATTGTGTTAATAACAGTCAATTAAGAATGATTTAACTTTAATTTCACCCTAAATTATGCCTAAAAATATGCAAAAAAAGTGATATGATTTACGCATATCACTTTACCTGATGGTAGAGATTCGTGCTGATAACGTATTGTGAATTATATAAAAATAATAAAATAAGCAAGATGAAAAGTAAACGAGATATGTAGAGAATTGAGAGAATATTATCTGATTTCTTGTTAGTTGTTGGTTGTATCTACAAAAGGGCATAGACCCTCTATTTATAGGGGTAAGTAGGGGATAGAGATAAACACTAAGGGTGACACTTGTCACCAAAGTTATAAGTACTAGAATATATGTTACCTTAGAGATTGACATCAGGTGACACATGTCACCTTTCATTAAGTACGTAATTATCTCGAAATTAAAGGATAATAACGATTATACGATGGACATCAACTAATTTAATGAATCTTCGAGATTCATAACATATTGTGCATATATATATATAAAGGTACGTGCGGATTTGAAAGAAAAATTAAATTAAATTTAGTATAACTGCCTTTGTCATTCAAAAAGTGTGTTTCACTTTTTGGCTCAGTACAGAGAGAGTTTTATTTGTCTAAATTTCTCTCTCTCTAATGAAAAAGTGTGTTTGAACCCTATTTGAATCCTTTTTATTCATTTGATTCGAGAATTTTTGGGCTTCATTGGTTGGAGAAAACTTGATAGCGGTTACAATTATTGTTCTTCTTGCAACATGAATTTGAGAGTATCACAGTTTGTTCGGGTAATGTTTTATCTTATGTTTGTTTTGATTATTGTCTTTAGTGTAATGGTATTATTCTGTTTGAAAAAAAACTCTATGTTCTTAGAATGGTTTTGTTGTTGCGTCGAACTGTCATTGACATTTGATTCTTGTCTTTGTGTAGTGGTGCTAATTTTCTATAATGTGTTTATTTGCTTGGAATACCTTACTCTAAATATCAGTTATCGTCGTTCTAAAAGTATTGCTTACCTGTATTGCATTTTAGAAATAGATAGGTTTATTTTTGTTTCTAATTTTAGGGAGATTTTGAGATGAACTCATCGGAGAGGACTGTTTCGGTGGGAAAAAAGGTTTGCCAAAAGAAACGTTTGGATTTGAAGAGTTAGTGGAATGGAAAGGTCCGATTATATCTTTTGGAGGTCTGTATACAAGTATAAAATATACAATGGATGGTGAAGATTTTCATTTTCCTTTGATAGAAGATGATGATCCAAGCTTTGGTTTGGTTTATTGAAGGCCTAGAGACGAATATGCTCCGGAGCAAAAATATTCTAAAGCCATAGCTTGTGAAGAAGGTTTGAATCCTAATGTTCATCAATACTAAATGATAGTGTCAGAAAGTCGTTATTTAGATGGGATTCTAGAAACACATAGTTCCCAATTTGTTATGGAACATATTATCTGAAAGGAGAGCAACGAATCAATACTCCACCAAAGAAAATGTGTGACAACATATGTGGCACATCTGAGAGCTGGGTTGCAATTTTCGTTACATCTTTTGTTTGTTGATATTTGTAAATAGTATATGATCTAGCTTGGTTAATTGATGTCGAATGTTATTCGTACCACAGTTGGTTTTATACTGTTGTGCGGATGTGAAGTGACATTAGAGTTGTGGAGGAGGTTGTATTATTTAAGTCAGAAATGTACAACTCCTGAAGATTGAGAGTTTTTTATATTACTCGTCGAAGTCAAAGACCAATGATTATGGGTTCGTCTAGTATCTATTCTTGGAATAAATAAGTTCTTTTATATAAAACACAATAGATTGGAAAATAGTGGAATGTTAGTGCCTTGGAACAATAGAAAACATTTGAGTAATGAATACCCCGAAGGTTACGCTCGTGATGCTCAAGATGTAGTGACATTGACGAGTTATAAGTTTGATCTTTTGGTTGGAGAAGATTTGTTAGAACATTTGATGAGATTTGCAGGATTGGAATTTGGAACTCGATTAGACATTTAGAAATTGAGTATAGGTTCAAATGGATTTTGGAAGTTTCTATTATTGTAATAACTTATTTACCAAGAGCTAACTTTCTATTGTATTATTTTTGTAGGAAAAAGTCTTGTGATGGACATGATGCAGAACAATGATAAAAAGAAGAGGCACAGTCCAGGTAAAATTACTGTTGTTACAGTTATGCCCTAATCTGGAAGCTTTAGTTTCATAACCGGAACTCACAAGTATTATGTTCTATGTAAGTTTCGTGAATTTGAGAAGAAGGAAAAGAAGAATAAAATGGAGGACCACAACGTCGAGGCTTCAAAAATAACCAAGGTGATAGAGTCAACTATTAGTCTGAAGCTATCATCTCTTGAAAAGAAAAACTGAGGCTAGAGGCAACACATTCGGTTGGAGAGATGAAGGGTCCTCTCAAATCTTACTTTCATGGAGAAAAGGTCTATTCTTATCACTCATCTTTGAAGTTTTGAAGAATAGTTTTTGAGAATACATCAAAGAAAGTTTATTCATCAACTTGGAGGTGATATATCATTCCTCATTTTCTTTGGTGTATTATACTATGTAAGGAAGCTATGGGTCTCTTGATTTAGTTTGAAATATCATGTTGAACATTAAATTCTGGTCATATCTTTGGGGTATTTTGTATTTTCATAACCTAAGTGATAGGGAAGGCATCGTTTCTATTGTGTAGAGTAGGAAGTGATTCTACTCTTTATCTTGAGAAATTGTGATTGTGTGAGTAAGGGAGTGAGCCTTCTTTGTAGCTCTAGTAAAGAGCATTGTGATAAACAAGTAACTAGTGAAGTTGAAGTGAAAGGGTAGTGAACCCTATCACCGTGGATGTAGCCTACGTTATTGGTGGTAAACCACGTAAATTGATTGTCTCTTTACTTTTATGCAAGTGTGTGTGCGTTAACATTGATATATGAACTAAAAGGACAATCTCTCAAGAAATAGATCACAATAGTTGAATTACACAAACAATTGCTTGTGTTGCTGAAATTTGGTATTAATCTTTGTTCGGGTGTTGAAATCTACAAAAATAGTGTGCTGAATTTTTGAAAAGAGTTAAGCACTGATTCACCCCCCCCCCCTCTGAATGCATTCCTTGGGCATAACATTTTTTATGATAAATAATGAACTATGAAGTTATATTATAATTTTTGGAAGTGAAGTTATGATCCCTGAAGAGGTCATATTAGATATTCTGTCTGTGATCGTGTTAATAGATTTGGATATATTCATATAGTCATGATGCATTTTCTATTATATTGCAATTATTAAGATAAAAGATTAAGTGTCAAAATATCAATAACCACTTGGAGTGGAAAAGGGCAATGGCCATTTGGAAAATATATTTGTTATTTATCACTAGAAGTGATAATTTTTAAATAAGTATTTTATCTCTAGTATTTTAATACCCTTTCCACCTGAAGTGGGTTTAAAAATGCAAATATTCATTATGCTATTTATATCATTGAATTATTTATTACTCCCCGTTTATTTATAAGATAATCTTGAAACTTTGATGATGATATACTTTTATAGCAAGATTTGTTGATGTCATTTTGATGAGAATTTGTTTCCCAAATTAGGGGGAGAAAGTAAATGACATAAATAAAACTTGTTGAAAATATTTTTGAGGCATTTGGATCCATACACAAGTGTGATTGAACTGGAAGTGAAGGTGCACGTATACTCCAGGAGCTAACCGAAATCCTAGAGGAGCAAAGGAAACAGCAGGAAGAGATGAGAGCCATACGAGCTGAACTGCGAGATTTGAGAAATAAACGCCATTACAAAGGGAAGATTCTTTTTATTTTCTGTAAATAAATTGTTTGAACTAAAGTTTAATAGCTGACCCCTACTTTTTATTTTCAAAATTTAAATGAGGTCTTTTATTTTTTTTCAGAAATTTTTCTTCAGACAAATTTTCAATTCTCTGCGAAAAACAAATGTGTTAAAAATACAATTTAGTTTTCATGATTAAATTGTGGAAATTTGATCTTTTGTTTTTCTAGAATTTTTGCTGAAAGAAAGTAAGGATATGATTAGGGCCGTTATGATTTTTGAAAAGAGAATAGACTAATAATTTTTGAAAAGGTTTTTAACAACTTCTGTATTGCATAGGCTAACCAAGATTATTTGTTACAAATTATAATTATTTTTGGTGTATGAAGATTTGTAGGAATTTTGAAAAAAAAAAGAGAAATTATTTTTTCTTTTCCGGAAGCGGCACCCATCCTGAGGGCGGCCGTCCAGCTAGGACGGGCATCCCGAGGGCGGCTCCTCTCTATAAATACCCAATTTTTCCCATTTTCCTCCAAAACCAAACACCAAAAACCATCTCTCTACAAAAATTCTCTCCACAAATTCTCTCCAAAATTTGGCAAAACTCTTGAATTTTCAAATTTCAACTTTTCCCACCAAAAATTTGAACTTTTAAAATTTCCTTCCAAATTTGAATTCCCGCCAAAAACTCAAAATCCTTCCCTAAACGAAATCCACCCTTTTGAATTCGAATTTACCCCCAGAATTCGAATTTTTTTCTTTCCCGCCAAATTCTCGAACTTTCTCAAAATTCCTTCAACCAAATGGCTCCAAAACGCGCACGTATCACCTCGTCCATGATTGTCACATATGTGGCACACCCCTTCATGCTTTCCCTTCTATCCTGGCATATCAGGAGAGGACGCAGCATACTGGTTGGCAGAACGCTCGACTGGGCAGCAGTTCAGACACTAGGAGTCGAGCGGGAGATCCAACGCATACTCGACGTACTACCTTACAGTCGAGTCTTCACCATCACTGAGCCGACCTACCTCAAGCTGGTTTGTGAGTTTTACGCTTTCTTCACATTCCAGTGAGAGCAGATCACATTCCAACTACGGAATGGACCAGTGATGAGCATGGCCGAGTTCGGCATCGCTTTGGGTATCTGGTGGAGAGAGGAGCTGGACACACCTGCCTACCACTACGGCTGTACGAGACTTCACCTCTGTGGACGTCTCCACCGCCTGGGCCCAGATCTGCAAGACTGGCCCCTAACAGCATGGATTCACGAAAGCCACAAGTATCCACCCGCCCTTCGCTATTTACATACCATCATAGCACACACTCTAGCAGGTCGATGTACTACCCCGGGGAATGTCACCTAGATGGAGACATTCCTCCTGGCTACTATGCACAGGGGCACTACTGTGGAGATGGCCCGACTCATTACCGTCATCATGCGGGGTTTTGCTACAAACACTCGGAAACAATGTCTGGGGCTCGGGCCGTTCATTACCCGATAGCTCACTATCTAGAGTTGGATATAGAGGGCTCAGAGTTGACCTAGATTGCTCCGACCACCATTCCCACAGACTTGACTATTCTACGGAACATGGGAATGGTCGTACGGGATGCAGCTGGGCGATACTCTATCCACACAGAGCAGTAGGGAGAGTCATCGGTACCGAGACTGACATCAAAGCATACACCACCGACCCAGATGTTCGTACCACGCACAGCCTTCAAGCGACATATGTTGCAGGGGTTGGCGGAACTCACTGCCAACACAGCTGGGATATGGAGAACATGAGAGGCGGATGGATATGATGGATGAAAGAATCAGCAGGACTAGTAGTAGGGTTGAGGAGATTTATCACAGACCTCCTGGTTTACTGAAGACCCCGAGGTCTACTTCTGGCCACCTGATGATGATGAGCTCGGTTCTTAGTTTCTCTTTTTCTTTTTCTTTCTTTCATTTTTCGCTTTATGTGTGATTATGTGATAAGCTGGGCTGTATGAAATATAAATCTTGGTATGCAAAACATTGATTTGTATGCCATAACACATTGTTTCTTTTATTATATTTTGTTATTTCTATTACCTTTTTGTTTTGTTGTTTTATTTTCTTTCTCTACCCCTTAGTTAGTCAAATAAGTGTGGGGTAAGAATTTAATATGTTATGTTTCCAATTTTTATTTTTCAAATAAGTGTGGGTGATTGGATATGCATGAACACTGAGGACATTGTAAACCTTAAGTGTGGGGTAGCAGTGCATTGCACTGTAGTAGTAAACTTTTGCATGTTTCACATATTTCTCATTAAAATTGCACCCTTCAAAAAAAATTTCAAAATTTTCACTCTTTCAGACTTCAAAAAATGCAGTAGTGATTGGTAAAGAAATGCTTATGTCTATGATATATGTGAGTAGAGCATTATGATTAGTATGAAACAAGTTGATAACTTAACTGAATTCCTAATTAGAAATAGGGAATTCCTGATAATTGAGCACAACTTAGTTTGGATTAGAGACATCAACCAAATACCTTTTCGAGACCTAACTAAATAATATTAGACCGGTTGAGGATGTATTAGCAATTTAAATAACTAGATGATGCTTGAGCTGGAAGTGAAAAGTTAAATAAATAGGGTAGTTTGCAAGCGTCCTTTGCTACTCGAGCACGACTTCTTAAGGGAACTTAAAGCCTGATGCCATAAGTCGTGTAGATCTGGGAGTCATGGAGTGGGACTCGCTACATGGCTAGTTAAAGTTGATGTGTGAAAGCGAACACAAAAATACCCTGAACAATCAATCTAAAAATACATAGCCCATTGTGTTTTTTTATTGAAATTTAGGTTAAAAATTTTAAAAAATTATTCTAAAACATATTAAGGATTTTAAAAAATATTTTTTAAAAAAATTATATCATATATTTGGATTTAATTGTTTGTATAAAAATTTTAAGATTAATAAAAAGGGGCCTAAATACAACTTAAATTTTCTAAAAATATCTAAGAATAGAAAATATAGACAATTTGAAAATTCCTAAGTAAAGAACAGTAGAGTAAAAAATGACATTTCAACTAACAAAATTAGAAATCGAGGAAAAACATAAAAAAAATACATAAGTAATAGAAACCTATAAACTCTAGAAAAACGTATAAGAAAATCTAATTTAAAACACATTAAAAAATTAACAAAATACTAGAGAAACACTCAGTTTAGAAATTTTAAAAAATTATCTATAATTAAATAGTTTTATTTATAAATACCTATGCGATGAGTTTCGTCTGTACATATAGAGAACTCATGACTTCGATGTCATAAATGAGAGTGATTATCATTCGAGCAATGCCTCTGTACACAATTAAATAGTTATCTAAGACATAACTAAAAAAATCAAAGTTAATTCTAACAATTACAAAACTAGAAAACATTTAAAGAAATCTAGAAATAAAAAAAAAATCTAAGAAAACATGATACTAAAAGTTAATAAAAATCTAAAAATACCCATCCTAAAGGAAAACCGAAATCTAAGAAAATATACACTAAAATATCCAAATATTATCAAATATAGTTCTAAATTAAAGAAAAGTCTAACCTTAGGTAGTCATAAACTAAAGGAAAATTTACAGAATGACAACAACTTATTTAAATTTTAAAACATATTTACAGAAGGTTGATAATATATATATATATATATATATATATATATATATATATATATATATATATCATAATATGTTCAAACTATATTTATTTATAATTAAATAAAATTTAAATTATATAATTCCTACTACCATGATGTTGAAACATAATAATTAAACTAATGTAATATTTTATTATTACTTAAACAAACACAAAAAACAAAAATAACATAAGAAAACTTACTTTGAATATTCTGAAAAACAAGAACTGAAAATTAAATACAGATAATATGAATAGAGTCTAATACTATGTACTATTCCTTTAAGACATATTTCTTCTCTTTTCTGGGTGCTTAAATTTTTTTGGATGTCTACCTCCCAAGGTAGAATGATCTCCACTTACTGATGAAGCACACCAACAACAAGTCCACGAACTAGTTTATTTAGAGTACTAAAAAAACTATATTTTGAACAATAAAATATAAAATGCAGATACTATTGTGTTTGTAAACCGGTTGAATGATTTGAAAACTAAATAGCATCTTGCTATTTATAGACTTGTAGAGAATTATTTATAAAGAACGTACCCCTAAACAACAATCTATTTAAATATTTTAATAATAATTTTTAGAATAATTGGTGAGTTTAGTTCTAAACAAATTTATCTTTATCAAGCTTAGTCCAAAAAATAAAAAAAAAAATTTTAAGGTCCCAAACATTTTTTAAGTGAACAATAAGATCTTTTCAACGGATTCTGTCAAAAACCCTAAAAATTTAAAGGTTTTTGCATTTAGTTAATTAAAGACGATGGTAAAAAAGTCATTACATGTGAAAAGAAAATGGATAAAAATGTCTTTGTATTTAAAATTTAAAATTTAAAAAATAAAAATGTCTTCACATTTTACATTTAAAATAAAAAATATCAAAATTCTTTTGTCAATCTTCTTCTTCTTCTTTGGTTACAAACAAGATTTTTATCGTTTCTGACATCTTTGAAGAAAAAAAAAGAAAAAAAAGAAGAAAATATTCATAAAAAGAAAATCAAAAGAAGAGAAATTTTAAAATATGTCTTCTTTTTTATTGTGATTTAGTGATTTATATGAATCGAAATTTAAATTTTAGTTCATCCTCTTCTTACCATAGATTCTCACTCAAGCTCTTGTGATCTGTTCATGAAAGAAAGATGTTGACTCTTCATTAAAATTGATGATACCAGATACCAACATCTAATAATTGTGTACTCAAACGATCAGAAATTTTTTTTTTAAAATGATGTTATGAAACATGTTGAAATATTACATCCTAAGTGAATGAGTGAATGTAGGAGGTCCACAACATCTTGTTTATATCTCGAGAAGAAGAAAATTGGCGAAGGACTTGATAAATTTTTTATTTTTTAAATTTTAAATTTTAAATGTGATGATATTTTAATTGTTCTGTTTAAATATTTCTTTTATTATTACTTCTTCCTTTAATTTTCACATATAATGACTTTTTTATTGTTATTTTTAATTAATTAAATCTAAAAACCTTTAAATTTTTAGAGTTTTTGACTGTCGAAGAGGATCTTATTGTTCACATTAAAAAAAGTTTAAAACCTTAAAAGTTAAAAATATTTTAGAACTAAATTTGCTAAAGATAAATTTGTTTGAGACCAAACTCACTCATTATTCATCATTTTTCGAACAAATAGTTTTAGTAATTTTAATATTATTATTATTCAAAAGTATAACAACCAATAAAACATTACGACTCAAAATTGAAATTCTCAACTATTCCTAAATATAGTTTAAATTGGATTTCTCTTTATTCCAATAACTTAATCATAAAATCATCAAAATTTTGAAAATCTAAGAAATTTATGAAATTATTTTTCCGACAAGACACAAAAAGTCTAATGCATTTTATTAACATGTTGTTGTGTAAAATCATAAAATATGACTAAAAATGTAAAAATAAATAAAAACGAATCATAAAATAATTCACTTATTTCACTCAACACATAGACCGACATACTATTATTGTACATAGTTTTTAAAGAAGTATTAACAATTTTACATTTCTAAAAAATGTATAATTATATCCAAAGAAGATGATATGGTTTATCACTAACGTTCCAATTATATAGCAAATTTAGATCCATGAGAATCAATTTTAGAACTCCAAACAAAAGTATTAATGCAAGGTTTTTAAGAAAAACTAAATAAATTAAATTTAAAAAAACAAGAAGGAAACCTATTAAAATATTAATGTTGACCGCCAAGAGGTTATCTAGATTCCTTTCAAAGCTCTATAGAAAACGACGCCATTTTGTGATTAATAAGGTGTATTTATAATTAGAATCTCTTAATTTTAATTGAAATCTAATTCATTTGAAAAGGTAATATTTTATTATATATGTTTCTTAATTATCTTTTTAGATTTAATAGAATTTATTTAAATTTCTAAATTACCCTTTGGTTTAAGGGATGTATACCATAAGCGTTTTTTTTTTTAGATTCTGGGATAATTGTCGGATGTGAGCATTCGATTGTGACTTGATTTTTTTTCTTTTTGATAAAAAGTTATAAGAAGCCACTAAAATTCTGATACGTAGGATATCGGGTTTTGTGTATTTAAAAAAAGTTGCTATATTTATGATGATTTTTATGGATTCATGTGTAAATTTTTAAAATAATAATAATGATATAATAAATAAATAATAAATAAATAATAATATATATATATATATATATAAAGTTGTGAAATATATATAAAAATAATAAAAATAAATAAGATGAAAGTAAACGAGATAGGTAGACAATAGAGAGAATATTATTATCTAATTTATAGGGGTAAGTAGGGATAGAAATAAACACTAAGGATGACACTTGTCACCCGGTATTCAGTGTTAGGTGACACTTGTCACCAAAGTCATAAGTACTAGGTGATACGTGTCACCTTAGAGATAAACATCAAGTGACACATGTTACCTTTTATTAAGTACGTAATTATTCCGGGATTAAAGGATAATAACGATTATATGATGGACATCCATTAATTTAATGAATCTTTGGGATTCATAACACTTCCTATTGGATGTTCATTACATAAAGAATATGCCTCGTTAAAGCTTTACTAGATAAAACCTAGTGGAAAAAAACTCTAGTGAAGAAAAAAAAATACATTATTCTTTATATGTAGATTTCTCCCCCTGACGAGGTGAACTATTTAGATCTAAATATATTTTTATTTATATCTAGTGACCTTACGACCATTGGAATACTCAATGGATATGCTTTATTCATGAAAAATATTTTCAACACTTTAGCTTTATATGTTGACTGATGAACAAAAATTTCATCTTTCATATGTTTAATTTGAAGCCCAAGACAAACGTTTTTCCAAAATCTTTAACTTCAAATTCTCGTTTCAAACAATCTATAGCTTCTCGGAGCTCTTTTGGAGTTCCGATGAGATTGATATCGTCAACATATATAGCAAGAATCACAAAACCAAAATCTGTTTTCTTAATAAAAACACATGGACATATTTGGTCATTCTTATATCCTGAATTCAATAGGAATTTACTAATGCGATTGTACCACATGCGTCCAAATTGTTTAAGCCATATAATGACTTCTGTAATTTTATAGAATAATTTTCACGAGGGCCTTTAGAAGCCTTCGGTAATTTGAATCATTCAGGGATTTTCATATAAATTTCATTTTCAAGGCTTCCATAAAGATAAATTGTAACAACACCCATTAGACTCATATCCACCTTTTCATGAACTGCGAAACTTATAAGATATAGGAGTGTAATAGCATCAATAACGGGTGAATAAGTTTGATCATAATCAGTTCCTGGCTTTTGCAAAAAGTTTTGTGCGACGAGTCGGCTTTATATCTTATGACTTCATTATCTCATTCATTTTCGCACAAACACCCCGGTGAGCATTTTTTTAGCCAACATTTTCTTTGGATAGTTAGATTATGTTGAGGCTCAATTATCATATATATTGATTATGAATGTTTATTATTCTAAGAAAAGGATTGAACACCATCAATTAAAATTTATTATAATCGTTTCTCAAGGAAGTTAGGAATCCTCTACTAATAATAAAACTTAGGCAAACCAAGACTTAAGTTCCAACACCAAGTGAAGATAGGAGAAATCTAATCTAGAAAGCAATAAAGAAAGTAATAAAGGAAAGCAATAAAGGAAAACAATAAAGGAAAAAATGAAATGCAAAACAACTTAGGACCTTTAAGAAATCAAGCAAGCACACATGACTTATGAGAGGTTCTTAGCACAATATACTCTCATGAATTGAGAATCTTCATGCTATGGTCTAAGGGTTGATATCCAACATCAAGGTTGTATTGACTCTCCCCTTAGAGCTCAACCAAATTGCCCTTTTAGGATATGGTAGCCTATATCAAAATATCTTAGGACCTTCACATCTATTAAGATGGAATCCTTAGACACATAAATGTAAAAATCTAAGAACAAATGATATAGGTCAACATGAAACACCAACATAAGACATCAAAAAATTCTCAACAATCATTCCTAAAGCAATGTAGAACATTAAGAGATCCTAAAAGAGAATTGATGTTAAAATCATACATACAAGATCAATAAAGAACAAGGAGGGAAAATGTGTACACGTTGAAGCTTAGAACTCCTTGAAGTCTTCAATCTCTTGTAGATGTTTTCTTCCCACCTTTCTTCAATACATCAACTTAATCGAGCGAACTCGAATAAAAAAAATAGTCAAACAAATTCAAACAACTTTTTCTGTTCGAAATATTAAACGAGCGAACTCAAACGTGCTCGAATAATAATCAAACAAACCCAAATTATCTGATGTTCGGTTTGACTCGGTTTGTTAACAGCTCTAGCCACACCAACATCAACATTTCAAGATCGTCATCATTTCTTTCATGAGACAAATATTGGGAAGTAAAATTTACCTCAGCATATTTGCCTTTCTTTTCAATAAATGCTTTATATAAGTCAACAAAATGTTTTGCCCTGCGACAAACATGAGACAAGTGACCTTTCATGCCATAACGATAACATTTGTCTTCATAATTTTTCATAACAGTATTTCCTTTTTCATTACTTTTTGTCCACTTCAGGTGGTCATTGACATTTTTGGCACCTAAATTATTATTACGATTATAAGGGCCAAATTTATCACGACGTCCATGATCATATTTTCAACCATGACAACGACTACGATCTCTTATGGGATCATGATTTCTAACAACATTTACTTCAGGGAATGGAGTAGAGCCAGTATGTCAAGTCTCGTGATTTTTCATCAGTAGTTTATTCTATTCCGCAACAAGAAGACAAGAGTATTTCTTAAAAGATTTCTCACGATATTGTTGATGCAAGACAATTTCGTGGCGTGAAAAGTGGAATATGTTTTCTCCAACATATCATCATCCGTTATATCAACTCCACATAGTTTTAACTACGAAACTATTTTAAACATTGCGGAGTTATATTCACTCACGAATTTGAAATCTTGCAACCTCAGGTGCAACCAGTCATACTGTGCTATTGGAAGAACGACCAACTTCTGGTGGTCAAATCTTTCTTTCAAATTTCCCCTCAAAACAAGAGGATCTTTCACCGTAAGATATTCATTTTTCAAATCCTCATGAAGATGATGACAGAGAAATATTATAGCTTTGGCACGATCTTGTGTTGATGACACATTATTTTGCACAACGATATCTGCCAAACCCATTGCAACAAGATGCACTTCAGCATCTAGTGTCCATGATAAGTGTTCTTTCTAGTGACATCAAGAGCCACAAATTCGAACTTAGTAAGATTTGTCATAATAATAGAAAACGTTCCTATTTGATCTTCAAATAAACTTCAAAAATACTTTATGATGGGATTCCGATCGATATGCTAAAAATAGGTTTTATTTACCCTATATCAATTATGAATAATTAAGGACTTAGAATTACTAATTGTCACAATTAGCATCTATGTTGTCACTTAATTAGTCAGAACCTAAGGCAGAGTACCTATCGTGTTGCTAGTCTATTGGAAAGTACCTACGATTTTAATTTAAGAAATTATTATACTCCCATGGAAGTGGTAACGGCTTAGTAGCAACTATCCTTTTACCATAACCCTCATTTTATTATCCAGTTATGCAATCATTCATCAATATCTTTGATGAAGGGTGATCCATTCTACACAAGGTTCGAGTTCATTAAGCATGCAAGAGTATTTTACAGACAGTGTTCTGATATATGCTATATTATTCCTACATGTTGATTGACCTATCTTCGAGTATTTTAGATATATCTTGGTCTAGATTGCAATTACATACTGATTCTACTTGTGTACCACATTTGAGTTATCTGATAAACTGCCCCATCGCCATTGACTACCCTACTCATGTTTCGAGCTAAAGGCATCCATGAAAGTCCTGTGTCACTCAGGAGATCATGCCGCTCGCCCTAATGCAGGCATAAAAACACGAACTCAGCCTCATTAGACTACTTTAATAAACATGGTGAACTATAGATTTATCTAATATGGCAGACCATAATGCTTCCGTCCTCACACAAAGCCCTAAATTAAGGCTTGTTAAACTAGACAGGTTATGATTAGACCGTGGTTAGGAATTGTCTATAATCGTTCATCTAATTTGAAAGAGCAAGCAGACATGCAGTCATAATGATAATTAAGCTTGTAACCTTTCCGAAAAAATGTAAATATTTTCAACATGCAAAACACATATTCATAATATCATAATTTAATAATCAAATGGGTCTTTGGATAAACATAGTACAAAAATATAAAGAGAGGGACAAGGGGACCACCACAATAAAGTATTCACCCTTTTTTAGGTCCGCTGATGGAGCAACTGCTTGTATATCTTGGACTGCTTGACCCGACTCTGCTCGACAAACCTTCGGGGAACGCTTCCTCAGCCTAGCAGCTATTCTTTACCTTACGTCCCAGGCTTAAGCAAAGCCCTATTGACTAACTCTTCGCTCACCTAATGCTCTCTTAGGATCTCCTAACGAAATCCCAGGTATTCTATGAATATTAAAAACGAACCCTATCTAGTCGTATTCTAAGATCTTGAGACAGACTCTTAGAAAACAAAGAACACGAGAAACTCTCGTATACTGAAATCTACTTGAACGAAAGACACATGAGATCACTGAATAACTCGTATACAGTAGAAAATTGTGTACTGGAAGCCACTGAATGATTCAGATCAAGTGGAGAGGGATGATTTCAACTGTAGAAGGCCTAGGGTATTTATAGCAGGGAAGCTGAGTGAATTTCTCTTCAGAAAACGATGTGGGACACTGTTCATGGGTTCGGGACGCCCGTCTCGATATGTTGACCTGGTCAGGATGCCCGTCCCGGTGCTTTGACCGGGTCGGGATGCCCGTCCTTGTCTTGGGACGCCCGTTCTGACTTCCAAACTTCCGAAAATCGTTTTGCCCTGAAATTTGCCATTTTCTTGCATATTTCACCTGAAACTTCCAAAATCACAAAAACTGCAAAATTGTGTTAATAACAGTCAATTAAGAATGATTTAACTTTAATTTCACCCTAAATTATGCCTAAAAATATGCAAAAAAAGTGATATGATTTACATATCACTTTACCTGATGGTAGAGATTCGTGCTGATAACGTATTGTGAATTATATAAAAATAATAAAATAAGCAAGATGAAAAGTAAACGAGATATGTAGAGAATTGAGAGAATATTATTATCTGATTTCTTGTTAGTTGTTGGTTGTATCTACAAAAGGGCATAGACCCATCTATTTATAGGGGTAAGTAGGGGATAGAGATAAACACTAAGGGTGACACTTGTCACCAAAGTTATAAGTACTAGAATATATGTTACCTTAGAGATTGACATCAGGTGACACATGTCACCTTTCATTAAGTACGTAATTATCTCGAAATTAAAGGATAATAACGATTATACGATGGACATCAACTAATTTAATGAATCTTCGAGATTCATAACATATTGTGCATATATATATAAAGGTACGTGCGGATTTGAAAGAAAAATTAAATTAAATTTAGTATAACTGCCTTTGTCATTCAAAAAGTGTGTTTCACTTTTTGGCTCATTACAGAGAGAGTTTTATTTGTCTAAATTTCTCTCTCTCTAATGAAAAAGTGTGTTTGAACCCTATTTGAATCCTTTTTATTCATTTGATTCGAGAATTTTTGGGCTTCATTGGTTGGAGAAAACTTGATAGCGGTTACAATTATTGTTCTTCTTGCAACATGAATTTGAGAGTATCACAGTTTGTTCGGGTAATGTTTTATCTTATGTTTGTTTTGATTATTGTCTTTAGTGTAATGGTATTATTCTGTTTGAAAAAAAAACTCTATGTTCTTAGAATGGTTTTGTTGTTGCGTCGAACTGTCATTGACATTTGATTCTTGTCTTTGTGTAGTGGTGCTAATTTTCTATAATGTGTTTATTTGCTTGGAATACCTTACTCTAAATATCAGTTATCGTCGTTCTAAAAGTATTGCTTACCTTGTATTGCATTTTAGAAATAGATAGGTTTATTTTTGTTTCTAATTTTAGGGAGATTTTGAGATGAACTCATCGGAGAGGACTGTTTCGGTGGGAAAAAAGGTTTGCCAAAAGAAACGTTTGGATTTGAAGAGTTAGTGGAATGGAAAGGTCCGATTATATCTTTTGGAGGTCTGTATACAAGTATAAAATATACAATGGATGGTGAAGATTTTCATTTTCCTTTGATAGAAGATGATGATCCAAGCTTTGGTTTGGTTTATTGAAGGCCTAGAGACGAATATGCTCCGGAGCAAAAATATTCTAAAGCCATAGCTTGTGAAGAAGGTTTGAATCCTAATGTTCATCAATACTAAATGATAGTGTCAGAAAGTCGTTATTTAGATGGGATTCTAGAAACACATAGTTCCCAATTTGTTATGGAACATATTATCTGAAAGGAGAGCAACGAATCAATACTCCACCAAAGAAAATGTGTGACAACATATGTGGCACATCTGAGAGCTGGGTTGCAATTTTCGTTACATCTTTTGTTTGTTGATATTTGTAAATAGTATATGATCTAGCTTGGTTAATTGATGTCGAATGTTATTCGTACCACAGTTGGTTTTATACTGTTGTGGATGTGAAGTGAGATTAGAGTTGTGGAGGAGGTTGTATTATTTAAGTCAGAAATGTACAACTCCTGAAGATTGAGAGTTTTTTATATTACTCGTCGAAGTCAAAGACCAATGATTATGGGTTCGTCTAGTATCTATTCTTGGAATAAATAAGTTCTTTTATATAAAACACAATAGATTGGAAAATAGTGGAATGTTAGTGCCTTGGAACAATAGAAAACATTTGAGTAATGAATACCCCGAAGGTTACGCTCGTGATGCTCAAGATGTAGTGACATTGACGAGTTATAAGTTTGATCTTTTGGTTGGAGAAGATTTGTTAGAACATTTGATGAGATTTGCAGGATTGGAATTTGGAACTCGATTAGACATTTAGAAATTGAGTATAGGTTCAAATGGATTTTGGAAGTTTCTATTATTGTAATAACTTATTTACCAAGAGCTAACTTTCTATTGTATTATTTTTGTAGGAAAAAGTCTTGTGATGGACATGATGCAGAACAATGATAAAAAGAAGAGGCACAGTCCAGGTAAAATTACTGTTGTTACAGTTATGCCCTAATCTGGAAGCTTTAGTTTCATAACCGGAACTCACAAGTATTATGTTCTATGTAAGTTTCGTGAATTTGAGAAGAAGGAAAAGAAGAATAAAATGGAGGACCACAACGTCGAGGCTTCAAAAATAACCAAGGTGATAGAGTCAACTATTAGTCTGAAGCTATCATCTCTTGAAAAGAAAAACTGAGGCTAGAGGCAACACATTCGGTTGGAGAGATGAAGGGTCCTCTCAAATCTTACTTTCATGGAGAAAAGGTCTATTCTTATCACTCATCTTTGAAGTTTTTGAAGAATAGTTTTTGAGAATACATCAAAGAAAGTTTATTCATCAACTTGGAGGTGATATATCATTCCTCATTTTTCTTTGGTGTATTATACTATGTAAGGAAGCTATGGGTCTCTTGATTTAGTTTGAAATATCATGTTGAACATTAAATTCTGGTCATATCTTTGGGGTATGTTTTGTATTTTCATAACCTAAGTGATAGGGAAGGCATCGTTTCTATTGTGTAGAGTAGGAAGTGATTCTACTCTTTATCTTGAGAAATTGTGATTGTGTGAGTAAGGGAGTGAGCCTTCTTTGTAGCTCTAGTAAAGAGCATTGTGATAAACAAGTAACTAGTGAAGTTGAAGTGAAAGGGTAGTGAACCCTATCACCGTGGATGTAGCCTACGTTATTGGTGGTAAACCACGTAAATTGATTGTCTCTTTACTTTTATGCAAGTGTGTGTGCGTTAACATTGATATATGAACTAAAAGGACAATCTCTCAAGAAATAGATCACAATAGTTGAATTACACAAACAATTGCTTGTGTTGCTGAAATTTGGTATTAATCTTTGTTCGGGTGTTGAAATCTACAAAAATAGTGTGCTGAATTTTTGAAAAGAGTTAAGCACTGATTCACCCCCCCCTCTGAATGCATTCCTTGGGCATAACATTTCTTTTATGATAAATAATGAACTATGAAGTTATATTATAATTTTTGGAAGTGAAGTTATGATCCCTGAAGAGGTCATATTAGATATTCTGTCTGTGATCGTGTTAATAGATTTGGATATATTCATATAGTCATGATGCATTTTTCTATTATATTGCAATTATTAAGATAAAAGATTAAGTGTCAAAATATCAATAACCACTTGGAGTGGAAAAGGGCAATGGCCATTTGGAAAATATATTTGTTATTTATCACTAGAAGTGATAATGTTTTAAATAAGTATTTTATCTCTAGTATTTTAATACCCTTTCCACCTGAAGTGGGTTAAAATGCACAATATCATTATGCTATTTATATCATTGAATTATTTATTACTCCCCGTTTATTATAAGATATCTTGAAACTTTGATGATGATATACTTTTATAGCAAGATTTGTTGATGTCATTTTGATGAGAATTTGTTTCCCAAATTAGGGGGAGAAAGTAAATGACATAAAATAAAACTTGTGTTGAAAATATTTTTGAGGCATTTGGATCCATACACAAGTGTGATTGAACTGGAAGTGAAAAAGATACTTCATTTGGAGCAAATTGCAAATTAAATCAGATTCTTTTGCTGACTCTAGATGAGTTACTAAATTGCATATTTGAACTATAGATATTCCTATACAAATAGACATATCTAAAGGACAAAATGTAAATCATATAGTTATTTAATAAAAAGCACGCCAGAAGCGTAACCGGCCCTTTAGTTCTAAGGATAAAAATCTTTGAAAGAAAAGATGATTAAATGATCTAGAAGATCATATTGAAGAAACTGAAAAAGAAAAACCAAGGGATAACTAATGAAAATATTCTAGTTACAAATGATGGAGAGAATTTGGAAATCTCTATTAATTTTACCACTTATGATAAAGGTTGGGATTGAAGAGAAATAATTATTGATAATATTTTTGTATATAATGTAGCCCTTGACGTTTTCAAGGATAATGTGGATTTGGATTATTCATCAATTGAAGAGTGTGAGTATAGAACTATTGGCCTCAATGAAAAAATGCGATTCAACTGAAGTTAAATTCTCTTGCAAAACGAGAAGTTTTTGAGCTTGTAGTCCAAACGCCAAAGGTGTAAAACCTATTAGTTATAAATGGGTATTTGTGTAAAGCAAAATGAGAATAATAAGTCTAAAGTTAAAGCAAGACTTGTCCCACAAGGCTTTTCGCAAAAGCTAGGTCAATCAACATGTATGAACAATAACATATATTAGAACACTGTTTGTAAAATATTCTTGCATGCTTAATGAACTCGAACCTTGTGTAGAATGGATCAATCTCTCATCAAAGAATATTGATGAATGATTGCATAACTGGATAATAAAATGAGAGTTAGGGCAAAAGGATAGTTTCTACTAAGCTGTTACCACTTCCTTGGGAGTACGATAATTTCTTAAATTAAAATCGTAGGTACTTTCCAACAGACTAGCTACATGATAGGTACTCTGCCTTAGGTTCTGATTGATTAAGTGACAACATAGATACTAAATGTGACAATTAGTAATTCTAAGTCCTTAGTTATTCATAATCGATATAGGATAAATAAAACCTATTTTTAGCATATCGATTGGAATCACACCAGATTTTTGGCGCCGTTGCCGGGGAAATATCATAACAAATTTAGAATTCCTGATCAAAATTCTAGAGACTTATGATAGGTAGCGGTAGTAATCTATACCTTAGACATAACACTCACTTTATACTAGTTAGACAATCAGTTTCTTGAAATATAGGGTTATCATACCTAATTAATTTTAGAAATGATATAAAATTAAGACATTTAGGATAATCAAATTTTAGAAAATCATTCTAAAACCTTATTAAGGAAATTTAAATTTCTTTCGAAGAAAAAAAAACTCGAAAAATATTTTCTTGTTTTTCTTCGTATTTTGTTTGACTCTTTTATTTATCTTATTTTGTTTTTATTATTTTTCATTATTTGTTTTATTATTATTTGATTCTAACCAGACTCTACATTCATAGATGAAGAGAGAAACATTGAGTAAGCCACAACCCTTCTCCCGTAGAGACAAAAGATTAAAAAGATGCCCTAGTCCAATAGACAGTTCTGATGAGGAAGGCGGAATAAAAACACTCACATTCTTGGAGACCATTAGAATAAGAGCCCAGAACATTCTGGACAAATTAGAAAATAACATTAACCCTTTCACAGAGATCCAAACAGCTCCTGCATCACCTGAGTACACTCCTGCATCTCCGGAGTATATTCCAAAATCTCCTGAGTACACTCCTGCATCCACTGAGTATACTCCAAAATCCCCTGAGTACACTCCTGCGTCCCCAGCACCTAACGATCAACCACTTTCATCAGGGGACAGCACTAACGGTTTCCAATCAGCCTTGTCTGCCCAGGTAGATGATATGACTCATAGGATATGCGCCATGGCTCAGACAATAGCGAGCAGATTCAGTCGCTCAGATCAGAATGTTTTAGCCATAAGTTCTGACTTGAACCAACTCAAAACCACAGTAGATCTCCAAGAGAGTGAAGGTGCACGTATACTCCAGGAGCTAACCGAAATCCTAGAGGAGCAAAGGAAACAGCAGGAAGAGATGAGAGCCATACGAGCTGAACTGCGAGATTTGAGAAATAAAGGCCATTACAAAGGGAAGATTCTTTTTATTTTTCAGCAAATAAATTGTTTGAACTAAAGTTTAATAACTGACCCCTACTTTTTATTTTCAAAATTTAAATGAGGTCTTTTATTTTATTCAGAAATTTTTCTTCAGACAAATTTTTCAATTCTCTACGAAAAACAAATGTGTTAAAAATACAATTTAGTTTTCATTGATTAAATTGTGGAAATTTGATCTTTTGTTTTTCTAGAATTTTTGCTGAATAGAAAGTAAGGATATGATTAGGGCCGTTATGATTTTTGAAAAGAGAATAGACTAATAATTTTTGAAAAGGTTTTTAACAACTTCTGTATTGCATAGGCTAACCAGGATGATTTGTTACAAATTATAATTATTTTTGGTGTATGAAGATTTGCAGGAATTTTTGAAAAAAAAAGAGAATTTTTTTTCTTTTCCGGAAGTGGCACCCATCCTAAGGGCGGCCGTCCAGCCAGGACGGGCATCCCGAGGGCGGCTCCTCTCTATAAATACCCAATTTTTCCCATTTTCCTCCAAAACCAAACACCAAAAACCATCTCTCTACAAAAATTCTCTCCACAAATTCTCTCCAAAATTTGGCAAAACTCTTGAATTTTCAAATTTCAACTTTTCCCTCCAAAAATTTGAACTTTTGAAATTTCCTTCCAAAATTTGAATTTCCCGCCAAAAACTCAAAATCCTTCCCTAAACGAAATGGCTCCAAAACGCGCACGTATCACCTCGTCCATGATTGTCACATATGTGGCACACCCCTTCATGCTTTTCCCTTCCATCCTGGCATATCAGGAGAGGACGCAGCATACTGGTTGGCAGAACGCTCGACTGGGCAGCAGTTCAGACACTAGGAGTCGAGCGGGAGATCCAGCGCATACTCGACGTACTACCTTACAGTCGAGTCTTCACCATCACTGAGCCGACCTACCTCAAACTGGTTTGTGAGTTTTACGCTTTCTTCACATTCCAGTGAGAGCATATCACATTCCAACTACGCGGAATGGACCAGTCGATGAGCATGGCCGAGTTCGGCATTGCTTTGGGTATCTGGTGGAGAGAGGAGCTGGACACACCTGCCTACCACTACGGCGGCTGTACGAGACTTCACCTCTGTGGACATCTCCACCGCCTAGGCCCAGATCTGCAAGACTGGCGCCCCCTAACAGCATGGCTTCACGAAAGCCACAAGTATCCACCCCGCCCTTCGCTATTTACATACCATCATAGCACACACTCTAGCAGGTCGATGTACTACCCCGGGGAATGTCACCTAGATGGAGACATTCCTCCTGGCTACTATGCACAGGGGCACTACTGTGGAGATGGCCCGACTCATTACCGTCATCATGCGGGGTTTTGCTACAAACACTCGGAAACAATGTCTGGGGCTCGGGCCGTTCATTACCCGGATAGCTCACTATCTAGAGTTGGATATCGAGGGCTCAGAGTTGACCTAGATTGCTCCGACCACCATTCCCACAGACTTGACTATTCTACGGAACATGGGAATGGTCGTACGGGATGCAGCTGGGCGATACTCTATCCACACAGAGCAGTAGGGAGAGTCATCGGTACCGAGACTGACATCAAAGCATACACCACCGACCCAGATGTTCGTACCACGCACAGCCTTCAAGCGACATATGTTGCAGGGGTTGGCGGAACTCACTGCCCGACACAGCTGGGATATGGAGAACATTGAGAGGCGGATGGATATGATGGATGAAAGAATCAACAGGACTAGTAGTAGGGTTGAGGAGATTTATCAGCAGACCTCCTGGTTTACTGAAGACCCCGAGGTCTACTTCTGGCCACCTGATGATGATGAGCTCGGTTCTTAGTTTCTCTTTTTCTTTTTCTTTCTTTCATTTTTCGCTTTATGTGTGATTATGTGATAAGTCTGGGCTGTATGAAATATAAATCTTGGTATGCAAAACATTGATTTGTATGCCATAACAGCATTGTTTCTTTTATTATATTTTGTTATTTCTATTACCTTTTTGCTTTGTTGTTTTATTTTCTTTCTCTACCCCTTAGTTAGTCAAATAAGTGTGGGGTAAGAATTTAATATGTTATGTTTCCAATTTTTATTTTTCAAATAAGTGTGGGGTGATTGGATATGCATGAACACTGAGGACATTGTAAACCTTAAGTGTGGGGTAGCAGTGCACTGTGCACTGTAGTAGTAAACTTTTGCATGTTTTCACATATTTCTCATTAAAATTGCACCCTTCCAAAAAAAAAATTCAAAATGTTTTACTCTTTCAGACTTCAAAATGCAGTAGTGATTGGTAAAGAAATGCTTATGTCTATGATATATGTGAGTAGAGCATTATGATTAGTATGAAACAAGTTGATAACTTAACTGAATTCCTAGATTAGAAATAGGGAATTCCTGATAATTGAGCACAACTTAGTTTGGATTAGAGACATCAACCAAATACCTTTTCGAGACCTTACTAAATAATATTAGACCGGTTGAGGATGTATTAGCAATTTAAATAACTAGATGATGCTTTGAGCTAGAAGTGAAAAAGTTAAATAAATAGGGTAGTTTGCAAGCGTCCTTTCCTACTCGAGCATGACTTCTTAAGGGAACTTAAAGCCTGATGCCATAAGGTCGTGTAGATTTGGGAGTCATCGGAGTGGGACTCGCTACATGGCTAGTTAAAGTTGATGTGTGAAAGCGAACACAAAATTACCCTGAACAATCAATCTAAAAATACATAGCCCATTGTGTTTTTTTATTGAAATTTAGGTTAATCAAATTTTAAAAAATTATTCTAAAACCATATTAAGGATTTTTTAAAAAATATTTTTTTAAAAAAAATTATATCATATATTTTGGATTTAATTGTTTGTATAAAAATTTTAAGATTATAAAAAAGGGGCCTAAATACAACTTAAATTTTCTAAAAATATCTAAGAATAGAAAATATAGACAATTTGAAAATTCCTAAGTAAAGAACAGTAGAGTAAAAAATGACATTTCAACTAACAAAATTAGAAATCGAGGAAAAAAAAAAAATACATAAGTAATAGAAACCTATAAACTCTAGAAAAACGTATAAGAAAATCTAATTTAAAACACATTAAAAAAAATTAACAAAATACTAGAGAAACACTCAGTTTAGAAATTTTAAAAAATTATCTATAATTAAATAATTTTATTTATAAATACCTATGCGATGAGTTTCGTCTGTACATATAGAGAACTCATGACTTCGATGTCATAAATGAAAGTAATTATCATTCGAGCAATGCCTCTGTACACAATTAAATAGTTATCTAAGACATAACTAAAAAAATCAAAGTTAATTCTAACAATTACAAAACTAGAAAACATTTAAGGAAATCTAGAAATAAAAAAAAATCTAAGAAAACATGATACTAAAAATTAATAAAAATCTAAAAATACCCATCCTAAAGGAAAACCGAAATCTAAGAAAATATACACTAAAATATCCAAATATTATCAAATATAGTTCTAAATTAAAGAAAAGTCTAACCTTAGGTAGTCATAAACTAAAGGAAAATTTACAGAATGACAACAACTTATTTAAATTTTAAAACATATTTACAGAAGGTTGATAGTATATATATATATATATATATATATATATATATATATATATATATATATATATATATATATATATATATCATATAATATGTTCAAACTATATTTATTTATAATTAAATAAAATTTAAATTATATAATTCCTACTACCATGATGTTGAAACATAATAATTAAACTAATGTAATATTTTATTATTACTTAAACAAACACAAAAAAATAAAAATAACATAATAGAAAACTTACTTTGAATATTCTGAAAAACAAGAACTGAAAATTAAATACAGATAATATGAATAGAGTCTAATACTATGTGCTATTCCTTTAAGACATATTTCTTCTCTTTTCTCGGTGCTTAAATTTTTTTGGATGTCTACCTCCCAAGGTAGAATGATCTCCACTTACTGATGAAGCACACCAACAATAAGTCCACGAACTAGTTTATTTAGAGTACTAAAAAAACTATATTTTAAACAATAAAATATAAAATGCAGATACTATTGTGTTTGTAAACTGGTTGAATGATTTGAAAACTAAATAGCATCTTGCTATTTATAGACTTGTAGAGAATTATTTATAAAGAATGTACCCCTAAACAACAATCTATTTAAATATTTTAATAATAATTTTTAGAATAATTGGTAAGTTTAGTTCCAAACAAATTTATCTTTGTCAAGCTTAGTCCAAAAAATTTTAAAATTTTTTTAAGGTCCCAAACATTTTTTTAAGTGAACAATAAGATCTTTTCAACGGATTCTGTCAAAAACCCTAAAAATTTAAAGGTTTTTGCATTTAGTTAATTAAAGACGATGGTAAAAAAGTCATTACATGTGAAAAGAAAATGGATAAAAATGTTTTTGTATTTAAAATTTAAAATTTAAAAAATAAAAATGTCTTCACATTTTTACATTTAAAATAAAAAATATCAAAATTCTTTTGTCAATCTTCTTCTTCTTCGGTTACAAACAAGATTTTTATGGTTTCTGACATCTTTGAAGAAAAAAAGAAAGAAAAAAAAGAAGAAAATATTCATAAAAAGAAAATCAAAAGAAGAGAAATTTTAAAATATGTCTTCTTTTTTTATTGTGATTTAGTGATTTATATGAATCGAAATTTAAATTTTAGTTCATCCTCTTCTTACCCATAGATTCTCACTCAAGCTCTTGTGATCTGTTCATGAAAGAAAGATGTTGACTCTTCATTAAAATTGATGATACCAGATACCAACATCTAATAATTGTGTACTCAAACGATCAGAAAATTTATTTTTTAAAATGATGTTATGAAACAGGTTGAAATATTACATCCTAAGTGAATGAGTGAATGTAGGAGGTCCACAACATCTTGTTTATATCTCGAGAAGAAGAAAATTGGCGAAGGAATTGATAAATGTTTTATTTTTTAAATTTTAAATTTTAAATGTGATGATATTTTAATTGTTCTGTTTAAATATTTCTTTTATTATTACTTCTTCCTTTAATTTTCACATATAATGACTTTTTTATTGTTATTTTTAATTAATTAAATCTAAAAACCTTTAAATTTTTAGAGTTTTTGACTGTCGAAGAGGATCTTATTGTTCACATTAAAAAAAGTTTAGAACCTTAAAAGTTAAAAATATTTTGGAACTAAGTTTGTTAAAGATAAATTTGTTAGAGACCAAACTCACTCATTATTCATCATTTTTCGAACAAATAGTTTTAGTAATATTTTAATATTATTATTATTCATGAAAGTATAACCGCCAATAAAACATTACGACTCAAAATTGAAATTCTCAACTATTCCTAAATATAGTTTAAATTGGATTTCTCTTTATTCCAATAACTTAATCATAAAATCATCAAAATTTTGAAAATCTAAGAATTTTATGAAATTATTTTTCCGACAAGACACAAAAAGTCTAATGCATTTTATTAACATGTTGTTGTGTAAAATCATAAAATATGACTAAAAATGTAAAAATAGATAAAAACGAATCATAAAATAATTCACTTATTTCACTCAACACATAGACCGACAACCTATTATTGTACATAGTTTTTAAAGAAGTATTAACAATTTTACATTTCAAAAAAAAGTATAATTATATCCAAAGAAGTGATATGCTGTTTATCACTAACGTTCCAATTATATAGCAAATTTAGATCCATGAGAATCAATTTTAGAACTCCAAACAAAAGTATTAATGCAAGGTTTTTAAGAAAAACTAAATAAATTAAATTTAAAAAAACAAGAAGGAAACCTATTAAAATATTAATGTTGACCGCCAAGAGGTTATCTAGATTCCTTTCAAAGCTCTATAGAAAACGACGCCATTTTGTGATTAATAAGGTGTATTTATAATTAGAATCTCTTAATTTTAATTGAAATCTAATTCATTTGAAAAGGTAATATTTTATTATATATGTTTTCTTAATTATCTTTTTAGATTTAATAGAATTTTATTTAAATTTCTAAATTACCCTTTTGGTTTAAGGGATGTATACCATAAGCGTTTTTTTTTTAGATTCTGGGATAATTGTCGGATGTGAGCATTCGATTGTGACTTGATTTTTTCTTTTTCTTTTTGATAAAAAGTTATAAGAAGCCACTAAAATTTGATACGTAGGATATGGGGTTTTGTGTATTTAAAAAAAGTGGCTATATTTATGATGATTTTTATGGATTCATGTGTAAATTTTTAAAATAATAATATAATAAATATATATATATTATATATAATATATATATAATTGTGAAATTATATAAAAATAATAAAAATAAATAAGACGAAAAGTAAACGAGATAGGTAGACAATAGAGAGAATATTATTATCTGATTTATAGGGGTAAGTAGGGATAGAAATAAGCACTAAGGATGACACTTGTCACCCGGTATTCAGTGTTAGGTGACACTTGTCACCAAAGTCATAAGTACTAGGTGATACGTGTCACCTTAGAGATAAACATCAAGTGACACATGTTACCTTTTATTAAGTACGTAATTATTCCGGGATTAAAGGATAATAATGATTATATGATGGATATCCATTAATTTAATGAATCTTCGGGATTCATAACACTCCCTATTGGATGTTCATTACATAAAGAATATGCCTCGTTAAAGCTTTACTGGATAAAACCTAGTGGGAAAAAACTCTAGTGAAGAAAAAAAAATACACTATTCTTTATATGTAGATTTCTCCCCCTGATGAGGTGAACTATCTAGATCTAAATATATTTTTATTTATATCGAGTGACCTTACGACCATTGGAATACTCAATGGATATGCTTTATTCACGAAAAATATTTTCAAGACTTTAGCTTTATATGTTGACTGATGAACAAAAATTTCATCTTTCATATGTTCAATTTGAAGCCCAAGACAAACGTTTTTCCAAAATCTTTAACTTCAAATTCTCGTTTCAAACAATCTATAGCTTCTCGGAGCTCTTTTGGAGTTCCGATGAGATTGATATCGTCAACATATATAGCAAGAATCACAAAACCAAAATCTGTTTTCTTAATAAAAACACATGGACATATTTGGTCATTCTTATATCTTGAATTCAATATGAATTCACTAATGCGATTGTACCACATGCGTCCAGATTGTTTAAGCCCATATAATGACTTCTGTAATTTTATAGAATAATTTTCACGAGGGCCTTTAGAATCCTTCGGTAATTTGAATCATTCAGGGATTTTCATATAAATTTCATTTTCAAGGCTTCCATAAAGATAAATTGTAACAACACCCATTAGACTCATATCCACCTTTTCATGAACTGCGAAACTTATAAGATATAGGAGTGTAATAGCATCAATAACGGGTGAATAAGTTTGATCATAATCAGTTCTTGGCTTTTGCAAAAAGTTTTGTGCGACGAGTCGTGCTTTATATCTTATGACTTCATTATTCTCATTCATTTTCGCACAAACACCCCGGTGAGCATTTTTTTTAGCCAACATTTTCTTTGGATAGTTAGATTATGTTGAGGCTCAATTATCATATATATTGATTATGAATGCTTATTATTCTAAGAAAAGGATTGAACACCATCAATTAAAATTTATTATAATCGTTTCCCAAGGAAGTTAGGAATCCTCTACTAATAATAAAACTTAGGCAAACCAAGACTTAAGTTCCAACACCAAGTGAAGATAGGAGAAATCTAATCTAGAAAGCAATAAAAGAAAGTAATAAAGGAAAGCAATAAAGGAAAACAATAAAGGAAAAAATGAAATGCCAAACAACTTAGGACCTTTAAGAAATCAAGCAAGCACACATGACTTATGAGAGGTTCTTAGCACAATATACTCTCATGAATTGAGAATCTTCATGCTATGGTCTAAGGTTGATATCCAACATCAAGGTTGTATTGACCTCTCCCCTTAGAGCTCAACCAAATTGCCCTTTTAGGATATGGTAGCCTATATCAAAATATCTTAGGACCTTCACATCTATTAAGATGGAATCCTTAGACATATAAATGTAAAAATCTAAGAACAAATGATATAGGTCAACATGAAGACACACAAACATAAGACATCAAAAAATTCTCAACAATCATTCCTAAAGCAATGTAGAACATTAAGAGATCCTAAAAGAGAATTGATGTTAAAATCATACATACAAGATCAATAAAGAACAAGGAGGGAAAATGTGTACAAGTTGAAGCTTAGAACTCCTTGAAGTCTTCAATCTCTTGTAGATGTTTTCTTCCCACCTTTCTTCAATACATCAATGCTCTTCTCCAAGGGAAATCAGCACTTTGAAGTCCTTATGATTGAGGATCATTCGCCTTGCTAATCTTTAGGAGGAGGATTGATATTGATAACCAATCTCACTCCAAGGATTTGAGTATTCAACCTCTTGGTGTAGGAATCTTAAACACTCAAACTCTAAAGAGAAAATTTGATTTCACTCTAAAATAAAACACTCCCTAAATTCCTTTCTTAGTGTATGAATAAGAGCTCAAGGAGAAATAAAAGAAGAGAATGACAATAAACAAAAACAATAATCTTGTATTGAGAAATTCAACGTATAAAAGATACAAAGAACAACATATAATTCTCTCAATAATTTGGTTCTACATATATACAATCTATGGTGAAAACCACTATTTATAGATACAAATCGTGGGGGTAAATTAGGAAATTCAACATAAAAAAAATCTGATGAAGAGATCTTGATGGCCATCAACAGATCGTTCTTGACATCCGTCAAGAACAAGGTGTTGACAGGTGTCAAGGCATGACGTGTAAAATATCTTCAGATTTTGCAATTGAGTCCCTGAATTTGTAATTCTTCGCGATTTTGCCCTAAAACTTCCTAAAATCAATTTAATCAAAGAATTAGCAAAATCAAACCAAAATTGATTATTTATCAAGTAGATCAAGAATTAAGCACAAATTATCACTAAAATACCTGAGTATTTTAGTGTTATCACACCCATTTATAGCCAATAGGTTTTATACCCTTTGGCGTTTAGACTACAAATCCAAAAACTTCTCGCTTCTCAAGTGAATTTAACTCCGATTGAATCGCATCTTTACATTGAGGCCAATCAATTCTATGTCGGCATTCTTCAACATATGAAGGATCTAAATCCTCATTATCCTTGAAAATATCAAGGGCTGCGTTGTATGCAAAAATATTATCAATAAAAACGTTCTTTCGATCCCAACGTTTATTCGAAGTAGTATAATTAATAGAGATTTCAGAATTCTCTTCATCATTTGTGGTTGGAATCTTTTCATCAGTTGTCCCTTGCTTTTCTTTTTCTATTTCATCAATATGATCTTCTGGATCATTTAATCCTTTTCTCTTTCGATGATTTTTATTTTTGGAACCAAGGGGCCGGGCACGCTTCTGGCGTGTTTTTGATTCAATATCTATAAGATTTATTTTTTATCCTTTAGGGACTTCTATTCATATAGGAGCATCTATAGTCGGAATATGCGATTTAGTGACTCTGCTGGAGTCAGCAAAAGAATCTGGCAGTTGATTTACAATTTATTGCAAATGTATTATCTTTTGAACTTCAAGTTCACTCATATTTGTGTGTGGATCTAAATGATTCAAAGATGTTTTCCACGCAAGTTCAATCTTATGCCATTTATTCTCTCCCCCTAATTTGGGAAACAAATTTTCATCAAAATGGCAATCAACAAATCTTATTGTAAATACATCCCCGGTCAAAGGTTCAAGATACCTTATAATGGACGGGGAGTCATACCCAACATATATCCCCAATCTTCTTTGCAGACCCATCTTTGTCTGTTGGGGTGATTCAATTGGAACACATACAACACACAAAAATTCTCAAATAAGAAATATTTGGCTCTGAACCAAAAGCCAACTATATGAGAGAAAACTTATGATAACTCAATGGCCTTAAATGCACAAGTACTGCCGCATGCAAAATTGCATGTCCCTAAGCTGTTGTAGGGAGATTTGTTTTCAGCAATAATGGTATAGCAGTTAATTGCAGCCTTTTAATAAATGATTCAACTAGACCATTCCATGTGTGAACTTGAGCTACAGGATGTTCAACAATTATTCCAATCGATATGCAATAAGAATCAAATGCATGCAAAGAAAATTAACCAACATTGTCTAAACGGATTCGCTTAATAGGATAATCAGGAAACTGTGCTCTCAAGCGAATTATTTAGGCAAGTAATCTTTCAAATGCCAGGTTGTGAGTTGATAATAAATAAACATGTGACCATCAGGTCGATGCATTAATCAAAACAATGAAATATTGAAATTACTCACATGGTGGACTAATCGGTCCACATATATCTCCATGAATCCGTTCTAGAAACGTAGGACTTTCAGCTCCTACTTTCAATGATGATGGTCTTATAATCAATTTCTCTTTGGAACATGCAACACATGAAAGTTTATCAGAAGTCAAAATCCTTTGATTTTTCAAAAGGTGACCATGCGTTGTCTTGATAATTTTTCGCATCATAATTGATCCCAGATGACCCAAACGGTCATGCCAAACTTTAAAAGTAAAGGGATTAGTAAATTTCTGGTTTACGAAATGATTCACCTCAATAGCATTTATTTTTGCATAATATAGGCCAGAGGATAGAGATGGTAGTTTTCCACTTTTGAGATACCCAAATATTCATGACCATTATCCTCCATAGTCTCAACATGATATCCATTACGTTGGATATCTTTAAAACTCAATAAATTTCTTTGAGACTTTGAGGAATATAATGCTTTATCAACAGTAATCATAGTTCCTCCGGGTAATATTATATTAGCTCTTCCGGAGCCTTCAATAAGTTTTGTACTACCATTTATTGTGGTAACACTTGTTTCTCCCATATTCAAATGAAAAAAATATTTCTCATATTTCAGTATGGTGTGCGTAGTTCCACTGTCAATAAGACAGACATTTTTGATATCATTATTCATACCATAAAATTGAACAACATTCATCTGTTTTATTAACAAAATATTTACAAACATAAAAATTAAACATATTATATTACAATATTTAAACAACAAAAGGTAATATTTTACATAAACATATAACACATAATATAATATTCTAATCAAGTTGCCAATTCTTCTTTCTGGATGTTCGAAAAAGTCAACAACATCCAGGTGAGCCACACCTAGAGTTGTAAACAAACCAAACGGTTCGCGAACAAAGCTCGTTCGAGCTCGTTTATTTATTAAACAAACAAACACGAACAAAATTTTAATCTCGATTAAATTTCAAGCATATTCAAACATTGTTCGCGAACATACCGAGCGTTCGCGAACAAATTATAAATATTTATATATATTATTAAAAATAATATTTAATATTTAAATTAGAAAAATTTTTAATTTTTTTTTTCCGAATTTCCAGAGGTGATTCAACTTCCCCAACGCTTTTCAAAATGTTAAAGCAATTTGTTTCTCTCAGAACCATAAAAAGTCTTTTGAGTTCTAACTAAACTCAATCAACTTTCTTTCTATACAAACCCTAAAAAGTTGACCGTTCTCCTTTCCTTACATTCTCAAAGTCCAAATTCAAACTGAAAAAATAAGTTTATCATTCCCTTACCTTCTTTAATATTCTTTATATATTTAACATTTTTTTCCAAACAGAGGATGATGATCTATCTTTTGAAGAAATTGTTTTAACTTAGTTTGGAATTTAATCATTTTAATTATTATATTTAGATTTATCATTTAAAAGAATCTTTTTTTTTTATTATTATTATTAAATAGTTAAATATTTAAATATTTAAATTCTATTTTTTTATAAATTTGAAATTTTGAAAAAAAAATTAATATTTAAATTTAAAATTTTTTTAAACTTAATCGAGCGAACTCGAATAAAAAATAATAGTCAAACAAATTCAAACAACTTTTTCTGTTCGAAATATTAAACGAGCGAACTCAAACGTGCTCGAATAATAATCAAACAAACCCAAATTATCTGATGTTCAGTTCGACTCGGTTTGTTAACAGCTCTAGCCACACCAACATCAACATTTCAAGATCGTCATCATTTCTTTCATGAGACAAATATTGGGAAGTAAAATTTACCTCAGCATATTTGCCTTTCTTTTCAATAAATGCTTTATATAAGTCAACAAAATGTTTTGCCCTGCGACAAACACGAGACAAGTGACCTTTCATGCCATAACGATAACATTTGTCTTCATAATTTTTCATAACAGTATTTCCTTTTTCATTACTTTTTGTCCACTTCAGGTGGTCATTGACATTTTTGGCACCTAAATTATTATTACGATTATAATGGCCAAATTTATCACGACGTCCATGATCATATTTTCAACCATGACAACGACTACGATCTCTTCTGGGATCATGATTTCTAACAACATTTACTTCAGGGAATGGAGTAGAGCCAGTATGTCAAGTCTTGTGATTTTTCATCAGTAGTTTATTCTATTCCGCAACAAGAAGACAAGAGTATTTCTTAAAAGATTTCTCACGATATTGTTGATGCAAGACAATTTCGTGGCATGAAAAGTGGAATATGTTTTCTCCAACATATCATCATCCGTTATATCAACTCCACATAGTTTTAACTACGAAACTATTTTAAACATTGCGGAGTTATATTCACTCACGAATTTGAAATCTTGCAACCTCAGGTGCAACCAGTCATACTGTGTTATTGGAAGAACGACCAACTTCTGGTGGTCAAATCTTTCTTTCAAATTTCCCCTCAAAACAAGAGGATCTTTCACCGTAAGATATTCATTTTTCAAATCCTCATGAAGATGATGACAGAGAAATATTATAGCTTTGGCACGATCTTGTGTTGATGACACATTATTTTGCACAACGATATCTGCCAAACCCATTGCAACAAGATGCACTTCAGCATCTAGTGTCCATGATAAGTGTTCTTTCTAGTGACATCAAGAGCCACAAATTCGAACTTAGTAAGATTTGTCATAATAATAGAAAACGTTCCTATTTGATCTTCAAATAAACTTCAAAAATACTTTATGATGGGATTCCGATCGATATGCTAAAAATAGGTTTTATTTACCCTATATTAATTATGAATAATTAAGGACTTAGAATTACTAATTGTCACAATTAGCATCTATGTTGTCACTTAATTAGTCAGAACCTAAGGCAGAGTACCTATCGTGTTGCTAGTCTATTGGAAAGTACCTACGATTTTAATTTAAGAAATTATTATACTCCCATGGAAGTGGTAACGGCTTAGTAGCAACTATCCTTTTACCATAACCCTCATTTTATTATCCAGTTATGCAATCATTCATCAATATCTTTGATGAAGGGTGATCCATTCTACACAAGGTTCGAGTTCATTAAGCATGCAAGAGTATTTTACAGACAGTGTTCTGATATATGCTATATTATTCCTACATGTTGATTGACCTATCTTCGAGTATTTTAGATATATCTTGGTCTAGATTGCAATTACATACTGATTCTACTTGTGTACCACATTTGAGTTATCTGATAAACTGCCCCATCGCCATTGACTACCCTACTCATGTTTCGAGCTAAAGGCATCCATGAAAGTCCTGTGTCACTCAGGAGATCATGCCGCTCGCCCTAATGCAGGCATAAAAACACGAACTCAGCCTCATTAGACTACTTTAATAAACATGGTGAACTATAGATTATTTTATCTAATATGGCAGACCTTGCTTCCGTCCTCACACAAAGCCCTAAATTAAGGCTTGTTAAACTAGACAGGTTATGATTAGACCGTGGTTAGGAATTGTCTATAATCGTTCATCTAATTTGAAAGAGCAAGCAGACATGCAGTCATAATGATAATTAAGCTTGTAACCTTTCCGAAAAAATGTAAATATTTTCAACATGCAAAACACATATTCATAATATCATAATTTAATAATCAAATGGGTCTTTGGATAAACATAGTACAAAAATATAAAGAGAGGGACAAGGGGACCACCACAATAAAGTATTCACCCTTTTTTAGGTCCGCTGATGGAGCAACTGCTTGTATATCTTGGACTGCTTGACCCGACTCTGCTCGACAGAACCTTCGGGGAACGCTTCCTCAGCCTAGCAGCTATTGCTTTACCTTACGTCCCAGGCTTAAGCAAAGCCCTATTGACTAACTCTTCGCTCACCTAATGCTCTCTTAGGATCTCCTAACGAAATCCCAGGTATTCTATGAATATTAAAAACGAACCCTATCTAGTCGTATTCTAAGATCTTGAGACAGACTCTTAGAAAACAAAGAACACGAGAAACTCTCGTATACTGAAATCTACTTGAACGAAAGACACATGAGATCACTGAATAACTCGTATACAGTAGAAAATTGTGTACTGGAAGCCACTGAATGATTCAGATCAAGTGGAGAGGGATGATTTCAACTGTAGAAGGCCTAGGGTATTTATAGCAGGGAAGCTGAGTGAATTTCTCTTCAGAAAACGATGTGGGACACTGTTCATGGGTTCGGGACGCCCGTCTCGATATGTTGACCTAGTCAGGATGCCCGTCCCGGTGCTTTGACCGGGTCGGGATGCCCGTCCTTGTCTTGGGACGCCCGTTCTGACTTCCAAACTTCCGAAAATCAGTTTTGCCCTGAAATTTGCCATTTTCTTGCATATTTCACCTGAAACTTCCAAAATCACAAAAACTGCAAAATTGTGTTAATAACAGTCAATTAAGAATGATTTAACTTTAATTTCACCCTAAATTATGCCTAAAAATATGCAAAAAAAGTGATATGATTTACGCATATCACTTTACCTGATGGTAGAGATTCGTGCTGATAACGTATTGTGAATTATATAAAAATAATAAAATAAGCAAGATGAAAAGTAAACGAGATATGTAGAGAATTGAGAGAATATTATTATCTGATTTCTTGTTAGTTGTTGGTTGTATCTACAAAAGGGCATAGACCCCTCTATTTATAGGGGTAAGTAGGGGATAGAGATAAACACTAAGGGTGACACTTGTCACCAAAGTTATAAGTACTAGAATATATGTTACCTTAGAGATTGACATCAGGTGACACATGTCACCTTTCATTAAGTACGTAATTATCTCGAAATTAAAGGATAATAACGATTATACGATGGACATCAACTAATTTAATGAATCTTCGAGATTCATAACATATTGTGCATATATATATAAAGGTACGTGCGGATTTGAAAGAAAAATTAAATTAAATTTAGTATAACTGCCTTTGTCATTCAAAAAGTGTGTTTCACTTTTTGGCTCATTAGAGAGAGTTTTATTTGTCTAAATTTCTCTCTCTCTAATGAAAAAGTGTGTTTGAACCCTATTTGAATCCTTTTTATTCATTTGATTCGAGAATTTTTGGGCTTCATTGGTTGGAGAAAACTTGATAGCGGTTACAATTATTGTTCTTCTTGCAACATGAATTTGAGAGTATCACAGTTTGTTCGGGTAATGTTTTATCTTATGTTTGTTTTGATTATTGTCTTTAGTGTAATGGTATTATTCTGTTTGAAAAAAAACTCTATGTTCTTAGAATGGTTTTGTTGTTGCGTCGAACTGTCATTGACATTTGATTCTTGTCTTTGTGTAGTGGTGCTAATTTTCTATAATGTGTTTATTTGCTTGGAATACCTTACTCTAAATATCAGTTATCGTCGTTCTAAAAGTATTGCTTACCTTGTATTGCATTTTAGAAATAGATAGGTTTATTTTTGTTTCTAATTTTAGGGAGATTTTGAGATGAACTCATCGGAGAGGACTGTTTCGGTGGGAAAAAAGGTTTGCCAAAAGAAACGTTTGGATTTGAAGAGTTAGTGGAATGGAAAGGTCCGATTATATCTTTTGGAGGTTGTATACAAGTATAAAATATACAATGGATGGTGAAGATTTTCATTTTCCTTTGATAGAAGATGATGATCCAAGCTTTGGTTTGGTTTATTGAAGGCCTAGAGACGAATATGCTCCGGAGCAAAAATATTCTAAAGCCATAGCTTGTGAAGAAGGTTTGAATCCTAATGTTCATCAATACTAAATGATAGTGTCAGAAAGTCGTTATTTAGATGGGATTCTAGAAACACATAGTTCCCAATTTGTTATGGAACATATTATCTGAAAGGAGAGCAACGAATCAATACTCCACCAAAGAAAATGTGTGACAACATATGTGGCACATCTGAGAGCTGGGTTGCAATTTTCGTTACATCTTTTGTTTGTTGATATTTGTAAATAGTATATGATCTAGCTTGGTTAATTGATGTCGAATGTTATTCGTACCACAGTTGGTTTTATACTGTTGTGCGATGTGAAGTGAGATTAGAGTTGTGGAGGAGGTTGTATTATTTAAGTCAGAAATGTACAACTCCTGAAGATTGAGAGTTTTTTATATTACTCGTCGAAGTCAAAGACCAATGATTATGGGTTCGTCTAGTATCTATTCTTGGAATAAATAAGTTCTTTTATATAAAACACAATAGATTGGAAAATAGTGGAATGTTAGTGCCTTGGAACAATAGAAAACATTTGAGTAATGAATACCCCGAAGGTTACGCTCGTGATGCTCAAGATGTAGTGACATTGACGACTTATAAGTTTGATCTTTTGGTTGGAGAAGATTGGTTAGAACATTTGATGAGATTTGCAGGATTGGAATTTGGAACTCGATTAGACATTTAGAAATTGAGTATAGGTTCAAATGGATTTTGGAAGTTTCTATTATTGTAATAACTTATTTACCAAGAGCTAACTTTCTATTGTATTATTTTTGTAGGAAAAAGTCTTGTGATGGACATGATGCAGAACAATGATAAAAAGAAGAGGCACAGTCCAGGTAAAATTACTGTTGTTACAGTTATGCCCTAATCTGGAAGCTTTAGTTTCATAACCGGAACTCACAAGTATTATGTTCTATGTAAGTTTCGTGAATTTGAGAAGAAGGAAAAAAAGAATAAAATGGAGGACCACAACGTCGAGGCTTCAAAAATAACCAAGGTGATAGAGTCAACTATTAGTCTGAAGCTATCATCTCTTGAAAAGAAAAACTGAGGCTAGAGGCAACACATTCGGTTGGAGAGATGAACGGTCCTCTCAAATCTTACTTTCATGGAGAAAAGGTCTATTCTTATCACTCATCTTTGAAGTTTTTGAAGAATAGTTTTTGAGAATACATCAAAGAAAGTTTATTCTTCAACTTGGAGGTGATATATCATTCCTCATTTTTCTTTGGTGTATTATACTATGTAAGGAAGCTATGGGTCTCTTGATTTAGTTTGAAATATCATGTTGAACATTAAATTCTGGTCATATCTTTGGGGTATGTTTTGTATTTTCATAACCTAAGTGATAGGGAAGGCATCGTTTCTATTCTGTAGAGTAGGAAGTGATTCTACTCTTTATTTTGAGAAATTGTGATTGTGTAAGGGAGTGAGCCTTCTTTGTAGCTCTAGTAAAGAGCATTGTGATAAACAAGTAACTAGTGAAGTTGAAGTGAAAGGGTAGTGAACCCTATCACCGTGGATGTAGCCTACGTTATTGGTGGTGAACCACGTAAATTGATTGTCTCTTTACTTTTATGCAAGTGTGTGTGCGTTAACATTGATATATGAACTAAAAGGACAATCTCTCAAGAAATAGATCACAATAGTTGAATTACACAAACAATTGCTTGTGTTGCTGAAATTTGGTATTAATCATTGTTCGGGTGTTAAAATCTACAAAAATAGTGTGCTGAATTTTTGAAAAGAGTTAAGCACTGATTCACCCCCCCCCCCCCTCTGAATGCATTCTTTGGGCATAACATTTCTTTTATGATAAATAATGAACTATGAAGTTATATTATAATTTTTGGAAGTGAAGTTATGATCCCTGAAGAGATCATATTAGATCTTCTGTTTGTGATCGTGTTAATAGATTTGGATATATTCATATAGTCATGATGCATTTTTCTATTATATTGCAATTATTAAGATAAAAGATTAAGTGTCAAAATATCAATAACCACTTGGAGTGGAAAAGGGCAATGGCCATTTGGAAAATATATTTGTTATTTATCACTAGAAGTGATAATTTTTTAAATAAGTATTTTATCTCTAGTATTTTAATACCCTTTCCACCTGAAGTGGGTTAAAATGCACAATATAATTATGCTATTTATATCATTGAATTATTTATTACTCCCCGTTTATTATAAGATATCTTGAAACTTTGATGATGATATACTTTTATAGCAAGATTTGTTGATATCATTTTGATGAGAATTTATTTCCCAAATTAGGGGGAGAAAGTAAATGACATAAAATAAAACTTGTGTTGAAAATATTTTTGAGGCATTTGGATCCATACACAAGTGTGATTGAACTGGAAGTTCAAAAGATACTTCATTTGGAGCAAATTACAAATTAACTGTCAGATTCTTTTGCTGACTCTAGATGAGTTACTAAATTGCATATTTGAACTATAGATATTCCTATACAAATAGAAATATCTAAAGGACAAAATGTAAATCATATAGTTATTTAATAAAAAGCACGCCAGAAGCGTAACCGGCCCTTTAGTTCTAAGGATAAAAATCTTTGAAAGAAAAGATGATTAAATGATCTAGAAGATCATATTGTAGAAACTGAAAAAGAAAAACCAAGGGATAACTAATGAAAATATTCTAGTTACAAATGATGGAGAGAATTTGGAAATCTCTATTAATTTTACCACTTATGATAAAGGTTGGGATTGAAGAGAAATAATTATTGATAATATTTTTGTATATAATGTAGCCCTTGACGTTTTCAAGGATAATGTGGATTTGGATTCTTCATCAATTGAAGAGTGTGAGTATAGAACTATTGGCCTCAATGAAAAAATGCGATTCAACTGAAGTTAAATTCTCTTGCAAAACGAGAAGTTTTTGAGCTTGTAGTCCAAACGCCAAAGGTGTAAAACCTATTAGTTATAAATGGGTATTTGTGTGAAAGCAAAATGAGAATAATAAGTCATAAAGTTAAAGCAAGACTTGTCCCACAAGGCTTTTCGCAAAAGCTAGGTCAATCAACATGTAGGAACAATATAACATATATTAGAACACTGTCTATAAAATATTCTTGCATGCTTAATGAACTCGAACCTTGTGTAGAATGGATCAATCTCAATTCAAAGAATATTGATGAATGATTGCATAACTGGATAATAAAATGAGAGTTAGGGCAAAAGGATAGTTGCTACTAAGCTGTTACCACTTCCTTGGGAGTACGATAATTTCTTAAATTAAAATCGTAGGTACTTTCCAACAGACTAGCTACATGATAGGTACACTGCCTTAGGTTCTGATTGATTAAATGACAACATAGATACAAAATGTGACAATTAGTAATTCTAAGTCCTTAGTTATTCATAATCGATATAGGATAAATAAAACATATTTTTAGCATATCGATTGGAATCACACCAGATTTTTGGCGCCGTTGCCGGGGAAATATCATAACAAATTTAGAATTCCTGATCAAAATTCTAGAGACTTATGATAGGTAGCGATAGTAATCTACACCTTAGACATAACACTCACTTTATACTAGTTAGACAATCAGTTTCTTGAAATATAGGGTTATCATAACTAATTAATTTTATAAATGATATAAAATTAAGACATTTAGGATAATCAAATTTTATAAAATCATTCTAAAACCTTATTAAGGAAATTTAAATTTCTTTTGAAGAAAAAAAAACTCGAAAAATATTATTTTGTTTTTATTATTTTTCATTATTTTGTTTTATTATTATTTGATTCTAACCAGACTCTACATTCATAGATGAAGAGAGAAACATTGAGTAAGCCACAACCCTTCTCCCGTAGAGCCAAAAGATTAAAAAGATGCCCTAGTCCAATAGACAGTTCTGATGAGGATGGCGGAATAAAAACACTCACATTCTTGGAGACCATTAGAATAAGAGCCTAGAACATTCTGGACAAATTAGAAAATAACATTAACCCTTTCCCAGAGATCCAAACAGCTCCTGCATCACCTGAGTACACTCCTGCATCTCCGGAGTATATTCCAAAATCTCCTGAGTACACTCCTTCATCCCCTGAGTATACTCCAAAATCCCCTAAGTACACTCCTGCGTCCCCAGCACCTAACGATCAACCACTTTCATCAGGGGACAGCACTAACGGTTTCCAATCAGCCTTGTCTGCCCAGGTAGATGATATGACTCATAGGATATGCGCCATGGCTCAGACAATAGCGAGCAGATTCAGTCGCTTAGATCAGAATGTTTTAGCCATAAGTTCTGACTTGAACCAACTCAAAACCACAGTAGATCTCCAAGAGAGTGAAGGTGCACGTATACTCCAGGAGGTAACCGAAATCCTAGAGGAGCAAAGGAAACAGCAGGAAGAGATGAGAGCCATACGAGCTGAACTGCGAGATTTGAGAAATAAAGGCCATTAAAAAGGGAAGATTCTTTTTATTTTTCAGCAAATAAATTGTTTGAACTAAAGTTTAATAACTGACCCCTACTTTTTATTTTCAAAATTTAAATGAGGTCTTTTATTTTATTCAGAAATTTTTCTTCAGATAAATTTTTCAATTCTCTGCGAAAAACAAATGTGTTAAAAATACAATTTAGTTTTCATTGATTAAATTGTGGAAATTTGATCTTTTGTTTTTCTAGAATTTTTGCTGAATAGAAAGTAAGGATATGATTAGGGCCGTTATGATTTTTGAAAAGGTTTTTAACAACTTCTGTATTGCATAGGCTAACCAAGATGATTTGTTACAAATTATAATTATATTTGGTGTATGAAGATTTGCAGGAATTTTTGAAAAAAAAAAGAGAATTTTTTTTCTTTTCCGGAAGCGGCACCCATCCTGAGGGCGGCCGTCCAGCCAGGACGGGCATCCCGAGGGCGGCTCCTCTCTATAAATACCCAATTTTTCCCATTTTCCTCCAAAACCAAACACCAAAAATCATCTCTCTACAAAAATTCTCTCCACAAATTCTCTCCAAAATTTGGCAAAACTCTTGAATTTTCAAATTTCAACTTTTCCCTCCAAAAATTTGAACTTTTGAAATTTCCTTCCAAAATTTGAATTTCCCGCCAAAAACTCAAAATCCTTCCCTAAACGAAATCCACCCTTTTGAATTCGAATTTACCCCCCGAATTCGAATTTGAATTTTCTTTCTCGCCAAATTCTCGAACTTTCTCAAAATTCCTTCAACCAAATGGCTCCAAAACGCGCACGTATCACCTCGTCCATGATTGTCACATATGTGGCACACCCCTTCATGCTTTTCCCTTCCATCCTGGCATATCAAGAGAGGACGCAGCATACTGGTTGGCAGAACGCTCGACTAGGTAGCAGTTCAGACACTAGGAGTCGAGCGGGAGATCCAGCGCATACTCGACGTACTACCTTACAGTCGAGTCTTCACCATCACTGAGCCGACCTACCTCAAGCTGGTTTGTGAGTTTTACACTTTCTTCACATTCCAGCGAGAGCAGATCACATTCCAACTACGCGGAATGGACCAGTCTATGAGCATGGCCGAGTTCGGCATCGCTTTGGGTATCTGGTGGAGAGAGGAGCTGGACACACCTGCCTACCACTACGGTTGTACGAGACTTCACCTCTGTGGATGTCTCCACCGCCTGGGCCCAGATCTGCAAGACTGGCACCCCCTAACAGCATGGCTTCACGAAAGCCACAAGTATCCACCCGGCCCTTCGCTATTTACATACCATCATAGCACACACTCTAGCAGGTCGATGTACTACCCCGGGGAATGTCACCTAGATGGAGACATTCCTCCTGGCTAATATGCACAGGGGCACTACTGTGGAGATGGCCCAGCCCATTACTGTCATCATGCGGGGTTTTGCTACAAACACTCGGAAACAATGTCTGGGGCTCGGGCCGTTCATTACCCGGATAGCTCACTATCTAGAGTTGGATATCGAGGGCTCAGAGTTGACCTAGATTGCTCCGACCACCATTCCCACAGACTTGACTATTCTACGGAACATGAGAATGGTCGTACGGGATGCAGTTGGGCGATACTCTATCCACACAGAGCAGTAGGGAGAGTCATCGGTACCGGGACTGACAGCAAAGCATACACCACCGACCCAGATGTTCGTACCATGCACAGCCTTCAAGCGACATATGTTGCAGGGGTTGGCGGAACTCACTGCCCGACACAACTGGGATATGGAGAACATTGAGAGGCGGATGGATATGATGGATGAAAGAATCAGCAGGACTAGTAGTAGGGTTGAGGAGATTTATCAGCAGACCTCCTGGTTTACTGAAGACCCCGAGGTCTACTTCTGGCCACCTGATGATGATGAGCTCGGTTCTTAGTTTCTCTTTTTCTTTTTCTTTCTTTCATTTTTCGCTTTATGTGTGATTATGTGATAAGTCTGGGCTGTATGAAATATAAATCTTGGTATGCAAAACATTGATTTGTATGCCATAACAGCATTGTTTCTTTTATTATATTTTGTTATTTCTATTACCTTTTTGTTTTGTTATTTTATTTTCTTTCTCTACCCCTTAGTTAGTCAAATAAGTGTGGGGTAAGAATTTTATATGTTATGTTTCCATTTTTTATTTTTCAAATAAGTGTGGGGTGATTGGATATGCATGAACACTGAGGACAGTGTAAACCTTAAGTGTGGGGTAGTAGTGCATTGTGCACTGTAGTAGTAAAATTTTGCATGTTTTCACATATTTCTCATTAAAATTGCACCCTTCCAAAAAAAATTTCAGAATTTTTCACTCTTTCAGACTTCAAAATGCAGTAGTGATTGGTAAAGAAATGCTTATGTCTATGATATATGTGAGTAGAGCATTATGATTAGTATGAAACAAGTTGATAACTTAACTGAATTCCTAGATTAGAAATAGGGAATTCCTGATAATTGAGCACAACTTAGTTTGGATTAGAGACATCAACCAAATACCTTTTCGAGACCTAACTAAATAATATTAGACCGGTTGAGGATGTATTAGCAATTTAAATAACTAGATGATGCTCTGAGCTGGAAGTGAAAAAGTTAAATAAATAGGGTAGTTTGCAAGCGTCCTTTGCTACTCGAGCACGACTTCTTAAGGGAACTTAAAGCCTGATGCCATAAGGTCGTGTAGATCTGGGAGTCATCGGAGTGGGACTTTCTACATGGCTAGTTAAAGTTGATGTGTGAAAGCGAACACAAAAATACCCTGAACAATCAATCTAAAAATACATAGCCCAGTGTGTTCTTTTATTGAAATTTTTAATTTAAAATCCTTGACACCAAAGCTCAGAACTCAGAAGGTTGTTTGTTGCTATTATGTCCAGCGACTGGTCGAAGTATTATCTGGTAAGAGTTAAGAGAAGACTATATTGTGTTGACAATCTAGTCTATACTAATATACACACTACACATCAGGAAGACCTCGTGACTAAGAGTAAAGTTCAGTCTAGGTATTGGATTGTAAACCCTGCATGACCATGATAATCTACTAAGACATTTGAGACCTTGTCGTAGCAACTTAACTAGTCAGGCTTGTTTTGTGAATCATTTGACTTAGTGATCAATTTTGGCATAAAAACATTGCTAGAAATTTTAAGTGACTGCACCTATGATTTGAATTATCAATAGTTTCATATAGACTTTGCTTAAGGACAAGCAAAAATCTAAATGTGGGGCTATATGATATACATAAATCATATCACATTTTAGCATGTTTTTAGGCATAATTTAGCGCAAAATTGGAGTTAAATCATTCTTAATTGACTGTTATTAACACAATTTCACAGTTTTTGTGATTTTGGAAGTTTCAGGTGAAATATGCGAGAAAATTGCAAATTTTGGGGGCAAAAACATGATTTTCGGAAGTTTGAAAGTCAGGACGGGCGTCCCGTGACCGAACCTCCGAAAATCACGGGACGCCTGTCCTGACTTTCGAACTTCCAAAAATCACGGGACGCCCGTCCTGACTTTCGAACTTCCAAAAATCACGTTTGGTGGGAAATTCGAATTTTGGAAGGAAATTTCAAAAGTTCAAATTTTTGGAGGGAAAAGTTGAAATTTGAAAATTCAAGAGTTTTACCAAATTTTGGAGAGAATTTGTGGAGAGAATTTTTGTAGAGAGATGATTTTTGGTGTTTGGTTTTGGAGGAAAATGGGAATAATTGGGTATTTATAGAGAGGGGCCCGTCCTGGCTGGACGGCCACCCTCAGGATGGGTGCCGCTTCCGGAAAAGAAAAAAAATTCTCTTTTTTTTTTCAAAAATTCCTGCAAATCTTCATACACCAAAAATAATTATAATTTGTAACAAATCATCTTGGTTAGCCTATGCAATACAGAAGTTGTTAAAAACCTTTTCAAAAATTCTTAGTCTATTCTCTTTTAAAAAATCATAATGGCCCTAATCATATCCTTACTTTCTATTCAACAAAAATTCTAGAAAAACAAAAGATCAAATTTCCACAATTTAATCAATGAAAACTAAATTGTATTTTTAACACATTTGTTTTTCGCAGAGAAATGAAAAATTTGTCTGAAGAAAAATTTCTGAATAAAATAAAAGACCTCATTTAAATTTTGAAAATAAAAAGTAGGGGTCAGTTATTAAACTTTAGTTCAAACAATTTATTTGCTGAAAAATAAAAAGAATCTTCCCTTTTTAATGGCCTTTATTTATCAAATCTCGCAGTTCAGCTCGTATGGCTCTCATCTCTTCCTACTGTTTGCATTGCTCCTCTAGGATTTCGGTTAGCTCCTGGAGTATACGTGCACCTTCACTCTCTTGGAGATCTACTGTGGTTTTGAGTTGGTTCAAGTCAGAACTTATGGCTAAAACATTCTGATCTGAGCGACTAAATCTGCTCGCTATTGTCTGAGCCATGGCACATATCCTATGAGTCATATCATCTACCTGGGCAGACAAGGCTGATTGGAAACCGTTAGTGTTGTCCCCTGATGAAAGTGGTTGATCGTTAGGTGCTGGGGATGCAGGAGTGTACTCAGGGGATTTTGGAGTATACTCAGGGGATGCAGGAGTGTACTCAGGAGATTTTGGAATATACTCCGGAGATGCAGGAGTGTACTCAGGTGATGCAGGAGCTGTTTGGATCTCTGGGAAAGGGTTAATGTTGTTTTCTAATTTGTCCAGAATGTTCTGGGCTCTTATTCTAATGGTCTCCAAGAATGTGAGTGTTTTTATTCAGCCTTCCTCATCAGGACTGTCTATTGGACTAGGGCATCTTTTTAATCTTTTGGCTCTACGGGAGAAGGGTTGTGGCTTACTCAATGTTTCTCTCTTCATCTATGAATGTAGAGTCTGGTTAGAATCAAATAATAATAAAACAAATAATGAAAAATAATAAAAACAAAATAAGATAAATAAAAGAGTCAAACAAAATACGAAGAAAAACAAGAAAATATTTTTCGAGTTTTTGTTTTCTTCGAAAGCAATTTAAATTTCCTTAATAAGGTTTTAGAATGATTTTCTAAAATTTGATTATCCTAAATGTCTTAATTTTATATCATTTCTAAAATTAATTAGTTATGATAACCCTATATTTCAAGAAACTGATTGTCTAACTAGTATAAAGTGAGTGTTATGTCTAAGGTATAGATTACTACCGCTACCTATCATAAGTCTCTAGAATTTTGATCAGGAATTCTAAATTTGTTATGATATTTCCCCGGCAACGGCGCCAAAAATCTGGTGTGATTCCAATCGATATGCTAAAAAAAGGTTTTATTTACCCTATATCGATTATGAATAACTAAGGACTTAGAATTACTAATTGTCACATTTAGTATCTATGTTGTCACTTAATCAATCAGAACCTAAGGCAGAGTACCTATCATGTAGCTACTCTGTTGGAAAGTACCTACGATTTTAATTTAAGAAATTATCGTACTCCCAAAGAAGTGGTAACAGCTTAGTAGCAACTATCCTTTTGCCCTAACTCTCATTTTATTATCCAGTTATGCAATCATTCATCAATATCCTTTGATGAGAGGTTGATCCATTCTACACAAGGTTCGAGTTCATTAAGCATGCAAGAATATTTTACAGACAGTGTTCTAATATATGTTATATTGTTCCTACATGTTGATTGACCTAGCTTTTGCGAAAAGCCTTGTGGGACAAGTCTTGCTTTAACTTTAGGACTTATTATTCTCATTTTGCTTTCACACAAATACCCATTTATAACTAATAGGTTTTACACCTTTGGCGTTTGGACTACAAGCTCAAAAACTTCTCGTTTTGCAAGCGAATTTAACTTCAGTTGAATCGCATTTTTTCATTGAGGCCAATAGTTCTATACTCACATTCTTCAATTGATGAAGAATCCAAATCCACATTATCCTTGAAAACGTCAAGGGCTACATTATATACAAAAATATTATCAATAATTATTTCTCTTCAATCCCAACCTTTATCATAAGTGGTAAAATTAATAGAGATTTCCAAATTCTCTCCATCATTTGTAACTAGAATATTTTCATTAGTTATCCCTTGGTTTTTCTTTTTCAGTTTCTTCAATATGATCTTCTAGATCATTTAATCATCTTTTCTTTCAAAGATTTTTATCCTAGAACTAAAGGGCCGGTTACGCTTCTAGAGTGCTTTTTATTAAATAACTATATGATTTACATTTTGTCCTTCAGATATTTCTATTTGCATAGGAATATCTATAGTTCAAATATGCAATTTAGTAACTCATCTAGAGTCAGCAAAAGAATCTGACAGTTAATTTGCAATTTGCTCCAAATGAAGTATCTTTTGAACTTCCAGTTCAATCACACTTGTGTATGGATCCAAATGCCTCAAAAATATTTTCAACACAAGTTTTATTTTATGTCATTTACTTTCTCCCCCTAATTTGGGAAACAAATTCTCATCAAAATGACATCAACAAATCTTGCTGTAAAAGTATATCATCATCAAAGTTTCAAGATATCTTATAATAAACAGGGAGTAATAAATAATTCAATGATATAAATAGCATAATGATATTGTGCATTTTAACCCACTTCAGGTGGAAAGGGTATTAAAATACTAGAGATAAAATACTTATTTAAACAATTATCACTTCTAGTGATAAATAACAAATATATTTTCCAAATGGTCATTGCCCTTTTCCACTCCAAGTGGTTATTGATATTTTGACACTTAATCGTTTATCTTAATAATTGCAATATAATAGAAAAATGCATCATGACTATATGAATATATCCAAATCTATTAACATGATCATAGACAGAATATCTAATATGACCTCTTCAGGGATCATAACTTCACTTCCAAAAATTATAATATAACTTCATAGTTCATTATTTCTCATAAAAGAAATGTTATGCCCAAGGAATGCATTCAGAGGGGGGGGGGGGGTGTGAATCAGTGCTTAACTCTTTTCAAAAATCCAGCACACTATTTTTGTAGATTTTAACACCCGAACAAAGATTAATACCAAATTTCAGCAACACAAGCAATTGTTTGTCTAATTCAACTATTGTGATCTATTTCTTGAGAGATTGTCCTTTTAGTTCATATATCAATGTTAACGCACACATACTTGCATAAAAGTAAAGAGACAATCAATTACGTGGTTCACCACCAACAAGGTAGGCTACATCCATGGTGATAGGGTTCACTACCCTTTCACTTCAACTTCACTAGTTACTTGTTTATCACAATGCTCTTTACTAGAGCTACAAAGAAGGCTCACTCCCTTACTCACACAATCACAATTTCTCAAGATAAAGAGTAGAATCACTTCCTACTCTACACAATAGAAACGATGCCTTCCCTATCACTTAGGTTAGGAAAATACAAAACATACCCCAAAGATATGACCATAATTTAATGTTCAACATGATATTTCAAACTAAATCAAGAGACCCATAGCTTCCTTACATAGTATAATACACCAAAGAAAAATGAGGAATGATATATCACCTCCAAGTTGATGAATAAACTTTCTTTGATGTATTCTCCAAAAACTATTCTTCAAAAACTTCAAAGATGAGTAATAAGAATAGACCTTTTCTCCATGAAAGTAAGATTTGAGAGGACCCTTCATCTCTCCAACCGAATGTGTTGCCTCTAGCCTCAGTTTTTCTTTTCAAGAGATGATAGCTTCAGACTAATAGTTGACTCTATCACCTTGGTTATTTTTGAAGCCTCGACGTTGTGGCCCTCCATTTTATTCTTCTTTTCCTTCTTCTCAAATTCACGAAACTTACATAGAACATAATACTTGTGAGTTCCAGTTATGAAACTAAAGCTTCCAAATTAGGGCATAACTGTAACAACAGTAATTTTACCTGGACTGTGCCTCTTCTTTTTATCATTGTTCTGCATCATGTCCATCACAAGACTTTTTCCTACAAAAATAATACAATAGAAAGTTAGCTCTTGGTAAATAAGTTATTTCAATAATAGAAACTTCCAAAATCCATTTGAACCTATACTCAATTTCTAAATGTCTAATAGAGTTCCAAATTCCAATCCTGCAAATCTCATCAAATGTTCTAACCAATCTTCTCCAACCAAAAGATCAAACTTATAAGTCGTCAATGTCACTACATCTTGAGCATCACGAGCGTAACCTTCGGGGTATTCATTACTCAAATTTTTTCTATTGTTCCAAGGCACTAACATTCCACTATTTTCAAATCTATTGTGTTTTATATAAAAGAACTTATTTCAAGAAACATAGATACTGATTCCGATCGATATGCTAAAAATAGGTTTTATTTACCCTATATCGATTATGAATAACTAAGGACTTAGAATTACTAATTGTCACATTTAGTATCTATGTTGTCACTTAATCAATCAGAACCTAAGACAGAGTACCTATCATGTAGCTAGTTTGTTGGAAAGTACCTACGATTTTAATTTAAGAAATTATCGTACTCCAAAGGAAGTGGTAACAGCTTAGTAGCAACTATCCTTTTACCCTAACTCTCATTTTATTATCCAGTTATGCAATCATTCATCAATATCCTTTGATGAGAGGTTGATCCATTCTACACAAGGTTCGAGTTCATTAAGCATGCAAGAATATTTTACAGACAGTATTCTAATATATGTTATATTGTTCCTACATGTTGATTGACCTATCTTCGAATATTTTAGATATATCTTGGTCTAGATTGCAACTATATACTGATTCTACTTGTGTACCACATCTGAATTATCTGATAAACCGCCCCATCGCCATTGACGGCCCTACTCACAGTTCGAGCTAAAGGCATCCATGAAAGTCATGTGTCACTCAGGAGATCATGCCGCTCGCCCTAACGCCGGCATAAACACATGAACTCAACCTCATTAGACTACTCTAACAAACATGGTGATCTATAGGTTATTTTATCTAATATGGCAGACCTTAATGCTTCCATCCTCGCACAAAGCCCTAAATTAAGGCCCGTTAAACTAGACAGGTTATGATTAGATCGTGGTTAGGAATTGTCTATAACCATTCATCTAATTTAAAAGAGCAAGTAGACATACAGTCATAATGATAATTAAGCTGGTGACCTTTATGAAAAAATGTAAATATCTTCAACATGCAAAACACATATTTATAATATCATAATTTAATAATCAAATGGGTCTTTGGACAAACACAGTACAAAAATATAAAGAGAGGGACAAGGGGACCACCACCATAAAGTATTCACCCTTTATTATGTCCGTTGATGGAGCAACTACTTGTATATCCTGGACTGCTTGACCCGACTCTTCTCGATAGAATCTTTGGAGAACGCTTCCTCAGCCTAGTAGCTATTGTTTTACCTTACGTCCCGGGCTTAAGTAAAGCCTTGTTGACTAACTCTTCGAACGCCTAGTGCTCTCTTAGGATCTCCTAACGAAATCACGGGTATTCTATGAATACTAAAAACAAACCCTATCTAATCGTATTCTATGATCCTGAGATAGACTCTCAGAAAACAAAGAACACGAGAAACTCTTGTATATTGAAATCTACTTGAATGAAAACACCTGAGATCACTGAATGACTCGTATACAATAGAAAACTGTGTACTGGAAGCCACTGAATGATTCAGATCATGTGGAGAGGGATGATTTCAATTGTAGAAGGCCTAGGGTATTTATAGCAGGGAAGCTGAGTGAATTTCTCTTCAGAAAACTATGTGGGATACTATTCATGGGTTTGGGACGCCCGTCCCGATCTGTTGACAGTGTCAGGATGCCCTTCCCGGTGCTTTGATCGGGTCAGGATGCCCATCCTGGTCTTGGGACACCCGTCCTGACTTCTGAACTTCTGAAAATCATGTTTTTACCCCGAAATTTGCCATTTTCTTGCATATTTCACCTGAAACTTCCAAAATCACAAAAACTACGAAATTGTGTTAATAGCAGTCAATTAAGAACGATTTAACTCCAATTTCACCCTAAATTGTGCGTAAAACATGCTAAAAAAGTGATATGATTTATACATATCACTAATAGATCTTTTTACAACTTATCTATATGAAAGCCTTGAAAATGAAATTTATATGAAAATTCTCGAAAGATTAAAGGCTTATAACCACTCTCATGAAAATTATTCTATAAAATTATAGAAATTAATATATGGGCTAAAAGAATCTAGACGCATGTATTGTCTTCGTGAAATTTTATTGAAACTGGATATAAGAATGACCAAATTGTCCATGCATTTTTATTGAGCAATTAGAACGTGGTTTGTAAATCTTGTTAGATATATGTTGACAATATTAATCTCATTGGAACTCCAAAAGAGTTCGAAGAAGCTATAAATTGCTTAAAACGATAATTTGAAGTTAGAGGTTTTGGAAAAATCAAGTTTTCTCTTGGTTATAAATTGAACATGTAAAAGGTGGAAAATTATGTTCATCAGTCAACATATACAACTAAAATTTTGAAAATAATTTTCAGGGACAAAGCACATTCATTAAGTAATCCAATGATCATGAGGTCACTAGATGTAAATAAAGATATCTTTAGACCTTGAGAAAATGACCAAGAACTCCTTGGTCCTGAAGTACAATATTTGAGAGTTATTGGTGAATTAATGTATCTTGAAATATTATATGACTTGATATTGCATTTGCTATAAATTTATTTGCATGATTTAATTCTTCACCCACATGACGACATTGGAATGATATTAAACATGCCCTTTGATACCTCCAAGGAATTGTTGATCTCGAATTATATAAGGTCAAAATTATATTAGAGAGAGTTGTGATTTATCTTCTAGATATTCAAACTTCTTTATATAAAGATAATGTAGCTTGTATAGCTTTGTTGAAAGGAGGATATATCAAAGGATATAACATAAAACACATTTCACATGAATTTTTCTTTGCTCAAGAATTTCGAAAGAATGGTGAAATTGATGTGCTTCAAATACGATCGTGTAATAATTTTGTTAAATTTATTCACTAAGCTTTTTCAATCGCAACCTTTAAGAAATTGAGATATAAAATTGGTTTGCGTAATTAATAGATATCGAGAATTCATCTCACCAGGGAGAGAAATTTACTTATAAAGAAAAATGTACTCTTTTTTCTTCACTAGAATTTTTTTCTATAGAGTTTTTATTTAGTAAAGTTTTAACGAAGCATATTCTTTATGCAATGGACATCCAAGGGAGAGTATCATGATGAATCATGAAGATTCATTAAGGTTGAAGATACATTAAATTTATTGGATGTCGATTGAATGATCATTATTATCCCTTAGTGTCGAGATCAATGATGTTATTAATGCAATATTTATTGTACAATGGATATTTAAGGGAAGTGTTATAAATCTATTATTACGTGAATATGCATTGATGTATCATATACCTTCTATACTTCTTATTTCCTAATTTATATAAACTAGACTTTATATTCCTACTTTCTTTAGGATTATATGCCTACTTTATATATGATTTTTATCCCTATAAATAGTATAAATAGAGAGTTTCATCGAAGGATTATAGGTGCAGTTTTAAAATTACACAATTGCCGTCAAATCGACCAAAATTAATTCAATTTATTCAATGAGCAATATAGGGTGTTCACCGAGTCGTTTCCTAAGAAACTAAATTTAAATAAGTTAATAAGAATAAAAAATAATAAAAAGGTGGGTTTTTTAAGATAACGAAAATATAAAAAGACAACTAACAACTAAGAAATTCAAGTATAAGAAAACTTATGTCGAGAATGATTTAATTCAAGTTCTTCCTCATTCCATAATTTTATTTCCAAATTAAATACCAAATCTTTAATTTGAAGTCCGATGCAGCCGTCAGAATTCGTATCACCTACTAACAAAGCTGCACCAATTCGATTAAACAAATAAAGAGATATTTAAGACAAACACCAAATAATCAATTGAAGTTTAACCTAAAATTCGTGATAGAATCAAAGCATTTTGTGAAGCCAGAGTACTATCTAAACTGTTGAGGTCTGAAGACAACTTGTCCACCAAGTTTTGTGATAGGTTACTTGATCACCAAGTTTGCTTAGGCTATATAAAGGGGCTCCCTCTTGTATGATATTTGAGAATTAGTGATGCGTTTCGACTGATATACTAAAATATGTGTTGTTTTACCCTATGTTGATTATGAGTAATTAAAGACTTAGCCTGACTAATTGTCACATTTAGTCTCTATACTGTTACTTAATCAATCAGAACCTAAGGCAGAGTACCTATCGTGTAGCTAGTCTGTTGGAAGGTATCTACGATTTTAATTAGATTAATTATCGTACTCCCAGGGAAGTGGTAACGGCTTAGTAGTAATTATCCTCTTACCCTAATTCTTATCTTATGATCCAGTTATGCAATCATTCATCAAAATATTTGATGAGAGGTTGATTCATTCTCCACTAGGTTTAAGTCTATTTAAGCCTAAGAGTGTTTTACATATAATGTCCTGATTCTATGTTATACTGTTCCTACATGTTGATTGACCTATCTTCGAGTATTTTAGATATATCTTGGCCTAAATTGCAATTATGTACTGAGTCTAAAGGTGTACCACATCTGAGTTACCTGATAAACCGCCCTACCTTAATGACGGCCATACTCACGGTTCGAGCTAAAGGCATCCATGAAAGTCCTATGTCACTTAGGAGATCATGCCGCTCGCCCTAACGCAGGCTTAAACACACAAACTCAGCCTACTTAGACTACTCTAACAAACATGGTGATCTATAGGTTATTTCATCTAACATGGCAGACATTAATGCTTTCCGATAGGAAAGTCCTAAATTAATGCCTGTTAAACTAAAAAGGTTATGATTAGACCGTGGTTAGGAGTTGTCTATAGCCCTACATTTAGTTTAAAAGAAACTAAATTAGACATGCAGACATAATGAAAGTTAAGTTGGTGACCATTTCCAGAAAATCATAAAGTACTTCAACACTCATAACACATATTCATAAAATCATATTCCAATATTCATAATTAATGTTTGGATGAACACAGTACAGACATATAAAGAGAGGGACTAGGGGACCGATGCCATAAAGTATTCACCCTTTACGTAGTCTGCTGATGGAGCAACTGCTTGTATATGTTGGACTGCTCAACCCGACTCTACTTGACAGAACCTTCGGAGGACGCTTCCTCAGCCTAGTAGCTGTACTTTACCTTAATACCCAGCTTAAGCATAGCCTTGTTGACTGACTCTTCAAACGCCTAGTGCTCTCTTAGGATCTCCTAACGAAACCTCGGGTATTCTATGAATACCGAAAATGAACCTATCTAGTCGTATTCTAGGATTTGAGACAGGCTCTCAGAAACAAAGAACACGAGACACTATCTAAGAATATAAATAAACCTATACTAAAACCTGAGAACACTAAGTGACTTGTATACTATGGAAAACTGTATACTTGAAGTCACTAAATGACTCAGATCGAGTGGAGAGGAATGATTTCAACTGAGGAATGCCTGGGGTATTTATAGTAGGGGAGCTGGGTGATTTTCTCTCAAAATTTCGATGTAGGATTCTGAACTAGGGCTCAGGATGCCCGTCTTGGATCTAGGACGCACGTCCCGGCCTGTTGACCAGGTCAAGATGGCCATCCCAGGTCCTGGACGCCCGTCCTGGTCTGTTGACCAGGTCAGGACGCCCATCCTGGGTTCAGGACGCCCATCCCGACTTCCGAACTTCTGAAAATCACATTTTTGCCTCGAAATTTGCCATTTTCTTCTACTTTTCACCTGACACTTCCAAAATCACAAAAACTGTGAAATTGAGTTAATAACAATCAATTAAGAACGATTTACCATCAATTTCACCCTAAATTGTGCCTAAAAACATGCTAAAAAAGTGATATGATTTATGAATATCATATAACCCCACACTTAGCTTTTTGCTTGTCCTCAAGCAAAGTCTACCTGAAGTTAGTGATTTTAAATCATAGGTGCAGTCACTTAAAATTTCTAGCCATGTTTTTACTCCAAAATTTATCACTGAATCAGATAATTCACAACACAGGTCTGACTGGTTAAGTTACTACGATAAGGTCTCAAATGTCTCTAGTAGATTATCATGGTCAAGCAGGTTTAACAACTTAATAACTAGATTGAACTCTTCTCTCAGACACAAGGTCTTCCTGATGTGTAGTGTGTGTACTAGTCCAGACTAGATTGTCAACACAATATACTCTCATCTCGACTATTACCAGATAATACTTCGACTTGTCGCTAGACATACTAACAACAAACATCTTTCTGAGTTCTGAGCCTTGGTGACAAGATTTCTAATTAAGCATTTATTGATTTGTTTTTCTTTTATTGATTTTCCTAGGGTATTTTGAGTCTGCTTTCACACTTCAACTTTAACTACCCATGTAGCGAGTCCCACTCCGATGACTCCCAAACCTACACGACCTTAGGGCATCAGGCTTTAAGTTCCCCTAAGGAGTGGTGCTCGAGTAGCAAAGGCCGCTTGCAAACTACCCTATTTATTAACTCTCTTTATTTTTCTTTTCACTTTCAGCTCAGAGCATCATCTAGTCATTTTGATTGCCAATACATCCTCAAATGGTCTAATCTTATCTAGTTAAGTTTTGAAAAGGTATTTGGCTGAGGTCTCTAATCCAAACTAAGTTATGCTCAATTAGCAGGAATTCCCTATTTCTAATCGATAAATTCAAGAAAGTCATCATGTTGTCTCCTGTTGATCATAACATTCTACCTACATATCATAGATATCAGCAATTCTTTACCAACCATACTGCATTTTGAAGTCTGAAAGAGTGAAAAATTTTGAATTTTTTTTGGAAGGGTGTGAAAATAAGGGAAAAAACATGTAAAAATCATGCAAAATTTTTTTCCTACTACAGTGCAATGTGCACTACTACCCCACACTTAAGTCTGACACTGTCCTCAGTGTTCATGCATATCTAAATTACCCCACACTTATTTGAAAACAAGAAGAAATAAAAACAAAATAGAGAACTCTTACCCCACACTTATTTGACTAACTAAGGGTAAGAAAGAAAGTAAAGCAATTAAAAGAAATAACAAAATATAATAAAAGAAACAAATGTTGTTATGTCATATCAATCATAGTCATACAGAGATTCATATTCCATACAGCCCAGACATGATCACACACATAGAGCAAAAGCAACAAAAGAAAGAAAAGGAAAAGGAAAAGAAAAACTAAGAACCCAACTCATCGTCATCGGGTGGACGAAAGTTTGTTGAAAAGTAGACCTCTGGGTCTTCGACTAGTCGGGAGGTCTGCTGAAAAATCTGCTCGACCCTGCTGTTGGTCATGGTGATTCTATCTTCCATCATTGACATCCGCCTCTCGATGTTTTCCATATCCCAATTATGTCGGGCTGTGAGTTCTGCCAATTCGTGCGACATATGTCACTCAAAATCGATGCGTGGAACGAATGTCTCGGTCGGAGGTATATGTGCTGGGACCGATCCCGGTGTCGATGCCTGTCCTTGCTGCTCTGTGTGGATGGAGTAGCGCCCAGTTGCATCCCGTACGACCATCCCCATGTTCCATAGAATGGTAAGGTCCGTAGGAATGGTGGTCGGGGTAACCTAGGTCAGCTCCGAGCCCTCGATGTCCAACTCCAAGTAGTGGGCTATCTGGTGATGAATGGTCCGAGCCCCATACACTTTTTCCTAGTGTTCGTAGCGAAACCTCGCATGATGACAGTAATGAGTCGAGCCATCTCTATTGTGGAACCCATATGCATGTTGGCCAGGAGGAATGTCTCCATCTGGGTGACATTCCCGGGGGCCGCCCGATGTCCTGAAAGAGTGTGTGCTATAATGGCATGTAAATAGCGAAGAGCAGGATCAATACCTGTGGCTTTCGCAAAGCCATGCTGGTATGGAGCACCCGTCGTACAAATCTGAGCCCAAGCGGTGGAGACATCTGCAGAAGTGAAGTCTCGAACTACTGTGGTGTAGGCGGGCGTATCCAGCTCGTCCCTCTGTTAGATACCCGAGGCGATGCCCAACTCGGCCATGCTCATCGATCGATCCATTCCGCCCAGACAGAATGTGATGTGCTCCTACTGGAATGTAAATGAAGCATAGAACTCACATACCAGCTCTAGGTAGGTCGACTCAGTGACGATGAAGACTCGACTGTAGGGTAGTACGTCGAGTATGCGTCGGACCTCCTGCTCAATTCCCAGTATCTGGACTGCTGCCCATTCAAGCATTCTACCAACCAGTATGCTGCGTCCGATATATCCATGACATCTCTCCTGATATGCTGGAATGGAGGGAAAAATCATAAAAAGGTGTGCCACAGATGTGACGGTCATGAAAGAAGTGATACGAGCGCGTTTGGGAGCCATTAGGTTGAGAACGTTCGAGAGACTTTGAGAATTTAGGCGGGAAAGAAGATTCGAATTTGAATTCTGGAGGTGAATTTGAATTCGGAAGGATAGATTTTGGTTAGGGAAGGATTTTGAATTTTTGGCGGGAAATTCGAATTTAGGAAGGATATTCAAAAAGTTCAAATTTTGGAGGGAAATTTGAGTTTTGAAATTTTAAGAGGTTGCCAAAAATTTGTAGAGAGAAGGTGGAGAGAATTTTGTAGAGAAATGATTTTTGGTGGTTGGTTTGAGAGAAAATGAAGAAAAATGGCATTTTTGTAGAAGTGGCGGCCTTCGGGATGCCCGTCCCAGCTGGACGCCCGTCCCGGGTTGCCTCAGGATGCGTGCCACTTCTGGATTTTTTTTTCCATAATTCCCTGCAAATCTTAGTACACCAAAAATAATAATATTTAACAAGTCTTCATGTTTAGCCTATCAAATTCAGAAGCTATTAAAAACTCTTTGCAAAAATTCTCAATCTCTTTTTTTTCAAAAATCATAAACCCTAATCATGTCCTGACCTCTATTCAGCAAGAATCATAGAAAAACAAAAGATTAAGTTTATACAACTTATTAATGAAGAATAAACTGTATTCGTAACACATTTGCTTTTCATAAAGATTTTGAAAAATAAAAAGTCTGAAGAAAAATTACTGAATAAAATAAAAGACCATTTTAAAAAGTTTGAAAATAAAAAGTAGGGGTCAATTATTTAATTTTAGTTCAAACAATTTATTTGCTAAAAAAGTAAAAAGAATCTTCCCTTGTTCAATGGCCTTTATTTCTGATTTCTTGCATCTCTATGCGTATAGCTCTCATCTCCTCCCTTTGACTACCCTGCTCACTTCGTATGTCAGCTAACTCCCGTAGTATATGTGCACCTTGGCCTTCCTGGAGGCTCACTGTGGCCATGAGCTGGTCCATATTGGCTGTGATGTTCAGAATGCTCTGTTCTGAATGACACAGTCTGCTTGCGATCGCTTGATCCATCTAGTAAATCCTGTGAGTCAAAGTATCTATCTGCATGGACAAAACTGACTAAGAACCATTAGTACTTCCCCTGGATGAAGGGGTGTGCTCGTTAGGCATTGGAGTGTACTCGGGAGATGTTGGTGAGTTTTGGGTTTGGTCAAGGGGTGGTGGATTTCTAGGAACTCTCTGGGCAGGAGTGTGAACTGGAGATCTTTGAGGTTCTTCTCTCGGAGGAAAGGTGTCTTTAGAAGGATCTTCTTCCGTGGGACTGGGCTCACGGGTGTTCAGTAGTCTTCTCACTAAATCAATGGTGTCTAGGCTTGAGTTTACTTCTATAGGTTGTGGAGGATGGTTCTCCTTGGTTTTTCTGGTTCAGGCCTAGATGGTCCTTCTGGTTTTGTCTTCTTTCGACCTGGAGTGTCAGGGTTTTCTGTTTTCTTTGCTTGGTTTGTAGCTGCTCTTGTTCTCTTCATCTATGAGTGTAAAGTCTGGTTAGGATAACAATTAACAGAAACAGAAAGAAAACAAAATAGAAAAAGCAAGAAAGATATTTTTCAGGTTTTAAATTTTTAACATTTGTTTTTCTTTTATATTGTATTTCGAAAGCAATTAAATTTCGTCAATATGGTTTTAGAATAATTTTCTAAAATTTGATTATCCTAAATGTCTTAATTTCAGATAATGTCTAAAATTAATTAGTTATGATAATCCTATATTTCGAAAATTGATTGTCTAACTAGCATAAAATAAGTGTTAGGTCTAAGATCTAGGTTACTACCATTACCTATCATAAGTCTCTAGAATTTTGATCAGGAATCCTAAATTCATTATGATATTTCCCCGGCAACGGCGCCAAAAATCTGATGTGTTCCGACTGATATACTAAAATAGGTGTTGTTTTACCATATGTTGATTATGAGTAATTAAGGACTTAGCCTGACTAATTGTCACATTTAGTCTCTATACTGTCACTTAATCAATCAGAACCTAAGGCAGAGTACCTATCATGTAACTAGTCTGTTGGAAAGTATCTACGGTTTTAATTAGATTAATTATCGTACTCCTAGGGAAGTGGTAACGGCTTAGTAGTAACTATCCTCTTACCCTAAATCTTATCTTATGATCCAGTTATGCAATCATTCATCAAAATCTTTGATGAGAGGTTTATTCATTCTCCACTAGGTTTAAGTTTATTTAAGCCTAAGAGTGTTTTACATATAATGTCCTGATTCTATGTTATACTGTTCCTACATGTTGATTGACCTATCTTCGAGTATTTTACATATATCTTGGCCTAGATTGCAATTATGTACTGAGTCTAAAGGTGTACCACATCTGAGTTACTTGATAAACCGCCCTACCTTAATGACGGCCCTACTCACAGTTCGAGCTAAAAGTATCCATGAAAGTCCTTTGTCACTTAGGAGATCATGCCGCTCGCCCTAACGCCAGCATAAACACACAAACTCAGCCTACTTAGACTACTCTAACAAACATAGTGATCTATAGGTTATTTCATCTAATATGGCAGGCATTAATGCTTTCCGACGGGAAAGTCCTAAATTAATGCATGTTAAACTAAACAAGTTATGATTAGACCATGGTTAGGAGTTGTCTATAACCCTACATTTAGTTTAAAAGAAACTACATTAGACATGCAGACATAATGAAAGTTAAGCTGGTGACCATTTTCGGAAAATCATAAAGTACTTCAACACGCATAACACATATTCATAAAATCATAATCTAATATTCATAATTAATGTTTGGACGAACACAGTACAGACATATAAAGAGAGGGACAAGGGGACCGATGCCATAAAGTATTCACCCTTTACGTAGTCCGCTGATGGAGCAACTGCTTGTATATGTTGGACTGCTCAACCCGACTCTGCTTGACAAAACCTTCGGAGGACGCTTCCTCAGCCTAGTAGCTGTACTTTACCTTAATACCCAGCTTAAGCACATCCCTGTTGACTGGCTCTTCGAACGCCTAGTGCTCTCATAGGATCTCCTAACGAAACCCCGAGTATTCTATGAATACCGAAAATGAACCTATCTAGTCGTATTCTAGGATCTGAGACAGACTCTCAGAAACAAAGAACACGAGACACTATCTAAGAATATAAATAAACCTATACTAAAACCTGAGAACACTAAGTGACTTGTATACTATGGAAAACTGTATACTTGAAGTCACTAAATGACTCAGATCGAGTGCAGAGGAATGATTTCAACTGAGGAATGCCTGGGGTATTTATAGTAGGGGGGCTGGGTGATTTTCTCTCAAAATTTCTATGTGGGATTCTGAACTGGGGCTCGGGATGCCCGTCCTGGATCTGGGACGCCCGTCCCAGCCTGTTGACCTGGTCAGGACGCCCATCCCAAGTCCTGGACGCCCATCCTGGTCTGTTGACCAGGTCAGGACGCCCATCTTGGGTTCGGGACGCCTATCCCGACTTTTGAACTTCTAAAAATCACGTTTTTGCCCCGAAATTTGCCATTTTCTTCTACTTTTCACCTGACACTTCCAAAATCACAAAAACTGTGAAATTGAGTTAATAGCAATCAATTAAGAACAATTTACCATCAATTTCACCCTAAACTGTGCCTAAAAACATGCTAAAAAGTGATATGATTTATGCATATCAATTAGTTTTCTTAAACTTGTAACTCTCTCTTCTCTATAAGCAATACAGGCCGGCTGGTTTTGTGGTTTTTCACCACCCGTCTGATTTTCGACAAATTCTAGTGTTCTTTTATTTCTCTATTTCTTTCTTGCTTACCTCGGTATTACGTTGTGTTATTGGTGTGGCTAGCTCTGTCTTTACAACTGGTATTAGAGCACAGGCTACGGGGAGGTTCTGTTGGTGTACAAAATACAACCGAACGTTTGTGAAGGAGGAAGTGCTGCTCGAACAACCATGGAGGATGGCAAGGCGAATATCCGATGTTTCGATGGCAAACATTTTAGTTATTGGAAGTTACAAATAACTGATATGTTGTATGCCAAAGAACTAGAGGAGGCGATGTTAGTGAATAAATCCGACACCATGGAGGACAAGGTGTGGAAGAAGATAGATCATTGTGCACTTGGTCTCGTTCAGAATACTATCTCAATGGATGTGGCTTGACATGTCGCAAATGAGACCACAACCTTTGGATTCATCAAGAGACTGTTTGACTTGTTTGAGAAGCCCTCGAGTTCGAACAAAATTCACCTTCTACGACGGTTGTTTCAACTTCAAATGGCTGATGGTGTTTCCGTGATGGAGCATGTAGCTGAGTTCAACCACATTGTAACCTACTGAAGGCGATTGCATATCCCTTGGATGATGAGTTGCTCGCACACTGTTTGTTGATCTCTATGCCTGATAGCTGGTCAACTACTGTAGAGGTGATCTCGAGTCAAGAGAATGTGACTCTCAACTATGTTCGTGACTGCATCATCAATGAAGGCATTCGTAGAAATGAGTGAGGCGAAGGAAGTGGCGCAGCCCTAACCATTCAAAGGGGCCGAGAGAGTCAGAAGGGCGAGAATCGAGGAAGATCCAAGTCAAGAGGACGAAGCAAGTCTCAGACCAAAGGTGAGGCAGAGTGCTGGAATTGTGGGAAGAAGGGTCACTTGAAGCGTGACTGTAAGGCCCCTAAAAAGGCGAAGAAGAGAGGAGATGAGTCCAACTCGGTGTATGCAACAACCAAGGAGGACTCGGATGATGCTTTAGTCTTGTGTGTCGACAGCCCAATCGAATCTTGGATTCTAGATTCAGGTGCATCTTTTCATTCAACCTCTTGCAAAGAATTGATGAGAAATTTTGTGACTGGCGAATATGAAAAGGTATTTCTAGCGGATGGTAAACCCTTAGAGATTACCGGCAAAGGTGATATTTATATTAAGTCGAGTAATGGCTATAAATAGACATTACATGATGTTTGGTATATTCCCGGTTTGAAGAAAAATTTAATCTCGGTGGGTCAATTGGATTGTGAGGGGTATAATACCATCTTTGGAGAAGGTTCTTGGAAGATAGTGAAAGGATCTATGGTTATAGCACGAGGCTCCAAGGTGAGTACACTCTATCTAACCGACAATAACGCAGACTTGGTAGCAGTTACAGGGGCTGAGATCAATCCAATCTTGTGGCACAATAGATTGGGGCACATAAGTGACAAAGGAATGAAGGTGCTAGCTTCAAAAGGGTTGTTACCAAAAATGCAGTCTGTTGAAATAGGCTTTTGTGAAGATTGCGTGCTTGGCAAACAGAAGCGGGTCAGTTTCTCGAAAGTCAGGCGGAAGCGCAAGGAAGAGAGGCTAGAACTTGTGCACACTGATGTGTGGGGACCAGCACCAGTCCAATCCCAAGGAGGATCAAGGTACTATGTAACATTCATCGACGATTTCACTCGCAAGGTATGGGTCTATTTTCTCAAACACAAGTCTGAAGTGTTCGAGGTGTTCAAGAAGTGGAAGGCGGAGGTCGAGAATGAGACCGGTCAGAAGCTGAAGTGCTTGAGATCGGACAACGGTGGCAAATATGATGGAACCAACTTCAAGGCATATTGTGCAGAGTATGGAGTCAAGCTAGTGCGAACAGTCCCAAACCGACCACAACAAAATGGGATTGCTGAGAGGATGAACCGAACCCTTAATGAGCGCGCTAGGGCAATGCGACTTCACGCTGATCTTCCTAAGATGTTTTGGGAAGAGGCAATCAACACAGCAGCTTATCTCATCAATCGAAGTCCCTCGGTGGCCTTAGAGTTCAAGCTGCCCGAAGAGAAGTGGTCGGGTAAGAGGTTATCTCTATCTCACTTGAAGATATTTGGATGCACCGCATATGTACACGTGGACTCTGACAAAAGGGACAAGTTGGACGCGAAGGCTAAGAAATGTATTTTCATTGGGTATAGGTCTAATTATTTTGGTTACAAATTTTGGGATGAGAAAAATCGGAAAATAATTAGGTCAAAGGATGCTACATTCAATAAAAATGAGTTGTATAAAAAAATGTCAGGATCCAAGGTGGCTGAAGTGAGAGGGATTGATTTGGGTGATTCAAATATCCCAAATGGTGCAGCCGACAATGAGATGATCGAAGGTGACTCAGTCCAAGGAGATCATGAAGCCGATGATGAAGTATACAATGATGATGTTGCGGCCGGAGATGCAGCCGATGGTCAAGAAGAGCCCAACCCACAAGAACCTGTGTTGAGAAGGTCTACTCGGGTTCGTAAACACAACACGCGGTATTTATCTTCCCTCAACCATCTACTTTTGACCGACTCGGGTGAGCCTGAAGACTATATCGAGGCGGTGGACTCGAGTGATGCGGTCAAGTGGGAGCAAGCAATGAAAGAGGAGCTAAGGTCCCTGAAGAAGAACATGACATGGGTCCTGACTCAATTGCCAAAAGGGAAGAGGCACTACAAAACAAGTGGGTGTATCGAGTTAAAGAAGAGGCGGATGGAAGTAAGCAGTACAAGGTGAGATTGGTGGTCAAGGGATTCTTACAAAAGAAGGGCATTGATTACTCCGAGGTATTCTCACCCGTGGTGAAGCTGACAATCATTCGGATGATTCTCGGTATTGTGGTGACCGAGAACTTGCACCTAGAACAACTCGATGTGAAGACGGTATTCCTTCATGGAGATTTGGAGGAGGAAATCTACATGGTGCAACCTGAGGGATTCAAAACTCAGGGACAAGAGGGTCTCTTGTGCAAGTTAAATAAAAGTCTATATGGCTTGAAGCAAGCTCCGAGACAGTGGTACAAGAAGTTTGACAGATTCATGAGCATTCTTGGATTCAAACGAGGAGACACAGACCACTGTTGCTACTTTAAAGATTTTGGTAGCTCTTATGTTACTTTGCTTTTGTATGTCGATGACATGCTCATTGCAGGCGCAAGCATGAAGGAGATCAACAAACTAAAGCGGGAGTTAGCACAAGAGTTCGAGATGAAAGACTTGGGTCCAGCAAGTCAGATTCTAGGCATGCGAATTTCTCGAGATCGAGCGGCAGGTACTCTAACTCTGTCGCAGGAGAAGTACATCAACAAGGTGTTAGAACGATTTCGAGTGCAAGATGCTAAACTAAGAATCACGCCGCTGGGAGCACAACTCAGGTTGTCAAAGGCTCAAGCACCAAAGACGCAAGAGGAGCGAGATTACATGGCGACTGTGCCCTATTCCTCGGCAGTTGGCAGTCTCATGTATGCCATGGTATGCACTCGACTCGACATTGCTCATGCAGTGGGAGTAGTGAGTCGTTATATGGGAAATCCCGGTACTGCGCACTGGGAGGCAATAAAATGGCTGCTAAGATACTTGAAAGGCACCTCAAGTATGACATTGTGTTTCGAGAAAGGCAGTGCAGGTTTAGAAGGTTTCGTTGATGCAAACCTTGGTGGTGACTTGGATAATCGGAAGAGCACTTCTGGTTATGTATTCACGTGGGGAGGTACGGCTGTAAGCTGGATGTCAAAATTGCAAAAATGCGTGGCACTTTCAACAACAGAAGCGGAGTACGTGGTAATTTCGGAGGCTGGGAAAGAGATGGTTTGGTTGCTTAATTTTCTGAAGGAAATCAGAAAGGACCAAGGTTGCAGAGCACTGTACACCGATAGTCAAAGTGCTCTATGTCTCACGAAGAACCCGGAGTATCATTCAAGGACGAAACACATTCAGCTGAAGTACCACTATATACGTGAATTGGTAGATGACGGGACCTTGTCGTTGAAGAAGATCGCAGGTGCGGTAAATCCTGCGAACATGCTCACGAAGGTTGTCACCACGGATAAACTGAGGTTATGTACTACCTCAGTTGGGCTCAACCACTAGTCAAGTGGGAGCTGCAACTGGCCTATGGAAAATTGTTTGGAGTAGAGAAGATACATAGGAAATTGGGGACACTGAGTTGTTGTTACCAATTTGTCTTCAAGTGGGAGATTGTTGAGGTCTGAAGACAACTTGTCCACCAAGTTTTGTGATAGGTTGCTTGATCACCAAGTTTTGTGATAGGTTACTTGATCACCAAGTTTACTTAGGCTATATAAAGGGGCTCCCTCTTGTATGATATTTGAGAATTAGTTTTCTTAAGCTTGTAACTCTCTCTTCTCTATAAGCAATACATGCCGGCTGGTTTTGTGATTTTTCACCACCCGTCTGGTTTTCCACAAATTCTAGTGTTCTTTTATTTCTCTATTTCTTTCTTGCTTATCTCGGTATTGCGTTGTGTTATTGGTGCGGCTAGCTCTGTCTTTACATAAACATGAATTTAATTACAATAAAATATAAACATTGAAATATTATTAAAATATAAACTGATTTTGAAAATTCTCTCAACTTATTTTTCCTTCGTTGTCAATTTTACTAACCCTAGAATAGAGAGATCCTCTTTAAAAAAATTATTCTTAACTTTAAGAGTCCTAAGATATTAATTTTTTTAAAAAGAAGATAATAAAAGAAAAAATAAAATAATAAAATAATATTCTAACTAAAATAGGATATTATGAGAATAAATTCAAATTTTGATGTTTCTTTCTTAATGATTTCTTTAATTTATAATAATAAATGCGTCTTTCTTCAAATTTTGCTCAATTCTCAGTATTTCATACCAATAAGAATAAATTTTATAAATTAGTTCAACATTTAATAAAAATATAAGAGAATTAAATATAATAATTATGATAATTTACTACTTATCAATTTTATCAATTATATACAAGTTTTGTCAAGAAAGCGTTGCTCGGATAGTAAACACCCTCGCTTATGACGGATGAGTCATGAAGTTGAGACTTGATAGAGACAGAAGTTCCTAGTTACTTCAAAATACTAACGACGGAATTATTAAATCATAATTCGTTGATTGATTGTACCATTAACCATTTCTTTTTTTGGTACGAGGGAACTTAGCGTGAATCCACTGATTTTGCCGCTTCCATTATTGGTGCTGGGTTGGCTGTAGGGCTTGCTTCTATTGGACCCGGAGTTGGTCAAGGGACTGCTGCAGGTCAAGCTGTAGAGGGTATTGCCTGACAGCCTGAGGTAGAGGAAAAAATATGAAGTACTCTATTGCTTAGTCTAGCTTTTATGGAAGCTTTAACAATTTATGGAATGATCGTTTAAAAAAAAAGTCGCATACGATATTTAAAAAAAAATAAAATAAGAGAATACATCAATACAATTATTCTTTATTTTTACTTCATGTCTTTATCTCCTCTCTTTATTTTAATAATTTTATAACAAATGGATTAGTGTTGAAAATTTTCGAATTTTCTCACTTAATCCAATCCATAGATACATGTTATGCACCTGATAAAATTGGCTGGAAAGGAAAACATTTTTCGCCAAAAGACACCAAATAGGCAAATATAAGTAAAATCAAAATAATTTGGTGATTTCAAAGATAAAATAAAACATTTTGAACTGAAACGTTCAGGAAAAAAAGTTTGAGGGACTATATTAAAAATCGTACAAATCTATCTCGTATAAATTTCCTAATTTCATACCCTTCTTCCGAGTTCCCCTCCCGCCTTCGCGTTCTGCCTGAGGATTTCTGCTTTGCCATAGAGAAGTTGGAAAAACAAAGAGCATATTTCAAAAGCAAAGGGTAATAAGGGTGCGCATTGCGGAATAGATCCCATTTATGCCGTTCTTCAATTATTCGTTGCTGAAGTACCTGGATTACAGAGTATTAGCAAATTAATTTTTTTTTACTTTCAACCGCGGCAATAATACTTGAAGCATGAATGCCCCAATTATTGGTAATTCTGCTTTTTCCTAAGCTTAATTTAATACGTTACTCTGTTTTGGATTAATTTAGTAATTTTTTTGGGTTTAATGGGTTCATATTATCATAATCTGTTTTCTGAATATAACTCGAGTGCTGTTTGAATATATATATATTCAGTACATTGCTTTAGTAATTTTACGAAAATTCGTCTTTTCTTTTGAATAAAAAAGTTAATTTTGTCTTTGGTGAAGATCCTCTACAGGGCGATTTTCCAGAAGTAGTAGAAGAGTATCTGGAGCATGGGGTTACTAAATGCATTGGCTTTAATCGCCGCGGAACGCTTCTTGCTGGTATTCTTTTAACTGTGTTTATTTCTTTTCAATTAGTTTCTATTTAGTTCCTGTTTGTTTATTTGAAGTGTTCAAGACAGATAATGACTTTCACTGCAATTCTTTGGATAATTTGGTATTTAGCCTGTTCAGCATTTATCTCTCTATATATATATATCGTTTAAGAATTTTGTAAACTGCAAATGGTGTCCAGGCAAGTCACAGTGAATACCATTGAAATAAAGAAGATAAAGATTGCACCTTTAACTTTTAAGCATTTATTTCCTTTACATTTTGAATATCTTCCACCATACATCTATGGTATCTGCCGAACATCACTGAGGTTTCGTCAACCAAACATACAAGGATATGATTCCCTGGACAGAATTTTACAAAGTTGTGAGCGAGTCAGCTATTATTTGGAAGAGTTTTCTCATTTCTACTGTAAGGTTCCAAGTGGCATAAAAGCAATCTTGGTCTCACTTCTGTCTCGGATCCACTAAAATGAATTTGAATATGGCGATTTCTGTTTCCATGCCTTTTTGTTCCTGCTTTTGCTTAGATCCTTAGTTAATTTTGGGATTGTCCACAGAGCATCAAACATCAATATTATCTTCTCCCAACAATCATAATAAACTATGTATGGTCCATTATTGAGTATGGTGCACTTATTCTTAAGTTGGAAGCTGCCTCAGCTGCGGCATTAGGAGAACTGTAACATACAGATCACCACTTTATGGTCATTTATCAGCAAATGTTTATGCGGGATTTTGCATTCCACGTGCATTAACGACTGTGATGGCTTAGTTTTAGGTCTGATTTTTTGACATATTGAATGCGTAATTCCTACATGTTGCTTCTTTTGGTTTAGTTTATATAACAACATATATAATTCTCACTTGTCTGCTTGTTATTTTAGTGTATTCCTTTTCCACTTTCCCCTTTTTAATGTCAAAAGTTCATTTATTCGATCAGTAGAGGATGTAAATTACATAAATTACATTGTGGTATATTATAAACATTGAACCAATCAAGTGTCTCACAATGAAAAGAAAGGATGCAATTTCCCTATACACAGAAATATATACTTCTGCATAAACCATTTAATTCTACTAATTGGTCCAATAAAATATTGTGGATTATATGTTCATATAACATATTTAATACCAGGTATCATCAACTACTAAATTTTTCATGCTGATCTTGTTTTAACTTTTCTTCTTTTCCTTCAAACCTCTGCCTAAGAGTTGAATTTAATAGAACATGTGTTCTATTGGAGTTGATAGACCTAAGTTAAAGCTTTCTTTATTACTTTAGGAAATAGTATAATAATGTGCATTTTGTTTGTTGTGCTTGATTTCTTTGCCAGGGACCATTTCTTTTGATAGATGTAATGTATATGTTTGTTTTTGTCTTCCCAGCTGGATGCTCTGATGGATGCTGTGTTATATGGGATTTTGAGACTAGAGTGATTGCTAAAGAACTCAAGGATGAGAACTGTCTTGCTGCAGTTACTAGTGTTTGTTGGTCTAAGTTCGGACACAGGATACTTGTTTCTGCTGCTGATAAATCATTGACACTTTGGGATGTTGTAAAGGGTGAAAAGATATCAAGAATAACACTTCAGCAAACTCCATTGCAGGCTCGTCTACATCCTGGATCCTCCACTCCTTCAGTCTGCCTTGTTTGCCCTCTTTCATCGGCTCCAATGATAGTTGATTTAAATTCTCATGACACAACTCTGCTTCCTGTATCACTGTCTGAAACAACCAATGGTCTTGCACCTCCATCACGTAACAAATTTTCAGATGGATCTGCTCCTTTTACTCCAACAGCAGCATGTTTTAACAAATATGGGGATCTGGTTTATGTTGGGAATTCAAAAGGAGAGATCCTTATCATAGATCATACAACTGTGCAGATCCATGGAATTGTTCAAGTTCCTGGAAATTCTGTGATAAAGAATATTGTTTTCAGTCGGAATGGCCAGTATCTTCTTACCAATTCAAATGATCGTACAATCAGGATATATGAAAACCTTCTACCCTTAAATGATGGACTCGAGTTCCTTAATGAACCCAATAGCGACTCAGATATGCTAGATGGCGCAGAAAAGTTAAAAGCTATAGGATCAAGGTGTTTAGCACTTTTTCGGGAGTTCCAAGATTCTATCACTAGAGTGCACTGGAAGGCTCCGTGTTTCAGTGGTGATGGTGAGTGGGTTGTTGGTGGCTCTGCTAGCAAAGGAGAACACAAGATCTACATATGGGACAGGGCAGGACATCTTGTTAAAATCCTTGAAGGTCCAAAGGAAGCATTGACAGATTTAGCATGGCATCCTTTACACCCCATTGTTGTCTCTGTTTCTTTAGCTGGATTGGTATACATTTGGGCTAAAGATTATACTGAGAATTGGAGTGCTTTCGCTCCAGATTTCAAAGAACTTGAGGAAAATGAGGAATATGTAGAAAGGGAAGATGAGTTTGATTTGATGCCCGAGACTGAAAAGGTGTCATGAAATTTCTTAAGAGTTTAATTATTAGCTCTTATATTTTCTATTCTTTTTGACATTCATGTTTTCTTGCAGATGAAAGAATCAGGTGTAAATGAAGATGATGAAATTGATATCATGACAGTAGAGAAGAATTCAACTTTTAGTGATTCAGATATGTCCCAGGAAGAGATATGCTTCCTGCCTGCAGACCCAACACCGGATATTCCTGAACAGCAGGACAAGTGTGTAGGAAGTACTTCAAAGGCAGCGGAAAGTAATCAATCTGGATCTCCTCTTTCTGATGGGCCAAGGCAAAATGGGCAGGTGGCGAACCGTTCCTCAAGTCCACTTGAAGGTAGTACTTTAGATTTTACATTATATCTGGACCATGCATATGAGTTTGACTGGGATATATCTTGGACCACGCTTTCTTTTTTTAGGTTTCTGCAGAATAAGGAACTTTTGGTATATAATTTGGTAAAAGTGTAAAACATGGAAATAGGTCAACATTGCAAAGGACTAGAACCTTTAGAAACCCTTAAAATCAGGCTTCTTCATTAGTTTTTGACCTTCTTTTCATCTGAAATCTGAAGATCATGATGTGCAACTTGGATCATTTAGCTTATTTTTACTGAGAGTGAGACCAGACCTTGTTAATTCCAATAAATCTCCTAATTCCTCATGAGATTCTGGTCAATTCTCATTATACATATATACTTTTCAGTTGGGTGTTAATTCTTTTTGGAAAAGAATAGACGACCTTGAAAAAAATATTTTCATCCAATTACAGTTAAAAAAAAAAAAACCTTTAACAAATTCTTTTATCCTCTATTACTTGAATATAGCCCTAAAATATTAAGGAAATGGACCATAGAGAGGAGCCTTGAGGTTGCCGGAGTCAAGCATTGTGCAAGCTGTCAGAAATAGGCTTTATCCTATGTCACCTAGGTAGTCCAACAGTGTTTTCCTAGCAAAGATCTCAAAAGGGACCACATTTTACAGGTAAAATAAAGCTGTGTTTCTAAATCCCAATCTCCTTTTACACTTCCCCTATCCTCCATCCATAAATACATAAATAAATAGATGTCCAACTGAAGAACTTTTATTAATCTAAGCAATAGAATACCATATTTTCATCTTAGAAATTGACTCGATGTTTAATTCTTGAATGTTTCTAAGTTTTGTAAATTTTTAGCAGTTTTGTCAATTAGTATGTTATTTATTGGATAAGGCAATTATTATTCTTGTCATTTATTAATTCAGATTAATTGATTTTAGGATATATATAATTGGTTATTAATATTAGAACGAATTTAAGACGTATAAGTATTATTGGTATAATCAGGTAATACTTTAGAGCAGAATCTATTTATCTGATTGCATGCCAATGTCTAAGAAAATAAAAAGGAAAAACAGATGTCTGTAAAAGTAGCATGTTCTCTTTGAATATCTATTATCTTTAAAATGATTTCTTTCTTTTTTTTTTTCTTTTTTTTCTCTAAAAAATTTCTTTTATCTGTATTATCCTGAGAACTAAAATTTAGTGTTTGGGCGTTGGGTACCAATTTATATTGCACTTTATACAATAATTACTTCTCTATTACCCTCTGCTTATAGCAGAAAAATTGGGTTGGTAAGAAAATTCTGCTTATCAGGCAGTTGTGGAGTAGTTGACTATTAGTTGAAGGTATAGTTCACGGTTGGTTGACTAGCATCTTTGTGAAGTATTTTGAGATTATGAATTGTTATCATAACTATTTATAGGCTTTTCCAATCAATAATATTAAAACAAATCAAGTTTTCTAATGTTTTATGCAGGCCTGAATTCAATTATTATATTTCAAAAGATTTTCATCGGAAAATATTATTTGATTTTATTCACAGTGAACTGCTGGAGACATTTTATATTATTGGGAATTGAGAGCCAGATTTCTGCTTTTGCCTCTGGACTTAATTTTGAATCTGATGTTTCAGGAATGGATAATTCTGCAGCAGAAGATACAGGAGGAACACGCTTGAAAAGGAGACGTAAGCCTTCAGATAAGTTGTTGGAATCTCAAGTTGAGAAGGCTAATAAGAAGTCTTCACAGAGAAACAAACTATCTGGTAAATGAACAGAAACTAAAATCAAATCTGCTGCTGAAAAATAGTCAGACTAATGTCATAGTTGACCTCCATGGAAAATATTAGGTTTATGCTTTAGTACATCGCAGTGGAGAAATTTATGAGATTCTTGTTGTAACTTCAAAATCTCTTTCCCTGCTAAATCACTCTCTGATATTTATTGTGTAGAATATTAATGGCCCAATCGTGATCGTGACAGTGGATCCATTTTGTGCAATACAATGCCTGAGTTTATAGAGTTTACTCCTTGTGGAACTTTTTTACATTTAAAGGCTTACCTTATGTAAAGATCAAAATCTGTTAGGTACCTCTCAGCTTATGAACAACCGAAAAAACTTGAATTCCTTTCTTATTTGCTTCTCAGTATTTTACTATTTTTGTGGTAGAATATTTAATGGGCCTTTCTGAAGCAGTTTTAAGTTGATTACTTTTCCATACGTGCCATTATTTTGATCTGGAACACAGGAAGGAACCATGTTTCACATGTTCTTTTGACCTAAGTTACTCCTTTTTTCATGGCCTGGGATTGAGAGGAAGCTGAGCTTTGAAACAAGCTCACAGAGGACAATAAAAACATCAAGAGATTGTCCACTGGGAAGCAGCATTTGAAATTCCAACCAGAGTATTAAATGTAAGAGTTGAGAATGATTCTGGTGAGTTGGGCTGTGTGGCATTTTCTTCTATAGTACCCACTGGCACAAAGAACAGTGACCTATGAAAAATTGGCCTTTTTGTTTATGGCTTTTAACATCAAATCTTTCCTTGAATGTTGAAGTCTATCTAAAATTATTTATTTATTTATTTTTCATTATCTGTTTTCAATTCTAATGTTAATTGTGCAAGTGATGAGATATGATTAAATGATTAATAATTGATGAAACATAGAGAAGCAGATCAGTTACATGGCATCTCTATAAGAGTTAGAGGGAAACAGTGAATAAGTAAAGTTCCCATTTAGTCATTGATAATTGTTTAGGTTTCTAACTCCCCAAAACATAAATCTAAATGTGAATAAGTAATGTATTTAACATACTTATGTAAAAAATAATTAGCCAAACTATAAAAGGCTGCTGATCTTCAACAAATTTCAATAAACACTAGGGATAAGTATATATTAGTTAAGAAGTTAAGTACAATATAATTTATCAGGATTCAAAACTGCACAATTGTATGTATATATATGGTATTAGTAAACTGAAATGTTCTTTCTACTTTGCAGTAACTAAGATGTTATGATTTGGAGAGGGTGATATTGGTAAAAGGAGAGGACATGGATTATGTTTCTCAATGTTGTGAAGTTGACATCTTAATTGTTTTTCAATATTTCAGTTGTTAGATTCATAAACAAAATAATATAAGGAAAAATAGATATTTGATCTTGAAATGGAAACTAATTAAAAAGAAACACAGAATGGTATGTGTTTAGAAACCTAAATAGGTCTTTCATTTATACTATGCTTGAACACTTCCTGCTTTTCTTAACCTCGGTTATTTTTATTTTATTTTTTTTTATTTTTATTTTTTGTCTTTTTGCATAAAATGGTTTGTCTGCTAAATTCTTACATTTTACTATATTTTATTGTTTGAAGAAACTTTTCTTTAAAAAAAAAAAAAAAAAAGTTGTTACTCTTTGATGAGAGTGTTTAAGTTTATTAACTTTTGGTAGCTCTGGAGTTAAGTAGTTTCTTTACCTTACTAGAATCACGTTAAAGTCTCATGTCCTTATAAGGTGATGTATGTGTGTTCTTTTTATTTGAAGATAACTTCAGACGTTAGCACAATAAATTATTCTTCAAGAATGATTTTTTCTGTCCTTAAACTGACATTTATGAGTGATGAAGCCATTAATTGTTAAACAATCATGAAACAGACTATTTATTTGATCTAAAGTGTCGTCAAATAATAGTAATGCCCTTTTCGTTACTGAAGATTGTCCATTAAGATGTAACTTGTACCTGAGCATTGTATAGGATAATGCATTATGTAGGCTACAGGAAGAAGAATGAAGTTATCCTCATCTAACTAATGAATCAGTTGATGCAAGAAACAATCTTATTGATTGATATCAATCGCATGTGACTCTGTACGATACTTGACGCCAGCTTCTTGTTGAGAGGTGCAATTATGGAGGAGTAAGAACTTTGAATCTGCCAAAATTGGGGTTTTGAGTGTAGAATGACCACATTCTGTCTATTACAAGGATTCAATTTGAAAGGGTTTGTCCATTTGAAGATTACGATCTTAAGCACGGTGGCATGCAATTCTAGTGTTTTTGCCTTTCCAATTGGCGCTTGTGAGAGAAGGAATTACTTTTCCTGATTTTGTATGCATGAGTTAGTTCGTTAGTTAGGTGGGTAATACAAATTATCTTTGTTTCTCAGATCAGCATTTTTGGCTGGTGGAAATCTTTGTTTCTCTAGCAAGTGCCAGGTCTTTTTTAAGTTCCACGCATTCTATTTTTAATTACAGGGTGCTGCTTCCAATTAACTGTCAAAAACTGCCATCACTAGATGTATCATTCATTTCTTTGAAATCTGGTTTGCCCAAGCTTTGCGTTTTTTTTCGGTTTTACTTATGTAAGAAAAGTCCTTCAGGAAAATGGGTAATGGTGCAGATATGCTAATTACTGCAGTTTTGGATTCCATGCAAAGATAGAGATGATCAAATCTCATGCAGGTAGAGAGATGGGTAAGGATATTCACTTTCCGATGCCTTTTTATTCTTCAAATGACTTTTATTGTTGTGCCAGAAATCTCTCAACAGTGATTTATAATATATTTGAGGGACACCAATAATAGTTTATTTTACTGTAAATAACCCCAGATGAATTTGGAGTTTTTGTTGGTAATATTTGATTGTCGTGTTCTCTGATTTTATGAAACCGTTGTTGTATCATTCTTGTCCACCCATTATCAGTTTGGTTTGTTACTTGCTTCTCCTTCCCCTTGTCTAGCCATATTTATTGGACTTATCTATTGGAAAGTAAACTATGATAATACTAAAATATATCAATATTTTAGTGGTGATTTGTGCTTTAATTTTATTCAATTTAATTGGAGTTAATCACATTTGACATTCATTTGACTTAATTTGTGATAAAAGTGATTTAATGAATTGGACAAATTCACATAAAAAACTAATTTAAGGGTTAAATTGCAAATTTTAAAACAATATCACACGTCAAATTGCAAATTCTAAAACAATATCACACGTCTTGTTAGTCTAACAAGACGTACGTCAAGACTTTGTTCTTGATGACGATTGTCAAACTCATATTTTCAGATTTTTATTTTGTGAAATTCTATTTGTAACTCTATGTATATAAATATGTGTAATTTTATAAAGATAAAGGAAGAATTGTTATGGCTTAGAGAAATTATACCAAAATTTACTCTCATCACTTTTTATATCTCTTTGTTGTCTCCATCAAAAAGCTTGAAGATCCAATTACTTTTTCAAGAGATTGAGATTCCAACTTGTATTTGCCACAAGAAGGTTGGAGTTTCAAAGGATTGAGGATTTTGGAGATCCAACCATTTGAAACCTTAGCCATCTACAAGGAATTTGAAGATCAAGATTGCCTCTTTTTGTTATATATTTTCTTAAACTATTGATTCTATTTTTTTTATTGATGTATTTTAGTAACAATTCCCAATAGGATTCTCCCTTCAACATTTCTTTAGTTTGAATTATTATATTGAATCATTCATATGTGCATATATTATTATTTAAAATAATCTCATATTATTCTCTTTCATTATTCTTTCTTATGGATGTGAGTTATAAGAGAATCTAATCTAGCTACTATAGATCTAGGCCAAAGATCTATGGTTGGATGTGAGAGTATTATGTGAGAACCCACCATTCTCAATGTAATGAGAACTTCATTGATTAAGATTCTCTCATAATTCATATGAGTTAACGAGATCCTACATCATTTGTTTCCCGTTGTTTTTACTTGCTTTTTTAGTTTAGATCTAGCTTAGTTTCCTTCCATTACTTTTTGTTTGAAACTTGAATGATATTTCTATTGTTAAATTTCTTATGATATTCACTCCATTTCCCTTAGGCATAACCATTTATATTTGCAAATTTAAAATCCTTTATCCTTCAATTACAACTTGCTACTTGATGGGTACTCTGCCAGTAGTTCTTTAATTGTTTTAAAAAATGATAATCTCTTATGAGTTAATGAATCTATTCACTTACTTTAGTTAAAATCAACCTTCAATTAAGTAGTAATAAAAAGGATTCAGCAGATTTTTTGGAGCCGTTATCGAGGAGTTATCATAATTCATAATAAATCTAGAATACTTAGATTCTAGATAATTTGAATTAGATAACGGTCTGGAATATCTTAGATATAAGAATGAAACTATATAATAGAATTTAAGTTCCTTTTACCTTGCTTTCATTAATTATGTCTTTAGTTTTTGGTTTACTTAGATCTCGCCTTTAGTTGTTTCTGGTTTAGATTTTTAGACTTTCTTAGTTAAGTTTAGGTTAGATGTAGATTGTTAACCTTAGTTTAGGTTGATTAATCTTAGCTTTGATCTAATCTTTTCTAATTCATTGAGACTTAGCCTTAATCTAATCTAATGTTCTAATGTTCTAATCAACTCTAATCTCCAATATAATCTAGACATAGTTAACACCTAATTTTCAGTTCTAGCTTAGTTTAGATAACAGTAGTTTATGTTAGTTGTTTAGGATTAATTGCTTGATCTTACTTTAGTTTTGCTTATTTGCTTTGATCTTGTTAAATTGCTTTAGATTTCGGTTTTTGCATTGAATTGTTAGTTCTTGGTTTTGATGTCTTGTTTTTTATATTGTTCTCGGCTTTAGCTTACTTTAATTAGGTTTTGTTTAGTTTAGGTTTAGTTTAGGTTTAGTTTAATGTTTAGATGTTAGCCTTTGTCTAGGTTAATGTTTGTCTTAATTAGATCAATCCTTAGTTTAGGTTTAGATTTGATGTTAGTTTAGTTTTTCTTGCTTTATTTCGGTTTTATGTTCTTGTCTAGCTTAGAATTCATCCTTTAAGTATGGTTTAGTTAGTTTTGATTAGTTTTAGGTTTAGGTTGTTTAGATCCTTAGATTTAGATTGAATGGTTTATGATCTTTCATAACTTGTAAAATTGCTTTTCAATTAGGAATTAGATCTAATTTATAGATAGTTAATTAACCTATGTGATGTGTAGCCTTGTGGTTGAGTTTTACTCTTGATTTACTTGTTACTTGTCTTAGATATTATGATCTTAGGTGTTACTTGAATTTTATGTTTACATGACTACAATAGATTGATTTGTGTATAGATTTCTTGAGGTCATGACACTTTACTTAATTTATTATTTTAGTTTAATATGATAATTCTAGTTTAGCCTAAGATGTTCTTTTAGTTTTTTTAATTTATCTTTGCATGTCATAGATGAATCTTAGTCTTCATGTTCAACTTATGATTAAGATAGTTTGAATTTCTTGAATCATCTATGATTCTTACTCTTTACATTCAATTTTCCTTTAGCATGTTTTCTTTGATTTTTGATCATTAGGTTATTAGTTTATTTAATTAATTTATTTTGAATTCATTTAGGTCTTCTTAATTTAGATATTTTTAAGATTTTTTAAAGCTATTTACTCAAAATCTCTTGTTCTTCTAAGATTTTCTCATCTTAATCGGCCACATTAAAATTACCTTCTAGAGAAGTCCGTTTGATATCCAAAAACTGCTCAGCAACAGTCGGACAAGTGGAAAATGTTGGGGTGAACCAGAAAAGTTTGGGTAGAGCCGGATCTAAGCATTGACTAGGTAAGCGGCCTGTAGTAAGAGTAGTTGTGAATCCTGTAGACCATCCCCATGGTGGTGGTGAAGGGAGAGCCCCAATTGGTAGAAAAAATAACCCACAACCCCTTGGGGTTATCTTGCACTTGAAAGAAGTCGAAAAAAGATAAATATAGTGATAATTTGATTTTTCGTCGCCTTAGTAACATCTTCTTGAATGAAATTATTTGAGTTTTTACTTCTAGATCTTTGATCTATCCTTAGAATCTTATGCATTAGGATAAATGCCTAGTCCTTGATAGTATGTTTAATGCTCTAAGTTCTTTGATCAATTTTAGTATTCTTACTAATCATTTAGATGCTTGGACTTTAGTCCATCTTTAGGTTTATTTATTGCCTTTCTCTTGCATTTTATTTTAGAATTTTTAAAGCATTTAGTAGTGTCTTTTACATTGTTTTTGACTATGCTACATTTCCTGATTTTTGTTGCATGAGTAGCTAGTTTAAAGTTTTGTCATTTTGATGATTTTATTAATCTGTAATTTTGGGTTATTATTTTTTATCTTAGGATTTAGATGATATATTTTTTTACTAATTTATGTTTTAAAATGAATTTTATCCATTAATTTGAAAATTAGTGCCAATTTGATCCCTCTAGTAGCATTTTTTTTTCCTTCGATTTTGATCTAGGCAATGAATGATTTGGTTTTATTCAAATCATTAACTTTTATACTCTGAATATTTATGTTAGTTTGCTATGTTTTAAGTGAATTTAATTTGAATTTTAGCTATTGCAGGATCCTAAGAATTTTTTGAAACTAGTATGACGCACATTGCCATGTTTTACTCAATGTATTGCCTTGCATTTTTGCTATATCCTAGCCAGTACTTTTTAATGACCTAAACCACGTTTTAAGCATATTTTAGTTCCTTAAACATTCAGTACTTTTGATGACTCTAAAATATTTGTTTTAATAAATTTAGCAAGTGCATGATCTTAGGAATTTTTGAAGACTAGCATGATGCATTTTGCTATGTTTTGCTCATCACTTTTGTTGCAACTTTTGTCATGCTTTAGGTCTGTATTTTTAATGATCTAAGTCCTGTTTTGAGCATATTTAACCATCTTTTAGTTTAAGTAGTCTTGCATCTTTTGGTATGATTAAATTAAGTGGTTTTTAGTTCATTCATCTTGAATCTTGTAAGTTGTGTTGGAAATATGAATAAAAGAGATGATCGAAGAAGATGATTAACTTTATTAATTAAAAAAAATGAAAGACAAGTGAGACCTATTTATAGACTTACAAAATCAATAACTAGATACCCACATAATCAGTACACTAACACTATCCCATTACTCATATTAGCTACCCACTAAATAACTAATCATAACTACCATAACATACTTGTAATACCCTAATTTTATTTTTGGGGCTTTATTTATTATTTAAATAGTGTGAGGACTTAATAATAAATAGTTATAAGTTAGATATAAGAGTATAAATATAGGCATATAAGTATGATTATTAGGTTTTTACTAGGGTTTTCTTTTATTTCTTTCAGAACACGATAGCCGTCAGAGGCCAAGATTTTCCGAATACCAAGAAGTTGACGAAAGAGGTAAGTAGTTTTTAGTGTTCTTGATTATTAGTATCGTAAGATTAAGATATTAATTATGAATTTAGTTTTAACATTCGTATTATGGATTTTTGATAGAGTCCGAAAGAAATTTAAGAGGGGAATATTTGAGTTAATCGAAAGTATCGGAAAGTACGCCAAGCATAAGCTAATTAGAAAAAGAAAACATAAGCTAATTAGAAAAACGAAACATAATCAAATTTGAAAAAGGAAATTAGAAAAAGGAAACATAAGTTAATTAGGAAAAAGAAACATAATCAAATTTGAAAAAGGAAACATAATCAAATTTGAGAAAGGAAACGTAATCAAATTTGAAAAAGGAAACGTAATCAAATTAGAAAAAGGAAACTTAATCTAATTTGAAAAAGGAAACATAATCTAATTTGAAAAAAGAAACATAATCACATCAATTTCAAAATTTACGGCAGTATTAAAAAAAAAAAAAAAATATATATATATATATATAAATAATAAGAAAATAAGGAAACATAATTATGGCAAATTTGGACTGTGCTGTCACCGCCGGAATGGTTGAATAATAAAAAAAATATGTACTTAAAAATTTTTGGAATCAAAGATTAATGGCAGGATGTTAAACTTTCAAAATTCTATTGAGAAAATAACAATCAGTCTTTCACATATCATTATCTTCAAATTCAATACTTAAAAAGTTTATCTATACTATAGATAAAAACAACGGAGAGAGATAGTCCACCTACCTCGATTGAGTGCTTGGCGTACTTTCCGATACTTTCGATTAACTCAAATATTTCCCTCTTAAATTTCTTTCGGACTCTATCAAAAATTAATAATACGAATGTCAAAACTAAATTCATAACTAATATCTTACCATCCTAATAATCAAGAACACTAAAAACTACTTACCTCTTTCGTCAACTTCTCGGTATTCGGAAAACCTTGGCCTCTGACGGCTATCGTGTTCTGAAAGAAATAAAAGAAAACCATAGTAAAAACCTAATAATCATACTTATGCCTATATTTATAATTACTCTTATATCTAACTTATAACTATTTACTATTAAGTCCTCACACTATTTAAATAATAAATAAAGCCCCAAAAATAAAATTAGGGTATTACATTCTACCCCCATAGAAAAAGTTTCGTCCTCAAAACTTATGTACCTTGTTCCTCAAACAAATATGAATATTTGGTGCGCATATCTTCCTCCAATTCCCATGTAGGTTCCCTTGGAGTGTGATTGGTCCATTACACTTTGACATACGGTATAGTACTTTTTCTCAATACTTGTTCTTTACGATCAACAATTTTCATTGGAGCTTCTTCATAATTTAAGTTCTCTTGAACATGTAAAGGTTCCACTTCTAACATATGACTTTCATCTGGAAATAACGCCTCAATTGTGACACGTGGAAGACATTGTGTACTCTGGATAAAGCAGGTGGTAAAGCCAATTGATAAGCTAGTTGTCCAACTCTCTCTAATATTTCAAAAGGTCCCACAAACCTTGGACTTAACTTTCCACTCACGCCAAATCTCATGACACCTTTTGTTGGTGAGACTCTTAAATATACCTTTTCTCCTTTCTGAAATTCCAGCAGTCTCCTTTTTGTATTTGCCCAACTTCTTTGTCGATCTTGGGTTGTCTTCAAATATTGTCTTATCAATGTCACCTTCTCTTTAGCTATTTGCACTAATTCCGGACCGGTTATGCTCTTTTCCCCAACTTCATCCCAATAAGTGGGGGAGCGATATCTTCTCCCATACAAAGCTTCAAAAGGAGCCATACCAATGCTAGACTGATAACTGTTGTTGTATGAAAACTCCACTAAGGTTAGGTAATCTACACAATTACCTTTAAAATCAATGACACAAGCTCAAAGCATGTCTTCCAAAATTTGAATTACTCTCTCCGATTGACCATCAGTTTGAGGATGGAAAGCAGTACTTAGGGATAATTTAGTACCAAATGATTCATTTAGACTTTTCCAAAAATGAGAGACAAATCGAGAATCACGATCAGATACAATTGATATTGGTACTCCATGTAATCGAATTATGTTATCAATGTATAAACGTACCAATTCTTCCATGGTCATAGTGGCATTCATTGGAAGAAAATGAGCTAACTTCGTTAGTCTATCCATAATTACCCATATTGTATCTCTACAAGTTCTGGATTTAGGCAATCCTACCACAAAATCCATAGTCACGTGTTCCCATTTCCATTATGGTATCTCCAATGGTTGTAATAGGCCTCCGGGTCGTTGATGTTCAACTTTCACCTTTTGACAAACCAAACAACGAGATACAAAATCTACAATGTCTTTCTTCATTCCCTTTCATCAAAAGTTTATCTTCAAGTCTCTATACATTTTTGTTCCTCCTGGGTGTACCGAAAATTTGGTGTTATGCGCCTCCTTCAATACTTCTTGCCTCAACTGTACATCATTCGGTACCCATAATATGCCTCGAAACCATAAACTACCGTCCGTGTGCCTTTGAAAATCTGAACCCTCGTGTACTTGATTATTTATTTGATTTGCACCTTCATCACTTTCTTGGGCTGCCTTAGTCCTTTCAATTAATGTTGGCTGAGCTAGAAGCGCAGAAAGCGTTCCATCCATACGTTCACCAATTTCAATCTCCAACTTCTCAAATTCTGTAATCAACTGTTCTTGTTGAGTCCACATAGCTGCTAGCATCCCTAATGATTTCCTACTTAAAGCATCTGCTACCTTGTTGGCCTTTCCAGGATGATAACTAATTTTTAAGTCATAGTCTTTCAGTAACTCCAACCATCTTCGCTACCTCATGTTTAATTCCTTCTGCGTGAAAAGATACTTTAAGCTTTTATGATCAGTGAACACCTCACACTATTCTCCATACAAATAATGTCTCCAAATCTTTAGAGAAAACACCACCGCTGCTAGTTCCAAATCATGGGTAGGATAATTTTGCTCATTTGGTTTCAACTGTCGAGAAGCATATGCAATTACCCTACCATTCTGCATTAATACGCATCCTAGATCATGTTTCGAAGCGTTGCTATAAATTTGAAACCCTCCAGATTCAGTCTGAAGTGTTAAAATAGGTGTTGACACTAATTTTTGTTTCAGTTGTTGAAAACTCTTCTCACATGATGGGCTCCACTCAAACTTCGTTCTCTTCTGAGTCAAACGAGTCAGGGGCATAGCGATTGAAGAGAAGCCTTCAATAAACTTTCGATAGTATCCTGCACGACCAAGAAAACTATGAATCTCGGTAATATTGGATGGTTGAGGCCAATCCACAATTGCTTCTATCTTTTTCGGATCCACGGATACACCTTCTCCAGATATCACATGTCCCAAGAAATTCACACTTGGGATCCAAAATTCACATTTTGAAAACTTGGCATACAACTTATTTTCTCGAAGAGTCTATAGTACCATTCTCAAATGCTCTGAATATTGTTTCCTTCGATGATGAGTAGATAAGAATATCATCAATGAATACCACCACACAGATATTCAACTGTTATCTGAATACTCTGTTCATGAAATCCATAAAAGCAGCTGGAGCATTTGTTAATCCAAACGGCATCACGAGAAACTCGTAATGTCCATATCGAGTTCTAAATACACTTTTAGGAATATCTTCCTCCTTCATCTTCACTTGATGATATCCAGATCGAAGGTCAATCTTGGAAAATATCTTGGCATTCTTCAGTTAATCAAAGAGATCATCTATTCGAGGCAATGGATACTTATTCTTCATGGTGATCTTGTTCAACTCTCTATAATCATTACATAACCGCATGCACCCATCCTTTTTCTTCACAAATAAGACCGGTGCTCCCCATGGGGAAACACTATGCCGAATGAACTTCATATCAAGTAGTTCTTGAAGTTGTCCTTTCAATTCCTTAAGTTTAGCTGGTGCCATTCGGTAAGGAGTCTTAGAGATAGATTCTGCTCCAGGAATGAGATTAACCTCAAAATCAACTTCACGTTTAGGAGGTAAACCTGGTAATTTCTATGGAAATACATCAGGAAACTCACAAACAATTGGTACATCTTCCATGTTTGGGATATTCTTCTTTGAATCCACCACATATGCCAAGTATCATGTACATCCTTTTGTAAGTATTTAGAAGCCTTTATCACCGAGATAATTGGTGTGATCTTCTTTTTACTCCACTGGTATGTACCTTGAAATTTGAATTTATCCTTTTCAGGTATTCTAAATTCCACACTCTTTTCTCTACAATTTATTGTGGCATGATTTTGTGATAACCAATCCATACCCAAGATTATATCAAAATCCGATATGTCAATCAAAATAAAACTAGCAAGAAGTCTATGTATCCCAATATCAACTTGATAATCTCGAATAATATGGTTAGAATATAGAATCTTTCCTCCGGGGGGTAGCAATATGATAAGTATCAACAAAATATTCAGGCACTAATCCAAGAGTCTTAGCAAATTTATGAGACATAAAGGAGTGAGTAGCACCACAATCAAATAAGGCATAAGTTGGGAGTACATTGATAGATAGTGTACCTGCAACCACCTCATTAGACTCACCTACTTCCTGTTGGGTTATAGCAAACACCCTTGCATTAGACTTCTTTTGCTGTGGGTGTGAAGGCTGTTGCAGTGTTGGTCTGTCAGAGGAATTAGGCTTTGCTGACTTAGGCTTAGGACAATCTGCAATTCTGTGACCTATCTCTCCACAATTAAAACATGCTCCAGTCTTGAATCTGCATTAACCAAAATGTAATCTACCACAGGTCTCACAAGGCTTCCTTTGCAAGGAAGTTTCACCTAACTCTGTTTTGTACTGGGTAGTAGCCTCCTTCTCTGTACTTGGGAACTTCCAGTGTTTGGCCTAACATTCCGCCCTTGCTGACTGTTAGTGGGTCTGAACCTTTTTATTCCTCTTTCCGCATCACCCACTCGGATATCAGACTCTATTCGAATATACCTCATGTAAGAATCTTCATAATCCCGTGAAGGTACCAACGATAATCTAGCCTGAATTCGTCTCAAAAGTCCATCTTCAAAATGAAGCAGCCTCAATCTACTGTTTCCCATCAACTCAAGTACATACTGTCCCAAAGAGTTAAACTTTTTTGCATATTCAACCATAGACATTGACTCAGTCTGCCTCAGATTAAAGAATTGTCTCTGCTTCTCAAGATGAAGTGAGTCCGGAAAATAATGATCTAGGAAAGCCTTTTTGAACACCTCCCAATTTATAGGCTAATTCGTAGATACATATGCTGGTGAAGCTCCTTCCCACCATCTTTGTGCATCTCCGACTAAAAATGATAAGATAACTTTACCCCTGACTTCCATGGGTACCTCCAGAACCTCGAAATTGCGTTCTATCTCTCTCAACCACTTCTCAGCTTTCTCAGGGTCCGCTCCGCCATCAAAAGTTGGTACGCTGGCCTTCTTCAAATGCTCATAATGTGCTTTAGTACTGGTAGTTGCATTTTGTGAGCGCCGCTCTTGAGACTACTGAAGTTGATGCTGGCCTTGCATCACTTGAGTCATTGTATTGAGTAATGCAATCATTTCTGGGGGCATATTGAAAACAGGAGGTGGAGGAGGTGGAGGATCTCTCCTAACGTCAAGATCATCGTTTGTAACTCCATCTCTTTGCCTACGTGTCCTTCTATTTCAATTAACCAGAGGAACGTTCATTCCATCATTCTCTTGCTCCCCCATTTCATCAGCCTTTCTACCACGATTCATTTATTAGTAGTAAAAATTTCCCAAAGAAAATGAATATAATTATTTAAAATAATAATAAAAATAAAATCATAATATACATATAAAAAAAATCTCTTCATTAAATTTCTATGTTCTACTGCAATCCATACTTTCCTAATCCTAAAAGGCAAATCAATTCTTAATTTGTTTGAATCATAACCTACTGCTCTGATACCACTAAATGTCACGCCCCGAATCCGGGCCTAGTTCGTGAACTAAATTTCTAAATCCAAGGATATGACATGGCTACACTCCCTAGATTTCTCCAAAGAATATAAAGCCACTTACTTTCAACAGTAAAATGATTAACTTAAATAATCTATAAAATATCATCCACAATTTCTAACTTTCTTCAATAATAAAACATCAACTCAAAAAATTCAAGTTTAAAAAAGAAACAACAAGAAGTTTATACTAAACATAAACACCTAAAGTCTTTACTCCAAACTCTTATTCGTAATAATCTGTCCACCCTATATCTTCCCTGTCATCTGTAAGTGGGAAAACATAGGGGGTGAGTATAAAATACTCAGTAGGCAAAACATCTCCCCTCCTTTTAAAACAAATTTTCAATTAAAAGAAAAACGATATAAATGTTTTTATAATAATAATAATAATAATTTAGCGTACATTTATCTTTAGAGCACAAAAAGACAAAACATAAATTAAATGGTAATCAAAACCTTGTGCAAACAATGTAATAGAATCATTCAATCAATATCTTTCATTTTTCTTTTCTTTTACTTTCTTGTCTTTTCTTTGACTATTGGGGGAATAATATGAATGTTTCACGAATGGGTCTTAATTGATATCAGTTCTTAACTTTATACCCGATAGGAAAGGGCCTTACTCGTATCTTATATCTTGGTGGTTTTTTATCCATGCCAATGGAAAATCTTATAAACGGTGGAACATGTTCCTCCCATTACTATCCATCACTTAATCCCCAATAAAATCAAATAGAAGAATTACATATAATCTAGTTTCATAAAACTTCAATGTAAATACTTAACATTCTAAAATATTTAAGAATGTTGAAAACGAGAAAAGAAAATATTCTTTATTTTGAAAAGATAATAGTTTGAAACTCAAAACATAATTTGGTATCAAAGCAGGTAACCAACTCGGACTATGGGAACTAAGTGCTACACTCAAGGGTGGGAGCCACCTCTAGAATCCTGGACGTCCACTGGTTCATCTTGGGCCGAGGCCTATTATGTTCGAGTGGACCCTAGCGAGGATGCTAGGCCTTAAAGGGGGTGAATGTGATACCCGGTCCCACATCGATAAGTGAAGTAAGTATGCAATGATATGTAAGAATGAGTCTAGGTACTTATAGTCAACTCGGGGTATCCCTTTTGGTATAGTGAGGATAATATCAAGTAGTTGATTATGGGTATTGCCAGGCTCATAGTTGCGGCACGGGCCTGATGGTCTGGGTCGTGACATTACTCATCCACTAACATTGAATAAACTATCCACTAACATTGAGTAGTTACTCACTAACATAGAAGCTTCAGCCCTAAAATATTATTCTAACACTTTTCCTTGCTTTAGGAGCTGCAAACACCAAGTTTGTTCTCAAGTTTTGTGAGGAAGATAAATTTTGTAGGCCTTTAGAGGAAGAACTATAGCCCACAAAAGATGTCTGGTTCAATCATCTTGTCAAGTTTGTCACGCTTGACCTTCTTCATGATGAACTTATTTATCCTTTCACTAACTCTATTTTGTTGAGGAGTATAAGAGGTTGTTAGTTGATGCTCAGTGTCTGCTTTTTTACAAAACTTGTTGAATTTTTCTGATGTATACTCATTCCTATTGTCAGACCTTACAATGTGAATTTTACAGTCATTTTCATTATCTTGAGCTACTTTAAGGGAAGGTGTCCTATGACGACCTGAATCATCTGTGTGATTCAATTTCAACTTCCTCATTGCTCTGTCTTTCACCTTTGAGAAAGATTTTTTGTTCTGTTTTCCAAACTGACATGCTTTGCAACTTGAAATCTAATCATCCAATTTTGGAAGGTCATTTTCCATCATCTTTAACTTCATTTGCATCAACCTTTGGTGATGGTAGTGCCCTAACCTTTTATGCCACACTTCTATAGTATTTTCTTTAGAGCAAAACTTTTCCCCTCATTTTTACTTTGAAAATATCCTGATTTGCTGCATCGTTAATCAAACAATATTTTTCTTCAAAAATAACATTAAAACCTCTTTTAATTTGTCTTTTTGTTAATGCTTGTGTTGTAATTGTTGAAACCTAATGCATCTGTGATATATTGGCATTCTTGCTAATGACATGGAATGTCTGAAATGAAATATTTGATTAATGATGGTAATCTTGGTGTAGTCATGGTGTGAGCGTTTTAATATATATATAATATAGATCAAGGGTAGAGTAACACTTTCATTAAAGAATCAAGTCAAGATCAAGGGTGGAGGTTGAACTTTCATTAAAAGCGTCAAGGGTCAAGATTGAAGGGTTTGTGTGAATGTAAATATGTGAATATATATATTCACGTTAAAAACAAGAAAACATAGAGAAAAAAATTCTGGTTGATGGCAGTAGAGATTTTTGGGTAAAAATTCTAAGAAAAACACTCAGTAGCAACTCTCTCAAATCCTATATTCATGGAGAAAAGGCTTATTCTTATTATTATTTTTGATGATTTTGAAGAACAGTTTTGAAGAATACATCAAAGAAAAGTTATTCATCAACTTGGAGTGACATATCATTCCTCATTTATCTTTGATATATTATACTATGCAAGAAAGCTATAGGTCTTTTGACTTAGTTTGAAATATCATTTTGAACATTATCTTCTGATCATATCTTTGGGGTATGTTTGTATTTTCCTAACCTAAGTGATAGAGAAGGCATCATTTCTATTGGGTAGAGTAGGAAGTGATTCTACTCTTTATCTTATAAAATTGTAATTGTGTGAGTCAGGGAGTGAGCCTTCTTTGTAGCTCTAGTAAATAACATTGTGATAAACAAGTAACTAGTGAAGTTGAAGTGAAAGGGTAGTGAACCCTATCACCGTGGATGTAGCCTACCTTCTTGGTGGTGAACCACGTAAATTGATTGTCTCCTAACTTTTATGCAAGTGTGTGTGTTAACATTGATATATGAACTAAAAGGGTATCTCTCAAGAAATGGATCACAATAGTTGAATCACATATAAACATTTACTTGGGTTGCTGGAATTTAGTATTAAAATTTGTTGGGTTACTAAAATTTACAAAAACAGTGTGTTGAATTTTGAAAAGTGTTAAACACTGATTCACCCCCCTCTCAGTGCACTCCTTGGGCATAACACAATCAATTGACCAACACTTAACAAGTTTTGCTGGATTTTAGGGACAAAGAAAATATCAGAAATTAGTTTTGCACCTAAACCACTTGTTATAGCAATTGTTCCCTTTCCATTAACTTAAATGTATTCACGATTCACAATTCTGATTTTGGAGATGTTGGTTGGCTTCAAATCTCTAAACAACTCTTTGTTATGGGTCATATGGTTGATGCAACCACTGTGAATCAACCAACTATTATTTGATTTACTCCCTACGAAGCACGTAGCCACAAATAGTTGATCCTCCTCCTCCTGATATGCAATCTTAGCCTCTTCACTTTGATATTGATTATTGTTAATGCAAATTATAGCTTCATGCCTCATTAGGTTACAATTGGTACACTTAGCATCTGGTCTACTCCAACATTTGAAACGATGATGACCTTTTCTATTGCAATGTTGACATGGAGGGTAGGATCTTTTCTTTACTCCACCTTTATTGTTAGTTGAAAATTCACCAGTAGGCAATTGAGTCTTTTTGTTGTTGTTTTTCACATTCTCATGATGCTTGGCTAGCAAGGGGCCTTCAACAACACCTTCTTCTCTCATAGCTCTTCTTTGCCCGTGCGCTTACAAAGCATTTAAAATCTCTGTGAGAGTAATTTTAGTTCAATTCTTGGTATTTTCCAAGGCTAAAATAGACGTCTCAAATTTTTCAAGCACAGTTAGAAGAATTTTTTCAATAATTCTTGAGTCCATGAATACAAAATCAAGTAATCTGATTTGGTTTGCAATATTCAATAACCTATCAAAATACTCTTTAATTGATTATGTTTCTTTCATCTTCTGCAACTTGAATTCTCGAATTAAGTTTAGCACACGTATTTCTTTGATTCTTTCATTTCCTTCATACTCTGACTTGAGATAATTCCATATCTCATATGCTGACTTCAAAGTCATAATTCGAGTGAAGATAGTATATGAGATATTTTCTTCTTCTGCAATTTGATTTGCTGCAGGGAAGGATTATTCAGAAGAGCTGGAATTTCATAATCCTCTTCCACTGTTTCTCAAATATCCAAAGCTTCCATATACGCTTTCATATGAACTGCCTAAATTTGGTAGTTATCTCCATCAAATACCAATGGAGAAATTGAAGAATTTGAAGAAGAGAAACTATAACTTGTTTCAACATCCATGACTTAACAATCTCACACACTCACACACAGATCCCTTAAGAATAAGGCTATGATACCAATTGTTAGAAATATGAATAAGAGAGATGATTGATAAGAAGATGATTAACTTGATTGACTAAAAAAATAAAAGACAAGTGAGGCCTATTTATAGACTTACAAAACCAATAACAAGATATCCACATAACCACTACATCTAACACTATCCCATTACTCATATTAACTACTCACTAAATAACTAACCATAACTACCATAACTTACTCATCCACTAACATTGAATAAACTACCCACTAACATTGAGTAGTCACTAACATAGAAGTTTCAACCTGAAAACATTATTCTAACAAGTTGCATTACTTTTGCTAAAAACATGATTTTTCTAGTCATTCTTTTTGCATTACTTTTCTCCCTACATTTTGTATATTTAAATATGAGTTTACTGCAGGTTGAGTGTTAAAAAAAACTACAGCTTATATAATTTTTTAGAAAAGGAAGGAAGAGCAAGGGTGTTCTCGATTGCACCCCTAGCAGTTGAGAAGCGCCAATTGTGTGCTTTGGTTTGTTTTGTGAAAATTCCAGTCTATTTTTCACCTTAAAACCAGTAGCTATCCTCTGTTTTTATCCCCTTTCCCTTGTTTTAATTTAATTTTTTCTTTGTTCTTAGTATAGTGTATGTATTGTTCGATTTGTCTAGTTATTTTCAGCTTTGTATATTCAGCTTGTGTGGCTGAATTTTTGTAATTTTCAGCTTGGTTTAGATAGGTTAGATTTAGGTTTCCCTTATTTATTGTAATTCTTAATGTTCTTGTTATTTAACTCTACTTTTTAATTTTCAATTTAATGAGCAATCCCTTCTTATCTTGGTTCTTTTTTATACTCTTGGTAAATACTATAATTTACTTGATTATATATGGTGTATGACTAGATCTTTCACTAGTCTATTGGAGCCTATTGTTGAAATCCCGAAGCTAAACTCAAGAAAGCAAGGAGAGTTCAAAGATGAATGGAAGAGAATAAGCCTACTCTTGATTCATACATTCAACCTCACCATATCCCTCTATGCAATGCTATTCATCTACCTATGGGGGCGAAATTTGATTGAAGACTAGACTCCAATTTGGAAGTTTTCCCTCTGAAAATTCCTTGGAGCATCTCTCGAAATTTACTTCTATTTGTGAGGGATTGAAGGGAGGAAACACTTCCAAGATCACTGTGATGAGTGTTTTTTCTTATACTTTGCGAGATAGGGCTAAGAGTTGACTTTTGCAACTTCCTTCTAGTTCCATTACCTCATAGGATGAGTTAACCCGAGCTTTCCTAGCGGGGGAGGTATCTCTAGTTTATTCAACTAGAGGGGGAGACAATATTTGGAGGCATGAATGAGTTAGCAAAGTAAGTGTTGGACGGATTAAATCCTCAAGACGGATTTAACGGGATGAATGAAGATGATGCCCGAAACGCCTTATAGAGGATGTATTAGACCAATAGAAAATGGAGGACGAGCATAAGAGTAAAACCTTCAAAATTTCTGGTTCAAGTTGCTCAATCTTCGTCTATGGAAGAACAACTGGAAGATCTGAGGAACAACGTTAATGCTCACATAAATATCCTCCGAGGCAAAACTATTCAAAACTTAAGTTTTGCTTGTGAAATTGGTCAAAGTTCACATTTTAGTGGAGAATGTTCCGGAGGAGGAATTTTATGAATTTCTGAGGAGATTGAACACTTGGAGCTGCCAACATAGCACTAATTGGAAATTATTACAATCCTACATGGCAAAATCACTCGAAATTTAATTGGAGACAAACTCCCAGGAATCCAATGTATCAACAATCCTTTCTGAGACCTTCACTATCGCCCTACCAACAAGGTCAACAAATCACTCTCCCCGAACCTTGGAACTTCCAACAACTCTAAGCTCCTCTCAATGATATGAAAGAAATGATGAAGGGGATGATGGAAGCACAAAGAGAAATGATTAAATAAAATACACGGATTCAAGAAGCAAACGAGGAGAGAATGAAGTAAACGGAAACAAGGCTGAAATAGACAGATATGTCGACGAGGAATCAACAAGTGTCTCTTCAAAATCTTGAGTGACAGATGAGGTAGCTTTCCCAACATTTAACAGAAAGATCCACCGAGACCCTAACGAGCACATCCGAACAAAATCCTCGAGAATGCAAGTACATTACTGTCCGCTCTAGTAAAACTTTAAACCCTCCTATTTTGAAAATTATTAATTCTACTATTTTCTTGCAGGATGAAGAGAAAGAGCTCGGGATTCCGAAGGAAGAAGAGAATAAAGAAGTTCCACCTCCCGAGACAGTATACCTCCCGTGAACCCTCCATAAGAAAAAAATTCCATTTCTGGATAGACTTAATATTTCAAAGGACAAGGATAATTTCTATAATTTTGTTAACATTTTGAAACAAGTTCATCTTGAATTACCCTTTTTAGATATTATTTATATTCCTAAATATGCTAAATTCTTGAATGATATAATAGGAAATCAGTCAAAGTTAGACATGGACAAGATAGTTTTAAATGAAGTGTGCTATGTTACATTTTAAATAAATTACCTCCTAAGAAGCATGATCCAGATTCATTTACCTTGTCATGTTGTTGCGTTGTGTGCGTGTGTCACAATATGTAAAGATAAGAAAATAGAATAAATTAACTTAATCTTAACAAGTGCAAGTATACACCGGTCAACAAGTAATATATGTACCTAAGTACAAGATTATCGATCCCACATGGACTATGTATGCCAATTACAAATGCAAATACGATTGTACAAATGGTTAAAAGAATAAAAGAATAAAGAAGAATGAATCATGAAGAATAAAAGAATAAAGAATAAAGAATAAGGAAGAATAAAAGAATAAAGAATAATGAATAAGAAAGAATAAAAGAATAAAGAATCATGAATAAGAAAGAATAAAAGAATAAAGAATGATAGATGATGAACAGAGATTGGTCTAATGCTACGACATTCCTACTCCTAACTACACTAACAGTTAAGGGTTAGCATACTGGAAATAACTACAAGAGCACTGCAGGTAATACAATGCTGCGACATTCACGCAAAAAATGTAAGTACAAACCAGAGATGAATCTAAATATACAAAGCATGCTTTCAGTTTCCATATCAATGCTACAACATGTCTGGTTCCACCCAAACTACTTGATCTACTAGGCTAGATCCCCGATAACATCGTCTCATGGAGTACGAAGTACCGTTGACCTAGCGCAACGCTAGTCAGTGAATTTGGTCATTTCCACTGCAATATTGAGTGCACTCTCGTGTCTTACCGCTTCCGCAGTCTCAATCTAGCGCCACATAATTATCACGTCCACTAGCTCCCCTCCGCTAGAAGGCCAGACACTAGCTCGATTCATACATTGGACAATCGTAACTGCAAGTGATGTTAAATCAATTTAATGTAATTACATGAATAAAACAAGTATTGCCCCATACAAGCACCAAACATAAAAACAGAAAGCAATGCTACAACATACTCGTCATCATAATCAAAATAGTGTATTCAACATGCTCATACTTAACTACACCACAGCATCTTCAGGTTAAAGATATATATTTTGCTGAAACGAATCATGAAAGACAAGGATCAACGTAATAGGAAAAATAGTCCCTAGGTCCATAATGACACCAATCAACGGAGTCAATCCCAAGACGGAAAACATATCACTCCCAAAACATTTTTAATCAATCCTTGAACCCATGTAAACATTCTCATATTACAAAGAACATTTAATTACAAAACAGTAGTAAATTGAAGAAATGGAGAGAGGATTACTCTGGATCGGAGATCACCCTCTGCTTGATGCTGCTGCGTCTCTACTGCTCAGCTGATGAATGCTTCAGCAAGTCACCCTGCTCACTCTTGGGTTCTTCCCTCCTAAAAGTTAGTCTAAAACTAAGAAGAAAAGATAAACTATCCTATTGAAACACTACTAAACTATCTAAGAAAACTAAGAAGAAAAACCAATCTCTCTAAAATGATAAAATGGCCAAAAGCCAACTAAACTAACTTCTAACAACCTCAATCCTCTCGGTTTTCCTCATGTATATAGCCTCTTTGTGCACCGAGAGCCATAACCAAGCTGCCATCTGTCCATAATTCTAGAATTTTCTCCAAAAATTCCAGCAAATAGTCAAAATAAATTCCAGCTGCCTTCTAAAGTTGTTGTCTTCTTCCTCTGATTACTGCAGCATTTGCAGCCGGTCTCCCGCTGCTTTCTGTGATCTTTGTAATTTTCCTCTGATGCTGCAGCATTTTCAGCAAAGTTTTTGTCCTTTTCTTCTGACTGCCGCAGGATCTGCAGTAGAATGTCAGATGCTTTCTGCAGGATTTTTGTCTTTTTCTTCTAATTGCTGCAGGGTCAGCAGCAACATTCCAGCTCCTTTCCTGAAATTCTTGTCTTTTTCTTCTACTTTCTTGTCCACCTTGTCGACATGCACTTTCACAAACAAACATATATATATATATATATATATATATATATATATGTATGTATGTATGTATATGTAAAATAGATAGGACAAAAGGAATAAATGCATAATACCGCGAGTCCAGCTGGATTTTAAGTGACAAATAGTGTGTGAGTGTATATTATATATATATATATATATATATACATACACGTATAGGTGCAAATTATCCACGTATATTTCACTTTCTTCACGGTCAACTTTTATCCAGCTTTCTTCACCAATGTCAACCATCAAAATTCCCTTTTTACCCTTGTCACAATAAATCAATTCAAATTAATTCCCAAATAATAATAAATAATACAGCTCGTCCACATTTTGATAAATTAATTCACTTAAATTGACTTTTAACAATAAATCCATATTTTTAAGTAAGAAGAGAGAAAATATCAAATCAACACATTTTCATTCCATTTTTCAAATAAATTCAATTAAATCCCGAATAAAATGTGGCAAATTAGATGTGAATAACTCTATTATTTTAGAGTTATCACATGTATTATAGGCCCACTTTCAAATATGAATGCTTTAGCTGATTTAGGGACTAGTATAAATCTAATGTCTTCTAATATTTTCAAAAAATTAGGGTTGTATGAATTAAAATCGACTAGGATGTGTATCCAACTAGCTGACCAAACTATCAAATTACCTAAGAGAATAGTAGAGAATCTACTTATTAAAATAGGAAAATTTGTATTCTGGATAGATTTTGTCGTTATAGACATGTTTGGTGATAGTTCGGTTCCAATAATCCTAGGTCAACCATTTTTAGTAACTTCTTGGGCATTGATAGACATATCAAAGGGTACAATCACATTACGGGCAAATGATGAAGAATTTACGTTTTTATTAAATCATAAATGTGATATTTTGAGTTTAGATTATCCTCCTAACATTTTTTCTAAAAGAATGAGAATTTTTTAATATTTATAAGGTACACTCTCAAATTTTAATTTCGATATGTTATTTCATCTTTCTTTTCTTATTTTAATAAATGTTCTATGATTAGAAATATATCTTCGATCCCTTTTAGAATCTAGATGCTTCAAGATTTAAGCCTTCTCAACCTTTTAATAATTCTCGGGCTATCTGATTAATTTTTCTAATTGAAGATTCAGTTTTTCATTTCAATTCGATTCTTTCAATTTGATCGAGGTTATTCATTTTATCGAAACTCTCTTAATTTCAATGAAATTTGAAATTAATTCTTCCTTGATTCTTTTAATTTTTGAAGAAATTCAAAATTCGCATAAATTTTTCTATTTTTTAATTTCGAAGAAATTCGAAATTAATTCTAATATTTTTTCTTATTTTAATTTCGAAGAAATTTAAAATTGAAATAATTTAATTAATTTTTTCTTTTTATTTTTTAAGAAATTCAAATCTAGATTTCTCAGTTTTACTTCTATTCTAATCTCCAAGAAATTCAAAAGAGGAATATATATAGTTTTCTTATAAAAAAAAAATTATTATTTTTTAATATTTTGACTATCATCAAAATTTAAATCTCAAAGGCCTCGACGCCTGTCAAAAACATGTTGTTGATGATTTGACGACCGTTGAAATAGTAACGAATACGATCTTAACTATCGTCAAGACTACCTATAAATACCCTCTTCTTCAAATCACTTTCTCACTTCTCCTCTTTCAATTTCCTCTCATTTTCACTTCCAATTTCATTTCCTTTTCACTCCCACATTCCCGAAAACTCTCTTCCTTATTATATTTTTGTTTTTTTTTTCCCGATTTCTTTATTCCCTCTTTTTAATCCTTTTATTTATTCCTTTCCTTTTATTTTTCTATCCTATATTTTCCATGGCTCGTCAACAGTTTACTATCGGGTTTCTAATCACCCTTTCCTCAAATTTGCCAAAATCCCAATTTTGGGAGTCGAGCTTATGCTCTCATCGGCCGCACCATTCTTCATGGTCGACACATTGATTCTCCTTACCAGCGTGTCTTCACCATTGAGGAGCCGTGCTTCGAGGAACTTATCATGGAGTTCTACGCCACATTCGAGTTTTGCGGCTCGTATGTCTCCTTTCAGCTTGACGACATACTTTGCAAGCTCACAATGTTGGAGTTCGAGATTGCTCTTGGTCTATGGACGGTAGATGAGCAGACTTCAGTTATCTATACCACCGTTATTTGTTATTTCACCGTGGATATATCGGTGTATTGGATGCACAATTCCGAGATGGTGCTCCTTTCGTCTAGTTCAAGGCGAAAGGCACCAAATTTCTTCCAATACTCTTATATTTTCATGTCATTCTCGCCTACACCATCACCGGTAGGTCCGACAATCAGATGGTGGTAACTTCTACAGATATTGGAATTCTTTTCCACCTTTACGGGGCATCTCGGTAGACCTTACTTATATCTTTGCCCGCTAGGCACGAGACTATGCATCCACCACCAAGAAGAAGAGCCTTGATTTTGGACCTTTTATCACAAAAATAGCTTCCTACTCCGGGATCGACATGTCTACACTTCAGAGATGTAGTGATACCACAATACCTCTTGATCATACCATTTTTCGGAACATGCATATGATCCAAAGAGTCGGTGATCACTACATCGTTCGAGAAGCTCCACTAGATGATCCACCTGCATCAGATGATGAGCTACCTGAGGACATTTTGCCGCCTCCGGCACCATTTCATCGTGTTCAACCCTGGAGCTCAAATGACTTTCTGGAGTCATCTTCTCCCACAGTTTCTCCTTATCACACGAGGAACGCTATTAAGCGGTTTATTGTAGCAAACCTGACTCAACAATCAAACTTTATGTCGAGACAGACTGTCATGCTTACAAGGCAGTCTGATCAGATATCTCAACTTTCTTCTCCATTTGAGAGAACCAAGCAGCAGGTTGACCAAATTTTCTATCACTTACAGATATTTAGTGAGCCATTGGATACATTCGCCAATGCACAAATCAATTCTTGGAGGATTAGTCTAGATTTTTAGTTTAGGTTTCTTGTTTTAATTAATTTTTTTTTTTAAAAAAATTTCGGTTGTATTTTTCTTTCTTATTGTATATTAAATAATTTTTGTTTAATATTAAATATTTATTTTTCTTTAATTCTCTTATGTAATTTATTTTATTTTATTTTCTTTAAATTTTTTTAATTACTTTATTTTATTTTTAATTTAATTCTTTTATTTAATGTTTATTTATTTTATTATTTTAATTTCTTTTCTTAACCTATTTCTTTCTTTTCTTTCCTTTTATTTCCTCTCTTAATCTATTATTTTATTTTATTCTAGTTTTTTATCTTATTCTTTTCTTAATTATTTCCCTCCGCTCTTTTCAAGTGTGGGTAGAATTTCACTTGATTTCATCACATTTTCACCATATTTTCTATATTCTTCCAAAGTATTCCAAATTTCAAAGATTTTTTTATTTGTTCTATTTTTCAAAACTTTCCAAATTTTTAGATTTTTCCAAAGTTTTCAATTTATTTGGAAACATAATTTTCCTTGGTCTCATAGTTAAATTTTTGTCCCACCCATAATAAAAATAATTGATTTTATATAATTTTTTATGATTAAACACGATTGAACTATTAAAACTTGATACTAACACCATTATACGAAATCCCTAACACTTATTTGAGCATGCTACTTGTATCAATTATTTGATTGATAGATCGATTTTTAGACTATTTGATTGATTAGTGATGCGTTCTGTTTTATATTGTACTAATGATATGGTTTATAACCTATATAGATTAGGTAGAGTTAAGGATTTTTAGTTAAGCACATAGAAAATAAAGTTGTCACTTAATTAAATAGAACCTAAGGTAGAGTACTTATCATGTAGCTAGTCATATGTTAGCATTAATAATTTTATATTTGTAATATCATTTGTCCCAAGAACGTGATAACATCTTAATTATCTGATTTATGATTCTGAGCTGCTAGATGCTCTGTGTTGAGTAGGAGGGGATGGTGGAGTAGTGCAAATGTCTGAGCTATTTATAAGAGTGAACTAGAGTCAAAATTAATGAATTTCATGATGTGGGACTTGATTCTGGGTTGGGGAAGATCGCCCCGGAGCTCAAGACGACCGTTCTGAGTTTCAAAAATTGCACTTTTACCCCATATTTTGTTAAGTCATGCAATTTGGTTCCAGAAACTTTCCTAAAATCAAAATTAAGCAATTAATTATTAATTTAATGCAATTAAGTCTATATACTTCCAAATTGATCATAAAATAGACATAAATACATGTTAAAAAGGGAATATAATTTAGCATTATTAGATAATCCAATTCTTAACTTTTTGTCTGTCCCCAAACAAAATACTATATGAGACACAACTCTGACAACCCAAATTATATGTGCAATCACAGAAAAGTTCTAATAGGTATTCAAGCAAATTGTCCATTCATCCAAATCACCTAGATTGAGATATGAAAGCTAATCAATATATGTTATGAAAAACGACTTGCTTTAAGTTATCTCATTAACTAGTACCATACACAAACCAAGCAGAAATCAATGTAATCCATCTACTTTACTCAATATGAGTCTATTCATAGAAATTTCCTTATCTGTAGTGTGTGAATCAATTCTGACTATTTATTCTACTTACATCTGTCTTCCTAAACAAATAAGAAAATAGTATGTGAACCAATTCAAACTCATACTAGCCAGGTATAGAAACTTTTCAAAGATCCAAGTCAAATGCCACAATATTTATTCACCAAATTAAAAATTTTATTTGATACACACTAGTATGTTTATTATTTGTTGGGTGTTACTGTCTACTTACACATATCAACTTTAATTATTCATTTAGTAAGCTCCACTCTGATAACTCCCATATCTATACGACTTTAGGGCATCGGACATTTAATTCCCTTTAAGAGGGGTACTCGAGTAACAAAGAATACTCACATACTATCCTTATTCAAACAAAAAAATAAAGAAAAAATTAATTAAATTATGGCAATTTCCTCAAAATCTTATAAAGTTATTATAATGTGGATACAAAATTCAAAAGGTCTAACACTATTTAACTAGAAGTTCAGAAATAATCTATTTGTCAAACAAATTAGTCAAAACTAATGCGCTCAAATATTAGAAATTCCTATGTCTAGACTTATATCAAATTCAGTAGGATAGAAGAAATGGGTTTCTCAAGGATTTATAACTTAACTAGTTATTTTATATTATAGACAAGGCAAATCAAGAAGCAAAACATAGTCAATCATGTTTTTTCAAATAATCTAAAAGTTTGAAAGAGTGAAATTTTTTAAAAACTTTTATGATACTTTTAGAAAGAGTGACATTTGGACAAAAACACATAAAAAGAACAAATATGTGCATTACACTATCACCCCAGTTAAGATGAACACGATCCTCAATATTCCGCATAATATCTACCCTATACTTATTTGAAAGTAAAAATAAAAAACAATGGGAAAAGAAAATGAAACCTATCATACGAGAAAGTCTCAATTTTTTTTTTCATGCAAACCAGGAAAAGAAAGAAAACATTCAATCAAACAAAAATAAAAAGAACAATAAACAACAGAGAAAAAGAGAATAAAAGAAAATCTCCCCTCGGATGTAGAGTAGGATCTCATGCTCGACTTTATCAAATGATTTTGGGTAAATTATCATACTAACACTTGAACTTTTCAAAAATTCAGCTTTTACATCTATATTTATTTTTGCTTTAAACTAACAATTGAATTATAAAATATCACATCTTTTGCCCTTTCGTCCAAAATTTCCGTCAGACTTCATTTTACATCCAATTCTTAAGCACATTTTCGTCACTATGAGCATTTTTTAATTATTAGAGTTTTATTTTCAAGGGTAATTTTGTCATTTCAATTTATTATTATTTTCCATCCAATTCTTAAGGGCATTTTCGTCATTATGAGCAATTTTTAATTATTATGGTTTTATTTTCAAGGGTAATTTTGTAATTTCACTTTATTATTAAAAGATTGAAAAATATTATTTTGTAATATCAAGGGCTTGATCCTATAACCACACATTTAATTAAATTATATCTATCCACTAGAACAACTATAAATATAAAAATTTGTTTAGAACTTATATTTTATATTGTAATTACAAAAATAATAAATACGCATTTTATATTGGGATTACATTTTATATTTTAAAATTATATTATATTAACTATAAACATTCTCAAAAAAAATTGTCAAATGACACAATTCAAATTACAAGTTTTTGTTGTTGTCACTTTCCTCAAACTTTGCAATGAAGTTCTTCTTCAACTCTTTTGTTTCGAATTCGTTGCATATCATAAATTTCGAGGTATTTTTTTATACAATGTCATTGCTGACACTAATAATGTAATAATATCATTGTAAAAAAAACTTAAAATTTGTATTCTGCAACGAATTCAAAGTTGAAAAAATAATTCAAGGTTTGAGGAGGAGAATGACTACGAAGACATATGGTTTAAATTGTGTTGTTTGAATAATATTTTTTTAGAATCTTTATATTTAATATAATTTTCAAATAATATAAATTTTTGTATTTGTCCAAATGGTAAATGCTTATTTATTGTTTATACGGTTGTGGTTCAAATCTAGGGGTTCACAAATATAATTATGTTAAATTTATTTTGGCATTATGCAATATAAAATATAAGTTCTATATAAACTATTATGTTAATAGTTGCTCCAGTGGATTAATATAATTTTGTCAATTGTATGGTTGAGGGATCGAATCTCTCCAATTTTTTAGATTTTTTTAAAATTTTATGAAAAGACAAAATTATTCCTAAAAATAAAACATTAATAATTTTAAAATATTGATAATTTTAAAAGACGAAAATGTCCCTAAAAATTGGATGGAAAATGAAGTCTGACGGAAATTTTGGATCGAATGGCAAATGAGGTGATATTTCATAGTTCAAGTGTCAGTTTAATGGGAAACGAGGTGATATTTCATAGTTCAAGTGTTAGTTTAAAGCAAAAATAAATATAGATGCAAAAGTTAAATTTTTAAAAAATTTAAGTGTTAGTATAATAATTTACCCAACTATTTTTTTTTAGAACTTCAATATCTATCCGTTTACCTTGAAAGTTGTGCCATATTTATCGAGTAGTTCACAAACTCCGTATGAATGACACTTTTTTATGAAAGACACTTTTTTATAATAAACTGGTAGGTCCAATAACCTTTTCAGTTTCTCTGAAAATATTTTCAAACAAGAGTTAAATAGTAACATTTTATCATCAAGCTGAAAGTCCTTAGAAGTTCTAAGTTGTTTATCATGATAAATCCTACTTTTATTTTAAAGCTCATTGAAATTTCGTATCTATAATAGCACCATTTATCTAATTCATTAAGTTGTAAGATTTTACCTTTCTAAAGGCCCAGTGTGTTATATGCTCAACAGGTTAGTGAGATGCTTTTCCGTATACAAGATCATGTAGATGTAGATAAGTAGTTTACAGGTTCCCTTAATAAAATAAAAAAAATAAATAAGGGAACATCTTTCCTCAACAAATTATTCCAAGACCTAGCTATCAGAAATATTTTCAACTTATGAGAAAAGAAACTATGGATGAAACATGGAATATTAGAAAGTTTGTAAGCAAGAACTTTCTTGTACTTTTTGTAATGCATCCACTGTCAACTTCCATTGTTTCGCAATCAAATTTGCAGCCATAATCGCATAAAGTTTCTTACTTTTATAGAGGAAACCATAGTAAATATGGTTTTATAAATCCTTCAATTCCAGCTCAGGTGGATCTTCTAAAGTTCTCTCCTATTGAAGCTCAAGAGTATCTATTTCAATAAAATTATTAGTTTCAGAATCAGAAAGATAAACATGTTCAATATTATTTTCATTCGCAACTAAAGAATTCACAGATGAAGCAGGTAAGATAGAATCATAAAATAGTAGTTCCATCATGTTAACTTCTATGTAGTGGTCAATGTAATCCAAAGAAAAGAATATATCATCTAAATGTACGGGCTGCTTAAGGGCAGTATTTCAATTGAAAGTAATATCCTCATTATTTTAATATTCTCATTATTTACCCTGAGCTTAATTTGTCCACTCAAATCTATCAATGTTTTAGAGGTAGCTAGAAAAACTCTACATAGAACTAGTGGTATACTACTTTCACCCCTCATGCCAATGACAACAAAATAAATAGGGAAAACAAATTTATCAATTTCACAACTATGTCCTCTACTATTCCCTTAAAAATTTTGATTATCGTATCAGCAAGTTGTATACACATTTTAGTGGGCTTTAAATCATACTATCTTAATTTTTCAAATAAATTGGATGTCATAAAGTTTATATTAGCTCCTAGATTAGCTAAAACATTCATATTAGTAATATTTCATGTAGTACATAGCAAAATAAAACAACTAGGGTCTTTCAGTTTCAAAGGTATCTTATTCAACAAAAATAGCAGAACAATCCTCATTCAAAATTACATTTAAAATTACTTTATCCATGTCAAGTTTCCACTTATTACTAATCATGTCCTTTTTAAAAAACTTTGCACATTTAAGCATTTCATAAATAACTTCAAGCAAAGGTGAATTAGCAAGAATTTGACTAAAAGTTTTGTAGAACTTCGAGAATTGATCCTTCTCTTTATTTTGCTTTAGACTTATGGGGTACAAAATTCTGGTTGGTATTCCTTCATAGGCCTCTTTTGTTCCTCAGCTACTTATTCCTTTTCAACATTCCTCGGTGTTGGGTGCTCAAAAAGAAAAGAGTAATTAGATAAATAATTTAACCATGATAGCAAAAATAGATGAGCATCACAGTTATAAACATGAAGAGATCAAAGGAAAATTTTAGAATTTTCCAAAACAAATTCGAATTTTTTTTCAATTATATATTTTTAAGTTTTTGATTTTTAAAAAAACATTATGGGTTTTTATTTGATTTCCGAATGAATTTTCCAAAATTTGATTAATTTATTTATTTTAATTTAAGATAATTTTTAAAAATAATTATTCAAAAAATTTTGTGTTTAGAAAAGATGACTAATTCTATAATTTCTAAATAATAGTTTATTACCTGTAAACATATTTTCTTTTGTGTATTTCATGTAGAAATTACAAACAAAATAGGTTACATATAATAAAATTATAAATAATTTCTTTTTTATAGGTCTTCTTTCTATTGATCTACTGATTTGATCTCTTGTGGACTCGAGAGCTTTTTTTGGCTTGATCTCGATCTAATGGATTCTGATTGTCTGATGGATGTTTTGAGTTGATTTCGGACGAGATTCAACTTTGAGGGTCATTGGCTTAATCTCGATCTGCTGAAGAGCTATGTTAGGCTGGGTCATTGGCTTGATCTCGATTCGTTGAAATCTACTGAATATACTGAATAGCTATGAATTTCTTATAGACTTTTCTTCAAAGGATTTTGGTATGATTCTCTCACCTTCTGCCTCAGCTTTTTCTCTCTTTTTTAAGGGGATTTGACCCTTTATTTATAGATGGAGAGGATGACAATCAATGGCTATTATGATGCCAAGTGTCACTCATATGAGAGATAAATCTTTCAATATTTTAATATATAAATATTTATATATTAAAATGTTAAAATAAAATTTAATTATATATTTTAAATATATAATTAAATTTAAATGTCTACAAATTACCCCTTCAGAATTTGTTTTCGACGCTCAAAACTTTGAATCAGGAACAAATTTTAAATTTTTTTTGCAATAAATATGTATATATAACTATATCAATTTGAATATATATATTGTTGGGCCCCAATATTTATAGATGGAGAGGATGACAATCAATGGCTATTATGATGTTAAGTATCACTCATATGAGAGATAAATCTCTCAATATTTTAATATATAAATATTTATATATTAAAATATTTAAATAAAATTTAATTATATATAATTAAATTTAAATGTCTACAAATTGCCCCTTTAAAATTTGTTTTCGACGCTCAAAACTTTGAATCGGGAACAAATTTTAAAATTTTTTTTCAATAAATATGTATATATAACTATATCAATATATATATATATATATATATATTGTTGGCCCGAATATTCCCACAAGATTGGGCTCCCACCACTTAACTTCACATTAGTAAGATATTGTCCGCTTTGGGACTAAGCCCTCACGGTTTTGTTCTTGGGCAACTTCCCAAAATGCCTCTTACTAATGGAGTTAGTGGTATTCTTATAAGCTAGTCAAGCCTAGCATTATCTTCAAATGTGGGACATGGGTTGACACCCCAATATATATATATATATATATATTGTATACTTTAAAAATTAAATTTGAATTAATTAAGAATTTAAAATCGTCAAAAATACATTGCTTTGATGTTAAGTACCTTTACTAATAATTAAAAGGTCATGAATTCTTTACATAGTAGATACAAAAGTTGGCGCATAAGTATTATAAATTTTTTTTTTAAATCAAACTTGAATTAATTACGAATTATTGATAGAATTCTCAGTTTATAAAAAGAGTTGATCTCATTCTCTCAACATCAAGTTGAAGAGTCAGAAAAACTTGTCTCAAGGGAATCACCAAGAAAATTTCAACATTCTTCTTTTTCTTCTGTTTTTTTTCTTTTTTTATAGGGAATTCTCAAGGGAATTCTCAGTTTATAAGCATGTTTTTAAGCACAATTTAAGATGTAATTAGAGTTAAATCGTTCTTAAATGAGTGTTATTAATACAATTTTATAGTTTTTGTGATTTTAGAAGTTTCAGGTGAAATATGCAAGAAAATGGTAAATTTCGGGGTAAAAATGTGATTTTCAGAAGTTCGAAAGTTAGGACGGGCATCCCGACCCGGTCAACAAATCGGGACGGGCGTCCCGAACCCATAAATAGTGTCCCACATCGTTTTCTGAAGAGAAATTCACTCAGCGTCCCTATTATAAATACCCTAGGCCATCTACAGTTGAAATGATCCCTCTCCATTTGATCTGAATCATTCAGTGGCTTTCAGTACACAGTTTTCTACTGTTTACGAGTCATTCAATGATCTCAAGTGTTTTCGCTCAAGTAGATTTTCGGTATATGAGAGTTTCTCGTGTTCTTTGTTTTCTGATAGTCTGTTTCAGGATCTTAGAATACGACTAGATAGGGTTCATTTTTAGTATTCATAGAATACTCGGGATTTCGTTAGGAGATCCTAAGAGAACACTAGACGTTCGAAGAGTTAGTCAATAGAGCTTTGCTTAAGCCCGGGACGTAAGGTAAAACAATAGCTACTAGGCTGAGGAATCGTCCTCCGAAGGTTTTGTCGAGCAGAGTTGGGTCGAGCAGTCTAGGATATACAAGTAGTTGCTCCATCAGCGGACCTAATAAAGGGTGAATACTTTATGGTGGTGGTTCCCTTGTCCCTCTCTTTATATTTTTGTACTGTGTTTGTCCAAAAACCCATTTGATTATTAAATTATGATATTATGAATATGTGTTTTGCATGATTGAAGATATTTACATTTTTCCATAAAGGTCACCAGCTTAATTATCATTATGACTGTATGTCTACTTGCTCTTTTAAATTAGATGAACGATTATAGACAATTCCTAACCACGGTCTAATCATAATCTGTCTAGTCTAACAAGCCTTAATTTAGGGCTTTGTGTGAGGACGGAAGCATTAAGGTCTGCCATATTAGATGAAATAACCTATAGATCACCACGTTTGTTAAAGTAATCTAAGTAGGCTGAGTTCGTGTATTTATGCCGGCGTTAGGGCGAGCGGCCTAATCTCCTGAGTGACTGATAACTCTAGAATAATAGAGTTATTCACATCTAATTTACCACATTTTATTCGGGAATTAATTGACTTTATTTGGAAAATGGAATAAAAATGTGTTGATTTGATATTTTCTCTCTTTTAACCTAAAAATGTGGATTTATGGTTAAAAGTCAATTTAATTGAATAAATTTCTCAACATGTGGATAAGTTGTATTATTTGTTATTTGAGAATTTATTTGAATTGACTTATTGTGACAAGGGTAAAAAGGGAATGTGAATGGTTGACATTGTTGGATAAAAGTGACCGAGAGGAAAGTGAAGAATGTGTGGAAAATTTGCATCTCTACATATATGTATCTATATGTATCTATATGTATATATATATATATATATATATATATATATTACACACCCACACACCATTTGTCATTTAAAATCTAGCTGGGCATATTTAAAGATGCACACTTTCGGTCCTATGTATTCATTTCTTTGGTCCCATCCATTATACACATATATATACATACATATATATATATATAAGGTACACATGTTGAAATCTTTGTTATATGTATATATATATATATATATATATATATATATATATTTGTGGGAGTACAAATTGGCAAGGTAGACAAAAAGATAGAAGATAGTTGTTGTCCAACAATATATATATATATACATATATATACATACATATGATGAGATTCCTCTCAATTTTCTAGCAGATTTTCAGGAAAAAAAGGTGCAGTGGCAGCTGCATTATACAAAAAAGAAGAAGCATCTTTCCTAGTGGGTATATATATATATATATGTATGTATATACATTCACATGATGACAACTCTCAATTGCTGGCTGGTTTTGTGAGAGTAGGTGGAGAAAAGGGGCAGCATTCGGTGGAAGATTCCAGAAGGTAGCTGCAAAAATTAATTTTTTATTTTGCTGGAATCTTTGGGAAGAAAAATAAGAGCATTATGGACAGTGGGCACGGCAGAGAAGAAGTGACGGGAAGAGAGGAGGAGAAATATTGTTTTGTGTTTAGTTACGGGCAGCTTAGGACTTAGGCAGTAGGTAGTTTGTTTTGAAGTTGTTTTTGAGCTTAGATTAGGGTGGAAAATAATGTTTGTATGTTGGTATGTGTGTATCTAGTATTATCTTAGAATTTAGGCAGTGGGTAGTGTGTTTTAGAGTGTTTTAGAGTCTAGATCGAGCGGAAACGAACCTGAGAAAGCTGGGGCGACTTTGCTGGAATTTTTCGGGCTGCTCATGATCGAAGGCAGCAGCATCACGCAGAGGAAACGAAGGACAGCAGCAGCTTGATTAAATCCGATTTGGGGCAGTAGGGCGATCTCCAACCCGAGTAACCCTCTTTCCATTTCTTCAAGTTGTTTACTGTTTTGTAATTGAATGTTCTTCAATTTATTACTGTTTTGTAATTTAATGATCTTTGTAATATGAGAATGTTTACATGTGTTCAAGGATTGATTAAAAATGTTTTGGGAGTAATATGTTTTCCGTCTTAGGCTTGACTCCGTTGATTGGTGTCACTACGGACCTAGGGACTATTTTTCCTATTACGTTAGTCCTTGTCTTTCATGATTCTTGGTTCAAGGGTTGATTAAAAATGTTTTGGGAGTGATTTGTTTTCCGTCTTAGGCTTGACTCCGTTGATTGGTGTCACTACGGACCTAGGGACTATCTTTCCTATTACGTTGATTCTTGTTTTCCATGATTCGTTTCAGCATAATACGTATTCTTAACCTGAAGATGTTGTGGTGTAGTTAAGTATGAGCATGTTGAATACACTGTTTTAACTATGATGATAGGTATGATGCAGCATTACTTTCTGTTTTTTTATGTTTAATGCTTGTATGGAGCAATGCTTGGTTTATTCATGTAATCACATTAGGATTATGTGGCGCTATATTTGAGAACTGCGTGAACAACGGTAATCATATAGCAGTGGATTTGATAACTGCGTGAACAGCGGTACATTCACTACCTAGCGTTGTGCTAGGTCCAAGGTATGTTATCAGGGATCTAGACTAGTAGATCAAGTAGTCTGGGTGAAACCAGACATGCTGTAGCATTGATATGGAACTGAAAGCATGCTTTGTATACTTACATTCTCCTCTGGTTTGTACTTACATTTTTGGCTTGATTTTTATAGCATTGTATTACCTGTTGTATTCTTATGGTGATTTTCCAGTAGGCTGACCTGTAGTAGTAGTTAGGTAGAATTGCTGCGGCATTGGTGATGCTGCAGCATTTCCGTTGCTGCAGCAATATCTTAGCAGTAGCCTAACCTCCGAATCTCCACCCAATATTCATCATTCTTTATTATTTTATTCTTTTAACCAAATGTAAATCATGTTTGCATGTATAATTGGCATACAAAATCTCTGTGGGATCGATAATCTTGTACTTAGGTACATATATTACTTGTTGCCCGGTGTATACTTGCACTTGTTAAGATTGCGTTGATTTATTCTATTTTCTTTATCTTTACAAATTGTGACACACGCACACAACACAACAGTGACACAGGACTTTCATGGATGCCTTTAGCTCGAACCGTGAGTAGGGCCGTCAATGGCGATGGGGCGGTTTATAAGATAACTCAGATGTCATACACAAGTAGAATCAGTATGTAATTGTAATCTAGACCAAGATATATCTAAAATACTCGAAGACAGGCCAATCAACATGTAGGAACAATATAACATATATCAGAACACTGTCTGTAAATCACTCTTGCATGCTTAATTAACTCGAACCTAGTGTAGAATGGATCAACCTCTCATCAAAGGATATTGATGAATGATTGCATAACTGGATAATAAAATGAGAGTTAGGGTAAAAGGATAGTTGCTACTAAGCCATTACCACTTCCCTGGGAGTACGATAATTTCTTAAATTAAAATCGTAGGTACTTTCCAACAGACTAGCTACACGATATGTACTCTACCTTAGGTTCTGATTGATTAGGTGACAACATAGATGCTAAACGTGACAATTAGTAATTCTAAGTCCTTAATTATTCATAATCGATATCGGGTAAATAAAACCTATTTTTAGCATATCGATCAGAACGCATCAACAACCTTTTGTTACATTATTTTAATATGAAAATTGATGTTTTTTTTGTTATGATTGAACTTAGAATTTATCTAAGTTGTCTATGTATTCTGCGAATGAATCAAGTCGAACGTAGTTCAAAATTGTAGTTTAAACTCATGCATCAAAGGAGTGACAATGCGGTTTTAGCTTGAGCGTCAAGGAGCATTTGTTTTCAAACAGTTTGATCTTGTGCTGAGGAGTCTTCACTTTATTGTTTCATCATTAAAAGTTTATACTCATGCCAAGGAGCCTTCATTTCACATTTTCATCATGTACGCAGACAGTTTACACTCGTGTCAAGGAGTCTTCACTTCAATTGTAAACAATTTACACTCATGTCAGGAAGTAACGTGCAGTTTAACCTCGTGCGTCTAGAAGGAATCTTCACTTCAAGTATAATAGAGCTTCAAATATTTTCCATTGATTGACCCAACTTCATCACCATCTTTGTCAATGAGCTTATATGAACCACTTGAGTACATGATATGCACAAATCATATCACTTTTTTAGCATGTTTTTAGACACAAATTAGGGCATAATTGAAGTCAAATCGATCTTAATTGATTGAAATTGATATCTTTTTGCATAATTTGTGATTTTGGAAGTTTCAGGAGTAAATTGCATAAAAACAACAAATATTGGGGCAAAAATATAATTTTTGAATATTTTGAACTCGGGGCAGGCGTCTCGGAGCCAGAATGCCCGTACTGACCTAGTCAAAGCCTCGGGGCGGATGTCCCCAAGTCAGGACGCCCGTCCTGACCTGTTTAAAGCCCCTTGATGGGCATGCCGAGCAGCAGAGTTGAGTCCCACTTTGAAAATTCATGTAAAATCTCTTCCTCTTCACCCCTATAAATACCCCAAGGGTTGGAAGGTTAGAGATATCCCTCAACACTCAACACACGCCATCTAGCAATAAAGAGTGTCTCATTTTCTCTATTTTCTGAGTGTTTATCTCAGATTTTTAGAATTCGATTAGATAGTGTTCGTCTTTGGTATTCATAGAATACCCGGAATTTCGTTAAGAGATCCTAAGAGAGCATTAGGTGAGCGAATAGCTATTCAACAAGGCATTGCGTAAGCCCAGGATGTAAGGTAAAGCAATTGCTACTAGGCTAAGGAAGCGTTCTCTGAAGGTTCTACCGATCATAGTCAGGTCGAGCAACCCAAAGTATACAAGTATTGGCAACACCGGCGAACCTGATAAAGGGTGGTGGTGGTCCCCTAGATTATACATGTTTTGCACGTTGAGGTTCCACTCATTTTTCCGGAAAGGTCACCTGCTAAATTAACATTATGCCTAATTATCCGTTTGCTCTTTTAAACTAAATGAACGATTATAGACAATTCCTAACCATGGTCTACATCATAACCTGTTTAGTTTAATAGGCCTTATGTTAGGGTAAAATATATTAAGGTCTGCTATATTAGGTAAAATAACCTACAGATCACCATGTTTATTAGAGTAGCCTAATGAGGATGAGTTTGGGCGCTATGCCGGCGTTAGGGTGAGTGACATGATTTCCTGAGTGACACAGGCTTTCATGGATATGTTAACCCGAACTGTGAGAAGGATCATTAATAAGGTAGGGTGAATACATAAGGTAACTAAGATGTGGTACATAGGCAAATACAGTTCATAATTGCATTCCAGACTAAGATATATCTAAAATGATCGAAGATAGGTCAACTAACTTGTAGAAATAGTATATATACATCAGAACATATGTCTAGATGATAACTCTTGCATGCTTGATAAGTGCGTGTTTTGTGTGATTGGGATCACCAATCAATCCAATGTATTGATAATCGATTGACTGATTAGATAAATAAGATGATTGCTAGGATTAAGGGATAGTTGCTACTAAATCGTTACCAATTCCCTAGAGTACGATATTTATATTTTAAAATTGTAGATACTTTCCAAGAACTAGCTACACCATAGGTACTTTGCCTTAGATTCTGATTAATTAAGTGACAACAATTAAATGCTAGTGACAGTTAGTAAGACTAAGTCCTTAATTACTCATAATCAATATAGGTAAATAAATCATATCTTTTAGCATACCAATCTGAACGCATAAGATTTTTCGCGCCTTTGCCGGGGAATATTCATAAAATTTTAGGATTCTTGATCAAAATTCTAGAAGCTTATGATAAGTAACGGTAGTAATCTATACCTTAGTAAAACAGTCACGCTTATTTGGATTAGTCAATCAATTTCCAGAACTATAGGATTACCTTAAATAATTAATTTTAGAAATTATCTAAAATTAAGAAATTTAGGTTAATCAAATTTTAGAAAATCATTCTAAAACTCTATACTAAGGAAATATATAAAATTAGGAAAAAAAATTTTAAAAAATAATTTTTCATGTTTACAGTTTTCCAATTTGTTTGTTATTTTATTTTTCTATAATTTCTGATTATTTTCAGAAATTAATCTAATCCAGAGTTTGCAATTATAGATGAAGAGGACAAGAGCACCTACTAACAAAGTAGTAGAGCAATTAGAAAATTCCAAAACTCTTGTTCGAAAGAAAAAGAAACAAGAAGGACCATCTAACCCTGTCAACGAGGCATCACTAGGGGCTAACCCTGCACAAGCAATAGAAATAAACTCGAGCCAAGATACTAGTGCTCTAGTAAACAAATTCCTAAATGCATGTGTGCCATGTTATGAAGAAGAAGATGATCCCTCCGAAGACACTTTTCCTCCAAGGGACGAACAACCAAAATCTCCAGTTTACACTCCTTTCCAAAGAACTTCTAAAATTCTACTAACCTTTGTTGATCGTATCCCAAATTCACCCACATCTCCAGAGTTTACACCAGCTCCCACTGATCATACACCTTCATCCGGGGGTAGCTCTAACGGTTTCTAATCAGTCTTATCTGTGTAGATAGATAATTTGACTAATAGGATCTATTCTATGGATCAGACGATAGCAAGCAGATTCTGTTACTCAGATCAAGTTATACTGAATATCACCACAAGTGTAGATCAACTCAGAGCTTTTGTGAATCTCTAGGAAGATAGAACTGCACTCCTATAACGATAATTGAGCGATATACGAGATGAGCAAAGGAGGCAACGAGAAGAGATAAAAGCAATAAGAGCAGAACTAAGGGAACTGAGAAAAGAACGACAAAGAAAAATGGAAGATTTCTTTTCATAAGCAAATAAATTAGTTGTTTAGAATTATTATGTGAATTAATAAATTACCCATTATCATAATTTTTATTTCAAAAACAATAAATGGGTTTTTATTAATCTTTTCAAAATTCAATCCAACTGATTTCTGTTCTTGATGAAAAATTTGTATGAAAAATTTTCATTTCTGATTTATTTTTCAAAGTTATTTTTCAAGCACATGAATATTTGTTGTATGAAAGGTGGAAAATGATTATGGCAAAGAAATTTGGAATGGGAAAAGAAAAAAAGAGAACTTTTCAGAAATTTTTCAAAAACAAATTATGTGCTAAATTTCTTTACTATAATAACTTGTTGATGATTAACTTAATCTTAGAAGATAATTTTTGTGTAAATTAGTTTGCAGGACATTGCACAATAAAAAGAAGCTCAAAAAATGATGACAATTGAAAATGGGAGTGACACGCACCCCAAGGCAACCGGAACAGGCTTCTCGCAGGCTGGACGACTGTCCAGAAGGGAGAAAACCTCTATAAATAGAGGCACTCCCCCTCATAATTTTTACACCAAAAATTATTATCCTCTCCAAAAAATTCTCTCTAAATTTTTCCCTCAAAAATAAAATTTCAAAATTTTTTGAATTTTCAAATTTTCAAATTTTTCCTCCAAAAATTTGAATTTTTGAATTTTTGAATTTCTTCTTAAATTCGAATTTCCCTCCAAAATTCAAGTTTTCCTGCCAAAAGTCAAAATTTTCACCTAAGTCAAATCCTTCCTTCTGAATTTGAATTTGAAATTTTCCCGCCAAATTTGAATTATTCACAAAAAGTTTAAAATTTTCAGATGGCACCGAAACGCGCACGTATCACCTCAGCGATGATCGTCACCGCTATGACACATCTGTTTATGCTCTTCCTTGCAGTACGAACCTACCAGGAGAGGAGACAGGGATTGATCGGGCGTTGCATACTGGCAGGCAAGACGCTCAACTGGAGTGTAGTCCAGACACTTGGAGTAGAGCAGGAGATTCGACGCATACTTGACACTCCTCCCTATAGTCGTATCTTCATTGTCACTGAGCCCACCTATGTGGAGCTGGTATGTGAGTTCTATGCATCATTCAGATTCCAGCGAGAGCACGTCACTTTTCGACTCGGTGGCATAGACCGGTCGATGGGCATAGTTGAGTTCGGCATTGTACTCGGAGTTTGGCAGTGGGAGGAGCTGGAGACCTCCACCTACGTGATGGCCGTGCGAGATTTCACCACTGCTGATGTCTCCACCGCTTGGTGATATGCACAAATCATATCACCTCTTTAGCATGTTTTTAGACACAAATTAGGGCAATATTTGAGTGTATTTGATCTTAATTGAATCAAATTGACATAAAATTGTGTAAATTATGATTTTGGAAGTTTCAGAAGTAAATTGCATGAAAACAGCAAATTTTGGGCCAAAAGTGCAATTTTTGGAAAAGTTGGATTCAGGATGGGAGTCCCGACCCAATCAAAGCACCAGGATGGGCATCCCAAGCTCGGGACAGGTATCCCAAGCACCAGAACTTGTCCCACATCAGAAATTTTGGAGAAATTCACTCCAGAAACTTGCTATAAATACCCGAGGCTTCCAATAGTTGAAAGCATCCCTCAACACTCAATACAAGTCATTTAGCAACTTCGAGTGCATCATTTTCTCTTATCTCTGAGTGTTTATCTCAGTATTTGAGAATTCGATTAGATTAGTATTTAGTTTTTGGTATCACAGAATACTAGGATTTCGTTAGGAGATCCTAAGAGAGAGATAGGGTGCGTGTTCTTAGTCAGATTAGGGAAATTTTCTTAATCCCGGGATGTAAGGTAATGCAATTTCTACTAGGTCTAAGAAGCGTTCTTCGAAGGCTCTACCGAGCAGAGTAGGATCGAGCAATGAGAAGCACACTAGAGCTGCAGTACCGGCTCGACCTGCATAAAGTGGTGACTACTTTATGATATTGGGTCCCTTAGACGAGTTTCTATATGTTTATGAATTATTTTATCTGGATATTGATTTGATACTGAATTCATATATCATACATGTTTTACAATTTGAGATGCTATCCATTTTCCAGGGAAGATCATAGAGCTAGAATTATCATTATGAATGTTGAATTGTCGTGTCCTTTTAAATTAAACTAGGGTTATAGACAACTCCTAACCAATGCCTGAATCATAACCGGTTTAGTTTAACAGACTGTAAAAGGTTTGCCAAATTAGGAAGAAATAACAAAACAGATCACCATATTTGTTAGAGTACCCTAATAAAGCTGAGTTTGTACGCTAGGCCAATCCTAGGGTTAAGTGGAATGATACCGAAAAGACATAGGGGACCGTTCATGGATACTTTAATCCGACAGATGAGAAGGATCATCCTAAGGTAGGGGTGAATACACCAGGTAACTCAGATATGGTAAACAGATGGTTACATTTCATAATTGCCTTAGAGATCAAGATATATCTAAAATGTACGAAGATAAGGTCAAACAAGTTGTAATAACTGAGCTTATTTGATGAATGCATGTCTACTCTTGAATGCTATTTGCTTGTTATGTGTGATTGGGATCACCAATCAATCTCAAAGATATTGATTGATGCGTTCCGACTGATATACTAAAATAGGTGTTATTTTACACTATGTTGATTATGAGTAATTAAGGACTTAGACTGACTAATTGTCACTTTTAGTCTCTATGTTATCACTTAACCAATCAAAACCTAAGGCAGAGTACCTATCATGTAGTTATTCTGTTGGAAAGTATCTACGATTTTAATTAAATCAAATATCGTACTCCCAGGGAAGTGGTAACGGCTTAGTAGTAACTATCCTCTTATCTTATGATCCAGTTATGCAATCATTCATCAAAATCATTGATGAGAGGGTGATTCATTCTCCACTAGGTTTAAGTCTATTTAAGCCTAAAAAGTGTTTTACAGATAATGTTCTGATTATATGTTATACTGTTCCTACATGTTGATTGACCTTTCTTCGAGTATTTTAGATATATCTTGGTTTAGATTGAAATTATGTACTGAGTCTAAAGGTGTACCACATCTGAGTTACCTGATAAACCGCCACATCGCCATTGACGGCCCTACTCACGGTTCGAGCTAAAGGCATCCATGAAAGTCCTATGTCACTTAGGAGATCATGCCACTCGACCTCACACCGGCATAAACACACAAACTCAGCCTACTTAGACTACTCTAACAAATATGGTGATCTATAGGTTATTTCATCTAATATGGCAGACATTAATGCTTTCCGACAGGAAAGTCCTAAATTAATGCCTGTTAAACTAAACAAGTTATGATTAGACCATGGTTAGGAGTTGTCTATAACCATTTATTTAGCTTAAAAGAAACTACATTAGACATGCAGACATAATGATAATTAAGCTGGTGACCGTTTCCGGAAAAACATAAAGTACTTCAACATGCATAACACATATTCATATAATCATAATCCAATATTCATAATTAGTATTTGGACGAACATAGTACATACATATAAAGAGAGGGACAAGGGGACTGATGCCATAAAGTATTCACCCTTTACGTAGTCCGCTGATGGAGCAACTGCTTGTATATGTTGGACTGCTCAACCCGACTCTGCTCGACAGAACCTTCGGAGGATGCTTCCTCAGCCTAGTAGCTGTGCTTTACCTTAATACCCAGCTTAAGCACAACCCTGTTGACTGACTCTTCGAATGCGTAGTGCCCTCTTAGGATCTCCTAACGAAATCTCGGGTATTCTATGAATACAAAAAATGAACCTATCTAGTGGTATTCTAAGATCTGAGATAGACTTTCAGAAACGAAGAACACGAGACACTCTCTAGAAATAAACCTATACTAAAAACCTGAGAACACTAAGTGACTTGTATACTATGGAAAATTGTATACTTGAAGTCACTAAATGACTCAGATCGAGTGGAGAGGAATGATTTCAACTAAGGAAGGCCTGACGTATTTATAGTAGGGGAACTGAGTGAATTTCTCTTCAAAAATCGATGTGGGATTCTGAACTGGGGCTCGGGACACCCGTCCTGGTTTGTTGACCAGGTCAGGACGCCCGTCCTGGCCTCTGGACACCCATCCCGACTTCCGAACTTCTAAAAATCACGTTTTTGCCCCAATGATGCGTTCCCGACTGATATGCTAAAATAGGTGTTGTTTTATCCTATGTTGATTATGAGTAATTAAGGATTGGGGTTGACTAATTGTCACTTTTAGTCTCTATGCTGTCACTTAATCAGCCAGAACCTAAGGCAGAGTACCTATCGTGTAGCTAGTCTGTTGGAAAGTATCTACGATTTTATTAAGTTAAATATCGTACTCCCAGGGAAGTGGTAACGGCTTAGTAGTAACTAGCCTTTTATCCTAACTCTTATCTTATGATCCAGTTATGCAATCGTCATCAATAACTTTGATGAGATGGTGATTCATTCTCCACTATGTTTAAGTCTATTTAAACCTAAAAGTGTTTTATAGATAATATCCTGATTCTATGTTATACTGTTCCTATATGTTGATTGACCTATCTTCGAGTATTTTAGACATGTCTTGGCTTGGATTGCTGCTATGTTCTGAGTCTAAAGGTGTACTACATCTGAGTCACTAATAAACCGCCCCATCGCCAAGGTTAACGGCCCTACTCATGGTTCGAGCTAAAGGCATCCATGAAAGCCCTATGTCACTTAGGGGATCATGCCGCTTGCCCCTAACCGCCGGCATAAACGCTCAACTCAGCCTACTTAGACTACTCTAACAAATACGGTGATCCGCAGGTTATTTTATCTAATATGGTAGACACCAATACTAATTGATGCATGTTAAACTAAACATGTTATGAATAGACCGTGGTTAGGAATTGTCTATAACCCTAAATTTAGTTTAAAAGAGACTACATTAGAGATGCAGACATAATGAATATTAAGCAGGTGGCCATTTCCGGAAAATCATAAGAACTTCAACATATAAAACAAATATTCATACAAATCATAATCTCATATTCATAATAAATCTTTGGACAAACACAATACAAATATATAAAGAGAGGGACAGGGGGACTGATGCCATAAAGAAATCACCCTTTACTTAGTCTCGCCGATGGAGCAACTACTGCTCGACCCGACTCTGCTCGACAGAACCTTCGGAGGACGCTTCCTCAGCCTAGTAGCTGGACTTTACCTTAATACCCAGCTTAACCCCAGCCCTATGGACTGACTCTTCGAACACCTAGAGCCCTCTTAGGATCTCCTAACGAAATCCCGGGTATTCTATGAATACCAGAAACGAACTTATCTATCGAAGCTTAAGATCTGAGACTAATTCTTAGAAACTAAGAAAATGAAACACTAACTAAAAATAGAAGAAAACTTATACTAAACCCGAGTCTCTAAGTGACTTATGTACTCGAGAAAAATGTACAACTTAAGTTACTAAATGACTCAGATTGAGTGGAGAGGAATGATTTCAACTGAGGAAGGCCTGGGGTATTTATAGTAGCTTTCTGGAGTGATTTTTCTTCAAAACTTCGATGTGGGACTTGGAATTGCAGCTCGAGACGCCCGTCCTGGACTGTTGACCAGGTCAGGATGGCCGTCCCGAGTCTTGGACGCCTGTCCTGGCCTGTTGACCAGGTCAGGACGCCCATCCTGATTCCGGACGCCCTCCCCGACTTCCGAACTTCTAAAAAATTGCGTTTTGCCCCAAAATTTACCATTTTCTTCTACTTTTCTCCTGACACTTCCAAAATCACAAAAACTATGAAATTTAGTTAATAATAAACAATTAAGACTGATTTGCCCTCAATTTCACCCTAAATTATGCCTAAAAACATGCTAAAAATGTGATACGATTTATGCATATCAGATAACCCCACACTTAGCTTTTTGCTTGTCCTCGAGCAAAGTCTACCTGAAGTTAGTGATTCTAAATCATATGTGCAATCACTTAAATTCCTAGTCATGTTTTTATTCCAAAAATTATTTAGACAATTCATAACACAGGTGTGACTGGTTAGGTTGCTATGACAAGGTCTCAAATGTCTCTAGTAGATTGTTATAATCAAGCAGTTAACAACTTAACAACTAGATTGAACTCTTCTCTCAGTCACAAGGTCTTCCTGATGTGTGGTGTGTGCACTAGTCTAGACCAGATAGTCAACACAATATACTCTCGTCTTAACTACTACCAGATAACACTTCGACCCGTCGCTAGACATACTAATAATAGACAGCGTTTTGAGTTCTGAGCCTTGGTGATCATATTTTTAATTGTTTAGCTTTTATTGATTTTCTTTCTTTTATAGATTCAGGGTATTTTGAGTTTGCTTTGAACACGTCAACTTCAACTACCCATGTAGCGAGTCCCACTCCGATGACTCCCAGACCTACACGACCTTAGGGCATCAGGCTTTAAGTTCCTCGAAGGAGTGGTGCTCGAGTAGCAAAGGCCGCTGGCAAACTACCCTTATTTAATTAACTTTCTTTTGCTTCTTTTCACTTTTAGCTCAGAGACTCATCTAGTCACTCTAATTGTCAATACATCCACAACTGGTCTAATCTTATCTAGTTAAGTCTTGAAAAGGTAATTGGCTGAGGTTTCTATTCCAGACTAAATTGTGCTCAGTTATCAGGAATCCCCTATTCCTAATCAATAAGTTCAAAATAGTCATCACATTGTCTCCTACTAACCATAACATTCTACCTACATATCATAGACATAAGCAATACTTTACCAATCATACCGCATTTAGAAGTCTAAAAGAATGAAACATTTTGAAATTTTTTGGAAGGGTGTGAAAATACGGGGAAAACAAGCAAAATCATGCAAAAATTTTCTCAGACTACTACAGTGCACCGTGCACTGCTACCCCACACTTAAGTCTAACACTGTCCTCAGTGTTCATGCATATCTAAACTACCCCATACTTATTTGAAAACAAGAAACAAAAACAAAACAAAAAACTTTTACCCCACACTTATTTGACTAACTACGGGTAAGAAGGAAAATAGAGAAATAAAAGAAATAACAAATAACAAAACATGAATTAAAATGAAAGAGATACTCCCTTATTCTGTGAAGTCAACAGTCTGCTCGGACAAGTCAAAAGGCTCTCTGTAAATCTTTAAGCGTTGTCCGTTCACTTTTTGAATAATGCCGTCAGAATCCATGATGTCACATGCTCCGAAAGGTGATACTTCCGTGATTGTGAACGGGCTTGACCAACAACTACACAGCTTTCTTGGGAAATATTTGAAACGTGAGTTGTATAGCAAGACCTTATCTCCTGGTTCAAAATTCTTCTGGGCTCTGTGTATAGCAATACCTGAGTCGCCTGTCATGCCGGAGTTTACTTGTCATCTTGGACTGATGTGAGTTCTCATAGGCTTTGAGCCTCCACTCATCCAATTCGTTGAGTTGTAGAATCTGGCATTCCTTAGTTAAATTATCGTCGAGGTTGCATTTTTGCACCGCCCAGTAAGCTCTGTGTTCAAGTTCAACCGGAAGGTGGCATGCATCGTCCAGCTTTATGGCCCAATCGTTACTTTTAACACCCACAGTCTTTTCTAGGATTCTCTTTATTCCCCTATTGGTTACCTCAGCCTGCCCATTGGTTTGAGGATGGTAGGTTGTGGCAACACGATGCTGAACTTCGTATTGCTGAAGTACCTTCTGCAATTGAGAGTTGCATAAGTGCGTACCTCGATCACTGATTAGGGCTTTCGGACATCCAAATCTGGCGAAAATCTGCTTAAGGAATCTGCATACGAATCTAGCATCATTAGTAGGTAGGGCCTGTGCCTCAGGCCATTTTGAAAAATATTCTAAAGCTACTATGATGTACTGCTTACACAAGGGGGAGGAAACGGACCCATGATGTCTATACCCCATATGTCAAATATTTCTTCACTTTGAATTACCTGTTGGGGTAGACTGTCTCGAGAAGATATGGTTCCAGCTTTCTGACAGGCATCGCACGATCCTGTGAATGTTGCGGCATCTTTGAATATGGTAGGCCAGTAGAAGCCCGCTTCTAATACTTTTCGGGCGGTATTAGCTGCAGCTAAGTGACCGCCTGTTGGTCCGCAGTGACAATGTTTCAGAATTTGGAAACCTTCTTCTTGAGAGATACATCTCCTGATCATCTGATCTGCACATATTCGAATTAGAAAAGGATCTTCCCAATAGTAATATTTCAGGTCAGCAAAGAATTTTCTTCTTTGTTGAGCAGTGATATCACTAGGGAGAGTCCGGGCTGCCAAGTAATTTGCTATATCTACAAACCAAGGGGGTGAGAAAATAGTAAATAATGCACATAGACTCTCATCCGGAAATTTATCATATATAATTGATTCATCAATAGCTTCTAGGGTCGGATTTTCTAATGCAGAATGATCATATAATCCGGAAATTTAATGCAGAATGATCAGTATAAACAATAGTTTTAGACAGGACTAGATAAGATCAAAATTTGTCAAATGCATATTTTACTACTGCTAATAGTTCCTTCTTTGTCGTAGTGTAATTTTCCTGAGCATCAGTTAAGGTTTTACTAGCATAATATATTACCTGAAATTCTTATCATGTCTTTGTCCTAAAACAACTCCTACTGCATAGTCACTAGCATCACACATAAGTTCAAAAGGTAGACTCCAGTCAGGTGACGTCATGACAGGTGCAGTAGTTAAAAGTTCCTTAAGTCTATTAAAAGATTTTAGACATTTTTCATTAAAAACAAATGGAACATCTTTTTTGAGTAAATTGGTCAACGGCCTGGATATTAATGAGAAATCTTTTATAAACCTACGATAAAAGCCAGCGTGTCCCAAAAAACTTCTAACGGCTCTCACATTCTTGGGTGGAGGCAGTTTTGAAATAACTTCAATTTTGGCCTTATCTACTTCCATACCTTGGTGTGAGATCTTATGTCCTAAAACGATTCCCTCTTTTACCATGAAGTGGCATTTTTCCCAATTTAAAACCAAGTTAGATTTTATACAACGTTTCAACATTAACTCCAAGTTCTTTAGACAAACCACAAACGAATTACCAAAAACAGAAAAGTCATCCGTGAATACTTCCATAGACTTTCCTAACATGTCCTCAAAGATAGCAGTCATACAATGTTGAAATGTACCAGGTGCATTACACAAACCAAAAGGCATCCTTCTATATGCAAATGTTCCAAAAGGGCATGTGAAAGTAGTTTTATGCTGGTCCTCAGGGGAAATAGGAATTTGAAAATAACCAGAAAACCCATAAAGAAAGCAGTAAAACATATGTCCAGACAATCTTTCTAACATTTGGTCAATAAAAGGAAGGGGGAAATGGTCTTTTCGTGTGGCCGTATTTAGTTTCCTATAGTCTATGCATACACGATGACCAGTTACAGTTCTCGTAGGGATTAGTTCATTATGTTCATTCCTGACAACTGTTATACCGCCTTTCTTAGGTACTACCTGCACCGGGCCTACCCACTCACTATCTGAGATAGGGTAGATAAGTCCTGCATCTAACAGTTTGATTACTTCTTTCTTAACAGCATCACACACATTAGGATTCATCCTCCTTTGAGGTTGCACACATAGCTTATACTCATTTTCTAGAAGAATCTTATGAGAACAAAAGCTTGGATTAATACCTGGAATGTTTGCAATTTTGTAGGCGAAGGCTCTTCTATACTTTCTGCATATGTCCACGGTCAGCTTCCGTTGTTCTGCAGTCAGATCAGTTGCAAGAATAATGGGAAGTTTCTTGTTGTCATCTAGGAATTCGTAGCACAGATGAGTAGGCAGTTCCTTCAGTTCCAAGTCTGGTGGATCTTCAAACGAAGTCTGTTCTTTCTTTATCTCATCATCACCTATCTCAGTAAAACTATCAGAAGTAATTTCATTTTCAGAAGAGCTAAGTTCAGTCTCCTCTAATTCTAGGGAGTCCTCACTCAGGACTTGATAGTTTGAGCATAGGTCTATCACGTTAACTGCAATCAAGTGTTCAATAGCATCCACACAAAAACAAGTATCATCTAAATGCATGGGATACCTAAGGGTCTCATTCAGATCAAAAGTGATGTCCTCATTACCTACCCTTAACTTGATTTGACCATTACTGACGTCTATTAATGCTTTTGAGGTAGCTAGAAATGGTCGACCTAGGATCAGGGGTACTCCTCCTTCCCCATTCATATCTATGACAACAAAGTCCACAGGGAACACAAATTTTCCGACCTTTACTAAGAGGTCTTCAATTATTCCTTTGGGGATTTTGACTGTCCTATCTGCAAGTTGTATGTACATCCTAGTCGTTTTCAAATCATGCAATCCTAATTTATCAAATAAACTAGATGACATGAGATTAATACTAGCTCCTAAGTCTGCTAATGCATGCATGTTAGTAATATTTCCAATTGTACATGGCAAGGTAAAACAACCAGGATCTTTCTGTTTAGACGGCAGTTTATTCAACAAAACCGCCGAACACTCTTCATTAAGAACCACCTTGTCCATGTCAAAATTTCTTTTATTACTAACGACTTCTTTTAAAAACTTAGCATACTTTGGCATTTCAGAAATAACATCAAGTAAAGGCAAATTAACATGAATCTGACTAAAATTCTTAAGAAACTTTTCAAATTGCTCCTTATCTTTATTGTGCATAAGTCTGGCAGGGTAAGGTACTTTTAGCCGGTACTCAGGAATAAACTTCGTCTTCCTTTTCCTTGCTACTTCGATTTCGACATCCGTCGGCGTTGGATCCTTGGAGCCTTCTTCTAGTTCCTACACAAGAATAGGAGGGTCAGATGGTTTGGGTGGAAATGGAGATAGAATTTTACCAGATCTTAGAGTGATGGTCTTGCATTTAGTTTGGGGGTTGGTCTCAGTATTGCTTGGTAGCGTTCCCTGGGACCTGTGAGAAAGATGGGTAGATAGCTGACCCATTTTTCTCTCTAAGGTTTGTATAGCAGCTTGTGTATTTCTGACTGTTTGCTCGATCTGCTTCTGTCTATTCTAGTTCTGTTGGATTCTTTCTGCGTGAGCTTCCTGGACCTTCCTGTTAGACTCTATCATTTCCTTGTTAGAGTCGGCAATGCTTTTCAGCATGTCCCTAAATTCTTGCATGGGGTCAGTTGGAACGATATAGTTCCTAGGTGCAGGCAGAGCGACTTGCTGGTTCTGCGGATATGGCAGTTGTTGAGGCACCCTTCTATGGAAATTAGCAGTCCCGAAATTGTTTCTCCAGCTGAATCCCGGATGGTTCTTCCAAGTGGGATTGTAGGTATTTCCTATAGGAGCAGAGTCAACTGCATCCACTTGTTCCATATCCTTTGGAATAGTTAATATTCCATTACCGTAACAATCTCCACTGAAATGCGGTCCTTGGCAAAATTCACAGACTTGATACACTAGCTGAACACTTTTCCCTTGTTGGAAAGCATTCAGTTGATTAGTAATGCTAGCCTTTAGTGCCTCAAATTGATCATCAGTGGAGGCGATGGCCGCATTTACTGGTTGCTTCTTAGCTCGGCCACTCGTGTGCCAGTTCTTGCTATTTCTAAATAGCCTGTCCAGAGCGTTTCTAGCATCTACATCACTCATTCCATTGAAACCGCTCTGGGGGTTGAGTCCATCAAGAACTTGTTTACCCATGTCTGTCATACCCTCGTAGAATTGCTGGATCAGCAATGCTTCGGTAAGTCCATGTTGGGGGCAGAGCCTGAGTAGCTCCTTGAATCTGTCCCAAGCTTCGATCACCGTCTCATCAGCAGCTTGAGTAAAACTGGACAGAGCCCTTCGATATTCTAGGACCCTTGCTGCATAGTAGTACTCTTCTAGGAAGGCCTTGCTTAACTCGTCCCAAGAGGTGATAGAGTTAGTGGGTAGCTGGGCCAACCATCTCTTAGCTCTGTCCCTCAGTGAGTAGGGAAAGAGGTTTAGTTTGGTTACTTCTGCAGTATGATCTCCCTTGAGGCCTTCGCAGAGAGAAGAGAAATCAGATAAGTGTTCTAGCGGATTCTCGGCTGCAGTTCCTCCAAACTGAACCCGATTAATAATCAATTGGATCACATTCGGTTTAAGATCGTAGCAAGGGTTTCCAGGGATTTGGATGGCAGATGAAACTGGAACAGTCTGTGGCTGGATATAGAATTTGAGGGGAGGTCTTTCAGCAGCCATCTCTGTTCTTCGTCTATTAGCTGTACGGATGAGACGTTCAGGATTCTCAACTGGTGTTTCAAGGTTAGCTTCTGAAGTTCGAGTCATGCAACTACAGAGAAGAATACATTTAAGCTTGAGCAAACTGGTTAGTGGAGTTACACGGAAAGCGAAAAACTAAAAATTTGGAAGAAAAACAACTATTCAATTATGAAAGGGAAAAAGAAAATCATACAAGAGATAGGAAAAAGAACAACTTACCATTTGAACAAGAAAAGTACAATTTTTTTTCGGATTTTAAATTTTAACATTTTTTTTATATTTCGAAAGCAATTAAATTCCCTCAATATGGTTTTAGAATAATTTTCTAAAATTTGATTATCCTAAGTGTCTTAATTGCAGATAATATCTAAAATTAATTAGTTATGATAACCCTATATTTCGGAAATTGATTGTCTAACTAGCGTAAGATAAGTGTTGGGTCTAAGGTCTAGGTTACTACCGTTACCTATCATAATTCTCTAGAATTTTGATCAGGAATCCTAAATTCATTATGATATTTCCCCGGCAACGGCGCCAAAAATCTGATGCGTTCCTGACTGATATGCTAAAATAGGTGTTGTTTTATTCTATGTTGATTATGAGTAATTAAGGTCTGGGATTCATTAATTATCACTTAATCAGCCATAACCTAAGGCAGAGTACCTATCGTGTAGCTAGTTTGTTGGAAAGTATCTACGATTTTATTAAGTTAAATATCGTACTCCTAGGGAAGTGGTAACGACTTAGTAGTAACTAGACTTTTATCCTAACTCTTATCTTATGATCCAGTTATGCAATCGTCATCAATAACTTTGATGAGAGGATGATTCATTCTCCACTAGGTTTAAGTCTATTTAAGCTTAAAAAGTATTTTATAGATAATGTCCTGATTCTATGTTATACTGTTCCTATATGTTGATTGACCTATCTTCGAGTATTTTAGACATGTCTTGGCCTGGATTGCAACTATGTTATGAGTCTAAAGGTGTACTACATCTGAGTCACTAATAAACCGCCCCATCGCCAAGGTTAACGACCCTACTCACGGTTCGAGCTAAAGGCGTCCATGAAAGCCCTAAGTCACTTAGGGGATCATGTTGCTTGCCCTAACCACCGGCATAAACACTCAACTCAGCCTAGTTAGACTACTCTAACAAACAAGGTATTTCGTAGGTTATTTTATCTAACATGGCAGACACCAATACTAATTGATGCCTCTTAAACTAAACAGGTTATGAATAGACCGTGCTTAGGAATTGTCTATAACCCTAAATTTAGTTTAAAAGAGACTACATTAGACATGCAGACATAATGAATATTAAGTAGGTGGCCATTTCTGGAAAATCATAAGAACTTCAACACATAAAACAAATATTCATAAAAATCATAATCTCATATTCATAATAAATCTTTGGACAAACACAATACAAACATATAAAGAGAGGGACATGGGGACTGATACCATAAAGAAATCACCCTTTACTTAGTCTCACCGATGGAGCAACTGCTTGTATATGTCGTACTGCTCGACCCGACTCTGCTCGACAGAACCTTCGGAGGATGCTTCCTCAGCCTAGTAGCTGGTCTTTACCTTAATACCCAGCTTAAGCCCAACCCTGTGGACTGACTCTTCAAACGCCTAGAGCCCTCTTAGGATCTCCTAACGAAATCCCGGGTATTCTATGAATACCACAAATGAACCTATCTATCGAAGCCTAAGATCTGAGACTAATTCTCAGAAACTAAGAAAACGAAACACTAACTAAAAATAGAAGAAAACTTATACTGAACCCGAGTCTCTAAGTGACTTATGTACTCAAGAAAAATGTACAACTTAAGTCACTAAATGACTCAAATTGAGTGGAGAGGAATGATTTCGACTGAGGAAGGCCTGGGGTATTTATAGTAGCTTTCTGGGGTGATTTTTCTTCAAAAGTTTGATGTGGGACTTGGAATTGCAGCTCGGGGTGCCCGTCCTGGACTATTGACCAGGTCAAGACGGCCGTCCCGAGTTCTGGACGCCCGTCCCGAGTTCTGGACGCCCGTCCTGAGTCCTGGACGCCCGTCCTGGCCTGTTGACCAGGTCAGGACACCCATCTTGATTCGGGACGCCCTCCCGGACTTCCGAACTTCTGAAAAATTGCGTTTTGCCCTGAAATTTGTCATTTTCTTCTACTTTTCACCTGACACTTCCAAAATCACAAAAACTGTGAAATTGAGTTAATAATAAACAATTAAGACCGATTTGCCCTCAATTTCACCCTAAACTATGCCTAAAAACATGCTTAAAATGTGATATTATATATGCATATCACCCGAAATTTGCCATTTTCTTCTACTTTTCACCTGACCCTTCCAAAATCACAAAAACTGTGAAATTGAGTTAATAACAATCAATTGAGAATGATTTAACACCAATTTCACTTTAAATTATGCCTAAAAACATGCTAAAAAGTGATATTATTTATGCATATCATATAACCCCACATTTAGCTTTTTGCATGTCCTCAAGCAAAGTCTGCCTGAAGTTAATGAATATAAATCATAGGTGCAGTCACTTAAAATATCTAGACATGTTTTTATTCCAAAATTTATCACTGGATCAGATAATTCATAACACAGGTCTGAATGGTTTAGTTGCCATGACAAGGTCTCAAATGTCTCTGGTAGATTATCATAGTCAAGCAAGGTTAACAACTTAATAACTAGATTGAACTCTTCTCTCAGTCACAAGGTCTTCCTGATGTGTAGTGTGTGTACTAGTCCAGACTAGATTGTTAACACAATATACTCTCATCTTGACTCTTACCAAATAATACTTCGACCCCTCGCTAGACATACCAACAACAAAACAACCTTCTGCGTTCTGAGTTTTGGTGACAAGATTTTCATTTAAGCACTTATTGAGTTTTCTTATATTGATTTTTCAGGGTATTTTGTGTCTGCTTTCACACGTCAACTTTAACTACCCATGTAGCGAGTCCCACTCCAATGACTCCCAGACCTACACGACCTTAGGGCATCAGGATTTAAGTTCCCCTAAGGAGTGGTGCTTGAGTAGTAAAGGCCGCTTGCAAACTACCCTATTTATTTAACTCTTTTTTTTTCTTTTCACTTTCAGCTCAGAGCATCATCTAGTCATTTTGATTGCCAATTGATTGCTTCCCGACTGATATGCTAAATAGGTGTTGGTTTACCCTATGTTGATTATGAGTAATTAAAGACTTAGATTGACTAATTGTCACTTAATCAGGCAGAAACTAAGGCAGAGTACCTATCGTGTAGCTAGTCTGTTGAAAAGTATTTACGATTTTATTAAATTAAATATCGTACTCCCAGGGAAGTGGTAACGGCTTAGTAGTAACTAGCCATTTACCCTAACTCTTATCTTATGATCCAGTTATGCAATCGTCATCAATAACTTTGATGAGAGGGTGATTCATTCTCCACTAGGTTTAAGTCTATTTAAGCCTAAAAATGTTTTATAGATAATGTCCTGATTCTATGTTATACTATTCCTACATGTTGATTGACCTATCTTTGAGTGTTTTAGACATGTCTTGGCCTGGATTGCAACTATGTTCTGAGTCTTAATGTGTACCACATCTGAGTCAACTAATAAACCGCCCCATCGCCAAGGTTGACGGCCCTACTCACAGTTCGAGATAAAGGCATCCATGAAAGCCCTATGTCACTTTGGGGATCATGCCGCTCGCCCTAACGCCGGCATAAAAATGCAACTCAGCCTACTTAGACTACTCTAACAAACAGGGTGTTCCGCAGGTTATTTTATCTAATATGGCAGACACCAATACTAATTGATGTTTGTTAAACTAAACAGGTTATGAATAGACCATGGTTATGAATTGTCTATAACCCTAAATTTAGTTTAAAAGAAACTACATTAGACATGCAGACATAATGAATATTAAGCAGGTGGCCATTTCCGGAAAATCATAAGAACTTCAACACATATAACAGATATTCATAAAAATCATAATCTAATATTCATAATCAATCTTTGGACAAACACAATACAAACATATCAAGAGAGGGACAGGGGGACTGATGCCATAAAGAAATCACCCTTTACTTAGTCTCGCCGATGGAGCAACTGCTTGTATATGTCGTACTGCTCGACCCGACTCTACTCGACAGAACCTTCGGAGGACACTTCCTCAGCCTAGTAGCTGGACTTTACCTTAATACCCAGCTTAAGCCCAGCCCTGTGGACTGACTCTTCGAACGCCTAGAGCCCTCTTAGGATCTCCTAACAAAATCCCGGGTATTCTATGAATACCAGAAACGAACCTATCTATCGAACCCTAGGATCTGAGACTAATTCTCAGAAACAAAGAAAACGAAACACTATCTAAGAAAAATAAACTTCTACTGAAACCAAGTCTCTAAGTGACTTATGTACTCCAGAAAAATGTACACTTAAAGTCACTAAATGACTCAGATCGAGTGGAGAGGAATGAATTCAACTGAGGAAGGCCTGGGGTTTTTATAGCAGCTTTCTGGAGTGAATTTTTCCAAGAATTTCGATGTGGGACTTGGACCAGGCATCTGGGACGCTCGTCCCGGCTTGTTGACCAGGTCAGGACGGCCGTCCCGAGTCCTGGACGCCCGTCCTGGCCTGTTGACCAGGGCAGGACGCCCATCCTAATTCGGGACGCCCACCCCGACGTCTAAACTTCTGAAAAATTGCGTTTTTGTCACGAAATTTGCCATTTTCTTTTACTTTTCACCTGACACTTCCAAAATCACGAAAACTGTGAAATTGAGTTAATCACAATAAATTAAGAGCGATTTAACACCAATTTCATCCTAAATTATTCCGAAAAACATGCTAAAAAAGTGATATGATTTATGCATATCATATAACCCCACACTTAGCTTTTTGCTTGTCCTCAAGCAAAGTCTACCTGAAGTTAGTGATTCTAAATCATATGTGCAGTCACATAAATTCCTAGTCATGTTTTTATTCCAAAAATTATTCAGACAATTCTTAACACATGTCTGACTAGTTAGGTTGCTATGACAAGGTCTCAAATGTCTCTAGTAGATTGTTATAATCAAGCAGGTTAACAACTTAACAACTAGATTGAACTCTTCTCTTAGTCACAAGGTCTTCCTGATGTGTAGTGTGTGTACTAGTCTAGACCAGATCGTCAACACAATAAACTCTTATCTTAACTATTACCAGATAACATTTCGACCCGTCGCTAGACATACTAACAACAGACAACTTTCTGAGTTCTGAGCCTTGGTGATCAGATTTTTAATTATTTAGCGTTCATTGATTTTCTTTCTTTTATAGATTCAGGGTATTTTGAGTCTACTTTGAACACGTCAACTTCAACTACCCATGTAGCGAGTCCCACTCCGATGACTCCCAGACCTACACGACCTTAGGGCATCAGGCTTTAAGTTCCCCTAAGGAGTGGTGCTCGAGTAGCAAAGGCCGCTAGTAAACTACCCTATTTAATTAACTCCTTTTTTTTCTTTTCACTTTCAGCTCAGAGCCTCATTTAGTCGTTCTAATTGTCAATACATCCTCAACTGATCTAATCTTATCTAGTTAAGTCTTGAAAAGGTAATTGGTTGAGGTCTCTAATCCAGACTAAATTGTCCTCAGTTATCAGGAATTCCCTATTCCTAATCAATAAATTCAAAATAGTCATCACATTGTCTCCTACTAACCATAACATTCTACCCACATATCATAGACATCAGCAATATTTTTCCAATCATACTGCATTTTGAAGTATCCTCAGTGTTCATGCATACCCCACACTTAAGGCTGACACTATCCTCAGTGTTCATGCATACCTAAACTACCCCACACTTATTTGAAAACAAGAAACAAAAACAAAACAAAGAACTCTTACCCCACACTTATTCGACTAACTACGGGTAAGAAGGAAAATAGAGCAATGAAAGAAATAACAAATAACAAAACATGAAATAAAAATGAAAGAGATACTCCCTTATTCTGCTTAGTACACAGTCTGCTCGGACAAGTCAAAAGGCTCTTTGTAAATCTTTAAGCGTTGTCCGTTCACTTTTTGAATAATGCCGTCAGAATCCATGATGTCACATGCTCCGAAAGGTGATACTTCCGTGATGGTGAATGGTCCTGACCAACAGCTACGCAGCTTTCTTGGGAAAAATTTGAAACGTGAGTTGTACAATAATACCTTATCTCCTGGTTCAAAATTCTTCTAGGCTCTGAGTCGCCTGTCATGCAGAAGTTTACTTGTCATCTTGAACTGATGTGAGTTTTCATAGGCTTTGAGCCTCCACTCATCCAATTCGTTGAGTTGTAGAATCCGATGTTCCTTAGTTAAGTTATCGTCGAGATTGCATTTCTACACTGCCCAGTAGGCTCTATGTTCTAGTTCAACCGGAAGGTGGCATGCTTTTCCATAGACTAGTCGATAAGGTGAGAACCCCGTAGTGGTCTTGTATGCTGTACGGAAGGCCCATAATGCATCATCCAGCTTTATGGCCCAATCATTACGGTTAACACCCACAGTCTCTTCTAGGATTCTCTTTATTCCCTTATTGGTTACCTCAGCCTGCCCATTGGTTTGAGGATGGTAGGCTGTGGAAAAGCGATGCTGAACTCTGTATTGCTGAAGTACCTTCTGCAATTGAGATTTGCAAAAGTGCGTATCTCGGTCACTGATTAGGGTTTTCGGACATCCAAATCTGGCGAAAATCTGCTTAAGGAATCTGCACACGACTCTAGCATCATTAGTAGGTAGGGCCTGTGCCTCAGGCCATTCTGAAAAATATTCTACAGCTACTATGATGTACTTCTTACCAAAAGAGGGAGGAAACGGGCCCATAAAGTCTATACCCCATATGTCGAATATCTCTACAATTTGAATTACCTGTTGGGGTAGACTGTCTCGAGAAGATATAGTTCCAGCTTTCTAACAGGTATCGCATGATCCTGTGAACGCTGCGGCGTCTTTGAATAAGTGACCGCCTGCTGGTCCGCAGTGACAATGTTCTAGAATTCGGAAACCTTCTTCTTGAGAGACACATCTCCTGATCATCTGATCTGCACATATTCGAAATAGAAAAGGATCTTCCCAATAGTAATATTTCAGGTCAGCAAAGAATTTTCTTCTAGGGAGAGTCCGAGCTGCCAAGTAATTTGCTATATCTGCAAACCAAGGGGGTGAGAAAATAGCAAACATTACACACAGATTCTCATCCAAAAATTTATCAAATATAATTGATTCATCAATTGCTTCTAGGGTCGGATTCTCTAGCCTGGACAAGTGGTCTGCGGCTAAGTTTTATGCCCCTTTCTTATCCCGAATTTCTATGTCCAATTCTTGAAGCAATAAAACCCATCTGATTAGTCTTGGCTTTGCGTTGGTTTTATTGAACAAGTACTTTAATGCAGAATGATCAGTATAAACAATAGTTTTAGACAGGACTAGATAAGATCGAAATTTGTCAAATGCATATACTACTGGTAATAGTTCCTTCTCTGTCGTAGTGTAATTTTCCTGAGCATCAGTTAAGGTTTTACTAGCATAATATATTACCTGAAATTTCTTATCATGTCTTTGTCCTAAAACAACTCCTACCGCATTGATGTGCTCCCGACTGATATGCTAAATATGTGTTATTTTACCCTATTTTGATTATGAGAAATTAAGGACTTAGATTGACTAATTGTCACTTTTAGTCTCTATGCTGTCACTTAATCAGCCAGAACCTAAGGCAGAGTACCTATCGTGTAGCTAGTCTGTTGGAAAGTATCTACGATTTTATTAAATTAAATATCGTACTCCCAGGGAAGTGGTAACGGCTTAGTAGTAACTAGCCTTTTATCCCAACTCTTATCTTATGATCCAGTTATGCAATCGTCATCAATAACTTTGATGAGAGGGTGATTCATTCTCCACTAGGTTTAAGTCTATTTAAGCCTAAAAGTGTTTTATAGATTATGTCCTGATTCTATGTTATACTGTTTCTACATGTTGATTGACCTATCTTCGAGTATTTTAGACATGTCTTGGCCTGGATTGCAACTATGTACAGAGTCTAAAGGTGTACCACATTTGAGTTATCTGATAAACTACCCCACCGCTAAGGTTGACGGCCCTACTCACGGTTCTAGCTAAAGGCATCCATGAAAGCCCTATGTCACTTAGGGGATCATGCCGCTCGCCCTAACGCCGGTATAAACGCTCAACTCAGCCTACTTAGACTACTCTAACAAACAGTGTGTTCTGTAGGTTATTTTATCTAATATGGCAGACACCAATACTAATTGATGCCTGTTAAACTAAACAGGTTATGAATAGACTGTGGTTATGAATTGTCTATAACCCTAAATTTAGTTTAAAGGAAACTATATTAGACATGCAGACATAATGGATATTAAGTAGGTGGCCATTTCCGGAAAATCATAAGAACTTCAACACATATAACAGATATTCATAAAAATCATAATCTCATATTCATAATAAATCTTTGGACAAACATAATACAAACATAGCAAGAGAGGGACAGGGGGACTAATGCCATAAAAAAATCACCCTTTACTTAGTCTCGTCGATGGAGCAATTGCTTGTATATGTCGTACTCCTCGACCCGACTCTGCTCGACAGAACCTTTGGAGGACGCTTCCTCAGCCTAGTAGCTGGACTTTACCTTAATACCCACCTTAAGCCCAACCCTGTGGACTGGCTCTAAGAACGCCTAGAGCCCTCTCAGGATCTCCTAACGAAATCCCGGGTATTCTTTGAATACCAGAAATTTATCGAAGCCTAGGATCTGAGACTTATTCTTAGAAACTAAGAAAAAGAAACACTAACTAGAAATAAAAGAAAACTTATACTGAATCCGAGTCTCTAAGTGACTTATGTACTCAAGAAAAGTGTACACTTAAAGTCACTAAATGACTCAGATCGAGTGGAGAGGAATGAATTCAACTGAGGAAGGCTTGGGGTATTTATAGTAGCTTTCTGGAGTGAATTTTCTTCAAAAATTTGATGTGGGACTTGGAATTCCAGCTCAGGACGCCCGTCCTGGACTGTTGACCAGGTCAGGACGGCCGTCTCGAGTCCTGGACGCCCGTCATGGCCTGTTGACTAAGTCAGGACGCTCATCATGATTCGGGACGCCCTCTGATGCGATTCCGGTTGACGTACTAAATAGGTGTTATTTTACCCTATGTCGATTATGATTAATTAAGGACTGTGATTGACTAATTGTCACGTTTAGTCTTATGGTGTCACTTAATCAGCCAGAATCTAAGGCAGAGTACCTATCGTGTAGCTAGTCTATTGGAAAGTATCTACGATTTTACTAAGTTAATTATCGTACTCCCAGGGAAGTGGCAACGGCTTAGTAGTAACTAGCCTCTTATCCTAACTCTTATCTTATGATCCAGTTATGCAATCTTCATCAAATACTTTGATGAGAGGGTGATCCATTCTCCACTAGGTTCAAGTCTAATTAACCCTAGAAGTGTTTTAAAGATAAGTTCTGATTCTATGTTATACTGTTCCTATATGTTGATTGACCTATATTCGAGTGTTTTAGATATATCTTAGCCTGGAATGCAACTATGTTCTGTGTCTAAAGGTGTACCACATCTGAGTCTCTATGCTACCGCCCCCTATCATTAAGGTAAACGGCCCTACTCACGGTACGAACAAAGACAGTTATGAAGGCCCTATGTCACTTTCGGGATCACCTGAAGGCTCGTAATCGCTGGCATAACGCTCTACTCAACCTACCTAGACTACTCTAACAAGCCAGGTGTTCAGCATGTTATTTTATCTAGTATGGCAGACACCAATAGTAATTGATGCCTGTTAAACTAAACAGGTTATGAATAGACCGTGGTTAGGAATTGTCTATAACCCTATTTTAGTTTAAAAGAAACTACATTAGACATGCAGACATAATGATTATTTAGCAGGTGGCTATTTCCGGAAAAACATAATAACTTCAACATACAAAACAACTATTCATAAAATCATAATCTGATATTCATAATTGATGTTTAGGACAAAGCAATAAAACATATAAGAGAGGGGTATGGGGACTGATGCCATAAAGAAATCACCCTTTACTTAGTCTCGCCTACAGAGCGTACTGCTGTATACGTCGTATTGCCCGCCCTGACTCTGCTCGCCAGAACCTTCGGAGGACGCTTCCTCAGCCTAGTAGCTAGACTTTACCTTACGTCCTGGGCTTAAGCCTAGCCCTGTGGACTGACTCTTTGAACGCCTAGAGCTCTCTTAGGGTCTCCTAACGAAACCCCGGGTATTCTATGAATACCGGAAACGAACCTATCTATAGAAACCTAAGATCTGAGACTATTTCTCAGAAACTAAAACAAAACACTAATAAGAAAGAAAACTGAGATCTGAGTCTCTAAGTGAGTTGTGTACTGGAAAACTGTACACTGGAAACCACTTAATGACTCAGATCGAGTGGAGAGGGATGAATTCAACTGCTGGAGGCCTGGGGTATTTATAGCAGCTTCCCGGAGTGAAAAATTCTGAAAAAATCGATGTGGGATAGCTTCTGGCGGCTCGGGATGCTCGTCCCAGTTCGGGACGCCCGTCCTGATTCGTTGACCAGGTTTGGGACGCCCGTCCCGGTTCAGGACGCCCGTCCTGGCGGTTTGACCGGGTCGGGACGCCCGTCCCGGACCTTTAACCGGGTCAACATTTCCAAAAATTGCGTTTTTGCCCCAGAATTTGCTGTTTTCGTCTACTTTTCACCTGACACTTCCAAAATCATAAAAACCGTGAAATCAAGTAAATAGTAAACAATTAATGTCAATTTACTCTCAATTTCACATTAAAACATATATAAAAACATGCTAAAAATGTGATACGATTTTCGCGTATCAGATAACCCCACACTTAGCTTTTAGCTTGTCCTCAAGCAAAGTCTACATGGAGTTAGTTATTTTAAACCGTAGTGCAGTCACTTAAATTCCTAATCATGTTTTTATTCCAAAAATTCTTCAGACAATTCTTAACACAGGTCTGATTGGTTAGGTTGCTATGACAAGGTCTCACATGTCTCTAGTAGTTTGTTATGATCAGGCAGAAAATAAATCAACAACTAGGTTGGACTTTTTTCTTAGTCACAGGGTCTTCCTGATGTGTGTGTGTACTAGTCTAGACCAGATAGTCAACACAATGAACTCTTATCTTAACTGCTACCAGATAATACTTCGACCTATCGCTAGACATACTAACAACAGATAACTTTCTGAGTTCTGAGCTTTGGTGATCAGATTTTTAATGTTTTAGCACTTAGTTATTTTCTTTATAGATTCAGGGTATTTCGAGTTTGCTTAGAACACGTCAACTTCAACTACCCATGTAGCGAGTCCCACTCCGATGACTCCCAGATCTACACGACCTTAGGGCATCAGGCTTTAAGTTCCCCGAAGTAGTGGTGCTCGAGTAGCGAAGGCCGCTGGCAAACTACCCTACTGTAATTAACTTCCTTAATGTTCCTTTCACTTTTAGCTCAGAGTCTCATCTAGTCATTCTAACTGCCAATATATCCACAACTGGTGTAATTTTATCTAGTTAAGTCTCGAATAGGCAATTGGTTGAGGTCTCTAATCCAGACAAGGTTGTGCTCAGTTATCAGGAATTCCCTATTCCTAATCAATTAGTCCAAGATAGCTATCGACTATCTCCTACTAACCATAACATACTACCTACATATCATAGACATAAGCAATTGTTTAACCAAGCATACTGCATTTAGAAGTCTGAAAGACGGAAAAATTTTGAAAATTTTTTTTCAAACTGCTACAGTGCACTGTGCACTTCTACCCCACACTTAAGTTCGGCACTGTCCTCAGTGTTCATGCATAGCTAATTACCCCACACTTATTTGAAAACAAGAAATAAAACATAATAAAACAAGAAAAAAAAACAAAATAATGCAACAATTCTGTATGTCATATAAATCAATTTTGTACAAAGATTCATAGTCATACAGCCCAAACATACACAAAGAGCAAGATAAACAAAAGACAAAAGAAAAAGAAAGAAAAGAAGGGGAGAGAGAGACTAAGAACCCGGCGGGTCGCCATCCAGTGGACCGAGGTCTGTTAGGTCAAACTCGAAGTTCTCCGCTACTCGGGCAGTCTGCTGATGTATCTCCTCAATCCTACTGGTGATCATGGCGATCCTGTCATCCATCACCACCAGTCGTCTGTCAATCCGGTCATCCATCATGGCCAGCCGGCTGTCAATCCGGTCCATGTCTCGACTGTATCGTGCCGATAGTTCTGCCAATCCGTGCGACATGTGTCGTTCGAAGGTAGTACGTGGCACGAACGTCTCGGATGGATGGATATGCGGTGGAGCTGCTTCTGATGCCGAAGCCTGTCCTGGCTGCTCTGTGTGGATGGTGTAGCGGCCGCTCGCATCCCGGACAACCATTCCCATGTTCCGTAGGATGGTAACGTCTGTGGGAATAGTGGTTGGGGCGACCAGAGTAAGCTTCGGGCCCTCTATGTCCAACTCCAGGTAGCGGGCTATCCTGGTGATGAATGGCCCGAGCCCCAGACACTGTTTCCGAGTGTCCGTAGCAAAACCCCGCATGATGACTGTGATAAGTCGAGCCATCTCTACTGTGGATCCCATATGCATGTTGGCCAAGAGGAATGTCTCCATCTGGGTGACATTCCCGGGGGCCGTCCGTCGTCCTGACAAAGTGTGTGCAATAATGGCATGTAAGTAGCGAAGAGCAGGATAGATACCTGTGGCTTTCGCAAAGCCATGCTGGTAGGGAACACCCGTCATACAGATCTGAGCCCAAGTAGTGGAGACCTCTCAGAAGTGAAGTCCCGAACTGCTGTGGTGTAGGCGGGCGTATCCAGCTCCTCTCTCTGCCAGATACCCAAAGCGATGCCGAACTCGGCCATGCTCATCGACCGATCTATTCCGCCTAAGCGGAATGTGATCTGCTCCTGATGGCATGCAAAGGATGCATAGAACTCACATACCAGCTCCAGGTACGTGGGCTCTGTGACGATGAATACTCGACTGTAGGGTAGTACATCGAGTATGCGTCTGACCTCAGCCTCTACTCCCAGTGTCTGTACTGCTGCCCAATCCAGCGTTCTGCCCGTCAGTATCGTGCGTCCGATGTACCCAGTGCATCTCTCCTGATATGCTGTGCTGGAGGGAAACAGCATAAAAGGATGTGTCACTGAGGTAACTGTCATGGTAGATGGGGTACGAGCACGTTTGGCAGCCATTTGGTTTGAAAGTGTTTGAGAGACTTTTGGGAGTTTTAGGTAGGAAGGAAGGTTCGAATTCGAATTCTGGAGGTGAATTTGAATTCAAAAGGGTGAAATTAGGCTAGGGAAAGATTTCGAAATTTTTGGCGGGAAATTCGAATTTGGAAGGAAATTTAAAATTTAAAATTTGGAGGGAAATTTGAAATTTTAAATTTGAAAAGTTTGCCAAAGGTGAAGAGAGAGAGTTATTTGAGAGAGGTGGATTTTTGGAAGTGAATTTTGAGGGAAAAATGAAAAAATTGAGATTTTATAGAAGGGGAAGCCTTCGGGACGCCCGTCCCGGAGGTAGGACTCCCGTCCCGCTGGACGCCCGTCCCGGGTTGCCTCGGGACGCGTGCCAATTCCGAAAATATTATTTTTTTTTCTAATTCCTGCAAATCTCAGTATACCAAAAATAATCATAATTTTTAACAATGCTTCATGTTTATCCAACGAAATTCAGAAGTTGTTAAAAAAAAAACTCTATGCAAAAATTCCTCAGTCTCACTTTTTCGAAAATCATACTACCCTAATTTTATTCCTATTTAAATTCAGCAAGAAAAACAAAAATTTGAATTTATACAATTTAGTTAATGAAAAATAAACTGTAATTGCAAAATTTTCGTTTTTCATAGAAATAAAATGTCTGAAGAAAATTGTTGAAAATAAAGGACCCTTTAAAAATGTTTGAAAAATAGAAAAATATGGGTCAATTATTCAAGTTTCAGTTCAAACTTATTATTTGCTGAAAATAAAAGTAAAAGAATCTTCCCTTTTTAACGAATCCTGTCTCTGATCTCCTGTAGTTCTGTTCGAATGTTTCGCATCTCTTGCAGTTCTGCTTGTATGTTGCGCATTTCCTCCTGCTGGTTCCTTTGTTCCTTCAAGATTTCCATCATCTCTCGGAGTAATTGCACATTTTGGCGTTCTATTGTGGTTCTGAGTTGGGTTACTTCAGAACTTAAGGTTAGAACAGCCTGATATGATCGTCTTAGTCCGCCCGGTATTGTCTGAGTCATAGCGCTTATCCTGTGAGATATAGCATCTACCCGGGCAGCCAAGGCTGATTGAGAACTGTCAGTGCTATCCTCTGATGAAGGTGGTTGGTCGTTAGGTGCGGGGGATGCAGGAGTATATTCAGGAGATTTCGGGGTGTACTCGGGAGATTTAGGAGTATATTCGGGAGAGCGGGAGTGTATTCGGGAGAAGCAGGAGTGTATTCGGGAGAAGAAGGAATTGTTTGGATTTCTGGGGAAGTGTTATGTTCTACTTCGTCCAGAGTATCCTGGGCTCTTGTTCCCTTCATTTCTGAGTGCAAAGTCTGGTTAAAAATAACAAATAACAAACATAGGAAAGTGAAGACAAACGAGAAAAATATTTTTATGGATTTTAAAATTTATTTAGAAAGCAGGTAAATTTCCTCAATATGGTTCTAGAATAATTTTCTAAAATTTGATTATCCTAAGTCTCTTAATTCCAGATATTATCTAAAATTAATTAGTTATGATAATCCTATATTCAGGAAAGTGATTGTCTAACTGGTATAACATAAGTGTTAATCAAAAGTCTAGGTTACTACCGTTACCTATCATAAGTCTCTAGAATTGTGGCCAATAATCCTAAATTCATTATGATATTTCCCCGGCAACGGCGCCAAAAATCTGATGCGATTCCGGTTGACGTACTAAATAGGTGTTATTTTACCCTATGTCGATTATGATTAATTAAGGACTGTGATTGACTAATTGTCACGTTTAGTCTTATGGTGTCACTTAATCAGCCAGAATCTAAGGCAGAGTACCTATCGTGTAGCTAGTCTATTGGAAAGTATCTACGATTTTACTAAGTTAATTATCGTACTCCCAGGGAAGTGGCAACGGCTTAGTAGTAACTAGCCTCTTATCCTAACTCTTATCTTATGATCCAGTTATGCAATCTTCATCAAATACTTTGATGAGAGGGTGATCCATTCTCCACTAGGTTCAAGTCTAATTAACCCTAGAAGTGTTTTAAAGATAAGTTCTGATTCTATGTTATACTGTTCCTATATGTTGATTGACCTATATTCGAGTGTTTTAGATATATCTTAGCCTGGAATGCAACTATGTTCTGTGTCTAAAGGTGTACCACATCTGAGTCTCTATGCTACCGCCCCCTATCATTAAGGTAAACGGCCCTACTCACGGTACGAACAAAGACAGTTATGAAGCCCTATGTCACTTTCGGGGATCACTCTGAAGGCTCGTAATCGCTGGCATAACGCTCTACTAACCTACCTAGACTACTCTAACAAGCCAGGTGTTCAGCATGTTATTTTATCTAGTATGGCAGACACCAATACTAATTGATGCCTGTTAAACTAAACAGGTTATGAATAGACCGTGGTTAGGAATTGTCTATAACCCTATTTTAGTTTAAAAGAAACTACATTAGACATGCAGACATAATGATTATTTAGCAGGTGGCTATTTCCGGAAAAACATAATAACTTCAACATACAAAACAACTATTCATAAAATCATAATCTGATATTCATAATTGATGTTTAGGACAAAGCAATAAAACATATAAGAGAGGGGTATGGGGACTGATGCCATAAAGAAATCACCCTTTACTTAGTCTCGCCTACAGAGCGTACTGCTGTATACGTCGTATTGCCCGCCCTGACTCTGCTCGCCAGAACCTTCGGAGGACGCTTCCTCAGCCTAGTAGCTAGACTTTACCTTACGTCCTGGGCTTAAGCCTAGCCCTGTGGACTGACTCTTCGAACGCCTAGAGCTCTCTTAGGGTCTCCTAACGAAACCCCGGGTATTCTATGAATACTGGAAACGAACCTATCTATAGAAACCTAAGATCTGAGACTATTTCTCAGAAACTAAAACAAAACACTAATAAGAAAGAAAACTGAGATCTGAGTCTCTGAGTGAGTTGTGTACTGGAAAACTGTACACTGGAAACCACTTAATGACTCAGATCGAGTGGAGAGGGATGAATTCAACTGCTGGAGGCCTGGGGTATTTATAGCAGCTTCCCGGAGTGAAAAATTCAGAAAAATTCGATGTGGGACAGCTTCTGGCGGCTCGGGACGCCCGTCTCGGTTCGGGACGCCCATCCTGATTCGTTGACCAGGTTCGGGACGCCCGTCCTGGCGGTTTGACCGGGTCGGGACGCCCGTCCCGGACCTTTGACCGGGTCAACATTTCCAAAAATTGCGTTTTTGCCCCAAAATTTGCTGTTTTCGTCTACTTTTTACCTGACACTTCCAAAATCATAAAAACCGTGAAATCAAGTAAATAGTAAACAATTAATGTCAATTTACTCTCAATTTCACATTAAAACATATATAAAAACATGCTAAAAATGTGATACGATTTTCGCGTATCACCCTCCCCGACGTCTGAACTTCTGAAAAATTGCGTTTTGCCCCGGAATTTGCCATTTTCTTCTACTTTTCACCTAACACTTCCAAAATCACAAAAACTGTGAAATTGAGTGAATAATAAACAATTAAGACCGATTTACCCTCAATTTCACCCTAAATTATGCCTAAAAACATGCTAGAAATGTCCTCAGTGTTCATGCATATCTGAATTACCCCACACTTATTTGAAAACAAGAAGGAATAAAAACCAAATAGAAAATTCTTACCCCACACTTATTTGGCTAACTAAGGGGAAGAGAAAGAAAATAAAATAAAAATAAGCACGAATGGTAACATAAATAACAAAGCAATGAAGAGAAAACAAAATAAAAAGAGAGGAAGATGAGGATTAGAAAAACTCCCTTCATGTATCGAGTAGAAGGGTCTGCTTTGATCTTCCAATTGGCTCTTCACCCCAGTCATGTGCTATCACTGAAGTGCCCTTGACTCTTGGCTCAAGCCCCAAGGACTACTTCCTCGAATCCTTTGCAAAGTTTCTCGTAATCGTAGCAACGTGTCCAGAAGGAACGTGTCTAGGAATGAGACTTCTTTGGATTGGTGTGCCTACCTGCGAATGTCAGTGAAGGTATTGCACGCAAGTTTCGAATGGCAAAAAAGATACCTGAAGCTTTGGCGAAGCCGTGGTGGTAGGAGGCTCCAGTGGTGTAGATTTGGGCCCAAGTATTTCAGACTTCCTCGGGGAAGTTTCTCACAGCTGATTAGTATGCAGGGGATGCAAGCTCCTCCATTGCTATGCTCCTGATACAACGCCAAATTTCTCTATATCTGTCGACCGTTTGATATTACTGGGTAGGTCACTTGCTTGCACTGGTATGACTTTAATTCTTGCCCGTTTACTTTTTGAGAAGTGACGTCTTGCTCCATTATAACATATGCTTCGTATGGCTACACTTCTGTAATAGTAAAATGGGTCTAACTAGTATCTCATCTGTTGATTCTGCGGGTATGGATTTTGCTGTCGTGATATCTTCTGAAAGTTTCCAGCTTTCGAATTATTCCTCAGCTCAATCTCGTATGATTTCTCTAGTTGGGATTGTATGCATCTCCCATTGGAGCAGCATTGACTGCAGTAACCTACTCCTACCTCTTTTTGGAATGGTCAGTATTTCATTCCCATAGCAATCCCTGCTAAAGTGTGGTACTTGGCAGACTTCACAGATTTAATACATAGGCACATCTGAATCTAGAAAACAGTTGCTCACAGAATCTGCACATGACTTTAACATCATTAGTTGGTAATGCTTGTGGTTCAGGCTATTTTTTATTTTGAAAAGTGTTCCACGACTACTATGATGTAATTGTTTTCACAAGAAGAAAGAGAAAAGGATTCAATCAATACCCCATATATCAAAGGTTGCAACACTCTGTATACCTCGGTGGGCTAGACGATCTCTGGAAGACGTGTTACCTTTCGTTGGGCCAATAAGATCTTGCTTCCAACTCTTTCCGGACAGTGTTGATGACAGTCAATTGGTCTCCTGTAGATCCTTGATGGCATTGCTCCAGAATCTTGTAGCCTTCGTCTTTTGAGACACATCTTCTGATCAACTTATCTGCAAAAATTTGAAATAGAAGAGAAATCTGCCCAGTAGTAATATTTCAAATCAGCAAAGAATTTCTTCTTTTGCTGATAAGTTATATCACTTGGAACTCATTCAGTGACTAGATAATTTGCAACAACAATAAACCACATATGAGAATTATTATACACAGCAAACAATGCAAATAAGTTTTCATCCAAAAATTTATCAACATTACAATAGCCTCTAACTCGGGGTTTCCTATCTAGACAAATGGTTTGCTTTCTAGATTTTCAACCCTTTGTCTTTTCCCCTTACTTCTACATCAAATTCAAGTAACAATAAAACTTAACTTAATCAATTATGGTTCATCAACAGTTTTATTGAATAGATATCTCATAGTGATCAGTGCATACTATTGTTTTAGATGAAACTAGATATGATATGAATCTATCATCATATACAACGACTAGTAATCCCTTTTTAGTAGTGGTATGGTTCTACTCGGCATCAGTAAAAGGTCTTACTTGCATAGTGTATAACATGAAGTTTCTAATCATGCTTATTTCCTAAAACAATCATTACTACATGGTCACTAGCATCACATATCATTTCAGAAAGAAAACTCCAATCAAGTGATGTCATAATGGGTGCAGTAATAAACAGTTCCTTTAGTAAAAAGATATCATGCATTTATCATAAAAAAAGGAGCAACCTTTCTCAATAGAATTTTCAAAAGTCTGGCTATTAAGGAAATATTATTTCATAGCTTGTCTAATAAAGCTAGCATGACTTAAGAAAATCCTAACATAGAATAACATTTCTTCCTAATTAAAACCTAAGCCAAAATTGACAGCTCAAAAGAAAAATATTCTTTCCTCATTTCCATTTTTATTTTATTTTTCGAAATTAAATAACACGTAAAAGAGCAGCAAATGTACAACTAAGAAAGAACAAATAAGACAAGAAATATGGTTGAAGAACAACTTACTGTTGAACAAGAAAAATACATTTTTTCCGGGTTTTAAATTTTAACAATTTTTTTCTTTTTTTATTTTATTTAGAAAGCAGTTAAATTTCCTCAATATGGTTTTAGAATAATTTTCTAAAATTTGATTATCCTAAATGTCTTAATTTCAGATAATGTCTAAAATTAATTAGTTATGATAACCCTATATTTCGGAAATTGATTGTCTAACTAGCATAAAATAAGTGATAAGTCTCTAGAATTTTGATCAGGAATCCTAAATTCATTATGATATTTCCTCGGCAACGGCGCCAAAAATCTGATGTGTTCCGACTGATATACTAAAATAGGTGTTGTTTTACCCTATGTTGATTATGAGTAATTAAGGACTTAGCCAGACTAATTGTCACATTTAGTCTCTATACTGTCACTTAATCAATCAGAACCTAAGGCAGAGTACCTATCGTGTAGCTAGTCTGTTGGAAAGTATCTACGATTTTAATTAAATCAAACATCGTACTCCCAGGGAAGTGGTAACGACTTAGTAGTAACTATCCTCTTACCCTAATTTTTATCTTATGATCCAGTTATGCAATCATTCATCAAAATCATTGATGAGAGGTTGATTCATTCTCCACTAGGTTTAAGTCTATTTAAGCATAAGAGTGTTTTACCGATAATATTCTAATTCTATGTTATACTGTTCCTACATGTTGATTGACATATCTTCGAGTATTTTAGATATATCTTGGCCTAGATTGCAATTATGTACTGAGTCTAAAGGTGTACCACATCTGAGTTACCTGATAAACCGCCCTACCTTAATGATGGCCCTACTCACGGTTCGAGCTAAAGGTATCCATGACAGTCCTATGTCACTTAGGAGATCATGCTGCTCGCCCTAACGCCGACATAAACACACAAACTCAGCCTACTTAGACTACTCTAACAAACATGGTGATCTATAGGTCATTTCATCTAATATGGCAGACATTAATGCTTTCTGATGGGAAAGTCCTAAATTAATGCTTGTTAAACTAAACAGGTTATGATTAGAGCGTGGTTATGAGTTGTCTATAACCCTACATTTAGTTTAAAAGAAACTACATTAGACATGCAGACATAATGAAAGTTAAGCTGGTGACCATTTCCGGAAAATCATAAAGTACTTCAACATGCATAACACATATTCATAAAATCATAATTCAATATTCATAATCAATGTTTGGACAAACACAGTACAGACATATAAAAAGAGGGACAAGGGGACCGATGCCATAAAGTATTCACCCTTTATGTAGTCCGCTGATGGAGCAACTGCTTGTATATGTTGGACAGCTCGACCCGACTCTGCTCGACAGAACCTTTGGAGGACGCTTCCTCAGCCTAGTAGCTGGACTTTACCTAATACCCAGCTTAAGCACAACCCTGTTGACTGACTCTTCGAACGCCTAGTGCTCTCTTAGGATCTCCTAACGAAACCCCGGGTATTCTATGAATACCGAAAACGAACCTATCTAGTCGTATTTTAGGATCTGAGACAGACTCTCAGAAACAAAGAACACTGACACTATCTAAGAATATAAATAAACATATACTAAAACTTGAGAACACTAAGTGACTTGTATACTATGGAAAATTGTATACTTGAAGTCACCAAATGACTCAGATCGAGTGGAGAGGAATGATTTCAACTGAGGAATGCCTGGGGTATTTATAGTAGGGGCGCTGGGTGATTTTCTCTCAAAATTTCGATGTGGGATTCTGAACTGGGGCTCGGGACCCCCGTCCTGGATCTAGGACGCCCGTCACGGCCTATTGACCAGGTCAGGACGGCCGTTCCAAGTCCTGGACGCCCGTCCTGGTCTGTTGACCAGGTCAGGACGCCCATCCCGACTTCTGAACTTATGAAAATCACATTTTTTCCCTAAAATTTGCCATTTTCTTCTACTTTTCACCTGACACTTCCAAAATCACGGAAACTGTGAAATTGAGTTAATAACAATTAATTAAGAGCGATTTAACATCAATTTCACCCTAAATTATGCCTAACAACATGCTAAAAAAGTGATATGATTTATGCATATCAATAACAATCAATTTTGAACTATTTAACACCAATTTCACCCTAAATTATGCCTAAAAACATGCTAAAAAAGTTATATGATTTATGCATATCATTTATTAAAGGATTGATTAATTTCATGATAAGATAAGTTTTAGGATTAAGGGATAGGTTCTACTAAGCCATTACCAGTTCCCTGGGAGTACGATATTTATAATTTTAAAATCGTAGATACTTTCCAAGCTACACGATAGGTACTCTATCTTAGGTTCTGATTGATTAAGTGACAACTATTAAATGCTAAAGTGGCAGTTAGTAAGACTAAGTCCTTAATTACTCATAATCAATATAGGTAAATAAATCCTATCTTTTAGCATACCAATCAGAACGCATCAGATTTTTGGCGCCGTTGCCGGGGAACATATCATAAAATTTTAGGATTCCTAATCAAAATTCTAGAAGGTTATGATAGGTAACGGTAGTCATCTATAACTTAATAAACACTCATTCTTATTTGAATTAGTCAATCACTTTCCTGAAATATATGGTTACCTTAAATAATTAATTTTAGAAATTATCTAAGATTAAGAAATTTAGGTTAATCAAATTTTAGAAAATCATTCTAAAACCATACTAAGGAAATCAAATGAAAAAACAAATTTTAAAAATTTGAAAGTTTAAATTATTTATTTTCTTTTCTTTATAAATTTTAATTTCTGAAAAACATTATTTTCTAGAAATTAATCTAGTAAATTTTTCTTGTTCACAGCTTTCCTATTTGTTATCTTTAAAAAAAAAGTATGGAAGTGAGGAGAAAAAAATTTTCTTGTGAATTGTCAAATTTTGGGTTAGGTTTTAATTGGGAAGAAATGCCATCTTAGGTTAGAATTTTCTTAAGGTCATGCGGCTTTATTAGACGAGTGATGAAATGATTTTTCCTTAATAGCCAGACCTTTGAATATTCTATTGAGAAAGGATGTTCCTTTTGTTTTTGATGATAAATGCATGACATCTTTTTAACAAACCAAAAGGAATTACTGCACCCATTATGACATCATGTGATTGGAATTTGCTTGGTAAATTGATATGTGATGTGAGTAACGATGCAATAAGAATTGTTTTAGGAAAAAGCCATGATTAGAAATTTCATGTTATATACTATGCAAGTAAAACCTTTACTGATTCCCAGTAGAACTATACCACTACTGAAAAGGGATTACTAGTTGTTGTATATGCTGTTGATAAATTCATATCATACCTAGTTTCATCTAAAACAATAGTATACACTGATCACTCTGAGATATCTGTTCAATAAAACTGATGTTGAACCAAGATTAGTTAGTTGAGTTTTATTGAATTTGATATAAAAAGAAGGGATAAGAAAAAGGACTGAAAATCTAGAAAGAAAATCATTGGTCTTAAATTAGAAAACCCCGAGTTAGAGGCGATTGATGAGATAGTAAAATCTGATAAATTTTTGGATGAGTATTTATTTTCATTGTTTGCTATGTATAATGATCCTCTTCCGCGGTTTATCAATATTGCAAATTATCTAGTCGCTGAAATATTCCCGAGTGATATGACCTATCAGCAATAGAAGAAATTCTTTGTTGATTTGGAATATTACGACTGGGAAGATCCCTTTTCTATTTTGAATTATTGCAGAGTAATTGATTAGAAGATGTATCTCGGAAGGCGAAGACCACAAGATTTTGGAGCATTGCCATAAAGAATCTATGGGAGACCAATTGACTACTATCAACACTGTTTGGAAAGTGTTGGAAGCAGGATCTTAGTGGCCCACAATATTCAAGGATTTTGTATCTTTTATACAGTCCTGCGATACTTGCCAAATAATAGGTAACACATCTTCCAGAGATCGTCTGCCGCAACGAGGTATATAGAGTGCTGTAATCTTTGATATCTGGGGTATTGATTGAATCCTTTTCCTTTCTTCCTTTTGGCAACAAGTACATCATAGTAGCTGTAGAATACTTTTCAAAATGGCATGAACCACATGCATTACCTAATAATGATGTTAAAGACATGTGCAGATTTCTTGCGAAACTATTTTCCAGATGTCCCAAAAACCTTGATAAGCGATAGAGGGTTATGAATTAACAGCTAGTAAATGCAGCTAATACTTCTTCTGATGAACAATTGGAGGCATTAATGGCTAATGATAACAGTCAAATTAATGCCTTTCAACAAAGAAGAAATGTCCAGCCTGTGTATCAAATCTGTGAAGTCTACCAATTACCACACTTTAGCAGGGATTGCTATGGGAATGGAATACTGACCATTCCAAAAGAGGTAGGATGATGGCTTTCCGACTGATATGCTAAAAATAGGTGTTATTTACCCAATATCGAGTATGAATAACTAAGGACTTAGAATTACTAATTGTCACATTTAGTCTCTGTGTTGTCACTTAATCAATCAGAACCTTAGGCAGAGTACCTATCGTGTAGCTAGTCTGTTGGAAAGTATCTACGATTTTAATTTAATAATTTATCATACACCCAGGGAAGTGGTAACGGCTTAGTAGTAACTATCCTTTTACCCTAACTCTTATCTTATTATCCAGTTATGCAATCGTTCATCAAAATCTTTGATGAGAGGTTGATTCATTCTACACTAAGTTCAAGTCTATTTAAGCCTACAAGAGTGTTTTACAGACAGTGTTATGATATATGTTATATTGTTCCTACATATTGATTGACCTATCTTCGAGTATTTTAGATATATCTTGGTCTAGATTGCAATTATGTACTGATTCTACTAGTGTACCACAACTAAGTTATCTAATAAACCGCCCCATTGCCATTGACGGCCCTACTCACGGTTCGAGCTAAAGGCATCTATGAAAGTCCTGTGTCACTCAAGAGATCATGCCGCTCGCCCTAACGCCAGCATAAACACACAAACTCAACCTACTTAGACTACTTTAACAAACATGGTGATCTATAGGTTATTTCATCTAATATGGCAGACCTTAATGCTTCCGACGGGAAGCCCTAAATTAAGGCCTGATAAACTAGACAAGTTATGATTAGACCGTGGCTAGGAGTTGTCTATAACCGTTCATCTAATTTAAAAGAGCAAGTAGACATGCAGTCGTAATTATAGTTAAGCTGGTGACCTTTCCGGAAAAATACAAATAACTTCAACATGCATAACACATATTCATAACATCATAATTTAGTATTCAAAATGGGTCTTTGGACAAACACAGTATAGACATATAAAGAGAGGGACAAGGGGACCACTGCCATAAAGTATTAACCCTTTATTAGGTCCGCTGATGGAGCAACTGCTTGTATATCCTAGACTGCTTGACCCGACTCTGCTCGACAGAACCTTCGGAGGACGCTTCCTCAGCCTAGTAGCTATTGCTTTACCTTACGTCCCGGGCTTAAGCAAAGCCCTGTTGACTAACTCTTCAAATGCCTAGTGCTCTCTTAGGATCTCCTAACGAAATCCCGAGTATTCTATGAATAATAAAAATGAATCTATCTAGTCGTATTCTAAGATCTGAGACAGACTCTCAAAAACGAAGAACACGAGACACTCTGATGTAGTTCCGATTGGTATGCTAAAAGATAGGCTTTATTTACCTATGTAGATTATGAGTAATTAAGGACTGAGTCTTACTAACTGTCACTTAGCATTCAATTATTGTCACTTAATCAATCAGAACCTAAGGCAGAGTACCTATCGTGTAGCTAGTCTGTTGGAAAGTATCTACGATTTTATTAAGTTAAATATCGTACTCCCAGGGAAGTGGCAACGGCTTAGTAGTAACTAGCCTTTTATCCTAACTCCTATCTTATGATTCAGTTATGCAATCTTCATCAAATACTTTGATGAGATGGTGATTCATTCTCCACTAGGTTTAAGTCTAATTAATCCTAGAAGTGTTTTATATATGAGTCCTAATTCTATGTTATACTGTTCCTATATGTTGATTGACCTATATTCGAGTATTTTAGACATGTCTTAGCCTGGATTACAACTATGTTTTGTGTCTAAAGGCGTACCACATCCGAGGTTTCTAATAAACCGCCCTACCTTAATGACGGCCCTACTCACGGTTCGGGACGAAGGCATCCATGAAAGCCCTATGTCACTTCGGGGATCATACTGCTTGCCCTAGCCGCCGGCATAATCGGACTCGGCCCGGCTTACCCTAGACTACTCTAACAAACAGGGTGTTCAGTAGGTTATTTTATCTAGCATGGCAGACACCAATACTAATTGATGCATGTTAAACTCAACAGGTTATGATTAGACCGTGGTTAGGAATTGTGTATAACCCTAACTTTAGTTTAAAAGAGCACATTAGACATGCAGACATAGTGAATGTTAAGCAGGTGGCTATTTCTGGAAAACCATAACAACGTCAACATATAAAACAAGTATTCATACAAATCGTAATCTCGTATTCATAATAGATCTTTAGAAGAGCATAATAACAACATATAAGAGAGGGACATGGGGACTGATGCCATAAAGAAATCACCCTTTACGTAGTCTCGCCTACGGAGAGTACTGCTGTATATGTCGTATTGCTCGCCCTGACTCTGCTTGCCAGAACCTTCGGAGGACGCTTCCTCAGCCTAGTAACTAGGCTTTACCTTAATACCCAGCTTAAGCCCAGCATTGTGGACTGACTCTTCGAACGCCTAGAGCCCTCTTTGGATCTCCTAACGAAATCCCGGGTATTCTATGAATACCAGAAACGAACCTATCTATAGAAGCCTAAGATCTGAGACTATTTCTCAGAAACTAAAAAAAACACTAATAAGAAAGAAAACTGAGATCCGAGTCTCTCAGTGAGTTGTTTACTAGAGAAGTGTACACTGGAAACCACTAAATGACTCAGATCGAGTGGAGAGGAATGATTTCAACTACTAGAGGCCTGGGGTATTTATAGCAGCTTCCCGGGGTGATTTTTCATCAAAAATTCGATGTGGGACTGGATCTGGGGTTTCGGGACGCTCGTCCCGGATTGGGACGCCCGTCCTGATCTGTTGACTAGGTTGGGACGCCCGTCCCGAGTCTTGGACGCCCGTCCCGGTGCTTTGACTGGGTCGGGACGCCCGTCCTGACCCTTTGACCAAGTCAACATTTCCAAAAATTGCGTTTTTGCCCCAAAATTTGCTGTTTTCATCTACTTTTCACCTGACACTTCCAAAATCATAAAAACTGTGAAATTGAGTAAATAACAAACAGTTAAGATCAATTTACCCTCAATTTCACCCGAAATCATACATAAAAACATGCTAAAAAGGTGATACGATTTTCGCGTATCAGATAACCCCACACTTAGCTTTTTGCTTGTCCTCAAGCAAAGTCTTCCTGAAGTTAGTGATTCTAAACCATAGTGCAGTCACTTAAATTCCTAGTCATGTTTTTATTCCAAAAATTCTTCAGACAAGTCTTAACACATGTCTGACTGGTTAGGTTGCTATGACAAGGTCTCAGATGTTTTTAGTAGCTTGTTATGAACAGGCAGAAAACAAATCACTAACTAGGTTGAACTTTTTTCTTAGTCACAGGGTCTTCCTGATGTGTAGTGTGTGTACTAGTCCAAACCAGATAGTCAACACAATGAACTCTTGTCTTAACTGTTACCAGATAATACTTCGACCTTTTGCTAGACACACTGACAACAGATAACTTTCTGAGTTCTGAGCTTTGGTGATCAGATTCTATTTAGTATTTATTGAGTTCTTTCGTTTATAAATTTTCTAGGGTATTTTGAGTCTGCTTAGAACACGTCAACTTCAACTACCCATGTAGCGAGTCCCACTCCGATGACTCCCAGATCTACACGACCTTAGGGCATCAGGCTTTAAGTTTCCCGAAGGAGTGGTGCTCGAGTAACGAAGGCCGCTGGCAAACTACCCTTATTTGATTAACTTCCTTTTGTTTCTTCACTTTTAGGTCAGAGTCTCATCTAGTTATTCTAACTGCCAATATCTCCACAACTGGTCTAATTTTATCTAGTTAAGTCTCGAACAGGCAATTGGCTGAGGTCTCTAATCCAGACAAAGTTGTGCTCAGCTATCAGGAATTCCCTATTCCTAATCAATTAGTTCAGCACTAGTCATCAATTATCTCCTACTAACCATAACATACTACCTACATATCATAGACATAAGCAATTGTTTAACCAAGCATATTGCATTTAGAAGTCTGAAAGATGGAAAAATTTTGAAATTTTTTTGGAAGGGTGTGAAAATATGGGGAAAACAAGCAAAAGCATGCAAAAAAATTTGCAAACTGCTACAGTGCACCGTGCACTGCTACCCCACACTTAATTCTAGCACTGTCATCAGTGTTCATGCATATCTAATTACCCCACACTTTATTTGAAAACAAGAAATAAAACACAAAGAAAAGATTCGTACCCATACTATGGGTAAGAAAAGAAAAAAAAACAAAATAATGCAAACAATTATGTATGTCATATAAATCAACTTTGTACCTAGATTCATACGTCATACAGCCCAAACATGTTTATACACATAGAACAAGAAAAACAAAAGCAAAAGAAAGGAAAGGAAAGAAGGAGAGAGAGACTAAGAACCCGGCGGATCGTCGTCCAGTGGTCCTAAGTCTGCTGTAAAGTCAAACTCAAAGTTTTCCGCCAGTCGGGAAGTCTGCTGATGTATCTCCTCAATCCTGCTGGTGTTCATGGCGATCCTGTCATCCATCATCGCCAGCCGTCTGTCAATCCTATTTATGTCTCGACTGTATCGGGCCGATAGTTCTGCCAATCCGTGCGACATGTGTCGTTCGAAGGCAGTACGTGGCATGAACGTCTCGGACGGAGGGATATGTGCTGGATATGCTTCCGATGCCGATGCTTGTCTTGTCTGCTCCGTGTGGATGGTGTCGCGGCCATTCGCATCCCGGACAACCATTCTCATGTTCCGTAGAATGGTAAGATCAGTGGGAACGGTGGTCGGGGCGACCAGGGTCAGCTTCGAGCCATCTATGTCCAACTCCAGGTAGCGGGCTAGCCTGGTGATGTACGGTCCGAGCCCCAGACACTGTTTCCTGGTGTTTGTAGCGAATCCTCGCATGATGACCGTGATGAGTCTAGCCATCTCTACCGTAGATCTCATGTGCATGTTGTCCAGAAGGAATGTCTCCATCTGGGTGACAGTTCCGGGAGCCGTTCGTCGTCCTGACAATGTATGTGCAATGATAGCAGGTAACGAAGAGTAGGATAAATACATGTGGCTTTTGCAAAGCCATGCTGGTATGGGACACCCGTCATGCAGATCTGAGCCCAAGCAGTGGAGAAGTCTGCAGACGTGAAGTCTCGAACTGCTGTGGTGTATGCGGGCGTATCCAGCTCATCTCTCTGCCAGATACCTAGGGCGACGCCGAACTCGGCCATGCTTATCGACCGATCTATTCCGCCCAAGCGGAATGTGATCTGCTCTTGGTGGCATGTAAAAGATGCATAGAACTCACATACCAGCTCCAGGTATATGGGCTCTGTGACGATGAATACTCGACTATAAAGTGGCACGTCGAGTATTCGTCTGACTTCTGGCTCTACTCCTAGTGTTTGTACTGCTGCCCAATCCAACGTTCTTCCCGTCAGTATCGTACGCCCGATGTACCCAAGGCATCTTTCTTGGTATGCTGTGCTGGAGGGAAACAGCATAAAAGGGTGTGCCACTGAGGTATCTGTCATGGTAGATGTGGTACGAGCACGTTTGGGAGCCATTAAAAACGTACGAGAGAGTTTAGGTGGGAAGGAAAGCTTTAAACTCAAATTCTGGAGGTGAATTTGAATTCAGAAGGATGAAATTAGGTTAGGGAAGGATTTTGAAATTTTTGGCGGGAAAATCGAATTTTGGAGGGAAATTCGAATTTTTGAGTGAAGTTTAAAATTCAAATTTTGGAGGGAAACTCGAATTTTTAAACTTTGGAGGGTTTGCCAAAAATTTGTAGAGAGAAGGTAGAGAGAAATATGTTTAGAGAGATGAATTTTTGGTTGTAGATTTGAGAGAAAATGAAAAAAATGAATTTTTATAGAAGGGGCGGCCTTCGGGATGCCCGTCCCAGGTTGCTTCGAGACGCGTGCCAATTCCGAATTTTTTTTTTCGTAATTCCCTGCAAACCTCAAGATACCAAAAAAATAATCTTAATTTTTAACAAGGCTTCATGTTTATCCAATCAAATTCAGAAGTTGTTAAAAACTCTATGCAAAAATTCCTCAGTCTCTCTTTTTCGAAAATCATGACTACCCTAATTTTATCCCAACTTAAATTCAGCAAGAATTTCAGAAAAACAAAAACTGAGTTTGTACAATTTAATTAGTGAAAAATAAACTGTATTTGCAAAACTTTTTTTTTCATAGAAAAATAAAATGTCTGAAGAAAATTGTTGAATATAAAGGACCCTTTAAAATGTTTGAAAAATAGAAAATATGGGTCAATTATTCAGGTTTAGTTCAAACGAATTATTTGTTGAGAATAAAAGTAAAAGAATCTTCCCTTTTTTTTTCAACGACCCTTATCTCTGATCTCCTGTAGCTCTGCCTGAATGTTTCGCATCTCTTGTAGTTCTGCTCGTATGTTTCGCATCTCCTCCTGCTGGTTCCTTTGTTCCTTTAAGATTTCCAACATCTCTTGGAGTATTTGCACATTTTGGCGTTCTATTGTGGTTCTGAGTTGGGTTACTTCAGAACTTAAGGTTAGAACAGCCTGATATGACCGTCTTAGTCCGCCCGGTATTGTCTGAGTCATAGCGCTTATATCTTGTGAGATATATCATCTACCCGGGCGGCCAAGGCTGATTGAGAACTGTCAGTGCTATCCTCTGATGAAGGTGGTCGGTTGCTAGGTGCGGGGGATGCAGGAGTATACTCAGGAGATTTCGGGGTGTATTCGGGGGATTCAGGAGTATATTCGGGAGATGCAGGAGTATATTCAGGAGAAGCAGGAGTATATTCGGGAGAAGCAGGAGTATATTCGGGAGAAGCAGGAGTATATTCGGGAGAAGCAGGAGTTGTTTGGATCTCTGGGAAAGTGTTATCCTCTAATTCATCCAGAATATCCTGGGCTCTTGTTCCCTTCATCTCTGAGTGCAAAGTCTGGTTAGAAATAACAAATAACAAAAATAGGAAAGTGAAATAAGAAAGCAAGAAAAATATTTTTATGGATTTTGAATTTTATTTAGAAAGCAGGTAAATTTCCTCAATATGGTTTTAGAATAATTTTCTAAAATTTGATTATCCTAAGTGTCTTAATTCCAGATATTATCTAAAATTAATTAGTTATGATAATCCTATATTTAGGAAAGTGATTGTCTAACTAACATAAGATAAGTGTAAATCAAAAGTCTAGGTTACTACCGTTACCTATCATACGTCTCTAGAATTGTGGCCAATAATCCTAAATTCGTTATGATATTTCCCCGGCAACGGCGCCAAAAATCTGATGCAGTTCCGATTAGTATGCTAAAAGATAGACTTTATTTACCTATGTCGATTATGAGAAATTAAGGACTGAGTCTTACTAACTGTCACTTAGCATTCAATTATTGTCACTTAATCAATCAAAACCTAAGGCAGAGTACCTATCGTGTAGGTAGTTTGTTGGAAAGTATCTACGATTTTATTAAGTTAAATATCGTACTCCCAGGGAAGTGGCAACGGCTTAGTAGTAACTAGCCTTTTATCCTAACTCCTATCTTATGATTCAGTTATGCAATCTTCATCAAATACTTTGATGAGAGGGTGATTCATTCTCCACTAGGTTTAAGTCTAATTAATCCTAGAAGTGTTTTATAGATGAGTCATGATTCTATGTTATACTGTTCCTATATGTTGATTGACCTATATTCGAGTATTTTAGACATGTCTTAGCCTGGATTGCAACTATGTTTTGTGTCTAAAGGCGTACCACATCCGAGGTTTCTAATAAACCGCCCTACCTTAATGACAGCCCTACTCACAGTTCGGGACGAAGGCATCCATGAAAGCCCTATGTCACTTCGGGGATCATACCGCTTGCCCTAGCCGCCGGCATAATCGGACTCGGCCCGGCTTACCCTAGACTACTCTAACAAATAGGGTGTTCGTAGGTTATTTTATCTAGCATGGCAGACACCAATACTAATTGATGCCTGCTAAACTAAACAGGTTATGATTAGACCATGGTTAGGAATTGTCTATAACCCTAACTTTAGTTTAAAAGAGCACATTAGACATGCAGACATAGTGAATGTTAAGTAGGTGGCTATTTCCGGAAAAACATAACAACGTCAACATATAAAACAAGTATTCATACAAATCGTAATCTCGTATTCATAATAAATCTTTAGAACAACATAATAACAACATATAAGAGAGGGACATGGGGACTGATGCCATAAAGAAATCACCCTTTACGTAGTCTCGCCTACGGAGCGTACTGCTGTATATGTCGTATTGTTCGCCCTGACTCTGCTCGCCAGAACCTTCGGAGGACGCTTCCTCAGCCTAGTAACTAGGCTTTACCTTAATACCCAACTTAAGCCCAGCACTCTGGACTGACTCTTCGAACGCCTAGAGCCCTCTTAGGATCTCCTAACGAAATCCCGGGTATTCTATGAATACCAGAAACGAACCTATCTATAGAAGAAGCCTAAGATCTGAGACTATTTCTCAGAAACTAAAACAAAACACTAATAAGAAAGAAAACTGAGATCCGAGTCTCTTAGTGAGTTGTGTACTGGAGAAGTGTACACTGGAAACCACTAAATGACTCAGATCGAGTGGAGAGGAATGATTTCAACTGCTGGAGGCCTGGGGTATTTATATTAGCTTCCCGGGGTGATTTTTCATCAAACATTCGATGTGGGACTGGATCTGGGGGTTCGGGACGCCCGTCCTCATCTGTTGACCAGGTCGGGACGCCCGTCCCGAGTCTTGGACGCCCGTCCCGGTGCTTTGACTGGGTCGGGACGCCCGTCCTGACCCTTTGACCAAGTCAACATTTCCAAAAATTGCGTTTTTGCCCCAAAAGTTTGCTGTTTTCGTCTACTTTTCACATGACACTTCCAAAATCATAAAAACTGTGAAATTGAGTAAATAACAAACATTTAAGATCAATTTACCCTCAATTTCACCCGAAATCATACATAAAAACATGCTAAAAAGGTGATACGATTTTCGCGTATCACACTCTCGAAAACTATAAATCTACTTAAACGAAAAACACTTGAAATCATTGAGTGATTTGTATACTATAGAAAAATGTATACTTGAAGTCATTGAATGACTCAGATCAACTGGAGGGGAATGATTTCAACTGTGAAAGGCCTGGGGTATTTATAGCAGGGGAACTTAGTGAATTTCTCTTCAAAAATTGATGTGGGAGTCTGAACAGGGGTTCAGGACGCCCGTCTTGACTCTGGGACACCCGTCCCGGCCTGTTGACTAGGTCAGGACGATTGTCCTGACTTCTGAACTTCTGAAAATTACGTTTTTGCCCCGAAATTTGCCATTTTCTTGCATATTTCACCTAACACTTCCAAAATCACAAAAACTGCGAAATTGTGTTAATAACAGTCAATTGAGAACAATTTAACTCCAATTTCACCCTAAATTGTGTCTAAAAAAATGCTAAAAAAGTTATGTGATTTGTGCATATCATATAACCCCACACTTAGCTTTTTGCTTGTCCTCAAGCAAAGTCTACATGAAATTATTGATTTTAAATCATAGGTGCTGTCACTTAAAATTCCTAGCAATATTTTTATTCCAAATTCATCACTGAGTCAGATAATTCACAACACAGGTCTAACTGGTTAAGTTGCCATGACAAGGTCTCAAATGTCTCTAGGAGATTATCACGGTCAGACAGGGTTAACAACTTAATAACTAGATTGAACTCTTCTCTAAGTCACAAGGCCTTCCTGATGTGTAGTGTGTGTATTAGTCCAGACTAGATTGTCAACACAATATAGTCTTCTCTTGACTCTTACCAGATAATACCTCGACTGGTCGCCAGACATACCAGCAACAAACAACCTTCTGAGTTCTGAGCTTTGGTGACAAGGTTTTTTAATTAAAAATTTCAATATAAGAACACACTAAGCTATGTATTTTTAGATTAATTGTTCAGGGTATTTTTGTGTTCGCTTTCACACATCAACTTTAACTACCCATGTAGCGAGTCCCACTCCGATGACTCCCAGACCTACACGACCTTAGGGCATCAGGCTTTAAGTTCCCTTAAGGAGTGCTGCTCGAGTAGCAAAGGACGCTTGCAAACTACCCTATTTATTTAACATTTTTCAAGGTTGTTTGTTGCTGGTATATCTAGCGATCGGTCGAAGTATTATCTGGTAGGAGTCAAGATGAGAGTATATTATGTTGACAATCTAGTCTGGACTAGTACAGACACTACACATCAGGAAGACCTTGTGACTGAGAGAAGAGTTCAATTGAGTTATTAAGTTGTTAACCTTGTTTGATCACGATAATCTACTAGAGACATTTGAGACTTTGTCATGGCAACTTAACCAGTCAGACCTGTGTTGTGGATTATCTGATTCAGTGATAAATTTTGGAATAAAAACATGGCTAGAAATTTTAAACCTATGATCTAAAATCAATAACTTCATGTAGACTTTGCTTGAGGACAAGCAAAAAGCTAAGTGTGGGGTTATATGATATGCATAAATCATATCACTTTTTAGCATGTTTTTAGGCACAATTTTGGGTGAAATTGGTGTTAAATCATTATCAATTGACTGTTATTAACTCGATTTTGCAGTTTTGTGATTTCGGAAGTGTCAGGTGAAAAGTGCAAGAAAATAGTAAATTTTGGGGCAAAAATGTGATTTTTAGAAGTTCAGAAGTCGGGATGGGCATCCAGAACCCAGGACGGGCGTCCAAACCTAGTCAACAGACCAGGACGGGCGTCCCGAATGCCTGGTCAAAGTTCCACATCGAATGTTTGAGAGAACTTCACCTAGTTCCCCTGCTATAAATACCCTAGGCCTTCCTCAGTTGAAATGATTCCTCTCCACTCGATCTGAGTCATCTAGTGACTTCAAGTATACAATTTTCTATAGTATACAAGTCACTTAGTGATCTCAGATTTTAGTATAGGTATATTTATAGTCTTAGAGAGTGTCTCGTGTTCTTCGTTTCTGAGAGTCTGTCTCAGATCTTAGAATACGACTAGATAGGTTCGTTTTTGGTATTCATAGAATACCCGAGATTTTGTTAGGAGATCATAAGAAGGCACTAGGCGTTCGAAAAGTCAGTCAATAGGGTTGTGCTTAAGCTGGGTATTAAGGTAAAGCATAGCTACTAGGCTGAGGAAGCGTCCTCTGAAGGTTCTGTCGAGCAGAGTCGGGCCGAGCAGTCCAACATATACAAGCAGTTGCTCCATCAGTGGACTACATAAAGGGTGAATACTTTGTGGCATCGGTCCCCTTGTCCCTCTCTTTATATGTCTGTACTGTGTTCGTCCAAATAAATATTATGAATATTGAATTATGATTTTATGAATATGTGTTTTGCATGTTGAAGTTATTTATATTTTTCCGGAAATGGTCACCAGCTTAACTATCATTATGACTTCATGTCTACTGCAGTTTCATTTAAACTAGATGAATGGTTATAGACAACTCCTAATTTAGGACTTCTCGGAAGTATTAATGTCTGCCATATTAGATGAAATAACCTATAGATCACCATGTTTGTTAAAGTAGTCTAAGTAGGCTGAGTTTGTGCTTTTATGCCGACGTTAGGGCTTGCGGCATGATCTCCTAAGTGACATAGGACTTTCATGGATGCCTTTAGCTCGAACCGTGAGTAGGGCCGTCATTAAGGTAGGACGGTTTATCATGTAACTCAGATGTGGTACACCTTTAGACTTGTACATAATTGCAATCTAGACCAAGATATATCTAAAATACTCGAAGATGGGTCAATCAACATGTAGGAACTGTATAACATAAAATCAGAACATGATCTGTAAAACACTCTTTTAGACGTAAATAGACTTGAACCTAGTGGAAAATGAATCACCCTCTCATCAAAGAACTTGATGAACGATTGCATAACTGGGTCATAAGATAAGAGTTAGGGTAGAAGGATAGTTACTACTAAGCTATTACCACTTCCCTGGGAGTACGATAATTGATTAAATTAAAATCGTAGATACTTTCCAACAGACTAGCTACACTATAGGTACTCTGCCTTAGGTTCTGATTGATTAAGTGACAGCATAAAGACTAAATGTGACAATTAGTCATTCTAAGTCCTTAATTATTCATAATCAACATAGGGTAAAATAACACCTATTTTAGCATATCAATCGGAAACCCATCAATATGACAAGTCAAAATTTAAAGCATTCTGTGCTGCTGAGGGAATCAGATTGATGAGGACAGTTCCCGAAAAGGCAAGATAGAATGGAGTTGCTGAGAGGATGAACAGAACATTGAACGAGCGTGCAAGGAGCATGAGGATACATTGTGGGCAGCCCAAGATGTTCTGGGCAGATGTTGTGAACACAACTGCATACTTGATCAATAGGGGACCATCAGTTCCATTGGGGTTCAAGATTCCAGAGGAATTGTGGATAGGAAAGGAACTCAAGTACTCACACTTGAGAACTTTTGGTTGCACTGCTTATGTTCATGTTGATCCAGAGAAGAGGGACAAGCTTGATGCTAAGGCTGTAAAGTGTTACTTCATAGGCTATGGTTCTGGCATGTTCGGTTACAAGTTTTGGGATGACAAGAATAAAAAGATCCTGAGACATTGTGATGTGACATTTGATGAGTCTGTTCTATACAAGGACAGATAGCAAAAGGTTGCAGAGACTACGAAGCAGGTGGGAGTTGAGATTAAGCTGCAAAAGAGTACACCCAGAGATGTTACACCTGAAACTCAACCAACTCCAGATACTGTTGCTGAAGTGCCTGAGGTGGAGCAAGTGACACCTGAGCAGGTGTTGAGGAGATCATCGAGAACCATCAGAGCACCAGATAGGTATTCACCTTCATTACACTATCTGTTGTTGACTGATGAAGGGGAACCAGAATCTTTTGATGAAGCCCTACAGGTGGAGGATTCAATCAAGTGGGAGCAAGCCATGGATGATGAGATGAGCTCACTTGAGAATAACAACACTTGGGTGTTGACTGAGTTGCCTGTAGGGAAAAGAGCTTTGTTGAACAAGTGGGTGTTCAGAATCAAAGCTGAACCAGATGGAAAAAGAAGGTTCAAGGCTCGGTTAGTGGTTAAAGGACATTCTCAAAGGAAAGGTATTGATTATGCTGAAATATTTTCTCCTGTTGTGAAGTTAACTTCTATCCAAATTCTGTTGAGCATTGTTGCATCGGAGATTTTACATCTTGAGCAAATGGATGTAAAAATAGCTTTTTTACATGGCGATCTGGACAAAGAGATCTATATGCAGCAACCAGAAGGATTTGTTGTTCCTGGCAAGGAACACATGGTGTGCAAGCTCAACAGGAGCATGTATGGACTGAAGCAGGCACCAAGGCAGTGGTACAAGAAGTTTGACTCCTTCATGACTAAGAGTGGCTTTTACAGGGCTGAAAAGGATCAGTGTTATTACTTTAAGAAGTACACTAATTCTTATGTCTTTCTACTCTTGTATGTGGATGATATGTTGATCGCAGGATCCAGTATGAGGGAGATCAACAATATGAAGGCAAGGTTATCTTCAGCATTTGAGATGAAGGATTTGGGTGCAGCGAAGCAGATTCTGGGATGAAGATTTCTTGGGATAGATCTGTTGGTACTTTAAATCTATCCCAGGAGTAGTACATTGAGAAAGTGTTGGTCATATTCAGGATGACTGATGCTAAACCCATGACTACTCCATTGGAAAACCACATAAAATTGTCAAAGGAGTAGTCACCCAAGACAGCTGAGGCGCGTGAGCATATGGCACTTGTTCCATATGCTTCAGCAGTTGGGAGTTTAATGTATGCTATGGTCTACACCATACCTGATATAGCACATGTATTGGGAGTTGTTAGCAGGTACATGGCGAATCCGGGGAAAGAGCATTGGGCAGCTGTGAAGTGGCTTCTAAGATATCTGAGAGGTACATCCAGTACTTCACTTTGTTTTGGGAAAAACAAAGTTATTCTACAGGGCTTTGTGGATACTGATCTTGGTGGTGACATGGACTCAAGCAAGAGCACATCTGGTTACGTTTACACCATAGGTGGTACAACAGTGAGTTAGATGTCTAGGCTTTAGAAGTGCGTTGTTCTTTCATCTACTGAGGCTGAGTATGTGGCAATAGCTGAAGCTGGGAAGGAGATGATATGGCTGGCAGATTATCTAGAAGAGTTGGGTAAGAAAGAGAGCGAGAAGATTCTTTACTCAGATAGCCAGAGTGCCATTCAGTTGTTGAAGAACCCAATCTATCATTCTAAGACGAAGCACATCAGGAGATACTATCATTTCACTTGCAGGGAAGTGGAGGAAGGTGATATGTGCTTGGAGAAGATAGAGGGGGCAAAGAATCCAACAGACATGTTAACTAAATGTGTTGATGTTGGAAAACTGGGGTTGTGCAAAACCTCAGTTGGCATTTTGTAGTAGTTTCTGCAGATGTTGTGGTGCGGTGAAGATATGGATGATGTTGGGATTCAATTTTTCGAGAATGCAATCTTTCGGGTGACTGATCAGTCTCCAAGTGGGAGAACTGTTAGGTTGTAGAGCCTGATGTTTACTTATGGATTAAGTTTACTTAATGGCTAAGGGAACCCTAATGGTGCCCTAGTGGCATGGGATGTGGCTCGTGGCCTGTGAGCATGACTCTGAACCCTACTCATCCCTAGATGGCTATAAATAGGGTAGATTGGCAAGGCAGAAGAAGTAATTTCTCTACAACTGTATATGCCTAAAATCATCAATAAAAATACCTAGCCGCCGTGGAGTTTACCATCCCAGTGTTACCACGTATTCTCTCTCTTGTTCTTCGTGTTCTTCATCTAGATAGAGTGTGTGAGTTGTGCGATCTTAACACTTTTAGGAGGAATACTACTCCGTAGCAAGAGTCCTAGAGTATCGCAAGGCTCTTTCCAGTTTCACTCAAGCTGCCTATGAGACAGTAATCGAAGCCTGGGACAGATTCAAGGAACTCCTCAGACTCTGCCCACAACATGGACTTATTGAAGCTCTACTAATCCAACAATTCTATGGAGGTATGATAGAAATGGGCAAGCAAGTTCTTGATGGTCTTAACCCCTAGTGTGGTTTCAATGGACTTAATGAAGTAGATGCTAGAAACACCCCTGGAGAGACTCTATAGGAACAGCAAGAATTGGCGCAGCAGTGGTCTCGCCAAGAAACAACCAGTTAATGCGGTAAATGCCTCCACTGATGAGCAATTCGAGGTATTCAAAGCTAGTATTACTAGTCAATTAAATGCCTTCCAACAGGGAAAGAGTATTCAGCCCATATATAAAGTCTACGAATTTTGCCAGGGACCGCATTTTAGTGGGGATTGTTATAGTAATGGAATATTGACAATTCCAGAGGATATAGAACAAGTGGAAGCAGTTAACTCTGCTCCCATGGGAAATACCTACAACCCTAACTGGAAGAATCATCCAGGAATGTCAACTTCCAGAAAAGAGCACCTTAGCAAATACCTTATCCACAAAACCAGCAAGTCGCTCTGCTTGCACCAAGGAACTATATCGTTCCAGTCGCAAGAATTCCGAGACATATTGAAAAGCATTGCTGACTCTAACAAGGAAATGATAGAGTCAAATAGGAAAGTCTAGGAAGCTCATGCAGATAGAATTCAGCAAAATGAGAATAGACAGAAGCAGGCTGAACAAACAGTCAAGAACACACAAGTTGCCCTGCAACTTTGGAGAGATAAATGGGACAACTGTCGACCCATCTATCTCACAGGTCGTAAGGAACGCTGCCAAGCAACACTGAGACCAACCCACAAAATGAATGCAAGACCATTACTCTAAGATCTAGTAAAATTCTGTCTCCTTCTCCTTTAAAACCTTCTGATCCTCCTATTCTTGTGCAGGAAACAGAGGAAGGCTCCCAGGAACCAACGCCGATGGAAGTCGAAACCGAAGTAGCAAGGAAAGGGAAGAAGGAGTCCGTCCCTGAGTACCGATTGATAAGGAGCAGAATAAAGATAAGGAGCAGTTTGAAAAGTTTTTTAAAAATTTTAGTCAAATTCATGTTAATTTACCTTTGCTTGATGTTATTTCTGAAATGCTAAAGTATGCTAAGTTTTTAAAAGAGATTATTAGTAATAAAAGAAAATTTGACATGGACAAGGTGGTTCTTAATGAAGAATGCTCGGCAGTTCTACTGAACAAACTGCCCTCCAAACAAAAAGATCCAGGCTGCTTTACTTTGCCATGTACGATTGGAAATATTACTAATATGCATGCATTAGCAGTCTTAGGAGCTAGTATCAATCTAATGCCATCTAGTTTATTTGATAAATTAGGATTGCATGATTTGAAAGAAACTAGAATGTGCATACAACTTGCAGACAAGACAGTTCAAATTCCCAGGGGAATAGTTGAAGACCTCTTAGTAAAAGTTAAAAAATTTATCTTCCCTGTAGATTTTGTTGTCATGGACATGAATGGAGAAGGCGGTGTGCCTTTGATTCTAGGCCTTTCTAGCTACCTCGAAGGCATTGATAGACGTCAGTAGTGGTCAAATCAAACTAAGGGTAGACAATGAAGATATCACATTTGATCTAAATGAAACCCTTAAGTATCCCATGCATTTAGATGACATTTGCTTTTGTGTGGATGCTATTGACCAACTAATTGAAGTTAACATGACAAATCTATGCTCAAACCATCAAGTCTTGAAAGAAGACTCTCTGGAATTAGAAAAAACTGATCTCAGTCTCTCCGATTACAAAATTAACTCAGACAATTTAACTGAGATAGGTACTCATGAGATGAAGAAAGAGCAAACATCATTTGAAGACCCACCAGACTTGGAGCTAAAGGAATTGCCCACTCATCTGTGCTATGAATTCCTAGACGACAATAAAAAACTTCCCATCATTCTCGCAGCCGATCTGACTATAGAACAACGGAAGTTAATCCTGGAGATGTGCAAAAAGTACAAAAGAGCCTTTGCATACAAAATCGCGGATATTCTAGGTATCAATCCAAGCTTTTGTTTGCATAAGATTCTTTTAGAAAATGAGTATAAGCCATGTGTGCAACCTCAAATAAGGTTGAATTCTAATGTGTGTGATGTCGTTAAAAAAGAAGTAATCAAATTGTTGGATGTTAGACTTATCTATCCTATTTTTGATAGTGAATGGGTAAGCCTAGTACAGGTGGTACCTAAGAAAGGTGGGATAACAGTTGTCAAAAATGAGAATAATGAATTAATTCCTACGAGAATTGTTACTGGTTAGCGTGTTTGCATTGATTAAAGAAAACTAAACACTACTACACAAAAAGACCAATTCCCTCTTCCTTTTATTGACCAAATGTTAGAAAGGTTATTTGGACATATGTTTTACTGCTTTCTTGATGGTTTTTCTGGATATTTTCAAATCCCTATTTCCCCGAAAGACCAGCATAAGACTACCTTCACATGCCCTTTTGGAACATTTGCATATAGAAGAATGCCTTTTGATTTGTGTAATGCACCTGCTAGTTTCCAACGTTGTATGACTGCTATTTTTGAGGAGATGTTAGGAGAGTCTATGGAAGTGTTCATGGATGATTTCTCAGTTTTTGGGAATTCATTTGGGAGTTGTCTAAAAAACTTGGAATCGATGTTAAAACGTTGTATAAAATCAAATTTGTTCTAAACTGGGAAAAATGTCATTTCATGGTAAAATAGGGAATTGTGTTAGGACATAAGTTCTCACACCGAGGTATGGAAGTGTTGCGTTGTGTGCGTGTGTCACAATTTGTAAAGATAAAGAAAATGAAGTAAATCAACACAATCTTAACAAGTGCAAGTATACAACGGTCAACAAGTAATATATGTACCTAAGTACAAGATTATCGATCCCACAAGGACTAAGTGTGCCAATTTACAGATGCAAATACGATTGTACAATTGGTTAAAAGAATAAAAGAATAAAGAATGATGAATAAGGAATATAGATTGGTCTAATGCTACGGCAATGCTACTCCTAAGGAAAAAACAAAACTAACAGTTAAGGGTCAACCTACTCGAAATAACCACAAGAGTACTACAGGTAATACAATGCTGCAACATTCACGCCCAAAATGTAAATACAAACCAGAGATAAATCTAAATATACAAAACATGCTTTCAGTTTCCAGATTAATGCTACAGCTGATCTGGTTCCACCCAGATTACTTGATCTACTAGTATAGATCCTCGATAACATCGTCTCATGGAGTACGAAGTACCGTTGACCTAAAGCAACACTAGTCAGTGAATTTGGTCATGTCCCCTGTAATGTTGAGCGCATGGTCATGCGTCTCAATCTAGTGCCACATAATTATCATGTCCACTAGCTCCCCTCCGTTAGAAGGCCAGATACTAGTTCGATTCATACATTGGACAGTCGTAACCGCAAGTGATGCTAAATCAATTTAAGTAATTACATGAATAAACCAAGCATGCCCCATACAAGCAGTAATCATAAAAACAGAAAGCAATGCTATAGCATACTCGTCATCATAATCAAAATAGTGTACTCAACATGTTCATACTTACTATGCCACAGCATCTTCAGGCTATAAAATATATGTTCAGTATAGAGAATAACAAAATCCATGAATTAAAGTAATGTAACAAAAATACTCCCATCATCACGGTACATAATTCCATTACAAAACAAGTTTAATCAATTCATAAAAGTCGCCTTTAACTCATGCCCAATATTCAAGCAAGAATCTATACAAGACAATGAACAATAATGAGGAAATGGGCAAAGAAATACTCGGGTTTGAGATCACGCTGCTGCCCAGATCAGTTTAATCACACTTGTCCAGTTCTACTCTCCTTTGACTGATGTCGTGGTATCTTTTCTGCTCAACTGATGAACACTCAGCAAGTCACCGTGCTCACTCTCGGGTTTTTCCCTGCAGAAATATATCTAAACTAAAAAGAAAATGCTAAACTATATTACCAAAAGTGCTACTGAACTATCTAAGAAAGAATAAAAACCAATCTCTCTTAAAAATGCTTAAGAGTCTAATCTCCCCAAAAGCTTTTTCCTCTCTCGGTTTCTTAAATATATATAGTGTATCATCTTGTACCGAGATTCAGCCTCAATCTGCCATCTGTCCATATTTTTGGAATTTTATTATAATATTCAGCAAATAAATTGAATAATCCAAAAATTAATTCCAGCTGCCTTCTGAAGTCTTTGTCTTTTTCCTCCATGCTGCAGGATTCTCTGCGAGATTCCAGCTCCAGCTGCCACGTTTTGAATAAGTTAAAAATGAAATAAATTCTGAAAAATAGCTGAATAATAAATCTGAAATTTTACTCCCTTTTTACCCTTGTTACAATAAATCAATTCAAATTAAATCCCAAATAATAATCCAATAAATACAGCTTGTACAAATATTTAGAAATTAATTAAATTAAATTGACATATTAACCATAAAACCACATTTTTAGTAAAAAGAGAGAGAATTATCAAATCAACGCATTTTAACTCCATTTTCCAAATAAATTCAGTTATTTCAAAAGCAAAACGTGGCAATTAAATGTGAATAACTCTATTATTCTAGAGTTATCACACCCCCAAACTTAAATCATTGCTCGTCCTGAGCAATGCTTCAGCAATGCGAAAGCAAAATGAAATATGCATACCCACTAAAAACTTTGACTCAGTAGTTTCAGCTAAACCTGGGACCAATGATTTCAGAGAGAAAAAATTCAAAATTCAAGCAGACACTATGTTCCATCCTTCATTGAATAACCAAGTATTAACCAACCCAATCTCAAAGAATTTCTACTCCAGTGTGTGTGTGAATAGTCCATCTTATTAGTTTCTTGTGTTCATGAATCAACAGTTGATAATCCCAAGACACATTTGGGATTGTCAGAATGCAATCTATTATACCACTCTCCACTAATGTAGCAAACTCATTAACAAAGATAAAAAAGGTCTTACTTTGGTTGTAATATGGGCTGAGGCTAAGGTATGATAAATATAGATAAAAAGTAGGCTTGAACTCAGTCCCAATCTGCCCAGAATACATTTAATGCAAGCAATTTTATATATATTTTTCCTATAGAGGGTCTATCTTTTTCTCACTTTTGCTCCAGCAAATGATTTACCTTTTAGTCATCTTTTTTATAGGCATCCTCAATAATGAGCTTTGCTCTTTATTTCTTCTTTTTTTGTATTCAGAGAGTTTTACTCTCTTTTTCAAGTATTTAAATACATCACCCATATCATTCTTACTTTCAGAATTTAACTGCCATAGTTCTAGGATGCTGCAGCATTTTGCTGCAGTACTTCTATGATTTTTCTCTTTATTCCCAGAAATTCTTTCTTTTTCTCCCTTTCTTGCCCCCAAAATTATTTGTAAACATATTGTAAGCAGACTGAGAGTAAGTTTCAGGTGACAAAGAAAGGATATAAACAAATATTTTGGAAAAAATGGCTTCATCTGTTCGATGTGGGTGTCCAAAGAATTTAGGCTAGGCTCGACTTGGTTTGCTAGGAAAAATACATGTATCATGGTCAGGCTTGAAAGGCTCAATCGTTCCCAAAAAAATGTGCCTTAATCATTTCAATGCTAATATGTTTACTAGAATTTCGCCTCAAGGGGTATATATAAATGATCCTAAAAATTCTGTGTCTTCATACCAAGCTAATTCTTTTCTATGAACAAAGAAATTTGTCTAAGTCTAGACTATTGTGGAAAAGATGGGGAGTAAAAATAGGTTTTACTTAAAGTCAACTAATACCTAATTATTCTAAAAAAATGGTACAAAGTCTACAAGAATGTACTTTAGTTTTAAGATTTCATCATTAATCGGGTCCCAAAGTCTGCCCTAATCCTGCTTAAGCCAATGTTCTACTGGGACACATGTAAATGCTGCCGCATTCATGCAAATAGTTCTTTTATGCTAAATCATTCATTCCATAAAGTGATATGCATAAATCATATCACGTTTTTAGCATGTTTTTAGGCATGATTTAGGGTGAAATTAAGGGTAAATCGGTCTTAATTGTTTATTATTAACCCAATTTCACAGTTTTTATGATTTTGGAAGTGTCATGTGAAAAGTAGTAGAAAATGGCAAATTTTGGGGCAAAAATGCAATTTTTCAGAAGTTTGGACTTCGGGGACGGTGTCCCGAATCAGGACGGGCGTCCTGACCTGGTCAACAGTTCAGGACGGGCGTCACAATCCAGGAAGGGTGTCCCGAGCAGAAATTCCAAGTCCCACATCGAATTTTTGATGAAAAATCACTCCAGGAAGCTGCTATAAATACCCCAGGCCTCCCTCAGTTGAATTCATCCCTCTCCACTTGATCTGAGTCATTCAGTGGTTTCCAGTGTACAATTCTCGAGTACACAACTCACGTAGAGACTCAGATTCCAGTATAAGTTTTCTTTCTTTCTAGTTAGTGTTTCGTTTTCTTAGATTCTGAGAATTAGTCTCAGATCCTAGGGTTCGATAGGTAGGTTCGTTTATGGTATTCATAGAATACTCGAGATTTCGTTAGGAGATCCTAAGAGGGCTCTAGGCGTTCGAAGAGTCAGTCCACAGGGCTGGGCTTAAGCTAGGTATTAAGGTAAACTCCAGTTACTAGGCTGAGGAAGCGTGCTCCGAAGGTTCTGACGAGCAGAGTCGGGTTAAGCAATACAACATATACAGCAGTACGCTCCATCGGCGAGACTAAGTAAAGGGTGATTTCTTTATGGCATCAGTCCCCATGTCCCTCTCTTATATGTTGTTATTGTGTTTGTCCAAATATCAATTATGAATACTGGATTATGATTTTTATGAATATTTGTTTTACATGTTGAAGTTGTTATGTTTTTCCGGAAATGGACACCTGCTTAAATATTCATTATGTCTGCATGTCTAATGTAGTTTCTTTTAAACTAAAATTTGGGTTATAGACAATTCCTAACCACAGTCTATTCATAACCTGTTTAGTTTAATAGGCATCAATTAGTATTGGTGTCTGCCATACTAGATAAAATAACCTGCGGAACACCCTGTTTGTTAGAGTAGTCTAGGTAGGCTGAGTAGAGCGTTTATGCTTGGGGTTATGGGCCAACGGCGTGATCCCCTAAGTGACATAGGGCTTTCATAGCTGTCTTTTGTTCGAATCGTGAGTAGGGCCGTTTACCTTTGCGATGGGGCGGTATATCAGATTACTCAGATGTGGTACACCTTTAGACTCAGAACATAGTTGCAATCCAGGCCAAGACAAGTCTAAAATACTCGAAGCTAGGTCAATCAACATGTAGGAACAATATAACATAGAATCAGGACCTCATCTATAAAACACTTTTCGGCTTAATTAGACTTAAACCTAGTGGAGAATGGATCACCCTCTCATCAAAGTTATTGATGAAGATTGCATAACTGGATCATAAGATAAGAGTTAGGATAAAAGGCTAGTTACTACTGAGCCGTTACCACTTCCCTGGGAGTACGATATTTATTTAATAAAATTGTAGATACTTTCCAACAAACTAGCTACACGATAGGTACTCTGTCTTAGGTTCTGACTGATTAAGTGACACCATAGAGACTAAATGTGACAATTAGTCAAACTCAGTCCTTAATTACTCATAATCAACATAGGGTAAAATAACACCTATTTAGCATATCAGTCGGAAACGCATCAGATTTTTGGCGCCATTGCCGGGGAAATATCATAATGAACTTAGGATTCCTGATCAAAATTCTAGAAACTTATGATAGGTAACGGTAGTAACCTAGACCTTAAACCCAACACTTATCTCATACTAGTTAGACAATCACTTTCCGAAATATAGGATTATCATAACTAATTAATTTTAGATGTTATCTGGAATTAAGACACTTAGGATAATCAAATTTTAGAAAATCATTCTAAAACCATATTGAGGGAATTTAATTGCTTTCGAAATATATAAAAAGAAAAAAAATTTAAATTTAAAAACCGAAAAAAATTGTAATTTTCTTGTTCAATGGTAAGTTGTTATTTTCCCTATCTTTTGTGTTATTTCACTTTCATAATTGAATAGTTGTTTTTTTTCTTCCGAAGTTTTTCGGTAAGTTGTTCTCTTTTCCTTATCTCTTGTGTTGTTTCCCTTTCATAATTGAATAGTTGTTTTTTTTTCTTTTTCTCTTCCGAATTTTTAATTTTCACTTTCCGTATAACCCCACTAACCAGTTTGCTCAGGCTAAACGTATTCTTCTCTATAGTTGCATGACTCGAACTTCAAAAGCTAACCTTGAAACACCAGTTGAGAATCCTGAACGTCTCATTCGTACAACTAATAGGTGAAGAACAGAGATGGCTGCTGAAAGACCTACCCTCGAATCCTACATCCAGCCACAGACTGTTCCAGTATCATCCGCCATCCAAATCCCTGGAAACCCTCGCTATGATCTTAAATCGAATGTGATCCAGTTGATTATAAATCGGGTTTAGTTTGGAGGAACTACAGTCGAGAATCCGCTAGAACACTTATCTGATTTCTCTTCTCTCTGCGAAGGCCTCAAGGGAGATCATATTGCATAAGTTACTAAACTAAACCTCTTTCCCTACTCACTGAGGGACAGAGCTAAGAGATGGTTGGCCCAGCTACCTACTAACTCCATCACCTCTTGGGACGAGTTAAGCAAGGCCTTCCTAGAAGAGTACTACTCTGCAACAAGAGTCCTAGAATATCGAAGGGCTCTGTCCAGTTTTACTCAAGCTGCTGATGAGACAGTGATCGAAGCTTGGGATAGATTCAAGGAACTACTCAGGCTCTGCCCCCAACATGGACTAACCGAAGCATTGCTGATCCAACTAACCGAAATTTGTATTCCATGTGGATTTTGTTGTCATGGATATGAACGGGGAAGGAGGAGTGCCCCCGATCCTAGGTCGACCATTTCTAGCAACCTCAAAAGCATTAATAGACGTCAGTAATGGACAAATCAAGTTAAGGGTAGGTAATGAGGACATCACTTTTGATCTAAATGAGACCCTTAGGTATCCCATGCATTTAGATGATACTTGTTTTTGTGTGGATGCCATGGAACACTTGATTGCAATTAACGTGACAGAGCTATGCTCAAACTATCAAATCCTGATTGAGGACTCCCTAGAACTAGAGGAGACTGAACTTAGCTCTTCTGAAAATGAAATTACTTCTGATAGTTTCACTGAGATAGGTGATGATGAGATGAAGAAAGAACGGACTTCATTTGAAGATCCACCAGACTTAGAGCTGAAGGAACTGCCCACTCATCTGTGCTACGAATTCCTAGATGACAACAAGAAACTTCCCATTATTCTTGCAGTTGATCTGACTGCAGAACAAAGGAAGGTGACCGTGGACATGTGCAGAAAGCTTAGAAGAGCCTTTGCCTACAAAATTGCAGACATTCCAGGTATTAATCCAAGCTTTTGTTCGCATAAGATTCTTCTAGAAACTGAGTATAAGCCATGTGTGCAACCTCAAAGGAGGTTGAATCCTAATGTGTGTGATGTTGTTAAGAAAGAAGTAATCAAATTGTTAGATGCAGGACTTATCTACCATATCTTAGATAGTGAGTGGGTAAGCCCGGTGCAGGTAGTACCTAAGAAAGGCGGTATAACAGTTGTCAGGAATGAACATAATGAATTAATCCCTACGAGAACTGTAACTGGTCATGGTGTATGCATAGACTATAGAAAACTAAATACGACCACACGAAAAGACCACTTCCCCCTTCCTTTTATTAACCAAATGTTAGAAAGATTAGCTGGACATATGTTTTATTGCTTTCTTGACGGGTTTTCTGGTTATTTTCAAATTCCTATTTCCCCTGAGGACCAGCATAAAACTACTTTCACATGCCCTTTTGGAACATTTGCATATAGAAGGATGCCTTTTGGTTTGTGTAATGCACCTGCTACATTTCAACGTTGTATGACTGCTATCTTTGAGGACATGTTAGGAAAATCTATGGAAGTATTTATGGATGACTTTTCTATTTTTGGTAATTCATTTGAGGTTTGTCTAAAGAACTTGGAATTAATGTTGAAACGTTGTATAAAATCTAACTTGGTTTTAAATTGGGAAAAATGCCACTTCATGGTAAAAGAGGGAATCGTTTTAGGACATATGATCTCACACCTAGGTATGGAAGTAGACAAGGCGAAAATTGAAGTTATTTCGAAACTACCTCCTCCCAAAAATGTGAGAGCCGTTAGAAGTTTTTTGGGACACGTTGGCTTTTATCGTAGGTTTATAAAAGATTTTTCATTAATAGCCAGGCCGTTGACCAATTTACTCGGAAAAGATGTTCCATTTGTCTTTGATGAAAAATGTCTGAAAGCTTTTAATAGACTTAAGAACTTTTAACTACTGCACCTATCATGACGTCACCTGACTGGAGTCTACCTTTTGAACTTATGTGTGATGCTATTGATTATACAGTAGGAGTTGTTTTAGGACAAAGACATGATAAGAAATTTCATGTAATATATTATGCTAGTAAAACCTTAACTGATACTCAGGAAAATTACACTACTACAGAGAAGGAATTATTAGTAGTAGTATATGCATTTGATAAGTTTCGATCTTATCTAGTCCTGTCTAAAACTATTGTTTATACTGATCATTCTGCACTAAAATACTTGTTCAATAAAACCGACGCAAAGCCAAGATTAATCAGATGTGTTTTATTGCTTCAAGAATTTGACATAGAAATTCGGGATAAGAAAGGGGCAGAAAACTTAGCCGCAGACCACCTGTCCAAGCTAGAGAATCCGACCATAGAAGCCATTGATGAAACAATCATATTTGATAAATTTCCGGATGAGAATCTGTGTATTGTTTGCTATTTTCTCACCCCCTTGGTTTGTAGATATAGCAAATTACTTGGCAGCCCGGACTCTCCCTAGTAATATCACTGCTCAACAAAGAAGAAAATTCTTTGCTGACCTGAAATATTACTATTGGGAAGATCCTTTTCTATTTCGAATATGTGCAGATCAGATGATCAGGAGATGTGTCTCTCAAGAAGAAGGCTTCCAAATTCTGGAACATTGTCACTGCGGACCAACATGCGGTCACTTAGCTGCAGCTAATACCGCCTGAAAAGTAGTAGAAGCAGGCTTCTACTGGCCTACCATATTCAAGGATGTCGCAGCATTCACAGGATCGTGCGATGCCTATCAGAAAGCTGGAACCATTTCTTCTCGAGACAGTCTACCCCAACAGGTAATTCAAAGTGTAGAAATATTTGACATATGGGGTATAGACTTCATGGGTCCTTTTCCTCCCTCTTTTGGTAAGCAGTACATCATAGTAGCTGTGGAATATTTTTCAAAATGGCCTGAGGCACAGGCCCTACCTACTAATGATGCTAGAGTCGTATGCAAATTCCTTAAGCAGATTTTCGCCAGATTTGGATGTCCGAAGGCCCTAATCAGTGATCGAGGTACACACTTATGCAACTCTCAATTGCAGAAGGTGCTTCATCAATACGGAGTTCAGCATCGCGTTTCCACAGCCTACCATCCCCAAACCAATGGGCAGGCTGAGGTAACCAATAGGGGAATAAAGAGAATCCTAGAAAAGACTGTGGGTGTTAACCGTAAGGATTGGGCCAATAAGCTGGAGGATGCATTATGGGCCTTCCATACAACATACAAGACCACTACGGGATTCTCACCTTATCGACTAGTCTATGGAAAAGCATGTCACCTTCCGGTTGAACTTGAACACAGAGCTTATTGGGCGGTACAAAAATGCAACCTGGACGATAATTTAACTAAGGAACGCCGGATTCTACAAATCAACGAACTGGATGAGTGGAGGCTCAAAGCCTATGAAAACTCACATCAGTTCAAGATGACAAGTAAACTCCGGCATGACAGGCGACTCAGAACCTAGAAGAATTTTGAACCAGGAGATAAGGTATTGCTATACAACTCACGTTTAAAATTTTTCCCAAGAAAGCTGCGTAGCTGTTGGTCGGGACCGTTCACAATCACGGAAGTATCACCTTTCGGAGCATGTGACATCATGGATTCTGATGGCATTATTCAAAAAGTGAACGGACAACGCCTAAAGATTTACAGAGAGCCTTTTGTCTCGTCCGAGCAGACTGTGGACTTCACAGAATAAGGGAGTATCTCTTTCATTTTATTTCATGTTTTGTTATTTGTTATTTCTTTCATTATTCTATTTTCCTTCTTACCCGTAGGTAGTTGAATAAGTGTGGGGTAAGAGTTCTTTGTTTTGTTTTTGAGTTCTTTGTTTTTGTTTCTTATTTTAAAATAAGTGTGGGGTAGTTTAGAAATGCATGCACACTGAGGACAGTGTCAGACTTAAGTGTGGGGTAGCAGTGCACGGTGCATTGTAGTAGTAGAAAGGTTTTTTTTGATTTTTGCTTGTTTTCCCATATTTTCACGTATTTTCACACCCTTTCAAAAATTTTCATTCTTTCAGACTTCTAAATGCAGTATGATTGGTTAAACATTTGCTGATGTCTATGATATGTATGTGGAATGTTATGGTTAGTAGGAGATGATTTATGACTATTTTGAACTTATTGATTAGGAATAGGGGATTCCTGATAACTAAGCATAACTTAGTCTGGATTAGAGACCTCAGCCAATCACCTTTTCGAGACTTAACTAGATAAAATTAGACCAGTTGTGGATATATTGGCAATTAGAATGACTAGATGAGACTCTGAGCTAAAAGTGAAAAGAAACAAAAGAAAGTTATTTAAATAAGGGTAGTCTGCCAGCGGCCTTCGCTACTCGAGCACCACTCCTTCGGGGAATTTAAAGCCTGATACCCTAAGGTCGTGTAGGTCTGGGAGTCATCGGAGTGGGACTCGCTACATGGGTAGTTGAAGTTGACGTGTTCTAAGCAGACTCAAAATACCCTGAATATATAAAGAAAATCAATAAATGCTAAATCATTAAAAATCTTATCACCAAGGCTCAGAACTCAAAAAGTTGTCTATTGATAGTATGTCTAGTGACGGGTCGAAGTGTTATCTGGTAATAGTTAAGACAAGAGTCTATTGTGTTGACTATCTAGTCTAGACTAGTACACACACTACACATCAGGAAGACCTTGTGACTAAGAGAAGAGTTCAACCTAGTTGTTAAGTTGTTTTCTGTTTAATCATAACAGTCTATTAGAGACATTTGAGACCTTGTCATAGCAACCTGACCAGTCAGACCTGTGTTAAGAATTGTCTGAATAATTTTTGGAATAAAAACATGACTAGGAATTTAAGTGACGGCACATATCACTAACTTCAGGTAGACTTTGCTTGAGGACAAGCAAAAAGCTAAATGTGGGGTTATCTGATATGCATAAATCATATCACGTTTTTAGCATGTTTTTAGGCATGATTTAGGGTGAAATTGAGGGTAAATCGGTCTTAATTGTTTATTACTAACCCAATTTCACAGTTTTTATGATTTTGGAAGTGTCAGGTGAAAAGTAGAAGGAAATGGCAAATTTCGGGGCAAAAACACAATTTTTCAGAAGTTTAGACTTCGGGGAGGGTGTCTCGAATCAGGACGGGCGTCCTGACCTGGTCAACAGGCCAGGACGGGCGTCCAGGACTCAGGACGGGCATCCTGACCTGGTCAACAGTTCAGGACGGGCGTCCCGAGCAGAAATTCCAAGTCCCACATCGAATTTTTAATGAAAAATCACTCCAGGAAGCTGCTATAAATACCTCAGGCCTCCCTCAGTTGAATTCATCCCTCTCCACTTGATCTGAGTCATTCAGTGGTTTCCAGTGTATAATTCTCGAGTACACAACTCACTCAGAGACTCAGATTCCAGTATAAGTTTCTTTCTTTCTAGACAGTGTTTCGTTTTCTTAGATTCTGAGAATTAGTCTCAGATCCTAGGGTTCGTTAGGTAGGTTCGTTTCTGGTATTCATAGAATACCCGAGATTTCGTTAGGAGATCCTAAGAGGGCTCTAGGCGTTCGAAGAGTCTGTCCACAGGGCTGGGCTTAAGCTAGGTATTAAGGTAAACTCCAGTTACTAGGCTGAGGAAGCGTCCTCCGAAGGTTCTGACGAGCAGAGTCGGGTCAAGCAATACGGCATATACAGCAGTACGCTCCATCGGCGAGACTAAGTAAAGGGTGATTTCTTTATGGCATCAGTCCCCCTGTCCCTCTCTTATATGTTGTTATTGTGTTTGTCCAAATATCAATTATGAATACTTGGTTATGATTTTTATGAATATTTGTTTTACATGTTGAAGTTGTTATGTTTTTCCGGAAATGGCCACCTGCTTAATATTCATTAAGTCTGCATGTGTAATATAGTTTCTTTTAAACTAAAATTAGGGTTATAGACAATTCCTAACCACGGTCTATTCATAACCTATTTAGTTTAACTAGCATCAATTAGTATTGGTGTCTGCCATACTAGATAAAATAACCTGCGGAACACCCTATTTGTTAGAGTAGTCTAGGTAGGCTGAGTAGAGCTTTTATGCATGCGGTTATGGGCCAGCGGCGTGATCCCCTAAGTGACATAGGGCTTTCATAGATGTCTTTTGTTCGAATCGTGAGTAGTGCCATTTACCTTGGCGATGGGGCGCTATATCAGATTACTCAGATGTGGTACACCTTTAGACTCAGAACATAGTTGCAATCAAGGCCAAGACATGTCTAAAATACTTGAAGCTAGGTCAATCAACATGTAGGAACAATATAACATAGAATCAGGACCTCATCTATAAAACACTTTTAGGCTTAATTAGACTTAAACCTAGTGGAGAATAGATCACCCTCTCATCAAAGTTATTGATGAAGATTGCATAACTAGATCATAAGATAAGAGTTAGGATAAAAGGCTAGTTACTACTAAGCCGTTACCACTTCCCTCGGAGTACGATATTTATTTAATAAAATCGTAGATACTTTCCAATAGACTAGCTACACGATAGGTACTCTGCGTTAGGTTCTGACTGATTAAGTGACACCATAGAGACTAAATGTGACAATTAGTCAAACCCAGTCCTTAATTACTCATAATCAACATGGGGTAAAATAACACCTATTTAGCATATCAGTCGGAAACGCATCATAAAGCATCACCAAACATTCATTCAAATAAGCCATTCATTCATTCAGATATTTATTCATTCAGATCATAACATAAAAGATGTATCATTAAAGCTTTTAGGACAAAGATAGCAGAATTTTTGACAAGAGGGCACCCTCCCCCAAACTTAAGGAGAAGCAATGTCCTCATTGCAAAACATAAGAAAACATGCAGCGAAAAATGTTCAGATGACAGAATAACGTAAGAAAAGAAAGTGTCCAATCCTGCTCAGCAGGTAAAAAAGTACAGACCAAATGCAAAAGCAAAAGTTAAAGGGTGAGAGAAAGAACTACTCCCATTGAGTTGGGAGTGCCTTAAAGGATGTTAACATTATCATCCATCTTGTTTTGGTCTTCCTCGGGTAGGAGTTGTTTAGGAAAGGTCGGTCATGGGTTGCCAGATTATTACCTTTGCTGCGGCAATGCTCGGAAGTATGCAGCATCACGATCCCTCGTATATCTCCAGTAAATTTGCTGCTATGCAAAGAGATGTGCTACTGTCATTGCTGGAGCATCCGTGGGAGTTGTTGTTGGAGCATCCGTTATGGCAGAGAATGGAGTCTGGGCTGCAGGAGTGTGAGTGTTGTCTGGTAGATGTGGTTGTGGTCTAGAAGGGATGATTCTGCTTAAGTCATAAGCGGAGATGGTTCCTTGAGGGTAAAATTCGGTGTCTTCCATGGCAACCGTTACTCCAGAAGCCCTACACAACAAGCAGATCAAAGTGGGGAAAAATATTTCCCCAATCTTCTTGTTAGCACATGCACGTATCTGTTCACAAATCAGCTTACCAACATTAATCGGACGAGCCTTAACAATATAGGCCAACAAAATAATGCGTTCAACATTTAGAGATGATGTATGCCCAGTAGGCATCAAGGAATGCCTCACAAAATAAAACCAAATTTTAGCTTCATCTGTCAAAAACTCCCTACGGCATGTTTTGTTGCCTTGCTTGGACAATGACCTCTTGCAACAATTTATCGCAGGTTTCATCAGTTAAATTAGCAAGATGTGAATAAAAATCATCAGCGTCATTGATGTAGTTCATGAGATTGAAGAGTTGGTTGATTGCTCTTGGGTTCAAAGCGACAGAGCATTCTCGGACAAAGATCGAGTACACACTGTTTGGCCATAAATTCGCGTAAAATTCCTTGACAATAGAGGAATCCGGCTCCACCCTTTGTGAGCAAAACTATTCCCAGCCCTGAATGCAGATAACGTCTCTACATTCCGTCGGTAGAGGATATGGCGTTTCTCCATTCAGGACAAAACCTAGGTCGGCGAGGTATTGTTTTCCCGAATACAATTCCTGAAATCTTGACTCCGCGTCTAAGGAGGAAAATCGTTCCTTAGTACATTTTTGCGCTACTTGCTTAATTCTTGGCATCTAAAAAATAACAAATGTGAGATTCAATCGCAAAGACAGGTCGTGGCCAGAATAGAAAAAGAAGAAAAATAAAGTCCCAATTTCAAAAACAGTCAAGGCGGTCCTAACTTTTTCTCCAATAAATATGCTCGCACTCACTTATCACAGAAGAAATAAAAGGATACAAAACCCTCAGAAGATTCAAATCATCTCCCTGCGTAAATTAGTACTGGCCCAGAAGCAAAAATCTCAAAGGATTCGAAAATAACAAACGGGTACAGATTTCACAATAAAAATAAAAAATGAACAGAGAAAGCGCTACACCCATTCTGAAACAAATCCATTTTTCTGAAAAACACACTTTAGCCCAAAAGATAAAAAAACAACATAACAAAAAATACCAACAAATCTGGAAAGAACAACCCCTATTATCGAAACAGAAACTTGCATACCTCAAACCGAATACACAGTAACATGACCCGAAAATAAAGCACACTTTTACAAAGAAAAACTCCATTTTTCGTACAGTCATGTTAAACCCATAAGAATAAAACAACAAATCCAACAATGTACCTACTTAAAAAGAAAAAGCCCCAAGTTTTCAACTGAAAATTTCAAATCTGAACCACAAATCGCAACTTAGACGCTCAGATCAGTGAACAATAACCCTTGTTTTTAACAAAAAATGGTTAACCCGGAATGGGTTATCCGTCTATTTAAGTTTAATGCAACATACCCTTCAGATTAACCAGAGAAAAACATACCTTTAGTGCGTCGGTTGCTTGAAAACTCGTCTTGGAGAAATATGGTTGTGGGTACAGTCGGACTTGAGAGGAATGTGGAAGAACAGAAGGATTTTTTAAAAATGGAAGTTTGAGAGAATATGGAAGCAACTGCTGTAGTTTTTGTTTTTTAAAAAAAATCCTAACAGTTGTGCAAATGTGGACAAAATAAAAGAATGTTGGTGCCTTTTCAGTTTCTTGAACTAGGTAGTACTCATATCTCTGTAAAGACCAAAAATAAAATAATAATAATGAGTACTTACTTGTCCCAATGCAACGAAAAGATATTTGTCAACTGAAAAGTTGCCTTTATTCCTGACAGACTCCACTTCCCAATCTGTTTGACTCTGCCCGAGAGTCATAAAGTTGAATGGACTTTCCACTTATCCATTTTGCTGCTTTAAATGCTTGGTCTCCTTATCCAAATTTTGTGTATATATTTGTCCAAAAATATATACAAAATGCGTAAGTCAACCCCCAATCTAAAAATAAAAACAAAGAAAACAACAAAAACAAAAAGAACCAACAGTGGTCGGGTACAGGGGTACCCGACACTTATTAAAGCAAAAGACGGAAATAATAAATAAACAGAAAGAACAGAAAATAAGACAAAAATGGAAAGTGTTCACTTGGAATTTTTCACTTGTGATGGGTCCACTTAATTATTCAACATTGACCAATGATAGAGAAGCAAAGTTTTGCACTAGGTCACCATCTCTGTAGAGTTTTAATCTATGCCCGTTGACTTTAAATTTGACCCCATTTTTGCCCACGACCAAGACCACTCCATAAGGATATATTTGTTCAATTGTGTATGGCCCGTTCCATCTCGATTTCAATTTTCCTGGAAATAATTTTAATCTTGAATTAAAGATCAAAACTTGTTGTCCAATTTCAAAATTCCTTGGTTGGATGTGTTTATCATGCCATTTCTTCGTTTTTTCCTTGTACAATTTGGCATTTTCATAAGAAAACAGTCTCAGCTCATCCAACTCCGAAAGCTGCAACATTCTCTTGTCTCTGGCAGCATTCATGTCCAGATTAAGATGATGTAGTGCCCAGTATGCCTTGTGTTCTAATTCCACTGGTAGATGACAAGCTTTCCTGAAAACAAGTCTATAAGGAGACATTCCAATGGAAGTCTTGAAAGCTGTTCGATAGGCCCATAAAGCATCATCTAACCTTTTTGACCAATCTTTTCTATTAGGGTTTACCACCTTCTCAAGTATACCTTTAATGATTCGGTTGGACAATTCTACTTGTCCGTTGGTTTGAGGATGATAAGGTAGGGTAATCTTGTGACGAACATTATATTTGGCTAACATGACACGTAGCCATCTGTTAATGAAATGAGTTCCTTCATAACTAATAATCACCCGTGGAGTCCCAAATCGTGTGAAAATGTTTTTCCTTAGAACGTTCATCACGACTTTGGAATCATTGGTGGGGAATGCTGCGGCTTCCACCCACTTTGAAACATAGTCTACTGCCATTAAAATGTACGATTTTCCAAAAGAAGGGGGGAAAGGTCCCATGAAATCAATACCCCATACATAAAAAAGTTCAACTTCCAAAATGTTGGTCAGAGGCATTTATTTTCTTCTTGAGATGTTTCCTACCCTTTGGCAGTGATCACACTTTGCCACAAACTCATAACAGTCTTTAAATAATGAAGGCCAAAAGAAACCAGATTGTAGTACCTTTGATGCGGTTCTTGACCCTCCAAAATGTCCTCCGCAAGGTGAGTTGTGACATTGAAAAGTGATATCCTCAATTTCATCGTCGTTCACACACCTCCAAATCATTTGGTCTTTGCATTGTTTGAACAAAAAGGGTTCCTCCCAAAAATAACTTTTTACATCATGGAGGAACTTCTTTCTTTCCTGGTATGAGAAATACGGCGGCATTTCACCACTGGCCAAATAATTAGCAAAGTCAGCATACCATGGCATTTTCATGTCTTCTTGAATTTCCAGCAATTGTTCATCTGGAAAATGTTCATTAATAGGGATTTGAAATTCCTCTTGTTGTTCCAATCGAGATAGATGGTCGGCTACTTGATTTTCTACTCCTTTCTTGTCCTTGATTTCCACATCAAATTCTTGTAGGAGTAGGATCCATCTAATGAGCCTTGGTTTTGAGTCCTTCTTTGCAATTAAATATTTGATAGTAGAATGATCGGTGTAGACTATCACTTTTGTGTCCACCAAATAGGACCTGAATTTATCAGAGGCAAATATAACATCAAGCAACTCTTTTTCAGTAACAGTGTAATTTACTTGAGCCTCCGTGAGTGTCTTGCTGGCGTAATAGATGGAATAAAAAATTTTGTTACGCCGCTGCCCCAAAACAGCACCAACTGCATAGTCACTAGCATCACACATTAGCTCAAATAGCAGACTCCAGTCAGGTGCTATGATAATGGGGGCTGAAATTAGCTTCTGTTTAGGTTCCTCAAATGTTGCGGCACAGGCTGCATCAAAAGAAAACACATTATCTTTTTCTAATAATTTACATAAGGGCTTAGATACCTTTGAAAAGTCTTTGATGAATCTCCGGTAGAAGCCCGCATGTCCCAAGAAGCTTCGAATGTGTTTCACAGTTGTTGGGGTTGGTAACTTTTCAATTACTTCTATCTTTGCTCGGTCTACTTCAAGACCTTTTTTCGAAATCCTGTGACCCAACACAATTCCTTCCCTAACCATAAAGTGACACTTTTCCCAGTTGAGGACTAAATTGGTGTCCTCACAACGTTGAAGCACCTTGGCCAAATTCTCTAAACATTCATCAAAAGAGTCCCCAAATACGGAGAAGTCATCCATAAAAACTTCTAAGTACTGCTCCACGATATCTGTGAAAATGGCCATCATACAGCATTGGAACGTTGCTGGAGCATTGCATAATTTGAACGGCATCCTTCTAAATGCAAATGTACCATAGGGACAAGTGAAAGTCATTTTGTCCTGATCCCCTGGTGCTACAGCAATTTGGTTGTAACAAGAATAACCATCCAGAAAATAGTAGTAATCACGTCCAGCCAACCTATCCAACATTTGGTCAATGAAGGGTAGTGGGAAGTGGTCTTTCCATGTGGCTTTGTTGAGCTTTCTATAGTCAATGCAAATCCTCCATCACGTGATGGTTCTGGTGGGAATTAATTCATTATCTTCATTCACCATAGTAATTCCCCCTTTCTTGGGCACACATTGTACAGGACTTACCCAAGAACTATCACAGATAGGATAGATTATGCCAAAATCCAGCCACTTGATAATTTGCTCCTTTACCACTTCCTTCATAACATGGTTTAATCTTCTTTGCCCCTTAACTGAATTTTTGGAATTTTCTTCCAAAATGATTTTATGCATGCATAAGGTTGGACTTATACCTTTTATGTCAGCTATGGTCCAGCTCATAGCCCTCTTATCCTGCTTCAGAACCCCAAGCAATTTTTCTTCTTGTTTAGCATCCAGTAATGCTGAAATAATCACAGGCAGAGTTGAGTCTGCTCCCAGAAATCCATACTTCAAATGTTGAGGCAATAACTTCAGTTCCAGCTCAGGTGGTTCTTCCATAGAAGGTTTTGTTACCTTGATCTCCCGAGAAGACAAGTCCAAGGATTCAAATTGTGCGCGAAACTTGAAACCATGAGAATTTGTTTCTAACCACGCTGAATATTATTCTTCTTCTTCATTGCCATCATCGTGCAACATTTCCTCCATCAAAACTCTTTCCAATGCATCATCTCCATATTTCTTCCGCTGATGCGTTCCTACTGACATACTAAAATAGGTGTTATTTTACCCTATGTTGATTATGAGTAATTAAGGACTTAGACTAACTAATTGTCACATTTAGTCTCTATGCTGTCACTTAATCAATCAGAACCTAAGGCAGAGTACCTATCGTGTAGCTAGTCCGTTGGAAAGTATCTACGATTTTAATTAAATTAATTATCATACTCTCAGGGAAGTGGTAACGGCTTAGTAGTAACTATCCTCTTACCCTAACTCTTATCTTATGATCCAGTTATGCAATAATTCATCAAGTTCTTTGATGAGAGGGTGATTCATTCTCCAGTAGATTTAAGTCTATTTAAGCCTAAAAGTATTTTACAGATAACGTTCTGATTCTATGTTATACTGTTCCTACATGTTGATTGACCTATCTTCGAGTATTTTAGATATATCTTGGTCTAGATGGCAATTATGTACTGAGTCTAAAGGTGTACCACATCTGAGTTACCTGATAAACCGCCCCATTGCCATTGACGGCCCTACTCAAGATTCGAGCTAAAGGCATCCATGAAAGTCCTATGTCACTTAGGAGATCATGTCGCTCGCCCTAACGCCGGCATAAACACACAAACTTAGCCTACTTAGACTACTCTAACAAACATGGTGATCTATAGGTTATTTCATCTAATATGGCAGACATTAATGCTTTCCGATGGGAAAGTCCTAAATTAATGCATGTTAAATTAAACAGGTTATGATTAGACCGTGGTTAGGAATTGTCTATAACCCTACATTTAGTTTAAAAGAAACTATAGCAGACATGCAGTCATAATGAAAGTTAAGCTGGTGACCATTTCTGGAAAAACATAAAGTACTTCAACATGCATAACACATATTCATATAATCAAAGTTCAATATTCATAATACATATTTGGACGAACACAGTACAGATATATAAAGAGAGGGACAAGGGGACCGATGCCATAAAGTATTCACCCTTTACGTAGTCCGCTAATGGAGCAACTGATTGTATATGTTGGACTGCTCGACCCAACTCTGCTCGACAGAACCTTCGGAGGACGCTTCCTCAGCCTAGTAGCTATACTTTACCTTAATACCCAGCTTAAGCACAACCTTGTTGACTGACTCTTCGAACGCCTAGTGCCTTCTTAGGATCTCCTAATGAAATCCCAAGTATTCTATGAATACCGAAAATGAACCTATCTAGTCGTATTCTAGGATCTGAGACAGACTCTCAGAAACAAATAACACGAGACACTCTCTAAGACTGTAAATAAACCTATACTAAAAGCCTGAATCACTAAGTGACTTGTATACTACGGAAAACTGTATACTTGAAGTCACTAATTGACTCAAATCGAGTGGAGAGGAATGATTTCAACTGAGGAAGGCCAGGGGTATTTATAGTAGGGGAACTGGGTGAATTTCTCTTCAAAAATCGATGTGGGATTCTAAAATGGGGCTCGGGATGCCCGTCTTGGATCTGGGACGCCCGTCCCGGCCTGTTGACCAGGTCAGGACGGCCGTCCCAAGTCCTGGACGCCCATCCTGGTCTGTTGACCATGTTAGGATGCCTGTCCTGGCTTCTGGATGCCTATCTCGACTTCCGAACTTCTGAAAATCACGTTTTGCCCCAAAATTTGCCATTTTCTTGTACTTTTCACCTGCCACTTCCAAAATCACAAAAACTGTGAAATTGAGTTAATAACAATCAATTAAGAGCGATTTAACATTAATTTCACCCTAAATTGTGCCTAAAAATGCTAAAAACGTGATATGATTTATGCATATCATCCGCTCTTCATTTTCATTTGTCAAAGAATCAATAGTGGATATGTGAAAACAATCCTCACCTTCATCATGAAATTTCATGGCTTTAAAAACATTAAACGTGACTTTATCATCTTAAAACCTCATGGTGAGTTCTCCTTTTTGAACATCAATGAGAGTCCTTCCAGTAGCAAGGAAAGGTCTCCCCAAAATAATTGGAACTTCTCTATCTGCTTCATAATCCAAAACAATAAAGTCAGCTGGAAAAATAAATCTATCCACTCTTACCAAGACATCCTCGAATTTCCCGTCTGGATGGGCTATAGACATGTCCGCTAGTTGCAACGTTACAGTCGTAGGTCTTACCTCATCAATGTCTAATTGTTTAAAAACTGACATGGGCATTAGGTTGATGCTGGCACCAAGATCGCATAATGCCATGCCACAATAAGAGTCTCCAATAGAGCAAGGAATGTTAAAGCTTCCCGGATCTTTCATTTTGGGGGGTAGCTTATCCTGCAAAAAGAAACTATATTCTTTGGTTAGTGCAACAATTTCATACTCACCCAACCTTCGTTTCTTTGTAAGAATATCTTTCATAAATTTCGCGTAGTTGGGCATTTGTTCTATGGCTTCTACCAAAGGAATGTTGATATGCAGTTGTTTCAAAATGTCCAGAAACTTCTTGAACTGCTCATCCTGTTTCTTTTTAGCAAACCTTTGCAGAAATGGCATCTTCTGTTGAACTGGTTTGCTTTCTGGAACTTTGCTTTGCTGCGGCATTTGGGATGTTGCAGCATCAGTCTCTACTTTAGCTGGTTCAGCTACTGGAATTCCTTCTTCTTTGTCCTTTTTACTGGGCTCACTGGACATCTCCATTGCTCCCTGCTTGATTGTTGGTTCCTCCAGTATTTTCCCACTCCGTAGAGTCATTGCTTTGTAATGTTCCTTTCCTTCTCTTCTTGGATTTTCGGTGTCACTTGGGAGTGAACCTTGTGGTCTGTTCTTCAGTTCTTGGGCCAACTGTCCCATCTGGGTTTCCAAGTTCCGAATAGTGGATGTCAAGCCTTGAATGGTTGTCTCCGTTCTCGCCATAAAATCTATCAGCATATTTTCCAAATTGTTTGAATGTGGTGGTGGTTGTCGTTGAGGCCTTTGCTGAAGTTGGTGTTGCTGTTGGGGGTACTGCTGTTGCTGGAGCATTGGCCTCTGGTTCATCCCTTCGTTGTATTGCATCCCCTGGTCTCTCCAAGAAAAGTTGGGATGCTGTCGCCAAGTAGGATTGTAAGAATTGGAATGCAAACCATTGCCTCTGTTCTGATTCCCCATGTAGCACACTAATGCTGGAATGTGAACACAATCCTCAAAAGAGTGTCCTTCACCACAGTAGACACAACACACATCTTGCACTTGGCTTACACTAGACTGGTTTGGTTGCTCAGCTGTCTGCCCGCTATGCTGCTGCATACTCATTGTTTTCAGCATATTAGACATGGATGACACTCCAGCCACCCTTCTTCCACATGACAGTCTTGTTGTAGGCCATTGATAGTTGTTATTGGCAATTCTCTCGATTAACTCATAAGCTTCATTGTATGTTTTAGCCAATAATGCACCATTTGCTGAAGCATCAACTATCATTCGTGTGTGTGCCTTTAACCCATTGTAAAATGTTTCCATTTGAATGCAGTGTGGGATTCCGTGATGTGGGCATCTTCTTAACAACTCATTAAATCTTTCCCATACCTCGTACAGTGATTCTTCTTCTAATTGATGAAAAGAGGTAATTTCGTTTCTCAACTTAGCATTTTTTGTAGGAGGAAAATGTTTCATTAAAAATCTCCCAGTAAGCTGTTGCCATGTAGTTACACTACCAGAGGGTAGATAGTTAAGCCACGCCCTAGCTTTGTCTCTAAGAGAATATGGAAACAATTTCAACCTCAAAGCATCGTCTGTCACCCCTGGTAACTTAAAACAGTCGCTTACTTCCATAAATAAACGTAGGTGCAAGTGTGGATCTTCAGCAGGTAGTCCACCAAGCTGCCCTATTGTTTGCAACATTTGAAACATTACTGGTTTCAACTCGAACTGTGCTACGACAATCTTTGGTCTCACAATACTTGGGTTCAATTCATTAAACATAGGGACAACATACTGCCGAATGGCATGGTCCCTATCATCTGCCATTACCACTGGATTGTAGGCAGGTTCAAGTTGAATTTCACGTTGTTCCGCCATAACTGCCTTATCCGTGGTTTGTTTCTTCTTCCTTAACGCCTTGGCTATTTTCTCAATTTCTGGATCGAGTGGTAGCAATGTAGCTTGAGAGCCCTTGCGCGTCTTACTCATGTAAAACAGCACACGTTAAGGAATGAATGATATACACAAGCTGAAAATTACCAAATGATCAATATCAATAATATTCAAATAAAATTCAGCCTATGCACAAATATTCGTCCCTCATACACTAAGTCAATAGAAAATTAAGCACAAGTATGAGTATAAAAATAAACTGAAAAATAAAAGTAACCAAATGCAAACAATCAATATTTACAATCAATTGACTCCAAAGTCCCTGGCAATGGCGCCAAAAACTTGTTGCGTTGTGTGCGTGTGTCACAATTTGTAAAGATAAAGAAAATGAAGTAAATCAACGCAATCTTAACAAGTGCAAGTATACATCGGTCAACAAGTAATATATGTACATAAGTACAAGATTATCGATCCCATAGGGACTAAGTGTGCCAATTTACAGATGCAAATACGATTGTACAATTGGTTAAAAGAATAAAAGAATAAAGAATGATGAATAATGAATAGAGATTGGTCTAATGCTACGGCAATGCTACTCCTATGGAAAAAACTAAACTAACAATTAAGGGTCAGCCTACTGGAAATAACCACAAGAGTACTGCAGGTAATACAATGCTGCGGCATTCAAGCCCAAAATGTAAATACAAACCAGAGATAAATCTAAATATACAAAACATGCTTTCAGTTTCCAAATTAATGCTACAGCTGATCTGGTTCCACCAAGATTACTTGATCTACTAGTCTAGATCCCCGATAACATCGTCTCATGGAGTACGAAGTACCATTGACCTAGAGCAACACTAGTCAGTGAATTTGGTCATGTCCCCTGTAATGTTGAGCGCATGGTCATGCGTCTCAATCTAGTGCCACATAATTATCATGTCCACTAGCTCCCCTTCGTTAGAAGGCTAGATACTAGTTCGATTCATACGTTGGACAGTCGTAACCGCAAGTGATGCTAAATCAATTTAAGTAATTACGTGAATAAACCAAGCATGCCCCATACAAGTAGTAATCATAAAAATAGAAAGCAATGCTACAACATACTCGTTATCATAATCAAAACAGTGTACTCAACATGTTCATACTTAACTATGCCACAACATCTTCAGGCTATAAAATATATGTTCAATACAGAGAATAACGAAATCCATGAATTAAAGTAATGTAACAAAAATACTCCCATCGTCACGGTACATAATTCCATTACAAAACAAGTTTAATCAATTCATAAAAGTCTCCTTCAACCCATGCCCAATATTCAAGCAAGAATCTATACATGACAATGAACAATAATAAGGAAATGGGCAGAGAATTACTCGGGTCTGAGATCACGCTGCTGCCCAGATCAGTTTAATCACGCTTGTCCAGTGCTACTCTCCTCTGACTGATGTCGCGGCGTCTTTTCTACTCAGCTGATGAACACTCAGCAAGTCACCCTGCTCACTCTCGAGTTTTTCCCTGCAGAAATTAATCTAAACTAAAAAGAAAATGCTAAACTATAATATTGAAAGTGCTACTGAACTATCTAAGAAAGAATAAAAACCAATCTCTCTTTAAAATATGCTTAAGAGTCTAATCTCCCCAAAAGCTTTTTCCTCTCTGGGTTTCTCAAATATATATAGTGTATCATCTTGTACCGAGATTCAGCCTCAATCTGCCATCTGTCCATATTTATGGAATTTTCTTATAATATTCAGCAAATAAATTGAATAATCCAAAAATTATTTCCAGCTGCCTTCTGAAGTCTTTGTCTTTTTCCTCCATGTTGCAGGATTCTCTGCGAGATTCCAGCTCCAGCTGCCACATTTTGAATAAGTTAAAACTGAAATAAATTCTGAAAAATAGCTGAATAATAAATCTGAAATTTTACTCCCTTTTTACCCTTGTTACAATAAATAAATTCAAATTAAATCCAAATAATAATCCAATAAATACAACTCGTACAAATATTTGGAAATTAATTAAATTAAATTGACATATTAACCATAAAACCACATTTTTAGTAAAAAGAGAGAGAATTATCAAATCAACGCATTTTAACTCCATTTTCCAAATAAATTCAGTTATTTCAAAAGCAAAATGTGGCAAATTAAATGTGAATAACTCTATTATTCTAGAGTTACCAGGAAGTAGATAAGGCTAAGATTGAAGTTATTTCAAAACTACCCCCACTTAACTCTGTGAGAGCCATTAGAAGTTTTTTTGGGACACGCTGGCTTTTATCGCAGGTTTATAAAAGATTTTTCACTAATAGCCAGACCGTTGACCAATTTACTTAGTAATGACATTCCTTTTGCTTTTGATGAAAAATGTTTAAAAGCTTTTAACATACTTAAGGAACTTCTGATTACTGCACCTATCATGACATCACCTCATTTGAATTAATGTGTAATGCCAGTGATTATTTAGTTGGAGTTGTTTTAGGATAGAGACATGATAAGAAATTTCATGTAATATACTACGCTAGCAAAACCTTGACTGACGCTCAGGAAAATTACACTACAACAGAAAAGGAATTACTAGCAGTAGTATACGCGTTTGATAAATTCTGATCTTATCTAGTCTTGTCTAAAACAATAGTTTATACTGATCATTCTGCATTAAAATACTTGTTCAATAAAACTGACGTAAAACCAAGACTAATCAGATGAGTTTTATTGCTTCAGGAATTCGACATAGAAATCAGGGATAAGAAGGGGGTAGAAAACCTAGCTGCAGATCACTTGTTGAAGGGTTTTCGATTGATATGCTAAAAATAGACTTTATTTACCCTATATCGATTATGAATAATTAAGTACAGAGACTTACTAATTGTCACATTTAGCATCTATATTGTCACTTAATCAATCAGAACCTAAGGCAGAGTACCTATCGTGTAGCTAGTCTGTTGGAAAGTATCTACGATTTTAATTTAATAATTTATCATACTCCCACGGAAGTGGTAACGGCTTAGTAGAAACTATCCTTTTACCCTAACTCTCATTTTATTACCTAGTTATGCAATCATTCATCAATATCTTTGATGAGTGGGTGATCCTTTCTACACAAGACTTAAGTTCATTAGGCATGCAAGAGTATTTTATAGACAAGTATTCAGATGTATGTCCTATTATTTCTACATGTTGATTGACCTATCTTCGAGTATTTTAGATATATCTTGGTCTAGATTGCAATTACGTATTGTATCTACTTGTGTACCACATCTGAGTTATTTGATAAACCGCCCCATCGCCATTGATGACCCTACTCAAGGTTCGAGCTAAAGGCATCCATGAAAGTCCTGTGTCACTTAGAAGATCATGCCGCTCGCCCTAACGCCGGCATAAAAATGCGAACTCAGCCTCATCAAACTACTCTAACAAACATGGTGATCTATAGGTTATTTTATCTAATATGGCAGACCTTAATGCTTCCGTCTTCTCACAAAGCCCTAAATTAAGGCCTATTAAACTAGGCAGGTTATGATTAGACCGTTGTTAGGTATTGTCTATAACTATTCATCTAATTTAAAAGAGCAAGTAGACATGTAGTCATAATAATTAATTAAGCTGGTGACCTTTCCGGAAAAATGTAAAGAACTTCAGCATGCAAAACACATATACATATCCTGATAATTTGATATTCAAATAAATCTTTAGACAAACACAGTACATAATATATAGAGAGGATCTAGGGAACCACCACCATAAAGTATTCACCCTTTATCAGGTCCGCCGATGGAGCGACTATTTGTATATCCTAGACTGCTTAACCCGACCCTACTCAACAGAACCTTCGGAGAACGCCTCCTTAGCCTAGTAGCAATTGCTTTACCTTACGTCCCTGGCTTAAGCAAAGCCCTGTTGACTAGCTCTTCACTCACCTAATGCCCTCTTAGGATATCCTAACGAAATCTCAGGTATTCTATGAATACAAAAAATGAACCCTATCTAGTCGTATTCTAAGATTCTGAGACTGACTCTCAGAAAGCAAAGAAAACGAGAAACTCTCGTATACTAAACTACTAGAATGAAACACCTAAGATCACTAAATGACTTGTATACTGTAGAAAAATGTATACCTGAAGTCACTAAATGACTCCGATCAAGTGAAAAGGGATGATTTCAATTGAGGAAGGCATGAAGTATTTATAGCAGGGAAGCTAAGTGATTTTCTCTGCAGAAATCAATGTGGGATTCTGGCAAGGAGCTCGGGACGTCCTTCCCATTTTGTTGACCGGGTCAGGACGCCCGTCCTGATCCACGAACTTCTGAAAATCACATTTTTGCCCCAATATTTGCCATTTTCTTGCACATTTCACCTGAAACTTCCAAAATCACAAAAACTTCAAAATTGTATTAATAATAGTCAATTAAGAATGATTTATCTCCAATTTTGCCCTAATTTATGCTTAAAACAAGCTAAAAAAGTAATATGATTTATGCACATCATATAACCCCACACTTAGCTTTTTGCTTGTCCTCAAGCAAAGTTTATATGTTGTTACTGAGATTTTAAATCATAGGTGCAATCACTCAAAGGCCTAGCAATGTTTTTAGCCAAAATTTTATCATTGAGTCAGATGATTCACAAAACATGCCTAACTGGTCATATTGCTATGACAAGGTCTCAAATGTCTAGTAAATTATCATGGTCATGCAGGTGTAACAACTCAATAACTCGACTGAACTCTACTCTTAGTCACGAGGTCTTCCTGATGTGTAGTGTGTGAACTAATCTAGACTAGATTGTCAACACAGTATAATCTTCTCTTAACCTTTACCAGATAATAATTCGATCAGCCGTCGAATATAATAGCAACAAATAACCTTCTTAGTTCTGAGCTTTGGTGTCAAAGCTTTTCATTTATAATTTTCAATAAAAGAACACACTGGGCAATGTATTTTTAGATTGATTGTTTAGGGTATTTTTGTGTTCGCTTTCACACATCAACTTTAACTACCCAGGTAGCGAGCCCCACTTCGATGACTCCCAGATCTATACGACCTTAGGGAATCAAGCATTAAGTTCCCTTAAGAAGTGGTGCTCGAGTAGCAAAGGACGCTTGCAAACTACCCTAGTTGTTTAAACTTTTTCACTTCCAGCTCAAAGCATCATCTAGTCATTCAAATTGCTAATACATCCTCAACCGGTCTAATATTATTTAGTTTAAGTCTCGAAAAGGTATTTGGTTGATGTTTCTAATCCAAACTAGGTTGTGCTCAATAATCTCAGGAATTCCCTGATGGGGTTTCCGACCGACGTGCTAAATAGGTGTTATTTTACCCTATGTTGATTGTGAATAATTAAGGACTGTGATTGACTAATTGTCACATTTAGTCTCTATGGTGTCACATAATCAGCCAGAACCTAAAGCAGAGTACCTATTGTGTAGCTAGTCTGTTGGAAAGTATCTACGTTTTATTAAGTTAAATATCGTACTCCCAGGGAAGTGGCAACGGCTTAGTAGTAACTCGCCTTTTATCCTAACTCCTATCTTATGATCCAGTTATGCAATCTTCACCAAATACTTTGATGAGAGGGTGATTCGTTCTCCACTAGGTTTAAGTCTAATTAATCCTAGAAGTGTTTTATAGATGAGTCCTGATTCTATGTTATATTGTTCCTATATGTTGTTTGACCTATATTCGAGTATTTTAGATATATCTTAGCCTGGATTGCAACTATGTTTTGTGTCTAAAGGCGTACCACATCCGAGGTCTCTAATAAACCGCACTACCTTAATGACGGCCCTACTCATGGTTCGGGACGAAGGCATCCATGAAAGCCCTATGTCACTTCGGGGATCATACCGCTTGCCCTAGCCGCCGGCATAATCGGACTCAGCTCGGCCCCTACCTAGACTACTTTAACATGCAGGGTGTTCAGCAGGTTATTTTATCTAGCATGGCAGACACCAATACTAATTGATGCCTGTTAAACTAAACAGGTTATGATTAGACCGTGGTTAGGAATTGTCTATAACCCTAACTTTAGTTTAAAAGAGCACATTAAACATGCAGACATAGTGAATATTTAGCAGGTGGCTATTTCCAGAAAAACATAATAACGTCAACATATAAAACAACTATTCATAAACATCGTAATCTCGTATTCATAATATGTATTTAGAACAAAACAATAACAACATATAAGAGAGGGACATGGGGACTGATGCCATAAAGAAATCACCCTTTACGTAGTCTCGCCGACGGAGCGTACTGTTGTATATGTCGTATTGCTCGCCCTGACTCTGCTCACCAGAACCTTCGGAGGACGCTTCCTCAGCCTAGTAACTGGGCTTTACCTTAATACCCAGCTTAAGCCCAGCCCTGTGGACTGACTCTTCGAACGCCTAGAGCCCTCTTAGGATCTCCTAACGAAATCCCGGGTATTCTATGAATACCAGAAACGAACCTATCTATAGAAGCCTAAGATCTGAGACTATTTCTCAGAAACTAAAACGAAACACTAATAAGAAAGAAAACTGAGATCCGAGTCTTTGAGTGAGTTGTGTACTAGAGAAGAGTACACTGGAAACCACTAAATGACTTAGATCGAGTGGAGAGGAATGATTTCAACTGCTGGGGGCCTGGGGTATTTATAGCAGCTTCTTGGGGTGATTTTTCATCAAGAATTCGATGTGGGACTGGTTCTGGGGGCTCGGGACGCCCGTCCCGGATTGGGACGCATGTCCTGATCTGTTGACCAGGCCGGGACGCCCGCCCCGAGTCCTGGACGCCCATCCCGGTTTGGGACGCCCGTCCTAACCCGTTGACTAAGTCAATATTTCCAAAAATAGCGTTTTTGCCCCAAAATTTGCTGTTTTCGTCTACTTTTCACCTGACACTTCCAAAATCATAAAAACCGTGAAATTAAGTAAATAATGAACAATCAAGATCAAATTACCTTCAATTTCACCCAAATTCATACCTAAAAACATGCTAAAAAGGTGATACAATTTTCGCGTATCATTCCCTATTTCTAAGTGAGGAATTCAGTAAAATTATCAACTCATTTCCTACTGATCATAATGCTCTACTCAACATATATCATAGACATAAGAATTTCTTAAACCAATCAATACTAAATTTGAAGTCTGAAAGAGTGAAAATTTTTGAATTTTTTTGGAAGGGTGCAATTTTAGTGAGAAATATTGGAAAACATGCAAATTATGCAAAATTTCTCAGTTTTATTCTCTTTTGAAAAAAATCATAACTACCCAAATCACATCCTTACTTTCTATTCAGCAAAAATTCTTAAAAAAACAAAAGACTAAATTCACACAATTTAATTAATAAAAAATAAATTGTGTTTTTAACTCATTTGTTTTCCGCAAAGAATGGAAGAATGCCAGAAGAAATATTTCTGACTAAAATAAAAACACCCATTTAAATTTGAAAATAAAAAGTAGGGGTCAGTTATTAAACTTTAGTTCAAACAGTTTATTTGCTGAAAAATAAAAAGAATCTTCCCTTTTTAATGGCCTTTATTTCTCATCTCTCACAGTTCAGCTCGTATGGCTCTCATCTCTTCCTGCTGTTTCTTTTGCTTCTCTAGGATTTCAGTTACCTCCTGGAGTATACGTGCACCTTGACTCTCTTGGAGATCTACTGTGGTTCTGAGTTGGTTCACATCAGAACTTACGGCTAGAACATTCTGATCTGAGCGACTGAATCTGCTCGCTATTGTCTGAGCCATGGCGCATATCCTGTGAGTCATATCATTTGCCTGGGCAGACAAGGCTGATTGCAAACCATTAGTGATGTCCCCTGATGAATGTGTTTGATTGTTATGTGCTGGGGACGCAGGAGATTTTGGAGTATACTCAAGGGATGCAAAAGTATACTCAGGGGATTTTGGAGTATACTCCGGAGATGCAGGAGTATACTCTGGATATGCAGGAGTGTACTCAGGTGATGCAGGTGCTTTTTGGATATCTGGGAGGGGGTTAATGTTGTTTTCTAATTTGTCCAGAATATTCTGGGCTCTTATTCTAATGGTCTCCAAGAATGTGAGTATTTTTATTCTGCCTTCCTCATTAGAACTGTCTATTGGACTGGGGCATCTTTTTAATCTTTTGGCTCTACGGGAGAAGGTTTGTGGCTTACTCAATCTTTCTCTCTTCATCTATGAGTGTGGAGTCTGGTTAGAATAATAACAATAAAACAAATAATGAAAAATAATAAAATAAACAAAAGGGAAAAACAAAATACGGAAGAATTAAATTGCTAATACATCCTCAACTGGTCTACTATTATTTAGCGAAGTCTTGAAAAGGTATTTGGTTGAGATCTCTATTCCAAACTAAGTTGTGCTCAGTATCAGGAATTCGTTATATCTAATCGATGAATTCAATAAAGTTATCACGTTGTCTCCTACTGATCATAATGCTCTACATACATATCATTGACATAAGCATTTCTTTACCAATCATAACTGCATTTTGAAGTCTGAAAGAGTGAAAATTTTGAAATTTGTTTTTTGGAAGTGTGTAATTTTAGTGAAAATATGGGAAAACATGCAAAAGTTTTACTGCTACAGTGCACTGTACACTGCTACCCCACACTTAAGTTTGACACTGTCCTCAATGTTCATGCATATCTAAACACCCCACACTTATTTGAAAAACAAAAATCCAAAAAAAAAAGAACATAAAACTCTTACCCCACACTTATTTGACTAAGGGGAAGAGAAAGAAAATAAGACAAAATAATAAGGGTAATAGAAATAACAACAAAAACAAGACAAAACAAACAAAACACGAAATGAAGATAAAAATAAAAGGAAAATAAAATAAAATAAAAGTAGAGGAACATGAGGATTAGAAAAACTCCCTTCATGTCTCGAGTAGAAGGGTCTTCTTTGATCTGTCAATTGGCTCTTCACATAAGCCATGTGCTATTGCTGAAATGCCCTTGACTCTGTAAGTTCTGAATGTTTTAGCTGCTAACTCTGCAGTGTGCTTCGTATGGAGGGTGCGTCTACATGTGATAGTATTGTATGCAAGTATCGAAGGGCAGAAAAGATACATGAAGATTTGGCAAAGCCGTGGTGGTAGGGGGCTCCAAGGGTGCAGATATGGGCCCAAATAGTTGAGACTTCCTCGGGGAAGTTTCACGCAGCTGACTAGTATGCAGGGGACGCAAGCTCCTTGATACGCGAAAATCGTATCACATTTTTAGCATGTTTTTATATATGTTTTAATGTGAAATTGAGAGTAAATTGACATTAATTGTTTACAATTTACTTGATTTCACGGTTTTTATGATTTTGGAAGTGTCAGGTGAAAAGTAGACGAAAACAGCAAATTCTGGGGCAAAAACGCAATTTTTGGAAATGTTGACCCGGTCAAAGGTCCGGGACGGGCATCCCGAACCCGGGACGGGCGTCCCGACCCAGTCAAACCGCCAGGATGGGCGTCCTGAACCAGGACGGGTGTCCTGAACCAGGACGGGCGTCCCGAACCTGGTCAACGAATCAGGACGGGCGTACCGAACCGGGACGGGCGTCCCGAGCCGCCAGAAGCTGTCCCACATCGAATTTTTCAGACATTTTCACTCCGGGAAGCTGCTATAAATACCCCAGGCCTCCAGCAGTTGAATTCATTCCTCAAAAAATCATAACTGCCCTAATCACATCCTTACTTTCTATTCAGCAAAAATTCTTAAAAAAACAAAAGACTAAATTCACACAATTTAATTAATAAAAAATAAATTGTGTTTTTAACTCATTTGTTTTCCGCAAAGAATGGAAGAATGCCAGAAGAAAAATTTCTGACTAAAATAAAAACACCCATTTAAATTTGAAAATAAAAAGTAGGGGTCAGTTATTAAACTTTAGTTCAAACAGTTTATTTGCTGAAAAATAAAAAGAATCTTCCCTTTTTAATGGCCTTTATTTCTCATCTCTCACAGTTCAGCTCGTATGGCTCTCATCTCTTCCTACTGTTTCTTTTGCTTCTCTAGGATTTCAGTTACCTCCTGGAGTATACGTGCACCTTGACTCTCTTGGAGATCTACTGTGGTTCTGAGTTGGTTCACATCAGAACATACGGCTAGAACATTCTGATCTGAGCGACTGAATCTGCTCGCTATTGTCTGAGCCATGGCGCATATCCTGTGAGTCATATCATTTACCTGGGTAGACAAGGCTGATTGCAAACCATTAGTGATGTCCCCTGATGAATGTGTTTGATTGTTAGGTGCTGGGGACGCAGGAGATTTTGGAGTATACTCAAGGGATGCAAAAGTATACTCAGGGGATTTTGGAGTATACTCCGGAGATGCAGGAGTATACTCTGGATATGCAGGAGTGTACTCAGGTGATGCAGGTGCTGTTTGGATATCTGGGAGGGGGTTAATGTTGTTTTCTAATTTTTCCAGAATATTCTGGGCTCTTATTCTAATGGTCTCCAAGAATGTGAGTGTTTTTATTCTGCCTTCCTCATCAGAACTGTCTATTGGACTGGGGCATCTTTTTAATCTTTTGGCTCTACGGGAGAAGGTTTGTGGCTTACTCAATCTTTCTCTCTTCATCTATGAGTGTGAAGTCTGGTTAGAATAATAACAATAAAACAAATAATGAAAAATAATAAAATAAACAAAAGGGAAAAACAAAATACGGAAGAATTAAATTGCTAATACATCCTCAACTGGTCTACTATTATTTAGCTAAGTCTTGAAAAGGTATTTGGTTGAGATCTCTATTCCAAACTAAGTTGTGCTCAGTATTAGGAATTCCTTATATCTAATCGATGAATTCAATAAAGTTATCACGTTGTCTCCTACTGATCATAATGCTCTACATACATATCATTGACATAAGCATTTCTTTACTAATCATAACTGCATTTTGAAGTCTGAAAGAGTGAAAATTTTGAAATTTGTTTTTTGGAAGTGTGTAATTTTAGTGAAAATATGGGAAAACATGCAAAATTTTTACTGCTACAGTGCACTGTACACTGCTACCCCACACTTAAGTTTGACACTGTCCTCAGTGTTCATGCATATCTAAACACCCCACACTTATTTGAAAAACAAAAATCCAAAAAAAAAAGAACATAAAACTCTTACCCCACACTTATTTGACTAAGGGGAAGAGAAAGAAAATAAGACAAAATAATAAGGGTAATAGAAATAACAACAAAAACAAGACAAAACAAACAAAACACGAAATGAAGATAAAAATAAAAGGAAAATAAAATAAAATAAAAGTAGAGGAACATGAGGATTAGAAAAACTCCCTTCATGTCTCGAGTAGAAGGGTCTTCTTTGATCTGTCAATTGGCTCTTCACATAAGCCATGTGCTATTGCTGAAATGCCCTTGACTCTGTAAGTTCTGAATGTTTTAGCTGCTAACTCTGCAGTGTGCTTCGTATGGAGGGTGCGTCTACATGTGATAGTATTGTATGCAAGTATCGAAGGGCAGAAAAGATACATGAAGATTTGGCAAAGCCGTGGTGGTAGGGGGCTCCAAGGGTGTAGATATAGGCCCAAATAGTTGAGACTTCCTCGGGGAAGTTTCACGCAGCTGACTAGTATGCAGGGGACGCAAGCTCCTTGATACGCGAAAATCGTATCACATTTTTAGCATGTTTTTATACATGTTTTATTGTGAAATTGAGAGTAAATTGACATTAATTGTTTACTATTTACTTGATTTCACGGTTTTTATGATTTTGGAAGTGTCAGGTGAAAAGTAGACGAAAACAGCAAATTCTGGGGCAAAAATGCAATTTTTGGAAATGTTGACCCGGTAAAAGGTCCGGGACGGGCGTCCTGAACCCGGGACGGGCGTCCTGACCCAGTCAAACCGCCAGGACGGGCGTCCCGAACCTGGTCAACGAATCAGGACGGGCGTACCGAACCGGGACGAGGGTCCCGAGCCGCCAGAAGCTGTCCCACATCGAATTTTTCAGAGATTTTCACTCCGGGAAGCTGCTATAAATACCCCAGGCCTCCAGCAGTTGAATTCATTCCTCTCCACTCGATCTGAGTCATTTAGTGGTGTCTAGTGTACAATTCTCTCGTACACAACTCACTCAGAGACTCGGATCTCAGTTTTCTTTCTTATTAGTGTTTGTTTTAGTTTCTGAGAAATAGTCTCAGATCTTAGGTTTCTATAGATAGGTTCATTTCCGGTATTCATAGAATACCCGGGGTTTCGTTAGGAGACCCTAAGAGAGCTCTAGGCGTTCGAAGAGTCAGTCCACAAGGCTGGGCTTAAGCTGGGTATTAAGGTAAAGCCCAGTTACTAGGCTGAGGAAGCGTCCTCCGAAGGTTCTAGCGAGCAGAGTCAGGGTGAGCAATACGACGTATACAGCAGTACGCTCTATCGGCGAGACTACGTAAAGGGTGATTTCTTTATGGCATCAGTCCCCATACCCCTCTCTTATATGTTTTATTGCTTTGTCCTAAACATCAATTATGAATATCAGATTACGGTTTTTATGAATAGTTGTTTTGTATGTTGACGTTATTATGTTTTTCTGGAAATAGCCACCTGCTAAATATTCACTATGTCTGCATGTTTAATGTGCTCTTTTAAACTAAAGTTAGGGTTATAGACAATTCATAACCACGGTCTAATCATAACCTGTTTAGTTTAACAGGCATCAATTAGTATTGGTGTCTGCCATGCTAGATAAAATAACATGTTGAACACCCTGCCTGTTAAAGTAGTCTAGGTAGGAGTCGAGCTGAGTCCGATTATGCTGGCGGCTAGGGCAAGCGGTATGATCCCCGAAGTGACATGGGGCTTTCATGGATGCCTTCGTCCCGAACCGTGAGTAGGGCTGTCATTAAGGTAGGGCGGTTTATTAGAGACCTCGGATGTGGTACGCCTTTAGACACAGAACATAGTTGCAATCCAGGCTAAGATGCATCTAAAATACTCGAAGACAGGTCAATCAACATATAGGAACAGTATAGCATAGAATCAGAACTCATCTTTAAAACACTTTTAGGATTAATTAGACTTGAACCTAGTGGAGAATGGATCACCCTCTCATCAAAGATATTGATGAAGATTGCATAACTGGATCATAAGATAAGAGTTAGGATAAGAGGCTAGTTACTACTATGTCGTTGCCACTTCCCTGGGAGTACGATATTTATTTAATAAAATCGTAGATACTTTCCAATAGACTAGCTACACGATAGGTACTCTGCCTTAGGTTCTGGCTGATTAAGTGACACCATAGAGACTAAATGTGACAATTAGTCAATCACAGTCCTTAATTATTCATAATCAACATAGGGTAAAATAACACCTATTTAGCATGTCAACCGGAATCGCATTAGATTTTTGGCGCCGTTGCCGTGGAAATATCATAATGAATATAGGATTCCTGATCAAAATTCTAGAGACTTATGATAGGTAACGGTAGCAACCTAGACCTTAACCCAACACTTCTCTTATACTAGTTAGACAATCAATTTCCGAATTATAGGGTTATCATAACTAATTAATTTTAGATAATATCTGAAATTAAGACACTTAGGATAATCAAATTTTAGAAAATTATTCTAAAACCATATTAAGGAAATTTACCTGCTTTCTAAATTAAACATAAAAAGAAAAAAATGTTAAAAATTTAAAATCCAAAAAGAATGTATTTTTCTTGCTCAATGGTAAGTTGTTCTTTTCCCTATCTCTTGTTCTTTCTTAGTTGTTTTCTTAGTTGTACATTTGTTGCTCTTTTTTCGAAAAAATAAAAATGGAAATGAGGATAGAATATTTTTCTGAGTTGTCAATTTTTGGCTAAGGTTTTAATCTGGAAGAAATATCATTGTGGAATTTTCTTAGGTCATGCTTAGTCTATTAGACAGAATCATGAAATAAATTTTCTTTAATAGACAGACCTCTGAGTATTCTAATGAGAAAGGATGTTCCTTTTGTTTGATGATAAATGCATGAGATTGTTTAAACCGGAAGGAATTACTGCACCCATTATGGCATCACCTGATTGAAATCTACTTTTTGAATTAATATGTGATATAATAATGTAGTACGAATTGTTTGATGATAAGAAAGTTCATGCATGATAAATTCCGATCTTATCTAGTCTTGTCTAAAAACAATAAATAGGTTACACCGATCACTCTGTTTCGAATCCTTTTCCTTTCTTCCTTTGAACATAATTACATCATAGTAGTCGGGGAACACTTTTCGAAAATAGCCTGAACCACAGGCATTACCTACTAATGATGTTAAAGTCATGTGCAAATTCTAGTTGTTTTCCAGATTCAGAGTGCCAATGTTTTAGGAAGAAATGTTCAGCCTGTGTATCAAATCTGTGAAGTTTGCTAAGTACCACACTTTAGCAGGGATTGCTATGGGAATGACTGACCATTCCAAAAGAGGTAGGAGTAGGTTACTGCAGAATGCTGCTCCAATGGGAAACACATACAATCCCAACTAGAGGAATCGTACGGGATTTAGCTGAGGAGTAATTCGGAAGCTGGAAACTTTCAGAAGACACCACCACATCAAAACCCACACTCGCAGAATCAATAGATGAGATACTGGCTACAATTAAAGCCAGATCAGTGCAAGCAAGTGATCTACCAAGAGGTAACGAACGGTCGGCAGATATAGAGGAATTTGGCATTGTGTCGGGAGCATAGCAATGGAGGAGCTTGCATTCCCTGCATACCAATCAGTTGTGAGAAACTTCCTCGAGGAAGTCTCAAATACTTGGGCCCAGATCTACACAACTGGAGCCCCCTACCACCACAGCTTCGCCAAAACTTCAGGTATCTTTTCTTCCATTCGAGACTTGCATGCAATACCTTTACTAACATTGGCAGGTAGGCACACCAATCCAAAGAAGTCTCATTCCTAGACACGTTCCTTCTAGACACGTTGCTATGATTACGAGAAACTTTGTAGATGATTCGAGGAAACAGTCCTTGGGGCTTGAGTCATTCATCAAATGGATATGCCACTACCTAGAGCTCGACAATGAAGGATCGGAGCTGGCCTCATCCGTTCCAATATCTAGAGCTTGCAGAGTCAAGAACACCTCAGCAATAGCACATGACTAAGGTGAAGAGCCAATTGACAGATCAGAGAAGACCCTTCTGCTCGCGACATGAAGGGAGTTTTTCTAATCCTCATGATCCTTTACTTTTGTTTTCTTTGTTTTGTGTTCTGTTTTGCTATTTCTAGTATCCTTCTTGTTTTATTTTCTCTCTTACCCTGAATTAGTCAAATAAGTGTGGGGTAAGAGTTCTTTGTTTTATTTTCATTTCTTCTTGTTTGCAAATAAGTGAGGGTAGTTTAGCTATGCATGAACACTGAGGACAGTGTTAGACTTAAGTGTGGGGTAGCAGTGCACGGTGCACTGTAGCAGTTGGCAAAAATTTTGAATGATTTTGCTTGTTTTCACCGTATTTTCACACCCTTCCAAAATTTTTCCGTCTTTCAGACTTCTAAATGCAGTATGCTTGGTTAAACAATTGCTTATGTCTATGATATGTAGGTAGTATGTTATGGTTAGTAGGAGATAGTCGATAGCTATCTTGGACTAATTGATTAGGAATAGGGAATTCCTGATAACTGAGCACAACCTTGTCTGGATTAGAGACCTCAACCAATTACCTATTCGAGACTCCACTAGATAAAATTAGACCAGTTGTGGATATATTGGCAGTTAGAATGACTAGATGAGACTCTGAGCTAAAAGTGAAAAGAACTTAAGGAAATTAATTACAATAGGGTAGTTTGCCAGCGGCCTTCGCTACTCGAGCACTGATACGCGAAAATCGTATCACATTTTTAGCATGTTTTTATGTATGTTTTAATGTGAAATCGAGAGTAAATTGACATTAATTGTTTACTATTTACTTGATTTCACGGTTTTTATGATTTTGGAAGTGTCAGGTGAAAAGTAGACGAAAACAGCAAATTCTGGGGCAAAAACGCAATTTTGGAAATGTTGACCCGGTCAAAGGTCCGGGACGGGCATCCCGACCCGGTCAAACCACCAGGACGGGCGTCCTGAACCGGGACGGGCGTCCTGAACCTGGTCAACGAATCAGGACGGGCGTCCCGAGCCGCCGGAAGCTGTCCCACATCGAATTTTTCAGAATTTTTCACTCCGGGAAGCTGCTATAAATACCCCAGGCCTCCAGCAGTTGAATTCATCCCTCTCCACTCGATCTGAGTCATTAAGTGGTTTCCAGTGTACAGTTTTCCAGTACACAATTCACTCAAAGACTCGGATCTCAGTTTTCTTTCTTATTAGTGTTTGTTTTAGTTTCTGAGAAATAGTCTCAGATCTTAGGTTTCTATAGATAGGTTCATTTCCGGTATTCATAGAATACCCGGGATTTCGTTAGGAGATCCTAAGAGAGCTCTAGGCGTTCGAAGAGTCAGTCCACAGGGCTAGGCTTAAGCTCAGGATGTAAGGTAAAGTCTAGCAACTAGGCTGAGGAAGCGTCCTCCGAAGGTTCTGGTGAGCAGAGTCAGGGCGGGCAATACGACGTATACAACAGTACGCTCTGTAGGCGAGACTAAGTAAAGGGTGATTTCTTTATGGCATCAGTCCCCATACCCCTCTCTTATATGTTTTATTGCTTTGTCCTAAACATCAATTATGAATATCAGATTATGATTTTATGAATAGTTGTTTTGTATGTTGAAGTTATTATGTTTTTCCGGAAATAGCCACATGCTAAATATTCATTATGTCTGCATGTCTAATGTAAGTCTCTTTTAAACTAAAACTAGGGTTATAGACAATTCCTAACCACGGTCTATTCATAACCTGTTTAGTTTAACAGGCATCAATTAGTATTGGTGTCTGCCATACTAGATAAAATAACCAACGGAACACCTTGTTTGTTAGAGTAGTCTAGGTAGGCTGAGTAGAGAGTTATGCCGGCGGTTTTGCGACGAGCAGCATGACCCCGAAGTGACATAGGGTACCGTTCATTGCTGACTTTAGTCCGGGCCGTGAGTAGGGCCGTTTACCTTAACGATGGGGCGGTAGTGTAGAGACCTCAGATGTGGTACACCTTTAGACACAGAACATAGTTGCATTCCAGGCTAAGATGCATCTAAAATACTCGAAGACAGGTCAATCAACATATAGGACAGTATAGCATAGAATCAGAACTCATCTTTAAAACACTTTTAGGATTAATTAGACTTGAACCTAGTGGAGAATGGATCACCCTCTCATCAAAGATATTGATGAAGATTGCATAACTGGATCATAAGATAAGAGTTAGGATAAGAGGCTAGTTACTACTAAGCCGTTGCCACTTCCCTGGGAGTACGATAATTAACTTAGTAAAATCGTAGATACTTTCCAATAGACTAGCTACACGATAGGTACTCTGCCTTAGATTCTGGCTGATTAAGTGACACCATAAGACTAAACGTGACAATTAGTCAATCACAGTCCTTAATTAATCATAATCGACATAGGGTAAAATAACACCTATTTAGTACGTCAACCGGAATCGCATCAGATTTTTGGCGCCGTTGCCGGGGAAATATCATAATGAATTTAGGATTATTGGCCACAATTCTAGAGACTTATGATAGGTAACGGTAGTAACCTAGACCTTAACCCAACACTTCTCTTATGCTAGTTAGACAATCAGTTTCCGAAATATAGGATTATCATAACTAATTAATTTTAGATGTTATCTAGAATTAAGACACTTAGGATAATCAAATTTTAGAAAATTATTCTAAAACCGTATTGAGGAAATTTAATTGCTTTCGAAATATAAAAGAAAAAAAAATGTTAAAAATTTAAAATCCAAAAAGAATGTATTTTTCTTGCTCAATGGTAAGTTGTTCTTTTCCCTATCTCTTGTTCTTTCTTAGTTGTTTTCTTAGTTGTACATTTGTTGCTCTTTTTCGAAAAATAAAAATGGAAATGAGGATAGAATATTTTTCTGAGTTGTCAATTTTTGGCTAAGGTTTTAATCTGGAAGAAATATCATTGTGGAGTTTTCTTAGGTCATGCTTAGTCTATTAGACAGAATCATGAAATAAAATTTTCTTTAATAGACAGACCTCTGAGTATTCTAATGAGAAAGGATGTTCCTTTTGTTTGATGATAAATGCATGAGATTGTTTAAACCGAAAGGAATTAATGCACCCATTATGACATCACCTAATTAAAATCTGCTTTTTGAATGAATATGTGATGTAATGATGTAGTACGAATTGTTTTAGGACAAAAACATTCATGCATGATAAATTCCGATCTTATCTAGTCTTGTCTAAAAACAATAGGTTACACCGATCACTCTATTTCGAATCTTTTTCCTTTCTTCCTTTGAACATAATTACATCATAGTAGTCGTGGAACACTTTTCGAAAATAGCCTGAACCACAGGCATTACCTACTAATGATGTTAAAGTCATGTGCAGATTCTAGTTGTTTTCCAGATTCAGAGTGCCAATGTTTTAGGAAGAAATGTTCAGCTGTGTATCAAATCTGTGAAGTTTGCTAAGTACCACACTTTAGCAGGGATTGCTATGGGAATGACTGACCATTCCAAAAGAGGTAGGAGTAGGTTACTGCAGAATGCTGCTCCAATGGGAAACGCATACAATCCCAACTAGAGGAATTGTACGGGATTTAGCTGAGGAGTAATTCGGAAGCTGGAAACTTTCAGAAGACACCACCACAGCAAAACCCACACTCGCAGAATCAATAGATGAGATACTGGCAACAATTAAAGCCAAATCAGTGCAAGCAAGTGATCTACCAAGAGGTAACGAACGGTCGGCAGATATAGAGGAATTTGGCATTGTGTCGGGAGCATAGCAATGGAGGAGCTTGCATTCCCTGCATACCAATCAGCTGTGAGAAACTTCCTGAGGAAGTCTCAAATACTTGGGCCCAGATCTACACAACTGGAGCCCCCTACCACCACAGCTTCGCCAAAACTTCAGGTATCTTTTCTTCCATTCGAGACTTGCATGCAATACCTTTACTAACATTGGCAGGTAGGCACACCAATCCAAAGAAGTCTCATTCCTAGACACGTTCCTTCTGGACACGTTGCTACGATTACGAGAAACTTTGTAGATGATTCGAGGAAACAGTCCTTGGGGCTTGAGTCATTCATCAAATGGATATGCCACTACCTAGAGCTCGACAATGAAGGATCGGAGCTGGCGTCATCCGTTCCAATATCTAGAGCTTGCAGAGTCAAGAACACCTCAACAATAGCACATGGCTAAGGTGAAGAGCCAATTGACAGATCAGAGAAGACCCTTCTGCTCGCGACATGAAGGGAGTTTTTCTAATCCTCATGATCCTTTACTTTTGTTTTCTTTGTTTTGTGTTCTGTTTTGCTATTTCTATTATCCTTCTTGTTTTATTTTCTCTCTTACCCTGAATTAGTCAAATAAGTGTGGGGTAAGATTTTTCTGTTTTATTTCTTGTTTTCAAATAAGTGTGGGGTAATTAGCTATGCATGAACACTGAGGACAGTGCCAAACTTAAGTGTGGGGTAGCAGTGCACGGTGGTAGGCAGCAGCAGTTTGAAGCAGTTTGAAAAATTTCGCATGCTTTTGCTTGTTTTCCCTGTATTTTCACACCCTTCCAAAAAAATTTCAGAATTTTTCCGTCTTTTAGACTTCTAAATGCAGTATGCTTGGTTAAACAATTGCTTATGTCTATGATATGTAGGTAGTATGTTATGGTTAGTAGGAGATAGTCGATAGCTATCTTGGACTAATTGATTAGGAATAGGGAATTCCTGATAACTGAGCACAACCTTGTCTGGATTAGAGACCTCAACCAATTGCCTATTCGAGACTTAACTAGATAAAATTAGACCAGTTGTGGATATATTGGCAGTTAGAATGACTAGATGAGACTCTGAGCTAAAAGTGAAAAGAACTTAAGGAAGTTAATTACAATAGGGTAGTTTGCCAGCGGCCTTCGCTACTCGAGCACCACTCCTTCGGGGAACTTAAAGCCTGATGCCCTAAGGTCGTGTAGATCTGGGAGTCATCGGAGTGGGACTCGCTACATGGGTAGTTGAAGTTGACGTGTTCTAAGCAAACTCGAAATACCCTGAATCTATAAAGAAAATAACTAAGTGCTAAAACATTAAAAATCTGATCACCAAAGCTCAGAACTCAGAAAGTTATCTGTTGTCAGTATGTCTAGCGATAGGTCGAAGTATTATCTGGTAGCAGTTAAGATAAGAGTTCATTGTGTTGACTATCTGGTCTAGACTAGTACACACACTACACATCAGGAAGACCCTGTGACTAAGAAAAAAGTCCAACCTAGTTGTTGATTTATTTTCTGCCTGATCATAACAAACTACTAGAGACATGTGAGACCTTGTCATAGCAACCTAACCAATCAGACCTGTGTTAAGAATTGTCTGAATAATTTTTGGAATAAAAACATGATTAGGAATTTAAGTGACTGCACTACGGTTTAAAATCACTAACTCCATGTAGACTTTGCTTGAGGACAAGCAAAAAGCTAAGTGTGGGGTTATCTGATACGCGAAAATCGTATCACATTTTTAGCATGTTTTTATGTATGTTTTAATGTGAAATCGAGAGTAAATTGACATTAATTGTTTACTATTTACTTGATTTCACGGTTTTTATGATTTTGGAAGTGTCAGGTGAAAAGTAGACGAAAACAGTAAATTCTGGGGCAAAAACGCAATTTTGGAAATGTTGACCCGGTCAAAGGTCCGGGACGGGCATCCCGAACCCGGGACGGGCGTCCCGACCCGGTCAAACCACCAGGACGGGCGTCCTGAACCTGGTCAACGAATCAGGACGGGCGTCCCGAACCGGGACGGGCGTCCCGAGCCGCCAGAAGCTGTCCCACATCGAATTTTTCAGAATTTTTCACTCTGGGAAGCAGCTATAAATACCCTAGGCCTCCAGCAGTTGAATTCATCCCTCTCCACTCGATCTGAGTCATTAAGTGGTTTCCAGTGTACAGTTTTCCAGTACACAACTCACTCAGAGACTCGGATCTCAGTTTTCTTTCTTATTAGTGTTTGTTTTAGTTTCTGAGAAATAGTCTCAGATCTTAGGTTTCTATAGATAGGTTCGTTTCCGGTATTCATAGAATACCCGGGATTTCGTTAGGAGATCCTAAGAGAGCTCTAGGCGTTCGAAGAGTCAGTCCACAGGGCTAGGTTTAAGCACAGGATGTAAGGTAAAGTCTAGCTACTAGGCTGAGGAAGCGTCCTCCGAAGGTTCTGGTGAGCAGAGTCAGGGCGGGCAATACGACGTATACAGCAGTACGCTCTGTAGGCGAGACTAAGTAAAGGGTGATTTCTTTATGGCATCAGTCCCCATACCCCTCTCTTATATGTTTTATTGCTTTGTCCTAAACATCAATTATGAATATCAGATTATGATTTTATGAATAGTTGTTTTGTATGTTGAAGTTATTATGTTTTTCCGGAAATAGCCACCTGCTAAATATTCATTATGTCTGCATGTCTAATGTAAGTCTCTTTTAAACTAAAACTAGGGTTATAGACAATTCCTAACCACGGTCTATTCATAACCTGTTTAGTTTAACAGGCATCAATTAGTATTGGTGTCTGCCATACTAGATAAAATAACCAACGGAACACCTTGTTTGTTAGAGTAGTCTAGGTAGGCTGAGTAGAGAGTTATGCCGGTGGTTTTGCGACGAGCAGCATGACCCCAAAGTGACATAGGGTACCGTTCATTGCTGACTTTAGTCCGGGCCGTGAGTAGGGCTGTTTACCTTAACGATGGGGCGGTAGTGTAGAGACCTCAGATGTGGTACACCTTTAGACACAGAACATAGTTGCATTCCAGGCTAAGATGCATCTAAAATACTCGAAGACAGGTCAATCAACATATAGGGACAGTATAGCATAGAATCAGAACTCATCTTTAAAACACTTTTAGGATTAATTAGACTTGAACCTAGTGGAGAATGGATCACCCTCTCATCAAAGATATTGATGAAGATTGCATAACTGGATCATAAGATAAGAGTTAGGATAAGAGGCTAGTTACTACTAAGCCGTTGCCACTTCCCTGGGAGTACGATAATTAACTTAGTAAAATCGTAGATACTTTCCAATAGACTAGCTACACGATAGGTACTCTGCCTTAGATTCTGGCTGATTAAGTGACACCATAAGACTAAACGTGACAATTAGTCAATCACAGTCCTTAATTAATCATAATCGACATAGGGTAAAATAACACCTATTTAGTACGTCAACCGGAATCGCATCAAGCACCACTCCTTCGGGGAATTTAAAGCCTGATGCCCTAAGGTCGTGTAGATCTGGGAGTCATCGGAGTGGGACTCGCTACATGGGTAGTTGAAGTTGACGTGTTCTAAGCAGACTCGAAATACCCTGAATCTATAAAGAAAATAACTAAGTGCTAAAACATTAAAAATCTTATCACCAAAGCTCAGAACTCAGAAAGTTATCTGTTGTCAGTGTGTCTAGCGATAGGTCGAAGTATTATCTGGTAGCAGTTAAGATAAGAGTTCATTGTGTTGACTATCTGGTCTAGACTAGTACACACACTACACATCAGGAAGACCCTGTGACTAAGAAAAAAGTCCAATCTAGTTGTTGATTTGTTTTCTGCCTAATCATAACAAGCTACTAGAAACATTTGAGACCTTGTCATAGCAACCTAACCAGTCAGACCTGTGTTAAGAATTGTCTGAAGAATTTTTGGAATAAAAACATGATTAGGAATTTAAGTGACTGCACTACGGTTTAAAATCACTAACTCCATGTAGACTTTGCTTGAGGACAAGCAAAAAGCTAAGTGTGGGGTTATCTGATACGCGAAAATCGTATCACATTTTTAGCATGTTTTTATATATGTTTTAATGTGAAATTGAGAGTAAATTGACATTAATTGTTTACTATTTACTTGATTTCACGGTTTTTATGATTTTGGAAGTGTCAGGTGAAAAGTAGACGAAAACAGTAAATTTTGGGGCAAAAACGCAATTTTTGGAAATGTTGACCCGGTCAAAGGTCCGGGACGGGCGTCCCGAACCCGAGACGGGCGTCCCGACCCAGTAAAACCGCCAGGACGGGCGTCCTGAACCGGGACGGGCGTCCCGAACCTGGTCAACGAATCAGGACGGGCGTCCCGAACCGGGACGGGCGTCCCGAGCCGCCAGAAGCTGTCCCACATCGAATTTTTCAGAGATTTTCACTCCGAGAAGCTGCTATAAATACCCCAGGCCTCCAGTAGTTGAATTCATTCCTCTCCACTCGATCTGAGTCATTTAGTGGTGTCTAGTGTACAATTCTCTCGTACACAACTCACTCAGAGACTCGGATCTCAGTTTTCTTTCTTATTAGTGTTTGTTTTAGTTTCTGAGAAATAGTCTCAGATCTTAGGTTTCTATAGATAGGTTCGTTTCCGGTATTCATAGAATACCCGGGGTTTCGTTAGGAGACCCTAAGAGAGCTCTAGGCGTTCGAAGAGTCAGTCCACAGGGCTGGGCTTAAGCTGGGTATTAAGGTAAAGCCTAGTTACTAGGCTGAGGAAGCGTCCTCCGAAGGTTCTAGCGAGCAGAGTCAGGGCGAGCAATACGACGTATACAGCAGTACGCTCTGTCGGCGAGACTACGTAAAGGGTGATTTCTTTATGGCATCAGTCCCCATACCCCTCTCTTATATGTTTTATTGCTTTGTCCTAAACATCAATTATGAATATCAGATTACGGTTTTTATGAATAGTTGTTTTGTATGTTGACGTTATTATGTTTTTCCGGAAATAGCCACCTGCTAAATATTCACTATGTCTGCATGTTTAATGTGCTCTTTTAAACTAAAGTTAGGGTTATAGACAATTCCTAACCACGGTCTAATCATAACCTGTTTAGTTTAACAGGCATCAATTAGTATTGGTGTCTGCCATGCTAGATAAAATAACATGTTGAACACCCTACCTGTTAAAGTAGTCTAGGTAGGAGTCGAGCTGAGTCCGATTATACTGGCGGCTAGGGCAAGCGGTATGATCCCCGAAGTGACATAGGGCTTTCATGGATGCCTTCGTCCCGAACCGTGAGTAGGGCCGTCATTAAGGTAGGGCGGTTTATTAGAGACCTCGGATGTGGTACGCCTTTAGACACAGAACATAGTTGCAATCCAGGCTAAGATGCATCTAAAATACTCGAAGACAGGTCAATCAACATATAGGAACAGTATAGCATAGAATCAGAACTCATCTTTAAAACACTTTTAGGATTAATTAGACTTGAACCTAGTGGAGAATGGATCACCCTCTCATCAAAGATATTGATGAAGATTGCATAACTGGATCATAAGATAAGAGTTAGGATAAGAGGCTAGTTACTACTAAGCCGTTGCCACTTCCCTGGGAGTACGATATTTATTTAATAAAATCGTAGATACTTTCCAATAGACTAGCTACACGATAGGTACTCTGCCTTAGGTTCTGGCTGATTAAGTGACACCATAGAGACTAAATGTGACAATTAGTCAATCACAGTCCTTAATTATTCATAATCAACATAGGGTAAAATAACACCTATTTAGCATGTCAACCGGAATCGCATCACTCCTCCACCGCTATACTCCTGATACAACGCCAAACTCCTCTATATTTATCGATCGATTGATACCGCTTGGTCTGTAGGTCACTTGCTCGCACTTGTATAGCTTTAATTATTGCTCGTTTACCTTTTTAGTAGTGTTGTCTTGATCCATTATAACACAAGCTTCCCATGACGACACTTCTGTAATAGTAAACGGGTCTGACCATTAACAACATCTCCTCTGTTGATTCTGCGGTTAGGGACTTTGTTGCGGTGGTATTTTCTGGAAGTTTTCAGCTCCAAAGTTATTCCTCCACTAAATTCTGGATGATTTCTTCGGTAGGGATTGTATGCGTTTCCCATTGGAGCAGCATTCTGCAGCAACCTACTCCTACCTCTTTCTGGAATGGTCAATATTCCATTCCCATAGCAATCCTTGCTAAAGTGTGGTACTTGGCAGACTTCATAGATTTGATACATAGGCACATCTGAATCTAGAAAACAGTTTCTCACAGAATCTGCACATGACTTTAACATCATTAGTAGGTAATGCCTGTGGTTCAGGCCATTTTGAAAGTGTTCTACAGCTACTATGATGTACTTGTTGCAAAAAGGAAGAAAGAAAAAGGATTTTTGAAATCAATACCCCAGATATGGAAGATTTCAACACTCTGTATACCTTGTTGGGGTAGATTATCTCTAGAAGATGTGTTACCTATTGATTTGCAAGTATTGCGGTACTGTATCAAGGATACAGATTCTTTGATTATCTCCCGTAGATCTTTGATGGCAATGCTCCATAATCTTGTGGCCTTTGTCTTTTGAGACACATCATCTGATCAATTACTCTGCAATAATTTGAAATAGAAAAGGAATCTTCCCAATAGTAATATTTTAAATCAGCAAAGAATTTCTTCTTCTACTGATAAGTCATATCACTTGGGAACAGTTCAGCGACTAGGTAGTTTGTAATATCGGTAAATCATGGAGGAGATTTATCATACATAGCAAACAATGCAAATAAATTCTCATCCAAAAATAATTTATTAGATATACTATCTCATCCATAGCCTCTAACTCAGGGTTTTCTAATCTAGACCAATGGTTTGCTTTCTAGATATTCATCCCCTTTTCTTTTCCCTTATTTCTATATCAAATTCTGGTAACAATAAAACTCAACTTAATCATTCTTGGTTCAGCATCAGTTTTATTAAACACAGATATCTTAGAGTGATTAGTGTATACTATTGTTTTAGATGGAACTAGGTATGATATGAATTTATCGACAACATATACAACAACTAGTAATCCCTTTTCAGTAGTGTTATGGTTCTACTAGGCATCAGTAAAGGTTTTACTTGCATAGTTATATAACATGAAATTTCTAATCATGCCTTTTTCGTAAAACAATTCTTACTGCATCGTTACATCAGCTATTAATTCAAAAGGCAAATTCCAATCAGGTGATGTCATAATGGGTGCATTAATTCCTTTTGGTTTAAAAGATCTCATGCATTTATCATCAAAAACAAAAGGCACATCCTTTCTCATTAGAATATTCAGAGGCCTGCCTATTAAAGAAAATTTATTTCATGATTCGTTTAATCTAGCATGACCTAAGAAAATTCTAAAATGATATTTCTTCCAAATTAAAACCTAAGCCAATATTGACAGCTCAAAAGAAAAATATTCTTTCCTCATTTCCATTTTTATTTTTTTCGAAATTAAATAATAGAAATAACAAACAAACACGAAAACTGTAAACAGGAAAAAGTTTCCGGAAAATATAATTTTTAAAAGCAAAATTGTAAACAAGAAAAGAATTTATTTTGTTTTTAACTTTTAATATTTTTATATTTTGTTTTTTTAAAAGCAATTTAAATTTCTTTAATAAAGTTTTAGAATTATTTTCTAAAATTTGATTATCCTATATTTCTTAATTTCAGATAATATCTAAATTTAATTAGTTATGATAACCCTATATTTCAGAAACTGATTGTCTAACTAGCATAAAATGAGTGTTATGTCTAAGGTATAGATTACTACCGTTACCTATCATAAGTCTCTAGAATTTTGATCAGGAATCCTAAATTCGTTATGATATTTCCCCGGCAACGTCGCCAAAATTTGATGGGTTTCTGACTGATATGCTAAAAATAGGTGTTATTTACCCTATATCGATTATGAATAACTAAGGACTTAGAATTACTAATTGTCACATTTAGTCTCTATGTTGTCACTTAATCAATCAGAACCTAAGGTAGAGTACCTATCGTGTACCTATTTTGTTGGAAAGTATCTACGATTTTAATTTAATAATTTATCGTACACCAAGGGAAGTGGTAACGGCTTAGTAGTAACTACCCTTTTACCCTAACTCTTATCTTATTATCCAGTTATGCAATTGTTCATCAAAATCTTTGATGAGAGGTTGATTCATTCTACACTAGGTTCAAGTCTATTTAAGCCTACAAGAGTGTTTTACAGACAGAGTTCTGATATATGTTATATTGTTCCTACATGTTGATTGACCTATCTTTGAGTATTTTAGATATATCTTGGTCTAGATTGCAATTATGTACTGATTCTACTTGTGTACCACATCTGAGTTATCTAATAAACTGCCCCATCGCCATTGACGGCCCTACTCATGGTTCGAGCTAAAGGTATCCTTGAAAGTCATGTGTCACTCAGGAGATCATGCCGCTCGCCCTAACACCGGCATAAACACACGAAATCAGCCTACTTAGACTACTTTAACAAACATGGTGATCTGTAAGTTATTTCATCTAATATGGCAAACCTTAATGCTTCCGATGGAAAACTCTAAATTAAGGCCTGATAAACTAGATAGGTTATGATTAGACCGTGGTTAGGAGTTCTCTATAACCGTTCATCTAATTTAAAAAAGCAAGTAGACATGCAGTCATAATGATAGTTAAGCTGGTGACCTTTCCGGAAAAATGTAAATAATTTCAACATGCATAACACATATTCATAACATCATCGTTTAGTATTCAAAATGGGTCTTTGGACAAACACAGTACAGACATATAAAGAGAGGGACAAGGGGACCACCGCCATAAAGTATTCACCCTTTATTAGGTCCGCTGATGGAGCAACTGCTTGTATATCCTAGACTGCTTGACCCGACTCTGCTCGACAGAACCTTCGAAGGATGATTCCTCAGCCTAGTAGCTATTGCTTTACCTTACGTCTCGGGCTTAAGCAAAGCCCTGTTGACTAACTCTTCAAACGCCTATTGCTCTCTTAGGATCTCCTAACGAAATCCCAGGTATTCTATGAATAATAAAAACGAACCTATCTAGTCGTATTCTAAGATCTGAGATAGACTCTCAAAAACTAAGAACACGAGACACTCTCGAAAACTAGAAATCTACTTAAACGAAAAACACCTGAAATCACTAAGTGACTTGTGTACTATAGAAAAATGTATACTTGAAGTCACTGAATGACTTAGATCAAGTGGAGAGGAATGATTTCAACTGTGAAAGGCCTGGGGTAATTATAGCAGGGGAACTGAGTGAATTTCTCTTCAAAAATCGATGTGGGAGTCTGAACAGGGGTTCGTGACGCCCGTCTTGAATTTGGGACGCCCGTCCCGGCCTGTTGACCAGGTCAGGATGGCCGTCCCAAGTCCTGGACGCCCGTCCTAGTCTATTGACTAGGTCAGGACGCCCATCCCGGGTCCTGGACACCCGTCCTGACTTCTTAACTTCCAAAAATCACGTTTTTGCCCCGAAATTTGCCATTTTCTTGCATATTTCACCTAACACTTCCAAAATCACAAAAACTGTGAAATTGTGTTAATAATAGTCAATTGAAAACGATTTAACACCAATTTCACCCTAAATTGTGCCTAAAAATATACAAAAAAAGTGATATGATTTGTGCATATCACAAGGGGACCACCACCATAAAGTATTCACCCTTTATTAGGTCCGCTGATGGAGCAACTACTTGTATATCCTGGACTGCTAGACCCGACTCTGCTCGACAGAACCTTCGGAGGACGCTTCCTCAGCCTAGTAGCTATTGCTTTACCTTACGTCCCGGGCTTAAGCAAAGCCATGTTGACTAACTCTTTGAATGCCTAGTGCTCTTTTAGGATCTCGTAATGAAATCCCGGGTATTCTATGAATACTAAAAATGAACCCTATCTAGTCGTATTCTAAGATCCTGAGATAGACTCTTAGAAAATAAAGAACACGAGAAACTCTAGTATACTGAAAATCTACTTGAACGAAAACACCTGAGATCACTGAATGGCTCGTAAATAGTAGAAAACTGTGTACTGGAAGGTACTGAATGATTCAGATCAAGTGGAGAGGGATGATTTCAACTGTAGAAGTCCTAGGGTATTTATAGCAGGGAAGCTGAGTGAATTTCTCTTCAGAAAATGATGTGGGATACTGATCATGGGTTCGGGATGCCCGTCCCGATCTGTTGACTGGGTAAGGATGCCCGTCCTGGTGTTTTAACTTGGTCGGGATGCTCGTCCTGACTTTCGAACTTCCGAAAATCACGTTTTTGCCCTGAAATTTGCCATTTCCTCTCATATTTCACATGAAACTTCCAAAATCACAAAAACTGCGAAATTGTGTTAATAATAGTCAATTAAGAACGATTTAACTCCAATTTCGCCCTAATTTGTGCCTAAAAACATGCTAAAAAGTGATATGATTTATGCATATAAAAAAACTGTAGGTGTTAATAGTAAGGATTGGGCAATAAAACTTGATGATGCCTTATGGGCCTTCGTTATGGCATATAGGACATCTACAGGATTTTCACCATACAGATTGGAAAAGCATGTTCATGTGTAAAATTCTGATTGGTATGCTAAAAGATATGCTTTTATTTACCTATATCGATTATGAATAATTAAGGAAGGAGACTTACTAATTGTCACTTTTAGAATCTATGTTTGTTACTTAATCCATCAGAACCTAAGATAGAGTACCTATCATGTAGCTAGTCTATTGGAAAGTACCTATGATTTTAATTTAGAAAATATCGTACTCCCATGGAAGTGGTAACGACTTAGTACAATTATCCTTTACCCTAACTTTCATTTTATTGTCTAGTTATGCAATCGTTCATCAAAATCATTGATGAGTTGGTGATCCTTACTACACTAGACACGAGTTCATTAAGTATGCAAAGAGTATTTTATAGATAAGTATTCTGATGTATGTTCTATTGTCCCTACATGTTGATTGACCTATCTTCGAGTATTCTAGATATATCTTGGTCTAGAATGCAATTATAGAATGTATCATACTTGTGTACCACATCTGAGTTATCTAATAAACCACCCCATCGCCATTGACGCCCCTACTCACGGTTTGAGTTAACTGTATCCATGAAAGCCTGTGTCACTCAGGAAATCATGCCACTCACCCTAACGCCGGCATAAACACCCAAACTCAGCCTCATTAGACTACTCTAACAAACATGGTGAACTATAAGTTATTTCACCTAATATGGAAGACCTTAATGCTTTTTCATCCTAAATTAAGGTCTGTTAAACTAAACAGGTTATGATTAGACCGTGGTTAGGAATTGTCTATAACCGTTCATCTAGTTTAAAAGAGCAAGCAGATATTCAGTCATAATGATAATTAAGCAGGTGACCTTTCTGGAAAAATGAATGTAACTTCAGCATGCAAAACATATATAACTTAGCATCATAATTTAATACTCAAATTGTTATTTAGACAAACACAAGACAGAATATACAGAGAGGATCTAGGAAACCACAACTATAAAGTATTCACCCTTTATCAGGTCCGCCGACGGAGTGACTACTTGTATATCCTGGATTGCTTGACCTGACTCTATTTGACAGAACCTTCAGAGAACGCTTCCTTATCCTAGTAGCAATTGCTTTACCTTACATCTGGGGCTTAAGCAAAGCTCTGTTGACTAGCACTTCACTCACCTAATGCCCTCTTAGGATATCCTAACGAAATCCTAGGTATTCTATGAATAACAAAAATGAACCCTATCTATTCGAATTCTATGATTTTGAGATAAACACTCAGAAAGCAAAGAAAACGAGACACTCTCATATTACTAAACTACTCGTGTGATGCACCTGAGATCATTGAATGACTTTTATTGAGTGTAGAAATGTACACTTGAAGTTACTAGAGGATTTAGATCGAGTGAAGAGGGATAATTTCAACTAAGGAAGGCTTAGGGTTTTTATAGCAGGGAAATTGAGGATTTTGCTTTGTGATTTCCAATGTGGGATTCTGCACTGGTGCTCGGGACGCCCGTCCCGAGTCTAGGACACTCATCCTGGGTCTGGGAAGCCCGTCCCGGTGCTTTGACCGAGTCGGGACGCCGATCTTGAGCTTGGGAGCCTGCCCTGGACTGAGAAGTTTTGAAAATTGCATTTTTACCCCAATATTTGCTGTTTTCTTGCATATTTCACCTGAAACTTCCAAAATCATAAATTATGCAAAAATGTGTTAGTATCATTCAATTAGGCTCAATTTAGTTCCCATTTTGTCCTAATTTGTGCCTAAAACATGCTAAAACAGTTATATGATTTATGCACATCATATAACCCAACACTTAGCTTTTTGTTTGTCCTCAAGCAAAGTCTATATGACATTTAATGAGTGGTAACCATAGGTGCAATCACAAAAAGGGTTTTAGCAATGTTTTTAGCAAAATTCTTCACTGAGTCAGATGATTCAGAAAACAGACATGCATTGATCGAGTTGCTATGTAAAGGTCTCAAATATCCGGCTAGAATGTCATGACTATTTAGATAAAACCGTTTGATGGCCCTACTGAGCTCTTCACTTAGTCATAAGGATTTCCTGAGGTGTAGTGTGTGAACTGGTCTAGGTTAGATTGTCAACTCAAAATAAGTTTCCTACATTGTTATTAAATAGTAATTCGACCAATTTCAGAACGTAATAGCAAAACAAATGACATTTCGGGTTCTGAGCTTTGGTATCAACACTTTCTGGTTATGATTTTCAATAAAAAGTATACATCAGTGTATGTTTAAATTGATTTCTAGGGTATTTTTGTGTTTGCTTTCACACATCAACTTTAACTACCCAGGTATCGAGCCCCACTCCGATGATTCCCAGATCTACATGACCTTAGGGCACCAGGCATTAAATTCCCTTCAGAAGGGGTGCTCGAGTAGCAAAGGCCGCTTGCAAACTACCCCTATTTTACTTTTAAGCTATGACATTTTTAGCTCAGAATATCGTCTAGTCATTCAAGTCGCTAACATATTCTTGACTGGTCTAGTACTATTTAATTTGAGCTTTGAAAAGATATTGGGTTGATTTTTCTAATCCAAACTTAGTTGTGCTCAAGATAGTCAGGAATTCCCTACTTCTAATTAATGAATTCAGCGAAGTAATCAAATTATTTCCTAATAGTCATAACACTCTACTGAACGTATATCATAGACATAAGCTGGTCTCAATCAATCAATACTGAATTTAGAAGTCTGAAAGATATGCAAATTTGGAGGGTGCAATTTTTAGTGAAAATGCTAGGAAAAATATGCAAATATTTGAAAAATGAGTGCATTGTGTGCACTTCTACCCCAAACTTAAGGTTTACACTATCCTCAGTGTGCATGCATATCCTATCACCCCACACTTATTTAAATAAATAAGTGATATGCATAAATCATATCACTTTTTAGCATGTTTTTAGGCACAATTTAGGGCAAAATTTGTGTTAAATCGTTCTCAATTGACTATTTTTAACACAATTTCACAGTTTTTGTGATTTTGGAAGTGTCAGGTGAAATATGCAAGAAAATGGCAAATTTTGGGGTAAAAACGTGATTTTCAGAAGTTCAAAAGTCGGGACGGACGTTCTGACCTGGTCAACAGACCAGGACGGGTGTCCTGACCTAGTCAACAAGCTGGGACGGGAGTCCCGAATGCCTGGTCAAACTCCCACATCGATTTTTGAAGAGAATTTCACCCAGTTCCCCTGCTATAAATATCCCAGGCCTTCCTCAGTTGAAATCATTCCTCTCCACTCGATCTGAGTCATTTAGTGACTTCAAGTATACAATTTTCTATAGTATACAAGTCACTTAGTGATTCAGGAGTTTTTAGTTTAGGTAGATTTATAGTTTTCGAGAGTATCTCGTGTTCTTCGTTTCTGAGAGTCTGTCTCAGATCTTAGAATACGACTAGATAGGTTCATTTTTATTATTCATAGAATACCCGGGATTTCGTTAGGAGATCCTAAGAGAGCACTAGGAGTTCGAAGAGTCAGTCAACAAGGCTTTGCTTAGGTCGGGTTATAAGGTAAAGCATAGCTACTAGGCTGAGGAAGCGTCCTCCGAAGGTTCTGTCGAGCAGAGTCGGGTCAAGCAATCCAGCATATACAAGTAGTTGCTCCATCAGCGGACCTAATAAAGGGGGAATACTTTATGGTGGTGGTCCCCTTGTCCCTCTCTTTATATGTTTGTACTGTGTCTGTCCAAATACTCATTTTGAATATTAAATTATGATTTTATGAATATGTGTTATGCACGTTGAAGTCATTTACATTTTTTCATAAAGGTCACCAACTTAACTATCATTATGACTGCATGTCTACTTGCTCTTTCAAACTAGATGAATGGTTATAGACAACTCCTAACCACGGTCTAATCATAACCTATTTTGTTTATCAAGCCTAAATTTAGGACTTCTCGTTGGAAGCATTAAGGTCTGCGATATTAGATGAAATAACCTATAGATCACCATGTTTGTTAAAGTAGTCTAAGTAGGCTGAGTTTGCATGTTTATGCCAGTGTTAGGGCGAGCGGCATGATATCCTGAGTGACATAGGACTTTCATGGATGCCTTTAGCTCAAACCGTGAGTAGGGCCGTCAATGGCGATGGGGCAGTTTATTAGGTAACTCAGATTTGGTACACAAGTAGAATCAGTACATAATTGCAATCTAGACCAAGATATATCTAAAATACTCGAAGATAGGTCAATCAACATGTAGGAACAATATAACATATATCAGAACTCTACCTGTAAAACACTCTTGTAGGCTTAAATACACTTGAACCTAGTGGAGAATGAATCAACCTCTCATCAAAGATTTTGATGAACGATTTCATAACTGGATCATAAGATAAGAGTTAGGGTAAAAGGATAGTTACTACTAAGCCGTTACCACTTCCCTGGGAGTACGATAAATTATTAAATTAAAATCGTAGATACTTTCCAACAGACTAGCTACACGATAAGTACTCTGTCTTAGGTTTTGATTGATTAAGTGACAACATAGAGACTAAATGTGACAATTAGTAATTCTAAGTCCTTAGTTATTCAAAATCGATATAGGGTAAATAACACCTATTTTAGCATATCAGTCGGAAATGCATCAGATTTTTGGCGCCGTTGCCGGGGAAATATCTTAATGAATTTAGGATTCTTGATCAAAATTCTAGAGACTTATGATAGGTAACAGTAGTAATCTATACCTTAGGCATAACACTTATTTTATGCTAGTTAGACAATCAGTTTCCGAAATACAGGGTTATCATAACTAATTAATTTTAGACATTATCTGAAATTAAGACATTTAGGATAATCAAATTTTAGAAAATTATTCTAAAACCGTATTAAGGAAATTTAATTGCTTTTGAAAAAACTAAAACTCAAAAATATTTTTCTTGTTTTTAAATTTATTCGTATTTTATTTTCCAGTTTTTGTTTGTTCTATTATTTGTTTACCTAACCAGACATTACACTCATAGATGTAGAGAACAAGAGCAGCTCCAAACCAAGCAAAGAAAGCAGAAAACCCTTACGCTCTAGGTCGAAAGAAGACGAAACCAGAAGGACCATCTAGGCCTGAACCAGAAATACCATGGGAGAACTTTCCTCCACAACCTATAGAAATAAACTCAAGCCTAGACACCAGTGATTTAGTGAGAAGATTACTGAACACCACTGAGCCCAGTCCCACGGAAGAGGACCCTTCTGAAGAAACCTTTCCTCCAAGAGAAGAACCTCAAAAATCTCCAGTTCACACTCCTGCCCAAAGAGTTCCTAGAAATCCACAACCCCTTGACCAAATCCAAAACTCACCAACATCTCCTGAGTATACCCCAACGCCTAATGAGCACTCCCCTTCATCCGAAGGAAGTACTAATGGTTTTAAGTCAGTTTTGTCCATGCAGATAGACACTTTGACTCACAGGATCTACCAGATGGATCAAGTGATCGCAAGCAGACTGTGTCATTCGGAACAGAGCATTCTGAATATCACAGCCAACATGGACCAACTCAGGGCCACAGTAAGCCTCCAGGAAAGCCAAGGTGCGCAGATACTACGGGAGTTAGCTGACATACGAACTGAGCAGGGTAGGCAAAGGGATGAGATGAGAGTTATGCGAGTAGAGATGCGAGAGATAAAGAATAAAGGCCATTAAAAAGGGAAGATTCTTTTTATTTTTCAACAAATAAACTGTTTGAACTAAAGTTTAATAATTGACCCCTACCTTTTTATTTTCAAACTTTTAAAAGGGTCTTTTATTTTATTCAGTAATTTTTCTTCAAACATTTTATTTTTCAATTCTTTACGAAAAACAAATGTGTTAAAATTACAATTTATTTTTCATTAATTAAATTGTATGGAACTAGTCTTTTGTTTTTCTAGAATTTTTGCTGAATAGAAGTTAGGATATGATTAGGGTAGTTATGGTTTTTGAAAAGAGGTTGAGAATCTTTGCAAAGGTTTTTTTTAACAACTTCGGAATTTTATATGCTAACCGTGAAAACTTGTTAAAAATTATAATTGTTTTTGGCGTATTAAGAATTGCAGGGAATTATGAAAAAAAAAATCCAGAAGTGGCACACATCCCGAGGTAACCGGGACAGGCGTCCCGATGGCGACCCCCTTCTACAAAAACCCAATTTTTTCCCATTTCCTCCCAAATCAACCACCAAAAATCATCTCTCTACAAAATTCTCTCCACCTTCTCTCAACAAATTATTGGCAAACTTTTGAAATTTCAAAAATCAAATTTCCCTCCAAAATTTGAACTTTTGAATTTCCTTCCAAAATTCGAATTTCCCTCCAAAATTCAAATTTCCTACCAAAAACTCAAAATCCTTCCCTAACCAAAATCCATCCTTCTGAATTCGAATTTACCTCCAGAATTCAAATCCGGATCTTCTTTCCCGCTAGATTTCTCAAATTCTCTCGAACATTTTCGAACAGATGGCTCCAAAATGCGCTCATATTACTTATTCTATGGTCGTCACATCTGTGGCACATCCTTTTATGCTCTTTCCTTCCATTCCGGTATATCAGGAGAGGTGCCATGGATACATCGGGCATAGCATACTAGTTGGTATTATGCTTGACTGGGCAGTAGTGCAGACACTGGGAGTTGAGCAGGAGGTTCGACGCATACTCAACTTACTACCCTACAGTCGAGTCTTCATCGTCAGTGAGCCGACCTACCTTAAGCTGGTATGTAAGTTCTACGCTTCATTTACATTCTAGCAGGAGCATAACACATTCTGATTAGGCAGAATGGATCGATCGATGAGCATGGCTGAGTTCGGCATCGCCTTGGGTATCTGGCAAAGGGAAGAGCTGGATACGCCCGCCTACACCACAGTAGTTCAAGACTTCATTTCTGCGGATGTCTCCACCGCTTGAGCTCAGATTTGTACGACGGGCAATCCCTACCAGCATGACTTCGCGAAAGCCACAGGTATTCATCCTGCTCTTTGCTATTTACATGCTATTATAGCGCATACTCTGTCAGGATGTCGGGCGGCCCTTGGGAATGTCACCCAGATGTAGACATTCCTCCTAGCCAACATGCATATGGGTGCTACAGTAGAGATGGCTCGACTCATCACCGTCATCATGCGGGGTATCGCTACGGATACTAGGAAACAGTGTCTGGGGCTCGGGCCGTTCATCACCAGGATAGCCCACTACTTGGAGTTGGACATCGAGGGCTCAGAGCTGACCCACCATTCCTACGGACCTTACCATTCTACGGAACATGGGGATGGTTGTACGAGATGCAACTGGGTGCTACTCCATCCACACAGAGCAGCAGGGAGAGGCATCGGCATCGGGATCGACCCCAGCTTATATACCTCCGACCTAGACATTCATTCCACGCACTGCCTTTGAGCGACATATATCGCAAGGATTGGCGGAACTCACAGCCTGACATAGCCGGGATATGGAAAACATCGAGAGGCGGATGTCAATGATGGAAGATGAATCACCATGACCAATAGCAGGGTCGAGGAGATTTTTCAGCAGACTTCCCGATTGGTCGAAGACCTAGAGGTCTACTTCTATGCACCCGATCACCAGCTTAACTATCATTATGACTGCATGTCTACTTGCTCTTTTAAACTAGATAAATAGTTATAGACAAATCCTAACCACGGTCTAATCATAACCTGTTTTGTTTATCAGGCCTTAATTTAGGACTTCCCGTTGGAAGCATTAAGGTCTGCCATATTAGATGAAATAACCTATAGATCACCATCTTTGTTAAAGTAGTCTAAGTAGGCTGAGTTTGCGTGTTTATGCCGGCATTAGGGCGAGCGGCATGATCTCCTGAGTGACACAGGACTTTCATGGATGCCTTTAGCTCGAACCGTGAGTAGGGGCGTCAATGGCGATGGGGCAGTTTATTAGGTAACTCAGATTTGGTACACAAGTAGAATCAGTACATAATTACAATCTAGACCAAGATATATCTAAAATACTCGAAGATAGGTCAATCAACATGTAGGAACAATATAACATATATCAGAACTCTACCTGTAAAACACTCTTGTAGGCTTAAATAGACTTGAGCCTAGTGGAAAATGAATCAACCTCTCATCAAAGATTTTGATGAACGATTGCATAACTGGATCATAAGATAAGAGTTAGGGTAAAAGGAAAATTACTACTAAGCCGTTACCACTTCCCTGGAAGTACGATAAATTATTAAATTAAAATCGTAGATACTTTCCAACAGACTAGCTACACGATAGGTACTCTGCCTTAGGTTCTGATTGATTAAGTGACAACATAGAGACTAAATGTGACAATTAGTAATTCTATGTCCTTAGTTATTCATAATCGATATAGGGTAAATAACACCTATTTCATCATATTAGTCGGAAACGCATCAATAAGAGAAAGAAAAAGAAAAGAAACAAGAAAAAGAACAAAGGCAATAGAAATAACAAGAATAAAATTAAGATAAATGAAAAAGATTAATAGAAAGAAAACACTACTCCCTTATTTTGAGAATTCAACAGTCTGCTCGGACAAGTCGAGTGGTTCTTTATAGAATTTTAAGCGTTGCCCGTTCACTTTTTTAGTAGTGCCGTCAGAATCCATTATGACACATGCACCAAAGGGTGATACTTCTGTGATAGTGAACGGACCTGACCAATAGCTTTGCAACTTTCCTGGAAATAATTTCAAAAGAGAGTTGTATAATAGCACTTCATCTGAGTCGCCTGTCATGTTGGAGTTTACTTGTCATCTTGAATTGATGTGAATTTTCATAGGCTTTGAGCCTCCATTCATCCAATTCATTGAGTTGTAAAATCCGATTTTCCTTAGTCAAGGTATTATCTAGATTGCATTTTTGTACTGCCCAATATACCTTATGTTCAATTTCAACAGGCAAATGACATAGACCAATCTATAAGATGAAAATCCTGTAGAAGTTCTATATGCCGTACGAAAGGCCCATAAGGCATCATCATGTTTTACAGCCCAATCCCTATGGTTAACACCTACAGTCTTTTCTAATATCCATTTTATTCCTCTATTGGTTACCTCAACCTGCCCATTGGTTTGAGGGTGGTATGTTGTGGAAAGGAGGTGTTGAACCCATATTGCTGAAGTACTTTCTGCATTTGAGAGTTGCAAAAATGTGTACCCTGGTCACTAGTGAGGGCTTTTGGACATCCGAATCTAGAGAATAGTTGTCTAAAAAATCTGCACACGACTCTAGCTTCATTAGTAGGTAATGCCTGTGCCTCAAGCCACTTCGAAAAGTATTCTACAACTACTATGATGTATTTATTACCATAGGAAGAAGGAAATGGACCCATGAAGTCTATACCCCATATGTAAAATATTTCTACACATTGAATTACCTGTTGGGGTAGACCGTCTCGAGAAGATATGTTCCCTATTTTCTGACAGGCATCGCAGGATCCTGTATATGTTGTGGCATCTTGGTCAGGCATTCATTCTATGGGTTGGTCTCAGTGTTGCTTGGAATTGCTCATTGACTAGTGATACTAGCTTTGAATGCCTCGAATTACTCATCAGTGGAGGCATTTACCGCATTAACTGGTTGTCTCTTGGCGCGACCACTGGTGCACCAGTTCTTGCTGTTCCTATAGAGTCTCTCCACGGCGTTTCTAGCATCTACTTCATTAAGTCCATTGAAACCGCACTTGGGGTTAAGTCCATCAAGAACTTGCTTACCCATTTCTGTCATACCTCCATAGAATTGTTGGATTAGCAGAGCTTTAGTAAGTCCATGTTGCGGGTAGAGTCTGAGGAGTTCCTTGAATCTGTCCAAGGCTTCGATTACTGTCTCATCGGCAGCTTGAGTAAAACTGGAAAGAGCTTTGTGATACTCTATGACTCTTGCTGTGGAGTAGTATTCCTCCAAAAAGGCCTTACTTAACTCATCCCAAGTTGTGATTGAGTTAGTAGGTAACTGTGCCAACTACCTCTTAGCTCTGTCCCTAAGTGAGTAGGGTAAGAGGTTTAGCTTGGTTGCTTCCGCGGTGTTATCTCCCTTGAGACCTTCGCAGAGACTGGAGAATTTGATCAAGTGCTCGAGCGGATTTTCGGCTGCAGTTCCTCCAAAATGGACCAAGTTTATTATCAGCTGGAGCACGTTTGGTTTAAGATCATAGCGAGGATTTCCAGGGATTTTAATGGCGAACGACATTGGAATAGTCTATGGCTGGATGTAGGATTCGAGTGGAGGTCTTTCGGCAGCCATTTCTGCTCTTTGTCTGTTAGCTGTACGGATGAGACGTTTGGGATTGTCAACTGGGGGTTCAAGATCAGCTTCTGAGGTTCAAGTCATACAACTACAAAGAACACACGTTAAGTCTGAGCAAAAGGTTAGTGGAGTAAAATAGATTCTATGAAAGAAGAAATGTTTTGGGAACAAATAAGAAAAATAAACAAACATAGAAGTAAAACAAAGAACAAAGAAAATTTGAAACAAGAAAAATTTATTTTTAAATTTTTTTTAGATTTAAAAAAAAAAATCTTTTTTTTTCGAAAGCAATTTAAATTTCGTTAATAAGGTTTTAGAATTATCTTCTAAAATTTGATTATCCTAAATTTCTTAATTTTAGATAATTTCTAAAATTAATTAGTTATGATAACCCTATCTTCCAGGAAACTGATTGTCTAACTAGAACAAAATGAATGTTTGTCTAAGGTATAGATTACTACCGCTACATATCATAAGCCTCTAGAATTTTGATTAGTAATCCTAAAATTTTATGATATTTCCCCCGGCAATGGCGCCAAAAATCTGATGAGTAAAATTTCAATTGGTATGCTAAAAGATAGGCTTTTATTTACCTATATCGATTATGAATAATTAAGGATGGAGACTTACTAATTATCACTTTTAGCATCTATGTTTGTCACTTAATCAATCAGAACCTAAGGCAGAGTACCTATCGTGTAGCTAGTCTATTGGAAAGTACATACGATTTTAATTTAGAAAATATTGTACTCCCAGGGAAGTAGTAACGGCTTAGTAGCAACTATCTTTTACCCTAACTTTCATTTTATTGTCTAGTTATGCAATCGTTCATCAAAATCTTTGATGAGTTGGTGATCCTTACTACACAAGACACGATTTCATTAAGCATGCAAAGAGTATTTTATAGACAAGTATTCTGATGTATGTTCTATTGTCCCTACATGTTGATTGACCTATCTTCGAGTATTTTAGATATATCTTGGTCTAGAATGCAATTATAGATTGTATCTTACTTGTGTACCACATCTGAGTTATCTGATAAACTGCCCCATCGCCATTGACGCCCCTACACACGGTTCGAGTTAAAGATATCCATGAAAGCCTGTGTCACTCAAGAAATCATGCCACTCACCCTAACGCCGGCATAAACACCCAAACTCAGCCTCATTAGACTATTCTAACAAACATGGTGATCTATAAGTTATTTCACCTAATATGGCAGACCTTAATGCTTATTCATCCTAAATTAAGACCTGTTAAACTAAACAGGTTATGATTAGACCGTGGTTAGGAATTATCTATAACCGTTCATCTAGTTTAAAAGAGCAAGTAGATATTCAGTCATAATGTTTAATTAAGCAGGTGACCTTTCCGAAAAAATGAATGTAACTTCAACATGCAAAACATATATAACTTAGCATCATAATTTAATACTCAAATTGTTATTTAGACAAACACAATACAGAATATACAGAGAGGATCAAGGGAACCACCTGATACGCGAAAATCGTATCACCTTTTTAGCATGTTTTTATGTATGAATTTGGGTGAAATCGAGGGTAATTTGATCTTGATTTTTCATTATTCACTTAATTTCACAATTTTTATGATTTTGGAAGTGTCAGGTGAAAAGTAGATGAAAACAGCAAATTTTGGGGCAAAAACGCAATTTTTGGAAATGTTGACCCGGTCAAAGGGCCGGGACGGGCGTCCCGACCAAGTCAAGGCACCTGGATGGGCGTCCAGGACCCGGGACGGGCATCCCGACCTGGTCAACTGATCAGGACGGGCGTCCCGAGCTGCCAGAAGCTGTCCCACATCGAATTTTTCATAAATTTTCACTCCGGGAAGCTGCTATAAATACCCCAGGCCTCCAGCAGTTGAATTCATTCCTCTCCACTCGATCTGAGTCATTCAGAGACTTCCAGTGTACAATTCTTGAGTACAAAAGTCACTGAGAGACTCGGGTTTCAGTTTCAGTTTTCTTTCTTTCTTTCTTGTTTCGTTTTCTTAGTTTCTGAGAAATAGTCTCAGAGCTTAGGCTTCGATAGATAGGTTCATTTTTGGTATTCATAGAATACCGGGATTTCGTTAGGAGATCCTAAGAGAGAGATAGGGTGCGTGTTCTTAGTCAGATTAGGGCAATTTGCTTAAGCCCGAGATGTAAGGTAAAGCAATTGCTACTAGGTCTGAGGAGCGTTCTCCGAAGGCTCTGACGAGCAGAGTAGGATCGAGTAGTCAGGAGCATACAGGAGCTGCAGCGCCGACTGGACCTGCATAGAGTGGTGATTACTTTATGACAGTGGGTCCCCTAGACGAGGTTCTGTATGTTTACGAATTTTCTGACAGGCATCGCAGGATCCTGTATATGTTGTGGCATCTTGGTCAGGCATTCATTCTATGGGTTGGTCTCAGTGTTGCTTGGAATTGCTCATTGACTAGTGATACTAGCTTTGAATGCCTCGAATTACTCATCAGTGGAGGCATTTACCGCATTAACTGGTTGTCTCTTGGCGCGACCACTGGTGCACCAGTTCTTGCTGTTCCTATAGAGTCTCTCCACGGCGTTTCTAGCATCTACTTCATTAAGTCCATTGAAACCGCACTTGGGGTTAAGTCCATCAAGAACTTGCTTACCCATTTCTGTCATACCTCCATAGAATTGTTGGATTAGCAGAGCTTTAGTAAGTCCATGTTGCGGGTAGAGTCTGAGGAGTTCCTTGAATCTGTCCAAGGCTTCGATTACTGTCTCATCGGCAGCTTGAGTAAAACTGGAAAGAGCTTTGTGATACTCTATGACTCTTGCTGTGGAGTAGTATTCCTCCAAAAAGGCCTTACTTAACTCATCCCAAGTTGTGATTGAGTTAGTAGGTAACTGTGCCAACTACCTCTTAGCTCTGTCCCTAAGTGAGTAGGGGAAGAGGTTTAGCTTGGTTGCTTCCGCGGTGTTATCTCCCTTGAGACCTTCGCAGAGACTGGAGAATTTGATCAAGTGCTCGAGCGGATTTTCGGCTGCAGTTCCTCCAAAATGGACCATGTTTATTATCAGCTGGAGCACGTTTGGTTTAAGATCATAGCAAGGATTTCCAGGGATTTTAATGGCGGACGACATTGGAATAGTCTATGGCTGGATGTAGGATTCGAGTGGAGGTCTTTCGGCAGCCATTTCTGCTCTTTGTCTGTTAGCTGTACGGATGAGACGTTTGGGATTGTCAACTGGGGGTTCAAGATCAGCTTTTGAGGCTCAAGTCATACAACTACAAAGAACACACGTTAAGTCTGAGCAAAAGGTTAGTGGAGTAAAATAGATTCTATGAAAGAAGAAATGTTTTGGGAACAAATAACAAAAATAAACAAACATAGAAGTAAAACAAAGAACAAAGAAAATTTGAAACAAGAAAAATTTATTTTTAAATTTTTTTTAGATTTAAAAAAAATTCTTTTTTTTCGAAAGCAATTTAAATTTCGTTAATAAGGTTTTAGAATTATCTTCTAAACTTTGATTATCCTAAATTTCTTAATTTTAGATAATTTCTAAAATTAATTAGTTATGATAACCCTATATTCCAGGAAACTGATTGTCTAACTAGAACAAAATGAATGTTTGTCTAAGGTATAGATTACTACCGCTACATATCATAAGCCTCTAGAATTTTGATTAGTAATCCTAAAATTTTATGATATTTCCCCCGGCAATGGCGCCAAAAATCTGATGTGTAAAATTTCGATTGGTATGCTAAAAGATAGGCTTTTATTTACCTATATCGATTATGAATAATTAAGGACGGAGACTTACTAATTATCACTTTTAGCATCCATGTTTGTCAGTTAATCAATCAGAACCTAAGGCATAGTACCTATCGTGTAGCTAGTCTATTGGAAAGTACCTACGATTTTAATTTAGAAAATATTGTACTCCCAGGGAAGTAGTAACGGCTTAGTAGCAACTATCCTTTACCCTAACTTTCATTTTATTGTCTAGTTATGCAATCGTTCATCAAAATCTTTGATGAGTTGGTGATCCTTACTACACAAGACACGATTTCATTAAGCATGCAAAGAGTATTTTATAGACAAGTATTCTGATGTATGTTCTATTGTCCCTACATGTTGATTGACCTATCTTCGAGTATTTTAGATATATCTTGGTCTAGAATGCAATTATAGATTGTATCTTACTTGTGTACCACATCTGAGTTATCTGATAAACTGCCCCATCGCCATTGACGCCCCTACACACAGTTCGAGTTAAAGATATCCATGAAAGCCTGTGTCACTTAGGAAATCATGCCACTCACCCTAACGCCGGCATAAACACCCAAACTCAGCCTCATTAGACTATTCTAACAAACATGGTGATCTATAAGTTATTTCACCTAATATGGCAGACCTTAATGCTTATTCATCCTAAATTAAGACCTGTTAAACTAAACAGGTTATGATTAGACCGTGGTTAGGAATTATCTATAACCGTTCATCTAGTTTAAAAGAGCAAGTAGATATTCAGTCATAATGTTTAATTAAGCAGGTGACCTTTCCGAAAAAATGAATGTAACTTCAACATGCAAAACATATATAACTTAGCATCATAATTTAATACTCAAATTGTTATTTAGACAAACACAATACAGAATATACAGAGAGGATCAAGGGAACCACCTGATACGCGAAAATCGTATCACCTTTTTAGCATGTTTTTATGTATGAATTTGGGTGAAATCGAGGGTAATTTGATCTTGATTTTTCATTATTCACTTAATTTCACAGTTTTTATGATTTTGGATGTGTCAGGTGAAAAGTAGATGAAAACAGCAAATTTTGGGGCAAAAACGCAATTTTTGGAAATGTTGACCCGGTCAAAGGGTCGGGACGGGCGTCCCGACCAAGTCAAGGCACCTGGACGGGCGTCCCGACCTGGTCAACTGATCAGGACGAGCGTCCCGAGCCGCCAGAAGCTGTCCCACATCAAATGTTTCAGAAATTTTCACTCCGGGAAGCCTATAAATACCCCAGGCCTCCAGCAGTTGAATTCATTCCTCTCCACTCGATCTGAGTCATTCAGAGACTTCCAGTGTACAATTCTTGAGTACACAAGTCACTGAGAGACTCGGGTTTCAGTTTCAGTTTTCTTTCTTTCTTTCTTGTTTCGTTTTCTTAGTTTCTGAGAAATAGTCTCAGAGCTTAGGCTTCGATAGATAGGTTCGTTTTTGGTATTCATAGAATACCGGGATTTCGTTAGGAGATCCTAAGAGAGAGATAGGGTGCGTGTTCTTAGTCAGATTAGGGCAATTTGCTTAAGCCCGGGATGTAAGGTAAAGCAATTGCTACTAGGTCTGAGGAGCATTCTCCGAAGGCTCTGACGAGCAGAGTAGGATCGAGCAGTCAGGAGCATACAGGAGCTGCAGCGCCGGCTGGACCTGCATAGAGTGGTGATTACTTTATGACAGTGGGTCCCCTAGACGAGGTTCTGTATGTTTACGAATTGTTTTATCTAAATATTAATTTGAATATCAGATTACGATTCTTATGAATATCTGTTTTATATGTTGAAGTTGTTATGATTTTCCGGAAATTGCCACCTACTTAAATATTCATTATGTCTGCATGTCTATTGCCGTTCTTTTAAACTGAAATTAGGGTTATAGACAATTCCTAACCACGGTCTATTCATAACATGTTTAGTTTAACAGGCATCAATTAGTATTGGTGTCTGCCATACTAGATAAAATAATCTGCGGAACACCCTGTTGGTTGAAAGTAGTCTAGGTAGGCTGAGTATAGTGTTATGCCGGCGGTTATGAGACGAGCAGCATGACACCGAAGTGACATAGGGTACCGTTCATTGCTGACTTTAGTCCGAGCTGTGAGTAGGGTCGTTACCCTTAACGATGGGGCGGTAGCGTAGAAACTCAGATGTGGTAACCTTTAGACACAGAACATAGTTGCAATCCAGGCCAAGACATGTCTAAAATACTCGAATATAGGTCAATCAACGTATAGTAATAGTATAACATAGAATCAGGACTCATCTATAAAACACTTTTGGGATTAATTAGACTTAAACCTAGTGGAGAATGGATCACCCTCTCATCAAAGTTATTGATGAAGATTGCATAACTGGATCATAAGATAGGAGTTAGGATAAAAGGCTAGTTACTACTAAGCCGTTGCCACTTCCCTGGGAGTACGATATTTAACTTAATAAAATCGTAGATACTTTCCAACAGACTAGCTACACGATAGGTACTCTGCCTTAGGTTCTGATTGATTAAGTGACAATAATTGAATGCTAAGTGACAGTTAGTAAGACTCAATCCTTAATTACTCATAATCGACATAGGGTAAAATAACACCTATTTAGCACATCGGTCGGAAACCCCATCACCACCACCATAAAGTATTCACCCTTTATCAGGTCTACCGAAGGAGCGACTACTTATATATCCTGGATTGCTTGACTTGACTCTGTTTGACAGAACCTTCGGAGAACGCTTCCTTAGCCTAGTAGCAATTGTTTTACCTTACATCCTGGGCTTAAACAAAGCCCTATTGACTAGCTCTTCGCTCACCTAATGAACTCTTAGGATCTCCTAACAAAATTCTGGGTATTCTATGAATACCAAAACTGAACTCTATCTATTCAAATTCTATGATTCTGAGATAAACACTGAGAAACCAAAGAAAACGAGACACTCTCGTATTACTAAACTACTCGTGTGATGCACCTGAGATCACTGAATGACTTGTACTGAGTGTAGAAATGTACACTTGAAGTCACTAGATGATTCAGATCGAGTGAAGAGGGATCATTTCAACTGAGGAAGGCTTGGGGTTTTTATAGCAGGGAAATTGAGGATTTTTCTTTGTTATTTTCTATGTGGGATTCTGGACTGGTACTCGGGATGCCTGTCCCGAGTTCGGGACGCCCGTCCTGAATCAGGGATGGTCGTCTGAGGTCAGGACACCCGTCCCGAGTTCGAGATGCTCGTCCTAGGTCGAGATGCCCGTCTTGTGCTTCGGACGCCCATCCTGGACTGAGAAGTTCTGAAAATTGCATTTTTACCCCCAATATTTGCTGTTTTCTTGCACATTTCACCTGAAACTTCTAAAATCACAAATTATGCAAAAATGTGTTAATATCATTCAATTAAGCTCAATTTAGTTCCTATTTTGTCCTAATTTGTGCCTAAAAACATGCTAAAAAAGTGATATGATTTATGCACATCACATGTCATTTACCTGTCGAACTCGAACATAAAGCATACTGGGTAGTACAAAATGTAATCTAGATAGTACCATAACTAAGGAAAATCAGACTTTACAACTCAATGAATTGGATGAATGGAGGCTCAAAGCCTATGAAAATTCACACCAATTCAAAATGACAAGTAAACTTCGGCATGATAGGTGACTTAGATCCCAGAAAAATTTCGAACTGGGAGATAAGGTTTTGTTATACAATTCACGTTTGAAGTTGTTTCCAGGAAAGTTGCAAAGTTATTGGTCCAGTCCGTTCACTATCACAGAAGTGTCGCCCTTTGGTGCATGTGTTATAATAGATTCAGACGTCACTATTCAGAAAGTGAACGGACAACGATTGAAACTCTACAAAGAGCTATTCGACCAGTCCGAGCAGACGGTAATATTTTCGGAATAAAAGGGAGTTATTCTTTCTCTTTGTTATTTTTGATTGTTTTCTTGTTATTTTGTTTTATTTTATTTACTATCTATTATTTTTTGATTATTTTTCAAATAAGTGTGGGGTGATAGCCCATGCATGAACACTGAGGACAGTGTTAATCTTAAGTATGGGGTAGTAGTGCACAGTGCATTGTAGTAAAAAAATTTGCATATTTTTCCTTACTTTTCATTGAAATTGCACCCTTTCAAAACATTTTCAAAATTTTTCACTCTTTCAGACTTCAAAAAAACAGTATTGATTAATTGAAGAAATGCTTATGTCTATGATATATGTTTAGTAGACTATTATGACCATTAGGAAACAAGTTAATGACTTTACTGAACTCAGCACTTAGAAGTAGGGAATTCCTGATATTATTGAGCACAACTTAGTTTGGATTAGAAAAATTGACTGAATACCTTTTCAAAACTAAAACTGAATAATATTAGACCAGTCGAGAATGTGTCAGCAACTTGAATGATTAGATGAGATTCTGAGCTAAAAGTGTAATAGCTTAAAACAAGGGGGTAGTTTTGCAAGCGTCCTTTGCTACTCGAGCACCCCTTTTGAAGGGAATTTAATGTCTGATGCCCTAATGTCGTGTAGATCTGGGAGTCATCGGAGTGGGGCTTGATACCTGGGTAGTCAAAGTTGATGTGTGAAAGCAAAACACAAAAATACCCTAGAAAATCAATTTGAAAATACACCTAGTGTATTCTTTTATTGAAAATCGTACTAGAAAGAATTGACACCAAAGCTCAGAATCCGGAAGGTCATTTGTTTTGCTATGATATTCGAACATTGATCGAACTATTATTTAGTAAAGGTTTAGAAAAGCATACTGTGAGTTGACAATCTAGTCTAGACCAGTTCACATACTACACATCAGGAAGACCTTGTGACTAAGCGTAAAGTTCAATCAGGTTATTGAAGTGTTTCATCTACATGGTCATGACACCCTTACCAAAGATTTGAGACCTTTACATAGCAACTCGAATAGTCATGTCTATTTTCTGAATCATCTGACTCAGTGAGAAATTTTGCAAAAAACATGGCTAAAACCTTTATGTGATTGCATCTATGATTTAACTTTCAGTAATTTCATATAGGTTTTGCTTGAGGACAAGCAAAAAGCTAAGTGTGGGATTATATGATATGCACAAATCATATAACTTTTTAGCATGTTTTTAGGCACAAATTAGGGCAAAATTGGAACCAAATCGATCTTAATTGATTGATATTGACACATTTTTGCAGAATTTATGGTTTTGGAAGTTTCAGGTGAAATGTGCAAGAAAATAGCAATTATTGGGGCAAAAACACAATTTTTGGAACTTTTGAGTTCGGGACAAGCGTCCCAAACTCGGGACGAGCGTCCCGACCCAGTTAACCAACCGAGATGGGCATCCCAGACTCGGGACGGGCATACTGACCCGGTCAAAGCACCAGGACGGGCATCCCGAGTGGTAGATGCAAGTCCCACATCAAGAAATGAAGAGAAATTCACTCATTTCCCTTACTATAAATACCTCAGGCCTTCCTCAGTTGAAATAATCCCTCACCACTCAATCTGAGTCATTTAGCAAGTTTGAGTGCATTCCTAATCACTCGATCTGAGTTATTTAGTGGCTCAAGTGCATCTTTCTGCACTAACAGGAGTAGGTAGCAGTACAGAAGTGTCTTGTATTCTTTGTTTCCTGAGTGTTTATCTCAGGTTCTTAGAATTTGATTAGATAGGGTTCGCTTTTTATATTCATAGAAAACCCGAGATTTCTTTAGGAGATCCTAAGAGGGCATTAGGTGAGCGAAGAGCTAGTCAATAGGGCATTGCTTAAGCCCAAGATGTAAGGTAAAGTAATCGCTACTAGTCTAAGGAAGCGTTTTCCAAAGGTTCTGCTGATCAGAGTCAGGTTAAGCAATCCAGGATATACAAGTAGTCGCTCCACCGGCGGACCTGATAAAGGGTGAATACTTTATGGTGGTGGTCCCCTAGATCCTCTTTGTATATTCTGTATTGTGTTTGTCTAAACATTAATTTGAATGTCAAACTATGATTGCTTTGTTATATATGCTTTGCATGTTGAAGTTACACTCATTTTTCCAGAAAGGTCACCAGCTAAACATACATTATGACTGATTATCTGCTTTCTCTTTTAAACTAAATGAATGGTTATAGACAATTCCTAACCACGATCTAATCATAACCTATTTAGTTTAACATGCCTTAATTTAGGATAAAAAACCATTAAGGTCTGCCATATTATGTGAAATAACTTATAGATCACCATGTTTGTTAGAGTAGTCTAATGAGGCTGAGTTTGTTCTCTATGTCGGCGTTAGGGTGAGTGGCATGAATTCTTAAGTGACACATGTTTTCATGGATACCTTTAACTCGAACAGTGAGTAGGGCCATCATTAAGGTAGGGTGGTTTACAGGTAACTCAGATGTGGTACACATGCAAGATACAAGACATAATTGCATTCTAGACCAAGATATATCTCAAATACTCGAAGATAGGTCAATCAACATGTATAAATAATACAACATACTTCAGAACTCATGTTTATTTGTATCTCTTGCATGTGATAACTCTAAAATACTAGAGTTATTCACATAAGCTTTGCCCACATTTTGCTTTTAAAATGATTGAATTTATTCGGAAATTGGAGTTAAATTGCATCTAGTGGTTGTTCTTTCCCTTTTTACGAAAAATATGGTTTTAATATCAATAAGTCAATTTGATTTAATTAAATTTCAATTTTTGTTACGAAATGAATTTATCTAATTATTATTTGGGATTTGGTTCAAATAGATTTAGTGTGACAAGGGTAAAAAGGGAGATGAAGAAATTAATTTACCGATTTATTTTTCAGTTATTTTCAGAAATTATTGTGTTATATTTTAATTAATTAACGTGGCAGCTGTAGCTTGAAACCCGAGAGAATTCTGCAACAAGGAAGAAAACGACAAAGAAATCAGAAGGCATCTGGAATTAATTTTTGGATTATTCAGATTTTATTTACTGAATATTAAATGAAAATTCCAGAAATCTGGACAAATGGCGGGATCAGGCTGAATCTTGGGAGCAAGGAGAAATACTACATATATTTGAAGAACCAAGAGAAAAAGGGACTTTTGGAAAAAAGAGGAGATTGGTTTTACTCATTTTCCAGTTAGCACAAAAGAAAATCGGCAGTAGAGTTTAGCATTATTTTTAGTATAGATTAATTCTGTAGGGAAAAACCCGAGAGGAAGTAGGGTGGCTTGCTGAGGATTCATCAGCTAGGTAGAAAAGACACCGCGGCATCAGTCAGAGGAGGAATAACAATGAGCAATCTTGATTAAACTGATCTGGGCAGTAGGGTGATCTCAGACCCGAGTAATTCTCTACCCATTTCCTCATTTTTGTTCATTGTCTTGTATAAACTCTTACTTGAATGTTGGGTATGAGTTGGAGACGAATTTAAGGATTAATTAAACTTGTTTTGTAATAGAATTACTCGCTATGGCCATAGGAGCATTTTATTCCATTACTTTAATTCTTGGATTTTGTTATTCCCAGTGCTGAATATGTATTTATAACCTGAAGTTGTTGTGGCTTAGTTAAGCATAAACATGTTGATTACACTATTTTACGATGATGAATATATTGTAGCATTCTTCTCTGTTTTTATGATTAATGCTTGTATGGGGCATGCTTGGTTTACTCATTTAATTACTTAAATAGAATTAGTATAAATTGCGGTTACGACTGTCCAGTTTATACATCGAACTAGTATCTTGCTTTCTAACCGAAAGGGAGCTAGTTGACAAGATAATTAAGTGGCACTAGATTGAGACGCATGATCGTGCGCTCAACATTGTAGGGGACATGACCAAATTCATTGACTAGTGTTGCTCTAGACCAACGGTACTTTGTACTCCATGAGACGATGATATCGGGGATCTAGACTAGTAGGTCAAGTAATCTGGGTAGAACCAGATCGTTGTAGCATTAATTTGGAAACTGAAAGCATGTTCTGTATGTTTAGATTCATCTCTGTTTTGTATTTACATTTTGGGCGTGAATGCCACAGTATTGTATTACCTGTAGTACTCTTGTGGTTATTTCCAGTAGGCTGACCCTTAACTATTAGTTTAACTTTACTGTAGCAGTAGCATTGTCGTAGCATTGCTGTAGCATTAGACCAATCTCTCTTCATTATTCATTATTCTTTTATTCTTTTGATAACCAATTGTACAATCGTATTTGCATTTGTAATTGACACACTCAGTTCTTGTGGGATCGATAATATTGTACTTAGGTACATATATTACTTGCACTTGTTAAGATTGCGTTGATTTACTTCATTTCCTTATCTTTACAAATTGTGACACACGCACACAACGCAACAGCATGCTAATTACTTATGTACTATGTGTGGATGGGATCACAACTTCATCAAAATTACTGATAAAAGATTGGTTAATTGCATGAATAAATGAATGTTAGGATTAAAGGATAGTTGCTACTAAGTCGCTACCAGTTCCTTGGGATTACGATAATAATAAATTAAAACAGTATGTACTTTCTAAATAACTAGCTACACTATAGGTACTTTGCCTTAGGTTCTGATTGATTAAGTGACAACCATTATTGCTAAAAGTGACAATTAGTAAAACTCAATCCTTAATTATTCATAATCAACATAGGTACATAAATCCTATCTTTTAGCATGTCTAATCGGAGCGCATCAGTGGGGTAGTAGTACATAGTGCACTCAAGTAAAACTTTGCATGTTTTCCATACTTTTTCACTGAAATTGCACCCTTGCAAAAAATAATTACAAATTTTTTCACTCTTTCAGACTTCAAAAATCAGTATTGAGTGATTGAAGAACTGCTTATGTCTGTGATATATGTTCAGTAAAGTGTTAGGACCATTAAGAAACAATTTGATGACTTTATTGAATTCATCACTTAAAAGTAGGGAGTTCCTGATTTTATTGAGCACAACTTAGTTTGGATTAGAAAAATCAACCCAATTTTTTTTCAAGCTAAAGCTAAATAATATTAGACAGGTCGAGAATGTGTTAGCAACCTGAATGACTAGATGATATTTCGAGCTGAAAGTGTAATAGCTTAAAAGTAAAAAAGGGGTAGTTTGCAAGCATCCTTTACTACTCGAGCACCCCTTCTGAAGGGAATTTAATGCCTGATGCCCTAAGGTGGTGTAGATCTGGGAGTCATCGGAGTGGGGCTCGATACCTGGGTAGTCAAAGTTGATGTGTGAAAGTAAAAATACCTTGGAAAATCATTTCAAAAAATACACCTAGTGTATTCTTTTTATTGGGAATCATAACTAGAAAGAATTGGCACCAAAGCTCAGAACCAGGAAGGTAGTTTGTTTTGCTATTATATTCTAAAACTGATCGAATTATTATTTGGTAATGGTCTAGGAAAGTTTATTCTGAGTTGACAATCTAATCAGTTCACACACTACACCTCAGGAAAACCTTGTGACTAAGTGTAGAGTTCAAATAGGTTATTGAACTCTTTTAGCTACATGGTCATGACACATTTACCAGACATTTGAGACCTTTCCATAACAACTTGATTAGTTCATGTCTGATTTCTGAATCATCTGACTCAGTGAGAAATTTTGCTAAAAACATTTGCTAAGACCCTTGTGTGATTACACCTATGATTTAGCATTCACTAATTTCATATAGGTTTTGCTTTAGGACAAGCAAAAAGCTAAATGTGGGGTTATATGATATGCATAAATCATATCACTTTTTAGCATGTTTTAGGCACAAATTAAGGCAAAATGAGAACCAAATTGATCTAAATTGATTGATATTAACACATTTTTGCAGAATTTGTGATTTTGGAAGTTTTAGGTAAAATGTGCAAGAAACAGCAAATATTGGGGTAAAAATGCAATTTTCAAAACTTCTAAGTCCGGGACGGGCATCCTGACCTAGTCAAGTGCATCTTTGTTCCTCAATTGTTTATCTCAGGTTCGTAGAATTTGATTAGATAGGGTTTATTTTTGGTATTCATAGAATACTCGAGATTTCGTTAGGAGATCCTAAGAGGGCATTAGGTGAGCGAAGAGCTAGTCAACGGTGCATTGCTTAAGCCCAGGATGTAGCGTAAAGCAATCGCTACTAGTCTAAGGAAGCGTTCTCCAAGGGTTCTGTTGATTAGAGTCAGGTCGAGCAACCCAGGGTGTACAAGTAGTCACTCCGTCTGCAGACCTGATAAAGGGTGAATACCTTATGGTGGTGGTCCCCTAGATCCTCTTTGTATATTCTGTGTTGTGTTCGTCTAAACATGAATTTGAATACTAAACTATGATTACTCTGTTATATATGTTTTTCATGTTGAAGTGATATTCATTTTTCCAAAAAGGTCACTTGCTAAATTTACATTATGACTGAATTATCTACTTGCTCTTTTAAACTAAATGAACGGTTATAGACAATTCCTAACCATGGTCTAATCATAACCTGTTTAGTTTAACAGGCCTTCATTTAGGATAAAATTGCATTAAGGTCTGCCATATTAGGTAAAATAACTTACAGATCACCATGTTTATTAGAGTAATCTAATATGGCTGAGTTTGTTCTCTATGTCGGTGTTAGGGTGAATGGCATGAATTCTTGAGTGACACAAGTTTTCGTGGATACCTTTAACTCGAACCGTGAGTAGGGTTATCATTAAGGTAGGGTGATTTATCAAATAACTCAGATGTGGTACACAGGCAAGATATAGTACATAATTGCATTCTAGACCAAGATATATCTAAAATAATCGAATATAGGTCAATCAGCATGTAGAAACAATAAAACATACATCAAAACACATGTCTATTTGATTCTTTTGCATGCTAGTTACTTATGTGCTATGTGTGGTTGGGATCACCAACTCATCAAGATTATTGATGAATGATTGACTAATTGCATGTTAAAATGAATTTTAGGGTTAAAGGATAGTTACTACTAAACAGTTACCAGTTCCCTGGGAGTATGATATTAATAAATTAAAATCATAGATACTTTCCAAAGAACTAGCTACAAGATAGGTACTCTGCCTTAGGTTCTGATTGATTAAGTGACAACAATTAATGCTAAAAGTGACAATTAGTAAGACTCAGTCCTTAATTATTCATAATCAACATAGGTAAAAAAATCCTATCTTTTAGCATGCCATCCAGAACGCATCAACATGTTCATCTTTCCACTACTTTGTGTGACTCAATTCAAGCATACTTACATTTCTTCGGGTGTTGTAGAAGCTATTCAAGAATTCAATTTCAAGTTGATGCCAGTTATCGATTGATCTTGGAGCTAAGTCAGTGTACCAATCAAATGCATTTCCTTGGAGAGATATGACAAATTACTTGACCAGGAGATCACCTTCAGTCCCTGCGTTGCTACATGTTTCAACGAAATGAGCAACATGTTGCTTTGGATTACTTTTACCATCGAACAGTTGCAACTTTGGAGGTTTATAGCCCATCGGCATTTTTATATTGTCAATTCTCGTTGAATAAGGTTTGGAATATGCAAAGGAAGATTTAGAACTTCCTTCGTACTTGTTTTTTATTGTCCCTTCGATGAAGTTCTTTAGTTCATCAATAGGGAAGAATCCGCTTGACGAAATGTGAACAATCCTTTCTTGTTTGACAATTTCAAATCCGCCAACGTATTTTGATTGATCTTCAACAACTTTGCAAACTTCAGGATTACTTTATCCTTTTCCTTGGTTGAGGGTAACACCTTTGTTTGCCTCCTTTGTGCAAATTTAACTTGACTCACCAGTGTTGTTCATCAATTGAACGATGATACGATCTTGCTTCGTTGAATGCATTGTGAGACCTTCCACCAATTTTGTCAAATTTGCCAATTTCTCTTCTATTGTCGATGCACCCTCCATCATTACAGATATTGCAGAGATGTAGAGGAATCTTCATATTCATCATCACTGCTTGCCTGATCATGTTGGGAGGTACTTGTAGAATCAACATCTTCATTTTCAAATGTCGACTAATCCTCACCATGTTTTCCTTCCAACATTGCAAGCTTCTTTTGCACCATTCCACCTACAATACCTTGAGGTTGATCCTACATTGAAGCCACATCAAAGAATGGGTTTTGTACTTGAGATCTGCACCGCCAACCAATTTCTTTTTATGGTCAATGAACACTCTTCCTTTACTTCTAGTGGTACGACCAGCATCGCTTTGAATGTTGGAATGCTTCACATTTGCGACAACACTCTCATAATCAACTCTGCTAATGCCATGGTCTACCGCAACGTTCTTTGAGTCTACTTTGTTGACATCCTTTTTTGACTCCATTGATGATCTTGATGGAAAGAGATGAGCGGTAGAAATTGTCCCACCAGGTGTGCCAATTTGTAAACAAATTTCCTTTTATGTATTTCTTGTAAATTGAAATTACAAAGAAAATAGGTTACATGTAATAAAATTACAAATGATTTCATTTCATAGGTCCTATTTCTATCAATTTGTTGTGGGCTCGAGGGCCTTTTTTGGGCTTGATCTCAAATTTAATGGACTCTGATTTATCCGAGGGATGTTTTGGGTTGATCTTGGATGGGGTTCAACTTCGAGGACCATTGGCTTGATCTCGATTCGTTGAACAACTATATTGGGCTTATCTCGGATTGGATTCAACTTTGAGGGTCGTTGGCTTGATCTCGATCCATTGAACAACTATTTTAGGCTTATCTCAATCTGGATACAACTTTGAGGGTCGTTGGCTTGATCTTGATCTATTGAACAACTATGAATTTCTTCTGAGGGCTAATATTGGAATGAACTTTGACAGAGTTTCGGTATGATTCTCTCAGCTTCTGTCTCAACTTTTTCTCTCTTTTTCTAAAGGGAAGTTGGCCTTCTATTTATAGATGGAGAGGATGACAATCAATGGTTATTATGATGCCAAGTGTCACTCATCTGATAGATAAATCTCTCAATATCTTAATATATAAATATTTATATATTAAAATATTTAAATAAGATTTAATTATATATTTTAAATATATAATTAAATTTAAATGTCTACACTACCGTTACCTATCATAAATTTCTTGAATTTTGATCATGAATCCTAAAATTTTATTAATTGTTCCTTTGCAACGGTGCAAAAAATCTGATGCATTCTGGTTTATAGTGTGGTAAGGATAGAATTTATGACCTATGTAGATTATATAGAGTTAAGGACTATCAATTAAGCACATAGCAAATAAAGTTGTCACTTAATCAAATAGAATCTAAGACAGAATACCTATCGTGTAGCTAGTCATAGTAGCATCAATGATTTCTGATGGGTTTTCGATTGATATGCTTTAAATAGGTGTTATTTTACCCTATGTTGATTATGAATAATTAAGGGCTTAGAATGACTAATTGTCACATTTAGTCTTTATGCTGTCACTTAATCAATCAGAACCTAAGGCAGAGTACCTATCGTGTAGCTAGTCTGTTGGAAAGTATCTACGATTTTAATTAAATCAATTATCGTACTCCTAGGGAAGTGGTAACGGCTTAGTAGTAACTATCCTCTTACCCTAACTCTTATTTTATGATCCAGTTATGCAATCGTTCATTAAATTCTTTGATGAGAGGGTGATTCATTCTCCACTAGATTCAAGTCTATTTAAGACTAAAAGAGTGTTTTACAGATCATGTTTTGATTTTATGTTATATTGTTCCTACATGTTGATTGACCTATCTTCGAGTATTTTAGATATATCTTGGTCTAGATTGCAATTATGTACTGAGTCTAAAGGTGTACCACATCTGAGTTACCTGATAAACCGCCCTACCTTAATAACGGCCCTATGTCACTTAGCAAATCATGCCGCTCGCCCTCATGATGCGTTCCGATTGGTATGCTAAAAGATAGGCTTTATTTACCTATGTTGATTATGAGTAATTAAGGACTGAGTCTTACTAACTATCACTTAGCATTCAATTATTGTCACTTAATCAATCAGAACCTAAGGCATAGTACCTATCGTGTAGCTAGTCTGTTGGAAAGTATGTACGATTTTATTAAGTTAAATATCGTACTCCCAGGGAAGTGGTAACGACTTAGTAGTAACTAGCCTTTTATCCTAACTCCTATCTTATGATCCAGTTATGCAATCTTCATCAATAACTTTGATGAGAGGGTGATTCATTCTCCACTAGGTTTAAGTTTAATTAAGCCTAAAAGTGTTTTATAGATAATGTCCTGATTCTATGTTATACTGTTCCTACATGTTGATTGACCTATCTTCGAGTATTTTAGATGCATCTTAGCTTGGATTGCAACTATGTTCTATGTCTAAAGGCGTACCACATCCGAGGTCTCTAATAAACCACCCTACCTTAATGAGGGCCCTACTCACGGTTCGGGACGAAGGCATCCATGAACGGTACCCTATGTCACTTCGGTATCATGTCGCTTACCCTAGCCGCCGGCATAATCCGACTCAGCTCGGCCTACCTAGACTACTTTAATAGGCAGGGTGTTCCACAAGTTATTTTATCTAGCATGGCAGACACCAATACTAATTGATGCTTGTTAAACTAAACAGGTTATGAATAGACCGTGGTTAGGAATTGTCTATAACCCTAACTTTAGTTTAAAAGAGCACATTAGACATGCAGACATAATGAATATTTAGCAGGTGGCTATTTCCGGAAAATCATAACAACTTCAACATATAAAACAGATATTCATAAGAATCGTAATCATCAGATAAAACAATTCGTAAACATACAGAACCTCGTCTAGGGGACCCACAGTCATAAAGTAATCACCACTCTATGCAGGTCCAGCTGGCGCTGCAGCTCCTGTATGCTCCTAACTGCTCGATCCTACTCTGCTCGGCAGAGCCTTCGGAGAACGCTCCTTAGACCTAGTAGCAATTGCTTTACCTTACATCCCGGGCTTAAGCAAACTGCCCTAATCTGACTAAGAACAAGCACCCTATCTCTCTCTTAGGATCTCCTAACGAAATCCCGGTATTCTATGAATACAAAAAATGAACCTATCTATCGAAGCCTAAGATCTGAGACTATTTCTCAGAAACTAAGAAAATGAAACACTAAAGAAAGAAACAAAACTGAAACTGAAATCCGAGTCTCTCAGTGACTTATGTACTCGAGAATTGTACATTGGAAGTCTCTGAATGACTCAGATCGAGTGGAGAGGGATGAAATCAACTGCTGGAGACCTGGGGTATTTATAGCAGCTTCCCGGGGTGATTTTTCATCAAAAATGCGATGTGGGACAACTTCTGGTGCTTCGGGACGCCCGTCCTGGATTGGGACACCCGTCCTGGTGGTTTGACTGGGTCGGGACACCCGTCCCGGACCGTTGACCAAGTCAACATTTCCAAAAATTGCAATTTTACCCAAAAATTTGCTGTTTTCGTCTACTTTTCACCTGACACTTCCAAAATCATAAAAACTATGAAGTTGAGTAAATAACAATCAATTAAGATCGATTTCCTATCAATTTCATCCTAAATCATACATAAAAACATGCTAAAAAAGGTATATGATTTTCGCGTATCAGATAACCCCACACTTAGCTTTTTGCTTGTCCTCAAGCAAAGTCTACCTGAAGTTAGTGATTCTAAATCATATGTGCAGTCATTTAAATTTCTAGTCATGTTTTTATTCCAAAAATTATTCAGATAATTCTTAACACAGGTCTGACTGGTTAGGTTGCTATGACAAGGTCTCAAATGTCTCTAGTAGATTGTTAGGATTGAGCAGAAAATAATTTAACAACTAGGTTGAACTTTTCTCTTAGTCATAAGGTCTTCCTAATGTGTAGTGTGTGTACTAGTCCAGACCAGATAGTCAACACAATAAACTCTTGTCTTAACTATTACCAGATAACACTTCGACCTGTCACTAGACACACTGACAACAGATAACTTTCTGAGTTCTGAGCCTTGGTGATCAGATTTTAATTATTTAGCTCTTATTGATTTCTTTCGTTTAAAGATTCAGGGTATTTTGAGTCTGCTTTGAACACGTCAACTTCAACTACCCATGTAGCGAGTCCCGCTCCGATGACTCCCAGACCTACACGACCTTAGGGCATCAGGCTTTAAGTTCCCCGAAGGAGTGGTGCTCGAGTAGCGAAGGCCGCTGGCAAACTACCCTATTTTTATTTTCATCATCAATTTTTTTTTCTTTTCTTTTCACTTTTAGCTCAGAGTCTCATCTAGTCATTCTAATTGTCAATGCATCCTACAACTGGTCTAATTTTATCTAGTTAAGTCTTGAAAAGGTAATTGGCTGAGGTCTCTAACCCAGACTAAGTTGTGCTTAATTATCAGGACTTCCCTACTCCTAATCAATAAGTTCAACAATAGTCATCAATTATCTCCTACTAACCAGAACATTCTACCTACATATCATAGACATAAGCAATTGTTTAACCAAGCATACTGCATTTAGAAGTCTGAAAGACGGAAAAATTTTGAAAAATTTTGGAAGGGTGTGAAAATACGGGGAAAATAAGCAAAATCATGCAAACATTTTGCCAACTGCTACAGTGCACCGTGCACTGCTACCCCACACTTAAGTCTGACAATGTCCTCAGTGTTCATGCATAGCTAAACTACCCCACACTTATTTGCAAACAAGAAGAAATGAAAACAAAACAAAGAACTCTTACCCCACACTTATTTGACTAATTAAGGGTAAGAGAGAAAATAAAACAAGAAGGATAATGGAAATAACAAAACAGAACACAAAACAAAGAAAACAAAAGTAAAGGATCATGAGGATTAGAAAAACTCCCGTCATGTCGCGAGTAGAAGGGTCTTCTCTGATCTGTCAATTGGCTATTCACCTTAGCCATGTGCTATTGCTGAGGTGTTCTTGACTCTGCAAGCTCTAGATATTGGATGACGCCAGCTCCGATCCTTCATTGTCGAGCTCTAGGTAGTGGCATATCCATTTGATGAATGACTCAAGCTCCAAGGACTGTTTCCTCGAATCATCTACAAAGTTTCTCGTAATCGTAGCGACGTGTCCAAAAGGAACGTGTCTAGGAATGAGACTTCTTTGGATTAGTGTGCCTACCAGCCAATGTTAGTGAAAATATGGCATGCAAGTCTCGAATGGAAGAAAAGATACCTGAAGTTTTGGCAAAGCTGTGGTGGTAGGGGCTCCAGTTGTATAGATCTGGGCCCAAGCATTTGAGACTTCCTCGGGGAAGTTTCTCACAGCTGATTAGTATGCAGGGAATGCAAGCTCCTCCATTGCTATGCTCCTGATACAATGCTAAAATCCTCTATATCCTGTGATCGTTCGATACCACTTGGTATATCACTTGCTTGCACTGGTCTGGCTTTAATTGTTGCCAGTATCTCATCTATTGCTTCTGCGAGTAAGGGTTTTGCTGTTGTGGTGTCTTTTGAAAGTTTCCAACTTCCGAATTACTCCTCTAGTTGGAATTGTATGCATTTCCCATTGGAGCAGCATTCTGCAGTAACCTACTCCTACCTCTTTTGGAATGGTCAGTCATTCCCATAGCAATCCCTGCTAAAGTGTGGTACTTAGCAGACTTCACAGATTTGATACACATGCTGAACATTTCTTCCTAAGACATCGGCACTCTGAATCTGGAAAACAACTAGAATCTGCACATGACTTTAACATCATTAGTAGGTAATGCCTGTGCTTCAGGCCATTTTGAAAAAGTGTTCCACGACTACTATGATGTAAGTAGTGTCAAAGGAAGAAAGAGAAAGGATTCGAAATACCCCTGATATCAACGGTTGCAACCTTCTGTGTACGTTGCTGGGGTAGATGATCTCTGGAAGATGTGTTACCTGTTATTTGGCAAGCATCGCAGGACTGTATCAGAGATACAAAATCCTTGAATATAGTGGGTCAACAAGATCCTGCTTTCAACACTTTCCGGACAGTGTTGATAGCCATCAATTGGTCTCCCGTAGATTCTTTAGGCAATGCTCCAAAATCTTGTGTCCTTTATCTTCTGAGACACATCTTCTGATCAACTGATCTGCAAAAATTTGAAATAGAAGATAAACTGCCCAGTAGTAATATTTCAAATCAGCAAAGAATTTCTTCTTTTGCTGATAAGTCATATCACTTGGAACTTATTCAGTGACTAGATAATTTACAATAAACCACAGATGAGAATTATTATACATAGGAAACAATGCAAATAAGTTTTCATCCAAAAATTTATCAGTATTACCCTAGCCTCTAACTCGGGGTTTTCTAATCTAGACAAATGGTTTGCTTTCTAGATTTTCAACCCTTTTTCTTATCCCTTCATTCTATATCAAATTCAAGTAACAATAAAACCTAACATAATCAACTATGGTTCATCATTGGTTTTATTGAACACAGATATCTCAGAGTGATCAGTGTAACCTATTGTTTCTAGATAAGATCGGAATTTATCATGCATGAACTTTCTTATCATGTTTCCGTCCAAAAACAATTCGTACTACATCATTACATCACATATTAATTCAAAAAGCAGATTTCAATCAGGTGATGTCATAATGGGTGCAGTAATTCCTTTTGGTTTAAAAGATCTCATGCAATTATCAGCAAACAAAAGGAACATCCTTTTTTTTCAATAGAACATTCAAAGGTCTGGCTATTAAGGAAAAACTATTTCATAACTCATCCTAATAAGGCCGGCATGACTCTAAGAAAATTCTAAAATAGAGTTTCTTCCCGATAAAAATCTAAGCCAACATTTTACAACTCAGAAGAAAATATATTTTATCCTCATTTCCATTTTTATTTCTTCGAAATTAAATAAAGGAAGAAAAACACGAAAAAGAGCAACTAAGAAAAAAAAAGAAAAAAAACAAGAGATAGGGAAAAGAACAACTTATCATTGAGCAAGAAAAATACAACTTTTTTCGAGTTTTGAATTTTTTTAAAAAAACTTTTTTCCTTTTTTTTCGAAAGCAGTTAAATTTCCTCAATATGGTTCTAGAATGATTTTCTAAAATTTGATTATCCTAAGTGTCTTAATTCCAGATAATATCTAAAATCAATTAGTTATGATAATCCTATATTTCAGAAACTGATTGTCTAACTAGCATAAGACAAGTGTTGGGTCTAAGGTCTAGGTTACTACCGTTACCTATCATAAGTCTCTAGAATTTTGATCAGGAATCCTAAATTTATTATGATATTTCCCCGGCAACGGCGCCAAAAATCTGATGCGTTCCGATTGGTATGCTAAAAGATAGGCTTTATTTACCTATGTCGATTATGAGTAATTAAGGACTGAGTCTTACTAACTGTCACTTAGCATTCAATTATTGTCACTTAATCAATCAGAACCTAAGGCATAGTACCTATCGTGTAGCTAGTCTGTTGGAAAGTATCTACGATTTTATTAAGTTAAATATCGTACTCCCAGGGAAGTGGTAACGGCTTAGTAGTAACTAGCCTTTTATCCTAACTCCTATCTTATGATCCAGTTATGCAATCTTCATCAACAACTTTGATGAGAGGGTGATTCATTCTCCACTAGGTTTAAGTTTAATTAAGCCTAAAAGTGTTTTATAGATAATGTCCTAATTCTATGTTATACTGTTCCTACATGTTGATTGACCTATCTTCGAGTATTTTAGATGCATCTTAGCCTGGATTGCAACTATGTTCTATGTCTAAAGGCGTACCACATCCGAGGTCTCTAATAAACCGCCCTACCTTAATGATAGCCCTAATCACGGTTCGGGACGAAGGCATCCATGAACGGTACCCTATGTCACTTCTGTATCATGTCGCTTGCCCTAGCCGCCGGCATAATCGGACTCAGCTCGGCCTAACTAGACTACTTTAACAGGCAGGGTGTTCCACAAGTTATTTTATCTAGTATGGCAGACACCAATACTAATTGATGCCTGTTAAACTAAACAGGTTATGAATAGACCGTGGTTAGGAATTGTCTATAACCCTAACTTTAGTTTAAAAGAGCACATTAGACATGTAGACATAATGAATATTTAGCAGGTGGCTATTTCCTGAAAATCATAACAACTTCAACATATAAAACAGATATTCATAAGAATCGTAATCTGATATTCAAATTAATATTTAGATAAAACAATTCGTAAACATACAGAACCTCGTCTAGGGGACCCACAGTCATAAAGTAATCACCACTATATGCAGGTCCAGCCGGCGCTGCAGCTCCTGTATGCTCCTGACTGCTCGATCCTACTCTGCTCGGCAGAGCCTTCGGAGAACGCTCCTTAGACCTAGTAGCAATTGCTTTACCTTACATCCCGGGCTTAAGCAAACTGCCCTAATATGACTGAGAACACGCACCCTATCTCTCTCTTAGGATCTCCTAACGAAATCCCGGTATTCTATGAATACCAAAAACGAACCTATCTATCGAAACCTAAGATCTGAGACTATTTCTCAGAAACTAAGAAAACGAAACACTAAAGAAAGAAAGAAAACTGAAACTGAAATCCGAGTCTCTCAGTGACTTGTGTACTCGAGAATTGTACACTGGAAGTCTCTGAATGACTCAGATCGAGTGGAGAGGGATGAAATCAACTGCTGGAGGCCTAGGGTATTTATAGTAGCTTCCTGGGGTGATTTTTCATCAAAAATTCGATGTGGGACAACTTCTGGTGCTTCGGGACGCCCGTCCTGGATTGGGACGCCCGTCCTGGTGGTTTGACTGGGTCGGGACGCCCGTCCCGGACCGTTGACCAAGTCAGCATTTCCAAAAATTGCATTTTTACCCCAAAATTTGCTGTTTTCGTCTACTTTTCACCTGACACTTCCAAAATCATAAAAACTGTGAAATTGAGTAAATAACAATCAATTAAGATCGATTTCCTATCAATTTCATCCTAAATCATACATAAAAACATGCTAAAAAGTTATATGATTTTCGCGTATCACCTAACGCCAGCATAAACGCACAACCTCAGCATACTTAGACTACTTTAACAAACATGGTGATCTATAGGTTATTTCATCTAATATGGCAGACATTAATACGTCCGACGGGAAGTCCTAAATTAATGCCTGTTAAAATAAACAAGTTATGATTAGACCGTGGTGAGGAGTTGTCTATAACCATTCATGTAGTTTAAAAGAAACTACAGTAGACATGCAGTCATAATGATAGTTAAGCTGGTGACCATTTCCGAAAAAATATAAATAACTTCAACATGTAAAACACATATTCATAAAATCATAATTCAATATTCATAATATTTATTTGGACGAACACAATACAGACATATAAAGAGAGGGACAAGGGGACCGATGCCATAAAGTATTCACCCTTTACGTAGTCTGCTGATGGAGCAACTGCTTGTATATGTTGGACTGCTCAACCCGACTCTACTCGACAAAACCTTCGGAGGACGCTTCCTCAGCCTAGTAGCTATGCTTTAGCTTAATACCCAGCTTAAGAACAACCCTGTTTACTGACTTTTCGAATGCCTAGTGCCCTCTTAGGATCTCCTAACAAAATCCCAGGTATTCTCTAAATACCAAAAACAAACCTATCTAGTCGTATTCTAAGATCTGAGATAAACTCTCAGAAACGAAGAACACGAGACACTCTCTAAGACTATAAATATACCTATACTAAAACCTGAGATCACTAAGTAACTTGTATACTATAGAAAATTGTATACTTGAAGTCACTAGATGACTCAGATTGAGTGGAGAGGAATGATTTCAACTGAGGAAGGCCTGGGGTATTTATAGTAGGGGAACTGGGTGAATTTCTCTCAAAAATTTGATGTGGGACTTTGACCAGGCATTCGGTACGCCCGTCCTGGATCTGGGATGCCCGTCCCAGCCTGTTGACCAGATCAGGATGATCGTCCCAAGTCCTGGACGCCCGCCCTGGTCTGTTGACCAGGTCAGGACGTTCGTCTTGGGTTCTGGACGCCCATCCCGACTTCCGAACTTCTGAAAATCACGTTTTTGCCCTGAAATTTGCCATTTTCTTGCACTTTTCACCTGACACTTCCAAAATCACAAAAATTTCGAGTTAATAACAGTCAATTGATAACGATTTAACACCAATTTCACCTTAAATTGTGCCTAAAAACATGCTAAAAAAGTGACATGATTTATGCATATCATATAACCATACACTTAGCTTTTTGCTTGTCCTCAAGCAAAGTCTACCTGAAGTTATTGATTTTAAATCATAGGTGCAGTCACTTAAAATTTTTAGCCATGTTTTGATTCCAAAATTTATCACTGAATCAGATAATCCACAACACAGGTCTGACTGGTTAAGTTGCCATGACAAGGTCTCAAATGTCTCTAGTAGATTATCATGGTCAAGCAGGGTTAACAACTTAATGACTCGATTGAACTCTTCTCTCAATCACAAGGTCTTCCTGATGTGTAGTGTGTGTACTAGTCCAGACTAGATTGTCAACACAATATACTCTCATCTTGACTCTTACCAGATAATACTTCGACCGGTCGCTAGATATACCAGCAACAAACAACCTTCTGAGTTCTGAGCTTTGGTGACAAGATTTTCAATTAAGTATTTCAATATAAGAATGCACTGGGCTATGTATTTTTAGATTGATCTTTCAGGGTATTTTGTGTTTGCTTTCACATGTCAACTTTAACTACCCATGTAGCGAGTCCCACTCCGATGACTCCAAGACCTACACGACCTTAGGGCATCAGGCTTTAAGTTCGCTTAAGGAGTGGTGCTCGAGTAGCAAAGACCGCTTGCAAACTACCCTATTTATTTAACTTTTTTCACTTTCAGCTCAGAGCATCATCTAGTTAGTTAGACTGCTAATATATTCTCAACTGGTCTAATATTATTTAGCTAAGTCTTAAAAAGGTATTTGGTTGAGGTCTCTAATCCAAACTAAGTTGTGCTCAAGTATCAGGAATTCCTTATTTCTAATCGATAAGTTCAAGAAAGTTATCACGTTGTCTCCTACTAATCATAATATTCTACATACATATCATAGACATCAGCAATTCTTTACCAATCATAACTGCATTTTGAAGTCTGAAAGAGTGAAAATTTTTGAATTTTTTTTGGAAGGGTGTAATTCTAGTGAAAGTATGGGAAAAACATGCAAAACATTTTCTGCTACAGTGCACTGTGCACGGCTACCCCACACTTAAGTTTGACACTGTCCTCAGTTTTCATGCATCTCTAAATTACCCCACACTTATTTGAAATACAAGAAGAAATAAAAACAAAACAAAAAATTCTTACCCCACACTTATTTGACTAACTAAGGGTAAGAGAGAAAATAAAACAATAAAAGAAATAACAATGCATGAAGGTAATAGAAATAATAAAACAGAACACAAAATGAAGATAAAAATTAAAAGAACACAAAATAAAAGTAGAGAAAGATGAGGATTAGAAAAACTCCCTTCATATATCAAGTAGAAGGGTCTGCTCTGATCTGTCAATTGGATGTTCACCTCAGCCATGTGCTATTGCTGAACTGCCCTCAACTCTATAAGTTCTAGATGCTGGAGCGGCTAACTCTGCAATGTACTTTGTATGGAGAGTGTATCCACCCTCTGGGTTGCGAACTACCATCCCCATGTTTTGAAGAATGGTCAGGTCTGGTAGATGGAGCTATCCTCGTCAGCCATTATTCCTTAATGTCGAACTCCAGGTAGTGGCCTATTTGTTTGATGAATAGCTCGAGCCCCAAGGACTGCTTCCTCGAATCATTTGTAAAGTTTCTTGCAATTATAGCAACGTGTCCAAGAGGAACGTGTCTAGGATTGTGACTTCTTTAGATTGGTGTGCCTACCTGCAAGTTTGTGAAGGTATTGCATGCAAGTTTTGAATGGCAGAAATGATACCTGAAGCTGTGGTGGTAGGAGGCTCCAGCGGTGTAGGTCTGGGCCCAAGTATTTGAGACTTCCTCGGGGAAGTTTCTCACAGCTGATTAGTATGTAGGGGATGCAAGCTCCTCCATTGCTATGCTCCCGATACAACTCCAAATTCCTCTATATCCATCGACCGTTCGATACCACTTGGTCAGTAGGTCACTTGCTTGCACCGGTATGACTTTAATTGTTACCCATTTACTTTTTGAGAAGTGCACTTCTATAACAGTAAACGGGTTTGACCAGTAACAGTATCTCATTTGTTGATTCTGCGGGTATGGACTTTGCTGTGGTGGTATCTTGTAGAAGTTTTCAGTTTCAAAATTATTCCTCAGCTAAGTCCCATATGATCCCTCCAGTTGGGATTGTATGCATTTCCCATTGGAGCAGCACTGACTACAGCAACCTGCTCATGCTTCTTTTGGAATGGTCAGTATTCCATTCCCATAGCAATTCCTACTAAATGCGGTTCTTGGCATATTTCACAGATTTGATACATGGCTGAACGTTTCTTCTTTGTTGAAAGACATTAATTTGACTGTTATCATTAGCTATTAATGCCTCCAATTGTCCATCAGAGGAAGCGTTAGCTGCGTTAACTGGTGGACAACCATTTATCACTCATCAAGACATTGGCACATATGAATCTGGAAAACAGTTTTTCAAGGAATCTGCACATGTCTTTAACATCATAAGTAGGTAATGCCTGTGCTTCAGGCTATTTTTGAAAAGTGTTCCACGGCTACTATGATGTAATTATTTTCAAAGGAAGAAAGAAAAAGGATGCATGAAATCAATTCCCTAGATATAAAAGATTTTAGTATTCTAATTACTCTGTTGGGGTAGATGATCTCGAGAAGACGTGTTACCTGTCACTTTTCAAGCATCGCCGGACTGTATCAAGGATACAAAATCTTTGAACAGTGGGCCAGTAATATCATGCTTCCAACACTTTCCGGACAGTATTGCTAGCAGTCAAATAGCCTCTTGTAGATCTTTGACGACAATGCTCCAAAATTTTGTGGCATTTGTCTTTCGAGACACATCTTCTGATCAACTTATCTGCAAAAATTTGAAATAGAAGAGGGATCTGCCTAGTAGTAATATTTCAATCAGCAAAGAATTTCTTCTTTTGCTGATAAGTCATATCACTTGGGACTAATTCAGCGACTAGATAATTTGCAACATTGATAAACCACATATGAGAATTATACATAGCAGACAATGCAAATAAGTTTTCATCCAAAAATTCATCAATATTACTGTATCAACAATAACCTCTAACTTGGGGTTTTCTAATCTAGACAAATGGTTTGCTTTCTAGATTTTCAACCCTTTTTCTTATCCCTTCATTCTATATCCAATTCTTGTAACAATAAAACTCAACCAGTCGATCTTGGTTCAACATAAATTTTATTGAACACAGATATCTCTGAGTGATCAGTGCATACTATTGTTTATATTAGGTATGAATGTACCACATGCATGTATGATAGCTAGTAATTCCTTTTTAGTAGTGGTATAACTCTACTGGGCATCAATAAAGGTTTTACTTGCGTAGTATATAACATGAAATTTCTAATCATGCCTTTGTCCTAAACAATTCTTACTGCCTAATTACTAACATCACATATCAATTCAAAAAGCAATCTCCAATCAAGTGATGTCAGAATGGGTGCAGTCATAAATAGTTCCTTTAGTTTGTTGTAACAAGATATCATGCATTTATCCGTAACCACAAAAGGAACATCCTTTCTCAATAGAATATTTAGAGGCTTGAGTATTAAAGAAAAACTATTTCATAGTTCGTTTAATAAAGCCAGCATGACCTAAGAAAATTCTAGAATGACATTTCTTCTGAATTAAAACCTAAGCCAACATCTGACAACTCAGAATAAAATTTTTTCTCCTCACTCGCATACTTTTTTTTTTCGAAATTAAATAACAAACAAACAGGAAAACGGTAACCAAGAAAAATTTATTTCTTTAATTTTCTGGAAAATATTATTTTTCAGAAAATAAAATTTTTAAAAGAAAATTTGTAAACAAGAAAAGAATTTATTTTGTTTTTAACTTTTTATATTTTTATATTCTGTTTTTCTTCTTTTTTTCGAAAGTAATTAAATTTCCTTAATACGATTTTAGAATAATTTTCTAAAATTTGATTATCCTAAATGTCTTAATTTTATATAATATCTAAAATTAATTAGTTATGATAACCCTATATTTCAGAAACTGATTGTCTAACTAGCATAAAATAAATGTTAGGTCTAAGGTATAGATTACTACCGTTACCTATCATAAGCTTCTAGAATTTTGATCAGGAATCCTAAATTCTTTATGATATTTCCCCGGCAACGGTGCCAAAAATCTGATGGGTTTCCTACTGATATGCTAAAATAGGTGTTATTTTACCCTATGTTGATTATGAATAATTAAGGACTTAGAATGACTAATTGTCACATTTAGTCTTTATGCCGTCACTTAATTAATCAGAACCTAAGGCAGAGTACCTATCATGTAGCTAGTCTGTTGGAAAGTATCTACGATTTTAATTAAATCAATTATCGTACTCCCAGGGAAGTGGTAACGGCTTAGTAGTAACTATCCTCTTACCCTAACTCTTATCTTATGATCCAGTTATGCAATCGTTCATCAAATTCTTTGATGAGAGGGTGATTCATTCTCCACTAGGTTCAAGTCTATTTAAGACTAAAAGAGTGTTTTATAGATCATGTTCTGATTTTATGTTATACTGTTCCTACATGTTGATTGACCTATCTTCAAGTATTTTAGATATATCTTGGTCTAGATTGCAATTATGTACTGAGTCTGAAGGTGTACCACATCTGAGTTACCTGATAAACCGCCCTACCTTAATGACTGCCCTACTCACGGTTCGATTTAAAGGCATCCATGAAAGTCCTATGTCACTTTAGGAGATCATGCTGCTCGCCCTAATGCTGGTATAAATGCACAAACTCAGCCTACTTAGGCTACTTTAACAAACATGGTGATCTATAGGTTATTTCATCTAATATGGCAGACATTAATACTTCCGACGGGAAGTCCTAAATTAATGCCTGTTAAACTAAACAGGTTATGATTAGACCGTGGTTAGGAGTTGTCTATAACCATTCATCTAGTTTAAAAGAAACTACAGTAGACATGCAGTCATAATGATAGTTAAGCTGGTGACCATTTCCAGAAAAATATATATAACTTCAACATGAAAAACACATATTCATAAAATCATAATTCAATATTCATAATATTTATTTGGACGAACACAGTACAGACATATAAAGAGAGGGACAAGGGGACCGATGCCATAAAGTATTCACCCTTTACGTAGTCCGCTGATGGAGCAACTGCTTGTATATGTTGGACTGCTATACCCGACTCTGCTCGACAGAACCTTCGGAGGACGCTTCCTGTTGACTGACTTAATCACAACCCTGTTGACTGACTCTTCGAACGCCTAGTTCCCTCTTAGGATCTCCTAACGAAATCCCGGGTATTCTATGAATACCAAAAACGAACCTATCTAGTCGCATTCTAAGATCTAAGATAGACTCTCAGAAATGAAGAACACGAGACACTCTCTAAGACTATAAATATACTTATACTAAAACCTGAGATCACTAAGTGACTTGTATACTATAGAAAATTGTATACTTGAAGTCATTAGATGACTCAGATCGAGTGGAGAGGAATGATTTCAACTGAGGAAGGCCTGGGGTATTTATAGTAGGGGAACTGGGTGAATTTCTCTCAAACATTTCATGTGGGACTTTGACCAGGCATTCGGGACGCCCGTCCTGGATCTGGGACGCCCGTCCCGGCCTGTTGACCAGGTCAGGACGGCCGTCCCAAGTCCTGGATGCCCGTCTTGGGTTCTGGACGCCCATCCCGACTTCCGAACTTCTGAAAATCACGTTTTTGCCCCGAAATTTGCCATTTTCTTGCATTTTTCATCTGACATTTCCAACATCACAAAAACTGTGAAATCGAGTTAATAACAGTCAATTGATAACTATTTAACACCAATTTCGCCCTAAATTGTGCCTAAAAACATGCTAAAAAAGTGATATGATTTATGCATATCAATTTTACATTTGTAATATCATTTATCCCAAGCACATGGCAAGGACTTGTGTAGCATCTATAATTTATTTCATAATTAATCTATCCAGATTAATAAAGGCTTCCTTATAATTTGGAATAGGTTTGGATCACATCCCTAAACAAACAAATAATCATAAACAAGAATTACTTCTCGATTAAGATATTCAAGAAGAGTTTTCTTACCTCACTTTAGACAATTTGCCTGACCTATGTTCAAATATTTACTAGCTAGTGGATCTAAAGTAATTATAATTTATTGTATAATTTTTACCATATCTGAGATACCTAAGCTGATTACCTCAATACGGTTTGTTGTAAGTAACCCTAATCATTTGTTGAGTTTATTAATAAGCATCATGTTATTAACTCCCTCTAAGACTGTCATGAGGACCTAACTTAGTGTTATTAGAACTCTTAACATATCTGAGATGATCATGATAATTATCCTAATTTGGTAATTAATTACAATTTGCAGGGCCGACCTAAATTAGTTAAATGTTGAATTAAATATACGTGACATATTCATGGCAAGGATCAGATAGTATTTCAATTCAAAAGCACAACCAAGCAATTAAAACACAATGATAATTTAATCTAGGATCTTCCCTGGAAAAGTATAATCAAACTCTCAAATTATTAACATATATGATAAAACCATTGAGTTTTAGTATTCTAACAAAAATTCATAAAATAGACAGAGAGATTAAAAGAAAAAGAAAAAGAGATATTTGTCGTAAAGTTGTCACTATTTCATGATATGCTCCGCTCATGTGATATCCTTGGCTCTCAAGATATTCCCTGCTCAGGCCGACAAAACCTTCAAATCTCGCCTTCTCGAACTAGTAGTAACACTCTCCCTTATGGTTTGAGGCTTAAGTACTACCCTATAACCAAGAATAACAAGAACCTAGTGCTCTAAAAATACTAGACTATATCACTGAATAATTTCCCGAATTCTGAGATTGAGACTAAGATTGAGAGAATCAAGCGATTTTGAGCTGCTAGATGCTCTATGTTGAGTATGAAGGGATGCTGGAGTACTGCAAAGGTGATACGCGAAAATCGTATCACATTTTTAGCATGTTTTTATATATGTTTTAATGTGAAATTGAGAGTAAATTGACATTAATTGTTTACTATTTACTTGATTTCACGGTTTTTATGATTTTGGAAGTGTCATGTGAAAAGTAGACGAAAACAGCAAATTTTGGGGCAAAAACGCAATTTTTGGAAATGTTGACCCGGTCAAAGGTCCGGGACGGGCGTCCCGAACCCGGTCAAACCGCCAGGACGGGCGTCCTGAACTGGGACGGGCGTCCCGAACCTGGTCAACGAACCGGGACGGGCGTCCCGAGCGGCCAGAAGCTGTCCCACATCGAATTTTTTAGAATTTTTCACTCCGGGAAGCTGCTATAAATACCCCAGGCCTCCAGCAGTTGAATTCATCCCTCTCCACTGGATCTGAGTCATTAAGTGGTTTCCAGTGTACAATTTTCCAGTACACAACTCACTCAGAGACTCGGATCTCAGTTTTCTTTCTTATTAGTGTTTTGTTTTAGTTTCTGAGAAATAGTCTCAGATCTTAGGTTTCTATAGATAGGTTCGTTTCCGGTATTCATAGAATACCCGGGGTTTCGTTAGGAGACCCTAAGAGAGCTCTAGGCGTTCGAAGAGTCAGTCCACAGGGCTAGGCTTAAGCCCAGGACGTAAGGTAAAGTCTAGCTACTAGGCTGAGGAAGCGTCCTCCGAAGGTTCTGGCGAGCAGAGTCAGGGCGGGCAATACGACGTATACAGCAGTACGCTCTGTAGGCGAGACTAAGTAAAGGGTGATTTCTTTATGGCATCAGTCCCCATACCCCTCTCTTATATGTTTTTTGCTTTTCCTAAACATCAATTATGAATATCAGATTATGATTTTATGAATAGTTGTTTTGTATGTTGAAGTTATTATGTTTTTCCGGAAATAGCCACCTGCTAAATAATCATTATGTCTGCATGTCTAATGTAGTTTCTTTTAAACTAAAATAGGGTTATAGACAATTCCTAACCACGGTCTATTCATAACCTGTTTAGTTTAACAGGCATCAATTAGTATTGGTGTCTGCCATACTAGATAAAATAACATGCTGAACACCTGGCTTGTTAGAGTAGTCTAGGTAGGCTGAGTAGAGCGTTATGCCAGCGATTACGAGCCTTCAGAGTGATCCCCGAAAGTGACATAGGGCTTTCATAACTGTCTTTGTTCGTACCGTGAGTAGGGCCGTTTACCTTAATGATAGGGGGCGGTAGCATAGAGACTCAGATGTGGTACACCTTTAGACACAGAACATAGTTGCATTCCAGGCTAAGATATATCTAAAACACTCGAATATAGGTCAATCAACATATAGGAACAGTATAACATAGAATCAGAACTTATCTTTAAAACACTTCTAGGGTTAATTAGACTTGAACCTAGTGGAGAATGGATCACCCTCTCATCAAAGTATTTGATGAAGATTGCATAACTGGATCATAAGATAAGAGTTAGGATAAGAGGCTAGTTACTACTAAGCCGTTGCCACTTCCCTGGGAGTACGATAATTAACTTAGTAAAATCGTAGATACTTTCCAATAGACTAGCTACACGATAGGTACTCTGCCTTAGATTCTGGCTGATTAAGTGACACCATAAGACTAAACGTGACAATTAGTCAATCACAGTCCTTAATTAATCATAATCGACATAGGGTAAAATAACACCTATTTAGTACGTCAACCGGAATCGCATCAGATTTTTGGCGCCGTTGCCGGGGAAATATCATAATGAATTTAGGATTATTGGCCACAATTCTAGAGACTTATGATAGGTAACGGTAGTAACCTAGACTTTTGATTAACACTTATGTTATACCAGTTAGACAATCACTTTCCTGAATATAGGATTATCATAACTAATTAATTTTAGATAATATCTGGAATTAAGAGACTTAGGATAATCAAATTTTAGAAAATTATTCTAGAACCATATTGAGGAAATTTACCTGCTTTCTAAATAAATTTTAAAATCCATAAAAATATTTTTCTCGTTTGTCTTCACTTTCCTATGTTTGTTATTTGTTATTTTTAACCAGACTTTGCACTCAGAAATGAAGGGAACAAGAGCCCAGGATACTCTGGACGAAGTAGAACATAACACTTCCCCAGAAATCCAAACAATTCCTTCTTCTCCCGAATACACTCCTGCTTCTCCCCGAATACACTCCCTCTCCCGAATATACTCCTAAATCTCCCGAGTACACCCCGAAATCTCCTGAATATACTCCTGCATCCCCCGCACCTAACGACCAACCACCTTCATCAGAGGATAGCACTGACAGTTCTCAATCAGCCTTGGCTGCCCGGGTAGATGCTATATCTCACAGGATAAGCGCTATGACTCAGACAATACCGGGCGGACTAAGACGATCATATCAGGCTGTTCTAACCTTAAGTTCTGAAGTAACCCAACTCAGAACCACAATAGAACGCCAAAATGTGCAATTACTCCGAGAGATGATGGAAATCTTGAAGGAACAAAGGAACCAGCAGGAGGAAATGCGCAACATACAAGCAGAACTGCAAGAGATGCGAAACATTCGAACAGAACTACAGGAGATCAGAGACAGGATTCGTTAAAAAGGGAAGATTCTTTTACTTTTATTTTCAGCAAATAATTCGTTTGAACTGAAACTTGAATAATTGACCCATATTTTTCTATTTTTCAAACATTTTTAAAGGGTCCTTTATTTTCAACAATTTTCTTCAGACATTTTATTTCTATGAAAAACGAAAATTTTGCAATTACAGTTTATTTTTCATTAACTAAATTGTATAAATTCAAATTTTTGTTTTTCTTGCTGAATTTAAATAGGAATAAAATTAGGGTAGTATGATTTTCGAAAAAGTGAGACTGAGGAATTTTTGCATAGAGTTTTTTTTTAACAACTTCTGAATTTCATTGGATAAACATGAAGCCTTGTTAAAAATTATGATTATTTTTGGTATACTGAGATTTGCAGGAATTAGAAAAAAAAAATAATATTTTCGGAATTGGCACGCGTCCCGAGGCAACCCGGGACGGGCGTCCCGAAGGCCTCCCCTTCTATAAAATCTCAATTTTTTCATTTTTCCCTCAAAATTCACTTCCAAAAATCCACCTCTCTCAAATAACTCTCTCTCTTCACCTTTGGCAAACTTTTCAAATTTAAAATTTCAAATTTCCCTCCAAAATTTAAATTTTAAATTTCCTTCCAAATTCGAATTTCCCTCCAAAATTCGAATTTCCCGCCAAAAATTTCGAAATCTTTCCCTAGCCTAATTTCACCCTTTTGAATTCAAATTCACCTCCAGAATTCGAATTCGAACCTTCCTTCCTACCTAAAACTCCCAAAAGTCTCTCAAACACTTTCAAACCAAATGGCTGCCAAACGTGCTCGTACCCCATCTACCATGACAGTTACCTCAGTGACACATCCTTTTATGCTGTTTCCCTCCAGCACAGCATATCAGGAGAGATGCACTGGGTACATCGGACGCACGATACTGACGGGCAGAACGCTGGATTGGGCAGCAGTACAGACACTGGGAGTAGAGGCTGAGGTCAGACGCATACTCGATGTACTACCCTACAGTCGAGTATTCATCGTCACAGAGCCCACGTACCTGGAGCTGGTATGTGAGTTCTATGCATCCTTTGCATGCCATCAGGAGCAGATCACATTCCGCTTAGGCGGAATAGATCGGTCGATGAGCATGGCCGAGTTCGGCATCGCTTTGGGTATCTGGCAGAGAGAGGAGCTGGATACGCCCGCCTACACCACAGCAGTTCGGGACTTCACTTCTGCAGAGTCTCCACTGCTTGGGCTCAGATCTGTATGACGGGTGTTCCCTACCAGCATGGCTTTGCGAAAGCCACAGGTATCTATCCTGCTCTTCGCTACTTACATGCCATTATTGCACACACTTTGTCAGGACGACGGACGGCCCCCGGGAATGTCACCCAGATGGAGACATTCCTCTTGGCCAACATGCATATGGGATCCACAGTAGAGATGGCTCGACTTATCACAGTCATCATGCGGGGTTTTGCTACGGACACTCGGAAACAGTGTCTGGGGCTCGGGCCATTCATCACCAGGATAGCCCGCTACCTGGAGTTGGACATAGAGGGCTCGGAGCTTACTCTGGTCGCCCCAACCACTATTCCCACAGACGTTACCATCCTACGGAACATGGGAATGGTTGTCCGGGATGCGAGCGGCCGCTACACCATCCACACAGAGCAGCCAGGACAGGCTTCGGCATCAGAAGCAGCTCCACCGCATATCCATCCATCCGAGACGTTCGTGCCACGTACTGCCTTCGAACGACACATGTCGCACGGATTGGCAGAACTATCGGCACGATACAGTCGAGACATGGACCGGATTGACAGCCGGCTGGCCATGATGGATGACCGGATTGACAGACGACTGGCGGTGATGGATGACAGGATCGCCATGGATCCCAGTATGGAATTGAGGAGATACATCAGCAGACTGCCCGAGTAGCGGAGAACTTCGAGTTTACCTAACAGACCTCGGTCCACGGATGGCGACCCCCGGGTTTTAGTCTCTCTCCCCTTTCTTTTCTTTCTTTTCTTTTGTCTTTTGTTTATCTTGTTCTTTGTGTATGTCTGGGCTGTATGACTATGAATCTTTGTACAAAATTGATTTATATGACATACAGAATTGTTGCATTATTTTGTTTTTTTTTCTTGTTTTATTATGTTTTATTTCTTGTTTCAAATAAGTGTGGGGTAATTAGCTATGCATGAACACTGAGGACAGTGCCAAACTTAAGTGTGGGGTAGCAGTGCACGGTGCACTGTAGCAGTTTGAAGCAGTTTGAAAAATTTTCGCATGCTTTTGCTTGTTTTCCCTGTATTTTCACACCCTTCCAAAAAAAATTTCAAAATTTTTCCATCTTTCAGACTTCTAAATGCAGTATGCTTGGTTAAACAAATTGCTTATGTCTATGATATGTAGGTAGTATGTTATGGTTAGTAGGAGATAGTCGATAGCTATCTTGGACTAATTGATTAGGAATAGGGAATTCCTGATAACTGAGCACAACCTTGTCTGGATTAGAGACCTCAACCAATTGCCCATTCGAGACTCCACTAGATAAAATTAGACCAGTTGTGGATATATTGGCAGTTAGAATGACTAGATGAGACTCTGAGCTAAAAGTGAAAAGAACTTAAGGAAGTTAATTACAATAGGGTAGTTTGCCAGCGGCCTTCGCTACTCGAGCACCATTCCTTCGAGGAACTTAAAGCCTGATGCCCTAAGGTCGTGTAGATCTGGGAGTCATCGGAGTGGGACTCGCTACATGGGTAGTTGAAGTTGACGTGTTCTAAGCAAACTTGAAATACCCTGAATCTATAAAGAAAATAACTAAGTGCTAAAACATTAAAAATCTGATCACCAAAGCTCAGAACTCAGAAAGTTATCTGTTGTCAGTATGTCTAGCGATAGGTCGAAGTATTATCTGGTAGCAGTTAAGATAAGAGTTCATTGTGTTGACTATCTGGTCTAGACTAGTACACACACTACACATCAGGAAGACCCTGTGACTAAGAAAAAAGTCCAACCTAGTTGTTGATTTATTTTCTGCCTGATCATAACAAACTACTAGAGACATGTGAGACCTTGTCATAGCAACCTAACCAATCAGACCTGTGTTAAGAATTGTCTGAAGAATTTTTGGAATAAAAACATGATTAGGAATTTAAGTGACTGCACTACTACGGTTTAAAATCACTAACTCCATGTAGACTTTGCTTGAGGACAAGCAAAAAGCTAAGTGTGGGGTTATCTGATACGCGAAAATCGTATCACATTTTTAGCATGTTTTTATATATGTTTTAATGTGAAATTGAGAGTAAATTGACATTAATTGTTTACTATTTACTTGATTTCACGGTTTTTTTGATTTTGGAAGTGTCAGGTGAAAAGTAGACTAAAAAAGCAAATTCTAGGGCAAAAACGCAATTTTTGGAAATGTTGACCCGGTCAAAGGTCCGGGACGGGCGTCCCGAACCCGGGACGGGCGTTCCGACCCGGTCAAACCGCCAGGACGGGTGTTCTGAACCGGGACGGGCGTCCCGAACCTAGTCAACGAATCAGGACGGGCGTCCCGAACCGGGACGGGCGTCCCGAGCGGCCAGAAGCTGTCCCACATCGAATTTTTCAGAATTTTTCACTCCGGGAAGCTGCTATAAATACCCCAGGCCTCCAGCAGTTGAATTCATCCCTCTCCACTCGATCTGAGTCATTAAGTGGTTTCCAGTGTACAATTTTCCAGTACACAACTCACTCAGAGACTCGGATCTCAGTTTTCTTTCTTATTAGTGTTTTGTTTTAGTTTCTGAGAAATAGTCTCAGATCTTAGGTTTCTATAGATAGGTTCGTTTCCGGTATTCATAGAATACCCGGGGTTTCGTTAGGAGACCCTAAGAGAGCTCTAGGCGTTCGAAGAGTCAGTCCACAGGGCTAGGCTTAAGCCCAGGACGTAAGGTAAAGTCTAGCTACTAGGCTGAGGAAGCGTCCTCCGAAGGTTCTGGCGAGTAGAGTCAGGGCGGGCAATACGACGTATACAGCAGTACGCTCTGTAGGCGAGACTAAGTAAAGGGTGATTTCTTTATGGCATCAGTCCCCATACCCCTCTCTTATATGTTTTATTGCTTTGTCCTAAACATCAATTATGAATATCAGATTATGATTTTATGAATAGTTGTTTTGTATGTTGAAGTTATTATGTTTTTCCGGAAATAGCCACCTACTAAATAATCATTATGTGTGCATGTCTAATGTAGTTTCTTTTAAACTAAAATAGGGTTATAGACAATTCCTAACCACGGTCTATTCATAACCTGTTTAGTTTAACAGGCATCAATTAGTATTGGTGTCTGCCATACTAGATAAAATAACATGCTGAACACCTGGCTTGTTAGAGTAGTCTAGGTAGGCTGAGTAGAGCGTTATGCCAGCGATTACGAGCCTTCAGAGTGATCACCGAAAGTGACATAGGGCCTTCATAACTGTCTTTGTTCGTACCGTGAGTAGGGCCGTTTACCTTAATGATAGGGGGCGGTAGCATAGAGACTCAGATGTGGTACACCTTTAGACACAGAACATAGTTGCATTCCAGGCTAAGATATATCTAAAACACTCGAATATAGGTCAATCAACATATAGGAACAGTATAACATAGAATCAGAACTTATCTTTAAAACACTTCTAGGGTTAATTAGACTTGAACCTAGTGGAGAATGGATCACCCTCTCATCAAAGTATTTGATGAAGATTGCATAACTGGATCATAAGATAAGAGTTAGGATAAGAGGCTAGTTACTACTAAGTCGTTGCCACTTCCCTGGGAGTACGATAATTAACTTAGTAAAATCGTAGATACTTTCCAATAGACTAGCTACACGATAGGTACTCTGCCTTAGATTCTGACTGATTAAGTGACACCATAAGACTAAACGTGACAATTAGTCAATCACAGTCCTTAATTAATCATAATCGACATAGGGTAAAATAACACATATTTAGTACGTCAACCGGAATCGCATCAAAAGGCCTAAGCTATTTATAAGAGTGAATTGGAGCCAAAATTAATGAATTTCACAATGTGAGACTTGATTCTAGGTTGGGGATGGCCGTCCCATAGCTAAGGACGATCGTTTTGGTGGGACGACTATTCTAAGCTCAGAACGACCGTTCTAAGTTCCAAAATTTCACTTTTGCCCCATATTTTGTTAATTCATGCAATTTGGTCCCTAAAACTTTCTTAAAATTAAAATTAAGCAGCTAAATGTTAATTTAATGTAATTAAGTCCAAATACTTCCAAATTGATCATAAAATAGGCACAAATACATGCTAAAAATGTGATATAATTTGGCGTTATCAATTAGTATTTGATCTTCTGTATTTTGTGATGACATTCCGATTTACTTGAAGGAGTTTTGGGAATAGTGACCACCACTTGTTTTATTTTACTTGTTAAATAAGAAATACATGAGTAATTCATAAGTGTCATTCGCTACTTGAACATCACTTCTGAAGGGAACTTAATGTATGATGCCTTAAGGTCCTGGGGATTTAGGAGCCATCAGAGTGAAGTTCGCTACAAGGATAGTTGAAGTTGGCATGTGTACGTGAATGTAAAAACCTTACAACAAAAAAATTAAATAAAAATAAAAGTGGTCATTTATTTTTGAGCTATTGAAATGTGATTAGGAGTAGTTGTTATGATTTATAGAATTGATCAAATTGTTTTTTTATTGAATGGCTTTGAGAAAAAGTTTGTTAGTTGGGTGATGAAGTATGAGTAGTCACACACAATATTTTGAGAAATTCTATAATTTTTACAAGTGTTAAGTGGATATGAAATTTTTGAGTTATATCTTCTTGAATTATGTGAGAACACTTAATGAGGCATTGGGATAAAGATTATTCTTTGAGTAATTAAGAGAAAAAGTCTTGAAGAGTGAATTAATTATTTGATGTAGTTGAAAAATTTAATTGATTCATCACTTTGAAAAATATTTTCCTTGAAAATTTTAGTGTTACATGCTTTAATTGATTTTTCAAGCTACTTGTTTGCTTGATGACAAGCAAAAAGCTAAGTGTGGGGTATTTGATAAAAGTAAAATATATCAATATTTTAGTGGTGATTTGTGTATTAATTATCTTCAATTTAATTAGAATTAATCACTTTTGACCTTGATTTGACTTAATATATGATAAAAGTGATTTAGAAAGTTTTTGGGGCAAATTCGCATAAAAGAGCAAATTCAGTGGTAAATTGCAAATTCTGAAATCCTTTATATATATATATATATATACATATACAATCACCACATTTCAAAGTGTGTATAGATCCAAATCCTTAAAACTTTGAAAATTCATAAAGATAAAATAATAATAAAACTAGAAATATATATAGCTAAATTCTTTTTTTTAAATCATTAGAAATACACATGTATATGTATAACTAATAAAACAAAAACAAAAAATCGGTAGTGGCAAAATATTAAATTATATATTAAAAAACTATATATATAGCCACTAAAGAAATTATAAACATAAAATGCAGTACTTAATATCTTTAAAAAAATATAGCGCAACTAAATGTCGCAAAATTCTAGCTTACTAAATTACCCATCACATTCATAATAAACTCATGGGCATTATAACAATAAAAGAAAAATAGCATTATTCCCTATAAATTTTGAATGAAAACTGAATTCTTTAATTTTGAATGAAAAGTGAATTCTTTAATTATGAATTTATGAGAAAAGGAAAAATCTTTAAAAAAATTAATTTTATAAATTGACTTTGATGTTGCCTAGCTTCGAGACTCCTGAATCGCTCTTCTCTTGAAGCTTTCTCACAATGTTTCTTAGACTTTTTCTCTCTCTTGATATTGCCATGGTTTTGAAATTTATAGACGTTTTTGACTTGGAAACATATTTAAATATCTTCTAGATTTTTAGGAGAAATAATAATATTCATAATATTCTAGATTTGTAGTTCCTTATGCATGTGTACCAAAACTAATATATATAATTTCAGGTACGGATTCTCTGCCTGTGTACATATATTCCTAACTAGAAGCTGAAAATTATATATATAAACACATCACAAGAAGAGAAAAAAAAAATATATATACATATATGAACAAACAACATGTGTATATATATACTACAGTCTTCTAATATATATATATATATATATATTGATTCTGCACGAATCTGTCGAAGGGTAAAAAAGTAATTTAGAGTGCCGGGAACTCGGAGAGCTTTATAGTTGAGATTGCTAAGAAGGCTTTTTTGAGAGGGCGAAGTATGCATGTCAGGATGCGATACTTCGCTGAGCGTATGTGATACTTCGGGGTAGCACACTTAGCTTCTGATCAGCCTGCAAAACAAGTAGGTTCGGTGGGGAGTTTGTACCCCGTGAACTCTCTGATGCTTAAGTTAGTAGAGTATATTTAGGATATCTGGAAATTAGGAAAAAGATACTTACCTTATCTTTAGATCTCTCTTTTATAGGAGTCTGATATTGATTATACCATTATGATTCTGGACTATTTCAATCGTTATGGATAACAGGAATCCGTTTTAACCGTTTAGGGGTAACGGAGTATAAATGGGGGAGTAAATGTGTAACGTCCCCACTTTATGAGGCCCATAAAGTGGTATTTATATCACCATGGGGGTTTTCTTGGCCCACGGATCAGTTACATTTCTTGGAGGAATTTATGTCGGTTCAGTGGCCCATCGTCGAAGTATCGAGGAGCAAATCGGAAGATGCTTCGGCGTAATGTCAACACTTAGCAATTTTCGGATGCTGGCATGGTTAGGGCTTCTGACGTGGACTAGCTGTCTTTTCGATTAGCTGCCTTTTCGTCTGTCTTCAACCATAAATGTCTGAATGTCAGCCAGCAGAAAGCTTTTTATCTTCCCCATGTCTTGATTCTAGTAAGTAATCATTGCAAAGACTTCCTCAAAGCATTTTAGTTTCTTCCTTCCCCTATATTTTTCATTTACACTTACTTGCATAACCTTTTCTGCCATTAACGCTCTGAAGATTCCTCTGTTTTATGATATTTTCATCTTTTTCTTCAGTTTTCTTCTCGGATTCAGACATTTAAAAAGGTAAGCTTTGTTTGTTTATGGCTTTGGGTTTAATATTGTGTGGATTTGAACTGTTCGTTTTTGTTTTTTGGGATGGTATTGGTTTTGCATTTTCGTAGGATTTGAGGGGTTTAGGATGTTAGTTTCGGGTAGCTTTGTACTTGCATGGGGTTCTAAATATTGGGCTTCCATTCGCAAGTAGGATATGGCTGCTCGAAAGGGGAATGATAGAGAGGTTGAGGATTTAATGGAGGAAGGTTTTGGGAGTCCTTGCCCCGTTCGACCAAAGGTGACAGTAGCCAAGAGGGCGACCCGGGGTGAAATTCCGGAAGGAGTTCCTATGGACCCTGCTTTTGCAGATTTCTTAATTTTTGCTCGTGTCCAACCTGGGCAGGTTCACCCGAACACTGTCCGCACTGTTTTTTGCCTTATTTGCCTTTGCCGTCGGATGGGCTTCGAACTAACCGACAACATCCTAAGTATGTTTTTCACCTCACTTCGGATGTCTGATAATAATCTTTCTATTTGCCCCCGTAGGAATAGGGTCTTGCTCTTCGATTCTCCTCCCAATAAAGTAGTCTTTAAGGAGAGATGGATGATGATAGAGTCTCGTATTGGTTTTCCTTTCCGCCCATTTGTTAATGAAAACTTCCAATGGCCTCAAATCCAATATCCTTCTACCCTTAGCCACTCTGAGAAGTCCTTTTTGGAGATTATTACTCGAGACCTAGGGGATGACCGTCAGACCCAGACCCGAGTGTATTCCTCTGCGGATTTACTTAGTGAGTCTAGCTTGAAGTGGTGTGGAATAGGGCCTGGTTTGACGGAGAGGAAAAAGGAGTTAAGCTTCGCGAATGAGGAGCCGAATGAGGACTGGACCATACACCATAGGGATGTTTTTTCTTTTCAGTGTGATGCATGTTCCCTTGCTCGGGGTTATCGGACTAGCAAGGGTATAATTTGTATACTTCTCCCTTTCTTGACATTATCTTACTTCGGTATTGACTTCTTGTTCTGCTTGCAGGTCCAACAATGTTTAAGACTGTGTGGGGAGATCGGGAGGAAGAAAGAGATGTGCGCCAGACTCATTTAAATTCTTTACCCCGGTTTCCTCTAAGTCTTATAGACCGGGGTGCTTCTGGTGACACTCCCCTTACCTACCCCTCTTCTGCTGATCCTTCCAAGCGGGGTAGGAGAGTGCGTAGGCCCCGGGAAGAGGTAAGGGACGAGACTCCACGTTCGGCTCTCGAACCTCGCAGGGAGGCCACTCCGGAGGTGAGAGAGGATGAAGAATAGCTTCGTCCTCGTCAAAGACGGAGGGTTTCACCTCGGCGCCCTGCTGAAGACTTACCCACTTCTTCCCCAGCTTCGCCTGCCTTTGAGGATGTGATATGCATAAATCATATCACATTTTTAGCATGTTTTTAGGCATGATTTAGGGTGAAATTGAGGGTAAATTGGTCTTAATTGTTTATTATTAACTCAATTTCACAGTTTTTATGATTTTGGAAGTGTCATGTGAAAAGTAGAAGAAAATGGCAAATTTCGGGGCAAAAACACAAATTTTCAGAAGTTTGGACTTCGGGGAGGGCGTCCTGACCTGGTCAACAGGCCAGGACGGGTATCCCGAGCTGCAGTTCCAAGTCCCACAACGAAGTTTTGAAGAAATATCACTCCAGAAAGCTACTATAAATACCCCAGGCCTTCCTCAGTTGAATTCATTCCTCTCCACTCAATTTGAGTCATTTAGTGACTTAAGTTGTACATTTTTCTTGAGTACATAAGTCACTTAGAGACTCGGGTTCAGTATAAGTTTTCTTCTATTTTTAGTTAGTGTTTTCGTTTTCTTAGTTTCTGAGAATTAGTCTCAGATCTTAGACTTCGATAGATAGGTTCATTTCTGGTATTCATAGAATACCCGGGATTTCGTTAGGAGATCCTAAGAGGGCTCTAGGCGTTCGAAGAGTCAGTCCACGGGGCTGGGCTTAAGCTGGGTATTAAGGTAAAGCCTAGTTACTAGGCTGAGGAAGCGTTCTCCGAATGTTTTGTCGAGCAGAGTCGGGTCAAGCAGTACGACATCTACAAGCAGTTGCTCCATCGGCGAGACTAAGTAAAGGGTGATTTCTTTATGGCATATGTCCCCCTGTCCCTCTCTTTATATGTTTGTATTGCGTTTGTCCAAAAATTTATTATGAATATGAGATTATGATTTCTATGAGTATTTGTTTTATATGTTGAAGCTTTTCTGATTTTTCGGAAATAGTCACCTGCTTAATATTCACTATGTCTGCATGTCTAATGTGTTCTTTTAAACTAAAATTAGGGTTATAGACAATTCTTAACCACGGTCTATTCATAACCTGTTTAGTTTAATAGGCATCAATTAGTATTGGTGTTTGCCATATTAGATAAAATAACCTGTAGAACACCCTGTTTGTTAGAGTAGTCTAAGTAGAGGCTGAGTTGAGCGTTTATGCCGGCGGTTAGGGGAGAGCGGCATGATCCCCTAAGTGACATAGGGCTTTCATGGATGTCTTTAGCTCGAACCGTGAGTATGGCTGTTAACCTTAACGATGGGGCTGTTTATCAGAGATCTCAGATGTGGTACACCTTTAGACTCAGAACATAGTTGCAATCCAGGCTAAGATATATCTAAAATACTCGAAGATAGGTCAATCAACATGTAGGAACAATATAACATAGAATCAGGACATCATCTATAAAACACTTTAGGCTTAAATAGACTTAAACCTAGTGGAGAATGAATCACCCTCTCATCAAAGTTATTGATGAAGATTTCATAACTGGTGATACGCAAAAATCGTATCACCTTTTTAGCATGTTTTTATGTATGAATTTGGGTGAAATCGAGGTTAATTTGATCTTGATTGTTCATTATTCACTTAATTTCACAGTTTTTATGATTTTGGAAGTGTCAGGTGAAAAGTAGATGAAAACAGCAAATTTTGGGGCAAAAACGCAATTTTTGGAAATGTTGACCCGGTCAAAGGGTCGGGACGGGCATCCCGAGCCGCCAGAAGCTGTCCCACATCGAATTTTTCAGAAATTTTCACTCTAGGAAGCTGCTATAAATACCCCAGGCCTCCAGCAGTTGAATTCATCCCTCTCCACTCGATCTGAGTCATTCAGAGACTTCCAGTGTACAATTCTCGAGTACACAAGTCACTGAGAGACTTGGGTTTCAGTTTTCTTTCTTTCTTTAGTGTTTCGTTTTCTTAGTTTCTGAGAAATAGTCTCAGATCTTAGGCTTCGATAGATAGGTTCATTTTTGGTATTCATAGAATACCGGGATTTCGTTAGGAGATCCTAAGAGAGAGATAGGGTGCGTGTTCTTAGTCAGATTAGGGCAATTTGCTTAAGCCCGGGATGTAAGGTAAAGCAATTGCTACTAGGTCTGAGGAGCGTTCTCCGAAGGCTCTGCCGAGCAGAGTTGGATCGAGCAGTCAGGAGCATACAGGAGCTGCAGCGCCGGCTGGACCTGCATAGAGTGGTGATTACTTTATGACAGTGGGTCCCCTAGACGAGGTTCTGTATGTTTACGAATTGTTTTATCTAAATATTAATTTGAATATCAGATTACGATTCTTATGAATATCTGTTTTATATGCTGAAGTTATTATGATTTTCCGGAAATGGCCACCTGCTTAAATATTCATTATGTCTGCATGTCTATCGCCGTTCTTTTAAACTGAAATTAGGGTTATAGACAATTCCTAACCACGGTCTATTCATAACCTGTTTAGTTTAACAGGCATCAATTAGTATTGATGCCTGCCATACTAGATAAAATAATCTGCGGAACACCCTATTGGTTGAAAGTAGTCTAGGTAGGCTGAGTAGAGTGTTATGCTGGCGGTTATGAGACGAGCAGCATGATACCGAAGTGACATAGGGTACCGTTCATTGCTGACTTTAGTCTGAGCCGTGAGTAGGGTCGTTACCCTTAACGATGGGGCGGTAGCGTAGAAACTCAGATGTGGTAACCTTTAGACACAGAACATAGTTGCAATCCAGGCCAAGACATGTCTAAAATACTTGAATATAGGTCAATCAGCGTATATTAATAGTGTAACATAGAATCAGGACTTTATCTATAAAACACTCCTAGGCTAAATTAGACTTAAACCTTAGTGGTGAATGGATCACCCTCTCATCAAAGTTATTGATGAAGATTGCATAACTGGATCATAAGATAAGAGTTAGGATAAAAGGCTAGTTACTACTAAGCCGTTACCACTTCCCTGGGAGTACGATATTTATTTAATAAAATCGTAGATACTTTCCAACAGACTAGCTACACGATAGGTACTCTGCCTTAGGTTCTGGCTGATTAAGTGACACCATAGAGACTAAATGTGACAATTAGTCAATCTCAGTCCTTAATTACTCATAATCAACATAGGGTAAAATAACACCTATTTAGCATATCAGTCAGAAACGCATCAACTGGATCATAAGATAAGAGTTAGGATAAAAGGCTAGTTACTACTAAGCCGTTACCACTTTCCTGGGAGTACGATATTTAATTTAATAAAATTGTAGATACTTTCCAACAGACTAACTACACGATAGGTACTCTGCCTTAGGTTCTGACTGATTAAGTGACACTATAAAGACTAAACGTGACAATTAGTCAATCCCAGTCCGTAATTACTCATAATCACATAGGGTAAAACAACACCTATTTAGCATATCAGTCGGAAACGCATCAGATTTTTGGCGCCGTTGCCGGGGAAATATCATAATGAATTTAGGATTCCTGATCAAAATTCTAGAGAATTATGATAGGTAACGGTAGTAACCTAGACCTTAGACCCAACACTTGTTTTATGCTAGTTAGACAATCAATTTCCGAAATATAGGGTTACCATAACTAACTAATTTTAGATATTTTCTGGAATTAATACATTTAGGCTAATCAAATTTTAGAAAATCATTCTAAAACCATATTGAGGAAATTTAACTGCTTTCGAAAAGAAAAAAAATCTTAAAATTTAAAACCCGAAAAAATGTATTTTTCTTGCTCAATGGTAAGTTGTTCTTTTCCCTATCTCTTGTTTTTTCTTAGTTGTTTTCTTAGTTGTTTTCTTAGTTGTACATTTATTGCTCTTTTTCGTGTTTTTCTTCTATTTAATTTCAAAGAAATAAAAATGGAAATGAGGATAAAATATATTTTATTCTGAGTTGCAAAATTTTGGCTTAGATTTTTATTGGGAAGAAACTCCATTTTAGAATTTTCTTAGAGTCATGCCGGCTTTATTAGGATGAGTTATGAAATAATTTTTCCTTAATAGCCAGACCTTTGAATGTTCTATTGAAAAAAGGATGTTCCTTTTGTTTTGCTGATAATTGCATGAGATCTTTTAAACCAAAAGGAATTACTGCACCCATTATGGCATCACCTGATTGAAATCTGCTTTTTGAATGAATATGTGATGTAATGATGTAGTAAGAATTTTTTTAGGATAGAAACATGATAAGAAAGTTCATGTATGATAAATTTCGATCTTATCTAGTCTTGTCTAGAAACAATAGGTTACACTGATCACTCTGAGATATCTGTGTTCAATAAAACTAATGTTGAAGCATAATTGATTAAGTTAAGTTTTGTTGTTACTTGAATTATATATAGAATGAAGGGATAAGAAGAAGGGTTGAAAATCTAGAAAGCAAACCATTTGTCTAGATTAGAAAACCCCGAGTTAGAGGCTATTGTAATACTGATAAATTTTTGATGAAAACTTATTTGCATTGTTTACTATGTATGATAAGTCTCATCTGTGGTTTATTGTTGTTGCAAATTATCTAGTTACTGAATGAGTTCCAAGTAATGTGACTTATCAGCAAAAGAAGAAATTCTTCGCTGATTTGAAATATTACTACTGGGCAGATTTCTCTTCTATTTCAAATTTTTGCAGATCAGTTGATCAGAAGATGTATCTCGGAAGGCGAAGGCCACATGATTGCAGGAATCTATAGGAGACCAATTAACTGCTATCAACACTGTCCAGAAAGTGTTGGAAGTAGAATCTTGTTGACCCACCATATTCAAGGATTTTGTATCTCTGATACAGTCCTGCGATGCTAGCCAAATAATAGGTAACACCTCTTCCAGAGATCGCCTACCCCAGCAAGGTATATAGAGTCTTGAAATATTTAATATCTGAGGTATTGATTGAATGCTTTTTCTTCCTGTGAAAACATTTACATCATAGTAGTCGCGGAACCCTTTTCAAAAATAGCCTGAAGCACAGGCATTACCTACTAATGATGTTAAAGTCATGTGCAGATTCTATGAGACGTGTTTTCCAGATTCAGAGTGCCAATGCCTTAGGAAGAAACGTTCAGTCTGTGTATCAAATTTGTGAAGTCTGCCAAATACCACATTTTAGCAGGGATTGCTATGGGAATGAAACATGAATCATTCCAAAAAGAGGTAGGAGTAGGTTATTGCAGAATGCTACTCCAATGGGAGACGCATACAATCCTAGCTGGAGGAATCATACGGAATTGAGTTGAGGAATAATTCTGATGCTGGAAACTTTCAGAAGATACCACCACAGCAAAACCCCTACCCGCAGAATTAACAGATGAGATACTGGCAACAATTAAAGCCAGACCAGTGCAAGCAAGTGATCTACCAAGTGGTATCGAAGGGTCGAAGGATATAGAAGAATTTGGCGTTGTATCAGGAGCATAGCAATGGAGGAGCTTGCATTCCCTGCATACCAATCAGCTGTGAGAAACTTCCCCGAGAAAGTCTCAAATACTTGGGCCCAGATCTACACCACTGGAACCTCCTACCACCACGGCTTCGCCAAAGCTTCAGGTATCTTTTCTGCCATTCAAAACTTGCATGCAATACCTTCACTGACATTGGCAGGTAGGCACACCAATCCAAAGAAGTCTCATTCCTAGACACGTTCCTTCTGGACACGTTGCTACGATTACGAGAAACTTTGCAAATGATTCGAGGAAACAGTCCTTGGGGCTTGAGTTATTCCTCAAATGGATATGCCACTACCTGGAGCTCGACAATGAAGGATCGGAGCTGACGTCATCCGTTCCAATATCTAGAGCTTGCAGAGTCAAAGAACACCTTAGCAATAGCACATGGCTAAGGTAAAGAGCTAATTGACATATCAGAGAAGACCATTTTGCTCGCGACATGAAGGGAGTTTTTCTAATCCTCATATTCCTTTACTTTTATTTTATTTTCTTTGTTTTGTGTTCTATTTTGTTATTTCCATTATCCTTCTTGTTTTGTTGCTTTATTTTCTCTCTTACCCTTAGTCAGTCAAATAAGTGTGGGGTAAGAGTTCTTTATTTTGTTTTCATTTCTTCTTGTTTGCAAATAAGTGTGGGGTAGTTCAGGAATGCATGAACACTGAGGACAGTGTCAGACTTAAGTGTGGGGTAGCAGTGCACGGTGCACTGTAGTAGTTTTGAGAAAATTTTTGCATGATTTTGCTTGTTTTCCCCGTATTTTCACACCCTTCCAAAAGTTTTCAAAATTTTTCATTCTTTCAGACTTCTAAATGCAGTATGATTGGTTAAACATTTGCTTATGTTTATGATATGTGTGTAGAAGTTATGTTTAGTAGGAGGCAATATGATGACTATTTTGAACTTATTGATTAGAAATAGGTTCCTGATAACTGAGCACAATCTAGTCTGGATTAGAAACCTCAGCCAATTACCTTTTCAAGACTTAACTAGATAAGATTAATTAGAGTGACTAGATGAGACTCTGAGCTAAAAGTGAAAAGAAACAAAAGAGAATTAATTAAATAAGGGTAGTTTGCCAGCAGCCTTTGCTACTCGAGTACCACTCCTTCGGGGAACTTAAAGCCTGATGTCCTAAGGTCGTGTAGGTCTGGGAGTCATCGGAGTGGGACTCGCTACATGGGTAGTTGAAGTTGACGTGTTCAAAGCAGACTCAAAATACCCTGAATCTATAAAAGAAAGAAAATCAATAAACGCTAAACAATTAAAAATATGATCACCAAGGCTCAGAACTCAGAAAGTTGTCTATTGTTAGTATGTCTAGCGACGGGTCGAAGTGTTATCTGGTAGTAGTTAAGACGAGAGTATATTGTGTTGACTATATGGTCTAGACTAGTACACACACTACACATCAGGAAGACCTTGTGACTAAGAGAAGAGTTCAATCTAGTTGTTAAATTATTTTCTGCTTGATTATAACAATCTACTAAAGACATTTGAGACCTTGTCATAGCAACCTAACCAGTCAGACCTGTGTTAAGAACTGTCTGAATAATTTATGGAATAAAAACATGACTAGGAAATCTATGTGAGTGCACAATGATTTAGAATCACTAACCTCAGTTAGACTTTGCTTGAGGACAAGCAAAAAGCTAAGTATGGGGTTATCTGATATGCATAAATCATATCATATTTTTAGCATGATTTTAGGCATGATTTTAGGCATGATTTAGGGTGAAATTGAGGGCAAATCGGTCTTAATTGTTTATTATTAACTTAATTTCACAGTTTTTATGATTTTGGAAGTGTCAGGTGAAAAGTAGAAGAACATGGCAAATTTCGGGGCAAAAATGCAATTTTTTAGAAGTTCGGACTTCGGGGAGGGCCTCCCGAATCAGGACGGGCATCCAGGACTCAGGACGGCCATCCTGACCTGGTCAACAGTCCAGGACGGGCGTCCCGAGCTGCAGTTCCAAGTCCCACATCGAATGTTTGAAGAAATATCACTCCAGAAAGCTACTATAAATACCCCAGGCCTTCCTCAGTTGAATTCATTCCTCTCCACTCAATCTGAGTCATTTAGTGACTTAAGTTGTACATTTTTCTCTAGTACATAAGTCACTTAGAGACTCGGGTTAAATATAAGTTTTCTTCTATTTTTAGTTAGTGTTTTCGTTTTCTTAGTTTCTGAGAATTAGTCTCAGATCTTAGGCTTCGATAGATAGGTTCGTTTATGGTATTAATAGAATACCCGGGATTTCGTTAGGAGATCCTAAGAGGGCTCTAGGCGTTCGAAGAGTCAGTCCACAGGGTTGGGCTTAACCTGGGTATTAAGGTAAAGCCTAGTTACTAGGCTAAGGAAGCATCCTCCGAAGGTTCTGTCGAGCAGAGTCGGGTCAAGCAGTACGACATATACAAGCAGTTGCTCCATCGGCGAGACTAAGTAAAGGGTGATTTCTTTATGGCATCAGTCCCCCTGTCCCTCTCTTTATATGTCTGTATTACGTTTGTCCAAAATTTTATTATGAATATGAGATTATGATTTCTATGAGTATTTGTTTTATATGTTGAAGCTTTTATGATTTTCCTGAAATAGCCACCTACTTAATATTCACTATGTCTGCATGTCTAATGTGTTCTTTTAAACTAAAATTAGGGTTATAGACAATTCTTAACAACGGTCTATTCATAACCTGTTTAGTTTAACAGGCATCAATTAGTATTGGTGTCTGCCATATTAGATAAAATAACCTGCAGAACACCCTGTTTGTTAGAGCGTTTATGCCGGCGGTTAGGGGCGAGAGGCATGATCCCCGAAGTGACATAGGGCTTTCATGGATGTCTTTAGCTCGAACCGTAAGTATGGCCGTTAACCTTAACGATGGGGCGGTTTATCAGAGATCTTGGATGTGGTACACCTTTAGACTCAAAATACTCGAAGATAGGTCAATCAACATGTAGGAACAATATAACATAGAATCATGACATCATCTATAAAACACTTTAGGCTTAAATAGACTTAAACCTAGTGGAGAATGAATCACCCTCTCATCAAAGTTATTGATGAAGATTGCATAACTGGATCATAAGATAAGAGTTAGGATAAAAGGCTTGTTACTACTAAGCCTTTACCACTTCCTTGGGAGTACGATATTTAATTTAATAAAATAGTAGATACTTTCCAACAAACTAGCTACACGATAGGTACTCAGCCTTTGGTTCTGACTGATTAAGTGACACTATAAAGACTAAACGTGACAATTAGTCAATCCCAGTCCTTAATTACTCATAATAAACATAGGGTAAAACAACACCTATTTAGCATATCAGTCGGAAAGCCATCAGGATGTTTTGGATGTCGTTCCACTGGCAGCCCACCGAGCTTTTGGGTCCACTCCAGCTGAGCCTACTCCGGCTGATGACTTAGGGGATGCTCCTGCGGCTGAGCCGGAGGTAAGTTCGAAGTCCTCTGGTCCTTCTTGGCTTCAACCGGGGTTTGAGCTACCTACCGAAGAAGAGGGGTTTAAATCTTTGGCCCTGGAGATTACTAAGAGGACTCCGCCTCTTAATAATCTTCGGTTCAATAATCCCTATGTTGCAGCCTTGCTTGGCAGAGCTATCTTGGAGCGGGCTCATGACGTGAAAAGCTTGGCAGGCATGAGCGAGATGGGAGTGGAGGAAGCGATCAATCGAATTGGGGCTTTGTTTGCTCGGGTAAGCTCCTTGGTTTATTTTCTGTTTCTTTTGCCTCCACTTGGGATGGTTTCTAACTTATTTCTTTTTGTAGGCTTCTTCTTTAGTTCTTCATGTGTCTAAGTCCCGAGCAACAAAGCAGTCTGAGCAAGCGGCGGAAGATGCGGAGTGGAGAAATGTCAACGAGCCTCGACTGCTTTCGTTGGAGCAGGAAGTAACTAAGCAAGCTGCACTTATAGAATCATTGACTAATGAGAAGCAGTATTTGTCCAACGAAGCAGAGGAGGTGAGGAGGTTGTTGGCTGGTCTGAAGGCGCGGACCTATGATTTGAAAACTGCAAATGACAGGCTGCAGGCTGAGAACGCTAAGTTGAACTCGGCTAGAGATGAAGCTGTTGCTAGTCGGCTTTCCCTGCAGGAGGAACTTGATCATTGCCGGCCAGAGGAGTTTAAAAAGAAGATCATTGACGATTTCAAGAGCTCCCTTGAGTATCAAGCAGAGGTTAGGAGTGAAGTCAGCTCTTTTCTGGACAAGGGATGTGTCCACGTCATTAGGCAGCTGCATCCGTATTTCAAAGATAAGTCCGTTCTCCTTCAAGCCTTCAAATCCAATTTTGACAATGACTTTTGCCGCCAGGGAGCAGACTTCGTCCCATTCACTTTTGAAGAATTAGAGGCGCTTCGGGAAAGGGATGAAAGGAAAGGCAAACCTGTTTGGACCCCGCTACAGCCTTCTACCCCTACTTTCTGGGATTTGTTGGGCGAAGGACCCAGTTCTGCTGCTCCGGGCTCCAGCTCTGCTGCCCCTTAAACTTGTAATCATTTTTTGTAACTGATGTTGACTTGGTTTCTGTTTCAATACCATGAATTTTACCAAGTGCTGTTTATTTTGACTCTTCGACCTTGATAATTTTGCAGTAATAAAATTCACCAAGTAAAAAATCTGAATCCCATACTTCGAACCGCGATACTTCCACCACTAAAATTTACCAAGTATAAACTTGGACTCGATACTTCGTAATAGACAATGCCTTCAAACTTTATTGTCTGACTTTATACTTCGTAACAATATATTTTCCTCAAGTGTCTACCGTGATTTCCGGCAGCCGACGATTACTTCGTACTTCAGAACTCCAAGTATGCTTTTAACTCAGAGTTTATATTTATCTTTACAAGCCTTTACTTGGTGCTTCGTAATCACGACCTTTTCCGTGGATTTCTTTCAAGCTTTAGCCTGGTAGTTTGTTACCGCGATCCTACTCGCAGGTTTTAGTGTCTTTCGAGATCGTGCTCGAGTTTAAACTTAAATAATAACTGATATCGTGCTCGAAGTTAAATTTGAATAATAAATTTCACTTTTGGAACCTCAAGGACTTGCCTCGATTTGATATTCAGGACAAAGTTTGCCCAAATGTATTTCATACAAAGTACCTTTTTAGGTGATTTACATGCCACGGGTTTGGGAGAAGAATGCCATCCTTGTTCATGAGTTTATAGGTGTCGGGTCTTACTTCATGCTTCATGAGGTATGGACCTTCCCAATTTGGGGTCAGCTTGTTTGCTTGCATGTGTCGTGTGGTGCCTTCAATTTTCCGAAGTACCCAATCTCCGACCTTTATGGGTCGTTTGAACAACCTCTTGTCATGAACTTTTTTGGTCTTTTCCTTGAATGATTGTGACCTTAGGCGGCTTGCTATTCTTCTTTCCTCTAGTAGGTCTAACTCCAGACTTCTTCTTTCTTTGTTGGCGTCCTCGCTGTACATTGCTACCCTGCCTGTGGGCAGTGCCACTTCGGCTGGTGCTACTGCTTTTGATCCGTATACCAAGGCATAGGTCGTTTCTCCGGTGGGGCCCCTAGTCGAAGTGCACACGGCCCATAGAGAGGGGTTCAATTCATCAGCCCATTTGTTAGATTTTCCTTCTAAATTCTTCCTTACTGCTGCTAACACCTATTTATTGGCGGCTTTTGCCTGTCCATTCCCTTGAGGGTGCACTACGAACGACTTCTAGTGTTTGATGTGCAATCGTTGGCATTTTGCGGCGAACTTTGCAGAGAATTGCACCCCATGATCCGTAACGACTGCCCTTGGTATTCTGAAGTGGCATATGACCTGTTCACGGAAGAACTTAGAGACATTTTCCTCCCTGGGATGTGTGAGGGCTTTCGCTTCAATCCACTTTGAAAAATAGTCCACTGCTACCACCAAATATTCACATCCATTCCTTGTCCTTGGGAACTTTCCCATTAAATCCATGCCCCACATGTCGAATGGCCAAGCTGCCATGACCGGGGTTTGTTCAATCGAGGGTAGCTGAGGAATAGTTCCAAAAATTTGACAAGTTTCACATTTTTTAACATACTTCCTGGCATCCTCCCTGAGCGTCGGCCAGTAATAACCTTGGTTAATTACTCGTTCTGCCAGAGCTCGGGCCCCTGGGTATCCTCCACACACTCCCTCGTGTACTTCGGCTAACAGGTCATCTACTTGAGACGGAGGGATACAACGAAGCAGAGGTCTTGTGAAGGACGGTCTATATAATACATCTTCGTGAATTGTGTACCTTGCAGACTGTCTTTTTACTTGTCGTGCCCGAGTAGTGTCGTTTGGAAGAGTCCCATGTTGGATGAAGTCTTTTATTTCCTCATCCCAGCTTGCCGAAGTGGGGTGTAGGCACTGGATAGCTTCTGGCTCAACATCCGTGGGTGTTACTTCGATAGGAATGTCCTCTTCATTGGGCGTTTCTCCTGATGCAATCTTTGCCAATCTATCTGCTTGCTGATTGTCTTTCCTGTTGATCAGGGACAGCGAGAAAGAAGGAAATTTATCTCTCCAATTCCTGGCCTTGTCTACGTAAGGCTGTAATCCTTCTGATAGTACTGCGTAAGTCCCTTGGACTTGATTCACCACCATTTGTGAATCGCTGTATACTTTTAGGGATCGGATGTTTGCCTCATGGGCTCATTCTAATCCTTTCAGTAGTACTTCGTACTCCGCTTGGTTGTTTGAAAGATCGGGCTTTAATTTGATAGCCTGCATTTCTGAGTACTCTTTGTTTGGTGACGTCAATACAAGTCCAGCACCGACTCCGCTGGAGTTTACTGCCCCATCAACTTTTAGCTCCCATGGTTCTTTGGTAGGCTTGGCCATCTCCAAGCTGTCTTTTGTGAATGAGCCTTCTGCGAGGAAATCCGCCAGGGCTTGTGCTTTGATGGCTGTGCGAGGTTTGAATGTAATATCTTGCCGCACAGCTCGATGGACCAGCGCAGCATTCTTTCGGATTGGTCCAGCTTATGAAAGACTTACTTTAACGGAGCATTAGTGTAGACCACGATATGATGGGACTCAAAGTATGGTCTCAATTTCCGTGCCGAAATAACTAAGGCATACGCTAATTTCTCAATGTTAGAGTATCTGGACTCCGCTTCATTTAAAACTTTGCTGACGAAGTATACAGGATGCTGCTTAGTCCCATATTCCTTGATTAAAACCGATGCCACAATCACATCCGAAAATGACAGATACAAGAAGAGCGTTTCTCCGCAGCTCGGAGGTCGTAGCAAAGGAAGATTTAGCAGATAATCTTTCAGATTTTTCCAGGCTTGGCTGCACTTCGGGGTCCATACGAAGCCATTCTTCGAATTCTTCAATGCTTTGAAGAAGGGGAGGTATCTCTCTGCCGATTTTGAAACAAATCTCCCTAATGCCGCGATGCATCCATTCAGCCTTTGGATGTCCTTGACACATTTGGGCTCAGTGAGCTGGGCTATGGCCTCCAATTTTTTCGGGTTAGCCTCGATCCCTCGTTCGGATGTCAAGAAGCCTAGAAACTTACCGGACTTTACTCCAAACATGCACTTCGTAGGATTGAGCTTGAGGTTGTACCTCGCCAGGTTGGAGAAGGTTTCCTCTAAGTCCTCCAAGTGTGAAGTGTCGTGCTTGGTTTTAACCACCATGTCATCAACATATGCCTCTATATTCCTTCCGATTTGACTTCGGAGGATATAATTCATCATTCACTGATACGTCGCCCCTTCATTCTTTAATCCAAAGGGCATGACATTACAACAGTAAACAGCCCCTGCAGCTCGGAACGAGGTATGTACCTGGTCGCTGGGCTTCATTTTAATTTGATGATACCCGGAAAAAGCATCCATGAAGCTCAGGTACTCGTATCCCGCTGTTGAGTCCACCAGCGTGTCGATTCGAGGCAGAGGGTAGCAATCCTTGGGGCATGCCTTGTTGAGGCCCGTGTAGTCTACGCACATTCTCCATTTGCCGGTAGGCTTTTTAACCATTACCACATTGGCGAGCCAAGTGGGGTACTTTATCTCGCGAATGAACCCTGCTTGCAAAAGTTTATTTACTTCTTCCTTCATGCCTTGTATTTTGTCTTCGCCAAATTGTCTGGACTTTTGTTTAATTGGGCGATATGTCGGGTCAATATTCAAGGCATGCTCGGCCACTGAGGTGTCAATTCCAGGCATATCCTCGGTGCACCATGCGAAGCTCTGTTGGTACTCTTTGAGAAATTTGATGAGGTCTTGCCTGAGTTAATCTGGCATGTCTCTCCCGATTTTGACGAATTGTTTAGGATAGGCAGGATTTATTTCCACCTCATCATATTCCTTATCCCGTGATACTTCGGAGACTGGGTTGCAATTTTGTTTCTCCGAGTCTCCTTACACCCCTAGGTCGCAATCTTCAGTTACCACATTGTCGCGCTCTTCTGTCACCAAATTGACCCTTTCAACTTTGTCAGGAGAGTCTCTCTTTCTTTTTATCTTCATTATCTGCCCTAGTAAACTCCGAGGGCTGCTTCTTACAAATCCAACACCTCGCGAGGTGTGGAACTTCACTTGCTGATGTGAAGTAGAGATTACCAGATCAAAAGCCGCGTGGAAAGGTGTTCCCACTATGGCGTTGCAAGGAGATTCTAAGTCCACTACATAGAACTTGACCTCCTCCGTTCGTGCTTTGTCCCCTTCCCCAAGGGTGACATGCAATCTTACCGTTCCTCTAACTGGTACTTTCTGTGGTGTGAACCCTTCCAGCACCATTCGACTTATCTTGAGATGTTCTTCTCTCAAGCCCATTTCTTCGAAACATCGCCAATACATGATGTTTCTCGTTGCTCCAGTATCAACTAGTACTCTCTTTACTGTGTATTTGTCAATCCCTTCTCTGGTCATCCTCACCTCGATGACTATGGGACTGACTTTAGCCTCCTCATTACTTTCTAGCTCTTCATTGGTGAAAGTAATGACTTCTTGTCGCTCGAACTCATACTTCGGGACGAGGTATAATTTGGTGAGATTGTAGATTCTCTTCTTTATTTTTCTCACCGAGCCCAACTCTGGGTAAATCATGTTGATTACCCTTTCTCTCTTGTCTTTTTGTTGTTGTACGCCCGTAATGTATTCCTTCAAACACCCTTCCTGAATTAGCTTTTCGATGGCTCGCTTCAGTAGGAAACATTCCTCCGTTGTGTGACCATAGTCTATGTGGAATCCACAGAACTTGGTCTTATCCCGCGAGGTGTACGTCTGTGCTTTCATTGGTGTAGTGTCCCGAACTCCGTGTTTCTCCTTCAGCACTGCAATTAAACTTTCCTTTGGGACATTCAAAGGTGTAAACGTCTCAGATTTTTCACCTCGATTTTTGTCCTTCTGTTCTGGGAAATTCGAGGCCACCTGCTTCGGTTGTTCGGGTTGTTTATCCTTTCTTTGCCAAGTCGGCTTAGTCGCACTGCCTTCAGCCAGAGCTACTTTCCTGGCTACGTTGAACATTTCTCCAATTGTCTCCGGCTTGCGGAGTTGGAGTTCGGTATATAACATTCGCAACCTGAACCCTCCTTCAAAACACGTGATCACCGTATCTTGACTGATCCCTTCAATCTCCTCGTAGGTCTTCTTGAACCTATCCAAAAATGAAAGCAACGATTTGCCTTCTCATTGCTTTATGTTGGCAAGATCTCCCCTGGTTTTTGGAATCGTTCCTGCAGTGCTGAATTTGTCCAGGAGCATCTTCTCCATTGTATTCCATGAATCAATGGAATCCTTTTTAAGAGATGTGAACCAAGTTACCGCCTTGTTAGATAATGTAGTCGGAAAAGCTCGGCATAGGATAGCCTAGTCGTTTGTGACTAGTTGCATGGCCGACTTGTACCGACATATGTGCTCGATGGGCTTTGATGAGCCCGAGTATAGAACAAACTGCAGAAGCTTAAGATTTGAATCCGGGGTAACGTCTTGGATCCATTTGACGAAAGGCCCCAGTTCAATTGATCTGGACTTGTGAACTTTGGTGGGATTCTTTCCGGTCTCTGGGCTACCTTTTGGGGATCGCTTTTTGGCAGACTTTTTATGAACTGGCCTAGAGGAATGGTGACTTTCCCCTACTTCGCTAACGGCCGGTTTTCTGCTCGTGCGTGCTCCACGCCTGTCATCCTTCTTGGTTGCCGTGTGGGTCCGTTATGGAAGCTCTGAGGCTCCTGACAATCTCGGTGGGGGAAGATCTGCTCCAGCCTTTCTGAACTCAGCTCTCAGCTTTACCCATTTTTCTGAGAGCTCATGATCCCGCTTCGCTTCTTGATCTTGTTTGAGTTGTTCGTTTTCTTTCTGCAACCTTCTCAATTCTTTTTCTGTATCTTCTATCCGCTTGGAATTGAGTTGCTCTCGCAAGTCTGAGGAGCACCTAGAAGTTCCTGGTTGTGGCCCCAACCTTTCCGATATCAGACGACGACCGGAACTTGGAGAACCAGAGGAGACGGACATCCTCGTCCTCTCTTGTCAGAGAGAAGATTGACGAACAGTGTGTCCTTCGGATCAAGACATGGTGATTTTGATGATTGAGGATTGTAGAAGTAAGATAAATGTTCCCGGTAACGGAACCAAACTGATTCTGCACGAATCTGTCGAAGGGTAAAAAAGTAATTTAGAGTGCCAAGAACTTTATAGTTGAGATTGCTAAGAAGGCTTTTATGAGAGGGCGAAGTATGAATGTCAGGATGTGATACTTCGCTGAGCGTATGTGATACTTCGGGGTAGCACACTTAGCTTCTAATCAGCCTGCAAAACAAGTAGGTTCGGTGGGGAGTTTGTACCCCGTGAACTCTCCGATGCTTAAGTCAGTAGAGTATATTTAGGATATCTGGAAATTAGGAAAAAGATCCTTACCTTATCTTCAGATCTCTCTTTTATAGGAGTCTGATATTGATTATACCGTTATAATTCTGGACTGTTTCAACCGTTATGGATAACGGGAATCTGTTTTAACCGTTTAGGGGTAACGGAGTATAAATGGGGGAGTAAATGTGTAACGTCCCCACTTTATGAGGCCCATAAAGTGGTATTTATATCACCATGAGGGTTTTCTTGGCCCACAGATCAGTTACATTTCTTGGAGGAATTTATGTCGGTTCAATATATATATATATATATATATATATATATATATATATATATATGTTTATATTATTAAATAAATAATAATATATCCAAAATTTTAAAAAATATATATATATTCTTAAAATTTACACATTTTCATAATAAAGACAGTAACATAATCTTTAAAATTTTAGAAGACCTAATCATCAATGTATTAATTGATTTCATAGAATTCCATAATTAAAAGTGCAATCTTTTTTGAGTTCCTGACTAAATAAACACAAAAGGTTTAATCTTTTAACCATAAGATTATGAATTACCCAAAATAATCTTAATAGTCTAATATATAGGCTCTGATATCACTTGATAGAATAAAACACAAATGTATTCTATATATTCCTTAGCCTAATCCTATAAGACCTAATATGTCAGATTATTAAAAAACAATAAAAATTAAATTAAAGAAGCGTACCTGATTAATCCTGCATCACCAACATAGTCTTTAAGAATCCTAAAAGACGCGTTCTTCTTAACCTGTCAAAAGCAGATCATAGTTGTCCAAGAGATCTATCGGAGTTATCTATCTGAATTAAGGTTCTATTCTACTGACAGGATATAGAATGGACATTTTCAATAAACTCTCGAGCACCATAACCAATATATTATAATAATAATATTCCTAACCAACCCATCAGAGTCTAGGAATATGCTATCTACATATGTGGGCTTATATTTATTGTTGATGCATATTAGCCCAATAAACTTAATTAGATAACTTTAATAGGGATTAATAAAATATGATAGCCTTAAATACATAATTGACACATGAACCCACACGATTTATTAAAATAAATCCAACACAAAGATCTATGGTTGGATGTGGGGGATGTTATGTGAGAACCCGCCATAGTTGATCTACCACCCCTTGGGTCAATCATATGATTTCTCAATGTAATGAGAACTTCATTGATTAAGATCCTCTCATAGTTCATATGAGTTAATGGTGATCCTACATCATTTGTTTCCATTTGTTTTTACTTGCTTTCTTAGTTTAGATTTAACTTAGTTTCCTTCCATTACTTTTTGCTTGAAACTTGAATGATATTTTTATACTTGAAATAAGAATTTCACTCCTCTTCCCTTGGGCATAACGAATTACATTTAAAAATTTAAAATCTTTGATACTTTCATTACAACTTACTACTTGATGAGTACTCTGTTCATAGTTCTTTAATTATTTTAAAAAGAAACAATCTCTTATGATTTAATAAATCTATTCACTTAGTTCAAGTCAACTTTAGCTACGAACAGCACTGTGATCAGTCTTTCAGTGTTCGGCTACCGAGGAATGAAATTATATGAGTACTACAGAATATTTAATGGATAAATATAATCAGTTTCCAGTATCCTAAAATAGTCAGTAAAACGTGCATAATCTAATCATTCAGTAGGAAATATCAAGAGTAAAACAACCGTCATCATCATATAGTTTATGGGTGCAAGAAGAACTAAGATAAGCTTGTCACTTTATTAATTTTTTCTTCTCATTCAATTCTTTTGAAACTGTTATTAAAGTCTAACCACTCTTGACTAGTGCACAATGTTTAAAATTCGTACATGTTGTTAAGCAGGTTAAGAGTAATTAAAATTTAAACGATGAGCACTATAGTGTGTTTATCAAATTGTTTTTTTAATAAGTTTAAGCCGTAATTAATTTATTTGTAATGTCTTGAACTAATTATGTCATAAGAGGTAATCATACATTTGACATTATTATTGTGTATTTGCATTTGGTAGCTTTATTTGTTTTAAGGAGATTCAAGTCAAGGTAAAGATTTGTTAGCTGTGCCTTGAATCAACTATGTTCCTATTTTCAAAGGATAATTATCTCTTATTCTTATAGAATATTATGTCTTATCTTGATTAAAAGAATATTATCTTCTATGTTGATTAGGATATTAACTCTTAATTTGATTAGGATTCAAAAAAATATGACGCAATCTTATAATCTCTCTACAAATAGATCTAGTCTACAAAAATTTGTAATTAGTTTATAAGTAATCAGTTTTTCACCAGAACATTACATGTAATCAGCTCCCATCTGAATAAGAATCAAGGCCTCTTTTTGTCATGAATGTAGCTATCTCATCAGTAGTTAATTATATAATTCTATGTATTTTATTCTTTCTTTTTGTTTATTATATTTCTCACATCTATCATAACTCATGTTTGTCAAAAAAATATTATCATAATACATCCGTTATAACAAACTAGTATCAGAACTAAGGTTTTATTAGGGCTACAATTTGGTGAGAAAGATGTCATATTTAAACATGAAGATGGACAAGTTCACGGGGAGAAACAATTTCAATTTATGGCAGTTCAAGATGCGAGCCTTGTTAAAACAACAAGGGTTGTGGACACTGTTGACAAGAAAAGCAATGGGTTCTAAAACCACTGAGATGACCATTCTAGAGGAGAAGGCACACTCGAAAATCATGTGGGTCTTGCTAATAAAGTTATCACTGAAGTTGTTAAGGAACAATTTGCTTATGGTCTGTAGTTAAAGCTTGAAAGTCTCTACATGACGAAGTCCTTAACCAACAAACTGCTCTTGAAACAACATTTCTTTAGTCTATGAATGCATTAAGGTACACCACTAAGAGATCACTTAGTCAATTGAACATAATTTTATTAGAATTGTGAAATATTGATGTTAAGGTTAAAAATGAGGATGTAGCTCTAATTTTCTTATTATCTTTACCATTATCGTATGAGAATTTTGTACAATCATTTAGTGTTAGAAAAGATACTATTTCTCTAGAAGATGTTACATCATTCTAGAGAATTACAGCACAAGGCAGCTGGTATAGTTTCAGATAATCATGTTGTTGGGTTAGTAGCTAGTGAAAGTGGTAACCATGGAAAGTGTAACACCCTGCATGATAGTGGTGTTTAAAGAAGGACAATTACTGGTGGGTGTATTTGAATGTACAAGAAAGGCTCTAGAAAGGTTATGGTGTAGGGCCTCCAACTACATCAAAACTGGTCGGGGTCTGGAGCCGATCCCCTGAAGAGCCCAAGGCAGGACGAAACCAGTACATTGTTCGGTGATCAAAGTGTGGCCTCTGGCAAGAGGCGCCGCGCTGGCACATTGTGAATCGGAGCCCGTGATAAGTGCTGCGTGTACTTATGCTTGCGCATGCTGCCTGTGCAAGACGGGTCGAGTGCCGTGAACTGGTGGCCGTACCAAGAAGAGGCACTTCATGACAGAAAGTTAATTAGCAAGGGGTCAAAACTTCATGATACATGCAACTACTATAAAGAAAAAGGGTATTGGAAGAATAACTACCCGAAGAAGAAGAAGCTTGAAAATCACTCAAACACGCAACTATAGTAGAAGTAGATACAAATTTTAAGGATAATATAGATCTAGTGGTTGGAGAACACACACATCGGAATGATGCATGGATTCTATATTCGGGTGCATCCTACCATATGTGTACACACAAGAATAGTTCACAACTTACGAGTAGGTAGACAAAGGTAGTGTCTCTATGACAAATGACTATGTCGGCAAAGTGTTTGGAATAGATTCTATTAAGATACAAACACATAATGGTACATTCTTTACATTAAACAATGTGAGACATGTCCCTCACATGACCAAGAATCTGATATCATTAATGGATTTGGTCAATAATGATTTTAATTTTCAAGGTGATGATGGTGCTATACATGTCTATAAGGAATCTGATGTAGCTTTGAAAGGTGTTCAACGAGGTTGTGTGTATATTTTGCAAGGCTCTACCATAGCAAGTTATGCTAATGTTATGTCATCTGAGGTTTAGAAATATGATATGACCAAACTATGATAGAATAAATAGTTATAAGTCAAGCAATGTCATAGTGCATATGATAAAACTGTTTATACGTCTGACACTGTCACGGTGCATCTAGTACAGTTGTTTATTCCATAACTCTGGCACTATCATAGTGCATTTGGTATATATATTTATTCTATATGTATGACATTATCTTGGTACATCTAGTATATCTGGTCAAGTATGACACTATAATGGTGCATTTGGTGCATCTAATTATTCTGTATGTATGGCATTGTCTTTGTACATCGAGTATATTTGTTTATTCTGGTATTGTAATTGTGCATTTGGTACATCTAGCATCGGCATGGTGCATCTGGTACGTCTATTGATTATGTATGTTTGACATAGTCATGATACATATGTTTATTTTGAACGTCTGACATTATCATAGTGCATTTGATACTTGTTTATTTAGAATTCTGAAACTATCATAGGGCATCTGGTACATCTATTTATTTTTAATTCTATCACTATCACATGGCATCTAGTAGATATGTTTATTTTAAATTATGGCACTATCTTAATTCATCTAGTACATCCATTTGTTTTGAACGTCTGGCACTATCACAGTTCATATGGTACATTTGTTTATTTTGAGGCAAGACAATATGGAGGTTAAGGAGTCAAGAGGTAATTTTAGGTTTAGTATTGTTATTGCATATTTGCATCTACTACATCTATTTTGAGGATTCAAGTCAAGGTGGAGATGTGTTAGTAATACCTCGAATTAATTATGTCACAAGAGGTAATTGTACGTTTGGCACTATTATTGTGTGTTTGCATATGGTACATATGTTAATTTTGGAAGATTCTAGTTAAGGTGGAGATTGTTAGTAATGCCTTGAATCAACTATGTCTCCTAGGGTTTCATGGAGAAGAGCTTCTTATCTTCTAAAATAATTATCTCCTATTATGATAGAATACTATCTCTTATTCTGATTATAATATTATCTTTTAAGTTGATTAGAATATTAACTCCTAATTTGATTAGGATTAAAAAAACGAGGCAATCATGTAATCTCTCTATAAATAGATCTAGTCTAGAAAAATTAGTAATTAGTTCATCAGTAATCAATTCTTCATTAGAAGATTATCTGTAATTGGCTCCCTATTTGAATAAGAATCAAAAACCTCTTTTTGTCAGTCGTAGATGTAACTATCTCATTGATAGTGAATCACATAATTCTATGTGTTTTATTCTTTTTTTTTATTATCATTCTCACATCCGTCCTAACACACGTCTGTCATAACCAATTATTATCATAACACATCCATTATAACACAATTAATAATAAATCAATGAAGTAAAAAGAAAATAATAATAATAATAAATCAATAGTTATAAAAAGGAATTTTTGTGTTTATAGAATATAAAAATAATAAATTAATAAATTTGAAAAAAACGCAAGTATAAGATTGAGATTTTCAATTTTCAATTAATATTTCTAATTAAATTATTCCTCGTTTATTAATAAATTTTTGGGTTATTAAATTAATTATTTGATTGAGTACTTCATTAACGAGTGGTAGAAACAAGGATGGGGTTTTTCAATATATAAATGATAGAATTTGGAAGCATATTTAAAGTTGGAAGAAAAAATTATTTCTCTTAAACATGTAAGACTTTAACAACTATAAAATTATGCATTATATGAATCTTGGGGCGCCCGATATCTTCACCTAGACTAATTCGGATTCAGCCTGCAGAACGCTCGTAGAATTTAATTCTTACTCGAGGGTAAGGGTCTGACCTAAAACTTTTAACATGGACTTAACCGTTCCAAAGGGAATTCCAACCTTCAATCATCTGTTCTGGAAAAAGCATTTAATGGTCCGCTTATTAACTTCCCGAAGCTACTGGATTGCTTTCACTACAAAATTACCATGCCAAAGATTTGATGAAACCACATAGATGTAGTTGGAATACTGAGCTTATATATACTCTCTTGTACCAAAAATAATGTGGTGATGATGATGAAGAAGGTTAGTTAGGATTCAATTAAAATCTTCATATATAGTAAACCAAATACAATGGTTTTTGTTATTGTGGATAAAATTTGTGGATTGCCTTAGCTTATATATACTCTCTTGTGCCAAAAATAATGTGGTGATGATGATGAAGGTTAGTTAGGATTCTATTAAAATCTTCATATAGAGTAAACCAAATACAATGGTTTTTGTTATTGTGGATAAAATTTGTGGATTGCCTTGTAGGGAGATTAAATCAACCCATCATCTAATTTTTGGGTTGTCGTTTTGGTGCTATTTTTCTAGTGGAATTCCAAATTGCAGGTAAGAGTTGGAGCATTTTTCCACTTGTCTATTATGGAATGGATGGCATGCATGGCTATATAGAAATAGATTGATTAAAAGAGGGGAGGATATTCCTGAGAACACCATCATCTGCCCAACTATCAATTCATTATAGATCGGTAGTCTCATGCAAGTTCAGATAAATATAATCAATCGAGTGTACCTAATTCAAATTTGTTTTTTAAAATAAATTTATGTTTGGTAAATTAAATTCTAATTTTTTTTTCTTTAAAGTTGTAAACTTATTTACTTAAAAAAAATAAAATTCTTCTTTATGAATTTCGTCAAAATTTTTAAAAGTTTTACACTCTATACAATTTGTTAAATAAAATAAAAGGATAATCAAGTCATTTTATATGAAATATATTTTGATATATATCTTTTTGTCCTTTCGATAATATGTTGCTAAGTGTCACAATTTTTTGTTTTATTCTAAATTTGTAATATTTTATATAATGTAACTTAATTATTATTTCTTTTATTGGTTAGAATCACATAAGATGTTAAATTTTAAAAAAATTTGACAAATTTTGTAAAAAATTGACTTTAAAAAGTTTGTAATTTTAAAATTGAAAAAAATATATTTTAGAACTTAACTTATCGAACATAAATTTATTTGAGTCTAAATTCACTGATCTTTCCTCTAACCAATTTAGATTTGTTTGGGTTGGCATCTACAAATTTTAAACTTTTATTCAAGTGCACATAACAACCGTTGAACTTTCAATATCGTGTAACTGCAATTTCTCATTGTATGAAACCAAAGGCTTAATCTAAATTTTGTGAAAGTTAATTTTGATTCTTCTTTTAATGGTAATTGTGCAGTGACATGTGTTCTAGTTAGAGACATCAAAGGAGATGTTTATATGGTTTGATATGCTTTCCCATTGTCTAATCGACTAGCACTTGCACTGAATAGCTCGATGCATATTTGGAACTACTACTCTTAGTGATGGGAATTTTTTGAGTAGACATTCTGATCGGTCTTTTGAAAGTAATCTAAGACAACTTTCGATTCAAATTGTATTCATATATCTTATGTGATAGAAATGGAACTCTTGAAACCAAATTATACAAATGGAAAAAGGTTTCTCTCTCTAAAAGGTTTCTCTCCGTACATTTTATGTTCCCGGGTGAATCAACGGAGGCTCCACCTTCTGTGGAGGAAGTGGACCAATTCCACCGAAGCATTAATAACTTTAAGAGAGGACCCACAGACAGTGAGAAACAATATGTGGAACAGTATGCGAAACCGATGGTAGAGGAAGAAGCTCAGGAGGAGCAAGAGTGTCCGGTGAACAACTGCTGGACTAGAATGTCCTTCGCAGACAAACTCTGCCAACTAGTGCAGAAACCTCCTTTATACCCAGGAGAAGAGGAGATCGATGAACTAGATGAAGTTGGAAATCCCTATTTGGAGGAGCTACATCTGTCAGCACCTGATAGCCCAACCCAGCCTTGTATGGCCTGGTTGTCCATATCCCATTTGATCAGTACAAGGAATCTTGGAAACCTTGGAAGAGAGCTTTGATAGTGAAGCTATTAGGAAAGAAGGCCAGCCTGCGAATAATGAAACAAAGAGTTGATACCCTATAGAATCTCCAGTGGTTGCGAACTAATAGATTTAGAAGATGACAACTTCATTGCTCGTTTCTACTCTCAGGAAGATTACAGACATATACTAGAAAATGGACCATGGATCATTCTTGGCCATTATCTTACTATCACGAACCCTTCTTCCGATAAGAGGAGTATACTATCATATGTACTCTAGTTTGGGTGTGTTTCCCAGGCTTACCAGTTGAATGCATAGGTAAAGCAGTCTAAATCTGGCCTAATTGCAAGGGACTGGCCCGCGAAGAAAGAAAAATTCTAATTAGGAGCCCAGATTGCTTACTAGAGAACCTGGCTCAAATTACATGGTCTATGGGCTTGACCAACATCCAAATCAGGAGTTGACTATGATTGTCCCAAAACCATTACCTACCAAATCCAATAGACCCTTGGACAAGGAGATGGTGACTCACCCAGGCAGACAACCGGATCTCAGGTCACCTCACATGCAAGGAAGCTCCCAAGGCATGCATCCAAGTCCAGAATGCCCGGCTCCTCCAGTCGGTGACCCCTATGCAGCTATGGAGACTGACCACGGACTGCAGCAATACGTTTGGTAAGTTCAAAATTGGGAACTTCGATTTCCCCACCTCTTTCCTCCATTTAATTTATGGATAGTTCTATTTTGATATGGAATTGTAGAGGGGCGATCTCTACATCTTTTTTGAACTATATGAAGAAGCTGATTAAATGTCATAAGCCTAATATCTTGGTGTTTGTCAAAACTCGGGTGCCGAGTTCACTGTCTGGCCCTTTTTAAAAAAATTGAAGTATGTGAATATTATTGAATCTGAAGATGCGGATTTTGCTAGAGGCATCTGGGTTCTTTGGGATGATACTATTGTAGATATGTCTATCCTTAGTTCTACTGACCAAATCTTGACTTTAGTTGTATATGCCTCTCCTCAAAGACATTTACGTGATGAATTATGGGTGTATTTAAGAAAATTGGGTAATTTGATTAAATCTCCTTGGTTGATAGTTGGGGATTACAATCAGGTTCTCCTTTCGGAGGATAAGAGGGGTGGATGACCCGTGACATGTTTGCAAACCAGAACTATTTCGGTATTTGTGAATGACTGTCAGCTACTGGATTTAGGATTCTCAGGGCTAAGCTTTACATGGACTAATAATCGGGTAAGCATGGCAAATATCAAACAATGGATTGATCGTGTGTTTTGTAATTTCAGTTGGAAATGGCGATTTCAAAATCATGTGGTGAAGTATTTACCTAGAGTATGTTCGGATCACCATCCGATCTTAATTGGCGTGCACAGCAGGGAGCCTCAGCCGAGAAGGGAGTCAGGTTTCAAAATTTTGGAGATGTGGTATCGTCATCCTACGTTTGAGAACTTGGTTGAGCAAATCTGGTAGGACAGTAACAATAAACTAGAGTGTGCTCTCTTGTACCCCTCAGAATACAGGATTGGAATAGGAATGTATTTGGCAATATATTCCACATGAAAGCCAAATGCAAAGCAAGACTCGAAGGTATCCAACGAGTTCTTAGCCAACAAGAGCCGGTTTAATTGGAATACCTGGAAAAAGACTGATGAATAATATGAAAGAATTACTGGCCCGGGAAGAAGAATTTTGGAGGCAAAAACCCAATATAAAATGGATAAAAGCAGGGGAGGAGAACACTAGGTTCTTCCATCAATTAGTGATCACCAGACAGAGTAGGAATAAGATCACTCAACTTAAGGATGACACTAATAGCTGGCAATAGTCTCCCATACTGTTGGAGGACATGGTCGAACAATACTTTGTTAAACTCTATTCGGCTGGAGCAGTAGATGAATGTCAACCAAGCAGATAGAACTTCCCTCAATTAAATCATCATGATAAGAGGTGGTTAAATAGGGAAGTGTCGACAATAGAAATCAAGCAAGCCTTGTTCCAAATGGATGGTAGAAAAGCCCTCAGGACCGATGGTATTCCAGCATGTTTTTACCAAAGGTTTTAGCATATTACGGGGGAATCTTTGATAGAGTTTGTACAGACGGCCTTTAAGTTTGAAAGTTTTCTGGAATCCATGAACAAGACTTCGATTAGTTTAATTCCAAAGCAACAACCACCAAAAAAATATGTCTCATTTCCGCCCAATTTCCTTTTGTAAAGTGGTAGTGAAAGTGATTTCAAATGTATTTGCCAATAGGCTTAAACCTTTCATGGCTAAGCTTACTTCAGATTGTCGAAGAAGTTTTGTGCCACAAAGACAAGCAGCCGACAACATTATTGTGGTACAAGAATTGGTACACATCTTAAGGAAAATGAAAGGGAAATTGGGAGGCATGATAGCAAAGATTGATTTGGAGAAGGCTTACTGATATGCATAAATCATATCACATTTTTAGCATGTTTTTAGAGATAAATTAGGGCAATATTGGAACTTATTTGACCGTATTTGAATCAAATTGACATTAACTTGTGTAATTTGTGATTTTGGAAGTTTTAGAAGTAAATTGCATAAAAACAGTAAATATTGGGGTAAAAGTGCAAATTTTGAAATAGTTGAACTCAGGGTGGCCGTCCCAGAGGTCAGGACACCCATGCTGACATGGTCAAGGCTCAGGACGGGCGTCCCAAGCCTAGGGACGGGCGTTCTGAGCAGCAGAATGGTTTCCCACATCGGTTCTTCAAGGAAACATTACTCCTTTCAACCCCTATAAATACCCCAAGGTCCTGAGTATTGAAATCATCCCTTAGCACTCAATACAAGTCAACTAGCAACATCAAGTATCTTGTTTTCTTTGTTCTCTGAGTGTTTATCTCAGATTTCGAGAATTTGATTAGATAAGTGTTCATTTTTTGTATTCATAAAATACAGGGATTTCGTTAGGAAATCCTAAGAGAGCAATAGGTTAGCGTAGACTTAGTCAACATGACATTGCTTAAGCCCAGAACGTAAGGTAAAGTAATTACTACTTGGCCAAGAAAGCGTTCTCCGAAGGTTCTGCCATTCAGAGTAGGATCGAGCAACACAAAGGATACACAATTGGCAACGCCGGTGGACCTCATAAAGTGGTGACTACTCTATGGACATGGTTCCCCAAATCCTCTTTATTTCTTTGAGTTGTCTTCATCTAAATATTTATTCGGATACTGAATTATGATAGCTATATTATGCATGTTTTGCAAGTTGAGGTTCTATTCATTTTTCCATTAAGATCACAAAGCTAAATTAACATTATGTCTAATAATCTGTTTGCTCTTTTAAACCAAATGCAAGGTTATAGACAACTCCTAACCACGGTCTCATAACCTGTTTAGTTTAACAAACCCTAAAGGTTAGCCAGATTAGGAAAAATAACAATACAGAGCACCATGTTTGTTAGAGTATCCTAATGAGGCTGAGTTTGTAAGCTAGGCCAGCCCTAGGGTGGGTGGCATGATTTCCTAAGTGACATAGGCTTTCATGGATACTTTAACCCGAAAGGTGAGAAGGATCATCCTACAATAAGGGTGAATACACCAGGTAACTCAGATATGGTACACAAATGGATACAATTAATAATTGCATTCAAGACCAAGATATATATCTAAAATATCCGAAGATAAGTCAACCAAATTGTATAAACTTGAGTATACTTCAGAATACGTGCCTATGTGACAACTCTTGAATGCTTGATACTTGCTTGTGTTGTTGTGATAAAACATTCTCCAAATATTGATAATTGATTGTTTGATTCTCTTAATAAGATGATTGTTAGCATTAAGTTATAGTTATTACTATGTTGTTACCAGTTCCTTGGGAGTACAATATTATAATTTTAAAATCGTAGATACTTTCCAACAACTAGCTACACAATAAGTACTCTGCATTAGGTTCTGATTAATCAAGGGACAACCAATAAATGCTAAAGTGACAATTAGTAAATGCTAAAGTCCTTAATTACACATAATCAACATAGGTAAATAAACCCTATCTTTTAGCATATCATTCGGAACGCATCAGATTTTTAGCACCGTTATCGGGGAATAATCATAAAATTTTAGGATTCCTTATCAAAATTCTAGAAGATTATGATAGGTAACGGTAGTAATCTATCCCTTAGTGAACAATCATTCTTATTTGAATTAATCAATCAATTTCCTGGACTATAGGGTTATCTTAAATAATTAATTTTAGAAATTATCTGAAATTAGGAAATTTAGGTTTATCAAATTTTATAAAATAATTCTAAAACCATATTAAGGAAATTTAAATTTATTTTCTTTAAAAAATTTAAATAAAATAAAATAGAACTTTTCGTTTGAATTTCTTTTTGCATTGAATAAATTACTCCTTTGCTTTTGAATCTATTAATTCTGGCTCATATTTAGCGTGTGTTTTTGTAGTTGTATGACTCGAACCTCAAAAGCCGACCTTAAACCTCCAATCAAAACCTCCAAAAACCTTATCCGAACAGCTAACCGAAGAAGAGCATAAATGGCTGCTAAAAGACCTCCACTAGAAACCTACATCTAACCACAAACCATCCCTATGTCCACAGCTATCAGAATCCCTAAAAACCCTCGTTATGACTTGAAGCCGAATGTGTTGCAGTTGATCACAAATACGATTCAGTTTGGAGGAACTACTGCAGAGAATCCCCTCGAACATTTGACAAAATTTTTGCATCTCTGTGAAGGTCTTAAAGGGGATAACACAGTGGAAGTGACTAAGTTGAACCTCTTTCCCTACTCACTTAGGGACAGGGCTAAGCGATGGTTGGCACACCTACCTACTAACTCAATCACATCTTGGCATGAGTTAAGTAAGGTATTCTTGGAGGAGTACTATTCAGCAGCAAGAGTCTTGGAATAGTGGAAGGCTCTCTCTAGCTTCACTCAAGCTACAGATGAAACGGTGATTGAGGCATGGGACAGATTCAAAGAACTTATGAGGCTTTACCCTTAGCATGGACTTATCGAACATCTGATGATACAGTGATATGCACAAATTATATCACATTTTTAGCATGTTTTTAGACATAAATTAGGGCAATATTGGAACCAATTTGATCATAATTGATTCAAATTAATATCATTTTGCGTAATTGTATTTTGGAAGTCTCAAGAGTAAATTGCATAAAAAAGCAAATATTGGGGCAAAAGTGCAATTTTTAGAAGAGTTGGGCTCGAGGTGGCTGTCCCAGAGCTCGGGACGCCCACCTTGACCGAGTCAAGGCTCATGGTGGTCATCCTAGAGGCCAGGACGCCCACCTTGACCTGGTCAAAGCTCAGGACGGGTGTCCCAAGCCTCGGGAAGGGTATCCCGAGCAGCGGATTGAAGCCACACATCGGTTTCTCAAGCAAAAATCACTCCTTTCATCTCCTATAAATACCCCAGGCTTCCAATAGTTCAAATCATCCCTCAGCATTCAACACAAGTTATCTAGCAACAAAGAGTATCTCATTTTTTCTTTTCTCTGAGTGTTTATCTCAGATTCTGGGAATTTGATTAGATAGTGTTCGTCTTTAGTATTCATAGAATACCAGGATTTCATTAGGAGATCCTAAGAGAGCAATAGGTGAGAGAAGAATTAGTCAACAGGGTATTGCTTAAGCCCAGGACGTGAGGTAAAGTAATTGCTACTAGGCCAATGAAGCGTTCTCCGAAGGTTCTGCCGATCAGAGTAGGATCGAGCAACACAATAGATACAAGTTTGGCAACACCGACGAACCTCATAAAGTGGTGACTACTCTATGGACATAGTTCCCTAGATCCTTTCTGTATACCTTTGAGTTGTGTTCATCTAGATATATATTTGAATACTAAATTATGATTACTATATTATGCATATTTTGCAAGTAGAGGTTTTGTTCATTTCTTTGGAAAGGTCACCTGCTACATTGGCATTATGCTTGATTATCTGTTTGCTCTTTTAAACTAAATGAATATTTATAGATAATTCCTAACCACGGTCTACATCATAACCTGTTTAGTTTAACATACCTTAAGGTCTGCCAAATTAGGTAAAATAACATACAGATAACCATGTTTGTTAGAATAACCTAATGAGGCTGAGTTTATGCGCTATTCCAGCATTAGGGTGAGTGGTATAATTTCCTGAGTGACACAGGCTTTCATAGATACTTTAACCCAAAACATGAGAAGGTTCATCATATGGTAGGGTGATTCACTAGGTAACTCAGATATGGTACACAAACAGATACAGTTCATAATTGCATTCCAGACCAAGATATATCTAAAATATTCGAAGATAGGTCAACCAAATTGTGGAAACATGAGTATACATCAAAATACATGTCTATGTGATATCTCTTACATGCTTGATACTTGCTTGTGCTGTTGTGATGCAACAAGTTTCAAACTATTGATAATCGACTGATTGATTCTATAATAAGATGATTGTTAGGATTAAGTGATAGTTGCTACTAAGTTGTTGCCAATTCCCTGGGAGTACGATATTATTAATTTAAAATCGTAGATACTTTCCAACAACTAGCTGCACGATAGGTACTCTGCTGATGCATTCTAATTGGTATGCTAAAAGATAAGATTTATTAACCTATATTGATTATGAATAATTAAGGACTTAGTCTTACTAACTGTCACTTTAGCATTTATTCATTGTCACTTAATCAATCAGAACCTAAGGCAAAGTACCTATCGTGTAGCTAGTTATTGGAAAGTATCTATGATTTTAAATTAATAATGTCGTACTCCCTAGGAACTGGTAACTTCTTAGTAGCAACTATCACTTAATCCTAACAATCATCTTATTTATAAATTAGTCAATCGATTATCAATATCTTGGAGATTGATTTTGTATCCCAACAACACATAACAAGCACTTGTCAAGCATGTAAAAGTTATCACATAGACATGTATTTTGATGTATATTACTGTTTTCACAAATTGGTTGACCTGTCTCGAATATTTTAGATATATCTTGGTCTATTAATCTAAACAGGTTATGATGTAGACCATGGTTAGGAACTGTCTATAACCGTTCATTTAGTTTAAAAGAGCAAACAAATTATTACGCATAATGTTAATTTAGCAGGTGACATTTCCAGAAAAATGAACAGAACCTCAACTTGCAAACATGTATAACATAGCAATCATAATTCAGTATTCAAATTGATATTTAGATGAACACAACTCAAAGATATACAGAGAGGATCTAGGGGACCATATCCATAGAGTAGTCACCACTTTATGAGGTCTGCCGGTGTTGCCAAACTTGTATCCTTTTGGTTGCTCGACCCTACTCTGATCGACAAAACCTTCGAAGAACACTTCCTTGACCTAGTAGCGATTGCTTTACCTTACGTCCTAGGCTTAAGTAATGCCCTGTTGACTAACTATTCGCTCACCTAATGCTCTCTTAAGATCTCCTAACGAAATCCCAAGTATTCTATGAATACCGAAGAGGAACACTATCTAATCAAATTCCCAGAATCTGAGAAAACACTCAGAAAATAGAGAAAACGAGATACTCTTTGTTGCTAGATGACTTGTGTTGAGTGCTGAGAAATATTTCTAACCTTCCAACCCCTGGGGTATTTATAGGGGTAAATTGGAAGGGTTTTACATGAAAAACACATGTGGGACTTAATTCTGGATTTTGGGACGCACGTCCTGATATGCATAAATCATATCACTTTTTTAGCATGTTTTAGGCACAATTTAGGGCAAAATTGGAGTTAAATGGTTCTCAATTGACTATTATTAACATAATTTCACAGTTTTTGTGATTTGGGAAGTTTCAGGTGAAATTTGCAAGAAAATGGCAAATTTCGGGGCAAAAACATGATTTTCAGAAATTCAGAAGTCAGGACGGGCGTCCCAAGACCAGGACGGGCATCTCGACTCGGTCAAAGACCCGGGACGGGCGTCTCGTCTCGGTCAAAGACCCGAGACGGGCTTCTAGGACTCAGGACGGGTGTCTTGACCCAGCCAACAGATCGGGACAGGCATCCCGAACCCCTATACAGACTCCCATATAATTTTCTGCATAAAAAATCACTCAGTTCCCTTGCTATAAATACCCCAAGACTTCCATAGTTGAAATCATCCCTCTCCACTTGATTTGAATCATTCAGTGGCTTCCCGTACATAGCTTTCTACTATATATGAGTCATTCAGTGATCTCAGGTGTTTTTTCGTTCAAGTAGATATTAGTATACGAGAGTCTCTCGTGTTCTCTATTTCTGAGAGTCTGTCTCCGATCTTAGAATACGAAGAGTTAGTCAACAAGGCTTTGCTTAAGCCCGAGACGTATGGTAAAGCAATAGCTACTAGGCTGAGGAAGCATCCTCCGAAGGTTCTGTCAAGTAGAGTCGGGTCAAGCAGTCCAGGATATACAAGTAGTCTCTCCATCAGCAGACCTAATAAAGGGTGAATACTTTATGGTGGTGGTCCCCTTGTCCCTCTCTTTATATTTTTGTACTGTGTTTGTCCAAAGACCCATTTGAATACTAAATTATGATATTATGAATATGTGTTTTGCATGTTGAAGATATTTACATTTTTCCAGAAAGGTCACCAGCTTAATTATCATTATGACTATATGTCTACTTGCTCTTTTAAATTAGATGAACGGTTATAGACAATTCCTAACCATGGTCTAATCATAACCTGTCTAGTTTAATAGGCTTTAATTTAGGGCTTTGTGTGAGGACAGAAGCATTGAGGTCTGCCATATTAGATGAAATAACTTATAGATCACCATGTTTGTTAAAGTAGTCTAAGTAGGCTGAGTTCGTGTGTTTATGCCGGCGTTAGGGCGAGCGGCATGATATCCTGAGTGACACAGGACTTTCATGGATGCCTTTAGCTTGAACTCTGAGTAAGGTCGTCAATGGCGATGGGGCGGTTTATCAGATAACTCATATGTGGTACACAAGTAGAATCAATATATAATTGCAATCTAGACCAAGATATATCTAAAATATTCGAAGATAGGTCAATCAACATGTAGAAACAATATAACATGTATCAGAACAATGTCTCTAAAATACTCTTGCATGCTTAAGTAAACTTGAACCTAGTGTAGAATGGATCAACCTCTCATCAAAGATATTGATGAATGATTGCATAGCCGGATAATAAAATGAGAGTTAGGGTAAAAGGATAGTTGCTACTAAGCCGTTACCACTTCTCTGGGAGTACGATAATTTCTTAAATTAAAATCGTAGGTACTTTCCAGTAGACTAGCTACACGATAGGTACTCTGCCTTAGGTTCTGATTGATTAGGTGACAACATAGATGCTAAATGTGACAATTAGTAATTCTAAGTCCTTAATTATTCATAATCGATATAGGGTAAATAAAACCTATTTTTAGCATATTAGTCGGAACGCATCAGATTTTTGGCGCCGTTGCCGGGGAACATATCATAACAAATTTAGGATCCTGATCAAAATTCTAGAGAATTATGATAGGTAACGGTAGTAAGATTACTACCGTTACATAACTAATACCTTAGACATAACACTCACTTTAATCTAGTTAGACAATCAGTTTCTTGAAATATATGGTTATCATAACTAATTAATTTTAGAAATTATCGAAAATTAAGAAATTTAGGATAATCAAATTTTAGAAAATTTCAATAATCTCAGTCTGACTTCCGGCTCTACTCCAAGAAATCAGATTTTTGGCACGTCGACTATGCGTCTGACTTCCGGCTCTACTCCTAGCGTATGTACTGCTGCCCAATCCAACGTTCTGCCCGTCAGTATCGTACGCCCGATTTACCCAAGGCATCTCTCTTGGTATGCTGTGCTGGAGGGAAACATCATAAAAGGATGCGCCATTGAGGTAACTGTCATGCTAGATGTGGTACGAGCACATTTGGGAGCCATTGAAAACGTACGAGAGAGTTTAGGTGGGAAAGAAAGCTTTAAGCTCAATTTCTGGAGGTGAATTTGAATTCAGAAGGATGAAATTAGGTTAGGGAAGGATTTTGAATTTTTGGCGGGAAAGTCGAATTTTGGAGGGAAATTCAAATTTTTGGGTGAAGTTTAAAATTCAAATTTTGGAGGGAAATTCGAATTTTTAAACTTTGAAGAGTTTGCCAAAAATTTGTAGAGAGATGAATTTTTGGTTTTAGAAATGAAAAAAAATTGAATTTTTATAGAAGGGGCGGCCTTCGGGACGCCCGTCCCGGAGGCAGGACTCCCTTCCCGGGTTGCTTCGGGACGCGTGCCAATTTCAAAATTTTTTTTTCGTAATTCCCTAAAAATTTCAAGATACCAAAAATAATCATAATTCTTAACAAGGCTTCATGTTTGTCCAATGAAATTTAGAAGTTATTAGAAACTCTATGCAAAAATTTCTCAGTCTCTCTTCTCTTTTTTTTTTCGAAAATCATGACTACCCTAATGTTGTCCCTACTTAAATTCAGCAAGAATTTCAGAAAAACAAAAACTGAGTTTGTACAATTTAAATAGTGAAAAATAAATTGTATTTGCAAAACTCCTGTTTTTCATAGAAATTCGAAATAAAATGTCTGAAGAAAGTTGTTGAATATAAAGGACCCTTTTAAAATGTTTGAAAATAGAAAAATATGGGTCAATTATTCAAGTTTCAGTTCAAACGAATTTGAGAGTAAAAGAATCTTCCCTTTTTAACGACTCGTATCTCTGATCTCCTGTAGTTCTGTTCGAATGCTTCGCATTTCTATGCGTATGGTTCTCATCTCATCCCTCTGCATGTTCTACTCACTGCGTAATTCAGCCATCTCTCGAAGTAGTTGTGCACCTTGGTTCTCCTGAAGATTGACCGTGGCTTTGAGTCGGTCCACGTTAGTTGTGATATTCAGACTGAGTTGGTCTAAATGACACAGTCTGCTGGCAAATTTTATGGATTTTGATTTTTTTTATTTAGAAAGCAGGTAAATTTCCTCAATATGGTTTTAGAATAATTTTCTAAAATTTGATTATCCTAAGTGTCTTAATTCCAGATATTATCTAAAATTAATTAGTTATGATAATCCTATATTTAGGAAAGTGATTGTCTAACTAGTATAAGATAAGTGTAAATCAAAAGTCTAGGTTACTACCGCTACCTATCATAAGTTTCTAGAATTGTGGCCAATAATCCTAAATTCATTATGATATTTCCCCGGCAACGGCGCCAAAAATCTGATGGGTTTTCTGACCGATTTGCTAAATAGGTGTTATTTTACCCTATGTTGATTATGAATAATTAAGGACTGTGATTGACTAATTGTCACATTTAGTCTCTACGGTGTCACTTAATCAGCCAGAACCTAAGGCAGAGTACCTATCGTGTAGCTAGTCTGTTGGAAAGTATCTACGATTTTATTAAGTTAAATATCGTACTCCCAGGGAAGTGGCAACGACTTAGTAGTAACTAGCCTTTTATCCTAACTCCTATCTTATGATCCAGTTATGCAATCTGCATCAAATACTTTGATGAGAGGGTGATTCATTCTCCACTAGGTTTCAGCCTAATTAATCCTAGAAGTGTTTTATAGATGAGTCCTGATTCTATGTTATACTGTTCCTATATGTTGAATGACCTGAATTCGAATATTTTAGATGCATCTTAGTCTGGATTGCAACTATGTTCTGTGTCTAAAGGCGTACCACATCCGAGGTCTCTAATAAACTGCCCTACCTTAATGACGGCCCTACTCACGGTTCGGGACGAAGGCATCCATGAAAGCCCTATGTCACTTCGGGGATCATACCGCTTGCCCTAGCCGCCGGCATAATCAGACTCAGCTCAGCCCCTACCTAGACTACTTTAACAGGCAGGGTGTTCAACATGTTATTTTATCTAGCATGGCAGACACCAATACTAATTGATGCCTGTTAAACTAAACATGTTATGATTAGACCGCAGTTAGGAATTGTCTATAACCCTAACTTTAGTTTAAAAGAGCACATTAGACATGCAGACATAATGAATATTTAGCAAGTGGCTATTTCCGGAAAAACATAACAACGTCAACATATAAAACAACTATTCACAAAAATCGTAATCTTGTATTCATAATAAGTATTTAGAACAAAACAATAACAACATATAAGAGAGGGACATGGGGACTGATGCCATAAAGAAATCACCCTTTACGTAGTCTCGCCGATGGAGCGTACTGCTGTATATGTCGTATTGCTCGCCCTGACTCTGCTCACCAGAACCTTCGGAGGACGCTTCCTCAGCCTAGTAACTGGGCTTTACCTTAATACCCAGCTTAAGCCCAGCCCTGTAGACTGACTCTTCGAACGCCTAGAGCCCTCTTAGGATCTCCTAACGAAATCCCGGGTATTCTAGGAATACCAGAAACGAACCTATCTATAGAAACCTAAGATCTGAGACTATTTCTCAGAAACTAAAACAAAACACTAATAAGAAAGAAAACTAAGATCCGAGTCTCTGAGTGAGTTGTGTACTAGAGAAGAGTACACTGGAAACCACTAAATGACTCAGATCGAGTGGAGAGGAATGAATTCAACTGCTGGAGGCCTGGGGTATTTATAGCAGCTTCCCGGGGTGATTTTTCAGCAAAAATTTGATGTGGGATTGGTTCTGGGGGCTCGGGACGCCCGTCCCGGATTGGGACGCCCGTCCTGATCTGTTGACCAGGTCGGGACACCCGTCCCGGCGGGTTGACTGGGTCGGGATGCCCGTCCCGGGTTTGGGACGCCTGTCCTGACCCGTTGACTAAGTCAATATTTCCAAAAATTGCGTTTTTGCCCCAAAATTTGCTGTTTTCGTCTACTTTTCACATGACACTTCCAAAATCAGAAAAACTGTGAAATTAAGTAAATAATGAACAATTAAGATCAATTTACCCTTAATTTCACCCTAATTCATACATAAAAACATGCTAAAAAGGTGATACGATTTTCGCGTATCAAGTGCTGCCACTTGATCCAGAGATTGAGAGAACAACCAAGGCGTTGAGGAAAAAGAAACAAACCAAGGACAAGGTAGACATGGTTGAGCAGCGTATTGTAGAAACTGAACTTGTCTATAATCCTGTGGTGTTGGCAAACGATAGGGACCATGCTATCCGACAGTATGCAGTCCCTATGTTTAATGAATTGAATCCAAGCATTGTAAGACCAGAGATTACTGCAGCCCAGTTCGAGTTGAAACTGGTGATGTTTCAAATGTTGCAAATGGTAGGGCAGTTTGGTGGATTACTTGCTGAAGATCCACACTTGCACCTACAACTTTTCATGGAAGTAAGTGACTGCTTTAAGCTACAAGGGATAGCAGATGAAGTGTTGAGGCTGAAATTGTTCCCGTACTCCCTAAGAGACAAGGCGAGAGCATGGCTAAACTCTCCACCCTCGGGTAGTGTAACATCATGGCAGCAACTTACAGAAAAGTTTTTGATGAAATATTTTCCTCTAACTAAAAATGCTAGGTTGAGAAATGAAATCACTTCTTTTCATCAATTAGAAGATGAATCATTGTATGAGGCATGGGAAAGATTCAAAGAGTTGTTAAGGGGATGTCCACAATATCGAATCCCACATTGTATTCAAATGGAGACATTTATAATGGGTTAAATGCACACACACGCATGGTGGTTGATGCTTCAGCAAATGGAGCACTTTTGTCAAAGACATATAACGAGGCCTATGAACTAATTGAGAGGATTGCCAACAACAACTACCAGTGGCCTACAACAAGACTACCTAGTGGGAGAAGGGTGGCTGGAGTATTGGAGTTGGATCCACTCACTTCACTTTCAGCCCAAGTGTCAACAATGTCCAACATGCTCAAAACACTAAGTATGCAACAACATGGCGGGTAGGTGGCAGAACCATCAAACCAGCCCAATGTAAGCCAGGTACAGGATGTGTGCTGTGTTTATTGTGGAGAGGGGCATATGTTTGAGGATTGTGTTCACAATCCTGCATCAATCTATTACATGGGGAATCAAAACAGGGGCAACGGTCTTCAATCAAACACTTACAACCCTATTTGGAGGCAGCATCCAAATTTTTCTTGGAGAGATCAAGGGATGCACCCCAATCAAGGTATGAACCCAAGACCACTGTTCTAGCAGCAGCAGCAGCAGTACCCCCAGTAGCAGCAGTACCCTCAACAGCAGCAACAATAACTCCAACAACAACAAAGACCTCTACAACAACAACCACCTTCAAATGCTTTAGAAAACATTATGAGAGACTTCATGGCAAGGACGGAAACAACCATACAGGGATTATCCTCTACTGTGCAGAACTTGGAAAGCTAATTAGGGCAGTTAGCTCATGAGATGAGGAGCAGACCACAAGGATCACTTCCAAGCGATACGGAGAATCCAAGAAGAGAAGGAAAAGAACATTGCAAGGCCGTCACATTATGCATTGGTAGAATACTGGACGAGCCAAAAATGAAGTCTGGAGCAGCTGAGAAGACCAGTGAGCCCAGCTAGAATGCAAAAATTCCAGTAGCTGAAACAGAATCAGTGAAGCCAAATTCTAAAGCATTGCAAATGCCGCAGAAGAGCACCATTCCAGAACAGCTGAATGCTGCAGTATCTCAAATGCCGCAGCAAAGAACCATTCCAGAACCGACCGATGCTGCTGCATCGCCGATGCCGCAGCAATGCAATATTCCAGAGAGCAAAGCAGTACAACAACGAATGACTTTTCCACAGAGGTTTGTCAAAAAGAAACAGGATGAGCAGTTCAAGAAGTTCTTGGACATTTTAAAGCAGCTGCACATCAACATTCCATTGGTAGAATCAATAGAAAAAATGCCCAACTATGACAAATTTATGAAGGATATCCTTACAAAGAAAAGAAAGTTGGGAGAATATGAAATTATTTCATTAACCAAAGAATGTAGTTTCTTTTTGCAGGATAAGTTGCCCCCTAAAATGAAAGATCCGGGGAGCTTTAATATTCCTTGTTCTATTGGAAACACATATTGTGGTATGTCCTTATGTGATCTTGGTGCTAGCATCAACTTGATGCCTATGTCAGTTTTTAAACAATTGGCATAGGTAAGTGATGCTGCTCCGACTGATATGCTAAAATAGGTGTTGTTTTACCCTATGTTGATTATGAGTAATTAAGGACTTAGATTGACTAATTGTCACATTTAGTCTCTATGCTGTCACTTAATCAGTCAGAACCTAAGGCAGAGTACCTATCGTGTACCTAGTTTGTTGGAAAGTATCTACGCTTTTATTTAAATTAAATATCGTACTCCCAGGGAAGTGATAACGGCTTAGTAGTAACTATCCTCTTACCCTAACTCTTGTCTTATGAACCAGTTATGCAATCGTTCATCAATATCTTTGATGAGAGGGTGATTCATTCTCCACTAGGTTTAAGTCTATTTAAACCTAAAAGTATTTTACAGATAATGTCCTGATTCTATGTTATACCGTTCATACATGTTGATTGACCTATCTTCGAGTATTTTAGACATGTCTTGGCCTAGATTGCAATTATGTACTAAGTCTAAAGGTGTACCACATCTAAGTTACCTGATAAACCGCCCTACCTTAATGACGGCCCTACTCACGGTTCGAGCTAAAGGCATCCATGAAAGCCCTATGTCACTTCGGGGATCATGCCGCTCGCCCTAACGCCGGCATAAACACACAAACTCAGCCTACTTAGACTACTCTAACAAACATGGTGTTCTATAGGTTATTTCATCTAATATGGCAGACATTAATGCAACCCAACGGGGAAATCCTAAATTAATGCCTGTTAAACTAAACAGGTTATGATTAGACCATGGTTAGGAATTGTCTATAACCCTACATTTAGTTTAAAAGAAACTACATTAGACATGAAGACATAATGAATATTAAGCTGGTGGCCATTTCCTTAAAATCATAAAGAACTTCAACATGTATAACAAATACTCATAAAACCATAATCCAATAAACATAATCAATATTTGGACGAACACAGTACATACATATAAAGAGAGGGACATGGGGACTGATGCCATAAAGAATTCACCCTTTACTTAGTCTCGCCGATGGAGCAACTGCTTGTATATGTTGGACTGCTCGACCCGACTCTGCTCGATAGAACCTTCGGAGGATGCTTCCTCAGCCTAGTAGCTGGACTTTACCTTAAAACCCAGCTTAAGCCCAGCCCTGTGGACTGACTCTTCGAATGCCTAGAGCCCTCTTAAGATCTCCTAACAAAATCTCGGGTATTCTATGAATACCAGAAACGAACCTATCTAGTCGTATCCTAGGATCTGAGACTAATTCTCAGAAACAAAGAACACGAGACACTATCTAGAAATAAAAAGAAACTTATACTGAAACCTGAGTCGCTAAGTGACTTGTATACTATGGAAAACTGTATACTTGAAGTCACTAAATGACTCAGATCGAGTGGAGAGGAATGATTTCAACTGAGGAAGGCATGGGGTATTTATAGCAGCTTTCTGGAGTGATTTTCTCTAAAAAATTCGATATGGGATTCTAAACTGCGGCTCGAGACGCCCGTCCTGGATTGGGATGCCCGTCCCAGCCTATTGACCAGGTCATGACGGTTGTCCCGAGTCCTGGACGCCCGTCCTGGCCTGTTGACCAGGTCAGGATGCCCATCCTGACTCGGGACGCCCTCCCCGACTTCCGAACTTCTGAAAATCACGTTTTTGCCCCGAAATTTGCCATTTTCTTCTACTTTTCACCTGACACTTGCAAAATCACAAAAACTGTGAAATTGAGTTAATAATAAGCAATTAAGATCGATTTACCATCAATTTCACCCTAAATTATGCCTAAAAACATGCTAAAAATGTGATATGATTTATGCATATCATATAACACCACACTTAGCTTTTTGCTTGTCCTCAAGTAAAGTCTACCTGATGTTAGTGATATTAAATCATATGTGCAGTCACTTAAATTTTCTAGTCATGTTTTATCTCCAAAAATTATTCAGACAATTCACAACACAGGTCTGACTGGTTAGGTTGCTATGACAAGGTCTCAAATGTCTCTAGTAGATTATTATGATCAAGCAGGTTTAACAACTTAACAACTAGATTGAACTCTTCTCTCAGTCACAAGGTCTTCCTGATGTGTAGTGTGTGTACTAGTCTAGACCAGATAGTCAACGCAATATACTCTCATCTTAACTATTACTAGATAACACTTCGACCCGTCGCTAGACATACTAACAACAGACAACTTTCTAAGTTTTGAGCCTTGGTGATCAAATTTTTAATTATTTAGTTTTTATTGATTTTTTTTCTTTTATAGATTTTTCAGGGTATTTCGAGTCTGCTTTAACACGTCAACTTTAACTACCCATGTAGCGAGTCCCACTCTGATGACTCCCAGACCTACACGACCTTAGGGCATCAGGCTTTAAGTTCCCCTAAGGAGTGGTGCTCGAGTAGCAAAGGTCGCTAGCAAACTACCCTATTAACTCTCTCTCTTTTTTTTTCTTTTCACTTTCAGCTCAGAGCCTCATCTAGTCATTTTAATTGCCAATACATCCTCAACTAGTCTAATCTTATCTAGTTAAGTTTTGAAAAGGTAATTGGCTGAGGTCTCTAATCCAAACTAAGTTGTGCTCAATTATCAGGAATTCCCTATTCCTAATCAATAAGTCCAAAATAGTCATCACATTATCTCCTACTATTCATAACATTCTACACACATATCATAGACATCAGCAATGTTTAACCAATCATAATGCATTTTGAAGTCTGAAAGAATGAAAAATTTTGAAATTTTTTTGGAAAGGTGTGAAAATACGGGGAAAACATGCAAAATCATGCAAAAAAAATTTCTACTACTATAGTACACCGTGCACTGCTACCCCACACTTAAGTCTGACACTGCCCTCAGTGTCCATGCATATCTAAATTACCCCACACTTATTTGAAACCAAGAAGAAATAAAAACAAAACAGAGAACTCTTACCCCACACTTATTCAATTAACTAAGGGTAAGAAGGAAAATAAAATAACGAAATAACAAAGTATAGTAAAAGAAATAAATGTTGTTATGTCATATCAATCAACGTTATACATAGATTCATATTTCATACAGCCCAGACATGATCACACACATAGAGCAAAAACAACAAAAGAAAGAAAAAGAAAAGGAGAAGAAAAGCTAAGAACCCGGTTCAACGTCGTCAGGTGGACGGAAGTCTGCTGTAAAGTAGACCTCTGTGTTTTCCACCAGTTGGGAGGTATGCTGATAAATCTTTTCGATCCTGCTGATGTTCATAGCGATTCTATCATCCATCATCGATATACGCCTCTCGATTCTTTCCATATCCTTGCTATGTAAGGATGAAAGTTCCGCCAATCCGTGTGACATATGTCACTCAAAAGCAGTGCATGTGATGAATGTCTCGGTCGGAGGAATATGTGCTGGAACTGCTCCTGGTGTCGATGCCTATCCTTGCTGCTCTGTGTGGATGGAGTAGCGCCCAGTTGCATCCCGTACAACCATCCCCATGTTGCGTAGAATGGTAAGGTCCGTAGGGATGGTGGTCAGGGCAACCTGGGTCAACTCCGAGCCCTCGATGTCCAACTCCAAGTAGTGGGCTGTCCTGGTGATGAACGGCCCGAGCCCCAGACACTATTTCCGAGTGTCCGTAGCGAAACCCCGCATGATGACAGTGATGAGTTGAGCCATCTCCACTGTAGAACCCATGTGCATGTTGGCTGATACGCGAAAATCATATACCTTTTTTAGCATGTTTTTATGTATGATTTAGGATGAAATTGATAGGAAATCGGTCTTAATTGATTGTTATTTACTCAATTTCATAGTTTTTAAGATTTTGGAAGTGTCAGGTGAAAAGTAGACGAAAACAGCAAATTTTGGGGTAAAAATGCAATTTTTGGGAATTTTGACCTGGTCAACGGTTCGGGGAGGGCGTCCTGACCCAGTCAAACCACCAGGACAGGCGTCCCGAACCCCCAGATCAAGTCCCACATCGAATATTTGATGAAAAATCACCCCGGGAAGCTGCTATAAATACCCCAGGCCTCCAGCAGTTGATTTCATTCCTCTCCACTCGATCTGAGTCATTTAGTGGTTTCCAGTGTACACTTCTCTAGTACACAACTCACTTAGAGACTCGGATCTCAGTTTTCTTTCTTATTAGTGTTTTGTTTTAGTTTCTGAGAAATAGTCTCAGATCTTAGGTTTCTATAGATAGGTTCGTTTCTGGTATTCATAGAATACCTGGGATTTCGTTAGGAGATCCTAAGAGGGCTCTAGGCGTTCGAAGAGTCAGTCCACAGGTGATGGGTTTCCGACCGATGTGCTAAACAGGTATTATTTTACCCTATGTTGATTATGAATAATTAAGGACTGTGATTGACTAATTGTCACATTTAGTCTCTATAGTGTCACTTAATCAGCCAGAACCTAAGGCAGAGTACCTATCATGTAACTAGTCTATTGGAAAGTATCTATGATTTTATTAAATAAATATCGTACTCCCAGGGAAGTGGCAACGGCTTAGTAGTAACTAGCCTGTATTCCTAACTCCTATCTTATGATCCAGTTATGCAATCTTCATCAAATACTTTGATGAGAGGGTGATTCATTCTCCACTAAGTTTAAGTCTAATTAATCCTAGAAGTGTTTTATAGATGAGTTCTGATTCTATGTTATACTGTTCCTATATGTTGAATGACCTAAATTCGAGTATTTTAGACATGTCTTAGCCTGGATTGCAACTATGTTCTGTGTCTAAAGGCGTACCACATCCGAGGTTTCTAATAAACCGCCCTACCTTAATGACGGCCCTACTCACGGTTCGGGACGAAGGCATCCATGAAAGCCCTATGTCACTTCGGGGATCATACCGCTTGCCCTAGCCGCCGGCATAATCGGACTCGGCTCGGCTTCCCCTAGACTACTCTAACATGCAAGGTGTTCAGCAGGTTATTTTATCTAGCATGGCAGACACCAATACTAATTGATGCTTGTTAAACTAAACAGGTTATGATTAGACCGTGGTTAGGAGTTGTCTATAACCCTAACTTTAGTTTAAAAGAGCACATTAAACATGCAGACATAGTGAATATTTAGCAGGTGGCTATTTCCAGAGAAACATAATAACGTCAACATATAAAACAACTATCCATAAAAATCGTAATCTCGCATTCATAATAAGTATTTAGGACAATACAATAACAACATATAAGAGAGGGACATGGGGACTGATGGCATAAAGAAATCACCCTTTACGTAGTCTCACCGACGGAGCGTACTGCTGTATATGTTGTATTGCTCGCCCTGACTCTGCTCACTAGAACTTTCGGAGGACGCTTCCTCAGCCTAGTAACTGGGCTTTACCTTAATACCCAGCTTAAGCCCAGCCCTGTGGACTGACTCTTTGAACGCCTAGAACCCTCTTAGGATCTCCTAACGAAATCCCGGGTATTCTATGAACACCAGAAACGAACCTATCTATAGAAACCTAAGATCTGAGACTATTTCTCAGAATCTAAAACAAAAACACTAATAAGAAAGAAAACTGAGATTCGAGTCTCTGAGTGAGTTGTGTACTAGAGAATTGTACACTGGACACCACTAAATGACTCAGATCGAGTGGAGAGGAATGAATTCAACTGCTGGAGGCCTGGGGTATTTATAGCAGCTTCCTGGAGTGAAAATCTCTGAAACATTCGATGTGGGACAGCTTCTGGCAGCTCGGGACGCCCGTCCCGGTGCCTTAACTTGGTCAGGACGCCCGTCCCGGGTTCGGGACGCCCGTCCTAAACCTTTGACAGAGTCCAAAAATTCTGTTTTTGCCCCAAAATTTGCTGTTTTCGTCTACTTTTCACCTGACACTTCCAAAATCATAAAAACTGTGAAATTAAGTGAATAATGAACAATCAAGATCAAATTACCCTCGATTTCACCCAAATTCATACATAAAAACATGCTAAAAAGGTGATACGATTTTCGCGTATCAGATAACCCCACACTTAGCTTTTTGCTTGTCCTCAAGCAAAGTCTACCTGAAGTTACTTAAATTCCTAGTCATGTTTTTATTCCAAAAATTCTTCAGACAAGTCTTAACAAAAGTCTGTCTGGTTAGGTTGCTATGACAAGGTCTCAAATGTTTTTAGTAGCATGTTATGATCAGGCAGAAAACAAATCAACAACTAGTTTGGACCTTTTTCTTAGTCATAGGGTCTTCCTGATGTGTAGTGTGTGTACTAGTCCAGACCAGATGGTCAACACAATGTACTCTTGTCTTAACTACTACCAGATAACACTTCGACCTATCGCTAGACATATTAGCAACAGACAACTTTTTGAGTTCTGAGCTTTGGTGATCAGATTTTTAATGTTTTAGAATTTAGTTATTTTCTTTATAGATTCAGGGTATTTTGAGTCTGCTTAGAACACGTCAACTTCAACTACCCATGTAGCGAGTCCCACTCCGATGACTCCCAGATCTACACGACCTTAGGGCATCAGGCTTTAAGTTCCCCGAAGGAGTGGTGCTCGAGTAGCGAAGGCCGTTGGCAAACTACCATCATTTGATTAACTTTCTTTAATTTCTTTTCACTTCTAGCTCAGAGTCTCATATAGTCATTCTAACTGCCAATATCTCCACAACTAGTCTAATTTTATCTAGTTAAGTCTCGAATAGGTAATTGGTTGAGGTCTCTACTCCAGACAAAGTTGTGCTCAGTTATCAAGAATTCCCTATTCCTAATCAATTAGTCCAAGATAGCTATCAATTATCTCCTACTAACCATAACATACTACCTACATATCATAGACATAAGCAATTGTTTAACCAAGCATACTGCATTTAGAAGTCTGAAGGACGGAAAAAATTTTGAAAAAAATCTTGGAGGTGTGAAAATACGGGGGAAAACAAGCAAAAGCATACAAAAACTGCTACAGTGCACCGTGCACTGCTACCCCACACTTAAGTATGGCACTGTCCTCAGTGTTCATGCATATCTAGCTACCCCACACTTATTTGAAAATAAGAAATAAAATAGAAAAGAGTCTTACCCCACACTTATTTGAAAATAAGAAGTAAAACAGAAAAGAAAGGATTCTGTATTAGTAAGTAAGACATAAAAAAATAATGCAAACAATTCTGTATTTCATATAAATCAATTTTGTACATGGATTCATACGTCATACAGCCCAGACATGCTTATACACATAGAACAAGAAAAACAAAAGCAAAAGAAAGGAAAGGAAAGGAAAGAAGGAAAGAGAGACTAAGAACCCGGTGGATCGTCGTAAAGTGGACCTAAGTTTGCTAAGTCAAACTCGAAGTTTTCCGCCACTCGGGAAGTCTGCTGATGTATCTCCTCAATCCGGCTGGTGTTCATGGCGATCCTATCATCTATCATCGCCAACCATCTGTCAATCCTGTTCTCCATCATCGTCAGCCGTCTGTCAATCCTGTCCATGTCTCGACTGTATCGGGCCGATAGTTCTGCCAATCCGTGCGACATGTGTCTTTCGAAGGCAGTACGTGGCACGAACATCTCGGACGGAGGGATATGCGCTGGAAATGCTTCCGATGCCGATGCCTGTCCTGTTTGCTCTGTGTGGATGGTGTCTCGGCCATTCGCATCCCGAACAACCATTCCCATGTTCCGTAGAATGGTAACATCTGTGGGAATGGTGGTCGGGGCGACCAGAGTAAGCTCCGAGCCCTCTATGTCCAACTATAGGTAGCGGGCTAGCCTGGTGATGTATGGTCCGAGTCCCAGACACTGTTTCCTAGTGTCTGTAGCGAATCCTCGCATAACGACCGCTATGAGTCTAGCCATCTCTACTGTAGATCCCATGTGCATGTTGGCTAGAAGGAATGTCTCCATCCGGGTGACAGTTCCGGGCGCTGTCAGTCGTCCTGACAATGTGTGTGCAATGATAGCATGCAGGTAGCGAAGAGTAGGATAAATACCTGTGGCTTTTGCAAAGCCATGCTGGTATGGGACACCCGTCATGCAGATCTGAGCCCAAGCAGTGGAGACATCTGCAGACGTGAAGTCTCGAACTACAGTGGTATATGCGGGCGTATCCAGCTCATCTCTCTTCCAGATGCCTAGGGCGTAAACGGAATGTGATCTGCTCCTGGTGGCAAGTAAAAGACGCATAGAACTCACATACCAGCTCCAGGTATGTGGGCTCTGTGACGATGAATACTCGACTGTAACGTGGCACGTCGAGTATGCGTCTGACTTCCGGCTCTACTCCCAGCGTCTGTACTGCTGCCCAATCTAGCGTTCTGCCCATTAGTATCGTACGCCCGATGTACCCAGTGCATCTTGCTTGGTATGCTGTGCTGGAGGGAAACAGCATAAAAGGATGTGCCACTGAGGTAACTGTCATGGTAGATATGGTACGAGCACGTTTGGGAGCCATTGAAAACGTACGAGAGAAGTTAGGTGAGAAAGAAAGCTTTAAACTCAAATTCTGGAGGTGAATTTGAATTCAGAAGGATGAAATTAGGTTAGGGAAGGATTTTGAATTTTTGGCGGAAAAATCGAATTTTGGAGGGAAATTCGAATTTTTGGGTGAAGTATAAAATTCAAATTTTGGAGGGAAATTCGAATTTTTAAAATTTGAAGAGTTTGCCAAAAATTTGTAGAGAGAAACTAGAGAGAAATATTTTTAGAGAGATGAATTTTTTGTTGTAGATTTGAGAGAAAATGAAAAAATTGAATTTTTATAGAAGGGGCGGTCGGGACGTCCGTCCCGGAGGCAGGACTCCCGTCCCGCTGGACGCCCGTCCAGAACCGGGACGTTCGTCCCGGGTTGCATCGGGACGCGTGCCAATTTTGAAAAAAAAATTTCTTCGTAATTCCCTGAAAATCTCAAGATACCAAAAATAATCATAATTCTTTAACAAGGCTTCATGTTTATCCAATGAAATTCAGAAGTTGTTAAAAACTCTATGCAAAAATTCCTCAGTCTTTTTTTTTTTTGAAAATTGTGACTACCCTAATTTTATCCCAACTTAAATTCAGCAAGAATTTTAGAAAAACAAAAACTGAGTTTGTGCAATGTAATTAGTGGAAAATAAACTGTATTTGCAAAACTCTTGTTTTTCATAGAAATTCGAAATAAAATGTGTGAAGAAAATTGTTGAATATAAAGGACCCTTTAAAAATGTTTGAAAGATAGAAAAATAAGGGTCAATTATTCAAGTTTCAGTTCAAACGAATTATTTGTTGAAAGTAAAAGAATCTTCCCTTTTTAACGAATCCTATCTCTGATCTCCTGTAGTTCTGTTCGAATGCTTCGCATTTCTATGTGTATGGTTCTCATCTCATCCCTCTGCCTGTTCTGCTCACTGCGTAAATCAGCCATCTCTCGGAGTAGTTGTGCACCTTGGTTCTCCTGAAGATTGACCGTGGCTCTGAGTCGGTCCACGTTAGTTGTGATATTCAGATTGAGTTGGTCTAAATGACACAATCTACTGGCAATCCCTTGGTCCATCTCATAGACCCTTTGAGTTAACGTGTCTATCTGCACGAAAAACATTGAATAATAACCGTTAGTACTCCCCGCAGATGAAGGGGTACGCTCGTTAGGTGTTGGGGTGTATGCAGGAGAGGTTGGTGAATTTTGGGTTTGGTCAGTAGGGGGTGGATATATAGTAACTCTCTGGGCAGGACGGTGAATTGGAGATCTCTGGGGTTCTTCTCTAGGAGGGAAGGTATCCTCAGAAGGATCTTCTTCCGTGGGACTACGCTCACGGGTGTTCAGGAATCTTCTCACTAGTTCACTGGCATCAGGGCTTGAGTTTACTTCCACTGGTTGTGAAGGAATAGTCCCTCGTAGTGCTTCTGGTGCAGGCCTAGAGGGGCCCTCTGGCTTTGTCTTCTTCGGTCCTGGAGTGTCAGGGTTTTCGGTTTACTTTGCCTGGTTAGTAGCTGCTCTTGTTCTCTTCATCTTTGAGTGCAAAATCTGGTTGGAAATAACAAATAGCAAAAAGTAGGACAGTGAAATAATAAAGCAAGAGAGAGATATTTTTATGGATTTTGATTTTTATTTAGAAAGCAGGTAAATTTCCTCAATATGGTTTTAGAATAATTTTCTAAAATTTGATTATCCTAAGTGTCTTAATTCCAGATATTATCTAAAATTAATTAGTTATGATAATCCTATATTTAGGAAAGTGATTGTCTAACTAACATAAGATAAGTGTAATTCAAAAGTCTAGGTTACTACCGTTACCTATCATAAGTCTCTAGAATTGTGGCCAATAATCCTAAATTCATTATGATATTTCCCCGGCAACGGCGCCAAAAATCTGATGGGTTTCCGACCGATGTGCTAAATAGGCATTATTTTACCCTATGTTGATTATGAATAATTAAGGACTGTGATTGACTAATTGTCACATTTAGTCTCTATGGTTTCACTTAATCAGCCAGAACCTAAGGCAGAGTACCTATCGTGTAGCTAGTCTGTTGGAAAGTATCTACGGTTTTATTAAATAAATATCGTACTCCCAGGGAAGTGGCAACGGCTTAGTAGTAACTAGCCTGTATTCCTAACTCCTATCTTATGATCCAGTTATACAATCTTCATCAAATACTTTGATGAGAGGGTGATTCATTCTCCACTAGGTTTAAGTCTAATTAATCCTAGAAGTGTTTTATAGATGAGTTCTGATTCTATGTTATACTGTTCCTATATGTTGAATGACCTAAATTCGAGTATTTTAGACATGTCTTAGCCTGGATTGCAACTATGTTCTGTGTCTAAAGGCGTACCACATCCGAGGTTTCTAATAAACCGCCCTACCTTAATGACGGCCCTACTCACGGTTCGGGACGAAGGCATCCATGAAAGCCCTATGTCACTTCGGGGATCATACCGCTTGCCCTAGCCGTCGGCATAATCGGACTCGGCTCGGCTTCCCCTAGACTACTCTAACATGCAAGGTGTTCAGCAGGTTATTTTATCTAGCATGGCAGACACCAATACTAATTGATGCCTGTTAAACTAAACAGGTTATGATTAGACCGTGGTTAGGAGTTGTCTATAACCCTAACTTTAGTTTAAAAGAGCACATTAAACATGCAGACATAGTGAATATTTAGCCGGTGGCTATTTCCGGAAAAACATAATAACGTCAACATATAAAACAACTATCCATAAAAATCGTAATCTCGCATTCATAATAAGTATTTAGGACAATACAATAACAACATATAAGAGAGGGACATGGGGACTGATGCCATAAAGAAATCACCCTTTACGTAGTCTCGCCGACGAAGCGTACTGCTGTATATGTTGTATTGCTCGCCTTGACTCTGCTCGCTAGAACCTTCGGAGGACGCTTCCTCAGCCTAGTAACTGGGCTTTACCTTAATACCCAGCTTAAGCCCAGCCCTGTGGACTGACTCTTCGAACGCCTAGAGCCCTCTTAGGATCTCCTAACGAAATCCCGGGTATTCTATGAACACCAGAAACGAACCTATCTATAGAAACCTAAGATCTGAGACTATTTCTCAGAATCTAAAACAAAAGCACTAATAAGAAAGAAAACTGAGATCCGAGTCTCTGAGTGAGTTGTATACTAGAGAATTGTACACTGGACACCACTAAATGACTCAGATCGAGTGGAGAGGAATGAATTCAACTGCTGGAGGCCTGGGGTATTTATAGCAGCTTCCTGGAGTGAAAATCTCTGAAAAATTCGATGTGGGACAGCTTCTGGCAGCTCGGGACGCCCTTCCAGGATTGGGACGCCCGTCCCGATCTGTTGACCAGGTCGGGACGCCCGTCTTGGGTCCTGGACGCCCGTCACAGTGCCTTGACTTGGTCGGGACGCCCGTCCCGGGTTTGGGACGCCCTTCCCAGGTTCGGGATGCCCGTCCTGAACCTTTGACCGAGTCCAAAAATTGTGTTTTTGCCCCAAATTTTGCTGTTTTCGTCTACTTTTCACCTGACACTTCCAAAATCATAAAAACTGTGAAATTAAGTGAATAATGAACAATCAAGATTAAATTACCCTCGATTTCACCCAAATTCATACATAAAAACATGCTAAAAAGGTGATACGATTTTCGCGTATCAACATGGCTGGGCTTAAGCTGGGTATTAAGGTAAAGCCCAGTTACTAGGCTGAGGAAGCGTCCTCCGAAGGTTCTAGCGAGCAGAGTCAGGGCGAGCAATACGACATATATAGCAGTACGCTCCGTCGACGAGACTACGTAAAGGGTGATTTCTTTATGGCATCAGTCCCCATGTCCCTCTCTTATATGTTGTTATTGTTTTGTCCTAAATACCTAGGCGGCTAGGGCAAACGGTATGATCCCCGAAGTGACATAGGGTTTTCATGGATGCCTTCGTCCCAAACCGTGAGTAGGGCCGTCATTAAGGTAGGGCGGTTTATTAGAAACCTCGGATGTGGTACGCCTTTAGACACAGAACATAGTTGCAATCCAGGCTAAGACATGTCTAAAATACTCGAATATAGGTCAATCAACATATAGGAACAGTACAACATAGAATCATGACTCATCTATAAAACACTTCTAGGATTAATTAGACTTAACCCTAGTGAAGAATGGATCACCCTCTCATCAAAGTATTTGATGAAGATTGCATAACCGAATCATAAGATAGGAGTTAGGATAAAAGGCTAGTTACTACTAAGCCGTTGCCACTTCCCTGGGAGTACGATAATTAACTTAATAAAATCGTAGATACTTTCCAACAGACTAGCTACACAATAGGTACTCTGCCTTAGGTTCTGGTTGATTAAGTGACAATAATTGAATGCTAAGTGACAGTTAGTAAGACTCAGTCCTTAATTACTCATAATCGACATAGGTAAATAAAACCTATCTTTTAGCATACCAATCGGAACTGCATCAGATTTTTGGCGCCGTTGCCGGGGAAATATCATAATGAATTTAGGATTCTTGATCAAAATTCTAGAGGCTTATGATAGGTAACGGTAGTAACCTAGACTTTAGACCCAACACTTATGTTATACCAGTTAGACAATCAATTTCCGAAATATAGGGTTATCATAACTAATTAATTTTAGATATTATCTGGAATTAAGACACTTAGGATAACCCAATTTTAGAAAATTATTCTAAAACCATATTGAGGGAATTTAATGGCTTTCGAAATTAAACATAAAAAGAAAAAAATTGTTAAAAATTTAAAATCCAAAAAGAATGTATTTTTCTTGCTCAACGGTAAGTTGTTCTTCTCCCTATCTCTTGTTCTTTCTTAGTTGTTTTTTTCCGTACATTTGTTTCTCTTTTTCGTCTTTTTTCCCTATTACTTAATTTCGAAAAAAGTGAAATAAGGATAGAATATTTTTCCGAGTTGTCAATTTTTGGCTCAGGTTTTAATCTGGAAGAAATATCATTGTGGAATTTTCTTAGGTCATGCTTAGTCTATTAGACAGAATCATGAAATAAAATTTTCTTTGATAGACAAACCTCTGAGTATTCTAATGAGAAAGGATGTTCCTTTTGTTTGATGATAAATGCATGAGATTGTTTAAACCAAAAGGAATTACTGCACCCATTATGACATCACCTAATTGGAATTTGCTTTGTGAATTAATATGTGATGCTAGTGACCATGTAGTAATGATTGTTTTAGGAAATAGGCATGATTAGAACTTTATATTATACACTATGCAAGTAAGACCTTTTACTGATGCCTAGTAGAACCTTACCACCACTGAAAAGGGATTACTAGTTATTGCATATGCCTATGATACATTCATGCCATGCCTAGTCTAAACAATAGTATACACTGATTACTTTACTCTAAGATATCTGTCCAATAAAACTAATGATGAACCAAGATTGATTAGTTAAGTTCTATTGAATTTGATATAGAAAGACGGGATAAGAAAAAGGGCTAAAAATCTAGAAAGCAAACCTTTGGTCTAGATTAGAAAACCCCGAGTTAGAAGCTATTGACGAGACAGTAGTATCTGATAAACTTCTGAATGAGAAATTATTTGCTATGAATAATGATTCTCCTCCGTAGTTTACTAATATTACTAATTATCTAGTTGCTAAATATTCCCAAGTGATATGACTTATCAACAAAAGAGGAAATTCTTTGTTGATTTGGAATGTTACTACTAGGGAGATCCGTTTTTCTATTTTGAATCATTGCAGGGTAAGTGATTAAAAGACGTATCTCAGAAGACAAAGGACACAAGATTTTGGAGCATTCCCCTAAAGAATCTACGGGAGAGCAATTAACTACTATCAACACTGTCCGGAAAGTGTTGAAAGCAGGATCTTGTTGACCCACCATATTCAAGGACTTTTGTGTCTCTGATACAGTCCTGCGATGCTTGCCAAATAACAGGTAACACATCTTCCAGAGATCATCTACCCCAGCGATGTACACTGAATGTTGCAACCGTTGATATCAGGGGTATTTCGAATCCTTTTCTCTTTCTTCCTTTGAACATAATTACATCATAGTAGTCGTGGAACACTTTTCAAAATGGCCTGAACCACAGGCATTACATACTAATGATGTTCAAGTCATGTGCAGATTCTATGAGAAGTTGTTTTCCAGATTCAGAGTGCCAATGTTTTAGGAAGAAATGTTCAGCCTGTGTATCAAATCTGTGAAGTCTGCTAAGTACCACACTTTAGCAGGGATTGCTATGGGAATGACTGACCATTCCAAAAGAGGTAGGAGTAGGTTACTGCAGAATGCTGCTCCAATGGGAAATGCATACAATTCCAACTAGAGGAATCATACGGGATTTAGCTGAGGAGTAATTCGGAAGCTGGAAACCTTTAGAAGACACCACCATAGCAAAACCCCTACTCGCAGAAGCAATAGATGAGATACTGGCAATAATTAAATCCAGACCAGTGCAAGCAAGTGATATACCAAGTGGTATCGAACGGTCGCAGGATATAGAGGAATTTAGCATTGTATCAGGAGCATAGCAATGGAGGAGCTTGCATTCCCTGCATACCAATTAGCTGTGAGAAACTTCCCTGAGGAAGTCTCAAATACTTGGGCCCAAATCTATACAACTGGAGCCCCTACCACCACAGCTTTACCAAAACTTCAAGTATCTTTTCTTCCATTCGAGACTTGCATGCCATACCTTCACTAACATTGGCAGGTAGGCACACCAATCCAAAGAAGTCTCATTCCTAGACACGTTCCTTCTGGACACGTTGCTACGATTACGAGAGACTTTGCAGATGATTCGAGGAAACAGTCCTTGGGGCTTGAGTCATTCATCAAATGGATATGCCACTACCTAGAGCTCGACAATGAAGGATCGGAGCTGGCGTCATCCGTTCCAATATCTAGAGCTTGCAGAGTCAAGAACACCTCAGCAATAGCACATGGCTAAGGTGAAGAGCTAATTGACAGATCAGAGAAGACCCTTCTGCTCGCGACATGAAGGGAGTTTTTCTAATCCTCATGATCCTTTACTTTTGTTTTCTTTATTTTGTGTTCTGTTTTGTTATTTCCATTATCCTTCTTGTTTTATTTTCTCTCTTACCCTTAATTAGTCAAATAAGTGTGGGGTAAGAGTTCTTTGTTTTGTTTTCATTTCTTCTTGTTTGCAAATAAGTGTGGGGTAGTTTAGCTATGCATGAACACTGAGGACAGTGTCAGACTTAAGTGTGGGGTAGCAGTGCACAGTGCACTGTAGCAGTTGGCAAAATTTTTGCATGATTTTGCTTGTTTTCCCCGTATTTTCACACCCTTCCAAAATGTTTTCAAAATATTTCCGTCTTTCAGACTTCTAAATGCAGTATGCTTGGTTAAACAATTGCTTATGTCTATGATATGTAGGTAGAATGTTTTGGTTAGTAGGCACAATTGATGACTATTGTTGAACTTATTGATTAAGAGTAGGGAAGTCCTGATAATTAAGCACAACTTAGTCTGGGTTAGAGACCTCAGCCAATTACCTTTTCAAGACTTAACTAGATAAAATTAGACCAGTTGTAGGATGCATTGATAATTAGAATGACTAGATGAGACTCTGAGCTAAAAGTGAAAAGAAAAGAAAAAAAATTGATGATGAAAATAAAAATAGGGTAGTTTGCCAGCGGCCTTCGCTACTCGAGCACCACTCCTTCGGGGAACTTAAAGCCTGATGCCCTAAGGTCGTGTAGGTCTGGGAGTCATCGGAGTGGGACTCGCTACATGGGTAGTTGAAGTTGACGTGTTCAAAGCAGACTCAAAATACCCTGAATCTATAAATGAAAGAAATCAATAAGAGCTAAATAATTAAAATCTGATCACCAAGGCTCAGAACTCAGAAAGTTATCTGTTGTCAGTGTGTCTAATGACAGGTCGAAGTGTTATCTGGTAATAGTTAAGACAAGAGTTTATTGTGTTGACTATCTGGTCTGGACTAGTACACACACTACACATCAGGAAGACCTTATGACCAAGAGAAGAGTTCAACCTAGTTGTTAAATTGTTTTCTGCTCAATCCTAACAATCTACTAGAGACATTTGAGACCTTGTCATAGCAACCTAACTAGTCAGACCTGTGTTAAGAATTATCTGAATAATTTTTGGAATAAAAACATGACTAGAAATTTAAGTGACTGCACATATGATTTAGAATCACTAACTTCAGGTAGACTTTGCTTGAGGACAAGTAAAAAGCTAAGTGTGGGGTTATCTGATACGCGAAAATCATATACCTTTTTTAGCATGTTTTTATGTATGATTTAGGATGAAATTGATAGGAAATCAGGTCTTAATTGATTGTTATTTACTCAATTTCATAGTTTTTATGATTTTGGAAGTGTCAGGTGAAAAGTAGACGAAAACAGCAAATTTTGGGGCAAAAATGCAATTTTTGGAAATGTTGACCTGGTCAACGGTTTGGGGAGGGCGTCCAGACACAGTCAAACCACCAGGACGGGCGTCCCGAACCCCCAGATCCAGTCCCACATCGAATTTTTGATGAAAACTCACCCCGGGAAGCTGCTATAAATACCCCAGGCCTCCAGCAGATGATTTCATTCCTCTCCACTCGATCTGAGTCATTTAGTGGTTTCCAGTGTACACTTCTCTAGTACACAACTCACTCAAAGACTCGGATCTCAGTTTTCTTTCTTATTAATGTTTTGTTTTAGTTTCTGAGAAATAGTCTCAGATCTTAGGTTTCTTTAGATAGGTTCGTTTCTGGTATTCATAGAATACCCGGGATTTCGTTAGGAGATCCTAAGAGGGCTCTAGGCGTTCAAAGAGTCAGTCCACAGGGCTGGGCTTAAGCTGGGTATTAAGGTAAAGCACAGTTACTAGGCTGAGGAAGCGTCCTCCGAAGGTTCTAGCGAGCAGAGTCAGGGCGAGCAATACGACGTATATAGCAGTACGCTCCGTCGGCGAGACTACGTAAAGGGTGATTTCTTTATGGCATCAGTCCCCATGTCCCTCTCTTATATGTTGTTATTGTTTTGTCCTAAATACCTATTATGAATACGAGATTACGATGTTTATGAATAGTTATTTTATATGTTGACGTTATTATATTTTTCCGGAAATAGCCACCTGCTTAACATTCACTATGTCTACATGTCTAATGTGCTCTTTTAAACTAAAATTAGAGTTATAGACAATTCCTAACCACGGTCTAATCATAACCTGTTTAGTTTAACAGGCATCAATTAGTATTGGTGTTTGCCATGCTAGATAAAATAACCTGCTGAACACCCTGTTTGTTAGAGTAGTCTAGGGTAAGTCGGTCCGAGTTCGATTATGCCGGCGGCTAGGGCAAGCGGTATGATCCCCGAAGTGACATAGGGCTTTCATGGATGCCTTCATCCCGAACCGTGAGTAGGGCCGTCATTAAGGTAGGGCGGTTTATTAGAAACCTCGGATGTGGTACGCCTTTAGACACAGAACATAGTTGCAATCCAGGCTAAGACATGTCTAAAATACTCGAATATAGGTCAATCAACATATAGGAACAATATAACATAGAATCAGGACTCATCTATAAAACACTTCTAGGATTAATTAGACTTAACCCTAGTGGAGAATGGATCACCCTCTCATCAAAGTATTTGATGAAGATTGCATAACTGAATCATAAGATAGGAGTTAGGATAAAAGGCTAGTTACTACTAAGCCGTTGCCACTTCCTTGGGAGTACGATAATTAACTTAATAAAATCGTAGATACTTTCCAACAGACTAGCTACACGATAGGTACTCTGCCTTAGGTTATGGTTGATTAAGTGACAATAATTGAATGCTAAGTGACAGTTAGTAAGACTCAGTCCTTAATTACTCATAATCGACATAGGTAAATAAAACCTATCTTTTAGCATACCAATCGGAACTGCATCATTGGCCAAGAGGAATGTCTCCATCTGGGTGACATTCCCAGGGGCCGCCCGACGTCCTAACAGAGTGTGTGCTATAATAGCATGTAAATAGGGAAGGGCAGGATAAATATGTGTGGCTTTCACAAAGCCATGCTGGTAGGGAACACCCGTCGTACAAATCTGAGCCCAAGCAGTGGAGACGTCTATAGAAGTGAAGTCTCGAACTACTGTGGTGTAGGCGGGCGTATCCAGCTCGTCCCTCTGCCAGATACCCAAGGCGATGCCGAACTCGGCCATGCTCATCGATCGATCTATTCCGCCCAAACGGAATGTGATATGCTCCTGCTGGAATGTAAACGAAGCGTAGAACTCACATACCAGCTCTAGGTAGGTCGGCTCAGTGACGATGAAGACTCCACTGTAGGGTAGTACGTCGAGTATGCGTCGGACCTCCTGCTCAACTTCTAGTGTCTGTACTACTGCCCAGTCAAGTGTTCTGCCAATCAGTATGGTGCGTCCGATATATCCATGACATATCTCCTGGTATGCTGGAGTGGAGGGAAACAGCATGATATGCGAAAATCGTATCACTTTTTTAGCATGCTTTTATATATGATTTAGGGTGAAATTGAGGGTAAATTGATCTTAATTGTTTATTATTTACTTAATTTCACAATTTTTATGATTTTGGAAGTGTCAGGTGAAAAGTAGACGAAAACAGCAAATTATGGGACAAAACGCAATTTTTAGAAATGCTGACTTGGTCAAAGGCTCAGGACGGGCGTCCCTAATCCGGGACGGGCGTCCCGACCCAGTCAAAGCAACGGGACGGGCATCCCGACTTGGTCAACAGACCAGGACGGGCGTCCCGAACCCCCAGATCAAGTCCCACATCGAAATTTTGATGAAAAAATCACCCCGGGAAGTTGCTATAAATACCCCAGGCCTCTAGCAGGTGAATTCATTCCTCTCCACTCGATCTAAGTCATTAAGTGGTTTTCAGTGTACACTTCTCTAGTACACAACTCACTCAGAGACTCGGATCTCAGTCTTCTTTCTTGTTAGTGTTTTGTTTTAGTTTCTGAGAAATAGTCTCAGATCTTAGGCTTCTATAGATAGGTTCGTTTCTGGTATTCATAGAATACCCGGGATTTCTTTAGGAGATCCTAAGAGGGCTCTAGGCGTTCGAAGAGTCAGTCCACAAGGCTGGGCTTAAGCTAGGTATTAAGGTAAAGCACAGTTACTAGGCTGAGGAAGCGTCCTCCGAAGGTTCTGGAGAGCAGAGTCGGGGCGAGCAATACGACATATACAGCAGTACGCTCCATCGGAGAGACTACGTAAAGGGTGATTTCTTTATGGCATCAGTCCCTATGTCCCTCTCTTATATGTTGTTATTGTGTTGTTCCAAAAATTGATTATGAATACGAGATTACGATTTTTATGAATATTTGTTTTATATGTTGATGCTGTTATGTTTTTCCGGAAATAGTCACCTGCTTAATATTCACTATGTCTGCATGTCTAATGTGCTCTTTTAAACTAAAGTTAGGGTTATAGACAATTCCTAACCACTGTCTAATCATAACCTGTTTAGTTTAACAAGCATCAATTACTATTGGTGTCTGCCATGCTAGATAAAATAACCTGCTGAACACCCTGCTTGTTAAGAGTAGTCTAGGTAAGTCGAGACGAGTCCGATTATGCCGGCGGCTAGGGCAAGCGGCATGATCCCTGAAGTGACATAGGGCTTTCATGGATGCCTTCATCCCGAACCGTGAGTAGGGCCGTCAATAAGGTAGGGCGGTTTATTATAAACCTTGGATGTGGTACGCCTTTAGACACAGAACATAGTTGCAATCCAGGCTAAGATATATCTAAAATACTCGAATATAGGTCAATCAACATATAGGAACAGTATAACATAAAATCAGGACCTCCTATATAAAACACTTTTGGGATTAATTAGACTTAAACCTAGTGGAGAATGGATCACCCTCTCATCAAAGTCATTGATGAAGATTGCATAACTGGATCATAAGATAGGAGTTAGGATAAAAGGCTAGTTACTACTAGGTCTTTGCCACTTCCCTGGGAGTACGATATTTAACTTAATAAAATCGTAGATACTTTCCAACAGACTAGCTACAGGATAGGTACTCTGCCTTAGGTTCTGGTTGATTAAGTGACAATAATTGAATGCTAAGTGACAGTTAGTAAGACTCAGTCCTTAATTACTCATAATCGACATAGGTAAATAAAGCCTATCTTTTAGCATACCAATCGGAACGTATCACATCATAAAAGGGTGTGCCACCGATGTGACGGTCATGGAAGAAGTGACACGAGCGCGTTTGGGAGCCATTTGGTTGAGATCGTTTGAGAGACTTTGAGAATTTAGGCGGGAAAGAAGATTCGAATTTGAATTCTGGAGGTGAATTTGAATTCGGAGGGATGTATTTTGGTTAGGGAAGGATTTTGAATTTTTGGTAGGAAATTCGAATTTTGAAACTTCGGGAGGTTGCCAAAAATTTGTAGAGAGAAGGTAGAGAGATGAATTTTTGGTGGTTGGTTTGAGAGAAAATGAAGAAAAATAGCCTATTTGTAGAAGGGGCGGCCTTCGGGACGCTCGTCCCGGAGGTAGGATGCCCGTCCCAACTGGACGCACATCCCGGGTTACCTCGGGATACGTGCCACTTCCGGATTTTTTTTTCTTTTCATAATTCCTTGCAAATCTCAGCACACCAAAAATAATCATAATATTTAACAAGTCTTCATGTTTAACCTATCAAATTCAGAAGCGGTTAAAAACTCTTTGCAGAAATTTCTCAATCTCTTTTTCGAAAATCATGACTACCCTAATTTTATCCTAATGATGCATTTCCGACTGATATGCTAAATAGGTGTTGTTTTACCCTATGTTGATTATGAGTAATTAAGGACTGGGATTGACTAATTGTCACGTTTAGTCTTTATAGTGTCACTTAATCAGTCAGAACCTAAGGTAGAGTACCTATCGCGTAGCTAGTCTGTTGGAAAGTATCTACGATTTTATTAAATTAAATATAGCACTCCCAGGGAAGTGGTAACGGCTTAGTAGTAACTAGCCTTTTATCCTAACTCTTATCTTATGATTCAGTTATGCAATCTTCATCAATAACTTTGATGAGAGGGTGATCCATTCTCCACTAAGTTTAAGTCTAATTAAGCCTAAAAGTGTTTTATAGATAATGTCCTGATTCTATGTTATACTGTTCCTATATGTTGATTGACCAATCTTCGAGTATTTTAGATATATCTTAGCCTGGATTGCAACTATGTTCTGAGTCTAAAGGTGTACCACATCCAAGATCTCTGATAAACCGCCCCATCGTTAAGGTTAACGGCCCTACTCACGGTTCGAGCTAAAGACATCCATGAAAGCCCTATGTCACTTCGGGGATCATGCCGCTCGCCCCTAACCGCCGGCATAAACGCTCAACTCAGCCCCTACTTAGACTACTCTAACAAACAGGGTGTTCTGCAGGTTATTTTATCTAATATGGCAGACACCAATACTAATTGATGTCTGTTAAACTAAATAGGTTTTGAATAGACCGTGGTTAGGAGTTGTCTATAACCCTAAATTTAGTTTAAAAGAACACATTAGACATGCATACATAGTGAATATTAAGCAGGTGGCTATTTCTGGAAAAATATAACAACTTCAACATATATAACAAATATTCATAAAAATCATAATCTAATATTCAAAATCATTCATTGGACAAACACAATACGAACATATAAAGAGAGGGACAAGGGGACTGATGCCATAAAGAAATCACCCTTTACTTAGTCTCGCCGATGGAGCAACTGCTTGTATATGTCGTACTGCTCGACCCGACTCTGCTCGACCCGACTCTGCTCGACAGAACCTTCGGAGGACGCTTCCTCAGCCTAGTAACTGGGCTTTACCTTAATAGCCAGCTTAAGCCCAGCCCTGTGGACTGACTCTTCGAACGCCTAGAGCCCTCTTAGGATCTCCTAACGAAATCCCGGGTATTCTATGAATACCAGAAATGAACTTATCTATCGAAGCCTAAGTTCTGAGACTAATTCTCAGAAACTAAGAAAACGAAACACTAACTAGAAAGAAAGACACTTATAATGAACCCGAGTCTCTCAGTGACTTATGTACTCGAGAAAAATGTACACTTGAAGTTACTAAATGACTCAGATCAAGTGGAGAGGAATGATTTCAACTGAGGAAGGCCCGGGGTATTTATCGCAGCTTTCTGGAGTGATGTTTCTTCAAAATTTCGATGTGGGACCTGGATTGGGATGCCTATCCTGAACTGTTGACCAGGTCAAGACGGCCGCCCTAAGTCCTGGACGCCCGTCCTGGCCTGTTGACCAGGTCAGGATGCACGTCCTGATTCGGGATGCCCTCCCCGAAGTCCGAACTTCTAAAAAATTGCATTTTGCCCCAAAATTTGCCATTTTCTTCTACTTTTCACTGATGGCTCTCCTGCTGATATGTTAAATAGGTGTTGATTTACCCTATGTTGATTATGAGTAATTAACGACTGGGATTGACTAATTGTCACGTTTAGTCTTTATAGTGTCACTTAATCAGTCAGAACCTAAGGCAGAGTACCTATCGTGTAGCTAGTCTGTTGGAAAGTATCTACGATTTTATTAAGTTAAATATCGTACTCCCAGGGAAGTGGTAACGACTTAGTTAAATATCAATAACTTTGATGAGAGGGTGATTCATTCTCCACTAGGTGTAAGTCAATTTAAGCCTAAAGTATTTTATAGATAATGTCCTGATTCTATGTTATACTGTTCCTATATGTTGATTGACCTATCTTCGAGTATTTTAGATGTATTTTAGTCTGGATTGCAACTATGTTCTGAGTCTAAAGGTGTACCACATCGGAGTATCTGATAAACCGCCCCATCGCCAAGGTAAACGGCCCTACTCACGTTTCGAGCAAAAGGCAACTATGAAACCCCTATGTCACTTAGGGGATCACGCCGTTGGCCCTTAACGCCGGCATAAACGCTCTACTCAGCCTACTTAGACTACTTTAACAAACAGGGTGTTCCACAGGTTATTTTATCTAATATGGCAGACACCAATACTAATTGATGCCTGTTAAACTAAACAAGTTATGAATAGACCATGGTTAGAAATTGTCTATAACCCTAATTTTAGTTTAAAAGAAACTACATTAAACATGCAGACATAGTGAATATTAAGCAGGTGGCTATTTCTGGAAAATCATAAGCACTTCAACATATAAAACAAATATTCATAAACACCATAATCCAGTATTCATAATTGATATTTGGACAAACACAATACAAACATATAAAGAGAGGGACAGGGGGACTGATGCCATAAAGAAATCACCCTTTACTTAGTCTCGCCGATGGAGCGTACTACTTGTATATGTCGTACTGCTTGACCCGACTCTGCTCAACAGAACCTTCGGAGGACGCTTCCTCGGCCTAGTAACTGGACTTTACCTTAATACCCAGCTTAAGCCCAGCCCTGTGGACTGACTCTTCGAAGGCCTCGAGCCCTCTTAGGATCTCCTAACGAAATCCTGGGTATTCTATGAATACCAAAAACGAACCTATCTATCGAAGCCTAAGATCTGAGACTAATTCTCAGAATCTAAGAAAACGAAACACTAACTAGAAAGAAAGAAAACTTATAGTGAACCCGAGTCTCTAAGTGACTTATGTACTCAAGAAATGTACACTAGAAGTCACTAAATGACTCAGATCGAGTGGAGAGGAATGAATTCAAGTAAGGAAGGCCTGGGGTATTTATAGCAGCTTTCTGGAGTGATGTTTCTTCAAAAATTCGATGTGGGACTTGGAATTCTGGTTCGGGACGCCCGTCCTGATTCAGGACACCCTCCCCGAAGTCCGAACTTCTGAAAAATTGCATTTTTGCCCCAAAATTTGCTATTTTCTTCTACTTTTCACCTGACACTTCCAAATTCATTAAAACGGTGAAATTGAGTTAATAATAAACAATTAAGATCTATTTTCCCTCAATTTCACCCTAAATCATGCCTAAAAATATGCTAAAAATGTGATATGATGTATGCATATCATTCACTTGACACTTCCAAAATCACAAAAACTGTGAAATTGAGTTAATAACAAACAATTAAGATCGATTTGCCCTCAATTTCACCCTAAATTATGCCTAAAAACATGCTAAAATGTGATATGATTTATGCATATCACCTAACCTCTATTCAGCAAGAACTATAGAAAAACAAAAGAGTAAGTTTATACAACTTATTATTGAAAGAAATAAACTGTATTCATAACACATTTGTTTTTCGTAAAGAATTTGAAAAATAAAAAGTTTGAAGAAAAATTGCTGAATAAAATAAGAGACCCTTTTTTTAAAAAGTTTGAAAATAAAAAGTAGGGGTCAATTATTTAATTTTAGTTCAAACAATTTATTTGCTAAAAAGAATAGTAAAAAGAATCTTCCCTTTTTCAATGGCCCTTATTTCTGAGCTCTCGTATTTCTGCTTGTATGGTTCGCATCTCTATGCGCATGGCTCTCATCTCATCCCTTTGTCTGCCCTGCTCACTTCGTAAGTCAGCTAACTCCCGGAGTATCTGTGCTCCTTGGCTTTCCTGGAGACTTACTGTGGCTCTGAGTTGGTCCATATTGGTTGTGATATTCAGGATACATTGGTCTGAATGACACAGTCTGCGTGCAATTCCTTGATCCATCTCATAGATCCTTTGAGCCAAAGTATCTATCTGCATGGACAAAACTGAATGAGAACCGTTAGTACTTCCCCCGGATGAAGGGGTGTGCTCGTTAGGCGTTGGAGTGTACTCAGGAGATGTTGGTGAGTTTTAGGTTTGGTCAAGGGGTGGTGGATTTATAGGAACTATATGGGTAGGAGTATGAACTGGAGATCTTTGAGGTTCTTCTCTCGGAGGAAAGGTATCTTCAGAAGGATCTTCTTCCGTGGGACTAGGCTCACGGGTGTTCAGTAATCTTCTCACTAAGTCACTGGTGTCTAGGCTAGAGCTTATTTCTATAGGTTGTGGAGGAGGGTTCTCCCGAGGTATTTCTGGTTCAGGCCTAGATGGTCCTTTTGGTTTTATCTTCTTCTGACCTGGAGTATTAGGGTTTTCTGTTTTCTTTGCTTGATTTGTAGCTGCTCTTGTTCTCTTCATCTATGAGTGCAAAGTCTGGTTAGGAATAACAAATAACAAAGACAGAAATAAAACAAAATAGAAAAAAGTAAGAAAGATATTTTTCGGGTTTTTTAAATTTTTAACTTTTTTTTCTTTTTTATATTTTATGTAAAAAGCATTTAAATTTCCTCAATATGACTTTAGAATAATTTTCTAAATTTGATTATCTTAAATGTCTTAATTTTAGATAATGTCTAAAATTAATTAGTTATGATAACCCTATATTTCATAAATTGATTGTCTAACTAGCATAAAATAAGTGTTAGGTTTAAGGTCTAGGTTACTACCGTTACCTATCATAAGCTTCTAGAATTGTGGCCAATAATCCTAAATTCATTATGATATTTCCCCGGCAACAGCGCCAAAAATCTGATGCTGCTCCGATTGATATGCTACAATAGGTGTTGTTTTACCCTATGTTGACTATGAGTAATTAAGGACTTAGATTGACTAATTGTCACATTTAGTCTCTATGTTGTCACTTAATCAGTCAGAACCTCAAGCAGAGTACCTATCGTGTAGCTAGTATGTTGGAAAGTATCTACGATTTTATTTAAATTAAATATCGTACTCCCAGGGAAGTGGTAACGGCTTAGTAGTAACTATCCTCTTACCCTAACTCTTATCTTATGAACCAGTTATGCAATCGTTCATCAATATCTTTGATGAGAGGGTGATTCATTCTGCACTAGGTTTAAGTCTATTTAAGCCTAAAAGTGTTTTACAGATAATATCCTGATTCTATGTTATACCGTTCCTACATGTTGATTGACCTATCTTCGAGTATTTTAGACATGTCTTGGCCTAGATTGCAATTATGTACTGAGTCTAAAGGTGTACCACATTTAAGTTACCTGATAAACTGCCCTACCTTAATGACGGCCCTACTCACGGTTCGAGCTAAAGCATCCATGAAAGCCCTATGTCACTTCGGGGATCATGCCGCTCGCCCTAACGTCGGCATAAACAAACAAACTCAGCCTACTTAGACTACTCTAACAAACATGGTGTTCTATAGGTTATTTCATCTAATATGGCAGACATTAATGCAACCCAACGGGGAAGTCCTAAATTAATGCATGTTAAACTAAACAGGTTATGATTAGACCATGGTTAGGAATTGTCTATAACCCTACATTTAGTTTAAAAGAAACTACATTAGATATGCAGACATAATGAATATTAAGCTGGTGGCCATTTCCGGAAAATCATAAAGAACTTCAACATGTATAACAAATAGTCATAAAATCATAATCCAATAAACATAATCAATATTTGGACGAACACAGTACAAACATATAAAGAGAGGGACATGGGGACTGATGCCATAAAGAATTCACCCTTTACTTAGTCTCACCGATGGAGCAACTACTTGTATATGTTGGACTGCTCGACCCGACTCTGCTCGACAGAACCTTCAGAGGACGCTTCCTCAGCCTAGTAGCTGGACTTTACCTTAATACCCAGCTTAAGCCCAGCCATGTGGACTGACTCTTCGAACGCCTAGAGCCCTCTTAGGATCTCCTAACGAAATCTTGGGTATTCTATGAATACTAGAAACGAACCTATCTAGTCGTATCCTAGGATCTGAGATTAATCCTCAGAAACAAAGAACACGAGACACTATCTAGAAATAAAAAGAAACTTATATTGAAACCTGAGTCACTAAGTGACTTGTATACTATGGAAAACTATATACTTGAAGTCACTAAATGACTCAGATCGAGTGGAGAGGAATGATTTCAACTGAGGAAGGCATGGGGTATTTATAGCAGCATTCTGGAGTGATTTTCTCTCAAAAATTCGATGTGGGATTCTGAACTGCAGCTCGGGACGCCCGTCCCGGCCTGTTGACCAGGTCAGGACGCCCATCTTGACTCGGGATGCCCACCCTGACTCGGGACGCCCACCCTGACTTCCGAACTTCTGAAAATCACATTTTTGCCCCGAAATTTGCTATTTTCTTCTACTTTTCACCTGACACTTCCAAAATCACAAAAACTATGAAATTGTGTTAATAATAAGAAATTAAGATCAATTTACCATCAATTTCACCCTAAATTATACCTAAAAACATGCTAAAAATGTGATATGATATATGCATATCAGTAAGGTAAGACCTACGACGGTAACATTACAATTAGTAGATAGGTCTACAGCTTACCCCGATGGAAAAATTGAGGATGTCCTGGTAAGAGTTGATAAATTTATTTTTCCAACTGATTTTATTGTTCTTGATTATGAAGCAGACAGGGAAGTTCCCATTATTTTAGGGAGATCTTTCCTTGCTACGGGAAAGACTCTGATTGATGTTAAAAAAGGGGAACTCACCATGAGATTCCAGGACGATAAAGTCGCATTCAACGTATTCAAAGCCATGAAATTCCATGATGAAGGTGAGGAGTGTTTTTAGATCACCACCAGTGATTCTTGGGAAGAAAAAGATGAAGAGCAAGATGTGGATGCAGAGGATGCATTGATGGAGGAAAGTCTACATTATGATGGCAATATGGAGACCGGAGCACATTCAGCTTGGTTAGAAGCAAACCCCCAAAGGTTCAGTTTTCGAGCTCAATATGAATCCTTGGAGTTGTCTTCTAGAGATTTCAAGTTAAAAAAAACCTTCAGTTGAAGAACCACCACAGTTGGAATTGAAGCAATTGCCGCAGCATTTGAAGTATGGTTTTCTAGGGGCAGATTCAACACTGCGAGTGATCATTTCAGCCTTCCTTGATGTTGAATAGGAGGAGAAATTGCTTGGAGTACTAAGGCAGCATAAGAGAGCTATGGGCTGGACCATAGCTGACATAAAAGGTATAAGTCCAACCTTATGCATGCACAAAATCATTTTGGAAGAAGATTCCAAAAATTCAATAGAAGGGCAGCGAAGATTGAATCCAATTATGAAAGAAGTGGTGAAGGAACAAATCATCAAGTGGCTGGATTTTGGCATAATCTACCCCATCTCTGACAGTTCTTGGGTAAGTCCTGTACAATGTGTGCCCAAGAAAGGAGGAATTACAATGGTAACAAACGAAGACAATGAGTTGATTCCTACCAGAACAGTCACGGGATGGCGCATATGCATTGATTATAGGAGATTTAACAAAGCCACGAGGAAATACCACTTTCCATTACCTTTCATTGACCAAATGTTGGACAGGTTAGCTGGACATGAGTATTATTGTTTTCTGGATGGTTATTCAGGGTACAACCAAATTGCTGTGTCACCGGGGGACCAGGACAAAACAACCTTCACTTGTCCCTATGGCACGTTTGCATTTAGAAGGATGCCATTCGGACTTTGCAATGCTCCAGCAACGTTCCAACGTTTCATGATGGCCATTTTCACGGATATGGTAGAGCAGTATTTAGACATTTTTATGGATGACTTTTCCATATTTGGGGATTCTTTTGATAATTATTTAGAAAATTTGGCCAATGTACTTAAACGTTGTGAGGAAACTAATTTAGTCCTCAACTGGGAGAAGTGTCACTTTATGGTTAGAGAAGGAATTGTGTTGGGTCACAGGATTTCGAAGAAAGGTCTTGAAGTAGACCGAGCAAAGATAGAAGTGATTGAAAAGCTGCCAACCCCAACAACTGTGAAACACATTCGAAGCTTCTTGGGACATGCAGGCTTCTACCGGATATTCATCAAAGCCTTTTCAAAGGTATCTAAGCCCTTATGTAAATTATTAGAAAAAGATAATATGTTTTCTTTTGATGCAGCCTGTGCCGCAGCCTTTGAGGATCTTAAGCATAAATTGATTTCAGCACCAATCATCATAGCACCCGATTGGTGTCTACCATTTGAATTGATGTGTGATGCAAGTGACTATGCAGTAGGTGCAGTTTTAGGGCAGCGGCGTAACAAAATTTTTCATTCCATCTATTATGCTAGCAAAACACTCACTGAAGCAAAAATTAACTATACTGTTACTGAGAAAGAATTGCTAGCTGTTGTGTTTGCTTTTGATAAGTTCAGGTCCTACTTGGTGGGGACGAAAGTGATAGTCTACACCGATCATTCCGCCATCAAGTACTTAATCTCAAAGAAGGACTCAAAACCAAGGCCTATTAGATAGATTATACTCCTGCAAGAATTTGATGTAGAAATCAAGGACAAGAAGGGTGTAGAGAATCAAGTAGCTGACCATTTGTCTCGGCTAGAGCAGCATGAGGAATATCAAATTCCCATAAATGAGCATTTTCCAGATGAACAACTGCTGAAAATTCAAGATGCACAAGTACCATGGTATGCTGATTTTGCAAACTACTTGGCTAGTGGAGTGTTACCACTGGACCTCTCATATCAAGAAAGGAAGAAGTTCTTCTGTAAAAAGTTACTTTCTGGAGGAACCATTCTTGTTCAAACAATGTGCAGATCAAATGATTCGAAGGTGTGTTACCACTTACCAATATACTAGAAGTTGAACTCTTTGATGTATGGGGCATTGATTTTATGGGACCTTTCCCACCTTCTTTTGGTAATTCATACATTCTAATGGCAGTAGATTATGTGTCTAAGTGGGTGGAAGCTGCAGCATTCCCCACTAATGATTCCAAGGTTGTGATAAATTTCCTTCGAAAGAACATTTTCTCACGTTTTGGAACACCTAGAGCAATTATCAGTGATGAAGGTTCTCATTTTGTCAACAAATGGCTAGGAGTCATGTTAGCCAAATACCATGTTCATCACCGAGTTGCCTTGCCATACCATCCTCAAACAAATGGGCAAGTTGAATTGTCCAATCGAATCATCAAAGGTATCCTTGAGAAGGTGGTTAACCCAAACAAAAAAGATTGGTCAAGATGATTAGATGATGCTCTATGGGCTTACCGGAAAGCTTTCGAAACTTCAATAGGTATGTCTCCTTATAGACTTGTTTTTGGGGAAGCGTGCCACTTACCCGTTGAGTTAGAGCACAAAGCATATTGGGCGCTGCAACATCTCAATCTGGATATCGATGTTGCGGGAAACAAGCGAATGCTGCAGCTTTCAGAACTGGATGAGCTGAGGTTATTTTCTTATGAAAATGCCAAGTTATACAAAGAGAAGACCAAAAGATGGCATGATAATCACATCCAAAAGAAAAATTTTGAAGTTGGGCAGCAAGTATTAGTTTTTAATTCAAGGTTAAAGCTATTTCCGGGGAAATTAAGGTCAAGATGGACATGGCCATTCACCATAAAACATGTATTTCCATGTGGTAGTCCTAGTCCAAGATCAGAATGGTGTCCAATTCAAGGTAAATGGGCATCGATTGAAGCATTATAGAGATGGTGATTTTCAACATCAAAGTGCACTTCTAACATTGATTGAAGCAGAAGACATCATGGACTCAACATATGAGAAAAATTCCAAGTGACACTTGAAGTTTAATTTTTCTTTTCTTACTGCTTTCTATTTTTTTCTTCAGTTTTTTTAAAATTCTTTTCCCGCATTTTGTTCATAATTGTTTCCCTTCTTTTCTATCATTTATGCTCTATCATCTCTATTCTTTTCTCTCAGATTTTGCCACTTTGTTTTTTGGAAACCCACATTTATCTGGCAGTGAAGTAATGAATGCAAATCCCAAAAAAAATCTGAAAATGGGATTTGGAACACCAAAGGTTAGCCAACCAAGCCGCCTGAAGCATTCCCATTTATTCTCCTCGGGCAGAAGAAAGGTACACTTCTCTGTTTTCACTACTTTGAAACGCAACCGATAGGGCAAAAGGAGTTTATTTTGCTTCTTAATAACCTCCATTGAGCTAAGAAATCGGAAAAATACTTCTACCCATAACCGTTCTTCTTGAAAATACCCGCCGGTAGTAGTTTAAACTCGCCGATTCGAACTGTTCACCGACGAAGCTCTCTATTCTCAGTCACGTTCAATTGCTAAATCTTGCAGAAAATGTATGTTTTTTCTACTCTACGGACTGATTTAGCATGATATTCGCCTATTGAACACGTCCATACACCGGATCTTGCTTATATTGAGGAACAGAAATGAATATGAAAATTAGGGCTTCTGATTTTTCTTCTGCTCGGTTTTATTTTTACTTTTGGGAATAATCTGTTTTAGTAATACATGATAGCACATTTCATGTTTAGGATATTGGGTGTTCTAATGTTTTATGCTTTAAAATCTTGAAAGCACATTGTTTTTCTCACTCTATGCTTACTGTAAAAATTCACATTTTGTGTTGAAATGAGGATTTACCGGTTTGTGCTTGCGGCCACTTGCTAAGTTGAGGTTTAATTGTTGAAAATGCACTATTTTGCTTATTCTATTCTTACTATCAATATCAGATTGTGTGTTGGCATGATACCTTAGTGAACTAAGCATATTGTCAGTTGCTGAGTTGGTACATGCATGATTAAGTTTTTTGTTTTCTGCTCTATGCTTACTACCAAAAATTCAGATTGTGTTGGTATGCCCCTTGACATATTTGTGATTTGTATTGGCATGCTACTGTCAGTTGTTGAATTGGTGAGTATAGGTCACACTGTTTTCTTGACACATGCTCATTACCTCTAGTTATGTTGCTTGAATGATCAATAACCGATTGTATTCATAGTATTAGCTACTACCAGTTTCAATTGCTTAAATTCAAATGCTGCACACGACTGTCATCTATGAATATGCACACTATTATTTTTAAGGTTGGGTTTGAATATTGAAACTGGATAATTTTCTCTATAGATGTTTACTGTCATTGAAGGTCTTATGTGTATTTGATGAAAACAGTATACTTTCTTATATGGCAGTAGGTAATCTGCAAATTGTCCGTGCACAATATACTTGTAGCACCACAAATGTTGCAACATTTCTGTTGATAGCAGGCTGCACTAGGTTGATTGTCTCTACCCTGTTTTTGATAGCTTACTGCTTATATGTGAAGAACACTCTGCCTTATGCATGATTCTGTGACCTACTGTATTCACTTGATTTAATGTGTGTGAGCTAATGCATCACTTCTTGCGGACTAATCTTTATTTGTTTCAAAATTGCTGTAACATTCAGCTATAATGGTTGCCCGTGTTGTAGATGCCTAGGATAAAACAGGTGGCAAGAAAATGCACCAAGGCTAAGTTTGCATCTCTGGATGCTGAGACCAGGTTTCAGGAGATATATAGCGACAAGAAGTTTTTGGCTGACTTGGGCTTTATCTCAACTGGGACATATAGTGAATTAACTCTCCCTGCAGAATGCAGACCCAAGATTGAAACCTTAGGCTGGACTAAATTCGTCGATCAAAGAATCACCCCGGACATCTCTATTGTTCGGGAGTTTTATTCAAATCTATGGCCTAACAATGTTTACTCTATTTTTGTCAGGGAACGCCAGGTTCCTTTGAACCCGAAGATCATAAACCAGATGTTTGATCTACAGGACTTCATTAATGATACTGACGATTACCATACACTATCTTTAAACCTCACGGATGAGGTCCGGGACCAGGCACTGAAGGACGTTACTGTTTTGGAGACCCAATGGACTTGTTCCCAGCACGGGAACAAGACTTGCAGATGCGAATTCCTTACTGATGAATCCAAGGTGTGGTTTTACTTCATCCGCCACTCTTTAAAGCCCACTGCACACACGTCCACCATCAATGTGGACAGGATACTGCTGTTGTCGTGTATTCTCAAAGGAAAGACAATCAATGTTGGCAAGATTATATGCGACCAGATCAGGGCATGTGCCAACAGGAAGACTGGGGAGATGTACTTCCCAAGACTCATCTGCTTGCTGTGCAGAGCCTCCGGGGTGATGGTGGCCATCGAGGATGGGGACTTCTATCCCCAAGGCACGATCTCCGCTCATGACTTGAGTAGGATTGTGCCCGTGACTTCAGCACAACTGTCAAGGACAAACACTCGGATGCAATCAGCACGCAAACCAGATGCCCTGCAGTCTCCTACAACGTTTGATGCTCCAACCACCGATCTACAGCAGCTACACACGCAGCTGCAAGTGTACTGATGGTACGTGCGAGATCGAGATGCAGCTGTCTACCGTTCACTGCCAGCACAACAGCAACAAGCTGGAGGACCATGGCCCACTTTCCCTGACCTACTTCTGCCCGATGATCGCACTGTGGGCAGTGACGATGACCTGTAGAGCAACCCTCCCTGCACTTCGGGAGTGGTTCTATTTCTCTTCCCTTCTCTCTCTATCTATTCTTCAGTACTTGTATTTCTTTATTTTGACTTACTATTGAGGCTTGACCTTGTGATATGTGAATGCTACACTCTTTTTGCCTGCGCAATGACGACATTGCTCCCTCTTAAGTTTGGGGGAGGGTGCCCTCTTGCTGGATGATGAATGACTCTTTTGATGTTGATGAATGAGGGATGAATATGTGTTTTTGATGAATGATGGATGAATGTTGATGAATGATGAATGAATGTGTACTTTTGATGAATGATGGATGAATGTTGATGAGTGATGAATGAAGGTTTATTTTTGATAAATGATGAATAGATGTGTATGATGCAAAATTTTTCTGTTTTTTCTATTCTGCTGGCATTTCATTCTGAATTATACGAATGCTTGACTATAGATGATTGTAGTAGGAAGTCTTGTGCTTCTTCATCTAGTGGTCAGTTAGTTGCAACAGCCTTGGGATTGAAATTGATGATGATATCTTCAACATTAAAACGCAAATTCTTGTAGGGCAAGTACTTTCTTTTCAGATACATAGATATTAGCTGATATTGAGTGATAATGCATTTTACTCCAACAATTTTGGCACAATAGTCTTAACCTAGACAATTTTTCACTCATAACAAAAATTAGCTGTGGTATGAAGAAACAGAATTTTTAGACTCATTTGTGATATCTTTCGAGGCAAAATCCTAGTAGAATCAGTAGCAGTGAAATGATTAAGCATGTTCTTGAAAATGATTGGGCCTTTCTAGTTGACCCTACTGCATTACACTTCCCTAGTTAGCCAAGTTGAGCCTGAAACATGTTTTCTTTCATCTTAAACCATTTAACTAGCCACTGTTTCCAAATATTTGTGTATACCTTTTCTTTGACACCTGTTGACTTTTTCTCAATCTGCCTGAAACACTAAGTTTGGGGGTGAGCCAGGAAGGTAACATAAAAGGTATAGGAATTCTGCAACATTAACATCGCCACAACATTGGTATTGCGGCCGCACTAATGTTGTTGCAGCATTTTGACTCTGTGGTAGTGAAAAAAAAACACACATTTTTTGGAATTCTGTGTACAAAAAAAAAAGAACTATCAGTACTCGAGATTGTGAAAATATATATATATATATATATATATTTCTTTTATTTTTTTGTGGATTTATATTTTAATAAGAGAGAAAAAAGAAACAAACACAAGCTCTCTACTTGATTATTGGGAGATTACTTTTTAAGTATTAGCAGATGCAAATTGTTGTAGATAGAAAGAATTGTTTGTGCTTAATGTGTTCAGGGCAGGTTGAGACTGAGTTTGAGCCTACTATGCATCCAAATGTATCACACCTGACCCTCAGCCAACATTACAACCAGAGTAAGACCTCTTTGATCCTTGCTATTGAGACTACTACATTAGTGGAGAAAGGTATGATGAATTGGAGTTTAATTATGCAAAATGAATCTGGGGATTATCATTTGCTGATTCATGAGCAAAATTTAAGTAGGGGATAGACTATACACACACACTGGAGTAATTTGATTATTTGAACTTGATTTGGTTGGTATTTTGTATTTGAAGAATTTGAACTTGATATCCACTTGAATTTCAAACTTTTCTAAATCTGAAATCGAAGTCCCAAGTTAGCTAGGTGCTTCTGAACTGATTGGTTAGATGATTAACATATTTCTTTCCTATGCATTATGGCAGCATTGCTCGGGACGAGCAATGATTTAAGTTTGGGGGTGTGATAACTCAATGATAGTAGAGTTATTTGCACTTGTTTTGCCTATTTTCTAACTCCATTTGCTTGACTTGTCTATTATTTTGAGTTAGATTTTGTTAAATTGCATAATTCTTTTCCCAATTTTAATTTCGTGGATTAATTGTTGAAAAGGGCCATTTTAATTGAAGAAATCCCTAAATTCTAAAAATTTGTACAGGATTTCACATGAAAGATGATGGAATTTTTTGAACCAATTGACCAAGGGTAAAATGGGAAGTTGGCTAGTCAAAATTATGGTCAACTGGATGAGGGAATTGTACCGAGGAAGATGGCAATTTATGTTATATATATATATATATATATATATTATATATATATATATATATATATATATATATTGTTATATATACACACACATGCATGTTGACAAGTGGACAAAAAGGAAAAGTGACAGAATGATGTGCTGGAACTGTCAACTCTATTTACATATATATATATATACATTTCCTACTGAAATTTCCAGTTGGTTGAGGCCTATTTCTCACAGGTTTTCAGGAGGAAAAGAAGACAAAGGAGTAGCAGTTTGTTATATATATATATATATATAAATATATATATATATATACATATATACACACACATATACATCCAAGAATCATCCCAGCTGGCAGCAGAAATCATCAAGGAAACTGGCAGTTGTACAACTTGCGGGGCAGAAGCAATGTAAGTCTTGTTTGAAGCAAGGGACAACTGTCCACTATCAATCGGTGGACAAATGAGTTCTAGGAGCATCAAATACAAAAATAAATACAAGGAAGAGCAGAAGACACGGGGTTGGAGAGAGTTAGACGGGTTAGACTGAAAATAGGGAGAAAAACGGAGATACTATAGTGATAGAGTGATAGAATAGTGATGCGTTCCGACTGATATACTAAAATAGGTGTTGTTTTACCCTATGTTGATTATGAGTAATTAAGGACTTAGACTGACTAATTATCACATTTAATCTCTATGCTGTCACTTAATCAATCAGAACCTAAGGCAGAGTACCTATCGTGTAGCTAGTCTGTTGGAAAGTATCTACGATTTTAATTAAATTAATTATTGTACTCCCAGGGAAGTGGTAACGGCTTAGTAGTAACTATCCTCTTACCCTAACTCTTATCTTATGATCCAGTTATGCAATCATTCATCAAAATCTTTGATGAGAGGGTGATTCATTCTCCACTAGGTTTAAGTCTATTTAAGCCTAAAAAGTGTTTTACAGATAATGTTCTGATTCTATGTTATACTGTTCCTACATGTTGATTGACCTATCTTCGAGTATTTTAGATATATCTTGGTCTAGATTGCAATTATGTATTGAGTCTAAAGGTGTACCACATCTGAGTTACCTGATAAACTGCCCCATAGCCATTGACGGCCCTACTCACGGTTCGAGGTAAAGGCATCCACGAAAGTCCTATATCACTTAGGAGATCATGCCGCTAGCCCTAACGTCGGCATAAACACACAAACTCAGCCTACTTAGACTACTCTAACAAACATGGTGATCTATATGTTATTTCATCTAATATGACAGACATTAATGCTTTCCGACGAGAAAGTCCTAAATTAATGCTTGTTAAACTAAACAGGTTATGATTAGACCGTGGTTAAGAGTTGTCTATAACCGTTCATTTAGTATAAAAAAAACTACATTAGACATGCAGTCATAATGAAAATTAAGCTGATGACCATTTCTGGAAAATCATAAAGTACTTCAGCATGCATAACACATATTCATATAATCAAAATCCAATATTCATAATTAGTATTTGGACGAACACAGTACAGACATATAAAGAGAGGGACAAGGGGACCGATGCCAAGAAGTACTCACCCTTCACGTAGTCCGCTGATAGAGCAACTGCTTGTATATGTTGGACTGCTCGACCCGACTCTGCTCGACAGAACCTTCGGAGGACACTTCCTCAGCCTAGCAGCTGTACTTTACCTTAATACCCAGCTTAAGCACAACCCTGTTGACTGACTCTTCGAACGCCTAGTGCTCTCTTAGGATCTCCTAACGAAATCCCAGGTATTCTATGAATACCAAAGATGAACCTATCTAGTCGTATTCTAAGATCTGAGACACTCTCTATAATTGTAAATAAACCTATTCTAAAAACCTGAGAACACTAAGTGACGTGTATACTATGGAAAACTGTATACTTGAAGTCACTAAATGACTCATATCGAGTGGAGATGAATGATTTCAACTGAGGAATGCCTGGGGTATTTATAGTAGGTTAGTTGGGTGATTTTCTCTTCAAAAATCGATGTGTGATTCTGAACTGGGGCTCGAGACACCCGTCCTGGATCTGGGACGCCCATCCCGGCCTGTTGACCAGGTCAGGACGCCTGTCCTGGCTTCTGGACGCCCATCCTGACTTTCAAACTTCTAAAAATCATGTTTTTGCCCCGAAATTTACCATTTTCTTGTACTTTTCACCTGACACTTCCAAAATCACAAAAACTGTGAAATTGAGTTAATAACAATCAATTAAGAGCGATTTAACACCAATTTCACCCTAAATTGTACCTAAAAACATTCTAAAAAAGTGATATGATTTATGCATATCATATAACCCCAGACTTAGATTTTTGCTTGTCCTCAAGCAAAGTCTACCTAAAGTTAGTGATTTTTAAATCATAGGTGCAGTCACTTAAAATTTCTTGTCATGTTTTTACTCCAAAATTCATCACTGAATCAGATAATTCACAACACAGGTCTGAATGGTTCAGTTGTCATGACAAGGTCTCAAATGTCTCTAGTAGATTATCATGGTCAAGCAGGTTTAACAATTTAATAACTAGATTGAACTCTTCACTCAGTCACAAGGTCTTCCTAATGTGTAGTGTGTGTACTAGTCTAGACTAGATTGTCAACACAATATACTCTCATCTCGACTCTTACCAGATAATACTTTGACCCTTAGTGACAAACAACTTTCTGAGTTCTGAGCCTTAGTGATAAGATTTTTAATTGATCATTTATTGATTTTTCTGTTATTGATTTTTCAGGGTATTTTGTGTTTGCTTTCACACGTCAACTTTAACTACCCATGTAGCGAGTCCCACTCCGATGACTCCCAGACCTACACGACCTTAGGGCATTAGGCTTTAAGTTCCCCTAAGGAGTGGTGCTCGAGTAGCAAAGGCCACTTGCAAACTACCCTATTTAGTTAACTCCTTTTTTTTTCTTTTCACTTTCAGCTCAGAGCATCATCTAGTCATTTTGATTGCCAATACATCCTCAACTGGTCTAATCTTATCTAGTTAAGTTTTGAAAAGGTATTTGGTTGAGGTCTCTAATCCAAACTAAGTTGTGCTCAATTATCAGGAATTCCCTATTTCTAATCGATAAATTCAAGAAAGTCATCATGTTGTCTCCTACTGATCATAAATTCTACACACATATCATAGACATTAGCAATGCTTTACCAATCATACTGCATTTTGAAGTCTGAAAGAGTAAAAATTTTTGAAAAAAATTTGGAAGGGTGTGAAAATACGGGAAAAATATGCAAAAATCATGCAAAAAATTTTACAGTGCACTGCCCCACACTTAAGTCTGACACTGTCCTCAGTGTTCATGCATATCTAAATTACCCCACACTTATTTGAAAACAAGAAGAAATAAAAACAAAACAGAAGTCTTACCCCACACTTATTTGGCTAACTAAGGGTAAGAAAGAAAGTAAAGCAACAAAATAACAAAACACGAAATAAAATGAAAGAAATACTCCCTTATTCTGCGAAGTCAATAGTCTGCTCGGACAAGTCAAAAGGGTCTCTGTAGATCTTTAAGCGTTGCCCGTTCACCTTTTTAGTAGTGCCGTCAGAATCCATGAAGACACATGCTCCGAAGGGTGATACTTCCATGATAGTGAACGGGCCTGACCAACAGCTACGCAACTTTCCTGGGAAAAATTTGAAACGTAAGTTGTATAGCAATACCTTATCCCCTGGTTCAAAATTCTTCTGGGCTCTGAGTCGCCTGTCATGTCAGAGTTTACTTATCATCTTGAATTGATGTGAGTTTTCATAGGCTTTGAGCCTCCACTCATCCAATTCGTTGAGTTGTAGAATCTGGTGTTCCTTAGTTAAGTTATCGTTTAGATTGCATTTTCGCACTGCCTAGTAAGCTCTATGTTCAAGTTCAACCGGAAGGTGACATGCTTTTCCATAGACTAGTCTATAAGGTGAGAATCCCGTAGTGGTTCTGTATGCTGTACGGAAGGCCCATAATGCATCATCCAGGCCCAATCCTTACGGTTAACACCCACAGTCTTTTCTAGGATTCTCTTTATTCCTTTATTGGTTACCTCAGCCTGCCCATTGGTTTGAGGATGGTAGGCTGTGGAAAAGCAATGTTGAACTCCATATTGCTAAAGTACCTTATGCAATTGAGAGTTGTAGAAGTGTGTACCTCGGTCATTGATTAGGGCTTTCGGACATCCAAATCTAGAGAATATCTATTTAAGGAATCTGCACACGACTCTAGCATCATTAGTAGGTAGGGCCTGTGCCTCAGGCCATTTTGGAAAATATTCTACAGCTACTATGATGTACTTCTTACCAAAAGAAGGAGGAAATGGACCCATAAAGTCTATACCCCATATGTCAAATATCTCTACACTTTGGATTAACTGTTGGGGTAGACTGTCTCGAGAAGATATGTTTCCAGCTTTCTGACAGGCATCGTACGATCCTGTGAATGCTGCGGCATCTTTGAATATGGTAGGCCAGTAGAAGCCTGCTTCTAATACTTTTCGGGCCGTATTAGCTGCAGCTAAGTGACCGCCTGCTGGTCCGCAATGACAATGTTCCAGAATTTGGAAACCTTCTTCTTGAGAGACACATCTCTTGATCATCTGATCTGCACATATTCGAAACAGAAAGGGATCTTCCCAATAGTAATATTTAAGGTCAGCAAAGAATTTTCTTCTCTGTTGAATAGTGATATCACTAGGAAGAGTCTGAGCTACCAAGTAATTTGCTATATCTACAAACCAAAGGGTGAGAAAATAGCAAACAGTGCACATAGATTCTCATCCGGAAATTTGTCAGATATGATTGATTCATCTATAGCTTCTAGGGTCGGATTCTCTAGCCTTGACAAGTGGTCCGCGGCTAAGTTTTCTGCCCCTTTCTTATCCCAAATTTCTATGTCGAATTCTTGAAGCAATAAAACCCATCTGATTAATCTTGGCTTTGCGTCGGTTTTATTGAACAAGTACTTTAATGCAGAATGATCAGTATAAACAATGGTTTTAGACAGGACTAGAGAAGATCGAAATTTATCAAATGCATATACTACTGCTAATAATTCATTTTCTGTCTTAGTGTAATTTTCCTGAGCATCAGTTAAGGTTTTACTAGCATAATATATTACATGAAATTTCTTATCATGTCTTTGTCCTAAAACAACTCCTACTGCATAGTCACTAGCATCACACATTAGTTCAAAAGGTAAACTCCAGTCAGGTGACGTCATGATATGTGCAGTAGTTAGAAGTTCCTTAAGTCTATTAAAGGCTTTTAGACATCATCAAAGACAAATGGAACATCCTTTCCTAGTAAATTGGTCAACGATCTGGCTATTAATGAGAAATCCTTTATAAACCTACGATAAAAGCCAGCTTGTCCCAAAAAACTTCTAACGGCTCTCACAGTATTGGGTGGAGGCAGTTTTGAAATAACTTCAATTTTGGCCTTATCTACTTCCATACCTCAGTGTGAGATCTTATGTCCTAATACAATTCCCTCTTTTACCGTGAAGTGGCATTTTTCCCAATTTAGAACCAAATTAGATTTTATACAACATTTCAACATTAATTCCAAGTTCTTTAGACAAATCCCAAATGAATTTCCAAAAACAGAGAAGTCATCCATGAATACTTCCATAGACTATCCTAACATGTCCTCAAAGATAGTAGTCATACTGTTGCGTTGTGTGCGTGTGTCACAAATTGAGAAGATAATAAAATAGAATAAATCAACGTAATCTTAACAAGTGCAAGTATACACCGGTCAACAAGTAATATATGTACCTAAGTACAAGATTATCGATCCCACAGAGATTTTGTTTGCCAATTATACATGCAAACATGATTTATATTTGGTTAAAAGAATAAAATAATAAAGAATGATGAATAATGAATATTGGGTGGAGATTCGGAGGTTAAGCTCCTGCTAAGATATTGCTGCAGCAACGGAAATGCTGCAGCATCACCAATGCCGCAACAATTCTATCTAACTACTACTACAGGTCAGCCTACTGGAAAATCACCATAAGAACATAACAGGTAATACAATGCTGTAAAAATCAAGCCAAAAATGAAAACATAAACCAGTAATGAATCCAAGAATGCTAAGCATGCTTTTCGGTTTCCAAATTAACACTACAGCGGTCTGGTTCTACCCAGACTACTTAGCCTACTAGTCTAAACTCCCGATAACATCTTCTCATTGAGTACGAAGTACCGTGAACCTAGAACAACAGAAGGCAGTGAAATTGGTCGTGTCCCCTGCAATATTGAGCGCACGGTCATGCGTCCCAAGCTAGTGCCATGCAATTAACGTGTCAACTAGACCCCTTCCGGTTAGAAAGCCAGATACTAGTTCGATACATAACTTGGACAGTCATAACCGCAAGTTATTCCTAATCCGTTTAAGTAATTGCATGAATAAACTAAGCATGCCCCATACAAGCATCAATAAAGAAAACGATACACAAAACTTATGCATTCTATTCATCTTATGCCACATTACATTTTTCCACATGTTTATAATTTACTAGACTACAACACCTTCAGGTTATGAATATATATTTTGCTGAAACGAATCATGAAAGACAAGGATTAAAGTAATAGGAAAAACAGTCCCTAGGTCCATATTGACACCAGTCAATCCCAAGACGGAAAACATATCAATCCCAAAACACTTTTAATTAATCCTTGAAAACATGTAAACATTCTCATATCACAAAGATCTTTTAATTACAAAACAGTAACAAATTGAAGAACATTCAATTACAAAACAGTAAGCAAATTGAAGAAATGGAAAGAGGGTTACTAGGGTCAGAGATCACCCTACTGCCCCAAATCGGATTTAATCAAGCTGCTGCTGCCCTTCATTCCCTCTGCGTGGTGCTGCTGCCCTCGATCATGAACAACTCGAAAAATTATAGCAAAGTCGCCCCAGCTTTCTCAGGTTCGTTTCCACTCGATTTAGACTCCAAAACACTCTAAAACACACTACCCACTGCCTAAATTCTAAGCTAATACTAGATACACACATAAAAACATACAAACATTATTTTCCACCCTAATCTAAGCTCAAAAACAACTCCAAAACAAGCTACCTACTGCCTAAGTCCTAAGCTGCTCGTAACTAAACACAAAATAATATTTCTCCTCCTCTCTTCCCGTGTGTTTCTTCTCTTCCCCTCTCATATATATATACATACATATATATATATTATATATATATATATAATATATATATATATGGATAGATAGATAGTGCAGCTGCCACTTCTCTTTATTTCCTGAAAACCCGCCAGAAATTCTGCAAAGATATCATCATGTATGTATATACATACATATATATATATATATATATATATATATATATATATATATATATACCCACTAGGAAATATGCTTCTTCTTTTTTGTATAGTGCAGCTGCCACTTCTCTTTATTTCCTGAAAACACGCCAGAAATTCTGCAAAGATATCATCATATGTATGTATATACATATATATATATATATATATATACCCACAAGGTGGATATGCTTCTTCTTTTTTGTATAGTGCAGCTGCCACTTCTCTTTATTTCCTGAAAACCTGCCGAAATTCTGCCTCAATCGACTGGAATTTTTCAGCTGCAATGTGTGTTTCTTTGTTTTATCTCCAGCTGGAACTAGTACATATATATATATATTATATATATATATATATATAATCATTCTGCCCACTTGCTTTTGTCTTCTTGTCCACCTTGATGTCATGCACTCTCACAAACACACACATATATATATGTATATATATATATATATGTGTGTGTGTATATATATATATGTAAAACAGATAGGACAAAAAAATTAAATGCATAGTACCGCAAGTTCATCTTTAATATGCCCAGCTGGATTTTAAGTGACAAATAGTGTGTGGGTGTATATTATATATATATATATATATATAGATAGATAGATAGATATATACATATATATGTATAGATGCAAATTATCCACACATTCTTCACTTTCTTCTCGGTCACTTTTATCCAACTTTCTTTCAACAATGTCAACCATCCACATTCCCTTTTTACCCTTGACACAATAAATCAATTCAAATAAATTCCCAAATAATAACAAATAATACAGATCATCCACATGTTGAGAAATTTATTCAATTAAATTGACTTTTAACAATAAATCCACATTTTTAGGTAAAAAGAGAGAAAATATCAAATCAACACATTTTTATTCCATTTTCCAAATAAAATCAGTTAATACAGGAATAAAATGTGGCAAATTAGATGTGAATAACTCTATTATTTTAGAGTTATCACATATAACGTTGGAATGTAGCAGGTGCATTACACAGACCAAAAGGTGTCCTTCTATATGCAAATGTTCCAAAAGGGCATGTGAAAGTAGTTTTATGCTGGTCTTCAGGGGAAATAGGAATTTGAAAATATCCAGAAAACACATCAAGAAAGTAGTAAAACATATGTCCAGATAATCTTTCTAACATTTGGTCAATAAAAGGAAGGGGGAAGTGGTCTTTTCGTGTGACCGTATTTAGTTTCCTATAGTCTATGCACACACGATGACCAGTTATAGTTCTCGTAGGAATTAGTTCATTATGTTCATTTCTGACAACTGTTATACTACCTTTCTTAGGTACTACCTGCACCGGGCTTACCCACTCACTATCTGAGATAGGATAGATAAGTCCTGCATCTAACAGTTTGATTACTTCTTTCTTAACAACATCACACACATTAGGATTCAACCTCCTTTGAGGTTGCACACATGGCTTATAATCATTTTCTAGAAGAATCTTATGCGAACAAAAGCTTGGATTAATACCTGGAATGTTTGTAATTTTGTAGGCAAAGGTTCTTCTATACTCTCTGCACATGTCCACGGTCAACTTCCGTTGTTCTGCAGTCAGATCAGCTGTGAGAATGATGGGAAGTTTCTTGTTGTCGTCTAGGAATTCATAGCACAGATGAGTGGGCAATTCCTTCAGTTCCAAGTCTGGTGGATCTTCAAATGAATTCAGTTCTTTCTTCATCTCGTCATCACCTATCTCAGTGAAACTATCAGAGTTAATTTCATATTCAGAGGAGCTGAGTTCAGTCTCCTCTAATTCTAGGGAGTCTTCACTCAAGACTTAATAGTTTGAGCATAGGTCTAAATGCATGGGATACCTAAGGGTTTCATTCAGATCAAAAGTGATGTCCTCATTACCTACCCTTAACTTGATTTGACCATTACTGACGTCTATTAATGCTTTTGAGGTAGCTAGAAATGGTTGACCTAGGATCAGGGGCACTCCTCCTTCCCCATTCATATCCATGACAACAAAGTCCACGGGGAACACAAATTTTCCAACCTTTACTAAGAGATCTTCAATTATTCCCTTGGGGATTTTGATTGTCCTATCTGCAAGTTGTATGCACATCCTAGTCGTTTTCAAATCATGCAATCCTAATTTATCAAATAAACTAGATGGCATGAGATTAATACTAGCTCCTAAGTCTGCTAATGCATGCATGTTAGTACTATTTCCAATTGTACATGGCAAGGTAAAGCAACTAGGATCTTTCTGTTTAGACGACAGTTTATTCAGCAAAACTGCCGAGCACTCTTCATTAAGAACTACCTTGTCCATGTCAAATTTTCTTTTATTACTAACGACTTCTTTTAAAAACTTAGCATACTTTGGCATTTAAGAAATAACATCAAGTAAAGGAAAATTAACATGAATATGACTAAAATTCTTAAGAAAATTTTCAAATTGCTCCTTATCTTTATTTTGTATAAGTCTGGCAGGGTAAGGTACTTTTGGTCGGTACTCAGGAATAAACTCCGTCTTCCCTTTCCTTGCTACTTCAGTTTTGACATCCGTCGGTGTTGGATACTTGGAGCCTTCTTCTGGTTCCTGCACAAGAATAGGAGGGTCAGATGGTTTGGGCGGAGATGGAGTGATACGCGAAAATCGTATCACATTTTTAGCATATTTTTATATATGTTTTAATGTGAAATTGAGAGTAAATTGACATTAATTGTTTACTATTTACTTGATTTCACGGTTTTTATGATTTTGGAAGTGTCAGGTGAAAAGTAGATGAAAACAGCAAATTCTGGGGCAAAAACGCAATTTTTGGAAATGCTGACCCGGTCAAAGGTCCAGGACGGGCGTCCCGAACCCGGGACGGGCGTCCCGACCCAGTCAAACCGCCAGGACGGGTGTCCCGAGCCGCCAGAAGCTGTCCCACATCGAATTTTTTGGAGATTTTCACTCCAGGAAGCTGCTATAAATACCCCAGGCCTCCAGCAGTTGAATTCATCCCTCTCCACTCGATCTGAGTCATTAAGTGGTCCAGTGTACAATTTTCCCAGTACACAACTCACTCAGAGACTCGGATCTCAGTTTTCTTTCTTATTAGTGTTTGTTTTAGTTTCTGAGAAATAGTCTCAGATCTTAGGTTTCTATAGATAGGTTCGTTCTGGTATTCATAGAATACCCGGATTTCGTTAGGAGGATCCTAAGAGAGCTCTAGGCGTTTTCGAAGAGTCAGTCCACAGGGCTAGGCTAAGCCCAGGACGTAAGGTAAAGTCTAGCTACTAGGATGAGGAAGGTCCTCCGAAGGTTCTGGTGAGCAGAGTCAGGGCGAGCAATACGACATATACAGCAGTACGCCGTAGGCGAGACTTCGTAAGGGTGATTTCTTTATGGCATCGGTCCCATGTCCTCTCTTATATTTTTATTGCTTGTTCTAAATATGAATTATGAATATCAATTACGATTTATGAATAGTTGTGTTATATGTTGAAGTTTTTATGTTTTTCCGGAAATAGCCACCTGCTAAATATTCATTATGTCTGCATGTCTAATGTAAGTCTCTTAAACTAAACTAGGGTTATAGACAATTCCTAACCACGGTCTATTCATAACCTGTTTAGTTTAACAGGCATCAATTAGTATTGGTGTCTGCATACTAGATAAAATAACCAACGGAACACCTTGTTTGTTTAGAGTAGTCTAGGTAGGCTGAGTAGAGAGTTATGCCGGCGGTTTTGCGACGAGCAGCATGACCCCGAAGTGACATAGGGTACCGTTCATTGCTGACTTAGTCCGGCCGTGAGTAGGGTCGTTTACCTTAACGATGGGGGGTGGTAGTGTAGAGACCTCAGATGTGGTACACCTTTAGACACAGACATAGTTGCATTCCAGGTAAGATATATCTAAAACACTCGAATATAGGTCAATCAACATATAGGAACAGTATAACATAGAATCAGAACTCATCTTTAAAACACTTTTAGGATTAATTAGACTTAAACCTAGTGGAGAATGGATCACCCTCTCATCAAAGTATTTGATGAAGATTGCATAACTGGATTATAAATACCCCAGGCCTCCAGCAGTTGAATTCATCCCTCTCCACTCGATCTGAGTCATTAAGTGGTTTCCAGTGTACAATTTTCCAGTACACAACTCACTCAGAGACTCGGATCTCAGTTTTCTTTCTTATTAGTGTTTGTTTTAGTTTCTGAGAAATAGTCTCAGATCTTAGGTTTCTATAGATAGGTTCGTTTCTGGTATTCATAAACCCGGGGTTTCGTTAGGAGATCCTAAGAGAGCTCTAGGCGTTCGAAGAGTCAGTCCACAGGGCTGGCTTAAGCGGGATTAAGGTAAAGTCAGTTACTAGGCTGAGGAAGCGTCCTCCGAAGGTTCTGGTGAGCAGAGTCAGGGCGAGCAATACGATATACAGCAGTACGCTCTCGGCGAGACTACGTAAAGGGTGATTCTTTATGGCATCAGTCCCCATCCCTCTCTTATATGTTTTATTGCTTTGTCCAAATACATTATGAATATCAGATTACGGTTTTTATGAATAGTGTTTGTATGTTGAAGTTATTATGTTTTTCCGGAAATAGCCACCTGCTAAATATTCACTATGTCTGCATGTTTAATGTGCTCTTTTAAACTAACGTTAGGGTTATAGACAATTCCTAACCACGGTCTAATCATAACCTGTTTAGTTTAACAGGCATCAATTAGTATTGGTGTCTGCCATGCTAGATAAAATAACATGCTGAACACCCTGCTTGTTAAAGTAGTCTAGGTAGGAGTCGAGCTGAGTCCGATTATGCCGGCGGCTAGGGCAAGCGGTATGATCCCCGAAGTGACATAGGGCTTTCATGGATGCCTTCGTCCCGAACCGTGAGTAGGGCCGTCATTAAGGTAGGGCGGTTTATTAGAGACCTCGGATGTGGTACGCCTTTAGACACAGAACATAGTTGCAATCCAGGCTAAGATGCATCTAAAATACTCGAAGACAGGTCAATCAACATATAGGAACAGTATAGCATAGAATCAGAACTCATCTTTAAAACACTTTTAGGATTAATTAGACTTGAACCTAGTGGAGAATGGATCACCCTCTCATCAAAGTATTGATGAAGATTGCATAACTGGATCATAAGATAAGAGTTAGGATAAGAGGCTAGTTACTACTAAGCCGTTGCCACTTCCCTGGGAGTACGATATTATTTAATAAAATCGTAGATACTTTCCAATAGACTAGCTACACGATAGGTACTCTGCCTTAGGTTCTGGCTGATTAAGTGACACCATAGAGACTAAATGTGACAATTAGTCAATCACAGTCCTTAATTATTCATAATCAACATAGGGTAAAATAACACCTATTTAGCATGTCAACGGAATCCATCAGATTTTTGGCGCCGTTGCCGGGGAAATATCATAATGAATTTAGGATTCCTGATCAAAATTCTAGAGACTTATGATAGGTAACGGTAGTAACCTAGACTTTAGACCCAACACTTATGTTATATCAGTTAGACAATCAGTTTCCGAAATATAGGATTATCATAACTAATTAATTTTAGATGTTATCTGGAGTTAAGACATTTAGGATAATCAAATTTTAGAACATCATTCTAAAACCATATTGAGGGAATTTAATTGCTTTCAAAATATTAAAAGAAAAAAAAATTTAAAATCTAAAAATCCGAAAAAAATTGTACTTTTTCTTGTTTAACGGTAAGTTATTCTCTTTTCCCTATCTTTTGTGTTTTCTCTTTGTGAATAGTTGTTTTGTTTTGTTTTCTCTTTCTTCCAAGTTTTTCTTTAGTTTTCACTCTCCCTGTAACCTCACTAACCAGTTTGCTCAGGCTAAAACGTGTTCTTCTCTGTAGTTGCATGACTCGATCTTCAGAAGCTAACCTTGAAACACCAGTTGAAAATCCTGAACGAATCATTCGCACAGCTAATAGGCGAAGAACAGAAATGGCTACTGAAAGACCTACCCTTGAATCCTACATCCAGCCACAGACTATCCCAGTCTCTGCCATCCGAATCCCTGGGAACCCTCGCTATGATCTGAAACCAATGTGATCCAGCTGATTATAAATCGGGTTCAGTTTGGAGGAACTGCAGCCGAAATCCGCTGGAACACCTATCTGATTTCTCTTCTCTCTGCGAAGGCCTCAAGGGAGATCATACTGCAGAAATAACTAAACTCAACCTTTTTCCCTACTCACTTAGGGACAGAGCTAAGAGATGGTTGGCCCAGCTACCTACTAACTCCATTACCTCTTGGGACGAGTTAAGCAAAGCCTTCCTAGAAGAGTACTACTCTGCAGCAAGAGTCCTAGAATATCGAAGGGCTCTGTCTAGTTTCACTCAAGCTGCTGATGAGACAGTGATCGAAGCTTGGGACAGATTCAAGGAGCTACTCAGGCTCTGCCCCCAACATGGACTTACCGAGGCATGCTGATTCAGCAATTTACGGGGGTATGTCAGACATGGGTAAGCAAATTCTCGATGGACTCAATCCCCAGAGCGGTTTCAATGGAATGAGTGATGTAGATGCTAGAAACGCTCTGGAGAGACTCTACAGGAACAGCAAGAATTGGCGCACAAGTGGCCGAGCTAAGAAGCAACCAGTAAATGCGGTCGTTGCCTCCACTGATGATCAATTTGAGGCACTGAAGGCCAGCATTACTAATCAGCTGAATGCTTTCCAACAAGGGAAAAGCATTCAGTCAGTATACCAAGTCTGCGAGTTTTGCCAAGGACCACATTTCAGTGGGGATTGTTATGGTAATGGGATATTAACTGTCCCAGAAGAGATGGAACAAGTGGACGCAGTAAATTCTGCTCCTATAGGAAATACCTACAATCCCACTTGGAAGAACCATCCGGGATTTAGCTGGAGAAACAATCCCGGGACTACCAACTTCCAGAAAAGAGTACCCCAGCAACTGCCATATCCGCAGAACCAGCAAGTCGCTCTGCCTGCACCAAGGAACTACATCGTTCCAGCTGACCCATGCAAGAATTCAGAGACATGCTGAAAAGCATTTCCGACTCCAATAAGGAAATGATAGAGTCCAACAGAAAGATCCAAGAAGCTCACGCGGAAAGAATCCAGCAGAACGAGAATAGACAGAAGCAGACCGAGCAAACAATCAGAAACACACAAGCTGCTATACAAACTTTAGAGAGGCAAATGGGTCAGCTATCCACCCATTTCTCTCACAGGTCCCAGGGAACGCTACCAAGCAACACTGAGACCAACCCTCAAACTGAATGCAAGACCATCACTCTAAGATCTGGTAAAATTCTATCTCCATCTCCACCCAAACCATCTGACCCTCCTATTCTTGTGCAGGAACCAGAAGAAGGCTCCAAGGACCCAACGCCGACGGAGTCGAATCGAAGTAGCAAGGAAAGGGAAGACGGAGTTTATTCCTGAGTACCGGCCAAAAGTACCTTACCCTGCCAGACTTATGCACAATAAAGATAAGGAGCAATTTGAAAAGTTTCTTAGGAATTTTAGTCAGATTCATGTTAATTTACCTTTACTTGATGTTATTTCTGAAATGCCAAAGTATGCTAAGTTTTTAAAAGAAGTTGTTAGTAATAAAAGAAAATTTGACATGGACAAGGTGGTTCTTAATGAAGAATGTTCGGCGGTTCTGTTGAATAAACTACCGTCTAAACAGAAAGATCCTGGTTGTTTTACCTTGCCATGTACAATTGGAAATATTACTAACATGCATGCATTAGCAGACTTAGGAGCTAGTATTAATCTTATGCCATCTAGTTTATTTGATAAATTAGGATTGCATGATTTGAAAACGACTAGGATGTGCATACAACTTGCAGACAGGACAGTCAAAATCCCCAAGGGAATAATTGAAGACCTCTTAGTAAAGGTCGGAAAATTTGTATTTCCTGTGGATTTTTGTCATGGACATGAATGGGGAAGGAGGAGTGCCCCTGATCCTAGGTCGACCATTTCTAGCCACCTCAAAAGCATTAATAGACGTCAGTAATGGTCAAATCAAGTTAAGGGTAGGAAATGATGACATCACTTTTGATCTAAATGAGACCCTTAGGTATCCCATGCATTTAGATGATACTTGTTTTTGTGTGGATGCCATGGAACACTTGATTGCAATTAACGTGACAGACCTATGCTCAAACTATCAAATTCTAAGTGAGGACTCCCTAGAATTAGAGGAGTCTGAACTTAGCTCTTCTGAAAATGAAATTACTTCTGATAGTTTCACTGAGATAGGTGATGATGAGATGAAGAAAGAGCGAACCTCGTTTGAAGATCCACCAGACTTGGAACTGAAGGAACTACCCACTCATCTGTGCTACGAATTCCTAGATGACAACAAGAAACTTCCCATTATTCTTGCAGCTGATCTGACTGCAGAACAAAGGAAGCTGACTGTGACATGTGCAGAAAGCATAGACGAGCCTTTGCCTACAAAATTGCAGATATCCAGGTATTAATCCAAGCTTTTGTTCGCATAAGATTCTTCTAGAAAATGAGTATAAGCCATGTGTGCAACCTCAAAGGAGGTTGAATCCTAATGTGTGTGATGTTGTTAAGAAAGAAGTCATTAAACTGTTAGATGCAGGACTTATCTACCCTATCTCAGATAGTGAGTGGGTAAGCCCGGTGCAGGTAGTACCTAAGAAAGGCGGTATAACAGTTGTTAGGAATGAGCATAATGAACTAATCCCTACAAGAACTGTAACTGGTCATCGTGTATGCATAGACTATAGAAAATTAAATACGGCCACACGAAAAGATCACTTTCCCCTTCCTTTTATTGACCAAATGTTAGAAAGATTATCTGGACACATGTTTTATTGCTTTCTTGATGGGTTTTCTGGTTATTTTCAAATTCCTATTTCCCCTGAGGACCAGCATAAAACTACATTCACATGCCCTTTTGGAACATTTGCATATAGAAGGATGCCTTTTGGTTTGTGTAATGCACCTGCTACATTTCAACGTTGTATGACTGCTATCTTTGAGGACATGTTAGGAAAATCTATGGAAGTGTTTATGGATGACTTTTCTGTTTTTGGTAATTCATTTGAGGTTTGTCTAAAGAACTTGGAGTTAATGTTGAAGCGTTGTATAAAATCTAACCTGGTTTTAAATTGGGAAAAATGCCACTTCATGGTAAAAGAGGGAATCGTTTTAGGACATAAGATCTCACACCTAGGTATGGAAGTAGACAAGGCAAAAATTGAAGTTATTTCGAAACTACCTCCTCCCAAAAATGTGAGAGCCGTTAGGAGTTTTTTGGGACACGCTGGCTTTTATCGTAGGTTCATAAAAGATTTTTCATTAATAGCCAGACCGTTGACCAATTTACTCGGAAAAGATGTTCCATTTGTCTTTGATGAGAAATCTAAAAGCTTTTAATAGACTTAAGGAACTCTTAACTACTGCACCTATCATGACGTCACCTGACTGGAGTTTACCTTTTGAGCTTATGTGTGATGCTAGTGACTATGCAGTAGGAGTAGTTTTAGGACAAAGACATGATAAGAAATTTCATGTAATATATTATGCTAGTAAAACCTTAACTGATGCTCAGGAAAATTACACTACGACAGAAAAGGAATTATTAGCAGTAGTATATGCATTTGATAAGTTTCGATCCTATCTAGTCCTGTCCAAAACTATTGTTTATACTGATCATTCTGCATTAAAATACTGTTCAATAAAACCGACGCAAAACCAAGATTAATTAGATGGGTTTTATTGCTCCAAGAATTTGACATAGAAATTCGGGATAAGAAAGGGGCAGAAAACCTAGCCGCAGACCACCTGTCCAGGCTGGAGAATCCGACCATAGAAGCCATTGATGAAACCATTATATCTGATAAATTTCCGGATGAGAATTTATGTGCATTATTTGCTATCCTCTCACCCCCTTGGTTTGCAGATATAGCAAATTACTTGGCAGCCCGGACTCTCCCTAGTAATATCACTGCTCAACAAAGAAGAAAATTCTTTGCTGACTTGAAATGTTACTATTGGGAAGATCCTTTTCTATTTCGAATATGTGCAGATCAGATGATCAGGAGATGTGTCTCTCAAGAAGAAGGTTTCCAAATTCTGGAGCACTGTCACTGCGGACCAACAGGTGGTCACTTAGCTGCAGCTAATACCGCCCGAAAAGTGTTAGAAGCAGGCTTCTACTGGCCTACAATATTCAAAGATGCCGCAGCATTCACAAGATCGTGCGATGCCTGCCAGAAAGCTGAAACCATATCTTCTCGAGACAATCTACCCCAACAGGCGATTCAAAGTGTAGAAATATTTGACATATGGGGTATAGATTTCATGGGTCCGTTTCCTTCCTCTCTTGGTATGAAGTACATCTTAGTGGCCGTAGAATATTTTTCGAAATGGCCTGAGGCACAGGCCCTACCCACTAATGATGCTAGAGCCGTATGCAAATTCCTTAAGCAGATTTTCGCCAGGTTTGGATGTCCAAAAGCCCTAATCAGTGATCGAGGCACGCACTTCTGCAACTCTCAAATGCAGAAGGTGCTCCAGCAGTACGGAATTCAGCATCGCATTTCCACAGCCTACCATCCTCAAACCAACGGGCAGGCTGAGGTAACCAATAGGGGAATAAAGAGAATCCTACAAAAGACTGTGGGTGTTAACCGTAAGGATTGGGCCAATAAACTGGAGGATGCATTATGGGCCTTCCGTACAGCATACAAGACCACTACGGGGTTCTCACCCTATCGACTAGTCTACGGAAAAGCATGCCACCTTCCAGTTGAACTTGAACACATAGCTTACTGGGCAGTGCATAAATGCAATCTCGACGATAATTTAACTAAGGAATACCGGATTCTACAACTCAACGAACTGGATGAGTGGAGGTTCAAAGCCTATGAAAACTCGCATCAGTTCAAAATGACAGGTAAACTCCGGCATGACAGACGACTCAGAGCCCAGAAAAATTTTGAACCAGGAGATAAGGTATTGTTGTACAACTCACGTTTCAAATTTTTCCCAGGAAAACTACGTAGCTGTTGGTCAGGACCATTCACGATCACTGAAGTATCACCTTTCGGAGCATGTGACATTATGGATTCTGACGGCATTATTCAGAAAGTAAACGGACAACGCCTGAAAATTTACAGAGAACCGTTTGACTCGTCTGAGCAGATTGTGGACTTCACAGAATAGGGGAGTATCTCTTTCATTATGTTTTGTCATTTCTTTCAGTATTCTATGTTCCTTCTTACCCGTAGTTAGTTAAATAAGTGTGGGGTAGGAATTCTTTGTGTTCTTTTCTTGTTTTGATTTATTTCTTGTTTTCAAATAAGTGTGGGGTAATTAGCTATGCATGAACACTGAGGACAGTGCCAGACTTAAGTGTGGGGTAGCAGTGCACGGTGCACTGTAGTAGTTTGAGAAATTTTTTTCATGATTTTGCTTGTTTTCCCCGTATTTTCACACCCTTCCAAAAATTTTCCATCTTTCAGACTTCTAAATGCAGTATGCTTGGTTAAACAATTGCTTATGTCTATGATATGTAGGTAGTATGTTATGGTTAGTAGGAGATAGTCGATAGCTATCTTGGACTAATTGATTAGGAATAGGGAATTCCTGATAACTAAGCACAACCTTGTCTGGATTAGAGACCTCAACTAATTGCCTATTCGAGACTTAACTAGATAAAATCAGACCAATTGTGGATATATTGGCAGTTAGAATAACTAGATGAGACTCTGAGCTAAAAGTGAAAAGAACTTAAGGAAGTTAATTACAATAGGGTAGTTTGCCAGCGGCCTTCACTACTCGAGCACCACTCCTTCGGGGAATTTAAAGCCTGATGCCCTAAGGTCGTGTAGATCTGGGAGTCATCGGAGTGGGACTCGCTACATGGGTAGTTGAAGTTGACGTGTTCTAAGCAGACTCGAAATACCCTGAATCTATAAAAAAAAAATAACTAAGTGCTAAAACATTAAAAATCTTATCACCAAAGCTCAGAACTCAGAAAGTTATCTGTTGTCAGTGTGTCTAGCGATAGGTCGAAGTATTATCTGGTAGCAGTTAAGATAAGAGTTCATTGTGTTGACTATCTGGTCTAGACTAGTACACACACTACACATCAGGAAGACCCTGTGACTAAGAAAAAAGTCCAACCTAGTTGTTGATTTGTTTTCTGCCTGATCATAACAAGCTACTAGAAACATTTGAGACCTTGTCATAGCAACCTAACCAGTTAGACCTGTGTTAAGAATTGTCTGAAGAATTTTTGGAATAAAAACATGATTAGGAATTTAAGTGACTGCATTACGGTTTAAAATCACTAACTCCATGTAGACTTTGCTTGAGGACAAGCAAAAAGCTAAGTGTGGGGTTATCTGATACGCGAAAATCGTATCACATTTTAGCATGTTTTTATATATGTTTTAATGTGAAATTGAGAGTAAATTGACATTAATTGTTTACTATTTACTTGATTTCACGGTTTTTATGATTTTGGAAGTGTCAGGTGAAAAGTAGACGAAAACAGCAAATTCTGGGGCAAAAACGCAATTTTTGGAAATGTTGACCCGGTCAAAGGTCCGGGGCGGGCGTCCCGAACCCGGGACGGGCGTCCCGACCCAGTCAAACCGCCAGGACGGGCGTCCCGAACCTGGTCAACGAATCAGGACGGGCATCCCGAGCCGCCAGAAGCTGTCCCACATCGAATTTTTCAGAGATTTTCACTCCGGGAAGCTGCTATAAATACCCCAAGCCTCCAGCAGTTGAATTCATCCCTCTCCACTCGATCTGAGTCATTAAGTGGTTTCCAGTGTACAATTTTCCAGTACACAACTCACTCAGAGACTCGGATCTCAGTTTTCTTTCTTATTAGTGTTTGTTTTAGTTTCTGAGAAATAGTCTCAGATCTTAGGCTTCTATAGATAGGTTCATTTCTGGTGTTCATAGAACACCCGGGATTTCGTTAGGAGATCCTAAGAGGGCTCTAGGCGTTCGAAGAGTCAGTCCACAGGGCTAGCCTTAAGCCCAGGATGTAAGGTAAAGTCTAGCTACTAGGCTGAGGAAACGTCCTCCGAAGGTTCTGGTGAGTAGAGTCGGGTCAAGCAATACGGCATATACAGCAGTACGCTCCATCTGCGAGACTTCGTAAAGGGTGAATTCTTTATGGCATCGGTCCCCCTGTCCCTCTCTTATATGTTGTTATTGTGTTTGTCCAAATAACAGTTCTGAATACCAGATTATGATTTTTATGAATATTTGTTAGATATGTTGAAGTTATTATCTTTTTCTAGAAATAGCCACGTGCTAAATATTTACTATGTCTGCATGTTTAATGTGCTCTTTTAAACTAACGTTAGGGTTATAGACAATTCCTAACCACGGTCTAATCATAACATGTTTAGTTTAACAGGCATCAATTAGTATTGGTGTCTGCCATGCTAGATAAAATAACATGCTGAACACCCTGCTTGTTAAAGTAGTCTAGGTAGGAGTCGAGCTGAGTCCGATTATGCCGGCGGCTAGGGCAAGCGGTATGATCCCCGAAGTGACATAGGGCTTTCATGGATGCCTTCGTCCCGAACCGTGAGTAGGGCCGTCATTAAGGTAGGGCGGTTTATTAGAGACCTCGGATGTGGTACGCCTTTAGACACAGAACATAGTTGCAATCCAGGCTAAGATGCATCTAAAATACTCGAAGACAGGTCAATCAACATATAGGAACAGTATAGCATAGAATCAGAACTCATCTTTAAAACACTTTTAGGATTAATTAGACTTGAACCTAGTGGAGAATGGATCACTCTCTCATCAAAGATATTGATGAAGATTGCATAACTGGATCATAAGATAAGAGTTAGGATAAGAGGCTAGTTACTACTAAGCCGTTGCCACTTCCCTGGGAGTACGATATTTATTTAATAAAATCATAGATACTTTCCAATAGACTAGCTACACGATAGGTACTCTGCCTTAGGTTCTGGTTGATTAAGTGACACCATAGAGACTAAATGTGACAATTAGTCAATCACAGTCCTTAATTATTCATAATCAACATAGGGTAAAATAACACCTATTTAGCATGTCAACCGGAATCCCATCATGGAGTAACATAGGAAGTGAAAGATTATAAAAATTGAAAGAAAACAAATATTCAACTATGAAAGAACTAATAATACAAGAGATATGGAAGAAGAACAACTTATTGTTGAGCGAGAAAAATACATTTTTTTTCGGGTTTTAAATTTTAAGATTTTTTTTTCTTTTTATATTTTATTTCGAAAGGAGTTAAATTTCCTTAATATGGTTTTAGAATAATTTTCTAAAATTTGATTATCCTAAATGTCTTAATTTCAGATAATGTCTAAAATTAATTAGTTATGATAACCATATATTTCAGAAATTGATTGTCTAACTAGCATAAAATAAGTGTTAGGTCCAAGGTCTAGGTTACTACCGTTACCTATCATAAGCTTCTAGAATTTTGATCAAGAATCCTAAATTCATTATGATATTTCCCTGGCAAATGGCGCAAAAAATCAGATGCGTTCCGACTGATATACTAAAATAGGTCTTGTTTTACCCTATGTTGATTATGAGTAATTAAGGACTTAGACTGACTAATTGTCACATTTAGTCTCTATGCTGTCACTTAATCAATCAAAACCTATGGTAAAGTACCTATCGTGTAGCTAATCTGTTGGAAAGTATCTACGATTTTAATTAAATTAATTATCGTACTCCCAGGGAAGTGGTAACGGCTTAGTAGTAACTATCCTCTTACCCTAACTCTTATCTTATGATCCAGTTATGCAATCATTCATCAAAATCTTTGATGAGATGGTGATTCATTCTCCACTAGGTTTAAGTCTATTTAAGCCTAAAAAGTATTTTACAAATAATGTTCTGATTCTATGTTATACTGTTCCTACATGTTGATTGACCTATCTTCCAGTATTTTAGATATATCTTGGTCTAGATTGCAATTATGTACTGAGTCTAAAGGTGTACAACATCTGAGTTACCTGATAAACCGCCCCATCGCCATTGACGGCCCTACTCACAGTTCGAGCTAAAGGCATCCATGAAAGTCCTATGTCACTTAGGAGATCATGCCACTCTCCCTAACGCCGGCATAAACACACAAACTCAGCCTACTTAGACTACTCTAACGAACATGGGATCTATAGGTTATTTCACCTAATATGGCAGACATTAATGCTTTCCGACGGGAAAATCCTAAATTAATGCCTGTTAAACTAAACAGGTTATGATTAGACCGTGGTTAGGAGTTGTCTATAACCGTTCATTTAGTTTAAAAGAAACTACATTAGACATGCAGTCATAATAAAAATTTAGCTGGTGACCATTTCCGGAAAATCATAAAGTACTTCAACATGCATAAGACATGTTCATATAATCAAAATCCAATATTCATAATTAGTATTTGGACGAACACAGTACAGACATATAAAGAGAGGGACAAGGGGACCGATGCCATAAAGTATTCACCCTTTACGTAGTTCGCTGATGGAGCAACTGCTTGTATATGTTGGACTGCTCGACCCGACTCTGCTCGACAGAACCTTCGGAGGACTCTTCCTCAGCCTAGTAGCTGTACTTTACCTTAATACCCAGCTTAAGCACAGCCCTGTTGACTGACTCTTCGAATGCCTAGTGCTCTCTTAGGATCTCCTAACTAAATTCTGGGTATTCTATGAATACCGAAGACGAACCTATCTAGTCATATTCTAAGATCTGAGATAGACTCTCAGAAACGAAGAACACGAGACACTCTCTATAACTGTAAATAAACCTATACTAAAAACCTGAGAACACTAAGTGACTTGTATACTATGGAAAACTGTATACTTGAAGTCACTAAATGACTCATATCGAGTGGAGAGGAATGATTTCAACTGAGGAATGCCTGGGGTATTTATAGTAGGGGAGCTGGGTGATTTTCTCTTCAAAAATCGATGTGGGATTCTGAACTGGGGCTTGGGACGCCCGTCCTGGATCTGGGACACCCATCCCGGCCTGTTGACCAGGTCAGGATGGCCGTCCCAATTCCTGGACGCCCGTCCTGGTCTATTGACCAGGTCAGGACGCCCGTCCTGGCTTCTTGACGCCCATCCCGACTTCCGAACTTCTGAAAATCACGTTTTCACCTGACACTTCCAAAATCACAAAAACTGTGAACTTGAGTTAATAACAATCAATTAAGAGCGATTTAACACCAATTTCACCCTAAATTGTGCCTAAACACATGCTAAAAAAGTGATATGATTTATACATATGAAATAGCGGTAGATTTATTTCCTTTGTATCTAGTGTCGGGTCTGTTAGATTACGGGCATTGGGTAGTGTGTTTTAGAGTGTCTTTGAGTCTAGATAGAGTGGAAAAGAACCTGAGAAGGCTAGGGCCACTTTGTTGGAATTTTACAAGCTGTGCTAACCGAGGGCAGCAGCACCACGCAGAGGAAACGAAGGGCAGCAATACGTTGATTAAATTTGATTTAGGCAGTAGGGTGATCTCCGACCCAGAGTAACCCTCTTTCCATTTCTTAAATTTGCTACTGTTTTATGATTAAGTGTTCTTTGTAACATGAGAATATTTACATGGATTCAAGGATTAATTAAATACTGTTTTGGGATTGATATGTTTTCCGTTCTGGGATTGACTGGTGTCACTATGAACCTAGGGACTGTTTTTCCTATTACGTTGATCATTGTCTTTCATGATTCGTTTCAGCAAAATATATATTCATAACCTGAAGGTGCTGTAGTCTAGTAAATCATAAACATGTGGAAAAATATAATGTGGCATATGATGATAAGAATGCATAAGTTTTGTGTATTGTTTTCCTTATTAATGCTTGTATGAGGCATGCTTAGTTTATTCATGCAATTACTTAAACGAATTAGGAATAACTTGTGGTTACGACTGTCCAAGTTATGTATCAAACTAGTATCTGGCTTTCTAACCGGAAGGGGTCTAGTTGACAAGATAATTGCATGGCACTTGCGTGAGGCGCATGACTGTGCGGTCAATATTGCAGGGGACACGACCAATTTGACTGCCTAGTGTTGTTCTAGGTTCACAGTATTTTGTACTCCATGAGACGATGTTATCGGGGGTTTAGACTAGTAGGCTAAGTAGTCTGGGTAGAACTAGACCGCTGTAGTGTTAAGTTGGAAACCGAAAAGCATGCTTAGCATTCTTGGATTCACTACTGGTTTATATTTGCATTTTTTGCTTGATTTTTACAGTACTATATTACCTGTTGTTTTCTTATGGTGATTTTCCAGTAGGCTGTCCTATAGTAGTAGTTAGTTAGTATTGCTGCGGCATTGGTGATGCTGCAACATTTCCGTTGCTGCAGCAGTATCGTAGCAGTAGCTTGATCTCCGAATATCCCTTCATTATTCATCATTCTTTATTCTTTTAACCAAATGTAAATCATGTTTGCATGTATAATTGGCATACTAAATCCCTGTGGGATCGATAATCTTGTACTTAGGTACATATATTACTTGTTGACAGGTGTATACTTGCACTTGTTAAGATTGCGTTGATTTATTCTATTTTCTTATCTATTCAATCTGTAACACACGCACACAACGCAACAGTGGCACACCCTTTTATGCTTTTTCCTTCCATACCAGCGTATCAGGAGAGGTGCCATGGACACAACGGGCACAGTGTACTGGTTGGCAGAATGCTCGACTGGGCAACAGTTCAAACATTGGGAGTCGAGCAGGAAGTCCAGCGCATACTCGACGTACTACCCTACAGTCGAGTTTTTATCGTCATCGAGCCGACGTACCTCAAGCTGGTATGTGAGTTCTACACTTCCTTTACATTCCAACAAGAGCATATCACATTCCAACTGGGCGGAATGGACTGATTGATGAGCATGGCCGAGTTTGGCATCTCCTTGGGTATCTGGAGGAGGGAGGAGCTGGATACGCCTGCCTACACTACAGCAGTACGAGACTTCACCTCTGCGGACGTCTCCACCGCCATAGCTGGAATATGGTGAACATTGACAGGCAGATGACGATGATGGAAGACAGAATTAACATGACCAGTAGTAGGGTTGAGGAGATCTATCAGCAGACCTCCCAGTTTAATGAAGAAACCGAGGTCAACTTCTGGCCACCTGATGATGATGATGAGCCTGGTTCTTAGTCTCTCTTTTTCTTTTTTTTTCTTTCTTTCGTTCTTTTCACTTTATGTGTGATTATGTGATAAGTCTGGGCTGTATGAAATATGAATCTTTGTATGCAAAACATTGATTTGTATGACATAATAGCATTGTTTCTTTTATTTGATCTGTTATTTCTATTACCGTTTTGTTTTGTTGTTTTATTTTCTTTCTCTTCCCCTTAGTTAGTCAAATAAGTGTGGGGTAAGAGTTTTATTTGTTATGTTTTAAACTTTTGTTTTTCAAATAAGTGTGGGTTGATTAGATATGCATGAACACTGAGGACATTGTAAACCTTAAGTGTGGGGTAGCAGTGCACAGTACACATATAGCAAATTTTTGCATGTTTTCCCATATTTCTCATAAAAATTGCACCCTTCCAAAAAAAATTCACAATTTTTCACTCTTTCAGACATCAAAATGCAGTTGTGATTGGTATAAAAAATGCTTATGTCTATGATACATGTGAGTAGAACATTATGATCAGTACGAAACAAGTTGATAACTTTACTGAGATTCCTCAAATAGAAATAGGGAATTCCTGATAATTGAGCACAACCTAGTTGGGATTAGAGACATCAGCCAAATACCTTTTCAAGACTTAGATAAATAATATTAGACCGGTTGATGATGTATTAGCAATTTGAATGACTAGATGATGCTTTGAGCGGGAAGTGAAAAAGTTAAATAAATAGGGTAGTTTGCAAGCGTCCTTTGCTACTCGAGCACCACTCCTTAAGGGAACTTAAAGCCTGATGCCCTAAGGTCGTGTAGATCTGGGAGTCATCGGGGTGGAACTCGCTACATGGGTAGTTAAAGTTGATGTGTGAAAGCAAACACAAAAATAACATGAACAATCAATCTAAAAATACATAGCCAAGTGTGTTCTTTTATTGAAAGTTTTTAATTGAAAAACCTTGACACCAAAGCTCAGAACTCAGAAGGTTGTTTGTTGCTGTTATGTCTAGCGACTGGTTGAAGTATTATCTGGTAAGAGTTAAGAGAAGACTATATTGTGTTGACAATCTAGTCTGGACTAATACACACACTACACATCAGGAAGACCTCGTGACTAAGAGTGGAGTTCAGTCTAGTTATTAATTTGTTAAACCTGCATGACCATGATAATCTACTAGGACATTTGAGACCTTGTCATAGCAACTTAACCAGTCAGGCTTGCCTTGTGAATCATCTGAATCACTGTTCAATTTTTAGCTAAAAACATTGCTAGGAATTTTAAGTGACTGCACCTATGATTTAAAATTCAATAATTTCATGTAGACGTTGCTTGAGGACAAGCAAAAAGCTAAGTGTGGGGTTATATGATATGCATAAATCATATCACTTTTTAGCATGTTTTAGGCACAATTTAGGGCGAACTTGGAGTTAAATCGTTCTCAATTGACTGTTATTAACACAATTTCGTAGTTTTTGTGATTTTGGAAGTTCAGGTGAAATATACAAGAAAATGGCAAATTTCAGGGTAAAAACATGATTTTCAGAAGTTCAGAAGTTAGGACGGGCGTCCTGACCCAGTCAACAGATCGAGACGGGCGTCCTGAACCCCTGTACAGACTCCCACATCGTTTTCTACATCAAAAATCACTCAGCTCCCCTGCTATAAATACCCCAGGACTTCCACAGTTGAAGTCATCCCTCTCCAATTGATAAGAATCATTCAGTGGCTTCCAGTACACAGTTTTCTACTGTATACGATTCATTCAGTGATCTCAGGTGTTTTTTCGTTCAAGTAGATTTTAGTGTACGAGAGTCTCTCGTGTTTTCGGTTTCTAAGAGTCTGTCTCAGATATTAGAATACGAATAGATAGGGTTTGTTTTTCGTATTCATAGAATACTCGAGATTTCGTTAGGAGATCCTAAGAGAGCACTAGGTGTTCGAAGAGTTAGTCAACATAGCTTTGCTTAAGCCCGGGACATAAGGTAAAGCAATAGCTACTAGGCTGAGGAAGCATCCTCCAAAGGTTCTATCGAGCAAAGTCAGGTCAAGTAGTCTAGGATATACAAGCAGTTGCTCCATCAGCAGACATAATAAAGGGTGAATACTTTATGGTGGTAGTCCCCTTGTCCATCTCTTTATATTTATGTACTGTGTTTGTCCAAAGACCCATTTGAATACTAAATTATGATATTATGAATGTGTTTTGCATGTTGAAGATATTTACATTTTTTCAAAAAGGTCACCAGCTTAATTATCATTATGACTATATGTCTACTTGCTCTTTTAAATTAGACAAACGGTTATAGACAATTCCTAACCATGGTCTAATCATAACCTGTCTAGTTTAACAGACCTTAATTTAGGGCTTTGTGTGAGGACGAAAGAATTAAGGTCTGCCATATTAGATGAAATAACCTATAGATCACCATGTTTGTTAAAGTAGTCTAAGTAGGATGAGCTTGTGTGTTTATGCCGGCGTTAGGGCGAGCAGCATGATCTCCTGAGTGACACAGGACTTTCATGGATGCCTTTAGCTCAAACCGTGAGTAGGGCCATCAATGGTGATAGAGCGGTTTATCAGATAACTCATATCTGGTACACAAGTAGAATTAGTATATAATTGCAATCTAGATCAAGATATATCTTAAATACTCGAAGATAGGTCAATCAACATGTAGAAACAATATAACATGCATCATAACAGTGTCTGTAAAATACTCTTGCATGCTTAAGTAAACTTGAACCTAGTGTAGAATGGATCAACCTCTCATTAAAGATATTGATGAATGATTGCATAACTGGATAATAAAATGAGAGTTAGGGTAAAAGGATAGTTGCTACTAAGCCGTAACCACTTCCCTGGGAGTACGATAATTTCTTAAATTAAAATCGTAGGTACTTTCCAATTGACTAGCTACATGATAGGTACTCTGCCTTAGGTTCTGATTGATTAGGTGACAACATAGATGCTAAATGTGACAATTAGTAATTCTAAGTCTTTAATTATTCATAATCGATATAGGGTAAATAAAACCTATGTTTAGCATATCAGTTGGAACTCATCACGTCCTGATGTTGGGACACCCATTTCGAGCCTTGACTTGGTCAGGACTGGCGTTTTGACCTCTGGGACGCCCGCCTGGATCATTGACTATATCAAGTCTGGCGTTCTGGCTTCTGGGACGCCCGCTTCGAGCTCAGAACTTCCAAAAATTATACTTTTGCCCCAATATTTGCTACTTTCATGCAATTAACTCCTGAAACTTCCAAAATCACAAATTATGCAAAAAGATGTTAATTTTAATCAATTACGATCAATTCGGTTCCAATAATGCTCTAATTTGTGTCTAAAAACATGCTAAAAATGTGATAAGATTTGTGCATATCATATAACCCCACACTTAGCTTTTTGCTTGTCCTCAAGCAAAACCTATATGAAATTAGTGAAAAGCTAAATCATAGGTGCAATCGCAACAAGGATTTTAGCAATGGTTTTAGCAAAATTTCTCACTGAGTCAGATATTTAAAAAAACATGCACAGGCTAATCGAGTTGCTATGTAAAAGTCTAAATCATTCAGCAAACGCGTCATGACCGTATAGGCTGAAAACAATTCAACAGCTTTACTAAGTTCTAGCTCTACTTTAGTCACATGGTCTTCCTAATGTGTAGTGTGTGGACTGGTCTAGATTAGATTATCAACTCACAATAAACTTTTCAGGCAGTCACTAAATAATATTTCGACTAGTTATTCGAAACACAAGTAGCATGATAAATGACTTTCTAGTTTCTGAGCTTTGGTGGCAATACTTTCTTTTTATGATTCTCAAAGAAAAATACACTGAGTGTATGTTTTAATTGATTTTCGGGGTATTTTTGTGTTTGCTTTCACATATCAACTTTAACTACCCAAGTATCGAGCCCCACTCCGATGACTCCCAGATCTACACGATCTTTAAGGCACCATGCATTATGTTCCCTTCAGAAAGGGTGCTCGAGTAGCAAAGGATACTTACAAACTACCCTTTTTACATTTAAGCTATGACACTTTTAGCTCAGAATTATATTGATGCATTCCGATTGGTATGCTAAAAGATAGGATTTATTACCCTATATTAATTATGAATAATTAAGGACTTAGTCTTACTAACTGTCACTTTAGCATTTATAGGTTGTCACTTAGTCAATCAGAACCTAAGGCAGAGTACCTATCATGTAGCTAGTTCTTGGAAAGTATCTATGATTTTAAATTATTAATATCGTACTCCCAGGGAACTGGTAACAACTTAGTAGCAACTATTCTTTAGTCCTAACAATCATCTCATTTATCAATCAGTCAATCGATTATCAATATCTTGAAGGTGGATTTTGTATCCCAACAACACATAACAAGCATTTATCAAGCATGCAAGAGTTATCCTCTAGACGTGATATGCATAAATCATATCACTTTTTTAGCATGTTTTTAGGCACAATTTAGGGCAAAATTTGAGTTAAATCGTTCTTAATTGACTGTTATTAATACAATTTCACAGTTTTGTGATTTTGGACGTTTCAGGTGAAACATGCAAGAAAATGGTAAATTTCGGGGCAAAAACGTGATTTTTTGAAGTTCAGAAGTTAAGACGGGCGTCCCAACCCGGTCAATAGATCGGGACGGGTGTCCCGAACCCATGAACCACATCATTTTTTGAAGAGAAATTCACTCAGCTTCCCTGCTATAAATACCCTAGGCCTTCTACAATTGAAATCATCCCTCTCCACTTGATCTGAATCATTCAATGGCTTCTAGTACACAATTTTCTACTGTTTACAAGTCATTCAGCGATATCAGGTGTTTTCGTTCAAGTTGATTTTTAGTATACGAGAGTTTATCATGTTCTTTGTTTCCTGAGAGTTTGTCTCAGGATCTTAGAATATGACTAGATAGGGTTTGTTTTTAGTAGTCATTGAATACCCGGGATTTTGTTAGGAGATCCTAAGAGAGCACTAGGTGTTCGAAGAGTTAGTCAACAGGGCTTTGCTTAAGCCTGGGACGTAAGGTAAAGCAATAGCTACTAGGCTGAGGAAGCGTCCTCCGAAGGTTCTATCGAGCATAGTCGGGTCAAGTAGTCCAGGATATACAAGTAGTTGCTCGATCAGCGGACCTAATAAAGGTTGAATACTTTATGGTGGTGGTTCCCTTGTCCCTCTCTTTATATTTTTGTAATGTGTTTGTCCAAAGACCCATTTGATTATTAAATTATGATATTATGAATATGTGTTTTGCATGTTGAAGATATTTACATTTTCTGGAAAGGTCACCAGCTAATTATCATTATGACCGTATGTCTATTTTCTCTTTTAAATTAGATGAACGGTTATAGACAATTCCAAACCACGGTCTAATCATAACCTGTCTAGTTTAACATGCCTTAATTTAGGGCTTTGTGTGAGGACAGAAGCATTAAGGTCTGCCATATTAGATGAAATAACCTATAGATCACCATGTTTGTTAAAGTAGTCTAAGTAGGCTGAGTTCGTGTGTTTATGTCGACGTTAGGGCGAGCGGCATGATCTCCTGAGTAACACATGACTTTCATGGATGCCTTTAGCTCTAACCGTGAGTAGGGATGTCGATGGCGATGGGGCAGTTTATCAGATAACTCAAATGTGGTACGCAAGTAGAATCAGTATATAATTACAATCTAGACCAAGATATATCTAAAATACTCGAAGATAGGTCAATCAACATGTAACATATATCAGAACACTCTCTGTAAATCACTCTTGCAAGCTTAATGACCTCGAACCTTGTGTAGAATGGATCAACCTCTCATCAAAGGATATTGATTAATGATTGCATAACTAGATAATAAAATGAGAGTTAGGGTAAAAGGATAGTTGTTACTAAGCCGTTACCACTTCCCTGGGAGTACGATAATTTCTTAAATTAAAATCGTAGGTACTTTCCAACAGACTAGCTACACGATAGGTACTCTGCCTTAGGTTCTGATTGATTAGGTGACAACATAGATGCTAAATGTGACAATTAGTAATTCTAAGTCCTTAATTATTCATAATCGATATAGGGTAAATAAAACCTATTTTAGCATATCGATCATAACACATTAGATTTTTGGCGCTGTTGCCGGGGAAATATCATAACAAATTTAGGATTCCTGATCAAAATTCTAGAGACTTATGATAGGTAGCGGTAGTAATCTATACCTTAGATGTAACACTCACTTTATGCTAGTTAGACAATCAGTTTCCTGAAATATAGGATTATCGTAACAAATTAATTTTAGAAATAATCTAAAATTAAGACATCTAGGATAATCAAATTTTTGAAAATTATTCTAAAACCTTATTAAGGAAATTTAATTGCTTTCGGAAAAAAATCCCAGAAAATATTTTCATGTTCTTAAGTTTTCTTTCCTCTTTGTTTTACTCTTTTGTTTGTTTTATTATTCATTTTTGTTTATTCTAACCAAACTCTACACTCATAGATGAAGAGAACAAGAGCAGCTACAAACTAAGCAAAGAAATTAGAAAATCCAAAAGCTCTAGTTCGAAAGAAGAAGAAACCAGAAGGACCATCTAGGCCTGAACCAGAAGTACCACGGGAGAACAATCCTCCACAACCTATAAACATAGACTCAAGCTTAGCCACCAGTGATTTAGTGAGAAGATTCTTGAATACCAGTGAACCCAGTCCTACAGAGGAGGAGGACCCTTATGAAGAGACCTTTCCTCTAAGAGAAGAACCTCAGAAATCTCCAGTTCACACTCCTGCCCAAAGAGTTCCTGAAAATCCACAACCCTTTGACAAAACCCAAAAGTCACCAACATCTCCTGAGTATACCCCAACACCTAACGAGCACACACCTTCATCCGGAGGAAGTACTAATGGTTTTCAATCAGTTTTTTTCGTGCAGATAGATACTTTGATTCACAAGATCTACCAAATGGATCAAACGATCGCAAGCAAATTCTGTCACTCAGAACAGAGCATTTTGAATATCACAACGAACGTGGACCAACTCAGGGCCTTGGTAAGTCTCCAAGAAAGCCAAGGTGCACAGATACTACGAGAGTTAGTTGAAATACGAGATGAGCAAGGAAGGGAAAGGGATGAGATGAGAGCTATGTGAGTAGAGATGCGAGAGATAAGGAACAAAGACCGATAGAAAAAGGGAAGATTCTTTTCATTTTCAGCAAATAAATTGTTTGAACTAAAGTTTAATAACTGACCCCTACTTTTTATTTTCAAAATTTAAATGGGTCTTTTATTTTAGTCAGAAATGTTTCTTCAGACATTTGTTTTTCAATTCTTTACGAAAAACAATATGTTAAAAATACAATTTATTTTTCATTGATTAAATTGTGTGAATTTAGTCTTTAGTTTTTCTAGAATTTTTGCTGAATAGGAAGTAAGGATATGATTAGAGGAGTTATGATTTTTGAAAAAGAGAATAGACTGAGAATTTTTGCAAAGGCTTTTAACAACTTTTGTATTACATAAGCTAACCATGAAGATTTGTTAAAAATTATAATTGTTTTTGGTGTACAAATATTTGCAGGGAATTTCAAAAAAAGAAGAAATTTTTTTTTTCGGAAGCGACATGCATCTCGAGGCAACCGGGACGGGCGTCCCGAGGGTGGGCCCTCTCTATAAATGTTCAATTTTTTTCATTTTTCTCCAAACCAAACACCAAAAATCATCTCTCTACAAAAATTCTCTCCAAAATTTGGCAAACTCTTTAATTTTCAATTTTCAATTTTTCCCTCCAAAAATTTGAACTTTTGAATTTCCTTCGAAAATTCGAATTTCCCTCCAAAATTTGAATTTCCCGCCAAAAACTCAAAATCCTTCCCTAAACAAAATCCACCCTTCTGAATTCAAATTTACCTCAAGAATTTGAATTTGAATTTTCTTTCCCGCCAAATTCTCAAACTTTCTCAAATTCCTTCAAACAAATGGCTCCAAAATGCGCACGTATTTCTTCTTCCATGACTGTCACATCTGTGGCACATCCTTTCATGATTTTCCCTTCCATTCCGGCGTATCAGGAGAGGTGCCATGGGCACATTGGACACAACATACTGGTTGGCAGAACGCTTGACTAGGCAGCAGTTCGGACACTAGGAGTCGAGTAGGAGATCCAGCGCATACTTGACGTATTACCATACAATCGAGTCTTCACCATCACCGAGCCGACCTACCTCGAGCTTGTTTGTGAGTTTTATGCTTCCTTCACATTCCAGCGAGAGCAGATCACATTTTGACTGGGCAGAATAGACCGGTCGATGAGCATGGTCGAGTTCGGCATCGCTTTGGGTATCTGGCAGAGAGAGGAGCTGGACACACCTACCTACACTACGGTTGTACGAGACTTCACCTCTGCTGATGTCTCCATAGCCTGGGCCCAGATCTGCACGACTGGCGCCCCCTATCAGCATGGCTTCATGAGAGCCACAAGTATCCACCCAACCCGTCGCTATTTACATACCATCATAGCACACACTCTAGCAGGTCGACGTACTGCCCTCGGGAATGTCACTTAGATGGAGACATTCCTCCTGGCTAATATGCACAGGGGCACTACTGTGGAGATGACCTGGCTCATTACCATCATCATGCGGGATTTTGCTACAGACACTCAGAAGCAGTGTTTGCGGCTTGGGTCATTCATCACCCAAATAGCCCATTACCTGGAGTTGGATATTGGGGGCTCGGAGTTAACCTAGATTGCTCCGACCACCATTCCCACAGACTTGACTATTTTGCAGAACATGGGAATGGTCGTACGAGATGCAGCTGGACGATACTCCATCCACACGGAGCAGCATGGAGTGTCATCAGTATCGGGACCAGCCGCAGAGCATACACCACCGACCTAGACGTTCGTACCATGCACAGCCTTCGAGCGATATATGTCACAGGGGTTGGTAGAACTCACTACCCGACACAGCCGAGATATGGAGAACATTGAGAGCCGGATGGATATGATGGATGAAAGAATCAGTAGGACCAACAGTAAGGCCGAGGAGATCTATCAACAGACCTCCCAGTTTAATGAAGAACCCGAGGTCAACTTTTGGCCACCTGATGATGATGAGCCCGATTCTTAGTTTCTCTTTTTCCTTTCTCTTTCTTTCGTTGTTCACTTTATGTGTGATTATGTGATAAGTCTGGGCTATATGAAATATGAATAGTTGTATGCAAAACATTGATTTGTATGGCATAACAACATTGTTTCTTTTATTCGATTTGTTATTTCTATTACCATTTTGTTTTGTTGTTTTATTTTCTTTCTCTTCCCCTTAGTTAGTCAAATAAGTGTGGGGTAAGAGTTTTATATGTTATGTTTCCAATTTTTGTTTTTCAAATAAGTGTGGGGTGTGATGCGATTCCGGTTGACGTGCTAGATAGGTGTTATTTTACCCTATGTTGATTATGAGTAATTAAGGACTGTGATTGACTAATTGTCACATTTAGTCTCTATGGTGTCACTTAATCAGCTAGAACCTAAGGCAGAGTACCTATCGTGTAGCTAGTCTGTTGGAAAGTATCTACGATTTTATTAAGTTAATTATCGTACTCCCAGGGAAGTGGCAACGGCTTAGTAGTAACTAGCCTTTTAATCCTAACTCTTATCTTATGATCCAGTTATGCAATCGTCATCAATAATCTTGATGAGAGGGTGATCCATTCTCCACTAGGTTTAAGTTTAATTAAGCCCATAAGTGTTTTATAGATGAGGTCCTGATTCTATGTTATAATGTTCCTACATGTTGATTGACCTATCTTCGAGTATTTTAGATGCATCTTAGCCTGGATTGCAACTATGTTCTGTGTCTAAAGGCGTACCACATCCGAGGTCTCTAATAAACTGCCCTACCTTAATGACGGCCCTACTCACGGTTCGGGACGAAGGCATCCATGAACGGTACCCTATGTCACTTCGGTATCATGTCGCTTGCCCTAGCCGCCGGCATAATCGGACTCAGCTCGGCCCCTACCTAGACTACTTTAACAGGCAGGGTGTTCCACAAGTTATTTTATCTAGCATGGCAGACACCAATACTAATTGATGCCTGTTAAACTAAACAGGTTATGAATAGACCGTGGTTAGGAATTGTCTATAACCCTAACTTTAGTTTAAAAGAGCACATTAGACATGCAGACATAATGAATATTCAGCAGGTGGCTATTTCCGGAAAATCATAACAACATCAACATATAAAACAGATATTCATAAGAATCGTAATCTGATATTCAAATTAATATTTAGATAAAACAATTCGTAAACATACAGAACCTCGTCTAGGGGACCCACTGTCTAAATATCACCACTCTATGCAGGTCCAGCCGGCGCTGCAGCTCCTGTATGCTCCTGACTGCTCGATCCTACTCTACTCGGCAGAGCCTTCGGAGAACGCTCCTCAGACCTAGTAGCAATTGTTTTACCTTACATCCCGGGCTTAAGCAAATTGCCCTAATCTGACTAAGAACACGCACCCTATCTCTCTCTTAGGATCTCCTAACAAAATCCCGGTATTCTATGAATACCAAAAACGAACCTATCTATCGAAGCCTAAGATCTGAGACTATTTCTCAGAATCTAAGAAAACGAAACAATAAAGAAAGAAAGAAAACTGAAACTGAAACCCGAGTCTCTCAGTGACTTGTGTACTCGAGAATTGTACACTGGAAGTCTCTGAATGACTCAGATCGAGTGGAGAGGAATGATTTCAACTCCTGGAGGCCTGGGGTATTTATAGCAGCTTTCTGGAGTGAAAAATTCCAAAATATTCGATGTGGGACAAATTCTGGTGCTTCGGGACGCCCGTCCTGGATTGGGACGCCCGTCCTGGTGGTCTGACTGGGTCGGGACGCCCGTCCCGGACCGTTGACCAAGTCAACATTTCCAAAAATTGCATTTTTGCCCTAAAATTTGCTGTTTTCGTCCTCCTGAAACTTCCAAAATCGAAATTTAAGTAATTTTATGTCAATTTGATTCAATTAAGATCAAATACATTCAAATATTGCCCTAATTTATGTCTAAAAACTTGCTAAAAAGGGTATATGATTTGTGCACATCAAATAACCCCACACTTAGCTTTTTACTTGTCCTCAAGCAAAGTCTACCTGAAGTTAGTGATTTTAAATCATATGTGCAGTCACTTAAATTTTCTAGTCATGTTTTTATTCCAAAAATTATTCAAATAATTCTTAACACATGTTTGACTGGTTAGGTTGCTATGACAAGGTCTCAAATGTCTCTAGTAGATTGTTAGGATTGAGCAGAAAACAATTTAACAACTAGGTTGAACTCTTCTCTTAGTCATAAGGTCTTCCTGATGTGTAGTGTGTGTACTAGTCCAGACCAGATAGTCAACACAATAAACTCTTGTCTTAACTATTATCAGATAACACTTCGACCTATCGCTAGACATACTGACAACAGATAACTTTCTGAGTTCTGAGCTTTGGTGATCAGATTCTATCATTTAGCATTTATTGATTCCTTTCGTTTATAGATTTTCTAGGGTATTTTGAGTTTGCTTAGAACACGTCAACTTCAACTACCCATGTAGCGAGTCCCACTCCGATGACTCCCAGATCTACACGACCTTAGGGCATCAGGCTTTAAGTTCCCCGAAGGAGTGGTGCTCGAGTAGCGAAGGCCGCTGGCAAACTACCCTATTTTAATTAGCTCATTTTTTTTCTTTTTCACTTTTGGCTCAGAGTCTCATCTAGTCATTCCAATTGTCAATGCATCCTGCAACTGGTCTAATTTTATCTAGTTAAGTTTTGAAAAGGTGATTGGTTGAGGTCTCTAATCCAGACTAAGTTGTGCTCAATTATCAGGAATTCCTTACTCCTAATCAATAAGTTCAAAAATAGTCATCAATTATCTCCTACTAACCATAACATTCTACCTACATATCATAGACATAAGCAATTGTTCAACCAAGCATACTGCATTTAGAAGTCTGAAAGACGGAAAAATTTTGAATTTTTTTTTGGAAGGGTGTGAAAATACGGGGAAAACAAGCAAAATCATGCAAAAAGTTTTTCAAAAACTACTATAGTGCACCGTGCACTGCTACCCCACACTTATTTATGACACTGTCCTCAGTGTTCATGCATATCTAGACTACCCCACACTTATTTGAAAACAAGAAACAAAAACAAAATAGAAAACTCTTACCCCACACTTATTTGACTAACTAAGGGTAAGAGAGAAAATAAAACAACCAAAGAAATAACAAAACAGGACACCAAACAAAGAAAATAAAAGTAAAGGAACATGAGGATTAGAAAAACTCCCTTCATGTCGCGAGCAGAAGGGTCTTCTCTGATCTGTCAATTGGCTCTTCACCTTAGCCATGTGCTATTGATGAGGCATTCTTGACTCTGTAAGCACTAGATACTGTAACGGATGATGTCAGCTTCGATCTTTCATTGTCGAGCTCCAGGTAGTGGCCTATTCATTTGATGAATGGCTCGAGCCCCACAGACTGCTTCCTCGAATCATTTGTAAGATTTCTCACAATCATAGCAACGTGGCCAGGAGGAACGTGTCTAGGAATGAGATTTCTTGGGATTTGTGTGCCTTCCTACCAATGTTAGTAAAGGTATTGCATGCAAGTCTCGAATGGAAGAAAAGATACCTGAAGCTTTGGCCAAGCCGTGGTGGTAGGAGGCTCCAGTGGTGTAGATCTGGGCCCAAGTATTTGAAACTTCCTCAGGGAAGTTTCTCACAGCTGATTGTATGCAGGGGATGCAAGCTCCTCCATTGCTATGCTCCCGATACAACGCCAAATTCCTCTATATCCTTCGACCCTTCGTTACCTCTTGGTAGATCACTTACTTGCACTGGTTTGGCTTTAATTGTTGCCAGTATCTCATCTGTTGATTCTGCGGGTAGGGGTTTTGCTGTGGTGGTATCGTCTGAAAGTTTCCAGCTTCCGAATTACTCCTCAGCTAAATCCCGTATGATTCCTCCAGCTGGGATTGTATGCATTTCCCATTGGAGCAGCATTCTGCAGTAACCTACTCCTACCTCTTTTGGAATGGTCAGTCATTCCCATAGCAATCCCTGCTAAAGTGTGGTACTTAGCAGACTTCACAGATTTGATACACAGACTGAACGTTTCTTCCTAAGACATTGACACTCTGAATCTAGAAAACAACTTCTCATAGAATCTGCACATGACTTTAACATCATTAGTAGGTAATGCCTGTGCTTCAGGCCATTTTGAAAAAGTGTTCCACGACTACTATGATGTAATTATGTTCAAAGGAAGAAAGAGAAAAGGATTCGAAATACCCCTGATATCAACGGTTGCAACATTCTGTGTACGCCGCTGGGGTAGATGATCTCTGGAAGATATGTTACCTATGGCAAGCATCGCAGGACTGTATCAGAGATACAAAAGTCCTTGAATATGGTGGGTTAACAAGATCCTGCTTTCAACACTCTCCGGACAGTGTTGATAGCCATCAATTGGTCTCCCGTAGATTCTTTAGGGCAATGCTCCAAAATCTTGTGTCCTTCATCTTCTGAGACACATCTTCTGATCAACTGATCTGCAAAAATTTGAAATAGAAGAGAAACTGTCCAATAGTAATATTTCAAATCAGCAAAGAATTTCTTCTTTTGCTGATAAGTCATATCACTTGGAACTTATTCAGTGACTAGATAATTTGCAATAAACCACAAATGAGAATTATTATACATAGCAAACAATGCAAATAAGTTTTCATCCAAAACTTTATCAGTATTATACTAGCCTCTAACTCGGGGTTTTCTAATCTAGACCAATGGTTTGCTTTCTAGATTTTCAACCCTTTTTCTTATCCCTTCATTCTATATCAAATTCAAGTAAAAATAAAACTTAACTAAATCAAGTATGGTTCAATATCAGTTTCATTGAACACAGATATCTCAGAGTGATCAGTGTAACCTATTGTTTTTAGACAAGACTAGATAAGATTAGGATTTATCATACATGAACTTTCTTATCATCAAACAATTCATACTACATCATTACATCACATATTAATTCAAAAAGCAGATTTCAATCAGGTGATGCCATAATGGGTGCAGTAATTCCTTTCGGTTTAAAAGTTCTCATGCAATCATCAGCAAAACAAAAGGAACATCCTTTTTTCAATAGAACATTCAAAGGTCTGGCTATTAAGGAAAAACTATTTCATAACTCATCCTAATAAGGCCGGCATGACTCTAAGAAAATTATAAAATAGAGTTTCTTCCCGATAAAAATCTAAGCCAACATTTTACAACTCAGAAGAAAATATATTTTATCCTCATTTCCATTTTTATTTCTTCGAAATTAAATAAAGGAAGAAAAATACGAAAAAGAGCAACTAAGAAAACAACTAAAAAAAAAAAAAAAAAAACAAGAGATAGGGAAAAGGAACAACTCACCGTTGAGCAAGAAAGATACATTCTTTTTGGGATTTTAAATTTTTAAAAAAAACTTTTATCTTTTTTTTTTCGAAAGCAGTTAAATTTCCTCAATATGGTTTTAGAATGATTTTCTAAAATTTGATTATCCTAAGTGTCTTAATTTCAGATATTATCTAAAATCAATTAGTTATGATAATCCTATATTTCGGAAACTGATTGTCTAACTAGCATAAGACAAGTATTTGGTCTAAGGACTAGGTTACTACCGTTACCTATCATAAATCTCTAGAATTTTGATCAGGAATCCTAAATTCATTATGATATTTCCCCGACAACGGCGCCAAAAATCTGATGCGATTCCGGTTGACGTGCTAGATAGGTGTTATTTTACCCTATGTTGATTATGAGTAATTAAGGACTGTGATTGACTAATTGTCACATTTAGTCTCTATGGTGTCACTTAATCAGCCAGAACCTAAGGCAGAGTACCTATCGTGTAGCTAGTCTGTTGGAAAGTATCTACGATTTTATTAAGTTAATTATCGTACTCCCAGGGAAGTGGCAACGGCTTAGTAGTAACTAGCCTTTTAATCCTAACTCTTATCTTATGATCCAGTTATGCAATCGTCATCAATAATCTTGATGAGAGGGTGATCCATTCTCCACTAGGTTTAAGTTTAATTAAGCCCATAAGTGTTTTATAGATGAGGTCCTGATTCTATGTTATACTGTTCCTACATGTTGATTGACCTATCTTCGAGTATTTTAGATGCATCTTAGCCTGGATTGCAACTATGTTCTGTGTCTAAAGGCGTACCACATCCGAGGTCTCTAATAAACCACCCTACCTTAATGACGGCCCTACTCACGGTTCGGGACGAAGGCATCCATGAACGGTACCCTATGTCACTTCGGTATCATGTCGCTTGCCCTAGCCGCCGGCATAATCGGACTCAGCTCGGCCCCTACCTAGACTACTTTAACAGGCAGGGTGTTCCACAAGTTATTTTATCTAGCATGGCAGACACCAATACTAATTGATGCCTGTTAAACTAAACAGGTTATGAATAGACCGTGGTTAGGAATTGTCTATAACCCTAACTTTAGTTTAAAAGAGCACATTAGACATGCAGACATAATGAATATTCAGCAGGTGGCTATTTCCGGAAAATCATAACAACTTCAACATATAAAACAGATATTCATAAGAATCGTAATCTGATATTCAAATTAATATTTAGATAAAACAATTCGTAAACATACAGAACCTCGTCTAGGGGACCCACTGTCATAAAGTAATCACCACTCTATGCAGGTCCAGCCGGCGCTGTAGCTCCTGTATGCTCCTGACTGCTCGATCCTACTCTGCTCGGCAAAGCCTTCGGAGAACGCTCCTCAGACCTAGTAGCAATTGCTTTACCTTACATCCCGGGCTTAAGCAAATTGCCCTAATCTGACTAAGAACACGCACCCTATCTCTCTCTTAGGATCTCCTAACGAAATCCCGGTATTCTATGAATACCAAAAACGAACCTATCTATCGAAGCCTAAGATCTGAGACTATTTCTCAGAATCTAAGAAAACGAAACAATAAAGAAAGAAAGAAAACTGAAACTGAAACCCGAGTCTCTCAGTGACTTGTGTACTCGAGAATTGTACACTGGAAGTCTCTGAATGACTCAGATCAAGTGGAGAGGAATGATTTCAATTCCTGGAGGCCTGGGGTATTTATAGCAGCTTTCTGGAGTGAAAAATTCCAAAAAATTTGATGTGGGACAAATTCTGGTGCTTCGGGACGCCCGTCCTGGATTGGGACGCCCGTCCTGGTGGTCTGACTGGGTCGGGACGCCCGTCCCGGACCGTTGACCAAGTCAACATTTCCAAAAATTGCATTTTTCCCCAAAATTTGCTGTTTTCGTTCAATTTGCTCATGAAACTTCCAAAATCGAAATTTAAGCAATTTTATGTCAATTTGATTCAATTAAGATCAAATACATTCAAATATTGCCCTAATTTATGTCTAAAAACTTGCTAAAAAGGGTATATGATTTGTGCACATCAGGGTGATTAGATATGCATGAACACTGAGGACAGTGTAAACCTTAAGTGTAGGGTACCAGTACACTGTGCACTATAGTAGCAGTAAAAGTTTACATGTTTTCCCATATTTCTCACTAAAATTGTACCCTTCCAAAAAAATTCAAAATTTTTCACTCTTTCAGACTTCAAAATGCAGTAGTGATTGGTAAAGAAATGCTTACGTCTATGATATATGTGAGTAGAGCATTATGATCAGTAGGAAACAAGTTGATAACTTTACTGAATTCCTCGATTAGAAATAGGGAATTCCTGATAATTGAGCACAACCTAGTTTGGATTAGAGACATCAACCAAATTCCTTTTCAAGACATAACTAAATAATATTAGACCGGTTGAGGATGTATTAGCAATTTGAATAACTAGATGATACTTTGAGCTGGAAGTGAAAAAGTTAAATAAATAGGGTAGTTTGCAAGTGTCCTTTGCTACTCGAGCACCACTCCTTAAGGGAACTTAAAGTCTGATGCCCTAAGGTCGTGTAGATCTGGGAGTCATCGGAGTGGGACTCGCTACATGGGTAGTTATAGTTGATGTGTGAAAGCGAACACAAAAATACCCGGAATAATCAATTTAAAAATACATTGCCTAGTGTGTTCTTTTATTGAAAATTTTAATCGAAAAGCCTTGACACCAAAGCTCAGAACTTAGAAGGTTGTTTGTTGCTGTTATGTCCAGTGGTTGGTCGAAGTATTATCTGGTAAGAGTTAAGAGAAGACTATATTGTGTTGACAATCTAGTATGGACTAATACACACACTACACATCGGGAAGACCTCGTGACTAAGAGTAGAGTTCAGTCTAGTTATTGAATTATAAACCTGCATGATCATGATAATCGACTAAGACATTTGAGACCTTGTCATAGCAACTTAACTAGTCAGGCCTGTTTTGTGAATCATCTAACTCAGTGATCAATTTTGGCACAAAAACATTCCTAGAAATTTTAAGTGATTGCAACTATGAGTTGAATTATCAATAGTTTCATATAGACTTTGCTTGAGGATAAGCAAAAAGCTAAGTGTGGGGTTATATGATATGCATAAATCATATCACTTTTTTAGCATGTTTTTAGGCACAATTTAAGGCGAAATTGGAGTTAAATCGTTCTTAATTGACTGTTATTAACACAATTTTGCAGTTTTTGTGATTTTGGAAGTTTCAGGTGAAATATGCAAGAAAATGGCAAATTTCAGGGCAAAAATGTGATTTTCAGAAGTTCAGAAGTTAAAACGGGAGTCCCGACCCGGTCAACAGATCGGGACCGGCATTCTGGACTCGGGACGGGTGTCCCGAACCCATGAACAGTGTTCCACATCATTTTCTGAAGAGAAATTCACTCAGCTTCCCTGCTATAAATACCCTAGGCATTCTACAGTTGTAATCATCCCTCTCCAATTGATCTAAATCATTCAGTAGCTTCCAGTACACAGTTTTCTACTATTTACAAGTCATTCAGTGATCTCAGGTGTTTTTGTTCAAGTAGATTTTCAGTATACGAGAGTTTCTCGTGTTCTTTGTTTCTGAGAGTCTGTCTCAGGATCTTAGAATATGACTAGATAGGGTTTGTTTTTAGTATTCATAGAATGCCTGGGATTTCTCTAGGAGATCCTAAGAGAGGACTAGGCGTTCGAAGTGTTAGTCAACAGGGCTTTGCTTAAGCCTGGGACGTAAGGTAAAGCAATAGCTACTAGGCTGAGGAAGCGTCCTCTGAAGGTTTTGTAGAGAAGAGTTGGGTCAAGCAGTCCAGGATATACAAGTAGTTGCTCGATCAACGGACCTAATAAAGGGTTAATACTTTATGGTGGTGGTCCCCTTATCCCTCTCTTAATATTTTTGTACTGTGTTTGTCCAAAGACCCATTTGATTATTAAATTATAATATTATGAATATGTGTTTTGCATGTTGAAGATATTTACATTTTTCCAGAAAGGTCACCAGCTTAATTATCATTATGACTGTATGTCTATTTACTCCTTCAAATTAGATGAACGGTTATAGATAATTCATACCCATGGTCTAATCATAACCTGTCTAGTTTAACAGACCTTAATTTAGGGCTTTGTGTGAGGACGGAAGCATTAAGGTCTGCCATATTAGATGAAATAACCTATATCACCATGTTTGTTAAAGTAGTCTAAGTATGCTGAGTTCATGTGTTTATTCCGGCATTAGGGTGAGCGGCATGATCTTCTGAGTGATACAGGACTTTCATGGATGCCTTTAGCTCGAACCGTGAGTAGGGCCGTCAGTGGCGATGTGGTGATTTATCAGATAACTCAGATGTAGTACACAAGTAGAATCAGTATATAATTGCAATCTAGACCAAGATATATCTAAAATACTCGAAGATAGGTCAATCAACATGTAGGAACAATATAACATATATCAGAACACTGTTTGTAAATCACTCTTGCATGCTTAATTAACTCGAACCTTGTGTAGAATGGATCAACCTCTCATCAAAGGATATTGATGAATGATTACATAACTGGATAATAAAATGAGAGTTAGGGTAAAAGGATAGATGCTACTAAGCCGTTACCACTTCCCTGGGAGTACGATAATTTCTTAAATTAAAATCGTAGGCACTTTCCAACAGACTAGCTACACGATAGGTACTCTGTCTTAGGTTCTGATTGATTAGGTGACAACATAGATGCTAAATGTGACAATTAGTAATTCTAAGTCCTTAATTATTCATAATCGATATAGGGTAAATAAAACCTATTTTTAGCATATCGATCGGAATGCATCAACATGTATTCTGATGTATATTTACTATTTCTACAAGTTGGTTGACCTATCTTCTAACATTTTAGATATATCTTGGTCTGAAATGCAATGATGAATTGTATCTGCCTGTGTACCACATCTGAGTTACCTTATGTATTCACCCTACCTTAATGATGACCCTTCTCACGTTTTGGGTTAAAGTATCCATGAAAGCATGTGTCACTTAAAAAATCATACCACTCACCCTAATGCCAGCATACTGCCCAAACTCAGCCTCATTAGGCTACTTTAACAAACATGGTGATCTAGAAGTTATTTTACCTAATATGGCAGACCTTAAAATATTCTACCCTAACTTAAGGCATGTTAAACTAAACAGGTTATGATGTAGACCATGGTTAGGAATTGTCTATAACCGTTCATTTAGTTTAAAAGAGAAAACAGATTATCAGGTATAATGTTAATTTAGTAGGTGACCTTTCCAGAAAAATGAGTATAACCTCAACGTTCAAAACATGTATAATACATGTATAATATAGCAATCATAATTCAGTATTCAAATAGGTGTTTAGATGAACACAACACAAAGATATAATGAGAGGATTTAGGGGACCACCACCATAAAGTATTCACCCTTTATCAAGTCTGTCGGTGCTGCCAATACTTGTCTCCTTTGGGTTGCTCGACCTGACTCTAATCAACAAAATCTTCAGAGAACGCTTCCTTAGCCTAGTAGCAATTGTTTTACCTTACGTCCTAAGCTTAAGCAATGCCCTATTGACTAACTATTCACTTACCTAATACTCTCTTAGGATCTCCTAACGAAATCCCGGGTATTCTATGAATACCAAAGCAAACACTATCTAATCAAATTCCCAGAATCTGAGATAAACACTCAGAGAATAGAGAAAATGAGACACTCTATGTTGCTAGATGGCTTGTGTTGAGTGCTCAAGGATATCTCTAACCTTCCAATCCTTGGGGTATTTTTAGGGGTGAAAACGAAGGGATTTTACATGAAGAATCGATCTGGAACACATTTTTGCTGCTCGAGACGCCCGTCCTGAGCCTTTGACTGGGTCGGGGCGGGCATTCTGGCTCTGGGACACCCGCCTTGATCTTTGAACTTTTGAAAATCTCATTTTTGCCCCGATATTAGCTATTTTCATGCAATTTACTCATGAAACTTCCAAAATCACAAATTATGCAAAACGATGTCAATTTCATTCAATTAAGATGAATTTAGTTCCAATAATACCTTAATTTGTGTCTAAAAACATGCTAAAAATGTGATATGTGCATATCATCTATCTAGTCATTCAAGTTGCTATCATATTCTCAAACGGTCAAATATTATTTAGTTCAGCTCAAAAAGGTATTCGGTTGATTTTTCTAATCCAAACTAGATTGTGCTAAAAAAATTAGGAATTCCCTATTTCTAAGTGATGAATTCAGCAAAGCAATCGAAATGTCCCGAATGGTCATAACCCTCTACTGATTACATATCACAGATAGAAGCAGTTTTTCAATCAGCCAATAATTTTTTTGAAGTCTAAAAGAGTGAAAAGATTTGGAATTTTTTTTGGAAGGGTGTAATCTTAGTGAAAACAGAGGAAAACATGCAAATAATTTGAGTAGTGCACTGCGCACTGCTACCCCACACTTAAGATTTACATTGTCCTCAGTATTCATGTATATCCTATCACCCCACATTTATTTGAAAAATCATAAAAACGAAAAGAAAAGACAACTAAAACAAAAATTTGAAACAAACAAAATAAGTTAAGAATCAAAACTGAAACAAAAGAATTTACTCCTTTATTCGTCGAACACAATAGGTTGCTCAAACCGGTCGATTGGCTCTTTGTAGAATTTTAAGCGCTGCCCATTCACTTTTTGAGTAGCACCGTCGGAATCCATTATTACAAATGCGCCAAAGGGCGACACTTCTGGTTCGTAACTTTCTTGGAAACAATTTCAAATGTGAATTGTATAACAACACTTTATCTCCTGGTTTCAAATTATTCTGGAATCTGAGTTTCCTATCATGCCAGAGTTTACTCGTCATTTTGAATTGATGTGAGTTTTCATAGGACTTTAGCCTCCATTCATCCAATTCATTGAGTTGTAAAGTCCGGTTTTCCTCAAACAAAGTATTATCTAGATTGCATTTTTGTACCGCCTAATATGCTCTATGTTCAAGTTCGACAGGCAAGTGGCATGCTTTTCTATAAACTAATCTATAAGGTGAAAAACCTGTAGATGTTCTATATGCTGTGCGGAAGGCCCATAAGGCATCATCTAGTTTTATAACCCAATCCTTACGGTTAACACCTACAGTATTTTCTAATATCCGTTTAATGCCCCCTATTGGTTACCTCAACCTGCCCATTGGTCTGTGGGTGGTATGCTGTGGAAAAGCGATGCTGAACTCCATATTGCTTGAGTACTTTCTGCAATTGTGAGTTGCAGAAATGTGTAGCTCTATCACTGATTAGGGCATTAAGACACCAGAATCTAAAAAAAATTGTCTAAGAAACCTGCACACGACTCTAGCATCATTAGTAGGTAATGCCTGTGCCTCAGGCCATTTTGAAAAATATTCTACAACTACTATGATGTATTTATTTCCGAAGGAAGAAGGAAACGAATAATGGTTGTTTTCTAGCCTATATTTTTTAGATAAAATTGAGGCTTATGATTATCATCTTCGGGGAGTATTAAACACCATTCGTTTTAAAAATTTAATAATCGTTTCCCAAGGAAGTTAGGATTCCTCTACTAATGATGGACTTAGAGAAAACTAAAGTTTAGGTTCCAACAAATGAAGGAAGTAGCAAGGTCTAATCTAGAAAGCAAGTAAAAGGAAAGCAATAAAAGAAAGCAATAGATAAAAAACAATTTTAGGATCTTTAAGAAATTATATAAGCACACAACTATTGAGAGGATCTAGCAATAATAAATCTTCATGACTTGATAATTCTTACGCTTAGGTCTAGGGCATAGATATCCAACCTTGAGATTGTTATTGACCTCTACCCCTAGAGCACGTCACAGTACCTAATGATAGCCTACATCAAGCATCTTAGGACATTGACATCTATATAAGATGTAATCCATACAATCATGATGAAAATGTAAAAAACAAAAGATGTAGATAACATAAAAACACTCAAATCACAAGATATTAAAGAGTTCTCAACAATTATATCTAAAGTAATGTAGAACAAAAGGAGATCCTAAAGGAGAATTATTGTTGAAACACATACATACAAGATCATAGGAGATCAAAGAGGTAAGAGATGTGTACAAGTAAACTAGGACTCTTGATATCTCAAAGCTCTTGTGTATGTTCTTCCTCCACCTTTTCTTCAGTACATCATCACACCTCCACCAAGGGAAACCAACAAAATTGAAGTCCTTGAGGGTTTGGGACCATTTCAATTTGTTGATCTTTAGGAGGAGGGATGATATTGATATCAACCTCATTCCTAAGAATGAAAAAGTGCAACCCCTTGGTTTGTGGACCTTGAACTCTCACACTCTTAAGAGAAGACTGAATTTCCCTCTCTACTTGAAGAAGTCCCTAAACTCTCTCCTTAGTTTGTGAAAAGAAATTCAAAGAAAAATAGAAGAAGAGAATGACAATTGAAAATAAAATAAATCTTGTATTGATAAGTTTCAAAGTACAAAGACTACAATGAAACAAAACTTATAATTCTCTCTATGAATTGTGGTTCTACACATGATACATCTGTGGAGAAATTCCACTATTTATAGATACAAAATGTAGGGGTAAATTAGCAAATTCACAAATAAAAAATCTGATGATGAGGTCTTCATGGCTGTCAACGGATCATTCTTGACGACCGTCAAGCTTGACGGCCAACAAGAACAAGGTGTTGACGGGCGTCAAGACGCGACGTATAAAATATCTTCAAATTTTGCAATTGAGTCCTTAAATTTGCAATTCATCGCATTTTTGCCCCAAAAACTTTCTTAAATCAATTTAATCAAAGAATTAGTAAAATTAAACAAAAATTGATTATTTATTAACAATTGAATCAACAATTAAGCACAAATCGTCACTTGAATATTTTAGTGTTATCAAATACCCCCACAATTAGACTTTTGCTTGTCCCAAGCAAATAACAAGTACGGAAGAAAAGAAAGAACAATCAACACTAAAATATTTTTGAAAAAACAATAAAATCAAATAGTGACTGATATGCATAAATCATATCACTTTTTAGCATGTTTTTAGGCACAATTTAGGGCAAAATTGGAGTTAAATCGTTCTTAATTGACTGTTATTAACACAATTTCACAGTTTTTGTGATTTTGGTAGTTTCAGGTGAAATATGCAAGAAAATGGCAAATTTCAGGGTAAAACGTGATTTTTAGAAGTTCGGGAATTAGGAAGGGCATCCTGACCCGGTCAAAGCACCGGGACAGGCGTCCCAGACCCAGTCAACAGATCGGGACGGGAGTCCCCAACCCATGAACAATATCCCACATCGTTTTTTGAAGAGAAAATCACTCAGCTTCCCTGCTATAATTACCCTAGGCATTCCTCAGTTGAAATCATCCCTCTCCACTTGATCTGAATCATTCAGTGGCTTCCAGTATACAATTTTATACTGTATACGAGTCACTCAGTGATCTCAGGTGTTTTTTGTTCAAGTAGGTTTTAGTATACGAGAGTTTCTCGTGTTCTCTATTTTCTGATAGTCTGTCTCAGGATCTTAGAATACGACTAGATAGGGTTCATTTTTGGTATTCATAGAATACCCGGGATTTTTTTAGGAGATCCTAAGAGAGCATTAGGTGAGCGAAGAGTTAGTCAACATGGCTTTGCTTAAGCCCAGGATGTAAGGTAAAACAATAGCTGCTAGGCTGAGGAAGAGTTCTCCGAAGGTTCTGTCGAGTAGAGTCGGGTCAAGCAGTCCAGGATATACAAGCAGTTGCTCCATCAGCGGACCTAATAAACGGTGAATACTTTATGGTGGTGGTCCCCTTGTCCCTCTCTTTATATTTTTGTACTGTGTTTATCCAAAGAGCTATTTGATTATTAAATTATGATATTATGAATATGTGTTTTGCATGTTGAAAATATTTATATTTTTCCAAAAAGGTCACCAGCTTAATTATCATTATAACTGTATGTCTACTTGCTCTTTTAAATTAGATGAACGGTTATAGACAATTCCTAACCACGGTCTAATCATAACCTGTCTAGTTTAACAGACCTTAATTTAGGGCTTTGTGTGAGGATGTAAGCATTAAAGTCTGCCATATTAGATAAAATAACCTATAGATCACCATGTTTGTTAGATTAGTCTAATGAGGCTGAGTTCGTGTTTTTATGCCGGCGTTAGGGCAAGCGGCATGATCTCCTGAGTGACACAGGACTTTCATGGATGCTTTTAGCTTGAACCGTGAGTAGGGCCATCAATGGCGATGGGGCGGTTTATCAGATAATTCAGATGTGGTACACAAGTAGAATCATTATATAATTGTAATCTATACCAAGATATATCTAAAATACTCGAAGATAGGTTAATCAACATGTAGAAAACAATATAACATATATCAGAACACTTGTCTGTAAAATACTCTTGCATGCTTAATATACTCGAACCCTGTGTAGAATGGATCACCCTTTCATCAAATATATTGATGAATGATTGCATAATTGGATAATAAAATGAGAGTTAGGGTAAAAGGATAGTTGCTACTAAGCCGTTACCACTTCCCTAGGAGTATGATAATTTCTTAAATTAAAATTGTAGGTACTTTCCAACAGACTAGCTACACGATAGGTACTCTGCCATAGGTTCTGATTGATTAAGTGACAACATAGATGCTAAATATGATAATTAGTAATTGTAAGTCCTTAATTATTCATAATCGATATAGGGTAAATAAAACCTAATTTTAGCATATCAATCGAAATCCCATCAGTGACAAATTTTAAAATCTCTAACTCTCTCAAAAAATCCAAATCACTCCTCAAGATTCTCTCACTCAATCCTCGGAAATTACAATCGTCCCCTAGCACCTCATTGACTATTCTCACACTATTCCCAAATATGTGACTCACAAATTTCTAAATTCATCTAAGACTCGCGAAGATCATAGAATTTCCCTAAATGTGTGTTTGTCTACTCATAGTTTATCACTCAACCAACAAATTTCCTCTCAAAGCAGTCCAATCATCAAGAAATTCAATTGATTCTGTAAATCGCAACAATCATTCCTAAACACTTTTTCGGAGCTCAAGAACAAATAACCACTTTTTATTGTTTTTATTTATTGTTTTAAATTTGTAAGGTTGATTACATTCACGTACACATGTCAACCTCAACTACTCATGTAGCGAATCTCACTCCGATGACTCCCAGATCTCGGAGACCTTAGGGCATCAAACATTAAGTTCCCATCAGGAGTGATTTTCAAGTAGCCAAGGACACTTATGAAATACCCTTTCATTAGTTGATTTTATTAACGGTGGTCACCGTCCCTCAAACTCCTATAAGCATGTCGGAAAATCGTCACAAAAACGAAAGATCAGAATACCAACAATCGAGAAAGTCCAAGAGTCCATCCATCGATCAAACAACTAGTACAAGTAGTGTGCTCAATGATTGTTAGGAATTTTCTATAATAGTGCCCGGTCTCAGATTTCAATAGTCCGATTGAGTTTATATCACAAGAGTCATGCAATAGCAATCATTACTATCATTGGCTGAACAAAAGTCAAAATCTAAGAAATCAAGAAAAATTATCTTTTTTTGGAATAAAACGAACAAGTTCGAAAAAGTTTTGAAAACTTTTTAGAAGTTTTGAAAATTTTGGGCAAAAATTGATCATCATAAGAAAGAAAAGTACCAATATGAATCTCCACCCCACACTTAAGATTCACAATGTCCTCATTGTGGAAATACCCCACACTTAAATAAAGAACAAAGGTAAATAAAAGAGAGAAAGAAGGGAAAATAATTAATCATTAATAATTATACAAAATAAATAATAAAAAAATAAATACAATAAATAGGCCAAATAAGTAGAAATAAATCAAATAAAGAATAAATTAAAATAAATAGGACACATAAATAATAATAATAATAAAGAGAGTAAATTAGAATAAATAGGCAACATAAATAATAAAGAAAGTAAATTAAAATAAATAAACCACATAAATCATAAAAAGATAATTTATAATAAATAGGCCAAATAAATAAGAAAAAGATAATAAAAGTAAATAGTCCAAATAAATAATAAAAAGATAAATAGAAATAAATAAGCCATATAAATAATAAAAAGATAAATAGAAATAAATAGGCCAAATAAATAATAAAAAGATAAGTAAAATAAATAATAAAAAGGTAAATAAAATTAAATAGGCCAAATAAATAATAAAAAGATTAAAAAAATAGATATGCCAAATAAATAATAAAAAGATAAATAAAAATAAATAGATAGGTGTTGCGTTGTGTGCGTGTGTCACAATTTGTAAAGATAAAGAAAATAGAATAAATCAATGCAATATTAACAAGTGCAAGTATACACCGGTCAACAAGTAATATATGTACCTAAGTACAAGATTATCGATCCCACAGAGATTTTGTATGCCAATTATACATGCAAACATGATTTACATTTGGTTAAAAGAATAAAAGAATAAAGAATGATGAATATTGGGTGGAGATTCGGAGGTTAAGCTACTGCTAAGATATTGCTGCAGCAACGGAAATGCTGCAGCATCACCAATGCCGCAGCAATTCTACCTAACTACTACTACAGGTCAGCCTACTGGAAAATCACCATGAGAATACAACAGGTAATACAATGCTGTAAAAATCAAGCAAAAAATGTAAGTACAAACCAGAGGTGAATGTAAGTATACAAAGCATGCTTTCAGTTCTATATCAATGCTACAGCATGTCTGGTTTCACCCAGACTACTTGATCTACTAGTCTAGATCCCCGATGACATACCTTGGACCTAGCGCAACGCTAGGCAGTGAATGTACCGCTGTTCACGCAGTTATCAAATCCACTGCTATATGATTACCGCTGTTCACGCAGTTCTCAAATATAGCGCCACATAATCCTAATGTGATTACATGAATAAACCAAGCATTGCTCCATACAAGCATTAAACATAAAAAACAGAAAGTAATGCTGCAACATACCAATCATCATAGTTAAAACAGTGTATTCAACATGCTCATACTTAACTACACCACAACATCTTCAGGTTAAGAATATGTATTATGCTGAAACGAATCATGGAAAACAAGAATCAACGTAATAGGAAAGATAGTCCCTAGGTCTGTAGTGACACCAATCAATGGAGTCAAGCCTAAGACGGAAAACAAATCACTCCCAAAACATTTTTAATCAACCCTTGAACCAAGAATCATGAAAGACAAGGACTAACGTAATAGGAAAAATAGTCCCTAGGTCCGTAGTGACACCAATCAACGGAGTCAAGCCTAAGACGGAAAACATATTACTCCCAAAACATTTTTAATCAATCCTTGAACACATGTAAACATTCTCATATTACAAAGATCATTAAATTACAAAACAGTAATAAATTGAAGAACATTCAATTACAAAACAGTAAACAACTTGAAGAAATGGAAAGAGGGTTACTCGGGTTGGAGATCACCCTACTGCCCCAAATCGGATTTAATCAAGCTGCTGCTGTCCTTCGTTTCCTCTGCGTGATGCTGCTTCCTTCGATCATGAACAACCCGAAAATTTCCAGCAAAGTCGCCCCAGCTTTCTCAGGTTCGTTTCCACTCGATCTACACTCTAAAACACACTACCCACTGCCTAAATTCTAAGTTAATACTAGATACACACATACCAACATACAAACATTATTTTCCACCCTAATCTAAGCTCAAAAACAACTTCAAAACAAACTACCTACTGCCTAAGTCCTAAGCTGCCCGTAACTAAACACAAAACAATATTTCTCCTCCTCTCTTCCCGTCACTTCCTCTCTACCGTGCCCACTGTCCATAATGCTCTTATTTTTCTTCCCAAAGATTCCAGCAAAATAAAAAATTAATTTTGCAGCTGCCTTCTGGAATTTTTCCACCGAATGCCGCCCCTTTTCCCCACCTACTCTCACAAAACCAGCCAGCAATTGAGAGTTTTCATCATGTGAATATATATACATACATATATATATATACCCACTAGGAAATATGCTTCTTCTTTTTTGTATAATGCAGCTGCCACTGCACCTTTTTTTTCCTGAAAATCTGCTAGAAAATTGAGAGGAATCTCATCATATGTATGTATATATATGTATATATATATATATTGTTGGACAACAACTATCTTCTATCTTTTTGTCTACCTTGCCAACTTGTACTCCCACAAATATATATATATATATATATATACATATAACAAAGATTTCAACATGTGTACCTTATATATATATATATATGTATGTATATATATGTGTATAATGGATGGGACCAAAGAAATGAATACATAGGACCGAAAGTGTGCATCTTTAAATATGCCCAGCTGGATTTTTAAATGACAAATGGTGTGTGGGTGTGTAATATATATATATATATATATATATATATACATATAGATACGTATAGATACATATATGTAGAGATGCAAATTTTCCACACATTCTTCACTTTCCTCTCGATCACTTTTATCCAACAATGTCAACCATCCACATTCCCTTTTTACCCTTGTCACAATAAGTCAATTCAAATAAACTCCCAAATAACAAATAATACAACTTATCCACATGTTGAGAAATTTATTCAATTAAATTGACTTTTAACCATAATTCCACATTTTTAGGTAAAAAGAGAGAAAATATCAAATCAACACATTTTTATTCCATTTTCCAAATAAATTCAATTAATTCCCGAATAAAATGTGGTAAATTAGATGTGAATAACTCTATTATTCTAGAGTTATCAATAGGCCAAATAAATAATAAAAATATAAATAAAAATAAATAGTCAAATAAATAATAAAAAGATAAATTAAAATAATCTTAAAAGAATAAAATATTTTAAGAGAATAAAATAGAATAAATAAAAATAGATAAGAAATAATAAAGAAAGTAATTAGAAGAATAATTTTTAGGAAAAATATTAAAAGAAATATTTTAATAAAACAAGGAAATAAAAAGAAATAAAGAGAGTTAAAAATAACATAAAAGGAAATTAATTAAGTTAAAGAAATTGAAGTATCAAGTGGTATAGGATCAGCTTCTTTGTAAAACTTTAACCTTTGACTCCTTTACCTTAAAAGTTGAACCATCATCCGAAATGATTTCACAAGCTCCATAAGGTGATACGCTTTTAATATTGAAAGGTCCCTTCCAAAAACTGTTAAGTTTCCTGGAAATAACTTTAAACGAGAATTAAATAACAAAACCTTATCGCCCGGTTGAAAACTTTTAGAACTAAGGTGCCTATCATGCCAAAGTTTACTATTCATTTTGAAGTTTACTGAATTTTCATAAGCGTTAAATCTCCATTCATCGAGTTCATTTAATTGCAAAGTTCTTTCCTGCAAGGATAGTTCATCATCTAAATTGCACTTCTTAAGTGCCCAAAAAGCCATATGTTCAACTTCAACAGGTAGATGACATGCTTTTCCATAGAAAAGTTTAAAGGGAGAAAAGCCAGTGGATGTTCTATAAGCAGTCCTGATACGCGAAAATTGTATCACCTTTTTAGCATGTTTTTATGTATGAATTTGGGTGAAATTAAGGGTAAATTGATCTTAATTGTTCATTATTTACTTAATTTCACAGTTTTTCTGATTTTGGAAGTGACAGGTGAAAAGTAGACGAAAACAGCAAATTTTGGGGCAAAAATGCAATTTTTGGAAATATTGACTTAGTCAACGGGTCAGGACGGGCGTCCCGACCCAGTCAACCCGCCGGGACGGGCGTCCAGGACTCGGGACGGGCATCCCGACCTGGTCAACAGATCAGGACGGGCGTCCCGAAACCCCAGAACCAGTCCCACATCGAATTTTTGATGAAAAATCACCCCGGGAAGCTGCTATAAATACCCCAGGCCTCCAGCAGTTGAATTCATTCCTCTCCACTCGATCTGAGTCATTTAGTGGTTTCCAGTGTACTCTTCTCTAGTACACAACTCACTCAGAGACTCGGATCTCAGTTTTCATTCTTATTAGTGTTTTGTTTTAGTTTCTGAGAAATAGTCTCAGATCTTAGGTTTCTATAGATAGGTTCGTTTCTGGTATTCATAGAATACCCGAGATTTCGTTAGGAGATCCTAAGAGGGCTCTAGGCGTTCGAAGAGTCAGTCCACAGGGCTGGGCTTAAGCTGGGTATTAAGGTAAAGCCCAGTTACTAGGCTGAGGAAGCGTCCTCCGAAGGTTCTGGTGAGCAGAGTCAGGGCGAGCAACACGACATATACAGCAGTACGCTCCGTCGGCGAGACTACGTAAAGGGTGATTTCTTTATGGCATCAGTCCCCATGTCACTCTCTTATATGTTGTTATTGTTTTGTTCTAAATACTTATTATGAATACAAGATTACGATTTTTATGAATAGTTGTTTTATATGTTGACGTTGTTATGTTTTTCCGGAAATAGCCACCTGCTAAATATTCACTATGTCTGCATGTTTAATGTGCTCTTTTAAACTAAAGTTAGGGTTATAGACAATTCCTAACCACGATTTAATCATAACCTGTTTAGTTTAACAAGCATCAATTAGTATTGGTGTCTGCCATGCTAGATAAAATAACATGTTGAACACCCTGCCTGTTAAAGTAGTCTAGGTAGGGGCCGAGCTGAGTCTGATTATGTCGGCGGCTAGGGCAAGCGGTATGATCCCCGAAGTGACATAGGGCTTTCATGGATGCCTTCGTCCCGAACCGTGAGTAGGGCCGTCATTAAGGTAGGGCGGTTTATTAGAGACCTCGGATGTGGTACGCCTTTAGACACAGAACATAGTTGCAATCCAAGCTAAGATATATCTAAAATACTCGAATATAGGTCAAACCACATATAGGAACAGTATAACATAGAATCAGGACACATCTATAAAACACTTCTAGGATTAATTAGACTGAAACCTAGTGGAGAATGAATCACCCTCTCATCAAAGTATTTGATGAAGATTGCATAACTGGATCATAAGATAGGAGTTAGGATAAAAGGCTAGTTACTACTAAGCCGTTGCCACTTCCCTGGGAGTACGATATTTAACTTAATAAAATCGTAGATACATTCCAATAGACTAGCTACACGATAGGTACTCTACCTTAGGTTCTGGCTGATTAAGTGACACCATAGAGACTAAATGTGACAATTAGTCAATCACAGTCCTTAATTATTCATAATCAACATATGGTAAAATAACACCTACTTAGCACATCGGTCGGAAAACCCATCAGATTTTTGGCGCCGTTGCCGGGGAAATATCATAATGAATTTAGGATTCCTGATCAAAATTCTAGAGGCTTATGATAGGTAACGGTAGTAACCTAGACCTTAACCCAACACTTCTCTTATACCAGTTAGACAATCAGTTTCCGAAATATAGGGTTATCATAACTAATTAATTCTAGATGTTATCTGGAATTAAGACATTTAGGATAATCAAATTTTAGAAAATTATTCTAAAACCATATTGAGGGAATTTAATCGCTTTCAAAATATTAAAAGAAAAAATTTTAAAATCTAAAAATTCGAAAAAAATTGTACTTTTTCTTGTTTAATGGTAAGTTGTTCCCTTTTCCCTATATTTCGTGTTTTCTTCTTTTGAATAGTTGTTTCGTTTTATTTTCTCTTTCTTCCAAATTTTTAAGTTTTCACTTTCCCTGTAACCCCACTAACCAGTTTGCTCAGGCTAAAACGTGTTCTTCTCTGTAGTTGCATGACTCGATCTTCAGAAGCTAACCTTGAAACACCAGTTGAAAATCCTGAACGAATCATTCGCACAGCTAATAGGCGAAGAACAGAAATGGCTGCTGAAAGACCTACCCTTGAATCCTACATCCAGCCACAGACTATCCCAGTCTCATCTGCCATCCGAATCCCTGGGAACCCTCGCTATGATCTTAAACCTAATGTGATCCAGCTGATTATAAATCGAGTTCAGTTTGGAGGAACTGCAGCCGAGAATCCGCTGGAACACCTATCTGATTTCTCTTCTCTCTGCGAAGGCCTCAAGGGAGATCACACTGCAGAAGTAACTAAACTCAACCTTTTTCCCTACTCACTGAGGGACAGAGCTAAGAGATGGTTGGCCCAGCTACCTACTAACTCCATCACCTCTTGGGACGAGTTAAGCAAAGCCTTCCTAGAAGAGTACTACTCTGCAGCAAGAGTCCTAGAATATCGAAGGGCTCTGTCTAGTTTCACTCAAGCTGCTGATGAGACAGTGATCGAAGCTTGGGACAGATTCAAGGAGCTACTCAGGCTCTGCCCCCAACATGGACTTACCGAGGCATTGCTGATTCAGCAATTTTACGGGGGTATGTCAGACATGGGTAAGCAAATTCTTGATGGACTCAATCCCCAGAGCGGTTTCAATGGAATGAGTGATGTAGATGCTAGAAACGCTCTGGAGAGACTCTACAGGAACAGCAAATTGGCGCACAAGTGGCCGAGCTAAGAAGCAACCAGTAAATGCGGTCGTTGCCTCCACTGATGATCAATTTGAGGCACTGAAGGCCAGCATTACTAATCAGCTGAAATGCTTTCCAACAAGGGAAAGCATCAGTCAGTATACCAAGTCTGCGAATTTTTGCCAAGGACCACATTTCAGTGGGGATTGTTATGGTAATGGGATATTAACTATCCCAGAAGAATGGAACAAGTGGACGCAGTGAATTCTGCTCCTATAGGAAATACCTACAATCCCACTTGGAAGAACCTCCGGGATTTAGCTGGAGAAACAATCCGGGACTACTAACTTCAGAATACCTCAAATCCGCCGGCATATCCGCAGAACCAGCAAGTCCGCTCTGCCTGCACAGGACTACAATCGTTCCAGCTGACCCCATGCAAGAATTCAGAGACATGCTGAGAGCATTCCGACTCCAACAAGGAAATGATAGAGTCCAACAGAAAGATTCAGGAAGCTCACGCAGAAAGAATCCAGCAGAACGAGAATAGACAGAAGCAGACCGAGCAACAATCAGAAACACACAAGCTGCTATACAAACTTTAGAGAGGCAAATGGTCAGCTATCCACCCATTTCTCTCACAGGTCCCAGGGAACGCTACCAAGCAACACTGAGACCAACCCTCAAACTGAATGCAACCATCACTCTAAGATCTGGTAAATTCTATCTCCATCTCCACCCAAACCATCTGACCCTCCTATTCTTGTGCAGGAACCAGAAGAAGGCTCCAAGGACCCAACGCCGATGTCGAATCGAAGTAGCAAGGAAAGGAAGACGGAGTTTATTCCTGAGTACCGCCAAAAGTACCTTACCCTGCCAGACTTATGCACAATAAAGATAAGGAGCAATTTGAAAAGTTTCTTAGAATTTTAGTCAGATTCATGTTAATTTACCTTTACTTGATGTTATTCTGAAATGCCAAAGTATGCTAAGTTTTTAAAAGAAGTTGTTAGTAATAAAAGAAAATTTGACATGGACAAGGTGGTTCTTAATGAAGAATGTTCGGCGGTTCTGTTGATAAAACTACCGTCTAAACAGAAAGATCCTGGTTGTTTTACCTTGCCATGTACAATTGGAAATATTACTAACATGCATGCATTAGCAGACCTAGGAGCTAGTATTAATCTTATGCCATCTAGTTTATTTGATAAATTAGGATTGCATGATTTGAAAACGACTAGGATGTGCATACAACTTGCAGATAGGACAGTCAAAATCCCCAAGGGAATAATTGAAGACCTCTTAGTAAAGGTCGGAAAATTTGTGTTTCCTGTGGATTTGTTGTTATGGATATGAATGGGGAAGGAGGAGTACCCCTGATCCTAGGTCGACCATTTCTAGCTACCTCAAAAGCATTAATAGACGTCAGTAATGGTCAAATCAAGTTAAGGGTAGGAAATGATGACATCACTTTTGATCTAAATGAGACCCTTAGGTATCCCATGCATTTAGATGATACTTGTTTTTGTGTGGATGCCATGGAACATTTAATTGCAATTAACGTGACAGACCTATGCTCAAACTATTAAGTTCTAAGTGAGGACTCCCTAGAATTAGAGGAACCTGAACTTAGCTCTTCTGAAAATGAAATTACTTCTGATAGTTTCACTGAGATAGGTGATGATAGATGAAGAAGAACGAACCTCGTTTGAAGATCCACCAGACTTGGAGCTGAAGGAACTGCCCACTCATCTGTGCTACGAATTCCTAGATGACAACAAGAAACTTCCCATTATTCTTGCAGCTGATCTGACTGCAGAACAAAGGAAGCTGACTGTGGATATGTGCAGAAAGCATAGAAGAGCCTTTGCCTACAAAATTGCGGATATCCCAGGTATTAATCCAAGCTTTTGTTCGCATAAGATTCTTCTAGAAAATGAGTATAAGCCATGTGTGCAACCTCAAAGGAGGTTGAATCCTAATGTGTGTGATGTTGTTAAGAAAGAAGTCATTAAACTGTTAGATGCAGGACTTATCTACCCTATCTCAGATAGTGAGTGGGTAAGCCCGGTGCAGGTAGTACCTAAGAAAGGCGGTATAACAGTTGTTAGGAATGAGCATAATGAACTAATCCCTACAAGAACTGTAACTGGTCATCGTGTATGCATAGACTATAGAAAACTAAATACGGCCACACGAAAAGATCACTTTCCCCTTCCTTTTATTGACCAAATGTTAGAAAGATTATCTGGACACATGTTTTATTGCTTTCTTGATGGGTTTTCTGGTTATTTTCAAATTCCTATCTCCCCTGAGGACCAGCATAAAACTACATTCACATGCCCTTTTGGAACATTTGCATATAGAAGGATGCCTTTTGGTCTGTGTAATGCACCTGCTACATTTCAACGTTGTATGACCGCTATCTTTGAGGACATGTTAGGAAAATCTATGGAAGTATTTATGGATGACTTTTCTGTTTTTGGTAATTCATTTGAGGTTTGTCTAAAGAACTTGGAGTTAATGTTGAAACGTTGTATAAAATCTAACCTGGTTTTAAATTGGGAAAAATGCCACTTCATGGTAAAAGAGGGAATCGTTTTAGGACATAAGATCTCACACCTAGGTATGGAAGTAGATAAGGCAAAAATTGAAGTTATTTCAAAACTACCTCCTCCCAAAAATGTGAGAGCCGTTAGGAGTTTTTTGGGACACGCTGGCTTTTATCGTAGGTTTATAAAATATTTTTCATCAATAGCCAGGCCGTTGACCAATTTACTCGGAAAAGATGTTCCATTTGTCTTCGATGAGAAATGTCTAAAAGCTTTTAATAGACTTAAGGAACTCTTAACTACTGCACCCATCATGACATCACCAGACTGGAGTCTACCTTTTGAGCTTATGTGTGATGCTAGTGACTATGCAGTAGGAGTAGTTTTAGGACAAAGACATGATAAGAAATTCCATGTAATATATTATGCTAGTAAAACCTTAACTGATGCTCAGGAAAATTACACTACGACAGAAAAGGAATTATTAGCAGTAGTATATGCATTTGATAAGTTTCGATCTTATCTAGTCCTGTCTAAAACTATTGTTTATACTGATCATTCGGCACTAAAATACTTGTTCAATAAAACCGACGCAAAACCAAGATTGATTAGATGGGTTTTATTGCTTCAAGAATTTGACATAGAAATTCGGATAAAAAGGGGCAGAAAACTTAGCCGCAGACCATTTGTCTAGGTTAGAAAATCCGACCCTAGAAGCCATTGATGAGACAATCATATCTGATAAATTTCCGGATGAGAATCTATGTGCATTATCTGCTATTTTCTCACCCCCTTGGTTTGCAGATATAGCAAATTACTTGGCAGCCCGGACTCTCCCTAGTGATATCACTGCTCAACAAAGAAGAAAATTCTTTGCTGACCTGAAATATTACTATTGGGAAGATCCTTTTCTATTTCGAATATGTGCAGATCAGATGATCAGAAGATGTGTATCTCAAGAAGAAGGTTTCCAAATTCTGGAACATTGTCACTGCGGACCAACAGGCGGTCACTTATGCTAATATACCGCCCGAAAAGTATTAGAAGCAGGCTTTTACTGGCCTACCATATTCAAAGACGCCGCAGCATTTACAGGATCGTGCGATGCCTGTCAGAAAGCGGGAACCATATCTTCTCGAGATAATCTACCCCAACAGGCAATTCAAAGTGTAGAAATATTTGACATGTGGGGTATAGATTTCATGGGTCCGTTTCCTTCCTCTTTTGGTATGAAGTACATCTTAGTAGCCGTAGAATATTTTTCAAAATGGCCTGAGGCACAGGCCCTACCTACTAATGATGCTAGAGCCGTATGTAAATTCCTTAACAGATTTTCGCCAGGTTTGGATGTCCAAAAGCCCTAATCAGTGATCGAGGTACGCACTTCTGCAACTCTCAATTGCAGAAGATACTTCAGCAATACGGAATTCAGCATCGCATTTCCACAGCCTACCATCCTCAAACCAACGGGCAGGCTGAGGTAACCAATAGGGGAATAAAGAGAATCCTAGAAAAGACCGTGGGTGTTAACCGTAAGGATTGGGCCAATAAACTGGAGGATGCATTATGGGCCTTCCGTACAGCATACAAGACCACTACGGGGTTCTCACCCTATCGACTAGTCTACGGAAAAGCATGCCACCTTCCGGTTGAACTTGAGCATAGAGCTTATTGGGCAGTGCAAAAATGCAATCTCGACGATAATTTAGCTAAGGAACACCGGATTCTACAACTCAACGAACTGGATGAGTGGAGGCTCAAAGCCTATGAGAACTCACATCAGTTCAAAATGACAAGTAAACTCCGGCATGACAGACGACTCAAAGCCCAGAAAAATTTTGAACCGGGAGACAAGGTATTGTTGTACAACTCACGTTTCAAATTCTTCCCAGGAAAGCTGCGTAGCTGTTGGTCAGGACCGTTCACGATCACGGAAGTATCACCTTTCGGAGCATGTGACATCATGGATTCTGACGGCATTATTCAAAAAGTAAACGGACAACGCCTGAAGATTTACAAAGAGCCGTTTGACTCGTCCGAGCAGATTGTGGACTTCACAGACTAAGGGAGTATCTCTTTCATTTTATTTCTTGTTTTGTTATTTCTAGATTCCATCTTACCCGTAGTTAGTTGAATAAGTGTGAGGTAAGAATCTTTGTGTTTTATTTCTTGTTTTCAAATAAGTGTAGGGTAATTAGATATGCATGACCACTGAGGACAGTGCCAGACTTCAGTGTGGGGTAGCAGTGCACGGTGTGCACTGTAGCAGTTTGCAAAATTTTTCGCATGATTTTGCTTGTTTTCACGTACTTTCACACCCTTCCAAAAATTTTTCAAAATTTTTTTTTCCGTCTTTCATACGTCTAAATGCAGTATGCTTGGTTAAACAATTGCTTATGTCTATGATATGTAGGTAGTATGTTATGGTTAGTAGGAGATAATTGATAGCTATCTTGGACTAATTGATTAGGAATAGGGAATTCCTGATAACTGAGCACAACTTTGTCTGGAGTAGAGACCTCAACCAATTACCTGTTCGAGACTTAACTAGATAAAATTAGACCAGTTGTGGATATATTGGTAGTTAGAATGACTAGATGAGACTCTAAGCTAGAAGTGAAAAGAAATTAAAGAAAGTTAATCAAATGAGGGTAGTTTGCCAGCGGCCTTCGCTACTCGAGCACCACTCCTTCGGGGAACTTAAAGCCTGATGCCCTAAGATCGTGTAGATCTGGGAGTCATCGGAGTGGGACTCGCTACATGGGTAGTTGAAGTTGACGTGTTCTAAGCAGACTCAAAATACCCTGAATCTATAAAGAAAATAACTAAATGCTAAAACATTAAAAATCTGATCACCAAAGCTCAGAACTCAAAAAGTTGTCTGTTGTTAATATGTCTAGCGATAGGTCGAAGTGTTATCTGGTAGTAGTTAAGACAAGAGTACATTGTGTTGACTATCTGGTCTGGACTAGTACACACACTACACATCAGGAAGACCCTTTGACTAAGGAAAAAAAGTTCAACCTAGTTGTTGATTTGTTTTCTGCCTAATCATAACAAGCTACTAAAAACATCTGAGACCTTGTCATAGCAACATAACCAGTCAGATATGTGTTAAGACTTGTCTGAAGAATTTTTGGAATAAAAACATGACTAGGGAATTAAGTAACTTTAGGTAGACTTTGCTTGAGGACAAGAAAAAACCTATGTGTGGGGTTATCTGATACGCGAAAATCGTATCACCTTTTTAGCATGTTTTTATGTATGAATTTGGGTGAAATTAAGGGTAAATTGATCTTAAATGTTCATTATTTACTTAATTTCACAGTTTTTCTGATTTTGGAAGTGTCAGGTGAAAAGTAGACGAAAACAACAAATTTTGGGGCAAAAACGTAATTTTTGGAAACATTGACTTAGTCAACGGGTCAGGACGGGCGTCCTGAACCCGGGACGGGCGTCCAGGACTCAGGACGTGCATCCCGACCTGGTCAACAGATCAGGACGGGCGTCCCAATCTGGGACGGGCGTCCCTAACCCCCAGAACCAGTCCCACATCGAATTTTTGATGAAAAATCACCCCGGGAAGCTGCTATAAATACCCCAGGCCTCCAGCAGTTGAATTCATTCCTCTCCACTCGATCTGAGCTATTTAGTGGTTTCCAGTGTACTCTTCTCTAGTACACAACTCACTCAGAGACTCGGATCTCAGTTTTCTTTCTTATTAGTGTTTTGTTTTAGTTTCTGAGAAATAGTCTCAGATCTTAGGTTTCTATAGATAGGTTCGTTTCTGGTATTCATAGAATACCCGGGATTTCGTTAGGAGATCCTAAGAGGGCTCTAGGCGTTCGAAGAGTCAGTCCACAGGGCTGGGCTTAAGTTGGGTATTAAGGTAAAGCCCAGTTACTAGGCTGAGGAAGCGTCCTCCGAAGGTTCTGGTGAGCAGAGTCAGGGCGAGCAATACGACATATACAGCAGTACGCTCCGTCGGCGAGACTACGTAAATGGTGATTTCTTTATGGCATCAGTCCCCATGTCCCTCTCTTATATGTTGTTATTGTTTTGTTCTAAATACTTATTATAATACAAGATTACGATTTTTATGAATAGTTGTTTTATATGTTGACGTTGTTATGTTTTTCCGGAAATAGCCACCTTCTAAATATTCACTATGTCTGCATGTTTAATGTGCTCTTTTAAACTAAAGTTAGGGTTATAGACAATTCCTAACCACGGTCTAATCATAACCTGTTTAGTTTAACAGGCATCAATTAGTATTCGTGTCTACCATGCTAGATAAAATAACATGTTGAACACCCTGCCTGTTAAAGTAGTCTAGGTAGGGGCCGAGTTGAGTCCGATTATGCCAGCGGCTAGGGCAAGCGGTATGATCCCCGAAGTGACATAGGGCTTTCATGGATGCCTTCGTCCCGAACTGTGAGTAGGGCCGTCATTAAGGTAGGGCGGTTTATTAGAGACCTCGGATGTGGTACGCCTTTAGACACAGAACATAGTTGCAATCCAGGCTAAGATATATCTTAAATACTCGAATATAGGTCAAACAACATATAGGAACAATATAACATAGAATCAGGACACATCTATAAAACACTTCTAGGATTAATTAGACTGAAACCTAGTGGAGAATGAATCACCCTCTCATCAAAGTATTTGATGAAGATTGCATAACTGGATCATAAGATAGGAGTTAGGATAAAAGGCTAGTTACTACTAAGCCGTTGCCACTTCCCTGGGAGTACGATATTTAACTTAATAAAATCGTAGATACATTCCAACAGACTAGCTACACGATAGGTACTCTGCCTTAGGTTCTGGCTGATTAAGTGACACCATAGAGACTAAATGTGACAATTAGTCAATCACAGTCCTTAATTATTCATAATCAACATAGGGTAAAATAACACCTATTTAGCACATCGGTCGGAAAACCCATCAAGTCCTAAACGCCCACAATGCGTCATCGAGCTTTAACGACCAATCTTTTCTATTTACCTCTATGGTTTTTTCTAAAATTCTCTTAATATCTTGATTCGTTACCTCAACTTGTCCGTTAGTCTTGGGTGATAAGCTGTTGAAATTCTATGTTGAATTCCATAACGTTGAAGAACTTTCGTAAGTTGAGTATTGTAAAAATGAGTCCCTCAATCGGTAATCAGAGCTCTTGGAAATCCAAACATGGAAAACAACTTTTTTAAAAAATTTACACACCACTTTAGCATCATTAGTGGGAAGAGCTTGAGCTTTAGGCCACTTAGAAAAATATTCTACGGCTACCAAAATATATTTATTTCCAAAAGATGAAGGAAAAGGACCCATAAAATCTATTCCCTAAATATCAAAGATTTCAACGACTTGAATATCTTTTTGTGGAAGTTCATTCTTGTAAGAAATTCTACTTGTTTGTTGGCATGCATCACACGTTTTTATGTAATTAATAGCGTCTTTAAAAAGAGTTGACCAATAAAACCCAGCTTCTAGAACATTTCAAGCTGTGCTATTTGCTGCCAAGTGTCCTCCTGTAGGTCCTGTGTGATAGTGATAAAGGATCTTACTGCATTCACTCCCAGATATACATCTTCGAATAATATGATCTGCACAAATTTTAAACAGGAAAGGATCTTCCCAAAAATAATATTTCAATTCCGCATAAAACTTCTTTTTCTGTTGGAAAGATAACCCCTTCGGAGTTATATTACCAAGGGTGAAATTTATCAATATAGTTTAGAATTTCTAACAAATTTAAATGTTCATCTGGAAAGGTATCGCGAATAATTGTTTCATGAATAGCTTCTAATTCTGGATTTTCCAATCGGGATAGGTTATTTGCTTAGCTAAATTTTTAGCTCCCTTTTTATCTTTAATCTCAATATCAAATTCCTGTAAAAGAAGTACCCAACGAGTAAGTCGGGGTTTAGCATCAATTTTACTAAACATGTATTTTAAAGCAGAATGATCAGTATAAACAATAGTCTTGGAAAGCACTAGATAAGAACGAAATTTATCGAAAGCATACACTAGCTAATAACTCATATGTAGTAGTGTAATTTCTTGTGTTGCAGTTAGAGTTTTACTAGCATAGTAGATTACTCTGAACTTACCTTTGATTCGCTGACCAAGAACCACCCCTACTGCAAAATTGCTAGCATCACACATAAGCTCGAAAGGTAAACTCCAGTCAAGAGATATCATAACAGGTGTAGTTGTAAGTAATTCCTTTAATTTATTGAAAGCATGTAAACAAGTAGTGCCGAAAACAAAAGGAACATATTTCCCTAGAAGATGACTCAGAGGTCGAGCAATTAGAGAAAAATGTGTTATGAATCTTCTATAAAATCCTGCATGACCAAGAAAACTTCTAATTGCTTTGACAGAAGTAGGAGGTGGAAGTTTCAAAATTACTTCTATTTTGGCTTTATCTACTTTCGTTCCTAATTTTGAAATTTTATGTCCTCGTAATATTCCTTCTTCTACCATAAAATGACATGTTTCCCAATTTAAAACAAGATTAGCATGGATACAACAAATAATCATAAGTTCTAGATTTTTCAAACATAATTCGAAGCTATCACCAAATACTGAAAAATCATCCATAAAGACTTCTATAGATTTACTCATCATATCATTAAAAATGGAGGTCATGCACCTTTGAAATGTAGCAGGTGCATTACATAACCCAAAAGGCATCCTTCTATATGCAAATGTACCATGAGGGCATGTGAATGTTGTTTTGTGTTGATCCTCGGGTATGATTGGAATATGAAAATATCCTGAGAATCCATCAAGAAAACAATAAAAAGAGTGTCCGGCTAATCTTTCGAGCATTTGATCAATAAAAGGAAGAGGGAAATGATATTTTCGAGTAGCGGTATTTAATTTCATATAATCAATACAAACTCTATGACCGGTAATCATCCTTGTCAAAATAAGCTCGTTGTTGTCATTTTTTATCATAGTGATGCCGCCCTTCTCGGGTACTACTTGTACTAGACTAACCCACTCACTATCGAAGATCGGGTAGATGAGGCTTGCATCGAGGAGTTTGATAACTTCCTTCTTAACAACCTCACACATATTAGGATTTAGTCTTCGTTGAGGTTGTATACAGGATTTGACATCTTTCTCTAAAACAATTTTATGATTACAGAAACTAGGATCTATACTTGGGATGTCAGAAATCTTATAAGCAAAAGCTTTCTTATATTTCTGCAAGACATGCAAGGTTAGTTCTTTTTGTTCTTCTGTTAAACAAGAAGATATGATTATATGATAGCGTCCTTCTTTATAAAGATAAACCTAGCAAAGATGCTTAGGAAGTTCTTTTAGTTCTAAAACAGACGGATTGTCAACTGAATTTATTGTTTGAATATCTTCAAGTTCAAAATTAGAATTGTAGAAGGTAGCTAAGATTTCATTCTCAATCGAATCCGTATCACATAATTCATTCAAATATTGTTGTACCCATTTATCCAAAAAGTCCCAAGAATCTTCCTTATCGTCTAAGAAAAGAGGATATTTAAGAGATTTGATCAAGTGTATATTAATTTCATTATTACCCAAAGGTATTCTTAATTTTTCATTAGAAACATCTATTATTGTTCTCAAGGTATTGATAAAAGACACTCCTAGAAAGACATACTCCTTAATTTCCATATCTAGGACAACAAAATCAGTAGGGATAGAGAGATTTCCCAAATGTACTAGAGCATCTTCAATTATTCCTTGTACGTAAACGATAGTCTTATCGCTAAGTTGCAAACTAGATGAAGAAGGTAAGAATTGCAAACCTAATTTCCTTGAAATTTCTAAAGGCATTAAATTTAAGTATAAATCAAAATCAACTATAATAGACAATTCGCAAAGATTTTCAATAGCACCAAAAAATAAAAAGGAGTCAAAATCATTAGAAAGAAATTCATTCAAGATTAGAGAAGAACAAACTTTGCTTACGTAGAACTCCCCTATGCATAATTTCTTTTTGTTTGTTACGATTTCCTTCAAAAATTTTGCATATAAGGGATAAACACGTAACTCAGGAAATTGAGAATCAGGATGAGTTTGAGTAAGTAAATTAATAAAGTTTGTAAGTAAAACCCGTTCAACATTCTTTAAATAGCTAGGACAATAAGTTGATTTGGATGTGTCCTTAGAAGCATGATCATTATTGGAAATATCTTCATCACCTAGCTTTAGTAACTCAATTCCTTGGTCGCCCTATATTAAAGAGGAAATGTTAGAATCTTGAGATAGCTCAAGTGACATTGAAAGAAAAGAATTAGAATCATTGCACTCTCTCGATGTGAAAGTTTCTTTATTAAAGTGATTGATGATCAGGCTTATTTGTTTTTCCAAATTGATGATAGCTTCTTGTTGAGTTGAAAGAAAATTTTCCGTCTTAGTCATCCTCTCTTCGAATTCTTGCATCTTTTCGTCATGATGTTTTTGTAATATGCGATTGGACTCGATAATTTCTTGATTAGATTTTATTATCTCCTTCATCATGAGCTTCATCTCCTTTGAGTAATCTAAGGATAGGATACTGTTATCCATTGAGAGATACCCCTACAAGGTGAGGGCGAATCAACCACTATCGGAGTATAAACTGAGAGTTGGGATTGGAAGAGGAATAAAATAGAAGAGAATTAAAATAATAAACAAGAAAGTCCAAAGTTACAATGGCTAAAGCTAGCCAAAGAGAAATAAACTAAGTTACAAATAACGAGGCAAATTCTAAGAAACAAATAAAAAAAAACTAACTATTACAAGATAATTTAAAATAAAGTTAAATTAGATATTAGATTAAGGAGAGAAAAAAAATAATTAAAAAGTGAATGCAAAAGCATTCTTATAAAATAAGTTAAAAAGAGTTAAGATTAAAAGAGAATAAAAACAAATGCAATACATCTTAAAAGAAATAATTAAAGTACAAAAATAATTTGAATATAATTATACAAGTTATAAAGTTAAATAACCAATAAGGTTAAAATAGGAAAGATTGTTTGCATAAGAGTTGAAAATATTTTCTTGCACATGGTTGAATCAAAAGTTTTCTAAAATTTGAGTTTTAGTAGAGAAATGATTTTAAGAAATTATTTTTGCAAGAATTGAAAAGCATTAGTTACTGAAAATAATGTAAAAAAAAAACAAGTTGAAAACATAAAACTTAATCCAAAGTCCAACAATTAAAGTTGTAATAAAAAATGATCAATACAAGATATGGTCTTCTTCATCACACTTCTATGGCAAGAAATTGTTGGTCTTTCTCTTAGGTATTTACAACAGCACCTTAACCACTCTTAGGTCTCTTAAACCTGCAAGAAATTGTGCTAACATGCAATTGAAACTCTTCCAAATGATGCAAACAAATGGCAAAAAGAATGAACAAAAACTCATGCTAAAAACATAAGTTATGCACTAAATAAAGAGGCTCCTAAAATAAATGACCAAAATGCAATCTAAATAGGCATATCTTAAAGTGAAAAAAAGTACCATACAAAAGAAGGCACAAAAGAGACATAAATATGATTAAGATCAAGCATAAATACAGATTGGAACAATGGTAAAAGAACAGCAAATTGCATAGGCATAGATAAGGCAATTTGCTTCAAAATTGTCATTAAAGCTTAATGGCAATAAAACAAGTTTAAAATAGCATTAGAAAGATGCTAAACAAGGCAAGAAACACTAATGGAAATTAGATAACATTAGACATGCTAAAAAGGAAGGAAAAACTAATTAAACAAACTAAACATGCATACAAAGAAAACTTAACTAAAACAGTGGGCAAAGATAAATGAAAATGCATGTTGTGACTTCTAACATAATTAGAGATCATGCAATCTAAAAAATTAATTAAGGAATCCTAAAAGCAAGATTAAATATCAAAAATTCCAGAATGCAAATAAGGTAAGATAGATTAAAAACAAAGAAAAGCAAAATAAAAGATCAACAAGTTAAGAAACAAAGTTAACAAGGCAGAAGTTGTTTCAAAACTGGCAGTGATTTTTGAAAAATCATAAAAACTTCGTTTTAAAACCAATTGGGGTGAAACGTATTCCATATTGATCCTAAGATCAAGATATTTCCTCTGTTAAAATATTTTATGGAAACTCAAAAAGATAAAAAATCAGAAGAAAAAATGAAACAAGGTGCATGCTGTCCAAAAGTTCATTGAGGTGCAAGCATGCATACTTACATAATTATGATAAACTAGACGCTATATAACTTAACAATTAGGTACTAAACATAATTAAGAACAGTATACTAATAAACAACAAACATAAGGAATTAAGATTGATCAAATACTTCAAGTTGTGCACTGTTTTAGGTACTAAGATCGTGTAAAACCTGCACATCAACCAAGTGAAAGACTAATGCCAATTCTAAAGGGCAATTGGACAATATCTTATACTAAAGGCATGAAACTTAGAGCAAAGACTTAACAGAAAATGAACTAACTTATAAGAGAAGATCATGCTCCAAAATCATAAAATTAAACTAAAGGCAATTAATCAAACACTTAAGGTGCAATGCCAAGATTCAGGATATTTTAGCATAAAGAGACTTAGCTTAATCCATTGAAAGCTCAAAATCAACATAGATTATCCCAAGATCAATCTAAACAACTCTTAAAAAAAACAAAAGTACAAATAAATCAAAACAATCAAAAAAATTTTTAAAAAAAAATTAGCAAGAGGATTATAGATAAGTGTACCTTATTCTCTTGAATGCAATCATGAGTAAATGGTAAAAATAAATTAGTTAATTAATATATCAAACTAAAGACAAAAATAAGTACTATAATTATAGATACATATATACTAAATATGATTCAATTAAATTACTAAAATATACATCAAATATACATACATATATATATGATATGCACAAATCATATAACTTTTTAGCATGTTTTTAGGCACAAATTAGGGCAAAATGGGAACTAAATCGAACTTAATTGATTGATATTAACATATTTTTGCATAATTTGTGATTTTGGAAGTTTCAGGTGAAATGTGCAAGAAAACAGCAAATATTGGGGCAAAATGCAATTTTCGGAACTTCTGAGTTCGGGACGGGCGTCCCAAGCAGTAGATTGTTGTTCCACATCAAATTTCCAAGAGAAATTCACTCATTTCACCTACTATAAATACACTAGGCCTTCCTCAGTTGAAATCATCTTTTAACACTCGATCTGAGTCATTTAGCAGCTTCGAGTGGATCATTTCATCCCTCACCACTCAATACAAGTCATTTAGTGACTTCAAGTGTATCATTTTCTGGATACTGGGATTTCGTTAGGAGATCTTAAGAGAGAGATAGGGTGCTTGTTCTTAGTCAGATTAGGGCAATTTGCTTAAGCCTGGGATGTAAGCTAAAGTAATTGCTACTAGGTCTAAGATGCGTTCTCCGAAGGCTCTGCCGAGCAGAGTAGGATTGAGCAATCAGAGACATACATGAGTTGCAGCGCCGGCTGGACCTACATAAAGTGGTGACTACTTTATGAAATTGGGTCTCCTAGACGAGTTTCTATATGTTTATGAATTGTTTTATCTGGATATTGATTTGATACTGAATTCATATATCATACATGTTTTACAATTTGAGATGCTATCCATTTTCTAGGGAAGATCATAGAGCTAGAATTATCATTATGAATGTTGAACTGTCGTGTCCTTTTAGATTAAACTAAGGTTATAGACAACTCCTAACCAAGGTCTGAATCATAATCGGCTTAGTTTAACAAACTATAAAAGGTCTGCCAGATTAGGAAGAAATAACAAAACAGATCACCATGTTGGTTAGAGTACCCTAATAATTCTGAGTTTGTAAGCTAGGCCAATCCTAGGGTTAAGTGGCATGATACCGAAGTGACATAGAGGACCGTTCATGGATACTTTAATCCGACAGATGAGAAGGAGCATCCCACGGTAGGGATGAATAGACCAGGTAACTCAGATATGGTAAATAGATGGTTACATTTCATAATTACCTTAGAGATCAAGATATATCTAAAATGTTCGAAGATAAGGTCAAACAAGTTGTAATAACTGTGCTTATTTGATGAATGCATGTCTACTCTTGAATGCTATTAGCTTGTTATGTGTGATTGGGATCATCAACTCATCAAAGTTATTGATGAATGATTGATTAATTACATAATAAGATGAGTGTTAAGGTTAAGAGATAGTTACAACTAAGCCGTTACCAGCTCCCTAGGAGTACGATATTAATAAATTAAAATCGTAGATACTTTCCAAAGAACTAGCTACACGATAGGTACTCTGCCTTTGGTTTTGATTGATTAAGTGACAACAATTAATGCTAAAGTGACAATTAGTAAAACTCGGTCCTTAATTATTCATAATCAACATAGGTAAATAAATCCTATCTTTTAGCATGTCAATCGGAATGGGATTTTCCCACATCAATATACATATAAAACAAAAGGTACCGTAGCATAATTTTTCAACAACCACTTTAAACTAATTAAAATTAAAAACTAATCAAACGATATCCAAATTAAACATATAATATATCACAATAAAGCTAAAAGGCAATAGAATATAAAACTATCAAATATTTTTTTAAAAAAAATCAGACAGTAGACGTCTGGAGAACAGAGGAGAAACAGAGCAAAACAGAGGAAGCTTGTTGGAATTTTTTACAACTTTGAAAAATTAACATCTACTACTAATAAAGCAATCTAAAAATCAATCAAAACAAAACAAGAATAAAAGAAACAAGTTAAGAAGGGTGAATTCTAAACCTAAAGACCTAATTAACTCTAGGTTAAGAGTTATGTAAAAAGTAAGTTCAATTATTCTAAGGTTACAGTAAGAATTAAACTATTCTAGATTAGAACTATTTAAGAATTAGTTGAAGTTAGATTAAAGCTATTTAATACTAAACTAGATTAACCTATTCTAAGGCTAAAGTCTACATCTAAGCTAACATAAACTAACGAAAACCTAAGGCTAAACCTATACTAACGAAACAAAGAAAACTAAAGACTAAGGAATCTACACTAAACTATCTAACCAACAAGAAAGGAAGAAAGCAAGTAAAGGAAACCTATACTTCAAAAATCCTAAGTTCCATTAAATCCATTCAATTCATCCTAAACCAATTATTAGATTATCTAGAACCCTAGAAATTCTAGATTCCTAATTCAATTATGATTGGTTCCCCGACAATGGCCCCAAAAACTTAATGGTTGTTTTTCTAGCCTATATTTTTTAGATTAAATTGAGGCTTTTGATTATCATCTTAGGGGAGTATTAAACACCCTTGTTTTAAAAATTTATAAATCATTTTCCAAGGAAGTTAGGATTTCTCTACTAATGATGGACTTAGAGAAAACTAATGTTTAGGTTCCAACAAATGAAGGTAGGAAAGAGGTCTAAACTAGAAAGCAAGTAAAGAAAGCAAGTAAAAGGAAAGCAAGTAAAGAAAGCAAGTAAAAGGAAAGCAATAAAAGAAAGCAATAGATGAAAATCAATCTTAGGATCTTTAAGAATTTACACAAGCACACATAACTTTGAGAGATTCTTAGCATAATAAACTCTCATGAATTGAGAGTCTCCAAACTTAGGTCTAAGGCATAGATATCCAACTCAAGGTTGACTTGACGTCTACACTTAGAGCTCACCAAATTGCCCTCTAGGGATATGGTAGCCTATATAAAAATTCTAAGGAAGTTCACATCTATTAAGATGGAATCCTTTAAGCACATAGATGCAAAAATCAAAGATCAGTTGATATAGATTAGCATGGAAATACTCAACCATGAAACATCAAAGAGTTCTCAACAATTATTGCTAAAGTAATGTAGAACAAGAAGAGATCCTAAATGAGAATTAATGTTAAAATACATACATACAAGATCAATAGGAAATCAAAGAGGTAAGAGATGTGTACAAGTAAAACTAGGACTCTTGAGATCTCCAAGCTCTTGTATATGTTCTTCCTCTACCTTTTCTTCAACATATCAATACACTCCTCCAAGGGAGATTAGATCCTTGAACTCCGTGCGGTCACGACTATCCAATTCACTGATCTATAAGAGGAGGTTTGATATTGATTACCATCCTCACTCCAAGAACATGAATGTTAAAACCTCTTGGTGTATGAGTGTCAAACACCTAACTTTTAAAGAGAAGATTGGACTCACTCTCAACATGAAGGACTCTCTAAACTCTCTCCTTGGTGTATGAACAAGAATTTAAAGAGGAATAGAAGAAGAGAATGGCTATGAAAGCCAAATAAATCTTGTATTGAGAAGTTTGAAAGTACAAAGAATACAATGAAACAGAACCTATAATTCTCTCTATGATTTGTGGTTCTACACATATTACAAATGGGAAAATTTTCACTATTTATAGAAAAATAAAATGGGGTAAAAGTGGAAATTCACCAAATAAAAAAAATCTGGATGAGGTGTCCTTGACGCCAGTCAAGAACACATTCTTGATGGCCGTCAAGGTCGTTACGGTGACGGTCGTCAAGGCCCTCCACGTGGCGCGCTACGACACTGCGATGTGGCATCTCGGTGACTCTTCACAAATATTTGCATTTTGACCCCAAAACTTGTTGTTTTGTGCAATTTTGCCCCAACAACTTCATGAAATCACTTTTTTCAAAGAATTATTAAATTCAAATAAAAAGTGATTAAAATTAATCAAAATGATCAAAAATTAATCACAAAATGTCACTAAAATATATGAATATTTTAGCGTTATCATCGTTGGTCACATTATGAGATGGGCAATCGAACTCTCTAAGTACATTATCGAATACAACACTTGGAAACATATCAATGCCATCACCTTATCAGATTTTGTCATAGAATGCACTAATTCCGTCCCCTCTACACCTCATGATCCGCCCGATTAAGGTATCCCTTCCGATTGTTGGAAGATTCATGTTGATGGGTCAACCACCTAAGCCAATCAAGGCGCAAGGTTAGCAATCACTTCTCCCGAAGGTTCCAAGTTATTTTACGCTTTGAAATATACATTCCCAATCAGCAATAACGAGTCCAAATATGAGGTTGTATTAGCAGGTCTCCGACTCACCCTCAAATTGCATATCCAAAAACTTCAGGTCTTCATAGATTCCCAACTAATAGCCGGCCACATTAAGAGTGAATTTGATTTGCACAAATCATATCACTTTTTTAGCATGTTTTAGGCACAATTTAGGGCGAAATTGGTGTTAAATCGTTCTCAATTGACTATTATTAACACAATTTTGCAGTTTTTGTGATTTTGGAAGTGTCATGTGAAATATACAAGAAAATGGCAAATTTCGGGGTAAAAATATGATTTTCGGAAGTTCGAAAGTCAGGACGGGCGTCCAAGACCTGGGACGGGCGCCCAGGACCCAGGACGGCCGTCCTGACCTGGTCAACAGGCCGGGACGGGCGTCCCAAGCCCCTGTTCAGACTCCCACATCTATTTTTGAAGAGAAATTCACTCAATTCCCCTGCTATAAATACCCTAGGCCTTCCACAGTTGAAATCATTCCTCTCCACTTGATCTGAGTCATTCAGTGACTTCAAGTATACATTTTTCTATAGTATACAAGTCACTCAGTGATTTCAGGTGTTTTTCGTTTAAGTAGATTTATTGTTTTCGAGAGTGTCTCGTGTTCTTCGTTTCTGAGAGTTTGTCTCAGATCTTAGAATACGACTAGATAGGTTCATTTTTATTATTCATAGAATACCTGGGATTTAGTTAGGAGATCCTAAGAGAGCACTAGGTGTTCGAAGAGTTAGTCAACAGGGATTTGCTTAAGCTTGGGACGTAAGGTTAAGCATAGCTACTAGGATGAGGAAGCGTCCTCCGAAGGTTTTGTCGAGTAGAGTTGGGTCAAGCAGTCCAGGATATACAAGCAGTTGCTCCATCAGCGGACCTAAAAAACGGTGATTACTTTATGGCGGTGGTCCCCTTGTCCCTCTCTTTATAAGTCTGTACTGTGTTTGTCCAAAGACCCATTTTGAATACTAAATTATGATGTTATGAATATGTTTTATGCATGCTGAAGTTATTTGCATTTTTTCGAAAAGGTCACCAGCTTAACTTTCATTATGACTGCATGTGTATTTGCTCTTTTAAACTAGATGAACGGTTATAGACAATTCCTAACAACGGTCTAATCATAACCTGTCTAGTTTATTAGGCCTTAATTTAGGACTTCCCGTTGGAGCATTAAGGTCTACCATATTAGAGGAAATAACCTATAGATTACCATGTTAGTTAAAGTAGTCTAAGTAGGCTGAGTTCGTGTGTTTATGCCGGCGTTAGGGCGAGCGGCATGATCTCCTGAGTGACACAGGACTTTCATGGATGCCTTTAGCTCGAACTGTGAGTAGGGTCGTCAATGGCAATGGGGCAGTTTATTAGATAACTCAGATGTGGTATGATGGGTTTCCGACTGATATACTAAAATAAGTGTTGTTTTACCCTATGTTGATTATGAGTAATTAAGGACTTAGCCTGACTAATTGTTACATTTAGTCTCTATACTGTCACATAATCAATCAGAACCTAAGGCAGAGTACCTACCGTGTAGCTAGTCTGTTGGAAAGTATCTACAATTTTAATTAGATTAAATATCGTACTCCCAGGGAAGTGGTAACGGCTTAGTAGTAACTATCCTTTTACCCTAATTCTTATCTTATGATCCAGTTATGCAATCATTCATCAAAATCTTTGATGAGAGGTTGATTCATTCTCCACTAGGTTTAAGTCTATTTAAGCCTAAGAGTGTTTTACAGATAATGTTCTGATTCTATGTTATACTGTTCCTACATGTTGATTGACCTATCTTCGAGTATTTTAGATATATCTTGGCCTAGATTGCAAGTTCTGATTCTATGTTATACTGTTAAACTAAATAAGTTATGATTAGACCGTAGTTAGGAGTTGTCTATAACCCTACATTTAGTTTAAAAGAAACTACATTAGACTTGCAAACATAATAAGAGTTAAGCTGGTGACCATTTCTGGAAAATCATAAAGTACTTCAACACGCATAACACATATTCATAAAATCATAATCCAATATTCATAATTAATGTTTGGATGAACACAGTACAGACATATAAAGAGAGGGATAAGGGGACCGATGCTATTAAGTAGTCACCCTTTATGTAGTCCGCTGATGGAGCAATTGCTTGTATATGTTAGACTGCTCGACCTGACTCTACTCGATAGAACCTTCAGAGGATGCTTCCTCAGCCTAGTAGCTGTACTTTACCTTAATACCCAGCTTAAGCACAATCCTGTTGACTGACTCTTCGAACGCCTAGTGCCCTCTTAGGATCTCCTAACAGAACCCAGTGTATTCTATGAATACCAAAAACGAACATATCTAGTCGTATTCTAGGATCTGAGACAGACTCTCAAAAACAAATAACACGAGACGATCTCTAAGAATATAAATAAACTTATACTAAAACCTGAGAACACTAAGTGACTTGTATACTATGGAAAACTGTATACTTGAAGTCACTAAATGACTCAGATCGAGTGGAGAGGAATGAATTAAACTAAGGAATGCCTGGGGTATTTATAGTAGGGGAGCTGGGTGATTTTCTCTCAAAATTTCGATGTGGTATTCTGAACTAGGGCTCGGGACGACAGTCCTAGATCTGGGACGCCCGTCCCGACCTGTTGACCAGGTCAGGACAGCTGTCCCAAGTCCTGGACGCCCGTCCTGGTCTGTTGACAAGGTCAGGACGCCCATCCTGGGTTCGGGACGCCCATCCCGACTTCTGAACTTTTGAAAATCACGTTTTTGCCCCGAAATTTTCCATTTTCTTCTACTTTTCACCTGACACTTCCAAAATCACAAAACCTGTGAAATTGAGTTAATAACAATCAATTAAGAACGATTTAACATCAATTTCACTCTAAATTATGCCTAAAAACATGCTAAAAGTGATATGATTTATGCATATCATATAACCCCACACTTAGCTTTTTGCTTGTCCTCAAGCAATGTCTACCTGAAGTTAGTGATTTTAAATCATAGGTGCAGTCACTTAAAATTTCTAGTCATGTTTTTACTCCAAAATTCATCACTGAATCAGATAATTCACAACACATGTCTGACTGGTTAAGTTGCTATGACAAGGTCTCAAATGTCTCAAGTAGATTATCATGGTCAAGCAGGTTTAACAACTTAATAACTAGATTTAACTCTTCTCTCAGTCACAAGGTCTTCCTGATGTGTAGTGTGTGTACTAGTCTAGACTAGATTGTCAACACAATATACTCTCATCTCGACTATTACCAGATAATACTTCGACCCGTCGCTAGTCATACCAACAACAAATAACTTTCTGAGTTCTGAGCCTTGGTGACAAGATTTTTAATTAAGTATTTATTGATTTTTCTTTTATTGATTTTTAGGGTATTTTATGTATGCTTTCACACGTCAACTTTAACTACCCATGTAGCTGAGTCCTACTCCGATGACTCCCAAACCTACACGACCTTTGGGCATCAGGCTTTATGTTCCCCTAAGGAGTGGTACTCGAGTAGCAAAGGCCGCTTGCAAACTACCCTATTTAATTAACTCTCTTTATTTTTCTTTTCACTTTCAGCTCAGAGCATCATCTAGTCATTTTGATTGCCAATACATCCTCAACAGGTCTAATCTTATCTAGTTAAGTTTTTAAAAGGTATTTGGTTGAGGTCTCTAATCCAAACTAAGTTGTGCTCAAGTATCAGGAATTCCCTATTTTTAGTCGATAAGTTCAAGAAAGTCATCACGTTGTCTCCTACTAATCATAACATTCTACCTACATATCATAGACATCAGCAATTGTTTACCAATCATACTGCATTTTGAAGTCTGAAAGAATGAAAAATTTTGAAATTTTTTTGGAAGGGTGTGAAAATACGGGAAAAACATGCAAAAAGTTTCTCCTACTACAGTGCACTGTGCACTGCTACCCCACACTTAAGTCTGACACTGTCCTCAGTGTTCATGCATATCTAAATTACCCCACACTTATTTGAAAACAAGAAGAAAAATAAAAACAAAACAGAAAACTCTTACCCCACACTTATTTGACTAACTAAGGGTAAGAAAGAAAGTAAAGCAATTAAAAGAAATAACAAAATATAGTAAAAGAAACAAATGCAGTTATGTCATATCAATCAATGTCATACAGAGATTCATATTTCATACAGCCCAGACATGATCACACACATAGAGCAAAAGTAACGAAAGAAAGAAAAAGAAAAGGAAAAGAAAAGCTAAGAACCCGGCTCATCGTCATCGGGTGGACGGAAATCTGCTGAAAAGTAGACCTCTGTGTCGTCACCCAATCGAGAGGTATGCTGAAAAATCTCTTCGACCCTACTGGTGTTCATGGCGATTCTATCGTCCATCATCGACATCTGCCTCTCGATTCATTCCATATCCCGGCTATGTCGGGCTGAAAGTTCCACCAATTCGTGCGACATATGTCGCTCAAAGGCGGTGCATGGAACGAATGTCTCGGTCGGAGGTATATGTGCTGGGACCGATCCCGGTGCTGATGCCTGTCCTTGTTGCTCCGTGTGGATGGAGTAGTGACCAGTTGCATCCCGTACAACCATCCCCATGTTCCGTAGAATGGTAAGGTCCGTAGGAATAGTGGTCGGGGCAACCTGGGTCAGCACCGAGCCCTCGATGTCCAACTCCAAGTAGTGGGCTATCCTGGTGATGAACGGCCCGAGCCCCAGACACTGTTTCGGAGTGTCCGTAGTGAAAACCCACATGATGATAGTAATGAGTCGAGTCATCTCTATTGTGGAACCCATATGCATGTTGGCCAGGAGGAATGTCTCCATCTGAGTGACATTCCCGGGGGCCGCCCGACGTCCTAACAGAGTGTGTGCTATAATAGCATGTAAATAGCGAAGAGCAGGATGAATACCTGTGGCTTTCGCAAAGCCATGCTGGTAGGGAGTACTCGTCGTACAAATCTGAGCCCAAGTAGTAGAGACGTCTGCAGAAGTGAAGTCTCGAACTGCTATGGTGTAGGCGGGCGTATCCAGCTCGTCCCTCTGCCAGATACCCAAGGCGATGCCGAACTCGGCCATGCTCATCGACCGATCCATTCTGCCTAGACGAAATGTAATGTGCTCCTGCTGGAATGTAAATGAAGCATAGAACTCACATACCATTTCTAGGTAGGTCAGCTCAGTGACGATGAAGACTCGACTGTAGGGTAGTACGTCGAGTATACGTCGGACCTCCTGCTCAACTCCCAGTGTCTGTACTACTGCCCAGTCAAGGGTTCTGCCAACCAGTATGCTACGCCCGATATATCCATGACATCTCTCCTGATATGCTGGAATGGAGGGAAAAAGCATAAAAGGGTGTGCCACAGATGTGACGGTCATGGAAGAAGTGATACGAGCGCGTTTGGCAGCCATTTGGTAGAGAACGTTCGAGAGACTTTGAGAATTTAGGCGGGAAAGAAGATTCGAATTCGAATTTTGGAGGTGAATTTGAATTTGGAAGGATAGATTTTAGTTAGGGAAGCATTTTGAATTTTTGGCGGGAAATTCGAATTTTTGAAAGGAAATTTAAAAGTTCAAATTTTGGAAGGAAATTCGAATTTTGAAATTTCGGGAAGTTGCCAAAAATTTGTAGAGAGAAGGTGGAGAGAATTTTGTAGAGAGATGATTTTTGGTGGTTGGTTTGAGAGAAAATGAAGAAAAATGGCATTTTTGTAGAAAGGGGCGGCCTTCGGGACGCCCGTCCCGCCTAGACTCCCATCCCGGGTTGCCTCGGGATGCGTGCCATTTCCAAAATTTTTTTAATAATTCCCTGCAAATCTTAGTACACCAAAAACAATAATATTTAACAAGTCTTCATGTTTAACCTTTCAAATTCAGAAGTTGTTAAAAACTCTTTGCAAAAATTTCTCAATCTCTTTTTCGAAAATCATAACTACCCTAATCGTATCCTAACCTCTATTAAGCAAGAACTTAAGAAAAACAAAAGGTTAAGTTTATACAATTTAATTATAAAAAAACTGTATTTGTAACACATTTGTTTTTCATAAAGAATTTGAAAAATAAAAAGTCTGAAGAAAAATTACTAAATAAAATAAAAGACCCTTTTAAAAAGTTTGAAAATAAAAAGTAGGGGTCAGTTATTTAATTTTAGTTCAAACAATTTATTTGCTGAAAAGTAAAAATAATCTTCCCTTTTTCAATGGCCTTTATTTCTGATCTCTCGCATCTCTATGCGCATAGCTCTCATCTCCTCGCTTTGCCTGCCCTGCTCACTTCGTATGCCAGCTAACTCCCATAGTATCTGTGCACCTTGGCCTTCCTGGAGGCTCAATGTGGTTCTGAGCTGGTCCATATTGGTTGTGATGTTCAGAATGCTCTATTCTGAATGACACAGTCTGCTTGCGATCGCTTGATCCATCTAGTAAATCCTGTGAGTCAAAGTATCTATCTGCATGGACAAAACTGACTGAGAACCATTAGTACTTCCTCCGGATGAACGGGTGTGCTCGTTAGGTGTTGGAGTGTACTCAGGAGATGTTGGTGAGTTTTGGGTTTGGTCAAGGGGTGGTGGATTTCTAGGAACTCTCTGGGCAGGAGTGTGAACTGGAGATCTTTGAGGTTCTTCTCTCGGAGGAAAGGTTTCTTCAGAAGGATCTTCTTCCATGGGACTGGGCTCACGGGTGTTCAGTAATCTTCTCACTAAATCACTGGTATCTAGGCTTGAGTTTACTTCTATAGGTTGTGGAGGAGGGGTTTCCCATGGTTTTTCTGGTTCAAGCCTAGATGATCCTTCTGGTTTTATCTTCTTGCAAACTGGAGTGTCAGGGTTTTCTGTTTTCTTTGCTTGGTTTGTAGCTGCTCTTGTTTGGTTAGGATAACAATTAACAGAAACAGAAAGAAAACAAAATAGAAAAAGTAAGAAATATATTTTTCGGGATTTTAAATTTTTAACATTTTTTTCTTATATATTGTATTTAGAAAGCAGTTAAATTTCCTCAATATGGTTTTAGAATAATTTTCTAAAATTTGATTATCCTAAATGTCTTAATTTCAAATAATGTCTAAAATTAATTAGTTATGATAACCCTATACTTCGGAAATTGATTGTCTAACTAGCATGAAATAAGTGTTAGGTCTAAGGTCTAGGTTACTACCGTTACCTATCATAAGTCTCTAGAATTTTGATCAGGAATCCTAAATTCATTATGATATTTTCCCGGCAACAGTGCCAAAAATCTAATAGGTTTCCGACTGATATACTAAAATAGGTGTTGTTTTACCCTATGTTGATTATGAGTAATTAAGGACTTAGCCTGACTAATTGTCACATTTAGTCTCTATACTATCACTTAATCAATCAGAACCTAAGGCAGAGTACCTATCGTGTAGCTAGTCTGTTGGAAAGTATCTACGATTTTAATTAGATTAAATATCGTACTCCCAGGGAAGTGGTAACGGCTTAGTAGTAACTATCCTTTTACCCTAATTCTTATCTTATGATCCAGTTATGCAATCATTCATCAAAATCTTTGATGAGAGGTTGATTCATTCTCCACTAGGTTTACGTCTATTTAAGCCTAAGAGTGTTCTACAGATAATGTTCTGATTCTATGTTATATTGTTCCTACATGTTGATTGACCTATCTTCGAGTATTTTATATATATCTTGGCCTAGATTGCAATTATGTACTGAGTCTAAAGGTGTACCACATATGAGTTACCTGATAAACCGCCCTACCTTAATGACGGCCCTACTCACGGTTCGAGGTAAAGGCATCCATGAAAGTCCTATGTCACTTAGGAGATCATGCGGCTCGCCCTAACGCCGGCATAAACACACAAACTCAGCCTACTTAGACTACTATAACAAACATGGTGATCTATAGGTTATTTCATCTAATATGGCAAACATTAATGCTTTCTGACGGGAAAGTCCTAAATTAATGCATGTTAAACTAAACAGGTTATGATTAGACCGTGGTTAGGAGTTGTCTATAACCCTATATTTAGTTTAAAAGAAACTACATTAGACATGCAGACATAATGAGTGTTAAGCTGCTGACCATTTCTGGAAAATCATAAAGTACTTCAACACGCATAACACATATTCATAAAATCATAATCCAATATTCATAATTAATGTTTGGACGAACACAGTACAGACATATAAAGAGAGGGACAAGGGGACTGATGCCATAAAGTATTCACCCTTTACGTAGTCCACTGATGGAGCAACTGCTTGTATATGTTGGACTGCTCGACCCGACTCTGCTCGACAGAACCTTCGGAGGACGCTTCCTCAGCCTAGTAGCTGTACTTTACCTTAATACCCAGCTTAAGCACAACCCTGTTGACTGACTCTTCGAATACCTAGTGCCCTCTTAGGATCTCCTAAAGAAACCCCGTGTATTCTATGAATACCGAAAACGAACCTATCTAGTCGTATTCTAGGATCGGAGACAAACTCTCAGAAACAAAGAACACGAGACACTCTCTAAGAATATAAATAAACTTATAATAAAACCTGAGAACACTAAGTGACTTTTATACTATGGAAAACTGTATACTTGAAGTCACTAAATGACTCAGATCGAATGGAGAGGAATGAATTAAACTGAAGAATGCCTGGGGTATTTATAGTACGGGAGCTGGGTGATTTTCTCTCAAAATTTCGATGTGGGATTCTGAATTGGGGCTCAAGTCGCCCGTCCTGGATCTGGGACAGCCGTCCCAAGTCTTGGACGCCCGTCCTGGTTTGTTGACCAGGTCAGGACGCCCAACCTAGGTTCGGGACGCCCATCCTGACTTTCGAACTTTTGAAAATCACGTTTTTGCCCCGAAATTTTCCATTTTCTTCTACTTTTCACCTGACACTTCCAAAATCACAAAAACTGTGAAATTGAGTTAATAACAATCAATTAAGAACGATTTAAGATCAATTTCATCCTAAATTTTGCCTAAAACATGCTAAAAAGGGATATGATTTATGCATATCATGGTACACAAGTAGAATTAGTACAAAATTGCAATCTAGACCAAGATATATCTAAAATACTCGAAGATAGGTCAATCAACATGTAGGAACAATATAACATATGTCAGAACACTGTTTGTAAAACACTCTTGTAGGCTTAAATAGACTTGAACCTAGTGGAGAATGAATCAACCTCTCATCAAAGATTTTGATGAACTATTGCAGAACTGGATCATAAGATAAGAGTTAGGGTAAAAGGATAGTTACTACTAAGCCGTTACCACTTCCCTGGGAGTACAATAAATTATTAAATTAAAATCGTAAATACTTTCCAACAAACTAGCTACACGATAGGTACTCTGCCTTAGGTTCTGATTGATTAAGTGACAACATAGAGACTAAATGTGACAATTAGTAATTCTAATTCCTTAGTTATTCATAATCTATATAGGCTAAATAACACCTATTTTTAGCATATTAGTCAGAACACCATCAGATTTTTTACACCGTTGCTGGGGAAATATCATAACAAATTTAGGATTCCTGATCAAAGTTCTAGAGACTTATGATAGGTAACGGTAGTAATCTATACCTTAGACATAACACTCATTTTATGCTAGTTAGACAATCAGTTTCCGAAATATAGGGTTATCATAACTAATTAATTTTAGATATTATCTGGAATTAAGACATTTTGGATAATTAAATTTTAGAAAATTATTCTAAAACCGTATTAAGGAAATTTAACTGCTTTCGAAAAAATTATTAAAACTCAAAAATATTTTTCTTGTTTTTAAATTCATCCGTATGTGTTTTTCTTTCTTGTTAATTTGTGTTGTTTTTTTTCAATTTCTCTAATATTTCACTTATGTTCTACTCCACTAACCCGTCTGCTCAGGCTTAACGTATTTTTCTCTGTAGTTGCATGACTCGAACTTCAGAAGCTAACCTTTGATATGCATAAATCATATCACATTTTTAGCATGTTTTTAGGCATAATTTAGGGTGAAATTAATGGTAAATCGTTCTTAATTGATTGATATTAACTCAATTTCATAGTTTTTGTGATTTTGGAAGTGTCAGGTGAAAAGTAGAAGAAAATGGCAAATTTTGGGGCAAAAACATGACTTTCAGAAGTTCGGAAGTCGTGGGTGTCCCGAAGTCAGGATGGGCATCCTGACCTGGTCAACAGGCCGGGACGGGCGTCCCAGATACAGGACGGGCATCCCAGATATAGGACGGGCATCCCGAGCCCCTGTTCAGAATCCCACATCGAATTTTTGAGAGAAATTCACTCCAGAAAGCTACTATAAATACCCCAGGCATTCCTCAGTTGAATCCATTCCTCTCCACTCGATCTGAGTCATTTAGTGACTTCAAGTATACAGTTATCCATAGTATACAAGTCACTTAGTGTTCTCAAGTTTTAGTATAAGTTTATTTATATTCTTAGAGAGTGTCTCGTGTTCTTTGTTTCTGAGAGTCTGTCTCAGATCCTAGAATACGACTAGATATGTTCGTTTTCAGTATTCATAGAATACCCGGGGTTCTGTTAGGAGATCCTAAGAGGGCACTAGGTGTTCGAAGAGTCAGTCAACAAGATTGTGCTTAAGCTGGGTATTAAGGTAAAGTACAACTACTAGGCTGAGGAAGCGTCCTCTGAAGGTTCTATGGAGCAGAGTCGGGTCGAGCAGTCCAACATATACAAGCAGTTGCTCCATCAGCGGACTACGTAAAGGGTGAATACTTTATGGCATCGGTCCCCTTGTCCCTCTCTTTATATGTCTGTACTGTGTTCATCCAAACATTAGTTATGAAAATTGGATTATGATTTTATGAATATGTGTTATGCGTGTTGAAGTACTTCATGATTTTCCGGAAATGGTCACCAGCTTAACTCTCATTATGTCTGCATGTCTAATTTAGTTTCTTTTAAACTAAATGTAGGGTTATAGACAACTCCTAACCACGGTCTAATCATAACCTGTTTAGTTTAACATGCATTAATTTAGGACTTTCCCGTCGGAAAGCATTAATGTCTGCCATATTAGATGAAATAACCTATAGATCACCATGTTTGTTAGAGTAGTCTATGTAGGCTGAGTTTGTGTGTTTATGTCGGCGTTAGGGCGAGTGACATGATCCCCTAAGTGACATAGGGCTTTCATGGATGCCTTTAGCTCGAACCGTGAGTAGAGCCGTCATTAAGGTAGGGCGGTTTATCAGGTAACTCAGATGTGGTACACCTTTAGACTCAGTACATAATTGCAATCTAGGTCAAGATATATCTAAAATACTCGAAGATAGGTCAATCAACATGTAGGAACAGTATAACATAGAATCAGGACATTATCCGTAAAACACTCTCAGGCTTAAATAGACTTAAACCTAGTGGAGAATGAATCACCCCTCCATCAAAGATATTGATGAATGATTGCATAACTGGATCATAAGATAAGAGTTAGGGTAAGAGGATAGTTACTACTAAGCCGTTACCACTTCCCTGGGAGTACGATATTTGATTTAATTAAAATCGTAGATACTTTCCAACAGACTAGCTACACGATAGGTACTCTGCCTTAGGTTCTGACTGATTAAGTGACAACATAGAGACTAAATGTGAAAATTAGTCAATCTAAGTCCTTAATTACTCATAATCAACATAGGGTAAAACAACACCTATTTTAGCATATCAGTCGGAAGCACATCAACCTTGAACCCCCAGTTGAGAATCCCGAATGTCTCATCCGTACAACTAATAGGTGAGGAACATAGATGGTTGCCGAAAGACCTCCCCTCGAATCCTACATCCAGCCACAAACTGTTCCAGTATCGTCCGCCATTCAAATCCCTGGAAACCCTCGCTATGATCTCAAATCGAATGTGATCCAGTTGATAATAAATCGGGTCCAATTTGGAGGAACTACAGCCGAGAATCTGCTCGAACACTTATCCGATTTCTCCTGTCTTTGCGAAGGTCTCAAAGGAGATCACACTGCAGAAGTAACCAAGCTAAACCTCTTTCCCTACTCACTCAGGGACAGAGCTAACAAGTGGCTGGCACAGTTACCTACTAACTCAATTACATCATGGGATGAGTTAAGCAAAGCCTTCCTGGAAGAATACTACTCTGCAGCAAGAGTCCTAGAATATCGAAGGGCTCTATCCAGTTTTACTCAAGCTGTTGATGAGACAGTGATCGAAGCTTGGGACAGATTCAAGGAACTACTTAGGCTCTGCCCCCAACATGGACTTATCGAAGCACTGCTAATCCAGCAATTCTACGGGGGTATGATGGACATGGGCAAGCAAGTTCTTGATGGACTCATTCCCTAGAGCGGTTTCAATGGAATGAGTGATGTAGATGCTAGAAATGCCCTAGGGAGACTCTATAGGAATAGCAAGAACTGGCACACAAGTGACCGAGCTAAGAAATAACCAGTTAATGCAAGCCCTACCTACTAATGATGCTAGAGTCGTGTGAAGATTTCTTAGACAGCTATTCGCTAGATTCGGATGCCCGGAAGCCCTAATCAGTGACCGAGGTACACACTTTTTGCAACTCTCAAATGCAAAAGGTACTTCAGCAATATGGAGTTCAACATCGCCTTTCCACAGCATACCACCCTCAAACCAATGGGCAGGTTGAGGTAACTAATAGAGGAATAAAAAGAATCCTAGAAAAGACTATAGGTGTTAACAGTAAGGATTGGGCCACGAAGCTGGATGATGCATTATGGGCCTTCCGTACGGCATATAGAACCTCTACAGGATTTTCTCCTTATAGACTGGTCTATGGAAAAGCATGTCACCTTCCTGTTGAAATTGAACATAGAGCTTACTGGGCAGTGCAAAAATGCAATCTAAACGATAACTTAACTAAAGAACACCGGATTTTACAACTCAACGAATTGGATGAGTGGAGGCTCAAAGCCTATGAAAACTCACATCAATTCAAGATGACAAGTAAACTCTGGCATGACAGGCGACTCAAAGCCTAGAAGAATTTTGAACCAGGGGATAAAGTACTGTTATACAACTCGCGATTCAAATTTTCCCCAAGAAAACTGCGTAGCTGCTGGTCAGGACCGTTCACTATCACAGAAGTATCGCCCTTTGGAGCATGTGTCATAATAGATTATGATGGTACTACTCAAAAAGTAAACGGGCAACGCTTAAAGCCCTACAGAGAACCATTCGACTTGTCCGAGCAGACTGTTCACTTCGCAAAATAAGGGAGTATTCCGTTCATTTTATTTTGTTTTCTGTTACTTTGTTATTTCTTTTGTTGCTTTATTTTCTCTCTTCCCCTTAGTCAAATAAGTGTGGGGTAAGAATTTTATGTTTTGTTTTTATTTGTTCTTGTTTTTCAAATAAGTGTGGGGTGTTTAGATATGCATGAACACTGAGGACAGTGTCAAACTTAAGTGTGGGGTAGCAGTGCACTGTAGCAGTAAACGTTTTGCATGTTTTCCCATATTTTCACTAAAATTACACCCTTCCAAAACAAATTTCAAAATTTTTCACTCTTTCAGACTTCAAAATGCAGTTATGATTGGTAAAGAAATGCTTATGTCTATGATATGTATGTAGAGCATTATGATCAGTAGGAAAAAACGTGATAACTTTCTTGAATTCATCTATTAGAAATAAGGAATTCCTGATACTTGAGCACAACTTAGTTTGGATTAGAGACCTCAATGAAATACCTTTTCAAGACTTAGCTAAATAATATTAGACCAATTGAGGATGTATTAGCAATTTAAATGACTAGATGAAGATCTAAACTGGAAGTGAAAAACATTAAATAAATAGGGTAGTTTGCAAGCATCCTTTGCTACTCGAGCATCACTCCTTAAGAGAACTTAAAGCTTGATGCCCTAAGGTCGTGTAGGTTTGGGAGTCATCGGAGTGGGACACACTACATGGGTAGTTAAAGTTGATGTGTGAAAGCGAACACAAAAATACCCTGAACAATCAATTTAAAAATACATAGCCCAGTGTGTTCTTATATTGAAATTTTTAATTGAAAAAAAACCTTGTCACCAAAGCTCAGAACTCAGAAGGTTGTTTGTTGCTGGTATGTCTAGCGACCGGTCAAGGTATTATCTGGTAAGAGTTAAGAGAAGACTATATTGTGTTGACAATCTAGTCTGGAATAATACACACACTACACATCAGGAAGACCTCATGACTAAGAGAAGAGTTCAGTCTAGTTAATAAATTGTTAACCCTGCCTAACCGTGATAATCTACTAGAGACATTTGAGACCTTGTCATGGCAACTTAACCAGTCAGACCTGTGTTGTGAATTATCTGACTCAGTGATCAATTTTGGAAAAAAAAACATTGCTAGGAATTTTAAGTGACTGCACCTATGATTTAAAATCAATAATTTCATGCAGACTTTGCTTGAGGACAAGCAAAAAGCTAAGTGTGGGGTTATATGATATGCACAAATCATATGACATTTTTAGCATGTTTTTAGGCACAATTTAGGGCGAAATTGGTGTTAAATCATTCTCAATTGACTGTTATTAACACAATTTCACAGTTTTTGTGATTTTGGAAGTGTCATGTGAAATATGCAAGAACATAGCAAATTTCGGTGCAAAAACATGATTTTTGGAAGTTTGAAAGTCGGGACGGGAGTCCTGACCTGGTCAACAGACCAGGACGGGCATCGAGGACCCGTGAGAGCCATCCTAACCTGGTCAACAGCCCGGGATGGGTGTCCCAGATTCAGGATAGGCGTCCCAAGCCCCTGTTCAGACTCCCACATTGATTTTTGAAGAGAAATTCACTCAGTTCCCCTGCTATACATACCCCAGGCCTTCCACAGTTGAAATCATTCCTCTCCACTTGATCTGAGTCATTCAGTGACTTCAAGTATACATTTTTCTATAGTATACAAGTCACTCAGTGAATTCAGGTGTTTTTCATTTAAGTAGATTTATAGTTTTCGAGAGTGTCTCTTGTTCTTCCTTTCTGAGAGTCTGTCTCAGATCTTAGAATACGACTAGATAGGTTCGTTTTTATTATTCATAGAATACCCAGGATTTCGTTAGGAGATCCTAAGAGAGCACTAGGTGTTCGAATAGTTAGTCAACAAGGCTTTGCTTAAGCCCGAGACGTAAGGTAAAACATAGCTACTAGGCTGAGGAAGCGTCCTCCGAAGGTTCTGTCGAACAGAGTCAGGTCAAGCAGTCCAGGATATACAAGTAGTTGCTCCATCAGCGGACCTAATAAAGGGTAAATACTTTATGGCAGTGGTCCCCTTATCCCTCTCTTTATATGTCTGTACTGTGTTTGTCCAAAGACCCATTTTGAATACTAAATTATGATGTTATGAATATGTGTTATGCATGTTGATATGCATAAATCATATCACATTTTTAGCATGTTTTTAGGCATAATTTAGGGTGAAATTGGTAGGAAATCGGTCTTAATTGTTTGTTATTAACTCAATTTCACAGTTTTTATGATTTTGGAAGTGTCAGGTGAAAAGTAGAAGAAAATGGCAAATTTTGGGGCAAAAACGCAATTTTTCAGAAGTTCAGACGTCGGGGTGGGCGTCCCGAAACAGGATGGGCGCCCTGACTTGGTCAACAGGCCGGGACGGGCGTCCCGGATGCCTGGTCCAAGTCCCACATCGAAATTCTATGAAAAATTCACTCCAGGAAGCTGCTATAAATACCACAGGCCTTCCTCAGTTGAAATCATTCGTCTCCACTAGATCTGAGTCATTTAGTGACTTCAAGTGTACATTTTTCTCGAGTACATAAGTCACTTAGAGACTCGGGTTCAGTAGAAGTTTCTTTTATTTCTAGATAGTGTCTCGTTTTCTTTGTTTATGAGAAATAGTCTTAGATCTTAGGATACGATAGATAGGTTCATTTCTGGTATTCATAGAATACACAGGATTTCGTTAGGAGTTCCTAAGAGGGCTCTAGGCGTTCGAAGAGTCAGTCCACAGGGCTGGGCTTAAGCTGGGTATTAAGGTAAAGTCCTGCTACTAGGCTGAGGAAGTGTCCTCCGAAGGTTCTGTCGAGCAGAGTCGGGTCGAGCAGTACAACATATACAAGCAGTTGCTCCATCAGCGAGACTAAGTAAATGGTGATTTCTTTATGGCATCAGTCCCCATGTCCCTCTCTTTTTATGTTTGTATTGTGATCATCCAAAAATTAATTATGTTTTTTGGATTATGATTCTATGAGTATTTGTTATGCATATTGAAGTTCTTATGATTTTCCGGAAATGGCCACCTGCTTAATATTCATTATGTTTGCATGTCTAATGTAGTTTCTTTTAAACTAAATTTAGGGTTATAGACAATTCCTAACCACGGTCTATTCATAACTTGTTTAGTTTAACAAGCATCAATTAGTATTGGTGTCTGCCATATTAGATAAAATAACCTGCGGAACACCCTGTTTGTTAGAGTAGTCTAAGTAGGCTGAGTTGAGCGTTTATGCCGGAGGTTAGGGGCGAGCGGCATGATCCCCTAAGTGACATAGGGCTTTCATGGATGCCTTTAGCTCGAACCGTGAGTAGGGCCGTCAATGGCGATGGGTGGTTTATCAGTTGACTCAGATGTGGTACACCTTTAGACTCAGAACATAGTTGCAATCCAAGCCAAGACATGTCTAAAACACTCGAAGATAGGTCAATCAACATGTAGGAACAGTATAACATAGAATTAGGACATTATCTATAAAACACGTTTAGGCTTAAATAGACTTAAACCTAATGGAGAATGAATCACCCTCTCATCAAAGTTATTGATGACGATTGCATAACTGGATCATAAGATAAGAGTTAGGGTAAAAGGCTAGTTACTACTAAGTCGTTACCACTTCCCTAGGAGTACGATATTTAATTTAATAAAATCGTAGATACTTTCCAACAAACTAGCTACACGATATATACTCTGCCTTAGGTTCTGGCTGATTAAGTGACAGCATAGAGATTAAAAGTGACAATTAGTCAATCTAAGTCCTTAATTACTCATAATCAACATAGGGTAAAACAACACCTATTCAGCATATCAGTCGGAAGCACATCACATGTTGAAGTTATTTGCATTTTTCCGGAAAGGTCACCAACTTAACTATCATTATGACTGCATGTCTATTTGCTCTTTTAAACTAGATGAAAGGTTATAGACAACTCCTAACCACTGTCTAATCATATCCTGTCTAGTTTATTAGGACTTCCCGTTGGAAGTATTAAGGTCTGCCATATTAGATGAAATAACCTATAGATCACCATGTTTGTTAAAGTAGTCTAAGTAGGCTGAGTTCATGTGTTTATGTCGGCATTAGGGCAAGCGGCATGATCTCCTGAGTGACACAGGACTTTCATGGATGACTTTAGCTCGAACCGTGAGTAGGGCCGTCAATGGCGATGGGGCGGTTTATTAGATAACTCGGATATGGTACACAAGTAGAATCAGTACATAATTGCAATCTAGACCAAGATATATCTAAAATACTCGAAGATAGGTCAATCAACATGTAGGAACAATATAACATATGTCAGAACATTGTTTGTAAAACACTCTTGTAGGCTTAAATAGACTTGAACCTAGTGGAGAATGAATCGACCTCTCATCAAAGATTTTGATGAACGATTGCATAACTGGATCATAAGATAAGAATTAGGGTAAAAGGATAGTTACTACTAAGTCGTTACCACTTCCCTAGGAGTACGATAAATTATTAAATTAAAATCGTAGATACTTTCCAACAGACTAGCTACTCTGCCTTAAGTTCTGATTGATTAAGTGACAACATAGAGACTAAATGTGAGAATTAGTAATTCTAAGTCCTTAGTTATTCAAAATCGATATATGGTAAATAACACCTATTTTTAGCATATTGATGTGTTCCCGATTGATATGCAAAAATAGGTGTTGTTTTACCCTATGTTGATTATGAGTAATTAAGGAATGAGATTGACTAATTGTCACTCTTAGTCTCTATGCTGTCACTTAATCAGTCAGAACCTAAGGCAGAGTACATATCGTGTAGCTAGTTTGTTGGAAAATATCTACGATTTTATTAAGTTAAATATCGTACTCCCAGGGAAGTGGTAACGACTTAGTAGTAACTTGCCTTTTACCCTAACTCTTATCTTATGATTCAGTTATGCAATCGTCATCAATAACTTTGATGAGAGGGTGATTCATTCTCCACTAGGTTTAAGTCTATTTAAGCCTAAAAGTGTTTTATAGATAATGTCCTGATTCTATGTTATATTGTTCCTATATGTTGATTGACCTATCTTTGAATATTTTAGACATGTCTTGGCCTGGATTGCAACTATGTTCTGAGTCTAAAGGTGTACCGCATCTGAGTCTCTAATAAACCGCCCCATCGCCAAGGTAAACGGCCCTACTCACGGTTCGAGCTAAAGGCATCCATGAAAGCCCTATGTCACTTAGGGGATCATGCCGCTCGCCCCTAACCACCGGCATAAACGCTCAACTCAGCCTACTTAGACTACTCTAAAAAACAGGGTGTTCCGCATGTTATTTTATCTAATATGGTAGACACCAATACTAATTGATGCCTGTTAAACTAAACAGGTTATGAATAGACCGTGGTTAGGAATTGTCTATAACCCTAATTTTAGTTTAAAAGAAACTACATTAGACATGCAGACATAATGAATGTTAAGCAGGTGGCCATTTCTGAAAAAAACATAACAACGCAACATATATAACAAATATTCATAGAAATCATAATCTCATATTCATAATAAATTTTTGGACAAACTCAATACAAACATATAAAGAGAGGGACAGGGGGACTGATGCCATAAAGAAATCACCCTTTACTTAGTCTCGCCGATGGAGAAACTGCTTGTATATGTCGTACTGCTCGACCCGACACTGCTCAACAGAACCTTCGGAGGATGCTTCCTCAGCCTAGTAGTTGGACTTTACCTTAATACCCAACTTAAGCTCAGCCTTGTGGACTGACTCTTCGAACACCTAGAGCCCTCTTAGGATCTCCTAACGAAATCCTGGGTATTCTATGAATACTAGAAACGAACCTATCTTTTGAAGCCTAAGTTCTAAGACTAATTCTCAAAAACTAAGAAAACGAAAACACTAACTAAAAATAGAAGAAAACTTATGTTGAACCCGAGTCTATAAGTGACTAATGTACTCGAGAAAAATGTACAACTTCAGTCACTAAATGACTTAGATTGAGTGGAGAGGAATGATTTCAACTGAGGAGGGCCTGAGGTATTTATAGCAGCTTTCTGGAGTGATTTTTCATCAAAAATTCAATGTGGGACTTGGAATATTAGCTCGGGACGCCCGTCCTGGACTGTTGACCAGGTCAGGACGGTCGTCCCGAGTCCTGGACGCCCGTCCTGGCCTGTTGACCAGGTCAGGACGCCCGTCATGATTCGGGACGCCCTCCCCCCAAAGTTCGAACTTCTGAAAAATTGCATTTTGCCCCGAAATTTACCATTTTCTTCTACTTTTCACCTTACACTTCCAAAATCACAAACACTGTGAAATTGAGTTAATAATAAACAATTAAGACCGATTTGCCCTTAATTTCACCCTAAATCATGCCTAAAAACATGCTAAAAATGTGATATGATTTATGCATATCACATATTAGTCGGAACACCATCAGAATTCGAAGCAAAAGAGGATAACATGCGATGATATTTGCAGTTAGTATCTTCGTTCCTTAAAGATTTCCAATTCGTGAGAATAGAACACATCACTTGAAAGCAGAATCTCGAAGTCGATGCTTTGTCCAAACTACACATCAGGGACGCTCTCAATGGCAGGTTGATGGGATTCCAATTGATATGCTAAAATAGATTTTATTTATCCTATATCGATTATGAATAATTAAGGACATAGAATTACTAATTATCACATTTAGCATCTTTGTTGTCACCTAATCAATCAGAACCTAAGGCAGAGTACCTATCGTGTAGCTAGTCTGTTGGAAAGTACCTACGATTTTAATTTATGAAATTATCGTACTCCCAGGGAAGTGGTAACGGCTTAGTAGCAATTATCCTTTTACCATAACTCTCATTTTATTATCTAGTTATGCAATCATTCATCAATTCTTTGATGAGAAGTTGATCCATTCTACACAAGATTCAAGTTCATTAAGCATGCAAGAGTACTTTATAGATAGTGTTTTGATGTATGTTATATTGTTTCTACAAGTTGATTGACCTATCTTCGAGAATTTTAGATATATCTTAGTCTAGATTGTAATTATATACTGATTCTACTTGTGTACCACATCTGAGTTATTTGATAAACCGCCCCATCGCCTTTGACGACCCTACTCACGGTTCGAACTAAAGGCATCAATGAAAGTCCTGTGTCACTCAGGAGATCATGCCGCTCGCCCTAACGCCGGCATAAACACACGAACTCAGCCTCATTAGACTACTCTAACAAACATAGGTTATTTTGTCTAATATGGCAGACCTTAATGCTTCTGTCCTCACACAATGCCCTAAATTAAGGTCTGTTAAACTAGACAGGTTATTATTAGACCGTGGTTAGGAATTGTCTATAACCGTTCATCTAATTTAAAAGAGCAAGTAGACATACAGTCATATTGATAATTAAGCTGATGATCTTTCTAGAAAAATGTAAATATCTTCAACATGCAAAACACATATTCATAATATCATAATTTAATATTCAAATGGGTCTTTGGACAAACACAGTACAAAAATATAAAGAGAAGGATAAGGGGACTACCACCATAAAGTATTCACCCTTTATTAGGTCCACTGATGGAGCAACTACTTGTATATCCTGGACTGCTTGACCCGACTCTGCTCGATAGAACCTTCGGAGAACGCTTCCTCAGCTTAGCAACTATTGCTTTACCTTACGTCCTGGGCTTAAGCAAAGCCCTGTTGATTAATTCTTCGCTCACCTAATGCTCTCTTAGGATCACCTAATGAAATCCCGGGTATTCTATGAATACCAAAAATGAACCTTATCTAGTCGTATTCTAAGATCCTGAGACAAACTCTCAGAAAATAAAGAACGCGAGAAACTCTCCTATACTAAACCTACTTGAAAGAAAACACCTGAGATCACTGAATGACTCATATACAGTGGGAAAATATATACTGGAAGCCACTAAATGATTCGGATCAAGTGGAGAGGGATGATTTCAACTGAGAAAGGCCTAGGGTATTTATAGTAGGGAAGCTGAATGATTTTCTCGTCAGAAAATGATGTGGGATACTGTTCAGGGGTTCAGGACGCCTGTCTCGATCTGTTAACCGGGTTAGGAAGCCCGTCCGAATCCACGATCTTCCGAAAATCACGTTTTTACCCCAAAATTTGCCATTTTCTTGCATATTTCACCTGAAACTTTCAAAATCATAAAAACTAGAAAATTGTTTTAATAACAGTCGATTAAGAACGATTTAACTCCAATTTTACCCTAGATTGTGTCTAAAAACATGCTAAAAAAGTGATATGATTTATGCATATCACACATGGATCGAACCACTCAATCAAAGATCCATCGATAGTCTTCCTGTTCTGGCCATCACCCAAGAAATTTCCTGGATGACGCCTATCATTTAGTACATCACTGTTGGCACATGTCCACCCAATAAAATCCAAGCACAGCAACTCAAAAATTCTGCAACCGATACACTCTTCTAAATGATCAGTTATATCGCCGACATTATTCCTAGCTATTATCAAATGTGTCCCTAAAATAGAAGGCAACTACATCCTGCGAGAAATCCATGAAGGTATCTGCGGATCTCATATTGCAGCACACAGTCTCGTCCAAAAAGTCATGTGCACTGGATATTTTTGGCCAACCATGGAAGCTGATGCAACAACCTTGATACAATATTGTTCCGAGTTCGAGACGCCCATCCCGATCTGTTGACCGGGTCAGGACGCCCATCTCGGGTCCGGGACGCTCGTCCCAGTGCTTTGACTGGGTCGGGATGCCCGTCCTGACCTTGGGACGCCCGTCATGATCCACAAACTTCCGAAAATCATGTTTTTACCCTGAAATTTGCCATTTTCTTGCATATTTCACCTAAAACTTCCAAAATCACAAAAACTGCAAAATTGTGTTAATAACAGTCGATTAAGAACGATTTAACTCCAATTTTGCCCTAAATTGTGTCTAAAAACATGCTTAAAAAGTGATACGATTTATGCATATCATATAACCCCACACTTAGCGTTTTGCTTGTCCTCAAGCAAAGTCTATATGAAACTATTGATAATTTAAATCATAGGTGCAGTAACTTAAATTTCTAGCAATGTTTTTAGCAAAAAATTAATCACTGAGTCAGATGATTCGCAAAACAGGCCTGACTGGTCAAGTTGCTATGACAAGGTCTCAAATGTCGTAGTAGATTATCATGGTCATGCAGATTTAACAATTTAATAACTAGACTGAACTCTTCTCTTAGTCACGAGGTTTTCCTGATGTGTAGTGTGTGTATTAGTCCATACTAGATTGTCAACACAATATAGTCTTCTCTTAACTCTTACCAGATAATACTCCAACCAATCCCTGGACATAACAGCAACAAACAACCTTCTGAGTTCTGAGCTTTGGTGTTAAGGTTTTTCAATTAAAATTTTCAATAAAAGAACACACTGGGCAATGTATTTTTAGATTGATTGTTCAGGGTATTTTTGTGTTCGCTTTCACACATCAACTTTAACTACCCATGTAGCGAGTCCCACTCTGATGACTCCCATATCTACACGACCTTAGGGCATCAAGCTTTAAGTTCCCTTAAGAAGTGGTGCTCGAGTAGCAAAGGACGCTTGCAAACTACCCTATTTATTTAACTTTTTCACTTCCAGCTCAGAGCATCATCTAGTCATTCAAATTGCTAATACATCCTCAACCGATCTAATATTATTTAGTTAAGTCTTGAAAAAGTATTTGGTTGATGTCTCTAATCCAAACTAGGTTGTGCTCAATTATTAGGAATTCCCTATTTCTAATCGACGAATTCAGTAAAGTTATCTTTCCTATTGATCATAATGCTCTACTCACATATATCATAGACATAAGTATTTCTTAAACCAATCAATACTACATTTTGAAGTTTGAAAGAGTGAAAAACATGCAAAATTTTACTACTATAGTGCACTGTGCACTGCTACCCCACACTTAAGGTTTACACTGTCCTCAGTGTTCATGCATATCCTATCACCCCACAGTTATTTGAAAAATAGAAGTTGGAAAACATAAGACTCTTACCCCACACTTATTTGACTAACTAAGGGGAAGAGACAGAAAACAAAACATCAAAACAAAAGGGTAATAGAAATGACAAATCAAATAAAAGAAACAATGTTGTTATGTCATACAAATCAATGTTTTGCATACAAAGATTCATATTTCATACAGCTCAAACTTATCACATAATCACACATAAAGAAGAAAAAAATGAAAGAAAGAAAAGGAAAACTAAGAATCGGGCTCATCATCATCAGATGGCCAGAAGTAGACCTCGGGGTCTTCAGTAAACCAGGAGGTCTACTGATAAATCTCCTCGACCTAACTGCTGGTCCTGCTGATTCTGTCATCCATCATCTCCATCCACCTCTCAATGTTCTCCATATCCCGACTGTGTCGGGTAGTGAGTTCCGCTAACCCCTATGACATATGTCGCTCAAAGGCGGTGCGTGGTATGAACGTCTGGGTCAGTAGTGCTTGCTTTGCTGCCAGTCCCAGTACCGATGACTCTCCTTGTTGCTTCATGTGGATGGAGTATCACCCAGCTGCATCCCGTACGACCATTCCCATATTTCGTAGAACAGTCAAGTTCGTGGGAATCGTGGTCGGAGCAATCTAGGTCAACTCTAAACCCTCGATGTCTAGCTCCAGATAGTGGGCTATCTGGGTGATGAACGGCCCGAGCCCCAGACACTGCTTCTGAGTATCTATAGCAAAGCCCCGCATGATGACGGTAATGAGCTGGGCCATCTCCACAGTAGTGCCCCTGTGCATATTAGCCAGGAGGAATGTCTCCATCTGGGTGACATTCCTTGGGGCAGTACGTCAACCTGCTAGAGTATGTGCTATGATGGTATGTAAATAGCGAAAGGCCGGGTGGATACCCGTGGCTTTCGTGAAGCCATGTTGATAGGGGGCGCTAGTCGTACAGATTTGGGCCCAAGTGGTGGAGACGTCCGCAGAGGTGAACTCTCGTACAGCTATATTGTAGGCGGGCGTGTTCAGCTCCTCTTTCTATTAGATACCCAAAGAGATGCCAACTCGGCCATGCTCATCGACCGGTCCATTCCTCCCAATCAGAATATGATCTGCTCTCGCTGGAATGTGAAGGAAGCGTAAAATTCACAAACCAGCTCGAGGTAGGTCGGCTCGGTGATGGTGAAGACTCGACTGTAGGGTGGTACGTCGAGTATGCGTTGGATCTCCCGCTCGACTCCTAGTGTCCGAACTGCTGCCCAGTCGAGCGTTCTGTCAACTAGTATGCTACGTCCAATGTGCCCGTGGCATCTCTCCTGATACGCCGGGATGGACGGAAAGAGCATGAAGGGGTGTGCCACAGATGTGACAGTCATGGAAGAAGTAATACGTGCGCGTTTTGGAGCCATTTGTTTGAAGGAATTTGAGAAAGTTCGAGAATTTGGCGGGAAAGAAAATTCAAATTCGAATTATGGAGGAAAATTCAAATTCATAAGGGAGGATTTTGTTTAGGAAAGGATTTGAGTTTTTGGCGGGAAATTTGAATTTTGGAGGGAAATTCAAATTTTGGAATGAAATTAAAAAGTTCAAATTATTGGAGGGAAACGTTGAAATTTTAAAATTCAAGAGTTTGCCAAATTTTTGGAGAGAATTTTTGTAGAGAGATGATTTTTGGTGTTTGGTTTTGGAGGAAAATGGGAAAATTTAGGCTTTTATTGAGAGGGGCCGCCTCGGGAAGCCTGTCACAGTTGCCTCGGGAAGCCTGTCACGGTTGCCTCGGGATGAGTGATACTTCCTGAAAAAAAAATTCTTTTTTGTTTTGAAATTTCCTGCAAATATTTATACACCAAAAACAATTATTGTTTTCAACAAATCATCATGGTTAGCCTATGTAATACAGAACTTGTTAAAAACCTTTGGAAAAATTCTTAGTCTATTCTCTTTTCAAAATCATAATTGCCCTAATCATATCCTTACTTTCTATTCAGCAAAAATTCCAGAAAAACAAAAAACTAAAATCACACAATTTAATCAATGAAAAATAAATTATATTTTTTTAACACATTTGTTTTTCGCAAAGAATTGAAAAATGTCTAAAGAAAATTTTCTGAACAAAATAAAAGACCCATTTAAATTTTGAAAATAAAAAGAAGGGGTCAGTTATTAAACTTTTGTTCAAACAATTTATTTGCTGCAGAAAATAAAAAGAATCTTCCCTTTTTCTAACGGCCTTTATTCCTTATTTCTCTCATCTCCACTCGCATAGCTCTCATCTCATCCCGTTGCCTTCCTTGCTCATCTCGTATTTAAGCTAATTCCCGTAGTATCTGTGTACCTTGGCTTTCTTGGAGATTTACAGTGGCCCTGAGTTGGTCCACATTGGCTGTGATATTCAGAAAGCTCTGGTCTGAGTGATAGAATCTGCTTACTATCGTTTGATCCATCTGGTAGATCCTGTGAGTCAGATTATCTATCTGCATGGACAAAACTGACTGAAAACCGTTAGTACTTCCTCCGGGTGAAGGTGTTTGTTCGTTAGGTGTTGGGGTATACTCAGGAGATATCGGTGAGTTTTGGGTTTGGTCAAAGGGTTGTGGATTTTCGGGAGCTCTCTAGGCAGGAGTGTGAACTGGAGATTTCTGAGGTTCTTCTCTTGGAGGAAAGATCTCTTCAGAAGGGTCCTCCTCCTCCTTAGGACTTGGTTCACGGGTATTCAAGAATTTGTTCACTAAATCACTGGTGTCTAGGCTTGAGTCAATGTTTATAGGTTGTGGAGGATTGTTCTCCCATGGTACTTCTGGTTTAGGCCTAGATGGTCCTTCTGTTTTCTTCTTTTTCCGAACTAGAGCATTGGGATTTTCTATTTTCTTTGCTTAGTTTGTAGCTGCTCTTGTTCTCTTCATCTATGAGTGTAGAGTCTGGTTAGAATAATAATAAGACAAATAACAAAAAACAAAAACAAAATAAAACAAACAAAAGAGTGAAACAAAAAAATTTGAAAAACAAGAACGTATTTTTCGGTTTTTTTAAAGCAATTTAAATTTCCTTAATAAAGTTTTTTAGAATAATTTTCTAAAATATAATTATAGATAATTTCTAAAATTAATTAGTTATGATAACCCTATATTTTAGGAAACTGGTTGTCTAACTAGATTAGAGTGAGTGTTATGTCTAAGGTATAGATTACTACCGCTACCTATCATAAGCCTTTAGAATTTTGATAAGGAATCCTAAATTTGTTATGATATTTCCCCGGCAACGGCACAAAAAATCTGATGGGATTCCGATTGATATGCTAAAAGTAGGTTTTATTTACCCTATACCGATTATGAATAATTAAGGACTTAGAATTACTAATTGTCACATTTAGCATCTATGTTGTCACTTAATCAATCAGAACCTAAGGCAGAGTACCTATCGTGTAGCTAGTCTGTTGGAAAGTACCTACGATTTTAATTTATGTAATTATCGTACTCCCAGGGAAGTGGTAACCGCTTAGTAACAACTATCCTTTTACCCTAACTCTCATTTTATTATCTAGTTATGCAATCATTCATTAATTCTTTGATGAGAGGTTGATCCATTCTACACAAGATTCAAGTTCATTAAGCATGCAAGAGTACTTTATAGACAGTGTTCTGATGTATGTTATATTGTTTCTACATGTTGATTGACCTATCTTCGAGTATTTTAGATATATCTTGGTCTAGATTGCAATTATATACTGATTCTACTTGTGTACCACATCTGAGTTATCTGATAAGCCTTCTCATCGGCATTGACGGCCCTACTCACGGTTCGAGCTAAAGGCATCCATAAAAGTCCTGTGTCACTCAGGAGAACATGCCACTCGCCCTAACGCTAGCATAAACACACGAACTCAGCCTCATTAGACTACTCTAACAAACATAGGTTATTTTATCTAATATGGCAGACCTTAATGCTTCTGTCCTCACACAAAGCCCTAAATTAAGGTCTGTTAAACTAGATAGGTTATGATTAGACCGTGGTTAGGAATTGTCTATAACCATTCATCTAATTTAAAAGAGCAAGTAGACATATAGTCATAATGATAATTAAGCTGGTGACCTTTCCGGAAAAATGTAAATATCTTCAACATGCAAAACACATATTCATAATATCATAATTTAATAATCAAATGTGTCTTTGGACAAACACAGTACAAAAATACCACCATAAAGTATTCACCCTTTATTAGGTCCGTTGATGGAGCAACTACTTGTATATCCTGGACTGCTTGACCCGACTCTACTAGATAGAACCTTCGGAGAATGCTTCCTCAGCCTAGCAACTATTGCTTTACCTTACGTCCCGGGCTTAAGCAAAGCCCTGTTGATTAACTCTTCGCTCACCTAATGCTCTCTTAGGATCTCCTAACGAAATCCCGGGTATTCTATGAATACCAAAAATGAACCCTATCTAGTCGTATTCTAAGATCCTGAGACAGACTCTCTAAAAACAAAGAACACGAGAAACTCTCCTATACTAAACCTACTTGAAAGAAAAAATCTGAGATCACTGAATGACTCATATACAGTAGGAAAATGTATACTGGAAGCCACTTAATGATTCAGATCAAGTGGAGAGGGATGATTTCAACTGAGGAAGGCCTAGAGTATTTATAGCAGGGAAGTTGAGTGATTTTCTCTTCAGAAAACTATGTGGGATACTGTTCAGGGGTTCGGGACGCCCGTCCCGATCTGTTGACCGGGTCAAGAAGCTCGACCCAGTACTTTGACAGGGTTGGGACGCCCGTCCTGATCCATGAACTTCCAAAAATCATGTTTTTTCCCCGAAATTTGCTATTTTCTTGCATATTTCACCTGAAACTTCCAAAATCACAAAATTGCAAAATTGTGTTAATAACAGTCGATTAAGAACGATTTAACTCCAATTTTGCCCTAAATTGTGTCTAAAAACATGCTAAAAAAGTGATATAATTTATGCATATCACACGTGGATCGAACCTCTCAATCAAAGATCCATCGATAGTCTTCCTGTTCTGGCCATCACCCAAGAAATTTCATGGATAACGCCTATCATTCAGTACATCACTGCTGGCACATGTCCACCCAATAAAATCCAAGCACAACAACTCAAAAATTCTGCAGCCGATACACTCTTCTAAATGATCAGTTATATCACCGACATTATTCCTAGCCATTATCAAATGTGTCCCCAAAATAGAAGGCAACTACATCCTGCGAGAAATCCATGAAGGTATCTGCGGATCTCATATTGGAGCACACAGTCTCTTCCGAAAAGTCATGCGCACCGGATATTTTTGGCCAACCATGGAAGCTAATGCCACCACCTTGATACAATATTGTTCCAAGTGTCAGCTACACACCAACATCCATCACTTGTCGACCGTCGAATTTCATTCTCTCAGCAATCTGATTCCCTTCTACCAATGGGAATAGACATTGTTGGCCTTTCCCGAAAGTCAGAGGCAACAAAGAATTTCTCATTGTTGCTATTGACCATTTCACTAAATGCGTCGAGGCGAAAGCCTTAGTTTCCATCATGGTGCAAACAGCTAAATATTTTTTCTGGAACAAAGTCATCACTGGATTCGGCATACCTCGCATCCTCATCACCAATAATGGTAAACAGTTTAAAGCACAAGAATTTCAAACATTTTGTCAGGAATTACACATCGATCACCAATTCACTTCCGTCGACTACCCACAGATGAATATCTTAACATAAGTCACTAACCAAATCATTGTTCAAGGGCTCAAAAAATGGCTAGATTCAGCAAAAGCCAAGTGGATCGACGAGCTACTAAATGTCTTATGGTCATACCACACCACTCCCCATTCCCGCACATTGAAAAGTCTATTATCCTTATGCTTCGGTACCGAAGCTCTCCTCCCAGTAGAAATCAGATCACCTTCCTCTCGCTTAGATAATTTTTCAATCGAATGGAATGACCTCAAAATCACCAAAACTTTAGCACTACTGGACCACATTCGGTCTAATACAACCATCTGAGAACATAACTATAAGCGTTCTTTAGCTAAATACAAGAATTCCAGAATTCAGCGTCACGCCTTGATCTTGGGAGATCTTGTCCTCCAAAAAACATTCTGTCAGTCATCAGGAACCTACCCGAAAACTAGACGCCAATTGGGAAAGTCCATACATCACCACCAAAGTTAACTCGAATGGTAGCTTTCGGCTGAAAGAACCATGGCAACATCCTCGCCAGATCATAGAATGCAACTAACCTCCACAAGTATTATCCATAATTACTCATTTGCTATTTTTATCTTTTCCCACTTATATATCTTTAGTTTCGATTTTTTACTTGTATCAGTTCGTCACATTCATCTGATCTTTAGGTCTTTCTTTTATTATTATTCCCTGATCCATTCCTTGGTTACAGATCTCACACTTGTGTCAGTTTATATGTTTTTTGTCCTTTTCATTCTTTTTATATTATATGATTATTCCTCGAACCCTTATGTGGTTTCGGCTCTTTTCCTTGTGATATTTCATGTTTGCATCACATAACGCAACTACACAAATTTATCATTAACTCAAACTTCAAAAATAATTTCTTTCATTTCAAAAATTACATTACAAACTTCCACATTTCATATGACCGATGCTTCACCATCACTCACTACCTTCTCTTCCTCTGAGACCCATTCCACAGGATTATTTTCATCTAACGCTTCCATCTCGGATTTCTCTGCCGCTTCCTCCTCTTCCTCCTCCTCTTTGACAACTGTAAGCTCGTCAAAATCAAAAGGCCCCCTCCCACGGGTACACATACCCATCTGAAGCTGTAGCCAAAGTTTGAAACTCTTTCAGAAGATCAAAAGACAGATCAGTCTGTTGAATGTGATTCCTTAGGACTGCTAAGGCATTCCCAACAACCGGCCTCGCTACTTGAGAAATCAATTTGTAACATCTTTGGTCTTTGAGTTAGATGTGACAACCGCTTTCTCCGTTGCGGAATTTATGAAACCTTCTAGGGTTTCATACCGATTCCACAATTGAATAGCCTCTTCCTCCCATTTCTTTTGAGCCATTTCTAACTCTCCAGACTGTAGCTTCTCGTGCTACATCTCCTGCTTCATTTCCTCCAACTCCCTTTCCTTGTCCCGCAACCCCTCATCCACCGTCTCTAGCTTGTCTTCGGCTGCCACCTTCGCTGCCAAAGCTTTCCCCTTTTTCCTTAATGCCGCATCCAATTCGACCTCCAAAAACTTGTAGTTATGATGGGTCAGCTGAAACCTCTTCAATAGTTCTATCTCCGACAGCAATCCATGCACATCAAGCCAACTTTTAGAACACATCACACAAAGACCCAACCAATACACAATGATACATCATGCATGTGGAAAGGCATGTGCAATCAGCACATCCGTTGGAACTCTCTCCACCACTTGCTTACTCCCCAGTGGAAAGCAGTGTTGAAAGAAGTCCATCACCAAACCCGCTTTCCCCACCACTACATCCGATGTCAGCTCCTATTCGGGCACATACTTCATTTTTTTCCATCGCAACAAAAGAAGTGGCTTTCGTCTTCATCCGTTTCTTAGGTGGTGAGGTGGATACGAAGCCCTCAGCAAATATGACCCCTTTGCCCTTTCCCTTCAGCAGCCCTTACAGCTCACTCTCCCTTTTTCTTTCTAGAGGCACTCCTTCTTTCCTTAACCTTTCAACAATAGTCTTCGTCTTTTCCACCTCCGCTTACTCTTTTTGTTCAGCCTCCCGGAACATGCCTGGCTAATAATACCTGTGAGTTCCGGTAATGAAGCTAAAGCTCCCTTTGTCAGGCATAACCGAAAGTATTTTAATTTTACCAGATGGCTTCTTCTTTCGTTTGTTTGGGTTATTTTGAACCATCTCCATAACCAGGTTCTTTCCTGCAAAAAAAATTAACAAACAAAGAGAAGTTAGCATTCGACACAAATACTTAACCAGCATACATATATATAAAACACCATTCGATTCACTATGTCCACCCACTCAATTTTTGGATCCAGTCTTGAATCGAACTCCAGACCAGCGTATCTCATTAGAGATTCAGACCAATCTTCTCCCATTGACAGCTCAAACCGATACTTATTTAAAATTTTGGCATCATGGTAGTCCCGCACGTACCCTTCCGGCACGTTATTACTTAAACTTTTCCAAATGTTCCACAGCACCAAAATACCACTATTTGCAAAATTGTGGTGCTTCACATAAAAAAATTTATTCTTCCCCAAATGAATGCTTGATGGACCTAATACTATCGGCCGCACACTACAACGAGCAATGTAAAAAAGCCCACGGCTTCGGGAGTCATACATTTTTGACAAAGATAATACAGCCTTCTCCACAACTCCAACCGACACTCGCACTCGAAAGCCCGACAAGCCATCAAGAACCCAACTGTTGCTCGAATTACAATTGGCATCAACTGTCTCAGTTGGATCCCATAGTACTTATAGATATCCACGAATAGCGTATGTAGAGGAAATTGCAACCCCCCACATAAATGGGCCACATAAGTCGTCACACAGCCAACAGGCGCCGTATGGATCCATTCCATCGCTTCCGTACAATATGTCTTGTACATTATCAGGAAGTGATAATACTCCCCAAATCCCATCTAATTTCTTTGACTCAAACACAATCATTTTATACTGTAGAATTTGCGGCTCATCCTTTTCTTCACAACCTCGAGCTTTCGGTTCCTTCCTAATTGATGCATTCCGATTGGTATGCTAAAAGATAGGCTTTATTTACCTATGTCGATTATGAGTAATTAAGGACTGAGTCTTACTAACTGTCACTTAGCATTCAATTATTGTCACTTAATCAATCAGAACCTAAGGCAGAGTACCTATCGTGTAGCTAGTCTATTGGAAAGTATCTACGATTTTATTAAGTTAAATATCGTACTCCCAGGGAAGTGGTAACGACTTAGTAGTAACTAGCCTTTTATCCTAACTCCTATCTTATGATCCAGTTATGCAATCTTCATCAATGACTTTGATGAGAGGGTGATCCATTCTCCACTAGGTTTAAGTCTAATTAATCCTAGAAGTGTTAGATAATGTCCTGATTCTATGTTAAACTGTTCTTACATGTTGATTGACCTATCTTCGAGTATTTTAGACATGTCTTGGCCTGGATTGCAACTATGTTCTGTGTCTAAAGGCGTACCACATCCGAGGTCTCTAATAAACCGCCCTACCTTAATGACGGCCTTACTCACGGTTCGGGCTAAAGGCATCCATGAAAGCCCTATGTCACTTCGGGGATCATGCCGCTCGCCCTAGCCACCGGCATAAACGCTCAGCTCGGCCCCTACCTAGACTACTCTAACAAACAGGGTGTTCCGTAGGTTATTTTATCTAGCATGGTAGACACCAATACTAATTGATGCTTGTTAAACTAAATAGGTTATGATTAGACCGTGGTTAGGAATTGTCTATAACCCTAATTTTAGTTTAAAAGAACATAGTAGACATGCAGACATAGTGAATATTAAGCAGGTGGCTATTTCCGGAAAAACATAACAACTTCAACATATAAAACAAATATTCATGAAAATCGTAATCTCGTATTCATAATTATTTTTTGGAACAACACAATAACAACATATAAGAGAGGGACAGGGGGACTGCTGCCATAAAGAAATCACCTTTTACGTAGTCTCGCCGATGGAGCGTACTGCTGTATATGTCGTATTGCTCGATCCGACTCTGCTCGCCAAAACCTTCGGAGGACACTTCCTCAGCCTAGTAACTGGGCTTTACCTTAATACCCAGCTTAAACCCAGCCCTGTGGACTGACTCTTCGAACGCCTAGAGCCCTCTTAGGATCTCCTAACGAAATTCCGGGTATTCTATGAATACCAGAAACAAACCTATCTATCGAACCCTAGGATCTGAGACTAATTCTCAGAAACTAAGAAAAACGAAAACACAAAAAAGGAAAGAAAGAAAACTTTTACTGAAATCTGAGTCTCCGAGTGAGTTGTGTACAAGAGAATTATATACTGGAAACCACTGAATGACTCAGATCGAGTGGAGAGGGATGAATTCAACTGAGGAAGGCCTAGGGTATTTATAGCAGCTTTCTGGAGTGATTGTCTGTCAAAAATTCGATGTGGGACTTGACTTTCTGGTTCGGGACGCCCGTCCTGGATTGAGACACCCGTCCCGGTCTGTTGACCGGGTCAAGACGGCCGTCCCAACCTGTTGACCAGGTCAGGACGCCCTCCCCGAAGTCTAAACTTCTGAAAAATTGCGTTTTACCTCGAAATTTGCCATTTTCTTCTACTTTTCACCTAACACTTCCAAAATCATGAAAACTGTGAAATTGAGTTAATAATAAACAATTAAGACCGATTTGCCCTCAATTTCTCCATAAATTATGCCTAAAAACATGCTAAAAACATGATATGATTTATGCATATCACTAATAGGTGCTCATCCTTTGCCTCCGATAGGCCATCCCTGGGGTATTTATAGCAGCTTTCTGGAGTGATTTTCTCTCAAATATTCGATGTGGGACTTGACTTTCTGGTTTGGGATGCCTGTCCCGGTCTGTTGACCGGGTCAGGACGGCCGTCCCGAGTCCTAGAGGCCCATCCCGACCTGTTGACCAGGTCAGGACGCCCGTCCTGAACCGGGACGCCCTCCCCGAAGTCCAAACTTCTGAAAATTTGCATTTTTGCCTCGAAATTTGCCATTTTCTTCTACTTTTCACCTGACACTTCCAAAATCATGAAAACTGTGAAATTGTGTTAATAATAAACAATTAAGACCGATTTGCCCTCAATTTCTCCCTAAATTATGCCTAAAAACATGCTAAAAACATGATATGATTTATGCATATCAGATAACCCCATACTTAGCTTTTTGCTTGTCCTTAAGCAAAGTCTACTTGAAGTTAGTGATTCTAAATCATAGTGCAGTCACTTAAATTCCTAGTCATGGTTTTATTCCAAAAATTTATTCAGACAATTCTTAACACAAGTCTGACTGGTCGGGTTGCTATGACAAGGTCTCAAATGTCTCTAGCAGATTGTTATAATTAAGCAGAAAACAACTTAACAACTAAGTTGAACTTCTTTCTTAGTCACAAGGTCTTCCTGATGTGTAGTGTGTGTATTAGTATAGACCAGATAGTCAACACAATATACTCTCGTCTTAACTATCACCAGATAATATCTCGACCATGTTGCTAGGCATAATAACAAAAGACAACTTTCTGAGTTCTGAGCCTTGGTGATCAAATTTTTAATGATTTAGCATTTATGATTTTCTTTATAGATGTAGGGTATTTTGAGTCTGCTTAGAACACGTCAACTTCAACTACCCATGTAGCGAGTCCCACTCCGATGACTCCCAGACCTACACGACCTTAGGGCATCAGGCTTTAAGTTCCCCGAAGGAGTGGTGCTCGCGTAGCGAGGGCCGCTGGCAAACTACCCTTATTTAATTAACTTCCTTTTATTTCTTTTCAATTTTAGCTTAGAGTCTCATCTAGTCATTCTAATTGTCAAAACATCCACAACTGGTCTAATTTTATCTAGTTAAGTCTTGAAAAGGTAATTGGCTGAGGTCTCTAATCCAGACTAAGTTATGCTCAGTTATCAGGAATTCCCTATTCCTAATCAATTAGTTCAAGATAGCTATCACATTGCCTCCTACTAACCATAACATTCTGCCTACATATCATAGACATAAGCAATGTTTAACCAATCATACTGCATTTAGAAGTCTGAAAGAATGAAATATTTTGAAGAAAAAAAATTTGGAAGGGTGTGAAAATATGGGGAAAACGAGCAAAATCATGCAAAAATTTTCTCACTACAGTGCACTGCTACCCCACACTTAAGTTTGACACTTTCCTCAGTGTTCATGCATTTCTAAGCTACCCCACACTTATTTGAAAATAAGAAACAAAACAGAAAAGATTCTTACTCCACACTTATTCGAAGAGCTATGTGTAAGCAATAACAGGGATAACAAGATATAGAAGAAACAATGTTGTTATGTCATATCAATCAAGGTTATACATAGATTCATATTTCATACAGCCCAGACATGATCACACATAGAATGAAAACAACAAAAGAAAAAGAAAAGGAAAGAAAAACTAAGAACCCGGCTCGCAATCATTAGGTTGACCGAAGGCTGCCGGAAAGTCTACCGGAAAGTCTGTCGGAAAGTGGACCTCGGAGTTTTCCACCAGGTGGGAGGTATGCTGATGAATCTCATCGATCTTGCTGGTGTTCATAGCGACTCTGTCCTCTATCAATGTTAGCCATCTCTCGATCCTATCTATATCTCAGCTGTATTGGGCTGAGAGTTCTGCCAATCCGTGCGCCATGTGTCGTTCAAAGGCAGTGCGTGGAACAAACGTCTCGGACAGAGGTATGTGCGCTGGACTGCTCCTAGTGCCGAAGCCTGTGCGGGCTGCTCCGTTTGGATGGAGTAGCGCCCATTTGCATCCCGTACGACCATTCCCATGTTCCGTAGGGTAGTACGGTCCGTATGAATGGTGGTCGGGGCGATCTGGGTCAGCTCCGAGCCCTCGATGTCCAACTCCAGGTAGTGAGCTATACTGGTGATGAATGGTCCGAGTCCCAGACACTATTTCCGAGTGTTCGTAGCAAATCCCCGCATGATGACCGTGATAAGTCGAGCCATCTCCACTGTGGATCCCATGTGCATGTTGGCCAAGAGGAATGTCTCCATTTGGGTGACATTCCCGGGGGCCGTCCGTCGTCCTGACAAAGTGTGTGCAATAATAGTATGCAAGTATCGAAGAGCAGGATAGATACATGTGGCTTTCGCATAGCCATGCTGGTATGGGACACCCGTCATACAGATCTGAGCCCAAGCAGTGGATACGTCTGCAGACGTGAAGTCTCGAACTGCCGTGGTGTAGGCGGGCGTATCCAGCTCGTCTCTCTGCCAGATACCCAGGGTAATGCCGAACTCGGCCATTGATACGCGAAAATCGTATCACCTTTTTAGCATGTTTTTATGTATGATTTCGGGTGAAATTGAGGGCAAATTGATCTTAATTGTTTGTTATTTACTCAATTTCACAGTTTTTTTGATTTTGGAAGTATCAGGTGAAAAGTAGACGAAAACAGCAAATTTTGGGGTAAAACGCAATTTTTGGAAATGCTGACTCGGTCAAAGGCTCGGGACGGGCGTCCCGACCCAGTCAAAGCACCGGGTAGGGCGTCCCGACTTGGTCAACAGACCAGGACAGGCGTCCCAATCCGGGACGGGCGTCCCGAACCCCCATATCAAGTCCCACATCAAATTTTTGATGAAAAATCACCCCGGGAAGTTGCTATAAATACCCCAGGCCTCCAGTAGTTGATTTCATTCCTCTCCACTCGATCTGAGTCATTAAGTGGTTTCCAGTGTACACTTCTCTAGTACACAACTCACTCAGAGACTCGGATTTCAGTTTTCTTTCTTGTTAGTGTTTTGTTTTAGTTTCTGAGAAATAGTCTCAGATCTTAGGCTTCTATATATAGGTTCGTTTCTGGTATTCATAGAATTCCCAGGATTTTCGTTAGGAGATCCTAAGAGGACTCTAGGAGTTCGAAGAGTCAGTCCACATGGCTGGGCTTAAGCTGGGTATTAAGGTAAAGCCCAGTTACTAGGCTGAGGAAGCGTCCTCCGAAGGTTCTGGCGAGCAGAGTCTGGGCGAGCAATACGACATATACAGCAGTACGCTCCGTCGACGAGACTACGTAAAGGGTGATTTCTTTATGGCATCAGTCCCCATGTCCCTCTCTTATATGTTGTTATTGTGTTGTTCCAAATATTTATTATGAATACGAGATTACGATTTTTATGAATATTTGTTTTATATGTTGACGTTGTTATGTTTTTCCAAAAATAGCCACCTGCTAAATATTCACTATGTCTGCATGTTTAATGTGCTCTTTTAAACTAAAGTTAGGGTTATAGACAATTCCTAACCACGGTCTAATCATAACCTGTTTAGTTTAACAGGCATCAATTAGTATTGGTGTCTGCCATGCTAGATAAAAATAACCTGCTGAACACCCTGCTTGTTAAGAGTAGTCTAGGTAAGCCGGGCCGAGTCCGATTATGCCGACGGCTAGGGCAAGCGGTATGATCCCCGAAGTCACATAGGGCTTTCATGGATGCCTTCGTCTCGAACCGTGAGTAGGGCCGTCAATAAGGTAGGGCGGTTCATTAGAAACCTCGGATGTGGTACTCCTTTAGACATAGAACATAGTTGCAATCCAGGCTAAGATATATCTAAAATACTCGAATATAGGTCAATCAACATATAGGAGCAGTATAACATAAAATCAGGACCTCCTCTATAAAACACTTTTGGGATTAATTAGACTTAAACCTAGTGGAGAACGAATCACCCTCTCATCAAAGTTATTGATGAAGATTGCATAACTGGATTATAAGATAAGAGTTAGGAATAAAGGCTAGTTACTACTAAGCCGTTGCCACTTCCCTGGGAGTACGATATTTAACTTAGTAAAATCGTAGATACTTTCCAACAGACTAGCTACACGATAGGTACTCTGCCTCAGGTTCTGGTTGATTAAGTGACAATAATTGAATGCTAAGTGACAGTTAGTATGACTCAGTCCTTAATTACTCAGAATCGACATAGGTAAATAAAGCCTATCTTTTAGCATACCAATCGGAACTGCATCAGATTTTTGGCGCCGTTGCCGGGGAAATATCATAATGAATTTAGGATTATTGGCCACAATTCTAGAAGCTTATGATAGGTAACAGTAGTAACCTAGACTTTTGATTTACACTTATCTTATACTAGTTAGACAATCACTTTCCGAAATATAGGATTATCATAACTAATTAATTTTAGATGTTATCTGAAATTAAGACACTTAGGATAATCAAATTTTAGAAAATTATTCTAAAACCATATTGAGGAAATTTACCTGCTTTCTAAATAAAATTTAAAATCCCTAAAAATAATCTTCTTGTTTTTTTTATTTTACTTTTCCTCCTATTCTTGTTATTTGTTATTTCTAACCAGACTTTGCACTCAGAGATGAAGGGAACAAGAGCCCAGGATATTCTAGACGAATTAGAAAATAACACTTTCCCAGAGATCCAAACAACTCCCGCTTCTCCCGAATATACTCCTGCTTCTCCCGAATATACTCCTGAATCCCCCGAATACACCCCGAAATCTCCTGAGTATACTCCTGCATCCCCCGCACCTAACAACTAACCACCTTCATCAGAGGATAGCACTAACGGTTCTCAATCAGCCTTGGCTGCCCGAGTAGATGATATATCTCACATGATAAGCGCTATGACTCAGACAATACCGGGCGGACTAAGACGGTCATATCAGGCGGTTCTAACCTTAAGTTCTGAAGTAACCCAACTCAGAACCACAATAGAACGCCAAAATGTGCAAATACTCCGAGAGATGATGGAAATCTTAAAGGAACAAAGGAACCAGCAGGAGGAGATGCGAAACATACGAGCAGAACTACAAGAGATGCGAAACATTCAGGCAGAGCTACAGGAGATCAGAGATAAGGGTCATTGAAAAAGGGGAGATTCTTTTACTTTTATTCTCAGCAAATAAATTGTTTGAACTAAACCTGAATAATTGACCCCTATTTTTCTATTTTTCAAACGTTTTAAAGGGTCCTTTATATTCAACAATTTTCTTCAGACATTTTATTTTCAAATTTCTATGAAAAACAAAAGTTTTGCAAATACAGTTTATTTTTCACTAATTAAATTGTACAAACTCATTTTTTGTTTTTCTGGAATTCTTGCTGAATTTAAGTTGGGATAAAATTAGGGTAGTCATGATTTTGGAAAAAAAAAAGACTGAGGAATTTTTGCATAGAGTTATTAACAGCTTCTAAATTGATTGGATAAACATGAAGACTTGTTAAAATTATGATTACTTTTGGTATCTTGAGCTTTTCAGGGAATTACGAAAAGAAAAAAAAAATTTCGGAATTGGCACACGTCCCGAAGCAACCCGGGACGGGCGTCCCGAAGGCCGCCCCTTCTATAAAAATTCATTTTTTTTCATTTTCTCTCAAACCTACAACCAAAAATTCATCTCTCTAAAAATATTTCTCTCTACCTTCTCTCTACAAATTTTTGGCAAATCCCCTAAAGTTTAAAAATTCGAGCTTCCCTCCAAAATTTGAATTTTAAACTTCACTCAAAAATTCGAATTTCCCTCCAAAATTAGATTTTCCCGCCAAAAATTTCAAAATCCTTCCCTAACCTAATTTCATCCTTCTGAATTCAAATTCACCTCCAGAATTTGAGTTTAAAGATTCCTTCCCACCTAAACTCTCTCGTACGTTCTTGATAGCTCCCAAACGTGCTCGTACCACATCTACCATGATAGTTACCTCAGTGGCACATCCTTTTATGCTGTTTCCCTCCAGCACAGCATACCAAGAAAGATGCCTTGGGTACATCGGGCGTACGATACTGACGGGCAGAACGTTGGATTGGGCAGCAGTACAGACACTAGGAGTAGAGCCGGAAGTCAGACGCATACTTGACGTGCCACCTTACAGTCGAGTATTCATCGTCACAGAGCCCACATACCTGGAGCTGGTATGTGAGTTCTATGCGTCTTTTACATGCCACCAGGAGCAGATCACATTCCGCTTGGGCGGAATAGATCGGTCGATGAGCATGGCCGAGTTCGGCGTCACCCTAGGTATCTGGCAGAGAGATGAGCTGGATACGCCCGCATACATCACAGCAGTTCGAGACTTCACGTCTGCAGACGTCTCCACTGCTTGGGCTCAGATCTGCATGACGGGTGTCCCATACCAGCATGGCTTTGCAAAAGCCACAGGTATTTATCCTACTCTTCGTTACCTGCACGCTATCATTGCACATACATTGTCAGGACGATGGACGGCTCTCGGAACTGTCACCCAGATGGAGACATTCCTTCTGGCCAACATGCACATGGGATCTACGGTAGAGATGGCTAGACTCATCACGGTCGTCATGCGAGGATTTGCTACAGACACCCGGAAACAGTGTCTGGGGCTCGGACCATACATCACCAGGCTAGCCCGCTACTTGGAGTTGGATATAGAGGGCTCGGAGCTGACCTTGGTCGCCCCGACCACCGTTCCCACTGATCTTACTATTCTACGGAACATGGGAATGGTTGTTCGGGATGCGAATGGCAGCTACACCATCCACACGGAGCAGCCAGGACAAGCATCGGCATCGGAAGCATATCCAGCGCATATCCCTCCGTCTGAGACATTCGTGCCACGTACTGCCTTCGAACGACACATGTCGCACAGATTGGCAAAACTATCGGCCCGATATAGTCGAGACATGGACAGGATTGACAAACGGCTGGCGATGATGGATGGCAGGATCGACAGATGGCTGGCGATGATGGATGACAGGATCGCCATGAACACCAGCAGGATTGAGGAGATACATCAGCATACTTCCCGAGTGGCGGAAAACTTCGAGCTTGACTTTACAGCAGACCTCGGTCCACCGGACGACGATCTGCCGGGTTCTTAGTCTCTCTCTCCTTCTTTCCTTTCTTTTTCTTTTGTTTTTCTTGTTCTATGTGTATAAACATGTATGGGCTGTATGACGTATGAATCTATGTACAAAATTGATTTATATGACATACAGAATTGTTTGCCTTATTTTGTTTTTTTTTTCTTTTCTTACCCATAGTGTGGGTATGAATCTTTTCTTTGTGTTTTATTTCTTGTTTTCAAATAAGTGTGGGGTAATTAGATATGCATGAACACTGAGGACAGTGCCAGACTTAAGTGTGGGGTAGTAGTGCACGGTGTACTGTAGCCGTTTGCAAAATTTTTTGCATGCTTTTGCTTGTTTTCCCCATATTTTCACGCCCTTCCAAAATTTTTCAAAATTTTCCGTCTTTCAGACTTCTAAATGCAGTATGCTTGGTTAAACAATTGCTTATGTCTATGATATGTAGGTAGTATGTTATGGTTAGTAGGAGATAATTGATGACGATTGCTGAACCTATTGATTAGAAATAGGGAAGTCCTGATAATTGAGCACAACTTAGTTTGGATTAGAGACCTCAGCCAATTACCTTTTCAAAACTGAACTAGATAAAATTAGACCAGTTGTAGGATGCATTGACAATTGGAATGACTAGATGAGACTCTGAGTCAAAAGTGAAAAAGAAAAAAAAAGTGAGCTAATTAAAATAGGGTAGTTTGCCAGCGGCCTTCGCTACTCGAGCACCACTCCTTCGGGGAACTTAAAGCCTGATGCCCTAAGGTCGTGTAGATCTGGGAGTCATCGGAGTGGGACTCGCTACATGGGTAGTTGAAGTTGACGTGTTCTAAGCAGACTCAAAATACCCTAGAAAATCTATAAACGAAAGAAATCAATAAATGCTAAATAGAATCTGATCACCAAAGCTCAGAATCTAGCAATAGGTCGAAGTGTTATCTGGTAACAGTTAAGACAAGAGTTTATTGTGTTGACTATCTGGTCTGGACTAGTACACACACTACACATCAGGAAGACCTTATGACTAAGAGAAAAGTTCAACCTAGTTGTTAAGTTACTTTCTGCTCAACCCCAGATCAAGTCCCACATCGAATTTTTGATGAAAAATCACCCCGGGAAGCTGCTATAAATACCCCAGGCCTCCAGCAGTTGATTTCATTCCTCTCCACTCGATCTGAGTCATTAAGTGGTTTCCAGTGTACACTTCTCTAGTACACAACTCACTCAGAGACTCGGATCTTAGTTTTCTTTCTTGTTAGTGTTTTGTTTTAGTTTCTGAGAAATAGTCTTAGATCTTAGGCTTCTATATATAGGTTCGTTTCTGGTATTCATAGAATACCCGGGATTTCGTTAGGAGATCCTAAGAGGGCTCTAGGCGTTCGAAGAGTTAGTCCACAGGGCTGGGCTTAAGCTGGGTATTAAGGTAAAGCCCAGTTACTAGGTTGAGGAAGCGTCCTCCGAAGGTTCTGGCAAGCAGAGTCGAGGCGAGCAATACAACATATACAGCAGTACGCTCCATCGGTGAGACTACATAAAGGGTGATTTCTTTATGGCATCAGTCCCCATGTCCCTCTCTTATATGTTGTTATTGTGTTGTTCCAAATATTTATTATGAATACGAGATTATGATTTTTATGAATATTTGTTTTATATGTTGACGTTGTTATGTTTTTCCGGAAATAGCCACCTGCTAAATATTCACTATGTTTGCATGTTTAATGTGCTCTTTTAAACTAAAGTTAGGGTTATAGACAATTCCTAACCACGGTCTAATCATAACCTGTTTAGTTTAACAGGCATCAATTAGTATTGGTGTCTGCCATGCTAGATAAAAATAACCTGCTGAACACTCTGCTTGTTAAGAGTAGTCTAGGTAAGCCGGGCCGAGTCCGATTATGCCGGCGGCTAGGGCAAGCGGTATGATCCCCGAAGTCACATAGGGCTTTCATGGATGCCTTCGTCCCGAACCGTGAGTAGGGCCGTCAATAAGGTAGGGCGGTTTATTAGAAACCTCGGATGTGGTACTCCTTTAGACATAGAACATAGTTGCAATCCAGGCTAAGATATATCTAAAATACTCGAATATAGGTCAATCAACATATAGGAGCAGTATAACATAAAATCATGACCTCCTCTATAAAACACTTTTGGGATTAATTAGACTTAAACCTAGTGGAGAACGAATCACCCTCTCATCCAAGTTATTGATGAAGATTGCATAACTGGATTATAAGATAAGAGTTAGGAATAAAGGCTAGTTACTACTAAGTCGTTGCCACTTCCCTGGGAGTACGATATTTAACTTAGTAAAATCGTAGATACTGGTTGATTAAGTGACAATAAGTGACAATAATTGAATGCTAAGTGACAGTTAGTAAGACTGAGTCCTTAATTACTCATAATCGACATAGGTAAATAAAGCCTATCTTTTAGCATACCAATCGGAACTGCATCAGCCATGCTCATCGACCGATCTATTTCGCCCAAGCGGAATGTAATCTGCTCGTGATGGTACGTAAATGACGCATAGAACTCACATACCAGCTCTAGGTATGTCGGCTTGGTGACGATGAATACTCGACTGTAGGGTAGTACGTCGAGCATGCGTCTGACTTCCTGCTCCACCTCTAGCGTCTGTACTGCGGCCTAGTCAAGTGTTCTACCCGTTAGTATGGTGCGTCCGATGTATCCGTGACATCTCTCCTGGTATGCTGGGCTGGAGTGAAACAGCATAAAAGGATGTGCCACTGAAGTGATGGTCATGATGGATGTGATACGGGCGCGTTTGGGAGCCATTTAGGTTGAGAGCGTTTGAGAGGTTTTGAGAATTTAGGCAGGAAGGAAGATTCGAATTCGAATTCTGGAGGTGAATTTGAATTCGGGAGGATGGATTTTGGTTAGGGAATGATTTTGAATTTTTGGCGGGAGATTCGAATTTTGGAGGGAAATTCGAATTTGGAAGGAAATTTAAAATTCAAATTTTGGAGGGAAATTTGAATTTTTGAATTTTGGGAAGTTTGTCAAAAAATTGTAGAGAGAAGATAGAGAGAATTATTTGAGAGAGGTGAATTTTTGGAAGTTGATTTGAGGGGAAATGAAAAACAATGGATTATTTGTAGGTGGGGCGGCCTCGGGACGCCCGTCCTAGGTTGCTTCGGGATGCGTGCCAATTCCGAAAAAAATAAATTTTTTTTCGTAATTCCCTGCAAATCTCGGGATACCAAAAATAATCATAATTTTTTAACAAGTCTTCACGTTTATCCAATCAAATTCAGAAGCTGTTAAAAACTCTATGCAAAAATTCCTCAGTCTTTTTCGAAAATCATGACTACCCTAATTTTATCCCAACTTAAATTCAGCAAGAATTTCAGAAAAACAAAAACTGAGTTTGTACAATTTAATTAGTGAAAAATAAACTGCATTTGCAAAACTTTTGTTTTTCATAAAAATTTGAAAATAAAATGTCTGAAGAAAATTGTTGAATATAAAGGACCCTTTAAAACGTTTTGAAATTAGAAAATAGGGGTCAATTATTCAGGTTTAGTTCAAACGATTTATTTGCTGAGAATAAAAGTAAAAGAATCTTCCCTTTTTCAACGACCCTTATCTCTGATCTCCTGTAGCTCTGCTCGAATGCTTCGCATTTCTATGCGTATGGCTCTCATCTCATCCTTTTGCCTGCCCTGCTCACTGCGTAAGTCAGCCATCTCCCGGAGTAGTTGTGCACCTTGGTTCTCCTGAAGACTGACCGTGGCTCTGAGTCGGTCCATGTTAGTTGTGATATTCAGACTGAGTTGGTCTAAATGACACAATCTGCTTGTAATTCCTTGGTCCATCTCATAGACCCTTTGAGCCAACGTATCTATCTGCACGGACAACATTGAATGATAACCGTTAGTACTCCCCCCGGATGAAGGGGTGTGCTCGTTAGGTGTTGGGGTGTATGCAGGAGATGTTGGTGAATTTTGGGTTTGGTCAGTGGGTGGTGGATTTATAGGAACTCTCTGGGCAGGAGTGTGAACTGGAGATCTCTAGGGTTCTTCTCTAGGAGGGAAGGTATCCTCAGAAGGATCTTCTTCCGTGGGACTAGGCTCACGGGCGTTCAGGAATCTTCTCACTAGGTCACTGGCATCTAGGCTTGAGTTTACTTCTACCGGTTGTGAAGGAAGAGTCTCTCGTGGTATTTCTGGTGCAGGCCTAGATGGTCCTTCTGGCTTTCTCTTCTTTGGTCCTGGAGTGTCAAGGATTTCTGTTTTTTTTGCTTGGTTAGTAGCTGCTCTTGTTCTCTTCATCTCTGAGTGCAAAGTCTGGTTAGAAATAACAAATAACAAGAATAGGAGGAAAAGTAAAATAGAAAAGCAAGAAAAATATTTTTAGGGATTTTGAATTTTATTTAGAAAGCAGGTAAATTTCCTCAATATGGTTTTAGAATAATTTTCTAAAATTTGATTATCCTAAGTGTCTTAATTTCAGATATTATCTAAAATTAATTAGTTGGGACAATCCTATATTTTGGAAAGTGATTGTCTAACTAGTATAAGATAAGTGTAAATCAAAAGTCTAGGTTACTACTGTTACCTATCATAAGCTTCTAGAATTGTGGCCAATAATCCTAAATTCATTATGATATTTCCCCGGCAAAGGCGCCAAAAATCTGATGCGTTCCGATTGGTATGCTAAAAGATATGCTTTATTTACCTATGTCGATTATGAGTAATTAAGGAGTGAGTCTTACTAACTGTCACTTAGCATTCAATTATTGTCACATAATCAATCAGAACCTAAGGCAGAGTACCTATCGTGTAGCTAGTCTGTTGGAAAGTATCTACGATTTTATTAAGTTAAATATTGTACTCCCAGGGAAGTGGTAACGGCTTAGTAGTAACTAGCCTTTTATCCTAACTCCTATCTTATGATCCAGTTATGCAATCTTCATCAATGACTTTGATGAGAGGGTGATCCATTCTCCACTAGGTTTAAGTCTAATTAATCCTAGAAGTGTTAGATAATGTCCTGATTCTATGTTATACTGTTCTTACATGTTGATTGACCTATCTTCGAGTATTTTAGACATGTCTTGGCCTGGATTGCAACTATGTTCTGTGTCTAAAGGCGTACCACATCCGAGGTCTCTAATAAACCGCCCTACCTTAATGACGGCCCTACTCACGGTTCGGGCTAAAGGCATCCATGAAAGTCCTATGTCACTTCGGGGATCATGCCGCTCGCTCTAGCCGCCGGCATAAACGCTCAGCTCGGCCCCTACCTAGACTACTCTAACAAACAGGGTGTTCCGCAGGTTATTTTATCTAGCATGGCAGACACCAATACTAATTGATGCCTGTTAAACTAAACAGGTTATGATTAGACCGTGGTTAGGAATTGTCTATAACCCTAATTTTAGTTTAAAAGAACACAGTAGACATGCAGACATAGTGAATATTAAGCAGGTGGCTATTTCCAGAAAAACATAACAACTTCAACATATAAAACAAATATTCATGAAAATCGTAATCTCGTATTCATAATTAATTTTTGGAACAACACAATAACAACATATAAGAGAGGGACAGGGGGACTGATGCCATAAAGAAATCACCCTTTACGTAGTCTCACCGATGGAGCGTACTGCTGTATATGTCATATTGCTCGATCCGACTCTGCTAACCAGAATCTTTGGAGGACGCTTCTTCAGCCTAGTAACTGGGCTTTACCTTAATACCCAGCTTAAGCCCAGCCCTGTGGACTGACTCTTCGAACGCCTAGAGCCCTCTTAGGATCTCCTAACGAAATCCCGGGTATTCTATGAATACCAGAAACGAACCTATCTATCGAACCCTAGGATCTGAGACTAATTCTCAGAAACTAAGAAAAACGAAAACACAAAAAAGGAAAGAAAGAAAACTTTTACTGAAATCTGAGTCTCCGAGTGAGTTGTGTACAAGAGAATTGTACACTGGAAACCACTGAATGACTCAGATCGAGTGGAGAGGGATGAATTCAACTGAGGAAGGCCTGGGGTATTTATAGCAGCTTTCTGGAGTGATTTTCTCTCAAAAATTCGATGTGGGACTTGACTTTCTGGTTCGGGACGCCCGTCCTGGATTGGGACACCCGTCCCGGTCTGTTGACCGGGTCAAGACGGCCGTCCCGAGTCCTGGATGCCCGTCCCGACCTGTTGACCAGGTCAGGACGCCAGTCCTGAACCGGGACGCCCTCCCCGAAGTCCAAACTTCTGAAAAATTGCGTTTTACCTCGAAATTTGCCATTTTCTTCTACTTTTCACCTGACACTTCCAAAATCATGAAAACTGTGAAATTGAGTTAATAATAAACAATTAAGACCGATTTGCCCTCAATTTTTCCATAAATTATGCCTAAAAACATGCTAAAAACATGATATGATTTATGCATATCACTAATAGGTGCTCATCCTTTGCCTCCGATAGGCCATCCCTGAACCAACATTTTTTTCATCTAACAGCAGGAAATAGAATTCCTCATCCATTGTATACAAAATACTAGCATCTCGCTTCCCGGATGCCCCTACCGGCCCTTTCCATTCTACCAACTCTTCGAAACCTAATGATTCTTCTGTCAATGACTCTTGCCCACTCATCAAAATCGTGTGTTCAAATGAACTCATTTTCAACCCCTTCTCTAAAACAGGCCCTTTACTACTCTATGTCCTAGCCCATAAAATGCAAAGCAACGAAACAATGCCTGAAATACGCCGAGGAGCCATGTTTTAGCAAAGAAATTCCAAGCAAAGATTCACACAAAAGAATTAGAACACAAGCACTGCATTACAAACAACAATATATCCAACTGTTAATATCCATCTTCAAGATCAACACGAGTTTATTTTTAACTACAACACACCCTGACAATCATACTAGACTTACTTCCTTTCCATGTTCACACACACAAACCTTCACTCATAATCCTTAACCATAATATCCAAATCAACAACTTTGTACATACACAATTATAGACCATACACAAAGTCACAAACACACGCCACACATGTTGATAACACTAAAATATTCAGGTATTTTAGTGACAGTTTGTTCTTAATTCTTGATCTAAATGTTGAGAAATAATCAATTTTGGTTTAATTTTGCTAATTCTTTGTTTAAATTGATTTAATGAAGTTTTTAGGGAAAATCGTGAAGAATTGCAAATTCAGGGACTCAATTGCAAAATTTGAAGATATTTTACACGTCGCGCCTTGACTCCAGTCAACACCTTGCTCTTAACGACCGTCAAGAACAATTTGTTGACGGTCGTCAAGAACTATTCATCAGATTTTTTTACTCCCATGATTTTTATCTATAAATAATGATTTTTCACCACAGATTAATGTAATATGTAGAACCAAATTATTGAGAGAATTGTAGGTTGTTCTTTGTATCCTTTATACATTATTTTTCTCAATACAAGATCTTTGTTTTTTGTTCATTATCATTCTCTTCTTCTACTTCTTTTTGAATTCTTATTCTCAAACCAAGAAAGGAAATTAGAGAGTGTTTTTAGTTGAGAGTGAAATCCAATTTTCTCTTTAGTGTGTGAGTGTTCAAGATTCACAAACCAAGTAGTTGAATCCTCACATCCTTGGAGTGAGATTGGTTATCAATATCAATCCTCCTCCTAAATATTAACAAGTTGAATGATCCCCAACCCACAATGACTTCAAGTTGTTGATTTCCCTTGGAGAAGTGCATTGATGTATTGAAGAAAGTGAGAAGAAAACATCTACAAGAGATTGAAGACTTCAAGGAGTTCTAAGCTTCAACTTGTACACATTTTCCCTCCTTGTTCTTTATTGATCTTGTATTTATGATTTTATCATCAATTCTCTTTTAGGATCTCTTAATGTTCTACATTGCTTTAGGAATGATTTTTTTGAATTCTTTGATGTCTTATGATGTGTTTGTTTTTATGTTATCTACATCATGTGTTCTTGGATGTTTTTCATCTTGATTCTAAGAATTACATCTCATAGATGTGAATGTCATAAGATATTTGATGTAGGCTATCATTAGGTAATATTATAGGCTTTAAGGGGAGAGGTCAATAACAACCTTGATGTTGGATATCAACCCTTAGACCTAAGCATAAGGGCTCTCAAATCAAAAGAGTGAGTTGTGCTAAGAACCTCTCATAAAATCATGTGTGCTTGCTTTAATTCTAAAAGGTCCTATGTTGTTATGCAATTGCTTGTTTTTGCTATTGCTTTTTAGATTAGATTTCTCTTTCCCTCTATTATTTTTGGAACCTAATTCTTGGATTTGTCTAAGTTTTATTTTAGTAGAGGATTCCTATCTTCCCTTGGAAAAATGATTTTAATAATTTTTAAATTTTACAACGATAGGTGCTCAGCCCTTCTCTTGGATTAATAAACGTGACATTCATAATCTTTAATACATAATAATTAAGCCTTAACTTAATCAAACTATCCAAAGAGAATAAGGTGTTGTTCAAAACATCGATATGACATGCCCAATAGTTTACACCAACAACACATGCTAAACACATATTTTTTGCTAAAATACTAGAACACTTTTTCTATATCATATACATCGCGATACCAAACAAAACGATTACAAATCACTTACCCGATATATGTAACACCCGCACCATAAGCGCAGTTCTTCACGTCCACAATCAACTACGAGCTCACACCTCGCACCAAGAAAATCAATACAACAACGACAATCACACAGCAGTATTCACTGAGAAAACTAAAATGCTAAGAGAGAAACCCCCAAAATCTCTAGACAATAAGATGAAAATGCCTCTTTCCTTTCTGCATTTTCCCTTAAGTGTTTTGCAAGAAAGTTGAACCGGACCCCAAATTTCTCACTCAACTCTATTTAACCAAATTTGACATCTGCACGCGCCTCTACGTGCGCGCGCGCATTTCGCATAACTAGTAGAACCGTCACCATGCCCCATTTGTTCCATGGAAGCGTCAGAAATATTTTTTCAAATCTACACAAATATCGAGAATCATCATTATGCCCCGATACACGTTTCACATGGTTTTCAAAATAATCGTTTCGTTCACCAATCCGTATCTTCTCAACACAACGACGTTTCATTTTTCATATGCCCCGAAAGTGTTCTTCTCGCAGCCGGTTGCCCAGAACCCTTACATCTTCCACAATATTCAACATTGGTCGTTTCCATACCGTCTACCCACATTTTCGCATAATTTCTTTCACACTTGTTCCTCGAATCCTGTATAATCCATATTCTGCACATTCATATATTCACAACTTATCCGGTATTGATATTTCACACATTGTCCACACACACACTTTTGGCATCACACTTTTCACATTTTTCCCCCAAACCTTAATACTGCCTCCATTGTGTTCCCGAACCTCCTCATAAACAAAAAACATTTTATGATATATGTGCAAATATACCCTCTCACATAATAACTTTTACCCTTCCAATTTTCATATTAATTACAATATTATATCCAAACGATTATGCATATCTTATATTTATCACATCCCAAAAAAATAACAATTTAAATATATTAAAAAGGCCCAAATAAATAGAGGCCCAAAAAACTATAAATACCTCACAAATAACAAGAGAGATTTTATTGCTGTCAAAAAGAGCTTTAGAGGAAAAGTCATTCAGCAACCTTAGAGTTTGACAACATCAAGGAAGTAGCAGCCGATTCCCTCGCTAATATCTGTTCGCTGCCGGTAAGCCTTCGAATCGATTATATTTACCGATGATAAGGGTTTCTTCATTCTTTATCGACTTGTTTAATTTTCGGTTCTTTTTGGCTTTCGCTGATAAGAAATTGAAAAAAATATTCTGTTTTTCTTTAGAGTTGTTTGGTACTGTATTGGCCTTACAGGTCTTGTTCTGTGTTCTTTTTTTCATCTTTGGGGAAAATAGGTTTAAGATTTTGCTAAAGATTATTAGAAGACATGACGACGGCAGCTAGACCCACCTGGGCACCTGCTAAAGGTGGCCAAGAGCAAGGCGGCACACGAATATTTGGGCCGTCTCAGAAGTACTCTTCCAGGGACATTGCTTCTCACACTTCTCTGAAGCCCAGGTGAAATTCTTACTCTTGTTCCGAGTGTTTTAATTTGGCCCGAGTACTTGTGGTAGTAAATCAAATTTTAAGTGATTTATTTAAATGAAATAAATATATTTCTGAGTCCTTTACTGTTTCTTAACTGAATGACATAAATATATATATATATATATATATATGTTGCAAGTTTTAAATTAGTAATGCTACTATCAGTTCCATCTACTTTAATTACTGTTATCCATGTGTAGTTTGTTTTTCAAATGACAAGAGTGCATTTGCTCTTTACTAGATAATATCTTTGTATATTCGTGTCCTAACATACTACAATTTCTTGGTTTTCATTTGTGGTTCTTGAATTTTATGTTTAATGTAGTCTTCTATAGCCATTAGCTACTTCTGCTCCCGGTGATTCTGTTCCTTCACTGGTGAAAAACCCTGTCCACTCTCCATCCTGATATTGTTCATTATATATTCTTTAGGAAGGATGGACAGGACACTCAAGATGAGCTTCTGAGGAGGAATCTTCGTGATGAATTCGAAGAACGTGAGCGCAAGCACTTCTCATCAAGAGACAAGGGTTATGCAGGTACTTGTCTACTCCTGTTAATTCTCTTTTGTGTATATGTTTCATTGTTTTACAATATGAGCGAATTTGTTACATTACAGAGGATAGAGATCATCGAAAGGGAAGGCATCTTCTTTTAGAAGGTTAGTGCTGGTGGGTTTTTTTATCTTTGTTATAAATGCCATTACGTCATGATGAATCTACCTTAACCAAATATTTCCAAATTTTCAGGTGGGAAAAGAGAAGTAAACCCCCTTTTTATTCCACGTGGTATAAATGCTGACGATGCTCATGGGGAGGCCAAAAGCAGTGGTGAAAGGTTTGTTGTTTCAGAATATTAGAAGTGTTTAATTGATTCATCTACAGAATCCGTAGAAACATAAACAAAATTCATGCCTTATGTACATTTATTTTAATTATGGCTTTTGAATATTTTCTTTTCTGTGTTATTGGATACTTATTATTCTTCCAAACTTCCTCTACTAAGGCCAAGTGGATTATTGCCTGACACAAGCTTCATTATTACATATATGGTGGCCATTGAAATCAGACTTTTGTGCCTATAACTATGCTGATATTTTGATCAACTCATACAGCAGTCATGCATTGAAACCTTATAATTTTCTGGTAAACTAAGAAACTTTGTTTTATCTTACTAGTGAGAATGATGATGACGATGACACTGAAGCTCTTTTGGCTGAACTTGAACTCATAAAGAAGGAAAGGACTGAGGAGAAAATGCGGAAAGTAAGTCATTACTATGGAGTTTCTTGGCGTTGTATATTGTCTCATACATCTTTGGAGTTTTGGTTTGTATTTTATTGGGTTTTTATTCTGGTTCACTAGTCTACTTATTCTTGACTATTTGTACTGTTTGTGCATTATTAGTCTCTGTCAATTTACTTAATCTTTTACATCATCATCATAAGTATGCCTTGAATTTTATTTCAACTGTATTAGAAACACTGGCAAGAAAGATTTTGACACTGCAATCAATGGGATTATATTTCTATATATGTTTGTGCAAATAGCAGGAATAATCTTAATTGGTCCCATATTTTAGAGCCGGCAATTCTGAGTTATGATGTTGGTATGAACAATTATTAATGAAGAATGTTATATGTATTTTTGTAGGAGCTACAAGAACGAGAAGAGGAGCTTAAAGCTAAAGAATCAGAGATGTTGCGGGAAAATCCTTTGCTAAACAACACAGTTTCCTTCGGCACAAAGAGAAGGTCCTTTGCTAAATGCTTTGCTTTGTCTTTTCTTGCATTTTGATTATTTTGTTTTGTTCTGTTATTCATAACATATGTATAATATTTTTTGCAGGTGGGATGACGATGCTGTATTGGTTAAGTGAAAGCACCAAAGCGCTTTATAAATGACACAATTAGAAATGATTTTCATAGGAAATTCCTGTCTTCTTTGTAACATATAGACTGATTCTCTTGTGGATATTGAATATTTTTTCCCCTAATTTGTACCCTCACTTGTATCGTCATTGATTATTCAGCATTGGATTAATGGAGGGACCATCAAGGTTACAGCGTACAACACATTGAATTGACGAGTTTGCAACCTCATTGTAGAAATTTAATCCCTTCAGAAATACAAGGCCCAGTTTGTCCACTAAGTAGACTCACATTGAATAAGAAAGTGGCTTGAAATACTAAACAAAGTGTATTCAAGCATTATTCATATCAAATAATCCAACAGACTATTTATAGCATGTATATATTATGGATTATATTCCCCAGGAAAAACGAGGAAAAAAAAATAAATAAGGAAAAAAGTTACATTTTCCCAGAGGTTGTAAGGTGATCAAAGAAAGCTTCTTCCAACACTGGTTTTAGCATATTAAACCAAAATAAAACACAACTAACTAATTACTGGGTTTATCAACAGAAGTTGCTGAATCCTCAACTCCAACAAGTTTGCGGAGTCTGTCCTGAAGGACCCGAACCCTCTCTTCCGTCCTTCGGAGTTTTCTCCATCTATAAGTAAACCATAATCCAAATCCACCATAAACAATAATATAAGAACCCCACACATAAGGATACGTTTCTGCATGTTCTCTGATTTTATGAAACCGTTGTTGTATCATTCCTGTCCACCCACTATCAGCTTGGCTTGTTGCTTGCTTGTCATCTGCTGAATGTTGACCATCTTCTCCTTTCCCTTCTTTACTAGCCATCAGTAAAGCTATCAACCCGCACGCACTGTGATCAATCATTTGGTGTTCGGAAATCAAATGAGTACTTCAGAATATTGAATGGATACATATAACACATTCAGAAATTTTACACAAGACACAGTCAATAACATGCGCATAATCTAAGCTTTCAATAGGAAATATCAAGAGTAAACAACCATCAACATAGTATATATGATGGTCACACTAACTCCTATTTCAACATTATTTTGACATTACTGATTCCTCTGTTCTTTTGACATTAAAGAAAATACAACCACTAATGTTTATCGCATACTAAGAGTTGTGTTACACAGTATGTATAATTCTGAACTGCAGAACTGAGTAAATGCCCTAGATATTTTCCTAGAATCCCCAAAAGTACATTCCTCAGCTATATTCTTAAATGGACTATCCAAAAATGAATTTTCTCAATCAAATGGACATTGTTAAGCTAGTTAGTATCTGAATTCTCTTTCAAAAATTAGCAACATACTATTCTGAGACTTTCCTGGGGAATAATGCAGCTGCAGAACACAAAACAAATCCTTTGGTCTATGATATGAAGAAAATGGCAATGGAGGTAGATCCAAATGCCTTGAAAAGGGAAATTTTAAAATTAAATGAAGTGACAAAGCTCTAAATTGGAACACAGAAAATTGAGAAGCTATAGCTTGTAGTTCTCTGAGTCAACTATAGTAACCATAAAATTTCATTGATTGTTATTAAGAAAGAAATTACAATAGAAAATTATTTTCCACTGGAAACATGAATCCATATATACATCAAAAGAAATACAAGCTCACATGTTTAGAGACATAACATTAATCTCCTTACATCAGATTCAGTTGAAGTACCGTAAAACTCTATCTAATACAGAAGAAAACCCAAGGGATATGTACATCTTCTTCAACAACTTATCCACAAAAAATAGTTCAGACAAAGAAATATTTTTCTGAAAAGAGAATGTAATCACCAACTAAAGTCCCTACAACTGTGCCAATCTGAGAAGTGATTTGCATGGAAATTAAGCCTGACTGTGAGTTACTCTTAATTCTTTCTTTTCTACCCCATTTCAGTATTATTTGCATACTTTTGGTTGCATTAATGATCAGTATAACTTGAAATCAGCAAGCTTTGCCCTTAAAGCTGCTAAGACTACAAAACCCTTGGCTGCTTTAATAGTGGTAAGAAACATGAAAATAAGTATATTTCAACAAAATAGTATAAAACTCTTTAACATATTTTTAAAACATAACAACTTTATCAACATTCTCAAAGAACAAATTTTTAAAAATAAAAAAAAAAAAAGAAGGAAAAATTCATGATTTCCATTTTCTATAAAAAGGTGAATTGATATATTTTTCTTTCTTTTTTTGTGTAAAATATCTTAATCAAACTTTTCGTACAACAGAATTTCCAGTAAAAATCTCTAGTTTCACTACCAATTTGAAAATTGCCAATTCCACTAACAATTTTCAAACTTCAAAGAAATTACACTTGCAAACTTGTTCAATAATCCAAGTACATATGACAGCAACTAATCAATTAGCTTTAAATCCTAAAACATGGGATATGTGAAATATTGAGTTAGTATTCCAAGGAAAAGCAGACTAATAATCAACAACTAAACCATTGACAGAAATCTGGAATCCTATATAGAAATGTAGTACATTCAACCCCTACAACCCATAGAAGAAAAGGATACAGTACCCTAAAACCTAGAAATACAACCAGTTTATAGAACTTTGAATCTATAAAGGGTACAAAATTGATATAATCAAAAACACAAAAAAAGAAGAGTATAAATAATAGAAATTTCATGGACAGGCATGACATTAAAAAAGAAGTTAATAAACAGCACAAAATATGAACCATTACAGTTTCAGAAATTATCTATAAATGAAAGATCATACCTTCTGAAAACCAGAGCTAAAAAAATTCGAAAAGATGCGGTGTAAAAAAAAAATGAAACACAGTGAGCGGAATTAGCAAGGAAACCACCAAAAAAATGTTTTAAGCAGGTTAAAAAAAAAAGCAGAAATAAGGGAAGAAATGCACGAGGAGTGATGCCAACCTCCTTAGACTGCAAGTGAGAAGGAAGTAAGTGCTTCGGCGGTGATCAACCGTACTATGAAATTGGTGGCCGTGGGAATTAGGTCTATGAAGTTGGCTTTTCCAGTTGAAGAAACAATTTTGCGAAAGGAAGATTCGTCTCCGTTCAGTCTCATGTAACCTTTTTACTTAATTAACTTTTGGTCCACTCTCTTTTATTTTAGTTAGCAAATTGGAATATATATAATTTTTAAATTATAGAAATTTTGTGATATGCATACTAATTTTTTTAAAAAAAAATTAATTTTTGAATTATAAAAATATTATGATATATTAATTTTTATATTAAAAATTCTATTAACTTATTTATAAGTTTAAAAAAATAAATAAATATTTACGTCACTAAACTATTTAAAAACAATTAATAGTATATAATATATATTTTTAAAATATTTTAATAACATAAATATACTTAAAATATTTAATATATTTAATCAATAATTTGTGAGTTTAGTCACATAATTGGCAAACTTAGTGTGAACAAATTTTTTTGAAAATTGAAAATTAAAATAAAATGAGTTACATGTAGTATAATTACAATAATTTTTTTGGGTTCTATTTCTATAGATTCGTCGATTCGATCCACTGTGGACTCGAGGACTATCGATCTGCCGATTCGATCCACTATGGGCTCGAGGACTTTTTTTGGGCTTAATCTCGATCCAATGGATTCTGATTTATCCGATAAGCGTTTTGGCTGATATACGGATTTTTTCCGAGGACTTCTGAACTTTTCTTCAGAGACCTTTGATCTTCTTGGAATCTTCTCAGCTTCATTTTTGTTTTTTTCCATGTCTCTTTTTCAAAACTTCTATATCTCACCTCTAGTTTCTTTTCAAAAGGAATTTAGCGGTCTATTTATAGTTGGAGAGGATGATAATCAATGGCTATTATAATGTCAGAGTGTCACTAATTTGAGAGATAAATCTCTCAATATCTTAATATATAAATATTTATATATTAAATTATTTAAATAATATTTAATTATATATTTTAAATATATAATCAAATTTAAGTGTCTACAAATTGCACCTTTGAAACTTGTTCCCGAGGCTAAAGACTTTGCACCAGAATAACTTTCAATTTTTTTTATTCTCACAACTTTTTATTTTATTTTACTTGTGTAACTTTTTTTTAGCTTTCTATATTTTTTTTATTTGAACATATTTTTTTCTTTTTTTTAAATAAATAAATTTCGGCAACTTCCTTTTTTTTAATTCCCGTAGTTTTTTTAAATTTTCACAACTTTTTTTCTTGATTTTTTTCTTCTTATGAGTGAACTTAGAATTTATCTAAGTTGCCTACGTATCCTGCGAAGGAATCAAGTCAAACGTACTTCAAAGTTGTAGTTTAAACTCGTGCATCAAAGGAGCCTTCATTTTAGCATTGCAGACAGTTTACACTCGTGCCAATGAGCATTCTTTTAAATATTGCAGACAGTTTACACTCGTACCAAGAAGCCTTCTTTTCAGTGTTGCAGACAGTTTACACTCTTGCCAAGAAGACTTCTTTTCAACATTGCAGAGAATTTACATTCGTGTCAAAGAGCCTTCTTTTCAGCATTGCATATAGTTTACACTCGTGCCAAGGAGTCTTCTTTTCAGCGTTGCAGACAGTTTATACTCGTGTCAAGGAGCCTTCTTTTCAGCGTTGCAAACAGTTTACACTCGTGTCAAGGAGCCTTTTTTTCAGCATTACAGATAGTTTACACTCGTGTCAAGGAGCCTTCTTTTCAACATTGCAGAAGTTTACACTCGTGTCAAAGAGCCTTATTTTAACATTGCAGATAATTTATACTCTTATCAAGGAGTAATGTGTAGTTTTACCTCGTGCGTCTAGGAGGATTTTGTTTTAGGAGAATTTTTTGCAAACAATTTAATCTCGTGTTGAGAAGGATCTTCGCTCATACCTTGGAGATAGTTTATACTCATATCAAAGAGTAATAATACATTTTAACCTCGTGCGTCTTGGAGGATTTGCATTCTTTGATTTCAAGTTATCAACGTTGATGTTACTCTTCATATTCTGAGTGAATGTTACCCCTAATTTGTTTTTTATGGGTAGTGATAACAACTTTCTTTGAATTAACTTTTCTAATGCTGATGTCATTGTCTGTGACTTTTCTGATGCTAATGTCACCGCCGTCTGCGAATTTTCTGATACTGGTGTCATTTTCGTCGCTTGAGACTTTTCTAATGCTGATGTCATCGCCGTCGTCTGGGACTTCTTATGCTAATGCCATCACTATCGTCTGTGACTTTTCTTATGCTGATGTCATCGCCGTCGCTTGAGACTTTTCTGATATCGTCATCTGCAACATTGCTGCTTTTAACGGAAAGAGATGAACAGTAGAAATGGTCCCACTATGTGTGCCAATTTGTGAATAATTTTTCTTTCTCGTATATATTTCTTGAAAATTAAAAATTACAAGAAAATGAGTTACACGTAACATAATTACAATAATTTCTTTTTAGGTTCTATTTCTATCGATCGAATGATTCTAGCCGTCGTGGACTCGAGGGTCTTTTTTCGGGCTTGATCTCGATCCAATAGATTCTAATTTATCCGAGGGGTGTTTTGGGCTGATCTCGGATTGGATCTAACTTCAAGGGTTGTTGGCTTGATCTCGATTCGTTGAACAGATACAGATTTCTTCCGAGGGCTTCTAGACTTTTCTTTAGAGGCCTTTAATCTTCTCGAAATGGATTTTGACAGAGTTTTTGTATACTTATGTCACCTTCTTCTTCCTTTTTTTCGTCTCTTTTTCAAAACTTCTACGTCTCAGCTCTCATTCCTTTTTCAGAAGGGAATTTGGCCCTCTATTTATAGTTAGATAGGATGACAATCAATGACTATTATGATGCGAAGTGTAGAGATAAATCTCTCAATATCTTAATATATAAATATTTATATATTAAAATATTTAAATAAGATTTAATTATATATTTTAAATATATAATTAAATTTGAGTGTCTACCCTTAGTCTCAAAATATTTTTTAAAATTTTAAAATCTCAAACTTTTTTTTAATACAACAAAAGGTCTTTTTTTGGGTTTAAAACGGGGATCAATATATTGATAAATAACAATTTACACTCACGATCAACCTGTACAAAAAGGATGCCTAGGCAAAAAATTAACTGCTAGGGAAAGGCACCAACTCCCAAGCCGAGAGCAACTTGAAAGTCTTATCCAAAATAAATTTACCCAAAGATATAGGCCTGAGACATAAATCTATACTATGCAATACTTTCAAGTTGTCGTGTCTCCAAAAAACATAGATGGCTTCTCTAGAAAGATAGGCCCATCTATGATATTTACCCAAAAGAAAGTAAGTGCTGTCCAAATTTAGTTTCAGCCACTCATCCGTAGAAGTACATCTCCAAAATGACATGTGTTGCCCCCTCGGCAAAAGATACCACCATACTTATCTTGGTCTTGAACAACCTCGTACTACATGCTGGGTAGATTTGATAGAACTGCCATAGATAACACACATAGGAGAATAGGAGAATCAGCTATGTGTTGTTGATGTAGATACTCCATGGTAAGCAGTCGCTGATGTAGATACTCCATGGTGAGCAGTTGTTGATGTTTAGCCAACCAGAGAGTGAAAGATGGATTAGTTGCCCCCTTATATTTCTAAACATCCCCCACCAGTCTTTTTCTCCACCAATTCTGGTGGTCTGCCCAAAAGTTTCCATGCATATTCAGAGGTGAAAACCCCAGACAGTTCCAACCTCCATCTAAAGTCTATTCGTTGTCCAGCTTCATCTGTAAAAAAAGATGATTCTACGTATGATACTCTTCCATGTATGCGAACTTGTTTATTGTGTGGTTTTGTTCATCTGTCCACCAAGATTCACTATTTAGTTGTAAGTATTTTAGCCCATATGGAATTAAGACACTTAGGTAATCTCCAACTCAATCTTGCTAAAGAATCTAGGTTCAATTGGTGTAAACATTTGAAGCCCAAGTCCCATAAATAAGGCCAGTTTGTGCAAATTTCGTCAAAAACTTTGAAAAGTTAAAGTTTTTATTATTTAGTTAATTAAAAAAAAGTAAAAATGTCATTACTGTTATGAATCCTGAAGATTCATTGAATTCGAAGATATATTAAATTTAGTGGATGTCCATCAAATGATCATTATTATCTCTTAATGTCAAGATCACTTATGTTATTAATACAATATTTATTGTACAATGGATATTTGAGGGGGAGTGTTATAAATATATTTATTATGTGAATATCTATTGAGATATCATGTATCTCATATCTCTATATTTCTACTTTTTCTAGGGTTGTATCCATACTTTATTTAGGGGTTTTATCCCTATAAATATAGAGCTTCATAGAAGGATTAGGTACAAGTCTTGTAACAGTGAATACATCAATAAAATGAGCTCCATTCTTTCTCTCTAAATTGTCTTCATATTCTCTTTATTTTAGTAGTTTCATAACATGTTATCAACACGAGTCTATACTACTAAGTAGAGTTTTTAGGTTTTTAGAATTATCATCGAGAGTCAAGATCTTTGAGAAGTTAATACATATATATACATTTCAAATTGATTTTGGATTAAAAAAAAGAAATTTATAAGATATTGATTTTATCTTATTATTTTATATTTTATTATTGAAGTCACATATCATTTGATAACGTGTGATTATTAAGCATTGGGTCTAAAGCTCTTTGCTCAATGAAAGTGAAATACATTTAACAATAAATTAGAAGTTTATTGAAATACATTTAACAATAAACCAGAAGTTTATTGAAATATGTCTATATCTTGATTGTTCTTAAAGTGATATAAGACATTTTATATTTTATGATTTTAATAGACGCATTGATTAGATAGTCTAATGAATATTTTTTATTAACTCACGATCTGAAGTTTGTGATATGATTATAATAGACGCGTCTAGTAGATGGTCATACTAATGTTTATTAGTGGTGTGAAAACTTTCGATTGGTATGCTAAAAGACAGGTTTTATTTACCCTATATTGATTATGAATAATTAAGGACGAAGATTTACTAATTGTCACTTTTAGCCTTCATGGTTGTCACTTAATCAATCAGAACCTAAGGCAGAGTACCTATCGTGTAGCTAGTCTATTGGAAAGTACCTACGATTTTAATTTAGAATTTCTCTTACTCCCAGAGAAGTGGTAACGGCTTCGTAGTAACTATCCTTTTACCCTAACTCTCATTTTATTACCTAGTTATTCAATCATTCATCAAAGTCTTTGATGAGTTGGTGATCCTTACTACACAAGACTCGAGTTTATTTAGCATGCAAGATTATTTTATAGACAAATATTCTGATGTATGTTCTATTGTTCCTACATGTTGATTGACCTATCTTCGAACATTTTAGATATATCTTGGTCTAGAGTGCAGTTACATACTGTATCTTACTTGTGTACCACATATGAGTTATCTGATAAACCGCCCCATCGCCATTGACGGCCCTACTCACGGTTTGAGCTAAAGGTATCCATGAAAGCCTGTGTCACTCAAAAAATCATGCCACTCGCCCTAACACCGACATAAACACGCGAACTCAGCCTCATTAGACTACTCTAACAAACATGGTGATCTATAAGTTATTTCACCTAATATGGCAGACCTTAATGCTTTTTCATATCCTAAATTAAGGCCTGTTAAACTAAACAGGTTATGATTAGACCATGGTTAGGAATTGTCTATAACCGTTCATCTAGTTTAAAAGAGCAAGTAGATATTCAGTTGTAATGTTTAATTAAACAGGTGACCTTTCCGAAAAAATGAAAACAACTTCAGCCTGCAAAACATATATAACCTATCATCATAATTTGGTATTCAAATAGAAATTTAGACAAACACAATACAGAATATACAGAGAGGATCTAGGGAACCACCACCATAAAGTATTCACCCTTTATCAGGTCCACCGATGGAGTGACTACTTGTATATCCTGGATTACTTGACTTGACTCTACTTGACAGAACTTTCGGAGAACGCTTCCTTAGCCTAGAAGCAATTGCTTTACCTTACATCCTAGGCTTAAGCAAAGCCCTGTTGACTAGCTCTTCGCTCACCCAATGCCCTCTTAGGATCTCTTAACGAAATCCCAGGTATTCTATAAATACCAAAGACAAACCCTATCTAGTCGAATTCTAAGATTCTAAGATAAACACTCAGAAAACAAAGAAAATGAGACACTCTCATATACTAAACTACTTGTGTGATGCACCTGAGATCACTAAATGACTTGTATCGAGTGTAGAAATGTACACTTGAAGTCACGAGATGACTCAGATCGAGTGAAGAGGGATGATTTCAACTGAGGAAGGTCTGGGGTATTTATAGTAGGAAAACTGAGTATTTTTCTTTGTGAAATTCGATGTGGGATTCTGCCTAGGAGCTCAGGATGCCTGTCTCTAGTCCGGGTTGCCCGTCTCAAGTCTATTGATCGGGTCAAGATGCCTATCCCGGTGCTTTGACCGGGTCGGGACGGACGCCCATCCTGGTCATTTGACTGGGTCGGGAAGCCCGTCCTGAACTGAGATGTTTTGAAAATTGCGTTTTTACCCCAATATTTGTTGTTTTCTTGCACATTTCACCTGAAACTTCCAAAATCACAAATTATAGGAAAATGTTTTAACATCATTCAATTAGGCTCAATTTAGTTCCCATTTTGTCCTAATTTGTGCCTAAAAACATGCTAAAAAAGTGATATGATTTATGCACATCAATTAGTAACTCACAACTTGAAGTTCGTGAGATTATTTGCTCAAGTAATTTGATTATGAGTAATAATATATTAGATAATATTATGATGACTATTGGCATAAATATATGTTTAATTGAGAGTGGAACTACACACATCACTTAAATATGAGAAATATTTTTCTCATTTGAATAAGGGAGAAACAAGTGTTACAATGAGAAAAGGTAGCGAAAAGTTTTATTAAAGGGCTCCATAAAAGCTAATATTACCAAGAGGAACTATGAATATTTGGGAATCATTAAAATTACATCTGGTAATGAGTGTTTGATATAAAAACTACCATCCCTCTTTTATGACTTTTTTATTATGCTAAAATTATTGTTATTGATATACAACATTTAGTAAACCAAAGTTTACTAATCCCATTATTTTTATGACTTAGTATGATCATTTGGGTCATCTGGGATCAATTATTATTTGAAAAATAATTGATATTACACATGGTCATACTTTGATTTTGACTTTTGGTAAACTCATGTGTTGAATGTTTAAAAGAGGAAATTAATCGTAAAACCATCACCATTGAAAGTAGGAGCTAAAAGTCCTACATTTCTAAAACGGATTCATGGAGATATATGTGGATCGATTAATCCACCATGTGGGCAACTTGATACTCATAGTTTTATTTTTTATCTATTCGCATCCCGAAGTCTGCGAGATTACTTATCCAAATAATTCGTTTGAAAACACAATATATTGATAATCCAATTAAATAAATTTATTTAGATAATGCTGGTGAATTTTCTTGACATATATTTAATTCTTATTGTATGTCTAATTGAATAATTGTTGAACATCTAGTAGTTTATGTTCACACACAGAATGATCTATCTAAATTATTTATTTTGCATGATGAAACACTTGTGCATTTAAGGCCATAAATTTATTGTAAATTTTCTCCATTATATTTGGCTTTTACCATATATTTCTTATTTGAGAATTTTTTAATGTGGCGTATATGTTCCAATTGAAACAACCCAATGGACAAAGATTTTGATTTTTGAAATTAAATATTATGTTTGAAAGCTTTTAGCTTTATTTCTTTTTATCGAAAATAATGAACCACGATTGACAAGTTATATTATAATTATCGAAAGTGAATGTTTAGTAAAATTTATGATCCTTGAAGATGTTATATTCAATGTTTTGTCCATGATCCCTAAAAAATGACAATGACCATTGGAAAATATATTTATATAATTATAGTATCTTTGATATGTTATCCTATATTATCTAGTTGGTATTTATTATCTATCTAATAATAAAAATATTTATATGGATAGATATTGTTATTTATCACTAGAAGTGATAATTTTTTAAGTGAGTATTTTATCTCTAGTATTATAATAATCCTACAACCTGAAGTGGGTCAAAGCGATCAATATAATTAAATGGTTTATGACTCCCTATTTATTATAGGATATTTTGAACCTTTGATGATGTCATTTTGAATAAAATTTGTTTCCCAAATTAGAGGAAGAGAGTAAATGGCATAAAATAAAACTTGTGTGAGTGAACTGAAAGTCCAAAGAGAATTTATTTGCATCAAATTGTAAGTTAACTGTTAGATTCTTTTGTTGACTCTAGAAGAGTCACTAAATCACATATTTAAACTATAATAGAAGTCCCTGAAGGATAAATCGAAAATCATATAGTTGTTGAATAAAAAAAAAGCTAGAAGCATGGACAACCCCTTGGTGCTAAAGATAAAATCCTTGAAAGAGAAGAGGATTAAATGATCCAAAAGATCATATTGAAGAAACTAGAAAGAATACTAATGGACAACTAATGAAAAAATTCTAGTTACAAATGATGAAGTGAATTTAGAAATCTCTTTCAATTTTACCACTTATGATAAAAGTTGGGATTTAAGAGAAACATTTATTGATAAATGCTTTTGCATATAATGTAGCCCTTGATGTTTTCAAGGATAATGAAGATCTTGACCTTTCATTAGTTGAAGAATATCGACATAGAATTGATTGGCTTCAATAGAAAGATGTGATTCAATCGAAGTAAATTCGCTTGTAAAGAGTGATGATTTTGGATCCAAACGCTAAAAGTGTAAAACTTGTTGGTATAAATGGGTGTTTGTGTGAAAGAAAAATGAGAATAATAAAGTCATAAGATATAAATTACGAATTTTCCCACAAGGATTTTCTCAAAAGTGAAGATAAATTATGATCAAATAAATTTATCCATTATTGATGTTATTACACTCCGATATCTTATAAGTTTGGCAGTTCATGAGAAAGTAGACATGCGTCTAATGGATATTGTTACAACTTATCTATATATCCTTGAAAATAAAATTTATATGAAAATCCCTTAAGGATTAAAGGCTTATAATGGCTCTTGTGAAAATTATTCTATAAAATTATAGAAATTGTTATATGGGGGTAAAAGAATCTAGACGCATATAATGTCTTAGTGAATTTTTATAAAAAAATCAAAATATGATTTTGTGATTCTTGTTATATATGTTGACCGTATTAATTTCATTAGAACTCCAGAAGAGTTCTAAAAAGTCATACATTGCTTAAAGTGATGATGCAGTTCCGGTCGATGTGCTAAATAGGTGTTATTTTACCCTATGTTGATTATGAATAATTAAGGACTGTGATTGACTAATTGTCACATTTAGTCTCTATGGTGTCACTTAATCAGCCAGAACCTAAGGTAGAGTACCTATCGTGTAGCTAGTCTGTTGGAAAGTATCTACGATTTTATTAAATAAATATCATACTCCCAGGGAAGTGGTAACGACTTAGTAGTAACTAGCCTTTATTCCTAACTCTTATCTTATAATCCAGTTATGCAATCTTCATCAATAATTTTGATGAGAGGGTGATTCATTCTCCACTAGGTTTAAGTCTAACTAAACCTAAAAATGTTTTATAGATGAGATCCTGATTTTATGTTATACTGTTACTATACGTTGATTGACCTATATTCCAGTATTTTAGACATGTCTTGGCCTGGATTGCAACTATATTCTGTGTCTAAAGGCTACCACATCTGAGTTTCTATGCTACCGCCCCATCGTTAAGGGTAACGGCCCTACTCACGGCTCGGACTAAAGTCAGCAATGAACGCCCTACTCAGCCTACCTAGACTACTTTCAACCAACAGGGTGTTCCGCAGATTATTTTATCTAGTATGGCAGACATCAATACTAATTGATGCCTGTTAAACTAAACAGGTTATGAATAGACCGTGGTTAGGAATTGTCTATAACCCTAATTTCAGTTTAAAAGAACAGTGATAGACATGCAGACATAATGGATATTTAAGCAGATGGCCATTTCTAGAAAAACATAATAACTTCAACATATATGACAAATATTCATAAAAACATAATCTGGTATTCAAATTGTTATTTGGACAAACACAATAACAACATATAAGAGAGGGACAGGGGGACCGATGCCATAAAGAAATCACCCTTTACGAAGTCTCGTCGATGGAGCGTACTACTGTATATGCCGTATTTCTTGACCCGACTCTGCTCGCCAGAACTGTCGGAGGACGCTTCCTCAGCCCAGTAACTGGGCTTTACCTTAATACCCAGCTTAAGCCCAGCCCTGTGGACTGACTCTTCGAACGCCTAGAGCCCTCTTAGGATCTCCTAACGAAATCCCGGGTATTCTATGAATACCAGAAACGAACCTATCTATGTAAGCTTAAGATCTGAGACTATTTCTCAGAAACTAAAACAAAACATTAACAAGAAAGAAAACTGAGATCCGAGTCTCTGAGTGAGTTGTGTACTAGAGAAGTGTACACTGGAAACCACTAAATGACTCAGATCGAGTGGAGAGGAATGATTTCAACTGCTGGAGGCCTGGGGTATTTATAGCAGCTTCCCGGGGTGATTTTTCATCAAAAATTCGATGTGGGACTGGATCTAGGGGTTCGGGACACCCGCCCTGATCTGTTGACCAGGTCGGGACGCCCGTCCTGAGTCCTGGACGCCCGTCCCGAGTCCTGGACGCCCGTCCCGGGTTCGTGACGCCTGTCCTGACCCTTTGACCAAGTCAACATTTCCAAAAATTGCGTTTTTGCCCCAAAATTTACTGTTTTCGTTTACTTTTCACATGACACTTCCAAAATCATAAAAACTTTGAAATTAAGTAAATAATAAACATTTAAGATCAATTTACTCTCAATTTCACCCTAAATCATATATAAAAACATGCTAAAAATGTGATACGATTTTCGCGTATCATATAACCCCACACTTAGCTTTTTGCTTGTCCTCAAGCAAAGTCTACCTGAAGTTAGTGATTCTAAACCGTAGTGCAGTCACTTAAATTCCTAGTCATGTTTTTATTCCAAAAATTCTTCAGACAAGTCTTAACACAGATCTGACTGGTTAGGTTGTTATGACAAGGTCTCAGATGTTTTTAGTAGGTTGTTATGATCAGGCAGAAAACAAATCAACAACTAGGTTGGACTTTTTTCTTAGTCACAGTGTCTTCCTTATGTGTAGTGTGTGTACTAGTCTAGACCAGATAGTCAACACAATGTACTCTTGTCTTAACTACTACCAGATAACACTTCGACCCATCGCTAGACATATTAACAACAGACAACTTTTTGAGTTCTGAGCTTTGGTGATCAAATTTTTAATGTTTTAGCATTTAGTTATTTTCTTTATAGATTCAGGGTATTTTGAGTCTGCTTAGAACACGTCAACTTCAACTACCCATGTAGCGAGTCCCACTCCGATGACTCCCAGATCTACACGACCTTAGGGCATCAGGCTTTAAATTCCCCGAAGGAGTGGTGCTCGAGTAGCGAAGGCCGCTGGCAAACTACCCTTATTTGATTAACTTTCTTTTGTTTCTTTTCACTTTTAGCTCAGAGTCTCATCTAATCATTCTAATTGCCAATATATCCACAACTGGTCTAATTTTATCTAGTTAAGTCTCGAACAGGCAATTAGCTGAGGTCTCTAATCCAAACAAAGTTGTGCTCAATTATCAGGAATTCCCTATTCCTAATCAATTAGTTCAGCAATAGTCATCAATTATCTCCTACTAATCATAACATACTACCTACATATCATAGACATAAGCAATTGTTTAACAAAGCATACTGCATTTAGAAGTCTGAAAGACAGAAAAATTTTGAAAATTTTTTGGAAGGGTGTGAAAATACGGGGAAAACAAGCAAAAGCATGCAAAAATTTTTGCAAACTGCTACAGTGCACCGTGCACTGCTACCCCACACTTAATTCTGGCACTGTCCTCAGTGTTCATGCATATCTAATTACCCCACACTTATTTGAAAATAAGAAATAAAACACAAATAAAAGATGCTTACCCACACTATGGGTAAGAAAGAAATAAAAAAAACAAAATAATGCAAACAATTATGTATGTCATATAAATCAACTTTGTACATAGATTCATACGTCATACAGCCCAAACATGTTTATACACATAGAACAAGAAAAACAAAAGCAAAAGAAAGGAAAGGAAGGAAGGAGAGAGAGACTAAGAACCCGGCGGATCGTCGTCCAGTGGACCGAGGTCTATTGTAAAGTCAAACTCGAAGTTTTCCGCCACTCGGGAAGTCTGCTGATGTATCTCCTCAATCCTGCTGGTGTTCATGGCGATCCTGTCATCCATCATCGCCAGCCGTCTGTCAATCCTGTCCTCCATCATCATCAGCTGTCTGTCAATCCTGTCCATGTCTCGACTGTATCGGGCTGATAGTTCTGCCAATCCGTGCGACATGTGTCGTTCGAAGGCAGTACGTGGCACGAACGTCTCGGACAGAGGGATATGTGCTGGATATGCTTCCGATGCCGATGCCTGTCCTGGCTTCTCCGTGTGGATGGTGTAGCGGCCATTCGCATCCCGGACAACCATTCCCATGTTCCGTAGAATGGTAAGATCAGTGGGAACGGTGGTCGGGGCGACCAGGGTCAGCTCCGAGCCTTCTATGTCCAACTCCAGGTAGCGGGCTAGCCTGGTGATGTACGGTCCGAGCCCCAGACACTGTTTCCTAGTATCTGTAGCGAATCCTCGCATGACGACTGCGATGAATCTAGCCATCTCTACCGTAGATCCCATGTGCATGTTGGCCAAAAGGAATGTCTCCATCTGGGTGACAGTTCCGGGAGCCATCCGTCGTCCTGACAATGTATGTGCAATGATAGCGTGCAGGTAACGAAGAGTAGGATAAATACCTGTGGCTTTTGCAAAGCCATGCTGGTATGGGACACCCGTCATGCAGATTTGAGCCCAAGCAGTGGAGACATCTGCAGTCGTGAAGTCTCGAACTGCTGTGGTGTATGCGGGCGTATCTAGCTCATCTCTCTGCCAGATACCTAGGGCGACGCCGAACTCGTCCATGCTCATCAACCGATCTATTCCGCCCAAGCGGAATGTGATCTGCTCCTCGTGGCATGTAAAAGATGCATAGAACTCACATACCAGCTCCAGGTATGTGGGCTCTGTGACGATGAGTACTTGATTGTAAGGTGGCACGTTGAGTATGCGTCTGACTTCCGGCTCTACTCCTATCGTTTGTACTACTGCCCAATCCAACGTTCTGACCGTCAGTATCGTACGCCCGATGTACCCAAGGCATCTTTCTTGGTATGCTGTGCTGGAGGGAAACAACATAAAAGGGTGTGCCACTGAGGTAACTGGCATGGTAGATGTGGTACGAGCATAGAAATTTATCCCCCCCTTTAAAAAGTTTGAAAAATAGAAAAATATGGGTCAATTATTCAGGTTTAGTTCAAACGAATCATTTGCTAAGAATAAAAGTAAAAGAATCTTCCCTTTTTCAACGACCCTTATCTCTGATCTCCTGTAGCTCCGCCTGAATGTTTCGCATCTCTTGCAGTTCTGCTTGTATGTTGCGCATCTCCTCCTGTTGGTTCCTTTGTTCCTTTAAGATTTCCATCATCTCTCGGAGTAATTGCACATTTTGGCGTTCTATTGTGGTTCTGAGTTGGGTTACTTCAGAACTTAGGGTTAGAACAGCCTGATATGACCGTCTTAGTCCGCTCGGTATTGTCTGAGTCATAGAGCTTATCCTGTGAGATATATCATCTACCCGGGCAGCCAAAGCTGATTGAGAACTGTTAGTGCTGTCCCCTGATGAAGGTGGTTGGTTGTTAGGTGCGGGGGATGCAGGAGTATACTCAGGAGATTTCGGGGTGTATTCGGGGGATTCAGGAGTATATTCGGGAGAAGCAGGAGTATATTCGGGAGAAGCAGGAGTTGTTTGGATCTCTGGGGAAACTCTATATTTCAGAAATTGATTGTCTAACTGGTATAACCTAAGTGTTGGGTTAAGGTCTAGGTTACTACCGTTACCTATCATAAGCCTCTAGAATTTTGATCAGGAATCCTAAATTCATTATGATATTTCCCCGGCAACGGCGCCAAAAATCTGATGCGATTCCGGTTGACGTGCTAAATAGGTGTTATTTTACCCTATGTTGATTATGAATAATTAAGGATTGTGATTGACTAATTGTCACATTTAGTCTCTATGGTGTCACTTAATCAGCCAGAACCTAAGGCAGAGTACCTATCGTGTAGCTAGTCTATTAGAAAGTATCTACGATTTTATTTTACTAATATCGTACTCCCAGGGAAGTGGCAACGGCTTAGTAGTAACTAGCCTTTTAATCCTAACTCTTATCTTATGATCCAGTTATGCAATCTTCATCAATAACTTTGATGAGAGGGTGATCCATTCTCCACTTGGTTTAAGTTTAATTAAGCCTAAAAGTGTTTTATAGATGAGATCCTGATTTTATGTTATACTGTTACTATACGTTGATTGACCTATATTCGAGTATTTTAGACATGTCTTGGCCTGGATTGCAACTATGTTCTGTGTCTAAAGGCTACCACATCTGAGTTTCTACGCTACCGCCCCATCGTTAAGGGTAACGGCCCTACTCACGGCTCGAACTAAAGTCAGCAATGAACGGTACCCTATGTCACTTCGGTATCATGCTGCTCGTCTCATAACCGCCGGCATAACACTCTACTCAGCCTACCTAGACTACTTTCAACCAACGGGTTTCCGCAGATTATTTATCTAGTATGGTAGACACCAATACTAATTGATGCCTGTTAAACTAAACAGGTTATGAATAGACCGTGGTTAGGAATTGTCTATAACCCTAATTTCAGTTTAAAAGAACGGCATTAGACATGCAGACATAATGAATATTTAAGCAGGTGGCCATTTCCGGAAAATCATAATAACTTCAGCATATAAAACAGATATTCATAAGAATCGTAATCTGATATTCAAATTAATATTTAGATAAAACAATTCGTAACATGAAACCTCGTCTAGGGGACCCATTGTCATAAAGTAATCACCACTCTATGCAGGTCCAGCCGACGCTGCAGCTCCTGTATGCTCTTGACTGCTCGATCCTACTCTGCTCGGCAGAGCCTTCGGAGAACGCTCCTTAGACCTAGTAGCAATTGCTTTACCTTACATCCCGGGCTTAAGCAAATTGCCCTAATATGACTAAGAACACGCACCCTATCTCTCTCTTAGGATCTCCTAACGAAATCCCGGTATTCTATGAATACCAAAAATGAACCTATCTATCGAACCCTAGGATCTGAGACTATTTCTCAGAAACTAAAACAAAACACTAACAAGAAAGAAAACTGAGATCCGAGTCTCTGAGTGAGTTGTGTACTAGAGAAGTGTACACTGGAAACCACTAAATGACTCAGATCGAGTGGAGAGTGATACGCGAAAATCGTATCACCTTTTTAGCATGTTTTTACGTATGAATTTGGGTGAAATCAAGGGCAATTTGATCTTGATTGTGCATTATTCACTTAATTTCACAGTTTTTATGATTTTGGAAGTGTCAGGTGCAAAGTAGACGAAAACAGCAAATTTTGGGGCAAAAATGCAATTTTTGGAAATGTTGACACTGGACACCACTAAATGACTCAGATCGAGTGGAGAGGGATGAATTCAACTGTTGGAGGCCTGGGGTATTTATAGCAGCTTCTAGGAGTGAAAATCTCTAAAAAATTCAATGTGGGACAGCTTCTGGCGGCTCGGGACGCCCGTCCCGGATTGGGACGCTAGTCCCGGACCGTTGACCAAGTCAACATTTCCAAAAATTCATTTTTACCCCAAAATTTGCTGTTTTCATCTACTTTTCACCTGACACTTCCAAAATCATAAAAACTGTGAAATTGAGTAAATAACAATTAATTAAGATCGATTTCCTATCAATTTCACCCTAAATCATACATAAAAACATGCTAAAAAAGGTATATGATTTTCGCGTATCACCAGGACTCGGCACTGCCGTCCTGACCTGGTCAACAAGCCGGGATGGGTGTCCCGGATGCCTTGTAAAAGTCCCACATCGAAATTCTTGGAAAAATTCACTCCAGAAAGCTGCTATAAATACCACATGCCTTCCTCAGTTGAAATCATTCCTCTCCACTCGATCTGAGTCATTTAGTGACTTCAAATGTACATTTTTCTCGAGTACATAAGTCTCTTAGAGACTTGAGTTCAGTAGAAGTTTATTTTTCTTAGATAGTGTCTCGTTTTCTTTGTTTCTGAGAATTAGTCTCAGATCCTAGGATACGATAGATAGGTTTGTTTCTGGTATTCATAGAATACCCGGGATTTCGTTAGGAGATCCTAAGAGGGCTCTAGGCGTTCGAAGAGTCAGTCCACAAGGTTGGGCTTAAGCTGGGTATTAAGGTAAAGTCCAACTACTAGGCTGAGGAAGCGTCCTCCGAAAGTTCTGTCGAGCAGAGTCGGGTCGAGCAGTACGACATATACAAGCAGTTGCTCCATCGGCGAGACTAAGTAAAGGGTGAATTCTTTATGGCATCAGTCCCCATGTCCCTCTCTTTATATGTTTGTATTGTGTTCGTCCAAATATTGATTATGTATATTAGATTATGATTTTATGAGTATTTGTTATACATGTTGAAGTTCTTACGATTTTCCAGAAATGGCCACCTGCTTAATATTCATTATGTCTGCATGTCTAATGTAGTTTCTTTTAAACTAAATGTAGGGTTATAGACAATTCCTAACCACGGTCTATTTATAACCTGTTTAATTTAATAGGCATCAATTTAGGAAGCATTGGTGTATGCCATATTAGATAAAATAACCTATAGAACACCCTGTTTGTTAGAGTAGTCTAAGTAGGCTGAGTTTGTGTGTTTATGCCGGCGTTAGGGCGAGCGGCATGATCCCCGAAGTGATATAGGGCTTTCATGGATGCCTTTAGCTCGAACCGTGAGTAGGGCCTTCATTAAGGTTGGGCGGTTTATCAGGTAACTCAGATGTGGTACACCTTTAGACTCAGTACATAGTTGCAATCCAGACCAAGACATGTCTAAAATACTCGAAGATAGGTCAATGAACATGTAGGAACAGTATAACATAGAATAAGGACATTATCTGTAAAACACTTTTAGGCTTAAATAGACTTAAACCTAGTGGAGAATGAATCACCCTCTCATCAAAGTTATTGATGATGATTGCATAACTGGATCATAAGATAAGAGTTAGGGTAAAAGGCTAGTTACTACTAAGCCGTTACGACTTCCCTGGGAGTACGATATTTAATTTAAATAAAATCATAGATACTTTCCAATAGACTAGCTACACGATAGGTACTCTGCCTTAGGTTCTGACTGATTAAGTGATACCATAGAGACTAAATGTGACAATTAGTCAATCTCAGTCCTTAATTACTTATAATCAACATAGGGTAAAACAACACCTATTTTAGCATATCAGTCAGAAACACATCACTGAACGTTTCTTCTTTGTTGATAAGCAAAATACTCGAAGATAGGTCAATCAACATGTAGGAACAGTATAACATAGAATCAGGACATTATCTGTAAAACACTTTTAGGCTTAAATAGACTTAAACCTAGTGGAGAATGAATCACCCTCTCATCAAAGATATTGATGAACGATTGCATAACTGAATCATAAGATAAGTGTTAGGGTAAAAGGCTAGTTACTACTAAGCCGTTACCACTTCCCTGGGAGTACGATATTTAATTTAATAAAATCGTAGATACTTTCCAACAGACTAGCTACACGATAGGTACTCTGCCTTAGGTTCTGGCTGATTAAGTGACAACATAGAGACTAAAAGTGACAATTAGTCAATCTAAGTCCTTAATTACTCATAATCAACATATGGTAAAACAACACCTATTTAGCATATCAGTCGGGAAGCCATCAGATTTTTGGCGCCGTTGCCGGGGAAAATATCATAATGAATTTAGGATTATTGGCCACAATTCTAGAGACTTATGATAGGTAATGGTAGTAACCTAGACTTTAGACCTACATTTATCTTATGCTAGTGAGAAAATCACCTTCCGAAATATAGGGTTATCATAACTAACTAATTTTAGATATTATCTGAAATTAAGACATTTAGGATAATCAAATTTTAGAAAATTATTCTAAAACTATATTGAGGAAATTTATCTGCTTTCTAAATAAAATATAAAAGAAAAAAATGTTAAAAATAAAAAAAAAACCTAAAAATATCTTTCTTACTTTTCTTTTTCAATTTTGTTTTTCTTATTTGTTATTCCTAACCAGACTTTGCACTCATAGATGAAGAGAACAAGAGCAGCTACAAATCAAGCAAAGAAAACAGAAAACCCTGACACTCCAGGACCAAAGAAGACCAAACCAGAAGGACCATCTAGGCTTGAACCAGAAATACCACGGGAGAACCCTCCTTCACAACCTGTAGAAATAAACTCAAGCCTAGACACCAGTGACTTAGTGAGAAGATTACTGAACGCCCGTGAGCCTAGTCCCACGGAAGACGATCCTTCTGAAGATACCTTTCCTCCTAGAGAAGAACCTCAAAGATCTCCAGTTCACACTCCTGCCCAGAGAGTTCCTATAAATCCACCACCCCTTGACCAAACCCAAAACTCACCAACATCTCATGAGTACACTCCAACACCTAACGAGCACACCCCTTCATCCGGGGGAAGTACTAACGGTTCTCATTCAGTGTTGTCCGTGCAGATAGATACTTTGGCTCAAAGGATCTATGAGATGGATCAAGGAATTGCAAGCAGATTGTGTCATTTAGACCAAGTTAGTCTGAATATCACAACCAACATGGACCGACTCAGAGCCACAGTCAGTCTCTAGGAAAACCAAAATGCACAGATACTCTGAGAGATGGCTGACTTACGAAGTGAGCAGGGCAGGCAAAGGGATGAGATGAGAGCCATGCGCATAGAGATGCGAAACATACAAGCAGAGATATGAGAAATCAGAAATAAGGGCCATTGGAAAAGGGAAGATTCTTTTCACTATTCTTTTCAGCAAATAAATTGTTTGAACTAAAGTTAAATAATTGACCCCTACTTTTTTCTGTTTTCAAACTTTTTTTTAAAAAGGGGGTCTCTTATTTTATTCAGCAATTTTTCTTCAGACATTTTATTTCTCAAATTTTTATGAAAAACAAAAGTGTTGCAAATGCAGTTTATTTTTCACTAATTAAATTGTATAAACTCAGTTTTTGTTTTCTCTGAATTTCTTGCTGAACAGAAGTTAGGATTAGATTAGGGTAGTCATGATTTTCCAAAAAGAGATTGAGGAATTTTTGCATAGAATTTTTAACAGCTTCTGAATGTGATAGGATAAACATGAAGACTTGTTATATATTGTTTTTGGTGTAGTGAGATTTGCAGGGAATTACGAGAAAAAAATCTGGAATTGGCACACATCCCGAAGCAACCCGGGATGGGCATCTCGAAGGCCGCCCCTCCTACAAATATTCTATTTTTTTCATTCTCTCTCAAACCAACCACCAAAAATTCATCTCTCTAAAAACATTCTCTCTACCTTCTCTCTACAAATTTTTGGCAACTCCCCAAAATTTCAAAATTCGAATTTCCCTCCAAAATTTGAATTTTAAATTTCATTCCAAAATTCGAATTTCCCGCCAAAAATTCAAAATCCTTCCCTAACCAAAATCCATCCTTCCGAATTCAAATTCACCTCCAGAATTCGAATTCGAATCTTCCTTCTCACCTAAATTCTCAAAGTCTTTCGAACGTTCTTAACCAAATGGCTCCCAAACGCGCTCGTATCACGTCTACCCTGACCGTCACATCGGTGGCACATCCTTTCATGCTATTTCCCTCCAGCCCAGCATACCAGGAGAGATGCCATGGATATATCAGACGCACCATACTGATTGGCAGAATGCTTGACTGGGCAGCAGTACAGACACTAGAGGTTGAGCAGGAAGTCCGACGCATACTCGACGTACTACCCTACAGTCGAGTCTTCATCGTCACATAACCGACCTACCTAGAGTTGGTATATGAGTTCTATGCTTCGTTTACATTCCATCAGGAGCATATCACATTCCGCCTAGGTGGAATAGATCGATCGACGAGCATGGCCGAGTTCGGCATCGCCTTTGGTATCTGGCAGAGAAACGAGCTGGATACGCCCGCCTACACTACAGCAGTTCGAGACTTCACTTCTACAGACGTCTCCACTGCTTGGGTTCAGATTTGTACGACAGGTGTTCCCTACCAGCATGGCTTTGCGAAAGCCACAGGTATTTATCCTGCTCTTCGCTATTTACATGCCATTATCGCACACACTCTGTCAGGACATCGGACTGCCCCCGGGAATGTCACCCAAATGGAGACATTCCTCTTGGCCAACATGCACATGGGTTCTACAGTGGAGATGGCTCGACTTATCACTGTCATCATGCGGGGTTTCGCTACGGACACTCGGAAATAGTGTCTGGGGCTCGGGCCATTCATCACCAGGATAGCCCACTACTTGGAGTTGGACATCGAGGGCTCGGAGCTGACCCAGGTTGCTACGACCACCATTCCTATGGACCTTACCATTTTGCGGAACATGGGAATGGTCGTACGGGATGCAAATGGGCGCTACTCCATCCACACGGAGCAGCCAGGACAAGCCTCGACACCATGAGCAGTACCAGCAAATATACCTCCGACCGAGACGTTCCTTCCACGCACTACCTTCGAATGACATATGTCGCACCGATTGGCAGAACTTTCAGCCCGATATAGCCGGGATATGGAAAGAATCGAGAGATGGATGGCGATGATGGACGACAGAATCGCTATGAACACTAGCAGGATCGAGGAGATTTATCAGCATACCTCCCAACTGGTGGAAAACACAGAGGTCTACTTTCCAGCAGACTTCGGTCCACCTGACGACGGCGAGCCGGGTTCTTAGTTTTTCTTTTCCTTTTCTTTTTCTTTTGTTGTTTTTGTTCTATGTGTGTGATCATGTTTGGGCTGTATGAAATATGAATCTCTGAATAACGTTGATTGATATGACATAACATCATTGTTTCCTCTATTTTATCTTGTTATTTTATTTCATTGCTTTATTTTCCTTCTTACCCATAGTTATTCGAATAAGTGTGGGGTAAGAGTCTTTTCTGCTTTGTTTTTGTTTCTTGTTTTCAAATAAGTGTGGGGTAAGAGTCTTTTCTGCTTTGTTTTTGTTTCTTATTTTCAAATAAGTGTGGGGTAGTTTAGATATGCATGAACACTGAGGACAATGTCAGACTTAAGTGTGGGGTAGTAGTGCACGGTGCACTGTAGTAGTTTGAGAAACTTTTTGCATGATTTTGCTTGTTTTCCCCGTATTTTCACACCCTTCCAAAAATTTTCAAATTTTTTCATTCTTTCAGACTTCGAAATGCAGTATGATTGGTAAAACATTTGCTGATGTCTATGATATGTAGGTAGAATGTTATGGTTAGTAGGAGACAATGTGATGACTATTTTGAACTTATTGATTAGGAATAGGGACTTCCTGATAATTGAGCACAACTTAGTTTGGATTAGAGACCTCAGCCAATTACCTTTTCAAAACTTAACTAGATAAGATTAGATCAGTTGAGGATGTATTAACAATTAGAATGACTAGATGAGACTCTGAGCAGAAAGTGAAAAGAAAAAAAAGAGATTTAATTAAATATGGTAGTTTGCCAGCGGCCTTTGCTACTCGAGCACCACTCCTTAGGGGAATTTAAAGCCTGATGCCCTAAGGTCGTGTAGGTTTGGGAGTCATCGGAGTGGGACTCGCTACATGGGTAGTTGAAGTTGACGTGTTAAAGCAGACTCAAAATACCCCGAATCTATAAAAGAAAAAAATCAATAAATGCTAAAATAATTAAAATCTGATCACCAAGGCTCAGAATTCAGAAAGTTGTCTGTTGTTAGTATGTCTAGCGATGGGTCGAAGTGTTATCTGGTAGTAGTTAAGACGAGAGTATATTGTGTTGACTATCTGGTCTAGACTAGTACACACAATACACATCAGGAAGACCTTGTGACTGAGAGAAGAGTTCAATCTAGTTGTTAAGTTGTTAACTTGCTTGATTATAACAATCTACTAGAGACATTTGAGACCTTGTCATAGCAACCTAACCAGTCAGACCTGTGTTAAGAATTGTCTGAATAATTTTTGGAATAAAAACATGACTAGGAAACTTAAGTGACTGCACATATGATTTAAAATCACTAACTTCAGTTAGACTTTGCTTGAGGACAAGCAAAAAGCTAAGTGTGGGGTTATCTGATATACATAAATCATATCACATTTTTAGCATGTTTTTAGGCATAATTTAGGGTGAAATTGAGGGCAAATCGATCTTAATTGTTTGTTATTAACTCAATTTCACAGTTTTTATGATTTTGGAAGTGTCAAGTGAAAAGTAGAAGAAATTGGCAAATTTCGGGGCAAAAAATGCAATTTTTAGAAGTTCGGAAGTCGGGGTGGGCGTCCCGAATTAGGATGGGCGTCCTAACCTGGTCAACAGGCCAGGACGAGCGTCCAGGACTCGGGACGGCCGTCCTAACCTGGTGAACAGGCCAGGACGGCCGTCCCAATCAAGGATGGGCATCCCGGATGCCTGGTCCAAGTCCCACATCGAAAATCTTGGAAAACTTCACTCTAGAAAGCTGCTATAAATACGCTAGGCCTTCCTCAGTTGAAATCATTCCTCTCCACTCGATCTGAGTCATTTAGTGATTTTAAATGTACACTTTTCTCGAGTACATAAATCACTTAGAGACTCGGGTTCAGTAAAAGTTTATTTTTCTTAGATAGTATGTTTCATTTTCTTTGTTTCTGAGAATTAGTCTCAGATCCTAGGGTTCGATAGATAGGTTCATTTCTGGTATTCATAGAATACCCGAGATTTCGTTAGGAGATCCTAAGAGGGCTCTAGGCATTCCAAAAGTCAGTCCACAGGGCTGGGCTTAAGTTGGGAATTAAGGTAAAGTCCAGCTACTAGGCTGAGGAAGCATCCTCTGAAGGTTCTATCGAGCAGAGTCAGGTTGAGCAGTACGACATATACAAGCAGTTGCTCCATCGGCGAGACTAAGTAAAGGGTAATTTCTTTATGGCATCAGTCCCCATATCCCTCTCTTTATATGTTTGTATTATGTTTGTCCAAAGATTGATTATGAATATTAGATTATGATTTTTATGAGTATCTGTTATATGTGTTGAAGTTCTTATGATTTTTCGGAAATGGCCACCTACTTAATATTCATTATGTCTGCATGTCTAATGTAGTTTCTTTTAAACTAAAGTTAGGATTATAGACAATTCCTAAAGACGGTCTATTCATAACCTGTTTAGTTTAACAGGCTTCAATTAGTATTGGTGTCTGCCATATTAGATAAAATAACCTACAGAACACCCTGTTTGTTAGAGTAGTCTAAGTAGGCTGAGTTGCGTTTTTATGCCGGTGTTAGGGCAAGCGGCATGATCCCCTAAGTGACATAGGGCTTTCATGGATGCCTTTAGCTAGAACCGTGAGTAGGGCCGTCAATGGCGATGGGGCGGTTTATCAGTTGATTCAGATGTGGTACACCTTTAGACTTAGTACATAGTTGCAATCCAGGCTAAGATATATCTAAAATACTCTAAGATATGTCAATCAACATGTAGGAACAGTATAACATAGAATCAGGACAATATCTATAAAATACTTTTAGGCTTAAATAGACTTAAACCTAGTGGAGATTGAATCACCCTCTCATCAAAGATATTGATGAACGATTGCATAACTGAATCATAAGATAAGTGTTAGGGTAAAAGGCTAGTTACTACTATGCCGTTACCACTTCCCTGGGAGTACGATATTTAATTTAATAAAATCGTAGATACTTTCCAACAGACTAGCTACATGATAGGTACTCTGCCTTAGGTTCTGGCTGATTAAGTGACAACATAGAGACTAAAAGTGACAATTAGTCAATCTAAGTCCTTAATTACTCATAATCAACATAGGGTAAAACAACACCTATTTAGCATATCAGTCGGGAAGCCATCAATAGATAAGTCCCGCATCCAACAGTTCGATTACTTCTTTCTTAACAACGTCACACACATTAGGATTCAACCTCCTTTGAGGTTGCACACATGGCTTATACTCATTTTCCAGAAGAATCTTATGCGAACAAAAACTTGGATTAATACTTGGAATATCTGCAATTTTGTAGGCAAATGCTCTTTTGTACTTTTTGCATATGTCCACGGTCAACTTCCGTTATTCTGCAGTCAGATCAGCTGCGAGAATGATGGGAAGTTTCTTGTTGTCGTCTAGGAATTCATAACACAGATGAGTGAGCAATTCCTTCAGTTCCAAGTCTGGTGGATCTTCAAATGAAGTCTGTTCTTTCTTCATCTCATCATCACCTATCTCAGTGAAACTATCAAAGCTAATTTCATACTCGGAGGAGCTGAGTTCAGTCTCCTCTAGTTCTAGAGAGTCTTCTCTCAAGACTTGATAGTTTGAGCATAGGTCTGTCACGTTAATTTCAAATAAGTGTTCAATAGCATCCACATAATAGCAAACATCATCTAAATGCATGGGATACCTAAGGGTTTCATTTAGATCAAAGGTGATGTCCTCATTACCTACCCTTAACTTTATTTGTCCATTACTGACGTCTATTAATGCCTTTGAGGTAGCTAGAAAGTCCTCCTTCCCCATTCATATCCATGACAACAAAGTCCACATGGAACACAAATTTTCCGACCTTTACTAAGTGATCTTCAATTATTCCCTTGGGGATTTTAACTGTCCTATCTGCAAGTTGTATGCACATCCTAGTCGTTTTCAAATCATGCAATCCTAATTTATCAAATAAACTAGATGGCATGAGATTAATACTAGCTCCTAAGTCTGCTAATGCATGCATGTTAGTAATATTTCCAATTGTACATGGCAAGGTAAAGCAACCAGGATCGTTCTGTTTAGAAGGCAGTTTATTCAGTAAAATTGCCGAGCATTCTTCATTAAGAACCACCTTGTCCATGTCAATTTTTCTTTTATTACTAACGACTTCTTTTAAAAACTTAGCATACTTTGGCATTTCAGAAATAACATCAAGTAAAGGTAAATTAACATGAATCTGACTAAAATTCTTAAGAAACTTTTCGAATTGCTCCTTATCTTTATTCTACATAAGTCTGGCAGGGTAAGGTACTTTTGATCAGTACTCAAGAATAAACTCCATCTTCCCTTTCCTTGCTACTTAGGTTTCGACATCCGTCGGCGTTATGTCCTGGGAGCCTTCTTCTGGTTCCTGCACAAGAATAGGAGGGTCAGATGGTTTGGAAGGAGATGGAGATAGAACTTTACCAGATCTTAGAGTAATGGTCTTGCATTCAGTTTGGGGGTTGGTCTCAGTGTTGCTTGGTAGCGTTCCCTGTGACCTGTGAGAGAGATGGGTGGATAGCTGGCCCATTTATCTCTCCAAGGTTTGTATAGCAGCTTGTGTGTTTTTGACTGTTTGCTCGGTCTGCTTCTATATGTTCTGGTTCTGCTGGATTCTTTCTGCATGAGCTTCCTGGACATTCCTATTGGACTCTATCATCTCTTTGTTAGAGTCGGCAATGCCTTTCAGTATGTCCCGGAATTCTTGCATGGGGTCGACTGGAACGATGTAGTTCCTTGGTGCGGGTAGAGCGACTTGCTGATTCTGTGGGTAGGGCAATTGCTGAGGCACCCTTTTCTGGAAGTTAGCAGTTCCGAAATTGTTTCTCCAACTAAACCCCAGATGGTTCTTTCAGCTGGGATTGTAGGTATTTCCCATAGGAGCAGAGTTAACTGCGTCTACTTGTTCCATATCTTCTGGAATAGTCAATATTCCATTACCATAACAATCTCCACTAAAATGTGGTCCTTGGCAAAATTCGCAGACTTGATATACTAGCTGAACGCTTTTCCCTTGTTGGAAGGCATTCAGTTGATTAGTAATGTTGGCCTTCAGTGCCTCAAATTGATCATCAGTGGAGGCGAGGGCCGCATTTACTGGTTGTTTCTTAGCTCGGTCACTCGTGCGCCAGTTCTTGCTATTCCTATAGAGCCTCTCCAGAGCGTTTCTAGCATCTACATCACTCATTCCATTGAAACCGCTCTAGGGATTGAGTCCATCAAGAACTTGCTTGCCCATGTCCGTCATACCCCCGTAGAATTGCTGGATCAGCATTGCTTCGGTAAGTCCATATTGGGGGCAGAGCCTGAGTAGCTCCTTGAATCTATCCCAAGCTTCGATCACTGTCTCATCAGCAGCTTGAATAAAGCTGGATAGAGCCCTTCGATATTCTAGGACTCTTGCTGCATAATAGTATTCTTCTAGGAAGGCTTTGCTTAACTCATCCCACGAAGTGATTGTGTTAGTAGGTAGCTGTGCCAACCATCTCTTAGCTCTGTCCCTGAGTGAGTAGGGGAAGAGGTTTAGTTTGGTTACTTCTACAGTGTGATCTCCCTTGAGACATTCGCAAAGAGAAGAGAAATCAGATAAGTGTTCTAGCGGATTCTCGACTGCAGTTCCTCCAAACTGGACCCAATTTATTATCAACTGGATCACATTTGGTTTGAGATCATAGCGAGGGTTTCCAGGGATTTGAATGGCGGACGACACTGGAACAGTCTGTGGCTGGATGTATGATTCGAGGGGAGGTTTTTCAGCAGCCATTTCTGTTCTTCGCCTATTAGCTGTACGGATGAGACGTTCGGGATTCTCAACTGGGGGTTGAAGGTTAGCTTCTGAAGTTTGAGTCATGCAACTACAGAGAAGAATATGTTAAGCCTGAGCAAACTGGTTAGTGGAGTAAAACAGAAGTGAAAGATTAGAGAAAAAAAAACGAAAAAGAATAACAAATGTACAACTAAGAAAGAACAAATAATACAAGAGATAGGGAAGAAGAACAACTTATTGATGAGCAAGAAAAATACATTTTTTCGGGTTTTAAATTTTTAACATTTTTTTTCTTTTTATATTTAATTTCGAAAGCAGTTAAATTTCCTCAATATGGTTTTAGAATAATTTTCTAACATTTGATTATCCTAAATGTCTTAATTTTAGATAATGTCTAAAATTAATTAGTTATGTTAACCCTATATTTCAGAAACTGATTGTCTAACTAGCATAAAATAAGTGTTGGGTCTAAGGTATAGATTACTACCGTTACCTATCATAAGCTTCTAGAATTTTGATCAGGAATCCTAAATTCATTATGATAGTTCCCCGGCAACGGCGCCAAAAATTTAATGTGTTCCGACTAATTTGCTAAAATAGGTGTTATTTTGCCCTATGTTGATTATGAATAATTAAGGACTTAGAATGACTAATTGTCACATTTAGTCTCTATGTTGTCACTTAATCAATCAGAACCTAAGGCAGAGTACCTATCGTGTAGCTAGTCTATTGGAAAGTATCTACGATTTTAATTAAATCAATTATCGTACTCCCAGGGAAGTGGTAACGACTTAGTAGTAACTATCATCTTACCCTAACTCTTATCTTATGATCTAGTTATGCAATCGTTCATCAAATTCTTTGATGAGAGGGTGATTCATTCTCCACTAGGTTCAAGTCTATTTAAGTCTAAAAGAGTGTTTTATAGATAATGTTCTGATTTTATGTTATACTGTTCCTACATGTTGATTGACCTATCTTCGAGTATTTTAGATATATCTTGGTATAGATTGCAATTATGTACTGATTCTACAGGTGTGCCACATATGAGTAACATAATAAACCGTCCTACCTTAATGACGTCCCTACTCACGGTTCGAGCCAAAGGCATCCATGAAAGTCCTGTGTCACTTAGGAGATCATGCCGCTAGCCCTAACGCCGGCATAAACACACAAACTCAGCCTACTTAGACTACTTTAACAAACATGGTGATCTATATGTTTTTTCATCTAATATGGCAGACATTGATATGCATAAATCAAATCACGTTTTTAGCATGTTTTTAGGCATGATTTAGGGTGAAAGTGAGGGTAAATCGATCTTAATTGTTCGTTATTAACTCAATTTCATAGTTTTTATGATTTTGGAAGTGTCAGGTGAAAAGTGGAAGAAAATGGCAAATTTCGGGGTAAAAACGCAATTTTTCAGAAGTTCAGACATCGGGGAGGGCGTCCCGGTTCAGGATGGGCGTCCTGACCTGGTCAACAGGTCGGGACGGACGTCCAGGACTCGGGATGGCCATCCTGACCTGGTCAACAGACCGGGATGGGCGTCCCAATCCAGAATTTAGAATCCCACATCAAATGTTTGAGAGAAAATCACTCCAGAAAGCTGCTATAAATACCCCAGGCCTTCCTCAGTTGAAATTATCCCTCTCCACTTGATCTGAGTCATTCAGTGACTTCCAGTGTACAATTATCTAGTACACAAATCACTTAGAGACTCAGATTTCAGTATATGTTTTCTTTCTTTCCTTTTAGTGTTTCGTTTTTCTTAGTTTCTGAGAATTAGTCTCAGATCTTAGGCTTCGATAGATAGGTTCGTTTCTGGTATTCATAGAATACCCGGGATTTCGTTAGGAGATCCTAAGAGGGCTCTAGGCGTTCGAAGAGTCAGTCCATAGGGCTGGGCTTAAGCCCAGGATGTAAGGTAAAGTCCAGCTACTAGACTAAGGAAGCGTCCTCCGAAGGTTCTGGCGAGCAGAGTCGAGTCAAGCAGTACGACATATACAGCAGTATGCTCCATCGGCGAGACTAAGTAAAGGGTGATTTATTTATGGCATCAGTCCCCCTGTCCCTCTCTTATATGTTGTTATTGTGTTTGTCCAAAGAATGATTTTGAATATCGGATTATGATTCTTATGAATATTTGTTACATCTGTTGAAGTTGTTATGTGTTTCCGAAAATAGCCACTTGCTTAATATTCATTATGTCTGCATGTCTAATGTAGTTTCTTTTAAACTAAAATTAGGGTTGTAGACAATTCCTAACCACGGTCTATTCATAACCTGTTTAGTTTAACAGGCATCAATTTAGGATTCATTGGTGTCTGCCATACTAGATAAAATAACCTGAGGCTCAGAACATAGTTGCATAGAGACTAAGATGCGGTACACCTTTAGACTCAGAACATAGTTGCATTCCAGGCTAAGATATATCTAAAACACTCGAAGAAAGGTCAATCAACATGTAGGAACAGTATAAGATAGAATCAGGACTTTGTCTATAAACACTTTTAGGCTTAATTAGTCTTAAACCTAGTGGAGAAGGGATCACCCTCTCATCAAAGTTATTGATGAAGAATGCATAATTGGATCATAAGATAAGAGTTAGGATAGAAGACTAGCTACTACTAAGCCGTTACCACTTCCCTGGGAGTACGATATTTATTTAATAAAATCGTAGATACTTTCCAACAGACTAGCTACACGATAGGTACTCTGCCTTAGGTTCTGACTGATTAAGTGACACCATAGAGACTAAATGTGACAATTAGTCAATCTCAGTCCTTAATTACTCATAATCAACATAGGGTAAAATAACACCTATTTAGTATATCAGTCGGAAACCCATCAGATTTTTTGCGCCGTTGCCGGGGAAATATCATAATGAATTTAGGATTATTGGCCACAATTCTAGAAACTTATGATAGGTAGCGGTAGTAACCTAGACTTTAGACCTACACTTATCTTATACTAGTTAGACAATCACTTTCCGAAATATAGGATTATCATAACTAACTAATTTTAGATATTATCTGAAATTAAGACACTTAGGATAATCAAATTTTAGAAAATTATTCTAAAACCATATTGAGGAAATTATCTGCTTTCTAAATATAATATAAAAGAAAAAAATGTTAAAATTCAAAATCCCTAAAAATATTTTTCTTGCTTTTCTATTTTACTTTTCTTTCCATCTTTGTTTTTGTTATTCCTAACCATACTTTGCACTCAGAGATGAAGAGAACAAGAGCAGCCACTAACCAAGCAAAGAAAACAGAAATCCATGACACTCCAGGACCAAAGAAGACAAAGCCAGAAGGACCATCTAGGCTTGAACCAGAAATACCACGAGGGAACCTTCCTTCACACCCGGTGGAAGTAAACTCAAGCCTAGATACCAGTGACCTAGTGAGAAGATTCCTGAACACCCGTGAGCCTAGCCCCACGGAAGAAGATCCTTCTGAAGATACCTTCCCTCCTAGAGAAGAACCTCAAAGATCTCCAGTTCACACTCCTGCCCAGAGAGTCCCTATAAATCCACCACCCTTGACCAAACCCAAAACTCACCAACATCTCATGGATACACTCCAACTCCTAACGAGCACACCCCTTCATCTGGGGGAAGTACTAACGGTTCTCATTCAGTGTTGTCCGTGCAGATAGATACCTTGGCTCGATAGATCTATGAGATGGATCAAGGAATTGCTAGCAGATTGTGTCATTTAGACCAAATCAGTCTGAATATCACAACCAACATGGACCGACTTAGAGCCACGGTCAGTCTCCAGGAGAACCAAGGTGCACAACTACTCTGGGAGATGGCTGACTTGCGAAGTGAGCAGGGCAGGCAAAGGGATGAGATGAGAGCCATGCGCATAGAGATGCGAAACATTCAGGCAGAGCTACGTGAGATTAGAGATAAGGGTCGTTGAAAAAGGGAAGATTCTTTTACTCTTATTTTCAGCAAATAAATTGTTTGAACTAAAATTAAATAATTGACCCATATTTTCTATTTTCAAACTTTTTAAAGGGTCCTTTATTTTATTCAACAATTTTTCTTCAGACATTTTATTTCTCAAATTTCTATGAAAAACAAAGGTTTTGCAAATGCACTTTATTTTTCACTAATTAAATTGCATAAACTCTGTTTTTGTTTTTCTGAAATTCTTGCTGAATTTAAGTTAGGATAAGATTAGGGTAGTCATGATTTTCGAAAAAGAGATTGAGGAATTTTTGCACAGAGTTTTTAACAGCTTCTGAATTTGATTGGATAAACATGAAGACTTGTTAAAAGTTATGATTATATTTGGTGTACTGAGATTTACAGGGAATTACAAAAGAGGAAAAAAAATATATTTTCAGAACTGGCACGCTTCCAGAAGCAACCTGGGACGGTCATCCCTATTCTGGACGGGTGTCCCGAAGGTTGCCCCTCCTACAAATAATCCATTTTTCTCATTTTCCCTCAAATCAACTTCCAAAAATTCATCTCTCTAAAAATTTTCTCTCTACCTTCTCTCTAAAAATTTTTGGCAAACTTCCCGAAGTTCAAAAAATTCAAATTTCCCTCCAAAATTTGAATTTTTAAATTTCCTTCCAAATTTGAATTTCCATCCAAAATTCGAATTTCCCGCCAAAAATTCAAAATCATTCCCTAACCAAAATCCATCCTCCCGAATCCAAATTCACCTCCAGAATTCGAATTCGAATCTTCCTGCCTACCTAAATTCTCAAAATCTCTCAAACACTCTCAACCCAGATGGCTCCCAAACGCGCCCGTATCACTTCTACCATGACCGTCACATCGGTGGCACATCCCTTCATGCTGTTTCACTCTAGCCCAGCATCCCAGGAGAGATGCCATGGGTATATCGGACGCACCATACTGACGGGCAGAACACTTGACTAGGCGGCAGTACAGACGCTAGAGGTTGAGTAGGAAATCAGACGCATGCTCGACGTACTACCATACAGTCGAGTATTCATCATCACCGAGCCGACATACCTAGAGCTGGTATGTGAGTTCTATGCGTCATTTACGTACCATTAGGAGCAGATCACATTCCGCTTGGGCAGAATAGATCGATCGATGAGCATGGCCGAGTTCGGCATTGCCTTGGGTATCTGGCAGAGAGACGAGCTGGATACACCCGCCTACACCACAGCAGTTTGAGACTTCACGTCTGCAGACGTCTCCACTGCTTGGGCTCAGATCTGTATGACGGGTGTTCCCTACCAGCATGGCTTTGAGAAAGCCATAGGTATTTATCCTGTTCTTCGATACTTACATGCCATTATCGCACACACTTTGTCAGGACGACGGACAGCCCCCGGGAATGTCACCCAAATGGAGACATTCCTCTTGGCCAACATGCACATGGGATCTACAGTGGAGATGGCTCGACTCATCACGGTCATCATGCGGGGTTTCACTACGGACACTCAGAAATAGTGTCTGGGGCTCGGGCCGTTCATCACTAGGATAGCTCACTACTTGGAGTTGGACATCGAGGGCTCAGAGTTGACCCGGGTTGCCCCAACCACCATTCCTACAGACCTCACCATTCTACGGAACATGGGGATGGTCGTACGGGATGCAAATGGGCGCTACTCCATCCACACGGAGCAACCAGGATAGGCATTAGCACCCGGAGCAGTTCCAGCACACATACCTCCATCCGAGATGTTTGTTCCACGCACTACCTTCGAACGACATATGTCGCACTGATTGGTAGAACTCTCAGCCCGATATAGCCGAGATATGGATAGGATCGAGAGACGGATGACGATGATAGATGACAGAATCGCTATGAACACCAGCAGGATTGAGGAGATTCATCAGCATACCTCCCACCTGGTGGAAAATACCGAGGTCTACTTTCCGGCAGACTTTTCGGTAGACTTCGGTCCACCGAACGACGGCGAGCCGGGTTCTTAGCTTTTCTTTCCTTTTCTTTTTCTTTTGTTGTTTTCATTCTATGTGTGTGATCATGTCTGGGTTGTATGAAATATGAATCTCTGTGTAACATTGATTGATATGACATAACAACATCGTTTTCTCTATGTTTTCTTGTTATTTCTGTTATTTCCTTATTTTCCTTCTTACCCATAGTTATTCAAATAAGTGTGGGGTAAGAATCTTTTATGTTTTGTTTTTGTTTCTTATTTTCAAATAAGTGTGGGGTAATTAGAAATGCATGAACACTGAGGACAGTGTCAGACTTAAGTGTGGGTAGCAGTGCACAATGCACTGTAGTAGTTTGAGAAATGTTTTTGCATGATTTTGCTTGTTTTCCCTGTATTTTCACACCCTTCCAAAATTTTTCAAAATTTTTCATTCTTTCAGACTTCTAAATACAGTATGATTGGTTAAACATTGCTTATGTCTATGATATGTATGTAGAATGTGATGGTTAGTAGGAGACGATTTATGACTATTTTGAACTTATTAATTAGGAATAGGGAATTCCTGATAACTGAGCAGAACTTAATCTGGATTAGAGACCTCAGCCAATTACCTTTTCAAAACTTAACTAGATAAAATTAGACCGGTTGTGGATGTATTGACAATTAGAGTGACTAGATGAGACTCTGAGCTAAAAGTGAAAAGAAACAAAAAGAGAGTTAATTAAATAAGGGTAGTCTGCCAGCGGCCTTTGCTACTCGAGCACCACTCCTTATGGGTATTTAAAGCCTGATGCCCTAAGGTCGTGTAGGTCTGGGAGTCATCGGAGTGGGACTCGCTACATGGGTAGTTGAAGTTGACGTGTTCAAAGCAGACTCAAAATACCCTGAAAAATCTATGAAACAAAAAAACTCAATAAACGCTAAATAAGTAAAAATCTTATCACCAAGGCTCAGAACTCAGAAAGTTGTCTATTGTTAGTATGTCTAGCGACAGGGTCGAAGTGTTATCTGGTAATAGTTAAGACAAGAGTATATTGTGTTGACTATCTGGTCTAGACTAGTACACACACTACACATCAGGAAGACCTTGTGACTAAGAAAAGAGTTCAACCTAGTTGTTAAGTTGTTTTCTGCTTGATCATAACAATCTACTAGAGACATTTGAGACCTTGTCATAGCAACCTGACCAGTTAGACCTATGTTAAGAATTGTCTGAATAATTTTTGGAATAAAAACATGACTAGGAATTTAAGTGACTGCACTATGATTTAGAATCACTAACTTCAGGTAGACTTTGCTTGAGGACAAGCAAAAAGCTAAGTGTGGGGTTATCTGATATGCATAAATCATATCACGTTTTTAGCATGTTTTTAGGCATGATTTAGGGTGAAAGTGAGGGTAAATCGATATTAATTGTTCGTTATTAACTCAATTTCACAACTTTTATGATTTTGGAAGTGTCAAGTGAAAAGTGGAAGAAAATGGCAAATTTCGGGGCAAAAACGCAATTTTTTAGAAGTTCGGACTTCGAGGAGGGCGTCCTGACCTGGTCAACAGACCGGGATGGGCGTCCCGAACCAGAATTCAGAATCCCACATCGAATTTTTGAGAGAAAATCATTCCAGAAAGCTGCTATAAATACCCCAGGCCTTCCTCAGTTGAAATCATCCCTCTCCACTTGATCTGAGTCATTCAGTGACTTCCAGTGTACAATTCTCTAGTACACAAATCACTCAGAGACTCAAATTTCAGTATAAGTTTTCTTTCTTTCCTTTTAGTGTTTCGTTTTTCTTAGTTTCTGAGAATTAGTCTCAGATCTTAGGCTTCGATAGATAGGTTCGCTTCTGGTATTCATAGAATACCCAGGATTTCGTTAGGAGATCCTAAGAGGGCTCTAGACGTTCGAAGAGTCAGTCCACAAGGCTGGGATTAAGCCCAGGACGTAAGATAAAGTCCAGCTACTAGGCTGAGGAAGCGTCCTCCGAACGTTCTGGCGAGCAGAGTCGGGTCAAGCAGTACGACATATACAGCATTACGCTCCATCGACGAGACTAAGTAAAGGGTGATTTCTTTATGGCATCAGTCCCCCTGTCCCTCTCTTATATGTTGTTATTGTGTTTGTCCAAAGAATGATTTTAAATATCGAATTATGATTCTTATGAATCTTTGTTACATATGTTGAAGTTGTTATGTGTTTCCGGAAATAGCCACCTGCTTAATATTCATTATGTCTGCATGTCTAATGTTGTTTCTTTTAAACTAAAATTAGGGTTATAGATAATTCCTAACCACAGTCTATTCATAACCTGTTTAGTTTAACAGACATCAATTTAGGATTCATTGGTGTCTGCCATACTAGATAAAATAACCTGCGGAACACCCTGTTTGTTAGAGTAGTTTAGGTAGGATGAGTAGAGCGTTATGCCGGCGGTTATGGGCCAGCGGCGTGATCCCCGAAGTGACATAGGGCTTTCATAGTTGTCTTTTGTTCGAACCGTGAGTAGGGTCGTTTACCTTAGCGATGGGGCGGTAGCATAGAGACTCGGATGTGGTACACCTTTAGACTCAGAACATAGTTGCATTCCAAGCTAAGATATATCTAAAACACTCGAAGAAAGGTCAATCAACATGTAGGAACAGTATAACATAGAATCAGGACTTTGTCTATAAACACTTTTAGGCTTAATTAGACTTAAACCTAGTGGAGAATGGACCACCCTCTCATCAAAGTTATTGATGAAGATTGCATAACTGGATCATAAGATAAGAGTTAGGATAGAAGACTAGCTACTACTAAGCCGTTACCACTTCCCTGGGAGTACGATATTTATTTAATAAAATCGTAGATACTTTCCAACAGACTAGCTACACGATAGGTACTCTGCCTTAGGTTCTGACTGATTAAGTGACACCATAGAGACTAAATGTGACAATTAGTCAATCTCAGTCCTTAATTACTAATAATCAACATAGGGTAAAATAACACCTATTTAGCATATCAGTCGGAAACCCATTAGACATTAATACTTCCGATGGGAAGTCCTAAATTAATGCATGTTAAACTAAACAGGTTATGATTAGACTGTAGTTAGGAGTTGTCTATAACCATTCATCTAGTTTAAAAGAAACTACAGTAGACATGCAGTCATAATGATAGTTAAGCTGGTGACCATTTCCGGAAAATATAAATGACTTCAACATGCAAAACACATTCATACAATCATAGTTTAATAATCATAATATTTATTTGGAAGAACACAGTACAGACATATAAAGAGAGGGACAAGGGGACTGATGCCATAAAGTATTCACCCTTTACGTAGCCCGCTGATGGAGCAACTTCTCGTATATGTTAGACTGCTCGACCCGACTCTGCTTAACAGAACCTTCAGAGGATGCTTCCTCAGCCTAGTAGCTATGCTTTACCTTAATACCCAACTTAAGCACAACCCTATTGACTGACTCTTCGAAAGCTTAGTGCCCTGTTATGATCTCCTAACGAAATCCCGGGTATTCTGTGAATACCAAAAACGAACCTATCTAGTCATATTCTAAGATCAGAGACAGACTCTCAGAAACGAAGAACACGAGACACTCTCTAAAACTATAAATATACCTATACTAAAACATGAGATCACTAAGTGACTTGTATACTATAGAAAATTGTATACTTGAAGTCACTAGATGACTCAGATCGAGTGGAGTGGAATGATTTCAACTGAGGAAGGCCTGGGGTATTTATAGCAGGGGAACTGGGTGAATTTCTCTCAAAACTTCGATGTGGGACCTTGACCAAGCATTTGGGACGCCCGTCCTGGTCTGTTGACCAGGTCAGGATGCCCGTTCTGGGTTCTGGACGCCCATCCCAACTTCCGAACTTCTGACAATCACATTTTTGCCCCGAAATTTGCCATTTTCTTGCACTTTTCACCTGACACTTCCAAAATCACAAAACCTGTGAAATCGAGTTAATAACAGTCAATTGATAACGATTTAACACCAATTTTGCCCTATATTGTGCCTAAAAACATGCTTAAAAAGTTATATGATTTATGCATATCACTTTTTAAGCATGTTTTTAGGCACAATATAGGGCAAAATTGGTGTTAAATCGTTATTAATTGACTGTTATTAACTCGATTATGCATATCACCTAGTGTGTTCACCCCTACCTTGGGATGATCCTTCTTATCTGTCGGATTAAAGTATCCATGAACAGTCCCCTATGTCACTTTGGTATCATGCCACTTAACCCTAGGATTGGCCTAGCGTGCAAACTCAGCTTTATTAGGGTACTCTAACAAACATGGTGATCTGTTTTGTTATTTCTTCCTAATCTGGTAGACCTTTTACAGTCTGTTAAACTAAATCGGTTATAATTCAGACCTTGGTTAGGAGTTGTCTATAACCCTAGTTTAATTTAAAAGGATATGACAGTTCAACATTCATAATGATAATTCTAGCTCTATGATCTTCTTGGGAAAATGGATAGCATCTCAAACTGTAAAACATGTATGATATTTGAATTCAGTATCAAATATTTATCTAGATAAAACATATCATAAACATATAGAAACTCGTCTAGGGGACCCAATATCATAAAATAGTCACCACTTTATGCAGGTGCAACCAACGCTGCAGCTCCTTTATGCTTCTGATTGCTCGATCCTACTCTGCTCGGCAGAGCCTTCGAAGAACGCTTCTTAGACCTAGTAGCAATTGCTTTACCTTACATCCCAAGCTTAAGCAAATTACCCTAATTTGACTAAGAACACGCACCCTATCTCTCTCTTAGGATCTCCTAACGAAGTCCCGGTATTCTGTGATACCAAAAATGAACCCTATCTAGTCAAATTCTAAGATTTTGAGATAAACACTTAGAAAGCAAAGAAAACGAGACACTCTTGAAATACTAAACTACTTGTGTGATACACCTGAGATCACTGAATGACTTGTATACTATGGAAAAATGTATACTTGAAGTCACTAAATCACTCAGATCGAGTGAAGAGGGATGATTTCAACTATTGGAGGCCTGGGGTACTTATAGCAGGTTTCTGGGGTGAATTTCTCCAAAATTTTCGATGTGGGACAGGTTCTGGTGCTCAGGACGCCCGTCCCAGTGCTTTGACTGGGTTGGGATGCCTATCTCGAATCCAACATTTCAAAAAATTGCATTTTTGCCCCAAAATTTGCTGTTTTCGTGCAATTTACTCCTGAAACTTCCAAAATCACAATTTACGCAATTTTATGTCAATTTGATTCAATTAACATCAAATACATTCAAATATTGTCCTAATTTGTGTCTAAAAACATGCTAAAAAGGGGATATGATTTTTGCATATAAAAACCCCACACTTAGGTTTTTGCTTGTCCTCAAGCAAAACCTATATGAAATTATTGATATTTTAAATCATAGGTGCAATCACTCAAAGGCGTAACAATGTTTTTAGCCAAAATTTATCACTGAGTCAGATGATTCATAGAACAGGCCCGACTAGTCAAATTGCTGTGAAAAGGTCTCAAATGTCTGGCAGATTATCATGGTCATGCAGATGCAATAACTCAATAACTCGACTGAACTCTACTCTTAGTCACGAGGTCTTCCTGATGTGTAGTGTGTGAACTAATCTAGACTAGATTGTCAACTCAATATAGTATTATCTAAAATTTTACCAAATAATACTTTGACCAATCGTCGAACATACTAGCAACAAACAACCTTCTGAGTTCTGAGCTTAGGTGTCAAGGCTTTTCATTTATGCTTTTCAATAACAGAATACATTGGGCAATGTATTTTTAAATTGATTGTCTAGGGTATTTTTGTGTTTGCTTTCACACATCAACTTTAACTACCCATGTAATGAGTCCCACTCCGATGACTCCCAGATCTACACGACCTTAGGGCATCAGGCATTAAGTTCCCTTAAGAAGTGGTGCTCGAGTAGCAAAGGACGCTTGCAAACTACCCTTTTTACTTTTAAACTTTTCCACTTTCAGCTCAGAGCATTGTCTAGTCATTCAAATTGCCAACACATTCTCAACCGGTCTAATATTATTCAGTTTGGGTCTCGAAAAGGTATTTGGTTGATGTCTCTAATCCAAACTAGGTTGTGCTCAATTATCAGGAATTCCCTATTTCTAATTGAGGAATTCAGTAAAGTTATCCACTTGTTCCCTATCGATCATAATTCTCTACTCAACATATATCATAGACATAAGCATTCTTTAACCAATCAATACTGAATTTGAAGTCTGAAAGAGTGAAAATTTTTGAAATTTTTTTGGAGGGGTGCAATTTTAGGTGAAAATTATGGGAAAACATGCAAATTTGACTACTACAGTGCACTGTGCTCTGATACCCTACACTTAAGGTTGACACTGTCCTCAGTGTTCATGCATATGCTATTACACCACACTTATTTTAAAAATAAGAATTTAAGAAAAAAAAGCAAGAAAAACAAACAAAACATGAAATGGCAACAAATAAAAAAATTAATAAATACACTCCCTTTACTCGTTGAGCAGAATGACCTGCTCAGATCTGTCTATTGGCTCTCGGTATGGTTTTAAACGTTGCCCATTTACTTTCTGAGAGATGTTATCTTGATCAACGATGACGACTGCTCCAAATGGCGACACCTCTGTAATGGTAAACGGACTTGACCAATAACTTTTTAGTTTTCTTGGAAACAATTTCAAACATGAGTTGTATAATAACACTTTATCACCTGGTTTGAAATTTTTCTGAGATCTATGTCTGTTATCATGTCAAATTTTACTCTTCATTTTAAATTGGAGAGAATTCTCATATGCATTAAACCTCCACTCATCCAATTCATTGAGTTGTAACATCCTATTTTCCTTAGACAAATTATCATCTAGATTGCATTTATGCAAAGCCCAAAATGCTTTATGCTCTAGTTCAACAGGTAAATGGCATGCTTTTCCATAAACCAATCTGTAAGGTGAAAATCCTAGAGAGGTTCTATACGCCGTACGAAAGGCCCATAAGGCATCATCTAATTCTATGGCCCAATCTTTACGGTTAACTCCTACAGTTTTCTAAAATTCTTTTGATACCTCTTTTGAGTTAATCTCATTTTATTTTACTTCGAGTTACACTTGGAGTTTGTTTGAGTCAATCTCATTTTGTTCTACTTTGAGTTATTCTCGAAGTGCCATGAGTAAATCTCATTTTGTTTTTCAAGTTACACTTGAATCATTTCATCCAACAAAATAACTTCGAATTACTCTCGGAGTGCAAGGATTAAATCTCATTTTGTTTATTTTTCTTTCAAGTTACACTTAGATCATCTAATTGAATAAAACTATTTAGGGTTATGCATGGAATTGAAGTTAATTTGTGAATTAAGTTACTTCGAATTATTCTTACGTATACAAAAGTGCATTTTTATAAGTCAAATTGGGAATTGTCGTTGAAGGAAGACGAAGTAAACACAGTTCGCAAAAAGAGACAGAATTATAAAAAAGATACTTCATTAACAAAAAGATCCTAACTATTACAAAGTGGGAGGACCCTCAGCCGAAGTAGGACCTACCTAGCTGGAGTCCCCTCTTCTATGACAGGAGTTGCCCCCACAGGAGGCTGCACGGAGGCAAGATCCTCCGGAGTTGGCTCCATGGCCACCACCACACTTCAGAGTTGATCACATAACTCCACCAGAGTAGGTGACACCGGCGCAGGCGAGCTCCAATGCCTTCCCTCTTTCAAGTCAGCCACATCAATGATATGCATAAATCATATCACAATTTTAGCATGTTTTTAGGCATAATTTAGGGTGAAATAGATAGGAAATCGGTCTTAATTGTTTGTTATTAACTCAATTTCACAGTTTTTGTGATTTTGGAAGTGTGAGGTGAAAAGTAGAAGAAAATGGCAAATTTCGGAGCAAAAAACGCAATTTTCAGAACTTTAGAAGTCGGGGTGGGCGTCCCGAATTAGGATGGGTGTCCTGACCTGGTCAACAGGCCAGGATGGGCGTCTAGGACTCGGGACGGCTGTCCTGACCTGGTCAACAGGCCGGGACGGGCGTCCTAATCCAGGACGGGCGTCCCAAATGCCTGGTCAAAGTCCCACATCGAAATTTTGGAAAAATTCACTCTAGAAAGCTGCTATAAATACCACGTGCCTTCCTCAGTTGAAATCATTCATCTCCACTCGATCTGAGTCATTTAGTGACTTCAAGTGTACATTTTTCTCTAGTACATAAGTCACTTAGAGACTCGGGTTCAGTAGAAGTTTATTTTTCTTAGATAGTGTCTCGTTTTCTTTGTTTCTGAGAATTAGTCTCAGATCCTAGGATACGATAGATAGGTTCGTTTCTGGTATTCATAGAATACTCGGGATTTCGGTAGGAGATCCTAAGAGGGCTCTAGGCATTCGGAGAGTCAGTCCACAGGGCTAGGCTTAAGCTGGGTATTAAGGTAAAGTCCAGCTACTAGGCTGAGGAAGCGTCCTCCGAAGGTTCTGTCGAGCAGAGTCGGGTCGAGCAGTACAACATATACAAGCAGTTGCTCCATCGGCGAGACTAAGTAAAGGGTGAATTCTTTATGGCATCAGTCCCCTTGTCCCTCTCTTTATATGTTTGTATTGTGTTCGTCCAAATATTGATTATGTATATTGGATTATGATTTTATGAGTATTTGTTATACATGTTGAAGTTCTTATGATATTCCGGAAATGGCCAGCTGCTTAATATTCATTATGTCTGCATGTCTAATGTAGTGTCTTTTAAACTAAATTTAGGGTTATAGACAATTCCTAACTACGGTCTAATCATAACCTGTTTAGTTTAACAGGCATCAATTTAGGAAGCATTGGTGTCTACCATATTAGATAAAATAACCTACAGAACACCCTATTTGTTAGAGTAGTCTAAGTAGGCTGAGTTTGTGTCTTTATGCCGGTGTTAGGGCGAGCGGCATGATCCCCGAAGTGACATAGGGCTTTCATGGATTCCTTTAGCTAGAACCGTGAGTAGGGCCGTCATTAAGGTAGGGCGATTTATCAGGTAACTCAGATGTGGTACACCTTTAGACTCAGTACATAGTTGCAATCCAGGCCAAGACATGTCTAAAATACTCGAAGATAGGTCAATCAACATGTAGGAACAATATAACATAGAATTAGGACATTATATGTAAAACACTTTTAGGCTTAAATAGACTTAAACCTAGTGGAGAATGAAGCACCCTCTCATCAAAGTTATTGATGACGATTGCATAACTGGATCATAAGATAAGAGTTAGGGTAAAAGGCTAGTTACTACTAAGCCGTTACCACTTCCCTGGGAGTACGATATTTAATTTAAATAAAATCGTAGATACTTTCCAACAGACTAGCTACACGATAGGTACTCTGCCTTAGGTTCTGACTGATTAAGTGACAGCATAGAGACTAAATGTGACAATTAGTCAATCTCAGTCCTTAATTACTCATAATCAACATAGGGTAAAACAACACCTATTTTAGCATATCAGTCAGAGCAGCATCAGATTTTTGGCGCCGTTGCCGGGGAAATATCATAATGAATTTAGGATTATTGGCCACAATTCTAGAAACTTATGATAGGTAACGGTAGTAACCTAGACTTTAGACCTACACTTATGATACGCGAAAATTGTATCACCTTTTTAGCATGTTTTTATATATGATTTAGGGTGAAATTGAGGGTAAATTGATCTTAATTGTTTATTATTTACTTAATTTCACAGTTTTTATGGTTTTGGAAGTGTCAGGTGAAAAGTAGACGAAAACAGTAAATTTTGGGGCAAAAACGCAATTTTTTGAAATGTTGACTTGATCAAAGGCTCAGGACGGGCGTCCCGACCCAATTAAAGCACCGGGACGGGCGTCCCGACTTGGTCAACAGACCAGGACGGGCGTCCCAATCCGGGACGGGCGTCCCGAACCCCCAGATCAAGTCCCACATCGAATGTTTTATGAAAAATCACCCCGGGAAGCTGCTATAAAAACCCCAGGCCTCTAGCAGTTGATATCATTCCTCTCCACTCGATCTGAGTCATTCAGTGGTTTCCAGTGTACAATTCTCTAGTACATAACTCACTCGGAGACTCAGATTTCAGTAGAACGTTTCTTTCTTTCCTTTTTTGTTTTCATTTTTCCTAGTTTCTGAGAAATAGTCTCAGATCATAGGGTTCGATAGATAGGTTCGTTTCTGGTATTCATAGAATACCCAGGATTTCGTTAGGTGATGCGATTCCGGTTGACATGCTAAATAGGTGTTATTTTACCCTATGTTGATTATGAATAATTAAGGACTGTGATTGACTAATTGTCACATTTAGTCTCTATGGTGTCACTTAATCAGCCAGAACCTAAGGCAGAGTACCTATCGTGTAGCTAGTCTATTGGAAAGTATCTACGATTTTATTAAATAATTATCGTACTCCCAGGGAAGTGGCAACGGCTTAGTAGTAACTAGCCTTTTATCCTAACTCTTATCTTATGATCCAGTTATGCAATCTTCATCAATATCTTTGATGAGAGGGTGAACCATTCTCCACTAGGTTCAAGTCTAATTAATCCTAAAAGTGTTTTAAAGATGAGTTCTGATTCTATGCTATACTGTTCCTATATGTTGATTGACCTATCTTCGAGTATTTTAGATGCATCTTAGCCTGGATTGCAACTATGTTCTGTGTCTAAAGGCGTACCACATCCGAGGTCTCTAATAAACCGCCCTACCTTAATGACGGCCATACTCACAGTTCGGGACGAAGGCATCCATGAAAGCCCTATGTCACTTCGGGGATCATACCGCTTGCCCTAGCCGCCGGCATAATCGGACTCTGCTCGACTCCTACCTAGACTACTTTAACAAGCAGGGTGTTCAGCATGTTATTTTATCTAGCATGGCAGACACCAATACTAATTGATGCCTGTTAAACTAAACAGGTTATGATTAGACCGTGGTTAGGAATTGTCTATAACCCTAACGTTAGTTTAAAAGAGCACATTAAACATGCATACAGTGAATATTTAGCAGGTGGCTATTTCCGGAAAAACATAATAACTTCAACATACAAAACAACTATTCATAAAAACCGTAATCTGATATTCATAATTGATGTTTAGGACAAAGCAATAAAACATATAAGAGAGGGGTATGGGGACTGATGCCATAAAGAAATCACCCTTTACGTAGTCTCGCCGACAGAGCGTACTGCTGTATACGTCGTATTGCTCGCCCTGACTCTGCTCGCTAGAACCTTCGGAGGACGCTTCCTCAGCCTAGTAACTGGGCTTTACCTTAATACCCAGCTTAAGCCCAGCCCTGTGGACTGACTCTTCGAACGCCTAGAGCTCTCTTAGGGTCTCCTAACGAAACCCCGGGTATTCTATGAATACCGGAAACGAACCTATCTATAGAAACCTAAGATCTGAGACTATTTCTCAGAAACTAAAACAAACACTAATAAGAAAGAAAATTGAGATCCGAGTCTCTGAGTGAGTTGTGTACTGGAAAATTGTACACTGGAAACCACTTAATGACTCAGATCGAGTGGAGAGGGATGAATTCAACTGCTGGAGGCCTGGGGTATTTATAGCAGCTTCCCGGAGTGAAAATCTCTGAAAAATTCGATGTGGGACAGCTTCTGGCGGCTCGGGACGCCCGTCCTGATTCGTTGACCAGGTTCGGGATGCCCGTCCTGGCGGTTTGACTGGGTCGGGACGCCCGTCCCGGACCTTTGACCGGGTCAACATTTCCAAAAATTGCGTTTTTGCCCCAGAATTTGCTGTTTTCGTCTACTTTTCACCTGACACTTCCAAAATCATAAAAACCGTGAAATCAAGTAAATAGTAAACAATTAATGTCAATTTACTCTCAATTTGACATTAAAACATATATAAAAACATGCTAAAAATGTGATAAGATTTTCGCGTATCATTAGGAGATCCAAAGAGGGCTCTAGGCGTTCGAAGAGTCAGTCCACAGGGCTGGGCTTAAGCTGGGTATTAAGGTAAAGCCCAGTTACTAGGCTGAGGAAGCGTCCTCCGAAGGTTCTAGCGAGCAGAGTTGGGGAGAGCAATACGACATATACAGTAGTACACTCCATCGGCGAGACTACGTAAAGGGTGATTTCTTTATGGCATCAGTCCCCCTGTCCCTCTCTTATATGTTGTTATTGTGTTGTTTCAAAAAATTGATTATGAATACGAGATTACGATTTTTATGAATAGTTGTTTTATATGTTGACGTTGTTATGTTTTTCCAGAAATAGCCACCTGCTTAATATTCACTATGTCTGCATGTCTAATGTGCTCTTTTAAACTAAAGTTAGGGTTATAGACAATTCCTAACCACGGTCTAATCATAACTTGTTTAGTTTAACAGGCATCAATTAGTATTGGTGTCTGCCATGCTAGATAAAATAACCTGCTGAACACCCTGTTTCTTAGAGTAGTCTAGGTAGGGGCCGAGCTGAGTCCGATTATGCTGGCGGCTAGGGCGAGCGGCATGATCCCCGAAGTGACATAGGGCTTTCATGGATGCCTTTAGCCCGAACCGTGAGTAGGGCCGTCATTAAGGTAGGGCGGTTTATTAGAGACCTCGGATGTGGTACGCCTTTAGACACAGAACATAGTTGCAATCCAGGCCAAGACATGTCTAAAATACTCGAATATAGGTCAATCAACATATAGGAACAGTATAACATAGAATCAGGACTCATCTATAAAACACTTTTGGGATTAATTAGACTTAAACCTAGTGGAGAATGGATCACCCTCTCATCAATGTTATTGATGAAGATTGCATAACTGGATCATAAGATAGGAGTTAGGATAAAAGGCTAGTTACTACTAAGCCGTTACCACTTCCCTAGGAGTACGATATTTAACTTAATAAAATTGTAGATACTTTCCAACAGACTAGCTACACGATAGGTACTCTGCCTTAGGTTCTGATTGATTAAGTGACAATAATTGAATGCTAAGTGACAGTTAGTAAGACTCGGTCCATAATTACTCATAATCGACATAGGTAAATAAAGCCTATCTTTTAGCATACCAATCGGAACGCATCATATTTTTTGGCGTCGTTGCCGGGGAAAATATTATAATGAATTTAGGATTAAAGGCCACAATTCTAGAGACTTATGATAGGTAGCGGTAGTAACCTAGACTTTTGATTTACACTTATCTTATACTAGTTAGACAATCACTTTCCAAAATATAGGATTATCACAACTAATTAATTTTAGATAATATCTGAAATTAAGACACTTAGGATAATCAAATTTTAGAAAATTATTCTAAAACCATATTGAGGAAATTTACCTGCTTTCTAAATAAAATTCAAAATCCCTAAAAATATTTTTACTTTTCTATTTTACTTTCCTATTCTTGTTTTTGTCATTTCTAACCAGACTTTGCACTCATAGATGAAGGGAACAAGAGCCCAGGATATTCTGGACGAATTAGAAAATAACATCAATCCTTTCCCATAGATCCAAACAACTCCTGCTTCTCCCGAATATATTCCTGCTGCTCCCGAATATACTCCAGCATCTCCCGAATATACTCCTGAATCCCTCGAGTACACTCCGAAATCTCCTGAGTATACTCCTGCATCCCCCGGGTAGATGATATATCTCACAGGATAAGCGACATGACTCAGACAATACTGGGCGGACTAAGACGGTCATACCAGGCTGTTCTAACATTAAGTTCTGAAGTAACCCAACTCAGAACCACAATAGAACGCCAAAATGTGCAAATACTCCGAGAGGTGATGGAAATCTTAAGGGAACAAAGGAACCAGCAGGAGGAGATGCGAAACATACGAGCAGAACTACAAGAGATGCGAAACATTCAGACAGAGCTACAGGAGATCAGAGATAAAGGTCGTTGAAAAAGGGAAGATTCTTTTACTTTTATTCTCAGCAAATAAATTGTTTGAACTAAACCTGAATAATTGACCCCTATTTTTCTATTTTTCAAACGTTTTAAAGGGTCCTTTATATTCAACAATTTTCTTCAGACATTTTATTTTCAAAATTTCTATGAAAAACAAAAGTTTTGCAAATGCAGTTTATTTTTCACTAATTAAATTGTACAAACTCAGTTTTTGTTTTTCTGAAATTCTTGCTGAATTGGGATAAAATTAGGGTAGTCATGATTTTTTAAAAAGACTGAGGAATTTTTGCATAGAGTTTTTAACAGCTTCTGAATTTGATTGGATAAACGTGAAGACTTGTTAAAAAAATTATGATTATTTTTGGTATCCCGAGATTTGCAGGGAATTACCCTGAGGTTTGCAAGGAATTACGAAGGAAAAAAAAATTTCGGAATTGGCACGCGTCCCGAAGCAACTCGGGACGGGCGTCCAGCGGGACGGGAGTCCTGCCTCTGGGACGGGCGTCCCGAAGGCCACCCCACCTACATATAATCCATTTTTTTCATTTCCCCTCAAATCAACTTCCAAAAATTCACCTCTCTCAAATAATTCTCTCTATCTTTTCTCTACAAATTTTTTGGCCAACTTCCCAAAGTTCAAAAATTCAAATTTCCCTCCAAAATTTGAATTTTAAATTTTCTTCCAAATTCGAATTTCCCTCCAAAATTCGAATTTCCCGCCAAAAATTCAAAATCATTCCCTAACCAAAATCCATCCTCCCGAATTCAAATTCACCTCCAGAATTCGAATTCGAATCTTCCTTCCTGCCTAAATTCTCAAAACCTCTCAAACGCTCTCAACCCAAATGGCTCCCAAATGCACCCGTAGCACATCCATCATGACCATCACTTCAGTGGCACATCCTTTTATGCTGTTTCACTCCAGCCTAGCATACCAGGAGAGATGTCACGGATACATCGGACGCACCATACTGATGGGCAGAACACTTGACTGGGTCGCAGTACAGATGCTAGAGGTGGAGCAGGAAGTGTTGCGTTATGTGTGTGTGTCACAAATTGAGAAGATAATAAAATAGAATAAATCAACGCAATCTTAACAAGTGCAACTATACACCGGTCAACAAGTAATATATGTACCTAAGTACAAGATTATCGATCCCACAGAGATTTTGTATGCCAATTATGCATGCAAACATGATTTACATTTGGTTAAAAGAATAAAAGAATAAAGAATGATGAATAAATGGGTGGAGATTCGGAGGTTAATCTACTATAAGCTACTGCTGAGATATTGCTGCAGCAACGGAAATGCTGCAGCATCACCAATGCCGCAGCAATTCTACCTAACTACTACTACAGGTCAGCCTACTGGAAAATCACCATGAGAATACAACATGTAATACAATGCTGTAAAAATCAAGCCAAAAATGTAAGTACAAACCAGAGATGAATGTAAGTATACAAAGCATGCTTTCAGTTCCATATCAATGCTACAGCATGTCTGGTTTCACCCAGACTACTTGATCTACTAGTCTAGATCCCCGATAACATCGTCTCATGGAGTACGAAGTACCGTGGACCTAATGTAACGCTAGTCAGTGAATGTACCGCTGTTCACGCAATTTTCAATCCACTGCCATATGAGTGCACTTTCGTGTTTTTACTGCTGTTCACGTAGTTCTCAAATCTAACGCCACATAATTCTAATGTAATTACATGAATAAACCAAGCATTGCTCCATACAAGCATTAAACATAAAAACAGAAAGTAATGTTGCATCATACCTATCATCATAGTCAAAACAGTGTATTCAACATGCTCATACTTAACTACACCACAACATCTTCAGGTTAAAAATATGTATTATGCTGAAACGAATCATGGAAAACAAGAATCAACGTAATAGGAAAGATAGTCCCTAGGTCCATAGTGACACCAATCAACGGAGTCAAGCCTAAGACGGAAAACAAATCACTCCCAAAACATTTTTAATCGACCCTTGAACCAAGAATCATGAAAGACAAGGACTAACGTAATAGGAAAAATAGTCCCTAGGTCCGTAGTGACACTAATCAACGGAGTCAAGCCTAAGACGGAAAACATATTACTCCCAAAACATTTTTAAACAATCCTTGAACACATGTAAACATTCTCATATTACAAAGATCATTAAATTACAAAACAGTAACAAATTGAAGAACATTCAATTACAAAACAGTAAACAACTTGAAGAAATGGAAAGAGGGTTACTCGGGTTGGAGATCACCCTACTGCCCCAAATCGGATTTAATCAAGCTGCTGCTGTCCTTCGTTTCCTCTGCGTGATGCTGCTGCCTTCGATCATGAACAGCCTGAAAAATTCTAGCAAAGTCGCCCCAGCTTTCTCAGGTTCGTTTCCACTCGATCTAGACTCTAAAACACACTACCCAGTGCCTAAATTCTAAGCTAATACTAGATACACACATACAAACATACAAACATTATTTTCTACCCTAATCTAAGCTCAAAAACAACTTCAAAACAAACTACCTACTGCCTAAGTCCTAAGCTGCCCGTAACTAAACACAAAACAATATTTCTCCTCCTCTCTTCCCGTGAACTTCTTCTCTTTTTCCCCATATATATATATACATCTATATATATATATATGTATATATATATATATATATATATAGCAATTGACACCAAGGCTGCCCCTTTTCTCCACCTACTCTCATAAAACCAGCCAGCAATTGAGAGTTGTCATCATGTGTATGTATATACATATATATATATATATGTATACCCACTAAGGAATATGCTTCTTCTTTTTTTGTATAATGCAGCTGCCACTGCACCTTTTCTCCTGAAAATCTGCCAGAAAATTGAGAGGAATCTCATCATATATACATATATATATATATATATATATATTGTTGGACAACAACTATCTTCTATCTTTTTGTCCACCTTGCCAATTAGCACTCCCACAAATATATATATATATATATATATACATATAACAAAGATTTCAGCATGTGTACATTATATATATATATATATGTATATATATATATATATATATGTATAATGGATGGGACCAAAGAAATGAATACATAGGACCGAAAGTGTCCATCTTTAAATATGCCCAGCTGGATTTTAAGTGACAAATAGTGTGTGGGTGTATATTTTATATATATATATATATATAGATAGATATATACATATATATGTATAGATGCAATTTATCCACACATTCTTCACTTTCTTCTCGGTTACTTTTATCCAACTTTCTTTCAACATTGTCAACTATCCACATTCCCTTTTTACCTTTGTCACAATAAATCAATTCAAATAAATTCCCAAATAATAACAAATAATACAGATCATCCACATGTTGAGAAATTTATTCAATTAAATTGACTTTTAACAATAAATCCACATTTTTAGGTAAAAAGAGAGAAAATATCAAATCAACACATTTTATTCCATATTCCAAATAAAATCAGTTAATACAGGAATAAAATGTGGCAAATTAGATGTGAATAACTCTATTATTTTAGAGTTATCAGGAAGTCAGACTCATGCTTGACGTGCTACCCTACAGTTGAGTATTCATCGTCACCGAGCCGACATACCTAGAGCTGGTATGTGAGTTCTACGCGTCATTTACATACCATCAGGAGCAGATTACATTCCGTTTAGGCGGAATAGATCGATCGATGAGCATGGCCGAGTTCGGCATTGCCCTGGGTATCTGGCAGAGAGACGAGCTGGATACGCTCGCCTACACCACGGTAGTTCGAGACTTCACGTCTGCAGACGTCTCCACTGCTTGGGCTCCGATATGTATGATGGGTGTCCCATACCAGCATGGCTTTGCGAAAGCTATAGGTATCTATCATGCCCTTCGATACTTGCATACTATCATTGCACATACTTTGTCAGGACGACGGACGGCCCCCAGGAATGTCACCCAAATGGAGACATTCCTCTTGGCCAACATGCACATGGGATCCAAAGTGGAGATGGCTCGACTTATCACGGTCATCATGTGGGGATTCGCTACGGACACTCAGAAACAGTGTTTGGGACTTGGACCATTCATCACCAGGATAGCTCACTACCAGGAGTTGGACATCGAGGGCTCGGAGCTAACCCAGATCGCCCCGACCACCATTCCTACGAACCTCACTATCTTACGGAACATGGGAATGGTCATACGAGATGCAAATGGGTGCTACTCCATCCAAACGGAGCAGCCAGCACAGGCCTCAGCACCAGGAGTAGCCCCAACACACATACCTCCGTCTGAGATGTTTGTTCCACGTACTGCCTTAGAATGACACATGGCGCACGGATTGGCAGAACTCTTAGCCCGATACAGCCGAGATATGGATAGGATCGATAGACGGCTGACGTTGATAGAGGACAGAGTCGCTATGAACACCAGCAAGATTGATGAGATTCATCAACATACCTCCCACTTGGTGGAAAACTCCGAGGTCCACTTTTCGGCAGACTTTCCGGTAGCCTTCGGTCCACCTAATGACGGTGATGGGGTTTCCGGTCGATGTGCTAAATAGGTGTTATTTTACCCTATGTTGATTATGAATAATTAAGGACTGTGATTAACTAATTGTCACATTTAGTCTGTATGGTGTCACTTAATCAGCCAGAACCTAAGGCAGAGTACCTATCGTGTAGCTAGTCTGTTGGAAAGTATCTACGATTTTATTAAGTTAAATATCGTACTCCCAGGGAAGTGGTAACGGCTTAGTAGTAACTAGCCTTTTATCCTAACTCCTATCTTATGATCCAGTTATGCAATCTTCATCAAATACTTTGATGAGAGGGTGATTCATTCTCCACTAGGTTTAATTCTAATTAATCCTAGAAGTGTTTTATAGATGAGTCCTGATTCTATGTTATAATGTTCCTATATGTTGATTAACCTATATTCGAATATTTTAGACATGTCTTAGCCTGGATTGCAACTATGTTCTGTGTCTAAAGGCGTACCACATCCGAGGTTTCTAATAAACCGCCCTACCTTAATGACGGCCCTACTCACGGTTCGGGACGAAGGCATCCATGAAAGCCCTATGTCACTTCGGGGATCATACCGCTTGCCCTAGACACCGGCATAATCGGACTCAGCTCGGCTCCTACCTAGACTACTTTAACAGGCAGGGTGTTCAGCAGGTTATTTTATCTAGCATGGCAGACACCAATACTAATTGATGCCTGTTAAACTAAACAGGTTATGATTAGACCGTGGTTAGGAATTGTCTATAACCCTAACTTTAGTTTGAAAGAGCACATTAGACATGCAGACATAGTGAATGTTAAGCAGATGGCTATTTCCGGAAAAACATAACAAGGTCAACATATAAAACAACTATTCATAAAAATCGTAATCTCGTATTCATAATAGATATTTAGAACAACACAATAACAACATATAAGAGAGGGACATGGGGACTGATGCCATAAAGAAATCACCCTTTACGTAGTCTCGCCGACGGAGCGTACTGCTGTATATGTCGTATTGCTCGCCCTGACTCTGCTCACCAGAACCTTCGGAGGACGCTTCCTCAGCCTAATAATTGGGCTTTACCTTAATACCCAGCTTAAGCCCAGCCATGTGGACTGACTCTTCGAACGCCTAGAGCCCTCTTAGGATCTCCTAACGAAATCCCGGGTATTCAATGAATACCAGAAACGAACCTATCTATAGAAGCCTAAGATCTGAGACTATTTCTCATAAACTAAACCAAAAAAAATAATAAGAAAGAAAACTGAGATCCGAGTCTCTGAGTGAGTTGTGTACTGGAGAAGTGTACACTGGAAACCACTAAATGACTCAGATCGAGTGGAGAGGAATGATTTCAATTGCTGGAGGCCTGGGGTATTTATAGTAGCTGCCCGGGGTGATTTTTCATCAAAATTTCGATGTGGGACTGGTTCTAGGGGTTCGGGACCCCCGTCCCGGATTGGGACGCCCGTCCTGATCTGTTGACTAGGTCGGGACACCCGTCCCGGTGCTTTGACTGGGTCGGGGAGCCCGTCCCGGGTTCGGGACGCCCGTCCTGACCCTTTGACCAAGTCAACATTTCCAAAAATTGCGTTTTTGCCCCAAAATTTGCTGTTTTCGTCTACTTTTCACATGACACTTCCAAAATCATAAAAACTGTGAAATTAAGTAAATAATGAACAATTAAGATCACTTTACCCTCAATTTCACCCAAAATCATATATAAAAACATGCTAGAATTGTGATACGATTTTCGCGTATCAGATAACCCCACACTTAGCTTTTTGCTTGTCCTCAAGCAAAGTCTACCCGAAGTTAGTGATTCTAAACCGTAGTGCAGTCACTTAAATTCCTAGTCATATTTTTATTCCAAAAATTCTTCCGACAGTTCTTAACACAGGTTTGACTGGTTAGGTTGCTATGACAAGGTCTCAGATATTTTTAGTAGCTTGTTATGATCATGCAGAAAACAAATCAACAACTAGGTTGGACTTTTTTCTTAGTCACGGGGTCTTCCTGATGTGTAGTGTGTGTACTAGTCTAGACCATATAGTCAACATAATGTACTCTTGTCTTAACTACTACCAGATAACACTTCGACCCATCGCTAGACATATTAACAATAGACAACTTTTTGAGTTCTGAGCTTTGGTGATCAGATTTTTTTTAATGTTTTAGCATTTAGTTATTTTCTTTATGGATTCAGGGTATTTTGAGTCTGCTTAGAACACGTCAACTTCAACCACCCATGTAGCGAGTCCCACTCTGATGACTCCCAGATCTACACGACCTTAGGGCATCAGGCTTTAAATTCCCTGAAGGAGTAGTGCTCGAGTAGCGAAAGCCGCTGGCAAACTACCCTTATTTGATTAACTTTCTTTTGTTTCTTTTCACTTTTTAGCTCAGAGTCTCATCTAGTCATTCTAACTGCCAATATATCCACAACTGGTCTAATTTTATCTAGTTAAGTCTCGAACAAGCAATTAGCTGAGGTCTCTAATCCAGACAAAGTTGTGCTCAATTATCAGGAATTCCCTATTCCTAATCAATTAGTTCAGCAATAGTCATCAATTATCTCCTACTAACCATAACATACTACCTACATATCATAGACATAAGCAATTGTTTAACCAAGCATACTGCATTTAGAAGTCTGAAAGACGGAAAAATTTTGAAAAAAATTTGGAATTTTGGAAGGGTGTGAAAATACGGGGAAAACAAGCAAAAGCATGCGAAAAATTTTGCAAACTGCTACAGTGCACCGTGCACTGCTACCCCACACTTAATTTTGGCACTGTCCTCAGTGTTCATGCATATTTAACTACCCTACACTTATTTGAAAACAAGAAATAAAACACAAAGAAAAGATGCTTACCTATACTATGGGTAAGAAAGAAAAAAAAACAAAATAATGCAAACAATTCTGTATGTCATATAAATCAATTTTGTACATAGATTCATGCGTCATACAGCCCAGACATGTTTATACACATAGAATAAGAAAAACAAAAGGAAAAGAAAGGAAAGAAGGAGAGAGAGACTAAGAACCCGGTGGATCGTCGTCCAGTGGACTGAGTTCTGCTGTAAAGTCAAACTCGAAGTTTTTCGCTACTCGGGAAGTCTGCTGATGTATCTCCTCAATCTTGCTGGTTCTCATGGCGATCCTGTCATCCATCATCACCAGCCGTCTGTCAATCCTGTCCTCCATCATCGTCAGCCGTCTGTCAATCATGTCCATATCTCGACTATATCAGGCCGATAGTTCTGCCAATCTGTGCGACATGTGTCGTTCGAAGGCAGTACGTGGCACGAACATCTCGGACGGAGGGATATGCGCTGGAAATGCTTCCGATGCCGATGCTTGTCCTGGCTGATCCGTGTGGATGGTGTAGCTGCCATTCGCATCCCGGACAACCATTCCCATGTTCCGTAGAATAGTAAGATCAGCGGGAATGGTTGTCGGGGCGACCAGGGTCAGCCCGAGCCCTCTATGTCCAACTCCAGGTAGCGGGCTAGCCTGGTGATGTACGGTCTGAGCCCCAGACACTATTTCCGGGTGTTTGTAGCGAATCCTCGCATGACGACCGTGATGAGTCTAGCCATCTCTACCGTAGATCCCATGTGCATGTTGGCCAGAAGGAATGTCTCCATCTGAGTGACAGTTCTGGGAGCCGTCCGTCGTCCTGACAATGTATGTGCAATGATAGCGTGCAAGTAACGAAGAGTAGGATAAATACCTGTGGCTTTTGCAAAGCCATGCTGGTATGGGACACCCGTCATGCAGATCTGAGCCCAAGCAGTGGAGACGTTTGCAGACGTGAAGTCTCGAACTACTGTGGTGTATGCGGGCGTATCCAGCTCATCTCTCTGCCAGATACCTAGGGCGATGCCGAACTCAGCCATGCTCATCGACCGATCTATTCCGCCCAAGCGGAATGTGATATGCTCCCGGTGGCATGTAAAAGATGCATAGAACTCACATACTAGCTCTAGGTATGTGGGCTCTGTGACGATGAATACTCGACTGTAAGGTGGCACGTCGAGTATGCGTCTGACTTCTGGCTCTACTCCTAGCATCTGTGCTACTGCCCAATCTAACGTTCTACCTGTCAGTATCGTACGCCCGATGTACCCAAGGCACCTTTCTTGGTATGTTGTGCTGGAGGGAAACAGCATAAAAGGGTGTGTCACTGCGGTAACTGTCATGGTAGATGTGGTACGAGCACGTTTGGGAGCCATTAAGAACGTACGAGAGAGTGTAAGTGGGAAGGAAAGCTTTAAACTCAAATTCTGGAGGTGAATTTGAATTCAGAAGGATGAAATTAGGTTAGGGAAGGATTTTGAAAATTTTGGCGGGAAAATCGAATTTTGGAGGGAAATTAGAATTTCTGAGTGAAGTTCAAAATTTAAATTTTGGAGGGAAACTCGAATTTTTAAACTTTGGAGAGTTTGCCAAAAATTTGTAGAGAGAAGGTAGAGAGAAATATTTTTAGAGAGATGAATTTTTGGTTGTAGATTTGAGAGAAAGTGAAAAAATTGAATTTTTATAGAAGGGACGGCCTTCGGGACGCCCGTCCCAGAGGCAGGACTCCCGTCCAGAATAGGGACGCCCATTTAGGATAATCAAATTTTAGAAAATCATTCTAAAACCATATTGAGGAAATTTAACTGCTTTCAAAAAAAAATTTAAAATTTAAAAAACTGAAAAAAAATGTATTTTTCTTGCTCAATGGTAAGTTGTTCTTTTCCCTATCTCTTGTTCTTTCTGAGTTGTTTTCTTAATTGCTCTTTTTCATGTTTTTCTATTATTTCGAAGAAATAAAATTGGAAATGAGGATAAAAAATATATTTTCTTCTGAGTTGTAAAACTTTTGGCTTAGATTTTTATCTGGAAGAAACTCAATTTTAGAATTTTCTTAGAGTTATGTCGGCTTTATTAGGACGAGTTATGAAATAATTTTTTCTTAATAGCCAAACCTTTGAATGTTCTATTGAAAAAAGGATGTTCCTTTTGGTTTGCTGATAATTGCATGAGATCTTTTAAACCAAAAGGAATTACTGCACCCATTAGGGTATCACCTGATCAAAATCTGCCTTTTGAATGAATATGTGATGTAATGATGTAGTAAGAATTGTTTTAGGATAGAAACATGATAAGAAAGTTCATGTATGATAAATTCCGATGTTATCTAGTCTTGTCTAAAAACAATAGGTTACACTGATCACTCTGAGATGTCTGTGTTCAATAAAACTGATACTGAACCATAATTGATTAAGTTAGGTTTTATTGTTACGTGAGTTTGATATAGAATGAAGGGGTAAGAAAAAGCAAACCTCTGGTCTAGATTAGGAAACCCTGAGGTAGAGGTTATTGACGAGATAGTAGTATCTGATAAATTTCTGAATGAGGATCTATTTTCATTGTTTGCTATGAGTAATGATTCTCCTCCGTGGTTTATTGATATTACTAATTATCTAGCTGCTTATTATTCCCAAGTGATATGACTTATCAACAAAAGGAGAAATTCTTTGCTGATTAGAAATATTACTACTGGGCAGATTTATCTTCTATTTCAAATTTTTACAGATCAGTTGATCAGAAGATGTATCTCGGAAGGCGATCAGAAGATGTATCTCGGAAGGCGAAGGCCACATGATTCTGAACCATTGCAGGAATCTATGGGAGATCAATTAACTGCTATCAACACTGTCCGGAAAGTGTTGGAAGTAGAATCTTGTTGATCCACCATATTCAAGGATTTTGTATCCCTGATACAGTCCTGCGATGCTTGCCAAATAACAGGTGACACCTCTTCCAGAGATCATCTACCCCAGCAAGGTATATAGAGTCTTGAAATCTTTAATATCTGATTGATCGAATCCTTTTCCTTTCTTCCTTTGAAAATAATTACATCATAGTAGTTGTGGAACACTTTTAAAAAAAAATGGCCTGAGCCACAGGCATTACCTATTAATGATGTTAAAGTCATGTGCAGAATCTATGAGAAGTTGTTTTCCAGATTCAGAGTGCCAATGTCTTAGGAAGAAACGTTCAGTCACTGTATCGAATCTGTGAAGACTGCCAAGTACTTCACTTTAGCGGGAGTTGCTATGGAATACTGACCATTCCAACCGAGGTAGGAGTAGGTTACTGCAGAATGCTACTCCAATGGGAGACGCATACAATCCCAGCTAGAGGAATCATACGGGATTTAGCTGAGGCATAATTCGGAAGCTGGAGACTTTCAGAAGATACCACCGCAGCAAAACCCCTACCCGCAGAATCAACAGATGAGATACTGACAACAATTAAAGTCAAACTAGTGCAAGCAAGTGATCTACCAAGTGATACCGAACGGTCGAAGGATATAGAGGAATTTGGCATTGTATCAGGAGCATAGCAATGGAGGAGCTTGCATCCTCTGCATACAATCAACTGTGAGAAACCTCCTCGAGGAAGTTTCAAATACTTGGGCCTAGATCTACACCACTGGAGCCTCATACCACCACGGCTTAGCCAAAGCTTCAGGTATCTCTTCTACCATTCAAAACTTGCATGCAATACTTTTACTGACATTGGCAGGTAGGCACACCAATCCAAAGAAGTCTCATTCCTAGACACGTTCCTTCTGGACACGTTGCTACGATTACGAGAAACTTTGCAAATGAATCGAGGAATCAGTCCTTGGGACTCGAGTTATTCATCAAATGGATAGGCCACTACCTGGAGCTCGGCATTGAAGGATCGGAGCTGACGTCATCCGTTCCAATATCTAGAGATTGCAGAGTCAAGAACACCTCAGCAATAGCACATGGCTAAGGTAAAGAGCCAATTGACAGATCAGAGAAGACCCTTCTGCTCGCGACATGAAGGGAGTTTTTCTAATCTTCATATTCCTTTACTTTTATTTTCTTTGTTTTGTGTTCTGTTTTGATATCCTTCTTGTTTTGTTGCCTTATTTCCTCTCTTACCCTTAGTTAGTCGAATAAGTGTGGTGTATGAGCTATCTGTTTTGTTTTTATTTTCTTCTTGTTTTCAAATAAGTGTGGGGTAGTTTAACTATGCAAGAACACTGAGGACATTGTCAGACTTAAGTGTGGGGTAGCAGTGCACAGTGCACTATAGTAGTGGTTTGAAAATTTTTGAAATACACATTTTTTATTCATGTGATTTAACTCTTTGATTAAACATTGATATTATGATTAAATTGGTTACGAAGGTAGGTTGTCACTTAAGAACATCAAAGAGTTCGACAGAGTACCCATCATTGAGTGAGTATAGATATTTTAAATTTTAAAAATGTTATTTCCCAAGGAAAGAATGGTTGAATCCATAAAAATCAAACTATGAAATGTAGATCAAGTTCCAAGCAAAGAATTCAAGTTGAGATCTAAACTACATCTAATCTAAGAAAGCAAGTAAGTAAAGTTTTAGGATCTCCTTAAGCTCATATGAGTTATGAGTGGTTCTAAACAAAGAGATTCTCATCAATTGAGAACTCAAGTGTTTGATTCAAGGAAAAGCATGATTAACTACGGTTGGTTCTCACATACTATCTTTAAATCCTACCACATATCTATGGCCAAAGATATATGATAGTTATGTTTATATCTCCTTGTAACTCACATCCAAAAGATGGAATTTCAAAGGAGAATGATGCAAGAAACTAAGAAACATAAACATAGAACACACAAGAATTTTATTACATGATTCAAATAAAATTTCCCATACTCAATGCTAAAAGAAAGATAGAAGATAGAGATCCTATGATGGGTGATATGCATAAATCATATCACCTTTTTAGCATGTTTTTAGACACAATTTAGGGTAAAATTGGAGATAAATCATTCATAATTGACTATTACTAATACAATTTTGCAATTTTTGTGATTTTGGAAGTTTCAGGTGAAATGTGCAAGAAAATAGCAAATTTCAGGGCAAAAACGTGATTTTTGAAAGTTTGTGGATCAGGACGAGCGTCCCAAGGTCAGGATGGGCGTCCCGACCCGGTCAAAGCACAGGGACGGGCATCCTGACCTGGTCAATAGATCCGAACAGGCGTCCCGAACCCCTGAACAGTATCCCACATCGATTTCAGCATTAAAAATCACTTTGCTTCCCTGCTATAAATACCCTAGGCCTTCCTCAGTTGAAATCATCCCTCTCCACTTGATCTGAATCATTCAGTGGCTTCAAGTATACATTTCCTACTGTATATGAGTTATTTAGTGATCTTAGGCATTTCCTTTCAAATAGTTTAGTATACGAGAGTTCTCATGTTCTCTGCTTTTTGAGAGTCTGTCTCAGGATCTTAGAATACTGATATGCATAAATCATATCACATTTTTAGCATGTTTTTAGGCATAATTTAGGGTGAAATTGAGGGCAAATCGATCTTAATTGTTTGTTATTAACTCAATTTCACAGTTTTTATGATTTTGGAAGTGTCAGGTGAAAAGTAGAAGAAAATGGCAAATTTCGAGGCAAAAACGCAATTTTTTAGAATTTCAAAAGTCGAGGAGGGCGTCCTGACCTGGTCAACAGGCCAGGACGGGCATCTCGGATGCCTGGTCCAAGTCCCACATCGAAAATCTTGGAAAAAATCACTCTAGAAAGCTGTTATAAATACCCCAGGCCTTCCTCAGTTGAATTCATTCCTCTCCACTCAATCCGATTCATTTACTTACTTAAGTTGTACATTTTTCTCGTGTACATAAGTCACTTAGAGACTTGGGTTCAGTATAAGTTTTCTTCTATTTTTAGTTAGTGTTTCGTTTTCTTAGTTTCTGAGAATTAGTCTCAGATCTTAGGCTTCGATAGATAGGTTCGTTTCTGGTATTCATAGAATACTCGGGATTTTGTTAGGAGATCCTAAGAGGGCTCTAGGCGTTCGAAGAGTCAGTCCACAAGGCTAGGCTTAAGTTGGGGATTAAGGTAAAGTCCAGCTACTAGGCTGAGGAAGCGTCCTCCGAAGGTTCTGTCGAGTAGAGTCGGGTCGAGCAGTACGACATATACAAGCAGTTGCTCCATCAGCGAGACTAAGTAAAGGGTGATTTCTTTATGGCATCAGTCCCCCTGTCCCTCTCTTTATATGTTTGTATTGTGTTTGTCCAAAGATTTGTTATGGATATGAGATTATGATTTTTATGAATATCTGTTTTATATGTTGAAGTTCTTATGATTTTCCAGAAATAGCCACCTGCTTAATATTCATTATGTCTGCATGTCTAATGTAGTTTCTTTTAAACTAAATTTAGGGTTATAGACAATTCCTAACCACGGTCTATTCATAACCTGTTTAGTTTAACAGGCATCAATTAGTATTGGTGTCTTCCATATTAGATAAAATAACATGCGGAACACCCTGTTTGTTAGAGTAGTCTAAGTAGGATGAGTTGAGCGTTTATGCCGACGGTTAGGGGCGAGCGGCATGATCCCCGAAGTGACATACGGCTTTCATGGATGCCTTTAGCTCGAACCGTGAGTAGGGCCGTTAACCTTGGCGATGGGGCGGTTTATCAGATAACTCGGATGTGGTGCACCTTTAGACTCAGAACATAGTTGCAATCCAGGCTAAGATATATCTAAAATACTTGAAGATAGGTCAATCAACATGTAGGAACAGTATAACATAGAATCAGGACATTATCTATGAAACACTTTTAGGCTTAAATAGACTTATACCTAGTAGAGAATGAATCACCCTCTCATCAAAGTTATTGATGACGATTGCGTAACTGAATCATAAGATAAGAGTTAGAGTAAAACGCTAGTTACTACTAAGTCGTTACCACTTCCCTGGGAGTACGATATTTAACTTAATAAAATCGTAGATACTTTCCAACAGACTAGCTACACGATAGGTACTCTGCCTTAGGTTCTGACTGATTAAGTGACACCATCGAGACTAAATGTGACAATTAGTCAACCCCAGTCCTTAATTACTCATAATCAACATAGGGTAAAACAACACCTATTTAGCATATCAGTCGGAAGCACATCAGATTTTTGGCGCCGTTGCCGGGGAAATATCATAATGAATTTAGGATTATTGGCCACAATTCTAGAAACTTATGATAGGTAACGGTAGTAACCAAGACTTTAGGCCTACACTTATCTTATGCTAGTTAGACAACCACTTTCCGAAATACAAGGTTATCATAACTAACTAATTTTAGATATTATCTAAAATTAAGACATTTAGGATAATCAAATTTTAGAAAATTATTCTAAAACCATATTGAGGAAATTTATCTGGTTTCTAAATAAAATATAATAGAAAAAAAATGTTAAAAATTTAAAAAATCGAAAAATATCTCTCTTTTCTCTTTCTATTTTATTTTTGTTATTTGTTATTCCTAACCAGACTTTGCACTCATAGATGAAGAGAACAAGAGCAGCTACTGATCAAGCAAAGAAAACAGAAAACCCTGACACTCCAGGACCAAAGAAGACCAAACCAAAAGGACCGTCTAGGCCTGAACCAGAAATACCACGGGAGAATCCTCCGCCACAACCTATAGAAATAAACTCAAGCCTAGACACCAGTGACTTAGTGAGAAGATTATTGAACGCCCGTGAGTCTAGTCCCACGGAAGAAGATCCTTCTGAAGATACCTTTCCTCCTAGAGAAGAACCTCAAAGATCTCCAGTTCACACTCATGCCCAGAGAGTCCCTATAAATCCACCACCCCTTGACCAAACCCAAAACTCACCAACATCTCCTGAGTATACTCCAACACCTAATGAGCACACCCCTTCATCCAGGGGAAGTACTAACGGTTCTCATTCAGTGTTGTCCGTGCAGATAGATGTTGCGTTGTGTGCGTGTGTCACAAATTGAGAAGATAATAAAATAGAAAAAATCAACGCAATCTTAACAAGTGCAAGTATACACCGGTCAACAAGTAATATATGTACCTAAGTACAAGATTATCATTCCCACAGGGATTTAGTATGCCAAATATGCATGCAAACATGATTTACATTTGGTTAAAAGAATAAAAGAATAAAGAATGATGAATAAATGGGTGGAGATTCGGAGGTTAAGCTACTGCAAAGCTACTGCTGCAGCAACTGAAATGCTGCAGCAATAGAAATGCTGCAGCAATTCTACCTAACTAAAATTACAGGGCAGCCTACTGGAAAATCACCATGAGAATACAACAGGTAATACAATGTTGTAAAAATCAAACAAAAAATGTAAGTACAAACCAGAGGTGAATGTAAGTATACAAAGCATGCTTTCAGTTCCATATCAATGCTACAGCATGTCTGGTTTCACCCAGACTACTTGATCTACTAGTCTAGATCCCCGATATCATACCTTAGACCTAGCGCAACGCTAGGCAATGAATGTACCGCTGTTCACGCAGTTATCAAATCCACTGCTATATGATTACCGCTGTTCACGCAGTTCTCAAATATAGCGCCACATAATCCTAATGTGATTACATGAATAAACCAAGCATTGCTCCATACAAGCATTAAACATAAAAAAACAGAAAGTAATGCTACAGCATACCTATCATCATAGTTAAAACAGTGTATTCAACATGCTCATACATAACTACACCACAACATCTTCAGGTTAAGAATATGTATTATGCTGAAACGAATCATGGAAAACAAGAATCAACGTAATAGGAAAGATAGTCCCTAGGTCCGTAGTGACACCAATCAACGGAGTCAAGCCTAAGGCGAAAAACAAATCACTCCCAAAACTTTTTTAATCAACCCTTGAACCAAGAATCATGAAAGACAAGGACTAACGTAATAGGAAAAATAGTCCCTAGGTCCGTAGTGACACCAATCAACGGAGTCAAGCCTAAGACGGAAAACATATTACTCCCAAAACATTTTTAATCAATCCTTGAACACATGTAAACATTCTCATATTACAAAGATCATTAAATTACAAAACAGTAATAAATTGAAGAACATTCAATTACAAAACAGTAAACAACTTGAAGAAATGGAAAGAGGGTTACTCGGGTTGGAGATCACCCTACTGCCCCAAATCGGATTTAATCAAGCTGCTGCTGTCCTTCGTTTCCTCTGCGTGATGTTGTTGCCTTCGATCATGAACAGCCCAAAAAATTCCAGCAAAGTCGCCCCAGCTTTCTCAGGTTCGTTTCCACTCGATCTAGACTCTAAAACACTCTAAAACACACTACCCACTTCCTAAATTCTAAGCTAATACTAGATACACACATACCAACATACAAACAATATTTTCCACCCTAATCTAAGCTCAAAAACAACTTCAAAACAAACTACCTAATGCCTAAGTCCTAAGCTGCCCGTAACTAAACACAAAACAATATTTCTCCTCCTCTCTTCCCGTCACTTCTTCTCTCCGTGCCCACTGTCCATAATGCTCTTATATTTCTTCCCAAAGATTCCAGCAAAATAAAAAATTAATTTTGCAGCTGCCTTCTGGAATCTTCCACCGAATGCTGCCCCTTTTCTCCACCTACTCTCACAAAACCAGCCAGCAATTGAGAGTTGTCATCATGTGAATGTATATACATACATATATATATATATACCCACTAGGAAAGATGCTTCTTCTTTTTTGTATAATGCAGCTGCCACTGCACCTTTTTTTCCTAAAAATCTGCTAGAAAATTGAGAGGAATCTCATCATATGTATGTATATATGTGTATATATATATATATATATATATTGTTGGACAACAACTATCTTCTATCTTTTTGTCTACCTTGCCAACTTGTACTCCCACAAATATATATATATATATATATATACATAAACAAAGATTTCAACATGTGTACCTTATATATATATGTATGTATATATATGTGTATAATGGATGGGACCAAAGAAATGAATACATAGGACCGAAAGTGTGCATCTTTAAATATGCCCAGCTGGATTTTAAATGACAAATGGTGTGTGGGTGTGTAATATATATATATATATATATATATATATATATATATACATATAGATACGTATAGATACATATATGTAGAGATGCAAATTTTCCACACATTCTTCACTTTCCTCTCGGTCACTTTTATCCAACAATGTCAACCATCCACATTCCCTTTTTACCCTTGTCACAATAAGTCAATTCAAATAAATTCCCAAATAACAAATAATACAACTTATCCACATGTTGAGAAATTTATTCAATTAAATTGACTTTTAACCATAAATCCACATTTTTAGGTAAAAAGAGAGAAAATATCAAATCAACACATTTTTATTCCATTTTCCAAATAAAGTCAATTAATTCCCGAATAAAATGTGGTAAATTAGATGTGAATAACTCTATTATTCTAGAGTTATCACACCCCCAAACTTAGGCCATTGCTCGTCCCGAGCAATGCAGAAGCAATCAGAAATATACATACCCACATAAAAACTTTGCTCAGTAGTTTCAGCCAAACTTGGGACCAATGATTTCAGAAAGAGAAAATTAAAAATTCGAGTAGACATAATGTTCCATCCTTAGTGAATAACCAAATATTAACTAACCCAAGTTCAAAGAATTTCCACTCCAGTGTGTGTGTGAATAGTCTTTCCTTTTTAATCTCTCATTCATAAGTCAACATATGGTAATCCTAAGGTTCATTTTGTATCCTCAAACTCAATCTATTACACCCCTCTCCACTAATGTAGCAAATTTAGCAATAAAGATCAAAGAGGTCTTAATTTGGTTGTAATGTAGGCTAGGGTTAAGGTAGGAAAAATATGGATAAAAAGTGGCTCAAAACTTAGTCCTAGTCTTCCATGAGCTTCTCCCCAATGCTATCACTTCCCAAAAGAATTTTTTTTTCAGTGAATAAAAATGCTGCAGCAACACAAATGCTGCAGCAACACCAATGCTGCAGCAATTCTACAACATTTCTAATTTTTTTTTCAATGAATAAAAATGCTGCAGCAACACCAATGCTGCAACAATTCTACAACATTTCTAATTTTTTTTTTCAACTCAAGGAGCATAAACATTTACACCCTGTTTCAGAAATACGTGCAACATTTAACCACAATCAACATATAACATTTGACCTCAAAGAAGCATAACACGTATTTCCTTTTTGCTCTTCTCTTTGTTCTTCTTTTTCTTTTTAAAGTAACGAGGGTGCTTTCATTTTTTCACACATGTTTTCATATACATACCCTCAATACGTAGAGCATTTATATAAGAAGTTCAAATTTTCCTTAAATACCACTAACCCCATAAAAATGATAATGTTGTAGCATTGAGCTGCGGCATTCCTATGTTCCTCCTCATAGCATTCTTAGTATACCCCCAAACTTATGTTTAACAGTGTTCATTGCAGACTAAGATCAAGTTTAGGGAAAACAAAGAATGGATACATGCAAAGCATTTAGGATGAGTGGCAATTTAATAAGGGTGTCAAGAAATTAGGCTTAGGCTCAATTTGGGTTAACTAAGGAAGTAAAATGCATTAGGGTTAAGCTAGAAAGGCTCAAACGGTTCAAGAACATGCCTCAATCATTTCTTTAGTACCAAATCTACTAGGATTTCGCCTCAAGGACTATAACAGATGAGTCTAAAAATTCTGAACCTTCATACCAAAGTGACTCTTTTTATAAACATGAAATTTCCAAGTAAGACTATGTGCAAAAGATAGGGAGTTGAAATAATTCTCACTTAGAGTCAACTAATACCTAATTATTCTGAAAGAAGGTACAAAGTCTACGAGAATGTACTTTTGTTTTTAAGATATCATCATAAATCGGGTTCCAAAAGTCTACGCTAATCCTGCTAGAACTAAGGTTATAATGGGTCATATGAAAAATGCTGCCACATTCATGCAAACAGGTCTTCTATGCCAGATCAATCAATTTATAAGGCATCCTAAAACAGTTATTCAGACAAGGCGTCCATGCATTCAAATAGATCACTCAGAATTTCAGCAAAGAGGATGTTTATGCATTTAAAAGACAGCAGGAAAAATTTTAAATTTAGCACAATTTTTGAACTTTTTGCCACAAGAGGACACCCTCCCCCAAACTTAAGAGGAGCAATGTCCTCATTGCTATAGCAACAGCGGGAAAACAAGCCATTGGACTGATCATAAAAAGGGAAAACTAGTTCAACATGAAGCATGGGAAACAAACGCATTAGTGGCACATAAGTTCTCAATTCGCATGCTTTTGCTTGTTTTCCCCGTATTTTCACACCCTTCCAAATTTTTTTCAAAATTTTTCCGTCTTTCAGACTTCTAAATGCAGTATGCTTGGTTAAACAAATTGCTTATGTCTATGATATGTAGGTAGTATGTTATGGTTAGTAGGAGATAATTGATAACTATCTTGGACTAATTGATTAGGAATAGGGAATTCCTGATAACTGAGCACAACCTTGTCTGGATTAGAGACCTCAACCAATTGCCTATTCGAGACTTAACTAGATAAAATTAGACCAGTTGTGGATATATTGGCAGTTAGAATGACTAGATGAGACTCTGAGCTAAAAGTGAAAAGAACTTAAGGAAGTTAATTACAAAAGGGTAGTTTGCCAGCGGCCTTCGCTACTCGAGCACCACTCCTTCGGGGAATTTAAAGCCTGATGCCCTAAGGTCGTGTAGATCTGGGAGTCATCGGAGTGGGACTCGCTACATGGGTAGTTGAAGTTGACGTGTTCTAAGCAAACTCGAAATACCATGAATCTATAAAGAAAATAACTAAGTGCTAAAACATTAAAAATCTGATCACCAAAGCTCAGAACTCAAAAAGTTATCTGTTGTCAGTATGTCTAGCGATAGGTCGAAGTGTTATCTGGTAATAGTTAAGACAAGAGTTTATTGTGTTGACTATCTGGTCTGGACTAGTACACATACTACACATCAGGAAGACCTTATGACTAAGAGAAGAGTTCAACCTAGTTGTTAAATTGTTTTCTGCTCAATCCTAACAATCTACTAGAGACATTTGAGACCTTGTCATAGCAACCTAACCAGTCAGACCTGTGTTAAGATTTATCTGAATAATTTTTGGAATAAAAACATGACTAGAAATTTAAGTGACTGCACATATGATTTAGAATCACTAACTTCAGGTAGACTTTGCTTGAGGACAAGCAAAAAGCTAAGTGTGGGGTTATCTGATACGTGAAAATCATATACCTTTTTTAGCATGTTTTTATGTATGATTTAGGATGAAATTGATAGGAAATAGATCTTAATTGATTGTTATTTACTCAATTTCACATTTTTTATGATTTTGGAAGTGTCAGGTGAAAAGTAGACGAAAACAGCAAATTTTGGGGTAAAAATGCAATTTTTGGAAATGTTGACTTGGTCAACGGTCCGGGACGGGCGTCCCGACCCAGTCAGACCACCAGGACGGGCGTCCCAATCCAGGACGGGCGTCCCGAGCCGCCAGAAGCTGTCCCACATCGAATTTTTCAGAAATTTTCACTCCGGGAAGCTGGTATAAATACCCCAGGCCTCCAGCAGTTGAATTCATCCCTCTCCACTCGATCTGAGTCATTAAGTGGTTTCCAGTGTACAGTTTTCCAGTACACAACTCACTCAGAGACTCGGATCTCAGTTTTCTTTCTTAATAGTGTTTGTTTTTAGTTTCTGAGAAATAGTCTCAGATCTTAGGTTTCTATAGATAGGTTCGTTTCTGGTATTCATAGAATACCCGGGGTTTCGTTAGGAGACCCTAAGAGAGCTCTAGGCGTTCGAAGAGTCAGTCCACAGGGCTAGGCTTAAGCCCAGGATGTAAGGTAAAGTCTAGCTACTAGGCTGAGGAAGCGTCCTCCGAAGGTTCTGGTGAGCAGAGTCAGGGCGGGCAATACGACGTATACAGCAGTACGCTCTGTAGGCGAGACTAAATAAAGGGTGATTTCTTTATGGCATCAGTCCCCATACCCCTCTCTTATATGTTTTATTGCTTTGTCCTAAACATCAATTATGAATATCAGATTATGATTTTATGAATAGTTGTTTTGTATGTTGAAGTTATTATGTTTTTCCGGAAATAGCCACCTGCTAAATATTCATTATGTCTGCATGTCTAATGTAAGTCTCTTTTAAACTAAAAACTAGGGTTATAGACAATTCCTAACCACGGTCTATTCATAACCTGTTTAGTTTAACAGGCATCAATTAGTATTGGTGTCTGCCATACTAGATAAAATAACATGCTGAACACTTGGCTTGTTAGAGTAGTCTAGGTAGGCTGAGTAGAGAGTTATGCCGGCGGTTTTGCGACAAGCAGCATGACCCCGAAGTGACATAGGGTACCGTTCATTGCTGACTTTAGTCCGGGCCGTGAGTAGGGCCGTTTACCTTAACGATGGGGCGGTAGTGTAGAGACCTCAGATGTGGTACACCTTTAGACACAGAACATAGTTGCATTCCAGGCTAAGATGCATCTAAAATACTCGAAGACAGGTCAATCAACATATAGGAACAGTATAGCATAGAATCAGAACTCATCTTTAAAACACTTTTAGGATTAATTAGACTTGAACCTAGTGGAGAATGGATCACCCTCTCATCAAAGTATTTGATGAAGATTGCATAACTGGACCATAAGATAAGAGTTAGGATAAGAGGCTAGTTACTACTAAGCCGTTGCCACTTCCCTGGGAGTACGATAATTAACTTAGTAAAATCGTAGATACTTTCCAATAGACTAGCTACACGATAGGTACTCTGCCTTAGATTCTGGCTGATTAAGTGACACCATAAGACTAAACGTGACAATTAGTCAATCACAGTCCTTAATTAATCATAATCGACATAGGGTAAAATAACACCTATTTAGTACGTCAACCGGAATCGCATCAGATTTTTGGCGCCGTTGCCGGGGAAATATCATAATGAATTTAGGATTCCTGATCAAAATTCTAGATACTTATGATAGGTAGCGGTAGTAACCTAGACCTTAGACCTAACACTTGTTTTATGCTAGTTAGACAATCAGTTTCCGAAATATAGGATTATCATAACTAATTAATTTTAGATGTTATCTAGAATTAAGACACTTAGGATAATCAAATTTTAGAAAATTATTCTAAAACCGTATTGAGGAAATTTAATTGCTTTCGAAATATAAAAAGAAAAAAAATGTTAAAAATTTAAAATCCAAAAAGAATGTATTTTTCTTGCTCAATGGTAAGTTGTTTCTTTTCCCTATCTCTTGTTCTTTCTTAGTTGTTTTCTTAGTTGTACATTTGTTGCTCTTTTTCGAAAAAATAAAAATGGAAATGAGGATAGAATATTTTTCTGAGTTGTCAATTTTTGGCTAAGGTTTTAATCTGGAAGAAATCTCATTGTGGAGTTTTCTTAGGTCATGCTTAGTCTATTAGACAGAATCCTGAAATAAATTTTCTTTAATAGACAGACCTCTGAGTATTCTAATGAGAAAGGATGTTCCTTTTGTTTGATGATAAATGCATGAGATTGTTTAAACCGAAAGGAATTAATGCACCCATTATGACATCACCTAATTAAAATCTGCTTTTTGAATGAATATGTGATGTAATGATGTAGTACGAATTGTTTTAGGACAAAAACATTCATGCATGATAAATTCCGATCTTATCTAGTCTTGTCTAAAAACAATAGGTTACACCGATCACTCTATTTCGAATCTTTTTCCTTTCTTCCTTTGAACATAATTACATCATAGTAGTTGTGGAACACTTTTCGAAAATAGCCTGAACCACAGGCATTACCTACTAATGATGTTAAAGTCATGTGCAGATTCTAGTTGTTTTCCAGATTCAGAGTGCCAATGTTTTAGGAAGAAATGTTCAGCCTGTGTATCAAATCTGTGAAGTTTGCTAAGTACCACACTTTAGCAGGGATTGCTATGGGAATGACTGGCCATTCCAAAAGAGGTAGGAGTAGGTTACTGTAGAATGCTGCTCCAATGGGAAACGCATACAATCCCAACTAGAGGAATTGTACGGGATTTAGCTGAGGATTCGGAAGCTGGAAACTTTCAGAAGACACCACCACAGCAAAACCCACACTCGCAGAATCAATAGATGAGATACTGGCAACAATTAAAGCCAAATCAGTGCAAGCAAGTGATCTACCAAGAGGTAACGAACGGTCGGCAGATATAGAGGAATTTGGCATTGTGTCGGGAGCATAGCAATGGAGGAGCTTGCATTCCCTGCATACCAATCAGCTGTGAGAAACTTCCTCGAGGAAGTCTCAAATACTTGGGCCCAGATCTACACAACTGGAGCCCCCTACCACCACAGCTTCGCCAAAACTTCAGGTATCTTTTCTTCCATTCGAGACTTGCATGCAATACCTTTACTAACATTGGCAGGTAGGTACACCAATCCAAAGAAGTCTCATTCCTAGACACGTTCCTTCTGGACACGTTGCTACGATTACGAGAAACTTTGTAGATGATTCGAGGAAACAGTCCTTGGGGCTTGAGTCATTCATCAAATGGATATGCCACTACCTAGAGCTCGACAATGAAGGATCGGAGCTGGCGTCATCCGTTCCAATATCTAGAGCTTGTAGAGTCAAGAACACCTCAACAATAGCACATGGCTAAGGTGAAGAGCCAATTGACAGATCAGAGAAGACCCTTCTGCTCGCGACATGAAGGGAGTTTTTCTAATCCTCATGATCCTTTACTTTTATTTTCTTCATTTTTGTGTCCTGTTTTGTTATTTCTTTGGTTGTTTTATTTTCTCTCTTACCCTTAGTTAGTCAAATAAGTGTGGGGTAAGAGTTCTTTGTTTTATTTTTGTTTCTTGTTTTCAAATAAGTGTGGGGTAATTAGCTATGCATGAACACTGAGGACAGTGCCAAACTTAAGTGTGGGGTAGCAGTGCACGGTGCACTGTAGTAGTTTGAAAAATTTTTCGCATGCTTTTGCTTGTTTTCCCCGTATTTTCACACCCTTCCAAATTTTTTTCAAAATTTTTCCGTCTTTCAGACTTCTAAATGCAGTATGCTTGGTTAAACAAATTGCTTATGTCTATGATATGTAGGTAGTATGTTATGGTTAGTAGGAGATAATTGATAGCTATCTTGGACTAATTGATTAGGAATAGGGAATTCCTGATAACTGAGCACAACCTTGTCTGGATTAGAGACCTCAACCAATTGCCTATTCGAGACTTAACTAGATAAAATTAGACCTGTTGTGGATATATTGGCAGTTAGAATGACTAGATGAGACTCTGAGCTAAAAGTGAAAAGAACTTAAGGAAGTTAATTACAAAAGGGTAGTTTGCCAGCGGCCTTCGCTACTCGAGCACCACTCCTTCGGGGAATTTAAAGTCTGATGCCCTAAGGTCGTGTAGATCTGGGAGTCATCGGAGTGGGACTCGCTACATGGGTAGTTGAAGTTGACGTGTTCTAAGCAAACTCGAAATACCATGAATCTATAAAGAAAATAACTAAGTGCTAAAACATTAAAAATCTGATCACCAAAGCTCAAACTCAAAAGTTATCTGTTGTCAGTATGTCTAGCGATAGGTCGAAGTGTTATCTGGTAATAGTTAAGACAAGAGTTTATTGTGTTGAATATCTGGTCTGGACTAGTACACATACTACACATCAGGAAGACCTTATGACTAAGAGAAGAGTTCAACCTAGTTGTTAAATTGTTTTCTGCTCAATCCTAACAATCTACTAGAGACATTGAGACCTTGTCATAGCAACCTAACCAGTCAGACCTGTGTTAAGATTTATCTGAATAATTTTTGGAATAAAAACATGACTAGAAATTTAAGTGACTGCACATATGATTTAGAATCACTAACTTCAGGTAGACTTTGCTTGAGGACAAGCAAAAAGCTAAGTGTGGGGTTATCTGATACGTGAAAATCATATACCTTTTTTAGCATGTTTTTATGTATGATTTAGGATGAAATTGATAGGAAATAGATCTTAATTGATTGTTATTTACTCAATTTCACATTTTTTATGATTTTGGAAGTGTCAGGTGAAAAGTAGACGAAAACAGCAAATTTTGGGGTAAAAATGCAATTTTTGGAAATGTTGACTTGGTCAACGGTCCGGGACGGGCGTCCCGACCCAGTCAGACCACCAGGACGGGCGTCCCAATCCAGGACGGGCGTCCCGAGCCGCCAGAAGCTGTCCCACATCGAATTTTTTAGAAATTTTCACTCCGGGAAGCTGGTATAAATACCCCAGGCCTCCAGCAGTTGAATTCATCCCTCTCCACTCGATCTGAGTCATTAAGTGGTTTCCAGTGTACAGTTTTCCAGTACACAACTCACTCAGAGACTCGTATCTCAGTTTTCTTTCTTATTAGTGTTTGTTTTTAGTTTCTGAGAAATAGTCTCAGATCTTAGGTTTCTATAGATAGGTTCGTTTCTGGTATTCATAGAATACCCGGGGTTTCGTTAGGAGACCCTAAGAGAGCTCTAGGCGTTCGAAGAGTCAGTCCACAGGGCTAGGCTTAAGCCCAGGATGTAAGGTAAAGTCTAGCTACTAGGCTGAGGAAGCGTCCTCCGAAGGTTCTGGCGAGCAGAGTCAGGGCGGGCAATACGACGTATACAACAGTACGCTCTGTAGGCGAGACTAAATAAAGGGTGATTTCTTTATGGCATCAGTCCCCATACCCCTCTCTTATATGTTTTATTGCTTTGTCCTAAACATCAATTATGAATATCAGATTATGATTTTATGAATAGTTGTTTTGTATGTTGAAGTTATTATGTTTTTCCGGAAATAGCCACCTGCTAAATATTCATTATGTCTGCATGTCTAATGTAAGTCTCTTTTAAACTAAAAACTAGGGTTATAGACAATTCCTAACCACGGTCTATTCATAACCTGTTTAGTTTAACAGGCATCAATTAGTATTGGTGTCTGCCATACTAGATAAAATAACATGCTGAACACCTGGCTTGTTAGAGTAGTCTAGGTAGGCTGAGTAGAGAGTTATGCCGGCGGTTTTGCGACGAGCAGCATGACCCCGAAGTGACATAGGGTACCGTTCATTGCTGACTTTAGTCCGGGCCGTGAGTAGGGCCGTTTACCTTAACGATGGGGCGGTAGTGTAGAGACCTCAGATGTGGTACACCTTTAGACACAGAACATAGTTGCATTCCAGGCTAAGATGCATCTAAAATACTCGAAGACGGGTCAATCAACATATAGGAACAGTATAGCATAGAATCAGAACTCATCTTTAAAACACTTTTAGGATTAATTAGACTTGAACCTAGTGGAGAATGGATCACCCTCTCATCAAAGTATTTGATGAAGATTGCATAACTGGACCATAAGATAAGAGTTAGGATAAGAGGCTAGTTACTACTAAGTCGTTGCCACTTCCCTGGGAGTACGATAATTAACTTAGTAAAATCGTAGATACTTTCCAATAGACTAGCTACACGATAGGTACTCTGCCTTAGATTCTGGCTGATTAAGTGACACCATAAGATTAAACGTGACAATTAGTCAATCACAGTCCTTAATTAATCATAATCGACATAGGGTAAAATAACACCTATTTAGTACGTCAACCGGAATCGCATCACCCAACACAATAAACCGAGATACACATCAACTGGCAGATCTATCATTTCTACAAGCATGCTTACACACAAGAAATCAAGTATAACTAGAACCCTAAATACAGCAAATACAATCCTCTATCCATTGGTAATGCAAAAATTGTACTCCATAAATTCTATACATGCTACTCAAGGAATGTATACTCACATTAAGATTTTTTTTTGTATGTACCATACACCAACTCACATTACCGAGAAGAAATAAAAATGTAGAAAAGTGAGTACTAACCTGGAATCTTCTGGTTTGTTGAAGGCTGAAAAGTATCCTTTAGACAACTCCTCACTCCTTTCTCTCTTTGTCTTTTCAATTCACACACATTCTCCACAAATAAAATATAAAAATTAAACTAACCTTTTTGGTTTCCCAACAAGTTCTAGTTGTATGCCACCCATTGAAAATTTTGAAATTGAAAGGAACCAGGGCTGCTTGCATAAGTAGTCAATTCATGGCAGTCCCTTGTTGAATTGCACCGCTTGAAATTTGAAATTGAAATTGGTCTAAGGCTGCCTTGAATGGCTTTGTAGGTGTGTGGCAGCCTGTTGTCACAGCATTTCTGTCGAGAGGCAGTGGCAAGCCCCATTTATTTAATAAAATAGCCTTGACTCCTTTTGCTCTTTGACCGTAGGCATACCTGTATTAACAAGCAGAAGAGTACCGATAAGAGAGAAAGAGAACGACATTGCAATATGAAATTGAAGTCTCAAAACGAATTCTGAAAATTCTGAAAGAAACTTAGGAGTAAACAGCCATTAATTCCGAATTGAGGCACCTGAAAATAAAAGAACAACAATTAAAACCAAACAAGGAAAAGAAATCGAATGCTGAAAAAAAATGAAAAAAAATAAAGACAAACAAGAAGAAATAAGAAAAACGAAATAAAAAGAAATGCAATAAATAATATATGAAATTGTTCACTTATAGATTGTGCTCAATTAACTACTTATCATCGATAAGTATTATAAGTGAAGAGTTTTGCACAATGTCTTCTTTAACCATGAAGTGACACTTCTTCCAATTGAGGACTTGGTTGGTGTCCTCACAACGTTTAAGCACCTTGGCCATATTCTCTAAGCATTTTTCAGAAGAGTCCCCAAATATGGAGAATTCGTTCATGAAAACCTCTAAATATTGCTTCACCATATCTGTGAAAATGGCCATCATATATCGTTGGAACAGTGCTGGAGCATTACACAGTCTGAATGGCATTCTTCTGAATGCTAAAGTACCATAAGGACAAGTGATGGTCGTTTTTTTCTGGTCCTCTGGTGCTATAGCAATCCGATTGTAGCCAGAATACCCATCCAGAAAGCAATAAGAATCCCGTCCAGCCAACCTATCCAACATTTGATTAATAAAAGGCAGTGGGAAGTGGTCGTTTCTTGTGGCTTTGTTTATCTTCTTGTAATCCATGCAAATTCTCCATCCCCAACGCTGCTAGATATAGGATAAATAATGCCAAAATCTAGCCACTTGATAATTTTGTTCCTTTACCACTTCCTTCGTAATTGGATTGAATCATTTCTGCCCTTCTATTAAATTTTTGGAATTGTCTTCCAAAATTATCTTGTGCATGCATAAGGTTAGTCATATACCTTTGATGTAAGCTATGGTCCAGCACATAGCTCGCTTATGCTGCTGCAAAGCTCCAAGCAATTCTCCTCCTGTTTCGCACTCAACAGTGCTGAAATGATTACTGGCAGTGTAGATTCTGCCCCTAGAAAATAATACTTCAAATGCTGCGGCAATTGCTTCAATTCCAACTATGGTGGTTCTTCAACTGAAGGTTTTGTTATCTTGAAATCTCGAGAAGACATCTCCAAGGATTCAAATTGAGCTCGAAATCTGAACCTTTGGGGGTTTGCTTCTACCCAAGCTGAATGTACTTTGGTCTCCACATTGCCATCATCATGTAGACTTTCCTCCAACAATGCATCCTTGGCATCCTCATCTTGCTCTTCATCTTTTTCTTCCTAAGAATCATTGGTGGTGATCTGAAAACACTCCTCACTTTCATCATGGAATTTCATGGCTTTGAATACGTTGAATGTGACTTTTTCGTTCTGAAATCTCATGGTTAGCTTCCCTTTCTGCACATCAATAAGAGTCCTTCCTGTAGCTAGGAAAGGTCTTCCTAAAATAATGGGAACTTCCATGTCTGCTTCATAATCAAGAACAATAAAGTTAGCTGGAAAAATAAACTTATCAACTCTTACCAGGACGCCCTCATTTTTTTTCATCGGGGTGAGCTATAGGCCTATCCGCTAATTGCAATGTTACCATCGTAGGTCTTACCTTACCTATGCCTAACTATTTTGAAAACTAACATAGGCATCAAGTTGATGCTAGCACCAAGATCACACAAGGCCATACCACAATATGAGTTTCCAATAGAGCAAGGAATATTAAACTCCCCGGATCTTTCATCTTAGGGGGCAACTTGTCCTGCAAAAAAGAAACTGCATTCTTTGGTTAATGAAACAATTTCATATTCTCCCAACTTTCTTTTCTTTGTAAGGATATCCTTCATAAATTTGGCGTAGTTGGGCATTTGTTCGATTGCTTCTACCAAAGGAATGTTGATGTGCAGTTGCTTTAAAATGTCCAAGAACTTCTTGAACTGTTCATCTTGTTTCTTTTTGGCAAACCTCTGTGGAAAAGGCATGCGTGGTTGTTCTGGTTTGCTCTTTGGAATTTTACATTGCTGCAGCATTGGAGATGCTGCAGCATTCGGCTATTCTGGAACACTGTTTTGCTGCAGCATTTGCGATGCTGCAGCATTCGGCTGTTCTGGAATGCTGTTTTGCTGCAGCATTTGCGATGCTGCAGCATTTGGCTCCACTGCTTCTTTTTCAGCTACTGGAATTTCTGCATTCTGGTTGGACTCACTGGTATTCTTAGCTGCTCCAAAATTCATTTTTGGCTCGTCCAGTATTCTGCCACTCCGCAATGTAACTACCTTGCAATGTTCCTTTCCTTCTCTTCTTGGATTCTTCGTATCGCTTGGAAGTGATCCTTGTGGTCTGCTCCTCATCTCCTGAGCTAACTGCCCCAATTGGCTTTCCAAGTTCCGCATAGTAGAGGATTATCCCTGTATGGTTGTTTCTGTCCTTGCCATGAAGTCTCTCATCATGTTTTCTAAAGAGTTTGAAGGTGGTGGTTGTTGTAGAGGTCTTAGGGAGTATGAGAACAATTTCAGCCACAACACTTCATATGCTATCCCATTTGCAACATTTGAAACATCACTGGTTTCAGCTCGAACTGGGCTGCAGTAATCATTGGTCTTACAATGCTTGGATTCAATTCATTAAACATAGGGACTGCATACTGTCGGATAGCATGGTCCCTATCGTCTGCCATTACTACAGGATTGTAGACGGGTTCAGCTTGATAATTCATTGTTCTGCCATGACCGCCTTATCTGTAGTTTGCTTCTACTTTCTTAACGATTTAGTTGTTCTCTCAATTTCTGGATCTAGTGGCAGCAATGTAGATTGAGAGTCCTTTCGCGTTTTACTCATGCAAAAATCAGCACACGTTAAGAAATATTATATGATATACACAAGCGGAAAATTTGACAAATAATTCAGATCAATAAACTCACAAAAAACAGTTCAGCCCATGCATAATTTATTCGTCCCTCATACAATCATTTCAATATTCTCATAAGCTCAAGAATGAGTATAACATAAAACAACAAAAATATAACCAAATGCAAACAATATTTACAATCAACTGACACCAAAATCCCCGGCAACGGCGCCAAAAACTTGTTGCGTTGTGTGCGTGTGTCACAAATTGAGAAGATAATAAAATAGAATAAATCAACGCAATCTTAACAAGTGCAAGTATACACCGGTCAACAAGTAATATATGTACCTAAGTATAAGATTATCGATCCCACAGGGATTTAGTATGCCAAATATGCATGCAAACATGATTTACATTTGGTTAAAAGAATAAAAGAATAAAGAATGATGAATAAATGGGTGGAGATTCGGAGGTTAAGCTACTGCAAAGCTACTGCTGCAGCAACTGAAATGCTGCAGCAACAGAAATGCTGCAGCAATTCTACCTAACTAAAATTACAGGGCAGCCTACTGGAAAATCACCATGAGAATACAACAGGTAATACAATGCTGTAAAAATCAAGCCAAAAATGTAAGTACAAACCAAAGGTGAATGTAAGTATACAAAGCATGCTTTCAGTTCCATATCAATGCTACAGCATGTCTAGTTTCACCCAGACTACTTGATCTACTAGTATAGATCCCCGATAACATACCTTGGACCTAGCGCAACGCTAGGCAGTGAATGTACCGCTGTTCACGCAGTTATCAAATCCACTGCTATATGATTACCGCTGTTCACGCAGTTCTCAAATATAGCGCCACATAATCCTAATGTGATTACATGAATAAACCAAGCATTGCTCCATACAAGCATTAAACATAAAAAAACAGAAAGTAATGCTGCAGCATACCTATCATCATAGTTAAAACAGTGTATTCAACATGCTAATACTTAACTACACCACAACATCTTCAGGTTAAGAATATGTATTATGCTGAAACGAATCATGGAAAACAAGAATCAACGTAATAGGAAAGATAATCCCTAGGTCCGTAGTGACACCAATCAACGGAGTCAAGCCTAAGACAGAAAACAAATCACTCCCAAAACATTTTTAATCAACCCTTGAACCAAGAATCATGAAAGACAAGGACTAACGTAATAGGAAAAATAGTCCCTAGGTCCGTAGTGACACCAATCAACGGAGTCAAGCCTAAGACTGAAAACATATTACTCCCAAAACATTTTTAATCAATCCTTGAATACATGTAAACATTCTCATATAACAAAGATCATTAAATTACAAAATAGTAATAAATTGAAGAACATTCAATTACAAAACAGTAAACAACTTGAAGAAATGGAAAGAGGGTTACTCGGGTTGGAGATCACCCTACTGCCCCAAATCGGATTTAATCAAGCTGCTGCTGTCCTTCGTTTCCTCTGCGTGATGCTGCTGCCTTCGATCATGAACAGCCCGAAAAATTCCAGCAAAGTCGCCCCAGCTTTCTCAGGTTCGTTTCCACTCGATCTAGACTCTAAAACACTCTAAAACACACTACCCACTGCCTAAATTCTAAGCTAATACTAGATACACACATACCAACATACAAACATTATTTTCGACCCTAATCTAAGCTCAAAAACAACTTCAAAACAAACTACCTACTGCCTAAGTCCATACTGCCTAAACACAAAACAATATTTATCCTCCTCTCTTCCCGTCACTTCTTCTCTCCGTGCCCACTGTCCATAATGCTCTTATTTTTCTTCCCAAAGATTCCAGCAAAATAAAAAATTAATTTTGCAGCTGCCTTCTGGAATCTTCCACCGAATGCTGCCCCTTTTCTCCACCTACTCTCACAAAACCAGCCAGCAATTGAGAGTTGTCATCATGTGAATGTATATACATACATATATATATATACCCACTAGGAAAGATGCTTCTTCTTTTTTGTATAATGCAGCTGCCACTGCACCTTTTTTCCTGAAATCTACTAGAAAATTGAGAGGAATCTCATCATATGTATGTATATATATGTGTTTATATATATATATATATATATATATATATTGTTGGACAACAACTATCTTCTATCTTTTTGTCTACCTTGCCAACTTGTACTCCCACAAATATATATATATATATATATATATATATATATACATATAACAAAGATTTCAACATGTGTACCTTATATATATATATGTATGTATATATATGTGTATAATGGATGGGACCAAAGAAATGAATACATAGGACCGAAAGTGTGCATCTTTAAATATGCCCAGCTGGATTTTAAATGACAAATGGTGTGTGGGTGTGTAATATATATATATATATATACATATACATATAGATACGTATAGATACATATATGTAGAGATGCAAATTTTCCACACATTCTTCACTTTCCTCTCGGTCTCTTTTATCCAACAATGTCAACCATCCACATTCCCTTTTTACCCTTGTCACAATAAGTCAATTCAAATAAATTCCCAAATAACAAATAATACAACTTATCCACATGTTGAGAAATTTATTCAATTAAATTGACTTTTAACCATAAATCCACATTTTTAGGTAAAAAGAGAGAAAATATCAAATCAACACATTTTTATTCCATTTTCCAAATAAAGTAAATTAATTCCCGAATAAAATGTGGTAAATTAGATGTCAATAACTCTATTATTCTAGAGTTATCAATAGACACTTTGGCTCAAAGGATCTATGAGATGGATCAAGGAATTGCAAGCAGATTGTGTCATTTAGACCAAGTTAGTCTGAATATCACAACCAACATGGACCGACTCAGAGCCACAGTCAGTCTTCAGGAAAATCAAAATGCACAGCTACTCCGAGAGATGGCGGACTTACGAAGTGAGCAGGGCAGACATAGGGATGAGATGAGAGCCATGCGCATAGAGATGCGAAACATACAAGTAGAGATACGTGAGATGAGAAATAAGGGCCGTTGAAAAAGGGAAGATTCTTTTTACTCTTATTTTCAGCAAATAAATTGTTTGAACTAAAATTAAATAATTGACCCCTACTTTTTTTTGTTTTCAAACTTTTTAAAAGGGTCTTTTATTTTATTCAACAATTTTTCTTCAGACATTTTATTTCTCAATTTTTATGAAAAACAAAGGTGTTTCAAATGCAGTTTATTTTTCACTAATTAAATTGTATAACCTCAATTTTTGTTTTTCTGAAATTCTTGCTGAATATAAGTTAGGATAAGATTAGGGTAGTCATGATTTTCGAAAAAAGAGATTGAGGAATTTTTGCACAGAGTTTTTAACAGCTTCTGAATTTGATAGGTTAAACATGAAGACTTGTTAAATGTTATGATTATTTTTGGTGTACTGAGATTTGTAGGGAATTATGAAAAAAAAATTCAGAATTGGCACGCATCCTGAATCAACCCGGGACGGGCGTCCAGCGAGACGGGCATCCTGCCTCCGGGACGAGCGTCCCGAAGGCCGCCCCTCCTACAAATATTCCATTTTTTCATTTTCTCTCAAATCAACTACAAAATATTCATCTCTCTAAAAACATTCTCTCTACCTTCTCTCTACAAATTTTTGGCAACTCCCCAAAGTTTTAAAATTTGAATTTCCCTCCAAAATTTGAATTTTAAATTTCCTTCCAAAATTCAAATTTCCCTCCAAAATTCGAATTTCCTGCCAAAAACTCGAAATCCTTCCCTAACCAAAATCCATCCTTCCGGATTCAAATTCACCTCCAGAATTCGAATTCAAATCTTCTTTCCCACCTAAATTCTCACAGTCTCTCGAACGTTCTCAACCAAATGGCTCCCAAACGCGCTAGTATCAAGTCCACCATGACCGTCACATCGGTGGCACATCCTTTCATGCTGTTTCACTCCAGCCCAGCATACCAGGAGAGATGTCATGGATATATCGGACGCACCATACTGATTGGAAAAATGCTTGACTGGGCAGCAGTACAGACACTAGAGGTTGAGCAGGAAGTCTGACGCATACTCGACGTACTACCTTACAGTTGAGTCTTCATCGTTACTGAGCCGACATACCTAGAGCTGGTATGTGAGTTTTATGCGTCGTTTACGTTCCATCAGGAGCAGATCACATTCCGCTTGGGCGGAATAGATCGATCGATGAGCATGGCCAAGTTCGGCATCGCCTTGGGTATCTGGCAGAGAGACGAGCTGGATACACCCGCCTACACCATAGCAGTTCGAGACTTCACTTCTGCAGACGTCTCCACTGCTTGGGCTCAGATCTGTACGACGGGTGTTCCTACCAGCATGGCTTTGCAAAAGCCACAGGTAATTATCCTGCCCTCCGCTATTTACATGCCATTATCGCACACACTCTGTCAGGACGACGAACGGCCCCCGGGAATGTCACCCAAATGGAGACATTCCTCTTGGCCAACATGCACATGGGTTCTACAGTAGAAATAGCTCGGCTCATCACTGCCATCATGCGGGGTTTCGCTATGGACACTCGGAAACAGTGTCTGGGGCTCGGGCCGTTCATCACCAAAATAGCCTACTACTTGGAGTTGGACATCGAGGGCTCGGAGCTGACCCAGGTTACCCCGACCATCATTCCTACGGACCTTACTATTCTCCGGAACATGGGGATGGTCTTACGGGATGCAAATGGGCGCTACTCCATCCACACGAAGCAGCCAGGACAGGCATCGGCACCAGGAGCAGTTCTAGCACATATACCTCCGACCGAGACGTTCGTTCCACGTACTGCCTTCCAACGACATATGTCGCACGGATTGGCGGAACTTTCAGCCCGATATAGCCGGGATATGGAAAGAATCAAGAGACGGATAACGATGATGGACGACAGAATCGCTATGAACACCAGGAGGATCGAGGAGATTTATCAGCATACCTCCCAACTAGGTGGAAAACACAGAGGTCTACTTTCCAGCAGACTTCGGTCCACCTGACGACGGTGAGCCGGGTTCTTAGCTTTTCTTTTCCTTTTCTTTTTCTTTTGTTGTTTTTGTTCTATGTGTGTGATCATGTCTGGGCTGTATGAAATATGAATCTCTGTGTAACGTTGATTGATATGACATAACAACATTGTTCTCTATTTTATCTTGTTATTTTATTGCTCTATTTTCCTTCTTACCCATAGTTATTCGAATAAGTGTCGGGTAAGAGTCTTTTCTACTTTGTTTTTTGTTTCTTGTTTTCAAATAAGTGTGGGGTAGTTTAGATATGCATGAACACTGAGGACAGTGTCAGACTTAAGTGTGGGGTAGCAGTGCACGGTGCACTGTAGTAGTTTGACAAACGTTTTGCTTGTTTTCCCCGTATTTTCGTACCCTTCCAAAATTTTTCAAAATTTTTCATTCTTTCAGACTTCTAAATGCAGTATGATTGGTACAACATTGCTGATGTCTATGATATGTAGGTAGAATGTTATGGTTAGTAGGAGACAATGTGATGACTATTTTGAACTTATTGATTAGGAATAGGGAATTCCTGATAACTGAGCACAATTTAGTCTGGATTAGAGACCTCAACCAATTACCTTTTCAAGACTTAACTAGATAAGATTAGACCAGTCGTGGATGTATTAACAATTAGTGTGACTAGATGAGACTCTGAGCTAAAAGTGAAAAGAAACAAAAGAAAGTTAATTAAATAAGGGTAGTTTGCTAGCGGCCTTTGCTACTTGAGCACCACTCCTTCGGGGAATTTAAAGCCTGATGCCCTAAGGTCGTGTAGGTTTGGGAGTCATTGGAGTGGGACCCTCTACATGGGTAGTTGAAGTTGACGTGTTCAAAGCAGACTCAAAATACCATGAATCTATAAAAGAAAGAAAAATCAATAAACGCTAAATAATTAAAAATTTGATCACCAAGGCTCAGAACTCAGAAACTTGTCTGTTGTTAGTATGTCTAGCGACGGGTCGAAGTGTTATTTGGAAGTAGTTAAGACAAGAGTAAATTGTGTTGACTATCTGGTCTAGACTAATACATACACCACACATCAGGAAGACCTTGTGACTGAGAGAAGAGTTCAATCTAGTTGTTAAGTTGTTTTCTACTTGATTAGAACAATCTACTAGAGACATTTGAGACATTGTCATAGCAACCTAGCCAGTCAGACCTGTGTTAAGAATTGTCTGAATAATTTTTGGAATAAAAACATGACTAGAAAAATTAAGTGACTGCACATATGATTTAGAATCACTAACTTCAGGTAGACTTTGCTTGAGGACAAGCAAAAAGCTAAGTGTGGGGTTATCTGATATGCATAAATCATATCACATTTTTAGCATATTTTAGGCATAATTTAGGGTGAAATTGAGGGCAAATTGGTCTTAATTATTTGTTATAAACTCAATTTCATAGTTTTTATGATTTTGGAAGTGTTAGGTGAAAAGTAGAAGAAAATGGCAAATTTCGAGGCAAAAACGCAATTTTTCAGAAGTTTGGAAATCGGGGAGGGCGTCCCAAATCAGGACGGGCGTCCTGACAGATCAACAGGCCAGGACGGGCGTCCAGGACTCGGGACGGCCGTCCTGACCTGGTCAACAGGCCGGGTCAGGTGTCCCAATCCAGGACGGCCGTCCCGGATGCCTGGTCCAAGTCCCACATCGAAAATCTTGGAACAATTCACTTCAGAAAGCTACTATAAATACCTCAGGCCTTCCTCAGTTGAATTCATTCCTCTTCACTCAATCCGAGTCATTTAGTGACTTAAGTTGTACATTTTTCTCGAGTACATAAGTCACTTAGAGACTCAGGTTCAGTATAAGTTTTCTTCTATTTTTAGTTAGTGTTTCGTTTTCTTAGTTTCTGAGAATTAGTCTCAGATCTTAGGCTTCGATAGATAGGTTCGTTTTTGGTATTCATAGAATATCCGGGATTTCGTTAGGAGATCCTAAGAGGGCTCTAGGCGTTCGAAGAGTCAGTCCACAAGGCTGGGCTTAAGCTGGGTATTAAGGTAAAGTCCAGCTACTAGGCTGAGGAAGCGTCCTCTGAAGGTTCTGTCGAGCACAGTCGGGTCGAGTAGTACGACATATACAAGCAGTTGCTCCATCGGCGAGACTAAGTAAATGGTGATTTCTTTATAACATCAGTCCCCATGTCCCTCTCTTTATATGTTTGTATTGTGTTTGTCCAAAGATTTGTTATGGATATGAGATTATGATTTTTATGAATATCTATTTTATATGTTGAAGTTCTTATGATTTTCCAGAAATAGCCACCTTCTTAATATTCATTATGTCTGCATGTCTAATGTAGTTTCTTTTAAACTAAATTTAGGGTTATAGACAATTCCTAACAACGGTCTATTCATAACCTGTTTAGTTTAACAGGCATCAATTAGTATTGGTGTCTGCCATATTAGATAAAATAACCTACGGAACACCCTGTTTGTTAGAGTAGTCTAAGTAGGCTGAGTTGAGTGTTTATGCCGGCGGTTAGGGGCGAGCGGCATGATCCCCGAAGTGACATATGGCTTTCATGGATGCCTTTAGCTCGAACCGTGAGTAGGGCTGTTAACCTTGGCGATGGGGCGGTTTATCAGATAACTCGGATGTGGTACACCTTTAGACTCAGAACATAGTTGCAATCCAGGCTAAGATATATCTAAAATACTTGAAGATAGGTCAATCAACATGTAGGAACAGTATAACATACAATCAGGACATTATCTATGAAACACTTTTAGGCTTAAATAGATTTAAACCTAGTGGAGAATGAATCACCCAGATGGCTTTCCGACTGATATGCTAAATAGGTGTTATTTTACCCTATGTTGATTATGAGTAATTAAGGACTGAGATTGACTAATTGTCACATTTAGTCTCTATGGTGTCACTTAATCGGCCAGAACCTAAGGCAGAGTACCTATCGTGTAGCTAGTCTGTTGGAAAGTATCTACGATTTTATTAAATAAATATCGTACTCCCAGGAAAGTGGTAACGGCTTAGTAGTTACTAGCCTTTTAGCCTAACTCTTATCTTATGATCCAGTTATGCAATCGTCATTAATAACTTTGATGAGAGGGTGATCCATTCTCCACTAGGTTTAAGTCTAATTAAGCCTAAAAGTGTTTATAGACAAAGTCCTGATTCTATGTTATATTGTTCCTATATGTTGATTGACCTATCTTCGAGTATTTTAGATATATCTTAGCCTGGATTGCAACTATGTTCTGAGTCTAAAGGTGTACCACATCTGAGTAATCTGATATACCGCCCCATCGCCAAGGTAAACGGCCCTACTCACGGTTCGAACAAAAGATAGCTATGAAAGCCCTATGTCACTTAGGGGATCACGTCGCTGGCCCATAACCGCAGGCATAAACGCTCTACTCAGCCTACCTAGATTCAGAAATTTATCAGATACTACTGTCTCATCAATAGCCTCTAACTCAGGGTTTCTAATCTAGACCAAATGTTTTCTTTCTAGATTCTTAACCCTTTTTCTTACCCCTTCATTCTATATCAAATTCAAGTAACAATAAAACCTAACTTAATCAATTATGGTTCAGCATCAGTTTTATTGAACACAGATATCTCTGAGTGATCAGTGTAACCTATTGGTTTAGACAAGACTATATAAGATCAGGATTTATCATACATGAACTTTCTTATCATGTTTCTGTCCTAAAACAATTCTTACTCCATCATTACATCACATATTCATTCAAAAAGCAGATTTCAATCAGGTGATGCCATAATGGGTGCAGTAATTCCTTTTGGTTTAAAAGATCTCATGCAATTATCAGCAAAACAAAAGGAACATCTTTTTTTTTCAATAGAACATTCAGAGGTCTGGCTATTAAGGAAAACTTATTTCATAACTCGTCCTAATAAAGCCGGTATGACTCTAAGAAAATTCTAAATTGGAGTTTCTTCTCAATAAAAATATAAGCCAACATTTTACAACTCAGAAGAAAATATGTTTTATCCTCATTTCCATTTTTATTTCTTCGAAATAATAGAAAAACACGAAAAAGAGCAACTAAGAAAACAACTAAGAAAGAACAAGAGATAGGGAGAAGAACGACTTACCATTGAGCAAGAAAAATACATTTTTTTCAGGTTTTAAATTTCAGGTTTTTTATCTAGTATGGCAGACACCAATACTAATTGATGCCTGTTAAACTAAACAGGTTATGAATAGACCGTGGTTAGGAATTGTCTATAACCCTAATTTTAGTTTGAAAGAAACTACATTAGACATGCAGACATAATGAATATTTAAGCAGGTGGCTATTTCCGGAAAAACATAACAACTTCAACATGTAAAACAAATATTCATAAAAATCATAATCCAGTATTCATAATTGATAGTTGGACAAACACAATAACAACATATAAGAGAGGGATAGGGGGACTGATGCCATAAAGAAATCACCCTTTACTTAGTCTCGCCAATGGAGCGTACTGCTGTATATGTCGTATTGCTTGACCCGACTCTGCTCGCCAGAACCTTCGGAGGACGCTTCCTCAGCCTAGTAGCTGGACTTTACCTTACGTCTTGGGCTTAAGCCCAGCCCTATGGACTGACTCTTCAAAAGCCTAGAGCCCTCTTAGGATCTCCTAACGAAATCCCGTGTATTCTATGAATACCAGAAACGAACCTATCTATTGAACCCTAGGATCTGAGACTATTTCTCAGAAACTAAGAAAAACGAAACACAAAAAGGAAAGAAAGAAAACTTATACTGAAATCTGAGTCTCCGAGTGAGTTGTGTACTCGAGAATTGTACACTGGAAGTCACTGAATGACTCAGATCGAGTATAGAGGGTTGATTTCAACTGAGGAAGGCCTGGGGTATTTATAGTAGCTTTCTGGAGTGATTTTCTCTCAAAAATTCGATGTGGGATTCTGAATTCTGGTTCGGGACGCCCGTCCCGGTCTGTTGACCAGGTCAGGATGCCCGTCCCGACCTGTTGACCAGGTCAGGACGCCCGTCTTGAACCGGGACGCCCTCCCCGAAGTCCGAACTTCTGAAAATTTGAGTTTTTGCCCCGAAATTTGCCATTTTCTTTTACTTTTCACCTGACACTTCCAAAATCATAAAAACTGTGAAATTTAGTTAATAATGAACAATTAAGACCAATTTACCCTCAATTTCACCCTAAATCATGCCTAAAAACATGCTAAAAATGTGATATGATTTATGCATATCAGATAACCCCACACTTAGCTTTTTGCTTGTCCTCAAGCAAAGTCTACTTGAAGTTAGTGATTCTAAATCATAGTGCAGTCACTTAAATTTCCTAGTCATGTTTTTATTCCAAAAATTATTCAGACGATTCTTAACACAGGTCTGACTAGTTAGGTTGCTATGACAAGTCTCAAATGTCTCTAGCAGATTGTTATAGTCAAGCAGTTGACAACTTAACAACTAGGTTGAACTTTTCTCTTAGTCACAAGGTCTTCCTGATGTGTAGTGTGTGTATTAGCCTAGATCAGATAGTCAACAAAATATACTCTCGTCTTAACTACTACCAGATAATACTTTGACCATGTCGCTAGACATAATAACAATAGACAACTTTCTGAGTTCTGAGCCTTGGTGATCAGATTTTTAATGATTTAGCATTGATTGATTTTCTTTATAGATTCAAGGTATTTTGAGTCTGCTTAGAACACGTCAACTTCAACTACCCATGTAGCAAGTCCCACTCCGATGACTCCCAGACCTACACGACCTTAGGGCACCAGACTTTATGTTCCCCGAAGCAGTGGTGCTCGAGTAGTGAAGCCGCTGGCAGACTACCCTTATTTAATTAACTCTCTTTTTGTTTCTTTTCACTTTTAGCTCAGAGTCTCATCTAGTCATTCTAATTGCCAATATATCCACAACTGTTCTAATTTTATCTAGTTAAGTCTTGAAAAGGGTAATTGGCTGAGGTCTCTAATCCAGACTAAGTTGTGCTCAATTATCAGGAATTCCTTATTTCTAATCAATTAGTTCAAAATAGTTCTCAATTGTCTCCTACTAACCATAACATTCTGCCTACATATCATAGACATCAGCAAATGTTTTCCAATGATACTGCATTTAGAAGTCTGAAAAATTTTGAAACATTTTGGAAGGGTGTGAAAATACGGGGAAAACAAGTAAAATCATGCAAAATTTTTGTCAAACTACTACAGTGCACCGTGCACTGCTACCCCCACACTTAAGTCTGACACTATCCTCAGTGTTCATGCATACCTAAACTATCCCACACTTATTTGACTAACTAAGGGTAAGAGAGAAAATAAAGTACAAAATAAGAAGGATAATGGAAATAACAAAACAGAACACAAAGCAAATAAAAGTAAAGGAATATGAGGGTTAGAAAAACTCCCTTCATGTCGCGAGCAGAAGGGTCTTCTCTGATCTGTCAATTGGCTCTTCACCTTAGCCATGTGTTATTGCTGAGGTGTTCTTGACTCTGCAAGCTCTAGATATTGGAACGGATGACATCAGCTCCGATCCTCCATTGTCGAGCTCCAGGTAGTGGCATATCCATGTGAGGAATGACTCATGCCCCAAGGACTGATTCCTAGAATCAATTGCAAAGTTCCTCATAATCGTAGCAACATGTCCAGAAGGAATGTGTCTAGGAATGAGACTTCTTTGGATTGGTGTGCCTACCTGCCAATGTCAGTAAAGGTATTGCATGTAATTTTCAAATGGCAGAAAAGATACATGAAGCTTTGGCGAAGCCGTGGTGGTAGGAGGCTCCAGTGGTCTAGATCTGGGCCCAAGTATTTGAAGTTTCCTCGGGGGAAGTTTCTCACAGCTGATTGTATGCAGTGGATGCAAGCTCCTCCATTGCTATGCTCCTGATACAATGCCAAATTCCTCTATATCCTTCGACCCTTCGATACCACTTGGTAGATCACTTGCTTGCACTGGTCTGACTTTAATTGTTGCCAGTATCTCATCTATTGATTCTGCAGGTAGGGGTTTTGCTGTGGTGGCATCTTCTGAAAGTTTTTAGCTTCCGAATTATTCCTCAGCTAAATCCCGTATGATTCCTCCAACTGGGATTGTATGCATTTCCCATTGGAGTAGCATTCTGTAGTAACCTACTCCTACCTCTTTTGGAATGATCAGTATTTCATTCCCATAGCAATCCCTGCTAAAGTGTGGTACTTGGCAGACTTCACAGACACAGATTGAACATTTCTTCCTAAGACATTGGCACTCTGACTCTGGAAAACAACTCTCATAGAATCTGCACATGACTTTAACATCGTTAGTAGGTAATGCCTGTGGTTCAGGCCATTTTGAAAAGTGTTCCACGACTACTATGATGTAATTATTTTCAAAGGGAAAAGGATTCAATACCCCAGATATTAAAGATTTCAAGACTCTATATACCTTGCTGGGGTAGGCGATCTCTGGAAGAGGTGTTACCTGTTATTTGGCAAGCATCGCAGGACTGTATCAGAGATACAAAATCCTTGAATATGGTGGGTCAATAATATTCTACTTCCAACACTTTCCGGACAGTGTTGATAGCAGTTAATTGGTCTCCCATAGATTCCTGCAATGCTTCAGAATCATGTGGCCTTCGCTTTCCGAGATACATCCTCTGATCACTTTACTCTGCAAAAATTTGAAATAGAAGAGAAATCTGCCTAGTAGTAATATTTCAAATGAGCAAAGAATTTCTTCTTTTGCTGATAAGTCATATCACTTGGGAATAATTAGCAGCTAGATAATTAGTAATATCAGTAAACCACGGAGGAGAATCATTACTCATAGCAAACAATGAAAATAGATCCTCATTCAGAAACTTATCATATACTACTGTCTCGTCAATAGCCTCTAACTCAGGGTTTCTAATCTAGACCAAAGGTTTGCTTTCTAGATTCTTAACCCTTTTTCTTACCCCTTCATTCTATATCAAATTCAAGTGACAATAAAACCTAACTTAATCAATTATGGTCCAGCATCAGTTTTATTGAACACAGATATCTCTGAGTGATCAGTGTAACCTATTGTTTTAGACAAGATTATATAAGATCAGGATTTATCATACATGAACTTTCTTATCATGTTTCTGTCCTAAAACAATTCTTACTGCATCATTACATCACATATTCATTCAAAAAGCATATTTCAATCAGGTGATGCCATAATGGGTGCAGTAATTCCTTTTGGTTTAAAAGATCTCATGCAATTATCAGCAAAACAAAAGGAACATCTTTTTTTTCAATAGAACATTCAGAGGTCTGGCTATTAAAGAAAAATTATTTCATAACTCGTCCTAATAAAGTCGGTATGACTCTAAGAAAATTCTAAAATGGAGTTTCTTCTCGATAAAAATCTAAGCCAATATTTTACAACTCAGAAGAAAATATGTTTTATCCTCATTTCCATTTTTATTTCTTCGAAATAATAGAAAAACATGAAAAAGAGCAACTAAGAAAACAACTAAGAAAGAACAAGAGATAGGGAAAAGAACGACTTACCATTGAGCAAGAAAAATACATTTTTTTCGGGTTTTAAATTTTAAAAAAAAAATCTCTTTTTTTTTCGAAAGCAGGTAAATTTCCTCAATATGGTTTTAGAATGATTTTCTAAAATTTGATCATCCTAAATATCTTAATTTCAGATAATATCTAAAATCAATTAGTTGTGATAATCCTATATTTCGGAAGTTGATTGTCTAACTAGCATAAGATAAGTGTAGTTCTAAAGTCTAGGTTACTACCGTTACCTATCATAAGTATCTAGAATTTTGATCAGTATCTAGAATTTTGATCAGGAGTCCTAAATTCATTATGATATTTCCCCGACAACGGTGCCAAAAATCTGATGGCTTTCTGACTGATATGCTAAATAGGTGTTATTTTACCCTATGTTGATTATGAGTAATTAAGGACTGAGATTGACTAATTGTCACATTTAGTCTCTATGGTGTCACTTAATCAGCCAGAACCTAAGGCAGAGTACCTATCGTGTAGCTAGTCTGTTGGAAAGTATCTATGATTTTATTAAATAAATATCATACTCCCAGGAAAGTGGTAACAGCTTAGTAGTAACTAGCCTTTTATCCTAACTCTTATCTTATGATCCAGTTATGCAATCGTCATCAATAACTTTGATGAGAGGGTAATCCATTCTCCATTAGGTTTAAGTCTAATTAAGCCTAAAAGTGTTTATAGACAAAGTACTGATTCTATATTATATTGTTCCTATATGTTGATTGACCTATCTTTGAGTATTTTAGATATATCTTAGCCTCGATTGCAACTATGTTCTGAGTCTAAAGGTGTACCAGATCTGAGTAATGTGATATACCGCCCCATCGCCAAGGTAAACGGCCCTACTCACGGTTCGAACAAAAGATAGCTATGAAAGCCCTATGTCACTTAGGGGATCACGCCGCTGGCCCATAACCGCAGGCATAAACGCTCTACTCAGCCTACCTAGACTACTCTAACAAACAGGGTGTTCCGTTGGTTATTTTATCTAGTATGGCAGACACCAATACTAATTGATGTCTGTTAAACTAAACAAGTTATGAATAGACCGTGGTTAGGAATTGTCTATAACCCTAATTTTAGTTTAAAAGAAACTACATTAGACATGCAGACATAATGAATATTTAAGGAGGTGGCTATTTCCAGAAAAACATAACAACTTCAACATGTAAAACAAATATTCATAAAATTCATAATCCAGTATTCATAATTGATATTTGGACAAACACAATAACAACATATAAAAGAGGGATATGGGGATTGATGCCATAAAGAAATCACCCTTTACTTAGTCTCGACGATGGAGCGTACTGCTGTATATGTCGTATTGCTTGACCCGACTCTGCTCGCCAGAACCTTCGGAGGACGCTTCCTCAGCCTAGTAGCTGGACTTTACCTTACGTTCTGGGCTTAAGCCCAGCCCTGTGGACTGACTCTTCGAACGCCTAGAGCCCTCTTAGGATCTCCTAACAAATCCCGGGTATTCTATGAATACCAAAAACGAACCTATCTATCGAACCCTAGGATCTGAGACTATTTCTCAGAAACTAAGAAAAACGAAACACAAAAAGGAAAGAAAGAAAACTTATACTGAAATCTGAGTCTCCGAGTGAGTTGTGTACTCGAGAATTGTACACTGGAAGTTACTGAATGACTCAGATCGAGTGGAGAGGGATGATTTCAACTGAGGAAGGCCTGGGGTATTTATAGCAGCTTTCTGGAGTGATTTTCTCTCAAAAATTCGATGTGGGATTCTGAATTCTGGTTCGGGATGCCCGTTCCGGTCTGTTGACCAGGTCAGGATGGCCATCCCGAGACCTGGACGCCCGTCCCGACCTGTTGACCAGGTCAGGACGCCCATCCTGAACCGGGACGCCCTCCCCGAAGTCCGAACTTCTGAAAAATTGCATTTTTGCCCCGAAATTTGCCATTTTCTTCTACTTTTCACCTGATACTTCCAAAATCATAAAAACTGTGAAATTGAGTTAATAATGAACAATTAATACCAATTTACCCTCAATTTCACCCTAAATCATGCCTAAAAACATGCTAAAAATGTGATATGATTTATGCATATCACACCCTCTCATCAAAGTTATTGATGACGATTGCATAAATGAATCATAAGATAAGAGTTAGAGTAAAAGGCTAGTTACTACTAAGCCGTTACCACTTCCCTGGGAGTACGATATTTAACTTAATAAAATCGTAGATACTTTCCAACAGACTAGCTACACGATAGGTACTCTGCCTTAGGTTCTGACTGATTAAGTGACACCATCGAGACTAAATGTGACAATTAGTCAACCCCGGTCCTTAATTACTCATAATCAACATAGGGTAAAACAACACCTATTTAGCATATCAGTCGGAAGCACATCAAATACGACTAGATGGGGCTCGTTTTTTATATTCATAAAATATCCGAGATTTCGTTAGAATATCCTAAGAGGGCATTAGGTGAGCGAAGAGTTAGTCAACAGGGCTTTGCTTAAGCCCAGGACGTAAGGTAAAGCAATAGCTGCTAGGCTGAGGAAGCATTCTCTGAAGGTTATGTCGAGCAGAGTCGGGTCAAGCAGTCCAGAATATACATGTAGTTGCTCCATTAGCGGACCTAATAAAGGGTGAATACTTTATGGTGGTGATCCCCTTGTCCATCTCTTTATATTTTGTACTGTGTTTGTCCAAAGACCCATTTGAATATTAAACTATGATGTTATGAATATGTGTTTTGCATGCTGAAGATATTTACATTTTCCGGAAAGGTCACTAGCTTAATTATCATTATGATTGTATGTCTACTTGCTCTTTTAAATTAGATGAACGGTTATAGATAATTCCTAACCACGGTCTAATCATAACCTGTCTAGTTTAACAGGCCTTAATTTAGGGCTTTACGTGCGGACGGAAGCATTAAGGTCTGCCATATTAGATAAAATAATCTAAAGATCACCATGTTTGTTAGAGTAGTCTAATGAGGCTGAGTTCGTGTGTTTATGCCGGCGTTAGAGCTAGCGGCGTGATCTCTTGAGTGACACAGGGCTTTCATGGATGCCTTTAGCTCGAACCGTGAGTAGGGCCGTCAATAGCGATGGGGCGGTTTATCAGATAACTCAGACGTGGTACACAAGTAGAATTAGTATATAATTGCAATATAGACCAAGATATATCTAAAATACTCGAAGATAGGTCAGTCAACATGTAGAAACAATATAACATACATCAGAACACTTGTTTGTAAAATACTCTTGCATGCTTAATGAACTTGAATCTTGTGTAGAAAGGATCACCCTCTCATCAAAATTATTGATCAATGATTGCATAACTAATTAATAAAATGAGAGTTAGGGTAAAAGGATAGTTGCTACTAAGCCGTTACCACTTCCTTGGGAGTACGATAAATTCTTAAATTAAAATCGTAGGTACTTTCCGACAGACTAGCTACACGATAGGTACTCTGCCTTAGGTTCTGATTGATTAAGTGACAACATAGATGCTAAATGTGACAATTAGTAAATCTCAGTCCTTAATTATTCATAATCAATATAGGGTAAATAAAACCTATTTTTAGCATATCAATCGGAAACGCATCAGATTTTTGGCGCCGTTGCCAGGGACATATCATAACAAATTTAGGATTCCTGATCAAAATTCTAGAGGCTTATGATAGGTAGCGGTAGTAATCTATACTTTTAACAAACACTTATTTTATCCTAGTTAGACAATCAGTTTCCTAAAATATAGGGTTATCATAACTAATTAATTTTAGAAATTATCTAAAATTAACAAATTTAGGATAATCAAATTTTAGAAAATAATTCTAAAACCTTATTAAGGAAATTTACATTGCTTTTGAAAAAAAAAATTTTAATTTTAAATTAAATCTTTTCTTTTATTTTCTTCTATAAATTTTACTTTATGAAAAAATTATTTTCCAAAAAATAAAAGAAATAAATTGTTGGTGTTTATAGTTTTCTTGTTTGTTGTTATTTTTATTATCTATTTAATTTTGAAAAAAAAATGGAAATGAGGAAAGAATATTTTTCTTCTGAGGTGTCAAATTTTGGCTTATGTTTTAATTTGAAAAGAGTGCCATGTTAGAATTTTCTTTGGTCATGTTGGCTTTATTCAACAAGTTATGAAATAAATTTTTCTTTAGCCAGACTTTTGAGTATTCTATTAAGAAAGGATGTTCCTTTTGTTTTTGATAATAAATGCATGACATTTTTTAAAAAACCAAAAGGAACTACTGCACCCATTATGACATCACCTGATTGGAATTTGCTTTGTGAATTTATATATATGATGTGTGTAATGATGCAGTAAGAATTGTTTTAGGAAAAAGGCATGATTAGAGATTTCATGTTATATACTATGCAAGTAAGACCTTTACTGATGCCCAGTAGAACCATACCATCACTGAAAAAGGATTACTAGTCGTTGTATATGATTATAGATTCATATCATATCTAGTTTCATCTAAAACAATAGCATACACTAATCACTCTGCTCTGAAATATATGTTCAATAAAACTGAAGCTAAACCATGATTGATTAAGTTGAGTTTTATTACTACCAGAATTTGATATAGAAATAAGGGAAAAGAAAAGGGGATGAATATCTAGAAAGCAAACCTCTGGTCTAGATTAGAAAACCCAGTGTTAGAAGCTATTGATGAGACAGTATATCTGATAAATTATTTTTGGATGAGAATTTGTTTTTATGCTTGCTATGTATAATAATTCTCCTCCTTGGTTTATCGATACTATAAATTATCTAGTCGTTGAGACATTCCCAAGTGATATGACCTATCAACAAAAGAAATTCTTTGTTGATTTGAAATATTACTACTAGGAAGATCCCTTTTCTATTTTGAATCGTTGCAAAGTAAGTGATCAGAAGATGTGTCCCAGAAGACGAAGGCCACAAGATTATGGAGCATTGCCCTAAAGAATCTACGGGAGACCAATTGACTGCTATCTACACTGTACAGAAAGTGTTGGAAGTAGGATATATTTGGCCCACAATATTCAAAGGATTCTGTATCCTTGATACAGTCCAGCAATGCTTAACAATTAAAGGTAACATGTCTTCCCGAGATCATCTATTTCAAATTTTGGCTTAGATTTTTATTGGGAAGAAACTCCATTTTAGAATTTTCTTAGAGTCATACCAGCTTTATTAGGACGAGTTATTTTTCCTTAATAGCCAGACCTCTAAATGTTCTATTGAAAAAAGGATGTTCCTTTTGTTTTGCTGATAATTGCATGAGATCTTTTAAACCAAAATGAATTACTGCACCAATTATGGCATCACTTGATTGAAATCTGCTTTTTGAATGAGTATGTGATGTAATGATGTAGTAAGAATTGTTTTAGGAAAGAAACATGATAAGAAAGTTCATGTATGATAAATCCTGATCTTATCTAGTCTTGTCTGAAACAATATGTTACATTGATCACTCCGAGATATCTGTGTTCAATACAACTAATGCTGAACCATAATTGACTAAGTTAAGTTTCATTGTTACTTGAATTTGATATAGAATGAAGGGATAAGAAAAAGGGTTGAAAATCTAGAAAGCAAACCATTAGTCTAGATTAGGAAACCCCGAGTTAGAGACTATTGTAATACTGATAAATTTTTTGATGAAAACTTATTTGCATTGTTTGCTATGTATAATAACTCTCATCTGTGGTTTATTGTTGTTGCAAATTATCTAGTCACTGAATGAGTCCCAAGTGATATGACTTATCAGCAAAAGAAGAAATTCTTTGCTGATTTGAAATATTACTACTGGGCAGATTTCTCTTCTATTTCAAAATTTTGCAGAGTAAGTGATCAAAGGATGTATCTCGGAAGTCGAAGGCCACATGGTTCTAAAGCATTGCAGGAATCTATGGGAGACCAATTAACTGCTATCAACACTGTCCAGAAAGTATTGGAAGTAGAATCTTGTTGACCCACCATATTCAAGGATTTTGTATCACTGATACAGTACTGCGATGCTTGCCAAATAACAGGTAACACCTCTTCCAAAGATCGCCTACCCCAGCAAGGTATATAGAGTCTTGAAATCTTTAATATCTGAGGTATCGATTGAATCCTTTCCCTTCTTCCTTTGAAAATAATTACATCATAGTAGTCGTGGAATTCTTTTCAAAAAAATGGCCCGAGCCACAGGCATTACCTACTAATGATGTTAAAGTCATGTGCAGATTCTATGAGAAGTTATTTTCCAGATTCAGAATGCCAAAGTCTTAGGAAAAAACATTCAGTCTGTGTATCGAATCTGTGAAGTCTTCCAAGTACCACACTTTAGCAAGGATTGCTATGTGAATGAAATATGAACTATTCCAAAAAGAGGTAGGAGTAGGTTACTGCAGAATGCTACTCCAATGGGAAATGCATACAATCCCAACTAGAGGAATCATACGGGATTTAGCTGAGGAATAATTTGGAAGCTGGAAACTTTCAGAAGATACCACCACAGCAAAACCCCTACCCGCAAAATCAACAGATGAGATACTGGCAACAATTAAAGTCAAACCAGTGCAAGCAAGTGATCTACCAAGTGATATCGAACGGTCGAAGGATATAGAGGAATTTGGTATTGTATCAAGAGCAAAGCAATGGAGGAGCTTGCATCCCCTGCATATAATCAGCTGTGAGAAACTTCCCCCGAGGAAGTCTCAAATACTTGGGCCCAGATCTACACCACTGGAGCCTCCTACCACCACGGCTTAGCCAAAGCTTCATGTATCTTTTCTACCATTCAAAACTTGCATGCAATACCTTCACTGACATTGGCAGGTAGGCACACCAATCCAAAGAAATCTCATTCCTAGACACGTTCCTTCTGGACACATTGCTACGATTACGAGAAACTTTGCAAATGATTCGAGGAATCATTCCTTGGGCCTCGAGTCATTCATCAAATGGATAGGCCACTACTTGGAGCTCGACATTGAAGGATCGGAGCTGACGTCATCCGTTCCAATATCTAGACCTTGCAGAGTCAAGAACACCTCATTAATTGCACATGGATAAGGTGAAGAGCTAATTGACAGATCAAAGAAGACCCTTCTGCTCGCGACATGAAGGGAGTTTTTCTAACCCTCATATTCCTTCACTTTTATTTTATTTGCTTTGTGTTCTGTTTTGATATCCTTCTTGTTTTGTTTCTTGTTTCCAAATAAGTGTGGGGTAATTAGAAATGCATGAACACTGAGGACAATGTCAGACTTAAGTGTGGGGTAGCAGTACACAGTGCACTGTAGTGGTTTGATGAAAATTTTTGCATGATTTTGCTTGTTTTCCCCATATTTTCACACCATTCCAAAATATTTTTTCAAAATTTTTCACTCTTTCAGAATTCTAAATGCAGTATGATTGGTGAACATTTGTTGATGTCTATGATATGTAGGTAGAATGTTATGGTTAGTAGGAGACAATTGAGAACTATTTTGAACTCATTGATTAGGAATAGGGAATTCCTGATAACTGAGCACAACTTAGTCTGGATTAGAAACCTCAGTCAATTACCTTTTCGAGACTTAACTAGATAAAATTAAGACCAGTTGTGGATGTTTTGACAATTAGAATGACTAGATGAGACTCTGAGCTAAAAGTGAAAAGAAACAAAAGAAAGTTAATCAAATAAGGGTAGTTTTCCAGCGGCCTTCGCTACCCGAGCACCACTCCTTCGGGGAACTTAAAGCCTGATGCCCTAAGGTCGTGTAGGTCTGGGAGTCATCGGAGTGGGACTCGCTACATGGGTAATTGAAGTTGACGTGTTCTAAGAAGACTCAAAATACCCTGCATCTATAAAGAAAATCAATAAATGTTAAATCATTAAAAATCTGATCACCAAGGCTCAGAACTCAGAAAGTTGTCTATTGTTATTATGTCTAGCGACATGGTCGAAGTATTATCTGGTAGCAGTTAAGACGAGAGTATATTGTGTTGACTATCTAGTCTAGACTAGTACACACACTACACATCAGGAAGACCTTGTGACTAAGAAAGGAGTTCAACCTAGTTGTTAAGTTGTTTTCTGCTTGACTATAACAATCTGCTAGAGACATTTGAGACCTTGTGATGTGTTCCGATTGGTATGCTAAAAGATAGGCTTTATTTACCTATGTCGATTATGAGTAATTAAGGACTGAGTCTTACTAACTGTCACTTAGCATTCAATTATTGTCACTTAATCAATCAAAACCTAAGGCAGAGTACCTATCGTGTAGCTAGTCTGTTGGAAAGTATCTAAGATTTTATTAAGTTAAATATCGTACTCCCAGGGAAGTGGTAACGACTTAGTAGTAACTAGCCTTTTATCCTAACTCCTATCTTATGATCCAATTATGCAATCTTCATCAATGACTTTGATGAGAGTGTGATCCATTCTCCACTAGGTTTAAGTCTAATTAATCCTAGAAGTGTTAGATAATGTCCTGATTCTATGTTATACTGTTCTTACATGTTGATTGACCTATCTTCGAGTATTTTAGACATGTATTGGCCTGGATTGCAACTATATTCTGTGTCTAAAGGCGTACCACATCCGAGGTCTCTAATAAACCGCCCTACCTTAATGACGGCCCTACTCACGGTTCGGGCTAAAGGCATCCATGAAAGTCCTATGTCACTTCGGGGATCATGCCGCTCGTCCTATCCGCCGGCATAAACGCTCAGCTCGGCCCCTACCTAGACTACTCTAACAAACAGGGTGTTCCGTAGGTTATTTTATCTAACATGGCAGACACCAATACTAATTGATGCATGTTAAACTAAACAGGTTATGATTAGACCGTGGTTAGGAATTTTCTATAACCCTAATTTTAGTTTAAAAGAACACAGTAGACATGCAGACATGGTGAATATTAAGCAGGTGGCTATTTCCGGAAAAACATAACAAATTCAACATATAAAACAAATATTCATGAAATCGTAATCTCGTATTCATAATTAATTTTTAGAACAACACAATAACACGATATAAGAGAGGGACAGAGGGACTAATGCCATAAAGAAATCACCCTTTACGTAGTCTCGCCGATGGAGCGTACTGCTGTATATGTCGTATTGCTCGATCTGACTCTGCTCGCCAGAACTTTCGGAGGACGCTTCCTCAGCCTAGTAACTGGGCTTTACCTTAATACCCTGTTTAAGCCCAGCCCTGTGGACTGACTCTTCGAACGCCTAGAGCCCTCTTAGGATCTCCTAACGAAATCTCGGGTATTCTATGAATACCAGAAACGAACCTATCTATCGAACCCTAGGATCTGAGACTAATTCTCAGAAACTAAGAAAAGCGAAAACACAAAAAAGGAAAGAAAGAAAACTTTTACTGAAATCTGAGTCTCCGAGTGAGTTGTGTACTAGAGAATTGTACTCTGGAAACCACTGAATAACTCAGATCGAGTGGAGAGGGATGAATTTAACTGAGGAAGGCCTGAGGTATTTATAGCAGCTTTCTGGAGTGATTTTCTCTCAAATATTCGATGTGGGACTTGACTTTCTAGTTCGGGACGCCCGTCCCGGTCTGTTGACCAGGTCAGGATGGTCGTCCCGAGTCCTAGACACCCGTCCCGACCTGTTGACCAGGTCAGAATGCCCTTCCTGAACCGGGACGCCCTCCCCGAAGTCCAAACTTCTGAAAAATTGCGTTTTTGCCTCGAAATTTGCAAGTTTCTTCTACTTTTCACCTGATACTTCCAAAATCATGAAAACTGTGAAATTGAGTTAATAATAAACTATTAAGACCGATTTGCCCTCAATTTCACCCTAAATTATACCTAAAAACATGCTAAAAACATGATATGATTTATGCATATCAGATAACCCCACACTTAGCTTTTTGCTTGTCCTCAGGCAAAGTCAACTTGAAGTTAGTGATTCTAAATCATAGTGCAGTCACTTAAATTCCTAGTCATGTTTTTATTCCAAAACTTTATTCAGACAATTCTTAACACAAGTCTGACTGGTCGGGTTGCTATGACAAGGTCTCAAATGTCTCTAGCAGATTGTTATAGTCAAGCAGAAAACAACTTAACCACTAGGTTGAACTCCTTTCTTAGTCACAAGGTCTTCCTGATGTGTAGTGTGTGTACTAGTCTAGACCAGATAGTCAACACAATATACTCTCGTCTTAACTATCACCAGATAATATCTCGACCCTGTTGCTAGACATAATAACAAAAGACAACTTTCTGAGTTCTGAGCCTTGGTGATCAGATTTTTTAATGATTTAGCATTTATGATTTTCTTTATAGATGTAGGGTAATTTTGAGTCTGCTTAGAACACGTCAACTTCAACTACCTATGTAGCGAGTCCCACTCCGATGACTCCCAGACCTACACGACCTTAGGGCATCAGGCTTTAAGTTCCCCGAAGGAGTGGTGCTCGAGTAGCGAAGGCCGCTGGAAAACTACCCTTATTTAATTAAGTTCCTTTTATTTCTTTTCACTTTTAGCCTAGAGTCTCATCTAGTCATTCTATTTGTCAAAACATCCACAACTGGTCTAATTTTATCTAGTTAAGTCTTGAAAAGGTAATTGGCTGAGGTCTCTAATCCAGACTAAGTTGTGCTCAGTTATCAGGAATTCCCTATTCCTAATCAATTAGTTCAAGATAGCTATCACATTGCCTCCTACTAACCATAACATTCTACCTACATATCATAGACATAAGTAATGTTTAACCAATCATACTGCATTTAGAAGTCTGAAAGAATGAAAAATTTTGAAAAAAATTTGGAAGGATGTGAAAATATGGGGAAAACAAGCAAAATCATGCAAAACTTTTTTCACTACAGTGCACTGTGCACTGCTACCCCACACTTAAGTCTGACAATGTCCTCAGTGTTTATGCATTTCTAAGCTACCCCACACTTATTTGAAAACAAGAAACAAAACAGAAAAGATTCTTACCCCACACTTATTCAACTAACTACGGGTAAGAAGGAACATAGAAATAACAAAATAAGAAATAAAATGAAAGAGATACTCCCTTAGTCTGTGAAGTCCACAGTCTGCTCGGACGAGTCAAATGGCTCTCTGTAAATCTTCAGGCGTAGTCCGTTTACTTTTTGAATAATTCCGTCAGAATCCATGATGTCACATGCTCCGAACGGTGATACTTCCTTGATTGTGAACGGTCCTGACCAACAGCTACGCAGCTTTCCTGGGAAATATTTGAAACGTGAGTTGTATAACAATACCTTATCGCCTGGTTCAAAAATTTTCTAGGCTCTGAGTCGTCTGTCATGCCGGAGTTTACTTGTCATCTTGAACTGATGTGAGTTCTCATAGGCTTTGAGCCTCCACTCATCCAATTCGTTGAGTTGTAGAATCCGGTGTTCCTTAGTTAAATTATCGTCGAGATTGCATTTTTGCACTGCCTAGTAAGCTCTATCTTCAAGTTCAACCGGAAGGTGGCATGCTTTTCCGTAGACTAGTCAATAGGGTGAGAACCCCGTAGTAGTCTTGTATGCTGTACGGAAGGCCCATAATGCATCCTCCAGTTTATTGGCCCAATCCTTACGGTTAACACCCACAGTCTTTTCTAGGATTCTCTTTATTCCCCTATTGGTTACCTCAGCCTGCCCGTTGGTTTGAGGATGGTAGGCTGTGGAAATGCGATGCTGAACTCCATACTGTTGAAGTACCTTCTGCAATTGAGAGTTACAGAAGTGCGTACCTCGGTCACTGATTAGGGCTCTTGGACATCCAAACCTGGCAAAAATCTGCTTAAGGAATTTGCATACGGCTCTAGCATCATTAGTAGGTAGGGCCTGTGCCTTAGGCCATTTTGAAAAATATTCTACGGCTACTATGATGTACTTCATACCAAAAGAGGAAGGAAACGGACCCATGCAGTCTATACCCCATATGTCAAATATTTCTACACTTTGAATTGCCTGTTGGGGTAGACTGTCTCGAGAAGATATGGTTCCAGCTTTCTGACAGGCATCGCACGATCTTGTGAATGCTGCGGCATCTTTGAATATGGTAGGCCAGTAGAAGCCTGCTTCTAATACTTTTCGGGCGGTATTAGCTGCAGCTAAGTGACCGCCTGTTGGTCCGCAGTGACAGTGCTCCAGAATTTGGAAGCCTTCTTCTTGAGAGACACATCTCCTGATCATCTGATCTGCACATATTCGAAATAGAAAAGGATCTTCCCAATAGTAACATTTCAAGTCAGCAAAGAATTTTCTTCTTTGTTGAGCAGTGATATCACTAGGGAGAGTCCGGGCTGCCAAGTAATTTGCTATATCTGCAAACCAAGGGGGTGAGAAAATAGCAAACAATGCACATAGATTCTCATCCGGAAATTTATCAGATATGATTGTTTCATCAATGGCTTCTAGGGTCGGATTCTCTAGCCTGGACAGGTGGTCTGCGGCTAAGTTTTCTGCCCCTTTCTTATCCCGAATTTCTATGTCGAATTCTTGAAGCAATAAAACCCATCTAATTAATCTTGGTTTTGCGTCGGTTTTATTGAACAGGGTATTTTAATGCAAAAATGATCAGTATAAACAATAGTTTTAGACAGGAGTAGATAAGATCGAAACTTATCAAATGCATATACTACTGCTAATAATTCCTTTTCTGTCGTAGTGTAATTTTCCTGAGCATCAGTTAAGGTTTTACTAGCATAATATATTACTCGAAATTTCTTATCATGTCTTTGTCCTAAAACTACTCCTACTGCATAGTCACTAGCATCACACATAAGCTCAAAAGGTAGACTCCAGTCTGGTGACGTCATGATAGGTGCAGTAGTTAAGAGTTCCTTAAGTCTATTGAAAACTTTTAGACATTTCTCATCAAAGACAAATGGAACATCTTTTCCGAGTAAATTGGTCAACGGCCTGGCTATTAATGAAAAATCTTTTATAAACCTATGATAAAAGCCAGCGTGTCCCAAAAAACTTCTAACGGCTCTCACATTTTTGGGAGGAGGTAGTTTCAAAATAACTTCAATTTTGGCCTTATCTACTTCCATACCTAGATGTGAGATCTTATGTCCTAAAACGATTCCCTCTTTTACCATGAAGTGGCATTTTTCCCAATTTAAAACCATGTTAGATTTTATACAACGTTTCAACATTAACTCCAACTTCTTTAGACAAACCTCAAATGAATTACCAAAAACAGAAAAGTCATCCATAAATACTTCCATAGATTTTCCTAACATGTCCTCAAAGATAGCAGTCATACAACGTTGAAATGTAGCAGGTGCATTACATAAACCAAAAGGCATCATTCTATATGCAAATGTTCCAAAAGGGCATGTGAAAGTAGTTTTATGCTGGTCCTCAGGGGGAAATGATCTTTTTGTGTGGCCGTATTTAGTTTTCTATAGTCTATGCATACACGATGACCAGTTACAGTTCTCGTAGGGATTAGTTCATTATGCTCATTCCTAACAATTGTTATACCGCCTTTCTTAGGTACTACCTGCACCGGGCTTACCCACTCACTATCTGAGATAGGGTAGATAAGTCCTGCATCTAACAGTTTAATGACTTCTTTCTTAATAACATCACACACATTAGGATTCAACCTCCTTTGAGGTTGCACACATGGCTTATACTCATTTTCTAGAAGAATCTTATGCGAACAAAAGCTTAGATTAATACCTTGAATGTCTGCAATTTTGTAGGCAAAGGCTCTTCTATACTTTCTGCACATGTCCACCGTCAACTTCCTTTGTTCTGCAGTCAGATCAGCTGCAAGAATAATGGGAAGTTTCTTGTTGTCATCTAGGAATTCGTAGCACAGATGAGTGGGTAGTTCCTTCAGTTCCAAGTCTGGTGGATCTTCAAACGAGGTTCGTTCTTTCTTCATCTCATCATCACCTATCTCAGTGAAACTATCAAAAGTAATTTCATTTTCAGAAAAGCTAAGTTCAGGCTCCACTAACTCTAGGGAGTCCTCACTTAGGACTTGATAGCTTGAGCATAGGTCGGTCACGTTAATTGTAATGAAGTGTTCCATGGCGTCCACACAAAAACAAGTGTCATCTAAATGCATGGGATACCTAAGGGTTTCATTTAGATCAAAAGTGATGTCGTCATTTCCTACCCTTAACTTGATTTGACCATTACTGACGTCTATTAATGCTTTTGAGGTAGCTAGAAATGGTCAACCAAGGATTAGGGGCACTCCTCCTTCCCCATTCATATCCATGACAACAAAATCCACAAGAAATACAAATTTTCCGACCTTTACTAAGAGATCTTCAATTATTCCTTTGGGGATTTTGACTGTCCTATCTGCAAGTTGTATGCACATCCTAGTCGTTTTCAAATCATGCAATCCTAATTTATCAAATAAACTAGATGGCATAAGATTGATACTAGCTCCTAAGTCTGCTAATGCATGCATGTTAGTAATATTTCCAATTGTACATGGTAAGGTAAAACAACCAGGATCTTTCTGTTTAGACGGTAGTTTATTCAACAGGACTGCCGAACATTCTTCATTAAGAACCACCTTGTCCATGTCAAATTTTCTTTTATTACTAACAACTTCTTTTAAAAACTTAGCATACCTTGGCATTTCAGAAATAACATCAAGTAAAGGTAAATTAACATGAATCTGACTAAAATTCTTAAGAAACTTTTCAAATTGCTCCTTATCTTTATTGTGCATAAGTCTGGCAGGGTAAGGTACTTTTGGCCGGTACTCAGGAATAAACTCCGTCTTCCCTTTCCTTGCTACTTCGATTTCGACATCCGTCGGCGTTGGGTGCTTGGAGCCTTCTTCTGGTTCCTGCACAAGAATAGGAGGGTCAGATGGTTTGGGTGAAGATGGAGATAGAATTTTACTAGATCTTAGAGTGATAGTCTTGCATCCAGTTTGAGGGTTGGTCTCAGTGTTGCTTGGTAGCGTTCCCTAGGACCTGTGAGAGAAATGGGTGGATAGCTGACCCATTTGTCTCTCTAAAGTTTGTATAGCAGCTTGCGTGTTTCTGATTGTATACTCGGTCTGCTTTTGTCTGTTCTCGTTCTGCTGGATTCTTTTCGCATGAGCTTCTTGGATCTTCCTGTTGGATTCTATCATTTCCTTGTTAGAGTCGGAAATGCTCTTCAGCATGTCTCTGAATTCTTGAATGGGTTCAGTTGGAACGATGTAGTTCCTTGGTGCAGGCAGAGCGACTTACTGGTTCTGCGGATATGGTAGTTGCTGAGGTACTCTTTTCTGGAAGTTAGTAGTCCCGGGATTGTTTCTCCAACTAAATCCCGGATGGTTCTTCCAAGTGGGATTGTAGGTATTTCCTATAGGAGCAGAATTCACTGCGTCCACTTGTTCCATATCCTCTGGAATAGTTAGTATCCCATTACCATAACAATCTCCACTGAAATGTGGTCCTTGGCAAAATTCGCAGATTTGGTATACTGACTGAATGCTTTTCCCTTGTTGGAAAGCATTCAGCTGATTAGTAATGCTGGCCTTCAGTACCTCAAATTGATCATTAGTGGAGGCAATGGCCGCATTTACTGGTTGCTTTTTAGCTCGGCCACTTGTGCGCCAATTCTTGCTATTCCTGTAGAGTCTCTCCAAAGCGTTTCTAGCATCTACATCACTCATTCCATTGAAACCGCTCTGGGGATTGAGTCCATCAAGAATTTGCTTACCCATGTCTGACATACCCCCGTAAAATTGCTGAATCAGCAATGCCTCGGTAAGTCCATGTTGGGGGCAGAGTCTGAGTAGCTCCTTGAATCTGTCCCAAGCTTCGATCACTGTCTCATCAGCAACTTGAGTGAAACTAGACAGAGCCCTTCGATATTCTAGGACTCTTGCTGCAGAGTAGTACTCTTCTAGGAAGGTTTTGCTTAACTCGTCCCAAGAGGTGATGAAGTTAGTAGGTAGCTGGGCCAACCATCTCTTAGCTCTGTCCCTTAGTGAGTAGGGAAAGAGATTGAGTTTAGTTACTTCTGCGGTATGATCTCCCTTGAGGCCTTCGCAGAGAGAAGAGAAATCAGATAAGTGGTCCAGTGGATTCTCGGCTGCAGTTCCTCCAAACTGAACCCGATTTATAATCAGCTGGATCACATTCGGTTTAAGATCATAGCGAGGGTCCCAGGGATTTGGATGGCAGATGAGACTAGAACAGTCTGAGGCTGGATGTAGGATTCAAGGGTAGGTCTTTCAGCAGCCATCTCTGTTCTTCGCCTATTAGCTGTACGAATGAGACGTTCAGGATTCTCAACTGGTGCTTCAAGGTTAGCTTTTGAAGTTCGAGTCATGAAACTACAGAGAAGAATATGTTTTAGCCTGAGCAAACTGGTTAATGGGGTTACAGGGAAAGTGAAAAATTAAAAATTTGGAAGAAAGAAAAAAACAACTATTCAATTATGAAAAGGAGATAACACAAAAGATAGGGAAAAGAGAACAACTTACCATTAAACAAGAAAAAGTACAATTTCTTTTCGGATTTTTAAATTTTAACATTTTTTTCTTTTAATATTTCGAAAGCAATTAAATTCCCTCAATATGGTTTTAGAATAATTTTCTAAAATTTGATTATCCTAAATGTCTTAATTTTAGATAATGTCTAAAATTAATTAGTTGGGACAATCCTATATTTTGGAAAGTGATTGTCTAACTGGGAAAAAACAAGTGTTAGGTTTTAAGGTCTAGGTTACTACCGTTACCTATCATAAGCCTCTAGAATTTTGATCAGGAATCCTAAATTCATTATGATATTTTCCCCGGCAACGGCGCCAAAAATCTGATGCGTTCCGATTGGTATGCTAAAAGATAGGCTTTATTTACCTATGTTGATTATGAGTAATTAAGGACTGAGTCTTACTAACTGTCACTTAGCATTCAATTATTGTCACTTAATCAATCAGAACCTAAGGCAGAGTACCTATCGTGTAGCTAGTCTGTTGGAAAGTATCTACGATTTTATTAAGTTAAATATCGTACTCCAAGGGAAGTGGTAACGGCTTAGTAGTAACTAGCCTTTTATCCTAACTCCTATCTTATGATCCAATTATGCAATCTTCATCAATGACTTTGATGAGAGGGTGATCCATTCTCCACTAGGTTTAAGTATAATTAATCCTAGAAGTGTTATATAATGTCCTGATTCTATGTTATACTGTTCTTACATGCTGATTGACCTATCTTTGAGTATTTTAGACAAGTCTTGGCCTAGATTGCAACTATGTTCTGTGTCTAAAGGCATACCACATCCGAGGTCTCTAATAAACCGCCCTACCTTAATGACGGCCCTACTCACGGTTCGGGCTAAAGGCATCCATGAAAGCCCTATGTCACTTCGGGGATCATGCCGCTCGCCCTAGCCGCCGGCATAAACGCTCAGCTCGGCCCCTACCTAGACTACTCTAACAAACAGGGTGTTCTGCATGTTATTTTATCTAGCATGGCAGACACCAATACTAATTGATGCTTGTTAAACTAAACAGGTTATGATTAGACCGTGGTTAGGAATTGTCTATAACCCTAATTTTATTTTAAAAGAACACAATAGACATGCAGACATAGTGAATATTAAGCAGGTGGCTATTTCCGGAAAAACATAACAACTTCAACATATAAAACAAATATTCATGAAAATCGTAACCTCGTATTCATAATTACTTTTTGGAACAACATAATAACAACATATAAGAGAGGGATAGGGGGACTGATGCCATAAAGAAATCACCCTTTACGTAGTCTCGCCGATGGAGCGTACTGCTGTAAATGTCGTATTGCTCGATCCGACTCTGCTCGCCAGAACCTTCGGAGGACACTTCCTCAGCCTAGTAACTGGGCTTTACCTTAATACCCAACTTAAGCCTAGCCCTGTGGACTGACTCTTCGAACGCCTAGAGCCCTCTTAGGATCTCCTAACGAAATCCCAGGTATTCTATGAATACCAGAAATGAACCTATCTATCGAACCCTAGGATATGAGATTAATTCTCAGAAACTAAGAAAAACGAAAACAAAAAAAAGGAAAGAAAGAAAACTTTTACTGAAATCTGAGTCTCAGAGTGAGTTGTGTACTAGAGAATTGTACACTGGAAACCATTGAATGACTCAGATCGAGTGGAGAGGGATGAATTTAACTGAGGAAGGCCTGGGGTATTTATAGCAGCTTTCTGGAGTGAAAATCTCCAAAAATTTCGATGTGGGACAACTTTTGGTGCTTCGGGACGCCCGTCCTGGATTGGGACGCCCGTCCTGAACCGGGACGCCCTCCCTGAAGTCCAAACTTCTGAAAAATTGCATTTTTGCCCCGAAATTTGCCATTTTCTTCTACTTTTCACCTGATACTTCCAAAATCATGAAAATGGTGAAATTGAGTTAATAATAAACTATTAAGACCGATTTGCCCTCAATTTTAGCCTAAATTATGCCTAAAAACATGCTAAAAACATGATATGATTTATGCATATCACCTTGTCATAGCAACCCAACTAGTCAGACCTGTGTTAAGAATTGTCTGAATAAATGTTTGGAATAAAAACATGACTAGGAATTTAAGTGACTGCACTATGATTTAGAATCACACACTTCAAGTAGACTTTGCTTGAGGATAAGCAAAAAGCTAAGTGTGGGGTTACCTGATATGCATAAATCATATCACGTTTTTAGCATGTTTTTAGGCATAATTTAGGGTGAAATTGATAGGAAATCGGTCTTAATTGATTGTTATCTACTCAATTTCACAATTTTTATGATTTTGGAAGTGTCAGGTGAAAAGTGGAAGAAAATGGAAAATTTCGGGGCAAAAACGCAATTTTTCAGAAGTTCAGACTTCGGGGAGGGCGTCCCGGTTCAGGATGGGCGTCCTGACCTGGTCAACAGGTTGGGACGGGCGTCCAGGACTCGGGACGGCCGTCCTGACCTGGTCAATAGACTGGGACGTGCGTCCCGAACCGGAATTCAGAATCCCACATCAAATTTTTGAGAGAAAATCACTCCAGAAAGCTACTATAAATATCCCAGGCCTTCCTCAGTTGAATTCATCCCTCTCCACTCGATCTGAGTCATTCAGTGGTTTCCAGTGTACAATTCTCGAGTACACAACTCACTCGGAGACTCAGATTTCAGTATAAGTTTTCTTTCTTTCCTTTTTGTGTTTCATTTTTCTTAGTTTCTGAGAAATAGTCTCAGATCCTAGGGTTCGATAGATAGGTTTGTTTCTAATATTCATAGAATACCCGGGATTTCGTTAGGAGATCCTAAGAGGGCTCTAGGCGTTCGAAGAGTCAGTCCATAGGGCTGGCTTAAGCTGGGTATTAAGGTAAAGCCCAGTTACTAGGCTGAGGAAGCGTCCTCCGAAGGTTCTGGAGAGCAGAGTCGGGTCTAGCAGTACGACATATATAGCAGTACGCTCCAACGGCGTGACTACGTAAAGGGTGATTTCTTTATGGCATCAGTCCCCCCTGTCCCTCTCTTTATATGTTTGTACTGTGTTTGTTCCAAATATTAATTATGAATATGAGATTATGATTTTCATGAATATTTGTCATATATGTTGAAGTTCTTATGATTATCCGGAAATAGCCACCTGCTAAATATTCATTATGTCTGCATGTCTAATGCAGTTTCTTTTAA